>OX387629.1:12573333-15146666 GCA_947568825.1 Sphinx pinastri
TTCATTTACGCAGATTTAGAAAATATTTGTAAAAAGAATTCTTTTGTCAAATCACCATTACCGTTAACTGAAGAAAATAAAATAAATATCAATCAAAGTGAGTCTTGTTACATTTGTGCTACTAAATTAAACGTGGATAGAACAATATCTTATAATTGGCATACTGGTGCATATGAAGGTGTAGCTCATAGAGTATGCTCTCAGAAATACAAAGCTCCTAATTTTGTGCCAGTGTTTTTACATAATTTAAGTAATTATGACGCTCATTTCATAGTGCATGGTCTTGATTTCGAGAAAGGTGACATTGAACTTATTCCTGAGAACAAGGAAAAATATATTTCTTTTTCTAAAGTTTTACAAATCAATAACAGAGTTATAAAATTACGATTTCTTGATTCTTTTAAATTTATGTCAAGTAGCCTTAACAAATTAGCTCAGAACTTATTACTTGAACAATTTCGTGAACTCAAATTAAAATATCCATGTGAAGAAGATTTTAAACGTTTAATAAGAAAAGGTGTTTATCCATACGAATACATGACGACATTTGATTCTTTAAAAATAACTTCTCTTCCCACTCGCGATCAATTTTATAGTTCTTTAAATGATAGTCACATTACAGAAAGTGAATACCATCATGCTCAAGACGTGTGGAATCATTTTAATTGTAAAAACATGGGTGAATATTCAGACCTGTATTTAAAAACAGATGTATTGTTGTTAGCAGATATATTTGAAAACTTTAGGGATGTCTGTCTTAAAACATACGGTTTAGATCCTGCCCACTATTATACAGCACCTGGTTTAAGTTGGGATGCTATGTTAAATTTTACCAAAATAAATTTGGAACTTTTAACAGATATCGACAAGGTTACGTTTATAGCGAATAATATTCGGGGGGGTATATCACAATGCAGCAATAGACATGCAGTGGCAAATAACATGTTTATGTCGGAATACGATTCAGATAAACCATCTTCATTTTTGATGTACTTAGACGCAAATAACCTTTATGGTTGGGCTATGTCCCAATGTCTCCCAACAGGCAAATTTGAATGGGTCGATATAAATACAGATTTTAATATAGCCGATGATGCCAAACATGGTTTAATTTTGGAAGTAGATTTAGAATATTCAAAAAATTTACATGATTTTCATTCAGATTTTCCATTTTGTCCAGAAAACGTATGTTTAGGAAACAGCAAAGACAGGAAACTGATCCCAAATTTAAAAAATAAAAAAAATTACGTCATTCATTATAGAAACCTTAAGCAATGTTTAAAAAATGGTCTCCGATTGGTTAAAGTACATAGAATTTTAAAATTTGAACAATCCGCGTGGTTGAAAAGTTACATAGACTTGAATACTCATATGCGTTCATTAGCCACTTCAGATTTTGAGAAAGATTTTTTTAAACTTATGAATAATTCTGTTTTTGGTAAAACAATGGAAAATGTAAGAAAACGAGTTAATGTCAAATTAATTAATCATTGGTTAAATCGTGGCAAAACTCAAGGTGCTCAATCTTTGATAGCAAGACCAGAATTCCATAGTTTATCTATATTCTCAGAGAGCTTAGTTGCAATACAATTAAATAAAACTAACGTTTTATATAATAAACCAATTTACCTCGGTTTTTGTATTTTAGATATATCTAAAACATTACTATACGATTTTCATTACGATTATATGAAAATGAAATATCAAGATAATATTAAGTTACTATATACTGATACCGATAGCTTAATATATCAAATATTTACGCAAAATTATTATGCTGATATAAAACTTGATTTAGTCAACTACTTTGATACGTCCGACTATCCACCAAATAATCAATATGGTTTACCATTATTGAATAAAAAACGGTTAGGTTTTTTTAAAGACGAAAATAACGGTAAAATTCTTAAAGAGTTTGTAGGTCTTCGCTCTAAAATGTATGCAATGGATGTGCAGAATAAATGTATATGTAAAGCAAAAGGGATTAACAAAAGTGTAACAAAAAAATTTTGTCTTACCGATTATAAATCATGTTTATATGAAAAGAAAACGCAATACAGTGAAATGATAAGATTTAAATCAATTAAACATGCTATATATACACAAAAAATTAATAAAATATCTTTATCACACAATGACACAAAACGTTATTTAATAGAAAATTCAACAGATACTCTTGCATGGGGTCATTATAAAATAAAGGACATTTGATTTTATCAACGATTTCTGTACAACGAAAATATGTATGTTAATGTGTGTGTGTGTTTTAATTGTGGTTTTTAATAACTTAAAGTTCTGTCTTTATTATGTACTATCTTTTTTTATATTTTTTTACTATGACAACTGTTTTGTATAATATCATGAAAAATTAGATGTAAATTTTAATGTATGTAGTTAGTTATTTGTTATACCTGATTTAACTTTATTTTATAATAATTTTCTTACTGTAATATTTTTCAAAACAGCTATGAACTGTATGTGATCATTTTTCAAAGTATTTGTGTATGTAATCTTTGTATATAAAACAAAATCAAATATAATACATTCAATCGTAACTTCTAGTTTTATTCATTCCGAAACGCTTTTCGAGTTCACACGTGCATTTAAAAATGTTTCATTTTTATCATCCTTTTACTGCCATAGTTGCAGGTCCAAGTGGATGTGGAAAGTCTAATTTTGTAACAAACTTTATTAAACATATTAATGAGGTGTGCAACACAAATTTTCATCAAATTACTTGGTGTTTTGATGAAATGCAGCCCTTATATAATTTACCAAATGTAAACTATTATCAGGGTATACCAGATTTGAATATGTTTGATGGAAAGGAAGCTAACCTTATTATTATCGATGATCTCATGAGGGAATCTGATGGTCGCATTGTTGACATATTTACCAAAGGTAGTCATCATAGGAACTTGAGTGTATTTTACATTACTCAAAATTTATTTCATCAAGGTAAAGGACAAAGAGACATTTCTTTGAATTCAAACTACATAATTTATTTTAAAAACCCACGTGATAAAACTCAAATACGTTACTTAGCACGACAAGTATCACCAGAAAATAGCAAATTCATAGAAGATGCTTACAGAGATGCTACAAAAGAAGCACATGGCTATTTGATGATAGATCTAAAACAAGACACTTTTGACATGTGTCGAATTAAATCAAAGATATTTCCATCTGATGGTCATTCTACAGTGTACATTCCCACAAAAGAGTTTAAATATGTCAAGAACCAACCAATACCCGTCATTTACAAATGATGGATCGACGCTTAAAGACGCATGAACACTTATTAAATGCTCTTTATAAACTTAAACCAAAACATCAACAAGCTCTTTTAAAAGTCTGTAACGAAAACGAAATTAATTTTATATGTGAATGTATTCATAACGTTTTACAAGGAAATATAAAACTTGAAGAAAAATCAAAGAGTAAACTAAAAAAGTATAAAAATCTACTACGAAAATTGGTACGTAAAAGTACAAATAAAATAAGAAAGAATATTATAGTTCAAAAAGGTGGTGCATTTCTTCCGATTATATTGGGTTCTATTTTGAGTGGATTGATAAGTGGACTAGTTTAAAAATGGAACACGCCAAAAAAATGCTGTTAGTTGATCCAAGCTTAATAGATAAGTTAAATCAAAAAAGAAATGAAAATCCTACCTCTCGTTTAGATAGTGAAATGGAAAAAATACTCGACAGTAATATGGATGATCGAAAAAAGTGTAAATTATACTTACAAATTTTACAAAGATATCTTCACTTTATGGAAAAAGATCGTCGTCCCATTGAACTCCCTATAATAACTTCAAATGACGATAACATTAAACCCACATCTGAAAGCTGGAAATTTTTTAATATAAATAATGATATCAAGAATAAAGATGTAGTTGTCAGTCAGACACTGAGTGATGAAGAGAAGCAACAAGAAAGTTTTACACTCGAAAAAAAAGAACCTTCCTACTCAACAAAACAAATTTTAAATTTAATACCAAAAACATATGTAAAAAAAGGTGAGTTGTTATTGAATTCGGTGTCACTAAATAAAAACAAAATTTATTGGAATGATGCTGGCACAGTGATTGTAGATAATGAAGTGATTCCTAACAGTAACATTATCGATTTAGTAAGCGATACACTGCGACCATTAAAAAACAACGACCCACCTGGTTGGGAAAAATTTGCTAAAGCGTTAAAGGATTTAAAAGTACCTTTAACATATATTGGCAATCCAAAAAGACGTGAGTACATAGCTCGACTTCAAAACGCCATCGAAGAACAACCGCCACAAAACACAGAGGTATATTTGACGCCAACGAGCGAAGATAAACACGCAAATAAAATTAAGAAAAAGATTGATTGGGAAAAATGGACCCCTTATTAGAATTAGATCAAATTTATTATGATGTATCACACCCAGCTGGATATAGCAATATCGACAAATTATCAAAAGCTATGAAAGGTAAAATGAAAAAGGAAGAAGTTAAAAACTGGTTGCAATCCCAATCTACGTATACACTCCACAAACCAGTACATAGAAAATTCCCTCGGAACAAATACGTTCTCTCTAATCTCAATGAACTTTGGCAAGCTGACTTAAGCGACATGCGGACTTATTCTAAAGATAATAAAGGTTTCAACTACATTCTTTGTGTTATTGATGTTTTTAGTAAATATGCATATGCTAGACCCTTGAAAAAGAAAAATTCAGAAACCGTAAAAAAGTGTTTCGACAGTATATTTAATGAAGCTAATACTACACCCACTCACATTCAATCTGATAAAGGCACTGAATTTGTATCGAAAGATGTTCAAAGATACTTTAAAACAAAAAACATAAATTACTATACGACAAATAATCCAGACATCAAAGCAAGCATTGTAGAAAGATTTCAAAGAACGCTAAAAATGAAGATGTGGCGCTATTTTACACACAAGAATACACATAAATATATTGATATTTTGCAGAATTTGATACACTCTTACAATCATAGTTTCCATTCTAGTATTAAAATGTGTCCTTCAGATGTTAATTCTAATAATATAATGACAGTTTGGAGTAATTTATATGAAAAATCTGAAAAATCATCAAAAACTATACTACCTATGTTTCATGTCGGTGACCATGTCAGAATAACTAAATATAAACATGTATTCCAAAAAGGTTATGAATCTAATTGGAGCGATGAAATATTTGTGATTTCTTCTATAATAGAACGTACTCCGTGGCCCGTTTATACTATAAAAGATTTAGATGGTGAGGAGATAGTAGGAACGTTTTATGAACGAGAATTACAAAAGGTCATTTATGACCCCACCATTGAACACAAGATTGATAAAATAATTCGCTCTCGTTATTCTGGCAGCAGACAACAAGTGTTAGTTAAGTGGAAAGGTTATCCAAACAAATTTAATAGTTGGATTTTAGCTTCCAGTTTAAAAAAAATATGATTAAAGATTTTTATTTAACTTTACTTAGCAATAGTTCAATGGAATATTTTCCTGAGAACAAAACATCAATTTTTTCAACAAAATTACCCAAACCCATAATATTGGAAGGAGAATGGTGTGTAGGAATCGTTGAATTCCAATATCCATGCACCATGTTTACTGTTCAAGATCATGAGAATGTTATTTACATAACAAAAATCATGAAAATGCCCAATGAAGACAAACTATCTACAGTTTATTATAAGACCCACATACCTGCCACAAACTATGATAATATTAACCATATTTTATCAGCATTAAATAATATAAGAGAAAAAATCAAATTCCGCTACGATAATATATCTAAATTTGTTTCTGTTTCTGTGTTAGACGAATCAATAAAATCTGTAACATTATCTCCTAAACTAGGCTTACAGTTGGGATTTGAACCAAACAGAAACCTTGTTGAAAAGAATTTAGCTAAATGTCCAGCTAATTTACATTTAGGGTTACCATCTCAACTATTCGTTTACTGTGATATAGTTGAACCTCAAATTGTAGGTGATGTAATGACACCTCTTCTGAGAGTAATACCATTAGATCCTTCAAAATACATCTATGGTGCCAATAAAATGCATGTATTTTCACCTCCTCATTACTTATCGGTAATGCGAAGAGAATTCGATACCATTGAAATAGATATAAGGTCAAGCACCGGACAAAAGATACCATTTCAATTTGGAACGGTGTGTGTTAAACTACATTTTAAAAAATTATAATGCATTTTGAACGCTCCAACATGATATGTCCTTATCAACGCTATTATTCTCATCAGGCTGGTTCAGGTATAGGGGTGGTATATAAAGGGGCGCCTTATCAAAAAGGACATGGAATTGGTAGTTTTCTTGGGGGATTGTTTAGGTCAGTTTTACCATTATTATCTAGCGGTGTTCGAGCTGTTGGTAAAGAGGCATTGAGCGCTGGTGTTGGTCTATTGACAGATATGGTTAGTGCGCGACCAATGGAAGATTCAATAAAAGCACGTCTTAAAGAAGTTGGTTCCAACTTGAAACGCAAGGCTGATGAAAAAATAGATAAAATCAATATGTCTGGATCCGGATATATAACAAAACGAAAACGTCTACCTGGAGTCAGTCCGTCGTTGACCGCGAAAGTGAAAGCTCTAAAAAAATCAAAAATTACTCAAAAACAAATCAAGGACATATTTTCTAACAATTAATCAAAATGTCTTTTTTACATAGTCATTCCTGTGAATGTATAAAGTCCGAATTGGATTTGTTTGCATTGCCGTCAACTCAAACTAGCATTGAAAGTGGAATTTGGATCCATTATAAACCAATTTCATCTCTTGCCGATGATGGTCCTATAGAATTTCAAATTCCTGGAGCAGGAGATGACTACATAGATTTATCTCATACGTTACTTCACTTGAAAGCGAAAATAGTAAATCAAGATAACACCAAACTAACCGCATCTACAGTCGTTGCTCCGGTGAATAATTGGTTGCACTCACTCTTCAGTCAACTTGATGTCTACTTAAATCAAAAACTTGTATCACCACCCAATAACACATATGCTTATCGTGCGTATATAGAAAACTTATTGAACTATGCTCCTGCAGCAAAAAAATCTCACCTCACCTGTGGTTTATGGTATGAAGATACAGCTGGAAAAATGGATTCCACCGATGATACTAATAAAGGATTTACTAAGAGGCAAGAATTATCTAGTGAAAGTAAAGAAATGGAAATGATTGGTCACTTACATGGTGATTTATTCAATCAAGAAAAATTTTTAATCAATGGTGTTGATATATGTGTTAAGTTAATTCGTTCTAGAGAAAATTTCAATCTCATGGCCTCTACAGGTGACCTTAAATTAAAGGTATCTATTACGGATGCATCTTTGATTATTCGTAGAGCACGAATCAATCCCAGCGTGTTACTTGCTCATCAAAAGGTCTTAGCTTCTACCACAGCTAAATACCCCATTACTCGAGCTGAAGTTAAAGTTTTAACAATACCATCAGGTGTTCAAGGAAAAACTCTAGATAACATTTTCTTAGGACAATTACCTAAAAGGTGTATAGTGGGATTTGTAAATAACGCTGCTTTCAATGGAAACCTCACTAAGAACCCATTTAACTTTCAAAATTACGACATCAATACTTTTAGTTTATATATAGACGGTCAACAAATACCATCAAAGGCTTTACAACCCTCATTTGAGAACAAAATTTTTACTTCAGTATATCATACATTGTTTTCTGGAACAGGTATACACTTTCTCAATGAAGGTAATGGGATATCCCGAGAACAATACGCTGAAGGGTATTGTATGTTAGCGTTTGATTTGACACCTGATTTATCAGCAAACTCTGCAAGTCATTGGAATCTTGTAAAGCATGGTAGTGTGAGATTAGAAGTGCGTTTTGAAACAGCTTTATCACAAACTATTAATTGCATTGTTTATGCGGAGTTTGATAATGTTATTGAAATAGATAAAAACCGCAATATTTCAGTAGATTATAGTAGTTAAGAACACAAAATTAACTGTTTAAGATTAGATTAAGCGTGAATAATGTAATTCAGATTTGTTGTTAGATTTAAGTTACCAATAAAACGAATTCATAAAATATTAAGTTCTTTGTTTTACTATAATCCTTGCAACCCCACAACAAGAGTCAACTTGGCTGATAAGTACCATAATAGTGTCTTGTTAACCTTATATGAGACATTACCACTTTATCATTCGACCTGATAAGATTCTGCAGCGATACGGTGAATAAAAATGAATACAATAGAAATACAGAATTACTTAAAGAAAATTGATCCAAGTATTGAATATAATGTATATGCAGCCAATCGTCTACCAATATATGTGGTAACTCCTACATACGTAGTTAGCAACTTAGACTCTGATAACAAACCAGGTTCTCACTGGGTCGCCATACACATAGATAAGAATGGTTTTGGACAGTACTTTGATTCATACGGTCGACCACCTCAAGGATACCACCGAATGTTTTTAGCGAGAAATTCTAGAATGTGGAATTACAATACAAGTCGAATTCAAAATGACTTTACTATAGTTTGTGGAGAGTACTGTTTAATGTATCTGTATTATAAATACTATGGTAAGAGTCTCAAAGATTTTCAAGTATTATTTAGTGATAATACAATATGCAATGATGTGTTTTTAAATGGTTTATTTAAATCATGTTTTGAGGTTAATAAATGAAATATGAAAATGAATGAATGATTTTTCTTTATTGAAGATTAATAACCCCATACAATACTTATAATTCTTCCAAACAATTTATGAATGTTCCCAATAACTTTACAATCGTAAGCATGAGCATGAAAAAACACTAAAAAGACTTATAACTATTTACAATAATACTTAGCAATAACACAATTCACAAAGAGTTCTAGAATCAAAAACAAATTAATCTATTAAGTATGTAACTTAAAAGAGTACAAAGTTTAAATACAATACAATGTAAGTTAAATTTAAACAGGTAGATTCTTAAGTACAGTTAATACAATAATAGTTTCTTATTTCAATAATAGTAGTACAAAGCATATGATTAAAGTTATGATATTAAAACATTGACACGCACTGGCACTTTTGTTCATTTGTCTGTGTCTATAAAATATTTCACACAATCGTCCTTACTAGCCAACTGTTTGGTTATATTGTATATAGTGTCCTTGACACTTTGCAAGTTCTTATCACTGTCGTTTTCCGCGTAATATTTAACTCGCACATCAGCGTGTTTCCAATGTTCCGTCGGTGCGATGTTTTTTATTTTATTCACTTCATACACCTCAATTTTTATGAGATGTGATGCAGAACTGTTGTCATCGCTGTTTGATCGGATGTATGAAACACCACCGCTCGTCGATCGACCAACACTGGATGACTTTCTTGTTGTTGTCTTCTTCTTTTTTGGTTTTTCGAAGAACTCATCAATGCTGTTGCATTCGATCGGTCTTTTATTTGCTAATATCGCTTTTTTGACTTTAAAGGCGAGTGTACCTTCTTCATCACTAGGTTCGTCGATTTCTTCAGCATAATAGTAGTTTTTGAAAGTATTTTCAGAAAACTGTAACAAAATGAAATGAAACTGTTTTAATTATCGGTTAAGTAAGTACTGTATGATAAATACTTATAGATATGCGAAGTATACATGTACACATTAGTAACAATGATAAATTAATAAGACATCAAAGATAGCTAAAATGTATTAACCTGGTGGACAACACATGGCATAAACAATTAATGAAACATCTGGTTACAACACTTTTAGATCAAAGTATATAAAGGTACTTACATTCATTTTTATAACACTTTCACTATTTAACTATTTCACAATTTTACTATCACTTCACTGTTACAAACAACTGGAGATCACACTTCGAGCAGAGCACAGAGTGGAATACGATACCATGTGATTTTGCGTCGGTCTTTTATATGGAGAGGGAGTATTGTTTCCTTGCAGACAAGATCCAACATGTTTCGACTTTCACCTTAAATGTCCGTTGAATACGTAATATCAGGTAATGTGAATAATGGGAACCGTAATTATTATGACAATGAGAAGACCCAAAGGGTTTTACCTAGAATTTGAGAAAGGTATGGTGTATTGTAACGATTGCTTTATCTATAATAAACAATGCCCGTAATGCGTAAAGGGTGACTATTAAGTAATTTTAAACGGCTTTTACGTAGAAACACGAGTTAATAGAAATACGAGACAAAGACCTTTGCATCCTTCAAATAAAAAAGGGTCGCCGATAGAAAGTAGAAAGTCAATAACACAACGAAACAGGGAAAATGTTGCTTTATCTATCATAAACAATGCTCGTAATGCGTAAAGGGTAACTATTAAGTAATTTTAAACGGCTTTTGCGTAGAAACACGAGTTAATAGAAATACGCGACAAAGACCTTTGCATCCTTCAAATAAAAAAAAGGATCGCCGATAGAAAGTAGAAAGTTAAAAGCACAACGAACAGGGAAAAAGTACAAGCTTAAGGGAACCGTAGACCATGAACAAATTCGTGGTTCATACCTACCTCGCGGGTGATATGAAACGGATTCCGCGGACGATATAATTTTTATTCGCGGGTGTTATCAAAGTAATCCGCGGTCGATATCAAATTAATCCGCGGTAGGTATCAAGTTAATCCGCGGTAGGTATCAAATTAATCCGCGGTAGGTATCAAATTAATCCGCGGTAGGTATCAAATTAATTCGCGGTAGGTATTAAAGTAATCCGCGGATTTATTCGCGGGTGTCGCGGGCCGAATCTGGAGCAATCGAAAACGCCGACCATTAGCCGCCGGAGCGCCGCGGACCGGCCGTCGAACCTGCTCCAGTATCGGTGAATCCCTTACTACTATTTTGATACTAGTATTGCTCGCGGCTACGCCCGCGTTTAAACGTTTTTCTGGTTTTAAACTATTTTCCCGGGATAGAGGTAGCCTATAGCACTTAGAAGTAATGTAGCTTCCTATTAGTGAACGAATTTTCAATATCAGTTCAGTAGTTCCTGAGATGCATTCAACCAAACAAACTCTTCAGCTTTATAATATTAGTATTGATATGGTACCAGTTAATAAATAAAATATATACAATGACTTTCTGCACATTTTCCACAAAATTATTCGTACCTACTTTCCTACCAGGAGCTTGATATGTACAGTCAGCCACATTAGTAGGTGAAAAAAAAATCAAAATTTCAAATCTTCGATGCGCGTTAACTTTAATAAAATCCTTATTTCTCTTTAGGTGAATTAAAGGAAAGCCCTTTTATTTTATTTTTGTGAAGAGAAAATTTAGTTTGGTAAGAATACAAAAGTGAATAGACGATTTGAAATTTTGAATTTGTTCAGCTATTTATGCAGCTGACTGTACAATTTACATATTTTAGCTACCATAAATATTACCTGTAGCATACGACCATAGCACACCTGCGTATGCAACAACAGCTAATGGAAGGGAAACTTACCCAAGATTTGACTGAAGTGTCCTCCTAAATCTGAACCACTCTTGGCATCACCGGAATGCATACCTCACAGTCCCGCGCATTCCTCCGGCTCAGAGGAACAAATCATTTGAGGCATTGGTTCAAGTAGTGGCTGATTCTTCAACGTTAGGTAACTATTATTCAAAGAGTTTTAAGATTATATGGAGCGGACGTTGGGAAAATTGTCATTTAAAAATTTTAAGCTTGTTCTTCAGTAACTTAATCTACCGTTAAATAACCAAATACCTATGTAAAATTCATTAGAACATACTTTGACATGGTCGTAATGCGTATATTGGCCATATTTCCTTCCAAAATATTGTATCCTTTACAAAATTTAAGCATAGCGAGACGTCTTGTTACAGGGACATGTCAGATAAGACAGCGATTTATTACCAATTGGTAATAACTTTGGACAAAAAATTTGGTCTTGATGGCCGGTCTATAACTATACTGTTCAAAGTCTTTGGTATTATTAAACAAATTAATGACATTTTGACATATTCTCTACACAAAATATTTAAAAGTGACTGAATCAATCCACCGATATTAATTATAGACGATAAAAAACCTCCATTGCTAATCAGTTAATTATAACCTGATTAATTGTGTTTTAATATATGAAATATTTTATTTATACAACTACAGTTTTCAAATTGTTGGTTATAAACTCTAAAATAGCTTATAATTTACGCATACTCACGCCTTTTATCCCCGAAGGGGTAGTCAGAGGCGCAACTAGTGCACCCACTTTTTGCCTTGCATATCCCGTCCCATAATGTGATAGGGGGCGAGCCTATCGCCATATCGGGCACAAATTTTAGACTCTGGGCTGATACTGAATAGAAAAATCCAATATCACTTTGCCCGACCCGGGGATCGAACACGAGACCAGCATTGGAGTCGTACCGTAATATAACTACGCCACCGAGAGAGCTTATAATTTAATTATTGAAAATATACCTTTTTTAAAACGGTTTTTATAAGCGCCTACAACGCACTTTATTTACAATATTGGGCTCTAAAGTCAATGCAATAGACAGTTATTAGATACTTCCTAAATCAACTAACTCATAACACTAATATCAAAACAGTTTACTCGAAAAAGTTAGCACAATAATCTGGCACGAGAATTCGACTCTCTTCCGAGCAATTTAGCACTTGTCCACAAGAAAATATCAAAGGAAAACCCAGAGCGGTTGCTGTCACGTCCTTCAGGCAGGTAGGAAAACGTATTCCCTCACTTGAAGACTGGGGAGTAGGGAAACGAGCGGATAGCGATTTGTTGTCTGAGTTTCGTGAGATTTTATACACTGATATAAAGAGATAAAGCTTGTGTATTTATAGAAGTAGGTAGGTATAAACCTTAAAGGCCGGCAACGCATCTCTGTGCCCCCTGGTATTGCAGATGTTAATGGGCGGCGGTGATCACTTACCATCAGGTGAACCGTATGCTCGTTTGCCCCCTATGTCATAAAAAAGGTATAATCTATGGAACTATTAAACCAATAAAAAATCTTTTGAGTACTTTGGCAACTACAATTTCACTAAGCAAGATCCACACGTAAAAGATGGGCATACAAAACTTTTACACGAAAAATACCTGATAAACCACCATGCCTTATAACTGAGGGCATTACGGCTTAGATTTCAACATTTGATCATGACGACATTAATGACGACCATAACGATTTTTTTTTTAATTTATTAAGAAAAAGGGTTTCACCATACCGCTGCCTAGAAAAGGAATGGAATTTGAAGAAATCAGAAGTCTCAGACGTCTAGCAATTCTATCGCTCTCGCGTACCACTGACACCCCAGTCCAAAGTAACTCGAGAAGCGTGTCCTTCAAGCAAAGTGATGGGGTGGCGAGGACATCAGGTCCGGATTACGTGGTGACGTATTACTTAATATATCGTCGTGTTTGTTCTACGTGAGCTTGTTGGCAACACGCGGCTGAAGTTCGGCTCAGGTGGAAGAATGGTTCGCTTTATTAGGTCATTTTAGCAAAATATGTGTCATTTTCTTATAATTTTTGCGATGAAAACATTAACAAATCTTACAAAAGATTTATATTGACGAAAAGTCGAATAAAATATAATACCATACCAGCCCTGTATTATATACTGCCCACTGCTGAGCACGGGCCTCCTCTACAACTGAGAGAGTTTAGGCCTTAGTCCACCACGCTGGCCTAATGCGGGTTGGAGGACTTAAATACAAGTACTTGAATAAAATATAATATTGATACCTATTTATGTTAAAATACTTTTCAATTTTCAATTAACCACATTTTTTCCCAGTATGTTAACACATACAATTAAAAGAACATGGCAATATTATGGTCATGTAAAAACGAATTCCCGATCCAATTTTTCGGTTGATTTAATACACATATTTTTACGGTCAAAATCCTATGTCAATAACAATTCCTGATGATCAGTGTCAACCGCAGTCATTCCTGACGATGACTTGCAATAAAACAACAATTCATTCCCAAATCCGCGCCCACTTCAGGGACATATGGCGTGACATCGGGAATTCGCCCGGGGTAATTACAACTCGGTGATAGACGCGACCCTTTACCGTCTGTTGTCTTTGGCATTTCGTGTCCGTTTCCTTGGTTCATTTTCTCTTTGCAGGTATTAAATTGCCCAAAATCTTACTCTACTTTTACTTTACTAATCTAAGGGCTTGTTCCCCAACTTCTAAGTAAATTCTATTGGTCGCATAAATGTATAAGCCGACCAAATACAAAAGTCACACACTATATTCCCAATTAATATTAAAATAAGGACGGTTCTAGGTGCAAATTCACCAATACCAAGACTCTGCAAAATCTTGAACAGCTGTAGTGATATAACAGACTTCCATAATGACAGTGTTGGCAAGTTTTGTAAAAATATTATCGAGCATTTCTCAAAATAATAAGGAAATTCAGAATCTGTGTTTATTTGGAAATTAATGTGCATAATCTATGTTTTAGTTTGAAAGTTGTACTGTTTTTGTAAATCTAGTTTTCCGATTATTTGTTTTATATGTGATGTTTAGTCCATTATCGTTAATTATTACATTTATTTGTCCTAATCATCATTTTTGTGCATGTGGAACTAGCCTGTAAGAAATTTTTACACTTATAAGTTGTATTGTATCTTTCCGTTATAAATTGTATTGGTGTAAACAATTGTTGGCTAGTCAAATAAATAAATAAATTAATAAATTAATAATAATAAAATCTGTCAAAAGTGACAAATATTTACTTGATACTATAGTAGGGACAGACTAATATGGCCGGTATGACATGACACGGTTTTGATTTTTTTGGGTAGACGTTCTCACAGAGTTATCGCGTCGGGAAAAAAATTGAATTGTCATACCGGCCAGCTTAGTTTGTCCGAACTATAGTAAAACACACCGTTAATAATTTAATACAAAAATTACATACTTCTTACTTTAAAATTTACTTCTTACGCGCTTTCGCTTAATCTACCAGTTTAGATTAGATTAGTAATGACATTTCATTCACGACCCAAATGCATTATACACCCATCTTAACCCACTAACGCTCACAAAGCAAAGCCTATTTCCAAAGCCTATAAATAAAAACAATACGACCTTGACTATAATAAAATCCCAAAGCATCCCTGAGAAAGATCTCGCCGATTATAAACACATTAATAGGTGTGGGCGTGTCAGTATTGTTGTTTAAAAGCTGCTGAGCTATTAGTTCGTATCGGACGATCGTCACGAACGTAAATGTTACCAGTACTCTTCGTACTTATGTTAATTGTTACGTTGTTTGATGGATTGCAACGAACAAAAGTCGGATGCAACAAAGGTACTATTGTTTTTTGAAAACTTGTTGCGTAATGGTTAATGGAAGTATAGATTTCTTAATTGCATTTAACGTGTTGCTTAGATCTTATCCGAAATGTAGCTGTATTTCTGGTCATAATATAATTTTAATCCGATGACACTGCTATCAAAATTCTGTGTGTCATATTAAACACCGTAGAACTAAACTCATAAAGGCTCAACCTCTTACAAAACATAAACTGAAAATATTAATTACCTTCGGCGATGGACTAGAAAGCCTTCACGGGTTAACACATGCACGGTCGGTGCGTGTGATAGAGAACGCGCCTCGAGCCCCGCGGTCGCAGCGCCCACGTGCGCGCGGGCTTATACGTCTCCTGTCTTACTGAGCATCGCCTAGTGTTAAGCTGTACACACACCGCGCGGTAACATGCAGCGTGTTGCCGTGTGTGATAGAGGACGCGCCTCGAGCCCCGCGGCCGCAGCGCTCACGTGCACGCGGGCTTATACGTCTCCTGTCTTACTGAGCATTGCCTAGTGTTAGGCTGTGCACACACCGCGCGGTAACATGCAGCGTGTTGCCGTGTGTGATAGAGGACGCGCCTCGAGCCCCGCGGCCGCAGCGCTCACGTGCACGCGGGCTTATACGTCTCCTGTCTTACTGAGCATCGCCTAGTGTTAGGCTGTGCACACACCGCGCGGTAACATGCAGCGTGTTGCCGTGTGTGATAGAGGACGCGCCTCGAGCCCCGCGGCCGCAGCGCCCACGTGCACGCGGGCTTATACGTCTCCTGTCTTACTGAGCATCGCCTAGTGTTGGGCTGTATACACACCGCGTGGTAACATGTAGCGTGTTGCCGTGTGTGATAGAGAACGCGCCTCGAGCCCCGCGGCCGCAGCGCCTACGTGCGCGCGTGCTTATATGTCTCTTGTCTTACTGAGCATCGCCTAGTGTTGGGCTGTATACACACCGCGTGGTAACATGTAGCGTGTTGCCGTGTGTGATAGAGAACGCGCCTCGAGCCCCGCGGCCGCAGCGCCTACGTGCGCGCGTGCTTATATGTCTCCTGTCTTACTGAGCATCGCCTAGTGTTGTCTCCTGTCTTACTGAGCATCGCCTAGTGTTGTCTCCTGTCTTACTGAGCATCGCCTAGTGTTGGGCTGTATACACACCGCGTGGTAACATGTAGCGTGTTGCCGTGTGTGATAGAGAACGCGCCTCGAGCCCCGCGGCCGCAGCGCCTACGTGCGCGCGTGCTTATACGTCTCTTGTCTTACTGAGCATCGCCTAGTTTTAGGCTGTACACACACCGCACGGCAACACGCAGCCTGCTAAGCAGAATGACAGTCGCATCTAGTAATGCAACCATTGCTCCAAACCACATTTGAGATGATTGCAATAAGTTGATTGCAACAACACATTATTATTAATGTAATCATTAGTGGACGATAGCCTAGTTGGGAATGGAACGGTCTGCCGAGGCAATGTCCGGAGGTTCAAAACCCAAGGCACACACCTCTGACTTTTCGAAGTTACGTGTGTATTGTTTATGAATTCACTTTAAACGGTGAAGGAACATCGTGAGGAAACCTACATACCTGAGAATTCTCTATAAGAATTTCGAGGGTGTGTGAAGTCTGCTAACCCGCACTAGGCCAGCGTAGTGGACTAAGGCCTAACCCCTCTCAGTAGGCCCGTGCTCAGCAGTGGGCAGTATATAATACAGGGCGGATTGCATTGCATTGCATTATCATTAATCACCATCACGTCAAAAGCATCTTAGCAAACTAAGATTTTTATTTACAAAACCTTAACACAACCCGCTCACTCTGCACAACGCCTAAAAGCCGCAAGCGGAGACCCTTACGCGGATGCAGCCCAACCTAATAATTTCTTAATGTCATGCGCTCTGAAGGGAATTATTGTTTTGTATTAGAATAATGGCGTACTTAGATTCTTAAGTATAGATTAGGCGGGGCTATCCACTGACATATTGCACGCTGCCTTTCCATTCAATTGTGGACACGAAATTGGGTCATTTTGCAAAATGTCAAACAGTAACACCAAGTCTCCGTCGCATCACGAACCATAATTATTTAAACAAGTAGCAAAGTGGTTCGTATTATGAATTTGAAACGGCCAATATTTCGCTCGCTACGTGATAGAGCTAGTAATTGTTCTGTCACGTAAGCGGTCGCTGTGGATTTCCTCGTGGTCTGTTTGTCATAGCTTCGGTAGTGCTCATCAAAAGCTAAAGTTATAACCAAAGATCGAGCTACGGTACAAACAGTTTTGCCAATTTAAAGAGAATGTCTCGATTATGTTGGTACTTAGTATTGTAGAAAACCGTCAGCTTAGATTTGTAATTTGGAAATGTCAGTAGGTACACTTGCCTGAGGCGCAATATACCTTCTAGATTTGTAGTCATCAACGTAGGGCTAACAGCATCCCCGGGGCCGTCCCGTATGCGCCGAAGAAGGCCACCGCGGGTTTTGGTTGGTATGCCGGTGTAGGGTATACATAGGGTTAGGGACTCGGTCCAATGCTCGCTTGGATGATGCCATACTCCCGAGTGTCGACATTGGACTGTAAGACCGGTGGAACCAACATACCCGTTCCACTGGCCCCGCCCCCCCACCACGAAAAAACAAAAAAAAGTCTTAACAGCATACGTAATACCTCAGGCCGTGCTGACATTCTTGGGCAATACAGATCTGTTACCATCAATCAGGGGTCACAATCGCCCGTATACCTTCCGTCTTGGATTGAATATTACGCAGTTATGCAGACACGCAATTAAACATTTACATTTCCGCATACGGAACGAATTACATTATAATAAAAAAAAAATCTGCCTTGGTGGTGTATTTGTATTACGGTACGACTGCAGCGCTGATGTCTCGGGTTCGATCCCCAAGTCGGGCAAAGTGATATGCCATTTTCTAATCAATATCAGCCCGGAGTCTAGAATTTGGGTGATAGGCTCGCCCCCTATCACATCATGGTACGGAATACGCACGGCGAAAAGTGGGTGAACAAGTTGCGTCTGTGTCTAGCCATTCGGGTACAAAAGGCGTGAGTGTGTTAAAAAAACAATCAAAAGAAGTCCAAACATCTCAAAAATTATATAATGAAGGGAAATCCAAGTGACGTCAATGACATAAGAAATCATGTTCCAATTTGCTTACGTTTGCGCAATATGTAAGATTAACCACAAGTTTAGTATAAAGTCCGCGAAATGACTTACCTGAATACAAAGAGTTCTAAGGTTATATAGAGCGGATATTGGAAAAAATTTCATACAACAATTTTGAACCTGTTTGTCAGTAACTCAATCTACTGTGAAATAACAAAATACCTATGTAAAATTCATTAGAACATACTTTAACATGGTCGTAATGCGTAAATTGGCATATTTCCTTCCAAAATGTTGTTTTCTTTACAAAATTTAAGCATACCGAGACGTCTTGTTACACGGAAGTGTCATATAAGATACCGACTTATTACCAATTAGTAATAATTTTGGACGAAAAATTTGGACTTGATGTCCGGTCTATAATTATATTGTTTAATGTCTTTGCCTGAATATGAGCAAAGAGGAAAATTATAGATTGTCTCTAATAATTGGAAGAATCCTACTATCCTACTTATAATATTATAAATGCGAAAGTTTGTAAGTATGGATGTCTGGATGTATGGATGTTTGTTACTCTTTCACGCAAAAACTACTGAACGGATTTCTATGAAATTTGGCACACGTGTAGATTATGTCCTAGATTAACACATAGGTTACTTTTATCCCGGGAAAATATAAAGCGGGACTTTTATCCCGGGAAAACTCATACACGCGAGCGGAGCCGCGGGCAAAAACTTGTAGGATATAATATTTCTCTTTATTCGGACTATATTACATCGTATACATTTTTTATTATTCCAAAATCTTAGGATTTGTAAAAGTCGCGCATTCGAAATTTGAATTGAAAAAAAGGTTAGTCTTTATCAGCGACTATAGCCCCCATATGTTCGCTGGACTTTATAAAGCATATTCCAATCAGTCAGGATAAAATAATTATTAACATAATTATAATTTTCTAAAATATCTAATTACGCAGTTCATGAAAATTATGTCCTATTTCGAAAACCAACCGCTTGAAACCTTAGAGAATTGTGAAACAGATAACAGTTTTTGACTCAGAGTTGGACATAAGTCCATAGGCCTTAGCCTAGGTTTAAAGATTAGTCATATAATACTACCAAGAGTGCTCATTTAACCGTGACACATTATTTAGCCGAAGTACTGTACATTACGATATTTAACAATATCTAAATGCTGACATTGTCTTCAGAATTAGACACGGACTGTACGGCTAGGCCCAGCCTATGAGAAGCGCGTAGGTGGCACATAGATTAAATAGATAACGTTAGTTTACACCTAACTAGGTTCTAGTTAATGACTTGATTAACTTATTTATGTTATTGTTGTAACGCTTAATTGGTTTTTGAACGATTTAAGTGAAAGGTTAAGTTGCTTAGTTTCAAACTAAATATGATAAAGAGAAGACTGATATATGGGAATTGTTGACCTCATAAAATTATTTTCTCTTACAATTACCATATTATCTATCTATAATTAAGTAAAAAACAAGAACTCAAGAATAACTTTTTTTTATTATCTACTGAAATGAGGATATATAGTTAACGAACTTATATTTTATATTTGCACCGTTCTATCACAGGGGGTTTACGACCACTAGGCATACAATAATCAGTAATTGATTGAAAAAGCTCTATTTTAAGGTGTTACATACTTAATTTTTGTTTACACGTACCTCATAGCTACTTTCTTACCATACCATACCATACCAGCCCTGTATTATATACTGCCTACTGCTGAGCACGGGTCTCCTCTACTACTGAGAGGAATTAGGCCTTAGTCCACCACGCTGGCCTAGTGCGGGTTGGCAGACTTCACATATCTTCAAAATTCAGAGAACTTCTCAGGTATGCAGGTTTGAGGAATCACGATGTTTTCCTTCACCGTTAAAGCGAGGGATAATTCACAAAGAATACACACATAACTTTTTAGAAAAGTTAAAGATGCGTACCCTTGGGTTTTGAACCTGCGTGCATTCGTATCGGCCGTTCCACTCCCAACTAGGCTATCGCCGCTACTTTCTTGCCAGTTATTAATTTCTAAAAATCAGACAAGCAACATCGTACACATTTCTAATATCTCGTCTCATCTACGTCATAATCTATGGCGCCCGCTCATACGGTAAAGGAAACCGCCTAGAGCAGGTCGGAATGGTCTCCAACAAAGATCACTTTGCCGAGATAACAACGTGGGATTAATTGTATCACCATGCTATACTTACGGCCCATAAGATTACCTGTCAGCACTGTCCCTTATAATGTAGTACAATCAGACACATAAGTAGCTGAAGAAATCCAAAACTTCAAATTCCCCTACACTTTTATGTTCTTACAAATGTTTCTTTTCTGCACAAAATTAAAATATAAGTGATTTTATATACTACACATAAACTCAACGTGTAGAGGTGATTTGAAGTTTTGAATTTGTCAGCTACTTTTGTAGCCGACTGTACATACGTATATGTGTGTTCAAGATTGCCCGTTAACTGTATAATATTTAGATATTAGGCATTTGAAAAAGTATTTAACATTTTTATAATTTTACATTGTAGCGCCACGCTGCAGAGGTATACCTATTTGTATGTAAGAAAGGACTGGCTCGACTGTGGTACTACCACTGTCTCAAAAATAACCAACGTTGTGACATGGTCTTACGTTTCAAATGGTGAGTCGGGTTTCTGAAGTCCCGAACACCTTTCCTACTATGACGTTATTCGGTTGCGCTTCGTATGATGGGTAAGATTTTTGAAGTATAAAATGTCCTTCCTTATATAATTCCTATTCTTGTGTTATTGAAGATATTTATAGGAAGTTGCGACTCAATGCTGAGGTCTCGGGTTCGATCCCCTGGTCGGACAAAGTGATATTGGATTTTTATATTCAGTATCAGCGAGGAGTTTGGAATTTGTGCCCGATACGGCGATAGCCTAGTTGGTAGTGGAACGGACTGCCGAGACGAATGTCCGCAGGTTCAAAACCCAAGGGCACACACCTCTGACTTATCTATAAAGTTATGTGTGTATTCTTTGTGAATTATCGCTCGCTTTAACGGTGAAGGAAAACATCGTGAGGAAACCTGCATACCTGAGAAGTTCTCTGAATTTCGAGGGTACGTGAAGTCTGCCAACCCGCACTAGGCCAGCGTGGTGGACTAAGGCCTATACCCTCTCAGTTGTAGAGGAGGCCCGTGCTCAGCAGTGGAAAGTATATAATACAGGGCTGGTATGGTATGGCGATAGGCTCACCGCTTATCACATCATGGGACGGAACATGCACGGCGAAAAGTGGGTGCACTAGTTGCGCCTCTGCCTACCCCTTCGGGGATAAAAGGCGTGAGTGTGTGTGTGTGTGTTTTATAGGAAGTGGATATCGCATCAAGTTACAACAGGTCCCTCAACAGAGCTTATTAAAAAAGGAGACAAGCAGGCCGTTTGATTGGAGGTAACATTACTGTTCAATAATTCCGAAGTAAAGTACTTTGGCACGGTCATGGTCTTCACCCAGATTTTAAATGCAGAGAGTAATTATAATATTTACAAAGACTTACTTTTTTAAATATAAAACATCCTACTTACAAATACAACACTTTTAGGCCGTATATCTTTCTAAATAGCATTTAACACTGAAATAAACATAAGGGTAACTCACGTAAAACATGTCCAGAATAACAATAACAAACTTATATTTCCCCAACCCCTTCGTTCTGACTAATACAATTACTGGCCGCCTACGACAACTAATAAAATTGCAAAAGAAAAGGCCATTCGACACTTAAGGGCCAAGTTAAAGGGCTCACTCAGTATTCTTCTCACCGACCCTCGGACTCTCACAAAGGGAAAAGGGCAAACACTCAAGGACCGAAATAGAGAATGTATTGAGTCGCGAAATAAAACAAGGGTAGAAAAGAGTATGTGAAAATTCTAGTGCAGGAATGGTATAGAGCTGTTATTACGTAAATAGTTTTAGATAAAAATACTATATGGAGGGGTGAAAGGCTATTTGGCTTAAGCGACACTTTTTGGGATATTAAGTTATAATATAGGTATATATTTGGAATCAGTATCTTTTTCTGATTCTAAATATATTCTATTCTAATAGCCTTTCACCCCGCTATATGGTTATTTACTCAAAATGGAAATCCTACTAATATTATAAACGCGAAAGTTTGTATGGATGTATGGATGTTTGTTACTCTTTCACGCAAAAACTACTGAACGGATTTCGATGAAATTTGGCACACGGGTAGATTATGTCCTGGATTAACACATAGGCTACTTTTTGTCCCGGGAAAATATAAATCGGGACTTATATCCCGGGAAAACTCATTCACGCGGGCGGAGCCGCGGGCAAAAGCTTGTATGAAATATTGGTTGATAAAATTTTTTTTTTAACACATTTAAGGTGAATTTAAGTAGCCCATAATTTTATGTTCCCAAAAATTCTGCATCTAATTTATTATTCCACAAATTTAGTAACCTATAGTAGGGACAAACTAATATGGCCGGCATGACATGACACGGTTTTGAATTTTTTGGGTAGACGTTCTCACAGAGTTGTCGCGTCGGGAAAAAAATTGACTTGTCATACCGGCCAGCTTAGTTTGTCCGAACTATAACCACATGAATCGTCCTCAAACTAAATTAAACTTCAAAATACTTTAATAACTTTGTCAAAGTGTACATTATCGTGCCGTCTCAAAAATGATGAATTTGATTAATGAAAAGTGCTACAAAAAATTGGCATTTTAAGCGAACATGACCGAGGGACGGAAAAAATTGTGTTTGTTTTCTAATTATCCTCTAACCAACAATTGTAAGGTATTCTCGGAAAACACTTACATTATGACGGGGGAATTAACCGCGAAAAGACTTAAACGGTTATTGTGGGCCATCAGGTACATAGGGAAATCTCTAGACTCATAGGAATTAAAAAATGAAAACATAAGCCAACGTCGTTAATGGTTAGGCAGAAGCGCGACCAATGCACTCATGATTCGCCGAGCTCATATCCATCCCATGACGTGATGGAGCATTTAAACACTTCTTTCGTGAACTGGAAATTGAACCCAGATTTACCTTTGATATGTTGCCACGAGATCAATTAGGCTACATTAGAAAATCAGCTTATCGTTAAATAAATTATCTTCATGATATTACAGAGCCGTATCCTTTTGCTCCTATGACGATGTCACTAAAAATTTGTTATAAAATGGTATTGGTTGTATCATCTCTATACAAATCCTCAAGCAAATGGACAGTAAGGGTGACCGCAGGTGCTCTGCGACTCGCGAACTTTTCAAATATTTGCTTTGGTGGCTTTTCTCATAGATTTCGGACATTTTTCCGACCCACGCGCCACTAACGATAACCGTACAATTTATTTAACAGACCGGATCAAGTATGCTTTGACATAGGGAGGGTCTCAAACAATCTTTTGTTGAAATATTTGTTCGGGCTTGTGGATTTAACTTATTTTACATTCCGGGATCACTTTTGTACGGGTTTTGTTTGATTAACGTGAGTTTTGTTACTTCGGTAGCGTTGTATTGCGGTAAGACTTCCGGTTGGTGTTGAGTTCGATTCTCGGGTGAACTGATATTGGGTTTTATGATGAGAGTTCAGAGTGGAATTGTGTTTGGTAAATAGCATTAAGCTTGTCCTCTTAGATAAGACTTAACGAAGCTTCCGAAATGCATTATAACTCTGTCTACCCCTGAAAATGAAATAAGGCGTAATGCTATGTTCGTTTCGTAATTAGGAATTTTTTACATTAATCCAGAGCCAGGACTGCAGTCATTAGAATGTCAAAGACATATTTTCATGTCAAGCCCGGAAGGTCCATAATCGGCTGTCAAAATTAAATTGCAAAGATATATTTTCTTTAGAAATAGCAACTGGAGTCGGGTCGCGGGGCTAACTAACCGCCATTTCTCCTCGTAACAAATGCGTGGCTTTATGGGTGTGTGTTTGTACTTTTCACTGTTATGGGTTCGAATACAACTATAGATAGAGCAGATATATTTCAGCAGTATGTGATGGATAGTATATTTTTAGCAGAAGAATCTTGATGAAATGAAATAATTTTATTCGAAACTATAAAATGTTATACATTATTTATATTTTGTCAATATTAGCTGAACCAACAGTTCGGAAAGCAAACCAGAAGGACGGGCAAGAAACTCTAGTGTTGCTCTTTTCAAAATCAGTTTAAGGTAAAAAGTACAATGCATGATACAAAAAAAAATACGAGCAATCCATTTATATTATACTCACAAAATAGGTAAAAAAACGATACGATTGCACAACTCTCAGGAACACAGACAAGTGACTCTAGTCTCTATTAACTTGTCCTCACTCACTAATAATTTAAGTCTGTACTCTAGTAATCTTCCTTATCGCACAAAACCAAACGACAGATTCTTTACATCGCAATGCAATGCAATCAGCCCTGTATTATATACTGCCCACTGCTGAGCACGGGCCTCCTCTACTACTGAGAGGGGTTAGGCCTTAATCCACCACGCTGGCCTAGTGCGGGTTAGTGGACTGCACATACCCTCGAAAATCTTATGGAGAATTCTCAGGTATGTAGGTTTCCTCACGATGTTTTCCTTTACCGTTAAAGCGAACGATAATTGATAAACAATACACAGGTAACTTCGAAGTGTGTGCCTTGGGTTTTGAACCTGCGGACATTGTCTCGGCAGACCGTTCCATTCCCAACTAGGCTATCATCCACTTCAAATTCTTTACATAAGTTTTCTCTAATTCAGTCGAACCAAACTGATAAAACCCTGTATAGTATACCACAATATAATAATGCATTAATAGAGCCGATGACTAAGAAGATGAATTTCCAAAAATCCTTTCTTGGTGCTTCCCTCCATTACTTATGGAGCTCGTGTGAGCTATAAATAATACTGAGTTGCTTGGAAGTGGATATGTCGATATGGCGATAAGCTCGCCACTTCTTACATAATGAAAACCTTAATTGGGTCTCTAACGTCAGTCACGTATTAAAGCAAGCCTGATGGTATAATATGTGTGTCCTCACAATGATAACAACTAAAACCCCATCCAAATAGGATTAGTAGTTTTTGAGATAATCTCGGACATACAAATTTACATACATACATACGGGTCGAATACAGAACCTCCTTTTTTTGAAGTTGGTTAATAAATAACAAATGAATTAGTCTTCTAGAAATTTGAAAAAAGTAGCCCGTCAAAGCAAAGTAATTTACAGAAATAAGAAACATAACATCCTCATTACGTAAGGCACGGAATCGTTTACCCATCAACGTGGTAATAGCATAAGCCAGTAACTTACCGCAGCGATCGCCAAACAGCAAAGCAGAAATCGAATTTTAATAACGCAATTTGCACTCTATCTTCCTTCATATTTGACATTTACTTAATTGCATTAGATAGTAACGTAAAAATCATGATGTGCTTGACCTTAGTTGGTAATTTTCAGTTCCTAGACAATCAAAACTGCATTTTTTATAACAATGGCACAATCCGATCCCATTAACAAATCGATTTCCTCGTAGTTCTTAGTCGCAAATTGTACAAAAACTTTGGCATGTGCAATTAGCACTGAGATAAAGCATTTGTCGTAATAACCGTGGGATACCGCTTTTTGTTTTGTGCCCCAAGTCATAAGAGCTATTTAATTGGTATTATATAACGATTTGGGAGGTTATGTTATAAAAAATTTGGTTATTGTATTGTTATTTTATCCAAAAAACTACTAGTGCATTATTCAATATGATGTGGCGTATCGTGATTATTTATGACATGTCATAAATAACTAACGTTATTAATTTATTCCAAGTAGATACTATTGGAGTAGGTACGTCTAAATCGCGGCTTACTCGTCCGATTTGGACGCACTCTTATGTACCACACAGATAAATACTTCCTGGTATAGTTTACATAGAATAAAGACAAAAGGAGACATGGCCTAAATTCTCAATCTTTAAAATTGCATAATAATTATAATACGACCAAATATACTTTTTTTCTAAAGTTAGAAAACCAATCAGTGAAATGTTCTTTTTAAACTCAATCATCTAGTAACTTGCACCCAAATCCTTACATCGAGCAATCTATAATAACAAGCGATAATCGGTCGACGGCAGTCAACAGGTTCGTGTCAAATCTTACAAAATTAATGTTAGCTATAACCGTTAGAGGCCGAAAGACGAATTCTCACGGGCGCGCCCAATTTGTGCGGTGCATTACAAATTTGTCGCATTAACTCCAATCGCTCTCGACTGGACGACACGACAACGCATGCTCAGTGATGTGCTGTATCGATATGGGTATCGAATCGAATGATCCAATTGTTAGTAATGTTACGCTATAGAGATAGGGCAGGTATTGATGTCAAATTTTTATTTTTTTAAGTATTCTAAATAAAACTGTTATATTTAATGGAACTTTTAAGAATCGTTCCAGATGTCTTTAAAATATGTTACTAAAACGCCTAGTTAATAAATTTATTCACCAAGTACAATTTAACTACACAAGCGATTCTCACAATGTAAATCGACACTTGCGTGTTTGATTAAGTACCTTCAAATTACGTTTTGCTAATTTCTAACACCCATAAATTTAAAATACATACTTTAGCACGTAATGATGTCCGTAATCACATAGTACATTATGTGATTATTAATAATGACACCTAATGATATGTCCAAAACAATGAAGCAAAAACATGTAAGTTTAAATAAACAAATGAAATAATGACAAACCAAGATGCAAAATTGAGGTATACAATGTAAATTAATGCGAAACTAAGATATGTTTATTACCAAATATAGACTATTAATAAGATAATAATTCATTTTTATTAGAATAACGAATGACTTCTTATATTTACGCGAATGTTAGACATTGAAATAAAACTATTTTGCGGATTTTATCGCGGTTTTTTAATTATTATTTTCTCCCGACGTTTCGAAGGCTTTGCAGCACTTCGTGGTCACGGGGCGGACTGAGGTGTTGGTGGTCCGAGGTACCAACTGCCAGACCTCAAGACACTGTGAGCTCTTTCTGCGTAGATCGGACCGTCATTAACAACTAATTTTTAAAAATGTATAATTAAAAAATGAAGGTAGATATTGTAACATTAACTTTTCGGACCACCAACACCTCAGTCCGCCCCGTGACCACGAAGTGCTGCAAAGCCTTCGAAACGTCGGGAGAAAATAATAATTAAAAAACCGCGATAAAATCCGCAAAATAGTTTTATTTCAATAGAATAACGAACCTGAGGTCAGTGCTCTGTGGATTTTCGCACTAGAAAAATATTAATCACTTATATCATCATTCATTCTTTGAATATATGAAATAATACGAGACCATTATAACAAGACACCGCCGCTCGTAAATATTCTCATAAACAATCGGTACAAAACAATTATGCACCAATAAATATTCATTCACAATAAATTTGTGTAGCAATAAATCGATAAGTTAGCGAAGCGCGTCACTATGCTGGCAACCGGTATCGTTTGCGACAAAGATTAATATAAACATCTATACTTAAACACTCGAGATTGCGAACTCTTTGGATCTTTGATAGTTATAAAATATTGAACCACGCCTTAACACGTTTTGAAATTTAATGTTATCAGTAATAAGATCTTCGTCCTCCGCAATCGTCTATATGGTTACGTACATTTCAAATATTCAATTCGAGTCGAAAATTGAATGCTTTCGTGTACCTTTGGAACAATATTCGAAACTCTTTCCGCATTTTGTGCCACAGCGAAAGACACGGTGACGTGGCATTTTAGCATGGCCACCTCCGTCCTTCAAAAAGCAGGATTGACATTCCCCATGATAAATCGATTCAGATTACTCTTTTATTATCTAAACACTAGTTTAGGTGTCACAAACCTATTCTAAAGTTAAATAAACGCTCTACCCACATTCATGGAGTTTCGAAGATTAAGACATAATCTGCAAAGGGCTTTACCAGAAACACGAACATTAAAGTTTACGTTTCGAATCCATGGCGATACGATTCCGCAATCGTCCGAATACAAATCAATTGTAATCAGCTTGTACTAGTCCTAAAGAGGCTTAACCCACATCATGCAATAGGACTTATAACTGCAACTATAAATTTGAGACGTTTATCCATACATCAGCGACCACGTAGGCGTCGAGTGCTAAAATTTTATGACCAAATTTAACTTCAAATAATCGCCGTGGTGATTGTCAAAATCCCACGATTGTTTTGCGAAATGATTCATTAATAAATATCGTGTTACGTAATTAAAGTGGCTAATGCAAGTCCGATTTTGAGGCTTGAGTAATGGCACTTTACCTAAATAAAGTTTACGACTTAATAACAATTATGCATAAGACAATTCTTTATAATACTTATTTCATCATCTGCATATACTAATAACTAATGGTTTTATTTCATAATGAGATAACACATCAATTTTTATATGATGACGAATTAGAATTTACAAATGGAAGATATAAAATACTTGTCTAATATGAATTAACGCTTCATGCAGATTACATAGTCTGAATCGTCTTTTACTTAATCCCTGCTGCAACAGTTCAAAGTTCAGTGGAACAAACGTTCGCCAACAATGAAATTCACGATCATAATTGGGAGGCTGCCCAAGAACCAATGCATAAGACTATACTATATATACGGCTATAGAAACACTTTACTCGTTATAACTCATCAACTAATTTATTTGTAAATATTAGAGTCTCCTCATAGTCCATACTGATAACATCACGTGAGGCTCAGCCCGGCTCGACACCATGGTCTCACAATAAACAGAAATCATAGCTTTTTTGTAAAATTTCCTCCTCCTTGCGTCGTTCTCCTCAGTTCTGAGGGTCGTGACCTCCTCTCACCAGCTTCCGCCATATGATGTCACGCCATCGATCCTGACTGTTAGCCACCTGTATGGCATCGTATACAGTGGTGTCAAGTGTGGTGCGGATCTGATGGGTCCACCCATGGACTGTTAAATTTGCGTGGACCATATTGTGGAATCCCAAAAAATCCCTCTTCTGAGTTCTTTCCTTTAAAATAGTGAGCAATACCTCTATCAAGTGGTCAAAAATAGTAATGAGTTGTCATCACCATCAAACATTGCTCGTCAACCTGCTGTATTACAAAATAACTGAATTCTCTTACACAAAGCACTTCCTAGGATGTCATGATAACAATGCTTGTCTGTCATGCCATGCCCACATTAGAATGCCGTGACCGCAGCATATTTGGCGGCACTTATTCATAGGTCAAGGAGACACCGTGCATATCGATGGTATGGTAAAGATTAAAGGTCGCGGAACAGGCGACGAAAAAAAAACTGTGAGTAAACACAACAAATTGGAGTTGGAGTAATAAAAATTCAAAAGCCAATTTTTCTATAAAGTAACACAGTTTTGAAACCAAATAGCTTATAAGCAGATAAGGAAAACCCAAATAACCATTCTTCTCAATGGATTCTAAAGATGATTATGACAGGCATTTGATAAGGCGAGTTACTCCTTTGCCACCTTTTGCCAGCAAGCCAATGTTATCCTCTATCTGACTCCACAAAATACCCTTGCCCAAAAAACTTTGATGACGCCAAAGTTCAAGTGCGAACGCTAATAATGTCCCGAGGCCTGTCGATTAACACAATTACAGATTGTGCCCCTCAGTCAGCGGCTGTGATGTCGTGATTTATGTCATATTACGGTGTTTCGCGTGCTCAAACCAATGTGAAACGTTACTAATGGTTCGTTTTTGTCGTGACGTCTTATATAAGCGTGTTCTTGACGGTATTTCCGTCGTAGTTGAGCTGTTACATGTTAGAAAGGATGTTCTTCAGACAGCTTTCATGCAATATCCTCTAAATTAGGCAATTGGAACAAGTTGTATATTTAGCAACTATAGCCTTAAACTAAAAAATCTACTTGTTAATAAAACTTTATTATGAAAACCAAATATAGACAGATTACTTTTAATAAAATAACAAATTAATCATGGACAATTAAAAATGCCTAATTGTTAATCATTTCCTTTAATAATGTGTTTTTTTATTTTTGTTTATTTCTTACAGGAAGTCATGAGAAGGTGCCTTTTGGAAAACTAGCATGAGAATAAGGATGCAATCCGTAAAAGGCAATGTCCACCAGCTACCGTAATTTTTAAATTAACATTTCACTTACATTCAAGGGATATGATAAGATATCTACCAAATGATAATAAACATCTAACCACCTCAATACAGTCAAGAAACTTAGACAAGACCTTATTAACTCACCTGGTTTAAAACTAAATTATTCGAACCAAGATGGATGTAACAACACCTTTAATGCTCCGATTTCATAACAAATTATATTAAAACATCCCATAATAAAATTGTTACATAATAACATACACATACGTGTATCTTGGAAGGGTGAGCAGGGATGCAACGATCCACAGTCTACCAAAGATTTCTTCATACCATTTTGAACACAGGCTTTCCTAAACATTTCCAGACACACCTGTTGAAAGCGGTCCACATCCAGTAACTTCCTGCGGCCTTTGCTTGTCCATCTTTAAATATCCGCTTGTGCTATTACCTTTTTTATATTTCAACTCCTAGGCCAAAATATTTGAACCTATGACGTTTGGATTTGAACCTAGAACTGCATCTATTCTATAGCCTACACAACTAAACCAAGATGATAACGTAACAGTTTATTAAAATATCCCATTAACAAGTGTTGACAGAGCATGACTAAGGTACTGTATATTAATTGTAAATCAGTTGAGATGTTAATGGCCTCGTAAAGGAGACAGCAATCGTTCTGTAGTAATGAACTATCGGATAACTCTGGATTTGCCTAACGCCAGTCGTGCATCCACAAATACTGAATAATTAAACGAAATTATTTGCAAAAACAAAGAACTTTTCATATTTGATTATTGGTTATGAACATTTTTCATGTCGAAACTGTTTGAGATTAAAGAGTTTGTTTTTGTAAGAATGCGCTCTGGAACTACTGATTTAAATCTAAAAAACCTTTCTTTTTATAGGAATCTAATTTATCCTTGAGTATTGCAAGCTATCCTAGTATCAAACTTTGATGCAGGTAGAGCTTCAAGCAAAAGCTTATTATTTAAATGCTTCGCGTAAAATGTACTACCGCAATTCAAGATCTATTGACTTTTCATTTGACAATATTGAAATAAGCACAGGATACCTCACATACCAATAATACCTATGAAAGTACCAATACACAATCAAGTGGACGAAGACGTACTAAAATTTAACACACTGGTCAATGAACATATTACTCGAGACAATGTTGACGATAATGATGCTGACATTGCTAATAAAGTTGAGGATAAAAGTACAAGTAATGTACAAAGTACAACTGAAGATTATTCTTTAGTTGCGTTACTTGTATTAGGTATGGGTGGTTATGAATCGAGATGGATACCAATGTCAAAGTGGCGTGGGTTCGCGGGCGAGTCAAGTGGTAAACACTTCGGTTACAACACCGGGCCTACACGCTGACTCACGGCTTGCGAAAACGATTGTGTTCCCAATAATAACTGTTAATTGATCCCAATATAATAGAGAATGACGATAGCCTAGTTGGGAGTGGAATAGACTGCCGAAACGAATGTCCGCAGGTTCAAAACCCAAGGGTACACACCTCTGACTTTTTTAAAAAGTTATGTGTGTATTCTTTGTGAATTATCGCTCGCTTTAACGGTGAAGGAAAACATCGTGAGGAAACCTGCATACCTGAGAAGTTCTCTAAATTTCGAAGGTATGTGAAGTCTGCCAACGCGCACTAGGCCAGCGTGGTGGACTAAGGCCTTAATAACCCTCTCACTTGTAGAGGAGCTCCGTGCTTAGTGAGTGGGAAGTATATAATACAGGGCTGGTATGGTGGATCCCAATATACATAGATATAACTTACATACCCACGGCATAAATTAAGAAAATGACAATAGTGGATATTAAGAAGTCAGGTAAGGTCTAATTATAAAAAGGTTTACTTAAAATAATAGATCTGCTTGTCAAATCTGCTGACCTGAAAACCAAGTATATTTCTAAATATTTTCACAACTCCCTTAATTGTATTGCCTTAACAAAATGTTCATTAAAAGATCGTTGTGTGATGTTTAGCATAACAGACTGAGGGCCGCTTTTCCCGTATACTGATAGCCTACAACTTTTGGTTTCATTGGTCTCGACTACAAATAACTATCAGAAAGTTATATGTCAGACAATTATCCTTAACATTATCAGGAGCCGGTGAAACTAGCCCTAATAATAGTGCATTATCTCTGGATGAAAAGAAGCCTATGAAAAGCCGGTTGGCGTCAAAATTGGATTTTGAACAGTTACCCATCATATTAGGACGTTGCACCCATATCATGAATAGACGAGGCCAACGTAGAACTGTAGATACTAAACTGTTAAATTGAGGAAACGATAAATCCTAAAATATTTACTAGGAAAAGCATTATTATCGATTGTTAAATACGTAAAATATTATCGAGTGAAGATAATAGGTGTGCTATTTGAACAAAACTTGCCGTTGAACTGCCTTCCCGATATTTTTTAATTCGAAAATATTTACTTTTTATTGTCTAGACGTATTGTGTACAAAGATTTTTGCTTTTATTTTGATAATATAGGTAACTAGAGCACCACGGTTCGACGACCTTTTAAAGATACTAACACGTCATGCCTTATCGTTCACAAAACAATTATTATTTCGACTGCCTCGGTGGCGAAGTTGTATTGCGTACGCGCTACGAGTACGATTTGCGCGCTGAGGTCCTGCGTTCAAATCCCAGGACGGGCCAAAAACAGTGTGATTGAGTTTATTCATCTTAAAAATTACTCAGTCGCAGCTCAGAGTCAAGAAGTTGGCGGTGTTATAACCCGTTCCTCGGCAAGCACGTAAAGCCGTTGGTCCTGCGCCTGATCTCTCTCCGGACATGTCGCATTGACGTCTTACCGGAATATGAGAGTAAAGGAATAGCGAATGCACCTGTGTATTGCACGCACACTTGTGCACTATAATATCTCTTGCGTACTTGGCTGATCTCTGTTGATATTGACCGCCGTGGCTGAAATCGGCTAGTAAAAGATTTATATTATTTTGAATTAAAAAGCTCACCAAACCTTTTGAAAATTTCACAAAATTAGGCAAGGATACCAAAACTGAAACTTCAAAAAATGAAAATTAAGTCAACTAAACGAATTATTATTTACGAAGAAGCTTTTATTCTAATTACATTAACTTCATCCAATCATGTTTGAAATGAAATAACTAAACCTCAAAACATTTACATTCCAACTACAGATGATAAATCAATAAATAACTTCCCATATTAATACATTTAAATCTGACATTTTATAAACCCATTCCGATCATAATTTACCACTGGTGATCTTACAGTACAAACATTTTATGGTAATGATAATTTGATATATATTTATGTTGCAAGGACAGATGACTTGATAAAGGTCGATAGAACACGCTGGATGCAAACCGCTTTTAACAGGTCCGTCTGAAAATCTTTAGGGGAGGTATATGTTCAACAGTGGACATCATGTGACTGATGGTGATGATGGTGATATTTTGGCAGCCGTCGATACGTCTCCTTCGGATTACAAAGTCCTATGTGCCTCGTAAATACATTGTCAAATAGAACCCTGTTGCTCCAAAGCTGCGATATGTAGTTGTATGGGAATTGTTTGCGACCTCTGCTTGGTGAGAGCCCGAAGGTCACGTGATGTCACATTGCGATAATCTTATATCACGATCATCTGGTGTGGGTTGACGACGCTCTTCTGTGTGGGCCAGTCGAATCTATTCCTAGCAAAGTGTTTTGAAATATGAATCCCAAAGCTTAGATGAGCGATATATTAGGGGCCGACTATGAAATGTCCTCCGACATAGATATTTGCGTGATCTGACAAAAAATAATTCAATCTTGATCGTTGTGTGTCAATAAGTCTATTGTGTTTTGTGATTGGCGGTGTAGTTTTATATGATACGACTGCGCTGCTGTAGTCTCGGGTTCAAACCCCGAGTCGGGCAAACACATATCGGGTTTTTCTATTCAGTATTAGCCCAGAGTCTGGAATATGTGCCCGATATGGCGATAGACTCGCCCCCATCACGTCATGGGACGGAATACGCATTGCGAAAACTGGGTGCAGTTGCGCCTCTGCCTACCTTTTCGGAGATAAAAATCGTGAATGTATATGTGGTTTGTGATCCCCAGCCAGTACATAAAACTTAATTTCTTCTAATTATTATCAATAATTAACGCGATATAGTCAACATTATCTTTTATTTGCATTAAGCAGTTCCCACTAGTTTACTAATCATTGCAATCTAAAGTTTCCCAAAAACAATAGCATCGGAGACAGGTTACGTAAACTTGCATCGATCGATCACATCTGTTGTCTATTGGGCGATTACAAAATCGGTACAGGGCGGTGTCATTAGCAGACCTTTCTAAACTCTGTGATTCATCATGGCTCATTGTGTGGCACACCGAGGCACACGTCTGTAATTTGAAATGAATTCATATCGAATTTTTTTTTACTAAGTTCTTTTTTACTACGGAGGTTTAATGAAAGTTCATCTGGATTTATTTTTTTATTCCTTATGTAGGCAAACGAGCACGCGGTCCGCCTGATAGTAAGCGGCACCCGCCACCCATGGACATTAAGCAATGCCAGAGGCATAACCAAACCGCTGCCTGCCGGAAGGTGAGCACTCTTTTTTTAAAGTCATCTGGTTTGTCTATGACAACATTATTGTGGACGATAGCCTAGTTTAGAATGGCCCGGTCTACCGAGACAATGTCCGGAGGTTCAAAACCCAAGGCACACACTTCTGACTTTTTGAAGTTACGTGTGTATATTATCGTTCTCTTTAACGGCCAAGGAAAACATCGTGAGGACACCTACATACCTGAGAATTCTCCATAAGAATTTCGAGGGTATGTGAAGTCTGCCAACCCGCACTTGACCAGCGTGGTTGTACCAACTAAGGCCCCACTCTTCTCAGTGGTAGAGCAGTGGGCATTACTTAATACAGGGCTGATTGCATTGCATTGCAAGATGAGATAGTTGTGTTTCAGTTTACAGGTGATTAAAGGGTTCGTCGGTGTTTTTACTATGGGGAAAATGGTACAATACCATTCAGAACTTTATTCGTATCAATATTGTTGCTACTGTTTATACGACATTCGAAGGACTAGACTGGTCTCGTTTTTTAGTTATAATATAGAAAATATAATGAATTTAGTGGATATCTACCTTTAAAGATCGTTAAGCGAGTATCTCATCGCACTATCACGAAGTAATAATGTACGTTTGTTATTGCTTCATTATTTGGTCAAACTAGGACATTATGCATACAACAGAGCGGAAATAAACGTTCAGCCGTGGGATGCTTCTTGAAATTTGAACTACAGAATAAGGACTTTCAATTTTATTTATTTATTTAGAAAGGTACATCAACAGTACATGTATATTCAATACTCTAATACACTTTACTTGATTCCACTTTATTTTGACTGCCTCGGTGGCGTAGTTGTATTGCGTACGCGTTACGAGTACGATTTGCGCGCTGAGGTCCTGGGTTCGAATCCTGGGTCGGGCCAAAAACAGTGTGACTGGGTTTTTCCATCTTAAAAATTACTCAGTCGCAGCTCGGAGTCAGGAAGTTGGCGGTGTGATACTCCCGTGCCTCGGAAAGCACGTAAAGCCGTTGGTCCTGCGCCTGATCTCTCTCCGGTCATGTCGGATTGCCGTCTCACCGGACTATGAGAGTGTAGGAACAGTGAGTGCACTTGTGTATTGCGCACACACTTGTGCACTAAAATATATCCTGCGCACCTGGCTGATCTCCGTTGAGATTGGCCGCCGTGGCCGAAATCGGCTAGGAAGGGATTATTACACTTTACTTAGGCTTAAAACTAATACATGCACCAATTACAGATGTACACAACATTACTTAAAAAATATATAAATTATGACAGTACCGATCTTAACCGCAGGAGTTACGGGAATGTTCAGAAATAAATACTAAAATAAAACCTCATTGGTCGTTTCGCACATCGCAAACAACACTAAAGCTTTTGGCAGCATATTTTTATTCATTACCAAAAAAATATTACATAATAGTTTTAAAGTATTTTGATTAAGGGTCAAGAGTCAAAACTGTATAACTGCATATTTAATAAAAACAAGCCAATTATGCACACACGAATAGATTAAATAAAAACAAATATTGCAAATTAAATTACATAACTGAACATGAGTCAGCTCACTGTTAGTTTTCGTAACTTTTCGAAGTTTACAGTTTTTTTTAATAACCAAGTGTTGATTGACGTTAATGATGAACTGGTTCTTGAAGGAGCCTTATGTATTCCGAACGTAAATCATACTAATTTGCTGCGTTAACGGTCTTTTAAATATACATACTTCTAATTTCTACGTTTAGTGTGAGTTTTCTCATGGCAATATTTTTTTGGTAAATAAAAATGAGAGACTTTTTATTGGTAATTTATGATGGTTTTCTCGCTTGCAAAATGCACTTGAACTTTAAATTACAATTTTACAAAGTACTAAGACACTTTTTTATTTCGTTTTTCTATTTCGCAATCATGTTGCTTTTAGGTAATGTAAGTTATGTCATTATTTTTTTGAAGTTATACTTCTTTTGGTACGTTAGGGAAAAATGATGAGAGTAAATTTTTACGATGCGCGCGCACACTGTCTCGAAAAACCGACACCCTGAAGTTAGCTATAGTCAACATTTTAGTTTTGAATTTTGAACATAGAATAAGGCGAAAGATATTGAAGTTATACTTCTTTTGGCGCGTTATTTAAAAAGATTTTTTCTTATTACGCCAAAGAAGTATAACTTCTAACGCGTGTACATAAGTACACACACACACTTTTTTTAATACTTATGCTATTTCACATCTTTTATTGTAAGTAGAGTAGTCCTTAATATTGTATAAGTTCAATAATTAAGCATGTTTAGTTTATTACATGTGAGTGTGTCAAAAGAAATAGACAATTAGTTGGTTACTACTCAGACGAACTCTCGCATTTATATCTACCTGTTATAAAGTTTTAAGAGTATTTAATTTCCATCATTTAATTGACTGTCCCCATTAAAGTATTGTAGGTACAAAATTAGCATACTATTTACGTTCTATTAATTGATTCTCCAATAAATTCCTAGTGATTTTTTGTGATGATTCGGTAAGTGTTTTGTTTATTTTCTTGTATTCATCAATTTAATGACATTTTACTGGACATCAAATGGAAGCAAAAAAAGCGTAAACACGTGGCTTGTCATGCCTTGATGACCTTTTAAAGTCCTCTATCAATCTTTACAAATCAAAATGTTGATATAGATGGATAAAACTTATACAGTTGGTACGGGTATTCCCGCTAGGCTTAAAGTATTATCTATATGCTAATACTATATTGCTACTGCCTGGGTACTCGACCTGTTACCAACTGCAATATACTTGGAAACCAAATCCAGAACTCCACGCCATAAAGAAGATATGAACATTTGTCACACTAGATACATTGGTACCTGGCATTGAATCCGTAATGATTTAATATGACTATGCTTTATTTATTGTTATAAGGTATGGTTAGCCCCAAATGAATATATACGTTGACAAACAGATGCTCCATGTGAACTACATTATATCTAATTCGCGTGTACAGTCAGCAGCATAAGTAGCTGAACAAAATCAAAATTTCATATCGTCTATATATGCGTTAAGTTAAACTGAAACATTTTTTCTTCGTTTGAATTAAAATAAATCTCTTTTATTTTTTGTGATGAGAAAAAAAGATTAGTAAGAACACACAAGTATGTAGGCAATTTGATATTTTGAATTTGTTCAGCTACTTATGCTGCTGACTGTACATTCATTTGACCATCAGCACTACATAATGTCAAATTCCAATGCAATATAAAAGTAACGTACACAGGTTACGCTTAAAATGAAAAAACAAGCTATTTGCAACACCTTTGACATTCAAACCGATTTCGATGATCTAAAGCCAAAAAGCAGATATCAAAAGCCACAAATTACAGCCCCCGAGATATTGCCGACATTAAAAATGCGACTAATGTGACCGCCGTGCAATTTAGACAAATCGAATTATTTCGCAATGGACAGCCGTGAAGGCTGTGTGCGATGACGTCATGCGTCGTGATTACCCATGATTGTCATCAGGGCTGCCGACCAGAAGCTGTTGTGAAACATCGTTTCCAATTTGGTGGACTTGTCTTTTTTTGTCATCTATTTTGATGGAGTATTTGGTAACGAGAATGGACAGCCACAGGTTGGTGGTGGTATGTCGATTTCATGAGCCAATTTAATCAAATCAAGTCATAAAATTTATACTTCGTGTAACGTTTTAAATATTTATTGGTCTGAAAATTAGAACGAAACAGCCAATCAAGCCAATTGTTATTGTACTTTAATGCCGTATCATTCTTTCGCAAACGACCAAATTATAAAATTCTGCTGACATTCCCATTTGATTTTGGCATTGGAAGAAAATATTGATAAATAATGATTAATTATGGGTAAATATCTTCGTTCTATTAGTCCACCATACCAGCCCTGTATTATGTACTGCCCACTGCTGAGCACGGGCCTCCTCTACAAATGAGAGGGGTTAGACCTTAGTCCACCACGCTGGCCTAGTGCGGGTTGGCAGACTTCATATACCATCGAAATTCAGTGAACTTCTCAGCTATGCAATTTTCCTCACCATGTTTTCCTTCACCGTTAAAGCGAGCGATAATTCACAAAGAATACACAGATAACTTTTTAGAAAAGTCAGAGGAGCGTGCCCTTGGGTTTTGAACCTGCGGGCATTCGTCTCGGCAGTCCGTTCCACTCCCAACTAGGCTATCGCCGCTCTTTTAGTCCAGTTCTCATTAACTTAGAACCTGCCTTCCTTACCCGTTTAAATGACCACTGCATTAATATCTACACATACATATTATATCACGCCTTTTTCCCTTATAAATAAATAAAAAAAAGTGTGTTTGTTATGTACACGCGTTAGAAGTTATACTTCTTTGGCGTAACAAGATAAAAATATTTTTAAAAATTTTATCTTTCGCCTTATTCTACGTTCAAAATTAAAAACTAAAATGTTGACTATAGCTAGCTTCAGGGTGTCGGTTTTTCATGACGGTGTGCGCGCGCATCGTAAAAAAATTTACTCTCATCATTTTTCCCTAACGCGCCAAAAGAAGTATAACTTAAAAAATAAACAAATAAAAAAAATACTTTACACACAAAAAATAAATAAAATACTATACATTAAATTGATGATAATAATTATTATTAATACCAAAGGTCACTTATATAACTACCGACATTTTTATTAGGAGTAAAATCAATGATGAAAAATAAAACGCCAGCTCGGGTTGGCAGGAAAATATAAAAAAGGGATCATTTTCATTAAAAATAATTGGAGGAACGCGTCGCGATCCTCACCGGTCAGGACACTGCAGGCCCTAGCCTAGCTAACCTAGGCATGCATGGTAGGTATAGGTGTACCTCATACACATTTCGCCAGCTATATTAGGTCCCATGTAATAAGGGGCGGTAAACCTAACTAACCTAGATAACTTCGACTATAGCCTATGGTCACCGAGGGAGTAGGCATAGCAGCAACTAGTGCACCTAATGTACGCCGTGTGCATTCCGTGTCATGGTGTGATAGAGAGCGACCCTATCGCCATATCGAGCACCAATTCCAAACTCTGAGCTGGAAATCTATAGAAAAAGACAATATAACTTTACCCAACCTGAAGGTTGAACCTAAGAACTCAACATTGCAGCTCAGCACTGTGTATTATAACATAAGGAATCAACTTTAAATCTAGGTAACAGCCAGCCCTGCTGCTGATGATTGCGACGACCTTGCCGACGCAGTCACGACCGTTGACAAAACAACGTTGATTTGTTTAATTTTAGTGGAAAACTAGCGCGTCGTGAGTCCAATGATGGGCACTGGGCTGTTGTGTGGACTTGGTGAGGAGCGACAGCGATTTTCACTAATTACCTGTAGTTTACAGTTATAAATGTGGACAGATAGATCGGTAGTTAAATAATTAATTATATTAAGTGGACGATAGCCTAGTTGGGAATGGAACGGTCTGCTGAGGCAATGTCCGGGGGTTCAAAACCCAAGGCACACACCTCTGACTTTTCGAAGTTACGTGTGTATTGTTTATCAATTATCTTTCACTTTAACGGTGAAGGAAAACATCGTGAGGAAACCTACATACCTGAGAATTCTCCATAAGAATTTCGAGGGTGTGTGAGGTCTGCCAACCCGCACTAGGCCAGCGTGGTGGACTAAGGCCTAACCCCTCTCAGTAGTAGAGGAGATTCGTGCTCAGCAGTAGGCAGTATATACTACAGGGCTGCTTGTATTGCATTGCAATAATATAATTTAAGATAGACGAAAAGAACTAATTTGAAACTTTAACTATATAGGCAACTAAATTTCATAAACAGTAGTACCATCACCCAATACTTTAAATTGCCAGCGCTTTTGACGGTAGAAATAGACAATACCAACCCAAACGAAGTCTCGTGTTCTAGAAGCTCACCAGCTCAGTAAATAAAACAAACAACCTTAATTTTAATTCGAAAGCCATTATCTTATAAGTTACTGTAATCTTTTAGTATTCATAATATTTATAAGTAATAGTTCTTACAACTTAGACCACGCGTAATGTCAATCTTAAAGACAAATTCGATCGATGCGCACATTTACGTAAATGACTATTTTAATAGCATTGGCCTTCGTAAACACAAACAAACAAACAAACCATTAGTAGGGCACGAGTCTTCCTAACATATGTTACTGCTAACCCATCACCTGGTACTCTAGTCTAGGTCTCTGACTACCATAATATATTAAATAGTAGAGCAGCTTTGTAATCCCAAGCTCTGGATGTTTCTATTTTTTATAGGCAGCTACTATCAAATGAACTACTTGCTCGTCTCTAAATTCTATTTTGTATATTTTTAATTGCAATTTCTGTTTGCTCGTATAGCAATGTTTTTTACGCATACTCGCATACTCACGCCTTTTATCCCCGAAGGGGTAGGTAGAGGCGCAACTAATGCACCCACTTTTCGCCATTTTTATTCCGTCCATGCTGTGATAGGGGGCGAGCCTATCGCCATATCGGTTAATGTTTTTTTGGTTTAAATAATAATTTTGCTAATGAAACTATCTAACGTATTTAAAAGGTACTGCTGGCTTGAAATTCTCGGTTTAGATACTAGCTCAAACACGTCTAACTTTCTGAATTGCGTGTGTATTTTTTCTGCACATGGGAATTTCAAAGGTTTATGTAGCCCACTAACATCAGTAAACCAGCGTGGTGGACAAGACCAAATCTTCTTAATCGTGTATGAGACCCATGCAAATGAAATGTTATTTCTACATAAAACAAAAACAACAAAACCCAACACTTCTTAATCCACGAAGGGGTAGGCAGAGGTACAACCACAAGAGTATTAATATTCTTGCAATACCTGGATATACCGTCTAAATGAAAGAAAATTAATAGGAATGAAGGTTACTAACTACATTATTAAATTGATAAATTCGTGCCTTTAAGCATATCGGAGCTCAAAATCCCACACAATCACCATTAATAATTCTTCAAACCAACACGCATCATAAATCTAAACTTTTACAATATCATAAAAATTTGTCAATTAATTAGCCATCGAGGACACTTACGTCATGTATTTACATTCTCACGAACATTGCGAGTTATAAAAATTATAAATTCTCCACACTGATCACACTACTAATATTTGTACATGACATTTGGAATTGCATGCGGCCTTCATGCGAGGTTGTCAATGGAAAATATACTTTTAAATTAACCTTAAAATGAACGGTATGTTGACTTTGGTTATTATTTTTTAGCAACAAATAGATAAAAACATCATTTAGAAGGAGCAATAATAGTAGGCAATTATTGGTAGAAATATGCGATTTTTTTATCTGTCAAAAGACAAGAATTACCTCGCCATTGCGCATGTTCAGACGGGGTACCGCTAGCCATAATTGACCTGTCTTAACGAGGCTTTAGGAAGGCTAAAACTGGCAATAAAAAATTGCAGTAATTTATTGCTTATCAATTTATTACATTGGAACCTAGATGGTATTTATATCCAAATAAAAGTCATCAGTATGACATGTATTTCGGTAAAGGTAGATTGTTTCGAGAAATCCTTACATTAATATAAAGCTTATTATTATTTTTAAACAGTAGGTTATTGGAGTAATCATTAGAAAATAACTATTGCATATATAATTTTATTCACGTAAATACTTTAAATTCACGATATCTGGGAATGTCAAAAATGTCTACTACGTCAAGATTATGACGAATTTAATACCGGATGTCAGTTATACAAACACACAAAAGTACACTCGTAAAACATAATCCTATCAAATGAGGAATTTGAAAGCTGCACATAAATCATGCTAATTTATTGCATTTATACGAAATGTCTTTATCATTAATCCTTATTAAGTTATAGAATGAGTTCTTTTTATCGCGTAACGGAAATATCATTATATTATTAAAATTGATTTTGATGAATCTCTAGTCATAATTTTTGTACGGATACTTTCTATTGGGCCTGGGGTCACTTTCATGTGACACTGGGGGGCTGATCATGAAAAATTTAAAGTTTTTTTTGGTTAATATGACATCATCAAGTCTGCATAACAACAGCCTACATTTATAATATACTAACTTTCTTCATTCACTTACGATGTCAAACTATCTCCTTACCAAATTTCATCGAAATCGATTCAGTAGTTCCAGAGATTACTTCCTACAAACAAACTCATAATACTCTTTATAATATTACTGGTGGTAGGTCTCTCGTATGTAAGAGTCCGTCTGGGTGGGTACCACCGCAATGTCTATTTATACCGCCTAGCAGCAGTGTGCACGCACTGTGTTGTTTCGGTTTGAAGGACATTGTAGCCAGTGTAACTACTGGACATAATGGGACTTAACATCTTATGTCTGAGGATGACGAGCGCAGTGGAATGCCACAGTACTTTGTAACTCAAGGTGCTGTATGGTGTTGCTACTGTTTATGGGTGGTCGTATCGCTTACCATCAGGCGAACGGCATGCTCGTCTCGTCATTCTATACCATAAAAAAAAAAGAAAACATAGGCGGATTCCGGAACGCGGCTCACGTGGGCCACTATGGCAGATTTTAACACCTTCGCTATCCGGGCGGATATGAAATTTGTCCTACCACTAGCAAGACCACCAGATGGTAGATAATCATCTTCGCCTATAAAAAATAAGCATGCACAATACCACAGCATACATAAACTTTTGCCGGCCTTTGGGATCAAAATGCAAGATTTTGCATCTATGGTCACTATGCAAACGATACCAAGTTCACATTTAAAAAACTTATCAAATAAATTAGTCTCATCAAGACCTTATAACTAACTGACAAGCAAAAAAAGACATTATTACAATGAAACGGTGCGAAACTTCGGCACGTATCGCTCACAAAGATTCTTTAATTATCCCATAACTAAACACTTCCTTGCAAATAATTGCATGTGGAAATAAATTGTAATAAACGAACCACAATTATAACCAACGGTAACCAATAAACTATATCAATTATTTTTTCTGATTACTTGTAAAGGTGCTCGTCCATAATCTTCGGATCCTTGAAGCATGAAATTTTTTGACTATTTTATGTATCTTACCGGCACACTTTTATTTTTACCAAAGTAAATTATAGGTTTAACTGTACTGAGGGATTAAAAAATACTGAAATGTGTTGTAAAAAAATATGTTTTAATTGATTTTTGTCGGAGACCTCCATAGATTTATCGAGCACTTTCATACAACAGCAATTTTAAGAGCGAGAGTAAAATAATATTGTTTTTAGCAATGCTAATGTTTATATAAACGACATTGACCACTACTTTAACCCACCTGTTTATTAAAAATCGTAAAATGCAATATAATCTGTCCCTCCAGTCTTCAAGAATACAAATAAAAATATTATTCACGCTGCAGCTGCTTCATAGCTAGTAGACAACAACCCTGAAGAAGATAGGTGTAAAAAGCAACTAGTTTACAACCTGAGACACGTTCAATTTATCTGCTACTGTGGGAACTGGGTCGGAATAGTTTTTATTTTGTTGTGACGCGCCGACGTAGGCGCCGCACACTGCCGAACAACGCCGGCTTGGAGGTGGCACATGCTATAAACGGATAGAGGGACCATTCAACAGATAATATATAAATAACTAGACTTCTGCTCACGGCTTTGCTCGCGTGTAAAAGTTTTTCCGAGATAAAAATATTTTACTGGTATAAAAAGTAGCCTATGTGTTAATCCAGGACATGATCTACCCGTGTGCCAAATTTCATCGAAATCCGTTCAGTAGTTTTTGAGTTTATTCGTTACAAACATACTTACATACAAATCTTTCCACTTTATAATATTAGTATGGATATAGATTGCAATTACAGTCATGTAACTACGACCGTATTGTTTCACGCATAAGCTCGTTCTTATAACTTAATTTTTTGTTAAATAAAAGTAACCCACCCGGTAAATAAGTGACATGATGGAAATGCAGTCGTCTTAAGTATTGGCTAATGTAAACTCTCCAACATATAACACACACTCACACCTTTTATCCCCAAAGGGGTAGGTAGGGGCGCAACTAGTGCAACCATTTTCGCCGAGTGTATTCTGTCCCTTGACGTAATAGGGGCAGGACTATCGCCATATCGCGCACAAATTCCAGATACTAAGCAGAAAACCTAATATCACTTTGATCGATACGGAATTCTGACCCAAAACCTTAAAGTAGAAGTCGTACCGCTCACGTAATACAACTATGCCACAGAGGCTAAATAAAATATCGCAATTATTGAAATCGCTGCCGCCTCTCCCTTGTGCCGGTAAAGGACGTTTGACATTAAATAGTTCATTAGAAAGACCGTCCAGTCCGCATTGGATGCGTGACTCGATTACGATAGGAAATTGTTTAATGACTCGACGATAGCTCTGCTAGACGGAGACAATGATACAATGTGTACTGAGTTTTTGTGCACGGCAATGAGAATCACTGTTTTGTTACAACACTAGGACTAGGTATGAGTTATAATCAATAATACTCATAGAATATTATTAAAAAAAAAAAATTTTAGTACCTATCATCGGCTTAAGTTTAGGCATCCTCTATTACATAAAACCGTTAACGTCGGGGCAAAGATAAACAATAATTAAAAAATTAAAAAAATATATTTAAAAACAAGCTTTTATTTAAAAGCTCTAAAAAGAAAAAAAATACTAAAAATTGAATCACACTTTGTTTAATACTATGTAGAGATATAAGCTTGTCGCGAAATTTACTTTTGTCAAGATCTAGTTACATAATTATTGTATTATCTACACAAGTATATTTCGCGACAAGCTATTATCTCTACATAGTATTAAACAATGCTAGATTCAATTTAAAGTATTTTATTTTCTTTTTAGAGCATATAACTAAAAGCTTATTTTTAAATATATATATTTTTTTTACTTTTTAGTTATTTTTGAGTTATTCTCAGCAAGCCCTTTCATTTGATACTCATATTATAGGAGTGCGTTAAAAATTACTAATCCGCATCTAGGGTTGTCCGCCATATTAGATTTAGAGAGGTCATTTTATTTCTTGTATTCTTCTCAGCAAACCCTTTCATTTGATACCCATATTATGGACGTGCACAAAAAATAACTAGTCCATCATCTTGGGCCGCCATATTGGATTCGGAATGACCTCACCTAGCTAACAATGCATTGACACCCAAACTGAACGTGTATGCAAAATATCAAGACAATCGGTTGAGGGTAACTGCTTCAAAATTGACTTTCAAGATTCCACTCGAACAAACATACATACATTGCAAGTTAAATAAAAGCTTGTAAAAACCAACGAGACATTTGCATGGGTGGAGCCCTATATAATTTTTATTAGTTCATAGTTACCAAGAGCGGATCCAGAGGGGGGGTCATGACCACCCCTCCTCTCATGGCCATTATTCTTTTATAATTAAATTCAATAAATTAATTATTGTAATCGATTTGGAGTCTGTCCTGACTAGACCTCGTCTATATCCTCCCCCCCTGACTTGAAAGCTGGATTTGTCCTTGATTGTTACGAAATTATTATTATACTTTTCGGTATTACTATTATCAAATCTATTAAACAACATAAACGTAAATTCTTCTAAAAGTAATTTATCATGGACTTTCAACATTGTGTGCATTTGCGTCACTTTTCCGTGCCAAAAAAATGTCAATAGATGGCGCTGATTACTTGGTGTCACGCTGGTTTCCCTCCTCTTTTTATAACCTTTTTTCGAGTTCAGAGTATATCACGTTCACAAATGGTATTCAAAACAGTCCGTTCCGCTCTCTGTCGCCTCTGCCCGAGGCTATAATTTGCCAAAGCTATTACATGAAAAAATCATAGTCAAATAGCTTTAAAAGTGGTCGTAATGTCCACATTGACCTCCCAAATGGTATGGTACTGAGAAATTCGAGTTATTGCTTTTAAAATTCGATAAAATCGGTTTAGAGCGAATTTGATTGTACGATGATAACATAATATGGATTTGCCTCTTGTAGTTGGTGTTGTTTAATAATTATAAGTAAATACTTGATCAATAACCTATTATAATTATTGTCCAAAGAAGATTGTTGTGAAGGTGTCTCAAAGCAATATGCATTTTTAGTTTATCGCAAATTAAGTGTAGCTTTTTTTTTATTGCATTGAATGACAAGACAAGCATGCCGTTCGCCTGATGATAAGCGATAAAACCACCCATAAACAGTAATAACACCATCCAGCATATTGAGTTACAAAGTACTGTGTGGCATTCCACTGCGCTCGTCATCCTGAGACATAAGATGTTAAGTCTCATTATGTCCAGTACTTACACTGGCTACAATATCCTTTAAACCGAAACACAACAGTGCATGCACATTGCTGCTTGGCAGTAGAAATAGACATTGCGGTGGTACCCACCCAGACGGAGACACCTACCACCAGTAAAAGTAGTTAAAGAGTACTGGTACAAGGATGATATCACGCCATCTCGTCTCCAACAGATGACAGACTTTCTCATAAGAATTATATAGTCACCACGGTAAATACAAAATGAAATTAATACTGTCACTCAATGTCGAAACACCGCATCGAGATTGACCGCATAAAAACCATGGTGAGATGTCATGAATGTAATTGTTTTTTGTATTTAGGACCTCGTGGGTGTCTATTTTTGTTTGACGAAAGGTATGTATTCCAACAAAGGCCAGTGTTGCCCAAAGCGTATTTAGTGAGCGACACGGTGAGACACAGTGTTCCCTGCGTCGGTCGGCAAGGAACAAATGAATTTAATAGTAGTACCCCGCTGGTACAACCATGTTAGATTGATAGATGATACGGAACTTACTTTATCGTCCCGCTTGTTTTTTTTTTACCTTGGGACCGTTTAAGTGAGAATTGTCTTCTGATATATAATTGGATTCTTATCTACAATGGCCCTGGATGATTGAATCATGGTGTGACGCCATGATTGTCATACTTTCCTGGGAGTTGATGGTGTTATCTTTATTGTATTAGTGTCCCATGGAGTTAATTACGGCTATTCAGAATTGCGGTTGAAAGTGGATCGGATTTCTTTGTTTGTGGTACTGACTACTAAGAGCGGAACACGTAGCCTAATCGTAGATACTTTCTTATACGTGTATTTGATGTTTTTTTAAGTGATATTAGGTCTGTTCCATCAAATGATGAACCCTAAACCAATATATATTGAAATGGAATCATTCGAGACCCTAATTTACCAAATAAAAGAGGAATCACGGAAATAGGCTCACAATTTTTAGAGAAATCAGTGTACCATAAAAAAAAACAAAAATACGAATTGAGAACCTCCTCCTTTTTTGGAAGTCGGTGAAAACCTATGTACAGCGTACATGATATTTTTAAGGAGCTATCAATGTTCACGCTGAAAAGAACGCCTCTATATCAAAAATGCGTTTTTTTTTTTCAGAAAAGAACTTTATTCCACATGGGGCAAGAGAAAAACGTAGTCTGTCATATTTTTGTCTTAAGCTAATCATACACAAACATTAATTTACGTCTAACATTTCATTCAGTGAAATCGAGATCCGATTAACCTTTCCCTGACTTCGAGTTTTATGATGGAGTCATGTGCTTACCCCAGACGTGATGGGTCGTGAAGGTCGACCCATCCAAACCTCACAATAGAAACCTCCATCTCACTGATAATAAATATACTATGTTTTCAATTATTATTCCTTAAAATGGTTTAAAGGAAATTGTATTCTATGTTTGTAGTGTAAAGTTGTTTTTCGTGTGAGTTACTGGTCATATCATTTGTCATACAACGGGTCAAAGGATGTGAAACGTCTAGTAGTAGGTAATCAATGTACAAACGGACAACTTGATCGATTGCCTTATGTAAATCGCTTGGAAGACGTCTCCACGATTATACACATGTTCATGTATGTACAATTTTATTTATGTATGTCTTTACACGCATGCTCACGCCTTTTATCCCCGAAGGGGTAGGCAGAGGCGCAACTAGTGCACCCACTTTTCGTCAAGCGTATTCCGTCCCATGATGTGATAGGGGGCGAGCCTATCGCCCAATCGGGCACAAATTCCAGACTCCGGGCTGATACTGAATAGAAAAATCCAATATCACTTTGCCCGACCCGGGGCTCGAACCCGAGACCGCAGCCTTGCAGTCTTTACAGAATATTGTATACATAATTTACCTTTACATGCATTGCGCAGAAAATATAATTATTATACAATTATTATCTTTGTTTATTTTGATATAGTAAAGTGGTTCTACCAGACTTGATAATAAGTACGATATAGGTTCAATTGTCAACTGTCGAGGAATGTTGCGCCCATCTAGGAAATTCAAACAATCAAAAGAAAGTTACTAAATTATGACGACGTGAACGATGCTCTCCGTAAAGTTGTGCATTGGTTTAATTTAAACAACTTATTATTAAATGCTAAAAAAACTAAATGCATTAAATTTACTATGCCCAATGTAAAAATAGTAAAAACCAATGTACAAATAAATGGTGAAGAGTTGGATCCTGTTGCGTCTACTACCTTTTTGGGCATCACACTAGACGCGAAACTCCAGTGGAGACCGCATATAGCAAAGTTAGCAGGTAGACTAAGTTCAGCGGCTTATGCAGTCAGAAAAATAAGGCGTCTGACTGATGTAGAAACGGCAAGAATTGTTTATTTCAGTTATTTTCATAGCATTTTGTCGTATGGGATTCTTCTTTGGGGAAATGCAGCAGATATTAATTCAGTATTTGTGTTACAAAAGAGAGCTATTAGAGCTATTTATTGTCTTGGACCCCGTGTTTCTCTTAGAGAAAAGTTTAAAGAGATAAACATTCTTACCGTAATATCGCAATACATTTATGAAAATCTATTGTATATGAGGAAAAATATCGCACATTTTGATCAAATATGCGATATTCATAATATAAATACTAGGAATAAACATAAATATGTGATACATGCTACTCGTCTCCATAAAATTAGTAATACTTTTGTTGGTCAATGTGTACGCTTCTTCAATAAACTTCCTAAGCATATTGTAAAACTACCAATAAAAAAATTTAAAATCACTATAAAAGACCGCCTCTGTAAAAAAGCTTACTATCGTATTTGCGATTATCTGGAGGATACAAATGCTTGGGATTAAGTTGCTCGGATTCACTCATGTTTTATAATTTGATTGTTTATATGTTATATATTGTTTTGTTTTTTTTTTTTTTTTTTTGACATAAGTAATAATTGAATTTATATTGTTACTTGCAATTTGTAATATATATATATATAAAAAATATAACAATAAAAGACCTACGCTGAGTTTCTTGGTGCTTCTTCTCAGGTCAGTGGGCTTTTCCGAAGCACTGGTAGAATCCTTTAGATGATAAAATATTGTAAAAAAATGACGTGTAAAAGTGCCCTTAGGGGCCTAATTACTGAATAAACGATTTGAATTTGAATTTGAATTTGAATTTGAATTAGGATTACAGAAATTATGGCAAACAGTCTTATTGTGATAAAAACTAACTAAATTAAAGGTTTTGCTGCATGTTCTATTCTCTCCCACTAATATTTCCAAATCCTCCCTATATTTCTTTTTGATTAATAACTACAGACAGATTTGTATTCCCCGAGACTCGCCGAGCTACACCGCTCGGTGTCATAAAATGCGTGTCACTGCTGATCCTGGCTTACAGGAGTTGCAGTGGTGGGTGTGAGAGCGGGATAGTAGTGTTTATACCACTTCCCTTAAGGAATCGGCGTTTATACCATATATATAAATTATAATTAGGTTAAATTCCAAAGCCAACATTTGGATCAAAACGAGTGAACCGATCACCAATTTAGTCACATTTAATTTCTTTCCGTCACTAATAAAATAAATACTATATAATAATTAAAATTACCAAGCATCGTGACTGAACTTTGATCCCTGGCACAGAAGTCAACGTGTAATCCACTCGGCATAGTGATTAACAATAAATCTCACGAGCTGGTGCCTCTATGACTAGCTAATCCGCGCTGCATCGCAAAACGGAAATGTTTATCTCAACTGAGATTAGCCATGTCTACCAGATTGGATCCCGAAATAGGTATCTACAGATGGGTTTATATTAATTTTCCCTAAAATTTTTCGTGACGGTGTGTACGCGCATCGTAAAAATTTACTCTCATCATTTTTCCCTAACGCGCCAAAAGAAGTATAACTTCAAAAAATCAATTCCATTGCACATTCTGTGAGTAAGTATAAGTTGTCAAATGCCCCGCGAAAACATCGAAGAAAATGAAATCAATGTTTTCAAACGTTCGCTTTAAAGTAAATAGCCCATTCAAAGAAACGTCATTCCAAATATACATACATGTGAACCAGTTGAAAGACTACGTCCACCACGTCACGTGTACACTATTCCAATACCCGATAACAATAACAAATCTTAATTTTCATTCATCTCCAGTTTTCCTCTCACTAAATTCCAAGAATCTCCATAAAATTTATATAATCGTAATCTCAGGAACAGGTGACTCACAGTTCCTAGATTTAACCAGTAGGTAATCAAAGATTAACATCCAGTAGATCTAAATTAATTACTAGATATTTCCTAGTACACTAGACGTAAGATGGAGTGGAATCGATCCTTAAGTCATACAGAAATATGAGTAAGTAATTTTTTATCAATGATCATTTCTGATAGACGTGCCTTTTATCGCTTCCTTGGTCTTACAGCGCTTATGGGCTCTGGATTACCAAGACCTAGGTTCGAGACTCAAATTAGGCTACCCATTTCGTAAATTTTTAACACCCTTTGTCCCGTTATTAGATCTCTCAGAGGGATTTGATGTCAGGCAAGCGGCCGCACCGGTTCAAAAATTAAACTCAATCGTTTCCGCCACAAGTGAAAAGATTTGTATAGTACCGAGCCCATACTGAAGTGGAATAAAGAAGTAAAAATGTAGGTCACCTCATTAATTTACAAGTCTAAATCATAACCTTTAGCTAACAACACCAAAATAATTTGTGCATTTCGACCTTACACTGAGAATGGTTTTGAGCTTGTCGAGGGACATGCCCACCTCCGACAAACCACCTAACCTCGCAACACCAACGCCATCACTATCGCTTCAAACATTTGATCAAACGGTCATGGTTGGCCAGATGCTATCAGACATTACAAGTGTCTGATAGCACGTACGCATGACAGATAATAATGTATTCGTTATGCAAATTGTACATGGCCTATAAATACCAGCAGCGTGCGAGCGTCCTCGTTTGGTTTCGATGAGGACGAGCGCTGTGATTGCCTCTGTTTCCGTTGTTGGATCAGGCACGAGAATAAATATGACGGTCTGGTTTGATGACTTACATCCAAAATATGAAGTTTTCAGTGAGATTATTGTATTATAAAGCATGGAAGGGGGAACTGATGAAGTAGTTGCAGCTGGTGTTGTAAAGGAAAATAACAGTTGAACTCTTTTACATTTAGAAATCCTCACAATAAATAGAAATCGTGAATTATTATAAGCGATCATTATAGTCCGTTCTAAAGTTGTCTTGAACTTAGATTTTATCGGCCTAAGACTCATTTCACTTCCAAAAGGAGAAGGTTATAAATTCGTGTTTGTATTTTTTTTACTTATATCTGAGACAGAAACTTAAGTACCAACCTGATATTAACCGACTTTCTTCATTATCAAATTATTATTTGATAATGGTATAGTTAGTATAGTTGAAACTAGGTACAATATATGGGCTATGTACCTGGAAAGTACCTATTAAATTACATTCCTAGCTTGACAAACACTTTACTTCAGCATTTCTAATAACATTTTCCGGAATTGGAAACGCAACAGAATCCACCATAAAAATACACCAGATGTGAAAAGCAACCCAAATTATTTCTGCATCATTCAGATACAATTGTTTCTGAAAGTATCAGTTGTCTACCCCACGTTGATGTAGAATAAGTGGAAGAAAATTCCTCATAATCAAGATGATTTTAAATACCACATCATAATATAACACGTATAATATATAAATGGTGACCCACATCGTATTAAAGAGACGTGACATCATGCCCCGAACAACCAGACAACGGACCCGCGCAACCGATTAGTCACAACAAAACCAAACGTTTACGCAAAAGTAACGCTATCAGGAGTTCACGACTCCGCTGCAATTATCCACGTCGGGAACCACGTCATTTTTACACGACTCTCACGAATTTAATGACTAACATTACTAGTAAATTGTTCCCATATAAATTGTTATTTAAATCACATTTATAAATAGATATCGCGTATAAAAACAATCTGTGATCATTGGGAAGGTTGTGCAATCGAATCCTGTTTGGGTAAGATTTCCTCGTTATATAACGCAAGGATCGAATAATTATGAACGCCAATTTGGCTGTTTGTTATATAAACGTTTTTTATTGATGTGTCTAATGCGACTATTATTATAATTGTTTTTATTAAGATTGCTAAGTTCACTGATGATGCGAAATGCCACGCGTATTATTTTTCTAAGCTTTTGCTAGAAGTTTGTGGTCAATTCAGACATTTTCTTACAAAAAAAATTGCAAGCAGGCCTGTGATGATACATAAACATCCTAAATGCCAAAGAACTGTTCATTAATTGTCGGACTTCATAGAAAAATAGACTCTCTTACTTCCTTTAGATACCTTTAATTTGTAAGTCATTTGTTTATTCGATAGTTGCTGAAAGGTCGCCTACTCCTTTGTCGACTTATGTAATAAAAGATCTTAATTATACTTTTTAATTTTTACTGGTGGTAGGTCTCTCATATGTAAGAGTCCGTCTCGGTGGGTACCACGGCAATGTCTATTTCTAACGCCAAGCACCAGTGAGCATGCACTGTTGTGTTTCGGTTTGAAGGACATTGTAGCCATTGTAACTACTGGACATAATGAGACTTAACATCTTATGTCTCAGGATGACGAGCGCAGTGAATTACCGCACAGTACTTTGTAAGTCAAGGTGCTGGATGGTGCTGCTACTGTTTATGGGTGGTCGTATCGCTTACCATTAGGCGAACGGCATGCACGTCTCGTCATTCAATGTAATAAAAAAAGAAAAAAAAACTTGTTTTGTTTTCTGTAGCCTTTTAATCTTAAAACAACACAACATTACCACACGTGTTCCCTGGATACTGGACATTGGGTGTGAGATTAAGGCAATCTCCATATAGTTGGAACGTATCTGTCGTCTTACATAAATTATGTGGCCGAAGGATACTGTGTCCTCGGGAGGTTTGCCACTTTTGGATGCTTACTGACCACTATATACAGTGTGATTATTTCACCTTGTCAACGTGTGGTTTTTTTTACCTTTATCAAGTCCTCTGTCCACCGTGCAGGTGGATGTCCGACGCTGCGCTTGCCAGTAGGTACGTGGTTTCCACTCGAGAACTTTTTTGGCCCATCTGCCGCTTTTGACAGGTCCGTCTGCAAATCTTTAGGGGAGACCTATGTTCAGCAGTGGACGGCATGTGGCTGACGATGATGACGTTGATGAACGCTTGGTTTGGTCAAGATTATTAAAAGTTAATTGGAATTTTCTGAAAATTCTGATATTTTTTTAAACAAAGTTTTTCATAATTAATTCTTATTATAGTGCTAAACTTCTTTGTTAATGGTTTCTATGAAAATTAATAATTTATTGGAGCAGACGGTAATTGCTCTATATCTAGTGACTATTCTATATTTTCATCGATTCGCCACTAATTATCATTGTTGTCTCATTGATTAGCATAACATAAGCCCTAAACCTAGGTAAGTATATTTAAAACCCCTTGTGACTTGAATTTCGAAATTCAAAAAAACATACTCCTCCATGTTTATATTATTGCCAACATCTCAATATGAAAATATTTAAAAATGGAATCACTTTCACGCTATATTCAAATGGTTGTCGGAAGTGACAATTTTTCGAACACGCTGTATAAGTAGGGGGAAGCCGCGACGCAGTGGATCGCGATAATATGAACATATTTCAAAGACACATATTTTATTCAGTCCGAAGGAAAGTCTTCGACGTTGATTTATTTATTGCTATCTACCCTTGCAGGGTTTCGATAGTAAAGGGTGTAAAGAATTGCTAATATTCGGGAAGTACGTGAAAAGTTGATTGCAGGCGTTCGATGCAGGTGTTAAAGGACATATTATTTAGACTCCTGCGCATGTAATATTTTTTTGTTTGCAACTGCAATTTTTTAGTTACGTAGGTATAAGAATGTCATAAAATATGTTTTAATCATGGAGAGGTGTTTAATTTTTCACAATTTATTATCATTATATTTACACCATCAAATATTTTATCGCAAACAGTTTTCATTCCCAAAATCTCAAAGTTCAATCCAACACTGAACTGATTCCTCGGAGGAGGAACAACAATCCATTCTAATCGATTAAATCGGTCAATTCAATTGCAGTAAATCGGTAACGGGAAGCAATTAGGCCAGTAAATAAAATTTTATTAATTGAAAACAAATCTTTTGAAACGTGACCGTTGAAGGTATTGTAGTGATGATTACGTCCTCTACCGTAATTGTCGACTCATGCGAGATCTTCAGAAGGTCGATTGAATAGTTATGTGTTGGGAAGTTCGAAGCTTTTAGTATTTGGATTCTATGACGGTAAAAATAAAGTGCTAAATGACCTTAAATTGTGTACGTGCATTTTTGTAATAGCGGTGTCTTTGTTTATGAATTAATACTTCTGCTCGCGACTCCGCCCGCGTGAAAAAGTTATTCCGAGATAAAAATATTTTCCCGGGATAAAACGTAGCCTATAGCACTCAAGAGTAATGTAGCTTCCTATTAGTAAAAGAATTTTCAAAATCGGTCGAGTAGTTTTTGAGTTTATCCGTAACAAACAAACAATGAAATCTTTCCTCTTTATGATATTAGTATAGATGAGTCCACATACGATTTCTAAGTCGGGGAATTGAAAGTAAGATTTTTCGATTTACTAAATACATCTGAGTTACCCGAATAAAATCTCGGCTAATAGGTAGAGTTGGAAAAGTGTATGCTCGACCACCAGGTTCTAAATAAGTCGCTTGCGTGTTGTCTGTCGGCAAAATGCAACTTACAACTAAAGTGGACAATAACGGTTAGCTGCTGCTTCCTTTGTTCATCACCGAAATGCACCTGCCTAGTAAAATATGAAAATTCGCGTTTTATGTTTATAAAGTGTACTAGCACCAAATTGAGTATTTGTACATCAATGGCGCCAATTCTTGTAGATTCAGAAAACGGGATAAATAACGGTACTGACTGTTGTGTCATTTTTTTTTATTGTATAGGGAGCAAACGAGCATACGGTTCACCTGATGGTAAGTGATCACCGCCGCCCATGAACATCTGCAATACCAGGGGACATAGAGTCATCATAAAGAAGTCTGAACTTGGAGCATCAAAATTCCTTCCTAATTCCTTATACCCACAACAAGACTTGTGTCTTAATGTTAGATCAGGATTTTGTAGTTATAGGCATATTAATTAACTCACAGTTTTAGCTCACAGCTCCACCCGCGTTGACGCTCATTATCAGAAGAAAAAATTACTATCCCAACGTTATTTTCACAAAAAAGGACCTATAGTTTGGACAAACTAAGCTGGCCGGTATGGCAATTCAATTTTTTCCCGACGCGATAAATCTGTGAGAACGTCTACCCAAAAAATTCAAAACCGTGTCATGTCATACCGGCCAGATTAGTTTGTCCCTACTATAGTGGTTCCTAAGACAATTTTCCTCCATCTTCTATGGTTTCATTTTTCTGCATAGTGTCCCAGTAAAAAAAGCACACTGTATAATTCAGGGCTGGTATTATTATTATTTTAGATGAAATTCTATGAAAGACTCATGCGCTTGACGCAGTGACACATCTCATAAAAGTTTGTAATTCCAACTTGTTTGCTTACGTCACTTAAAATGTGGGGATTTCTCTCGATTTCTGGGTAAAACTAAATCTATAATGCTGGTTTATTCTATAGAGGTATGTAAGATACTTGCGTTGATCTCACTAGCGGTACGTATAAGTTAGGCTATCTTCAAAACCCATACACAATACAGTCTAAAAGAATTTCGAGATTTTCGAGGAAACTGATGTTTCGGCAACGGTCAGTTTCATAGTATGACTTGGCGGCAACACATTTGCGCGACATCTTCTACAAACCATTTTATCCCGTGGCGTAGCGCGGGTTAATTCCGCCCGGGGCGGACCCAAAATTTGCCGCCCCAAGGCACCAAAAAAAAAACACATAAAAGTCATGCGGGCACCCCAAAAACTTTAAATTTGTAAAACGTTTTATTTTACACATTTTGCCGACCAGACCCCCCCCCCAAGTGGACCCCGCCCCCTAGACGATACGCCACTGATTTTATACCAAATAAATTCCCTAACACCCTCATTAGTTGTGATTGCTTTTAATTGAACGGTTATGTTACTTCTTTTATTTAACAATAACCAGCTTACAGGAAACATGAGCTTAACAAAACTATTCGATGGGCGACGATGCGACTGAAATAGCTTCGGTTTTTTAGTACAAAACACTTAGCCAGCGTAATTTATTTCTCAGATGACGTCCGATCGATATTGGCAACTCGTAAAGCTATGGGATTTGATGGCTGAACCACGTCAGTGTCACGTGGATTGCGGTTGTGTATTTATGGAACGAATTCTGTTTTGTTTCATATTTTTATGAGATTTTTCGCCGCTACATCAGACGGTAAGTGTGGTCGAAATATAATATTAAGCATTTTTGAGTAGGTGCGGTATAGTCCACATATATTTACTATTAACGTGAGATTACTTTACTGGTGGAAGGTCTCTCGTATGCGAGGGGCCGTCTGGGTAGGAACCAATGTCTATTTCTGCTGCCAAGCAGCAGTGTGCATGCACTGTTGTGTTGCGGTTTAAAGGACATTGTATAATACTGGGCATAATGAAACTTAACATCTTCTCACAGGGTGACGGGCGCAGTGTAGGTAAGTACAGTAGTGCCACGCAGTACTTTGTGATTAATAGTTATGAATGGTGTTACTACTGTTTATGGGCGGTCGTTTCGCTTACCATCAGACAAGCGGCATGCTCGTCTCGTCATTCAGTGGCAATAAAAAAAAGATTTTCGTCCCTTAATAGTTATCATAATGTATTAGATTGTCGATATATTTTTTACAAATGAGTAACGAGGCGAGCAATTTGCTTACTTGATGAGAACGCCAATTGACTATAAACAATAACAATATTACCTAGAATATGAAATCTAGACTCTACATGTTATTGAACTGCGTTCCTCAATCTTTATGGATATTGAATCTGCTCAAATATGTAATGTTTTCTAAACCGGAATAAAGAAAGAATGCACTTGGACTTTTACGAGCTTTATATGACAAAGTTTGTCTATTAATGTTCTATTATAGATTTCTATTATATTTTGAGAATCTTCTTATATATAAAATTCTCGTGTCACAATGTTAGTTACCTTACTCCTCCGAAACGGCTGAACCGATTTTGATGAAATTTTATATTCATATTCAGTAGGTCTGAGAATCGGCTACTATTTTTTTTCATACCCCTAAGTGATAAAGGTTGTTCACCCCTAATTTTTATTTTTTATTTCTTAGATGAATCTTTTTGTTTTTTTTTTATGATACAGCATTAGAAAATACATACAACCCTAAATTTTCAACCCTCTACGATCAACCCCTATTTTTTAATAACGATATTAGTAATTTTATAACTTTTCACGCAAATGTAGACGTTCCTTCCGATCAAAAGTTATAATATTATACTGTTTACCCGTACCTCCTGCGGTTAAGCTCGGTACTATCATTATTAATATATTTTTAAGTAATGTCGTGTACATCTGTAATTGGTACATGTATTAGTTTGAAGTCTAAGTAAAGTGTATAAGAGTATTGAATATACATGTACTGTTGGTGTACCTTTTAAATAAATAAAAAAGTGTGTATGTACTTATGTACACGCAATAGAAGTTATACTTCTTTGGCGTAACAAGATAAAATGTTTTAAAAAAAATTATCTTTCGCCTTTTTCTACGTTCAAAATTCAAAAATGTTGACTTCAGGGTGTCGGTTTTTCGTGACGGTGTGCGCGCGCATCGTAAAAATTAACTCTCATATTTTTTCCCTAACGCGCCAAAAGAAGTATAACTTCAATAAATCATGTAGACATATTAATCATTAACTTCTTAAATAATTTGAAAATTTACACAGAAAAAACCTCAAAATTTTAGGTTTTTATGATAATGTCATGTCCAATAGGATATCAACATTTATCTCACGTAACGGTAACAGATGTATTTTAATATTTTTCCAATGCGATGGAGTGTTGCCAAAACATCGTATCATAAGTAATACGAAGCAAACATAACGCCTCGATACAAATGGGAGGCAGTTACCGTCAATCAACGGTTAGAACAACACAGCGGACCGCGGACATCGCGCCAGCATCGCCCGTATTCCGGGAACACTTTGTTATTATTGGATTTGATATAATATATACATTACATGATTTAGTGTTCTGTATCAGAGTTTGACTTTTGCCCGGAATGCTATCTTGTCGCATTTCATACGCGTAGGAAGAGATGCGATTTTGATGTTTGATTGTTTAAGGTTTAGGGTAACATATAAACTACTTTTGAATGAAGCGTAAGAGTCACTTTAATTATAATATATTATATGGTATGTATTTTATATACTTATTTATTTTTATTCCTCATATGTGTACCTATATATATTTATACTTATTATCTATTATTGTTTGTGTATGTGTCTTGTATTTATGTTTATATGTCTTATTTTTGAAGTTAAACACTGTATTTTTAATATACCGTTTGATGCACCTACCATGATTATCTCTGCACCACCGTAAGGTTGACTGGTAGAGAATGCCTACGGCATTAAGTCCGCCTGTACATTAGTTGTATAAAGTGCTAATAAATAAATAAAATAAACTAGCAAAGCTTTTTTCTATGGCCAAGGATTTGCTGAGTTAACATGTCAATGATATTTCAGAGGCTAAATCAGCAAGTATGCATAAGTTTTTTTCCGAATACTCCATGATTCAAAATCAACATGTTACTTGAACTAAAGACCTTACCCGGATGTTTACGAATCGACGAATTGAAGCATTAGATGTGCAAACACCAAAATGTCTCAACGGGTACAGAATTCCGTGACAGAAATAAAGCCATTAACCCTGTCTTCGCATGAGGAAACCCTTGCGTCAGTGTAGACATTACTATTTTGACAGTTGCAAGCGTGTAAACAAATGAAACCGAATAAATTTTAATTGCCGGCCGTGGATCGATTAAAATTTTGAGTGTTGGGCGGAATCGAGCAGGACTGTCGATGTCGAGTGCGCATAAACGTCACGTATCGACACAAACGCGATACAACACTTGGCTCGCGCTCAAATTGATATTGAATTTATTTTCAATTTTAAAGCGCCCTCCTTAGCGGCACAGAGTAGTTTGAAAGTACAGAATTATATTTTAAATATAATTATTTTATTTTTAAGTACTAAGTTTCAAAGAAAAATACTTAACTATTAGAAGCTCAAATTGCGAGTACATTGGTAGACATTAGCGAATAATATTTTTTAGCTCTGATAGAATAAGTTAAACCGCAGTTTCTGGTAGCACTTCAAAAAGTTTTTAGAAAGCTTTTTAGCTATAAATAAACTAAAAAATTAGAATCTTAGTTTATATACTAGTCTATAAAACATCTTGTAATCTATCCAGAAAAGTGTATAAGGTGTATGGTTAATTATAAGAGCGGAATTTAAAATCTAAATCTCTTTCGTATTTTTATTTATTATTTCAGCAATACAATGTGCGGGTGATACATACAATAATGCAGCAACAATGTCAAGTTTCACGGAAACTGCTCAAATATGTTAATAGCTTTTTTATTTACGTTAAAACACCGGCCTCTGCCGCGAACTACACTGTAAAGTTGACAGTGAACAGGCGCCACCGCGGATACAAACGTCAAACGCTATTTCTGTTGCGACTGCGGTGTGCCCGATACACCGTGACCGCCCCCGCTTCGCCCCTTCGCCCCTCCATCCCCTCCGCCCCCCGCCACCATCGCCCCTCCGCCCCATCGACCACACCGCTCATCGAGTGTGTCCTGTAAACAAATGCCGGATTTTGTATAGATTTTTGAGCTATTCTCGATTTAGGTTAAGTCTGCCTAATGTGCTGTTCACACTTTATAAGTTCGGCTGAAAGAAAGTCGTAGATTAGTGGATGTAATCGATTCTATATTTTATTAGATTCGGGATTATGTGCCGGTAATGTACGGTTAAATAAAACAAGTATTATTTGATGTATTACGCAATCGGTGCAAGTGAAACAATATGAAAAGGCAAGCGTTTGAACTAGGGATGCTATTGTTTCAAAGAAACAAAATGGATACTTGTTCCGTTAGGACACTGGTCTCGTAATATGAATTTAATTTAAGCTCACAATATTACATTGAAAGGAAAAAAACAATTTATATTCAATGTTTAATTACTTTTATCCAAAAATGTCTAATAACCCAACTTCTAATGCCTGTATTTTATGCAATAAGAATCTCACTTACTGATTACTTACTTTACTTACTTCTTATTAATATTAATTCAATCAAAATCCATAGTCAAAAAGTAGTAAACTTCTTACTCAACAAGGAGAGGCAACCCTAGCTGCAATATAAAAGTCTATATTGTGTTTTATTGTAAAATATGTTATTATCCTTACCGCTCTTTGGATCTTTAATATACTCTTGTTTAAGAATAGACAAGTTTAAAACGGCCTAGGAAACCTTCCATGTTTATATATACTCACGATTGTACTTAAAAAGGGGTAGGCAGAGGTGCAAATACGACAACAGCTTGAACTTACTCCCGCCACTGCACCTCCTGTAAACCAGAATCGTCAAAAGTAACAACTTTTCTATCACATCGAGCATTCAAACTAAGCAAGTCTTTGGTGAATAAATAGAAAGGACAATATATGAAAATACTAGCTTTTGCCCGCGGCTCCGCCCGCGTTAAAAAGCTTTTCCGAGATAAAAGTCCCGCTTTATATTTTCCCGGGATACAAAGTAGCCTATGTGTTAATCCAGGACATGATCTACCTGTGTGCCAAATTTCATCGAAATCCGTTGAGTAGTTTTTGCGTGAAAGAGTAACAAACATACATCCATACATTCTTACAAACTTTCGCGTTTATATTATTATAGTATTTACATTTCTAGAGTCTAGAGCATGAATAGAAAATCAGCTTGAATCTTGAATGATAACTTGCCATTACGTTTGGATGAGTGAGATATCCGGAAACCCAAAGACTGGACCTTGCCTCAAATACTCTCCCTTTAACGCAGTAGATATCATTTAATATCACATGACAGATTTGATTCTTTGCTCACTGTATTTTAAAATAGGCAAGATCGGAGACAAAGTAAAACTGACTTTCGCCTAAGGTTCCGTCCGCGTTGTTTCAGTGCAGAAAGGATTCGTCCCAATTTACACCACCAGACGCGCTAGACACATATACATAAAGTGTTGCTAGACCTGAGATTCGAACCCTAACCCTCTCGATCCATAACCTATGCACACAGCTACTCAACAAGCAGGTAACATTTTAGACAATATCAATAACTATTATCAAATATTTGCCATTAATTGTTAGAAACGTCAAGCGATTTTTTATCGAGCAGAGTCGGTCCTTTGTCGATGTTCGTGTTGATATCTGGTGTCGCGATCTGTCACGCTCCCATTGCGACAGAGTCGTGATCGTGTTGGTTATCGATAACATCGATATTCGGATGTCTCGTGACTAGTCTTTATGTTTTTTAAAAAATAACTTGTTTTCTTGTAATGAGTGTTTTGTGATTGTTTGATAGCTTTAAAGTTTTGCAAGGGGCTAGGAATGTTGAATTTTAATATTTCTTAGGCTCTTTTTGATACTCAGTAGGCTCGCTAAACAACTATCCTGTTGTTTTAATTTGAGTTAAGTATATTTTGGGAAGGGAGAGACAAAATTATACTTTTAAATCGCACTAAACATTGAGTATCGCGTCAGTAACTATGAGCCTGGATATGCATGCTTATATTTGAAATGCCTAGTAGACATAACAAGTAAACCCTTCAACATTAAAATCTTCTAAATTTTCCTACAATAAAATACCTCTATCTCATAATATGGAAATTGGAAAATTGAACAGTCACTCCATAATATGTAGTATTTTCTATATTCTAAGCTGTCAACCACTTTGTCATTCAAAACTGACATAGGATAACCATAAAAACTGAACATTTCTGTACAATTGCAACGCACGTCAAAAGTATCACTTCCGCGTGTCAGGGCTGTCCCTAATGCTTGTTGAATTTTGCATGTGAATGCTTCACGCGGGGGCGGTAATGTGACAAGCGACAACCCTGTTTGTATGCAGTGCCTTTTGATATTCAGTCGGATGAACGACTCCTCTTGCTGGAGATTGTTTTTGGTTGAATTTAATTGTAACACTATTTGCCTAGTTATTTATTATATTATATTGATGGTTATAGCGCTTATCTTTTATCTTTTTGTAGTATACAGGCTGTGAACCGGCAGTTCCTGAATTCCAATCCCGGCACGGGCAACTTTCTTCAAGAATGGAACACCCAGAGAGGGTTGACTTCGAAGTTCGAACAGGTGCCCGATAGTAAACCCACGACGAAATTGACCACTGACCTCACTCAGAAACATAATAAAATATTTATAGAAATGTAGTCGGATAATTATACGTAAGAAACCAAATTCAATAATTCCATTTTTTTCTAAATATTTTATCACTTCAATTGTTTCACAGATATTTTATCAGTCGTTCTCCACATTCGGTAGACACCCTCGCATTACGCGGTATTACTAACGCTTCCCGGGCGAGGGATTTATCTCCACCCTTGCCGGTTTTATGGTTATCTGCATTTTATTGGTCACATTTGTTTAGTGATTCGGAACCATGAACTTACATGTGGTAATGTTTGTTTCGTGACGTCAATTTTGGGTTTAATGTGCAAATTTTCTTTCATAATAGATTTTTGCGAAAGATTGTCAAAGCTCTAACTAATTTCTACCCCTAAATCACATTTGCATCAATTTAAAAGACACCAAAGTAAGCAATAATGAAAAATAATTCTAAACTTACGAGAATACTAGACGGTTGCTCCCGTCTCCACCCGCATGTTTGAGCTTTCCGGGATAAAAGTCCCGCTTTATACTTTCCTGGGATAAAAGTAGTCTGTGTTACACGCTGATAAAAAAATTGGTTCAGTTGTTTTTGAGTTTATTCGTTACTCACATACAAATCTATCTATCGTTATAATGTTAGTATAGATTACCCTGCCACTAGGCTAAGATAGCACAAAGCAAACGAATTCTAAGCCTTATAGATGTCACAGTGGAGTGGAAAAAAAACAAAGAAGGAAAAATGATTTTCGTGTCTCAGTCACAAGTAACACAACGAAAGCAATTGATATAAAGTAACAAAAAAAACCAAAAGAATAATAATATAAAAAAAACTAATAGTTAATTGTCTATTGACATTACCCAAGGTTAGTCGAGGGTGCGTTAGGTAGGTGACCACTCAGCATAAGATTGTACTGCAAACCACAACACAACGCTGATTTTCAGTGGTCACCCTAAGACCGGGTTTTTTCAACTGTAGTTAGGATAATCATCGGTGTTATTAAGCTGGACGCGCTCGCAGAGCTTCGAGTGCTCCAGGTGCTGTGAGTGCGTCCAGCTTAATAAGACCCTGACAAAAAGATAACTACAGTTGAAAAAACGGGGCCTAAGTGACGTACAGGAGTCAAATCGGTCGCCTAGTTATAATAATAAAATATTATCAATAAATAACATTTATAAAATAATATATGTGTTTCCATTCGTGTTATTATCACTGTCATTCAAAATAGATGCGCTTACAGACTAAACAATGGGAAAATTGACAATGTTCCCAAAATATCGATGCGCCTTCCTGGTTTGATTTCGGCGATGAGCAGCGTTTGGCTATCGTCTCCCTTATTAGGAAAATAGCTTTTTTTTTTTTTTTTTTTTATTGCATTGAATGACGAGACGAGCATGCCGTTCGCCTGATAGTAAGCGATACGACCACCCATAAACAGTAGCAACACCATCCAGCACCTTGACTTACAAAGTACTGAGTGGCATTCCACTGCACTCGTCATCCTGAGACATAAGATGTTAAGTCTCATTATGTCCGGTAGTTATACTTATTATTTCTTATTTCCTAACTCATTCATTGGAAGTACATGGAAGGTTAGGCTACCTTTATCAGGCCAACCAACAGTCAATACGTCATCCAGTCACGATTTATATAACCATTCGTATGATACCTGTCAAAACTGAAAACCTCTTATTGCGTCACTATGTCGCTAAAAACTTCAACAAAAACATAGATAAAGATTTGTGTCTCACGATCAATCTTGTAGGCAGATATATAGAATATTATAACTTGAGGAAAATAAAAAACCTGCTTTGGGGGCGCCACTTTTGCTTTATAAAGTTAATGTTATCAGTACGAGAAATTAGTTCCATATTTTACCACAACATGACGGATTTTTTTATCTTAAATTTTACCACATCTAACCAATGAGGAGCAATAGTTTTGACCTCATCAGATATAGCATGGTAGGTCGACCATAGATGAAATGTTCTCTATGGTTTTATAAGTGTGTGGGTGACGCCGCTTGATGGCAAAACAGTAAATCCTGACCCTAATTGAAAACTTAAACGATCTTAATTATAATTTTGAATTAGGAATTAGTTTTATTTTATTATATCATTGGGCTTAAGAAATAAGGCACAAATTATCTAAAATTTACTTATATCACCGAATAACAAAGATTTCTAAGAGTATATAGAGCGGACATTGGGAAAACTGTCATACAAAAATTTTGAGCCTGTTCGTCAGTAACACAATCTACTGTGAAATAACAAAATATCTATGTAAAATTCATTAGAACATACTTTGACATGGTCGTAATGCGGCATATTTCCTAGCAAAATATTGTTTTCTTTACAAAATTTAAGCATACCGAGACGTCTTGTTACACGGACGTGTCAGATAAGACAGCGACTTATTATCAATTGGATATAACTTTTGGACAAAAAACTTGGTCCTGATGTCCGGTCTATAATTATACTGTTTAATGTCTGTGCCGAATAATAATATTATTCGATAAGGGAAGAAAGTGTTCGCAAAATTAATTCCTATAGCACAATATTTAAGGGTCGCACTGCCATTATACGTAGTCGCGCAATTTTTATACTGGTGGTAGGTCTCTCATATGTAAGAGTCGGTCTGGGTGGGTACCACCGCAATGTCTATTTCTACCGCCAAGCAGCAGTGTGCATGCACTGTTGTGTTTCAGTTTGAAGGACATTGTAGCCAGTGTAACTACTGGACATAATGAGACTTAACATCTTACGTCTCAGGGTGACGAGCGCAGTGGAATGCCACACAATAGGTACTTTACAACTCAAGGTGCTGGATGGTGTTGCTACTATTTATGGGTGGTCATATCGCTTACCATCAGGTGAACGGCATGCTCGTCTCGTCATTCAAAACTACCGTCTGAACATTAACGGATTCGGAACACACACCCGGACACTCGCGTATTGTTTTTAAACTGTTTTGAATATCACCTCGACATTTAAGGTGCCAATACAATTAATTATGGGCAAAATATCTGTCAGTATTGAAAGCGTTGATGAATGGTCAGACGAATTCCTAGGCACCTCGTCAGGTGTTTAAAAGTTGACGTAAGATTGCTAACTGGTTATTAGCTGTTATCTTACTTCTTACGTATATTATAAACGAGCTTTTGCCCGCGGCTCCGCCCGCTTGAATGAGTTTTCCCGGGATAAAAGTCCCACTTTATATTTTCCCGGGATCAAAAGTAGCCTGTGTGTTAATCCAGGATATAATCTATCCGTGTGCCAAATTTTATCGAAATCCGTTCAGTAGTTTTTGCGTGAAAGAGTAACAAACATCCATACATCCAGACATCTAGACATCCATACATCCATACATCCATACATCCATACATCCATACTTACAAACTTTCGCGTTTATAATATTAGTAGATATGTTTGGATGTTTGGAAGTTTGCGTGTTTGTTCGAAGTAAACGCTGAAACAACTAAACTAATTTGGATGAAATTTGGCGCACAGGAAGATCATGTCTTAGATTAACACAGAGGCTACTTTTTATCCCGGTTATTTACTCCCATAGGAAATAATGGATATTTTTAATCTGATTTTTTAAGTAGATGGCGCTGGCGTCGTACTGTGTTTTAGGGTTTTTTTGTAGCGCGATAGGTTTTTCACGCGGGTGACGTCGCGAGCAACGCCTAGTATTGTATATAGTTTACGTTGCGTTAAGATGGGTTTGATTCGCAGGCAATACTAATGAGTGGGTTTTTAACGGAATGGGATTCTACAGTTAAGCTGTAATTGTGTATTTAATGAGGAGACAAGAATGCCATTCGCCTAAGGGTAAGTGAAACGACCGCCCATAAACAGTAGCAACACCATCTAGAATATTGAGTAACAAAATACTGCGTGGTACTCCACTGCGCTCGTCATCCTGAGACATAAGATGTTAATTTACATAATGCCCGGTAATTACTCTGGCCAGTGTCACAAACGTAACACAATAGTACATGCATACGGCAGCTTGGCGGCAGAAATATATATTACGGTAGTAACTACCCTAACGGCCCTCGCATACGAGAGACCTACCAGTGAAATGTCCAAGTATTAGAGATGTTCATAAAAACTATATCTTACCAGCTCTCTTTTCTGTTTTTAATAACCTGGGATCCGGTTAAAAGTATAAAAAATGTAGTGGACGGAGTCAAAGATTTTAACTAAACATTCCTTTTTAAAACAATTCACTATAATATGTATTAACAACAACGGGTTACAAAAACATATTCCAGCTTATTATATGAATGTAAAATAAATTGTTACCCCTGGTCTCGTCCGCGCAAATTTATTCATCCCTCGGGAACTCTACACTTTCCGGAACAAAAACCATCTTAAGTATGCGTCACAGGAACTAAACGTATTGTGGACTTGGTTTTAATATTATAATGTAACTAAATGGTTGTACATAAATAGATTTTTAGGTAGGTGTTTTTACAGGTTTTTATTTTATAGTAAAAGACCAACATAAAAGTTCCACCGCATACTTTTATGTGAGGTTTTTGCATTAACGTGGCAAATCTTCACAAAATCTATAACAATTATTACTCTAAGAATTATGATATTGTTGCAAATATAGATAAGAACCTTTGATTAATTATATACCTAGATAGAGTGACACGCTGCAATGAAACTAAAATAAAAAGGCCAACTTTTCTTAAGCTAGTATGTGTGACAGCTGTGTCATACGCTATCGCTGCATCATTCTGCGTATCCTTGTGTACACGCATAATAATACCATTTACATGGTTTCTATTAAAACGGGGAGAAAATTATATCCATGAAAAACAATAAATATTAATTCACTCGAACTCATTTAGTGGACAACTATTGGCCTCTATTTTTCGATGCATTTGAAACGTTCAGTGTCTATCTAGGTATATAATTAATCAAAGATAAATACATTACTCGTATGATTCAGGTCTATTAAGTCAGTTCTATAAAATGATGAACTCTAAACCAAGATATATTGAAATGGGACCATTTCGAGACCCTAATTTACTACATAAAAAAGGAACCAAGGAAATAAGCTCACAATTTACAGAGAAATCAGTGTACGTACATAAAAAAAATACAAACACGAACTGAGAATCTCCGCCTTTTTTGGAAGTCGGTTAAAATATTAGAATACGGAACCCTCATCGCGCTTTTGACTCACACTTTTTATTCAAGGTGAATGAGTACTATGATATTATACACATTAAATCCCCAATTTCACAGGCAGTACTTAATCTCCATAAATTCCCTCAAAGAAATTAGATCACACGCACAAAGACGATGCTAAGCGTATAAATTTCCCCCGACAAGGCCGGCATAGTAAAAACGTTTCGCCTCGACGTCTCAATTGTCTTTGATCACGTGTGAGAATTATTCATCGTATCTTGAAACTTATCAACGATAAACTATTGTAAATTTTAAATATATCTTAGCTTAACGGGTAATCTATTGTTAAATATCAAATTAACATAGGTTTAGTCTCGTGTGTTGAGGATTAAATTGAGACTTCTCTGCTGTATTAGACGGATTTGAGCCTTTGGAATCGGTTAGAATTTAGATCATGTTTAAAGTTTTCAATGTCATGTGAATTTTTACGTCGAAGTTATTATTTTATGGACGTTGTTTTTGTATTCTATTAACCCTACGGTCTCCAAAACTTATACATCAGAAGTACTCAGGAGCCGTAGCTAAATTACATTTCTACAAACGTTAATGCTTGTAGAAAACAGAAAAAAAATGGTAATAACAAGTCTATAAGTCTATCGCTAGGATGTGTCATTCCCATACTAAACTTTAGCGTTAACGATTGTTAAAGGCATTTTGGCTACGATCCCTGTACATTTATCTAAATACTGATAATGTATTACAATACAATTTATTCACCGTCACCGATCTGTACCGAATGGAGTACTGTGAATACGTCTGTCAGCCGAGACGGACGGAAATACATCACAGAGTTGTACGTACAGGTGCTATGAAAAACTTCCCTCTATCTCCCTTTGCCAAGATAAAAGTAGCATGTATGCTACGTCACATTCTTGAGCCAAATTTCGTCTAAATCAGTTCGGCGCTTACTTCGGACAATCCAGGCCCCAAACACTTTCGCAATCCTTCGCATTTATAATATTATATATTTATACATTTGTAATAGCGGAAAAAATACATACAAAGCGTTTCCCTGTTTACAAATCGAAGACATGTAACAGACTACACCAATGAAGCTTAATTAATTATGTCAGGAACTAAGAAACGCCGCAGACGCCATAGGCCCGAGGGTTTCTCTTTAATCTTCTTGTCTCTGCCAAGCTGCGCAAACTGCCGAGTTCACTCGGAATGTATAATGACTCTTTTAATCTGTTTAAAAATTCTGAGACGAGTTCAAAGGTTAGCTGCAGGCGTGGCTGCTTCTAATTGATACTTTTTATGATTAAAATATTTGGATTTTTAGGAGATGTTATTTTTGAAGCTATACTTCTTTTGGCGCGTTAGGGAAAAATGGTGAGAGTAAATTTTTACGATGCGCGCACACCGTCACGAAAAACCGACACACTGAAGTTAGCTATATTCAACGTTTTTGAATTTTGAACGTAGAATAAGGCAAAAGATATTGAAGTATAACTTCTAACGCGTGTATATAAGTACACACTCACTTTTTTTTTACTTTCAGCGGAGTATGTGGTAGTTATCTTGTGCGAGGGGCAGTTTTGTTAGGTACCACAGTAATGTCTATATCTACTATATACACTAAGCACCAGTGGGTACAAACTAGTTCTGTTTTAAAAGACAATTTACCTACTGTAAATATTGGGCATTACCATACCAGCCGTGTATTATATACTGCCCACTGCTGAGCACGGGCCTCCTCTACAACTGAGAGGGTTTAGGCCTTAGTCCATCACGCTGGCCTAGTGCGGGTTGGCGGACTTCACATACCTTCAAAATTCAGAGAACTTCTCAGGTATGCAGGTTTCCTCACGATGTTTTCCTTCACCGTTAAAGCGAGCGATAATTCACAAAGAATACACACATAACTTTTTAGAAAAGTCAGAGGTGTGTGCCCTTGGGTTTTGAACCTCCGGACATTCGGCTCGGCAGTCTGTTCCATTCCCAACTAGGCTATCGCCACTAGTTATTGGGCATTATGAGACTTAAAATATCATGCCTCAGAGTGATTGCGACAACCAAGTGGCACAGAGAGCTTTACAAAAGTTTTAAATGCTATTGTTAATTGTTATTCTTTATTGGTTGTGTCGTGTGTCGTATTCAACAGGTATGTCTGGAAATATTTAGGGGAGGCCTATGTTCAACAGTGGACAACATGGGGCTGATGATGATGATTGCTCGCGGTACTTATCATCAGGTAATCGGCTTGCTCGTCTTATCATTAGCATATTTTTTAAATAATACTTGTTTATTACACCAAATAGAGAATTGAAAAATATTTGGAAACCTTTTCACTTTCCTAATTATTCAGTTTCTCTAAAATAACCTATAAAAATTCGCATCAGACGGATCGATAACTGACGATGCCGACGAGTTGCCTTTAATTAATAGGTAATTATAGGTATTAATGCTAAGTGGTAAGTCTCGTATCGCCCGGATAGGTAAAAAACTATCTGCGTTGCTAATCCTCAAACAGGCTGTACCCGCGACTTCATACACGTGAATAACTTTTTCAGATATCCGATTTAATAAAACAAAGCCAATATTCTACACATACGCGTACTCACGCCTTTTATCCCCGAAGGGGTAGGCAGAGGCGCAACTAGTGCACCCACTTTTCGCAGTGCGTATTCAGTCCCATGATGTGATAGGGGGCGAATATTCTGCTCCCAAACTCGTAAAACAAACGAATGGCTAAGAGAACAAAGCAAAGTTACAGATGTAACGAAACTGGTGGCGCGTCTAAAATGGAGGTGGGCTGGACATGTTACTCGGAACGATAGATCGTGGTGCAAACGTCTCCTTGAGTGGAGGCCGTGGGGAAATAAACGCCCTCAAGGAAGACCACAAATGCGCTGGAGAGACGACGTGAAGAAGGTCGCCGGATTGAATTGGATTAGAAGAGCTCAATGCCGCAACCAGTGGAAGGTGTTAGAGGAGGCCTACACCGAAAAGGTTGAAAAAGGCTAATGAAGAAGAAGAAGAATTCTGCTCCCAATTATACTCTATCTACCTAGTACTCTATAGTGAAAACAATTTAAATCCGTTTAGCAGTTTCCTTGATGTAAGCTAACAAACAAACAAACAGCAAAGAATTCTAAAAATCGCTGATTTCGCTTCTTTAGCCACTATTTTCTTACTTTTCTCTCAATGTATAGACACACCGGGTTCTGCTCTTTTATGCATAGATATGTGTGTTAGATTAGGTTTCATTAAAAACAATTGAGCCGAATTGAAGATAAAGTTTGGCTTCTCCATTAAACTTTTTTATAGCAGGTATATGTAAGTGGGTCAGTTAATGGTAAAGAACGACTATCGTACATGAACCCCGAAGATATAAGATGCGTAGTATTACTTTCGTTTGTGAAAAACATAGGATTTAGGGAAGACAATGATTTCAAACCAAAAACCAGATTCTTGGGTGTGTTAACTTAATCAAATTCTTAGGCGGGGTTGTTTCATCCGTGGTTAGGTAAAGTTAAGGCTCTTATCAGTTATCATACTAGTGAGTTGCAAGCGGACTCACATAGAAGCGAAGGCACTAGTTAGTTACACCGTTCTTCTTCTTCAGCCTTTGAAGTCCACTGCTCAACATAGGCCTCCCCCAAAGATTTCCAAACAAACCTGTCAGAAGCGGCCTGCATTAGACCGTTGACTTTACCTAACCACGGTTAAACATCACGGGCTTAGTTCTTATTGATTAATTGAAGTCAAAGCAAAGCTTCAACCGCAAGGTCTAAATTAGCCTGAAATATTATGTTTGAGTTATATTTTAGATGAGCACTAAGAAAGAATTTTTGAAAATTCTTCACTAACTATTTTTTATCGGGTTCACGGCTAGTAGCAGCATAAACGGTGAGATTCTATGTTCAATTTCCAATTCAGGCATATAATTGTGACTTTTCCAATTTAACCAAACACCTGAATTAACCGAAATTGGAATATGGTCATAGAGTGGCCTACTTCCACGTCACATGAAAAAGCCCTGCGAAAATCTTTGCCTTAGTTGCGCCTCTGCCTACCCTTCAAGAATGGACGCCTGACCTTACACTATGCTACTTACTAAATCAAAGCCAAGACATGAATTAAATATAATGAATAAATATTACTAGCGAAAATATATACGATTATTGCGTATGAGATCACTTTACAAGAACGAGATAATCTATCTCCCTTAGGTACTGTAATTATTATAAATATTAATCACGAAGCTCACGTAGTTTTGTACGTCTCAATACGGGATTATCTTTATGTTAACTTGTATTGTGAATAATTTATGAGTTTAAATGTCGATTTCACTACATGCTGACATAGTCGCTGATAGCCTATTCGAAAATTATCCGCCATATAATATATATTTACTGGTGGTAGGTCTCTCATTATGTAAGAGGCCGTCTGGGTGGGTACCACCGCAATGTCTATTTCTACCGCCAAGCAACAGTGTGCATGCACTGTTGTGTTTCGGTTTGAAGGATATTGTAGCCAGTATAACTACTGGACATAATGAGACTTAACATCTTATGTCTCAGGATGACGAGCGCAGTGGAATGCCACTCAGTATTTTGTCAGTCAAGGTGCTGGATGGTGTTGCTACTGTTTATGGGTGGTCGTATCGCTTACCATCAGGCGAACGGCATGCTCGTCTCGTCATTCAAAGCAATAAAAAAAAAAAAAAAAAAATATAAACTACAAATTTTGGTTTGCTTCGGTGACGTAGTTGTATTACGGTACGAGTGGAATGCTGAGGCCTCGGGTTCGATCCCCGGGTCGGGCAGTGGTATTGAATTTTTCTACGATAGGCCCCTATAACATCATGGGACGGAATATGCATGACGAAAAGTGGGTGCACTAGTTGCACCTTTGCCTACCCCTTCGGGGATTAAAGGCGTGAGTATGTATATATGTTTTTTGGTTTCACTCGAATATATCTGGCAGAAAAGTCACTAGTAATGTCAGATTTATTTGTTAGATAGCGTTATAGGTCAGATGGTTATCTGGAACTTTATCAAGAACCGGTATAACTAGCCCTTAATAGTTTTAATTATTATTTAGCTTATAATACTTTAAATGCCTATTTAACGATACTGAGTAAACTTTTCAGACTTGATAAAGGTAGCAGAGGAACACGCTGGATGCGGGCCGCTTTTGACAGGTCCGTCTGGAAATCTTTGGGGGAGGCCTATGTTCAGCAGTGGACGTCATGTGGCTGATGATGATGAAGATGATGAATAAACTTTGACCGTCGAATATATTATATACCTAATATAAGATAACCAAATACAAAAGTCAAGCTCCGAAATAAAATGAATAATAGAGTGCATTTAGCACCTGTCTCACGTTAATTTGAGGATAACATTTACTTCAACATTGTGAAATAGGTCATAAATCTCGCTATTTAATATAAAGAGTTAGGCAAAGGAAAAAGTAGCGTAGTTTGCTGAGATTTCTTCCCTCGCTCTACATTATGGTACTACTTATTTGAGATCTCAGCTACGACACCCACGTCAGCTAAAATAGCATTATATTTCTCTGCTCAGTATCAAACCGAAGTCTGTTCCCGATATTGCGAAAACCTTGCCCCCTATCACATCATGAGTCAGAATATATACGGAGAAAAATGGTGCACTAATTGCGTCTCTGCCTACCCCTTGTCAGCAGCTGTTAATTATATTTACTTACCAATACAGCCTGTGGTCGACATTGATCAATATTTCCCACGTGAGATGGCAAAGGAATCAGGTCATACAGCCAGGAACGTAATCAAAATGTTTTCACATCATACATTTCGATCTATTGTGGTTTTATCTTGACATTTTACAAGTAGTCTCAAGATAGTAACACTACCATACTATACTTGAAGCAGTATACACTGAATCATATTTAGGGTGTAAAAAACATCATATAACTCTATTATAGGTCTCGGCCATTGGCTTCTTGTAGCTGTATCGACTGTTGAAATTAGTGGTATGTGTAAAGATATAGTATATATGTAGACAAGTGGTGAAGAAAGAGAAGAGAGTTCCCGTTGTCTGATTTATAATTACTGGTAGTCGTTCAGTGGTAGAATTTAATATATTTGTAACAGTATACATGCATTTTATATTTCACTATATGAGCTTTAATTATACCAAATCTCACACTTCTCGACTGCCTCGGTGGCGTAGTTGTATTAAGGTATGACTGCAATTCTGAGGTCTGGAGTTCGATTCCCGGGTCGGGCAAAGTGATATTGAGTTTTAAATTCAGTATCAGCCCGGAGTCTGGAATTTGTGCCCGATATGGCGATGGGCTCGCCCCCCTATCACATTATGGGACGGAATACAAACGGCGAAAAGTAGGTGCACTAGTTGTGGCCTCTGCCTACCCCTTCAGGGATAAAAGGTGTATGTGTGTAACACTCCTCCGTGAGCGCAATGTACTTAAAAAAGGTACACAGTTGTTTCTTCGCGTATTAATGTATAGATGAACCACCAATTTTCAAACATAATTCCATTCAAAATCACTACCAAGTCTTAAACACGGTCACAATACCCCTGAAGATTCAGATGGCAAGTGGCAACCCTACGCCGCATAGTTTGTCAAGCCCCTAATTAATAAACTAACAGTACACAAAGCGAGTTAGTCGCCCCGGGCGGTGTCTGCGTCTTGTGAGGGAATTAATATTTGAGATGATACCCCCGTAAACGGTTGGGACGGATTTGTCGGGAAAGGTTTGAATTTCGAATGAAGTGAATTTGAAAAAATACTAGTTTAAAATGAGTGCGTAATTTAGTAGTTTGAATTTCGAATTGAATGAATGAAAGAATGGATAAGTATAAGGAAAAAATAAGTGTGACAAACAAATAAAAACCTATCTGAGTGCAGTTAGGCTCTGCAGTGGGTATTTACCTTCACAAACAGGAAACTAAAACCCCTTTTTTTCTCATCTTAACAACAATAAGTACTGTACAGATTCTTCCTACACGCAACAACATCATTAGACCTATTTGTACGAATATTCATTAACACGAATGATTAATTTAATTACCAAAACAAAACACCCTAATGAACCGCTCTATTAAGTACTTGACCTTTATAACCTAAAAAAATGCCCAACATCTATCCGCAAACGGCAATTAAAACTATGACCGAAACAAATGACTTCTTAAATCCTTCGAAACGCTTTGTCAAATATAACAACGTGCAATTAAATGTTGGGAAAAAATGGCATCGGCCACCAAAACCTTGATGGGTTCATAATGGCAGTCATTTTTTACAAATGCCCGTGTGGTACAGGTAAAATTCACGCATGCGCAACACTATGGGAACGTTAAATGTGTAATTTGGAATGTTTTATCTAGATATTAATAAAACATGCAGTTTGATAAATAAATTTAGGTGGAAATGTAATGCATGGGACGGAATACGCACGGCGAAAAATGGGTGCACTAGTTGCCTACACCTTTGGGGATAAAAGGCGGAACTATGAGTATGCGTAAATGTAATCAGTTCAATTAAGATGTAGAAATACGGAGAAACGACGCTTGTGTCAGAAGACGAGAATAAAACTGAGTAGTCTAGAAACAAAAACAAAACTTGAATACGATAAACTGTTGAGTAAAAAATAACAAAGTACTCGATATCAGATTTATGCATCAAAATCAAATGCTAACACAGATAAAAGAAAAAACGGGAACAATCCATTGCATAAAAGCTCAGTCCGCTAAATAAATTAACTCTTTGTTGCCTTACTTGATACCAATAAAACCGGGACAAAAACTCCTTAGTATTTTCTAAGAACTAACAATTTCTATACCTAACTGGCAAAAAACCTCACTAATAGAAACTTTACTGCAATCTACATAACGAATGAAAGCAACAGTAATTAACTTGTCAAATTGATTGAGAAAAAATGTTCGATTGAAAAAATGTGTTAATGAAAATTTTGCTGAGAATTTATAGTTGGAAGTGGGTTTGACTGTACTTTAAACCCTTTTGTGCATGGATATTAAATGCAGGTCTTAGTTATTCATATTTTAAGTAACTAACAAATGTATAATCATAACTTTGACGCATAATACTTAATTATTAGTTGACAAAAAAAAGCAAAATAGATATATCCATGAAAATTACTACTTTAGTTTATCCTTAACGACAAAAGCAATTTTATCTTAACTAACATACTTTGATGTAACTTAACAAGTTTAAAATGTGGTTCTTTCTATACAGGATCAAATTTAATTAGAAACCTTCCAAATATAACATTACTTTTGATTTTGTAAACTTAGTTCCATTTAATTATACGTAACATTGCTGTTTCAACATATAATTTAAAAGTGTGAGCAAAGTGTGTCCCCATCCCATTTCTTTCCAAATGAATTTGCATTTTGTCGTCTCCCTATTATTAAATCATTATGGCCGGAGTACAATTGTAATTTTCTCACGGCAATGGACAAGCGACTTAGATAATAACACCTTTTGGGTGTAGGAACAATTTTTTCCACTCGATGGAGGTCAAAAATGATTGGAGAGAACTTGATTTCCTATCAGGGCTTTCAATGATCATTTTGGAATGGTTTGATTGAGATTTTAATTACGTTTTTTACTTTCTTTGCCTACCTGGTTGAGAATGTGGGATCATCGTTTCATTTTGGTTGAGTTATTTTGTGCGCTATAGATAGTTTAAAGATCAAAAATATTATTAGTATTTAAAATATTAAATCCTTATAATGTTTTTGATCTTCAAATTGATATTATCGGCATTTTTTCAATTATAAAAAATCATATCATATTAAATCAAAACCTCACCATCAAAATTCCTTAATATATTATAATATTTCAAAAAAAAAATCTACTCTACTTTAGCAATGAACAATCTCAATAAATGCTTTCTCTTTATAAATATTAACACAAATTAATGTGTTGATTAATTTATTCATACATCGGCTACTGTAAATTATTTGGACGCACCATAATAGAAACTTGTTTATTGATTATTCATAGTTTAAATTCAAATGCAAAATTATCATATTTTTATTGTATACTTTAATATGATACGATGATCGGAACGAGTTTTTGAGTGGTCCGACTACTTTATTTGCGTAAAAAGTCTCGTGAATCGGAGAAAACTTTTCACATTAGTTAATTTAATTAAGCTATAATGCTTAATGCCTCCCTAAATAGCTAATTTAGTTCGTTAGTAAGCAATATTACTGTCGACAACTATACAAAAACGTGTAGACTGATTATAAAGGCACCGGGACGGATCGCGCCACTCGTCGCTCGCAGCCTGCAGCACGCACTCATTACCCGCAACCAGATCGTATCGGCTCAGATTCGGCACACACTTACCGAGCACCAGAAATAAAAACAATTGTTGGTTTTTTCCTCAATGAGTTTATTGCGCCAGAACAATAAATGAAGCTGATCATTATAACGTTTACTTTCAACATCGATTACGAATACTCTACGCGGTATCATATCGTACGGCGAGTCCATTAATATTTATAATATCCGAGTCCGTATTGCACTTCGCTTCACAACGCTTCACGCCGACCGAGCGGTGGTGAACACCCAAGCTGCACTATCCCTATTAACTTACAGTTCGTGGGATTGATTATTACCATAATATTTGTCTAAATATCACAAGAAAAATACAAAACGAAATACGATATAGAATTAACACAATAATTAATATTATTAACAATTAAATAGAGAGTCTGTATTGCGCCGTGGGTTCAGGAGGTGAGGTATCACCAGGGCGAGCGCGGCAGGCGGCCGCGTCATGACACCGGCACGTGGTGCTGGTACAGCTGCTCCTGCCGCTCGCACAACGACGTCATCTTCTTGAACGTCTCCGAGCTCCCGCGAAAAAGCAGCTTGGGGTCGTCGCGAGGCCGCGCGTGCGCCGCGTCCAGCCGCCCTGGTGACAGTACCGGCGGCGACGACGCTGACAGCGGCGACAGCGACTCCCGCGCTGACTGCGCGCCCGCCGCCGCTCCATACGGGCCTCCCGCTTGTGGCGCGCCGTTACCCATCAGAAAGGGGGACGGAAAAAAACCCCGCTCTGCAAATTGAGGGAACAAGCCCGCTTGCAATGCGCTTAAATTTCTACTATAGAACTTCATGGTTTCCGTAACGTAGCTGGGCAGCTGTGACACTTCTTCGTTGCCCCCGTACCGCAAGCTCTCTAGGGTTGACGCTAGACCTTTGATATCTGCGTATAACTTGTTGAGTAACTGTGCGTTGACTTCGAAGGCGGGCTTCTGATCTCGTCCCTCGGGTGAGGTGGTGGACAACAGCCTCCGGTGCAGGTCCACATTCGAGCTGTGTCTGTCTCGACTCCTCCGCGAAGGGAACGCTGCGTCGCAGCCGTTGACGTCACACGGGTGAAGTAGTTTAAGATGATCATTTCTATAGTGCATGCGTAGTGTGAAGTGGTTCTGAAATACTTTGCCGCAGGCGGTGCACCGGTCTGGGTTCTCGTCGTCTATGGGGATCTCGATGTCGTTGATGTCGCGCTCGTCCGTGCGGTCGCTGCTGGCGGAGGGGGAGCGTGCCCTAGCGAGCCGCTCCTCCATCGCGTGCAGGTCGCTGCCGCTGTCGCTCGGCGTGTACAGGTCTGACCGCAGACGCAACCCCTCGCGGACGACACTCGGCGCGCTCGACTCGTCGTCTGACTCGCTCTCTGCCTTCACTCGCGTCACTTCCGACTCCACAGCTGCATCCTCACCGTTTTGAAATGTCTCCATATTCTCAGGTTTCTGTTTCTTGAGTGACAACGGCTCGTCGTCCGGCCGACTGGAACCTGGCGTCGAAATATTTCTAAATAAATCAGCCTGGTATTCTTCGTCAGAGGCGGAATACTCATTGCTTTGGGAACATCGAGTAGGGTTGCCACTTTTTCTTTTACGTTTGTTAGGAACAAGTAATGTTTTGTCGTCTGAGACGGTGGGATCGACGCGGCTGCCGTTATTTTCTTGCTGTGCACTGGTTACCTTGACGTCTTCTCTGTTTTTGTTCACGCTCAAGTCCTCGGGTTCATCGTTATAATGCAACCTTTCAAGGAGCGAAGACCCATGTCTATTGTCACATTTAACTTTGTCCTCATAATCGGAACCGATATCATTGTTTTCACTGCAGTTGTTTGAATCATCTTCATTATTCACAGGTTTAGCTAAGTCTAATATATTGCGGGAAGAATCATCCGGTGGTGGAATTTTTCTATACATTTTCTCAATTTCACTAAAGTTACGCAGATCGTCGAGGGGCACCCTGGGGGGCAGTGACGCTGGCCCGGGCGGACCAGCCAGTGGGGGCGGCAGGCGCGCCGCCAGCTCCGGAGGTAGCAGCGCCGGCGGCGGCAGCGGTAGCCGCGCCAGCGCTGGCAGCAGCGGGAACGGCTGCGCGGACCTACCGTCGTGTGCCGAGATCTTGCGCCTGACGTGCGGCGAGTGCAGCTTAGGGTTTGGGTTAGCACTGTGCCGGTTCCTCGAGCGGCGCGAACTGAACATCATGGTGCATCCCTCCACCGTACACTTGTGCATCTCCCGCAGGTGCACCGCGGAGAAATGTATTTTTAGAGCGCCTTTATCACAGAAAGTCTTGAGGCAGACGTTGCACTGCACCCTCTTCTTGCCGGTGGCGGGGTTGACGAACTGCACGCCGAGCCCGAGCGGCCACGGCGCCGGCGGCGGGTCGCGCCGCTCCGCCGAGTACTCGCGGTGCTCGTCGCGCTCGTCCTCGCGCCCGCTGAAGCTGGCGCCGAGCTTCCTGAAGTCGAAGTGGGGTGCGGGCTGGCTCACTCGCGGCATCATGAAATAGTCCAGGCCGGCCGGCAAGCCGGGAACCGCACCGAACTCTTTGCCTTCCATCACGTCAATGTCATAATACAACGCGCGTAATGCGAAGCGGGTGGCGCGCGACGCGGCCGCTTTGCGACTGAGGACGTGCGACACAGGTGACCGCGCGCGGGCGGCGCGCGACAAAGGCTGGCGGCGCGGGGGAGGGCGCGGCGCGGGGACTCGCGGCGGGCGGCGGCGGGGCGCGGGCGGAGGGCGCGGGGGCCGCAGGTGGGAGGAGCGAGCGCTGGGCGGAGCGGATCGATGCACGGTGGGGACAGGCGACAGTCGCGCTCGCACCGCACCGACCACTGTAAACACTGGAGAACTAAAGCATCGCCTGCCGTTACGTAACTGGGCACATACGGCACCGGGCGCAAGCACATGTGTGCGCTGTACGTGCCGCGGCCTGGCGCACATACCGATCACACCGAGGCGCCGGTCACGGCTGGAGAACACATCCCGATGAATCTCTCAGAAACGTTTACGAACACGTATGCACGTTACTATGTGCCTACGAGCGAACCATTGAGACATTTGTACAGATCGAAGTTAAACACGCGGTGTGTATCTATAAGCCCCTGGTGAGGTGCGTAGGAACACTGTAGTAATTGGCGGCTGATCTGGTGCTTGCAGTAAACAACTCGCCCACAGTCGCGGCGAAGAATCCGCGAGTCACGATCGCTGGCGGCGCTAAAAAAGCGCTCTACATGAATGTAAACAAACAATGAGCGAACGTGCGATACACTCACTACACTACAGGCGCTCTCAAACAAAACAACCAACTAAATATTTTTGGACATAATTCACATTTATTTTTGAACTAATGAGTAGGGGTCTTAATAGCGTTTTTATTTTACAATGTTATTTTACTATTGCAGTAAAAGAATCGTATAAAATCAAGCAAAACAATATCTCAAGCGAACAGTAATGCTTTAATTTTCAGTTTTGAGAGATCTTGTCACAAAAGTAGTACAGATACGAGAATAAGTTTGTATATAAGTATTTTATGTTAATTATAGCGGTAAAAAAAATTACTACTACTAACCACACCACCAATCTGTAAAGTCGAGAATAAACAATAGCAGTAGGTACTTTTTGGTTTAGGTACATGCATACAGATAATACTTAGAGCTTGTGATTTGTACTAAATCAACGGATTAATATTTTTTTACCAATAATCAAATCTCTGCCTTTCTAAAAAGTTATGTGTGTATTCTTTGTGAATTATCGCTAGCTTTAACGGTGAAGGAAAACATCATGAGGAAACCTGCATACCTGAGAAGTTCTCTGAATTTCGGAGGTATGTGAAGTCCACCAACCCGCACTAGGCCAGCGTGGTGGACTAAGGCCTAAACCCTCTCAGTTGTAGAGGAGGCCCGTGCTCAGCAGTGGGCAGTATATAATACATGGCTGATATGATAATCAAGTCTATAGTTGCCTATTACATCATGGCACTACTAAGTGTGCGTATTTCTATGAAGTACCTATCGATGCACTATTTGCATCACTACCTGCCCCTTTAGGGGTACAGGCGTGAGCTAATGTATATTTAAACAGCAGGATATGGTACCCTAAAACGTAATTTTCTTATATATTTCACCATCAAAGTTGTCACAAAATCGCTGTCAAGCGATGCCTAAGTCATAGGATCACAATGTATGTTGCGTCAATTTTTCTTTCATAATTTGTATCTGGTATACCGAAATATACTTTCGATTTGTAAAAAACTTACCTACTGCATACCTACTTTCAAAGTAACCCTCTTGTTTAATATTCTCATCTCAATTTAAATATGCACTTAACTCTCTATTAAACTTTTCTTGAATAGAGATATTTATGTACTATATCGAACAACAAACACATTTTTCCAACAACTCGTCTTGTCTGTACCGGACAGAGATTCTTTTAAGAATAAGTGGTAGGCGGCTTTTCAAGCAATTATTATGTTCCACATCAAATATTTACATTATATAGATATATTTTTGGTATATGTAGCTAAAATTCTTAGAATCACCTTCCTATAACAAAACGAGGTATTTGTAAGGTTTCGATGTATATTAATATGTTTTTATATCTGAAATCATAAGAATAGTCAAAGAAGAATGGTATTCATCCTGCAAAAATCAATTTTATCACTCGGTATTGGTTAAGTGTTATTGCTTATTGCCACAGGTTTTTTTGCCCTGAATATTCAGACCACTTGTGTTCCCAAAACAAATAAGTATCTACTGGAATTCGGCAATATCCAGAATTTTAATGACGTAAACAAGGACTTGGATGTCCAATGACGCAAGGGATTTCCAATGTCTTTCCCGTGAACTCTACATTGTCTCACAATTATTATTATATATCTATAAATTAGTATATTAAAAAAATGTTTACACATAAATACTAGTACTGTATAAAATATTAAAATATACTACATGAGTTTAATATCTCTGTTATACATTTGTATCTGTATACAAACTCTACCACTAGCGCCATCTGTTGACATTTTCTAGAAACTTAAAAAATAACCACTATTAAAACTTGGTAAGTTTATACTATATATTACTAATACTGCTGTATTAAAAGGAATATTGTAATTACTAAAGTCGGCTTATTCGTCTAGTATCTAAGGGTATATTTATACGCTAAAACAGTAACATCCTGGGTTCTATTCCCAGCTTAAGTAAGCAAAAGTGTATGATGTACGATAATATACGTAATTTATAGAGGTTTGCATGACAGATTTGGAAATAAGCATTAAACAATATAACAGAAGCAAAATAAAGCGAAGGAACTTCTGTTATATTTATGTTACTTTGAGATTCCAATTTCTAACCGCTATAGGTTAGCAAAATTAAGACGAAAAATTAAGCGAGTTAGTAGCTATTTGTACCGAATTCCTATTTTAAACCAAGCCTTTTTAAAACTATTTCAAACCGAGTTTAAAACTATACTAACACCACAAACAAACACCACCGTCCACCACGAGCCACAAGAAAGAATGTACGTACACAAGTGTTTAACCATCCAAACCGATTACTTCGCTTCCCGTTTGAAGGCACATCAAAGAAATGTAACTTCAAAAAACAATATATTTGAAAGAATTGTAAACCACAAAAAAATCTTCAGACGAAGATCCTCAAGGCCCTGGATACTTAAATTTAAAACGTACCTAACCACCTTCCTATTTAACAGTATAATGTTACTAATGAATATTTTAACCGTAAACAATTTTGTCTTCTTTGGTACGTTTGAAAGTAAAACGCAAACACTTATCTTACTTCTTTCTATATATATATTTTTTTTCTTATTGCATCGAATGACGAGACGAGCATGCCGTTCGCCTGATGTTAAGCGATACGACCACCCATAAACAGTAGCAACACCATCCAGCACCTTGAGTTACAAAGTACTGTGTGGCATTCCACTGCGCTCGTCATCCTGAGACATAAGATGTTAAGTCTCACTATGTCCTGTAATTACACTGGCTACAATGTCCTTCAAACCGAAACACAACAGTGCATGCACACTGCTGCTTGGCGGTGTAAATAGACATTGCGGTGGTACCCACCCAGACGGACTCTTACATATGAGAGACCTACCACCACGATCTATCAGTTTTTTTTGTATATCTATTCAGTATCAGCCCGAAGTCTGGAATTTGTGCCCGATATGGCGATAGGCTCACCCCCTATCACATCATGGGAATACGCGAAAAGTGGGTGCAATGGTTGCGCCTCTGCCTATCCCTTCGGGGATAAAAGGCGTGAGTGTGTAAGTATATGTGTATATGTGACTTATCTACACCTGATAAGTAAAGTCTAAAGAAAATGTCTACTAAAGAATAACATCCCTTGATAATCGACTACATGAGCCTACTAAAACGAGCCGCAATCCTAACAAATCCGAAATCATGAAGAGTTCGCGAACGTGTCTGTGTGTTGTCGCCTCGCACCCAATGAACATTCCCGATCCCGCGGAAACAGTTACAATTACTCGACTATCGCTCTCGGCGCGGCGTAAACATTATTCGTCTATTGTGTGCCGTGAGGTATAGGAGATAGCGTGATGGTATCAGATAGTTAGGTCAGGATGGAAGGGAAACTAAGATTATTCTTAGGATTAAATATTTTGGTACCTAGACAAAGTCTGAAGTTACTACGTTGATCATTGCTGTGAGAACACGCTGTTGAGTTCTGCTTTTACGCATTATAGTCACTATAATTACCACTTATTATACTACAGAATAGAACAGGCAATTTTATAAAATTTTATTAAACAGCTGTCGTATTAATCAACTAATGTTGATAGTAATCATTTCATTACCATTTATTTGGGAGCATAGATTTCAGTATGACTTTTGTATTTGGTCTAACAAGATACCCCGGGGCCGTCTCGTATGCGCCGAAGAAGGCCGCCGCGGGTTTTGGTTGTTATGCCGGTGTAGGGTGTACATAGTATTAGGGACTCGGTTCAATCCTCGCTCGGATGATGCCATACTCCCGAGTGTCGACATTGGGCTGCAAGACTATGTGAAACCGTTCCACTCACCCGCCAGTGGTGGTAGCGATAAAGCGTTTTTTCCCCGCGAAAAAAAAAAAAAGCTTATACATTTATGTGATGAAACATATTTACAAGGTGTTGTGAAACAGGTCCTTAAAGTGCTGTGTCTAAGTTTGCCGAGTTGGGCGAATTGTTTGTGCTAATCATTTGAATTTCAGGATGATTCTACTCTTTCTAACGTGATGAGCTATCATAAGGTTTACTTCCATCGAGCGTCTAATCTACACTTGTATACTAATATTATAAAGCTGAAGAGTTTGTTTGTTTGAACGCGCTAATCTCTGGAACTGCTGGACCGATTTTGAAAATTCTTTCACTAATACGAAGCTACATTACTCCTGAGTGCTATAGGATACTTTTTATCCCGGAAAATCTTTCTCGCACGCGCGGAACCGTGAGCAAATACTATCTTTGTATTAAGTCTCAGTTAAATACTCCCCCGCCGTACGCTAGTGCGCTGTACCCGACTACAGTCACCCATATAATACAGTACGTTTCGCGGCACATAATATAAACAAATTCTCTTTTTGTCCTAAGTGATCCGGCTCTGGTCAACGTTGATTTTTATATCGGTTTGCGGTCTTTACACACTGGTTCGAGTTCATTATGTCATATATTGTGACATGTACTTGGTATGGTTATCGTGTTTGCTATGCTATTAAAGTAATAGATATAGGTGTCGTCATATCTTTACAGGAATTCGATTAATATGTCATTATAATGTGACTTTTTCGTATATGATTACATATTCCTAATAGGTACTATGGTTATAAGCCAATATTAACCATTAAGATAACTTATGAGTGCAAGAGACTGAAAAATTATAAGATGAAAAATGTACTTCACAGGAATCATGAATTTTAATAGACTTACCATCGAACCGAGGCAATATTTAACCATTTGATTTTAAAGTACTCAATCTCCATTTCAAGTGTAAACTAGCGCCATCTATTGTTAGTGGCGGACAATAATAAATTAACTGCACCTTGCAGACAACCTCTAAAGCCAGATACCGTCTGGACGCCGTGTTTGTGATTTTAAAAGTAATAAAACATATACCAATGCATTGCCCGTTACAGCCAATTCTTAATTCAAACATAGACAACAGAAAATTCTAGAGAGTGGCAAACTTTCAACAGATCGTAAAGTAAATGCAAAAAACATAGCAGAAGCAGCACTAACTCACGCAAAGTGTACACAATTACACTTGCGGCCATTATAATGTACAAACTCCTTAATTCCCGACCGACATATTTATATTGAAGAGCGGCCGCATTTTGTTTGGATTAAAAATATTTCTGGCTACACTTGCACACGACACTGTACGAAGTATCGCCCTCTGTACACTGCCGGCCAACTATAGCTTTATACTCACGTGCCGCGAGTGTACGCGGATGTAGCGACGACTATCTTATGGTTTAACGGCCATCTATTTTATTATTTTTAAAATTGTACACATTTGATTCGTTTTTTATTCTGAAGTTCTTTATTTAGTTGTATGGAGTGAATCTATGGGAACAAGTAGCAGATAGCCAGTTCTATTTTAATTTAATTTCAATATAGGGGTGATAAATTAAAAATAACTTCAGACATTATTATTATTATTTTTTGGTAAATAAGAAATAGCAGAGACGAAATTAATGTTTCCCCTGATTTGACACTTATCCCTTTACCACAATACGCTATAGAAATTAAATTTGTAACAAAGAATCAGACAAACAACTTATTATTTTCATTATACTTGTCAAAATACCCTACGGAGGTCAACTTATATTTTAACTGTCACATTTACCAAATTAGAAACGGTAAGACAACCTAGTAATGTCACCATTTCTTTAAAGCAGAGATGCCTTAGGGTCTGTTTTCGAACCCGCAACCTTTCTCGGCAGTCGTTTCCACTTTCAACTATGCTATTGCTATATTCAAATTATTTATGAATTGCAAAATAACCTGCTTTTTCTATCAATGGGCATCATAACACTTTCGACGCGGGCACGGTCGCTGACTCGGCTCGCGTGCGTCCACTGGGCGCGGGCGGAAACTGTAAAAACTATGAAAATACGCAATTTTTTCATACGTTACGTACTGTATCGTGATCATTGTCATTATACTGATGTTTCCTTTGCTAATGCGCGTAATGGCGGGAACAAAGTGTTTTAACGGTTGAAAACAATCCTGTTTATATCGATTTGAATGATATTTTAGGTCTTGCCCAATCATTATTATAATTTTGAAAGTTTGTGAAGACGTTTTAATTATCGGATAGTTGTTAGAAGCAAAAATAGAAACAGCGGATCGGATTTTAAAGAAATTTATAAGACAGATTACACCATGTCCTGGATTATCACAGTTTTTTTTTATCCCAGAAAGAACACAATGAGACTTTTATTCCAAAAAAAGATTTATCACCCAGCAAAGCAGAACACCGCGTAGTATTTACTGAGTCATATTATTTAACACTGGCCATTATAAAAAACAAAAAACATTCTTAATTCAAATATTTAATTAGGTTAATAATCTCAAAAGTCAGCGTAATCAGAGCGTTGATATCGTGGCACACGCGAGGATGCCGCCGAGGTCCTACAATTCGGATCACGTTTCCGAACTGAGGCCGTTTTTGTGTATGATCTACTTACAATTACAACAAAACAAAACCTGCATTAAGTACTAAATATACTTTTTTACAAAGGTTATTTACCTACAAGCTAAAAAAACAACTACTGTGCGCGAACGCATTATAAGTAATCAGCCTCAGCCCATAATGAAGAGAACAATGATAAACAATCAAATGATCGGAAAATTGAACCCTGGTCTCTACGATATACTTACAGCAAAATGCGACTAAACCATAGGGAAAGATATTTAAAGGCCTATTATCAATCGGATACAGCATTCGATTGGCTTCGTTTGTGAAACCGCGCGTTGACGTCAAAGGTAACTCCTAAAATCGGAAACAACGTATCTGCTAATTCACCTAATTACGAAATAATAGGACGAAAAACGATGCCAAACGAAATCGGCGTCCGCGAGACCTCCAAACATAATAGCAGGACATAAATGGATCGAAGTTGGATGCCACAAAAAATAAAATAAACTTTATTACAATGAATTAAAGTGGATAATCGAGCGGCAAATGAGCTATATAGTTGGTTTAGGTGCAGTAATTTATTAGGTAATTCGTGCTAAGCCGGCGCGGGAGTCGAACCGTGCAACGCCCCTGCGGATGCTACAAGTAAAAGCAATGATACATCGCGGATTTCGTCGCGATGTTGGTTTATGCCACCTGGGTCTCACATTTTACACTATTTTTGATGAAACAAACTAAACATATAAACATTTGTTCTGCAAGCACGTCAACACCTATCATTAATAATTATCTTATCATTTTACTGGTGGTAGGTCTCTCATATGTAAGAGTCCGTCTGGGTGGGTACCACCGCAATGTCTATTTCTACCACCAAGCAGCAGTGTGCATGCACTGTTGTGTTTCGGTTTGAAGGACATTGTAGCCAGTGTAACTACAGGACATAATGAGACTTAACATCTTATGTCTCAGGATGACGAGCGCAGTGGAATGCCACACAGTACTTTGTAACTCAAGGTGCTAGATGGTGTTGCTACTGTTTATGGGTGGTCGTATCGCTTACCATCAGGCGAACGGCATGCTCATCTCGTCAATCAATGCCATAAAAAAAATCCTAGAACGGGTATAAGCTCAGCGAAACAGGAGTGCATTACTTGCGCTTCTGCCTAAGCCTTTAGGAATAAAGGCTTAAGGTTACATAAAATTTATAGCTATTGGCTATCTAGTTGCTATAGTGTTTGCATACGGTACGACTGTTGTTTCTACGGTCTCGGATTCCATCCCCGAGTCAGGAAACGTGATATTAGATTTTCTGTCCATCTGGAGTCTGGAATTGTGCTCTATATATGGCTGGCACTATATTACAGCTGGTGAATTTTTTTGTACATTACCGTCTACAAAGATAAAATTGGTACCTACTATGCATTTATAATGTTTAGGAACAATTTCACCAAATCTATTCTTATCTAACGGGCGTTAGTTAATCGGGCATTTAAATTAATGCGAATGTTAAAGTATCGCACGTTCTATGAAATAACGCCTAGTTAAGGAAGATAATCACCGGTTAGGGCATGGTGGGACACTCAAAAACCATAAGAATCCATTAAGACAGTTAACTCTGTTAGTTATTTTAGCAGAGCATGGTGAAATTAGGTTCTATTATAGCAATAAAAGGTGCGAATCAGCAGTGGCAAGTGGCACAACAGTTCGCGAGGACGTGTGCACACAGAGGAAGTGATTCAGGCGCGGCCTGGTTGCGCACCCAAGCAGTGCGCTTGCGCAACCACACGCGCACGCGATCTCCACAACGCGAGGTTACGTCAACCCCACCACTATTGTTTTTATCAATTTACTGTGGATGGTACAGGGTTTGACGCTTAATGGATGCTTCTTTGTTATCCGCAAGAGTTCTAGCAACCCCTAAAACATTGAAATTGATGAGTTAGAAGGTAATTTGGAGATCCCAGAAACCAATTATTTAGAGAGTTTGATATCGATAAAAAGTTTAATTCTTGAACGTTCTCATATTTAAAAAAAAGTTACTTCTATGAACTGATATAATCAGTATATAAAAATGAAAAGTATATTGCCTCTATAGAATACAAAAGGATACTATTATTGGTGTTGTTGACATAAACAAAATAAGAGCACAACCTAATGTACCATAGCAAAGCTACATCTCAGCTACCAACTCTACCATTACAAATAATTTCATTTTTAGTATACTTCGACTTTTAAGTGTCGTACATTAGAAACTCCCCTCAAATTGAAAGCATTTGGAATGCGCACAAGATTAATTGTTTCTGCTCATGAGTTTTAAGAGGTTCGCGTCGTAAAACTGGCAAAGCGCGAAGAAGGTCGCTCTGTTCCTAAATGTTAGCTTGTTAAGTATAAATCAGTGCCCGTTTTTTTTTTGATGCCTCAGTTTTAAAATACTTAAACATAACTATTTGATTTAGATAGAAGATTCTGAGTGTTTGTGAATCTATAAAAAACAAAACTATACCTCGAGGACTATAGAGAAGGAGTACAGCAAAATGAAATTTATGTATGTGATACAAATATATTAAATTAGACAGTCGAATTTTGATCATTAGTAGCCATATTTTTTAAAGTTGAAAGAACGTCTTGATGCCGTAGAAAGATCAAATACTACGATGGCCGCACTTGAACTGTTTTCTATCGTTCCAACATCCATAATCAAAAAATCTATATAAGAAGAGAGAAGACAGGCTGTACTGTTTCATGGTTTCTTACTACAAAGTCATAGATTTTATTAGTGTATCTCACAGTTCTCAGTTCACAGTTCAAAAATCACCAGTATTATTTTAAAACAAACTCATTTACACCCCACATGACAACTTACACGAAAGAAACGATTAGCGAGTGCGAGTCACTGTCATTTGTTCGCGAGTCACTGACGCCTTTCATTAAAACACTTAATTTGCATGTCGCACCGCTGACGACAATTAGTGACAACAGCAGAGCAAACACCGAAACAGTGTTCTACATGAAAAGGGACGGAGACGAAAATTATTGAAGAACTCTACATGAAGAGCACTTACTTAATACTGCATATGTAATTTGCATAGTAAAACCTACTGAATAAAAACATCAACCAAAGAAAAAACGTTAATTTTGAATTAGATTATGGTTTAATTTTTTGAACAAAGTTGTCTTACCAAAATTGATCTAAATTAATCATGGAACAATTTGCCAGCATACGTGTTCTCCTTCCTATAACTTGGGATCCTTCAAGCGGAGCGTGAAGAAGCAATTGGCAGGCAGGCATAACTATTCCAACCGTCCGGTCGATATAATTTTGGGCTTCTCTTCACTTACCACGAGTGTAGCAGTCCATAGGATTTCCATGTTTGTTCAGTGCAGTAGCACCGCCAGGCGAACGGCATGCTCGTCTCGTCAATCAATGCAAAAAAAAAAGTGCATATAAACTATTAGCGTAAATAAACTTACCATCAAGTGCAGTGAGGCCACTTAGCCGCGCCTTCGATCAAAAAAAATCGATGTGCTTACCAACCTTCAAAAAAAAATATGCTATACCCAACTGTCATAACCCCAACCCATTATCCCGTGGCTCCAGCGCGTTTAGCAAATGTCTTCGTTTAAGGGCAGTAGCCAGCGGGCCATAATAAATGTTTTAATGACGCACATTATGCAAACACATTAAGGGGATCGCGGATCGCCCTTGTTTTATCGAATTTATTGGTTGGTACGAAGTGCTTTTCGTGTTCTACATTTTGATAATAGATACCTTTTTCATAGAAATAGCATCTTTTTTTTCTTCTGCGCTACAACCCTTTGTGGGTCTTGGCCCCTTCTACAATGGACTGCCATGCGCGACGATCCTTGACTATCCTCCTCCAGTATGCTAAATCGGTTGTCCAGTTTCCTTAGCCGTGGTCGTTTGTTTTTAACGCATACGCATACGCATGCTCACGCCTTTTATCCCCGAAGGGGTAGGCAGAGGCGCAACTAGTGCACCCACTTTTCGCCAAGCTTATTCCGTTCCATGATGTGATAGGGGCGAGCCTATCGCCATACCGGGCACAAATTCCAGACTCCGGGCTGATACTGAATAGAAAAATCCAATATCACTTTGCCCGACCCGGGGATCGAACCCGAGACCTCAGCCTTGCAGTCGTACCGTAATACAACTACGCCACCGAGGCAGTCGTTTGTGTTTAAGCGTTACGGTATTATCCATATAAGTAGGATAATATTGGGCATTCTAGACCACCTGTCGCTCGGCGAAACAAGTTCGCCATCGCTCCGGACGGTGGTCTAGAATACCCAATATGGAATGATCGACTCAAAATATGAATTCACACCACAATTTTATACTCTGACAAGTTCGCCATCGCTCCGGACGGTGGTCTAGACTGCCCAATATGGAATGATCGACTCAGAATATGAATTCACACCACAATTGTATACTCTGACAACGGGCAATCAATGAGTGTCGAAGGAAAAATAAAGTTTTTGTAATGTGTTTTATACGAATTCATCAAATTATGATTGAAACTCATATGAAATGTTATGTGTATTATGAATGTGAAAGCTTTGGTTGAGTAAAATAACTGTGACGTTTTCGAATTATTAATTTTTTATTTAACATTATTATATGTTTTCGGTTGTTCTTCGAACAATAAATCGGATAAACGCACGAACTCTTGTAATTTTCGCCACTGAGGGGAATCGGTGTCGGTTTGGAACTTGATACGGATGAGCGCCTTCTTCCACATGTCCAATGGTTCGGTGTCGTGCGCGTCGCTCGACTTGTACACTTTGCAGTCGATGTAGTATTCACCGCTGGTGCTCGCTGTTCGCCGCTCGCTGCCGTTGGCCACTCGGTTCACAAAATATGACGAGAGCCGACTAATACTTTCAGTTTGCTCTGTGTCCGTTGCATAGTTGCGACTTATACCAAATATATCAATAGTTTTCTTTGTTTTTTTACTGAAACAATATATGAAACATAAATATTAATTTTCAACTTATTGTCACTGAAGTTTCTCCTAAAACGTTTTTAAATTGATACACATACATTATCTCTACCAGTCGTATTAGTAACAAATTATATAGAAACAAATTTATAACTACCACCCAAACTAATATTTTGATACATTGAAGTTTCTTTTGTTGAGGTGTTTTAGTATCGTTCTCCGAAGAGCAGATCTCTATAAATTTGTAAGGATCATATTCGAAATTATAGGTACTCTTTTAAACAGAAAATATGGTTTGAAACAATGCCTATTACCTCGGAGATATATGCGGTAGTTTGTGAACACTGAACACACCTCTCTAAATATATTACTTGTTATAAACAAATTCTACCGCAAGGTACAGAAAACATTCTTCCTACGAAGTCCGTAAAAATATTTAAATTTCTTACCTTGTTCGTGTTGAATTCGTCGTTGAGACTGGCTTGCGCTTCCCGACGTTGTCCGCCGACAGGCTGCGGTTGGGTTTCTTTTTTTGTTCAGAAACTGGAGCTGGTTGATAGTACTCGCATTCTGATTCAGACCTGAAAATCATATAAATTTTAAAACAATTAATTTAAATATACAAATTTAAGAAATCAGTACGTCAGAGTGATTTTAAAATAATTTATACTCACATTTTTCCGTTTGAAACAGCTGTTTGAATATACCTGCACAATAAGCTTGGTGAGTCGGTGGCAGCAGGCACGGCAAGTGTCAGCAGCTCGGCAGCGGGTTCGGTTATTCGCAGATTACTTCTTCAAGAGTACTTCCAGTCTTGTAGAGTTGATTTTGTTATGTCGTTTCCATCAAAACCAGTTGTTTATAAGCGAAAAACGTGTGATAATTGACAACATTAAAAATGTTGCATGTGCTATGGTATAATGTATTTTACGTTACTTTTTTCCGTGTACGTATTATACTCATGTAAAATGCGCATTCAGAGTTCGAGTAACATTAAACGTCGATGCAGCAAAAATGCTTAGGGTTGGGAAACGTACATTACATTGTAAATATTTAAGTAACCATAAATTATGTTATCACAGATTATTTCAAATAATATATTAATAACATCAAACTTTACAAGTAATTTCTTTATTTATGATGATAGTGACCAACATTTATTTCCTATTTTTTCCATTTTGTTTTATCGTAATGATTACAATATATTGTGTATAATATTATAATGTTATTGTAACTATAGTTATTGTAAGAAATTATTTCATTTGAATGAATATCGTAACCAAAAAAAAAACTTAAAATTGAATACGTGCCATCCTTACTTGAATGACGCAAATTTGATTTTGCTGACTGGAAATTAATACATAGGTTGAGCGCACGTGTCACGATATGAACTATGTTATTAACTTGATATTTGAGTATATCCTTCTAATGGAAGAAGATCGTATGAACAGTAACCATAATATGACTCTTATGATTAATAGTTATTTTAATATTGAATTTGAAATTACTATAAAAGCTGATTTTTTCTTTTTCAAAGTTCATTACCACAAAATGTTGAAGTGACATAGCAGCATTTATAAAAAAAATAATCGATAAATATATTTTTATAAGAAGTAATCGGTATATTACATACAAATTGATATACCAACAACTGAGTTTTATATGGAGCTACAGAATATAGAAATATTAACTATAATAGAAAAACGGCAAAAATTCAGGTAACTATAAACATAAAAATTCTTAAGATATTGTTGATTGTACCTTAAAAATACATTTAATATTCGACTAATATTATGCATTACTCTTTCAGAAATGTTTTAAAAGACAAGTTACTTTCGTGAATAAGAACGAGAAGCACAAACGACAACTGAATTTCAACGGGGCACAGGCATTTGTCTTATGGTATTGGATCAGCCACTTCATTCAATTTAAAATCCGGCTTGAAATTTATAGATGTGGATTTTATACTTACTGTATATTTTGTAAGTATTTAACAATTATAACTTTTGTTCTAGTTTATAAGCACGCTTGGTGCTTTTGTAATTTAAAATTGTATAAAGCATTGTAAATTATAATTAGATAGATACTATAATATAAATAATGCCATACTGTTCGGTTTGCAAAGTGTCCGTAGATAGTCGTCGATGGTCGGGTCATTCAAGGAGCAATGCACATAAAAACAATAGCGCAACCCCATTTTACGGCAATGTTTCAATTATCAATACTTCGTTTAAAGGACGTATCGTAAGTTATAGGATAACCGCAACTGACGAGCAAGTAAATAATTTCCCAGAGATGTTTCTGAATAGTATTAGTGATCAAGTAAAATATTTAATAGATCGATCACTTCACATACATACATCTGTTAAAATTAATTTTGAACTCTTTTCTGTTTTTCTTTTATATAAAAGTGATCAAAGGGAAATTAAATCATTCGGTACAAAAAATTATATAGTTCATGTTAATTACGAGTTCGATTCAATTTATAAATCTGCGATTGCATTACTTTTAAAAAAAATAGAAGAATTTCAGGAGAGAGATAGCGGTTGGACCTTTTTGAATAATTCACATTTAGAAATAAACATTAATAAATATCAGCCTCTCGGCGGAAGCGGATTTATAGATTTACCAAAATTCATAAAAAATAAAAAAGCTTGTTTGAATATTCGAAACAAAGACAAATATTGCTTTTTGTGGTGTGTTGTGGCAGCCTTGTGCCCTGCAACCCGACATTCGGACAGAGTTTCGTCTTATCCGCACTTTCAGAACATTTTAAATATTAATGACTTGTCGTTTCCCATAACTTTTTCTGATATAGTGATTTTTGAGAAAAATAATCCTTTTCTGAATATTTTCGTGTATGGGTTGAAAAATAATAAGATTATTATAGGCCCCTTGTATAAATCTATGAACAACAATAAATCTAAAAGCATTCACTTATTATTTTTAGAAAATAATACAAATTCCCACTATTGCCTTATCAAGGACTTGCCACGTCTCGTTAGAAATCAGATCACCAAACACCATGGTAAATTATATTTCTGTGAAACGTGCTTGTTATTTTTTTCGACTCTCAGTCAAATTAATACACATTTATGTGGAGGGGTAGTTACAGTTTTGCCAGAAAAAGGATCATTTTTAAAATTCAAAAATTATGATAGGAAACAAAACATTCCATTTGTGATATATGCGGATTTTGAAACGTTGCTTGAACCGATTGGTGACGGTGAATCGAACACCACCGCTAACACGTCATACTCACAACGGCACGTGCCGGCTGCGTTCGCCTACAATATAGTATCATCTTTCGAGGATTCATTTGAAGGTTATAGAACTTATCGCGGTAAAGACTGTGTTTTGAAATTTGTTGAATTTTTGATAGATGATGTTAAAGTAATATACAAAATTCTGTCTAAAAATGAACCTATGATATTCACAGAAAAAGATGTCTTTGATTTTACCAATGCCATAAAGTGTTACATATGTGAAAACTTATTATGGTGCGATAAAGTAAGAGATCACTGCCATATTACAGGTCGATATCGTGGCGCGGCTCATCGACATTGTAATCTACAACATAAAGTTCCAAAATTTATTCCAGTATTTTTTCATAATTTATCAGGTTATGATTGTCATTTATTTATAAAAAAATTGGCTGAAATTCCCGGGCAAATAAAGATTATACCTAAGACCAAAGAAAAATATACATCATTTTCTAAATTTATACATATTACTGATAATGAGTACATACAAATAAGGTTTTTAGATTCTTTCAATTTTTTAGGAACGAGTTTAGACAAACTTGCCAAAACAATGCATTCCGAAGATTTTGTTAATCTGAAATCGCATTTTTCTGATAGAAGAAAGTTTAATTTATTGACACGGAAAGGTATTTATCCATATGACTACATGACTGATTGGAAACGATACGAACAGAAATCGTTACCACTCAAGAGCGAGTTTTATAATTCATTGACCAACGAAAATATAAGCGATGATGATTATAATCATGCCAAAACGGTTTGGAACGAATTTAGTATAAAAAATTTAGGCGAATACACGGATCTGTACTTGAAAACGGATGTACTTTTATTGACAGACATATTCCAAAAATTTCGAAAAACATGTAAACAACATTATAAACTGGACCCTGCCTTTTACATCACCGCTCCTAGTTTATCTTTTGACGCCATGTTGCTTAAAACAGACGTTCATTTGGAACTCTTGTCGGACTTGGCAATCGTAAGAATGATTCAAAGAGGTATAAGAGGAGGTTTGTGCATGTGTTCCCATCGGCATGCAAAAGCCAATCACATGTACATGTCTGAATATAATGCGTCAAACCCTTCCTGTTTCATAGCATATCTCGATTGTAATAATCTTTATGGTTTTAGTATGTGTCAGTATTTACCCTATTCTAGTTTTAGATTTCTTAATGAAAGTGAATTAGCTAATTTACATGTAGAAAATGTTGAGGACAACGCCGAGTGGGGCTTTATATTAGAAGTTGATCTTTTGTATCCCGAACATTTGCACGAATATCATAATGATTTACCATTTTGTCCAGAAAAATGTGTGCCTCCAGGAGGTAAAACAAATAAACTTATTGCTAATTTATATAATAAATATAATTATATCATACACTACATTTATTTGAAAAAATGCATAGAACACGGTTTAATATTACGTAAAATTCATAAAGCTATAACTTTTAAACAGTGTCCATATTTAAAAAAATATATAGAATTGAACACTTTGTTGAGACAAAAGGCTAAAAGTAGTTTTGAGCAAGACTTTTTTAAGTTATTAAATAACAGTGTTTTTGGGAAAACTTTAGAAAACACTGAAAAAAGAGTAACTGTTCATTTAGTTAATCAATGGAGTGATAAAAATAATAAAACTAAAAAATCAATATCCGCTGAGAGGCTAATAGCCAACCCCTATTTCCATAGTGCTTCGATTTTATCTGATAATTTGGTGGCAATACAAATGAAACCCAATCAAATTATTTTAGACAAGCCTATTTATATAGGATTTACGGTATTAGAACTTTCTAAGTCACATATGTATAACTTTCATTACAATATTGTAAAGAATTTTTACGGAGATAGAGTGAAACTATGTTATACAGATACTGATTCTCTTGTGTATGAAATATATACGAATGACTTTTATCGTGACTTAAAATGCCAGTTTTTGCAATATTTTGACACAAGTAACTATGATGATGTTAATGTATATAAGTTACCATTAATAAATAAAAAAGTTCCAGGTCTTTTCAAAGATGAAATGGGAGGAAATTATATAACGGATTTCGTTGGTTTGAGATCCAAACTTTATTCTATAAAAACTCCCAATAACATTATTAAAAAAGCAAAGGGAGTAAAATCATGCGTGGTAAGAGGATTAAGTATCTCAGATTATGAAAAAGTATTATTTCAGGGTGGAGTCATTCGTAGCAAAAATATTATGTTTAAATCAATTAAGCATGAAATATTTACACAAAGTGTTAACAAAATTGCATTATCTAGCAATGACGATAAACGAGCAATATCTGTAGACAAAATATCTACGCGAGCCTGGGGTCATGCGCATTTTTTTAAAGAATGATAATTTAATACTATCTACCTATTAACTTATAAAATTGTAACTGTAGTATTAAGTACTTTTAACTTTTAAAAATATAAATAAATATGTGTTGAATTGTAATAACTTGTTTTATTTACGAACCTGACTGACATATTTACCATCGCAGGAATAATATTAGTATGGATTATAATACATATAATTCAACCATCACACTATAGGAAGGTACTTAGCTGATATACAATATGATACTTCAGATTGCCTTCTATCCAGTTCAACATACATACACACACGCAATCAAACCTTGTACTAATGAAGGGTAGGCCACACCATTACCATATCGAACGAACACTCAGGACTGATACTGAGTAGAAAAACTCAATATCACTTTGCCCGACCCGGGATTCGAACCCGACACCTCAAAGCGGTAGTCGTACCGCGCTCGCTTTACCACTACGCTACTGAAGCATTCAGTTCAATGTATTATAAAATGTTAAATAAGCATTAAATATATGACGTATCGTTTTGTTTCTAACGAATAAAATATTATGCTTATTTAACGTTTTATAGTAAACGTGTTCTAACATGTATAATACCGTTGTTTGTTTCGGGGGAGATATATAATTTTTGGTCACTTGTCACATATTACTGGTTCGAATAGGTACTTAAACTACATTGCAAAATCATCAAACATCAACAGCATGTCGTTGGTATGTATTTTTTTAAATTATATTTTATTAACTTTGTATTAATTATAATAGATTGTATTACCATAATACCATTAGTAATGATTTAATTTGTTTTGTTACAGATTTCTGATGCAGATATTATATTTAACCAGTATGCGCAAGATCCCTTCGAAGGATTCTCCGAGATTCTACGCAACGAGCCCGAAATTTGCAATCAACAAACGAAAGAAAAGAAATCCAAACGACGTCGGGAAAAGTCAAGACACAATAATATAACGAAACAGAAAGAGAACACGTCTTTTGTAATGAGCAGATTACAGCGACGCGGCATCAAATTGATAAAAATTTTCGTTATAGACCTTTGTAACAACAGTACTCAAACCAGTGACAGTGATAGTGATAGAGAAAATGTAATTTTAAATGCACAATACATAGTTAAAGACGCTATTGATAGCGTCATGGACGATACTGAATCATTGGTCAAGAAAATTTCTAAGTCCTTAATAGATAGTGATTTTTAAGAAACTTTATGTTAAAAATTGTGAGTATAATGATGTTTTTATTTAAACATGAACTTTTAACTTGTCTGTATTAGATATATCAGATGTTATTATGGATTATGTAATAAAATATATTTATATTAAAAAGATTTTTATTTAATGAAACTTAAAATATACAATTTATTACCACTTCAGATATTTCTTAATACATAATACATTTTTTAGAGCACAATGTTTGAAATGATGAGTACAATTTAGATTTGTTTTTTCATCGCAATATTTTTTATGTAACACTGTAAAACTAGGACACTTTTCTTCACCGAGGTCCGACACTTTGCAATTTACACAAAGATCTTGTACCCATTTCACCTTCTCTAATCCTTTGACAATGATTTCTTTATTTTCTAAATATGGAACGATTATACGTTGAAATTCTCTAAAGTCAATATATCCTTCGTTCCAGTAAATGCCTCTGTTTTTCTCCAACCATTTAACCTGTCTCTTTTCTTCATCTGACAAGTTCTTAAAAAGATACGGTGGTTTTATTAAAAACGTTTGCGTATAATTACGAGTTGCAAAAGATAATTCCTTTAATATAAAATTGTTATGTATGTCTTTAAATCCTTGAACGTCCAATATTATAATATTAGAATTCATGATATTTTTCTCACAGTACTGCTTAGGGGTTTATATTCAATTATACAGTCATTCAATATAAGACAGTAAGCAGAAGTTTGATCAGGTATTTCAACAATACTCTCCAACTCTACTCTCACGTCAACTACTGGACCTGATATAAGATTATCTATTTGTCGAGAACAATCTATCACACATAACGGAGCAATGTCCTTAAATTCTTTAGCACTCAACAAAGGCTCTGGTCTACGTCCGTAATAAGACTGTTGAAATCGAGCGTACTGTTCGTATAATAAAGCATATTGATTGTTTATAAAATCAGTATTTAGATTTTCGTACGGATAATAAGTTGAATTTAAGTAAACTTTTACTTCACGTAGGTTACAGTGATCAAATCTAGACATGTCAGCCCCAGATTTGTTTTTCCTGTTGGTTTGCAGTCCTATAACAACGTATCGTGGTTTTTCGATTTGCGATGAGGTTTTAATAGACCACGTATGCTTTGTTGTTTTAGGTAATAAAGGATATTCATATAAATCCCAGTTTCTAAAAATTAATTGAAGTGCACGGTCTTTTTCTAAAATTTTTATGAAGTTCAATTTTTCTTTGTCGGACACTTTCACATGTGGCATTCTCCATACAATTTTATTAATTTCAACACTTTGTATGACTTCTCCACTATTCAGTTTCAAAGCATTCAAGTCTGTATTACTTCTTAGCAAAATCAGTTCGTGTTTACAATTTATGATAACTTTTTTGTAATCTTCACCAAATCCTAAGATATTACTTAGCGGTATTGATACTGAAAAAAATCCATTCTCACTTTTCGTGCCATGTATATCCCATCTCCAGGCTTGGGATGTTTTAGATTCACTTTCGTTCATAGATATCAATGATTTGATGGTAGTAGTTACACCCGCATTTTTTATTTTATCTATCTCCACTCCGTTCAATTCATACCTGATATCTTGAAAAAGGTACATCAACGGATTATTTGTAAATTCTACGCTTGTTTTTTCTTTGGTATCTCTTTTCGTAACATTCACAAATCCTTCTAAATGTAAAGTACTCGCTGATGGCAGAACATACAAATCTTTTTGATTAATAGGTATACGAATTTCATCATTTCTATTAAAACTAGTGACGTAGGGTTTATACGAATGAAATTCAATACCTTCGATGGTATTATCGTATAATGGAGTAGTTAAAAGATCTAGTATATTCATTTTAGTAAACCTATTGTTTTAAGAAAATTGAGATTTTCTTTGTTTAGCTTTTGTCTCTTATTAGAATGCAATGCAGCTTTGGAGATGGTTCGTGCCTTACTAACGTTTTTGGTATCTGCACTGCTATATTTATGTAGTGGGTAATAATCAATCATTTTCTTTTTAGGTGTAAATATAACTGTACTTCTTCGCCACGTAGATTAAGCAAATTGTTGTTAATATCTAATAACCTTATATTAACACTATTTATAATATTTTGATTGACCGGAAAGTATATTATATTCTTCGGAATTTCAATAATTCTGTAACCTGGAGGCACGTTAGGAGCAAACTCGTGAATAATATGACTAGGTCTACCATTCACATAAGATCCGCTAATAATATCACATTCAACCCTCACCACGGTCGTTGATAAAATGTCGACTGGAAACTGTGACACGTGTAATATATTAGCTTCAAGAATTTTCTTGTCGAATCCTAATAGTCTACCAATAGAATCTTCTTTTATAAAATTTAACTTTTTCGTGCAATATATATTTGTCTTTAAAGTATTGTTGTTGCACTGTAGTTGAAATCTTGTATTTTTTATTTGTGATTTAATGTAATCGTTGATATCTTGCAGTTCATATGCACCTTCAGGTATTTCAATAAATTCGTTGTAATCACCATAATACAATTTATTATTTTTTTCATCAATATTCGGAATCGAATTAAATGTAGACAAATGTAATAATGCACATTCATATTCTCCTTCAAGTTGCAAATTTGGTGAATAATATGTGGAAAGTATTGACGAGGTGCCTGTTATAGACAGCGTGAAAGACATCTTGCGATTGCTGACAATAAAACAAGTTGATTTATTTTATACTTTTATTCCAAAATTTAAACAAAAAATTCAAACACAATTGACCACAGTTTACAGAATTATATGTTTGATACCTTGTATAGTTATAATGTATATTACAATGTTTAAAATAATTTACTAATTCTATAGGTGGTTTTAAATCACCAAAGCTGTCAAAATATTCACAGTATTTATCTATTTTAACATAGGCTACCCAATGAGTTCCTTCGTTGACAGAGTTATCCAAATTGACAATACCACATTCGATGGGGTTCGATTTCTTAGGTAATTGGTCTTTCATAAATACTCCTCGAAAATATGGTATATTTTGTGCGTAACGCATGATTTCGATATTACTTAGAGCATGATTAGGTAACCTCATATTTAGTTTTTTGAACGCTTTACAAACAATCCTTTACCATTCTTGTAAGGCTTGATATACAAACCTTTGCCGATTGCTATGGATTCCATAACCTTATTATGGCGTTCAGATTCCCTTAAATTTTTTTGAGCATTTTTATAATCATTAACAGTTTTTGCAATTCCAGCCGCACCTCCGGCTAATGAACCTAACGCAGACAACCCAGCAAATATAGGTATTAAAGGCAAAACTCCACCAGTTTTTGGTAACGATATAACTCTTGGCAAACAAATCTTATTATTTGAATTTAATGGATATAATTTCTTCGCTGCCAGATAGGCATACTTTATTAAATTTGTTTTATTAGGCTTGGACTTTTTAATATGTGCGCGAATTTTTGATACTAAGGACCCGAATGATTTCAATCCTGACCCGGTTTTCAGTTTCGCCTTCATAACTTTGCTAACAATCCAAGAAGCCAATTTTTCTCCTTTTCCCGCATCTTGAGCATTTAAACGCCGTTTAGCCATATTTATCAACTGTAAATCTGCTTTATGCCGATTGGGTAAATCTGAGAATGTTGAATATGCGATATCGTGTTCTTTACAAGCTTCATCCAACTTATTTATGCCTTTGTCACCGCGCAACAAGCGCCTTTCAAGTTTTGTTCCTGGACCGCAATAGTTATAACCAGGTAAGTGTAGTTCGATCGGTAAATTGTTTATCAAACTATTTACCAGTCCGCCTCCGTTCATTGTTTGTAATTGAATGTACTGTTGTCATGAAGAAAAAAGATTAATATATGATATCTCATCAGTTAACAACTTTAGACTTATCAATCCAACTGTTTTCACTTTCTTGTAGACCCAACCATTTTACAAATAACTTATTACCTTTCTTTTTTATAACCTTTTCAATTAAGTAAACATCGGGGTAGCTTGTTTTCTGAATTTCTTGTTCATAAAAAGATCCTAAAATCGGTTGTTTGCGTTGATCTTCTATATTATATGTAACAGGATTTGTGTCGTTTACTTTAACAATATTAAAAATTTCTGTTGACCAGTTAGGAGTGTAACCCTTTCGAAAACAGTTTTTATATTTACTAATACGAACAGGATCACCTATACTGAACTTATTCCGTCTAAATGCTAACGGTTTTCGTGACTGTAAAATAAGTTGTTTTATTTTTTGTTCATTATTAAAATCCACTTCATTCGGTTTGTGGCCAATCGTTCTATGTTTTGTATTATTGTAGTCTGCTACAATACTATCCAATGACTTTCCTATCCATTTATAGCTGCCATTTATGTTGAATAATTTAAAAAGTTTATTTTTTAAAGTTTTTATTAATCGTTCAACTATTGATGCTTTTTTTGTTGAAAACGAGGAATAATGATTTATATTAAATGATTTAATTAATTTTGAAAACGTTTCATTGTAAAATTCAGTACCTAAATCAGTTTGCAAATTTACTGGGGTGCGACCGCTTTGTTTAAGTACTTTTTCAAAAGCGTGTGATACTTCTATTTTTGTTTTTAACTTTAAAGGGACTGCCCAAGAATACTTAGTAAAACAGTCAATTATAACTAATATATAACTAAATCCCTTGTTGTATTTTTTTATGTTTCTTAAATCAATTAGATCTGCTTGCCATAAGTCATCTATGCCTTTAAGGATCACTGAGCGACGAATAAAATTCTTACGAGCCGATCGATGCAATTCATTGACGACTTGATGTTTTATCATTTTGAATGGCTTTACTGGTCTTTTTAGTTGAAGAGTTTGAATTATTCTGATTAATAAATGAAAATATATTTTCTTTTAAATGCTCTATAGAATTATGTACCTCGCTTATAATTTCTTGCTTAGATTTATCTATTAATGTTTGTACGTAATTTTTATTGCACAAATTTTGAATTTTGTTGTCAACGTACTGCTTATTTGAAACATGATCAGCTTGCGTAGGATCAATCACACCAGAAATTCGATTCTGTTGTAAATCAAATTCTCCATTTATTGATTTGGTAATTGTTTTGTCAGCTATATCAAAAATATCAGATATTCGCATCCGTTTGTGGATGTGATGACCAAACTTATCAACATTCATTGCGTCCGATATTGTTTTAAGTTAAATTTAAAATGAAATAAATTGCTGAAGGTCAAAGTATTTATTGATTTATGATTCCATTTTCTCGTAGTTCTTCTATAATCGACAAAATTTCATTGTCTACACCAGTATTCCCAGCATCTCGAGACGCAATTAATAACTTTAACCTATCAACTAACTCATTAGGATCATCCCAATAAACATAATCAACAAACTTATTCCACTTCTTTAAAATTGGCAAACCCTTACCTTTAGGTATTTGTTTACAACTTATATCCTCGGTTAGTTTAAATAGTGGTTTAATTATATACATATACTTTCTACCTTTATTACTCTTTATAGGCTTTTTAGGATCGAAATCTCGTCTATGAGCATTGGTTTCTAACAGCATTAATTTATAATTCTGTTTGTCTACTTCCGTTACTAAGTTTAAATTAGGATCTTTTTTTAACAAGAGTTCTCTTAAACCTGGTGTATTTTTATACGACGTTTCACCAACATTGATGGTTTTATTGTTAACCATTACGTTCGACGTACCTAACATTAATTTTCCTTTATCTATTCTTACCCCGAAAGTAACATCTTCGTACATTCCGGGTGATAGTGACCATGATATTGTATTTTGATTTACACTAGGGTTCGAATCTAATGTTTTATATGAATCACCACTATTTTCGAAATCATTATCAGAAACTTCAGCCTCTCCTTTTTCATCTTCAATGTGATCATTATCATTAAAGTCCGAATGAACCTTAATATTACCCCAATAATTTTCGATTTTCGTATTCTCATCTTCAGGTAAACTAGTATCTTGACGCCCATTGTAGTCATACTTTAAATAAGGTTCTTGTTTTAAATCATTTTTAGATGCTATTTGATTCAAAGGGGTAATCAGTGGTTTAAATACGGTTTGCAAGGTCTTTTCATTATCTACTTCAATATTTCTCATTTTACGAACTTTCTTTTTTACGACTTCAGCAGCGTTAATAATTTGTCGTTTGAATGATTGATCCATTTATGAAGTACTTCGTTCTTCTGTTAATGTTTCAAATAGAATAAAAAAATATTGTAAGAATGACGATATTTATAGAAATTCTTAATCGAAAACTACAAATCTGTCAAATTTATTTCGATAACATCCTTCGTTTTTTCGACAATCTTTATTTATAACCAAATAACTATATGGTTCTATCCATATTTGTGAACACATTTCACGAAACTCATGCCATTTCATGTCTGTGTTAACATGTTCATCATAGACATGTCTCATATTAATATCATCTTGTTTAAAAAGAATAATGAGATTTGCATTATCCCTAACAAGTTGTTTTGGTACTTTACTATATGTTTGATTCAAATAAAAGCAATCTATATTTTTATGTCGACCCATTGCGAAATAATCCCGCATATTATTTTGATTTTCACAAGCCACATCATCAAATATAATTATCGAATCACTACAAGCTTCTTGAGGGCACAATACTTCTTCATTGTCCTTGAACTTGGAAAATGATACATCAGGAACCATATCATACACTTTTTCTAAAAACAAATACTTCGGTTGATTTAGAGTTTTTGAGTATAGATATACATTACGATACTTTAATCCGTCTTTATGTAAAAGTAGACCGATTACTAAATTTGTTTTTCCGCAGTTAGACGGACCACAAATAATACATCTTATAGTATTTGGTAAAAGTTTGCCATGTCGATGAGTGTCGCCTTGAGGTTCAACACAAATTGGATCCACAATAAGAGAATGTGGTTGTTTAACAAATTTCATTATTTACAAACGTCCGGTCATATATACGGTCAAAGCAACAATAATTATTTGTATGTATTTGTTTCATTAATATAATATTCGGCTTGAACGCATTGCAAACAGCAGAGCATTACGATCTATCGATCATTCCACATTGTCAGTCTAGACCACCGCCCGGAGCGATGGCGAACTTGTCAGAGTATAAAATTGTGGTGTGAATTCATATTTTGAGTCGATCATTCCATATTGGGTATTCTAGACCACCGTCCGGAGCGATGGCGAACTTGTTTCGCCGAGCGACAGGTGGTCTAGAATGCCCAATATTATCCTACTCATATACGGTATTATCTCACGCTAGGTGGTTAGCTCTGCGATGAACCCTCCTCCTTTATCCAGGCTTGGGACTAGCAGTAGTATAGGTACCCCTATCACATACTGGCGGAGTTATAGAAGTAACAACATTTAGGTATATTAGAACAAGTAAAAACCATGTTCATAGACTTGAACACATTTATTCCCGCAGTTTAAAAATAAGAAAACTGGTAGAGCGTTCATGTCGACTTTGTCAGCAATATATTTTCGTTTATTACCCCTGGCTTAAAAAACTGATGTGAATTTACAACCTTAATTATCGGCATTATTATTCACTTTCTCTAACGTCCATGTTAAATTCTCATCTACGTCAACTAAAAACTCCTACGCAAGTCATGTTGTGCTAGCGTCTATTTACTTTGTGAGAATTTTTGCTATTTCTGTTACGCTAGGAACTATTCGGACTAGTAATAAAATCTCGTAGTTTTATTTGTGTATTTTTAGATCAGGTAATCATAATATTTTAGCATACAAAGCCGAAAAAATGCCAATTTCTATAAATATAATATATATCGTATTAGGCTCTAAGTCATTTGGAACTCTCATATTAAATACTAGACTTCCGCTCGCGGCTTCGCCCGCGTGATAAAGTTTTTCCGTGATAAAAATATATTCCCGGAATAAAAAGTAGCCTATGTGTTAATCCAGGACATGATCTACCCGTGTGACTAATTTCATCGAAATCCCTTCAGTAGTTTTTGAGTTTAGTCGTTACAAACATACTTACGTACAAATCTTTCCTCTTTGTAGTATTAGTATAGATGGATTATTATGGATAAAATGCTGAAATACGATTTCTTATTAATTTCATTGGTAGAAGTCAAATTAAATTAAAAAAAAACATATTATAATGTAGAGTTCCGGGGAGATATTTGTTATGGAATTGACTATAATTAATTATTAATCACTACACAAAACAAGTAAACAAAATGAAAATTATTTTTTCAAAAAAATACTCACATTAATTTCTGTTTACTCCAATCAAAGGCAAAATAATTGAAAACCCGTGATACTGTCAAAACATGAGTCAATGAACATCAAAGCGTACTATGTCAACGTTAACCCTCCGCGTGCATTTTTAAAAGGGGGAGCGAAAAAATCCCCGACGAAAAAATAATAACACAGACTTATCGCCTTTTACCGTGGATCCTTACATAAATAATGATAAAGGGAAATTAAATCAAAGTCTTATTAGAATATTAAAAGTTTGGAAGGCGTTTTTTAATGTCTCTAACGGTGTTTAGGGACGCATAATTCACTCAATTTCGTAAATGGAACGATGTGGTGTTAGACCGTTAGCGATGTTTGGGGGTTAGTTGTTTTTCTTTTTTTATTAAACACATTTATTAATTACGGCCTGTGACATTTATTGGTTCAAAAGATAGCGCTATTACTAAGCCCTGATTAGTTGGTTTCATTTTCCTAATTTTTGTACGGAGTCTTAAGACAGTTTTATTTTCTGCATCCTTACAGGGAAAGTAACCAATGTATTCGATATTAAAAATATTACCATCTAAATATTACATTGAAACCGACTTTGCGTTATTTGCTCCGCATACTTCAGACCTGTCATAATACGCATATGGTCACTCCAAAGCGCAGCTCGTTGAGGAACATAATATAGCGATTTTACTAATACGTATAGGATATATACTGTATACCCTCTCATAACCACCAAAACACAGAAAAACTCTAACAAATATCAATCAATTTGAATAAAAAATAGCCTACGTATAAGAAATCAAAGGTATAGGTATATCATCAAATAGCTAACAAAATTACCTGGAATTCGAACTCGCATACATCACGCTACATACTGATCCACACAAAGCCTACATATAATCAGACATTAGCATCGTAGCTATAGATCCCGGCCGATGGAACGCCGGCGATGCGTCTTGTCTTCCCGCTGCCGACCGCGCCCCGGACGTATCCTGTCCCGGAAAACGAGGACTAACGATCTTGGTACTTGTATTATTTCTTTAGGTAAATAATACTGACTTAACCGAGCCTGCTATATATCTGCTGCTATAAACCTCTCTTATGTGTGAGTGTACGTTATGGTCTCTTTTATATTAGTGTCGCTGCCTTCTATGTTTAGATGTTTATATCACTCTTTTATACTAGACGAGACTCTGCTCGCAGCTCCGCCCGCGTGCAAATTTTTTTCCGGGATAAAAAGTAGCCTATAGCACTCAGGAGTAATGTCGCTTCCAATTAGTGAAAGATTTTTTAAAATCGGTCCAGTAGTTATTGAGTTTATCCATTACAAACAAACCAACAATCCAATCTTTCCTCTTTATTATTAGTATAGACGATAGACAAATAGGCCGGTTTATTATTGATTCATAGTTAATTACTATATTGGAAGTGGCATAACGTGTGATACCACCATATATGGCGAATAGAAGTTTCTGTCATACAATCTAGAAAACGAAACAGCAATGGTGCTGCACACCATCTTTATGTGAGATCTTTATACCATCCTATTCCACATTATAGACAAAATGTGTATATGGGTATATTTTAGTTGATATTATAGTGTGTGATTGATTGTAGACCTAATAATAAATAAATAAATATCATTATGAGCCCGTCTGTAACAAAATAATTAATATTTTTTTTACCAACACCAAAAGCTTAGAAACATTAGTACCTCTAACAATATCAATGATCAAAACACCTCACTCCCCGTACAATCCACGGTCAACCATTAGGGAAATCTGCGCAGTACCGAGTGCTGTTTAATTTATTCGCGTGAATATTCTTAAACTATCGGTTTAGTGGTCACTGTGGCGATTCGGTGTATATTTACGGCCGGCCCCGGACTCCGTGCGAATTAGTGTCGGCCTCGCGGGACCTAGGTTATGTACGGATTATGTGGAGAGTATATAATGGTTTTGTTTTTTTCTTTTTTCGTTGCTTTTGGTTAAATGGCCAGTGTTAATTTAAATAAGTTCGTAGAGGAGACCTAGATTATTATGTAATAGCTTTTGCTTGCAGTGTGACCCGCGTGAAAGAGTTTTTGTGGGATCAAAAGTCTAGCCTAAAAAGCCTATGCCGTTCCCATGGTCTCACTACCTCCATACCAAATTTCATAGAATTCCGTTAAGTAGTTTCGGAGATGTGTGCTAACAAACAAACCGAAAAAAAGACACACAGACGGACAAACAGAAAATAATAAAAAAAACCGGTGATTTGTGTTCTACTATTCTTCTTTAGTCGTTACTGTTTGATTAATTTTCTTGCAATGTACAGACACACCGGGTTCTACTACTTTATTATATGTATAGATTACGTCGGGCTATGTAGCGCTAGACGAGTCTGCAGGTCATTGCAAATTAATTATAAAGTATGTTCGAAATTCATGATAAGATTGTACCAATACAATCATATCATAAAGGTGGGTCGGATACCAAAATATCACCTTTTTCCTTCCTACGCCTCCAATCGCCGTGAAAGCGAAACTCTCACTTAACTTTTTAATTTACAATAAACAACCTGACAAGCGCACGATATTAAAATATCACCCAAAAATTTCCCTAAAAACACATTCGGTTAACGCGCCTCAAAAACTCATCTTCAAAAAGTCTCTACCATTTCATTATCGGTCTAATTTACACATTTCTGTCACAATTTATCCAACGTTTCGGCATAAAAAACCAATTTGGACGGTGGAAAAAAGTGCCGTAAAAAAGCCAAAATGTAACATACGAGCGTTGGTAATATCAATTTGCTTCTCATGAATGTATTCATGGCGCGTCGCGGCGGGTCATATAATTTATATGTTAGCAGGCAACTGAAACAATCGCACGAATCCGTGACGACCCGCGACCAGTAAAGGGTTAGGTTTTAATTTTGCGACGTGGCAGAATGTATGAAGTGTAAAGTTGGCAGTTATTTGGAACAACGCGACGCCTTGATCCGCAACATTAAAGCTTCAGACACATTATAAGAATACGCACTAGAAATTGAAAAATAATTTTGTTCACTCTCTCTGGCGAAACTTAGTTTTATGCTATATATGCCGTGGATAACGGTGTAGGTTACGCATTTATATTCTTTTGTATAATATTCTTAAGTCTCAACATAAAGTGTAACTGTTTGTATTATCACAAAAAAAAAAAAAACAACAAACAGCTGTACAAAAAAATTACAAACAATAGTTACTGTATCAACTTTTACATAAATGTACAGCACGCATCATTATCCACAGTTTACTACAAAGAGAACAAGAATTTGTGAATTCCGCAAATAATTGTTTTATTTAGCCCTCCTATAATTGTGTTTAAATCATAACATATCTAAAAGTGTAATTTACAATGAAATTGGTTCAGCTGTTTTATTATAATTAAAATGAAAAATATTTTATATTTTTTTGGCATACGTGTACCTATAAAAAAAAATTATTATGTGAATCTCATTTCATCACCTTTTGTGACAAAAATACCTGCGAAGTACTACAATATATCCCAAGATAAGCCACTGAATCTCAAAAACTTACCGACCGGTATACATTACGAGCTAACTCCGGATATTATGCATGCGGTATGCCACTCTGGGGGGCTCTTACTTATCCGAGCTACGTCTTCAACTAGCCCCGGCACAGGGGTCCGAAACTATGCGTTTGTTAAGCATTTTTATGTTAAGAATATTTTGCAGTTTAAGTTCAGATGTTTTATATTTGTTATATCATTTATGGACTACCTCGGAGGCGTAGTTGTATTACGGTACGACTGCAATGCTGAGGCCTCGGGTTCGATCCCCGGGTCGGACAAAGTGATATTTGGTTTTCCTATTCAGTATCATCTCGGAATATGGAATTTGTGCCCAATATGGCGATAGGCTCGCCCCCTATCACATTTTGGTATGGAATACGCACGGCGAAAAACGGGTGCACTAGTTAAGCCTCTGCATACCCTTTCCGGGATAAAAGGCGTGAAAGTGTGTGTGTATATATATGTGTGTATCATTTAGGGCCGATTTCTTCGCTTGCTGATAAATACTACTCATCACATAATCGTATAAGTCAAGCAAATACAAAAGTCACACTATAATCTATGTTTCAAACAGAAGGTAATAAAATGACTTCGATCTACATGACCTGTTTAATACGATAACTGTCAATTAAAATTTACTCTCCAAACCGGTGAAATAGGCCCTAAACGTCGCATAATAGTTGGCAGCAGTAGCACAGCCGACGATCGGGCTCAGTAGCATGCTTTGGAAAAGGTCTATGATGATAATTTGAGGTCTTTTAGGTACCATGCTCGATGGCATCACTAACCAATTGTGCTTAGAATGTGGCGAAAAACACGACACAACTCCGCTTCGTTTTATTGAGATCGGTTGAGAGACTAACACGTGACTGACATATTGGTCTCTCGATCAATCACAAACATCAAAATTAAACGACATCGATTTATGAGCTTTGTTTTTTAGAGATATTCTGTGTAACTGAACGTGAACTCACTGACAAAAAAAAATCCAGTGGTTACTTTTCCATCTCATCAACATCATCAGCCACATGACGTCCACTGCTGAACATAGGCCTCCCCTAAAGATTTCCAGACGGACCTATCAAAAGCGGCTTGCATCCAGCGTGTTCCTGCGATATTTATCAAGTCATCTGTCCCTTTGCAGGTGGACGTCCAACGCTACCCTTGTCGGTAATTTGCCATGCCTGTATAAAATTTGGTGATTAGAACTAAATTGGATATATAAATCGATATACATAAATTCCGACCTTTTTCTCCGAGCTAGGCAGAGGCTCATCTAGCACATCCACATATGTGTTCGATTCCATGATAGTATTACGATGTCTTGTAATTTGTAGCTAATTTAATTAATTTTAATTATAATTGAGGAACTTTATTTATATTATGCCCTATAGCTAAAAGCGTAATTATTATACGCAACAAATTAACCACAGATAAATATTTGCATCAAATATCCACTGTATAAATAGATATCGGATGTTTTTGATCAGTAGTAATTACCCCGTCGCCAGAGGGCAGCACTGTCCATCGTCCACATCCTATGCAAACGTTTGGGAAATTAATTTCGGAAAATCATAATCGAAAATGAAATGTTTGAAATTGGAACGACATTCATGATATGATGTAAAAAGTCCGTTAATTCTTTAAATTCATTAAGGGCCTGTGATTTACCTAATCAGTGTTTTGGGCTTAGATTATTTGACGTAAGAAATATAGTAATGCGACAATGATAAGTTATACAGTTTTTATAACAAAGGTACGTAACGTTTGTTAGGAAGGAAGTAAGAGGATGGTACATTAAAGAATCCTGAATCTGTTATATCAGAATTCAGCTACTACGATCGGCACCGTGCGAAGAGACACAAACAACGAGATTTCTTAAAACCTCATGAGTTGGATGCGGCTATATATTTAGTTCTAGATTGCCGCGTTAGCATAATTGTATTGCGTACGCAATATACCCTTTCTAGCCGATTTCGGCCACGGCGGCCAATCTCAACAGAGATCAGCCAGATACGCAGGAGATATTATAGTGCACAAGTGTGTGCGCAATACACAGGGTGCACTCGCTATTCCTTTACTCTCATAGTCCGGTGAGACGGCAATCCGACATGACCGGAGAGAGATCAGGCGCAGGACCAACGGCTTTACGTGCTTTCCGATTCACGGGGGTATCACACCGCCAACTTCCTGACTCCGAGCTGCGACTGAGTAATTTTTAAGATGGAAAAACCCAGTCACAATGTTTTTGGCCCGACCCAGGATTCGGTTTGACCCCGAGTTGGATAAATTCGGGTTCTGGTCAATATCAGCACTTAGTTCAAATCGTTAAAAATAGTAACCAGCTCGACCCCTAAAACACTTGGGCAAAAATAGCTAGCAAAATTGTTACACTTTTACCTAGGTACCAGAGAAACAAAGTCGTGATGTCATATATTTATAATGTACAATCTAGTTAAACAGTAAGTTCATAGCCATGGTACATCAGTTCATTAGAGGACGCGTCTGTAAACATATCACAACAAGTTAACGAAACACCGCGTAATTAATAAATGACGCTCTTTACTACAGACCACTGGAATTTCAACCTTATGTATTAACCATACGACTGACTACAGTGGCTCGTAAGGGAAGTGTTAATATATAAACTGTTTGTCTTGATATTGTGAAGAACTTTGGTGACAAAATTAATTATTATATGTGAAAATAGCAGCGGAAATTGAACCGTAAGAACTACCAATAAGAGTGTTGAAGTTTGTAATATTTCTGTCTTTCGTAAGCTGAATGGAAATGAAGGGTTGGCGTCGCCCCTCGGTCGCAGCGTGTTAAACGATATCTCAACATGTAATTTCATACAAAACTTAAAAATAAGAATTATTCCTATTATATGACGATAATTTTTTTCATGCTTAAACTGAAAGAGATTTCGAACAATTAAAAACAGTACAACAGACCTCTTTTGCCTACAAAAAAAATAGACAAACAATCAAGTGCAACTTAGTCACTTTATACCACTAAAAAGTCCTCAACAACCTCGCACATGCTTCAGCCGAACCTCCTACACAAAGTACAAAGCCAAAGGCCTCGCGGACCGAGACGTAACCGTGAATAAAACATGTGCCCGCTCCCAGGACGCTTCCCCCCCCCCCCTCTCTTGCCCTCCGCCCTCCCGGCTACTTAATAGTCTGCACACTTTTCTTATTAACCTTAAATACTTATCGCTATTTCACTTGTTATCTGGCATTGGTCTGAGAATGTAAGATTTTTGAGTATTTTTTATACATCTGTGTCTTGGGATCTAATCTTATGCCCTAGAGATTATACTATAAAAATCGATTCTTTATTTACACTTATTGAATAATACCAAATTAGGTATAAAATTATATATTACTAAGTTTAAAATACTCTGATATGAAATGTAAATCTTTAACATAATACGCTTTAGCGATAATTATTAAAAGTAAAATATTTTTTATCACCGAACATCAGCTTAACCAACAAGTGTTCAATTTTATATACTTGCCAAAAATATTGTTTCATGAATAACTTCAAATAATACGTATAATATTCACGCTCGGTTGACACTCTAGCGCCATAAATAACTGCTACGCTCGTAGACAGCCCGTAGCCGTCGTAGCATAGACAAGTGTGTATTTTTCCTTTTACAAGAGATTTTCTTTTTAAGCACTTCATAGGAACTTTGCATTCGTGTTATTTATTTTTTTATCTTTATTTATGTTTTAGCTGCCTTATACTATAATAATATACAAGTCACGTAAATTATATCTACAAAGGCAAAATACAACAGATGTAGTATTTAATATGGTAAACTCAATTTACATGTCACTAGGCCCTACTCGCGGCTCCATCCACGTAGACAGCATTTTGCGCGATTATTATATCAGCTATATTAATCCAAGTACTGTTTTATGAATAATTATGTGTGTGCTTAACATCAAAATCCATTGTAATTTAACTTTTAACAAACATATAAATATCTTTGTCTTTTATCTTTTAACTTTCACATTTATAATACCAGTAGGATTAACAAAACTGCTTACTACAATTATCAAACTACCCCCAACACATACGAAAATATTCTAAAATAGAATTCTTGTTACCAAAATTGGACATAAAAGAAGGGCCGTCGATAAAGGACGAGTAGTGGCAACAATTTTAACCCTATTGTAATTATTTCCGATGAGCGCACGTATTCGCTTGAGTCCTCTACACGGTTTACGAAACTTTGTGCATGTTATAGAGAACATTACCTGGTATGAAAACTTTTGTGTATTTGGCTATTTAAGCTCTTACAGTTTTACAGTTGTATTCTTTTAAATTAAATAAAAAAAAAACAACAAAATACTTATAAATAACTAGTCTGGTCTTAAGCAATGCTTATCTTTTGACACTCACGACCAACTGTAAGGCAAAACCCGCCATCTTGCCCTTTAAGTAGGGTTAAACTAGGCCACGGCGACGTTTAATTTTGACAGTTATTTAAGCAATGCTTAACCACCTCTTCACGCTAAAACAAGATTATAAGTAAGACTGTTAGTGGTCAAAGCTCAAAGTTATGGGAAGTAAAGTCAGTATTTTTATCTTATACTAGCTTTTGCGCGCGGCTCCGCCCGCGTGGAAAAGTTTTTCCGGGATAAAAAGTAGCCTATAGCACTCAGAAGTAATGTAGCTTCCTATTAGTGAAATAATTTTCAAAATCGGTCCAGTAGTTCCTGAGATTAGCGCATTCAAACAAACAAACAAACTCTTCAGCTTTATAATATTAGTATAGATTCCTATTTACGGGTATGATGCTTTGGAGGGCAAACAGTTGTGCCGGTCTCACCGAGCTTGTGACTCGGTTGTCATAAAAGTAAGTGCTTATATGGTTTCTTAAACAAATGCTTCACTGCGCTAGCATGAAGCCTATAAAAATCACGTGACGCCCTTCTTTGACGCAATTAGTTTAGGCCAAAGATAAAATAACAAAGTTAGTACTAAATAGGTACAACATCAAAAGAAAGACCCAAAAGATACTTCTACTTTAGCAAAAAAGAGCAACCAACTCAAATAATGAACAAAACCAATCAACAATTATCATATTGCATCAAAACATCAACATTAACCATAAACAATGCAGCTCAACAAACAAATCGCTCATCGCGTCTGAAAGCGCTAACAACTCAATCGACTCACTCCATTCATTCAATCGCTTCCATATAAATAACGAATGAAAGATTGAATCGCGCCGAACGATCTGTTGTCGCGCTTTGCAATTATCAACCGTTTATGCAAATCTTTACGGGTAAGTCTATAGTGGTCGCAATTTATAAATTAATGGTTCTGTCAATTTCATTAATAACTTACAGAATCTTGCGTTATACTTTTGATGGCTTTTGCTTTTGTGTTCGCTTGGGTATAAGTACATTTCCCGAACAAATAATTAATTAATTAAATTATTAATTGTTTCCTAGAACTTAGAAAAAAACAAAATTTAACCTGTTAACAGAGACAGGCGTGGTGAAACAAACAAAAAACCTTTAACATTATGTGTACGTACATAATTATATTATAGATTTTAGATTGCAGTATAATCTAGACTTTAAGTCAAGCCTATATGAGTATTTGTGTACATTGTAGAACAGACAATACCATACCACAGACCATACGCCCCGACGACGCCTACGTTTATTGAGACGTCTCTCGAAAGTGTATTCAATAATTATAAACATTAATGAAACAATGAGGAGTTAAGCCGTGGGAAGTAAGCTGAGAGTTTGTGATTAAAATCTGCATTCAGTTTCATTTGTAGTGGATTGTTATTGCAAATAAATTCGAGATATATTGAAGAAAACATCAAGATTTGCGATAAGATTATTTCGATTGTTTCATGCTTGCACTATATTTTGTAATATCTAACTCGAATTAAGATAGCAGTTGACATTTCAAGAAGTAACTAGGGACTATTTTATTCTTATTATTTTGTGACTGACTGCCTCGGTGGCGTAGTTGTATTACTGTATGACTACACTGCTAAGGTCTTGGGTTCGATTCCCGGGCATATTTTATGTAAGTGTTGGTACGTCGCGTCGGCAGGAATGACAAAAGCTTCATTTTTCCAAATGTTTATATTTGTACATGAATAGTACAAAGTTAATAAAATACAGGAATATGGCCGACGCACGCCGCAAAACGAAACGGACGATACTTGACTAGTGATGGGGCGCGTAGTCGCGTCGTAGTGATGTGACTCGTAGTGTTGCCACTTTTTGATACACCTGGCTGAGCGTGGTTTGTTCATGAACAGTAAGTATTAAGTGAAGGATCATCACAAGTTTATTGCAATTTCAATTTGCAAACTATAAATCAAATTCAAATTTAATCTACGAATCCGTAACAAGTCACATTTTTAACAAAATTCACTCGAAACATAAAAACAGTTAACCCTTCATAACTGCCGGGGGTCTCTCCGACCCGACAATAAAATTACCTCTCACCCTTGCGGAGAAAACTGTAAAATCTTGAAAAACTCCCCGAAGACACCTTGAAGACAGCAAAGACATAATTCATAATGAAAAAGTTAATTTTCACGGAGCGAAAACTCATTTGCATATTTTTGTGTACAATGTTCAATTATTTGAGTGCGCGTAACGACTCACTCTTTCCTCTGAGCTGTTGTAATGGTCCTCTGGGCGTCGTTTCGGATATGAAACCCTTTCGGAGAAATTAATTTTTCTTGGCCAATTAACGTGCCGTGTTTGAATGACGCTTCTTTGGTATTGTGTTTCTTTGTTTCTGTTACCGACTTTTAATTTAGTCGGATTATACTTACGCTTAATATTAGGGAAGAAAGGAAAGGAGAAAAAGTAGGGTTATTATAAGCTATCTTTCAGCTTCAAAGGAGATGAAGGAGATTTCTCTGAATAGATAGATAAGATCAAAAATTATGTTCTGGTATCGACACAAATGGTCGTGCATCTCTATACAGTTACTAGGCCGTACCCTTGATGCGGCGATAGCCTAGTTAGGAGTGGAACGGACTACCGAAACGAATCTCCGCAGATTCAAAACACAAGGGCACACACCTCTGACTTTTCTAAAAAGTTATGTATGTATCCTTTGTGAATTATCGCTCTCTGAAAACATCGTGAGGAAACCTGCATACCTGAGAATAGGCCTAAACCCTCTCAGGTGTAGAGGAAGCCCGTGCTCAGCAGTAGGCAGTACATATTACAGGGCTGGTATGGTATGGTATGGATACCCCTGAAGGTAAGCGGAGTATGGTCCGGATAAAATATCGATTGACTAAAGATGACTATCCCTTGTCAGTCGACATAATTATGCCTGCTTGTTTGAACCGGGCGTACACAGGCTGATCCAGATACTTACGTGAACCACTTAAGTGTGATCTACGCATACTCACGCCTTTTATCCCCGAAGGGGTAGGCAGAGGCGCAACTAGTGCACCCACTTTTCGCCGTGCGTCAATACGCACACATCAATGATGTGATAGGGGGCGAGCCTATTTCCATATCGGGCACAAATTCCAGTCTCCGGCTCCGGGCTGATACTGAATAGAAAATCCAATATGACTTTGCCCGACCCGGGGATCAAACCCGAGACCTCAGCATTGCAGTCGTACCGTAACCCAACTACGCCACCGAGACAGTCAAGTGTGTCAGTAGTTAAGTTCTTTAAATATATCGAGAAACCTCTCATTTTCAATAATACACAAGTATTATTTATTTATTTATTTTTAAGGAACAAACAAACATTTACACTTTGAGAATGGTAGAACTAAGTATAAGGTATTTACAAAAATACAAATGCGCAACTCACAACGTTGTCCACGGATTATATATTATAATATACTTGCTCAAAATTACGAGCAAGTATTATGGTATTTGTTATATAATAATACAATATTGTAATATAATATTTGTTACTTTACATTTCACATCGGCTAATTAACAAGCATTGGAGTACTCACGCATCTATAAATGTAACCAAGACATGTTCTATTCACTGCGTATTACACCGGGAGCTGGTGAAAGGGCCCTTTGACCCAGCACTCTAATTGAGACCTCACAACCACCCACTCAGACATTATTCAAGATTCAACTACATGTTACTGACGATTGCACATTTAGTTTTTTCGCCAAAATAACTTGTGAAATTGACTTAGTGACAAGACAAATATGGCTTGCAATGCAATGCAATCAGCCTTGTATTATATACTGCCCACCGATGAGCACAGGCCTCCTCTATCACTGAGAGGGGTTAGGCCTTAGTCCACCACGCTGGCCTAAATATGACTTACCCTATGGGCAGTGCGATCAAATAACACCACTAGAATTTTGAGTTTTGAAGTAGTACAAGTCGGCGTAATGCGTCTTTCGTCCATTACAATATGTTAAATCTGTCATTACTCAGTAATTATACTGGATGCCATTTCCTACCAGAACAAATTTAATCTTTACTGTTTGGAGGAATAATAAATATTAAAAATGGTGGCATCACATATGAGAGACATCCAACTGAATGAATGAATTTTTAAAATAATTTAATTAATCTTGTATCGTAACAAAATAATAAAGTGAAAAGATATTCAGTATATATTTAAACTAATGTGCAAAACGTATTATTGTAAACTCTATCTAATTCATTCATCAGCATCATCATCATCAACCACATGACGTTCACTGCTGAATATAGGTCTCCCCTAAAGATTTCCAGACGGATCTGTCAAAAGCGGCCCGATCCAGCGTGTTCCTGCAACCTTTATCTAATTCATTATATGGACTTAATTATTTTGAAATAATGGTTTATAATAAATAACGCTTAGCATGCTAAAACATGTTTTAAAAGGTCCTTAAAGTTACAATCCTTAATAGTATTTTCCCAGAATTTTCCACAAATACCTTATAACCCTAAATCCACTGCAACGCATACATTTTAATAAATGTATCGTCGGTGAATGGGTGTTTTTATCAAAAAGATGCCCTGCTTTATATAATGTAAAAAATATACAAATTAAGTGTAGGCTGAATGGGCCCCGGGCTCGTACAAATGAACGCCGCCCGTACTTTACGGTTAAGCACAATATCGCCATTGAATTGAGATGTTGTTAAACAAATAACACGACCAAAGTGCTTGTCTGTGTACTTTTGAAGAGTTATTTTTGTATCTATGTGGATTTTGTGTTGCGGAAAGGTTTTTGATAACCGGGTATTGCAAATATTTATATCTGAAGCGGCGATAGCCTAGTTGGGCGTGGAACGGACTGCTGAGACGAATGTCCGCAGGTTCAAAACCCAAGGGCACGCATCTCTGGCTTTTCTAAATTTATATGTGTATTCTTTGTGAATTATCGCTTGCTTTAACACTGAAGGAAAACATCATGAGGAAACCTGCATACATGAGAAGCTATCCATAAGAATTTCGAAGGTATGTGAGGTCTACCAACCCGCACCGTGCCAGGCAAGTGTGGTGGACTAAGGCCTAAACCATCTCAGTTGTAGAGGAGGTCCGCGCTCAGCAGTGGGAAATATATAATACAGGACTTATTATTTATTATTATTATTATATTGGAAATATAACACGAAAGTGCAAAAACAATAAGGTAAAGTCTAATTCGTAACCAATTTAAGTTATTTAGATTGATATTTTTATCTCTACTGCCACTTTAGATACTGCTAGGTGAACGTTTTAAATATAGCAGTGATACTAAATGTACTAATTACAGTGCAAATATTCTCTACCACAGTAAAAAAATCACGTTGCCCGATCTAAAATAAAATTCCAACTGCAAAAAATCTATCCCAAAAGAACATACTTAAAAGGCACCAGCTCCGTACTTTTTTCAGTGAAGTGAGTTGGCCGAACAAAGGCACGGGTAACGAAATAAAAGAATCCCCTACCTGCCCCTCCCCCTGCCGAGTTAAGATCCGTGCAGGGTGGCATCGTTACGTTTTACGTCATACTTTCAGCGTTAAAATATAAAAAAAGGAAAATCATTGCGAAAATTTACGGTTATTATATGGACTTTCATAGTATACATTTGTGTTTGGTTTAGATATATTATTATAAAATCATATTGTTTTACACAATATAAGCAGTATTTAGCGTATACTACAAAGACCTAGTGTACCTTTAGGTACACATTACATCTAATTTTATTGTCTTTATTACCTTCAAACAAGGTTTAAAATAAGTATTCTGTGATAAACAGCCACTTAGTTGTACGTATATCTTCTAAACCAATAAAAAACCTCATAGCAAAAAAATTGCCAATATAACCGTTATTTCTAAACCATTTTCCTCAACGACCAATCTCTTTCATTACACATGGCTTTACAAAACTTTTTATCCACCCGCCCGTAAAAAAAGTCATGACGCGATTGGTGGAAAATGTCGCGTTGGGCGTGGTAAGGCTTTGTCGCCAATGGGCGTGGCCTGGTGACAACTCGGGTTGTCACTGCAGATTTAAAAGCCTTGTAGGGCGGATTGTACGGTCTGCATATTAAGTGGAATACGCCCAGCTTTTAAAGCCGCCTACGTATTCCAATATGCTATGGTGTTTGTATAGAACAAGTAAAAATTAAGTGTATATGGATGAAATGTTTTGCAAAGGAAAGGTTTGGTTACACATATGGTTTTTAGAGTAACCAATGTATTTACTATGAGAATTAACATTTGATAATCTGGGCTGACGAAATATGACGCCATAGAACACTTTGTATAGAAAGAAAGAAAGATGATTTATTGTTGGAACAACTTACACAATTAATAAAGAAAATATATATAAAAGTTACAAAATTCAAGTTTTGAAGCCAACAACGGGAACCCTCATTCAGCTTATTGCTGCAGTTAGTCTAAGCAATACATAGTATGAAAGTATTTATTTCGGATGTTGCTACTGTTCATCAGCAAACTGTCTTACCATGTATAGAGTGAGCTCATTTCGTCATTTATATATAAAAAAGTAGTACATAAATAAAACTGCCTCGGTGGCGTAGTTGTATTACGGTACGACTGCAAGGCTGAGGTCTCGGGTTCAATCCCCGGGTCGGGCAAAGTGATATTGGATTTTTTCTATTCAGTATCATCCCGGAGTCTGGAATTTGTGCCCGGTATGGCGATAGGCTCGCCCCCTATCACATCATGGGACGGAATACGCTTGGCGAAATGTGGGTGCACTAGTTGCGCCTCTGCCTACCCCTTCGGGGATAAAAGGCGTGAGCATGCGTACATAAATAAAATTCTACATTTATTATTATAAAACGTATATTACCCATATTCATACTAAAACACCACCAGTCATATAATCTACTAAATAAAAGTGGCATAAACTGGCAACATTATATCGCCGCCCAAGCAGGCGCGGGTATGAGGCGCCGCGGGGGGAGGTGGGGCTCGGGCAAAAAGCTCAAGTGCAGGAGGCTGTATCGATCCGCGACCGGCGACCGGCGACATGGCCGGGTCACATCTGAGGAGGCGCGGTAGTTGATGAGCGGAGCGGGTTGGTGTTAGCGGAGTAAGTTCGATACATTAAAAGCGTTTTTAGATGTTGGCATTTTTTCGGCCCAGCAGGTAGAACGTCAGCCCGTTTGCTTTCGAAATTCGTAAGCTTACGACATTAAACGTTTTTGATGTTTAATTTACACCGCATTTTTCCTATGTATCTTTTGTAGATTGAAAAAGGAATGCTTAGGTGGTTTGGCCATATTGAAAGGATGGATGAAAAAAGAGGAACGAAAGAAATCTATGTCGCGAAAGTGAGTGGTGGTGTCGGACGGGGACATCCTAGATGTACCTTCATGGACCAAATTGGCGACCTCGAAGAAGCGAAAGAAGTATGCTTGGATCGTAGCACTTGGCGCTCCATAGTCTTTGCCTACACCAATGGGAGAAAGGCGTGAGTTTATGTATGTGTATGTATGTGTCTTTCTTATAAAGTAAACATTTAATTACCATAAATTTCTGTAGAAAATGTAAGTTTTATGGAAGAAATATTTCTTAATGCGCTTATTCTAGTCCTTAGGATTCTATAATCTAAATATTTTAGATATCTAAGTCACATATTTTGGTATCTCGTCATATACCTAAAGAAAACCGCAAAAACAACTCCAAATAAGTGAGGGCTTTAGGATAAAAATGGCCGCCTGTAAGAAAAAGCAGAGTAACTTCACGCCGGATGTTTTCGCCGGGTTCAGCGCAATGTACTAATTAATGAGAGTTGGAACCGCTCTTCGGACTAATGCAACTCAAAGGCGGATTTTTGAATAGTGCAAATCACGATACTGAAAACACTTTTTGGGTTCGCTTATGTTTAGTAATTATTGCTAATTATAATATTATTCTTTGTCTATGTAACATGAGAATTTAGATATTGTGGCATTATATTTTGCTGCGTCAGCAAGGTTTTTGAAAGTAAATTCGTAGGTGATTGCCCAGGTTCGCCCTCTATCACATCATGGGATGGAATACGCACGGCGAAAATTGGGTGCACTAGTTGCGCTACCCATTTGGGGATAAAGGGCGAGTGTGTGTGTGTGTGTGTGTGTGTGTGTGTGTGTGTGTGTATTGATTATTAGGGCCAATCCATCTTTACGTATTCAATTACTATAATCATCGTAGAAACTCTTCAAAGTTTTTTTTTATTGCCATTAAATGACGAGACGAGCATGCCGCTCGCCTGGTGGTAGGCGATAGGACCGTCCATAAACAGTAGCAACACCATCCAGAACTGAATTACAAAGTACTGCGTGGCACTCCACTGCACTCGTCACCCTGAAACATCTTAATATATATAAATCTCGTGTCACAATGTTTGTCCTCAATGGACTCCTAAACCACTTAACCGATTATAATAAAATTCGCACACCATGTGCAGTTCAATCCAACTTGAGAGATAGGATAGTTTAAATCTCAAATTATAGTCGCAATTTTAATTTATTGCTAATTATTTGTCTGTTATTAAATAAAAAAATAAATAAAATACTTTATTCATCACGTAGGCGAACATAGTTGCACTTATGATAAGTCAAGATACATTAAATTGATTATATTAATAATTATTATAAATACCAATGGTCACTTATATAACTACCGACATTTTTATTGGGAGTAAATCTATGATAAGAAATAAACAAAAACAAATAAACAGCTCGGGCTGGCAGGAAAGGGGATATAAAAAGGACATCATTTTATTAAAATAATGGGAGGAACGCGTCGCGATCCTCACCGGTGAGGACACTACAGGCCCTAGCCTAGCTAACCTACCAGCCTTTCACTAGCTACCTAAGCGATGACGACCCGAAGAAGAAAGGCAGAAAGAAACTCCGGGCTTACTTTTTTTGTCATCAATTGTTCATTGTTTCTTTCTCTTTTTTTTTTCAATTCTTTATTATTTGACAGTCACAATTATCTTAACTCCAAATGATTCTAACAGATGTCGATACCTTTCGACTGGGTTGAGTAAGTAATCAATAGATGGCGCTGCTATGAATGATTCTAACAGATGTCGATACCTTTCGACTGGGTTGAGTAAGTAATCAATAGATGGCGCTGCTATGGTAAATCTACGAACGTGTCATATAAGCTACATTTTAGGCGGGACTTTTATACCGGGAAAACTCATTCACGCGGGCGGAGCCGCGGGCAAAAGCTAGTAAGATTATAAGTCTCATAACGGCCAGTAATTACGATGGTTACACTCCACTGCGCTCGAGACATAAGATTTTAAGTCTCGTTATGCCCAGTAATTACGATGGCTACAATACCCTTCAAACCGAAACACAACAGTGCATGCACACTGATGTTGGGCGCTAGAAATAGATATTGCGGTGGTGACACCTACTCAGACGGCCCCTCGCATACGAGAGACCCACCTCCAATAATGATGATAGTACCATTGATAATACCAGTGAAGGTTCCAGTTGAAAACCAGCACCAGGCACACCTTGCCTGGCATTTTATGCTGAACTGGATCCTTTTCGACAGTATCCATCCTTTTCGACAGTATCCATCCTTTTCGATAGTAATACTAGACTTCTGCTCGCGGCTTCGCCCGCGTGAAAATGTTTTTCCGGGATAAAAATATTTCCCGGGATAAAAAGTAGCCTATGTGTGAATCCAGGACTTGATCTACCCGTGTGCCAAATTTCATCGAAATCCGTTCAGTAGTTTTTGAGTTTATTCGTTACAAACATACTTACATACAAATCTTTCCTCTTTATAATATTATTAGTATAGATTACTTATTTTTGTTAAATATTTGTGTGCGTCCCAGTATATTGTACGAATAAATGTTTCTTTATTTCTCTTTCATTAATATATAAAAACTCAATGGATACACACACACATACACACACTCACGCCTTTTATCCCCGAAGGGGTAGGCCTCTGCCTAACTAATGCACCCACTTTTCGCCGCGCGTATTCCGTCCCATGATGTGATACGGGGCGAGCCTATCGCCATATCGGGCACAAATTCCAGACTCCGGGCTGATACTGAATAGAAAAATCCAGTATCACTTTGCCCGACCCGGGGATCGAACCCGAGACCTCAGCATTGTAGTCGTAATACAATTACGCCACCGAGGCCGTCCAATGGATAGTACCTCCAAATATCACACATTTGAGACGGTGATATTAACTCCAAATATACATCTCAGATATCTCACCTTACCAAAATCAAAACAACAGACAAATATACGCAAAAACAATAACACAATTACAAACAAACGACAACAAAGAGAATAAAATCCAACGACTCCAGAGAGATATTAAGTAAAGATTGTTCCAACGTGTAAATGATTCAGATGCACAAGCCGGTGAATGGAATTAATATCAGTTTTCTTCGTCTCCTAGCAATTACACTGGTGTCCGTATCACTGCCAGCGATTAGGGCATAGATTAGTTAGCAAATAAACAGAGGGGACAAATTCTGGTAGATATAAATAAGGTTGTCTGTGGAGTATAAATAGAAGTATCTAAAGAGGGTAGTATAAGATAAAACTATCAAAAATATTATAAGTAGTGATTTTTATGTCCGTTTCAATCTATTTAATGTCTTTGGTTTCAATGTGTCAACATAATATTAATTACAGCAATATTTAATTCGTGTATTCCTTTAGCCTTCTAGCAAATTCGGGTATGTCAAAATGTTTAATTTTCAAAGAACTGGCATAGAATTTTAAATGTATTATGTACATCTTATTTTACAGTGTATCCTTCAAATTTTATATAACGTATCTTTTTTCGAACAAAAAAATACAGTGTCTCTTCTCTAATCTATGAGCATGTCTCAAGAGAGGCTAATTTGACTCGCGACAACCGGCCGATTAAATTTTAATATTTGAAGCGAGCTGAATCGAGACAGCGAGACGTTTGCGATGGGGCGCCGTCGCGGGCTTTGTTGTCATTTACTGCGAGAATTTTCATGGCTTTTAGGGTGTTTTATGCGGAGTTACTACGCGCCATTGTAGGTGAAAATGGTTTATTTGTGAAGTACTTTGAAGATAGTCTTATGAATATTGAGTAGTGCCTCTTAGATGAATTAAAGGGTTTACTAAATCCAAACAAGACCCTATCACATCATGGGACGGAATAAGCTAGGCAAAAGTGGATGCACTTGTTATACTACTGGTGGTAGGTCTCTCATATGTAAGAGTCCGTCTGCGTGGGTACCACCACAATGTCTATTTCTACCGCCAAGCAGCAGGGTGCATGCACGGTTGTGTTCCGGTTTGAAGGACATTGTAGCCAGTATAAATACTGGACATAATGAGACTTAACAGCTTATGTCTCAGGATGACGAGCGCAGTGGAATGCCACGCAGTACTTTGTAAGTCAAGGTGCTGGATGGTGTTGCTACTGTTTATAGGTGGTCGTATCGCTTACCATCAGGCGAACGGCAGGCTCGTCTCGTCATTCGATGCAATAAAAAAAATACCTCCGCCTAACACTTTAAGGATAAAAGGCTCCAGTGTATTTATGTATACAAGACACTACCTTTGATAACTTTTTTCAAATGTACGTAAAATGAAATCATAAAAAATTGCCTTTAATCCTTTTTACTGTAAAAAAAAACACAGAACAATTTCTCTAGTCAACACACCAATCTTGAACAGTCCGAGGCACATCAACTAAGGGTGCAGTGCCAAAGAGTTGTTTACTGCGGGTTCGAGTCCCGTAATAAAGAATACCCGTAGCTCCCGGGGGAGCTTGACCTGAGAAAGGGTGGCTCGGGGAATGAACGAGTGTTTTTTCAATTAACCAAATAGCTAGTTTCTGTTTTGGTATGTTTCATTAAATGCGATTAAAGGGTTGGAAATCAAAAGCTCTGTTAAATTTGATGATTTGAGCGTGATATGTCAGTGATACACACACACTCACACCTTTTGTCCCTGAAGAGATAGGCAGAGACGAAATTAGTGCACCCACTTTTCACCTTACGTTTTCCGTCCCATTGTATGATAGGGGGCCAGCCTATCGCCATATCATGCACAAATCCAGACTCCTCGCTAATACTGAATAGAAAAACCTAATATCACTTTGCAATTGCACGTGCACGATATTCCATATAATAGAGGAAAATCCTTTGTCTCGTGCCAAATCTATCAATACAGAAGACAATTATTATTGTTTTATTTTAAAATGCTGATATTGATACTGAGTTAAGCATGCGATCGGCTTAATGCAGCCAAAATAAAACATATCCCCAAGGCGTAAAACAGGTAGCCTCTATAATCATTTCATTTGCTCGTCTTACTGCGATTGGGTTATTTTGATACTTTTACCATTTTAAAGCTTACTTCTAAAGATTTTAGAAAAAATATCCATATAAAGTCGCATTTATTATGCATCGTATCTTAATGTTTTTCTAAAATAGTTTTTTTCAGTGTTTTGTCCAGGTTGAAGGACATTTAAAGTCAGAGTTGGGAAGAAAAAACTACGTTTAACTACGACAGACGAATATAACATTTATTACATTTTTACTGGTGGTAGGTCTCTCATTATGTAAGGCCGTCTGGGTGGGTACCACCGCAATGTCTATTTCTACCGCCGCGCCGAGCAACAGTGTGCATGCACTGTTGTGTTTCGGTTTGAAGGACATTGTAGCCAGTATAACTACTGGACATAATGAGACTTAACATCTTATGTCTCAGGATGACGAGCGCAGTGGAATGCCACACAGTACTTTGTAAGTCAAGGTGCTGGATGGTGTTGCTACTGTTTATGGGTGGTCGTATCGCTTACCATCAGGCGAACGGCATGTTCGTCTCGTCATTCAATGCAATAAAAAAAAAAAAAAAAAATTAGTATCTAAAGTGGTGTTTTTTTAATAAATAAGTATATTAATCCGATACATTTGGATGTTCCCGCCCAGCAGGTACTATAAATAACATTAAAAAAATTATAATGTAAAGAAACAGCTGAGAAATTTCTTGCTAAGCACCAAAATAATATAAAATAGTGTAAGCTCTGTTAATATTTATTATCAATGGATATTTTGCATATTGTTTACCAGAATTAATAAATGGAATTAAACGGAAGCTACATAAGTTTTACATACCCAAGTATCAATCAACATAAAGCGCAGTACACCCGAAATATTTCCAGCTGCAAATATAATGGTTGTTTATTGAAATACAGCTATTATTTTAATAGGACATCCGGCCTGACCAAATGGCGATGTGTGGATCATGCTTTAATGGCAACAAAATAATGCCCCAACAGTCTTATAGGAAATCGTAGCCGAGCATTAGAATAATTATACGATTTCGCTGGATTTCCAAAGTTTTGAACGTAAACCAAAGATTATGTAAAATAAAGAGATCGGACTGAGTCATGTTTTCTCCAGGGTATTTTTGTAGTTTATAAGAAATTTTAGGACAAAATTAGATTAGTTTCTCAAAGATTAAGTAAATCCAAAATGACATATTAACTATCCTAAAATATTGTTCTTAAGCCTCGCATTTTATAAATCTGTTAATTATATATTTATTAAAAAATAGCTTTTGCGTGGGGCTCCGCCCGCGTGAATTTGTTTCTCCGGGATTAAAGTCCCGCTTTATCTTTTTCTGGGATAAAAGTAGCCTATTTGTTAATCCAGGAGATGATCTACCCGTGCGCCAAGTTTCATAGAAATCCGTTTAATGCTTTCGGAGATGTGCAGTAACAAACAAACAGACAAGACAGAAAAGAATTATAAAAATCGTTGATTTTGTTTTCCATTACTTTTCTTTAGTCACCCCCTTTCTTTTTTATCACATTTCTTTCAATGTACACACACCGGTTCTACTGTTTTATTATATGTATAGATAATTTGATTTCAATGAGCGTATGTTTTTTTATGGAATAGAATGACGAGACGAGCATACCGTTCGCCTGATGGTAAGCGATACGACCACCCATAAACAGTAGCAACACCATCCAGCACCTTGAGTTACAAAGTACTATGTGGCATTCCACTGCGCTCGTCATCCTGAGACATAAGATGTTAAGTCTCATTATGTGCTGTAGTTACACTGGCTACAATGTCCCTCAAACTGAAACACAACAGTGCATGCACACTGCTGCTTGGCGGTAGAAATAGAGATTGCGGTGGTACCCACCCAGACGGACTCTTACATATGAGAAACCTACCACCAGTGAATTTACAATCATGAACAAAGTTTGTTTAGTTATAAATAAATTATTTATTTATTAATCATTATCTACTATAAGTGCTAACACTCCTAATCAAAGAACTTGCCCCTCTATCAATATTTTACTCTCCTCCATCGTACATCTATCTGTTCTCTAATTAGAGGTCTATAAACCTTGATTTCGTATGCTAATGCCCGGGTGTTTGACCTCCGTGCAATACGCACTTTCATTGAATGAATCAAACTTATTGTTTCCAGTGTCTGCACGCAACGCTAATTTTATGCTCAAAATCTTCTTGTTGCGTAATTAGTAAGTTTCGGAGCTTGTAAATACACATTTACTAACCATAAGTTACCAAAAGATACGTCCGGTTTTTGGGTGCTGGGCCTCAAAATCTAACTAAACTCGAACTTTAGTGATATTAAAGGGCAAAACATGGAACTTGGATCCATTTAAAAAATCTTTAAAAAATAAATGATGGGGTCATTTATTTTTTAAAAACTTTCATTTTAAGTGTAGTTTTTAAGCAAAATAAAATACATAAATCTCTAAATCGGAGGTCTACAAAATTTAACGATTAATTGTAAAAGGCTGGTTTTTAAGAGTTCTATCCAAATATATATAAACTGTCTGGGTTAGAATTTTAGGCTCGTTTTTGGACATGTTCTTTGGTTAATTTGTATCTGTATTCCTACCGTCGCCTGGTTTAAAAGTAGTTCTAAAGTGGGTGCACTAGTTGCGCCTCTGCCTACCCCTTCGGGGATAAAAGGCATGAGTATGTGGGTGTGTGTGTGTGTATTTATTTACCCAGTCCCACACTTGCATACTAGTAAAGACCTACCTAACAGAATAAACTAAAGAAACTTTTTCTCACATAGTTATCTCGGCCTAAACGGTCCAACGGTTGAGCAAACTGAAGGTGCCCAAGATTTGCGAGGTTCCAATCTTGCCGGAACTAAAGTAGCTCACCTCCGGCACGCGGAGAATTCCCAGTCCCCAGACGTGTCCGGTATCCCCTCCGTAGGGGGCTTGCAAGACCCTTTGTTATGTGACACATGGTAAGACCGTTTGCCAAACGGAGACTTATATAACTGTAGAATTTATTGCCTTAATATTTTGGCTCCCTCGCCGACACAAAGGAGATATCATAGAGAACTTATCTGTTAATAGGGTAGTTTCCTATGGCTGATTTTGTAAATTATTTTATATGTAAGAGAAAATAATACAAAAAAGAAATTCTTCTGTGAAATCAGCATCAAAATTGGTTGAAAAATAAAGCAGTTATTCATATTTGAAATATTGTTGTGAGCAAAAGTCGCGACGTGGAGGGGATGCGCTATCTCTTTCGCACGCACGCAGCGCTATGGCCGGCGACTCTCGGTGACGTCACAATGTAATATTACTGTTATTTGACAACTACCCTTTCCACCAAATTTTAAAGCTTTATAACTTTGTAATTATTGCCCCAATTTTGAAAATTATTTCTCTTTAGATTTTGGATGGCATACATTTTTGATAAATGTATTAAAAAAAGTAGTTAACTACCCTATTGTAGTCTTGATAGTTTTGTCTACAACACGTTCTCGGCTCGGCCAGATTAGTACCGCTGCTTTAGGAAACTTGTGTGAAGTAAGCAGTAGCTTGTTGTTATGTTTCATAAGGTCATTGATTGCCTGCAGTTTCAACAGAATTCCCTATGAAAGAAGAAGAAAGAAGAAAGAAAAAAATATTTATTGTCGCAGCAGTGAGCAAAGAATTAAAAAAAACACCAAATAATAATACTTAAAGATAATAAAAATAAGCATCACACCAACCCCATGTCCACGCCGCGACGAATTAGGTGACCAACTCAGCATAAGCTGACGATGACCATTCCTATAATCAATCAAATTACTGCATAATAACTTCCTTCACTGTCTATTTAAAGAAGGAAAAAGTAACAAAAAATCTCAAACGCTGGCCATTCTTTCCAACCGTATATCTTCCACCAGAAGGCGTCACGTAACTGTCACACGTCATTTGAATTGTCGCAAGTAGGATAATATTGGGCATTCTAGACCACCTGTCGCTCGGCGAAACAAGTTCGCCATCGCTCCGGACGGTGGTCTAGAATACCCAATATGGAATGATCGACTCAAAATATGAATTCACACCACAATTTTATACTCTGACAAGTTCGCCATCGCTCCGGGCGGTGGTCTAGACTGACAATGTGGAATGATCGATAGATCGTAATGCTCTGCTGTTTGCAATGCGTTCAAGCCGAATATTATATTAATGAAACAAATACATACAAATAATTATTGTTGCTTTGACCGTATATATGACCGGACGTTTGTAAATAATGAAATTTGTTAAACAACCACATTCTCTTATTGTGGATCCAATTTGTGTTGAACCTCAAGGCGACACTCATCGACATGGCAAACTTTTACCAAATACTATAAGATGTATTATTTGTGGTCCGTCTAACTGCGGAAAAACAAATTTAGTAATCGGTCTACTTTTACATAAAGACGGATTAAAGTATCGTAATGTATATCTATACTCAAAAACTCTAAATCAACCGAAGTATTTGTTTTTAGAAAAAGTGTATGATATGGTTCCTGATGTATCATTTTCCAAGTTCAAGGACAATGAAGAAGTATTGTGCCCTCAAGAAGCTTGTAGTGATTCGATAATTATATTTGATGATGTGGCTTGTGAAAATCAAAATAATATGCGGGATTATTTCGCAATGGGTCGACATAAAAATATAGATTGCTTTTATTTGAATCAAACATATAGTAAAGTACCAAAACAACTTGTTAGGGATAATGCAAATCTCATTATTCTTTTTAAACAAGATGATATTAATATGAGACATGTCTATGATGAACATGTTAACACAGACATGAAATGGCATGAGTTTCGTGAAATGTGTTCACAAATATGGATAGAACCATATAGTTATTTGGTTATAAATAAAGATTGTCGAAAAAACGAAGGATGTTATCGAAATAAATTTGACAGATTTGTAGTTTTCGATTAAGAATTTCTATAAATATCGTCATTCTTACAATATTTTTTTATTCTATTTGAAACATTAACAGAAGAACGAAGTACTTCATAAATGGATCAATCATTCAAACGACAAATTATTAACGCTGCTGAAGTCGTAAAAAAGAAAGTTCGTAAAATGAGAAATATTGAAGTAGATAATGAAAAGACCTTGCAAACCGTATTTAAACCACTGATTACCCCTTTGAATCAAATAGCATCTAAAAATGATTTAAAACAAGAACCTTATTTAAAGTATGACTACAATGGGCGTCAAGATACTAGTTTACCTGAAGATGAGAATACGAAAATCGAAAATTATTGGGGTAATATTAAGGTTCATTCGGACTTTAATGATAATGATCACATTGAAGATGAAAAAGGAGAGGCTGAAGTTTCTGATAATGATTTCGAAAATAGTGGTGATTCATATAAAACATTAGATTCGAACCCTAGTGTAAATCAAAATACAATATCATGGTCACTATCACCCGGAATGTACGAAGATGTTACTTTCGGGGTAAGAATAGATAAAGGAAAATTAATGTTAGGTACGTCGAACGTAATGGTTAACAATAAAACCATCAATGTTGGTGAAACGTCGTATAAAAATACACCAGGTTTAAGAGAACTCTTGTTAAAAAAAGATCCTAATTTAAACTTAGTAACGGAAGTAGACAAACAGAATTATAAATTAATGCTGTTAGAAACCAATGCTCATAGACGAGATTTCGATCCTAAAAAGCCTATAAAGAGTAATAAAGGTAGAAAGTATATGTATATAATTAAACCACTATTTAAACTAACCGAGGATATAAGTTGTAAACAAATACCTAAAGGTAAGGGTTTGCCAATTTTAAAGAAGTGGAATAAGTTTGTTGATTATGTTTATTGGGATGATCCTAATGAGTTAGTTGATAGGTTAAAGTTATTAATTGCGTCTCGAGATGCTGGGAATACTGGTGTAGACAATGAAATTTTGTCGATTATAGAAGAACTACGAGAAAATGGAATCATAAATCAATAAATACTTTGACCTTCAGCAATTTATTTCATTTTAAATTTAACTTAAAACAATATCGGACGCAATGAATGTTGATAAGTTTGGTCATCACATCCACAAACGGATGCGAATATCTGATATTTTTGATATAGCTGACAAAACAATTACCAAATCAATAAATGGAGAATTTGATTTACAACAGAATCGAATTTCTGGTGTGATTGATCCTACGCAAGCTGATCATGTTTCAAATAAGCAGTACGTTGACAACAAAATTCAAAATTTGTGCAATAAAAATTACGTACAAACATTAATAGATAAATCTAAGCAAGAAATTATAAGCGAGGTACATAATTCTATAGAGCATTTAAAAGAAAATATATTTTCATTTATTAATCAGAATAATTCAAACTCTTCAACTAAAAAGACCAGTAAAGCCATTCAAAATGATAAAACATCAAGTCGTCAATGAATTGCATCGATCGGCTCGTAAGAATTTTATTCGTCGCTCAGTGATCCTTAAAGGCATAGATGACTTATGGCAAGCAGATCTAATTGATTTAAGAAACATAAAAAAATACAACAAGGGATTTAGTTATATATTAGTTATAATTGACTGTTTTACTAAGTATTCTTGGGCAGTCCCTTTAAAGTTAAAAACAAAAATAGAAGTATCACACGCTTTTGAAAAAGTACTTAAACAAAGCGGTCGCACCCCAGTAAATTTGCAAACTGATTTAGGTACTGAATTTTACAATGAAACGTTTTCAAAATTAATTAAATCATTTAATATAAATCATTATTCCTCGTTTTCAACAAAAAAAGCATCAATAGTTGAACGATTAATAAAAACTTTAAAAAATAAACTTTTTAAATTATTCAACATAAATGGCAGCTATAAATGGATAGGAAAGTCATTGGATAGTATTGTAGCAGACTACAATAATACAAAACATAGAACGATTGGCCACAAACCGAATGAAGTGGATTTTAATAATGAACAAAAAATAAAACAACTTATTTTACAGTCACGAAAACCGTTAGCATTTAGACGGAATAAGTTCAGTATAGGTGATCCTGTTCGTATTAGTAAATATAAAAACTGTTTTCGAAAGGGTTACACTCCTAACTGGTCAACAGAAATTTTTAATATTGTTAAAGTAAACGACACAAATCCTGTTACATATAATATAGAAGATCAACGCAAACAACCGATTTTAGGATCTTTTTATGAACAAGAAATTCAGAAAACAAGCTACCCCGATGTTTACTTAATTGAAAAGGTTATAAAAAAGAAAGGTAATAAGTTATTTGTAAAATGGTTGGGTCTACAAGAAAGTGAAAACAGTTGGATTGATAAGTCTAAAGTTGTTAACTGATGAGATATCATATATTAATCTTTTTTCTTCATGACAACAGTACATTCAATTACAAACAATGAACGGAGGCGGACTGGTAAATAGTTTGATAAACAATTTACCGATCGAACTACACTTACCTGGTTATAACTATTGCGGTCCAGGAACAAAACTTGAAAGGCGCTTGTTGCGCGGTGACAAAGGCATAAATAAGTTGGATGAAGCTTGTAAAGAACACGATATCGCATATTCAACATTCTCAGATTTACCCAATCGGCATAAAGCAGATTTACAGTTGATAAATATGGCTAAACGGCGTTTAAATGCTCAAGATGCGGGAAAAGGAGAAAAATTGGCTTCTTGGATTGTTAGCAAAGTTATGAAGGCGAAACTGAAAACCGGGTCAGGATTGAAATCATTCGGGTCCTTAGTATCAAAAATTCGCGCACATATTAAAAAGTCCAAGCCTAATAAAACAAATTTAATAAAGTATGCCTATCTGGCAGCGAAGAAATTATATCCATTAAATTCAAATAATAAGATTTGTTTGCCAAGAGTTATATCGTTACCAAAAACTGGTGGAGTTTTGCCTTTAATACCTATATTTGCTGGGTTGTCTGCGTTAGGTTCATTAGCCGGAGGTGCGGCTGGAATTGCAAAAACTGTTAATGATTATAAAAATGCTCAAAAAAATTTAAGGGAATCTGAACGCCATAATAAGGTTATGGAATCCATAGCAATCGGCAAAGGTTTGTATATCAAGCCTTACAAGAATGGTAAAGGATTGTTTGTAAAGCGTTCAAAAAACTAAATATGAGGTTACCTAATCATGCTCTAAGTAATATCGAAATCATGCGTTACGCACAAAATATACCATATTTTCGAGGAGTATTTATGAAAGACCAATTACCTAAGAAATCGAACCCCATCGAATGTGGTATTGTCAATTTGGATAACTCTGTCAACGAAGGAACTCATTGGGTAGCCTATGTTAAAATAGATAAATACTGTGAATATTTTGACAGCTTTGGTGATTTAAAACCACCTATAGAATTAGTAAATTATTTTAAACATTGTAATATACATTATAACTATACAAGGTATCAAACATATAATTCTGTAAACTGTGGTCAATTGTGTTTGAATTTTTTGTTTAAATTTTGGAATAAAAGTATAAAATAAATCAACTTGTTTTATTGTCAGCAATCGCAAGATGTCTTTCACGCTGTCTATAACAGGCACCTCGTCAATACTTTCCACATATTATTCACCAAATTTGCAACTTGAAGGAGAATATGAATGTGCATTATTACATTTGTCTACATTTAATTCGATTCCGAATATTGATGAAAAAAATAATAAATTGTATTATGGTGATTACAACGAATTTATTGAAATACCTGAAGGTGCATATGAACTGCAAGATATCAACGATTACATTAAATCACAAATAAAAAATACAAGATTTCAACTACAGTGCAACAACAATACTTTAAAGACAAATATATATTGCACGAAAAAGTTAAATTTTATAAAAGAAGATTCTATTGGTAGACTATTAGGATTCGACAAGAAAATTCTTGAAGCTAATATATTACACGTGTCACAGTTTCCAGTCGACATTTTATCAACGACCGTGGTGAGGGTTGAATGTGATATTATTAGCGGATCTTATGTGAATGGTAGACCTAGTCATATTATTCACGAGTTTGCTCCTAACGTGCCTCCAGGTTACAGAATTATTGAAATTCCGAAGAATATAATATACTTTCCGGTCAATCAAAATATTATAAATAGTGTTAATATAAGGTTATTAGATATTAACAACAATTTGCTTAATCTACGTGGCGAAGAAGTACAGTTATATTTACACCTAAAAAGAAAATGATTGATTATTACCCACTACATAAATATAGCAGTGCAGATACCAAAAACGTTAGTAAGGCACGAACCATCTCCAAAGCTGCATTGCATTCTAATAAGAGACAAAAGCTAAACAAAGAAAATCTCAATTTTCTTAAAACAATAGGTTTACTAAAATGAATATACTAGATCTTTTAACTACTCCATTATACGATAATACCATCGAAGGTATTGAATTTCATTCGTATAAACCCTACGTCACTAGTTTTAATAGAAATGATGAAATTCGTATACCTATTAATCAAAAAGATTTGTATGTTCTGCCATCAGCGAGTACTTTACATTTAGAAGGATTTGTGAATGTTACGAAAAGAGATACCAAAGAAAAAACAAGCGTAGAATTTACAAATAATCCGTTGATGTACCTTTTTCAAGATATCAGGTATGAATTGAACGGAGTGGAGATAGATAAAATAAAAAATGCGGGTGTAACTACTACCATCAAATCATTGATATCTATGAACGAAAGTGAATCTAAAACATCCCAAGCCTGGAGATGGGATATACATGGCACGAAAAGTGAGAATGGATTTTTTTCAGTATCAATACCGCTAAGTAATATCTTAGGATTTGGTGAAGATTACAAAAAAGTTATCATAAATTGTAAACACGAACTGATTTTGCTAAGAAGTAATACAGACTTGAATGCTTTGAAACTGAATAGTGGAGAAGTCATACAAAGTGTTGAAATTAATAAAATTGTATGGAGAATGCCACATGTGAAAGTGTCCGACAAAGAAAAATTGAACTTCATAAAAATTTTAGAAAAAGACCGTGCACTTCAATTAATTTTTAGAAACTGGGATTTATATGAATATCCTTTATTACCTAAAACAACAAAGCATACGTGGTCTATTAAAACCTCATCGCAAATCGAAAAACCACGATACGTTGTTATAGGACTGCAAACCAACAGGAAAAACAAATCTGGGGCTGACATGTCTAGATTTGATCACTGTAACCTACGTGAAGTAAAAGTTTACTTAAATTCAACTTATTATCCGTACGAAAATCTAAATACTGATTTTATAAACAATCAATATGCTTTATTATACGAACAGTACGCTCGATTTCAACAGTCTTATTACGGACGTAGACCAGAGCCTTTGTTGAGTGCTAAAGAATTTAAGGACATTGCTCCGTTATGTGTGATAGATTGTTCTCGACAAATAGATAATCTTATATCAGGTCCAGTAGTTGACGTGAGAGTAGAGTTGGAGAGTATTGTTGAAATACCTGATCAAACTTCTGCTTACTGTCTTATATTGAATGACTGTATAATTGAATATAAACCCCTAAGCAGTACTGTGAGAAAAATATCATGAATTCTAATATTATAATATTGGACGTTCAAGGATTTAAAGACATACATAACAATTTTATATTAAAGGAATTATCTTTTGCAACTCGTAATTATACGCAAACGTTTTTAATAAAACCACCGTATCTTTTTAAGAACTTGTCAGATGAAGAAAAGAGACAGGTTAAATGGTTGGAGAAAAACAGAGGCATTTACTGGAACGAAGGATATATTGACTTTAGAGAATTTCAACGTATAATCGTTCCATATTTAGAAAATAAAGAAATCATTGTCAAAGGATTAGAGAAGGTGAAATGGGTACAAGATCTTTGTGTAAATTGCAAAGTGTCGGACCTCGGTGAAGAAAAGTGTCCTAGTTTTACAGTGTTACATAAAAAATATTGCGATGAAAAAACAAATCTAAATTGTACTCATCATTTCAAACATTGTGCTCTAAAAAATGTATTATGTATTAAGAAATATCTGAAGTGGTAATAAATTGTATATTTTAAGTTTCATTAAATAAAAATCTTTTTAATATAAATATATTTTATTACATAATCCATAATAACATCTGATATATCTAATACAGACAAGTTAAAAGTTCATGTTTAAATAAAAACATCATTATACTCACAATTTTTAACATAAAGTTTCTTAAAAATCACTATCTATTAAGGACTTAGAAATTTTCTTGACCAATGATTCAGTATCGTCCATGACGCTATCAATAGCGTCTTTAACTATGTATTGTGCATTTAAAATTACATTTTCTCTATCACTATCACTGTCACTGGTTTGAGTACTGTTGTTACAAAGGTCTATAACGAAAATTTTTATCAATTTGATGCCGCGTCGCTGTAATCTGCTCATTACAAAAGACGTGTTCTCTTTCTGTTTCGTTATATTATTGTGTCTTGACTTTTCCCGACGTCGTTTGGATTTCTTTTCTTTCGTTTGTTGATTGCAAATTTCGGGCTCGTTGCGTAGAATCTCGGAGAATCCTTCGAAGGGATCTTGCGCATACTGGTTAAATATAATATCTGCATCAGAAATCTGTAACAAAACAAATTAAATCATTACTAATGGTATTATGGTAATACAATCTATTATAATTAATACAAAGTTAATAAAATATAATTTAAAAAAATACATACCAACGACATGCTGTTGATGTTTGATGATTTTGCAATGTAGTTTAAGTACCTATTCGAACCAGTAATATGTGACAAGTGACCAAAAATTATATATCTCCCCCGAAACAAACAACGGTATTATACATGTTAGAACACGTTTACTATAAAACGTTAAATAAGCATAATATTTTATTCGTTAGAAACAAAACGATACGTCATATATTTAATGCTTATTTAACATTTTATAATACATTGAACTGAATGCTTCAGTAGCGTAGTGGTAAAGCGAGCGCGGTACGACTACCGCTTTGAGGTGTCGGGTTCGAATCCCGGGTCGGGCAAAGTGATATTGAGTTTTTCTACTCAGTATCAGTCCTGAGTGTTCGTTCGATATGGTAATGGTGTGGCCTACCCTTCATTAGTACAAGGTTTGATTGCGTGTGTGTATGTATGTTGAACTGGATAGAAGGCAATCTGAAGTATCATATTGTATATCAGCTAAGTACCTTCCTATAGTGTGATGGTTGAATTATATGTATTATAATCCATACTAATATTATTCCTGCGATGGTAAATATGTCAGTCAGGTTCGTAAATAAAACAAGTTATTACAATTCAACACATATTTATTTATATTTTTAAAAGTTAAAAGTACTTAATACTACAGTTACAATTTTATAAGTTAATAGGTAGATAGTATTAAATTATCATTCTTTAAAAAAATGCGCATGACCCCAGGCTCGCGTAGATATTTTGTCTACAGATATTGCTCGTTTATCGTCATTGCTAGATAATGCAATTTTGTTAACACTTTGTGTAAATATTTCATGCTTAATTGATTTAAACATAATATTTTTGCTACGAATGACTCCACCCTGAAATAATACTTTTTCATAATCTGAGATACTTAATCCTCTTACCACGCATGATTTTACTCCCTTTGCTTTTTTAATAATGTTATTGGGAGTTTTTATAGAATAAAGTTTGGATCTCAAACCAACGAAATCCGTTATATAATTTCCTCCCATTTCATCTTTGAAAAGACCTGGAACTTTTTTATTTATTAATGGTAACTTATATACATTAACATCATCATAGTTACTTGTGTCAAAATATTGCAAAAACTGGCATTTTAAGTCACGATAAAAGTCATTCGTATATATTTCATACACAAGAGAATCAGTATCTGTATAACATAGTTTCACTCTATCTCCGTAAAAATTCTTTACAATATTGTAATGAAAGTTATACATATGTGACTTAGAAAGTTCTAATACCGTAAATCCTATATAAATAGGCTTGTCTAAAATAATTTGATTGGGTTTCATTTGTATTGCCACCAAATTATCAGATAAAATCGAAGCACTATGGAAATAGGGGTTGGCTATTAGCCTCTCAGCGGATATTGATTTTTTAGTTTTATTATTTTTATCACTCCATTGATTAACTAAATGAACAGTTACTCTTTTTTCAGTGTTTTCTAAAGTTTTCCCAAAAACACTGTTATTTAATAACTTAAAAAAGTCTTGCTCAAAACTACTTTTAGCCTTTTGTCTCAACAAAGTGTTCAATTCTATATATTTTTTTAAATATGGACACTGTTTAAAAGTTATAGCTTTATGAATTTTACGTAATATTAAACCGTGTTCTATGCATTTTTTCAAATAAATGTAGTGTATGATATAATTATATTTATTATATAAATTAGCAATAAGTTTATTTGTTTTACCTCCTGGAGGCACACATTTTTCTGGACAAAATGGTAAATCATTATGATATTCGTGCAAATGTTCGGGATACAAAAGATCAACTTCTAATATAAAGCCCCACTCGGCGTTGTCCTCAACATTTTCTACATGTAAATTAGCTAATTCACTTTCATTAAGAAATCTAAAACTAGAATAGGGTAAATACTGACACATACTAAAACCATAAAGATTATTACAATCGAGATATGCTATGAAACAGGAAGGGTTTGACGCATTATATTCAGACATGTACATGTGATTGGCTTTTGCATGCCGATGGGAACACATGCACAAACCTCCTCTTATACCTCTTTGAATCATTCTTACGATTGCCAAGTCCGACAAGAGTTCCAAATGAACGTCTGTTTTAAGCAACATGGCGTCAAAAGATAAACTAGGAGCGGTGATGTAAAAGGCAGGGTCCAGTTTATAATGTTGTTTACATGTTTTTCGAAATTTTTGGAATATGTCTGTCAATAAAAGTACATCCGTTTTCAAGTACAGATCCGTGTATTCGCCTAAATTTTTTATACTAAATTCGTTCCAAACCGTTTTGGCATGATTATAATCATCATCGCTTATATTTTCGTTGGTCAATGAATTATAAAACTCGCTCTTGAGTGGTAACGATTTCTGTTCGTATCGTTTCCAATCAGTCATGTAGTCATATGGATAAATACCTTTCCGTGTCAATAAATTAAACTTTCTTCTATCAGAAAAATGCGATTTCAGATTAACAAAATCTTCGGAATGCATTGTTTTGGCAAGTTTGTCTAAACTCGTTCCTAAAAAATTGAAAGAATCTAAAAACCTTATTTGTATGTACTCATTATCAGTAATATGTATAAATTTAGAAAATGATGTATATTTTTCTTTGGTCTTAGGTATAATCTTTATTTGCCCGGGAATTTCAGCCAATTTTTTTATAAATAAATGACAATCATAACCTGATAAATTATGAAAAAATACTGGAATAAATTTTGGAACTTTATGTTGTAGATTACAATGTCGATGAGCCGCGCCACGATATCGACCTGTAATATGGCAGTGATCTCTTACTTTATCGCACCATAATAAGTTTTCACATATGTAACACTTTATGGCATTGGTAAAATCAAAGACATCTTTTTCTGTGAATATCATAGGTTCATTTTTAGACAGAATTTTGTATATTACTTTAACATCATCTATCAAAAATTCAACAAATTTCAAAACACAGTCTTTACCGCGATAAGTTCTATAACCTTCAAATGAATCCTCGAAAGATGATACTATATTGTAGGCGAACGCAGCCGGCACGTGCCGTTGTGAGTATGACGTGTTAGCGGTGGTGTTCGATTCACCGTCACCAATCGGTTCAAGCAACGTTTCAAAATCCGCATATATCACAAATGGAATGTTTTGTTTCCTATCATAATTTTTGAATTTTAAAAATGATCCTTTTTCTGGCAAAACTGTAACTACCCCTCCACATAAATGTGTATTAATTTGACTGAGAGTCGAAAAAAATAACAAGCACGTTTCACAGAAATATAATTTACCATGGTGTTTGGTGATCTGATTTCTAACGAGACGTGGCAAGTCCTTGATAAGGCAATAGTGGGAATTTGTATTATTTTCTAAAAATAATAAGTGAATGCTTTTAGATTTATTGTTGTTCATAGATTTATACAAGGGGCCTATAATAATCTTATTATTTTTCAACCCATACACGAAAATATTCAGAAAAGGATTATTTTTCTCAAAAATCACTATATCAGAAAAAGTTATGGGAAACGACAAGTCATTAATATTTAAAATGTTCTGAAAGTGCGGATAAGACGAAACTCTGTCCGAATGTCGGGTTGCAGGGCACAAGGCTGCCACAACACACCACAAAAAGCAATATTTGTCTTTGTTTCGAATATTCAAACAAGCTTTTTTATTTTTTATGAATTTTGGTAAATCTATAAATCCGCTTCCGCCGAGAGGCTGATATTTATTAATGTTTATTTCTAAATGTGAATTATTCAAAAAGGTCCAACCGCTATCTCTCTCCTGAAATTCTTCTATTTTTTTTAAAAGTAATGCAATCGCAGATTTATAAATTGAATCGAACTCGTAATTAACATGAACTATATAATTTTTTGTACCGAATGATTTAATTTCCCTTTGATCACTTTTATATAAAAGAAAAACAGAAAAGAGTTCAAAATTAATTTTAACAGATGTATGTATGTGAAGTGATCGATCTATTAAATATTTTACTTGATCACTAATACTATTCAGAAACATCTCTGGGAAATTATTTACTTGCTCGTCAGTTGCGGTTATCCTATAACTTACGATACGTCCTTTAAACGAAGTATTGATAATTGAAACATTGCCGTAAAATGGGGTTGCGCTATTGTTTTTATGTGCATTGCTCCTTGAATGACCCGACCATCGACGACTATCTACGGACACTTTGCAAACCGAACAGTATGGCATTATTTATATTATAGTATCTATCTAATTATAATTTACAATGCTTTATACAATTTTAAATTACAAAAGCACCAAGCGTGCTTATAAACTAGAACAAAAGTTATAATTGTTAAATACTTACAAAATATACAGTAAGTATAAAATCCACATCTATAAATTTCAAGCCGGATTTTAAATTGAATGAAGTGGCTGATCCAATACCATAAGACAAATGCCTGTGCCCCGTTGAAATTCAGTTGTCGTTTGTGCTTCTCGTTCTTATTCACGAAAGTAACTTGTCTTTTAAAACATTTCTGAAAGAGTAATGCATAATATTAGTCGAATATTAAATGTATTTTTAAGGTACAATCAACAATATCTTAAGAATTTTTATGTTTATAGTTACCTGAATTTTTGCCGTTTTTCTATTATAGTTAATATTTCTATATTCTGTAGCTCCATATAAAACTCAGTTGTTGGTATATCAATTTGTATGTAATATACCGATTACTTCTTATAAAAATATATTTATCGATTATTTTTTTTATAAATGCTGCTATGTCACTTCAACATTTTGTGGTAATGAACTTTGAAAAAGAAAAAATCAGCTTTTATAGTAATTTCAAATTCAATATTAAAATAACTATTAATCATAAGAGTCATATTATGGTTACTGTTCATACGATCTTCTTCCATTAGAAGGATATACTCAAATATCAAGTTAATAACATAGTTCATATCGTGACACGTGCGCTCAACCTATGTATTAATTTCCAGTCAGCAAAATCAAATTTGCGTCATTCAAGTAAGGATGGCACGTATTCAATTTTAAGTTTTTTTTTTGGTTACGATATTCATTCAAATGAAATAATTTCTTACAATAACTATAGTTACAATAACATTATAATATTATACACAATATATTGTAATCATTACGATAAAACAAAATGGAAAAAATAGGAAATAAATGTTGGTCACTATCATCATAAATAAAGAAATTACTTGTAAAGTTTGATGTTATTAATATATTATTTGAAATAATCTGTGATAACATAATTTATGGTTACTTAAATATTTACAATGTAATGTACGTTTCCCAACCCTAAGCATTTTTGCTGCATCGACGTTTAATGTTACTCGAACTCTGAATGCGCATTTTACATGAGTATAATACGTACACGGAAAAAAGTAACGTAAAATACATTATACCATAGCACATGCAACATTTTTAATGTTGTCAATTATCACACGTTTTTCGCTTATAAACAACTGGTTTTGATGGAAACGACATAACAAAATCAACTCTACAAGACTGGAAGTACTCTTGAAGAAGTAATCTGCGAATAACCGAACCCGCTGCCGAGCTGCTGACACTTGCCGTGCCTGCTGCCACCGACTCACCAAGCTTATTGTGCAGGTATATTCAAACAGCTGTTTCAAACGGAAAAATGTGAGTATAAATTATTTTAAAATCACTCTGACGTACTGATTTCTTAAATTTGTATATTTAAATTAATTGTTTTAAAATTTATATGATTTTCAGGTCTGAATCAGAATGCGAGTACTATCAACCAGCTCCAGTTTCTGAACAAAAAAAGAAACCCAACCGCAGCCTGTCGGCGGACAACGTCGGGAAGCGCAAGCCAGTCTCAACGACGAATTCAACACGAACAAGGTAAGAAATTTAAATATTTTTACGGACTTCGTAGGAAGAATGTTTTCTGTACCTTGCGGTAGAATTTGTTTATAACAAGTAATATATTTAGAGAGGTGTGTTCAGTGTTCACAAACTACCGCATATATCTCCGAGGTAATAGGCATTGTTTCAAACCATATTTTCTGTTTAAAAGAGTACCTATAATTTCGAATATGATCCTTACAAATTTATAGAGATCTGCTCTTCGGAGAACGATACTAAAACACCTCAACAAAAGAAACTTCAATGTATCAAAATATTAGTTTGGGTGGTAGTTATAAATTTGTTTCTATATAATTTGTTACTAATACGACTGGTAGAGATAATGTATGTGTATCAATTTAAAAACGTTTTAGGAGAAACTTCAGTGACAATAAGTTGAAAATTAATATTTATGTTTCATATATTGTTTCAGTAAAAAAACAAAGAAAACTATTGATATATTTGGTATAAGTCGCAACTATGCAACGGACACAGAGCAAACTGAAAGTATTAGTCGGCTCTCGTCATATTTTGTGAACCGAGTGGCCAACGGCAGCGAGCGGCGAACAGCGAGCACCAGCGGTGAATACTACATCGACTGCAAAGTGTACAAGTCGAGCGACGCGCACGACACCGAACCATTGGACATGTGGAAGAAGGCGCTCATCCGTATCAAGTTCCAAACCGACACCGATTCCCCTCAGTGGCGAAAATTACAAGAGTTCGTGCGTTTATCCGATTTATTGTTCGAAGAACAACCGAAAACATATAATAATGTTAAATAAAAAATTAATAATTCGAAAACGTCACAGTTATTTTACTCAACCAAAGCTTTCACATTCATAATACACATAACATTTCATATGAGTTTCAATCATAATTTGATGAATTCGTATAAAACACATTACAAAAACTTTATTTTTCCTTCGACACTCATTGATTGCCCGTTGTCAGAGTATACAATTGTGGTGTGAATTCATATTCTGAGTCGATCATTCCATATTGGGCAGTCTAGACCACCGTCCGGAGCGATGGCGAACTTGTCAGAGTATAAAATTGTGGTGTGAATTCATATTTTGAGTCGATCATTCCATATTGGGTATTCTAGACCACCGTCCGGAGCGATGGCGAACTTGTTTCGCCGAGCGACAGGTGGTCTAGAATGCCCAATATTATCCTACTGTCGCATTTCATCACGCGCGAAGGGGACATTCAGAATCCATATTGACCCTTAGATGTGGCATTTTGTACCAAGTGCCCATTATTTTTTGCCGTCCCATAAAGGTTATGATAATGCCGATGGGGTTGGGGATCAAAGCCGTGTTCTACAGATGTTATCGCGGTTTACACTTTCCTTTGTCGATTGACTGTTATTTGAAAATGCTTTTTTGAATAGTATTAGGAGATGGTGTTTTTTGTATTATGACTTTTAATAAAATAAAAAAGACTTATAATATTAAGTTCTGGTGACTTCTTTATAAAATTAAATTAATTAGTACTCCTCATTGTATTATTTTTAATCACGAATATTATAGAAACAAATTAAGTTTACAACATGACTGTATCTTTAAAGATATTCGGAAATGCGTAATGAATGTACGGACATTTAAGCCCTACTTATATAGAAATTTTATCTTCTGTAGAAGTAAACTCAAGGGTAAACTGCATGCTATAACCTTTGGTTAGGTATATAAGTAATCAAAAGCTATAACTACAACGTGCTACATTATGAGTGCACGACCCTAGTTGAGAATGGAACGGTCTGCTAAGACGAATGTCCGCAGGTTCAAAACCCAAGTCACACACCTTTGACTTTTTGTAGTTGTGTGTTTATTGTTTTTCTATTATCATTCGATTAACGGTGAAAGCAGTAAGGAAACCTACATACCTGAGAATTCATCATAATAATTTCGAGGTTATGTGAAGTTATTATTACATCATGAACTATACTTACTTCGAAAAAATCACACCGCATTTGGCTAGATCTGCTTAACTAATCCTAAATGTGCGGCGAAATTTTCTTACAATAGTTAGGAGAGCGTTATCCGCGAGTTATTGTTGGAACTTATCTCTTGCATAATGGATGTGCCCTGATAGGTTTCCGTAAGTGATTGATAGAGACCGTCGCGTGGAATACTCCCGTTAATGTAGACGCATTTGTTACTGATATGTAGCTAATTATTAAAGAGGATGGAATGAGAGAACTTTCTTTTTAATTAACAAATAATTAAAGCGTGTTAAAGACGTTCCAGTCAGTTTAGTTCAAAAATGGAAGAGGTTATCTCCATACCTGCGAAAAAATGCCTATTTTACTTATTTTTTTTAAACTTAAGGTTCGTTGGTATTTTTAGAAGCTACAATGACATGCAAAGCTACCATAGAAGAAAAAAATATTCAGAAATAATAGGAACCATGCGTTTGCAGATTGTAGTACAGTGACATGACTTTTCATCCTTATTTTACTGTCTCAATTTTTTTTATAATAACTATTAAGTAGAGAATAAAATCAGCTCTAAGTATCGAATGCTCCGGCCATTCTCCAAATATCTGTTGGTCAAAAGTACGTCTCCATTAAAATATATCAGTAGTCATGGTATGACGGATCGGTAGCGCTTTGTTGTGCTAATGTTGCGACTATGTTCAATGTTGCCAGACTCGAAAACTTTTTAATGCCACGATATATTGGCTCTTGGGGGTTGGTAAATGTTAGATACAGTTCGGGATTTTGTGATGACAAATTAAAAGTTTAGTTTTAGTTAAATTTAAAAATTATTTAGGTTTGATTCAAACTTTGTGTCGTTCTGTAGTTTAATAAAGTACAGTATGTGCTAAAATATTTCTTTATACCTTGTAACTGATGTTATTTCTAACATTGCCAGCTTTTCTTTGTCTCATAGCTTTCTTTTCCAAAACTGAACTTATAACAACTAAATTACGTTTAAAGTTAAATATTACTCGACTATTTATATAATGAAATTAAGGTTAATCCAAAGTTCCACATTACAAAGCCATTCAAAACAATTTAAGCGAGCAACCAGTTTCGTTAAACAGATTCTAAGACAACATCAACAAAACGAAAGCCTTGTAGATGGCTCCAAATTGTATCCGCATCCAAATCACACAGAATGAACAATAATTTCTTTGTTTTCATTTCGAATGTTATTAACTCGGCGTGTCAAAGCACGACCCTAAGGCAGCACGTTTCCGATGATGAATGACGCGCCGACGCGGCCGGTGACGCGAATGACGCGGGGTGACGCGAATGACGCGGGGCGACACGACCGAGGTAAAACTGAGGAAATTAACGCTCGCCCTAACACACCCTCAAGATTCGAAGGGAAACTGTCTGTGAAAAATAATTAATTTTCGTTTACAAAAGTAATTTGGTTTGTGACGTTTGCTATATTCGAATTCACCAGTGATGCATGTTTTATCACAAGTGTTGAATTATCGCGCCATAGCAAATCATTATGATAGTCTATGCAACCGTAGCAAATTACTATCAGAGCTCTACAATCAAATCTACGAAGTGCAACTGATAACGTAGTTAAAACTGTAGTATTTTTTTATTTGTTATGTGTGAAAGGATTTCATTAATTTTGTTCTTCGTTCACGTAGTTTTTCTTTGACTAAAAAGTACTCATTTTTAATCCTTCTTTTCATTTTAGAAGTTGTCAATTAATAAAGTGTTCAGTAATTATACAAATCGGAAAAATAAATACCCATATTAGAAACTGACTGCAACTCAAGTCATACCCTTTCTAGCCGATTTCGGCCACGGCGGCCAATCTCAACAGAGATCAGCCAGATACGCAGGAGATATTATAGTGCACAAGTGTGTGCGCAATACACAGGGTGCACTCGCTATTCCTTCACTCTCATAGTCCGGTGAGACGGCAATCCGACATGACCAGGGAGAGATCAGGCGCAGGACCAACGGCTTTACGTGCTTTCCGAGGCACGGGGGTATCACACCGCCAACTTCCTGACTCCGAGCTGCGACTGAGTAATTTTTAAGATGGAAAAACCCAGTCACAATGTTTTTGTCCCGACCCAGGATTCGAACCCAGGACCTCAGCGCGCAAATTGTACTCGTAACGCGTACGTAATACAACTACGCCACCGAGGCTCATAATACTTTTCTAACCATTTCAATAACAACACCTGTGAGTGGTGGCCATTATTCTTCACCCTTTGTAAGAAAAAATACCAACTCCACACACTCTACGCTTCTAATCAGCAAAATGGCGGTGATCTGTGAATCAAATTCAATAGAAGTAAAAAATTGACACTCAATGCTACAAACAAACCGCAACACATAAACAAATTCCCGAAGTCAATTTCCAAATTGCACCGCGACTATAAAGTCAACCCTCCTTAATCCAATCACACCCGTCCTTGTCAACGTTTTGTTTCCTCTTTTGGTTAACCCCACCACTTAAACAAGACCTTTCTGAAGGCTCAAAATACTTCCAGAAACAGCTCTAAGTGTGGTAGTTGACAAGGCAAAAAGAAACGCCCCTGTCATGCTACAAAAAAACGTTCAAATTGTTTTTTAAAAAAAGAACACACGAAGAAAATAATCCATTTAGTCGCGTGGCGCAAATGCCTCGACCGCTGTTAAGGGGATGCAGCACGCGAAAAAGATCAAAAAAGCCATTCGTATTTCGAACGCGGCGATTCTATTATTTCAACCAGTCAAAGCCAGGGGTTCGGAATTTAAAATGTACTTAAATTCAATTCCTATTTCCGTTTCCCAAATGTTTTTCTTTTTAATTTTCCATCCGGATGTATGGCCAGCTTGTTTTCGTCCATTCATAGTTAACGTGAGTGATCTTTTGTAGGGGCTCTCTGTGAAATTGCAGAGGGTAAACATTTTTACCTTTTTGCTAAATCAAAATTGCCCGCTCTGTTGTCGTGTCCTGCGAAACTTTATGTCCTATATTAAATTTGAAAATACCTATAGTGTGTAACTATCTATTTCATTTCAATGCTTCCAACTACAAAAATAATAAACATAAAACTTATATCGCTTAACGAGATATATTAGCAATACCACAAATTCTGAAAAAGTGTTTTCAAATACCCACAGACTGCAATAAAGGGCCCTTCCGCATTAAGAACTTGGCCGGGTATCAAATACTTTAAAATCCACTCCATATATCGGAACCCCTCGTTCCGTAAAATGTGGCCTCAACGCGACTCGTGACATACATTCTAATAGTTTTATTGGGGGAAATATCTTTGGAACCAACTCACAAGCGCCACTCGAAGATTATAGAAGGTATTGGAGTCTCCAACTTTTGTGAGGTAGTTTTCTTACCGGTAATACTTGGCGGAAATAAATTGATAGCCTTTGTAATATATTGAATGAGCTATATTAAACTGTAAAACAACGTCTTAGTTTTATTTATATATTGTGCAAAACTTAGGTGGTGCCTAAAAAAGAAAATAACTATTTGTGTTACTACTCTGCTTTGCATTTTTTAAAGTAAAATATTAACGGTTATGTTAATAATAATTTACGTTACATAAACTGTTTTTGTTTGCATCAATCAAGCGCTTATCTTAGTCTTAACTACCCAATTAGTTTAGAAACTCTTCGGACACAACAACTGGCGCAAAAAAAAATATTTTAAAAAAAGAACATCTCGAAGACACTCGCCATTTAATCGGACGTAAACGTTCCAAAAAACATCACTAGGACCCCTCGTGTTCCGGATGTTTTCAATCGAATTTCACTCGCACACGCTAGATTAACCGTTGGTCAGTCGACATTAGACCGACGTCGTAAATCGTGTGCCTAACTTGATAACAGAATGATTGATCCCCCTTACTAGAAGAAAATTTCAAGTGGTTCAAATTTGATAGTTTGAAATGGGGAATAGTTGTATTGTTTCGCGGAAGATGTGTCTCGGATGTTCACGTTGAGCATCATAATATTGTATTTGGCTATTAATAGGAAGTATATTAAATCTAATCTATAGAAATCCGAATATACTGGAATTTGATATGAATAAGACTGTCTCGGTAGCGTAGCCGTTTGTGTGGTAAGTACAACTTCTGCTCTGAGGTTCGAATCCCGAGTCAGGCAAATTGATATTGGATTTTTCTTCTCAGTAGATCTCTGCTCGAAAGACATCACAAATCTTAGACATCTTACTCAGTCTTACGCAAACCTTACACAGAATGACGTAACAAATAATAAACGAAATTCGTATACAAATCCACGTAATCTAATATTACGAAATCACAAAATTAAACATCATAAATTTATAAACACAGTATTTACGACAAACAAATTACTATAAATTCGACTTTGTGCCCGCTATATTAAAATGCTAAAATTCAATGATCCCATGCTACATTTACCTTTCATACACCACCTTCGTTTCTACATCACCTTTATTTGCATTAATATAAAGGTTATAATAATCCTGGTTAAGGTTTTTTGATGGTAGACTAACTTGGTGATTTGTTAAAGTAAGCTCCTCTACGGTGGATGAGCCTCATCTAAGGATTCATCATCGCGACAGGAGGCCGAGTTTCCCGTGGCTTCCCTCGGGAACACCGTCCCGATATGCAATATTCGTTTACCTTGCCGTGCTTACTCGCAGTTTGTTAACTGTGTTTGACTCTATCAATGGGTTTGAGACACATTGCCATTTCATGGGGTCATTAAAATTAATTTATTATTAATTATAATAAACCAATAAATACAAATCATGTCTCAAACATATTGCGGATACATACTATCTGATCTGAAGAAAAATTGATGTTGAAGACCCCTAGTGCTCTGCATAAAAATTAACCTTCCTATAAAATTATTATGTTAGATGTATATTCGTAAAATTATACGAATATACTTTTAGACCTTTTTACAAACGGTGACTTGATATATTAATACATAAAAAAATAAAATACAAACACACGAATTGATAACCTCTTCCTTTTGGAAGTCGGTTAAAAATAAACATATTACGCTGCTATTTCGCATCACAAATAGAGCTGCGTGAAACTACTTTAATATCTAGTAGGTATTAAGCAAAATAGGGCCAAATAAATAAAAAAATAGTCAATCTCCCACACCATAACAAGAACACCACCATAGTAAACATTAAAGGACTTCCCTGTCAAACGTTCGGCATCCCGCAAATGTCGTGCTACGGGAAAACAGAAATTTAGCGGATAAACTTTATACGCGGCTAATATTTCACGCTAACAAAACAGAACTTCGCTACTCTTTGTTGTTCTAAACGAATTCTTCGCGAACCGCCCCGCTTTGTAGGCATAAATTATTTTTAATTTAACATCTCGGCCGCTTGTTGTGGATTTTTACGTCTTTTTCGCTTTGATGACGAACGTTTTGTCATTTTCGAACGGACTTTGTATTGCATTCTTTGAATTTCGAACGTTCGGCTTTTTTGTTGATGGATATGATATTTCAAAGACGTGCGGTTTTCTTTGTTTTATTGGTACGTAGAAAGATGGGATACCGTATAATATATTTCTAGTTTTAGATAGTTTAATTTCGGCACGATGTCATATGTAATAAATGAGAACTTTTCGCTTATTGAGTTGTTTCAATAAACACCAAATAGAGAATGATTATTGAACCTTTTCAAAGTCTTCAATCAATGCAAATACAATTTGGAATCAACCAAATCGATTTAATCCCCAATCGATAACAAACACTTAATCGTTCGCGTTTTGAATCGCGGCGACATCCGACGCGGCACAACCACGTCATTTCCGCATCCGGCCGGATGTAACAAACGGAGCGCATCTCACACATGCGTGAGATAAATCGTCCGGCTAATCCGCAGTATTTATTTGTCTGCGTCTTGCGGTTGCTCCGTGTCGCATCACAGTTTATGTGTGGTGTGTACTGCCCTTAATTCTTGAATATCAGGATGTTTAAATTTGTTTGTATTGATTGCGTATTGATCGTGTAATCACTACGTTATTGTTTGAAAAACACCCGAATTTATTTATATACTCTTGATTTTGAAGAAATATAAACGCAGCTTTTATACAATCATGAACGTTTGTGAACGCACACAAAGAATTCTATGTTGTCTCTGATTACTTACATTCGAAATTCGAATAAAATTGTTCGCACTGACTTCCACGGTCCTTGTAATTCTTGTAGATTTTTCCTAATATTACAATTGATAATGAAGTATTTTAACAGATTTCCTTAGAAAATATTTTAAAGACTCTGATTTTGAAATCCCTTGCTTAGTGCACTTTATATTCTAAATTAAAGATAATATATATATATATATCTTTCAATTTCCTATGTGAATCTTTAGTTGATACTGCTTGAGTTAATTTGTCCATTGTCAAATATCATCATATACAAAGTTTAAGGCATAGATTTTCACAGCTGACAAATGCTATTAGGCATACAAACTTGATATTATGTAGGTAAAGCAATTTTATCTCCCACATGGTACTAGGCTGTCTTCATGCTAGGCAGTAGATATCTTATGCGAAAGTCTGTCTAGACAGGTACAATTCCAACGTACTGTCTAATTCTGCCACCAGTTAGCAGTGGGCTAATATTATGATTTATTTCAGTTTGAAGGGCATTGTAGCTAATGTAATTTCTGGAACTAATGAATCATATCGGTGAATATCGTTGAATAGGTAGTTCAGTTTTGGAATTTATTGGTGGTATTGCTAATATTTACAAACAGTTTATTATCAACCAATAATACTCATCTCGACTTTCACTTGAAATATAAATAAACGACGTCTATCTAGCCATTAGTATCCCCACAACGAATTTACGCATGATCGTATCGTTAACGTAATAGTTTCGTTTAAGTTAATTTTTGTATGGGAATTTGAACAGCGCCTCTGTGAACGAGTTTGGAACTGAAATACGTCAGCGGAAACACTGCGCGTGTAAACTTTGAATAAATCGTGTAACCATAGACAAGCATGTTTCAAAATGTATGAGAAATGGCAAAGTGTCTCTTTTTTGAGGAATGGTAAATAAAAATAAAATAGCCTTTATTGCTGCTTTTTCCTTACAATTAGTATGTAAATGCCTACTTACTAAACACTTATCTGATTTAATCTATTCTATTATTTGAACTATCGGCAACTGGATGTTTGTGTAGGACAGCTTGTCTGTCGACAAAGGCCTCCTCTAAAGATGGTATCGTATGGAATGGTATCGTCCAACAAATACTAGATACATTAACTTACTCGATATACGAATACTATACGATAATGCGTAAATACATGCTGGGGGTACAGTTGTCCAAAACAAAAATAAAACATCGCCATTTTCCATCTAGCCATCAGTCGTCCAAAATCCACAATAGCTCGTCGATTTCCTTGTCCCCTGACCCGGGCCTCGTTTGCCGCGCCGGCTAATGAACCTCGCATATTGGCGGGGCGCGACCGTCTTAACAACGATACCATGGGGGCTGTATGTGGCTTCAGAATGGATTGGACGTGGTATTGAGAGAGTGTGGAGCGTGGTTAAATAGTTTTATGGTGGAATTGATAGAGTAGGCGTGAGTAGTAGTGACTGCCTCGGTGGCGTAGTTGTATTACGGTACGACTGCAAGGCTGAGGTCTCGGGTTCGATTCCCGGGTCGGTCAAAGTGATATTGGATTTTTCTATTCAGTATCAGCCCGCAGTCTGGAATTTGTGGCCGATATGGCGATAGGCTCGCCCCCTATCACATCATGGGACGGAATACATTTGGCGAAAAGTGGATGCACTAGTTGCGCCTCTGCCTACCCCTTCGGGGATAAAAGGCGTGGGCATGCGTCGTTGATAGAGTAGTATAAATTACCAAATATTGTTTTTGAACAAGTAAAAAATTATGATATTTTTTTGGTGTTTGCTACTCTTGTGCTCGACCCAATAATCATCAGTCGATGTAATTGTCGTCGTATTTTTGTTGGGTATGATACTTCTTACTGTATAATAAATGTGTGTGCATTATAAAATGAGTGTAGTCTAAAGATATATCGGGCATTTTGTGTTCGTCCAAAACTTACGAATTGACACGATGTTGATAGACGCGTCACAGGATTAGAATAAACTCTTCAGAGCTCCACTTCTGTAAAGCTGGAATAAATCAAAATTTCAAATCGTGTTTACGGTTTGAGTTTAATTAAAACATTTATTATGTGAAGTAAAGTAAATCCCCTTTATTTAATTTTTTTGTAGATATTTTTTTTGCTAAGAACACAATAGTGTATAGACGATTTGTTCAATTACCTATGTGGCTGACTATACATTAAACCTCTGAGATTTATCACTCTGTAAGTAACGTTTAATCAATCTTTCCCTAAAATAAGTACCAGCCGTGTCCTTAGCAATATTAGTGATGATATAAAATGTAATATTATTTCTAGTTACAGTTAATTTAATTATAAGTACCTACTTAAAATGTAGTGTATTGCAACTCTGTATCAAAAATGTGAGAGTAATAAAGTTATTATTATCAAAAAAAAATCTAATTCTATACTCTGTCTACATTCTGTCCTGTATTGACTTGGTGTTTCCACTGGTCAAGCAATCTATTCCAGCATTGTACATCATGGTTCGGCGGACATTGGTTAATTACGTGCGATAGTTGGGAGCTCCTCACGAGAGAATGATTGCTGCCGGGAACGAGCCTCTAACTCTGGACTCCACGCTCGTCGACCCACGAAACTAGCGGCGTCAGTATAAGAATTTTACAAATTAAATAAATAAATAAAAATAAAAAGCCTTTTATTTCTTGCAAGTAGGTACAGTATTAAATGAGTAGAATTTTTAATAATCTAACTTAAGCTAATTGTCAATCTTATTTAAAAGAAAAATATAATAAATTATTTTATGCAAGAACCCCTCTTTCTAGGTGAAGGTGAAGGCCTCCTCTAAAGAAATCCATTTTTCTCTATCTTGAGCAATTTGCGGCCAACAGGGGCCAGCTATTTTTATTAATTCGTCTTCCCATCTCGTGTGAGGTCTGCCTTTGAGACGCTTACCGTATGGACCCGTAATTTTACAAATTACAAGAGTTCAATTGAGACACTGGCTTATTTATTTATTTGTAGCCCTCATATTCTGATTCTTAAGTTACAGGAGATTCATTTTCTGATTACCTAGTTAGAGAGCTGTGGGACTGAACTGATATACATACTTATAATGTAAGGAAGCAAAGCAGTAAATAAACAAATTTTTAGCCACAATTCAATTACTTATCTCTATTATATTTGGTGTAATGGACAGACCTGAATGATAATATTTTAAAACTAGGTGTAATTTTTTAGGTACTACGTGTCCTAATTAGTTTCACTTTGCCTAAAAATGTTATACAACAGTTATAGTACGCACGCATACTCACGCCTTGTATCCCCGGAGGGGTAGGCAGAGGCGCAACTAGTGCACCCACTTTTCGCCGTGCGTATTCCGCCCCATGATGTGATAGGGTATAGTACAGTTATTGTAGTAGTATGTAATGTACATATTACTATCGTATAATACAAGAAAACTATCTCTGTTATTATTTTGAATAATATTAATCGTTGGTTTCGTGGCCCACGGCAAGCTAAGCACGTAGACGGTAATGTCATTCTGGCGCACAACAACTAGTTTATGGGCGCATTTCGTTGTTCGCACACAAACTGTGATCAACTGTGTTCAAAGCACACACACACACACACATAACTAACACCGCACGTGTTCTGCACTGATCATTTCGTTGTTCGCTCTCCTACACTCCTTAATTATCTTACAATTGTTTTACTGTTTGTTTTCTGGCTAGACATAAAGGTGCAATCGGTTTATTATTATGGTGATGTCAAATCTTTAAAAATAATTTTTAACACGTTTCTACGAAATTAGGACAATAAAGAAATATTTTCTTCATTAAGATTTTTCCGTTTAATGTAAAAATACTCAGTGAATCAATAAGTTTTAAGACTGCCTCGGTGGCGTAGTTGTATTACGGTACGACTGCAATGCTGAGGTCTCGGGTTCGATCCCCGGGTCGGGCAAAGTGATATTGAGTTTTTCTATTCAGTATCAGCCCGGAGTCTGGAATTTGTACCCGATATAGTGATAGGCTCGCCCCCTATCACATCATGGGACGGAATAACAGCGAAAACTGGGTGCACTTAGTTGCGTCTCAGCCTACCCCTTCGGGGATAAAAGGCCTGAGTATGTGTGTGTGTGTCAATAAGTTTTCTGTGTTTATTTTACTGAAACCAACAAAAGCGTCAGTTATAAGCCAGGCTAGTCCCTAGATACATTTAATTGTTTTTCAACAATGCCCACCAATGTTATCTAAAATTCCTATTAACCCAAGATAATCAACCTATCGATGTTTGAAACACTGACCGGGATCATTAAACTCCATTCCCGAAACCCATCGGTGGCGCCCCCGGCGGGAACCCGGGTTATTATCCCTTCGGTACTCCAGTGACAAACTCATAAACATTCGTCACTGAGCGGACCGTCCAAGTAATTGCGAACCGCAATAAAACAACCAGCAGTAATTGACCCCGAGGTTGCATCGATCTAGTATAAATCAGTCCCCGTGTAACGCGGTAGGTGGGTCGATGTAATCTGGCCGGGTATTACTTATTAGTGCCCCGAAACGTTTAGCCGATGCCGTTCTAAATTTGAACGAATAATTTACGAACGGTTACTCTTGACACCCGCTCAGCATGTAGGGTTGTCAATTGATTGTATCGATCGCTAACATTATGTTCCTGAGACACCGTATTTTTCGTTGTGTTTATTGATAAAAAATACATTGTATAGGTATAATTTTAGAATTAGTGTTTCCACACAAGGTTCTCGGCGTATAAGTTCGAAATTTAATAATTACATCGGAATGCAAAACAAAAATTCCATACTTGATTGAGAAAAATCTCTGAACACCTGAAAAGACTTTACCTTGTCAACATTATCATCGACTTTTTATGTTCGTTTGTTTTCAATTCATAAATCCGTCACCTGCCAACCCTGCAAACCTGATGAATAATTACGGCCGATGTCCCTTAGGCCGTCCGCATACCCATTATTGATGCGCGGCCCGTCACACCAGCGCTCGGTACAGAACAAAACAACCTCGCGGCCCGCCTAATGTCCACTCCGAAATTACCATGATCGGTACATAAAAGTCCACTCGTAATGTGACCATAATCTGATAATGCATACAATTTCCGCTGTTTAGAGGCAGTTATGGTAAACGCTCATTTACTTTGGACGACATGGAGTTTTGGACGAAATATTGTATTAGCAGTTCTTTTGTTTTTAGCTGATTTAAAAAAACAAGTCTCTTAATTCGACTGTTACGTTATTTTTTTTTGTTTAAAAGGTTGAAATAGCTTTTATATTAATTCTATATTAGTTTGGTCTACCCGGATTTAATAAAAAAAATTTAATAATGGCATTTGTGTTCACATTTTGCCAATGTCAAGTTTGGTTTGTATATTTTATTATCTGTAGTATGTCGAAGTAAAGCAGTGGCTACCTTACCAAGACTTCATCGAGGAGTTTTGGCGGCAACAGAAAAAACTCTTGATTAGCACAATTATTTCAATTCACTTCATTTGAGCTCTTTAATAGAACTATATTGGATAATATACCACCATAATTATGCAATATAATACTAAATGTCACCAAAATAATGAATTAAAACAAGAGCACCTCATGACACTTCCAAGTTCCCGACAAAACCCCATGGATTTAATATTTGACCGCATGGGTTACTCAAAGTCTATCTATGATTTTTTAAATCTCCCAGAAGTCAGGCTGCGGAAACCATTTTATTAAGTCTTCTTAGAAATGCACTTTATAATTTTAGTGTAACTCTATACATGAAAAATTTATGAGGCCATTATTCTGTCATCATTTATAAATTATGAAAATTACACTATAATCGCTCTGTATTATTAAATACAAAATTTTTACTTTAATGACAGTGAGGCCATGTTCGCCTCAATTTAAATATTTAAAATTATGCTTACTCTTGTTACAATTATACATACCTACTTACCATCACGCCTTTATACCTTCTCCAGGAGTAGGTAGAGATGTTACCACACCCATAGTTCACCAGCTATCGTAAGACCTGGGCAAAGCCTATTGCCATTTACAAGGCATTTTTCGAGACTCCGAGCTGACTGACGCTGATACAATCATAATAAAAAAAATCTAATCATATAATTGTCCTAAAAAATATCAACAATCTCCTACTAGTCTTTCTGTCAAAACCAAAAGCATCTTTGTCTATGAAACTAAAGATTGTAGTTCTGTATCTGTGGAGGCACTGAGGTAATTAATGAAGCGGCGTGTCTCGCCCTCTGTCCATCTAAATGATCGATACGAGAGTCCGTCAACCTCTTTAGTGACCTCTGCGGGTCAGATCTTGCAATCACTGTGTAATTATCTCCTTACCATTTATTTTTAGCTTTAAAAGTTGATACATTATCGCTTTGGTAACTAAATGATTACGTAGAGTTCTGCTTCCAAGCGATATGTAAACACTATTATGTTTTGGCTTGGAAGGATTATATTTTCCTATAAACAGCACCATCAATAATTTCAATAGAATGATGTGTATAGTAACTGCCGGACTGCCGAGACGAATGTCAAAAGTTATGTGTATTCTTTGTGAATTTACGCTCGCTTTAACGGTGAAGGAAAAACATCATAAGAAAACTGATAATCCTGAGAAGTTCTTTATAAGAATTTTGAAGGTATGTGAAATCTGCCAACCCGCACTAGGCCAGCGTGGTGGACTAAGGCCTAAACCCTCGTAGAGTAGAGGAGGCCCGTGCTCAGCAGTGGGCAGTATATAATACAGGGCCGATATGGTATGGTATGGTAATAGTACCTACTTTAAAATTTTGGATACCTACTGACAATAATCTAATTTATGCTAGTAGTCGCATCCCATCAAAATTCACAACCAGAGGTAGACAAACATTAGAAGTGCGCAAACTTCGCGTGTCCAAACCCCATCTTATGGCCCGCAGGGGGCCGTGGTGTCCTTCCAAGTAATTACCCGCCCTTGTCTTACTCGCACATAAATAACCACCATATTTATTTGGGGTCGGTGACAAACTTATTTCCTTGTTCTTGATGTTTTGTTTTTTCTGTGACACACACGTATTGATGTTGGCTGTACCGTGTACGGTTTAATATTTAAATTTCGAATTCCGAATGGCCAATATTGTTTAATGCAAATATGAGTAAAAATTCTATAAATTTGAATATTATTTTAGATTAGGTTCTTAACTAATTTTGAAGATATACTATAAACAACATACATAATATTAGTAGTTGGTTCAAATAATATTCCAGTTAATTCTTATTAAAATACTATTTAGAATCGATACTCAACCTATTGAAAGCTATATTACATAGATGTTAATGCCAACATTTGAATGTTTTATAGATACCAACATTATTTAATACCGTGTTCATATAATAATGCTTTCCATTCGACATAATGTAATCGAATCAGCAGAAAGGACAGTAACAACAACCATCAGTCAATTATGAGGCAATAAACACTCCCTTGTTAGTTCTATCCACCTGGAAAAATATAATAACGATGCGTCAAGAACCTTAAGGTAGCCTTAATGTTAAATGAGGTGATCCATCAGGGCAAAGGGCGTTAAGGGCCCAATAAATTAGTTGGGGACAGTGGGGATAATAAACAGCGGAGTGCCAGTGCCAAATAACTTGTTACAACTCGCCCTGTCCCCCCAATTGACTAATTACCACACTTTGTTTTCTGCACCCTGTGAAATGGAATTAGGTGCGAAATTGTTGTTCCCGAAATGGATGGACGTTGATCAAACGGATTAAGGCGATTTCGGCCTGTCGACGACCTTATGTATCAATGTAAACGAATGCTATTCATTTAGATAAACAAAAAAGAGTTTGTGTCAGTGCAAAATAAGTATCTCAATATCCACTAGTATAGCTTGAAAGGTAATAATTACAAACACTGTCCATAGTACATTATAACTCAATGTACTGCCCCCCAATTCACATATTGTAAGAACAATAACCATCCAATTACAATATTTTTACAAATCTCATTTTTAAAATAAACAATCTGGCAACACGGAGCTAACCGCGCGCGCATCTATCACGCTAATCTACGCGGGGCGGCGCGCATAAATCTATGCGCGGGCGCCGCGTAAAGCACTCGCGCGGCGTCGAACAACGATGCCCACTCAGCCGGCAGATAGCGACAACACGGTTTATCGCAGCCGGTGACAATAATGCCACAACACGCTGCAGTGTTGCCACACTAACGGGTGGCGGATTGGTTGTTATTTTATTTTTGACAATGTAGAGTTAAAAAAAAATTAGTACTTTAATCAGAATACGTTTTTCAGCATTATAGTCCAAGGTTGATGTTTTATTTTTTATACAAACGATGCTATCGAAATCATAATGCCAAAAGGGTCCCTTAATAATGTCGCCAATATTATATTTTACTGCGTGTAGCTGTCATTAATTTTAATGACCCAATATATTGTACAACTAATAATATTTTTCCTCGCGTTATTTAAAACGTTCATGAAAGACCAATCCTATTAATTTTATAGTCATCATTAATAAAGTATACAACAAAAATAAAGAGCAACGCGAAATCTCGACAAAACATATAAATCGAACGAACCATCGATATTGACCATTACAATAGTATCGACAAAAAATGTCACTGTATCGCAGTGGGAGGCTGCGTTATCGAATTACGATTTACAACGTTTGAAATATCAGCTGAAGCTCGTGTCGCATCGTGTGTTTATCTTTTCCCTTTACGTTGTTTTGCGAAATGCAGTGTCACACGGTCCTTTTGCCATAAAGCAAATACTTTTTATGCAAAAATGAATTCGAAATTCGAAATTTCTTGTAATACAGGCATGATGATTTGACTTTTTAAAGTATTTAAATTTGGAATAAACCAATTTTAATTTTGAATTCAAAAGAATGTCAGGTAAAATGTGTCGTGGGAAAAAACGCGCTACGAATCTATTTCGTTTTATTGGGATTGTTTGAGAGACTAACGCGTGACTGACGTATTGGTCTCTCGACCAATCACAAACACCAAAAAATAAAATCAAAGAAAATATATTTTTTTTAAAGACAAACTTTTATTTAAATGCTCTAAAAAAAACTTTAAATTTAATCAAACTTTGTTTAATACTATGCAGAGATAAAAGCTTTGCGCGAGATTTACTTTTGTCAAGATTAAATTACATAATTAATGTATTATCTACACAAGTCCGCCCTATTGGATTCAGAATGACGTCATTTAGCTAACAATGCATTGTCACCCAAACTAAAAATGTATGCAAAATTTCAACACAATCGGATGAGGGTAACTGATTCAAAATTGACTTGCAAAATTCCACCCGAACAAACATAGTTACATACATATATACAAGGCAAGTTAAATAAAATTAAACGACATCATCTAACGAGTTGCGTTTTTTGCCACTTTCTAAGCCCTTAGCCCACTGGCTATCTATAATAATCATAATTATAGAGTGTCGCATTTGGTCATTTAGCGGTGGCCAAAGTATTCATAAAGACTAAATGAAAAATCATGAAGCTATCAAAGTAGTTATACCAACCAACCAACTCCATATATCCATTTCTGTAAATGTCCCGTATTTTGTACCATTCAATTTCGATACAAGTTACGAACCAATGCAAGAGAGCATGTATTTTTTATTTTATTCCAAATTCTGTTTGCACGAATCAGATGTCGGGATAGTAAAGTGGTAAAGCTGGACCAGTGATAGCTGTATTTCAAATGCGGAGTGTTTACGTCGTTAGTGTGAATTTTTCACGTGGTTCCGATATACCGACCTCTGTCACTGATTTGTCTCAAATTTAATACAGGAACGGAATCTGAATTTAAAAAACTGCTTATGATTCAAATATTTCCTATGCAATGCAATCAGCCCTGTATTATATACTGCCCACTGTGACCACGGCCTCCTCTACAACTGAGAGGGTTTAGGCCTTAGTCCACCACGCTGGCCTAGTGCGGGTTGGCAGACTTCACATACCTTCGACATTTATGTAGAATTCTCATGTATGTAGGTTTCCTCGCGATGTTTCCTTCACCTTTAAAGCGAACGATAATTGATAAACAATACACACTTAACTTCGAAAAGTCAGAGGTGTGTGCCTTGGGTTTTGAACCTCCGGACATTGTCTCGGCAGATTCACATATTTCCTTTTTTTTTTTTTTTTTTTTTTTTTTTTTTTTTTTTTTTTTTTTTTATTGCATTTAATGACGAGACGAGCATGCCGTTCGCCTGATGGTAAGCGATACGACCACCCATAAACAGTAGCAACACCATCCAGCACCTTGACTAACAAAGTACTGTGTGGCATTCCACTGCGCTCGTCACCCTGAGACATAAGATGTTAAGTCTCATTATGTCCAGTAGTTATACTATATATATATATGTAATAGCTATAAATTATAATATTTCCTATAAAATGTTATAATTTATAGCTATTACAATTTCATTTGTAAAGCAACTTCTTATCCTTCCACTTCTGTAAGATCAAAGAGAGTGCATCTTACAGCAGCCAGTGTAAGCTACCACAAATAATGTGTACTATATTCACATAATGTATGCCCTATTACTCTATTATTAAAACTAATATTATTTCTCTTCATCCTAAGAACCTAGTAAGTAGTTTTCAAATATAACGAAAGATGAGCCCTAATAATTTACAATGACACCCTGATATCGTCTCTTAGTCGGATACACAGCATCATAATCTAAACACACATCGGTCCTTCAATAAATCCAGAAAGCACAAATCTACATCACCTCTGAATAAAATAAATTCTCATAATTTCAAAAATACAGCCCAAATCCGTCACCCAACCCGGCCATCAATACGAACGACGCCCCGGGAGACTCGTAGAGCCGCGAAAAATCATTCCACGGCTAAAATATCAATAAAACAAATACCCCCCACCTGACGTCTGGGACTCGTTGGGACCCATTCGGAATTTGAAATGCTCTCTAAATGCACTCCTGGCCTTTCACGGGACAAGTTATTTTTTAGCGTAATGGCGATCGTAACCGCAAATCGACGATTATAGCGTCGTGTTATGTGATTTACATCTATTTGTGTCTTTTTATTGGCGTTATTAACATTTGTAGGGAACAACAGTCGAGCGTGTGAAATATTCAGTGTTTCACGATGCGTTAGGTGTGGAGCAACAATCAGCATATGATTTTGAATACCTAAAAGCCAAACTCGGTATGGTGTATGATCAGCATTAGAGGAACGTGGCCTCGAATACCGCATAGGAACTGGTGACTTTTGAAGTATTGACTTTAACCGTATCTTATAGAGAAAGTTATCATCAATCTAGTTACTCGTCAAAAGTATGCATACTAAACTTATTTCAGCCAAATGCATTCTAAAGTACAAATCCTGCGACACACCAAACCCATAATTTGACAAATCCAATTTATTTTCAAAAATGGAATAGTATTCGTGACATTATAAAAAGAACATTAGCGAGTATCCAATTCCGCGTATTCACGAACTCAATATCGATATAAATCGAGTGCTCGGAGGCGAGAGACAGAGGACGGACGCTCCCCTATCTTAAACAGCCACACCGGCTATTTATTGGTGGTAATTAAAAAGAAAACAGACAAAAGACCCACAGCTGACCGGAACGTGCGCCGAACGCTAAGGAACTAGTGATGTTATTGCTCTATCGATAATCTATTTTAGTAGGTATTGGTTTGAATAAAATCTCAAACAAATATACACTTCATAAAAGAGTAATTTTCCTTCCGCAATAAATGTGTTCTATACTTCCAATTTCTTTTTTTCCACTCTAATGTGAAGGTAAGCATACTTTTCAAGCATTATTATGCTGTATACTGGGAAAAAAAATTACTAGTACTTACAACCAGGCCGCTGCCCAACATGCCCCTCTATAGGACCCAGTCTCGAACAAGTCGTGTTAAAAAGCCCACACAAAGTTTTTTCTGGCATGGAAATTCAATCCAGCCTACTATTTTTTTTTTATAGCGTCGAATGAAGATGCTAGCATACCGTTCGCCTGATGGTAAGCGATATGACCACCCATAAACAGTACCAACATCATCCAGCACCTTGATTTACAAAGTACTGTGTGGTACTCCACTGCGCTCGTCATCCTGAGACATAAGATGTTAAGTCTCATTATGTCCAGTAGTTAGACTAGCTACAATGGCCTTCAAACCGCAACACAACAGTGCATGTACACTGCTGCTTGGCGGTAGAAATAGACATTGCGGTGGTATCTACCCAAACGGACTCTTACATATGAGAGACCTACCACCAGTAAATATTTAAATATATTTAATTGAAAGCTACCATCAGAAAAGCGGCGATAGCCTAGTTGGGAGTGGAACGGACTGCCGAGATGAATGTCCGCAGGTTCAAAACCCAAGGGCACACACCTCTGACTTTTCTAAAAAGTGATGTGTGTATTCTTTTTGAATTATCGCTCGCTTTAACGGTGAAAAAAAACATCGTGAGGAAACCTGCATATCTGAGAAGTTCTCTATAGGAATTTTGAAGGTATGTGAAGTCAGCCAACCCGCACTAGGGCGGCGTGGTGGACTAAGGCCTAAACCCTCTCAGTTGTAGAGGAGGCCCGTGCTCAGCAGTGGGCAGTATATAATACAGGGCTGGTATGGTACCATCAGACGCATCAGGCATCTTCTAGCACGGAATATGAAAATTCCTTTCCTCAGTAAACTAATGGAACCCAAGACTGAGTGATAGCTTTAAACAAAGTATCGATAGTTCATCGACTAACGAGAACAACACTCATACTACATCACAAGTCGGTCGTGCAAAGAGGACTTTTATCAGTCGCGACCGATACCAATACTCCTAGATTCCGACACATAATTTATTGCCACCCCACTGTTGTGAAGTCTCCGCAGCTCCGTGCACAGTAATTTAGGTTTTATTTCTTTGTATTAATGTTATTTTTTTACTGTGATTTCGCGTTATTTAGAAATTTCGGTGTGTGAATATAGTTAATTTTGGGAAAGATAAGTCGTTACAAAAATTATATAGATGTCTTAACTCTAGATTTTCACCATCTAAAATCCCCAAGACAGAAACAGAAATTAAAAGTTACATCGAAAAATTACGAGCGCACACAGAACATATAGAAACAGAGTGTATTGATATCCAAAAATATTACAATATCCTGGAAAGAGGTATAACAGTGAGCTTAAAATGTAAAAACACTACAAATCCTCATCAACACAATATTTTCTCTGAAGACACAGTCCAACTTATAAAAAGGCGCACGGAACTACTACATATAAAGAATAAAACTAAAGATATGAAAGAAGAACTCAGTAGAACATACAAAAAGGCCAATAGATCAATACGCAAAGACTACAAAAATCACAGATATGAAATTATTTCAAGAAACATTGAGAATTTTAGAAGTGCCAAAAAAGGCTTTAAAGAATTAACTACACACAAATCATGGATTCAAAAACTCGAGTACAACTCACAAGAAACAAAATCTAGAAGAGATGTTATAAGCCATGCAACAAACTTTTACAAAAATCTATACAGGAAACAAAATAACACTGAAATGGAAGCGCAAACAAGTCACATAAAGACGAGTGACAGCATCAGACCAATTGTTGACTCCGAAGTTTACGAACATATAAAAAAGCTGAAGGCCGAGAAGAGCCCCGGACCAGATGGAATATGCAATGAAGCCCTTAAAATAGGAGCACCTATTATAACTCGCCACTTAACGCAATTATTTAATATGATACTAGACGAAGAAAAAGTACCAACACAATGGTGTACATCAGATATAATTTTGCTCTTCAAAAAAGGGAACCCCTTAGACGTAGGGAACTATAGACCCATAAGTCTGTTGGCAAGTATATACAAATTATTTTCATCTGTAATACTAAAGAGAATATCCGACGACATTGATAAACAGCAACCAAAGGAACAAGCGGGATTCAGATCAGGCTTTAGTACAATGGACCACATACAGACATTAGAACAAGTTATAGGAAAATACAGAGAATACAATAGACCTCTGTATGTGGCCTTCATTGACTACAGCAAAGCTTTTGACAGTATTAGTCACAGTTCAATCTGGAACGCACTACAACAATCAAACATTAATTCTAAATACATCAATATCTTGAAATATATTTATACAAAAAGCACGAGCAGAATAAAATTAGAAAAAAGAGGAGACGAAATAAACATAGAACGAGGCGTCAGGCAAGGAGATCCTCTATCCCCAAAACTGTTTATAGCAGTACTTGAAAATATTTTTCAAAAACTGGAGTGGAAAAACAGGGGAGTGTACATGAATGGACACTATTTAAGCCATCTGAGGTTCGCTGATGATATTGTTGTAATAGCTGAAACTGCCAAGGACCTAGAGGAAATGTTGACATCACTTGATCGCGAAAGCTCCAAAATCGGCCTGGAAATGAATGCAGATAAAACGAAGATAATAACCAACAATCGTGAACGCCCAATAGAGATAAAAGGTAACAATATAGAATATGTCAGTGACTACATCTACTTGGGAAAACTAATTTCTTTTAAAACGTCAAACAATGAAGAAGAAGTCACAAGAAGAATTAACACAACTTGGAAGAAATTTTGGGCACTAAGAGAAATCCTCAAAGGGAGCTACAACTTGCACATGAAAAGGACAATATTTGACACATGCCTACTACCCTGCTTGCTGTATGGTTGCCAAACTTGGGTATTCACAAACAAAATAAAACAAAAAATCAAATGCAGTCAGACAGCAATGGAAAGAAGCATGTTGAAAATTAGAAGAATCCATAAAATTAAGAACCAAGACATTCGTCAAAAAACTAAACTTACCGATGCTCTCAAGCACGCACTTTCATTAAAGTGGAGATGGGCCGGTCATATCTCACGATACCCAGACAGAAGATGGACCATTGAAGCCACACGATGGAAAGGACCAAAGGGGAAAAGGAATGTCGGTCGACAATTAAGACGGTGGGCTGATGATATAATACACGTCGCAGGAAACGACTGGATAAAGTTAGGCAAAGACAGGGAGTCATGGAAAAGGATGGAGGAGGCCTATACCCAAATAGGGGTCCATATCTCATAAACAATACTAACATTAATTATAAGTATTTTCTTTTCTTTGTAATTTTAAGCTATAACCTACTAACAAATACAGAAATGTAAAATGAAATTGAAGATATGGAATACATGGCTTTATTATTATTATTATTAACTCTAGATTTACTTACTTTGTCAAAAAAATATGTCGAATACCAGAATAAGTACTTTCACTAGTTTAGAAAATAGTCACAACTCAGACATAATGCGTAAGTAATCAGTAACATACAATTTAAGTTAAAGTGACTTGATTATTGATATACATATTTTATATACTTTCTAATAACCAGAAAATCGTAATTCCAGGTCAAATCAGTGAAAACGTGACACTGCGTATTCTAGAAGACTTGTTTAAATACAATTCTTGATTCTATCCCAAGAATCTTCTGGTAAGTAGGCTAATTGAGAACTCAAATTTTCCATGTTCCTAACAGTTTTCATATTTAATCATTGTTAATCGAGACTTTATTAGTGCCTTCGTAATTTGACTTTGCTAAAAGGACCTAAAAAAAAAGTCATTGCAATTAAGCTAAAGAGAAGCCACATGTAAAATCATATCCGCAGTAAACAGTGATGTTAGGCTCCGTGCGGAATATTAAGCAGATCCGTATGACGTATAGCGCTTGGGGGAACGTCTGTAATTCACAACTTTTTCGCCTCACCTACACTCACCTGCGAATTAGGGACGCTAGGGATGTGAAGGGTAGCGGATATATGGCGGGCATGTGGCGGATATGTGAAAAATAATTGGTGTAAGTTATATATTTGTAGGTAGGCAACATGACATCTGATGTAAAAATAAATTCAATTTCTTATGTTTGTATTACGAACGTTGCAGTTACTCGCAGTGCTTTATAATGTAATGTCCAAGATATTGACATTATTTTTGAGCGGTCGTCTCGCTTACTATCAAGCGAGCGGCTAGCTCGTCTCTCCAAAAATCAAATTAGTTTCATCTCTTAGTACCTAAAATATTTTCTATGTATTGAAACACGTGTCCGCTCCAAAAAGTAAATTTTTCGTTAAAATTCAGCATGCGATCCCGATAACACCTGTTTACAGATGTTACAAATTACAATATGGTGTAGACAGAATAATCATCTGAAATCTCGCTTTGAATATTCAACCCATGTTTTGATGAGATACCCGCATATCCGCAGCACATCCCTACAAAACTTCCCGCCGTCGCAAGTTCAGCCCCACTGACAGCGCTGCGGTCGCGACTTCAACCACTTGCAACTTTCCATGTGATTTATATTTCAGCCGGATATTAATGTTAAAAACTCCGCAAAACTGTTGCCTTTTAAACTTATATCTTACGTTTGTATTGCAATGCTTTTACGTTTGGAATTTGAATATTTCAAATATGGAACGAATTTACTGCCTCGGTGGCGTAGTTGTATTACGATACGACTGCAATGCTGAGGTCTCGGGTTCGATCCCCGGGTCGGGCAAAGTGATATTGGATTTTCCTATTCAGTATCAGCCCGGAGTCTGGAATTTGTGCCCGATATGGCGATAGGCTCGCCCTCTATCACATCATGGGACGGAATACGCACGGCAAACAGTGGGTGCACTAGTTGCGCCTCTGCCTACCCCTTCGGGGATAAAAGGCGTGAGTGTGTGTGTGTGTGTGTGTGGAACGAATTTAAAAATTGGCTAAGGAATGCTGTGGATCAATATGCCCTAGTTGCCCCCCGAGGCAATTCTTGTGCGCTGGGTCTTCACACCCAATGCACGCCCATGCGCGGGGGGACATTAGTCGCGGGCCGAGGCACACAGTCAGTGTGTATACCTCCTGGTTGTTAATCACATTGAGGCATAAAAGGGCCCGCGAACAATACCTGGCACCCTCTCTTTCTGCCCATCCTGGGAACCTTCCTCCCTTTGCCCACCTTCCCTTCCATATTCCTCTCCCAGGTCCCCCCCAGGCCCCTGCAGTCGTTAAGCCGGGGGACTCCAGTATCCCATTCGCAGGTTTCCCCCGGTGTAGACAGCAGGATCACCTATCCAAAAAAAAAAAAAACAAAAAAAAAATATGCCCTAGTTAATTATAATACTACTAGTTGTGTGCCCACATTTTGTTTTCGAGGACTTAGATATATCAGAGCCTGATAAGTTTTAAAGTACTGTAATGATCCATTTTTATGATCTATCTGCCTGCATCTATATCTGCACTACCCTGAGGTTGCCTGGGAGAGAATGCTCTTAGCAGTAAGTCCACCTCTATACCTCGTGTAAAAAGTGTATTAAATATATAAATTGCAAATATCTTAAAATGACGATAAGTTTACCGATATTTGATTTTAATGACACAAAGTGTTTTGCTCCCAATAATGCTCTGTCTATCTGAGAAAACTACATGAACATCCGTTCAGTAGTTTCGAAGATGTGCGGTAACAAACATACAGAAAAACATACAGAAATGAATTCTAAATCTCGCTAATTTGTATGCTTACTCTTCTTCAGTCACGCTCTTTCTTTTTTATCACTTCTCTTTCAGAGTATGGACGCACCGGCTACTGCTGTTTATTATAATTAACTAGCATTGCGCGCGGCTCCGCCCGCGTGGAAAAGATTTTCCGGGATAAAAAGTAGCCTATAGCACTCAGGAGTAATGTAGCTTCCTATTAGTGAAAGAATTTTCAAAATCGGTCCAGTAGTTCTCGAGATTAGCGCGTTCATACAAACAAACAAACAAACTCTTCAGCGTTATAATATTAAGTATAGATATGTATATAGTGGCATCACGCCCTTTTCCCTTTACACGGGTAGGCAAAGGTTTGACTAAAAGCATCCAAACAAAGCTACACGTCATACCTAAGTATACTAAAATAAAAAAATATTCTCGTAAACATACTATCACAGCTAATTTTGAATGCAAAATGGAAGTTTTATTTATTAATCATTAGTTATTACTTTGCTCACATTAATGGACGTGTTTAAAATGCTCTATGCAATTACATCTTGATTGAAATCATCTGATTACGGCCAGTTATTTTTATTGCATTAATAAAAATTCTACTTATAAAGCTAGGTTCAGGCGTTCCATTGTACAATGTGAAATTAATTAGGGTAGTTCCTCATTATAATTTGGTATCAATAATTTTCAATGAAATGTTATATGGTAATAATCTAATGGCCTAGTTAAAATTGAATGTCACAGTTTCCGTTACGGTGAAAATACTAGTTTTTGTTATAATGTAAGAAAATCTAACAACGAACTTTTCTTTCAATTTTATTCCGTTGCGGTTTAAAGTTTTTCCCAAGAAACTGGGCTGCCCAGCGCTATCTAAATTTGCAATACTGCTAATTCTAACATGCAATAATTATAACCTATTGGGAGGATTGTTTTTATTTGTTTTTGTCTCGAAATAAAAGACTTTAGACATTAACCGTGCTCGCTGCCTATCCAGTATTCAAACATGCTTCCTACCGACACAATATGAGCTATCTATGATAATAAAATACAAAACCCAGCAGTATCTCAACTAAATACAACTTCATTTTCAATAAAAATAGTTTAACGTCAAGATAAAATCGTTTGACATGCCAATGTTGGGTATAAATAATAAAAATGCGTCAATAAAGACAATTGATACGTTATGAGCGCCGGTGTTACCGGGCATGGACGCATCCAGGATCGGGAGTCAGAATATTATGGACTTCTTTCTTGAATTTACATATACCATTTTCATCTGGTGGTAGGTCTCTCGTATGTAAGAGGCCGTCTGGGTGGGTACCACCGCAATGTCTATTTCTACCGCCAAGCGGCAGTGTGCATGCACTGTTGTGTTTCGGTTTGAAGGACATTGTAGCCAGTGTAACTACAGGACATAGTGAGACTTAACATCTTATGTTGACAATGGATGACGAGCGCAGTGGAATGCCACACAGTACTTTGTAACTCAAGGTGCTAGATGGTGTTGCTACTGTTTATGGGTGGTTGTATCACTTACCATCGAGCGAACGGCATGCTCGTCTCGTCATTCAACGCCATAAAAAAAAAACTACTGAGAGGGTTTAGGCCTTAGTCCACATGCCTTTTTAGGGTACGTAGTGTTGCTACACTCACATTTCGCAAGCTATAGGTTCCATGTAATAGGGGGGATCGTATGGCATTTACCGCGCTGAATTTCCACGTTTTTCCTTTTTCTTATACTTAGCTTTTTTCCCCAATTTTTCATAACTAAACTAACTCACATGACTAACTGTATCTTCTAGCTGGTAAATCTGACGTATGCAAGAGTCCGTGTGAAAAGACCTCGTTATTCTGAAGAATGAAAAAAATTTGGCCAACCAATTTATATTTGAAGAAAATATTATCACACTAATCGAAACCAAACTATTATTTTCGGAGAGCAAATAGGTGACAGGTAAAGTGAGTGATATTACTAAGCTAGTTACCTACCTCTAGTCTATGGCACCTGACCCCCAATTCCCTTGCATACGTCCACGCGGACGCGTATTTATGGTTAGCGGTGGGCATCGACACGCGGACCCAGGTTCGATACCCGTCCGCGCAAAAACGCGTCCGACACATCGGCCCAGTGTAATATAATGCGAAATGATCGCTCGTAATGTGTGTACCGTGCAAAATATTACGGAACACTTGCATCGGTAAGGATGTGGCTCTACATGCAAATGGCGTGTTGAAGGTCATAAATAAATGTTTTAATTTCTATTGTGATTATTAGAATCTTAGAGTAGTGTAGTAAATTATTTTTAAAAGTTATATGGTCAATGTTTTCGTAGTTTTTTTTTCCTCTTAGCCTATATATTTATGACTCATACCAGAGCTAAAGTCTTCACATTCTTTTGAATGAACTCAGACTATAATCCACCTCTATAATGGCTTATTGTAGGCTAGGAGACAGTTTCAAGTGTGGAGATCCAATTAAATTAATTAAAACGTATTTTCATCTAAGAAAACAAAAATTGCTATATTCAAATTTTTCTATATAAAAAATATATTTTTCTTAAACTGAGTCTTTGATATCTGTACGTTGCGTACAGTGGGTATTTATGATAGAATGATATAGATAATTGTTGAATGAGTTAAACCCCTTCTTTGATTGTTTTTTTTTATTATATTGATTAGCTTTGATAGTATGATAATAATTACGCCCAGATTGATTGATGACCGAATGCGTACTGATTGGACATGCCACTATAACAGTACGAATGGCATAAAATGCTGATGATACAATTTAGTTCAGTGTACGTCTGCCATGTATCCAAGTTTAACTAAAAACCCTTACGCGGAAATATCTTGAAACCTACGTTGCCTGATATGATAGTTATTCTTTAAAAACCAAAAGTAGAGCAACATTCTCTCGCGCAGGCCGTCATCGTCCCACGGCGAGGTTACTTTATAGTCGTGTCATATCGGTTAATGGCTCGCGCTCTTTGTCGCCGCTCGCCGTCGCAGCCGGCACTCGGCAGCCGCTGTGCGTATATCAGCCGATATCGCGCGACATCGCGCTCCGACGGGAAGTCGCGTGGAGCCCATTCCGCAGCGTTGTCTTTGTCCTTGTTTGATGGGTTGTGTTTGGTTATGTTGAGCTGTCATTTTAAATGGTGGTATATAGAATTGTGGTATATTTTGACTAGGCTTTTTTGTAAGCTTGTATGGTTTTGTTTATACATTACTAGCATTGCGCGTGGCTCCGCCCGCGTGGAAAAGTTTTTCCGGGATAAAAAGTAGCCTATAGCACTGAGGAGTAATGTAGCTTCCTATTAGTGAAAGAATTTCTAAAATCGGTCCAGTAGTTCCTGAGATTAGCGCGTTCAAACAAACAAACTCTTCAGCTTTATATAATAGTATAGATAGATATAGATAAACCCGCGTACGGGCTTAATTTTATTGTCTTCTTGTTATTCCGACCTAATTACCGCAACGTAAGGTTTTTAAAGGACTTTCAATAGCATTTTCTTTTCAAATAGTTTATGCTACATTTGACTCCGGGAAAGAACTTTTACATTAGGCATTGCCACACGCAATACATAGCAAGAACCTATAGTACCGACACGCTGCGATGGTCGTTTTGATGTTTGTTCGCTCATCAAGTTTCGTATTAATTCATAACTACGTTGGAGGAGCTCATTACTTTTTTTTTATTCCATTGAATGACGAGACGAGCATGCCGTTCGCCTGATGGTAAGCGATATGACCACCCATGTTTATGGGCAAATCTACTGTTTAGTAGCAACACCATCCAGCACCTTGAGTTGCAAAGTACTGTGTGGCATCCCACTGCGCTCGTCATCCTGAGACATAAGATATTAAGCCTCATTATGTCCAGTAGTTACACTGGCTACAATGTCCTTCAAATCGAAACACAACAGTGCATGCACACTGCTGCTTGGCGGTAGAAATAGACATTGCGGTGGTACCCACCCAGACGGACTCTTACATATGAGAGACCTACCACCACTAATAATTACTGTAAATTATTGTCAATATTGGCGTGCCATAAAAAATATTGGAATGTATAATTTTACGACAAAACTCGGCATTTGTTTTTCGAAATTAGAAATATTTAAAAATGAAATCTAATACGATTGTCACTTATGTGATGATGGGCTAGTAATTTTTTTTCGATAATGAATTGAGATTTCACCTCACTATTGTAATCTGTCAAAGCGGCCATTATAGCGTGCCTTTACAACAATATAACAAATTAAGCTATGCCATAATTTCAATATATCTCTAAAGCATCACAAATGTAATTCTTATTTTCGTTATAATCACTAAACCCACATTTAATACTATTATACAAATACAAATAAAATTGCCGGTTCTTGGAATAGGCGACAAGTCATCGCGCAGCATGTCTCATCCTCCAACACCGCGTAAAACGGCCATAAATAACAAAGTATGCAAATTATTTTTTAATACCGAATCAGACGACAGAAATTCTTCTAAGAAACGAAATAACTCGATTGTTCGGACATCGTGCCTCCTTAAACTTCTAATAAAGTGTCACATAAAGTAAAACGAGTAAGCCGAGATCTCGGATAGTGGGTACGATGCTCGTTCTAAGAAATCGATACAATGTCGCGAATGTCACTGTTAATTTACAGCGGTGTTTTATTTGGCTTTGTTCATCTTTATGCTTTGTCAAACGTGTAGCTGAGGTTTTATTTCTTTTAACTCTCAAAGTCTTTTTTTTAATCAACGGGATTTTAGGCCGTTAAATGCTGATCATTATATTATGATTTCAGGATTATATTTTTATTGCATTAATGTTTTTACGATAACCTCCTTAGATCTATATAGTTAAGTTGTTGTAGTTATATTATAGTCTGGACGTTCGCTATCCACTTACATAGGATTATTTGAAACCACAATTAACCTTAGTAACTTTAATACTCAACACCAATACATTAATAATCCCATACCTTTAGAATCAATTATTCACATTCCCATCACGGTAAACTTAAACTATCCGCTAATCATTACTATTTAAAGCCATTGGCAAATTAATTTAATGCGGGACAGAGGGACAACGCGCGTAAATATTAATCCTGGGCCCGGACACCGGGATCATATCTCGTGTTTAATGAATAACTAATGTAACGGTTATGTTATTAAGGGCCGAGTGAAAATTATCAATTTCCCCGGTTTGCGACCGTCCCGCCGCCGCGCCGGTCCGTGAGCCACCACCCTTGACTTTGCGACTGTTTGAACTCATAGGGATGTTCAAAACTTTAAAATACATGTTAATATTTTAATAAAACAAATAATAATAATACGTTTTAATAAGTTTTCGCCTAGGTTAGAATTTATTGTTACCGTGTGTAGTTAGGTTTTATGACTTTTCTTTGAAACTATGGTGCTTAAAAATTCAGAAAACATCAAAATATTCCAGATTCCAATTAGGTGCCGTAATTTCAGTGTTTATAAATGTGTCCACGATTCTTCACTACCGTTTGAATATAAACAACAACGATTGTCAATATTTTTTGCTAAATAAAAATTCAATTACTTTTAAATCAAACGTAAAATATTTATATTTTAACAAAAATGCAAACTGCAAGTTCTAAAAGTGACAACCCTAATCTCACCCCTTTCCCTGCGGGTCCCATATCAAGTTGGACATAAAAGCAATTCAGCAAATTGTTATTGACATGTTAATAGTGACGGTGTCGTGCTGTCGCATCGTGCAAACTTCGCCTCATGTTAGTTTAGTTCCACAAACGGTTATTACCTAAACTGCTGTACAATGGCTAGTTAAAACGTTTGAACCTTAATGTTTAACTTGGTAATGAGTAGTTTAGTCGCAAATTGAAGGCATAAGTGCCAAGAATATTTGTTATGAGTTTAGATGCTACGAGACTTGTCCCCGCGGCTCCGCCCGCTTGAATGAGCTGTACGGGATAAAAGTCCCGCATTATATTTGCCTGGGATTAAAAGTAGCCTATGTTACTCTCTGATAATGTAGCTTTATATTGATGAAAGATTTTTAACATCAGTCCAGTCGTTTTTGAGTTTATTCGTTACAAACATACAAAAATACTAATCTTTCTTCTTTATAATATTAATATAAATGAGACTATAGGAATTGAATATGACTAACCAGTCGGCTATGGTATACAGGTATCAGAAAGGAGGCACTTTCCTTGGCATTTAAGCGAAATAACTATACCCAAACTTCAATACTAATGATATTGATATAGTGCCATGCAAATCTTTATAATTCCAAGTTCTGGGTACCCATTCTTCTAACTGTTTACTTATAAATACGAAGTTTTGTTAAGGTTCTATCATTAAAAATATATTTAATACAGTCGCGTCATAGTCATTCCTAAACTGCACAGCGTTTATGATTTAAAAACACATTCAATATAGTCTACATTGCATCAAAGCTTATTTCTCCATTCTTATAAATATAACGCAAGATCAAGAAGCCACAATAGCAACCCTTTACACGATTACCGCAAACAAGGTCCCAATTAGCAACGCTACCCCGGATTCAACAGAATCAACCGATGGCCTGCCTCGAACTAATGAATTTCGCCTCAAGACAGGCTTTCTGTTGTGTAACAGTGCCTCAGGACTAGCTTCTGTCACAACCCTTTAGTAGGGTGTACGGGAATTTAGAATTTGAGAGATATTCGGAGAAAATTGTATTATGGTTTTTAGTTGTGTTTAGGATTGTAGCTATATTATAGACAGAGATATAGCGTTATTATAGATGTTTTAATTATCCCTTGCTTCATGACAGTATGCTAAGTCGATAAAGACAATATTATTTCTGATAATGTGATACAAGATAAATTGGATACATTGTGTAGAAAACGTACCTACAGTAAATCTCGAAGGCACTGACCCAATTATGTAGAAACCCACTCCGCAGTAAGTCATTCCATCCATCCATACCAGCCCTGTATTATATACATATACTGCCCACTGCTGAGCACGGGCCTCCTCTACAACAGAGAGGGTTTAGGCCTTAGCCCACCACGCTGGCCTAGTGCGGGTTGGCAGACTTCACATACCTTTGAAATTCAGAGAACTTTCTCAGGTATGCAGGTTTCCTCACGATGTTTTCCTTCACCGTTAAAGCGAGCGTTAATTCGCAAGGAAGACACACATAACTTTTTTTAGAAAAGTCCTAGATCCTGTGCCCTTGGGTTTTGAACCTGCAGACATTCGTCTCGGCAGTCCGTTTCACTCCCAACTAGGCTATCGCCGCTTCAGTAAGTAGGTAAGTCATTACAACAATATAAATTGCCTTGAAATTCCTACTTAATTTACCAATTCTATAATTTTCTTCAAAAAATCCTGATAGTCAATAGACCAAGAATTTGTCGTTACCCTATAGATATGAGCTCATAAATAATTTAACTGGTAGCTGATTATGTCAACGTTCCACGGGACCATCTGTCTGTTTGTTTACAAAGGATCATAATATTTGCGGCAAGGGATACGTTGTACCAATATGACGCAAACAGAATATTTCATAGACTAATCATTTTTATTGACGTATTGATACATTTTGATATACCAGTGCGAAGGTCTGGAAAGGTCTGGGAATTTTGAGTATTTGATTGTATTTTTTTTATTGCTCGTGTCTGATAAAGTTTAAATCTATATGTTATTAGAAGCAACTACAAAATGAGTATTGTGTTATGGTCTATTCGAACTTAGGAACTTTTCGACAGTGAAAAGTTTCTTTAATTCCAACTGCAACAGTACAATAATTTCCTCTTGTATCTCTCGAGTGCTAGGATCTCAGGAATCCAAAATCGTTGATTACATAACCCGATATTGTCAAACACAATATATTAGGTGATCTGTAGTTGGTTCGAGTATAGAGTTATCTTATATTAGATCAAATATAGACCAATAAACCTTTAGAAGCAGTTTCACGTCTAATTTATTGTTCTGTAGAATGTTGTGAGGCCGATAATGTAGATGATTAACGCGTCTAATGTCCGTGTATCGCTGAATGGAAAATCTCTCTAAATCATTATTCGCATGCAACATTAGACTTTCACGAGCCCTTGAGCCGCAGACGAGACATTTAATTACGGTGTAATTTATTACCAGCCCATTAATCCCGCGGCACAGCTCTGAGCACTGCTGGCACAAACATTAAAAAACCAAATCTATCCCCTTGATTACAAGCTGTCACATCGTAGGATTTTTTCTAAGCCCTCAATTCTAATTAGTCACGTCTTGCACCGCTCTCGAGTAGCGACTATACATTTTCTTAAATGCTGTAATCGGCCCCCACCTCGGATGTTGCCAGCCGCAAAATTTATTGCTTAATTACCTCAAGAAAACGCGTCGCGGCCTCTCCATCCGACAGATGTTTTTTATTCGCGTAGAATAACAAAAACGGTTTAAGAATGACATTAATTAATTCTTAATGAAATTCATCTTCACCCTCCCGTGTTTTAATTTAAATGCTCGATTTATTACTTGTACAATTTGTCGTTTCAACCCTAACTAATTAAAACAAGATGATCAGTTACAACGTTTATTAGCGTCGATACACGCATTCAAACTTCCCGATTACCATTAAATAAATACTACTTTGTTTAAATCTTTTCTGATAGCATTTAAGGCTATTTTTCAAATCGTTTATGTTGAAAAACGAGCCAAAAACGTTTGTGTAGATTCTACGATTAATATTTCCTCTGATAATTATCTACAGCCCCTTGGAATAGCGGTTCATCGTACCGAAGATATCCATTGTCTGACCTGACGACATCTTGGAAAGCTTTGTGCGTCGGTTGGTTGTAAGTGTCGACATTGGGTTGATAATGGTGACTGTTAATTATATTTCTGTTAACATCCCTATTATCGGATAGAGTTTTCGTCTTATCGTCCTTTTTAGGCATAACTGCGGTTGGAGTAAGTTTCTCATCCACTTTCTTATCCTTATTAACAGTTCCAGCACTGGCGAGGTCTCTGTAATTTCTTTCTTCTTTTTTTAGTGGTGCGTACGGGTACCTATTCCTGAATCTGTAGTCGTACCTGCCAGTTCTCGCATACATATCCTCATCATAACGTTTATAGGGATCCACGGAGTATCTGTACCTTAAATCCACGCTCGGTGGAGTTCGGACTACCTCAGGAAGATGAGCATAGTATATTATTCTCTTCGGTTTCCTTGGTACATAATTATCTGCCACCTCATCGTACCTATCAACTCTCGGACCGTAGCCAGCGAAGTATCGCCTCTGATCATATAAATCGTAATAAGGATCCCGTCTGTATAAATCATCGGGTACATTATACCGGTCGTCGTAATATGGTCTTCTAGATTCATCTGGGTAATACAGTGCTTGGCGTGGATACACTGGCTTATAATTCACTGGATCTTCTTCTTCTGGCCTTACGAATTCCGTTCTCAATTCCTTTGTCCTCGATGCACGGTCAATGGATTGCTTATCATGCCTCGACTCTGACGCCTCTAAAGCCTTGTTTTGGGTGACAAAGTTGACTCGAGGCATACGAGAATTAATAAGCTCTCCAGAAGGTTGTGGTGGGGTTAGGATATCGTCGTTTTGTTCATTGTGACCAGACAGAGGCAGTTTAACCCAGTTTTCATTAGACGCCCTTGCGCCCCGACCAGTGGGTTTATCAGTAACTTTTTCAGTAGTTTGGTATTGACGTACCACATCTTTCACATCATTGGTGATTGATATTTTAGTTGTAGGGTCTTCTATTGGTGGCAAAGGGCCGGGGATCCAGGCCGTGGGCTGGTTAAAGTTTTGACTGTTGTCAGAGTGGATGTTGTAATACTTTTCTTCTTCAATTACGCCTCGACGACCTCTCGGCATTTCTGAGTCGTCATTTTCCTGAAAACATAACCAATTAATTGTTAGAATAAAATTTTAATTCAAGGATTCAGGGCTGATTGCAATAAGTATATAATAATAATACCAGCCCTGAATTATATACTGTCCCACTGCTGAGCACGGGCCTCCTCTACTACTGAGAGAGTTTAGGCCTTAGTCCACCACGCTGGCCTAGTGAGGGTTGGTAGACTTCACATACCTTCGAAATTCTTATAAAGAACTTCTCAGGTATGCAGGTTTCGCCACGATGTTTTCCTTTGATAGTACCTATCAATAGTACCTAGCTAACTCCATCTGTATATGTTGACAATTAAATATTAACCAATAACAGTCTTACTTATAAACTTGTGAGGTGGTTAAGCTTATTGCTTAAATAACTGACAAAATTAAACATCGCCGCAGCCTAGTTTAAATCTACTTAAAAGGCAAGATGGCGGGTTTTGTCTTACAGCTGATCGTGTGTGTCAAAAGTTAAGCATTGCTTAAGAGCAGACTAGTCATATTATAAGTAAGACTGTAAATTGTTTCATCTACTCTAAACATTTGAGATGAATTGCTAATTTGTATTTCGACATCGCTCGCCATGACCTCCAGCCGCCGACAATAGCGGACACCACGGCCGGCAGTGAGTGGTCTAGAGGTCTCCGCCGACGACTGCTCTAAGACCGCTGCGTTGTAGATCCCAGGCTGGGCACTCCTCAAGAGTGTGTTGGACCGTGTCCTCGCGGCCGTTGCCACAATGGTGGCATACGACGGACTCCTCCTTTCCGATCCGACACAGAAACGAGCCAAAACACCCGTGGCCCGTCAGCATCTGTGTCAGACGGAATGTCGGCGCACCGTGGCGCCTGTCAAGCCATCTTGAGAAGACAGGTCGCACTGCCGCGACGGTCCTCAAGCCCGCCCTCGGGCTCTCCAACCTGGTATACCACTCCTCCACGGCGGCTTTGCGGATGGAGGCTAGTTGGGCTGTGACCTCCCTCGGAGCCAGCTTCGCCCGAGACGGGATGCCTCCTCTCGCGAGAAAAATACTGATGAGAGGTATTTGGCATCCAATTCCCATGGCAAAATACCGGCCAAGACGCAGGCCGCCTCGTGGGAGATCGTGCGGTAGCCCCTTATGAGTCGCTGCGCCACTAAACTCTGCGGCTTGCGCAGTAGAGCGGCGCATCGAGCATTCAGGGACTCGGCCCAAACGGGACAACCGTATAAGGCCATGGACCGCACAACTCCAGCGTACAAACTTCGGCAAGGGTTACCGGGACCTTCTAAGTTTGGCAGCAGGCGTCCGAGCGCGCCTGCTGCCCGCCACTGTAACTCCTGTAAGCCAGGATCGGCAGTGGCACGCATTTTATGACACCAAGCGGTGAAGCTCCCCGAGTCTCTAGGAGCACTAATTAGTTTTAACCCACCACGAAATTAATTAAATAGTTGGAATATATTTTTTGATAATAATATTAAGTGAGATGTAGATTTTGGATATTATAACGTTTTTATGTATCAGCGACGGTATATGAGCATGTAGATAACCTGATGGTAATCAACACCGCCCACAAACATCCGCAATACCAAATTAATCAGCATCAACACATTGACTCTAAGCTAGGGATTAGCTCGTTTTTATTTTTTTTTTCATCATAAGGTGTATATTTAACATTTTTGTATCGATTACTTAAAAATCATAATGATAACTGAACAAGAATATTGAAAAATAATTTTCTGTTTTTACCTCGGTATGTTTCATAAAATCCTGTGGTAGTTCCACCGAAAGCACGACTCCAATGAGAGCGCTGAACAAGATGATCACTTTGGAATCCATTTTCGGCCTCATTTACTCCTGAAATGAACGCAAAACATTATAAATGTAATTGACTGCCAATGATTCATATATCGCCACAAAATAATACTTAAAGATATTTTTTAAGTACGCTAAACATACAACGTTAGCGAATTCAGGGCATTTAAAGAATATTCTAGAAGAAACCAATCAAAAATTATCAAACATGCGTAAAGTTACAAAATCGAGTATACACTAACTCCAAAAAATGCGTTTGTTTATTCTTCTTTTGCGAAAAGATATTCTCGTAGGCGCATTCACGGGCAAATGCTAGTTCATCTAACTGTCTCCTTCCCAAACATAACAAAGAGACAGTGGCGGAAACATGTTGCAACCGACGGAAGTCAGCCATCGAGCCGTGAACATTATCTGTATCAGACTAGTTCTATGACCTCGCGGACATTTTACCGACACCAAGGTGACACTCATTATGTTTTCGACCAAAACTATATGCTATTGATTGCTATGTTTAATGATAATTTAATGTTTATGTCAAGGTTCGCAAGGTTTTAAAATTATAGTGTAAATATAAACATGATGGTATAAAACTTATAAACTCTGAAGCAAATGATAGTAGTTTTAGGGTTTTAACATCGTATTTTATATGCATATGCGCAGAAAATGTGCGCTAACAAGGCAAAGAGAGCGTGCGTATTCAAATGATTCGATCTTAAAACACACACGCACACAGACACACTCACGTCTTTTATCCCTGGGGGTAGGCAGAGGCACCTAGTGCACCCAATATTCGCCGTGCGTATTCCGTCCCATGATGTGATAGGGGGCGAGCCTATCGCCATATCGGGCACAAATTCCTGATTCCTCGCCACCGAGGCAGATCTTAAAACAATAGACGAGTAATAAAGTCCGGAGGATTAAACTAATAAGACACGAGGACTATAATAAGAAAATATTACTACGTTATTATATTAGTTAGGTATTATATCAACTGATTTCTCAGTGGCCAAAAGCATATAATTTATTCAAATACTAATAATATCACAACAATATGATTCTCCATGAGTTCCGTTCCGATCAATGAAAGTGTTTTGCCGAACCGAAAAACTTACATGAATCTTTATAACCGGGCCTAAGAATGAATTCAGGACATCAGATATTGCCGTCTGTACCTATAGTTACTTACGCTGTCACTAAACCAACACTTAAAAGAAACGGAATAGTTCATATACGCGCCCGCCCCGGCACCACGTCTAGGGGGCGGAAAATGCGTAAAAACAAACCGAACAATGATTTCTTATGTTTACGCGAATGTTAGAAAAAGTTTAACCTCTTCTCTCATGAACCAGTGCCTAGAGGGGGCGCGCGAGACACTTATTTGTTGAAATCAGCATTTTTAAATTAAATTCTTTGGCTCGGTCCCGGTGCCTTAGTGCAGCAAATTTTGAATCCAACCTGGACGGCGAGAACCCACGCTACGCCAGTGCAGTCATTTCTCAACGTATAAACCTAACTATATTGTGTGTCTACAGTCTAGACATCCTATGTACAGCCATAGTACAGTCTATGTTCCCACGATATTATCACAGTTTCGGCGATAGCGTGTGACGTTCCGGTCCATATAGTGCTTGCCCATTGTCCAGTTTTCTATCGATCACCGTTATGCCGTTCTATTGAAGGGTCATAGTCAATTGACCTAGATAGGGGAAGGTGATTTACTGTATAACTACATACATAGTTTTTTACGTATGGAAATGTAAGGGGAAATTCAGTAGCTGCACTAACTACCGCGAAGATCTCAGTGAGGACTAATTGATTAATTGCCGAAGAAGGGTAACGTTTTTTTATTTGTGTCCCCTTGCAAACGTGGGTCCCAGAGCGGTTGCCCCGCTCTCCTCTCCCTAAGGTCACTACTGAGAAAATTTGTAGACAGCCAGATTTCCTGGTGTTTATGTTCTAATTTTGAAACACTGATACACATCATGGCAGAAGGGACTTGTATCCGTACTGTAAATTATGACTGCGTATTTCGAGGGTATTAAAATTAGTTAAAAAATTGCTCACAAGATGTCGCTATACGTTCAATAGTGTGCAAAAATTTTACAATGCGTTTTAGCATATTGCTATGACTATGGTGCTCGTTTCCATATTATGATTCCATAGGTTGGTTAGGTAACATTGATAACAGTTGTTAGCTCTCTACACCTGCCGATAAAGATCTTTAGCACTATTTAATACTCTTTGCTCTTAAGGCGTGAATTTCCGCGTTTGTTGAATATTCAAATGTTCAACTTATAGAGAGCCGTTTTATATTACAAATATAGTAATATTTTATTTTTCTAAAAATAAACAAGGAATTATTGTTCATTTTTTCCTTTCGGCCATCCTGTGCTCATATGGAATGGCCATTGTACCTTCTTGTCATGCATGTACAAATCTCACTAGTTCTACATGAAATTATTATAAACAATTTACATGAAAAAACAACTTGATTTACTTGACTGAATTCCATTGCCTAACGCTGATGATAAATTTATGAGCTTTGAACTGTACCCACGACAGGTCAATTAGATTATATTCCGACTTTCGTAATTGTGACAAAATCATATTAACACTTAGATTTTGCAAAGAACTTCAGTGGTACAAAGAGGTAGATATGAATTAACAATACCTTTATAAATCACAATATCACAAGATCTAAGTATACCAGCTCTGAAATTACATTCACTTACTATCATTACCATAACAAAATAAACTTACTGTTTTTCATGCAAATAAGGTATCTTAAGCCGTATATAGACTAGCCTGCAAGCTCCAAAATTTGTAGAAGTCAGCTTGCCGTGATTTTTTACACGGTAAAAATAGCTTGCGGAAGATAATTTCTGCAAGGTTTCTTGCTAATCTAAACCCCGCTTAAATGCAAAACCTTAAAGCAAGAATAAATACGTATATTTTAATAAAGTATATTTTTAAGCTAAATGAGTGCGAAAATGAAAATCCTTTTTGAATTTGTGCAAAAATTATCCATAATTCTTACGTTCTCATAATCCGCAGTGGACAGCTGGTCAGGAGTCACCTTCCTCCTCTATGTGTTATAGCGCAGTGACGGGCCACGGCTTTCGACGAGGGTCCACCCGTCGTCACGCGTCACGGGCTTGTTGTTCGGACATGATCGCGGTATGTGTCCATTGCACGTTTAAAATATATATTCACGAAAATGTTAGATATCGTACATCATATTATCTATTGCATGTTGGAATAATATGTCAGGTTCGAAAAGTTCCATTATATTGTATTGCCCTCATGTTTTTTTGCTACCACAATGTTTAAAGAATTCTAGTTTCGGTTTTTTTTGACCTTACTGTTGTGGGGCTCCATTTTCCGCACTTAGCCCGTAGAAAGTCGGGCCGTTGTGCGTGTTTATTTGACCTTTTTAAGATTTATATTCTTCTGTCCACCTGCGAAAAGTATCTATGGTACCCATTTATCACTACAATGTGTTATTTTTTTTACAGAATTACCCGGTATGCCTCTCAGTGATCACCACATCGGAGTCATCGATGCGATCCGGACCTATTTGGTAGGAAGAATATGTCTTCTACAGATACCAGTGGCGGTAGCATCAGTTAGCACCCAGGGCGATTTTCTATCTAGCACATACATAGATCTGTTACCAATTGTAATAGATGGCAGAAATCTAGAAATAGTTAAAGAAATCAAATATTTAGGAGTAGTGCTGGATGACAAACTACTGTTCAATTCGCACATAAGCCAGCAATGCACAAAAGCTAAAATAGCGATGATGCAATGCAATAGAGCGATAGGCAAGACCTGGGGTATGAAGCCGAATATAACCTACTGGATATACAAGGCCATCATACTCCCAAGACTACTGTACGGAGCCTTGGTATGGTGGCATAGGGCGACCATAAAGGCAAATTATAAGAAACTAGCCCAGGTACAGAGACTCGCTGGGCTTATGACAACAGGTGCACTAAGAACTACTCCAACTGCGGCACTAGACATCATTCTAGGATTTATACCGCTGGATCTGGAGGCTAAAAAGAGAGCATTAGAACAATGTTACAGATTAAAGTCCTATGGACTATGGAAAACTACTTCCACAAACAAAGGACACAAAGATGTAATCAATACAATTCAAGGAAAAATGTCGATGATCTTGGGAAACAATGATCTAATTCAGAAACAAAAGATCTTCGACAAAAAATACAGAATACATATAGGACAAAAAGAAAACTGGGAGCTTCCACACAACCATGATAAGTCGGTGGAATGCTTCACAGATGGATCCAGGAAGGAATCAACAGGATTGTCGGGGGCAGGAATATTTATAACCACGCCACCCAACACAGAAGAAACCACAATAAAGCTAGGCAGATATGCGAGCGTATTCCAGGCGGAAATAATGGCCATTCTGGAATGCGCTGATCGCACTAAGCAAATAACCAATAAGGAAATCACCACAATACTGATTTATAGTGATAGTCAAGCAGCCTTAAAGGCACTTGACAAACCAGAGACAACGTCGGCCCTAGTGAAAGAATGCAAAAGCAAACTGAACACACTAGCAGCCGACAAAGAGGTCATCGTCGCCTGGGTACCTGGCCATCAAGGAACCACGGGAAATGAGAAGGCCGATGAGCTAGCGAGAGAGGGAGCTGATGAAACATTCATAGGACCGGAGCCGTACTTACCTATACCGGCAAAAGTCACGAAGGGAGTAATCAGCAGGAAGATAGCTACAGAAACAAACGTCAGATGGAGAGACATGAAGGGCTGTCGCCAATCTAAAATCTTCATCAAGACGCTAGACCAGAAGAAAACAAGAAGCCTACTCCAATTCAGGAAGGAGGACATAAGAACCATTATAGGAATCATGACTGGACACGGTACGCTGAACAGGCACTTAAAAATAATAGGTAAGACCGAAGACGCCTCGTGTCCAGAATGCGGAGAAGAGGAGACCCGCATCCACTTTCTGGCAGAGTGCTCAATGTACTCTCTGCCAAGATGGGAGATACTGGGAACAGACAGACTGGAAATAGCACAACTACAGGAGGTAAAGCTAGGAGACATAATCAGGTTCAGTAAGGCAACAAAAAGGTTTGTAAGAGTAGAAGGGGGCATACTGCAGGAGCACCAGTAAAACCAGTGCTTCAGGATGGAGACTGTCACGAATAGCCAAGGAAAGGGGAGCGACGCTATGTCAGACTGGGGGACGCCGCCTGGGGGGTGGGAGAGTATGTGGGCAGACTGGGCCTGGCAGCCTGTGTGGCTCACCGCATAGGCTGAGCGCTGCCCCCCTGTTGGCTCCTGCTGCAATGATCATTCAAGGTCAAAGTGGCGGGACCCTCAGTGGAAGGCGGTGCTGGGCAGAGATCGGTAACCTGGAAGGTTCACACCTGGAAGGGAGCCACGATGCCTCCAAGGTCTAGCTGTGCCACAACCGAAACTCCCTATGGTGAATGCGGCCCCTGGGAATGATACCTGCGAAGCGAACCGATCCAAAGCGAAAGTGGCAGCTCCACCCAAACTGGGATTAAGGGTGAAATAGTTCCCAAGGATGTGAACTGATCACCCGTCTGTGCGACTGCATACGTCCCCATTAGACATACATACATACATACATATCTATGCATATAATAAAGCAGTAGAACCGGTGTGTCTGTATATTTAAAGAAATGTCATAAAAAAGAAAGGGGGGTGGTGACTAAAGAAGAGAAATTGAACACAAACAGCGATTTTTGTAATTCTTTTCCGTCCGTCTGTTTTTCTGTTTGTTTGTTACTGCACATCTCCAAAAGTACTAAACCATGAAATTTGGCACACGAGTAGATTATGTCTTGCATTAACACATAGGCTACTTTTTATCCCGGGAAATATAAAGCGGGACTTTTATCCCGGGAAAACTCACTCACGCGGGCGGAGCTGCGGGCAAAGGCTAGTATAAAATAAAGCGCCACAATGGAAACAAGCCTATAACTGTAACTATTTAGGATTTATCTTTGAGTGAACAATGGTGGCGCGATGCGTGTCGCCTGTCGCCCATGCGCACTGAACACTGTTTTGGCACATAATACAACTTGATACCGTGTGGTGATAACATGCAAATCTTTTCAAATTAACAGCCGGAAGTAAAATTATTAATGTACTTTTCCATGGGACCATTCCTTCGTTCATGGTAATCTGAAGTAAAAAAATATCACAATTAGATTTTGCTACATTATTCGAGACAAAGTACTTCAAAGGATACTCTTTTTTTTAAACTCCTACGTAAATTCATATATGTATTATAATTTGAATTTAATTCTAATTTTACCCTCGTGTTTCGACACTTCTTGATACAAGCTATTGGTTCTATGCTATAAACTTTGATTAAATTATATACCTAGATAGACACTGAACGTTTCAAACGCGTCGAAAAAATAGAGGCCAACTATTGCCCGCTAAATGAGTTCGAGTGAATTAATTTTTGTTGTTTTTCATGGATATAATTATCTCCCCGTTTTATAGAAACTATGTAATAACTGGTATCATTATGCGCGCACACAAGGATACGCAGAATGATGCAACGATAGCGTATGACACAGCTGTCACACATACTAGCTTAAGAAAAGTTGGCCTGTTTGTTTTAGTTTCATTGTAGCGCGTCACTCTATCTAGGTATATAATTAATCAAAGGCTATAAAAGGTTTTTCTTAAAAGACACTATTATCCCCATAATTCCTAAATTACAATTAACCTAAATAGGCAATAATAAATAAAACAAAACATAATTAGTTATAAAGCTTTAATACTATTATTGTTCCATTCAAATAACAATCTGAAAATTAAATGCACTCCAGTGTCGAATAGACCACAAACAAAAATAATTGAGTACGCATACCATCGTACATGGAACCATTATAAATAAGGCGTATTTAGCACTAGGTTACGAGAAGCTCAAGTTAAAAGTAAATAGTGGTTAATTGTGAATTGTTGCATTGTATTGTATTGCATTGTAACCTTTATTTCCATTCTTGAAGCATGGATCAATAATTTAATCCATGGGGGGTCACTACCCTCTAGATGTCCCCTTGCTTCGCTTGGTTTTAAGGCCAAACTGCTAACAAATCACGTCTCCCACAATGTGATAAGCTTTACTTGAAAACAAAATCGAAAATGGCTTCGGAAAAGGCAAAACACTGGTCTGAGTAGATAAATCCATTACGTAAGTCCATATTTCAAATTAAGAATGTGCTAAAGATAAAATCTTCAAATCATAAAGATTCATAAAGTTGTGACACTGGCCATAGACAACAGGCACGAACATTCAGCCTAATCAGTTACATTTCCGTTTTAAAAATATTTTTCATTTTATAAACATACAAAGCTATGTATATAAACAATTATAACTATAAGATATATGTAACTGATTTATGTAGAAGCATGTAGGTAGTGGTGTGGTGCCATTGATTTTGTCCCCAAAAAGTAAGACTAAGGTGTGCGTGTTAGTGTTCTTGCTCGGCCATCTGCGCAGGCGTCGCGGGCTCGTTGCCGCTCCTCTTCTTGGACCCTGAAACGATGTCATCGATCCTGAGTAGAAGGATCGCGGTCTCCACTGCTGTTTTGTACACCTGCATTGGATAGAGAAAATATGGTTAGCCGTATTGGCAAATTATTCCATTACAATATGTAATTAGATGGTATACCGCGATAATTCATATTGACATTGATAGTATTGTGTCAAGACATTCGACATTTTATAGAATCTAATTGCTTCAAATTATTTTCTTTCCGGATTTTTTTGAGACGTGAGACAATTATTAAATGAATGTAATGGATCATTGTAGTTTCATGACTCATGAGTCATAAGTAATGTCTCCTTTTTATTTCTCTTGCAAAACGTCAATGTAATAAGTAATAACATTGGAATTATACACAGGTCATCGTTATTAATTCAAAAGGTTTATTCCTCACATCTAACTCTGGTATACATATTTCCTCCCATCATATAATACATCATTAACATAAAGGTCCAAATCCTATGGCATTGTTGACCGACTGACCTGCAGTTTGACGGCGAGCGGCTCCCAGATGCCCTTGACGGCCATGTCGACGATCTCTCCGGTCTCTCCGTCGATGCCGGCGCTGCTGGCCCCGGCGGCGTGGCGAGCCCTCAGGGCGGTGAGCGTGCGGATGGTGTTTGCACCGCAGTTCTGCGCCAGCGTGCGAGGTATTATCTCTGCAAACACACGATAAAGACAATCAGTTAAGACAACCATGGAGGCCACGTACTGGCAAGGGCAGTGTCGGTCGTCCATCTGCAAGGTGGACAGACGACTTGATAAAGGTCGCAGGAACTGGACAGGTGCTGGATGGTGTTGCTACTGTTTATGGGTGGTCGTATCGCTTACCATCAGGCGAACGGCACGCTCGTCTCGTCATTCAATGCTATAAAAAAAAGAAAAAAAAAAAGAACACGTTGCACTCAGGCCGCTTTTGACAGGTCCGTCTGGAAATCTTTAGGGTAGGCCTATGTTCAGCAGTGGACGTCATGTGGCTGATGATGATGAAGTCAACCATTTAGTAAGTGACTGTGCGACAAGAAGTTAGTGTTAGGAGGGTAAGTTGAGGCCATAAAGTAGAGTCCATTACCGAGCGCCGTGGCGACCGCGCGGTACGGCGAGTGGTGCGGCGCGGCGGAGGCGGCGGCCAGCGCGTGCGACACCGACATCTCCACCGCGCCGCCGCCGCACACCAGCCGCGGGCTCAGCACCTGCACACACACACACACACACACACACACATTATAATCACTGCTAAATACGGTCGTAGCTATAGCTTTCACATAGGGGGGTCCGAACATACCAAAATGTCATAGGCGTGAGTTCTTGCCGCCTCAAAAACTACGTTCAACGAATGAGTCACGCATTTTGTTCACCGCTCATCCGGATATAACAATAAATATTCCCTATCACCAATAGAGTAGTTGACTACTTTTTTTTAAATACACTTATGAAATATGTATGCTATCCAAAATCTAACAGAAAAATAAATAATAGTTTAAAAAAACTAAAAACACGCCTTTTAGAAAATTCAACTAAAAAATAGAAAATAAATTTGAATTAAGAATAGTGTAAATAAGAAAAAAATTTATTTTATTGTAAAAAAAGCGTGGGGTGCTTTTTACGATATTATCAAAATGATATATAATACTTCTACTCATATTATCTGTCAATAAAATATTTATAACTATTGTCACCATGCACCCCACGCTATTTTTACAATAAAATACATTTTTTTCTTATTTACACTATTCTTAATTCAAATTTATTTTCTATTTTTAGTTGGATTTTCTATAAAGCGTGTTTTTTAGTTTTTTTTAAACTATTATGTATTTTTAATTTTTTAGGTCTGTTCTACTATTGTCTAACAAATGTCATTAAAAATATATAAATTGACAAAAATCTCATTTTGCAAATTGAATAATGGCATAATCTTATCAAATTAGTGTATTGTTATCGGTCCTCGACAAACCCACAAAGTTTGAATAAAATCTGACCGTTTAAAGTGGGTCAAAATCGCGCCCAAAGAAGTCGGAGAGTTACAGATATAAAAACATACAAACATACAAGTGAAGCTAATATAAAGCGTGTAATAATTTTAAAAATTAGCGAAATAATAAGTAACTTATAAAGCTTTGAAATTTCTTAGAAATGAGCCCCTTCCTCTAGTTTGCCATATGTCATTACTTCCCAGGATTTGATCCTCATTAGCGACACTATCGAATGGTGGTAATGATACAGTGTGTTGGTTTTTTTGTCAAAATCAATGAGTTCGATTCCTGGCTACGAATATTGTTTTCTTTTTTTTAATCCAATGATGCAGTTTTAGTTTTCATCAAAATCGGCACCGACACCTGAACACTTTTCACCATCCACGCTCACTTGAAAAATTAACCTGTATAGCAAGAATTGATAATATTATATGCTCAGCATTAATGAACTCACCAAGTTCTTGGCTACGTGAAGAGCGTCTTGGAGATTCCTCTCGATCTCATTGAGCACGTCCTTAGAAGCCCCGCGCAGTAAGATAGTACACGCCTGTAAATGAAATTGGTAAATGAAGTATATATATTTTCTATTAAAAAAAGAGCAATGGATCACAAAATAAGAAACAAAGCACCTTTCATATAAATCTCTAATGTGGGAGGCACAGTAAATGATATACTAATCCATAAGAAAAGGCATGAGAGTGATTTCGGAATCACAATGACTGCACAAAACGCAAATCCGATAATGTTTTTTTTATCTATACGGCCACGGCAATGTGACCCCACTGCACCTAATGGTAAGGGGAGAGAGGTCCAGATAGTGTCGATTTCATCATCATCATCATTCATCATCAGCCCGTTGCAGTCCACTGCTGGACATAGGCCTCTCCCAAGATACGCCACAAAGCCCGGTCTGCTGCTTTATGCATCCAGTCGCTGCCGGCCCTCTTGTGCAAGTCGTCCCGCCATCTCGCCAGAGGGCGTCGATTGACGAGAGATAATTCCTCGCCAGTCGAACACAATACGGTAGTTGACTACTTTTTAAACACATTTATCAAAAATATATGCCATCCAAAATCTAATGGAAATATAATTTTCAAAATTGGGGCAATAATTAGTAAGATATAAAACTTTGAAATTTGGTGGAAGGGGTAGTTGTCAAATAACAGTAATATTACACTGTGACGTCACCGAGAGTCGCCGGCCATAACGCTGCGTGCGTGCGAAAGAGATAGCGCGATATCTCCTCCACATCCCAACTTTTGCTCACAAGAATATTTCAAATATGAATAACTGCTTTATTTTTCACCCAATTTTGGTGCTAATTTCACAGAAGAGTTTCTTTATCGTATTATTTTCTGTTACATATAAAATAATGCACAAAATCAAACATAGGAAACTACCCTATTATGCCGGCGTGTTTGAACCACCAGCATAGTTACTTAATATTTTACGTCAATCTTCTATGCTGGTTGAGCCGGCCCTTTTGTGTTATTAACAAAAATATGTGGCTCGCCACACTATTTCTCACTGTATTATTATGAACATATTAATCAAACTAAACCCTACAAAGTCAAACTTTTTGTCATCTTAGCAAACCATGAAGCTCTGTTTTTTTTTTTTATGGTCTTGAATGACGAGGCGAGCATGCCGTTCGCCTGATGGTAAGCGATTCGACCACCCATAAACAGTAGCAACACCATCCAGCACCTTGAGTTACAAAGTACTGTGTGGCATCCCACTGCGCCCATCATGTTGTGACATAAGATGTTAAGTCTCACTATATATATTGTTACGTGCTGGGGTTCGGTAAAAACAATTAAACGCCGGTATTGCGATAAAAGTACCAATTAAGTTTTTATTAGCAAATAATTACAATTAAACTAATTAAAACACTGCACTGAATACTACGATATTCGAATACAATAATTATAGTCACTCACTATACGTTCACACAAATCACAATTCGCTTCGAAGTCGCTCGGAGTTATCGCTCGTAGTCCGCTTGTCGCTCTGCTCGCTAAGCAAAACTGAATGCCCGGCGGCGGCCGCGCGCCGACTTTTATACTCGGTCAATGGCCTTGGTCACAAGGCCGCGGTCGCCGGCCGCGAGTACTATCGTAGTCTGTGGAACATTCTCGAAAGATCCGGAATAGTCGGGAACTCTCTCGCAAATATAGGTCAATAATCGCGTTTCCACGACATTCTGGAGACATCGAGATCTTTCGAGAATGTTCCATCGCCGAACTTTTCACATTCGGATAGTACCACTTTTAGCCAATAGATGGCGCTACTATCCGCGAGTATTAGCGCGCGTAACACTGCCCCCTCCCAAGACATGCTCGTCCCGAGCATCGTTAGAACCATAATAGCGCGCTAACCGATCAACGTGAACAATTTTGGGTGTACCTCGCTGGCCTTTCTGTATACGGTATGTGACGTCATTTATCTTGGTCACGATTCTATAGGGTCCATCCCATTTGGCTTGTAATTTAGGTGACTTGCCTTTGCTTCGAGCCGGATTGTGCAGCCATACCAGCGTGCCCTCCTCGAAACCGCTATTGTTCGCTTTTCGGTCATAACGGGTCTTCATCCTCTCAGACATTTGTTGACCTGATAGTCGAACGTGCTCGTATACGTCATTCAATCTTTTGCGCAGATCGTCCGCATAATCCGTTACACTGCGCGGAGTGTCAGGAGGAATGCCGGTAATAAGATCAGCAGGCAGTCGCAATTCTCGTCCGAAGTTAGCGTAAGCTGGAGTCACTGCCGTGTTCTCGTGGACTGAGCTTCTGTATGATAGGAGAAACGGCTGAATGTGCTTGTCCCAGTCCTTTTGCCTGTTTTCTACAACCTTAGCCAGGTATCTCTCCAACGTTTGAATAAAACGTTCCACCATGCCATCAGATTGTGGGTGATACGAGGTGGTCCTTGTTTTATGAATGCCCAATACCCGACATGTTTCCTGAAATACTTGGGATTCAAAATTACGTCCTTGGTCACTGTGTACTTCCAGGGGTACTCCAAACCGGCAGAAGACTTCATGAACCAATTTGTCCGCGACTGTTGAAGCTTCCTGATTGGGGATGGCAAATACTTCCGGCCACTTTGTGAAGTAATCCATGACCACCATAAAATATTTGTTCCCACTGTCACTTACAGGGAACGGTCCTGCAACGTCCACGGCTATCCGCTCCCATGGGGCACCAACGTTATAAATTTTCAATGCCCCTCTGCTACGTGTATGGGGACCTTTCACAGCCGCGCAACTCGTGCATTTGCGACACCATTCCTCAACATCGTCTCTACAGTTGATCCAATAAAATCGCTCACGGGTCTTCAACAATGTTCTCTTGACTCCCAGGTGACCTCCTGAGCATCCACTGTGATAAAGTTGTAGTATTTCTGGGACCTTGGCTTTTGGGACCACCATTTGTAAATGACATCGATCTCCCTTGGCATTTTCCCATTTACGGCACAGGATCCCATCTTGCATGACCAGACTGTCCCACTGGGCCCAATAGCTTTTTGTTATGGAACTTAACGGTGCGATATCACTCCACTGGGGCTTCGTAGCACCGGCTTTTAGCCACTCGAGGATTGGTTTGAGGTCCGCGTCTTTATCCTGCGCTTCCTGTAACTCTCCTTTCCACTCGCTGCTAAGGTCTGCCCTTATCATTCTAATTGGCACTGCTTCCTTACCCTCTTGCTTAGTGCAGTGCTTACAGCTATCAGGGCACGGCCTTCTTGACAAGGCGTCTGCATTACCGTGAGATTTCCCACTACGATGTTCTATAACAAAGTCAAATTCTTGTAGCAACTCAATCCACCTCGCAACCTGACCCTCTGGGTTTTTAAAATGCAATAGCCACTTCAAGGCAGCATGGTCGGTTCGCAGATGGAATTTCCGCCCAATCAAATATTTGCTAAAATGCTGCAAGGTTTTCACCACAGCCAGTAGTTCCCTTCTGGTGACGCAGTAATTTCTCTCGGGTTTGGATAACGATTTACTGAAGTAAGCTATCACAGCCTCTTTATCGCCTTTCCTTTGGGACAACACGCCGCCAATCCCAGTATTACTTGCATCTGTGTCAACAATGAACTCGTTTGCCGTGTCAGGATAACCCAGAATAGGTGTGGCACACAGACGGTCTTTTAACGCTTGGAAGGCGACGTCACAACTCTCGTCCCAGCAGAATTGTCTCTTCTCTTCAGTGAGCTTATGCAACGGTTTGGCTATATCCGCGAAGTTCTTAACGAATCGCTGGTAATAAGAGCACAATCCTAAAAACGCACGAACTTGTGTCTTGTCTTTTGGAACTGGCCATTCCTTGACTGCTATCACTTTCTCGGGGTCTGTTTGAACGCCATCCGCTGAAATGATGTGTCCTAAGAAGCTAACCCGCTGTTTAAAGAAGGAACATTTCTTAGGACTGAGCTTGAGATTAGCCCCACGGATTTTCGATAACACGTGACCAAGGTTTTTAAGATGTTCTTCAAATGTGCGGCCCACAATTATAATGTCATCCAAATAGACAAGACATGCGTCTCCAATCAATCCAGTCAGTACTAGCTCCATCAGTCTCTCAAAAGTCGCAGGAGCATTGCACAATCCGAATGGCATAACCTTGAATTGCCATAGACCTTTCCCAGTAGAAAATGCAGTTTTCTCTTTGTCTAACGGGTCTATTTCTACTTGCCAGTAGCCACTCTTCAAATCTAGCGTGCTAAACCACTTCATTCCAGCAAGCGTGTCCAGAGTGTCGTCGATCCTAGGTAAAGGGTAACTGTCCTTTTTTGTAATATCGTTTAATCGACGATAATCCACGCAAAAACGCGTACTGCCATCCTTCTTTTTCACCAAAACAACTGGAGAGCACCAAGGACTAGATGAAGGCTCTATGACACCATCTTTCAACATCCCTTCAATCATAGTATCCACCTCCTTCTCCCTTGCCACCGGCAATCTTCTTGGTCGCTGACGGACCGGTAACTCGTTGCCTGTATTAATTTTGTGCTGGACTAAATTAGTTTTTCCCATGTCCGCATCATTGCACGAGAAGATGTCTCCGTATTGTGTTAACAATTTATTTGCTTGGCTTACCTCTTCCTTTGACAAATGATGACAGTCCTTCAAAAGTGACGTCACGTCGAACTTCGCAAGTGTGATGTTCTCAGTGGGTGGATCTTGACATGTGCGCAACCAAGCCACTTCCTCGCAAGAACCCATTAACATGCCTTTTCTAATAACATGCTGCTCATTACTGAGATTCAGTACGCGTACAGCTGACTTGTTAGTAGCTCTTACCAGGGTTCGCGCTATTTTCCATGGAAGGTCATTGTCAAGCTTCTCAATGAGAACGCACCGTTCCTTTGGGCCAGAGTTCCGTGGCAGACTAACAGGTACGATCACTTCAGATCTCGGCGGAAGAACTGTCTTCTTGAAGCAGTATACTCCTCCTGATGGTGCTCCTTCCACAAAAATTTCCTCTGAACCGCATTTTAGAACACCCTGCTTGACGTCTATCTCGCAACAATGTTCTCGCATGAAGTCGAGACCCAGAATGCAATCATCGACAATGTCAGCCACTATTACATTATGCAGATAAATTCTATTGCCTAGTTTTAATTGTACTACCTTCTCACCTCGGACGGATATGTGCTGACCGGTGGCTGTTAGAAGTTCCACGTTCTCTCGGTTACCCTTGTAATTCCAAAGAAACCGATTTGCTAGTCGAGCACTGACAACTGTGCGAGAGGCTCCAGTGTCTAAAGTCAGTTTACAGGCTGTTCCATTGATCTCGCCTCTAATGACCAAGCTGTTCCCATCATGAGCTTGCGAAATCAAAATTCTTAGGGCTTCTTTGACACCGGCCAGCACCCGCCCCATAGTCCTGGCCTTTATTCGTTTCCCTGCTGCTGTTGGGTGGTGTTAACCACCCTTTCCTCATCAGTTCTTTCTTCCCCTGCAATTCGTCGCTTGGCACAATTCATGCGGAGGTGGCCTATTTCTCCGCAGTTGAAACATCGAGGGCTGTAGCCCTGCGGACGTCGGCGTACGGGTGTCACCATAACCTCTCTAATGCGGTCAGCGCGATGATCTTGCCGCACGGCCTCCACTTCCAGTGCATGTGCCAACGCATCCTTCAAGTTCTCGTGGTGCCCAAGTCTAACAGCAGCCCGCACTTCTAGGTCTCGAATCCCGTCGACAAAAGCCTGCACTAGAATTCTGTTAATAAGCTCAGGTGCAGACTGGTGTGCTTTTCGTACCAGCTTCTCAACTTCCAGAGCCCACTGCTGTAAATTTTCCGAAATGCGTTGGACTCGCTCTTTTAGCTGAGCGCGATACACATGTTCCAAATGAGCATCACCATACCTAGATTCCAAGGCTTCAATCAGCTGGTCGTAGGTCACATCAGTACCAAGGGCCTCCAGGATAGTTAGGGCCTGCTCGCGTAAGCCCAAGGTGAGTGCAGTCCCAGCCTGTTCTTTAGTCCATCCATTCGCCCGCATGACGGCTTCGAATTGCTTTCTATAAGCCGACCAAGAGGATGTGCCGTCAAATGGTGGCACCTTAAATCCTCGAGTTGAAGATGCCGCAACCACGGTCTCGCTACCGCGTGTTTCCATCTTCTTCTTGACTTCGGCAATCTGAGCTTCAGCCTCTGAGATACGCTTTTCATGTCGATCGACATGATCCTTTACTGCTTTGAGTTCCTGGCCAATCGCAGCCCTCAGGTCTTTCATCAGAACCGTCTGTTCTTCTTGGCGACGAGCAGCCTGCTCTTCTTGCCGAGCAGCCTGCTCTTTTAACAGGCGAGCCTGCTCTTCTTGGAGTCGAGCTAACTGCTCCTCATGACGTTGAGCCTGCTCCTCCTGACGGCGAGCCTGCTCCTCCTGACGGCGAGCCTGCTCTTGTTGAAGTCGAGCTAACTGCTCCTCCTGACGGCGAGCCTGCTCTTGTTGAAGTCGAGTTTGCTCCTGCAGCATTGCCATAATCGCCGTAAGGTCCGTAGGTACTAACGCGGTAGAATCTCTAGATGTTCCAGGAGTAGGCTGTCCCGTCGGTTGTCCAACCACCTGTGCTGGAGTGCCCTCGAAACGCCCTCGGTCCATCTCTTGTTGGCGTTGACTTCGAGTGCGGATACTAGCACCTTCGTCCTCCTTTGGTAATACCGGCATTGTTTATCGCACTTCTGACACCAAATGTTACGTGCTGGGGTTCGGTAAAAACAATTAAACGCCGGTATTGCGATAAAAGTACCAATTAAGTTTTTATTAGCAAATAATTACAATTAAACTAATTAAAACACTGCACTGAATACTACGATATTCGAATACAATAATTATAGTCACTCACTATACGTTCACACAAATCACAATTCGCTTCGAAGTCGCTCGGAGTTATCGCTCGTAGTCCGCTTGTCGCTCTGCTCGCTAAGCAAAACTGAATGCCCGGCGGCGGCCGCGCGCCGACTTTTATACTCGGTCAATGGCCTTGGTCACAAGGCCGCGGTCGCCGGCCGCGAGTACTATCGTAGTCTGTGGAACATTCTCGAAAGATCCGGAATAGTCGGGAACTCTCTCGCAAATATAGGTCAATAATCGCGTTTCCACGACATTCTGGAGACATCGAGATCTTTCGAGAATGTTCCATCGCCGAACTTTTCACATTCGGATAGTACCACTTTTAGCCAATAGATGGCGCTACTATCCGCGAGTATTAGCGCGCGTAACAATATGTTGTCCTTCAAACCGAAACACAACAGAGCATGCACACTGCTGCTTGGCGGTAGAAATAGACATTGCGGTGGTACTCACCCAGACGAACTCTTACATATGAGAGTCCTACCACCAGTAGGTGGTAACACTAGGTGGCGCTAATATTATTTTAGAATATCTCTAGTTTTTTTTTCAGAAAGAATTGTTTATTATCCCTCACGTAAAGGAAATAATCAAAAAGTGACTTTTTGTTTTTTACACGACTTTACACACTAACCTACTATAAACATACAAATAACGAAAATAATCGCACTCACCCACAAAATTACAAATATAGACTAACCTTTGTTTATCAAATATTTTAGCCCGTTTTAACGGTAAAGGAAACTTACATATCTGAGAATTCTACATTCGAATTTCGAGGGTATGTGAAGTTTGCCCGCAAAAGGCCAGCGTGATGGACTAAGGCCTCAGCAGTTAAGTGCTCAGCAGTGGGCAGTATACTACATTGCTGGTATTATTATTAACTGACCTTGGGGTTCTTGCACTCTGTGACGAACGTGAAGTAGTCGTCTCCGATCTTCTTGACCTCGAAGAGGCCGGCGCCGGTGCCGATGTCGGAGTCCTTGAGCTCCTCGGTGCGGTTCACGATGGTGGCGCCGCACGCGCGGGCCACGCGGTTGTTGTCCGTCTTACGTAATCTGATGACAAAGGTTTATTGTAGATCTGGTATGCGAGGGATCTGGGTAGGTAACACCGCAATGTCTATTTCTACAACCAAGCAGCAGAGTGAATGCGGTGTTGTACTACAGTTTGAAGGACATTGTAGCCAGCTTAATTACTGGGCATTGTGAAAACTAACATCTTCGGCCAAATCGCTTACCATAATACAACTGGCAAGCTTATCTCGACATTCAGTTGAAATAAAGAAAACCTTATGGGCACTGTTGCTCTGCTAATGTGTGAAAAAAATACACACACACTCACGCCCTTTATCCCCCAAGGGGTAGGCAGAGGCGCAACTAGTGCACCCACCCTTCGCTATTATTCCGTCCCATGATGTGGTAGGGGGAGAGCCTATCGCCTTATCGGGCACAAATTCCAGACTCCGGGCTGATACTGAATAGAAAAACTCAATATCACTTTGCCCGACCCGGGGATCGAACCCGAGACATCAGTATTTCAGTCGTACCGTTATACAACTACGCCACCGAGGCAGTGAAAAAAATACAAACACACGAATTGAGAACCTCCTGCTTTTTTGGAAGTCGGTTAAAAAAGGGTTAATATACAAAGACACAACGACATTTACTACATTAGCAAAGAATAACAATTAAAGCAAAGTGTAAAATCACCGTCATAAACAATTAATGTGACATGCATATTCCTCCCTTTCAACATCGGGCCGACAATAAAGCAAAAAACTGAATTTTATTAAGTTATTCATGACAATAGCATGCTGGGAGCCTCCATTCAAAGGATATACAGTAAATAACTAACTCAAGGTTACAAAACTTCATATTATGTTACCATAGATTTCACAAAGCTGATGAAAGAGCAACCCCATCAAGTAAAAGGTCATTGCATGTCTATGGATTTCAGTGACGTTAGATGCATAGCTGTGTTACTAAGTACCTTAGAAATAATGCAAATTTTGTATTAGACTTCTAGAGCAATAAAAAATCCTACTAACATATTTCACAGTAAAAAAAATAGAGACTAAGATTTATTATGAGAACTAGGCATTTTTCGCGTCTCCGCCCGCGTATAACACTCTTCCTGGAATTAAAAGGAACCTATTTTGCTAATTCGGGACATAGTCTAGCTGTGCCAATCTTTATTTAAATTCGTTTAGCGGTTTCTGACATTAATTCCAGCAAATATCGAAACATCTTCACAAACTTGACCTAAGAAATTAATTACGTAATAACTATTGTGTAATATAATAGAAGATAAATGAATACAAATATATAATTGATCTCACCTCCTAATAGCTGTGATGCCAGCCTTAACGAGGTAGTGTTGAGCGATGTCCGACACTCCCTTCTCTGTGAACACCACATCCGGCTTCAGCGCGATGATATCATCACACTGACGCTTTACGAACTCCTCTTCGATTTGCAGCAGTTTTGTGAAGTCCTGGAAATAACAACATTAATATATTATCTAAAAAAAAAACAAAATAAGAAGTACCTCCTTCTACCCATGGCTCTACTCATGTAAAACTCCCGTTTTGCAACCCCCAGGCATTATAAGACTATATTATCTGATACTGTAAGGTGACGGAGACATGATGGAAAATGTTTTACAAGATAGAACTAATCCAATCAATCATTTTTGTTGAACAATGACGATAGAATTTAAAAAAACATTACAGAACCACTGGCATGCACTAATCTGATTAGTGTTAGCTGGGTCACAACTATTACAAAACATTGATCATGTGTTGTGACATGTTTTCCAGAGAATACCACGATTTTATTTTTTTACTAAACTCAAACCACAAAAACTTAACACCCCTGTATTCACTTGTTTCTTTGTTATGACAAAAAATAGACGAAACCAGCCAATATAACTGTTACTTTGCTGACCTTTATTCAAAACTAGTGATTTTAAAACAGCAGGAATAAATTTTTATTCCTCTAGGAATAAAGTACTTCAATAAAGTCATTGCTCAAGATTTACTGGTGGTAGGTATCTCATATGTAAGAGTCCGTCTGGTTGGGTACCACCGCAATGGCTATTTCTACCGCCAAGGAGCAGTGTGCATGCACTATAGTATTTCGGTTTGAAGGATATTGTAGCCAGTGTAAATACTAGACATAATGAGCCTTAACATCTTATTTCTCAGGATGACGAGCACAGTGGAATGCCAAACATGTTTGTAAGTCAAGGTGCTGGATGGTGTTGCTACTACATATTTATGGGTGGTCGTATCGCTTACCATCAGGCGAAACGGCATGCTCGTCTCGTTATTCAAAGCAATAAAAATAAAAAATAATAAAACTTGTCCTTTCCTGCTTGTCAAAATAACCTGATAAAAAAACTTACTTGTTCCCCAACAATTTCAATGTTGGTCTGGCTCTCTCCAGACTTGTACTCGAGCGAGCAGTCGAGCAGCATGATGCGCGGGTTCTCGATGTAGCGCCGCATCTTCGGGTGGGTGACGTCCTTATTGATCATCACACCGTTCAGCACACGAGAATCCTCGATAGAACCGCCCGGCAGTTTCTCTACTTTGGCGTAGCTGTGGGTAATTAGTTTTGGCACAATTAAATAAGTCTTTGTTTCTGTGTTGGATATATTTTATAAGATGGGCAAAGAAAAAATAGTTGTAGAGACCTCTCCAGTTTTATCCAGACTCCGGATTTTCATATCCGGGCTACGGATAATGTCGATATCACAAGATTAAAATTGAGCTCGAACCGAAAATGTAGCATAAAATCCATGTGTGTTTCAGCACAAGATGGAAAATAGGAAGGAAATAATAGGTATTTTTTCCTTTTTTTACCTGGTTTGAAGTATGAAGAAAAACTGATCATACTTAAAGATTCTAATCAGATTTCAGACGTAATGACCGATAAGATAGGTCAAAAGGGTTACCACACATTTGGAGCTATTTTAAAAAATATTTTGTGGCATACTCTATCATTTAAGATTATTTTTTCTAGGGTAAATTCTTAAATGTATTTTAGCATGAACTACCGTTTGTTTGAATAGGTCACTCAACTAATAATACATACTGTATAGACATGTATCAATGTCAGCTTACTTTTTGATGTCCACCTCTACTCTGCCATTGTCGTTAATTGTGACAGTACTGACGGCATCCAGAGCAATGTCTACCGCAAGGTCGGCCCAGCGGCCAACGTATTTGGTGCCGATGCAGGAACGAATCTGAGAGTTATTAGTTGATCCAATAATTACAGCGATCATACAGCCTCTAGACGCCGAATAAAAGGCGATCGGTTTTGGGAAACACATCTGACTGACATAGATGGAGCTTGTCGTTCAATATCTTCAAGTCAGTTGTGACAACAATTGTGATCCGTAAACACTGCCATGTTATTGATTTAATAAATATTGTAATTGCTCCCTGCACAAAACAGTGGTGTTATAAAAACAGACTTCGAGTTCTCGGAAAAATAGCATTACATATCATATTTATGTCAATAATTTGACTGAACCAATTCATTTTTAAAAATTATCGAAATTTATCTTATACCGGCCATTGTGTATTTAAAATTTTAGAATTGAGGCCCATTACTCTCAAATTATATCTGCATTTCTTTCTGACTTGAGTGCATTTTACGCTATTTCTTTTACTTAGTTGTTTAGCATTACATGACAAGTGACGCACCAATAAAAATAGTGTTTCTATGCCTACTTAAAACGTAATGATGTTGGCATGGCCAATCATAATGCAGTACCCTGCTTCCTCAAGCCTCAAGTAGTTGACAGAATCTATTTGAAGAAAAATAATGGGCATTTGGTGTCTAGGGGCTATATAGTTGCTGAAAAAATACTTAAATGAAGACTTTTCTTAATAGGATCATTTCTATAGTATTTCCCAAGTGACTGATAAACTTATTTCATTTCACTTACTAAACAATGGTTTGATTTAACTGTAGGCAAGGTGTTGCTATTGATACTGCAAACCTCTCATATTATGAACAAGTGCTCAGTATTTATAGTTCCAATTATACCAAAATAGAATAATCCATCAAGAATCAAAAGATTACATTATTATGATTTTTTTTTGAAAATTAATAATATGACAAAAAATTCTTAAAAAAGTAATGCAAAGCAAACAAGTGATGTGATATTTGGTAAATTGTTTCAAAAGCTCTTCTATAGTGTGTAGAGTTGTTGAGGAGAGTTCACCTTAGACTACCAGCATTGATACTATTATTTTCGGGGAATACAATAACATATAATCAATAAAGAATGATGGCAAGTTTATACCTGATTGTTTCAGTAAGCGTCTAAGATTAAGATATGTAAAAACAAATATAATTTAAATAGGTAATATTTATCACAGTTTTAGTTTTACTGTTAAAGGCCACAAAGTAATGTTTATAATTAAAAGTTAATCTATTGTACTTCCGGTTACGTTATTTGTGATTTGTAGTGATATATAAAAAATGTTGCCACTTGAGAATAAAAGCGGCTGAACGCGGTAGATATATTTATGTTTTATTTTAATAGTAAAGAAGTGGTAATAATATGTAATACTTATTTTACTTACTAATAATGTAATAAAATAAACACCAATCGCCTTTTTGCTATTAAGTGTCAAGTTCGCATAAAATATTGTTCCATTACCCAACCTACTAAGGTAATTATAAAAAAAGTAATAGCAACCCAGCCGATGACAGCGAGCGTAACATTATGACGTTTATACTGTTTGTGTTTGCGAAACATGTTTGGAAATCGCAATGGCTGCAGTAAATCAAAATCTTCAGCAAATACTAATACTCCACAAGCTGGAACAGGGCACAGGCCAACTAGGCTATACTAATGTTTGTATTTTGTGTGGCTGTTCACTTGCACGACGGCAAAGTGATAAAGTATTGAAGGATAATCCCACTGACTTGCAGCAGACTATTATTCTGATAATTCAAAGCCAGAAAGAACCACAACAGGTGTGTAGTTCCATTTAATTTAAAAGTCTAAAAGTAATCTTTTAGACTTTTAAATTAAAAAATAAAATAAAATAAAATCTTTTAAAGTAATCTTTATGATATAATATTATGTGTAGTAGTTATTGGGCTTTTAGGATTTCCATTTTTATTTAACCTGGTATGTTTTGTTCAATGGGTTACATTACATAACTGTAATTTTGTTTATTACTATGGACGTTTGTTTTAAAATATTTCCTTTATCTAGGACTGGATTTTGTATCAGAATTATACATCTTATTTCTGTCACACAGATAACATCTACAGACTAAGTATGCCATGTTGTTGGTTGCATACCAAAAGTGAAGCTGTCCGTAATATTCAGGCTACCGAATTAAGATTACGTGATGGAACAATAGATCAACATGAAGATGTTGACGATGAGGAAAATATCTCCGGGCTGAATGCAGGGAGTTCAATAAAATAGAACCAACCCAGTGAGGACTCTCATGTTGTTGATGATGCCAGGGCATAAGGATCACAGAATATGGAGTCCAGAACAATATTATTACCTAACTACAGGAGAGCGACCAACACCGGTAACCACTGTCTTTTTCCTGACTGCCCAACTGTTGGTACTTTACAGAGTGTGACTGATAAACTATGAGCCATCAAATTATGTAATAATATGTTTTATGTGCCACAATTGGCCCGTGTCTGTGGAGTCCATTTGTTTAGGAGTTCATGGGATGAATTATATTAATCAGAAAATAGCAGTATTTATTGTTGATTAAGTGCAACACATTTTTTAATTTGTGAATGCATTCAACCCTACATTAGATTTCGGAGGAATAAATAAATTGTCAATAAATCTAAAGTTTGTTTTATTTAACCGAAAGCCTATCTATCAATGGAATTAGATTTTTTTTACCTGAGATGGACCATGACAAATAAATATAATACATACATAGATATTTAGGATTTATTGTGATGTATATCACTATTTCAGAAATTAAGGTCTGGGTGTAGTTTAACATTGTAGAACTCAGCTATTAAATATTATTAGTATTTGTATGTCAAGTAACCATGATTCAAATAATTAGTACACATGAAAACTTATTCTATTTTAGTAACAATTAAAGCTGTGTTCTAATAAACATCCAATTTCTAATTAGTAACAGAATCATAGTATGTTTGAGTGTTCAAAGTCAGTGACCTAGCAGTGGGAGTAGAGTAGCCCACGCTCAAAATAGTTTAATAAAATATACACCTACATATTGTTTTGATTAGAAAAATCATTAAGTAGTTAAGTATTCATTTTTAAGATATATTAATTAAATACAGTCTATGTCTGCTGTCATATCTCATTGACAGATAACCTCTAAGTATGAGAATGTTAAATAACGAATAAGATTTTTTTGTGGCCTCCTAATAGAAAAATTCTTTTTGATTTGGTTCAGGATAAGTATATTCTATGGTTCTTACATTTTTTCATTCCAAGACGCGTCAAATCGATATCAGGTAAAACGTTGTATGGAAACTTGCCATCATTCTTTAGGACATAAATAAAAAAATATAAATTACTCACAACTTCCTTGAGTTTATCTCTGTCATTAAGATCAACTGGTATGGAGATCTTGTCCTCCAGCAGTTTGATAGCATCCTCAAGAGCTTGTCTGTACTCTCTGATGATCACTGTGGGGTGGATGTTCTGGCTGAGGAACTGCTCAGCTACAGCCAGCATCTCACCAGCAAGGACAATTACAGATGTTGTGCCATCTCCAACCTTGATTTAGTTGAAAGGATTTAAAGTGCTGCCTGTCTATGTTGGTCATTTAGTTATTATGTAGTAGTCATGAAAAATAATTAGTAAAGTTGGCTAAGTGTAATAATTCTGCCATGAACAATCCCAATTCTTTGCCATAATTAAAGACATACCCACAATTCATCTGGCATTGTGTAGATAGATGGTGAATATTTTATTATAATTATAACAGTGAAATAATTATATTGCTTGTTTGGACAATCCAGTTACTAGAAAACATCTTTTTCATTCACAGTAGCTTGTGTATTTTGACCAGGTATTTATAAAATACTCTTTGAAAATTGTCAAATAGGTTAAATTATAGTACATAATTTATGTTCTCTATAAAATAGATGTTAGAAGCATGTTTGCATGTAGTTTTTGATCATTGTATTGATATGTCTGTTTGATTACCTTAGTTTGTTTACTAAGCATTAAAATAAATCTAAAAGACTATGTAATATTTGTTAAACAATACGTATATATTTGAAGATAAAGACTGCATATCAGTATAAAATAATTGTTTACTGTCCCTGTTGTCTAGTTTTACACCGAAAATCAACGACATTGATTATAATTTGAAAAGAACGCAATAAACAATTAGAATTAATGGTATTGAACAAAAAAGGGAGAAATGACTAATCCTAACCTCTTCATCCTGAGTCCTGGCGATTTCGATCATGGTCTTGGCGGCAGGGTGCTGTACAGTGATCTCGCGGAGGATGGCGTTGCCGTCGTTGGTCATCACGATGCCTCCCATCGGGTCCATCAACATTTTCAACATCGCTTGCGGCCCGAGGCATGTTCGAATTACGTCTGCTATAGTCTAAAATACAGAAAATATACCATTTCTGTAACACTGACATCAATATTTATGATGAAAATTTCCAGATTATCGTAAATAGTATTGATAAATACCTTCCCAGCATTTATATTTTCAATTTGAACTTTCCGGCCGGAGTCACGTTTTGTGTTTTGGCCTGCAAAATGACACCACTATTGAATGGAAATTCGTTGATACTCACACAAATACTACTTCTATTGTGTAATTGACTTACTGAGAACTAAAATTGGCTGTTGTCCGTACATGTTGAATCACCAACGAAATTAATTTAAAACTTTTGTAGATAATTTGTTCGAGAAATTCGACAAAATTCAACTCACGAACAAAAATCGCGTGGTGACTAATGTTGCCAATATTGAAATGATTTTTCTTCCCACACAATTTTCATTAGATAATATTTACGTAGATTTTTGTTATTTACCTATTTATTACATAAACATTTTTATGAACACATAAGATTATATTATTTACCTATTAAACTAAAATACTGTTGTCCACAATGTTAACCAAAACGGTTTTATATTTTATGATTGGCAACATAACATGAAATGTCAATTGTAATGTAATGTTACCACCGTACAAAATTCAATTAATCAATAAAATGGTTTAAATCATAAATCATTGAGCTCAAAAGTTTCAGAAATATAATTATTCTGAGATTTTTTAAATGTATATATTTGTCAAATAAAGTCTAAACCTTAGATCATAAAATATATAAGTTCACAGCAAGCAACATGCAATTCGTACAGGAACAAAGGGAGTTTTGGCGGGAACTTGGAAGTGTCAACTAGTGTCAACGTCAATGCCAAGTATCGATGGACTGAAAAAGAGTTTAAAAGAGTTAGATTGCGCCACCAAATGGCAGAGCTTACGTCGTGCATGTTCCCTATTCAAAAAATTATTCTCGCACTGCCATTTAAAATTAGAATTCTTAACTTTAATAACTAACTAACCTATAACTGAATGTCTGATGTTATCAAACTCAGAAATTGTAAGGCCCTTCTCCCAGTTCCCACGGAGATATTCAAAAGTTATGCAAATGAGACGTGACACATCTGACAAGTAACTCGAAGTTTTGTATAGTGCGTTTCAAATTATTTTACCCTCAGAACAATAACAAGCAGTTTTACCAATGGCGTGAATTGGCACCCCTGTCTGACAAGATGGTGGACATTATGAAGAAAATTCCCGCCATTTCAGTTTTAAACAATACGATTACCAGAGGATCAATGTATTTCCTGTGGAGGGTAGAGGTAAGGAGAACCGTCTCTGTGTGTGAAAAAGTGTCCGTTAAAATCTGCTAAATAAGGGTGGCGCTACAGTAACAACAGGACAAATTTTAAAACTTTATTTTTAAATTTTATAACTTTCTTAAACTTTGTTATTATAAAAAACTGTAAAAAATTATTATACATACTGTTGGCTGGAAGTATGACAAAGACTGAGGTGGATCTTTATTTATATTTTTCAATTTACGCACACTTGGACAACTTTTCACCACGCAAATTTTGCCCATTATTGCTTGAAATGTATTACAATGTATTATAACAGTAAGCACTTCAAACAATTAACAATTAACAACTGCTCAGTTCATATCATACCCTGTGCCTATGCTAGCGCCATTCTGGAGGATTTTTGAACTGTTATTTAGTGCTGAAAGTGGGACACTTTTTCAAGCTTCCTCCCATATGAGACGGTTCTCCTTACCTCTACCCTCCATAGTATTTCCTTGAATAAAATACTATATAAAAAATAATAAACAATAGTTGTGTGATTATACAATGTATTATATGGTAATTAATATGTTTTGTGTTTTTTGTGCTGACTTGTCATAATTGCTTTTAATAATTACTTACCTCCATGACTCATTAAAAAACTAATGTCATTCCATTATGATAAAAAAATATTCTTGTTTTATTTATTAAATGTGTTATCCTAAATCTATAAATGTAGTTAATGATGGTTTAGTAGATAAAGAATATTAAAGTTGATTTAGCTGCTAAGTATCTACCACTCATCAATTATGTTTATAGTGTTTGATTTACTTCCGTAAGTTGCAGATTAATGCCATAGTGTAATTTCGAGTCATAACTTATGTTGTCCTGCACTATACATCTTAGAAAAAAGAAGTATTTATTGGAAACTACAAAGCTGGTTAATTATTACGTACTTACGACAGAATTCAATGATTTTAATAATAAATTATTTGAAAAGTGAGAACATAGTTTATGCTTACCTATAATATATTTTAAAATTTGATTTGAAAATATTAGTGTTTTGTTACTAGACAAAATATGTTCCCAATACAAAAAAAACATCCCCTTTATTTGAAGGTAACACATTTTGTGTGATGTAGCAACACGGCGCGGCATATACCTTGCTGCCAACATCTCGCCATCGGAACTTAAAGTTGAAACGCACTGTACGCGTGGCCTGACAGTCGCTCGAAAATATGTCCGCCAAACAATAATTTATAGTCGCGTCTCAGTCGTGTAACCTTTTTTTTTTTTTTGAATTGTCCTACCGGCCAGTACCTCGGCTCAGGACGGTCACTGGGAGAAGATGAGACATCAACGATTAGTGCCTAGGGGGTTGGTGTTTAACCTAATCCTATCCATTTATTTCGTCGGCACGCGGGCTGGAACTGTTAGGAGGGTCGGGAGGCCGACGGGGAACGCGGCGAGGTCCTCGGCGGCGAGGATGGAACTGCGGTCGTGTGGAGTGTAGGAGTTTTAGCAACTCGTTCTTACTGCGAATGGCCAGAGTGATATCGTCCTCTGGATCGGTTAGGACTGAACGCGGCCGTCTCCATTTGGCGCGGTCGAATGGAGTGTATATTGACGCTTTGCGGACTAACGTATTTGGGTGATTTACCGCCCGATCGAAGTAGCGTTTACTGGTCATTTACATGAAATGCCTGATGGTCGGCATGTTGGTATCCACGTGGAGATTGCGATAGCAAACGTACCACGGGGCACCAAGAGCGTGTCGAAGAAAAATGTTTTGCAATACCTGCATTCGCTCAAGACGAGCAGGCGGTATATGGGCGAACACGGGCGACGCGTATGTCATTATCGGTGTTGCGGATGAACATTTTCCTTTACTATTTATGAGCCAATGCAGTTGACTCACCGCGAATGCAGCTCGCGCGCGTACCGCATTTACGTGTGGGATGAAGGTCAACATCTGATCAAGGGTTACTCCTAAATATTTGACTTTGTCCGTCCAGGGGATAACCTGGTTGGACATGCGGACTGAGTTGTGAGGCACATGGACTCTCCTTTTCCGAGTGAACAGGATAGCCTGGCTCTTTGTGGGATTGACGGTGATTCGCCATTTGCGAAACCACTCGCCGAGCTTGTCGGCGGCAGCCTGCAAAGTGCGCAACACATTGTCGGGGTCTCTACGTAAGGCGTAGATTACGGTGTCATCCACGAAGAGCGCCAGATGGGCGTTCTTCGGTTTAGGGATATCGCTGGTGTACAGCGAGAAAAGAAAAGGGAAAGGAGCGGAGCCTTGCGGGACTCCGGCCGTAATAGTGAATTTGAAGTGATATTTGAAGCCGCGATTCGACAAAAAGTCTCGTATGATGTGCACGAGCTGAGTGGGCACGTTGAGAGTGTACAGCTTGTAGAGCAAGCCGTTGTGTCATACCCTGTCGAATGCTTTTTCAATATCGAAGAAGAGAGCACCGGTGGGCATGCCTATCTTGAATTTGTCGTAAACGTGCTCCGTGATGCGGAGCACCTGATTTACGCAACTGTGCCTAGCACGAAAACCAAACTGCTCCGGAGGGATCAGATTGTTGTTGTGAGCGACTATTTTGAGGCGGTCAAGGACGATCCGCTCGTAAATTTTGCTCAGAGTACTGAGCAGACTGATTGGCCTATAAGAGGACGGTTCGGATGCGGGTTTCCCCGGCTTATGGATACCTATCACAACTGCCTCCTTCCAGACCTCTGGGAAGAGGCAGTTTCGAAAAGCTGCATCGTATATCGCGGTAAGGATTTGAACTAGATGCTCCGGAAGCATCTTAATCATTCGGGTAGGGATCCTATCGCCCCCGGGGGCTTTACGTCGTTTGAGTGCCTTGATCAGAGCGATAACTTCTTCGATAGTCACCGGTGCAAGGGGATCGGGTGGCGGCGGGTCGAGGTCCGGGTTGACATTAATCGGTTGCGAATTAGGAGGGATCGGCGGTGGCCGGACCGCGTTCCTACTTTCGACTAACGAATTAACCGCAACAAGATGGTTGTCGTCTACGGGTATGGTTGTGAGGGAACATTGAGACTCCAGACTGTCGGCCAGCAGTTCCGCTTTCTCGTCGTCATCAAACGCCGGGCGTTGATTCAGGCGATTGAGCGGAGGCATGGCGGTCACATCGTTTCTCTTGAAGGAACGACACAGCTGCCAGAAGGCCTGGTGTGTCGGGTCGAGTTCGGCTATGTCGTGTAACCATAGAGTATTACATACATTGGGAACGTGTAACTTTTGAATGTCTCCGTGGGAGAAGGGGCTAAAAGGTCTAAGGCAGAGACAAATAAACTAGAGAGACGGTTAACTTCATACATATTTTTTAACACGATAAGGAAACCCTCACATGCATGCATTTTATGTCTATAGTCTGTTATACAATTAATTCATGAATAGTTGGGTCTCTCTTTCTTTCCCGCGTCAATTGCCTTATGTGCTGTTTTTTCTCTTTCGCACGAAGGTTATGTTTAAAAATAAATATGGCCGTAACACTAGAGATGTAACCGTATTAAAAATCGACTCTGCGGAAAATAGTAAACTTTAAATAATTAGGGATGTCCTTAAGGCCAGGTTCATACTATCACCTAAAATTAAATTTTCTCTATAATGAGTATATGGCTTAATCGTGGTTCCGACACATGTAATATTGACTCAAATAAAACAAAATATTTTTCTTGAATTATAAATATTTATTTTTATTATACTATTTATGTAAAGAATGATGGCAAGTTTATACCTGATTGTTTCAGTAAGCGTCTAAGATTAAGATATGTAAAAACAAATATAATTTAAATAGCTAATATTTATCACAGTTTTATTTTTACTGTTAAAGGCCACAAAGTAATGTTTATAATTAAAAGTTAATCATTTGTACTTCCGGTTACGTTATTTGTGATTTGTAGTGATATACAAAAAATGTTGCCACTTGAGAATAAAAGCGGCTGAACGCGGTAGATATATTTATGTTTTATTTTAATAGTAAAGAAGTGGTAATAATATGTAATAATTAATTTTAAATACTAATAATGTAATAAAATAAACACCATTCGCCTTTTTGCTATTAAGTGTCAAGTTCGCATAAAAGATTGTTCCATTACCCAACCTACTAAGGTAATTATAAAAAAAAGTAATAGCAACCCAGCCGATGACAGCGAGCGTAACATTATGACGTTTATACTGTTTATTATTGTTTGTATTTTGCGAAACATGTTTGGAAATCGCAATGGCTGCAGTAAATCAAAATCTTCAGCAAATACTAATACTCCACAAGCTGAAACAGGCCAACTAGGCTATACTAATGTTTGTATTTTGTGTGGCTGTTCACTTGCACGACGGCAAAGTGATAAAGTATTGAAGGATAATCCCACTGACTTGCAGCAGACTATTATTCTGATAATTCAAAGCCAGAAAGAACCACAACAGGTGTGTAGTTCCATTTAATTTAAAAGTCTAAAAGATTATTTTATGATATAATATTATGTGAAGTAGTTATTGGGCTTTTAGGATTTCCATTTTTATTTAACCTGGTATGTTTTGTTCAATGGGTTACATTACATAACTGTAATTTTGTTTATTACTATGGACGTTTGTTTTAAAATATTTCCTTTATCTAGGACTGGATTTTGTATCAGAATTATACATCTTATTTCTGTCACACAGATAACATCTACAGACTAAGTATGCCATGTTGTTGGTTGCATACCAAAAGTGAAGCTGTCCGTAATATTCAGGCTACCGAATTAAGATTACGCGATGGAGCAATAGATCAACATAAAGATGTTGACGATGAGGAACATATCTCCGGGCTGAATGCAGGGAGTTCAATAAAATAGAACCAACCCAGTGAGGACTCTCATGTTGTTGATGATGCCATGGGCATAAGGATCACAGAATATGAGTCCAAAACAATATTATTATCTAACTACAGGAGAGCGGCCAACACCGGTAACCACTGTCTTTTTCCTGACTGCCCAACTGTTGGTACTTTACAGAGTGTGACTGATAAACTATGAGCCATCAAATTATGTAATAATATGTTTTATGTGCCACAATTGGCCCGTGTCTGTGGAGTCCATTTGTTTAGGAGTTCATGGGATGAATTATATTAATCAGAAAATAGCATTAATGTATTTATTGTTGATCAAGTGCAACACATTTTTTAATTAGTGAATGCATTCAACCCTACATTAGATTTCGAAAATGATGAGGAATAAATAAATTGTCAATAAATCTAAAGCTTGTTTTATTTAACCGAAAGCCAATCTATCAATGGAATTTCATTATTTTTACCTGAGATGGACCATGACAAATAAATATAATACATACATAGATATTTATGATTTATTGTGATGTAGATCACTATTTCAGAAATTAAGGTCTGAGTGTAGTTTAACATTGTAGAACTCAGCTATTAATTATTATTAGTATTTGTATGTCAAGTAACCATGATTCTAATAATTAGTACACATGAAAACTTATTCTATTTTAGTAACAATTAAAGCTGTGTTCTAATAAACATCCAATTTCTAATTAGTAACAGAATCATAGTATGTTTGAGTGTTCAAAGTCAGTGACCTAGCAGTGGGAGTAGAGTAGCCCACCCTCAAAATAGTTTAATAAAATATACACCTACATATTATTGTTTTGATTAGAAAAATCATTAAGTAGTTAAGTATTCATTTTTAGGATATATTATATGGTATTAATTAAATACAGTCTATATCTGCTGTCATATCTCATTGATAGATAACCTCTAAGTATGAAAATGTTAAATAACGAATAAGATTTTTTTGTGGCCTCCTAATAGAAAAAATCTTTTTGATTTGATTCAGGATAAGTATATTCTATGGTTCTTACATTTTTTCATTCCAAGACGCGTCAAATCGATATCAGGTAAAACGTTGTATGGAAACTTGCCATCATTCTTTGTTTTCACGCCCAATTTATAATTATTTCCGAACCTACCAATAACCCGCGAAATTCAATTATTATAATTGCAGCTTTATAATAGGCATCTTGAAAAATTGCATTTTCTGTACGATAAAATATACCTGAACAAAGCTACAAAAATACGTAAATACGTAAAAAAAATAGATAATTTTATTATTACTATTACAATTAAATCACTACATACATTTAAAATTGCGAATAAAATTTATATATAAAAATATAAAAGCCAGCTCGGGCTGGCCAATAACAATGCTTTTATTTAAATAGGCCCTAACCTAGCTAACCCACCAGCCTTTCCCTAGCTACCTAAGTGATGACTACCCGAAGAAGAAAGGCAGAAAGAAACTCCGGGCTTATTTTTTTGTCATCAATTACTGTTCTTTTTTTTAAGCATATTGTGTACATAGTAGTCAGATAGCTTACATAAGCTGGTGCACGCACAGCACCGATAAAATCGGATGAATTCAAGGATTGCAGGATCAATACAGGGATTAAAAACCTGGACATGCATAAGCAAATACCAAAAAAGAGGAAATGAATAAATAAATGGTGTACAGCGTGCAGTCGCCTACATTTACAAACGTTATTTTAATTTTCATCTTTACAATTCGGTATTATAAAGGCAAAATGCAATGAAATGATCTTTTACTAGTCTTCCGCTAAATGATATTATGTCATATAAATCAAGACCAACATACAAAACCCAACACTGGATTGTGAATATTTTGCAATACCCGATTAATTACATGCGATGTGACATGATTCAATGAATGATTTAAAAGCGGAGCTATCAAAGAGGTGCAATTTTATTTTTCCCGAACTTATCGACACTATGCAACACTGCGGCGTGTTTGATGTTTTATTCAATTGTATTGTACGGTATTAGAAATAATTTAAATCTAAAATCTATTACCAAGAGCGTAATAACAAATTTTACATCTGTACTGGCGCCAAATAGGGAGCACAAAAACGGGAGCCCCCATTAAAGTTAAATATGCATTTACAAATTAACTAGTGCTTCACAAAAAGCATTCCATGCATAATGTTATATTTTGCAATATCATGTTAATGGCACACTTGCAAGTAAAAATGCTACAAAAAATTGTTGCGATCCACTATAATGAAAATATAATATTAAACAAAAAGGTAAAATTAAGAATTTCTGCACATTGTAAATCAATAAAAATATGAACAATTGTGGAAACACACAAAAAATACTACTTTTGTAGAAAGGTGATTATTCGACAATAATATAGATTCTAGTAGGCTAATTTTGATAATTACTTATTTATTTAACGGCATGCAAACTTATAGGTAACAAATAATATTTATAGTCCTACACACACACACTCACGCCTTTTATCCCAGAAGGCGTAGGCAGAGGCGCAACTAGCACACCCAATTTTCGCCGTGCGTATTCTGTCCTATGATGTGATAGGTGGCGAGCCTATCGTCATATTGGGCACAAATTCTAAACTCCGAGCTGATACTGATTAACAAAACCCAATATCACTTCCCTCAACCCAGGGATCCGACACCTCATCATTGTCGTCGAGCCTTAATACACTAGTGCTTAAATAACATTGCAATGTTACTATTATTTTTAATAAATAATCTTATTTTTCCAGTAAGTAGTCTTAATATTATGTCTTACTCATCTAATAGTAATTACAAGTAACAATTTTATAGTTATTGTCTACCTCTTTTTTATCTATAATAATATAATGTTATCTATACATATAATAAATCAGTAGTACCGGTGTCTGTACATTTAAAGAAATGTGATATAAAGAATGGGGGCGACTAAAGAAGAGTAATGAAAACAAATCAGCGATTTTTATAATTCTTTTCTGTCCGTCTGTTTTTGTTTGTTTGTTACAGGACATCTCCGAAACTACTGAACGGATTTCTATAAAATTTGGCATACGGGTAGATCATATCCTGGATTAACACATAGGCTACTTTTATCCCGGAAAAACTTTGTCGAACGGGCGGAGCCGCGAGCAAAAGCTAGTAATATAATACAGTAATAGTAAAAGGTAAGATTCTAATTTTAACATCTTTTTCTATACAATAACGTTTAAGGTAATGTTAATTACTTTTTAGTTGAAAAAGTCATCTAATACGTAAAATGAATTAGGGTGTAGGAGCATAATAATGCATATAGGATTTAAAAAAATGAATGCTCAACACTCAGCAAAAGGTTAATTAATAATTTTAAAGACTACCACAATGATTTTATACAATACAAGTGGTCACACTTAGCCTACTATACAGTATGCACATAAACTAATTTAAACACACAAAAAAACATAACATGCTTAATTATACTTAAATATACATTTACAAATTATTCCCTCACGAAAAGCATTCCATGCATAATGTTATATTTCGCAATATCATATAATGGCACATTTGCAAGTAAAAATGCTATAAAAATTAAAAAAAAATGTTGGATACACTATAATGAATATATAATTCTAATAAAAAGGTAAATTTACTGTTTATAAATGAATAGAAATATAAACAATTTCAGATACACTCAAATATACAACTTTATACATACAATTATCTGGTAGGTGCATTTTAAGGTGTAAGAGCATAACTATGCACATAGGATTTAAAAAAAACAAATCCTTAACAGTCAGCAAAATAATAATAAATTTGAAGACTACCACTATGACTTTACACAATACAAGGAGCCACCCTTAACCTACTATACTATACACTATAGACATTAACTAATTTAAAACCATAAAAATGTGGCTAATACACTTTCAAGAAAGAACAATTTAATTTGCAATAATTGTAATAATCGTAGACAAAATACTATGAAGAAAAAACATACTACAATTAAGTGTGATTAGGTACTACGCCTTCTTACTGATCTATAACTCAATCCTTTTGTGACTTTTTCACGGATTAGAGTTTCCATTTCTACATCTTTAGGCCTAGAATCAACATTATTCATTCTATTATTAAAATTAATACACCATTGCTTAACTTGCATTCTAATCATGTATACCCAAAAAGCTTTAATAAGAGCTGTTTTATGTGAATTACAATTGTACCACGCAGTGTCAATTTTTTTTTTTAAAGTACCTATTAAATCAGAATAAACATAAACACTGCAAATAGATGGCATCATTTTGTCAATAATATAAATACTCTGCCAGACTATTTGACTAAAATTATCAGAAGGATAATATAACCTGTCTATATTAGAGCTATACTCTCTTAAATGAATTAGTTCGTGAAATGACTCTCTCTGAGTTAATAGTGCTTTTGTACAATTATCACAATCTTTGCAGTTCAAATTGGACATCAAAAAACGACAAACTGCACCAGCAATATATGGTACAGCCTTATGTTGGAATATATTCTCGTTAGGTATAGTATTTGCTATAAAGTTAGATTCATCACAATGAATATTTTCAGTGTATGAACCATATTTTTGGTGGCTGACTAAATGTTTTAATGTACCCAACATTTTGTCATCATCATTAGAACAATTAGTATATAAAGATTTACCAGTAGTAATGTTGTTAATTAGCAAGGTTTTAAAAGCCGATACAAAGTGAGTACAATTAGGATTTGTACTGAAATTACCATGTGCCCTTATTTGACCGAAAAAGTTTTCTATTGGATCTTGATTAAGACGTCTAAGACTTAAAAATTTTACACCATCAATTCTCAGTAGATCTGACCATAAATGTCTTATTGTTTTAATATTATGCAAAAAATGCTTTAGTGATAAAGGCTTCCCTTCCCTTTCATTGGAAGCGTCAAAACGCATTGAAGATAGCTTTTTCACAGCATCATTCCAGAATGCAATGTGATCAGAATTACATGAAAGAGCATGTTTTAACTTATTCCCATAATGGCCAAAACCATTTAAACTATCAAACAAATTATTTATGAATAGAACCATTTCTGCTGTGAATAAACCATTTTCAATGTCTGCATTTAAACTTATGTAATCATGATCCTGGAGAAATAGCAGAGACTTCATGTGGATTTCTAGTGATGAAGCCACTTGCCTGCTAAAAACTTGGGCTGCAAATTTGACCTGAAATGTTTATAATATACATATTAGTTCATAAATAAATAGACAATTTTAATTAATGGTATGATTATTTTATCTGTCATGATATTTTATTAAATGGCATAAAGAAATCTATATAAAACACACAGCACTTTCACAAGAATATGGTAATTAAACATATACTGAGTGTACTATTATTTACAAGCGGCGCTAGCCTAGTTGAGAGTGGAACGGACTGTCTAGACGAATGTCCGCAGGCTCAAAACCTAAGGGCACGCACCTCTGACTTTTCTAAAAAACTATGTGTGTATTCTTTGTGAATTATCGCTCGCTTTAACGGTGAAGGAAAACATCGCGAGGAAACCTGCATATCTGAGAAGTTCTCTATAGGAATTTCGAAGGTATGTGAAGTCTGCCAACCCGCACTAGGCCAGCGTGGTGGACTAAGGCCTAAACCCTCTCAGTTGTAGAGGAGGCCCGTGCTCAGCAGCGGACAGTATATAATACAGGGCTGGTATGGTATATGCTGAGTTTAGTAAATCGTATTATTTTCTATTCCATATAAAGTAATTTACAAAATCAAATACAGGAAACTACCCTATTCTCTTTGCATTGGATTCAAGAAGATGTCTTTTATAACTAACAAAAAAGCAAAAAATAAAAAAAAACAGAACCTTTTAACAAAAGAAAAACTGACTCCAAAAGCCACCACAATCCAAAAAAACAATAATGTACAGACATTGGCCTGTTACAATTTTATTATGTACTAGCATTGCGCGCGGCTCCGCCCGCATGGAAAAGTTTTCCGGGATAAAAAGTAGCCTATAGCACTCAGGAGTAATGTAGCTTCCTATTAGTGAAAGAATTTTCAAAATCGGTTCAGCAGTTCCTGAGATAAGCGCGTTCAAACAAACAAACAAACTGTTCAGCTTTATATATTAGTATAACGCATACTCACGCCTTTCATCCCCGAAGGGGTAGGCAGAGGCGCAACTAAGGCACCCACTTTTCGCCTCGTGTATTCCGTCCCATGATGTGATAGGGGGCGAGCCTATCGCCATATCGGGCACAAATTCCAGACTCCGGGCTGATATACTGAATAGAAAAATCCATAATACTTTGCCCGACCCGGGGATCGAACCCAAGACCTCAGCATTGCAGCCGTACCGTAATACAACAACGCCACTGAGGCAGTCGCACCGATATATTAGTATAGATAATACATATATGTAGAGATTAATGAAATCTGTTTCAACGTAGAATCCAACATGTTCCTATTGCACACCTTCTGTCAATCAGTCAAGACTTATAAACAGAACTGTAATAGAATAATGTATATTTAATTACCTTCATTTTGTCATATGAAGTTGGATTTATGTGTTTCTCAGTAAGTTTGGTGCTTCTTGCTCTGCCACCAAAACCATCCACTTTATAAAGGGTCTCAATATATTCCCACTTTGCCCTTTGGTTGCCAATGAGAAGATGTTTTTTCTGAAAATTATTTCGAAAACATTTCAATAAATGAGGTACGTCATAGATATGGTATAATTGGTTGGGGCCTATTTTATAACAGTTATCATTTGTACATTTGTTACTACGTAAGAGTTCAGCATTAGAATCTGATATTAATGACTTAATAGCAGCAACATTGGCAGAACCTTGATCACTGATTGTAGCTCTTACTACAAATCCTGATTTAAAAACTGCAAATACTATTTCTTTGATAATATTCTTTAGAACAAATGTTTTAACCCCATCTCGAGCAAAATAAAATGCAATTGGAATTTTCCAAGGAGAAAACAAACCCCGTAACATGAAAACTAAAGCTTTATCAGCCACATTGCTAGTACGTTTACCAGAACCTATATCTTCAAAACCTTCAATTACCCCAGTAAAGAAATTAAAATTTAAATGTTTTTTAATGGACATCTCATCAAACATTAATGTGCATTGCCTGTCTATTTCGGGTTTATCCAAGGCAGCGTCTGCCAAATGTTTAAATATAAAGTCATTAATACCAGGCCTCAAAGGAATATTGCTGAGGAGAGAATTTATTCGAGATTTACATGGTAATGCTAAATGTTTTCGTAAAAATCCATAGCACTTAGGGCTTAACTTATATAATGACAAAGCAAAGACTTTTTCTGCATCTGTATAACGGCGACCTTTTAATGAATTACCAGACAAACGTAATTGTGAATCTACTAATAACTTCCCATATGTACTTAAAATGTTATATTTTTTCAAAAACATCTTTGTTTTTGGTGCATGAAGGTCAAATCTAGTCTTTAATTTTTTATACCTTGATTGCAAGAGACGTAATTTATTTTTTAAAATGTTAATTGAAGTGCGTAAAATTTGTTTACGAGGGGTAGCTTCACCAGGATTTAATCTAATACGATTAACTAATCTACGTTTTACTCGGCTGTGAGTTTTTAGTTTTTGTTCATTACATACAGCAGTGGTGGTTGATGTGGATGGGGTTATACATATTGGAAGATGTTCCGTATTGTGAGGTATAATAGGAGTGAGTTGAGATGGAGTACTACTATTTGCTTCATTCAATGAGGCATGAATTGATTTTTCATTACACACAGCAGTGGTGGTTGATGTGGATGGGGTTATACATATTGGAAAATATTCCGTACTCTGAGGTAAATTAGCGGTGAGTTGAGGGGGAGTACTACTATTTGCTTCATTCAATGAAGCATGAATTGATTTTACCGCGCTAGATAGCTCAGAATCTATTTGTACACTAGTACAATTTTGTTCTATAGTAGGTCGAGTAACTTCAGAAGGATAAACGACTTTAAAAATAAAGGGTTCAGTAACGCTACTAGTGGGTGAAATTTCTAATATCAAACCTGGGTTTATTTGTTTATCAGAAGGTTCTAAGTTTAATAAGGGAATCGCATTGGGTGTTAATTTTAGATTCTGGTTAATATGTTCGGCAAGAAAATGCTTATGACAAAAACGGATCCCTTCACGTTTAGTGGGAGGATACTTTTGTAAAAAGGGACATAACCTCAACCACACTTCCCACCTTGTTTTATTTGTGAAAGGCACACAAAAATATTTAAAACACCGGCCTCGAGTACTGCACCCGGGAACACAGCACTTATAACCCATTATATTATCAAAATAAATCGAACTATACGAAGAAAACAATTACACGTTTGAACTGGTAAACACTAAGATTGCTTTTATAAAGTACTGTTTACAAAAACATTCGCACACAATAAACGAGATTAATAAGATAACGAATAAATGAAAACCGCCTTTAAATCGAAATTGCGAATTGCAACACAAATTTGCACGCCACGGACAGCGACTCAGAGCAGCGGTTAACCACAATATAAAATGGCGGTGTACGCATTGTTTCAAAACTATCTGACGTTTATTTCTTATCGAATGACAGCTTTTACTATAACACACACACTAATAAAGGTCAGAGTGTAGAAAGAGATGCACGAGTTTACTATTTATAAAATGTATGGAAAAATTGTGAAAAGTGCGATAGTTGCGTAACGCTATTGTGTTACTTTTTTTCGCTGAGTTAAACGGGCCTGGTCTAAGGGCCGTATTAATTGAGATGCTGTCAAGTTAAGGTCAGCATCAGTGTTGCCAACCCCATGAAACAAAGAAACAGCAGTTCACTAATAAAAAAAAACAGGAGGAAACAGTAATATCGGGAAATTTGAGCGAGGACCAAAAAAAAAACGTCTTCGATTGCGATATTTTCTTCGGATAATAGGGTGGCGAAACAAAAAAAAAAGCTACTGCAGCATAGTAATTTACTAAATTGTGCACAAAATCCGTGAGAATGCATGTAAAAATCAATAAAATAAAAAACAGTAAAATTCCGACTCTTAACAGAAAACAGGGATGACATAGCAAAAACAGTAAATCTACTGTTAAAACAGTAGGGTTGGTAACACTGGTCAGCATCCTAAGATAGTCGCTATTTAATAAACCCACATTAATAACAGCTCAAATGACATCTTAAGTTACATTACCTATGTAACGGATTTTAACAGCTAAGTTTTGTTTGTGTAACAGCGATAACTAGGCTAAGAACAAACTCTTAAATGGCAGCTTATGCTCGGTTTATTAAATAGTTCAATACATAAACTATTCATAAACAGTTTATGAACCTATTTTAAATACGAATTACATACTCTAACCTCAAACCAAACACTCATTGGCTTAGTGTTGCTTAACAACGCCATCTACCTGACATTGGCTAAATGCAACTGAACTGCGTAGCCACAAAGAAAAAAAACAACGCCATCTACTGTTGTATCGTTAAAGCAGTTAGTTGCTCCCAATTAGATGTCAGGAAGAGTTTTCAGTTTATGTGCTTAACAACGCCATTTAGTATCATATTTTTCACTTAAGTTGAATTACTGAAAACACGGACAAAACTACATTTTATAAAAATGAATCCTAGCTAGATCGATTTATCGCCCCCGAAAACCCCTGCATACAAAATTTCATGAAAATTGTTCTAGCAGTTTCCGAGATACAGATTATAAACAAATAAATATATATATATATATAATATATATACATAATTACAAGTATTGCTCGTATAAATATATTAGATATGTAAGTACCTACTGTATTGTATACGTTAATGGTCATATTGTTTATATTAATGTTAATGGATGTGTTATAATAGTCTAAGAGCTGATAGACATTTTGGTGAAGGTGTTTGAGGCAGTGTTATTAAACATTGTTTAAATCTTTTTCTAGTTATACCTGAATACGATAATTAATATAGACCTGGCTGAAGGGTTGCAGGACTTAAGTGACCTTTAAATATTTTTAAAAACAAAGGACATGTCCAAAAACGGGCTTCAAATTTGGATAGAACTCCTAAAACTAGCCTTTTACAATAAATCGTTTAATTTTAAAGACCTCCGATTTAGAGATTAATGTCATTTTATTTTGCTTAAAAACGACACTTAATATGAACGTTTTTAAAAAAAGTTAGTTATAAATGGAGGGGTCTATAAATATATTTTTTATTGATCCAAGATCCATATTTTGCCCCTTTAATACCCGTAAAGTTCGAGCCAGGTTAGATTTAAGGCCCAGCACCCATACAAAAAGCGGACATCTCCTTTATTGATTAATTGGTAATTCATATTTAACCGTTTATATATAAATTACAGGAGCTCAAGTATACATCATGCTATCGGGAACAAGTTTCAATTATGGATAAATCATAAAAAAAAAACTGCATTACAATAGATACTTCGATTTTTAGCAGTTATTTTAATTTAGGTAGGGACAATAAAACAAAATTACGTGTTTTGATACATTTATTTTTCCATTATTACAGGATTCTTTGTTAAGTATCTATAATAAGAAACGTACCTACTTATATTTTTGTAATAAGTAAATATTTTATAGTAGGTACTTCGCTTGTATTAGCTTTATAGGCATAAACATTCTATTTTTTTATCAAAGACTAGACAATGAGATCATTAATTATAATTATTTATAGCCTAAAGCTGATTTTATATAAACTCTATTTATATTATATGTAGGTACTAGCAACTCATAAAACCGAAGGACACGAAGGAACTTTTATAATGTTCAAGCACAATTTTTCTAAAATAATAACTTTATAACATTAATAATTTTAAAAGGTTATATAAATAATTAGAACAATTATGTTCTCAAATGACTAATATGCCTGCCTCGGTGGCGTCGTTGTATTACGGTATGACTGCAATGCCGAGGTCTTGAGTTCGATTCCCGGGTCGGGCAAAGTGATATTAGGTTTTAAATTCAGTATCAGTCCGGAGTCTGGAATTTGTCCCCGATATGGCGATAGGCTCGCCCCCTATCACATCATGGTACGGAATGCGCACGGCAAAAAGTAGGTGCACTAGTTGCGCCTCTGCCTACCCCGTCGGGGATAAAAGGCGTGAGTGAGTGTGTGTGTGTACTTAAAACATAGATTTAAGCTTAGGTACACATAAATAATATTATTATGTCAGTGAAATTACAAATATATTATATAGGTACCTAGGTGCTCATAATATTTATTTATGTTATTCATCAATATTTTTGTTAATTAAGTACATATCAATTAATTTGGTATTCAAAGATAAAAACATCTAGAGCCAATGTCACCGCTTGCCTGTAAATGCTATTTGTCACATAAAAGTATAAGCCGACCAAACCCAAAATTCACACTCTAATCTATGCTCCTAAATGAGTGGAGCTTTTATCTTTGATCGGCTTATACATTTATGTGACCAAATTAGCTATCATCAGCCAGCGGTAAAATTGGCCCTAAATAAGTGAAGTAAACATCCTAAGCGATTTATTGGTCTATTCTATGAATAATAGGAGAGAAAGCCCACAGTGGAAAATTACTTCATAGATCGTTTTCGAATCGCATTACCATCTAAAACAATATAATTTCGATAGTGCTTTTTTTTCTGACCAATAATTACTAATTTGACCTCCACCTTTTCTAAAATGTCAACAAATACGAATATAATAATAAAATCTACATAATTTAAATGGATCGACGTTAATCGTGACTTATTACAATATTGATATATAATTATTTATCGTGATTCCCTAATCGGGTACAAGTTTTCTCAGCAAAACGTTTTGTCAACTATAACAAATATGCGTTTCTGTACACATGTATACATAGTATAGGAGGAGAAAATCTGCTGAAATCACTACCTTTTTTGGTTTTACAAAATAATAATTATCAAAAGAACAAGAAAATTTTATTAATGACGTTCAATTCAGAAATGTACGAACGCTACTTCGCTCAAGAAGTGTAATTTTTTATTTACTTTGACAAGGCTCCATTTTATTCTTATTGAGCGCGGGTTATCAGCTATGTATATGTATCATTATAATACATTATAATAAATATGAAGTCGATCTATAGCTAAGATTTAATCAATGATATCATCATCTACATCCGATGATTCGCCTTTAGCCTCTTCGTCATTGCAAACTTTCGATTCTTCCTTATTTTCTCGTGAATTCCGCAGGCTATCGTACATATGTTTCAAATTTTTCATGATATACGACGTTCCGTTAACCGTTCCCAGCCTGCTGATATTCAAATACTTCTCAGAACCATCAATAGTAGTCGAACGCACCGGCACAGAGAAAGCCGACAAATGCCGAGGTCTTCCGAACTCTTTTCCTAACCTCTTATCAGCTGATTCCTCGGTTCTTATTTCTTGGTTGACTTCCATACCGTCAGGCATTGCTCTCTTCCTGTCGTAAATGTGGCCAGAAACGCGCAAGTCTATGAAGAAATTCAAAGGATCTACCCCAAACTGAGGATTATAAAGCGGCGGGTACCACATAGGCGGTGGAGGAGGGAGTATTAAGTTTGACTGGGGTACATTTTCTGGTGGGTTTCGTCCGACGCAAGGTGATGATTTCGGCAGTTCCTCCGTGCCGACATCCACGAACGAAGACTGCCTCCCCGGCGGTCCAGGGCTGCTACTGGATTTAGCCTGCTCTGTTTTCGGAGATAATCTCCTGGGAGACGGATCACGCATTCTCGGGTGCTTGTCGACGGTCAACTCTAATGGAACTTCTGGACGCGGCTCTGGTGCTTTTTTCTCTTCCTCCTGTTTTGGCCATTCCCGGCGCCATTCGGTTTCATTTTCTGCGAAGTATTTGTGGGTTCTGCGCTTGAAGCGACGGTGATAATGTGGCGGTCGGCACCCGTTGCGTGCGTTGACAAAAGACCTCAACATTTCGCTGAAAAAGAAAGCGTGTGGTTGAAGCGGTAAAGCGCTGTAGAGGTAGGGAGGCGTCGCGGCCAGCAGTCGAGACACCAGTTCAGTATTCCTCAGTTCCCGGACATGGGTCTTGGCCTGGCCGTCGGCGGGGAGCTTCTCTTCCTGCACCGAGCTCATGGTCTGAAACAAAACATTGAACGTTGTAACAATCTGAATCAATCTGCAAATGAGCGAGCTTGGAGCCGTGCCGGGGACGGGAATCTCAATGTGAATGAGTTGCGATGAACAAGTGAATGGGGTGTTTTGATCCATTTACACCAAGCGATTAGAATTTTTTAGACAAAAAGAAATATTTTTAGGGTTCCGGACCCCAAAAAGAAAAAGAAACCTTTATAGGATCACTGTTTTGTCCGTCTGTCAAGACCCTTTTTTCTCAGTAAACTTTTTAAATTCGATTAATTTATTAATCAATTTTGGCAAACTATTGAACTTATATACTTATATACCTTACCTACAAGTTTGTTTGGAAACGTCCGTACGCGAGTCTAACTCGCAATTGTCCGGTTTTTTTGGATCGTAATGCTTTATTTTTCACTAACTGATTAAGTTATAATTTATGTCCATAGCATCGGTGCCTATTATGTTAAAAAGATACTTCGCCTGCTTGAAAAAGTTTCACTTTCCCACTGTCCCAAACTTTATTTATATCTTTCATAGAATCGGTTCTGTGGTTCGGCCATGAAAGTGTAATAAACATACAGAGATACTTTCGCATTTAAAAGTATGGATGTAAAGTTTATTTATAAAAGTATTAAAATAAATATTACGTCGTTAGGTTGTCGTTGCATGTAAATCACCCTCGTCCCGACTAAATGCGAATGTGATTCGAATTGAGCAGATAGTAGTGCGGTGATTATCGCGGACTCGGCGAACAATGCGTCTGACGCTTTTGTGCCCGAGTACTGCACTCGGAGACTCGCTGAGACTCGTAGAGATATTTAATACGCAAAACGTGCTTACTTTCTATTTCTGCTTATGTTGGAGAAAAAAATCATAGCTCCTAGACTTTGCAAGAAGTAGAAGTGTAAAAAATAGACATCTGGTTATTTATGCTTGATTAGTCATTGGAATCTATACTTTAAAATCTTATTTAAGTAATACTATTACAGAATACAAAATAAATAAAAAATATAAATAATATAAATTTTACAAAAGAATTAAAAAAAGTTTTCTGTCTTTAATTAAATTTATGAAAATGTTATATTATGGTACTTACTAGCATCTATAATTAAGTTACATACACAGATTTACTTCTAGATGCATTAATTTTCATAGAGCTTAAGTACTACCGCGTTCCTTTTTTAAATTTCTCATAAAACCGGTACGGTTACACGCCGTACAGCACCGGCTCGATACAGCCGATGTCGGTTCGTCTGTCAACATCGATTTTTCAGCTCATCGCGGTTTTATTGCCAATATTCGAATGACGATACGTCCGCATTCTAATAGCGAGTAACGGATTCCTATTTTCAATTTCTCTTTCACGACTGCCATGTTCTGTCGATTTTTAAATGCGGAAATCAAAATTTAAATCTTTTACGTTATTAAGATAATGAAAACTAAAAATAAAAATGTGACTGAATTCTAGGATCACACTTGATTAACACTATGCTTTCATTTAAAAGCTTTTTGCAATAGACTAAAGTACAAAAATGGATGTCACACCGTCCTAATTAAGACTTAAAGATAACAAACCAACCAGCCAAATATAAATGACAATCCAATGAACATCATTCAATACATTTCGCAAACAATAGAGATTAATAAAGTACACGATACGTACCGCATGATTCAATCAACAGAGGATGGCGAAAGCCCACAAGTATCGCCCACTAATAAGGGATTCCCGATAGGAATTAAATGTCACATTACCATATCACCGAGTTTGAGTGGAGGCGATACATCGGATTTGTGCGACAATAAAGTGTTGAGGGTGAAGCGGGGATGTAGGGTTGTCGCGGTTGTAACCTATTTTTAAAAAGAATTGTGCGAGAGTTTTTTTTTATGAATTCTGAAGCATGAGATGAGTATTGGATTGCGCCTATCGTCCAATGACATTGCTGTAAGTAAGTTTTGAACACAGTTTTTTTGTTAATGAATAATCCTTCAATCTTGGGAGTTTGGAACACGATGTTTAATACTCATAATTGATGTTGCATATGCAAGCGTAGTGTGGAAATGATAGTTCCATCAATTTAGGCTGCATTCTCTATGACGTAGTAGATGCAATGTCGACTATGACATGAAAGGCCTACGGCGCGTCTATGTAGACGTTTATATAACGATAGCCCATAAATACAAATTTCATGTGTAGATTTTGTGTGACCGTAAGTCCCTTAAAGCTCATTATAATCACAATACAAATTTATATTTCAAACGCGAGGATAGGACTATGTTGGACATAGTTATTAATTACAGTTATAATAACAAAAATAAACATAGATTATGTCCAACATATTTTTAAGAAATAAAAAACAACATTTCTCGAACCCGTGGCAGCCCTAAAACGTGCTGTTCACAATAAATTCAGAGTGGCGTATCTCTATTCAAACAGTTGATGCGGAGCGTGAAGCGGGGACTGAATCTTACGTACGCGACGATGGGCAAACACGGCGGCAACCCTCGCGTCTACACCGCTACGCCGTAACGCCACTACGCCGCTACGATACTACGCGCCTACTCAATGCGACGCGACGGTTTGAAAAAATCGTTGGATTTTATGACTTCTTCATGTAAAATACTAATGATCTTGTATACTTAAACTTATTATTCGAAACTTTCTTATATGTACCTACTGCGTAATATTTTAGAAGTCTTTCATGACTTAGTGGACTGTAAATTCGATGGAACTAATTCTGTGTTTCGGTATTGTGAGAAATTTTCGAGGGGAACATAAATGTGCGTGAGAAATATAAATATAAATAATATTGTAAATAGATTTTGTTTTAAATGCTCGACTGCCTCAGTGGCGTTGTTGTATTACAGTACGACCGCAATGCTGAGGTTTCGGGTTCGATCCCCGGGTCAGGCAAAGTGATATTGGATTTTTCTAATCAGAATCATCTCGGAGTCTGGAATTTGTGCCCAATATGGAGATAGGCTCGCCCCCTATCACATCATGGGACGGAATACGCACTGCGAAAAGTGGTAGCACTAGTTGCGCCTCTGCCTACCCCTCCGGGGATAAATGACGTGAATATGCGTACATTTTGTTTTAAGGAGAATCGTTCTAAAGGTACTTGATGACCATCACCCGTGAATACTTATTTTAAGATATTAATAAAAAGGCATGAGATGTTTCCCGGTAATTTATCTTTGCACAATAAGCAGCATCATGAAAACTTTTACTTTTAGCCAGTTTCATCTTAGACAATCACACTGCTTTTTTTTTTTTTTTTTTATTGCATTGAATGACGAGGCGAGCATGCCGTTCGCCTGATGGTAAGCGATACGACCACCCATAAACAGTAGCAAAACCATCCAGCACCTTGACTTACAAAGGACTGTGTGGCATTCCACTGCGCTCAATTCAAGACGCTCATTTCATAGGAAAAACTGACTATAGCGAACTGTGCATTATAAACAAACGTATACGTTACAGTTAGTGAGCGATATATAAAACACAAACAAAAAAACATCGTTTTCCGACATACTGATTCATCCATTCGCATAAACAAAACATAGAGTTCCGTCAAAATCTCGTATTCGAATACTATTCATGGAATAAAAAACGCAACGGTAACAAAACCTGAACACACGCTACAAAATGCCTCGAGACTGAATGCAAACACGGTACAAATGAGATCGGTATCTACATAGATGTGTTCTTTTATGCATTTTTCCGGTGAAAAAATGAAAAAAAAATGCAACGCGAACGGTGGTTATCTTTTAATTATCGGAAATTGTATGCGAGAAATGGAACGTTAAATCATATTTTCGTTTTCAGGATTTTAGCGACGGATAAAGGAAAGTTTTCATGTCTTTTATAAATGTTGTATAGTAATAGTAATGGTTCTAGTTATCATCGGTATTTGAATATTGTATTTTTCAAATGATATTATGTTCTCTAAGTTCCTAAATATATTGAATATCCAAATCACATTCCTATTAAAACATAAAAATTGTTTTAAAATTTGCCATAAAAAAATTGTAAACCCAGCCATACGGAAAAAAGTAAATACACCGAACATAATTCCCAGAAAATTCATCTATATTTTAAAAATAAATTCGTTAAACCGTCAAAAAGTGGAAACCACTGTTAAAGTACATAAAAAATTCAATTAGACTCAAAAACGGCGGCGGACGCGCGGTTTTTAGCGACAAATTCATTTTGGTTGCAATTTGCGGGCCGGCGACGAGTGTTCAGGGAATTATGGACCTTCTTTCATAGCGCGAACGCCATTTGAGACTAGAAATGTGTGATAATAAGGCGTAAATAATATGGTTGTCGAGGTATTCTACGCCACACGGCAGCGAACTTTAATTTCCATATTAAAACCGTCACAAAGGAAGCAGATTCAAAAACCGTACCGACGTGGGGTGCGGACAGTGGAGTTACGAAATTAGGATACGGCGCGGTGTATTAGTTTCAGCTTGTCTAAGTTACTCTAGCATATGACGTGATTATTATAATTTTAGAACATACACTTCCTTTATTATTCTATTTAAAATATTTCAATTGGATACATTTTTATATGCGTTACTTATTTTGTACTCGGGTGCTAAAAGTATCGCCCATCCCATAATACAATCGAAAATAAATTATCACAAACAGTGACTAAACTTAAGTAAGTTGTATATTTCTAACGGTTATGTATTATGTTTTATAATATAATACATAAAAGATTTAACATCATATCGTTTAACTATAAAATATTTCACTCAACGCACGCTTTCAACTTTCCCGTTTAAAAGCCGCATCCAAACCCTTCAGCATTTCCAACATCCTGTACGCAAACAATATTGCGCTCAGATACCGGCAGGGTATGATAATCGCGTCAAAACGCACGTGAAGAGACGTCGGGCGAAAGAGGGGTGAGGAGGTACAGCGGGGGACGGGGTGCTAAGCCTCTGACGGCTTAACGTTGCCGATTATCCAACTGAGTGTTCTCCACTCGGAGAAGTATGATTTATTGCGGCATGATTGTTCCTATATTACATTTCTTTCATTGCAGTACATGGAATTTATTGTTATTAGTATCCAAAATATGCAGTTAGAAATGCTCTCAAGATCAATGTAAATTTTTTCTTGATCTTCCACGTATAAAATTCTTGTGGATAGGAATTAGCAATAATAGCAACTTGTTTTATAACATTTTCTGTTGACTGTGTAAGAATCATTAATATAATAACATATCCGTGGAAAAAAATCATCATTCAGTGTCAATAAAAAAAAACAAATGTAACCAAAGATGTAGCAGATACCAGTTAATAACGCAAAATGTAGTTTATAATGCTTTTCTCTGTTTTTTTAAACATTATACCAACTATTTATAATGTAACTAGTTTCAAATAAAGAATAACTCTTTTTATTTGTTTTCTATCAACATTCTAATTCCTAACTCTTGATTTAGATATTTGCCGATTACAGACGAACAGTCACGAATACAAGTGTGTACCTTAACAGCTTATTAATGTGTATTCGTTACCTACTCATAATTTATAGTCATAATTATGTTCCAATAGTCTAAATGAAGCATGCAATGCAATGCAATCAGCCCTATATTATATACTGCCCACTGCTGAGCACGGGCCTCCTCTACTACTGAGAGATGGGTTAGGCCTTAGTCCACCACGCTGGCCAAGTGCGGGTTGGCAGACTTCACATACCCTCGAAATTCTTATGGAAAATTCTCAAGTATGTAGGTTTCCTCACGATGTTTTCCTTCGCCGTTAAAGCGAACAATAATTGATAAACAATACACACGTAACTTCGAAAAGTCAAAGGTGTGTGCCTTGGGTTTTAAACCTGCGGACATTGTCTCAGCAGACCGTTCCATTCCCAACTAGGCTATCGTCCACTTGTCAAATGAAGCATAATAAAAAATTATTATAATTACAACATAAACACATCCAAACTCACGACACGCGACTCAAAAAGGAACGCAGACAATATACCCGCCACATGAAAAACAAATCCGAGTCTACATCAAATAAACCAATCGAAGCGTGTCATTTCACCATCAAATAAAATCTAGATATTTTTCCCGTTTTTATTTGCAAGCCTGGCTGGCCTACGTGACGAGGCTGTCGCGCGCTTTTAGATCCGTCATGTTTTTTTTTTTATTTTACAAATAAAACTACACGCCTGTGTAATGACCGGCCGAGGATTTCAGAATGCTGGCTGTTGCGAGCCATTTTTGTATGGGGATTTTAATGTTCACGGTAATGTATTTAATGCATTTTAACGTGAAAATGTTGCGTGTGAACATTATGTTTGAAAAAAAAATTGTTCCACGTTCAAATTTTTCGTTTGCTCTAAAGTTATTTTTTATTTTTAAGATTTTTTTAACGGCCTGATATGTAGCATATTAAGGGTCTGTTTCACAGCTGAGTAAATTCTACTCATTAAATAAATGTATAAGCCGACCAAATAAAAAAGTCACTGTAATCTACGCTCCCATATAAATGGAAATATAATGAGTACTTACTAATTACATATCTACATTAGCTGTTTAGTACGATAACTGTCAAATGAAATCTATTTGAACATTGTGAAATAGGCCCTTACTGTTTAAGTTTTCTAATAATGTAAGTCGAACCATTATTAATAATAACCATAATATAACACATAAGTTAGTAAATGGAAGCAAAAAATGAATGATACCGTTTCTGCTGAACGGATAAAGCCCCGGAACCACGGCACACTAATCAAGCGAGCCACTCAGCTAGAAAGCTGAATGTACCCAATTTCCTAACGAGATCCATCTCGCTGATAACGACATTACAGAACGAATGATACGAGAAGAACGAATGAATGTAATGACGCGCGAACGATATACTGATTATTTTGACGTTGAAGTATGTTGTAAATTATATTTACAAAAACAGGTTTACTTAATGATACGATTTTTAGAATTTTTGTTTCATCTTTTCTCCAATATTTACTAGTAATGTTTGTGTAACACAAGATTTTTCGATTAATATTTGGTCTCGTTAAAATACGAGTAGTTGTACCAGGCAAATAAAATGGCTCCTTTGATAGATTGATGTAGACAGAGTTATTTTTGTTTGTATTTTTACACAACTGAACGACGACACTTGCTCAGACTTGCATTATCCATAAACAGTATCTAACCCAACAATTCAAAAAATATTAAGAAGAAAGAAACATATTTATTTGTAAAAAGCAAGATTACAAGATAATCACACGCTTAAATTAAATTTGCTCGTTACAAAAACGACCCCATTTCAGCATAAGCTGGTAAAAAAACCAGCGCTGGAAGCACGTACATGTCATTGCACTCTTCACTTCATACTTCACATTAATTTTCGTAAGTATACATAATACGTTAGCTGTGTTTTTTTTTATGGCATTGTATGACGAGACGAGCATGCCGTTCGCCTGATGGTAAACGATACGACCACCCATAAACAGTAGCAACACCATCCAGCACCTTGAGTTACAAAGTACTGTGTGGCATTTCACTGCGCTCGTCATCCTTAGACATAAGATGTTAAGTCTCACTATGTCCAGTAGTTACACTGGCTACAATGTCCTTCAAACCGAAACACAACAGTGCATGCACACTGCTGCTTGGCGGTAGAAATAGACATTGCGGTGGTACCCACTCAGACGGACTCTTACATATGAGAGACCTACCACCAGTAAAAATATATTAGCTGTGTCGAGAATAGTGTCCCTTAAATTAATCGTATTCCACAATTGTTTACTTTCTACTAATTATGCCTACCCCTTATTAAGAGTGCGAAACGTCAGAAGTATTTGGTGGAATAATTAAACACATTTCACCATGTTGTCTTACGTATCAAAGATACTTTAATGAGGTATACACATTAAATACACACACGCGTCTCGGTAGTATTGAATGAGATCAGAAATACGTATTTATGAGATAAGAGTAATTATTATGGATTTAAAAGGAAAGGAGAAAGTGTTAACATATTCAGAAATAGTATATTCATCTATAGATTTTATTGTGATTTATAGTTACAATAGTAAGGGCCAGTTTCACTGGTTTCAAGTAAGTTTAATATGACAGTAATCATATTAAGCGGTTAATGTAGATAGTACTATTTTAGATTTTACGCATAGATTGGAGTGTGACTTTTGTATATAGTCGGCTTATATATTCATCGGACAAGGAGCATTTATCAGCAAGGGGTAAAATTGGCCCTAAATAAAATTAAATGTTTATTCATAATTATTAATTTTATTTGTTTGTACCAAGTTTCAGAGATTACATAATTTAAGAAAATAAAACACACGCTAATTTACTAAAACGTAAAAAGTAAGTAATCGTGTACCTTCCAGAAGTAAATGAGAATTGTGTTCAAAATAACTCAAGTCTATTAATTAGGACAAAAATACAAAGAATATATTTTTATAAAATATAACCCATTAAATATAAAAACAGCGGGGACATTTCTTAAAGATGTTTATTCACGAGTACATTTCACCGCATCATTGTATTCTATGTTCTTTTTATTAGATTCTCCCCCGGCGCGGCTAATAATAATAAAAGCGTTATCGTATCGCAACACAATACCGCGCCGTCGTTTACATTCCGTCAAAGCAAGTGTAAGGAACTAGGAAGCGCAGGTGATGTTGGATGCGGTAGATAAAGTATAGTAAGCTTAGTGAATTTTTGTCACTGGCATTTGTAATTTGGAGATGTACTCTCCAAAAACAATACTATTGTAAAAATATTTTATATTTTTGTAGAAGGAACGTTATTATGATAACTAATATTGAAAAAAAACTGGCAATTTAAGTAAATTGGAGTGGTATAGAGTGCTTTAGTTTTTAATTTAGGCTCCTAATATTTGTGTAACATACATTACACGTACATTTTGTAAGATATCTTTAAAAGCTATTATTTCATATTTGTAAATATTGATGGAAGAGAGGATTAAGCAATTCAATTTAAAAATATCTTAAAGGTTTACTAATATTTTCTTCATCATATCCATTTGAAATTACAACTCTATGTATTCGTTACTCAGTCGTCGCATGGAGCGGCTCTTTGTGTCGTAGGCAATAAAAGTACGTGCTACGGACTGCTACGAAGCTACGATGCTACGTAGAGAGCTACTCACCTAAATGACTAGGAGATTGTGAAGTTTGCATGCAAACTACAAACTTAGTATGTGTAGCTTGTGTTTTGCACAAAAGAATTCAAATCACATATATTTATGCTTGCACAGTTCATTAGCACCCTTTTTGGAAATGTTCTTACAACTAGATCGTTCTGTATTCAGGAATAATACGGGGTATCATAAGGATTTATGGTAATAAACTTCATCCAAATCCGTTTAATTGTTTCTGCGTTTACTTCTAAAAAACATGCAAACATTTTCAAAAACTCTAATCAAAATTATGTATTTCATAGTTATTTTTAATATATTGTTTATTGTTAATCCCTTATCGTCGCCTTGTCATATATTTCTGCTACATAAATAATATAACCCAACCAAAGCAATAACATCGCATCTAAACACAAATTGATTCATGATTTACATTACCGTTGCTATGCATTGCTATCATGGATGGGGGCTTGGGAGTATCGAATTTCGACAGCGTATCACCAGAAGAGCTTTCTGAGCTTACACACAAAACCACTAGCATATGTAAATCAGGTGTTTGGTTCCAACGTCAAGGCACATAAATATTTATTTTATTTTATAACTTTATTGTACCAAGAGATACTGTTTTTAATAATATGATGAGGTGGCAATTGGCAGGTTTATCGCTCCAGGCAATCTCTTACACACAACCATGGAATGAAGATAAATGTAGCGAAAAAGAGCAGTTTAAGGCGTACTTTGTTACTATTAAAGAAAAAGAAAACATAAATTAAACACACACACACTCACGCCTTTTATCCCCGAAGGGGTAGACAGAGGCGCAACTAGTGCACCCACTGCCGTGCCGTGCGTATTCCGTCCCATGATATGAAAAGGGGCGAGCCTATCGCCAAATCGGGCACAAATTCCAGACTCCGGGCTGATACTGAACTAAAAAAATACAATATCACTTTGCCCGACCCGGGAATCGAACCCAAGACCTCAGCATTACAGTCATACCGTAATACAAATACGCCACCGGGGCAGTCAAAAAAATATTCAACAATAGTATATTAATATCACAGCAGTATAATATCACCCTAAATCTAGAGGTAACGTATTTGAACTGTTTACTGTGAGGCTTTTGTAAAGGTTGATTTAATGATACGCGTTGATGGTGCTGCGCTTTATTTGACTGCTCTTGCATAATGACTTGGGAAGACTTGTAACGAAATCAAACGTGAAGCTCAAGACCGATCCAAATGGAGAGCGACGATGGAAGCCCTCTGCCCCATCCAGGGAACATAGGACCCTAATGATAACATACTGATTACTTATATACTATGTACTCTACACACAACTCTTTGATGCCTTAATCATGCTACATTAGTATGAATAAATACGATTTGAAATCTCGTATCAAACGCGTGTATTTAGAATATTCACAGGCGCAATACGTGACACTCAATAAGGGTCAACACTATTTATATCGTATGAAATTTCCAAATGCCAAATAAGACTCTGCCTTTTTGTACCCATTGGGATAGTATTACTTTTGCACGGGTACTGCGAAATTAAAGAAAATCGGTCTGGTTTGTTACCCCTGATTTAGATACTCACCGAGCACAGACGAATAGTCGCGAATATCAGTCTGCAAACAGTATTCCGGTGTATTCGGTACTCATCTATACTAATATTATAAAGAGGAAAGATACAATACAATACAATACAAAACACTTTATTGCACACATGATAGAAAAAAAACATATAAAATTACTAGACATAAAAAACAGTTATAAAAAAAAAACATGATGTACAACGGGCGATCTTATCGCTTTAAGCGATCTCTTCCAGACAACCGAATGGATTATAATTGATGATTAAACGAACTTACCTGTAGTGAAGTTCAATCATAATTACTCGAAGGGTTTCGTTCGAAGAGATTAGTATAACACATGTAGTTCCACACATACCGCTTACTGAATCGCACTGTATTTTAGAGACAAAAAAGTTAATACAATAAAAAATATATTAATATTTTGTAGGGTAGGTAACCATCCTCGACGATCGCTCGCGCGCTGACCTCATTTTGTTTAGAGACTTGCTGAGCTGTTTTTGATATTTCACGACGGTTGGGTCGTAGCTTCAAATAAAGGGAGGGAGGGTTACTAATCTCTTCGAACGAAACCCTTCGAGTAATTATGATTGAACTTCACTACAGGTAAGTTCGTTTAATCATCAATTACACTCGGGTTTCGTTCTCGAGATTAGTATAACACATGTAGATGTTGAGAGATAGTCGTGAAATATTATATTGCAAATGATATTTATTCAATAAGGATTTACATATATACTAAGAGAACTACATAATTATATAATTTGTGTAAATCTAAGTACATATAGTTAGCTGAGAATAAACCAGCAGCATAATAACAATATTATTATTTGTTGATAACGTTTCTGGCGAAATCGTTTAAATCAGAGGAAATGATTTTGTTATAATATTTGGCAAAACATGTGGATGATGAGCTCCATCCAGCTGTTTTCCTGATGACATCTAGAGAAACACCTGACGAATATGCTTTTGAAGTCGACGCATGTCTAGTACTATGCGCGGTAAGAATGCTAGTATTAATTCCACTTTCCTCTAACGTTCCTTTAATCCATCTACTTAAAGTTTGAGACGAGACTTTTTTATGAGGTTTCTTCAAACCAAAGAACAAAAAACTATGATTATCTCGTAAATCGTTACTCATTTCAAGGAATGAAATCAACGTTTTAGCAGGGCATATTTGCGGCCTCTCAGGTATAAACGGTAACGAGAGAACTGGTTGAAGTGAACCTATACGGGAAGTTTTTATAAGATCAGGAATTTTTATAATAATACCACTATCAGACATAGATATATTTCTTATATAAATTTTTGAGAGTGTCTGTACACGGTGTGCAGTTACCAACGCCAGCAGGGTAATTAGTTTTTTACTCATTTTTTCTATATTTAGAGATTCATTTGGAAATCGTTCTCCTAAAAAGTTAAAGACTATGGATGTATCCCATGTTGTATTATACCTCGGAAGAGGCGGGCGCAACCGAAAAACGCCCTTAAAGAATCTTTGTACATAGTCATCGTTCGCTATTCGTGGGCCTAGGATCAGAGATAGCGCTGAACGGCAGCTGTTTAACGTTCCGTGCTGAGCACCCGCATTGAAGAGGTGCGTTAGAAAGTTGATTACGTCAGATGTCGATGCTTGGTATGTATTGACATTATTTTTGTGGCAAAACATGAACCATTTCTTAAGACACGTATCATATTGTTTGATGGTACTTTCTGATAGGGACGCCAGCATTATGGGGATTGAAGATTGAGGTACCTCTCTTCTAAGAAGTGACGTCCGGACAGCAATCCTACAACCAGGGTAATTTGCCGGTGCACTGTGCTCTTGCTGGAATAGGAAAGTATTGGATGATCACTAGAATGCAAAATTAAAGGTTTATGCCTAAGAAGGCTTTTAAAAAGAGGAAACCACGGTTGCGTGGTCCATTGTGGAATAACAACAATTCCAGTAGCCTTATCATTTATGATCTTTCTTAGAGTTTTCAATATGATTGATACGGGAGGGAATGCATAAAAGAAAATATTTGACCATGAAATGGTGAATGCATTGATTGCATATGCATCTGGATCTTTATGCCACGAAACATAGGTTTTACATTTAGCATTATTTCTACTGGCGAACATATCAATAAATGGTGTACCATAATATTGAATAACTTTTTGATAAGCAGTATTTGATAACTCCCATTCAATATCTGCGTGTACTTTTCGTGATTCGGCATCTGCTACGGCATTATCGGAGGAACGTATATAATCCGCGTAAACAGTGATCTGCCGAGTTTCACACCACTGCCATAACTCTTTTGTTATATTTGTTAAATGAGGGTATTGAATACCACCCATTCGATTTATGTATGAAATAGCAGTGGTGTTGTCCACTCGTAATAGAATCTGACAATGACTAAGGTGTTTAGCAAAAGTTTTAAGACCCAGGTAGGCTGCTAATATTTCCAAAAAATTTATATGAAATGAACGTTCGTGTTCCGACCAAGGTCCGTTGGCAGTCTCTGTACCACAGGCCGCCCCCCACCCCGTTGTTGAGGCATCAGTAAATATCTCCAGGGAATATTGATCACTTTTTATTTTATTAACTGAATGGTTAATTGCTTTTAGCCACCAGTTAAAATCCGGATATAAATTGTTAGGTATTGACATATATCTTTCGTAATCTTCATTATTTTTTAGGTTTAAGTATTTACATCTTTCAAAACCCTTAGTATAAAGCCAACCATATTCTATGGCCTGGCAAGAAGATGTTAACAATCCCAAAAATCTAGCAAAATCTCTAATTTTACATTGTTTTAAATTTTTAAATTTGATTATCTCTCGTTTTATCTTTTCTTTTTTATTATCAGGCAATCTAGCTTCAAGTCTACTAGAGTCTATTATATGTCCTAAAAATTTGCATATATTTTTTGGTATAAATACACTTTTTTCAATATTAATAACAAAGCCCAAAGACTGTAATAAAAGTCTTGTTTCATTCATATTTTTCAAGCAATCCTGGTAGGAATTGCCTATTAAAAATATGTCATCTAAATAAAAAGTTGATAAATATCCCATGGAACGTAGTACCTTGGCCACTGGTTTCATAATTTTCGTAAATACGTACGGGGCTGTACTAAGACCGAATGGTAGAACATTAAATTCGTACAGATTACCATTCCATTGAAAACGTAAGTATTTTCTATGATTTGGATGGATGCTGATTAAAAAATATGCGTTTTTTAAATCAATTGTGCACATAAAAGCATTATGTGAAATGAGTTTCAATGCCGTACGTAAATCCTCCAGTTTAAAGTGTTTAGTGTCAATAAACTTATTTAATTGTTTTAAATTTAATATAAACCGTTTTTTACCGTTTGGTTTCGGTATTAAAAATATATTTGAAATAAACTGATTTTTATGTGGTTGACACTTCGAAATAGCGCCCGTGGTTAAAAGATTATCTATAGCTTCTCTAAACTCTTTAAATTCGGTAATAGAGTATTTCGGTTCAGTAGGGATAGCTGACTGAATGATTGGACGTGAAAATATAATTTTATATCCATCAATCCACGAGAGAATGATAGGGTTACTGGTTATCAGTGACCACTTTTTATAGAAATAGGTCAATCGACCAGCTGTCCTTACCGGATCTAACGACGCTGTCTCATGTTGTGATGACGCGATGACTTGCTGGAAACATTGGCGTGTCTCGCGGTCGTCATCTGTTTCGAAGTGGAAGGGGCCACCTTCGTACTCCTTGTATTCCCCGGCGGTGGCACCCTGTACTGAGGAGGAGCTCGCCAGTTTAAAGGCTTATTTGGAGCCTTTGCAGTATGTTTTTGTGGTGGTGCTTTAACAGCCGAAGCCGATCTGAGTTCAGCACCTGATTTGCTGATAGTTTTTGCCGTTTTAAGGGTCTCTGATAGGTCCTTGCCGAAAAGCAAATCGTCTATATTTGTTTTTTCGAGTTGGTCTTTGAGTTCTCGTTTAAGGGTTGATAAAATAAAAGCCCGTCTTGTTACAGAATCTGAATGTTGGATATCTCCAAGAATACGACCCGTATCCATTAATCATTTTAGTAGCTCAGGATGTTTATTTTCTGACGAGAGAAGCAAAGTGATTGCTTCGCCGAGTGATGATAAAGCACAAGCAGTTAAAGTTTGCTTATATTCAATGCCTTTATCTCTTTTGATCTGGCTATCTATTAAAGATGCACTAATCTCAGGGTTAAGGGAGGGCGCCTTGATAAGTTTGCAGTTAGATGGCACTAGATATTTATCCTTCATTTCTTTACGGTTTTCTTTTGAAAGACCTTTAGATACAATATGATTAAGCCTGATAGCAAGATCCTTTTGGATATCTTTGCCAAATTCATTTGCAACTGAAGGATCTTCGCCTAGAATATCTAATATTTCTTTATCTAGTTCGAGAACCTCTTCATTTATTGTATGCAGTTGTACTAGTAGACTGCTGGCTTTCGTGGATCTGATGGCACGATTGTGCAGAAGAATATTCAACAGCAGACGGTAACGGCATCGACGGCGGCGGGTCCGCGGCGGTGGTGATATTTTCAACCGAGGGTATAATATATGTGCCATCGACAGAGTAAGAGGCTAATGTTTCATTTGGCTCGTCGAGATCCTCAGGTACATATTCATGGTCCTCCGAGTTCATATCATTAGCAATTTCTGTTGAATCGCGCTCTGCAAGCGGAAAAAATTTCAACGATATCCTTCCCGTACCCATAAATTAATTCATAGTGTTCTAATTATGAAATGTATAATATAGTGGTAGTGAGACTCCTTGTGAGAAACACGCAAACCACATGCTAAGTATAAGTGGGTAGGTACGTTAGGAATATAAATAAGTATTATACACAGTGGTGGAAGAACCCGAATGAATAGGTAAATCCGAATACTGTATATTTAGTTTTAACGTTGGAAAGCCCCTTGTGGACAGTCCGAAGTTAATTATCTTATAAAAAAGTAAAACGTTATCTTATATACGTGTTATATGCAATTGTGAATATTTTCCACTTGAAAATTTCGGTTATTTCTCGTTAAAACGCAATTATTCGGCGCTTCAAAGCCAAACTGTAACATTTGGAATATTATATTTTAACGAAAAAAAGACATTAAACTCACCTTGTTGGTTTTGAGCGGAATGCGTATCACTCGATGATGAAACACTACTATTTCTCTCGCGCCGTTTGCTATGTCTCACCTTACGCTCTAATTTTTAATCTTTTTACTAAGATATTCAATACTAATATCACTGTGCTTAACACGCTTTCGTTTAGGCATATTTATTGTAAAATAATACGATTATTTGACCAAACTATACTTATAAAAATAAAAATGAATTGAATTGTGCGAAACAGCGAAGCACTAAAGTGTGAATGAGGTCAGCGCGCGAGCGATCGTCGAGGATGGTTACCTACCCTACAAAATATTAATATATTTTTTATTGTATTAACTTTTTTGTCTCTAAAATACAGTGCGATTCAGTAAGCGGTATGTGTGGAACTACATGTGTTATACTAATCTCGAGAACGAAACCCGAGTGTAATTAATTTGAATACGTAACGGACATAATTTAAAAGAGAACGGTGGTGCAATTATTAAGACTATGTTACTAAAATTAAATTAAAACATTATATTTTACGCAAATTAAAAAAAAAAAAAACAAAAATAAATAAAGTAAATAAATAAAAAAAATAAAATAAAGAAAATATACAATAATATTATACATAAATACAAATGGTAATAAATACAATAATAACAGCTTACTGAATTATAGAGAGGTAATGTTTTTTTAGAAGGATCTTAAAAAGGGACAGTGATTTAGCTCGTCGTATGGAGACAGGCAGATCATGAAAGATCAGAAAGATTTGATTGTGTGCTTTTTGTTTGTAATGGATAAACTCAAAAACTACGGGACCGATTTTGAAAATTCTTTCACTAATAGGAAGCTACATTACCCCTGAGTGCTATAGACTTTTTATCCCGGGAAAATATTTTAATCCCGGAAAAACTTTGTCAATCGGGCGGAGCCGCGAGCAGAAGTCTAGTAATTGATAGTCATGTATTTGTGTACGAATTATTCACCTAGTTATTCGCCAATAGTCTAAATGGAGCATAAAAGTGGTAGCAAACCAAGACAGCAATCCTTTAAATGTAACTAAAAAGTAAAAATCGAAGTGATGTAACGATGAAAGTTATAAAAGACCAGACAAGTCTCTACGTCGTATATGTATACTGTAAGGACAAATCCCGCAAAATCTGAAGAGCAAACACAGAGCGGATTAAATTGAGTCTTAGTTTACTTAATGAAGTATACCTACATGTCTCGCGTGAAGTACTAAGCGTACTGATGTTCATTAAACAAGAATATCCAAAAAATATCCGTAATGTCTGCAGCAGTGGCGCAATTACTAATATGACTTTAAAATAGATGGGTTACGTTCAATATACAAAATAAACAATAAAATAAATATATTGAGATTTTTTTTTTTATTGCACTTGTTAGTTGACCAAATTGGAATTTTTGCCATTATACAAAACCCACAAACAAGGTTTTTTCTTATTATTTGGAGAATACTTTGATGACTTAGGACTAACACTTTTTAATACGATATTCATTAATTATCAATACTTAATACCCACAATCATCTTTAATTTTTTCTTTCACAGTTTCATCAACTTATTACACTAGGACATTTTTTAGTTTTCAAACAATGAGTCCCTAACGGCGACTCGCAATCCCTAGATAGTGCGACAGCGGGACACGGCTGAAAGGTGCATTGTGTCGCACCGGATGACAGCCACACGTGTGGACGCGCCGCCACCACGCTCTGACGAGCTCTGGCGCAAGAACAAATGTATAGCCGTATGTTTTACTGATCTAAAACGTGGTATTGCCACATTTTATGCGTAATTCTAATACCTATTCAAAAACTTTTAGGATTTCTTCACACAAAAATATTTAGGATCTACGGTCCTCGAAAAATGTCAGAAAATGAGACGCTACAATCATTGCATAAACGTGATTGAAATTATATTTAGCTAATCCTAGTTTTATCTTCCGTCTCTATTTACGGCCTACATAAAAAGCCAATGGCATCTTTGAGTAGTATCTTAAGAAAACATTTAAAACACTGAACTAGTTATTGAGAAAAACTTGAGTTGTTATTTGAACGCCGGTGATCAGCAGAGACGACGGGAAAATAAAAAAAAATACGTAACGGGTTGAGGGTTCAGACTTCAGGCTTACATATAATCTTGTTGAGATGTGTTTATCATTGTAACACTATTGAGTCGCTATTTAACGACTTTTTTTACTACATTGACGTGTTGTCTGAAATTATTTGCATACGTTCCAACTTTCAGTCACAGATTTTTTTTTAATGGCATTGAATGACGAGACGAGCATGCTGTTCGCCTGATGGTAAGCGATACGACCACCCATAAACAGTAGCAACACCATTCAGCACCTTGAGTTACAAAGTACTGTGTGGCATTCCACTGCTCTCGTCATCCTGAGACATAAGATGTTAAGTCTCATTATGTCCAATAGTTACACTGGCTACAATGTCCTTCAAACCGAAACACAACAGTGCGTGCACACTGCTGCTTGGCGGTATAAATAGACATTGCGGTGTTACCCACCCAGACGGACTCTTACATATGAGAGACCTACCAGTGAGATTACACGTGCTAATAGCATCTACCTCTTAATTATCTATATAATATGCTATTACCTATGTATTAGAAATCATTGAATATTATAGATAAAAACTACAATTTAATAGTCTGCTGTGTATGATAGTACCTCTGTAGTCATTTGGATTTTCACTTTAATGGTCCAAATATATTGAAATCCAATAAGGTAGTTCACATTTTTTTTATACATTTATCAAAAATAAATACAATTCAAAAACTAAAGCAAAAAGATTTTTCAAAATTGCCGCAATAATAAGTAAGTTATAAAGTTATGAAATTTCGTAGAAGGGGTAAATGTCAAATAACAGTAATATCAGACTGTGACGTCACCGAGTGTCACCAGCTATAACGCTGCGTGCGTGTGAAAAAGATAGCGCGATATCCCCACCACGCCCCCACTTTTGCTCACGACAATATTTATAATATGAATAACTGCTTTATTTTCAACCAATTCGGGTGCTGATTTCACAGAAGAATTACTTTTTCATATTATTTTCTGTTACATATTAAATAATTTACAAAATAAAATATAGGAAACTACCCTATTCTAAAATTCAAATTTAAAACAGATTCAACTTTTTACATTCCCTACGCGTTACATTTAGACCCAAGTACAATAGAACCATCGCCAAGCGAGAATACACTGACACGTTTATTGTTTGCGTATTTGAGTGACGACTGTTAACTGAGTGTCATAGAATTCGATGGGATAGACTTGAGAGAGGTATCAAGTTTTATGTAGCAAACATACGATTTGTGCCAAAAAAACAGAACAGTGGTCTTAGAAAGTGACAAAAAAACACGACACGACTCCGTTTCGTTTTATTGGGATTGGTTGAGAGACTAAAACGTGACTGACGTATTGGTCTCTCAATCAACCACAAACATCATAATTGAACATCGTCCTACGAGTTGCATTTTTTGCTACATTCTAAGCCCACAGAATAAATCTTTGATCTTTTATTAACCTACGCTAATCACGCTCCAGGGGCAGTAGCCAAGATGCCTTTCTAGAATCATTAACGCTAACCTTATGTATGTGAATGACATATTATATATCCTGACGACAGATTTAACGATATGTCATTTCCATATTTTTTCTGTTTATTAACCTTAACGGCTGTAGAAAGACGTCTTGATCCTGGCCCTAGGTATTGTAATCTAAAGATGACAACATTTATGATTCTAACATTATTCTTTATAGGGCGGTGGAGATAACTTAAGCTACCAAGTGATCCGCGTAAGCCTTTGCAGAATACTATTAAAAAATAAAACTTTTCCGACCAGTTTTATTAGATCAATAATAAGTAGATAATAAAAAATACTAAGTATTGTTTATTATCTTTTATTTTTAGGGACTTTTGGTGACATTTCCACCATGCCAGCCCCATCGTATCCTAAACATTACCTTCTTATCCTAAATTACTTATATAACTACATAGAACTATAGCGGCTTCAGATAGGGTCTTCGACAAAATACTTTGGTAGAAAAATACTAATTAACATTCCCAAACTCGAAATTAATTTGTAATATCATTGCTCCACGCTTATATCTCAGAAAAACTGCATATCTTTGAATATTCCAAACTGAAGGTTGTTTTGCCTTTTAGTACTACGTACTCACCTATGTGAGGAGGTCTTTACCCTTACACCTTCATCCCACTTTATACACATCGCCCCTACACATTGGTAGTGTCTTCATCACATCAAAGTGTTACGAGTATCATTCGAGTTGATGGCGCTGCAGTCATTAAACCATTGTTCAGATACTTTACAACGCTGTTCTTGAGATTAATTGTTTTACACTTCTAGGGACTACGTCTCTATTGATTTTAACATTACTCTTTATTGTTTTATGCATTATTGTACATGTATATTTATTTATTGGTTTTAAGGGAAACAAACAAGCAAATAAAGAAAAACATACCATAGAACAAATTAGGTAGTACATGGCTCAATTAGGTTTCCACAATTACATTCGCTCTTATCGCTAAACTGACAACTCATTATAATTTAGATTTAGATAGGCAAATAGGTACAGGAACAACTCAGAGGAGGCCAGGGAGAGTCCTGTAATTCTATAATATCGAAATGAATGCCTCCTTGTGGCCGGTCTGAACAAATCTACCTATAATATATATAATATATTATACTGAACAAATCTGCCTATAATCTGCCAAAAATATCTATATTACATAGGTACTGTTTATATACTGTGCTTCATCTAAGCAATTATGTATTAAACGAATTTTAATCATTCAATTATTCCTTTTTCCCACGAGATTAATAAATGCTGAAGAATTTCATTTAAATTCTGCGAAAACGTACAAAATAATGACTATAGTATTCGCTAAATTATCTTTCATACGATCAACGAAATAGCATCACAAAACTCCGCCACCAAAACCAAAATAAAATGTCCACCAACTAATTTACTAAATATCAATTCATAAACTGAAACAATAGCGCAAAGAGCCTCAAATCTCTCCAAATATCGCGGGTAGTTCTCAATCCATCCCCTCCTTTGTCTAACGCATTTGTAAGTCAGTGGCAGACAATATTAATGTAGGTAATGGGACCGTTCTTAAGACAGAGTCTGGTCAATGTTGACATACCGTCGGTGATTTATGTACGCTCCTTGATTTGATTGCTGTTATGAATATTTGAAGGTTTCGGGCCACTTATAGTTTGAAATTGAATGAAAATTTAGGTTTGGATTTTAATAGTGATATGCAGATTCTGTACATAATAATACTTTGCAAAATAATCCTTTTTATCAAATATCGCGGGTAAATCTTCCTACCTCTTTTTTTTCGCGGGAAAAAAACGCGTATCGCTACCACCACGGGGGGAGTGAGTGGAACGGTTATGTTAGTTTCACCGGTCTTACGGCCCAATGTCGACATTCGGTAAATCCTCCCCCCTCCTTTGTCTGTAAGTCAGTGGCAGCCGTCTGACGATATTAATGTGGGTAATGGGACCGTCCTTAAGACAGTCTGGACAATGTTGACATACCGTCGGTGATTTATGTACGCTCCTTGATTTGATTGCTTATGAATATTTGAAAATTTCGGGCTACTTATAGCGTGAGTTTAAATGAAAATGTAGGTTAGATTTGAATGTTTGAATTTTAGTTATTTTGACTTTTTGTGTGATAGGAACGTACTTTGCTGAACTTATTAGTTAACAGTTTTGTTTAAATGATGAAAGAAATGTAATATGAAAGACGCCATTATGCAATACTGAATCAACTGTGAATGGTAGTATGAGACAAACAATATGATGTGGAAGAAAGGCAATTTTAGTTAATAAAAGAAAAATAAACTCAAATTACAATATGAATACGGTGAAAATCTTTTAAAAATAAACAAGGATAACACAAGAAATAACCAACAAATTATAAAAGTAATTCTGTCCTACTTGTTGATTCTCGGATGCTCCCCAACAAGGAAATAATCAACCCTATCCCTCGGAACTCGAAATTTATTGCTCAGCCATAAATATTAAAAAGTTGAGCGCATAAATCTCCGCTTATATTAATAAAAGCGAAGAAGTTGTAAAGACATATGCACGGGCAATATCGCTCGGAGCCTCTGCGTTTCGTAAATCATGGTATATTGAAACTTGGCTTTTATTGTAATAAACACTGTATTGTATATGAACTTTTACTTGAATCTTTATTGCTACATTGTTTTCTATAGAGTAGATAGAAGTATAGTGCGGCCGAGAAATAAATTTTAATTCCTTTTGTGAGAATGGTCTTCAATCTTAATGCTCTAATAATCTTAAGATTCATCTAATGTACGAACTTTTAAGTTTTAAATCTATGGCGAAAAAAATGCTAGATTCAGAGTTAGACATATAGATATCAACCTATTGAGACAGTTTACAGAGTACCTACAATGCAATAAAGGATTCATTTTGTTTTGTTTCTTAGTCTCGTTTCTGACACCCAATAATATTTCAATTTAGATTGGATAGTTAACGATGAGAAGTTCTCTATAAGAATTTCAAAGGCATAAGTCTGCCAACCCGCACTAGGCCAGCGTGGTGGACTAAGGCCTAAACCCTCTCAGTAGTAGAGAAGGCCCGTTCCCAGCAGTGGGACAGTATGTAATACAGGCCAAGTGTTATTGTTTATTATTAGTAGTTACGATATGAATAAAATATAGACCATAAAAACAAACGAATTCTATACTGTTTGATCCAAGGGTAACAAAGAACAAGGGGAACACATAAATCCAAAAAAAAAACATCAAAAATTTCAACGTCATGGCAAAATAAACAAATATCAAAATACACCCAAAACTTCAAGAAACTGGTGTAATTAAATATTAAAACTTTACCCCATGGCAACTGGATATCTCCCGCTGTAAGCCGGCCATGCTCAACGAATTAATGGCTGCCATCCCCGTCGCGCGGTGAGAAAAGAATGGCACTAATTAATCAAAAGGCGCATACTGTTGATTTCCATAGAGATTTTTCCAGTAACGATTGACTGAGGACGGTTACGTTGGCAACCTTTTTTGGATAGTGGAGCTGTACCAGTATAGGGAAATAGGCTGACGCTGATAACTTTTCTGTCGACTGGCAAGGGATACCGGATAATCATGTTCCATCAGGTGCCCGTTCTATTTGTCGTGCCCGTTTAAAAATTTATTGTGGATCCTTGCTGTATAATTGTTAGGCAAAGAAATTTCCAAGATCCTTCCGAAAACCGCGATACTTTGTCATTGTAAAAGGCGTATTCTCTTTTTAATGTAAAGATACAACTTGCAAGGCCCGTCTCAATCTTATTTACTTTCCGTAAACATGAAATTCAAAATCTAATCTTGACTGTACATTTATTTTTGTTAGACCTTATTCGACTCGGGTAATTTAAATCATTAATCAATAGTCTAAATATGGAGTTTAAAATTCTTATATTTAATATCGACTACACAATTGTTCAAAAAGAAAACGTGCAATATTTAAAGAAAGAAGAAAAGAAAACCAACTTAAATAAACAAAAAGAAAAGTTTCGATTTGTTATCTAACAGGTGACACCGCAATGTCTATTTCTACTGCCAAGCAACAGTGTACATGCACTGTTGTGTTTCGGTTTGCAGGACATTGTAGCCAGTATAACTACTGGACATAATGAGACTTAACATCTTATGTCTGAGGATGACGAGCGCAGTGGAATGCCACACAGTAGTTTGTAAGTCAAGGTGCTGGATGGTGTTGCTACTGTTTATGGGTGGTCGTATCGCTTACCATCAGGCGAACGGCATGCTCGTCTCGTCATTCAATGCAATAAAAAAAAAATTAAGACTTAGCTCGTATATTTGTATAGACAACCCTATCACAATTTAACGTGTGTACAATTTTGACACTGGAATAAAGGCACGTATTCCTAGGTCTTTATTTTTGTATCCAATAAAACTGAAACCAAAAAGTAAACGGAAGCCAAGTTTTCTAGCGAACATTCGTCCGCCGAAGTCAATCGTCGATCGCCGAAGACCGCCCGCCAAGTTCTATTCGTTAATGGCTGCTTTGTGCTAAGACAATAATTCGCCGGATTGAATTTTTGTTTGTCGTCTCGCGTTTCGTTTTTATTAATCTCCCCAAGTTGTAATCCCGTGGTGATTAATGTTTGCCTTGTTATTGAAACTCGCTTTTGGCGCTTTTAAGCCTTCTCTTTCGTGTTATCCGCTTTGTGTTTCAGGATTATGTTTTTTCTGGCTGTGTATGTAATTCCGTAAGTGGTTTGAGGTTCGTTATATATTTAACTAGGCGTTACTCGCGGCTTTGCCCGCGTGGAAAGCCTTTTCCGCTGTAAAAGTCCCTAAAACACAGCACGACATCAGCGCCATCTTCTTAAAGAATCAGATTAAAAATATTAATTATTTACCTACCATGGGAGCAAATTACCGGGATAAAAGCACACTTTATGTTAATCCAGGACATGATCTACCCGTGTGCCAAATTTCATCCAAAAGCGTTTAGTTGTTTCTGCGTTTACTTCTAACAAACATCCAAACGTTTTTTTTTTTTTTTTTTTTTTTTTTTTATTGCTTTGAATGACAAGACGAGCATGCCGTTCGCCTGATGGTAAGCGATACGACCACCCATAAACAGTAGCAACACCATCCAGCACCTTAACTGACAAAATACTGAGTGGCATTCTACTGCGCTCGTCATCCTGAGACATAAGATGTTAAGTCTCATTATGTCCAGTAGTTATACTGGCTACAATATCCTTCAAACCGAAACACAACAGTGCATGCACACTGTTGCTTGGCGGTAGAAATAGACATTGCGGTGGTACCCACCCAGACGGCCTCTTACATAATGAGAGACCTACCACCAGTGCACAAACTTTCGCATTTATAATAGTAGTAACTTTGATTAATTATATACATAGATAGACACTGAACGTTTCAAACGCGTCGAAAAAATAGAGGCCAACTATTGCCCGCTAAATGAGTTCGAGTGAATTATTTTTTGTTGTTTTTCATGGATATAATTATCTCCCCGTTTTAATAGAAACCATGTAATAACTGGTATTATTATACGCGCACACAAGGATACGCAGAATGATGCAGCGATAGCGTATGACACAGCTGTCACGCATACTAGCTTAAGAAAAGTTGGCCTCAATATTAACTAAAACATAAAAGCATCACAACATACACTTGCACGATAAAAATGATATTTTAAACAATTTGGGTTTCCTTTGAGTTAGTGCCGATAAAACATCATAGGTACTACGCACATAGTTACCTTACATTATCTAAGACACTCCGAAATATAAGATCTTCAAGAATCAGTAAGGTATCTATTCGCGTATCAAAATATAAGTTTCATCTTACGAATCATAAAATTCGAATCTCTACTTAAATTCAAATTACACCTGAAATCAAAGTTTTATTCGTCAAAAGACATTCGGCGAGGGAAGGCAGTCAGTGGAGGGGAATTAATTTCTGTCCGTTACCTCCACTTCGTTGTTAATTAACACTCAAACTCAACAGATCGGTTTTATTATTGGCAAATTGTTTTTGAAACAAATCCCGCTAATTTGACGATCGAACAAACTTCGAAACTTGAGGGAAAAATCTTTACACGCGATTTAATTTCTCATTGGTATCAATTTTCTAAATAAATTTGTGAAGTTTGATGTTTGATATCATAATTCCCTACAAGTGAACAGATTTAATAAACAAAGAAAGGAAATGTTCGTTTTTTATATGGGTGCCGGGCCCCAAAAAAATCTAACCAGGCTCAAACTTTACCTATGGATATTAAAGGGGCAAAAATATGGATCTTAGATCCATTAAAAAAATATTTTCACCACTACCACCACCACATACCACATTATCCCAGTATTTATAACTTACTTTTTTAAAAACGTTAATTTAAGTGTAATTTATAACCAAAATAAAATTAAATATATCATAAAATCAGAGGACTTTAAAATTATACGATTTATTATAAAGGCCTAGTTTTGTGGGAGTTCTATACAAATATATAAAGTATCTCGGGCCCGTTTTTGGACATGTCCTTTTAATTAGACATAGGAATTATCATAGGAACTCTTTGAGTATTTAACCAACTCTAAGTAGGAACTCTTTAGGAACCTACAAATGTTCGAATCCTACTAATATTATAAACGCGAAAGTTTGTAAGTATGGATGTATGGATGTCTGGATGTCTGGATGTATGGATGTATGGATGTTTGTTACTCTTTCACGCAAAAACTACTGAACGGATTTCGATGAAATTTGGCACACGGGTAGGTTATATCCTGGATTAACACATAGGCTACTTTTTATCCCGGGAAAACTCAATCACGCGGGCGGAGTCGCGGGCAAAAGCTCGTTTTAAATAAATAATAGTTTAAAACAACTAAAAAACACGCTGTACAGAAAATCCAACCAAAAAAATAGAAAATAAATTTGAATTAAGAATAGTGTAAATGAGAAAAAATATATTTTAGTGTAAAAAAAGCGTGGGGTGCTTTTTAAGATATTATCAAAATGATATAGTTAGGATAAAAGTTTTGTAACGGTATTTGTAGCGTGCTAACCAGATATGAAAATCAGTCGAAATGTCAAACTAATAGTGGAAGTGTCAGTTGGGTGTATAAAAAGGCTGCCGTATCGATGTGCATTCTCATTCCGGCTCAGTCTGGCTCATTCCGGCTCATTCTGCTCATTCGTGCTGAGTCTCGTAGTCGATCTCAGCCGTAGTCTTAGTGACAGTTCAGCCCCCGTATTCTCTATGACACAAGTTGTTTTCACCGCAAGTAACAAGCGCGTAACGTAATTCATCCCGTTTGTCACTATAGAAATTGGCATACAGAATACCATTTAACGCTAATTACACGAAGTTAACGTAACGCGGCCACGTTACGAGTTAACACTGTCATAGAGAATAGGGGGGCAGTAAGTTGATCATTGACTTTCATGCTGGTCGGTTAGTTGCTGATATCTTTGTAAATGTATTTCTGTTAAATGTGTTTATGTAAAACCAGTGATAAATGTGTTAATGTAAAAACAGAAATAAATCGTTTTTATTTAAATCAAAATGGCTTCTGTTTCTAACTATATATAATACTTCTACTCATATTATCTATCAATAAAATATTTATAACTATTGTCACCATGCACCCCACGCTTTTTTTACAATAAAATATATTTTTTTCTTATTTACACTATTCTTAATTCAAATTTATTTTCTATTTTTTAGTTGGATTTTCTATAAAGCGTGTTTTCTAGCTGTTTTAAAGTATTATTTATTTTTAATTTTTTAGTTCTGTTCTACTATTGTCCAACAGATGTCACTAAATAAACGAATGCGCCATCTTGTGACAAGTAGGATTTTTTTACGCATAAGAGTAGCCAGTTAAGTTGTAATTCTACTATGGTCCAACAGATGTCACTAAAAATAAAAAATATATAAATTGACAAAAATCTCATTTTGCGAATTGAATAATAATGGCATAATCTTATCAAATTAGTGTATTGTTATCGGTCCTCGACAAACCTACAAAGTTTGAATAAAATCTGATCGTTTAAAGTGGGTCAAAATCGCGCCCAAAGGAGTCGGAGTCGGAGAGTTACAAACATACTAACATACATACATACATACAAGTGAAGCTAATATAAAGCGTGTAAAAAGAGCGACAGTTAATAATTTCTGCCACTAAGGTAATAAGGAAGAAATAAACTCAAAATCAATTAATGAACATGTGATTAATAGGGCTTTAGGTTCACTGAAGTGACAAGTACCAGGTGCCAACAGTAATTTTAGTGTGGAATTATGTTGTTCCTATGTTGTAAACAAAGATAGGAATACTAAGCACTGCTTAGATCAGATGCTGTATAAAGAAAACAGTACACTGCTATGCGCATTATAAAACTATAACACAAAAATGGTTTTCGAACTAATCCAATTTCGAATAAAGAAGCAAATAAATACGTAGAATACAATAGATGTATCATTATTAACACCAAGACTTTTGACATCTGCGTGTATAACACGAACTTGATACAATAATCACACATACAACTCGAATTGGACACGTCACAAACGACTAAATCATAGGTTAGAGAACAAAACTAAAAAGTGTGGGGCGATCCCCCGCGGTGTAATTATATTAGTGGTAACCTCGTATTAACCGCGTGTGTCACCCTTTGTGGCTCCACGTAGTGATAAAATAGTGGGAACAATTCCTTTGGCGTTTTATTACGCGATTGTACGGGAGTTATAAATAGGGCGTTTCGAATATTAATATAAATATTCAAATAGATAATATTTTTTGAAGTTATACTTCTTTTGGCGCGTTAGGGAAAAATGATGAGAGTAAATTTTTACGATGCGCGCGCACACCGTCACGAAACACCGACACCCTGAAGTTAGCTATAGTCAACATTTTTTAATTTTGAACGTAGAATAAGGGGAAAGATATTTTTTTTTTTAAGATTTTTATCTTGTTACGCCAAAGAAATAGAACTTCTAACGCGTGTACATAAGTACACACACACTTTTTTTTTATGAATGTCGAGACAACCAACTGCTCGCTTGATAGTGAACGTTACAACTGGCCGTAAACAGCAAAGCCACGAAAACTTTAAATTAAGAAGTACTGTGTTAATCCATTGTGATTGACACTATTCTTAAATAACGGAACCGCACCCTTATACCCGAAAGCGTGATTCCAATGATTCCGCGATGATCGTTTACCATCAGCTGACAGTAATTCAAGGAATGCTTTTTAATATAAATATATCCTTAAAAATCGATATACATATTACATATCTTGGTAGCGATATGTTGTGTATAACCCTAAAAACACATCTGGATTCACCATAACAAAAGTGATAATCAAGGGATTGTCTTGGTATTCCTTTTTCCAATAACAAAAATATTTTTCGTTTTGTGCTAACATATTTGCAGTAGATATATTTGTAAAGGGGACATTACCACATTATCGCTAAATGTCACAGGCGGCAGTCCCCTAACGAGAGCGATTCGTTCCGCCATTATTGGGTGACAAAAATGTCATACTTTTATTTAAGTTTTAACACCTAATAGAAATATATGCCTACATATCGACGGTTAACGGCCAAAACGTCGTAAGCGACATTTTTTACGAAATAGAGTTATATATACCGTTAGAATCGGCTTTTTTTTCTCCGTCGTTTGGTCTAAGTTTCATGACGCTACAAGAATTTTTTTGTCGCTTAAGCGGGTACAAATTTAGGGCAATACCATTAAATTTGTCGTCGTAAACGACGGACTTATTTGTGTTTTTTTTTATTATGGTAGTTGGACGAAAACAGTTCTTCAAAATTGACAGTTATGCTATTTAGGCTTTATGTAAAATATTGTTTCTTGCACGTTAACCTGTTTAGGCTGGAAACATTTTTTACAAATAAATAGATTACTCCAATTTTGCTTACATATTCTTGGTCTAAATTTCTGCTTAGGACATTAGGTCTCATTCTTAGAAAAAAATAATTTTCATTTAATACGTTTAGACCGAATTTTCAAGACTTTATTTGGCGTTTAGTCCTTTTTTTTCGAGTCCCTATGTCAATTATCCATGACGCTTAATATAAATCGCTCAAACAAACCTCACCTAAAATATTGTCGCTTATCCTTTTTTTTCCCCCCGATAAATTTTAACAGAATGGTGGTTAGATAAAAAGGTAAAACGAAAATTAATAGTTAACCCAATTCGAATAAATCTAATCGTGAAGAATTTGGCGATTGGCTTGTCCAACAAAAATGAAACTCTTTCACTCGTTTGAATCAAATGGGGTCATAGTTGAACAGCGAACATCCAGTGCTCACACGACTACGGCATAAGCACCACATGTGCGCGTGAGTCATTTTGGCACGCGGTCTTGTGTCTACGTAAACTGTTAAAAAGGTAAGTTCATAGTTTGTCTTATTGATAATAATTGTATGTAAGTATTGCCATTTATTTATTTAGATATAAATCACACATAATGTCAATATGAGTGGTTAAGTGCGTATACGCTATATTAGTTTTTGAATGCTTTATTTGTTAGGTAGCTTTGCTATGCTTTGATTTGGTTGTGATCATCATTATTTTAGCTAGACAACGAAATATAAGTGTATGTATACTGTATCTTTAGAACAGGTGGTAACAGGTAGCGCAACTTGATGAAGACTAAGATTACTCCATGTTCAGGGGATCACGACCCTCAGCACTGAGGAAAACGATGCAAGGAGGAGGAGGAGGAGATACAATTTTCCTGTGTTACTGTAACGATTTTATTGAGATAAAAAACATTCTGCTAGGAAGCTTATTCACTCATTTTGAACGCTTTAGTGTATTGGTGATGTAATGTCATTATTGTATTGCGGTACAACTCTCATGCTCAGCTCTCGGATTCGATTCCTGGGTCGAGTAAAATAATATTTTGATTTTATGCTCAGTATCAGCCTGGTAAATGGCAATTGACTCGCCCCCTATTACATGGGACCTAACATAGCTGGGTGAAAAATTGCTGTGAGAACACCTCTGCCTACCTTCGAATGTAAGTAAGTATGTATACTATTGTATATGTGCCTATATACCTCGCTATTACATAGTATTAGTGACGTCTTGAAAAACACTTGATTAGTAATTGGTAGATTGTTAGGACACCTTATCTTCTAGTCCTGAAGAGCATCCTTGATGTTTCAGCACTTGTTAGATTGTGATATTGTACCTATTATATAATACTATACAATATTATATAGACAAAACTTAAACGACAAAGACTCTTTTATTATTTTACTTTTTAAAGATTTTTGTGTCGGGGGTTATTTTAATTTTTATTTCAAACTTTTTAAATTACTTTATTCTCCATCATGGGGCCTTGATAATCAACTATCTAACACTTACTCGATGAGACCATCCTTATGAGACCAAACACGCTATATCTGCTATAAGTTGCTAAGGAGTTGGGTATCCCGCAGAATACTTGATGCTGCAGCATCAGCTCATGTTTAAAAATATTGCCGAAGTCACAGTACACCAAATTTAAATTTAATCGGGCTTTTTAAATTGGAAACGAGCAGATAATCTTCAAACGCCTGAACAGATCTTCATAAATTATAGCTAAGAACCATCGTGATCATATCAGCTTTCAAACAAAAAAAAAAACGCGTCTAGATTGGTCTATACGTTTGAGAGCTACGATGCGCCAGACAGACATACAGATACACATCCTAAACTTATAACAACCCGCTATTGTGTCGGGGGTTAAAAATTTAAGTACTTAAATCATAATGTATCGCTTTGGATAGTTATCTGTAGTAGTATTAATATAGGTATATACCTAATTAGTTTAGTTACATACACCCATTTAGTACGTAAACCCATAGAGTATAGATGTTGCGCGACTTCATCCGCGTGTAAGACATTTCACGGTGTAAAAATCCTACTGTGTACTTTTCACTGTAGCTATCCATAGCGTTATCGGTACGACGCCATCAACATCACTGCCTCGGTGGCGTAGTTGTATTACGGTACGACTGCAATGCTGAGGTCTCGGGTTCGATCCCCGGGTCGGGCAAAGTGATATTGGACTTTTCTATTTAGTATCAGCCCGGAGTCTGGAATTTGTGCCCGATATGGCGATAGGCTCGCCCCCTATCACATCATGGGACGGAATACGCTCGGCGAAAAGTGGGTGCACTAGTTGCGCCTCTGCCTACCCCTTCCGGGATGAAAGGCGTGAGTATGCGTATGCCATCAACATCAATTACTATACTCAGATAAAAAAAAAAAACAAATATTGCCTACGAGTGCAATTAACCATGATTAAAAGTAGCATAACATACGCTAATCTGATATGGTCTATGTCTGTGCCATATATTATGCAAATCCATTCAGCAGTTTGTTTCTCACAAACATCCAATTTCATACAAACTTTCGCATTAATATTAATAATTATTATTATATTATAGTAAGACAAGATTTTTCCGTTTCAGGCAGCCCATTTTGTCTCAAAAACATGGTGCCGGACATTATCGGCAAAGCATTACATAAATCAAACATATGCCTCCATACTCGAAGAAAACTTTATTTCGATAATCTAGAGAAAATAAAGACTGATTTAAGAAAAACAATATTTTTTTTATATCCCAGGTCTCTGGGTGTAGATCCTATGGAATTATGGTTATTTTATAAGAAAATCACACAAAGTGCTTTCTTGTTTTTTAAGGAGCTGAATGTAAGTTTTATAAACTGTTCATTTATTACAATTTCCCTGTCTGTTTGTCACTACCCAAGAGTCGGTTATATGATATTTCGTGCTACTTGATAAACAAAAAAACTCACAGTATGCTCTTTTTCCATCATTTAAACAAAATGAAAAAGGCAGTAACATCATTTAGGCTGGAAGAGGATCAGTGAGTTGTTTCATTTACGACGTTCTTCCTGTTAGTAAAATCAGGTACATTTGAGGGTAAGCGACAGTAAATAGTGTTAAAACGGTGATTTATATTAATTTAACAATGCAGTTTTGAAGAAAACCATTTAAAAGCTATATGGTTAAAATTTGAAACTTTTGGAATCAAAGGAAAAATTTATATGATTTTTTTTCGGTTATTTTCAACTTTAAATCACTCTCCTGTAAAATTTGTAAAGTGGCGGTTATCCCCTTTTGGCCGTTAACCGTCGATATATGAAAAAGAATGGCTTTCATTAGGATTTGTAGTTGAAGGATACTAATAAAGCTCCAATACTTAGGCTGGGTTGTTTCATCCGTGGTCAGGTAAAGTTAAGCCTCTTGTCACATTGTCGAATGGCAAGCGAACTCACAGCGAAGCAGTGACTGAATCCAGTGTAATAAGACCGTTAACTTTACTTGACCATAGACGAAACAACAAGGGCTTCATTTTTACAGTCTATCTTTTTAAATTAATTAGCTATATTTGAACCGCAAGAGATAGCAACAATTGTTATAGGATAAATATTTAGCTTTCCTAAGTACTGCATTATGTCTGTAAATGGTAGAGCCGGGCTGAAGACATTTGTCTCTATGAGGCAGTGACGTAGGAGCTGAATAATATGATTCCTACTAGAGTTCTGTTACGAACTTGTGAAATAGGTACTAGGATCGATAATGTATTGAAATGTCGGCTTCTATTTTTAATTTTCCTCCCTTTTACATAAGTGCTGAGAAAATGGTACCATCTTAGTCCATTCGACTACTCATATAGACAAAACTATAAGATTTAAAACGATTAACACTTTCAAGGCCTATTTAACCAATACATTATACCTAAACGTAGCTAACTAAAACAAATAGTTCACAGAATTCAATGGAACTATTAATAACATTAAAATAATTTGAATACCTAATTTCGTCATACAACGGAGATATCAATGGAAACTACGAGACAATGCATGTCAGAAACATCTGCATTCGATATACTGTTACATTTCTGTTTGTTATTGATTTTGACCTCTATTCTGTGTGTGGGAGGGTGGTTATTGCGATGTTTGGATGAATGCGAATGATTGACGGATCAAAAATGACAGGGTCGTGGTAATGCGAGGCACGGAGGGGTGTGTGCGGTGCAGTCGTTCAAACCGCGCTAATAGGATACTGTTTTGGGGGTCTGTGGCAGGAAAGTGAATACGGAACCATTGCTATTTACGAATTTTGGTGTTTAACGGAAAGGAATGAAAATTTCAGGATGAGGCCTTATGTTCACTTATGTGGACGATAAAAAAATTGGAACTTAATATACTATGTAGGTCTCAAAAATATTTTATGATAAAAGTAGCCGAATATTTAATATATATAAGTACTTATATCGTATAAGTTAGTATTTTTATTCTGCAAACACATCAATTAACACTTAACACAAGTGGTTAGTAAATGACAGAGTTGATAATTTTCAATAATACAAAGCCTAAAATGTATGACCAATTGTTTAAAAAAAACCTCGACATCGAGAGTCCATCAGAGCTCGGGCTACAGCGAAGTCCGTCAAACAATACAGCACTGCACAGTGCACGTGTATACTGATACGTATTTCAAAGTACCTAAGTGATTTTAAGTATAGGGTCTTGCTAAGCCTAGTCTATTTTAGCAAAAGTGCCAATATATGCAATTTTAGACCTCAATTCACTCAGACACTGTTTCGATAATCTTCCTGCAAACAAAACTCGATATATTACCAATTAGCAAATTCTTCTTCACTTCACCAAACGAAGCACTCGAGAAAATGGGAAAAATTAAAAAGTAATAAAAACACAAATGAGGAGCTTTCAATCATCCCTCTGACGTTACCGGGTGGTGGGGTAGGGTGACGTCACATGAGATTAAAAAGTTTGACGGCACTCCCACGGAAATTAGCATTTTACCCGTGGGCTTCATTTGCATACCGACCGATCTAATTTTTAATCTTTTGTTGTGTTAAAACCACTGGGAAATGTGCGGCGGAGATTGATATTAATGAAATGAAATGAAATCATTTATTCGAATCCATAAAATGTTACACATTACTAAGATTTAGTCAATTTTTACTCTACCACCAGTTCGAAAAGCAGTTTCCAGCAGAGAAGAACGGGTAAGAAACTCTAGGGTTGCTCTTTTCAAAATCAGTTCAAAGGTATAAATTAGGTACAGTGTATAAAAAAAAGAAATATATACCGATTTTTATTTTGTTTAGAGCAGTTCGTATATTTACTTGCATAATAATAAATTAAAATTCTTCTATTTACAATTAATTACTAAAAATATATACACGTTAATCATGGGATTGTGACTGGTGATCTATAAGGTAATCTCAGTGATCTCAGTAATCTCAGTGACAAAGTACCTACTTAAGACCTCCGAATTTTCAATGTATTGTACACTAGCTTTTGGTCGCGACTTCGCCCACGTGAAAGAGTTTTACGAGATAAAAGACCCGCTATATATTTTCCTGGGATAAAAAGTAGCCTAAAACCTTCCCCGGATCTCGAACTATCGCCATACAAAATTTCATTGAAATTCATTCAGTAGTTGTTGAATTTATCTTTCTGACTTTTTTATACTATGTAAGGATGGATGGAAACTAAGTTTACGATGATTCAAAGCATGTCAAAATTATTTTATATGGTAACTGTGGTAACTTCACATAGAACAGTATTATTATTATAAAATATTGTATTGCAAAATAGCCGTCAGTCTTCGACAACGTACCCTTCAATCTATAAAAGTATTGTTCTCAGCCTAATTTAAAAATGAGAACCGACGAGGAAGCATTGTGCGGGAGGACAAAAAATATGAAAAGAGCACCCCGGGGGACTGCAAAATAAACGTAAAAGTATCCAGTTTCATATTTAAAGAAGCTTCACCTGCAAGACTCTGTAGTATAAAGAGAATTTAGAATTCAGGTCTTAGTCTTAAGTAAAGGGCTTTTAATAATAAAACAATTTAAAAACTGCCTCGGTGGCGTAGTTGTATTACGGTATGACTGCAATGCTGAGGTCTTGGGTTCGATTCCCGGGTCGGGCAAAGTGATATTGGGTTTTTTAAAATTCAGTGTCAGCCCGGAGTCTGGAATTTGTGCCCGATATGGCGATAGGCTCGCCCCCTGTCACATCATGGGACGGAATAACGGCGAAAGTGGGTGCACTAGTTGCGCCTCTGCCTACCCCTTCGGGGATTAAAGGCGTGAGTGTATATATATGTATATGTATTTAAAAACTCAAAATATGACGTGTACAGTATATCTGTTCATTATATTACAAGTAAATCGATTATATACAGGCTCATTTTGACATTGTGTTACTAAATGAAACCACATACTTATCTCCTTGTAAATAACACTTTCCATTAAGTTATTTTAACCATAGGTGTAAAATAAAAAAGTTCAAACAAAATAAATATCAATAAAAAGTAACTAAGTTTGCACGCCCTAATGCCACTACTACTACTCTATAAGGATTCGTCACTGGAGCAATATCACACTTTCAATCAGAAAAACACTCACGGGCACGCCATATTCGCACTAAACTAAGAAATGATAAAAAAAATCAGGAAAATAAAATTTAGATTTTTGGTGAAAATTCGTTTCTCATGGAAAATTTTTGGCACGATGTTAGCAAAAGCAAAGACCATTATGTGGTTTCATTTATTAACGCAATGTCAAAATAATCCTGTATAACAAACCTATTAAATATTTAGTCCGAGTAATTAATATCGAGTGCAAATAGTAACTTTTATTGCAGGCCAATAAAGCTTTCGATTGATGCAGCTTTGTTCGCGAATGTAGAGTCGTATGCAGAACATAAATGTGTATTGCAAAGGTAATTTTACGTGATATAGACGATGTTTAAGTGAGTGCAGTCAGGCACAAAAGTAGCTGAATAAATTACAAACTTCAATATGCTTCTACATTAACTTCGATCGAAGTATTATTTATTCTTTATCTAAAATCAATTTAACCCTTTGAAGTTTATCTTGGTGAAGAAAACGATAGTTGATAAGGAGTCAAATAAAATTGAATTTATTCAGCTACATCTGTACTTGACTGTACTTTAAGTATATTTATCTCATTTATTATGTACGAAAAACTACGACGGATTATACAAAGAAACTGTGATTATAAACCAGCGCAGTAATCGTACCACGACTCTACCGTTATGGCTAACCGCAAAACCATAGCGTTCAGCTCAACCCACCACAGCTGTCACTTAATAATTTAATTGTGCATTTCCCTCCGTTTTTCACACCGTCCTCGACGGCGCGGCGCGGTGCCGCGGCGTACGCTTTTATGCATTTCATGTTTCAATTGTCCTTTATTTTGCCAACATTCGCACATGCAAGTATATAGATACCTACTACAGATTTTATTATAGACTGCTGTCTGTTATCTTCTCGCTCTTCTAATCTTACTTTGACTGTCTCGGTGGCGTAGTTGAATTACGGTACGACTGCAATGCTGAGGTCTCGGGTTCGATCCCCGGGTCGGGCAAAGTTATATTGAATTTTTCTTTTCAGTATCAGCCCGGAGTCTGGAATTTGTGCCCGATATGGCGATAGGCTCGCCCCTTATCACATCATGGGACGGAATACGAACGGCGAAAAGTGGGTGCAATAGTTGCGCCTCTGCCTACCCCTTCGGGGTTAAAAGGCGTGAGTATGCGCATACGTATGGTCTAATCATATCACTAAAAAGCTATTTCTTAGAAAAGTACAACCAATGTATCCTTTATTGTGGTTAAATATATGTGATATAATTGATAGTTATTGCTCAAATTAGCGGAAAAAAAAACATCATGAGGAAACCTACACAGCTGAAAACTCTTCATAAGAATGTCGAAGGTATGTGAAGTCTGCCAATCTGTTCTATCCGACGTGACGTGGACGACTAAGGCTTAATACTTTGATTAATAGATATATTATTAATCAAAGGCTTAAGAAATGAAAGAGTTAGTAGTTGAGCAGGCCCGTAACTAGAAAATTCGATGGTATTAATAAAACTATCAAAATACGGTAATATTGAACATTTTTCAACTAGGCGTATAATAATGCTTAAAATTGACAAAGCCGTCTTAGACACGATGTTGATAAAGAAAAATACAGTTTAAAAAAAAAAGATTTTCTTGTCCAGAAACCGAATCCACTGATTTTGGAAAAAACACATTGATTTATTAGAGGACCTAAGCAATATTATGATCTTTTATCTTTTAAATATTATCCCCAATGACATTTATGATATTTATGTGGGTTGTACTTATTTAATCCGATCCAGCTTTGACAAGACATCAAGTTACAATTTTCTATATTAAGTAAATTCATTCACAATAACTTAATTAAATTAATAACCTAATTAGCTAATCGGACGCCGTTGTATACTGAATTTATAGGCTATAATTACCGAGGCGACCAGCTTTTTTAAAATAGAAATTGCTTTAACTTTATAACTTCTATATTATATCCTTGGACAAATTCTACGGAATTGAAAAAAGTTATTACCTACCACACACACACACACCCACGCATACACACACATCATTAAAATAATTAAGTTTTGTTTTATTTTGTTGAATAGGTAACATTCCATTGCTGAAATGTAAAATTGTTATTATACCTGATTGTAATGTAACACTTTGTCTTAATATTATGATTGTGTTAATAACACTACAGTCCTCTCGGATATACTAAATATTTGTAATGGTCGCCACAATACAGGCTGTGGCTAGTGCGGTTATCATAGATCAATTACTGTAAAAAAATCGGCCTATTTTAATTAAATAAATAATTATTATTATTATTACCTACGTAATGTTTTTATTATTGTCTTGAATATAAGGTTTTTTTAAATAATTTGAAAAAGATATAGTAGTAGATAGTTTTTTACGTTTAAGAATTTTATTGTATTGGGCAATCCCAATACAATAAAATTCTTAATTCTTGCTATCGATTCTTGCTATCGATTCTATCAATAAAATCTCTCCTTACAAATTAACGATTTAATTATTTTAACGTCATTGCATATAACTTTGCCGAACATATTTCTTTGATCTAGAACAAAAAGTAAATGACACTTTCCTTAAAAAAATAATAACCACAAAAGTTTTTGTGGCTCTAGAGAAGAAAATAATAAGAACCTTGCATTCGAAAATAAAAAAATTATACAATAGCCAGTTATTTTAAAAACAGAACATTTTTTTATAGTATTTGAATACGTACCGCTACCTTCTTACACGAGCGCAACTTGCGCGAACCACACAAACGATAAACACTCCATTCCCGGAGAAGCAAAATGGAATACTGTAGGAATATTCGGGACTCACCGCCCAGCCGAGGAAGGCGGGGCCACCGCTGGGCGGGACAGGACTGGCAAATCAGCTTCATTTCAACACTTCTTTTCTTGTCCCACCGAGGAGTGGAATGGTCAGGATAAGTGGGCACAACTTGCAAGATACCGCGAGATAAACTGATGCGTAAGTAGGTAAATCTGTTGCATCGGCCATCTTTTTTACCGCTCATTAATGGCACTGAAGAAGAAATAAGCATTTTTTTTTAAACGTAGCTTTAAAATTTCGCCTCAAATAATGACATGACTGTTGTTTCAAATCAGCTTGAACAAAATGTAAATTAGTACCTATTGGAAATTGGAATCATAAACGCCACGCTTTGATTCGAATTCAATTAGATACGAATTACGTAATTGTGTTGTGCATTGATCGCTTATACAATATCTTATAAATTGTACATACACGCGTATGACCTGTAACAATCGCAAATAATAAAATTTAGATGCTAATAAATTAAAATACGGCGCTTGCTTAATAATTGACTAACGTGTAGAGTTTGTAGAGTCACGGCTTGTAGTAGGACGTCAGCCTACATGAGATCTAGGACCGTAGCCAAAATGCCTTTAATAATTAATCGTTAACGCTAAAGTTGTGTATGAGAATGACAAATCCTACCGATGGATGTATCGATACGATATGTCATTCCTATAATATTTTTTCTCTTTTCTGTTAGCGGTAACGATTGTTGAAAAGAATCTTGGCCAGGGCACCTAATCATAATACAGATTTTAACAATGAAAGCGTTATGAACAAATCTCGGCAACCTACATGAAATGTTTTAGGCGGGATAAATGATACCTACCTAAAATTTTTATTTTAAATGCTTTCTAAAATATAAAACTTGGGAGTAATTTTAACCAGAAAGGCTTGTCACGTTCCTTTCAATGTTTTTGATTTGTGGATAATAAAAATCACGCAATAAGCAGGTCAGTATGATTCTGTGACCATCGACGATCGCAGTCTCTTAGTCAACGCACTAGCAGCCGCAGTGTAGTCACAAGAAAAAAAAGTGTGTGTGTACTTATGTACACGCGTTAGAAGTTATACTTCTTTGGCGTAACAAGATAAAAATCTTTTTAAATAACGCGCCAAAAGAAGTATAACTTCAATATATTTCACCTTATTCTACGTTCATAATTAAAAACTAAAATGTTGACTATAGCTAACTTCAGGGTGACGGTTTTTCGTGACTGTGTGCGCGCTCATCGTAAAAATTTACTCTCATCATTTATCCCTAACGCGCCAAAAGAAAAAAGAAAATCGTTTTTGTACGTACCCTGAAGTTAGCTATAGTCAACATTTTAGTTTTGAATTTCGAACGTAGAATAAGGCGAAAGATATTGAAGTTATACTTCTTTTGGCGCGTTATTTAAAAAGATTTTTATCTTGTTACGCCAAAGAAATATAACTTCTAACGCGTGTACATAAGTGCACACACACACTTTTTTTTTATTCTATCACGTGAATGTAAGCGGGGAGGGATCCAGATAGAGAGTCGTCTGACGACTGGTGTTTATCCTTCGTCAGACGGCACAAGCCGGCCTGTTCGAACCGGACATACACGGGCTGATCCCGGAACGTGGCACACTTACGTGGGTCACTATGGCGGGTTGTATAACCTTTTGTGCTGAGGTCGCTATCCGGGAGGATACAAGATATATCCTGCCACCAGCTTTTGAATGTATACCACTCATTAACTTGGACAGTGTCGTTATACACAATAATTTGTTGTTTAAATTTTAAATAGTTCAGCAACCACAACCTATGTATACTATAACCAGGCGGCCCAGGCGTCCAGGTCATGTTACATTTTTTTTTATTGCTACTGCTTGACACGACCATCCGCTCGCCTGATGATAAGCGATACGACTGCGCATAAACTGTAGCAACACCGTACAGAACTTTTAAGTACAAAGTACTGCATGGCACTCCACTGTACTCCCAACCGCTAACTACGCGTTAACGGTAAAAATAAACCAATCAGAATACCATATTTTATCAACGATAGCACAATACCGTGCTATTTTCGATACAATTGATAACTACAGCCTGTGAAAAATAACAGAGTAGACTAAAAATTTTATGTATAAACCGCAATTTGGCTTTTTTCGTCAGTTCCGCGGTTTTAGTATTCCCAAAGATTTGTAAGCGTGCGGCACAAACTTTATTCTGATTCGTCCTTTTTTTGCTATGGATCCGATGGCAGGAGATCGTTTACAATTGGCCATTAGTTGGAACACAGCTATCAAAACCAAGAACAGCGGCAAAAAATGTACACATGAGTACTTATCTCTCAAACTTAATTATATCTTAGGCCTAGCAAGTAGGTCATAATGTTAAAAAATCTCAGATGACTAAAGAGTATAGATACCCATGATTTGACTTGTGGGCGTAACGAGAGGGGGCAAGGGAGAGCAGCTCCTCCCTGTCCAGACCTTGTATTCCTATTTCCCAGGCAATTTAGATGGATTTACTTGTGTTAAATTATAATAGGAACTAAGTATAAAGAATTTATTGATTTACCGTAGCAGAAGCTGGCAATTTCCACCGTGAACTTGTTGATTCGATATGGACACTATCAATGGGCACTACCTACTACTCATTTGCACTTCCTATATGGAGTGTGGACAAGCAATAGACCGGCATACTTGTGTCTACCATTCAGACAAACAACGTCAGTCGTTGGTTGACCATTTTCGACTCCTTTAGCTTATTCTCTCCTTTAGCTCCTTTATTCTCTAAGCTCTATATCTGGTTTCGAAGAGCCTCACTTTCTTGTATTAACTAGGTAATGATGAATAATCAGTTCTTGTCACTTTTCAATAGGTATTTTAAAGACAGATTAGTGTTCTCTGAGAGGTGTTAGAGGATCCGGAGTCCGGACCCTCCCCCTCTAATTTCTAATTGACTGAGACTTACATTTGGAATTTTCCCTTTTTCTGTATGAAGCCCTGAAGCAAATGTTAGCTTATCTTTGTACATTATGGTATCCTCGGACCCCCCCTATGTAAACGTTATAGCTACGCCCGTGTCTGAGATTCGCTGAGCTTCATCCCTCGGTGTCATAAAATGCGTGCAACTGCTGATCCTGGGTTACAGGAGTTGCAGTGGCGGGTTTGAGGGTGGGATAGTCTCTTACCAACAGGTGCACTGGGGTCCCTTTAATGGTCCGTTTGAATCAAGTTCGTTATGACTACCTCTGTGGCTTAAGGCGTACCCCGAGCAAAAGACCTTGAGCATTTTGTTCCAAACATGGCGGCGCGCAAGTTGTGGGAAAATGCGCAGATTTATGAATAATTTACTTAACAAATAAACTTTAGATCTTTTTGAAAATTTTACACTATCAAAATATTCCTTACTAGACTTCTGCTCGCGGCTTCGCCCGCGTGAAAAAATTTTCCGGGATAAAAAGTAGCCTATGTGTTAATCCAGGACATGATCTACCCATGTGCCAAATTTCATCGAAATCCGTTCAGTGTTTTTTGAGTTTATTCGTTACAAACATACTTACATACAAATCTTTCCTCTTTATAATATTAGTATACATTAAATCTCCTATCTAATAGTTTTGTTGGTAATAAAAATGATACCTACTTTAGGAGGAGATGCACGGAATCAACAATTTTAGTGGAAATTGGCTTGTCCGGCTTTTGCTAGGCGTTTTACATTTGACCAGTGACTTTTAGAGAGGCTGCAAAATGCGTAAAATCCCTGCGACCTGGCAACCCTATCTGTATTTATATAAAAGCATTAAGCATTTTGTTTCACTCTCGCAATTGCAACCTCCACGTGGACACCAACATGCCGACCATCAAGTTTGTGCGTTTACCGCAAAAAGGACGCCATTTGTCGTTTCGCCCCAATTCCAAGGCACTCCTCTAACTGCCACAGCCAGTATCGGAATTCTTGGTGTCGACATATCGAGTGACGTTCAGTTCCGCGGTCACCTTGAGGGTAAGGCCAAATTGGCCTCAAAGAAGCTTGGCGTGCTCAACAGATCGAGGCGATATTTCACGTCGGGCCATCGCCTGCAACTTTATAAGGCGCAGGTTCGGCCCCACATGGAATATTGTTCCCATCTTTGGGCAGGGGCTCCCCAGTACCAGCTTCTCCCTCTTGACCGTATTCAACGTCGGGCAGCTCGTATCGTCGACGACCGTATTCTTTCCGATCGGCTTGATCCTTTGGCTTTGCGTAGAAATGTAGCATCGCTCTGCATTCTCTATCGCATTTACCACGGGGAGTGCTCTGAAGAATTGTTCGGACTTATCCCTGCTGCTGAGTTCCATCACCGTACATCGCGGCAGAACTCCAAATTCCATCCACATCACCTCGGAGGTTGGCAATCCACCACTGTACGTTTTAGCCGTTATTTTTTGCCACGTACTACTAAACTATGGAAGCAATTGCCGCCAGCAGCATTTCCGGACAGATACGACCTGGCGACCTTCAAAAAAAGAGCGTATTCCCACCTAAAAGGCCGGCAACGCATCTCTGTGCCCCCTGGTATTGCAGATGTTCATGGGCGGCGGTGATCACTTACCATCAGGTGAACCGTATGCTCGTTTGCCCCTATATCATAAAAAAAAAATCAGGCATTTTATGCAAATGACCAGCAAACGCTATTTCAATCGGGCAGTAAATCACCCAAATACGTTAGTTTGCAAAACATCGATATACACTCCATTCGACCGTGCCAAATGGTGATGGCTGTGTTGAGTCCTCACTGATCCAGAGGACGATATCACTCTGGCCATTCGCAGTAAGAACGAGTTCTTAAAACTCCTACACTCTACACGACCGCAGTTCCGTTCTCGCCGCGTCCCCCGTCATCCCCCGACCCCCCCTAACAGTTCCGGCCCGCCTGCGGACGAAATAAATGGATAGGATTAGGTTAAACACCAATCTTCCCTACTAATCGCTGATGTCTCATCCTCTGACAGTGGCCGTCCTGAGCCGAGGTTCGTAACCCGTTAGCGGGCTGCCCTCAGCATGGTCACTTAAATTAAAGGGTTGCGAGCGCCTAAAGCGCTCACCCTAAAGTCCGGTGTGGCCAGAAAAAGCCGACTCGCGTCATGTTACTGGCCGGTAGGCCCAAGTTAAATAAAATATATATCACCCCCCGCAAACTGTCTTCATATTCACTTACATACTCTATACTAGGGATGTTACGGAGCTTCGATTCCGATTCCGATACGCCGGAACTTCCGATTGATATTACACATCCGATTTCGATTTCGGTTTTGTTAATTTTGAATTGGAAGTTATAACGAATATCTAATGCAGTGATTGATCACGGCAAAAACTGGTTCGGACAAGTTTTGACTTGTCGCCTAGCGAATCGCCTCGCGCTCGCATTCCCCAACCCCCGTTCAGTCAGTTGTTTATTTTGAAACGAGCCTCCATTCGACCTGTAATTTATAGTCTAATTTATATTTTATTACCTGCGCGTTAAGTATTATTGTCGGGATAATTCTATTCCATTGCTTGATAGCAATGAAGTCAAAATCAAGCGTTATAAGGAATTACTTTAGTGTATAAGTCGAATATGGCAAAATGTAAAACTTGGAATCTTGGAAAAATGAAAACAGTATCGGAACCGATTTCGGTTCCGATTCCGATTCTGATAAGTCAGATTTAAAACCTCCGGTTCCGAATCCAGTTTCGGTATATCCACTTCCGTAACATCCCTACTCTGTACTCAGTCCAAAAGGGAACTTGCACGTCGTAAGCTCTGCCATCTGGTCGCGCAATTTGAATCTTTTTCAGCCCATCGATAGCTGCGTGGCATTGACGTAAAATATTCATATTAAAAGAATGAAAAATAACAATTTTTTTATAATGTATTGTTGTGTATCTGGATGCTCCAAAACATAAAATTAACATATCAAAATTATATTAAGTTCCCAAGAATAGTACCTAAGTACTTACATTCCATGGTTATGTTAAAATAGACAAAAATAATAAAAGCTGTATAAAACATACATTAGTATGAGTTCCAAAAGCATTTAGAAATGTCTCATTACGTAATTTATAAAAATAAAGAAGTTTTGCAGATAATATTCAATACAAACAAATCTGTAATTAAGGGAACATAACCTTCTAATTTTGCTTCATTAACATCAAAATAACTAGCTTCCATCTAGAATAATAAAAATAAATTATTGCTTTGCAAAGTTCCTTTTTTATCCAAATGTGGCTTTTGTATCGATTTTGTGCTGCCCCCTATAGTTTGTGCACGTTCCGTATACATCACATTGAATCCGTCTCTCAATTTCATTTCTAAGTAGGACGCTATACCCTGCATATATATAATACTAGCTGTTGCCCTCGGCTCCGCCCGCGTAAATAAGTTTTCCCGGGATAAAAGTCCCGCTTTATATTTTCCCGGGATAAAAAGTAGCCTAAGTTACTCTTTATTACATCAGCTACCTGCCAATAAAAGTCCCGTCAAAATCGGTCCAACCATTTCAGAGATTAGCCGGAACAAACAGACAGACAGAAAGACAGACAGACAGACAAAAATTGTAAAATAAAATATTTTGTTGTATGTACCGTGTAGACCGTGTATATATTCATATACATATAGTAAAAAACGGTTATTTCAATATTACAAACAGACACTCCAATTTTATTTATATGTATAGATGTATAGAGAAAAGTCACTAGAAGTTTTTCTGTAATAAACAGCAATTGTTGTAAAAAACTTACTTGAATAAAATACGAAATTGATAGATTTAACGCCATCATTTCAAACTTATCGTAGCTTTTAAACATTTTATTGTTTATTATGGAAGCCTACAATTTTATTTACTAGAAAACAACAAAAACCCCTATCCCATTCAATACTTTTTTATTTTATTATTGATTTTTTATTGGTCTTATAAGTGGTTTATATTAAAATTTAATACATCTTAAAATGCTCAAAAACTATTGAGTTCCGGAAAGGGCTTCATGGGGCAAAATCGATTGCTTTTGACCCAATCTACATGCTCTTAACGGGCATACGTCATATTACCACTTTAGCCGTCACCTGTATAACTTCATAATACAACTTCTTCATATAAGTTGTTTGGTGCGATTATTTAATGAGTAGGCGTTTCCTCTATCTGGATAATCGAATAATCACAATACATTTGAGTATTCAAAAGAGCGTATTCCCACCTAAACGGCAGGCCGCAGGCAACGCATCTCTATGCCCCCTATTATTGCAGCTGTTCATGGGCGACGGTGATCACTTACCATCAGATTCAGGTGAACCGTATGCTCATTTGGCCCCTATATCATAAAAAAACAGAGTGTTACAGAGCCATCTATTGAGATATTATGGCTCCTTATATATTAATAGAACACTGAAGTAGATTCCAAATTGCAAAGGTATTTTTCATTTGCTATAGCACTTTCCACTACGTATACATTTAGAACAAAACTAATCAATAACATGGTGCAGAGGGCGCCACATGTCAATTATGTGAGTCAAATCAATACTTATTAGTGTTTATTCCTACTCAATAAATTTCAGTATTACTGTAATTTATTATACTTACTTCGAAATACCTCAATTCTGCTAACAGAATTTACAGCAACATCATAATTCTTTTTTTTTATATATACAAGTACTCTTTTGACTAACAATAGCGTCAACCGGGCTAGGTCAGAAAAAGCCGCCAATATACCGCCATCTTACGTATACGCTGTCAACTTCAGATGAATTTGGTGCAGTAATTTTGTGTTGATTGTGACGAAGACAAGTTATTGAAATACAAACTATAAAGTTTGGGATTCTATTTGTAAGTACCAAAATCAAAATATATATATTGTGGCGGAAAATTCAAGTAATTTATGAAAAGATATAGGGTCAATAAATGCATCCGTAATGGCACCGCTTCGACGTTACGACCATTAAAAACGTTTTAATGCACGATCGATCGGTTTACCGTTTTTAAGTTACATTAATTATAAGTATGTGACTATGCATAGTGCTAAATGTGTGCATTTTTTATCGTTTCAGGACATAATGCCGCAAGTTTAACCTATAATGTCAGTAAAATTGTGACAATGAACGAAGTAAAGCAAGTGAAAGTTGACAACTGGGGAGTGTATTTCCTCCAGAGGTTAAAGCACTTCTTTAACCGCACCGACTACTGCGACCTGACGCTACAATTCCAAGACAATGCCCAGCTCAAAGTGCACAGACTTGTGCTCAGTGCGTGCACCGAATACTTCGAAATTCTGGAAAGAACATGCGAAATGTACGAAGATTGTTTGGTCATGCCGGACGATTTGCAAGCCGACGTCGTCGTGCCCATTGTCAACTTCATGTATACGGGTCAACTCGAGTTTCGAATGGATTTACTCGAAAGATTGTATCTGACATCGCAAATTATGAATTTACCTGTTTTGACAAAACTTCTCGAATCCCATCGGCAAACGACGCCGAAACCTACAAACTGTTACACTGCCAAGCGGAAGGCAAATGACTCGAGTCATTACTCTACACCATCTACAAGTCATAAACGCTCATACAGTAAAGCGTTTGACAGTAATCATTCTTCAAAAGAAAAGAAAGTGTATCAATCTAATAAAACAAAAGAAGAGGTATATGCTACCCTCTCTTCTTCTTCTCCTTTGACATTGGACCCGAAAAATTTGACTAAAAAGTATGATCTTGGTGAGCCACGACCTACAAGGTATGAATTACCCGAAGAACTAGATACAGACAACGTCTTTGACAATTCATTTTGTAATATTTCATACACTTCTAAACCCTTAATGGTTCATCCTGATACAGTTAAGCGATACTCTTCAAGAAGATCTGCATTATTTGGAGAGCCATCAAGTTCCAAGAAATATATTGAAGGAACGGCAACAATGGATATTGTTGAATGTAAGAAAATTACCAATGACAATATCTTTGAGGACACTATTCCAGACCACAAGTCAATAGATGATTCAGAAATGTTCCCTTCCTATAACAACATCAGAAGCCAACCAAAAGATACAAACCAGCTCTTTGATCAAATTTTAGATCAAAACGACACCCCTAAAATAACAATAGACACTAAAAATAGTAAAATATCGGCTAATAATTTGGACCATGCCAAGATTATAAGTGAAGTGTTGAAGAAGTATTCACATTTGCTCAAAGGCAACAAAAATATTAAGTTAAAAATTTTGAACTCGCCTAATTCAAAAACTAAGAAGCAAAAGCCTCAACAGCCAATATCAGTAGAGGAAAAGCCTATGCAGTTAGTGAATGAAGAACAAGACTTAACATTCGAGACAGACATCATAGATTCTCAACAGGCAGCCAAATTGATAGCCATGGGAGCAGAAAACATAAAAGGCCCCTGGATATGTCTAATTTGTGGCACACCAGGCAGAGCTTTGCATTTTACAACATATTATAAGTTTCGGAGACATTTAGTGGAAGTGCACAATGAAAAACCTGTTGTAACCATTTGTGAATATTGTGGTCATAAGGCTTTTAAGAGAAACTATTTGCTGCACCATCTCTTTTCGAAGCATGGCATAGCACCACCCCCTCGATATCATTTTCCTAAATGTAACCAATGCAATTATATTGCCCTAAACGAAGGTTTCCTTCTGAAACATAAAATGACTCATAATATGGATTCTGGTTTCCGTTGTAATGTTTGTGCTTCCATGTTCTCCACTTCTCATCAAATGCTGCAGCATATTCAAAGCACCGGTCACAAATACAGTGCTGATAGAAAAAATAACCTACAGTGTGTTTATTGCATGAAAGTATTTTTGCGAGAGAATAATCTGTTCGCCCATTTGAAGACACATCATAAAAAAGAAGCAAAGTCAGATGGAATTATAGAAGATTCTGATGAAGAAAAACCAAGGTTGAGGAGTGATGGAAAGATAGAATTGAAATTGGAACCTGTTCCTAATAATGATAATATGTATGAAGTTGATGTTCAATATCAAATTCAATCAGATGGTAACATACATGTTATCACCAATAAGAAGCCAAAAGCTACTACCCCAAAAGCTAAGCAAACAATTTTAAACCCTGAGTTTGGCACAGCAAAACAAGCCCATAAAGCAAAAACCATTCAGAATCCACAACCACAACATGTGCACAATGAATTTCTCCAAGAAATTAATATTTCCTCTGCTAGTAATGATGAAGAAGTAGTCACAATAGATAACAATGAGTATATTCTTAAAGACAATCAATTCTTCCCAAGAAAAATTAAATCTCAAGCTAATGAAGAATACATCATATCAGATATGATTGACTCTGATGCTGAACACAACATACACTCTGTGACTCCCACAACATCAGTTGATTTTAGGAGTACACATAGTGGAAGTTTTGTGGATAACATACAACAATCTAGTGTTATAATAAATAAATCAACAAACATTAATCAACCAATAAGATTTGTGGTATCTAATGAAGAAGAATATAAAACATTGATGGCTGCCAATCACCCAATTATTTTCGATAATGGTGAAGCCAACAAAACTTTAACAGTATTGACCGCCCCACATACTACAACATTAGACACTGCTACCATTGATTTGGATAACACCCAGTCTAACGACATGATGATATTACAAGAAGATTTCCCATTAAATGTTTCAGAGGCAGTTGCTTCAGATAATTCAAATATTGTAGTAGTTTATAGTCACCCAGTGGACAGTCAAAGCAAACAATTTCAACTCATTACTACACAAGGATTAGAAGCACAGTTTGTGCAATCTTCAGCAATTATAACACAAAATTTTGAAACTGTTACTACATCTGCTCCTATTGTGAATGCTCAAATAGTAAATTCACAGGAAGTTTGGCCAAATGAGGTACATGCAACATTAGAAAATCAAGATGTCCAGACTGCACAAAACCACCACATAGAAATAATTCCACAACCAGAAGAAACAGAGTTGATACCTCTTACAGACACAAATGAAACAGAAATAACATCACAAGCAAATGTATCTGAAACTAGTTTAAGTGACCTACCAGAAGTACACTCATTAACAGACTCGACAACTGAAGTGACTCAATCTCAAACGAATGAAATCTTGGAAAATAATCAACACAATACTTTTACAACTCAGGTGTCGATTACAGTTGAACCAACAAATGAACCTTTGGAGCAAGAAATTTCGGAAGATGTATCAAATTTAAAACCTCCAGTTGACACTACAATTGAATCTAATGTATCATGTGAAGAGGTAGTAGAGATGGCTACTGATAACATAGAAGCAATTGAAAATGTTAGTGAAGCTGTAAGTGTGATAAAAGAGCCAATTAGTAATGAAATACCACATCCCGATATTGTAGAAAAAGGACCAGATGTTATGCTTGAGACATCACAATCATCTGAAGTACAAGTAAATAACCAAGAAGAAATCATACAGGGTGCAGAGCAAATACTTAGTCCAACATACACACAAGATGAAAGCTTGGAAATTAATGCAGAACCCAGTGAACAGTCCGAAATTGTTGGTGCAGTTTGTAATGATACTGAGGTAACTACACCTGTAGAGACTAATGAAAAAATCAAAGATCTAACATCTGAATGGTCAGAAGATGAGTATGACATTCCTGAGCCAAATGTAGAGAATGAAAATGTTACTAATGAGCTGCCACAATCAAATTCTGTAATTGCTGATCCTCATAATGATATAGAAGAATCCATTGAAAACATTCAACAAGAAGTTGATAAACAGATGTCCATGGCAGTTGAAAATAAAATAGAAAGCCAAACAAATGAAAACTCTTCACAAAGCAGTGTTATTACAACTGCCAAAGAGGCAAAAGAATCTGACGAAAGTACGAATCCTGATATATCTCAAGAAAAAATATCATCACTCTTGAACGATTGGGAAGACAACGATTCTCAAGGAGGTTTGTCAAGTGATAAAATTGAAAACACGCAAACGGATACTACTGTGGATGAAAAAAAAGAAATTCCTGAACAAAATGAAGCTATAAACAATGACAATCAAAATATAATAAAACCAGCAGACAATATCAAAAGTTTAGTAAGTGACTGGGATGATGACGAAGAGGAAATAAAAAATTGATAGATCACTAAATCATATTCCATATTACAAAATAAATTATTATTTACAGAAGATATAACTGATATCATAGAAAAAAATTGTACTGAGCAGTTCGTTAACTTTATTTTCGTAATATCAACATATTGTAATTTTTAAGTACCTAGGTACTAAACACTAATATAGAGATTTAGTATTGATTTAAGTTTATACATAAGTTATAATAATTATTTTACATTTTTAATATATTCTGTATACTGTAAATTTTTGTTAGTGCCAGTGGTGTTATTTTCTATAGTATTTTTTGTTACTATAAACTCCTATATTGGTACATAAATTACATATTACACAAAATATTTCTTAGATGAGCGCAGATGTAAATCATGTAGTAACACAAAATAAGAATTCTCAAAAAATCATATTAAGTATCTAATAACTTAAGAAAGCAAGAAAAGTGTATCTTTAACATGTTGACCCATAATATAAATGCCACTAACAAGATTAAATGCCTCAAGTCGCATCATGGTTTCAGTGTCTTTAACACGTCTAAAATAGAGAATCTTAAAAGCAATTAATGTAGGTTTTTTGTTTCTTTGCTTGATAAATAAACATTTTATCCTAAGAAAGTATATTCCATTTGTTATATCTAGCTAAATAGTGCATTTGCATATTGTTATATACATGTAAATAAATTGGGTATATAAAGTGTTTTTGTTTTATTTTAAGGGAAATTGTTAGTAAATGAAAGAATATTGCTGATAAAAAAATAACATTTTACTGATTTTTGTTCAATTTATCTACAATTACTGGAAAAGTATATGCAGTATCAGCTTAAACAGGGCTACTTGCACTTACATAATGCACTTCACATAAACAAAACTGTCGAATATATTTTCGTAACATACAATGTCTAAAATATAACATCAATTTTAAATGTTAGCCTCTAGGAAAGGATCCAACTTCAAACTCTGTTTATAAAATATTGTGCCTATTACTTTTATTTTCGTATCAAATTATTGTGTCTGAAGAAGTTCTACTTTTCAAAAATTTGTTTCCAACCAAGAATAGTTGGCTGGATTCAGTTTTGAATACAGATATCCTTTCAAAATTAGGTATACTCTGTATGGAAAAAGAGCTGTCATGGCTTAAAATGTATTAATGTTACTCCGTTGAACTGCAATTCAACTTCTGTCATCCGGCAGATGATAAATTCTACTGTTCTAAAGTATTGCTTTGTTATAAGGTAACATTGACACTAAACAAAAAAGTTAATAAGGCACAACGGCACCTGTAAATTACATGATAGCTCTCTTTCTGAACAGACATTTCAATATAAATTGGTTCATTTCCAAATAATTAAAAAAATTAAACACTGCAAAGTGCAATCCAATCCATAGCATGTCATACAAATCTAATGGAAGGGTCCAGAACACTCAAATCAAATAAACAATATCTCTTTCACTTGGTTTCACCAGTGGCCAGTAGGTTTTTAAATAAACTTGAAGATTTCAAAATCTGAATACTAAACATTGCTAGGCTAAGGTAATACAAAATGTTGTACATAATTAAACTTTAAGAGGCACCTGGGTGATTCAGCTGGACCCCAATCCACACTAAAAATCTATGAAATCATATAGTACAAATTATACATATTACAGGTCATTGTATAAGACAAAAATTTAATCAATTCACAAAACAGATATCACCTAACACATTAAATGCATAAATAAATCAAATAGGAATAGTATATTTTTTTAAATGGCCTTACTACCCAATACAATGAGTAAACAGTAGATCAAAGTTGCATTTAAAAATAAAGAAAAGATCCCAGTATTACATGATATATACTGCTTTAGTAATTAAAGGAATTAAATTGCAAAACATTCACAATAAATGATAAGGCCTAGCAATAAGATAAAGATATTGGTTGTTGAGTAAGAGTTTACTATGAGAAAGAAAGTTTACAGAATTACAACCTTATAATAAACACAAGCATAATTAAATACATTGATATAAGGAGTAGATGTGTACATTTTCGCTCAGATTTTAACCTGCAGCTAGAAGCAAGAGACAGTATCTAGAACAACACATTACACAGGGTAACAATACCAGACATAGCAAAACCTCAGTCACAATTTGCCTAATGGAATATGTGTATGTACAAAAATAAATTACAATATATACATCTCATCTCTTTAGACCTAAAGAAATCTATTTCATTTAAAACAAAACAAATCAGTGATATTGCACAGAAAAAACAAAAGATGCCATCTATGATCAATTAACACTTAATTACAAATGACCATGTTATATTTCTGATAACATTTCTTTAGTTCAAAAAGATGCCTTAAATAGATTGAGAAAACAAATCTAATCATTAGATATGGAGACCAAAACATATTTGACCATGTAGGCGAGAAAAACAAAACCAACAAGCACAAATAAGTTTGTCAGGATGTAATGCACGTTGGATTGCTGTTCGTTTGTCACATCACCTTCACTGCCTCCGTTAGCATTCTCCGAGTTGAGCATCGCCTCCTGCCGCTGCTTCAGCTGCAGCTCAATCTCATCTACATACTCAGGGAACAACTCACGGAACATCTTGTTTTTTATGTTTATTTCTAGAGATTCCGCCGCTAAACATCGCTTCTGGTAGTCCGATGTTTCAATGGACCCCAACGTAGGAGTTTTCTCCAGCATAAAACTCAGCAAACCAGTAAGGATTGTCGATATAGACCACGCCGGGTTCCAAGTGTCCGGGTGGAAGTCGGTGATGCTGAGGCATAACTTTGTGTTAGTTTTGAATCTGCCGTTCGGCGTAATCATATAAATTGACGGCGGTTTGAAAGGAAATTCTCTTGGAAACATGATTTTGCCATGATAGTATCCGCCTTCATATGGACTCTTTTCTGGTCCTTTTACAACATAATGCCACTCGAGAATATTGGAAGGTACCGGCTCGGCGGTCACATATGGTACTGGATCGTTTTTTAGCCTCAAGTAGTCCTGTTTTAGCCTGCTGGTGGCTCCAGTCACTTTAGTTTTCGCCATGACTCAACACGACGGATTTAACATTAAATATTTGTATTGTTCAGTATGATGTTTATCAAAATTAGGGATATTTATTTAGGCACAATATTACTTTTCATTAAATCAAAATCAATTCGTGAATAAATAAATACGTCAAACAACATGCGATCATACGATACGTCATTCAAATTTCAACTTCAAGATGTGAGAGGTGACCACATATAAAAATACTAAACGATTTTCATTGTAGTCCATTTAAAGTAAAGCTAATTTAAAAAATTGCCTAATTTTTTTTTTTTATTTTATTTTGCTCACAATAGAGGTGTTTTACCTGAAAATAAAACACATATTAAATACTTACCTTATTTGAAGCTTACTAGATTGAGATAGGCACTTCCTGTTTTCCGTTTCCTCTACCTTCCTTTTCATTTTATCTATCTGTCTCGCTCGCACATCCGTTCTCCCACCAGGCCACCGCCCCACCAAAGGGGTGCTCAGTGGTGGTCGGTGTTTTAGGAATCATTGAGTCCATAATCTACCAGGCAGAAATTGAAATGTAAGCTTCAAATAAGGTAAGTATTTAATATGTGTTTTATTTTCAGGTAAAACACCTCTATTAAACACTTGACCGTTATTTGAAGCTTACTAGATTGAGACGTGTCTGTTATCGCCTGGTGGGGCATGACGCCAATGTGATGAAATATTGATGATGATCCTATTTTGAAAGAAAATATGTTATGCCAAGTATACATTAGATTAGTTTAATAATCCATATGTGCGAGAAAAAGGATTACTTACAAATGTAAATACGCATCCAAAATGGTATTGTATGGACTATGATATTCGTATGTATAAAATGTTACGAGTACCTATACAGACATATACTCGAATTTAATCAGCTGCTTTAAACAAATTAACGATTTCACAGCTACTATTATTTTTAGATATTACTTCCTTACGTTAGAAACGGGTGAATGTTTTTTTTTTTTTTTTTTTTTATTGCATTTAATGACGAGACGAGCATGCCGTTCGCCTGATGGTAAGCGATACGACCACCCATAAAAAGTAGCAACACCATCCAGCACCTTGACTAACAAAGTACTGTGTGGCATTCCACTGCGCTCGTCACCCTGAGACATAAGATGTTAAGTCTCATTATGTCCAGTAGTTATACTGGCTACAATGTCCTTCAAACCGAAACACAACAGTGCATGCACACTGTTGCTTGGCGGTAGAAATAGACATTGCGGTGGTACCCACCCAGACGGCCTCTTACATAATGAGAGACCTACCACCAGTGTATTTTGTGGTCTCCAGTAGAGACCTTTGCAAGAATCTCATCTGAAGGACAAATTATGAATCCAGTTTTTGGAAGCCGATCGTATGCTCCCTAAAGAATCCACTACTCCGTTTCTAACAATACGGATTTTACCTAGCCGGCTATAACTGTACGGGAGACAGGCTTTGGTGAACCTCTAATATTAATAAATAAATTAGTACAGTTTCCCAATCTACGCTTTTCTTCCAAAATAAATATAGTACCTACGTTTTACCCAGAATACTGGGTCCATATTCTTGTTCTTAGTTAGGTTAGGAGACAATTTCGCGCCTGATTGTCTATAAGTAGCAGTATCTGTTATTGAGCCATACATGGGCCATAGGATAAAATTTTTACAATCTACAGACAATTGTTTGGATTAGACTGCAAGCAATGTCAAATCGTGAACTATTCTGCCGGAGCAAAGAAGTAATAGCGTTGTAGTTGTCTGCGTGTCGCAAATACAGCATTTTCATTGTCACGACTATTCAAAAGCGTAACTAACTTATCTACGTTCCATATAATAGATTAGAGTTCAGGATATGTTGGACGAAGGCGTGCGAACTTAGACTACCACCATTGTTATAATAATTCAGCGTGCAGAATGCAGACTTGTGTAACAAAATAATGTTGTAAGCTAATCCATTTACAACAAAACGTGCTAAACTTCGACCCGTGGGTTCTAAAGGCTCTACTTTATGTTTTTTAGTTCAGTTCAGCCCTCGAGACCATACAACTTCATATTATCTTTTTGGTAGAAGGACGCCAGAAGATTATAAAAGTTCTATTTGAACTTTAATCTACCCGTCAACGCCCGCTTATATATAGCTATAAGCTAATTTCCTTATATTAATGGACACCGGTGTCCATCGCGGGCGTTGAAGGATTAAATTCCATAACCACCCCCACATTTCCATACTTTCAATGTCATCGCTTGAATTTTGGGGGGGGTGGGAAGTCGGTCACTGTCTATCAGGTGTAACTAAGGTTCCTTGATCGTGATCCGGGGCGCCAGCGTTCGGGTTCTTGGGTCTTATCTCTAGAATACTCTGTCCCACCTCTGTATAACCAGGAGGACAATATCAGATTCTGAATTGAGGTGCTGTAACACTAGGGATGGAAATAGTCAGACTCGTGGGTAAATCCAGTTTCTGGAGAATTCATCGTGGTAAATCGCGCGAACGTCGTTCAGGTGCAAAGATACATAGTTGCTTACCACCTTCGCTCGTTCTGACGCAAATGGATCTATCACGGGAAGCCCAAACTTTTCGATATTTTCTATACACTGAAATAGATGCCAGCCTGGGGCACGTCGACAAGGCGACAATTGGTCTGCGTGACTGTTGTACATTCCTGGAATGTATTAAATTTCGAGAATGATCTGGAAGTTGTCCAGAATATGAAACAGTTCTTTGATTAACTGAATTGAGGGTCTAAGGGTAAGACTTGGTCCCCCCCCCCCCCTCGTTTCACAATAATGCTACGTCTTGTTGTCGCATTGTACTAGAACCTTGGGTACGCTCAGATATTGGTCTTGTTAACTTATGACCTTCAGTATTGTGAGCAGCGCATTGATTGCAATGGAGATGTCGTTCTTGTTTGATCCATAAGCCCGACATTGGGCGGCTGTCGAGCTGAGCTCCCCACGCTATACCTGAGGCGCCTCTGGCGGAAAATTATGTGGTCAACGGTGGTTGATAATGGAACCGAGAAGACACATGGCAATTCGAATGCCACCATTTTAATAACTCGCGCACCTCCATGGTTAGAACATAGGTACAGCCAGGAGCTTATTTAAAGAGTTTGTTCAAAAAGATACGAATGTTTCGAAAATTAAGCCTGCTCTGAGGGACAGTTAACACTGGCAAATTTTAGAAGCCCAACCAGACTATGTAGTTGCTTTACTGATATCGTGGCCTTTCGCAGTAAATCCAGTACTTTTTGTGTTACGAGGAAGATCTTTTCCGGTGGCAATGATTGCTTGTTCAACCATGGATACCACAAAACTCATAGAAATATAAGACTTTTGCAGGTGGACGTGACTAACTTTTGTGAATTCGTTCGCCAACCTAATAAATGTAAACGGTCTAACACTTTTGGGTGTGGACTCGAAGAATTTGCAAATCTTAATTGAATAGCATACTTTGAAAAGAAACAAGTATTCGAACACGTTCAAGTCTTAAGGTGTGTGCCACCCATTGATTAAAGACGCAAAACCTTTGGCTGCTGAGTCCAAACGGCAGACAGGTCATTTTCAGTCATTTCCGCGGTAAATAAATCGCAGAAACCCCAACGTGATAGGGAGATAGGCTGGTAGAAATAGGCCTGGGAAAGATCTACTTTACAAAGCCAGTCGCCTGGTTATAGGAAGTCTGAGACACTACATATGTTTATCAACCTGAAGGGTTCCGTGTAAACACAATTGTTTAACATTGACAATTTGTCGATTACTGCCCTCGTTCTTGGGAATCAGAGGCATTGTCGATGTAAAGGTTGGAGACCAGTGACAACCATCAGAACACTTTTAAATAACATCTCCGTAATAAATGCACACATTTCTAGAGATTCCACTGTTACAAATGGCTTCCGTAAATTAGGTAGAGCAAAAGGGGGTTTTTTCTCAGAAAAGGTATGCGATAGCCTGTTATTATGCGCAGCAAGGTGTCTGACGCTCCCAGCTACTTCCATCGATCGACAAAACACTTCAACTGGCCCGCTTTGAAGTAGGCAGAAACCCCTCTCTTTTACCGCTTGGTAGTCGTGGGCCGTGTTGGGCTTCTTGGTATTCTTAACCGGCTCTTGTCACTGTTTACCACCACGTGGACAATTGAATCCATGTGTATTATGTCTATCACCACATTGACCACTATTGTTATTACCGTTACCTTGTGGGCGTCGGTAATGTTTACAGATAAAAGTGGAGTGGTTATGACTACAACTCTGCAGGAGTGTGTGCATGGCGCAGTATAACATGCATGATGTGCACCCTACGAAGGTACGAAAAAAAAAAATTTTGCTGACTCCTGCGAGGGGTTGTGATTGGTAATATTAACCCACTGTTTGCGAAACAGGTTTATAGCCACTGCCTTTATTTGGAGGTAAAAAACCGTCTTTATAAAACCTCCATTTCTAAAACCACAACTCTGCGAGAGTTGTGTGCATGGCGTTGTACAACATGCATGAAACGCACCCTGCGAGGGCACTGAAACAATTTACCGACCCCTGCGAGGGGTAGTGATTGGTAATATTAACCCAGTGTTTGTGAAACAGGTTTATAGCCACTGCCTTTATTTGGAGGTAAAAACAGTCTTTATAAAACCTCCATTTCTACGACCACAACTCTGCGAGAGTTGTGTGCATGGCGTTGTACAACATGCATGAAACGCACCCTGCGAGGGCACTGAAACAATTTACCGACCCCTGCGAGGGGTAGTGATTGTCTTTATTTACCCTTTCTAAGAATAATGTGCATGGTGGTCAAAGATCAGTTGTAGGAAGTCGGAAGGAACCTTTTGATATTCCCCTGCCGAAAATAGCTCAACTATCTTGTTATGTAACTGCTCTGGTACTATATTGTCGGAGTGACGAGACCATGTGATGAGATCAGTCAAATTCTAAATTCTTAATCTGTAAAACTTCTTGTTGCTTAAGTATGCAAATTGTCAGAGCACCGTAAGCTTTATCAGCATAAGCTAAATACCGTTGTGTATTATATGATTTGCGCCTCTACGTACTTAACCTCAGACCACTCACATTTGTCGGAATGCTAAAATTTTAGCAGCTTAAAGTAACATTCAGGATTCTTCAGAAGCTAGAAGGATCCTTTAATTTAACCTGAATTTCAAACTTAAATTAATTAAGGTCGCTAGATTTTACGCCGTCCGGCTCATAATCATAATATAATAATCTACAATCCTGATCCAATAATATGTCCTCATCAGTGTTATTCAACTCCTGTTGGGCTACAACAAGTAGGTAATTTCTGTCTGCTGCTAGGGCAGCCTGTACTACAGACATAAAAGCGATTGCATTAGTTTTACCCCGCCGTTCTCTACTATCGCGGTGCTGACGAGGATCTTGGATCGTTGGAATCAGTATTATAACTACTATCGTCACTAGGAGAGGACGACCTACTCTTTGTTTAATGACGACGCAATGTGGTTCTCCGGTGGGAATCGAACCCCGGTTTCCCGCGCAGGGATACTGACCACTATACTACCAAAGATCCATCTTAATCAAAGACTAGTGAGTACTAGTACTTAGTAGTACAGCACTTTTCCTAAACAACAAAATAATATATTGTTGGAACTGAAAACGAACGGTAACACCGTTATAATTATTTCTTTTTTTAAAATAGTAATATATGAAAAAGTATAAGGAAAGGTATAATTTATGCAAGTTTTCTTACTTACGGTTTTTTTTTTTTTATTTTTTTTTTTTTTTTTTATTGCATTTAATGACGAGACGAGCATGCCGTTCGCCTGATGGTAAGCGATACGACCACCCATAAACAGTAGCAACACCATCCAGCACCTTGACTAACAAAGTACTGTGTGGCATTCCACTGCGCTCGTCACCCTGAGACATAAGATGTTAAGTCTCATTATGTCCAGTAGTTATACTGGCTACAATGTCCTTCAAACCGAAACACAACAGTGCATGCACACTGTTGCTTGGCGGTTTAGACCGAAAGAAGTCACTAAAACACTGCAGTAAACACTTTTATTACTTATTTCACTTTGTATATTGAAACTGCACCGTGTTTTAGTAGACGACTGCACTCAACGGAAAACTTGACGCCAATGATTCCTAAAACACCGACCACCACTGAGCACCCCTTTGGTGGGGCGGTGGCCTGGTGGGAGAACGGATGTGCGAGCGAGACAGATAGATAAAATGAAAAGGAAGGTAGAGGAAACGGAAAACAGGAAGTGCCTATCTCAATCTAGTAAGCTTCAAATAACGGTCAAGTGTTTAATGTAAAGTTACTAAAATATTTGATACAGATATCAGATATGTAACATTATGGTTTATGACGTGTGACGATGATGGCACGAACTGTAGGTAGTCTATACAACATTTATATGCAAATAGAATTCAATACCAAGAATCAAGATCGCCCGTATGATTCACTATGCAAAGTATGGATTGAACACAATGAACTCAAACTGAGTTGATACTTGATAGCAGATGCGCGAATTAAGCCCTCGCGTGCCGGGAGCGTACATCTACGGTTAAAATAAAAAGTGTGTGTGTACTCACAGAAATATAGCAAGCATTCTGTGTGTGTACTTATGTACACGCGTTAGAAGTTATACTTCTTTGGCGTAAAAAGGTAAAAATCTTTTTAAATAACGCGGCGAAAGAAGTATAACTTCAATATCTTTCGCCTTATTCTACGTTCAAAATTACTTACGTACAAAACTAAAATGTTGACTATAGCTAACTTCAGGGTGTCGGTTTTTCGTGACGGTGTGCGCGCGCATCGTAAAAATATACTCTCATCATTTTTTCCTAACGCGCCAAAAGAAGTATAACTTCAAAAAGTGTAAACTCTGCCGTGAGTTTACGCTGCAAAGATTTCTGCAAAATGTATGAAAACTGAACATCTACAAATTGTTTATATTTCGCTTATTTTTGGCTTTCCATTGGATGCAAATCTTGATCATAACGTAAGTGCTCCAGTCTTCGACACTTTAAGGTGGTCTGTATTTTGTATAAAAAATTAAATACCTTTTTTATGTTTAGAATAAAATTGATCAGCTAAAATATAAAAATATATTCTTATCTTGCGAAAATATTGTAAATACATTAATAAAATTAAGGTTCTAGTCATGTTCTAGTACAAAATTCGAATAATCAAAACTACTTAAAATTTTGTATGGGTTCCTATTACCGACACTAGTGACACCAGTTGTCGACGCCCCAGTCTTCGAAAGTGAGTTATAATAGCCGATTATCGGCAATAAATTTATAAAATATACAGCCCATTTTTACGACCATATTTTAACGACCCCACTGCCCCTTAACCTAATCTAAATTTAATAAAAAGACATCTTTATTTCTAAGGTTCCTGATAAAATAGTCTAATTTAAATTAGTCAAGGAGATGTCCGCTTTTTGTATGGGTGCTGGGCCTCAAAATCTAACCAGGCTCAAACTTTATGGATATTAAGGGACAAAAATATGGACCTTGGATCCATTCAAAAAATATTTTTAGACGCCTCCATTAATAACTAACTTTTTAAAAACTTTCATAATATGAAGTGTAGTTTTTATTTTTTAAGCAAATAAAATTACATGAATCTCAAAATCGGAGGGCTTTAAAATTATACGATTTATTGTAAAAGGCTAGTTTTTCGGAGTTCTATCCAAATATATATAAACAGTCTGGTTAAACTTTTAGGCCCGTTTTTGATGTCCTTTAAATATGACTTTGTCCCCTATTTACCCCGAAGGGGTAACAAATAATTTACCAGCCATAATATGAATGAATCCAGCCAATGAATTGACTATACATGCCTTTAGTCGCAGAAGGCAAATCTGTTAGAAATGGAAAAAGTGGCCGCCATTTTGAATTTCTTTTTTTAAGGCCACTTGACCTCAAAATCGATATCAAGGCTGGCTTTTAGTCCTAGTGGCAGAACTAATATTAGAATTAGAAAAAATGGCCGCCACTTTGAATTTCTTTGTTTTAAGGAGATATGATTTCAAAATCGATGATAATGATATCCTACCCTTAAAGGATTGAATAAAATAAAAACCTATTTATTTTCATGATTCAAGATAAAGGCTAATTAGATTAATCAAAATTTAATATGGCTCAGTTTGTCCCCAACTTCCCCTAGAAGTATTGACTAAAATTCACCAGTAACATTCATTTTTATGGTTCAAAAAGTATACTTAGCAAATTACAAAATTGCTTCGATAGGTGTGTTTCACCCTATTTTACCGTCCCACCATGCCCCATCCTACCCTTAAAGTGTTGAATAAAAAAATAGCCTTCTATTTTCATGTTTCAATTATGTTGCATAACTTAAATTGATCAAAATTTAATATGGATCCGTTGGTTTACTTCACCTTGTAGAGTAAGTTTTAAAAATTCACCAGTAATATGCATTGTTCGGTTCAAATAGTATCCTTACCTAATAACATCAAAATCGCTTTAGTATTTATGTTTCACACTTACTTTAAGTAACAATCAATTCCCCATCTCACCCCTAATAGTTTGTGTAGCCCCCCGAGGCAATTCTTGTGCGCTGGGTCTTCACACCCAATGCACGCCCATGCGCGGGGGGACATTAGTCGCGGGCCGAGGCACACAGTTCAGTGTGTATACCTCTTCGTTGTAAATCACATTGAGGCCTAAAAGGGCCCGCGAACATTTCCTGGCACCCTCTCCTTCCACCCATCCTGGGAACCTTCCTCCCTTCCCCCCACCTTCCCTTCCATATTCCTCCTCTACTCCCCTCCCAGGCCCCAGGCAGGTTTCCCCCGGTGTTGACTGCAGGATCGCCTACCTAAAAAAAAAAAATAGTTTGTGTAAAAAAATAAATGTTATGCGTTATTCATTTTCAAAGTCCGAATTATCCCGTTACTGCATTTCATCAAAATCAGCCATGGTTTAGTTTTTCGTCTATATCCCCTTGAGCGATTTATTTCTAACCACAAAGTGAATATTGTTAGCTTTATAATAATACCATATCATACCATACCAGCCCTGTATTATATACTGCCCACTGCTGAGCACGGGCCTTCTCTACTAGTGAGAGGGGCTAGGCCGTAGTCCACCACGCTGGCCCAGTGCGGGTTGGCAGACTTCACATACCGTCGAAATTCAGAGAACTACTCAGGTATGCAGGTTTCCTCACGATGTTTTCCTTCACCGTTAAAGCGAGCGATAATTCACAAAGAATACACACATTTTTTTTTTAGAAAAGTCAGAGGTGTATGCCCTTGGGTTTTGAACCTGCGGACATTCGTCTTGGCAATCCGTTCCACTCCCAACTAGGCTATCGCCGCTTATAATAATGCTATGGTTTAATCCACTTAAGAGGCTATGTCGAAAAAATTAAGGTTATTTAAATTCAAATTTCTCGTAAAGTACTAAGATCGGAAGTTTGATTTTTGGGTATGTGTAAATTGAACATATAACTCAATGATTTTCGAAAGCCAAAACACAATTACTACAAATTTTCTCGATAGAAAAAAAATCCAAAGTTACCTCTGATATTTTCTTTAAACACGCTTTATCTCTAAATGGTGTAATATATACATTCGTAACTTGATTTAAATACAAGAACTCAATATTTTCTAAGGTCACAAAAAGACGCAATCAAACTAAATTGAATAGTATAATCACAATTAAAAGAAAATTGGTTTGGCGCTTACGCCATTTCATTTCGGCATACGAGTGCGCCTCCCGTCTCTTCCTCTCATCCGCGACGGCTAAATACGCCATCACTGTCATGGGAGTGGCCCGTGCCGACTTCAGTCGCCCGGAATCTTTACTGACGACGGACGTGCGCTCGACATTTTTGGGCGCCTTCAAAGTTCAAATTACCCGTTTGGTATAGGGATGCGGCCGCGCTGCCGCCGTGACCCGCGCGGCAAATTTGAAAGTGCCCTTCAAATTCTATTTTACAGTATATCCAGCTCACGTCCGTGTGTCAATATAAAATTATAGGCTCTATTAGATCTATGAGATAGGTAGCAAGCGTAATTATTACATCCTTTCACCTTTGTAAATTATTTCTTTTCGGAGACCTACTTTAGTTATAATGCGTGATCGGTACGACTACCGCGCTCCCGGTCCCGGGTTCGAATCCCTGAACGAAAAAAAAATTGACATTGGGTTTTTATGTATTATTATTTATATTTCGTAATCCAGAGCTAGGGACGCGTAATACCTGGAATGCCATGCTGGGCCAATTTTGCGTAAATGACGCTTGCGTGCCGGTCATACATTTGAAAAATTCGGATTTTGGGTGCAAAGGCTGTTCAAATTTTTACACCATAAAATTATTTTAGTATGAATTTTTATATTACTTATTTATTTATTTATTATGGATCAATAGTCACTAAAATATTCAGAGCCAATGTTAGAATTGGTATACACGGCCGCCATTTTGAATTTCTTTGTTTTAAGGCCAATCGACCTCAAAATCGATTTCTGGGTATAACTTTGGTTACAAAAGACTGATCCAACGTCAGAATTTAATTAAGTGGCCGCCATTTTGAATTTCTTTGTTTTAAGGCCAATCCACCTCAAAATCGATTTCTGGGTATAACTTTGGTTACAAAAGACTGATCCAACGTCAGAATTGAATTAAGTGGCCGCCATTTTGAATTTCTTTGTTTTAAGGCCAATCGACCTCAAAATCGATTTCTGGGTATAACTTTGGTTACAAAAGACTGATCCAATGTCAGAATTGAATTAAGTGGCCGCCATTTTGAATTTCTTTGTTTTAAGGCCAATCGACCTCAAAATCGATATCTGGCTATAACTTTGGTTACAAAAGACTAATCCAATGTCAGAATTGAAAAAAGTGGCCGCCATTTTGAATTTCCTTGTTTGAAGTCCAATTGACCTCATAATCGATATCTGGTTATAACTTTAGTTACCAAAGACTGATCCAATGTAGCAATTGAAAAAAGTGGCCGCCATTTTGAATTTCTTCAATTTAAGGCCAATCGGCCACAAAATCGATATCTGGCTATAACTTTAGTTGCCTAAGACTAATTCAATGTCAGAATTGAAAAAAGTGGCCGCCATGTTGAATTTCTTCATTTTAAGGCCAATTGGCCACAAAATCGATATCTGGCTATAACTTTAGTTGCCTAAGACTAATCCAATGTCAGAATTGAAAAAAGTGGCCGCCATTTTGAATTTATTTGTTTTTAAGGCCAGGCCATGGCGCAGCGTCGGCCGTCCACCTGCAAGGTCACATAGATTTTAAAGCCAATAAATAGCCCTTAAAACAAGAAATATCTAAATCGTGGCCACTTTTTTAATTCTAACATTAGATCTGCCTCTTGTACACAAAACAATGCCCAGATATCGATTTTGAGGTCGATTGGCCTTAAAACAAAGAAATTCAAAATGGCGGCTACTTTTTCAATTGTGACATTAGATCAGTCTTTAGTAACTAAAGTTATACACAGATATCGATTTTGAGGTCGGTTAGCCTTAAAACAAAGAAATTAAAAATGGCGGTAACTTTTTCAATTCTGACATTGGATCAGTCTCACTATGTCGGCCACTTTTCTCAATTCTAACATTACCTAAGTCAAGATCTTGCTTTCAACGGCAAGCCAAAAATAGCGAAAGAAGAAAAAACCTGTAGATGTTCAGTTTGATATATATTTTGCAGAAATCGGCCCGAGCGTACATGTACGCTCTCAAATTCAAGATGGCAGTCACTTTTTTGGCATTAGGCTCACCCTCTGGGGCCAAAGTATGCCTAGATAACAATTTTGAGGTCAATAGGTATAAAATCGGATCTGACCTTTGTAACCAAAGACGCAAAAGCATCGATATTAAAGCGAATTGGCCTTAAAAAAAATTAAAACAACATGGCAGCCACTTATTCCACCTTGTACATTAGACACATGTTTTATTGTCCAAAATTTGGCCAGGTATGGATTTTGAAGCTAATTGGTTCTTAAATAAAAATGTTCTAGATTGGTAACGGCCACCTTCACCATTATAAACATTTATACCCTATCTAGTGACCATTGAACCATAATAATGTTTTCAAACTTCATATCAAACTAATTTTATGGTGTAAAAATTTCGAACACCTTTATACCCAAAATTCGATTTTGTATGGCGGCACTGAAGAGTGAAGCATCATTTAGACCTGGCAAAACCCGGTGAAGTAGACCCGGAATTCCAGGGAAGAGGTAGCATAGTGACTGACTTGTCGAGAGTCAAGACTACCTCAATGTCGTAACTCGTAGCTGTATTGCGTGCTCGGTACGGCCTCCGCGCTGAGGTCCCGGGTTTGAATCCAGAGTCGGGCCGTAAAATAGTGACTGCATTTTTTGTATTATTATTTACTTTGTGTCAATCAAAGCTAGGAAAGCCTACAAAAATAAATCAAAACGATGCAAAATATAATTTAAAATGTAGTATAGAATTTTCATACTGTTCTGTTTTTTATATACCTACGTACGTCCGAGACCTATTTACCACCATACCAAATTTTACCGAGAAAGTGAATAATACTTTCGATGAGTTTAAATAACTTACAATGTCATTTTACATAATGTTCAAGTAATTAGGTAGTATAGTGACATAATAATAATTCTATAGGCGAATTAAAATAAATTATATGTTTTATAAGTTATAAAACATAGAATTTATTGGAAATTTTAACTATAATATTTATAACGCAGCTGTGTATTTGCATTTGGAATGACGATCTTTTCGCGGGCTTGAGCGCAACGACCTAATGCGATGGCGGTGCGACGAGGCGCGCGATCTGTCGCAGCGGGTCGGCGAGACGCCTCGCACTGGAAATACGCTAAGCCACGCCCATCACCGTCCGATATTTTTTCGACATAGCCCCTTAAAATATCCACTGAATAAAGCACTAAAGAGTGTAGAAAAAAATCTATCATGGTATTTCGAAAAATATGTTATGACCATCATTCGTCGAAACAGGTACAAGGCGGTTTGAGTGTACCAATAAACAATAATTGTCTTGGCGCCAAAAATATAACCTATCATGATATGAAATTAATAAAAACAAATTTACAATTCTTATGACAATCCATAAAAGTATGTACATATTTCATGTAGATTTCGTAACAGTAATATAATAAATAATAATAAAAAACAAACTCACTTTCTTAAATATTTCTCTAAGGAAACTACTTTTCTTAGTAAAAATCAAGGGTAAAAATACTGAGAGCGTTTAGTTGTTACGCTGCGGAATTTAAAAAAATTGGATTGCCAGTGATGTATTAGTAAAGATGGCAGATATTGACACAGTCCGGTTTTTTGTTTTTCTTATTATCTCTATTGTGGGGGCCCCGGGGCTGTAGCCCCACCTGCCCTACCCCAATCTAGCGCTGTACGCCATCTATGCTGCAGCCTTGCAGGAATGTTTTGAGGCGTATCCACCAGCCTCCATCCTGAATTTTTTACCGAATATTTAAGTAATTTTATTCATACTCCAGTGTCTGTGAATTGTCTTCTTACCGAGACAACTTTCCAAAGTATACATTATGCTGTTTAAGTAGGTCCAACTGTAACTACAGTCGGCGCTCCGAGGAATCTTATAGAATGATGCACCGATTTTGTCGATCCTAATTTATGTTATCAATTGACTCTAAATAAAGGCTATAATGTTGTAACCAGCTGGTGTATCCAAGCCAAAAAAGCAATAAGCCAATTCAAAAACTAGATCTCAAAGAATAATTATCGTTTTTTGCTTTTTATAATTAACTAGATTTGCGCGCGGCTCCGCCCGCGTGGAAAAGTTTTTCCAGGATAAAAAGTAGCCTATAGCACTCAGGATTAATGTAGCTTTCTATAAGTGAAAGAATTTTCAAAATCGGTTCAGTAGTTCCTGAGATAAGCGCGTTCAAACAAACAAACAAACAAACTCTTCAGCTTTATAATATTAGTATAGATTAGGAAAAAGAAGGGAAAAGTAAGAACCTTTCCTTCTTAAAAAAATAAATAATAATAACATAACAGATATTTCTTTAATTTCATAACATATATTGTTCCAGAATTTACCACAATGTGAATGAAAGAAAGAAAGAAAGAAAGAAAGAAAGAAATTTATTGAACCAATTTATCGTACAGTTGTATACTACGTTTGACGCTAAAAGTACAAGACAAATATAAGTAATGAGTATATAAAATTAGTCCACATAGTTAGACGGTACGTATACAATTTAAAAATCTTACCCTCCGTGCTAGTTAATACTGTGTTACGGCAGGGTAAATGATTCTCGCCTCATAAACTACCTAGTAGGGCTCACTTTCGAATGATACAAGCAATTCTATTGTTTAGGATATTGCACATTTTACGTAAACAACTTAGCGTAGTACTAGTAAGCAATACAGATAAAACTCGCTACTGAAGTGTTTTTTTTTTTTTTTCTTTTTGTGACAATGTTTAATTAGGTATATATATATTTATATAATATATATTTTATTGTTCCCTTCTTTATATTATGTTTAAATTAACTATATAATTGAAAAACAGTTACGTAACTTATAGAACTAGATTAAAAAAAAATAAAACTAAACACAAAATGGCATAATAATACAACAAAATTTGTTGGTAGAACCCATGTAAATAAACAAGAAGAGTATTTTTATAAATATACAAATAAAAGTATTATATAATATTAATATTAATATTTTTCAATGATAGACTATATCAGTCCACTATATATTTATTGTTAAGGACGTGGACTCTCACGTGGATGGAACCGTTCAAAGAAAGATCATCTTGTGTCAAGCTACAGGATGGTAAGCTAGGTATAAGTCAATACATTGCTTTTATATAATTTTCCGTTTTTTCATAATCAAAGCCACGTAAAAAATTCTCCAGCGCCTTTCCACATAAAAACTTAGTTTTATCCTTTATCATTATAGTTTTGTTTATGCGATTATATAACAGTGGTGCAAGAAAAGAGGCAAAACTTTGAGCAAATGTCGTCCTGCAAAAGGGAACAATATAAACATCATGAGCTCTTCTTTTTGTTACGTTGTCAGTTCTACCAGTGTAGGAGTGTTGTCTTAAGATTATAAGTTTTATGAAAACTTGCCTTACGGTTAGGACCTGAAACTCATTATAAAGATGGATAGTAGGATACCTAAAAGGCCTAAAAGTTAGGACTTTTATTATAGATCTTTGTGTTCTTTCTAATTTAATCAACGATGTCTTGTTTGCTCCACCCCAAGCGGTAATTCCATAGCACAGTAGAGACTGGCATAGGGTCAAATAGACAACTTTGTTAGTTTGATCATCCTTTAGATGACGAATTTGTTTAAAAATTGGTATTAATTTTCTTAGTCGAGTCTTTAAGGCGTCAATATGTTGTTTCCAATTTAAATTCTTGTCTATTGTAATTCCTAGATACTTGATGCTCTCTGTACGAGTAAGTCTGTAGCATTCACAATTATTGTAATGTGTATGAGCAGCGCACGTATGTGCTTTTATGTTGAAATTTGTACTAGGTTGGCTGTTATTATATATAGAAAAGGTAATATACTTTGTTTTAATTATATTTAAAGTAAGTAAGTTGTTATTCAGCCATCCAAATATTATGCGTAAACCATTCTCAGTTGCAAGTCGTACGTTTTCCCATGACGACCCCTCAAAGAGTATGACAGTATCATCTGCAAATGTTACAATTTTAGCATTTGGTATAATAGTATTACAGAGATCATTTATATAGACCAAAAATAGTGTTGGCCCGAGAACTGATCCTTGTGGTACGCCAAACCTGACTAATTGCTTAGAGCTACACATCTCACCTAATTTAACTATTTGGTACCTATCATGCAAGTAGTCCCTGAGAAGTTCTAGTGGAACGCCACGGATTCCTATAGACTCTAACTTGGCTATAAGTAAGGAAACAGATACGGTGTCGAAAGCCTTGGCCAAGTCCAAGAAAACTCCAAGACATTTATTATTTTTGTCTAAGGTGGCCACTATATGTGAAACTAGGCATTCTATTGCGTCTGTAGTGGATTTGTTTCGCCTGAAGCCATACTGGTTTATAGAAAGAATATTATTTTTTTCTAAGTACCCTACCAGACGGGAGTTAATGACTTTCTCAAGGATCTTAGCCAAAGTTGGTAGCAGTGATATTGGGCGATAATTTGTGATACTGTTTCTATCCCCTGACTTGAAAATAGGCACGACGATAGACTCCTTTAGTACCTTGGGGAACTTACCATATTTTAAACAGATGTTACATATGTGAGTAATGGATGCACAAAGGATGTTAATATATTTTTTAATAAAGATGGATGATATTCCATCCCACCCGGAGGCAGAAGAGTTTTTTAAAGTTGATACAATTTTTTTTATTTCTATTTCGTAAGTTTCCAATAACATAAACGAGTTCAATTGTGTTTTAGTAGGAGTGTATTGTGAGGACAATTTTTCTTGGCATGTGTTTAATTTGAGTAAAATATTTGAAGCCAGATTGCTTCCAACGTTTGAAAAAAAGTCATTTATGTGATTAAGGGACATTTGTGGTGTAGTTTTCATGTTTAACAAATCAGTTGCCACTAATGTATCCTTATTTGATTTTTTAATACGACAAACTCTTCTTATTACATTCCATGTCTCTTTAATATCTTTTTTATTTTTATGAAGGTCAGCGCGATTATGATTATTTTTTAGATTATGAAGAATATTGTTACAATAATTTCTATAGCGTTTATAGGTGAGCTTCAAATTTTCATCATTAATTCAATTGAATGAGGTATTCTACATGATAACATTATAATTAATATAAATCGTACAAAGTTATTAAAATACTCAAGCCTTTCTCAAGTAATTATTTGTCACAATATGAGACAAATTAAATAAGTATGGATAATTATGGAGCCATACATTTTAATTATTAAATTTTATATGATTTCCTTACATGTCGCCACTATTGTGTCGTCCTATAAAATTCTCCGCGACACTTCTTTAAAATTATTAATATTTCAGATTTTATAGTAGACGAGAAAAAAATATAACTGAGTCGATATAAAAATTTAAGTATTATTCCCACATCAAGATAAAATAATGTTTCCAACTATAGTTCGGACAAACTAAGCTGGCCGGTATGACAATTCATTTTTTTTCCCGACGCGATAAGTCTGTGAGAACGTCTACCCAAAAAATTCAAAACCGTGTCATGACATACCGGCCATATTAGTTTGTCCCTACTATAGTCGATTTTATTTTGACACTAGCTGTTGCCCGCGGCTCCGCCCGCGTGAATGAGTTTTCCCGGGACAAAAGTCCCGCTTTATATTTTCCCGGGATAAAAAGTAGCCTAAGTTACTCCTTATTACATCAGCTACCTGCCAATTAAAGTCCCGTCAAAATCGATCCAGCCATTTCAGAGATTAGCCGGAACTAACAGACGGACAAAAATTGTAAAAAAAAATATTTTGGTGTATGTACCGTATATATATTCATATACATGTAGTAAAAAACGGTTATTTCAATATTACAAACAGACACTCCAATTTTATTTATATGTATAGATTAGAATACGTAATTCAACCGTTATTATGCAAATAGCCTCAACGGTCTAGTACTAACATACTTTGACCACGATTCAATCAACAGTTCGAAAGCTATTGCAAGAACCAATTGAATACCAATCCATATCACTTTATAGAACGGAAATAAGTTCCATAACTCTCCTTTGGTACATTTTATTCTTTAGTTACATAAAAGAACTTTTGATAAGCCTTCATTCATTAGTTCCCGCAGTTAAGCAGCATGCTCCTTATTTCACGGTTGAGATGTTTGAGTAACTCTTCATCAGGAGTTTCATTCTGTATGAGTCGGTCTCGCTGCGCTATCAGTTCATTCAGTTTTTCATTCACTGGATTTTTAGGCATGTTCCTGTAAAACAAGGATGGTTTTATACAAATTTCAAAATAGTAAAATCAAATTTTATTGCAACAAATTTAAACTAAGGTAGCGAATCTAAAGGTGCTCCCAGACAGCAGTTATATAACGTTTTAAAACATTGTGTAGCACGATAACATTTTATAACAGTGTTTAACATTTTGCTGCAATAATATGTTAAGAATGTTATATGTTATAAGCCCTCCCACACTGGTTCACCTCGTTGTATAACATTTTGTTAAATGAAGTTGTATAACATCGCTAACAATTTATAACTTTTGCTACAATTTGTTAAAAATAGTTATACAATAAATATTACACAACATTATCTAACGTTATATAACTGCTGTGTGGGAGCACATCTTATGTCTCAGGATGACGAGCGCAGTGGAATGCCACACAGTACTTTGTAACTCAAAGTGCTGGATGGTGTTGCTAGTGTTTATGGTTGGTCGTATCGCTTACCATCAGGCGAACGGTATACTCGTCTCGTAATACAATCCCATAAAAAAAAACCTTTACGGAACACTAGGTTGGTACACAATCGTTAATTAGCAACGGCATTATAAAAAGTCAGGAATTGTTAATAAAATAGTTTTGTATTCCAACATTTTAAAATAATTATCAAGATGATAAAAAAAAACGAAGTTACCAGTAATTTTAAAAAGCGCCGAAATACTATTTATAAAATTACGTACATTTCATGTTATATTGTTTTGCGCAATAAGTATTATATATATATATGTCCTACACAGTACTAACTTTATATCATCGTACATGTCCAATCCTTCTGGTCCTGTAGTACCTGCAACATATAAAGGATTTTAAGAGAAAATATCATAATAAAGAATGTTCTTTTTATATAAAAGTATTTTCAAACCAAACGGACACACATCACGCCTTTACCCCGAAAGGGGTAGGCACAGGTACATTGATGGCATCCACTTTTCGCCTTGGGTGTTCCATACCATGATGTGATCGCCATATCGGCACAAATTTGAGACTCCGAGCTGATACTGAATATAATAACCTCACTTACCTAACCATGCATTGTCATCCAAATTACAAATGTGTATGCAAAGTAAGTTCTGCTTTTAATTTCAGTTGCAAGATTTGACTCGAACATACATACATTGCAATTTACTCACGCAATACAACTACGCCACCGAAGTAGTCGTACTACAAACTTATTTTTAACTAGCTTTTGCCCGCGGCTCCGCCCACATCAAAAGTTATCCCGGGATAAAAGTCCCGCTTTATATTTCCCCGGGATAAAAAGCCTATGTGTTAATCCAGGACATAATCCACCCGTGTGCCAAGTTTTATCGAAATCCGTTCAGTAGTTTTTGCGTGAAAGAGTAACAAACGTCCATACATCCATACTTACAAACTTTCGCCTTTATAATATTAGTAGGATATAATTGTAAAGTTCACTTACTTATCACTGAATTTGATTCTAAAGTAGGCATATTTGTGAGTATATCGACGTAAAAATCGTCTTTCAGTTTCTTTATGTCCACAGGATTGTGATTATTTTCCTCTTGATCTTCTATAGTTTGTAATCTGAAATTACGATTGGTAAATATTAATAAGATTTCGTTACTCTGAATAGATCAGCAAAGAATGGACTGCAAACAAATACCGCTGTATGATGCACCAATGTGACTATTTTCTTAATTAGTAATTTTAGTATGTACACGGACTCTGTCAGGGTAAATATCGCAGCTTTATGTTTGTGCCAGCAAGAAGTATGTCATTTAAAATCACAGTTGTGTGAATGAATATATATAATAATGTTGGATGCATTAGTTGCGCATCTGCCTACTTCTTCGGGGATAAAAGGCGTGCGTGTGTGCGTGTGTGCGTGTGTGTGTGTGTGTGTGTGTGTGTGTGTTGTATGAATAAATTTTGTAATTTAGGATGCCATGAACTAAGAAGAAGACGCCACAGCATAGAGATCAAAAATCTTCTGCTAAGAAAAATACTATTCTAAAAAAACTCGCATTAAAAAAGAGCGCTGTAATTTAAACCACATAACTAAAGCAGGCGTTACTCGTACCCCATCTGTCCGAGCTGGCGCCTGTCCTGCTGCAGCTGGGTCAGCATCTGCCTCCTGGTGCTGAGCTTGAGGAGATGCAGCTCGCGGACGGCGCGGCCCCACTGCTCCTTGAAGAACGACTTCGACTGCACCGCGCTATCCAACTTCTCTTCTAGGCAGCGCTGAAAGAGATGGAAAAGATAATCATCATAATACTATTTGATTTTGAGGAGTTCCCCGCTGCATCTTCGAAATACAAGATCCTATACACAATGAAAAATTTAACCATACCGAAGCTATACGTAATCCAATGCAAAAAAAAGATTTATTTTGGACCATGGGGTAGAAAATTAAAAAGAATTTAGTTATTGCTGTTGGAGAGTTCTGGAGTATGCATGATGAAAGACTTGACACAGTAGTTAATTCCGTCAGTCACGTCTACCAATCATATCAGCCCTGTATTCATACTGTGCCTCTGCTGGGTACAAGCCTCCTCTACTACTGAGAGGGTTTAAGCCTCAGTCCAACCACGCACACTTCACATACCTTCGAAATTCTTATAGAGAACTTTTCAGTTATGCCGGTTTCCTCACTATGTTTTCCTTCACCGTTAAAGCGAGCGATAATTCACAGAGAATACACACATAACTTTTTAGAAAAGTCACGAGGCGCGTGCCCTTGGGTTTTGAACCTGCGGACATTCGTCTCGGCAGTCCGTTCCACTACCTACTAAGCTATCATCGATTATACTACCAATGACAGCAAATTATTTCCAGCAATTTTTACATTTAATAGATATGAGAATATATTACTTAAGAGTATATCGAATATTACTGCATTTCCAAATAAAAATACATTAATGCCGAACCAGTGAACCTAGATTATGCCATAATATTATCATAATGAACTATCAACTAATAACATGTATCCACGTCACTTGACATTGGCAAAATTGTCCTAAAGGACAGAGCAAGATAGGAAAAAAAAATGTCAACTAATATTCCGAAGACACTCTTACCAATTCCTGTATCAAACTGGCCGTTTGATCCTTCGTCAGTCCAGAGTATTTGCTTTCAGCTTCTTTCTCGGTATTCTTTATGTTGTTCTGAAAGAAGAAACATTCATCAATACATGTTTTAACTTATTCTATGAACCTAAAACTTTAGGAAAGAGAAGGATATAATAAGGAAATAATCCAATCGGTGGTGACCGCACTTTGATTGTGGTGAATTTTAGTCGTATTTATAAGTGTTTTTGTGCCCGATATGGCGATAGGCTCGCCCCCTATCACATCATGGGACAGAATAACGGCGAAAAGTGGGTGCAATAGTTGCGCCTCTGCCTACCCCTTCAGGGGTAAAAGGCATGAGTGTATGAAAACAAACTGAGTCGTTCACTCAAGCTAGTTACAGCTACTACAATGAATATCCACTAAGGACCTTGTACCTTCAGCACGTCCACCTGTTTCTCGAGCTGCGCCACGCTGAGCTGCAGCTCATCAATCCTCATGTCCTTGAGCTTGAGCCGGTGGTTCATGTCGTCCTCCATCTTCTGCGACGCTTCCCTCAACTCTTGGTACTTCGCTGTGTAGTGAGTCTCAAGTGCTTTCTTGGCTTCCAATAGCTGATAAAGAAAATGTATAGTTCGATAACGTACTGACATATTGAACATTTTTGTACTTCTAGTGGTTGATTTTAGATTACGTTGAACGATCCGCGTACCAAGCCTAGCAACGCAGTAAAGTAAAATATTCAAACAAACGCAACAAACAGGAAATTGACATGTTTTAAACCCAGTTTTTATTGTCCTATAAATACCACCCTTCTTTTTTCGTCGATGGTTAAAAATAAACAAGCCGGTCAAAAATTCAAACTAAAATACAGTTTGACTCTTATAAACTTTTTTATCTTATAAATTTAAATTAAATAAACTCTCGATAACCAGTGGGCTTAGAATCTGCCAAAAAAACATGACACGACTCCTTTCCGCTTAATTGATTGGTGGAGAGAGTAACACGTGACTGACGCATTGGTCGCTCGATCAATCACAAACATCAAAATTAAACGACATCGACTTACAAGTTTTTACTGGTGGTAGGTCTCTCATATGTAAGAGTCCGTCTGGGTGGGTACCACCACAATGTCTATTTCTACCGCCAAGCAGCAGTGTGCATGCACTGTTTTGTTTCGGTTTGAAGGACATTGTAGCCAGTATAACTTCTGGACATAATGGGACTTAACATCTTATGTCTCAGGATGACGAGCGCAGTGGAATGCCACACAGTACTTTGTAACTCAAGGTGCTAGATCGCTTACCATCAGGCGATCAGCATGTTCGTCTCGTCATTCGAGGCGATAATAAAAAATTAAAAAAAAATTGCGTCTTTTTGTGACCTTCTAAGCCCACTGACCTTTTTCTCCCTCTCTGTGTTCCGGTACCCCCTGAGGCGGAAGTCGTCGGTGGCGCGGCTGAGGTCGGCGGCGAGGTTGCGACACTGCTCGATGCCTCTGCTGAGCTTGCACTCCAACTCCACGCGTTTCTTCGCCCACTCCTTGGCTAGTAGATCTAGATGGTATTCTTCTTTATGTCGAAGCTGAAAAATCATAATTGGAAATATAGAAAATATTTATAACCAGCTTTCGCCCGCGTGAATAAGTTTTCCGGGATAAAAGTCCCGCTTTATATTTTCCCCGGATAAAAAGTAGCCTATGTATTAATCCAGGACGTGATCTACCCGTGTGCTAAATTTCATCGAAATCCATTCAGTAGTTTTTGCATGAAAGAGTAACAAACAGACATCCATACATTCTTATAAACTTTCGCGTTTATTCTATTAGTATTTATAACTATGCCTCGGTGGCGTAGTTGTATTACGGTACGACTGCAGTGCTGAGGTCTCAGGTTTGATCCCCGGGTCGGGCAAAGTGATATTGGGTTTACCTACTCAGTATCAGATTGGTGTCTGGAACTTGTGCCCGATATGGTGATAGGTTCGCCCCCTATCACATCATGGGACAGAATACGCACGGCGAAAAGTGGGTGCGCTAGTTGCGCCTCTGCCTATACCTTCAGGGATAAAGGGCGTGAATGTGTATGTTTGTATGTATTTATAACTAAATATTTCTGGAAAAAAAAAACCTAAAACACTGTAGCAATTCATAGCACTGCCTGAACGACGCCAGCACGAAACTTTTAAAAATACATTATTTCCCATGAAAGCAAATTACCGGAATAAAAAGTAGCCTATGTATTTATCCAGGACATGGTGTTCATTATAATTACTTACTTTGATGTTTTTTTCCTATTTGTTAACTAAATAAGTTGTCCCATTCAGTGCATACTGTGACGCCTGAAGGTAATGCCTTTAACACACGTCTTTATTTGATATTTATTTAGTTATAAGTTTTATTGTAATTACCACTGGATTTCCTAATAAAATAAAATAAAATTATTTCGGTGTACCTGACATTTGAATAGTTCCTGTTGTTTCTCCTTCCAGTCTTCGAGCTCGTCGACAAACTTCTGCATGATGGCGTCGCGATCCATAGACGTCAACACGTTCCTCACTGGAATATTTTACAGCAATTTTATGCAGTAAGAAATATTTAATTATTTTATTTATAAACACGATTGTGCTCTTTATGCATATTGAAACACGGATCAATTATCCTATACAGAAAGAAAATACTTAGTATTTATAGAAGTATTAGAAGTTTTAATTGTGAACGCGATTGTGTTCCTTATTTGTATCCAGATACGGATTAATTTCCTATGCAGAAAGAAAATATTTGGAAGTATTTCGAACCCTGGTTTTTGGCGCTGGTTTTTTTAGGTGGACGTACTTGTAAGCCCTGGTTCACGATTTTGCAAGCACAACCCGTGCCTAGCGTTAAGCCGTAAACTATAAGTTCTCGGGTGCCATTACGAGATCAAGCAAACTACATATTTGCTTCGTAAACGTGCAAATTATTTTTAACGAAATTACATATTTAAAATTAATTTACAACACCATTACCTTGATCAAAGTGATTGTTTGTAATACAGGTGTCGCTTTTGCTGGTCTCCAACTTTATTGGTTCACTGGAACGTTAAAAATACTATAGAATATACATTACATAATACATTGTATATTTATTGAAATGGTGTTACAATCTCTTTTATAGTTTGGCGGCGAAATGGTGTCGCCGCAGTAGAGGAACAGATGGATGCGTTCCTCTATGGAAGGGGAAAATTCCCAATCAGGCAGATGTTGCGCCTGACCGGCCGCGGCCCCTCCGATGGTTCTTAATCGGAGGTGGTATATATGCTTCGCTTTGCGCGAATATTGCTATCGCAATTCTCGATCGTGTGGTGCCATCTGTCAATCGTCGATACCACTTCGATGTCTGGTCGATGAGTGTCGGGTCATCTAATTGACTATTATTGTAGTAGTCCTCAGCCATGTGGATAGGTGGCGGTGTTGTCAATTATGCCGCCACATCACTCCCCCCCGGAGACCGGAGGTCGAAAGTCTTCAGTCGAGTCGTCTTCGAAGCTACCCGTAGCTATTTGCCAGTGCCAGTGAGTTGAGGCCCCAGTGCGTCTGGTTGTCGTCGTTGTCGTTGCCCCAGCGAGTCGGGGTGTCGTCGTGGTCGTTGCCTCAGTGAGTCGGGGTGTCGTCGTCGATGGTCCCAGTGAGTCGGAACCGTGCGCAATTGGCCCTAGTGAGTCAGGGCTGTGCGCGAGTAGTCAGCTCCAGTGAGTCGGCGGAACTGAGAATAGGTTCGATTCGCGCGTCGGAATCGAAGTAGCGTCTCTGCGATGAATCCGGTGCGTCATATGGCTATACTGCGACAACCGGCGAAGGCTGCCCGTAGAAGATCCGGCTGTACCGCAGTTGTGCCGTGACGTTGGAGCCGAAGACCGTGCAGGAGTGCCGAAGGTACCAGGCTTGCATAGGCAGCATGCGTGTGGTAACCTGAACGGCGAGAACGCTAGGCTGGCTGAGCGAAGTGTTGACTGGCTGGCTGGAAAGGAAGTGGCGGATGGCGATGCGATGCGATGCGAAGCGCTGTGATGCGAAGCGATGATGATGCTGGTCAGCTGGACTCGAGGTTGTAGGTTGCGATGATGTTCAGCGTCGGGGGTCACCACTTTGGCGGCTAAAGGGCGTCGCCGCTGTAGAGGAACAGATGGATGCGTTCCTCTATGGAAGGGGAAGATTTCCAGTCAAGCAGATGTTGCGCTTGACCGGCCGCGGCCCCTCCGCTGGTTCTTAATCGGAGGTGGTATATATGCTTCGCTTTGCGCGAATATTGCTATCGCAATTCTCGATCGTGTGGTGCCATCTGTCAATCGTCGATACCACTTCGATGTCTGGTCGATGAGTGTCGGGTCATCTAATTGACTATTATTGTAGTAGTCCTCAGCCATGTGGATAGGTGGCGGTGTTGTCAATTATGCCGCCACAATAGGATTAATCTTCTTTTACGTTCAATATAAGCCTTCTTCGCAAAAGCGATAGAAATACAGCTTTATCAACCAACTTCGAAAAAGAGGTTACTAAATTCATTATAACAATCTATAGATACTAATATTACTAGCTTTTGCACGCGGCTCCGCCCGCGTGGAAATGTTTTTCCGGGATAAAAAGTAGCCTATAGCACTCAGGAGTAATGTAGCTTCCTATTAGTGAAATTTTCAAAATCGGTCGAGTAGTTTCTGAGATTAGCGCGTTCAAAAATACAAACAAACGAACAAACAAACTCTTCAGCTTTATAATATTATAGTATAGATAGATACTCCTGATTGCTATAGGATACTTTTATTTTACTTACTTTTTATCCCAGAAAAACTTTTTCACGCGGGCGGAGCCGCGAGCAGAAGTTTAGTAATCAATAATTTTATACTTGTCATTCAACGTGAAACACTTTTCGTTACCTTTAGCGCCAAGAAATTAAAAATAATTCCTATACTATAAAATTCTAAATACCTTTCAACATTATGGTCATTGATAGCCTCTTTCTCTTCCACTGTACACTGCACTTGCATGTCACTAGTGTTTGGCTTCAAGCGGGAAGCAATCAATTTCTCTTGACTCAGCGTGAACGAGTCACACATCTTCTTTATCAACTCTGCTATTTCGTTCGTCTGGAGTACTGCATCGCCCGAGGCGTTTGTGTATCTGGAATTGGACAAAATATGGTGATCATTTTATTACAATTTTTAATGATAAATGGCACTTTAATGTAATATTATTAAGGGCACAGTATATATTACGGCTTCGCAGCACCGTAAGTTTAGGTGGGCAAAAAACTTCTAGATTAAGAAAGTACCTGCAACTGCTCAATTAATGCCCTGAAGTTTAAAATAAAAATAAAATAAAATACTTTATTCATCACGTAGGCGAACATAGTTGCACTTATGATAAGTCAAGATACATTATATTGATTATATTCATAATTATTATTAATACCAATGGTCACTTATATAACTACCGACATTTTTATTGGGAGTAAAATCAATGATGAGAAATAAACAAAAAAGCCAGCTCGGGCTGGCAGGAAAGGGGATATAAAAAAGAGATCATTTTATTAAAAAATAATGGGAGGAACGCGTCGCGATCCTCACCGGTGAGGACACTACAGGCCCTAGCCTAGCTAACCTACCAGCCTTTCACTAGCTACCTAAGCGATGACGACCCGAAGAAGAAAGGCAGAAAGAAACTCCGGGCTTACTTTTTTGTCATCTATTGTTCATTGTTTCACTTCATCTATTGTTCAGCTAGACCCGACACCTACCTGTCTCCACAAACAATGACCTAACAACATGCTACCTTCACGCTGGTCCAGACCGAACTGCTTAAAAATGCATCATGGTGTTGACCTGGCAGTATTCCTGGCCGCCATGTTGGTGTAGGCAACGCCGCCGACATCCTGGTGGATGTTGGTACAGCTGCCACTCCTGAATTCCAGAGATTCGGCTTGCTCTAAAGACTCTCCCTTCCTGCCGCTCTCCAGGTGTGTCGCACTGCGGGCTGTTAGTTTCGGTTTCTGGAATTTAATTTATAACTAAGACAAGCTTTTGGTTGGGGCTTCGCCCGGGTAAAAAGGGTTTTGCTGGGACAAACGTCATCGATAACCGTACCAGTGTTTGAGTTTATCGGGTTTAGACAGATAAGGACTTTTAACAACAATGATCTGTTTAGTTGCTTTTTTTTGTATACATTGACTGATCATTGGTAATTTTTTCAGGCAATACAAACCATTATAAACTATCTACTGCATACATCAACGCTCTTTTGGTGAGAAATTAATTTTCTCTGACAAGATGATAACTCGCTATAGATAATGAGGCATTCAACCTACCTAGACCATTCGCACATATGAGTGCCTCACAAACTTTTAAAATTGCACAAAACTTTTAATAAGCCATCGACAATTATTTTTTTTAAATAATTTTTAAACACACACGCTCACGCCTTTTATCCCCGAAGGTCAGAGATGTGATTTATTTAGATACAAGTATCTGAAATACAGATACAAGATACAAAATACGTATTTAGTATCTTGTATCTAAGATACTTTTTCAATTTTTATTTTGTATCTTGTATTTAGATACAATTTTTTAGTATCTTAGTATTTTATAAATACTTAATTTGCTAAGATACTTTTACTAATTATCTATGCATTTTTTACATTAACGGCTCATTTAAGGCCCATATACACTTTGCAAGTTTCTTGCCTGTTGCATACAATTAAATTGAATCTATATATGACTTGCATGGTTTCAATAATCAATACGTAACATTCTTGATTTCTTTGTGTAAAAAGCACATGCTATAATTGGTTAACCAAACATTGTATTCAACTGGTTTCTGTCTTCTTTTGAAAACATGAGGGCATTGAGTTTTATAATTTTGATTTTCAGTGTGTCTCCTGATTCCGATAAATCTCAATGAACTTTATTAAATCAGCAGAACCTAATTTTAAGACTTTTTACTCATATTTTTTAATAAACACAGTAGCTTCTAAAATCTAAAACGTTTAACATTTGAATTTTTTTATGGCATTGTATGACGGACCACCCAGACGGACTCTTACATATGAGAGACCACCACTGCAATGTCTATTTCTACCGCCAAGCAGCAGTTTGCATGCACTGTTGTGTTTCGGCTTGAAGGACATTGTAGCCAGTGTAACTACGGGACATAATGAGACTTAACATCTTATGTCTCAGGATGACGAGCGCAGTGGAATGCCACACAGTACTTTGTAACTCAAGGTGCTGGATGGTGCTACTACTGTTTATGGGTGGTCGTATCGCTTACCATCAGGCGGAAGGCACGCTCGTCTCGTCATTCAATGCTATAAAAAAATAATTTCAAAAGGTATCTTATTTGAAAAAAGTATTTAGAAGATACGTATTTTGTATCTAGTATTTAGATACCATTTTCAAAAGTATCTTGTATCTGGTATCTCAAATACTTTATTTACAAGTATCTTGTAACTTGTATTTCAGATACTTTTATGAAGTATCTTGAACATCTCTGCCGAAGGTGTAGGCAGAGGCGCAACTAGTGCACCCACTTTTTCGCCATGCGTATTTCGTCCCATGATGTGATAGGGGCCGAGTCTATCTCCAAATCGGGCACAAGTTCCAGACTCCAGACTGATACTGAATTTAAAACCCAATATCACTTTGCCCGACCCGGGAATCGAACCCAAGACCTCATTTCAATCATACCGTAATACAACAACGCCACCGAGGCAGCATAATTTAAAAAAAAAATACAAAACCTCACTTACCTGAGTATTCCTGACTCCGACATATCTGAGACTCATCTCCACATCGACGTACGGACGCCGTGAGCAAGCCTCACTCACGCCCTCACACCGCAGTATGTAGCAACGCTCTTGTATAGTCAACGCGTTGTCAGTGTTGCAAAATTTCTCTACGAATTTTTTGGTATCGTTTGTCGGTATTAGTTTACGTAGGTCCATACTGCAGATGCCTGGAAATCAAAGTGAGCTTAGGTATTTAGTTTGTAATTGCTGAATGGATTTTGATTAAATTTAGTAGACAAGTATTCATGCTGCATATGCCTGGAAATTGGAATTGAGTTTTGTAGGTTATATATTTGTAATGGCTGAACTCATTTTGGGAAGTCAAATATTTTATTGTTTGGAATAAGTTATTTATTAGTTACTGCTGTTAAACCTAGATACTCTGCAAAAGAGATAAAATCCCTATTTTCTATGTGTCCGGAGGTTCAAAACTCAAGGCACACACCTCTGACTTTTCGAAGTTATGTGTGTATTGTTTATCAATTATCGTTCGCTTTAACGGTGAAGGAAAACATCGTGAGGAAACCTACATACCTGAGAATTTTCGATAAGAATTTCGAAGGTATGTGAAGTCTGCCAATCCGCACTAGGCCAGCGTGGTGGACTAAGGCCTAAACCCTCTCAGTAGTAGAAGAGGCCCGTGCTCAGTAGTGGGCAGTATATAATATAGGGCTGGTATTATTTTTTTTATTATTATTATTTATTATTGTATACATACAACAACTAAGTAAATCCTCACCTATATCCTTCTCATTCGCACACACACGAGTGACGAGGTAGGAACACTCTGCAAAGTACCGCGCCAGTGTCGGCAGGTCAGAAGCGAGGCGTAGGGACGTACGCTGGTTGAAGTGGGCTGAGAGACCGACACCACTGCCTGCTGTGGACGTTCTTACCCTGAGGATATACAAATGGGTATACATCATGTTTATACATGTAGGTTTTTTTTTATACCATTGAATGACGAGACGAGCATGCCGTTCGCCTGATGGTAAGCGATACGACCACCCATAAACAGTAGCAACACCATCCAGCACCTTGACTTACAAAGTACTGTGTGGCATTCCACTGCACTCAACATCTTAAAGTCTCATTATGTCCTGTAGTTATAGGTAGGTGGTAATCGAACTATTGCTATTTACCATGTATAGTGAAAAGCTTTCGTAATACAGAGCACAAATCCACAATCTTTGACAATATGAACAGAAAGATTAACTAGTAGTTTTTTAAGATAAAGTTGTTTAAGACACAATGCTATAAATTACCTGTCGGTCATAATATTGTGAGTAAATACTGAGTATGTAACATAGCAATCAACTGCATCCTTTGACCTTCCTTGTTCTGGTAATAACTGAAAAATAAACGTTTTATAAATGAAAGCACATGAAATCTTTTATTTAATTTTGAAAAAGTACGCTCTGCAAAAGTATCCTTAAGGTGCAGTTTTTTTAGTGGCAATCACCGAATATCGTATTGCGTTAATCGCAGTGCGCGCTTCCAATAGTAATATTTTATCCGTAGAAGGCAATGATTACATGAGCGATTTTATGAGACGCTGGTTTGAGCGGCACAAGCCTGCCGCTCAAATGGTGGGTCAGTGAATCGCCCATTGTGATGTGTTAAACTGTTATATTATGTTCTTTTTATGTACGTACTAACATAGCTATAACTATTGGAACTTACAAATACGATGGGTGAATATCCTGAAATAAATTTCATTTAATATGCAGGTTTTAAGAATTAATTCCATGCAAAAAAATCTTACCAAGTCAACATTTTCAACACTGCCAATGATAAAGCTGAGAACGAACATTTCCCTCCCGCCGCCGATTTGTATGAGCCCCTCGTCGCACATCAACTGTGGCTGCAGCTCCGGAGACGACACTGTTTTCTTGCTCTCAGCTATGTATTCATCTGAAATAGGTAAAAGTCTGATAAAGGTAGCAGGAACACGCTGGATGCAGGCTGCTTTTGACAGGTCCGTCTGGAAATCTTTGGGGAAGGCCTATGTTCAGCAGTGGACGTCATATGTATGATGATGATGAAGACAAATTTACCACATGCCAGCCTAATAGCACCACTGCAGCACAAAATGAAGGGAATGGAAAAGTGGGAAAACTGTTTCTCGGCAATTCTTAATTAATTTTAATGAAGTAAATATCATGGTATTCAATATTGATTTTTTCCTTGTTTAGAATAATCAATAATACATACTTAGAGTGAACAGCATAGATCTGGCTGCAGGTGGATTTGCAGTCGCGTATGTTGGATACGCCACTTCATTACTGTGGAACATACGTAACTCATTCCTCTGGAAAAATCATAATAATGTGTAAATAACAATATTTTGTATATTGGATAGTAATGATGATCTTATTTTCACTATTAAAAGAGCCTAAAATTTTAAGTAGATGTTTGTAATTGTCCTGTTAATTTTTTATACTTATTATAATTTTATACCCACACAGAAATAACACTAAGACCTCACTTGCCCAGCCTATCGACCCTGTAACTGGTGTCACAAGGCAATAAATAAATAAGAAATAAATACTTCAATATTTACTTGAAACAAGAAAACATTCAAAATATCAAGATAAAGAGAAGAGAACTCAATTTAAAAATGTATGCTCAAACCGTCTGATTTACTTTACATATTAAGGTCTCGAGCAATAATTAACTCACAGGAGTAGGAGTGTTAACCCTGTCTTCAATGGACAAGCTCATCAACAGCTGAGGATGGCAGCACTTGCCTTCAGACCCCACACCCAGCAACCTGTGCCATGAGTGTTTCACCTGAACAGTACAAGTAGTATTAATAAATATGCTTATCATGTACAAGCGAATGGTTCCACACTGAAACTGTATGGGATCAGGAAAATTAGTGGGCCATTACCATGAATGGTATCTCCTATATCAAGTCTTTGTTCAACATTTCATAAACCTTAAAAGGAATAGTGAAAAAATTCCCCTCATCAAAAATTATATCAAACAATATTTCTTTGGTACTCAACAAAAATTCAACCATACCATACCAGCTCATTATATATTGCTCACTGCTGAGCATGGGCCTCCTCTACAACTGAGAGGGTTAAGGCCTTAGTCCACCACGCTGGCCTAGTGCGGGTTGGCAGACTTCACATACCTTCGAAATTCAGAGAACTTCTCAGGTATGCAGGTTTCCTCACTATGTTTTCCTTCTCTGTTAAAGTGAATGATAATTCACGAAAAATACACACATAACTTTTTAGAAAAGTCAGAGGTCTGTGCCCTTGGGTTTTGCACCTGCAGACATTCGTCTCGGCAGTACATTCTACTCCCAACTAGGCTATCGCTGCTTTAATCTTTAGCTTTCAAACTATATTTCTTTAGTTCTTAACAAAAATTCAAAGCTTTGTATATTAACCCTGTAATTATAAACGTAATTTTCAGTACTTACATCAATAATCTTGTTAGAGGGACATGGCTGTGCTCCGAGGAGGCTCAGCAATAAGTACCCTACTTTATCCTTGCGACCCAGACTGCCCATTGTGAACACTTCCACTTTGACTGGCACATTCTGCACCCTCAAACTGGAATACACTGATAATGTAAAATTGTTATGTATTAGCATGGGTAGACACCCATTTGCTTGACACTTTTTGTTAAAAAGTACAACTAAGTGGGTAGTATTGAAAAGTCAGTCCTTGTATCAGCTACTAAGCTGAATAAACGTATTTACAATAATATTGTGTTTCCTTAAACATAACAGTGGCGACGTTGCGTAAAAGTAATTAAAATGGAAGCTAAATCCATGGACTTTGCTAAATCAGTGAAATTTCAAGAGTATAATCCACAAGTTGATAATTGGGACAATTATATTGATAGACTCAAATACTGTTTTGAGGCTAATGGTATCAAGACGGACGACGCCCAGCGGGCGAACTTTTTTACTATATGTGGTGCACAAGTGTTTGAGACGTTATTGGCTTTAATTACGCCAAAAAAATCCAATGAAGTGACTTTTAGTGACATTGAAAAAATTCTAACTAAACATTATAGTCCGAAACCAAATGAGATTTCTATGTCGTATAAATTTTACAAACGCGGTCAGAAACCGGATGAAACCGCTTCGGAATACATCGCTCAGCTCAGAAAACTTAGTGTCGGCTGCAATTTTACGAACTTGGAACGAATGTTAAGAGACAGACTCGTCTGTGGGATGAGTGATCAAAAATTACAATATGAGTTATTGAAGAAAGATAGTCTGAGTTATGCGGATGTCGTGGACGTGATGTTGTCTTCAGAAAGTGCAGGGAAAGATGTTCGCATGATACAATGTTATGGGACCACTATAGGAAACCCGTCCAGTGGCACCGCTGAAACTTCAGCAATGCCAAGCTCCGAGCCTATGGACATTAACGCAGTGCAGCCGAGATTTAATAATCGTCTTTGTTATCGATGCGGTGATAGACACAGTGGAGAATGTCGTTTTGTGAATGCAGTTTGCCATTTCTGTAAGAAAAAAGGGCATCTGGAGAAGATTTGTACCGCTAAGAAAAAGAGCCTAAATAAAAAAATCTATTTCACTAACAATGAATCAGATCTAAGTTTGAACGGAGTGTACAGCTGCGATGGTGGATCGAGTCGTACTCCGCCGATCAACGTAAATGTAATGTTGGACGGTGAGCCAGTGGTGATGCAGGTGGATAGCGGCGCGAGTTTTTCGCTTATTAACGAGCGAACGTGGCGAGCGATAAGCGCGCGCCAGCCTCCCGTCGGCCGCGCCTTGCGTCGCGTCACGCATGGATTACACACCTGGACCGAAGCCCCCGTCGCGCTCGTCGGACAGAAGACAGTGCGAGTTGTTTACAATAATATTGTGTGCGATTTGGACGTAATAGTGGCTAAAGGGGCCGGACCGAATCTACTCGGTCGGAACTGGTTCGCGCCATTAAATATTGCCTTAAATATTAATTTTGTAACAGGTACTTATAATGGTTTGTTAGACGATATAGTCACTAAACACAGTGAGGTTTTTAAGGAGGGCCTGGGTACTTACCGTGGGGACCCTGTTGCTATACATTTAAAACCTGGCATTACACCGAAATTTGTGAAAGCCAGGCCTGTTCCGTATGCTATTAAATATCGAGTCGAAAAAGAAATTGATCGCTTAGTTAATGAAGGCGTGCTCCGCGCCGTTGCCTATTCCGATTGGGCCACACCAGTGGTACCAATAATTAAAAAGTCAGGAGAGATTCGTCTATGCGGCGATTATCGTAGTACGGTCAATCAGGCTACCGAGTCTGACACTTATCCTATGCCTACGGCTAATGAAGTATTCGCGACAATTGCTGGCGGTAGATTTTTTACTACATTGGACCTAGAGAGAGCATATACTCAGGTTGTTGTAGACGAAAATACGGCTAAATTGTTGACATTGAACACGTGCAAGGGGTTGTTTACAGTTCATAGGTTAGCTTTTGGCGTGAAAGCATGCCCAGGTATTTTTCAACGTTTGATGACGGCGTTGCTCGCAGGCGTGTCTGGTGTTGCTGTCCTTATAGATGACATTATTATTAGTGGACGCACCATAACAGAGATGACTCAACGTTTAGACATGGTACTAGCTAGAATAAATAGAGCGGGTTTGAGACTTAATAAAAATAAGTGCAACTTCGTTAAACAATCGGTTGAATTTCTTGGATTCGTAATCGATGGGGAGGGTATTCACCCAGCCCAGAGCAAAGTAGAATCCATTAAGAAAACTCCAGCACCGCAAAACATACGGGAATTACAAGCGTTCTTAGGTTTATACAATTTTTACGAAAGATTTATTCCGCAAAAAGCAACCGTACTTGAGCCACTTCACCGTTTGTTAGATAAATCTCATTCGTGGCAATGGACGGAACGTGAAGAAAGCAGTTTTAATACAGCAAAGAGTTTATTATCGTCAACGTTGACGCTTGTTCATTATGAATTAGATAGACCCATACTGCTGACATGTGATAGCTCAGAATACGGTGTAGGCGCGGTATTGTCACACATCATGGACGATGGATTAGAACGACCGATTGCCATGGGTTCCAGAACATTACATTTACATGAACGACGTTACTCACAGCTAGATAAAGAAGCCACATCAATTATGTTTGGTATACAAAAATTTCATAATTATTTGACTGGAAGAGCGTTCACGGTTGTCACTGATCATAAACCACTGTTAGGAATTTTTGACCCTAAAAGGCCGATACCTAACATGTTGTCACCTCGTTTAACCAGAATTGCTATCGCGCTTACGTCACACGATTATAATATCATATACAAGCCAGGAAGCCAAATAGGTAACGCTGATGGTCTTAGCCGATGGCCGCAGCCAGTCCCGGAACAACAGGAATCACAATTAAGTGAAGTGCTTCTGATGGCTGAAACCCCAAAAGATTTTACATTTGACGTGGATCAAATCCCTAGTGACACAAAAAATGACAAGATCTTATCACGCGTTGTTCATTACTTGTTAACGGGCTGGCCATCCAAAGTTAATGAAGATAGTCTTCGCCCTTATTGGTTACATCGCTCAGAACTATCGCTACAAGAAGGGTGCATTCTGTTAGGCAATCGAGTGGTGGTACCACCACCTTTACAAAATGCTACATTACGCGCTTTACACTCCACACACAATGGTATAGTTGCGACTAAAGCTCTAGCCAGAAGCTACGTATGGTGGCCACATATGAACGCAGATATAGAGAAATTAGTAGGTGAGTGCACAAAATGTTTGGAGAACAAACATATGCCACCTAAAACTAACTATACTTGGATAACGCCCACTAAACCGTGGTCAAGAATACATATGGATTTCGCTGGACCAATTCAAAATAAATATTTTTTAATAATTGTTGATGCTTTCTCCAGATGGCCAGAGATTTTTGTTGTTAACAATATGGCTTCTAGTACAGTTATACTCAAGCTAAGAATGTTATTTGCGACTCATGGTTTGTGTGAAACCATTGTTTCAGATAATGGAACACCATTTGTTTCAGCGGAAATGAAACAATTTTTGACGGCAAATAAAATACGTCAGGTGACCACAGCACCGTATCATCCTGCAACTAATGGTCTCGCCGAACGAATGGTTCAAACTGTCAAAGATAAATTGCGCAAAATGGATAATGTAGCTTGGGATATCAAAATTCCAAACATACTATTGGGATTACGCGTGACACCATGTGGAAGCACTCACAGAAGTCCTAGCGAACTGTTAATGAATAGACGACTGCGTACTCTTCTAGATACCATTCATCCTGATAATTTACAAAACAAGAAAACGGAGCGTCAGATTATAAAAAATAATCAACAGAAACATAGAGAGACAGAGGTTGGGCAGAGAGTGATGTACAGAAATTACAGACATGGCCCACGGTGGTCATCAGGAACGGTAGCAGAGAAGCAAGGACCTTCAAAGTATACTATTGAAACTGAAGATGGATCTTTAGTGAACAGACATATAGATCAATTAATAAAAAACAAAGGATATAATTCTGAGTTCGTTGAAGAAAGAGACACGGAAGAAAGTGAAAGGTCAATGAGTCAATCGATTGAACATAATAACAATGGAGATATAGTTGACCATGAAATGGCAGATATAACTCTTAATCACGATGAGATACAGATACCTAGTTCGGAGGAATGGGCAGAAATGTTAGGAATTCCGTCGAATGCTGAAGTAGGTTTTGCTGGGGGAAAACTGAAAAATAAGCTTCATATGCGTTCTAACATTCCATATAAGAGACCTGATAAAAATAACTATATACTATACAACTATATGTTCTAAATTGTGTTCTGTTAATTTTGTAAAATTCTGTTATTATTTAATGTTATTTGTTTATAGTTAATACATAATGTTTATACTTGGGGGAAAGGTATGTTATGTATTAGCATGGGTAGACACCCATTTGCTTGACACTTTTTGTTAAAAAGTACAACTAAGTGGGTAGTATTGAAAAGTCAGTCCTTGTATCAGCTACTAAGCTGAATAAACGTATTTACAATAATATTGTGTTTCCTTAAACATAACAAAAATATTGTAACTAATTGTACTTTAGTAAATTCGTGGTTGTCACTTGTTACCTGCGAAATCTTCGTTTATCAGCCTCCCAAACAAGTTCAGCGTCGAAAACAGGGGCATGGGAAGGTGCAATGGGATCTGTTTCTAACATATATCCATTTAGTGAGCCGCTTACTACGAATGAAGTTCTCAAAAAACCAAAACCAAGACCTGCAAAAAAGTATTGCTTTATTTTTTTTTCCTATTTTCGGGTACTTTGTCAAGGATTTACCTTCTTTAACATGTAGCACTACTTGTATGCTAGGCCCCCGCAGTTCGTCCATGTATATTCTATTATATCAGGAATATGAAAATAAAAACAAATCTTTAAACACAACTGTAAACATTCCCTTCCAAAATCAAACTATGACTGACATTTGGTTTTTAGTATTGCCAAAGCCATAAAAATACACTACTTGTTTTATCATACCTCAATTTAGTCGACTTATACTATAGTATAGACAAATGACCAACTGTCTTTAGAATGCCACTTGTCGTAAAGTGAATAATGTCTACATCAAAATACCTACTATTGACGTAACATGGTACTTATTATACTTACCCACAACATACAAAACCCCTCTAATTACAATTACTATATCTTTACAAAATGAATTCGAATTTTGAAGTTACAGCAAACAAGGCTGACGGTCATTGATTTCTTTGCCCGTTCCTTTGGGATGACATTACGGCACCGGAAAGAACGAACTAAAAGGAAGCGGGAATATACGAAAGTTCTACGAAGTGCCTTTTAATACTTATTTATTTATAAACATAGTATTCTTTTATTATTTTAATCTCTATAAAGTCAAAAAATATAAATTTTTATTTCTTACATATTCTCAGTCTAATATTTCCTATAAAAAAATGTAACAATATCATTTGAAGGAAGCAAATGTCCACAAAAAGTATCAGTTTAAAATGTTAAATCATGACATAGTTAAACCAATTTTAATTTAAAATAACGCTTCAAAATTCATGAAATTCCTATGTGTGCGATGAAAAAGTTTTTATTTGAATATAAATATCTACGGAGTCATTCAGGAACAGACGGAGCGCTAAGGTAAACAATCGTTCCACGTCTCAATTCGTATAATTTCCAATGTACCCTGCAAATTATTAGTAAATTATAAAAAGACAATTGCAAAGGCTGTCGGTAGTTTTACACGGTTGACGAGTCGCAGCAGACTAGACTTGAATTGACTTGAATCGTCGAGGTCCGGCGGCCCGTCGACCAGTGGCATGAAGTGGATCACCGGAGCGCAACGAAAAGTAATTTGTACAAAAAACTAAATTCAGGCTCATTGCGAACGGCGCGTTGTTCGTGATGTTTTGTCTGACCGCACAATATATCGGCGGTCATTGTTGCTACCCGTTTTTTCTAACTATTCTGACTTATAATGCGTCGGTAATGTTCCGCGTGCCTATCCAGTTGCTGAACCTTCCATTTTAGTTTAAAAAGTTGTTTGTAAATTGTACCGGAGTTAATAGGTATAACTAGTTAGTAAAAGCGACGTATTTGAATAAAGTGCTATTATTGTACGGAAAAAAGGTGGATTCTTCGCAGGATATGGGTGTTTTTAAGTGGCTGCGCCGGTAAGTTTTCAATTTACTTTATAACATTTTTTAAAGAATATTTTGATTATTTTCGAACCATTACTAAATCTACTCTCCATACTGATTTCAGCAGTTGTTTAATCACTGATATGAATGAAAAATTTCCAAAATGCATTAACTAGGTGTTAAAAATTCAGGTACCTACCTACTAACTTTTATAATAGTAAGCTTATATTTTACAATGCAGTTTGTGGATTAAATTGACCAGCATAAATTGATTAAAAAAAAATCTCTAACAAGTTTATTAATTACACCATAATTACTATTTACATATTCAAATAATAACATTATAAGTAAGTATACACTATAATATTTAAATTAAGATCATTAACAACCCATTGTAATGAAAGATTGAGAGTAAATTATTTCTGTGTTTATCTTCACTAATTAATCTCATATTTTAAAATATAAGCAGCATTTCTAATGATTTAGCACTATCTACATCCAATTTATGAGCTATTGTGTGTACATAACTGTAAAAGTTACCCCTTTGATGTAAAGGTCAATGCTCTGTGCTGTAACAGGCAAGAGGTGTACTTTAAATGTCAACATGCTGGCAGGTATACCCTAAAGATAATTTAAAAATGGAACCATTATCATTGATGATCTTTAATCAACTCAGGTTTTTTAATCATTTCCAACAATGGCTACATGGACATTGGTGTCTCCACCTAAAATGTTGAGTCATCAGAATTGTATTCTTTCAATTGTTATTTTTTCAATGGGAGCCTGAATCATTGTGGACCACCATTGTTGTGTTGGATGCAGTTTATTGCAAATTATTTAGAATGATGAAACCAGGCATCAGATTAGTAGACTGGTGGTTGTGGCTGTTTGCCTAAAATAGGTGGCCATTTTTCATTTTAAAAAAATATGTGTACATAAAGCCAGATGTACTTATACTGGTGTGCAGTTTGATTGTTATTGAGCTGGTAAATATGTTATTAATGAGTTTGTTAATCACTTTACTAACAAAACACGATTTAGGCTTTACACTGTGTACTAACTATATTATGACAGTGTTTTTATTTATATATTTTTTGTGAACCTGTAAGATTCTTATTAGATTAGAATATAAAAAAAGAAATAACAAATATTAAGAACCTGATTATTATCCCATTAGCATAATTTATAAGACACTAATTTTTTAGATAGAATGTCTGCAATAACTAACATTTTTTTTGGAAATATTTCATCTTATATCATATACATATTCATTTCAATTTAGGACCATGAGCTACTTATACTTTTTTTGTTATTGTAACTATATCATTCATAATGTCCCTTCAACTGGGAATGGCGCAATATCCTTATTTTAATGTGTTACAATTTACAACTAGCAACTTTTACAATTAGATGCCGATTTCGCGAAAAAAATAAAAATAGTCATTCCCTGATAATCAAAACTAGGCCCTCCTGGTTAATCTTGCCACTTGACAAAACCGATGATTGGTGTGGCAATAGTTTTATTTTAGAAATGTTTATTTCTTCAGCAAACTTAGCAACAGATATAGTCTGGTTATACGTGATTCGCTCGACGGCCGATGTTGACGGCGAAAGTGCCTTTTTAGACGGTTTTTATAGGAAATCCAAAAGGTAATGAAATGGCGCTTATTACAAGTTGGTAGAAATGTTAATTTAGATTTTAGACGTAGAACGTCGGTACTAAAGGATAGATATATTGGACGTGTTGGGATTTCTGATTATGATCAGGTTTTACTGGGACATACCTACCTTTAATGGAGCAGAAATGATTTCATACATTTGAAAACTTGGCACAAAAAGGAATCATGTCAACCTAATACCATTTTTTTATTGAGACTTTTATATTACAAGGAATGGTTCTTTACGCGGGTGGATCGGCGAGCAAATCCAATTTCCAAATAAGAGACGGGTTTCCGTTTGCCTAATGATGGCAGTATACTTGGCGCATTGGATCGAACATTTGCGTTATTTGGCCAATGCAACATCAACTTTGTACATAATGAACAAACTCGATTTTATGCCCAAAAGGCGCAAATATTTTGCCTACGCCAAATTTAATTCCAGCATAATACCTATTACCCAATATTTGCGTTCCACCGCGCCGTCGCGTGTTTCGAAAGGCCCATGCGACCTTTAACACCCCATGCAGGTGGCTTGAAAGACCGTTAAGACCTTTTTCAAAACCTATTTGCATTAGATTATAACTTATAATTTTTCAAACTTAGCTCACTACGTACATCTTCAGGGTGTGGCGTAAAGAGTAAATAATCTCGTAGCACTGCTAAGGGATTATAAGTACTGGTAAGTTACCAGCGTGTGGGGGACCTCATAAGTGTTTAAATAAATAAAAATTGTATTCCGTAAAAGTATCATAGAGTTATTGGCCAATAACATTTTTTTTGTTGTAAATTGACACCCCTGTCACATTTTCTTATGCCATTGCATTGTCCAATCTGTTTTTTGGACACTACTCGTGGATATACGTGCTATCTTTAATCTACAATTTTTGGGTCCTAGATCTTCCTTGCTGTAGAAAAAGAATAAACCATTTTTTCTTTTCTTCTTCAACTTTGAGCTCTTGTGGTGTAAAAAAAAATGTACTGCGACTGAGTGCCAAGTTGATAAATAATAAGCCCATCTTATAATAACTCGACTATCGACGACTACGACCTACACGCTGGTAACTGATTATCCACTCTTTACACCACAACCTGTATATTTTTTTCTAGTCTGTTATGTATGCCCCATGAGCCTTCCATTCTTTTTAATTTTCCGATCAGCCGTCAGTTCTTTGTACCCTGGTTTAAATGCATCGAAATGGTCTTTCCATTTCTTTCTTAATAAAATAACTATGGTCTGTGTGTCCAATTGTCAATTCTTTCTCATAAAAGTAATTTAAAGTTCTATTCAGCACTGTATTTTATTGAAAAGTAAACTATTTTTATGCGGCAGTTATCGTTCCAACTACCTGTGGCGTGTATTAATGCAGTAGTACATCATAATGTACCAGTTGAATAGCCGTGTCTAATTGCAATCGCCACCGACTTTCGAACATTTGAATCGAAGAAGACGCGGGTTCAGCACTCTAAGGCAATTAATCGTGCACGAATCAACAATAACACCGACGCGTACAATGAAAAATATTCTTAAACGTGATTGATACCTCCATTAATTACCTACTTCGATCTACCTTTCAATGCATTCACTAAAACAGTCATATTGAAATTTCACTTTCACTTCATTTGTTGATCGCCGACGAATTGTTTTCTTATTGTAATACAAATAACTGAAATTGATGGTTGTATCGGCTATTTATTTATGTAAGAATTATTTTACGTACTATCGGAATGATGGTCGACATCACGATGTTAATTGCTTAGTTGCATAATGTTATTGTCTAGTTACTCATTTGTATCTTCCGGAAAGGAGTTTGATGTATTGATATTTGGGCGTTTCTCAGTAAACTGGGAAACTTATGTAAGAAAACTGTCTAGGCAACTTTTTTGCTTATATATTTAATAAATCTTATTCAAGGAATAAATATCCATCTCTTTATCAATATATGACAGATGAACCAAAAATATTTCCGTGACTTTAGAAAATATTGAGCATTTTCTGAAAAATCTATACAGGGGACTGTTGTCTATGTCAGGGGACTGTGAACCTTAAATGAAAAATACAATTTCAGTACTAAAATTGAGTCTTTTTTTATTTTCATTAAAGTTTGTAGCTTAAGAATTATGTAACTGAACAATAAACAAATTTCACAATAATAAACTTCTTGATGTATTTAGTTATTCGACAAGTCTTTTTGGATTTTGGGTCTATGAAATCAATTATTTCGGATATCCATTTCTTACAAATGATTTGTATTCTGTCATCGATTCCCTTGTATGCAGGAGTCTTATTAACAGGCTTCTGACATTCTGTAGACAAACATTTCTCATTATAGCGGTCACAACACAGTTCCTGAAGCAATTTCTGATGGTTATAATTTAAAATTTTCCACTGAATAACGCATACTTATAGTTTTAAGTCTATATTTTAGTGTTTCACGCACAAACAAGTATCACGTTCATCAACTTTGGCCATGATAGTCCAAAAAGGTTGCAATCTACAAAAGGTGTGATAACTCTTTTTTTTGTTATTTGAACTTCTTGTATAACCCCAGCAATGAATTAAGCATTTATCACTTTTGTTTCCGTTCTAGTTTTCTCTATATGAATTCTATCTTTCCCGTTCCGAATCTACTATTAGAATCATCTTCATAGAAATTTACAACTGCTCTTTCACATTCATCTGAAATTTTGTTTTTTCTTACCAGTCGATGTGCCGTTTTTTTCCTTTTTTTATTCTATTGTAGGCTATCACAGCTATATTTTCCATTCGCTATAACTTATATTAATCAACTATCTTTCCTGTAACTATTTTTGCTACAAGTCCTTTTTGACTTATTGTTTTCATCTCTGACAAATTTTCTTTAATTGATTTTTTTAATACTTCACCGAATAGTGCTTTTTGACAAGATTTTTTCTAAGTTCTGGAGTATTTTCCATGTTCTGTAACTTAGTATTTAGTATATCTTTAGGCTCCGTTTTATTTTATTTTATCGCGATAGTCGTTTTTTGTACTTCAATACTTTCTTCTTCAGGACTATAATTTCTTCATTCTTTTTCTGCTTTATTTTATATCTTAGCATTTTCTCTTTATTATTATTATTTATTAATTATGTCAGCAAGTTCAAGTGTAAGCAGTTTAGTTGCACTAGATAAATAAATTAGAATATGGAGTATTTTCTCTCATGAACGAGTTAGTAATATTTGCGAATACTTTTTTCTTATTGCGATACTAGGTGCAGTGCTCTTTCCACTTCTTCTTTGCGTTCCGGTGTTCTCGTGGAGTCATATTTTCAACAAGCTTCCTAGTTCTTTTTTCTTAAGATATTTCAAGCGTTCTTTTCTTTTTCTCTAAGCTCTTAGCTTTTCTGCAGATTGTTTTTAATATAATCATATCTCTTTCGCTCAGCTTTCCTTTTTCTTTGTAAAGTATCTTTCTTAGATTTTTTTGTCTTCCTTGGCGCCGTACTCAAAACACACATGTACCTAAAACAATAACAAAAATAATATAAAAACAGTCCCCTGGAGACTGAAACAGTTCCCTGTCCTGTTGAGAGACAGGGGACTGTTGCCAGGGGACTGTTTAGATAGACTTCATTGAAAGGTAGCACAAAATGTAATTGATCCATGTTAGTTTACTGTGCATAGGAAATATTTATCTATTACAATGATTTAAACTTTTTAGGCCATCATTAAAATACATAAAAAGAAATAAAAATAATCCTTACCAGAGGACTGTTGGCTCTCAGGTTACGATGTGACTTCCAAGGAAGGACGCTCATGCAGCACTAAATAAAATGGCATTCAAGCCGTAATGACAGTAACGGTGCAAACTTCCGATTGTTTCCTTTACGTTACACTCAAAAATGCCGTTGTTTAACCTTTAAACTACGTGGCGCGTAATCTTAAATATAGACAGGGGAACTGTTCACAAAATGCGGAGACAAACTTTAATTGACTTTTGTTGTTTCTTAACATAATATTAATAAAAAATAAACAGGTCCCATTAGTAATGAAACAATATTGTTTGAATAATAAAACAATTTTATAGATTCCAATAGTTATTGTCTTAATTAATTAACCTTGAAGAGACTATTCTGCTTTGGTGACAGGCCAGGGGACTGGTTTTTGAGGACTATAAAGGCGATTTTGACCCAATAAAGTTTATTTTAATAGATATTGAATGTTGAGCCAAAGTAGATTAGGTTATTATCTTTCATAATTATCAACGAAGCATGTATGATATGTTATTATTTTTTAATTATTGGCCTGAGACAATGAGTTGCCCAGTTTACAGAGAAACACCCATTTATGTAACCTGGGTTTGGATTAATGAGTTTTGGTCGCGATTCGTTTTGGAATTGCAAATGGAATTGTAGTTAATATATCATGTGCATCCGCTTAATAATTGTATGAATAATCACATTTTACAACTGTTCTAAAGGAAACATGACGAAATTAATCTATAAGCAGGCATCGCCGACCATGGCACATCCTTTCGTAACCTTAAAAACAAATATACTTTCGCTTCTACAATATTAACATTTTCCACGTGTTCATTTCTTCTAGGCTTTGATTTTTGTGGGTCTCTGCGTCAGAACCCGCGACGCGGAATCAACAGTTTGACTAATGGTTTGACTCCAATTGCTTCGGATACGGCATGGAAATGACTGTACTATATCGTCACAATTACGCGGCCGAGTCGACGCTGCAACCCACTTTTTACGCGTTATAAAAAATGATTTTCGGAAGTACATTCTACGATGAATGTACCGATATTTTTTGTCAGTACGTCCTGACTGCTGGCGCGGGCACACTTTCCTAACGTTAATAAGATGTTTACCACGTTCCGTTACAGTGGCCACGAAAGCTTTTATATCCGTCTGTACAAATGACCCAGCCTAGTCAATATCTGATTTCGGTGTCTGGGAACATTTTTTGTCATTCATAATGAAGCCTGATCAAATCGGTAAAAGTGTATCGGACGTCGATCCCGTCTTTCGATGTGATTATAATCGACTCTTGTCTGTTACTTTGCTTTCGACATTATTACCTGGCTATTTTACTTTTTGCATTCTATTATTCGTGGGTGTACTGAAAGTTTACCACTTTCCTTTTTGGCCTGCTGGTGACGTGTTTAGTTACAAGATTTTCCTGAGTCTCTTTCTCTGTTGAACAACCATTCCCGTTCAGTTTCCTGATGTCTGACATTGGTCTACGGTGAAATATAATTACCTTTTTTGCATAAAACAATACGTAAAACTACACAAGGTTCTTTAAAGTGCACAGTATAATGAAGTTTTAGTCGAAAAAATAAGCATAGTATGTATAAATAGTAAATTCTTGTTTAATTGCACACTTCTTATGAACCAAGTACAGTTTAATTGTAGTATAGATAATGTTGTTTCCACGGACTGTTTTTGTGCGACAGTAAGTATAATTAAAAGTGGCGAATTAACGGTAACGTTAGTTCTATTGTCCATCTCGAGTTTCCGTTGGCCTGGATTCACTTCGGAGTCAGTTTTGATTGCAAAAAGTTTACTGTTTACCCGTCTCGGTTTTCTTTATTGCAAGCATTGGATATTTTCAATTTCTTTAGTATAGTTGCTGAATAGATTTCTGTGTGATGGACTAAATTGATAATAGGGTATGTTCATACTTCATAGCGTGACACGGATGAGTTGATTTTAATAGGATAAACAGTGCCAAAACGCGACTAACGAGCGACTTCTTATTTTGGCCAGTAATCGCTTCCAGGGCAGTTATCAGTGGGCTTAGAATGTGGCAAAAAAAACGCAACTTGTAAGACCATGTCGTTTAGTTTTGATGTTTGTGAATTGTGACTGATCGAGAGATCAATACGTCAGTCACGCGTTAGTCTCTCAACCAATCCCAATAAAACGAAACTGAGTCGTGTCGTGTTTTTTGCCACATTGTAAGCCCATTGGGTTTTCTTACCTGTTTACTCAAAAAACCTTATCTATACTAATATTATAAATAGTTTGTTTGTTTGTTTGTTTCGTTGAACGCGCTAATCTCATGAACTACTGGACCGATTTTGAAAATTCTTTCACTAATAGGAAGCTACATTACTCCTGAGTGCTATAGGCTACTTTTTATCCCGGAAACACTTTTTCACGCGGGCGGAGCCGCGCGCATCACTTAATCCTACTAATATTTTAAGCGCGAAAGTTTGTAAGTATGGATGTCTGGATGTATGGATGTTTGTAACTCTTTCACGCAAAAACTTCTGAACGGATTTCGATGAAATTTGGCACGCGGGTAGATTATGTCCTGGATTAACACATAGGCTACTTTTTATCCCGGGAAAATATAAAGCGGGACTTTTATTCCGGGAAAACTCATTCACGCGGGCGGAGCCCCGGGCAAAAGCTAGTAATTTATAAGTGTCTTAACATCGCATCATTTCTTTATTGTTTCATTTAAGAACTGAACGACAATTTTTATAGGCATTTGTTATGGTGGAAAACCGTAATGGTAGAAATTTCGTCCGATGTAATACCCCATTAAATCTGTCAAGTGGATCTCGTGTCCGGTGACCCGCGGCACTCCCACGCTTTTGCCCGCCGAACGGTCAGCGCAACGCAATGACGCGCGCGTTTAGAAATAACTTTTGGAGTCTAATAATATCATAATATTCACGATTGCTAGTGGATTTTACTTCTGTTATATTCCTTGTTTATCCACGCCATGGGATCTGTAAGAAAATTAGGTTTTGTATACATATTAAATAGTAAAATTGCAGACACACTACTTTACAATGTAGTCTATATGCAAAAGAAATTTTCATTGTTTTAAAATGTTTAGAAAAAGACAATTTCTTCACTAATAATAGTATGACTAATACTGAACCGTGAACGATAAGATGCTTTAGTTTTAATTACAGTCAGATAATCATAGCCCATGAAAGGGGGTCGCTCCCCTGTTTTATATGCCCTATTACGATCCTGTACAGTGTACAGCCATTAGCCTTCCTTAGGCTTTTATGTGTGAATTTATCCCATTGTTGACTTTAACCAAATTCAGCTTAAAGTGAAGCAGGCCATACGTGTGTTGATGGTAGATAATGTTGAAATTTTGCAATGTCAGACCAAGGTTGCTCGAGTCATATTACGTTCTCAGACACATCTGAAGTTTTTACTTGTTGAGGTAAAAAGTAACAAGTACATTTATGGGTTTTTTGTTGTTAGTATACATTTGATTTGGCTCAGTTGATGTAGTTTGAATTTTCGTTTTACGCTTACACAATTTTAAATTGCAGAATATAGAGATGCAACTTTTCATAGGACCAGAGAATGTTCTGAATAAAAAACCGTAAAAAACAATCGAAGATCGTCAAAAGTATATATACTGAATCGATTTTCATCTTTTTTGGTTACTTCTCTTGATCTAATCTGTGAAAAAAAATTGTCAACTTTACAATGTAATATGAAGTTATTAAAGTTTTTACACACGGCAGCGGGCATTAGTCGCTGCCTACTGTATAAAATATTGTAATCTGTCATCAATGATTGATCTACAAAGATGAATGGTGAACTTTCGTATTTTTTTGAAAGTAGTTTAGTCGTTAGCTGTATACTATAAAAATAAACATTTTAATAAATGATTAATCTATCCAGTGTTTTTATTATTTGACTCTTAACTAGTAAGCCTGAGTTGTTTCATGCGTGGTCAAGTAAAGTTAACGGTCTTATTACAATAGACGAGCGCGGAGCCCCTTTGCCTCGCTGTAAAGTCGCTTGCAATTCGCCAGTGTGATAAAAGCCTAGACCTCTCGCTGCCGGCCGTGGTCGCTTCCATGGTCGAGAGCCGGAGGACCTGGCGTGCGGTGGCACAATTCTTTGAGGTGGTCCTCTCGCGGAAAGAGAGTGCCGAGAGGGATCGAAGGCGCGGCGATCCCTCCCGCCGCCAGTCAGGACGTAGGAGGCGCCGGGTGAACGACTGATCGGCGTCTTCTGCCCTGTGGATTGGGGGCGTTTGGAGAATTCCACCACGGTATCCCCTGCCTGTCGTAAAAGGCGACTAATAGGGGCCACCGTGGGTCGCAGGCGGGCGGCAGGGGGCTGTCCGTCTTTAACTTTGTGTCTTTATTAGTACATTGTTGCGATCCCTGTAATGGACGGCAACGTGGCTGGTAGGCCTCACGCCAAATTTTCTTCAAAGATACCCGGTACCTAGTAATTTTTTGCACTTTTTGAGATATGATGAAAAGTAGTGAAACACACTACGTGTTTTTGGAGAATACGTGGTAAGTAGTAATCTTATGCCATAAAAATGTTAGAACGAAAATGGACAAAAATTACAAGATATTCTTATGCATTATATGTAGCTTTCCAAACAAGAAAAAAGGTTGTAGTCTATTTAGTCTTAAATCAATCTTAAAATACCTAAAGATCATTTTAGTTACTAGGTATATAATGAAAATATATAATCGAATGGCGTATTTAGTTTTATGAACTTCGACATTGATTTTTATAACTTTGTCCGAAATTTTTGTCGCATGATACACCGTGCGCCGTCGGATCGTCGGTCGTCGCCGCGGTGACGCTAAAACAAAAAGCGATACGTACTCCCTCTGGCAGCGCGTGGCGCGGTCTGGCGAGCGCGCGAAGTGCATCTCCTAATATACCGCAAGATTTGCGTATTTTTACGACTCTGTTTAGTTATTTATTTGCTAATATATTAATTAAATTTTACGCACACCAATAGTATAAGATGTATAGTTTATAGTGCTATTTTTATTTTTAGTAAATAACACTGATTTTACTTACATTCGGCGTTACTTTTGGACGTATATTCTCGAAAATTTCACGACGTTAACACTTTAATTTTATGATTTTACATTGAAAATTAAGAAATTGTCTCGTTTATTTTTTAGGCGACTTTAATAACAATAAACAGTGATTTTCGTTAGTTACTTTAAAGCACGATTTTGGTTGAAAACGGCAACAAGTTTGAGTCTCCGAACAATAAAATTTCTGAAACAGACGTTGGAACTTGGTGGATAGATTGAAATTAAAGAAAGACATGAAAAATGTGGCTCGTTTATTTTATTACCGTTGAAATAGCCTTTCCGATGATGTATTAGAAATTAATCAGATCAGTTTATTTTTTGAATAATCACGATGAAAAGTTGACTGAAATGTTGAAATTTCGTATACGGCCTCTTAATAAATGAAACCACATACTTATCTCGTCGAAAATAACGCTTTCCATAAAGTTATTTAAACCATAGACGTAAAATAAAAAAGTGTAAGTTTCGAACAAAATAAATATCAACAAAAAGTAACTTTAAGTTTACACGCCCTAATGCCACTACTACTGCTCTAAGATAATTCGTCGCAGCGGCAACATTATATTTTCATTCAGAAATACACTTTCGCACACACAATATTCGCACTAAACTACGAAATGAACAAAAAATTTGATAACTACAACCGGGATTTTTGGCAATAATATTCGTTATTCATGGATGATTTTTGGCAAGATGTTAGAAGAGGTAAAGACGAATATGTGGTTTCATTTAGTAATGCAATGTAAAAATGGCCCTGTATATATTTTTTCTAGTAAAATAAGAACAATGCGTGCAATTTGCAAGTGCTGTGTACCCCTATAATATAATTGGTACACACATCAGAATGTAACACAAGTCAAAATGTTGTATTGATATATGAAATGTGTGTACTGTTGGGAAACCTTATATAAATAAATAAATATTTGATGAGACTGTAGGTATGTCTTCTGAAAATTTCTCAAAGTGCAAAACGTTGCAAAGTATTAACTTTGCCATAATTTATGCAATTCCCTCATGCCATTTCAGCATGATTAGGTAATAAAAAAATAACTTTTGCACTTTAATAATGAATGCAATATTTATTTTTGTTATTTATGATTACATGTTCATTCATATAACGCAACTTTTTAATGTCGTAAAACATAAAAATTTTCTACCTTAATAGAATGTCGTTACTGTAAGTCTTAATAATTATCGTAACTCGTGTAACAAGTTCTTATTAAATCTTTAATGTCTTTCACAATTCACTTAGTTATTCTATAATAAATAAATGAAATGGAATCAATTTTGAATCACACGTAACTATAGTATAATATTAGGGAAATCATTTTCTAGGATAGGACTTATCATTGGATAAAAGAAAATTTCACACATTACCATAACATCTACGCTATGTTATTTTCTGTATGCTCCAGGGAACGCATGACGGTGACGACCCGTCACAGCGTGAGTCCGGCGCCCGCCACGCCAGAGGAACAGTACGCCAATAGCACTGCGCAGATCGGCACGATACGAACCGAGGAGTACAAGCGAGACCTGGCAGAGTTTCAGGCGAGGCGCTCCTTAGGGAACAAGGAGAAGGACATCCCCGCCAAGAAGAAATGTGGCAGACACTCCCTGCCAGTCTCCTGCACCGATTGTTCCACAGACCACGACAACACATTCAACTACGAGAAGAAATCTGCTGTCAAATATAAAAAGAAGCAGAATCGAGCACGAAGCACCACACCGGAGAAGGTTTACGAAGGCGTTCCTAATATACAATTCCTTTTTCAAAATCAAGTGTTTATGCCAGGAAATTTGTACCCTAGCTCGTCGTTTTCCGAACCTCACAAGTCCAAGCGTCATTCACGCCACGTGTACCGATCGCCTGATATGGAGTTTGTAGTTCAGAAACATATAGACTTCAGGGAAGATGAGCAGATAGACCCACCGCCAGATTTCGGCAAAAACAGTTCTTTACCTTACGAAGATGGAGGATTCAGGTCGTTCGATGATGAAGTGGATGGGTCGAGGGCGGCAGGAGATGCAAAGGTGTCTAGTCAGTCTGAGAACAAGGACGATAGCTGCGAAGAGAAGCTGTGGGAAGTGATGAGCGAACTGAAACACTTCGATCAGTGGGCAGACGAGCAGCTGCAAGTGCGCTCACCGAATATGAGCAAATCCGATGATAGTAAGGTGCGTTTTTTTATAATATTAACTTTTTTCTCGCCACGGCTTTGAAAATTGAGAAACAATGCTTTCTGAGATATTGCATTGTTTTCGTCATCTTCAGAATTGAGACGTTAGGTATTATGTCCCATAACGTCTTCCATACAAATTTTACAATACGTATAATAATAATAATACCAGCCCTGTATTAAATACTGCCCACTGCTGAGCACGGGCCTCCTCTACAACTGAGAGGGGTTAGGCCTTAGTCCACCACGCTGGCCTAGTGCGGATTGGCAGACTTCACATACCCTCGAAATTCTTATCGAGAATTCTCAGGTATGTAGGTTTCCTCACGATGTTTTCCTTCACCGTTAAAGCGAACGATAATTGATAAACAATACACACATAACTTCGAAAAGTCAGAGGTGTGTGCCTTGGGTTTTGAACCGCCGGACATTGTCTCGGCAGACCGTTCCATTCCCAACTAGGCTATCGTCCACTTACAATACGTGGGTATTGTTAATTTCTTGAAGAAGATCAGAGCTCTGCTCGTACCATGCTGTTTGACAATAGTAATAGACATGGGCGTAGCAAGATGGACAGTGTCTCAGACTAAAAAAATAAAATGACTTCTGTGTACTTGCAGCTCTGATAGTTTTGGTCGTTTTAAATAATTGTGGTAATAGTAGGATACTTCAAAATCCTGTGGGTAGGCAACACGCAATTCTGGGGTGCGCACGGAGCACCGCCACCCCCTCTATATACGCCTATGGTAATAGACAATGCAGTGGTATCTTCATCCCACATGTTAATGCGGTACGCGCGCGAGCCGCATTCGTGAAAAGTCAGCTCCACTGGCTCGTTAACAAATGGAGTAAGCTCTCTATCCGCAACAAGATACGTATCTTTACGACATGTATTAGGCCGATCATGACATACGCAGCACCCGCGTTCGCTCACATACCACCCGGTCGGATTGAGCGCCTGCAGGTTGTCCAGAATAAATTTCTACGACAAATACTCGATGCCCCGTGGTACGTGCGTAATTGCAACCTCCACGTGGACACCGACATGCCGACCATCAGGCATTTTATTCAGACGCTTAGCAGGCGCTACTTTGACCGCGCGGTTAATCATCATAATCCGCTCATCCGAAACTCATCCATTTATACTCCATTTGACCGCGCGAAATGAAGACGTCCCCGTTCAGTCCTGACCGACCCAGATGAGGCCATCACTCTGGCCATCCAAAGAAAGCACGAGTTATTGAAACTCTCACACTCCTCAAGACCGCTGTACCGTCCTCGCCGTCGAGAACCTCGCGTCCCCCGATGTCCCGACCCAGTTAGCAGTTCCGGCCCGCGTGCCGATGAAAACAATGGATAGATTGGTGTATTACACCGCTAAAATCCCCTAATCGCTGATGTCTCAATCATCTTCCAACGACTGCCCTGAGCCGAGGCTCGTACCCCACTTAGGGGATGCCCTCAGCGTGGTCGTTGAAATGTAAAGGGTTGGAGCGCCTAAAGCGTTCGCCCGAAAGTCCGGTGTGGTCAGAAAAGCCGACTCGCGTCAGGCTACTGACCGTAATGTCCATAAAAAAAAGAACAAAAAAAAAGTGGTATCTACCCAAAAAAGACATACCTGCCGCCTAATTAATTGGATAACCTCAACGTAATTTCCCTCTAATATGTTCAATACAATGCATAATTTCCGGACACAGTTTCCTCTAGTTAATGATTAATTCAACTTAGTTTCACTTCATTTAAATAAAATTATATAATCAATAATCGTAGGTACATTTCATGATTAAAGTTACGTGTCTATTTACTCACTTACGCAAATAAAGAAACTATGAATGTAACAAAACTATAGAAATTACAAAGATGCTATTAAAGTTTTAACGAAAACTTTTACTAGAAAAATGTCATACATATTAATTCCCTGCCTTTTTTTCCTGACACTGCAAATTGTACTTTAAATGGTACGAATTACAGTACAGTGCCTACCTGGCACCTACAAATAGAATGCCTGCAAACGACATACGTTTTCGCAAATCACCAGAAATATACCGGCCTGCTTTGTATACTGGCTAACATGGAAGCAAGTTGTTTTGACAAACTTTCCACGTAAGTTATCGTCGCGATCAGGCAGATAAAACGTATCCCACACCCTCCATCTTTTAAATCCTACTTCCTACTAATATTATAAACGTGAAAGTTTGTAAGTTTGGATGTATGGATGTTTGTTACTCTTTCACACAAAAACTACTGAACGGATTTCGATGAAATTTGGCACACGTGTAGATCATGTCCTGGATTAACACATACTTTTTATCCCGGTAAAATATAAAGCGGGACTTTTATCTCGGAAAAACTTTTTAACGCGGGCGGAGCCGCGGGCAAAAGTCAGTAACAATATAATAATAAACAATGACTGTCTCGGTGGCGTAGTTGTATTGCGTGCGTGGTAGGACCACCACTCTGAGGTCCTAGGTCGGGCTGAGATATTGGGTGTTTCTGCTCGGTATCAGCCTGGAGTTTTGAATTGCTCAATATGACTATAGGCTCGCCTAATATCACGTCGTAGGACGGAACACACTTGGCGAAAACTGAAATGCCTTGTTGCACTTTTGCTAACCCCTCCGGGGATAAAGGCGTGATGTGCTTTGTTTTTACACGCTTTATATTAGCTTTACTTGTATGTTTGTAACCGACCACTTTGGGCGCGATTTTGACCCACTTTAAACGGTCAGATTTTATTCAAGCTTTGTAGATTTGTCGAGGACCGATGGCAATACACTAAGTTGATAAGATTATGCCATTATTCAATTTGCAAAATGAGATTTTTGACAATTTATATATTTTTTATTTTAGTGACATCTGTTGGACCATAATAGAATTACAACTAAACTGGCTACTCTTATGCGTAAATATTTTTTTTACAATAAAATACATTTTTTCCTATTTTTTAGTTTGATTTTCTATAAAGCGTGTTTTTTATTTTTTTTATTTGTTTCACGAATACACACACTCACGCCTTTCATCCCCGAAGGGGTAGGCAGAGGCGCAACTAGTGCACCCACTTTCGCCGAGCATATTCACAAATAATTGTTTAAAATAGCGTAAATTTGATTATATTGTTGATTACAGAGTGAGACAAGCGCTTACGGTCTACCCGTCGCAAGTGATTGCAACCTCGACGTGAATATAGACAGGAACAAGCCGTGGAACAACGGCCGCTGGGGCGTCGTGCCCGTGCAGATCAAGAAACTGAACAACGTCACCCCAGAACACGTTAGGAAGAAACGGAACACCGAGATTAATATATTGAGGTACGCGCAAAATGTACTTGAATCTTTATTATAACTTAATGGAACGAATCGCTTAGTGACTGCCCATAAATGGGAGCAAAATCTAAAACCGTGAATTATAAAGCTTTCTATTTTGATCTCGACCACTTTTAGCTATGAATCACCATACTGCCAAAGGGATTATGGGTTTGCCGATGCTTAAGGAAGGGCAAAGGGGATTGGCAAGGCGAATGGATTTTTTTTACAATTGAACTCACCGTAAGAACCGAAGCACCAAATATTCCATATATTGCTGGGTTTTCTTGACATCCTGTATAGTGTACAGTGAAGGAAAATCTCTAATGGTCTATTGTTTTCAGAAAATGTCGTCATCCGAACATAATTCTGCTAATGGGGCTTTATCCAGATGCACAGAACAATATACATATCATTTGTGAACGTTGTGTGGACTCGCTGTTTGGCATCATACATGTCCAGGTAATGTGTTTTAACCGTATTTCGGAAAGTATATCGCTTTACTTTAATGACTAAACGTCTGTCGCACGTTAAGCCCCTCTGGGAAATCCAATATGTAATAATAAGTAGTCACTATTGTACAACACTATTGTATTGGGTATTTCCTGTAAAATAGTTGTAAGGGGAAAATGAAACAAAATTAAAAGCCCAGTGTTCCTGCAACTGGAAATCGAACCTAAGACCTTGTGCACAAACCATCATTAAACGCTACCACTTATCGAAGGAATAAAGATGTGCACACTATTTTTGAATCGTATTTTTCGTTAGTTTGTCGGTAAGCCAGCCCCTATTGCCCAAAAGTACGAAATTTGTTATCAGTACAATATCCATTCGTATCATTACAATTTACATGCAAGTACCAGCGGGCATTATCAATTTAAATGCTTGCGCATACTACGGAGAAATCGGCATAAAGTGTGTTCCACAATTTACGAAACTAAGTTATTGATCGATTAACTTACTTTCAAACTTTTACGAACTAAGGACAAATGGTCCACCAGTCGCTACTCGCTACACACGTTGTTTCGCAACTAAATATAATCAATATTTTTATGTTTAGGCCGGCAATCGAGCAAATGAGTTGTATGATAAATGAAAGAATGAATGAAATATATCACTTGGTACTATTTATCGTTTCCAGGGTCGCATCCTAAGCGCGCAGACGTCAGTACAATACGCACTGGACGTGGCCAACGCACTGGTGTTCCTGCGCATGCAGGGCTACGTGCACACTGAATTGAGCAGCATGAGCGTCATGGTCAACAGCCATGATGCTGCCAAACTGTGCGACCTTGGACCTTGTGTCAGAATCCCCAAGAAGGAAAAGAGTCGGCGGTTTGATACTTACACCGCCGAGCCACATTATGTTAATATTGATGGTGAGTGTTAAAGTTTGGGCAATGAAATAGCAAAAAGCCAACATCACGCGGTGTTCCCAGGCGGTCACCCATCCAAGTACTGACCGCGCCCGACGTTGCTTAACTTCGGTGATCGGACGAGAACCGGTATGTTCAACGTGGTATGGACGTTGGCAACACATACACCATACAGACGGGTCTGCACGGGTACCGCACAGCACTGTATGATAACAGAAAATTGGCTTGATAGTAATATTATTCCAGTTACATTCATTTTGTAAATACCTGGACGATATACATGCCCGAAAAATAACAATATTCAGTACTAAATCAAATTATTCTCTCTGTCCTCAGACACTCAACCCAACGCGGCAGACTGCGAGCCACTGATATCAGAGCGTTCATCGGAAGCGTATCTACGTGCGAACGCAGTTGCCAAGCATTACACTATGTACGAAAACTCTGAGCTGTACCGCTGGCAGGCGCCGGAGCTGTTCATACCTGACGAGGAGGGGCTCGTGTACCCATGCTCCAAGAGTGACGTGTACTCGCTCTGCTTGATGCTGTGGGAGTGCTGTAATGGTAGGTGGATTGTCTGTTCATTTGTAGCACACTTTTTATGTTTAGATGTCTTCCCAATCCTTACTAATATTATAAATGCGAAAGTAACCCTGTCTGTCGCGCTTTCACGTCAAAACTACTGAATCGATTTAAATGGAATTTGGTACACAGATAGTCTAGAGCCTGACAAAGGACATAGGCTACTTTTTCTCCCGGGAAAATATAAAGCGGGACTTTTATCTAGGAATAACTTTTTCACGTTGGTGGAGCCGCGAGCAAAAGCTACTCTTCAATATTTATGGTTAGACTGAATTAGGGCACAAGTATTCAGGAACAGACGGAAGGGTGACAGGTAAAGGAAAGGGCTGGAGGAAAAGATAAACTTCATGTAGCTGATGCCGTTTCGTGCTGCCATCTATAATATTTTTTAATACTATACACAACTTCCGGCCTAACACATCCATAGATGTCGCTGGTAGTCTACTATTTATAAATTATGAAAAAAAGATATAGCTCGTCAACCAACGTCATGAATTATTTTAAATAGGTTTTTACACAACATATTGGTTTATTACATGTTAAGTATTTTTTTATTTACTTGTAGCATCAATACCTTGGAAGAATCTATCTTACGATAAACTAAAGGAACAATACACGTTGTGGAAGGGTGGTGTGTCGCTTCCTCAAGACGGAACTTATCCTGGCAGTTTGCTTTCTCTTCTGCAGACTGGACTTTTACTAGAAAGAAACGGACGCACCGATCTCGACACATTGCAGAATACTTTACAAAAAGTCAAAGTAAGTAATAACGTCACAACAAGAGACTAGATCACCAAATATCAATTGCTTATCGCCAACGTCCATACCACGTTGAACATACCGGTTCGCGTCCGATCACCGAAGTTAAGCAACGTCGGGCGCGGTCAGTACTTGGATGGGTGACCGCCTGGGAACACCGCGTGATGTTGGCTTTTTGTTTTTTAATTTTATATATCTCATTAATCACTCCTGTTTTTTTTTTCAGAATGATTTAGACGACATTGGTTACGTGATAATACCAGCACGACTTCCTAACAAGAAATCAACTTTTAGTACCTCCGCGTGGGAAATCACTTCACCTACCGACTCAGAGTGCCTTAGCCCGCAAAATATTGAACACAAAGTAGTCATACACAAGTCTCGCGAAAGTTCTACAGAAAGCAGTGAGAAAGACTGCAGCAAGAGTGGCTCCAGTCCTTTGTACGAAACTATAAGGAAGTGTTACAAGGAAACCTCGTACGCAATACCGGAGAAATGTTTCGTTTCTGACGAAGACAACACAGAGGAAAGACCAGTGTTTACACATGAGTTATTACCCGAAAAAGATTGTTCTAGTGCCTGTTCTACTCCCATTACTAAGATAAGAGCCCGCATGAAAGATTTAGGCACCCCGGGAACGTTACATCGGAGTGATTCGACTGAATATTGCAGCATTCTAAGCCCCAACCGTACAGTAAATTTTAGTCTCCACGACCATAATAGTAAGGACCAAAGTGGCCTGGAGCGGCCCGTTGCAAAGCTCAGTCGAAGTTTCACCCCGAAATCTTACAAGCCGCTACATATCAAAGTGCCTGATTACAATTTGGACTCTATTCGACCTTTACTGAAGGATAGAAATGGCACGGAACGGTCTTCGTACAATTTCGATATACAGAACTACAGTTTGCCTACGACGCCTATAGCGCGCAGTAATAAATTGAGGAAAAACGCATGGTTGTCAGGAGATTTGAGCGCGAGCGATCGTTTTTCGGACAAAAATTATGGAAATTCAATCAAGACTGATAATAAATCAGGTGCGTTAATGTTAATATTAACTATTGACGTTACACTTTATACGTTGATTTAGATCATAAAATATTTTATGGCATTTGCCAACGTCCATACCACGTTGAACATACCGGTTCTCGTCCGATCACCGAAGTTAAGCAACGTCGGGCGCGGTCAGTACTTGGATGGGTGACCGCCTGGGAACACCGCGTGATGTTGGCTTTTTGCCTTTTATATATTTTTTAAAGTATTTATTCCACACCCTAATGTCTTTTTTCAGAAATTAAAAACGCACATTCGGCGCCCGAGACCCCCGCCACATCGATATACGCCGTGCCTCAGAAGCAAACTGTTTCAGAAAGCAATTCACCAATACATGAAAAGGTCGAAGAAACTTCAGCTGAGAGTGTCGACACAATAAGGGATAGCTACACTGGTCTAAAAAGGTATTTGACGGCCTTAAAAATTTGGGTTAGCACCAATTTTCATCTACTCGTTAAATGTAAAATGAAAAATACTAGTCACACTGTCGAGTACCCAAATAATTGATAATCTAATTACCATCTAAAATTGTCTGTTTAATACGTTAACTGGCGGATACTATGGACTTGAATCATGCATGAAGTGAAACAATCCCTAAATATCCCGACTGTTACGTCGGATATACATAATAATTTCGCTGATTGCATTTTTGGTCGTACGCCGATAGCAGATAGAGCGTGTAGTGGTTGCTAAGGCGCAAGTAGTAGGTGCATGGCTGCATACCACAATTTGCCTATTTTTAATTTATTAGCTCACAAATATTTTACTAATACACATTATACAATAACCAAATCCTTTCATTTTGTACTATTTTTTTAGAGTCGAACCGCCTTTAGATTTTCTATCGTCAGAAACGGATGACACCCCACGCGAGAGAACCAACTCGTGGTCATATAAAACCTCAAATCGTGCCAATCCTAAATACAAGATCGAAGACGAATTATTAGCCAATCTACATGTGAAGCCTTTGGTAGCTATTCACGAGAAATGGATCTACGAAGCAAACAAGAAGACTGGCCGGTCTATGTCGCTGCCCGAAGATAATAGGTAAGTTGTTGTTAAATTCTATTATCACTAACGTCTATGCTATGTTGCCGTATCATCTATATCTATAAAAAAATCGTGTCACAGTGTTTGTTACCATACTCCTCCGAAACGGCTGAACCGAAGTTGATGAAATTTTATATTCACACTTGGTAGGTCTGAGAGTAGGTTGTTATCTATTTTTCATCAACCTAAGTGGTAAGGGTGGCACAACCCAATATTTTATTTTTATTTTTCGTACAGATTTTTTTTATTATGTGGCATTAAAAATACATGCATCTCTATATTTTCTACCTTCTTCCATCATCCCCTATTTTTTAATATTTAATAACTTTTCACGCAAAAACTACTGAACTGATTTCGATGAAATTTTGCACACGGGTAGATCATGTCCTGGATTAACACATAGGTTACTTTTAATCCGGGGATAATATAAAGCAGGACTTTTATCTCGGGAAAACTCATTCACGGGGGCGGAGCCGCGGGAAAAAGCTAGTAGGTATTTCTATAAAAATAATTTTATACGACAAATTAAAATGGCAAAAAGCCAACATCACGCGGTGTTCCCAGGCGGTCACCCATCCAAGTACTGACCGCGCCCGACGTTGCTTAACTTCGGTGATCGGACGAGAACCGGTATGTTCAACGTGGTATGGACGTTGGCAACACACACACCATACAGACGGGTCTGCACGGGCACCGCGCACCGCGCCCGCCGCGCACCACGCACCACGCACCACGCACCATAGTCTAATACATATACACATACCTACCCTTACATGTCATGTACTAACAAACAAAACGAACTCACATAATACTAACCAAATGCGAAAATAAACTAAACTAAAAATATTATCTATGTATTGCTTAACTTCGGTGATCGGACGAGAACCGGTATTTTCAACGTGGTACCTATGGACGTTGGCAACCAATTTGATCTAATAACTGGTCGAGATCCTTGTTTTCTATCTTCCAAATCTAAGCACGCGGTAGCGTGACAGCCACCCCAAAAAAATATGAGTTGCAGCCTGTTATAATTTCGCACGAACCTTTTGGTGTGACTCTTGAAGTCTCGATAACTCAAAATCTATTTAACATAAACATATTTAATTTGGTATATTTATTAAAGCCCCATACATGAACTAGGATCCTAATTTTAATATATACAGCTTAAATGATTATTGAGATATTAACCTCTGAAAAAAGGCATTTTATCACTGACAGACATTTATTATATGTAGATGAAATACATAACCCAGTGGCGGTCCTTTCATAGAAGCCGAAAAGCCTGGCTTGCCCTAAAATTATTTACCTAAGTACGCAAAATCGAATATGAAACAATAACCAACATTTTACGGTAACAAAACGCTTCGAAATAATTTTCTTTAAAATTTTAAAATTCCCGCGCTACGGTTCGCTGAACCGGTTCGCCTCGAGCGCACCTAAAGACACACCACTACACCTACACACACACAACCACATCCGCGCCGTACACTCATTTCATATTTAATACAAAACAGCTAGATGCGCACAAAATATACTCATCACTCTCTCTCTCGTTGGGTTTTACCTGGCTTTTCGCCGCCATATTTTTCTCATTCACACTAATGGATAAATTGCTACCACATACGTATAGCTATAGTAAGTTTCTATAGCAATCAGTACTAGAAAATAATCAAGGCTTAATGCATCCATAGATGCTGTATAAAATACAGGGTTGCCAATTAAAAGAATTACCTCTAATATGGTTGAATTATTTTGCTTATTTTAATGTGTATTTTTTATTTATCATGAATGTGTAAAGATTTTAGTGATAATATAATTTAAATTAAATATCTGATTATAATTATTTAAGGTATTGTACTATAATTTTATTTATCAATAAGTTTTTCTCACAATTTTGGCATTAATGTTGTGGTGTAATTTTGATTCCAACTAGGCAACATCAGTTATTTGTTTTGATTGAGCCGGCGATCTACATTGTGAAGTATTTGTGTTTATTAAGTGGTTTTTGAGTTATTTTAAACTTTTAAGCACAATAAAGATGAGTGAATATATTTCTTGTAATAGTTTAAAGTGTGTGAAAGATTTTATCGGCGAGAATAACTTAAATTTGTTAGGTTATGATGGAAAAAAACAACTTTTAACGAGCTGGCGAATGGCGCGAAATGTGTCTGAAGAATCATAAAAGGTATTTAGATCAGTATGTACAACAAAACTTATTGTCTTATTGGATGCTCTAATACGTTATACGACTACGTATTACGTTGTATTGTTGGTGTTTCATATTTTTCTCGAACAAAACAAGTGTTTGGAATAGGTAGGTACATACATCTGGCTAGTAAAATGATTTAATTAATCAGTGTTATCAAAAGTAATTCCAATTCACAAAAAAATTTGTGTTAAATGCATTCATTTCATTTCATAATTTCGGTAAACAGCGAATTGTAACCTGATTATCTCGTCCAATTAAATAGGTACAGTAGCTGTGACGAAATTTGAAAATTTCTGAACAAAACTTGTGCGACGATAGTAATAATGATGATAGTAGTGTTTTTACTTTTTTTTAAATTACTTGATACAGGTAAAATCTATGTAAATAGTTTATCTTTACAAGAACTTCGTTTAGAAGTCGCGATGGGTCAAAATCGTTTTTAAATAAAGGTACCTAATTTCGAAATGGTGACTAGTCGACTTTATGGCGTTGTTGTATTGCGTACACGGTTCGAACATTGTTTTGAGGCCCTGGTTCGAATCCCGGTACGGGTAGTCATTTTTATTTTTAGATATTGCTTTTCTTTCTTATAGTTGCACATTTTATATTATGTATCGGAGGTGCGAATTTTTTTTAGGTCTTCTTTGGCTTGCCCTCATCCAAAACACTAGGCACGCCACTGACATAACCCACTTCCAGATAACCTAGAAAGTTCAAATTTAGTATCCAGCTGGGTAATTGTGTGCATATAAAGGAAAAAATATGAAAACAGTATTTGTTACGATTTGAAACATTTTCCAAACAATCGATTGTTATGAACGCTTAGCGCCTTTCAAAATTATAATAAAAAAAATATATTTTTCTTTCGCTGGAGAATAGGTGCCATGATGAAATTGAAAGGTTACTTTTATTGTTTTGACATGACGTCTGTTAACATGGATCCAACCAAACGGGAAGAAGAGGCGGCCGACCGTGTCAGATGGCGTAAATCCGTAGCTGACGGTGTTTTTGCTCACGATAACACCTGGTTTGCGCAGCTAGCCCACAAACGCGAAATTCGGCACGTACGCACCGTTTTACCCCCAACACATACAAATACAGAAATCTGCTGTCGAAATTGCGGTCGTATCTTTCGGGCTCAAATCGGTCTTAGAAGTCACCAGCATAAGACTGCCTCGGTGGCGTAGTTGTATTACTGTACGACTGCAATGCTGAGGTCTCTGGTTCGATCCCCGGGTCGGACAAAGTGATATTGGATTTTTCTATTCAGTATCAGCCCGGAGTCTGGAATTTGTGCCCGATATGGCGATAGACTCGCCCCCTATCACATCATGGGACGGAATACGCACGGTGAAAAGTGGGTGCACTAGTTGCACCTCTGCCTACCCCTTCGGGGATACAAGGCGTGAGTATGCGTGCGTAAGTCACCAGCGTAGGTGCACATCGTACCTTGGATCTCCAGTGAACGCTACTTAATCATCTCTCATAGATGATGCCCAGTGATGATGATACCAAATTATTTATGAAATGAAAAATATTTATTTGACATAGATAATCTGCTATAGTACACAAAGAAAATACAAAATAAGAAGTTAACATTGTTGGAATTTTACTAATGTATGGACAACGGTTCCCACACTAGACCAGCCTGTATCGTGGGGTCACGTGTGGTCACTGGTAGTCTAAGTTATTAAAAATACAAACTATAACTGGACGCGACGGCAATTATCAAGTATCTTGCTATGCTACTTGTACTTGATAATAGTAAAATTCTGTAATTTACATGAGCCCACATTAGATTCCTGTTGTCCATAAACGTTTGATAGACATTATTAGATAGATAGATTGATTGATTGATAGATTGAAAATGTGCAGAATCATTACATAATCTATCTATGTAATTCCTAAGAAAACTTCATCAACATATTAAGAAATATGAATCCAACTAGTCCGAATGCAGATTATTGGCAAATGCTTAGGCTGCGAACACAAAGATTAATTTTTGAGATCACTTTTGAATGATAAATAATAATTAGTTCTTTACATGATTTATGTTTATGATGTTCCATCAAAAACATAAATGTGAAATATGGAAGCCAAAGCCAACATTAAGAATATACGTGGTTATCGGCTCTGCCGCCAAAAGAATTGAGATCTAAATAGGTGCTGACCCTTGTAGATAATACTGAAATTTATTTATAAGAAGATACCCCATACATGTTCATATTTCACATTTATGTTTCAATGGGATATCAATGAATGAAATCAGCAACCGTCGACTCTCATGCTTGCAATTTTTTTTGCTGAATAATTGATATTATTTATTCTCAGATCCCACGGTCCGGCAGTAAAGCCAGCTTCGCATTGCGTTGATACGTTCCAGAAGTCATTACCGCAACTGAACTTGAAGAAACCACCGACTAAAACGTTCCGAGTGCCTCCTTCATCGCCCAACAGCTGTGCTAGAAACGGTAAGCAATAAGGGTCATTACGCTTGCATTTTAAAGGCCTTAGTGGTGGTAAAAATAAATCAAAAATGTATACTCCTAGTTTTATGAAATGACGGAAATTTAAGTGCGAGCGTGGGTATCTTTTGTTGTAAAAATCTTTGTAAGTGTTTTTGTGACTATGAATTTAACTTTGTATTTACGTAGTTCCAGGTGGTCATTGGGATCAATATTGCCAGGTGCGTGACACAGTCGCGAAGAGTATCAAGATGAGTCAATACGATGCAGAGCGCTTGCAGAGGCGAGATTCATTCAGCGGGTAAGTATAAAAATGTACTGTGACGTCACAAACTGATAAAGATGCAAAAATATGATTAGACGAATGCCAACGTCCATACCACGTTGAACATACCGGTTCTCGTCCGATCACCGAAGTTAAGCAACGTCGGGCGCGGTCAGTACTTGGATGGGTGACCGCCTGGGAACACCGCGTGATGTTGGCTTTTTGCTTTTTGAAGAAAATTCACATAAAATAAAACAAAACTTTATTTTCAATATCAATGTCATATACATTCGAATCTTGAAAACCTTTTATATTACTTCCAGATCAAGCGATGATAAATCACAAAGCAAAACGGACCAGTCGACGGATACGCGCAGCATAGAAGAGTTTATACGCGAGCTAATCCGCAAGGAGTTTCAACATCTACTCCACGAGATATCTGACGACACGTCCACCGCATCCACACTCAATAAGAACGAAGATATATTAAACAAAGGCGTGGCGAACATCATAGAGTCTCTAAACACACCAGAGGAGGAAAAAACATTGAAAAAGGAGCCAGTGAAATCATTTTCGAGGGTGAAAATCAATGGGAACAACAAGCCATTGTTGCAGATAACGTTTAGTCGGTCAGGAGAGAATAGTCTACAAGTTTTGGACAATTGCGTCAATGTGACGATATGTGACAACAACACAGGAGGGAAGGAGAAGATAAACGTGTCTTTGGAGGACACGCTGACTGAAGACGTGCACGTTAACTCGCTTAAACGATGCCAGGCTTTCAATGCTATTCAGGTGGGTTAAATGGAATTATCTACAATAATTTCATTTTATTAATCTGATGGTGAATCAAAGGATATTAATTCCTTTTTGTGTAATTCAATTATGAACAGATTGTTCGGCTGGTAGTTCAACAACAGCCAATAATGTATTGATATTCTAAAATTTGAATTATAAAGTACTTTATGTCAGTACAGTCAGCAGCATAAATATCTGTACAAAATCAAAATTTCAAATCGCTTTTATACGCTTTAAGTTAAACTGAAACATTTTTTTCTTCGTTTGAAGTAAAGTAAATCTCTTTTATTTTATTTTTGTGAAGAGAAAAAAAAGATTAGTAAGAACACAAAAGTGTGAAGGCAATTTGAAATTTTTAATTTGTTGATCTACTTATGCTGCTGACTGTACTTTTCACTCCGGGCACTGTGCCCAGTTAATGCTTCGAAGAGTTTATCTTCTACCGAATAGTCTTCATGGTTTAAAGTCCCTGCTATGTAAAATAAATCACAAAACATTATACAATTTTTTGTTAATACAGAAACACTTGCAGGAAGCTAGAAGCACAGAAGACTTGTACATCGACGACGACCTCTCTACACAAATGCAGGAGAACTTCGGTGGGAAAGTAAAGCTGATCCCCTTGCACGGGTCGCTGCACGAGATCCTCTGCGAGAAGGAGGAAGACTGCTGCCTCATCAAGGTGCGGCAGGAGAACGGCTGCGACACCATCTACTTCCGGTGCGACAACTCTGACACGGAGTCACGTGACGCCATCGACGGATGTGACGACCGCCCACAAGACACAGTCGTCTTCAAACGCAGCATATCCCTCATAGAGGAGCGGATACAACGCGTCTTCCCCAAAGAGAAACGAGCGCAGACTCCTAAAATCAAGACTGAAAATGTCCGAACGCGTCCTAAATCAGAAATATTCATTCCCATCAAAAAAGAATCGCGACTTATGAGTATAAGTAGTCCGTCATTAGCCATGAAGGATGACAAAGATGAGGTCGAAGTGAACATAGAGAATGTGATGTGTTATCAAGACTCTTCTTCGGATGAGTGCCTCAGATGCCAGGATAATGATGACTTTGAATTACTAGAGCGGAAGATTGAGGAAGACATGGCTAATAACTTAGCGTCTCTGACGTGCGGATGTCTCGAGAAGATATCTGAAGAGAACCTGTCTATACTCAACGAGGAAATTACTGACAAGGACTAGTTTGTCCAACACTGGTTTAAGGCGTGGTTGCTGGGCCGAAATTTGCGGCTGACTAACTTTGAACTAACATTTGTGGGTTGACTCTACACATAAAAAGAGCGTATTCCCACCTAAAAGGCCGGCAACGCATCTCTGTGCCCCCTGGTATTGCAGATATTCATGGGCGGCGGTGATCACTTACCATCAGGTGAACCGTATGCTCGTTTGCCACCTACATCATAAAAAAAAACATAGCTTGATGAGTACGCGGCTGACCGTAGCAAAAAAGCTAAGTTAGTTGGACGAATAGCGGAAAAGTTTAAACTTTGTACGCAAAAACCTGTGCCACATTCAGGAAAGGAAAAAACATGTATTTTTAGTAGTATAATCTCTTAAAATTAGCCATTCTTTAGAGCTGTCAATTAAACCGAAAACAATAGATATAGTCGAAAAGAGGTTAAATCTTTGTGGTCAGTTTTTTCTTTTCTTGAATGTAGAATCATACAAGGATGTCATGTCATTAAAGTGGGGCAAGGGAACAAAGCGCAGTTATTTATAATATTAACAAATATTATTGTACAAACCGAAATACACTTTCAATTCTACTTTGACCAACATGGGTTAGGAGCGGATATGTTAATTCCTATGATTTAATAATAGTATTCTTAGCTAGTATTACTAGCTATGTACAATTGCTCCGCTTTTTTGACAGGCGCCGTAATCGCTTACCCACTGTCAGCCAAAAACTAAGTCTTACGCATCCGCGCCATTATGATTAAGAAATCCTAATGCAGTCCGAAGTACAATAAATTAAATACTTTAACATTAAATGCTAATATTGTTTGATACTGCATCTTGCCGTGACGCAGCGACAATAGTTGTGATCAGTACAAAGTTGTCAATTTTCATAAACGTATACGAGAGTACGGGCGCGCTCGTATGAACTTGTACGTATAAGAGTGCACTTGGAACGAAATGACACGTTACGAGTTTAATGGTGTGCAAGATTCATTTATTTCTTAGTTTCTTCTCATATGGCACTCTTTTATCATTTTGTTCTCCCTCGTAGATGTATAACACCGTGTCCGAGTACACTTTCATTGGATGCGGGCGTCCGACTTCCGAGTGCACCCGGATCACGTGATATCAAAAAAATTTACCGTGTGCACACAGTACGAGCGCACTGGTATCCTAAAAACTATAGTAAGGTAAAGCTGAATCACCTGCCATAACAATTAACAATACACATCTTTTTTATATTATATAGCCCAAAGATTCATCGTTTTTCGTTTTGTTTAGTTATGTTTAATTTAGTGCAAGGCTATGTGATTTTTAGATTAAGCGGCACGAAGCATTCCACTGTTGTGATTTTAGAATAGCTAGCACTAAGCATTTTCAAACGACTCACTTTTATTTATGTTTTTAATAACACTTTTAACAGGTTTGTATTGATTTTAATTATGTTAATTAGACCAAAGTTAATTTGTTGCCGGATATATTTTTAAAGTATTGCGTAGTTTTGTTAGGTTGATTTTTAAATTTTGTATTCTTTAGATTATTTCGAAAGTTCCATGTTTTAAGCATTTGTTAGTCGAAGTGTGGTTGATTTTAGATCTGTTACAATAAAACTTTGTACTTAATCATCTTGTTTAATTTGTTTAATTCATTTTATCCACATACATATAAAGGTCTAGTGAACCTACATTCGTTATTATCAATAACGTGTATACCTGGAATTGCTTATTATTTTTCTTCAGGAGCTTGTTTAATGGCCACTTCATAACGCTTCAAGGAGTAAGCAAACTGCTTGAACTATTTGGTATTTGCCTTTTTTTTTTTTTTTTTTTTTTTTTTTTTTTATTGCATTTAATGACGAGACGAGCATGCCGTTCGCCTGATGGTAAGCGATACGACCACCCATAAACAGTAGCAACACCATCCAGCACCTTGACTAACAAAGTACTGTGTGGCATTCCACTGCGCTCGTCACCCTGAGACATAAGATGTTAAGTCTCATTATGTCCAGTAGTTATACTGGCTACAATGTCCTTCAAACCGAAACACAACAGTGCATGCACACTGTTGCTTGGCGGTAGAAATAGACATTGCGGTGGTACCCACCCAGACGGCCTCTTACATAATGAGAGACCTACCACCAGTGACATAATGAGAGACCTACCACCAGTGAAAGTAAAAGTTAAAGTAAAAGTTAAAATTTCTAATTATGTATTACCAAGTTTACATCGCATATAGACTGGGTGTAACACTATACTGTCAATCTGAAGCAGATCGATAGAGGAACTCCATGTGAATCGATTTAAAGGCTTATGTTACGTAAAACTCGATTTTATGCCCACTTTGAAAATTTGAAATATAATATACAATACCTACCCCTAGCAGGAATTTACGCGTTAGTATACTATTCGTATCGAGTAAGCTAACCTGTAGTATAACAAATATAATTTCAATAATTAACGTTATAGTATGTCATCCAGCTATGCTATTCACTAAGTGACAATTTCTCGGCTGTACTCGTCGACGAGACAGCCTCTAGTTCGCCTGAGGGCGCAGCGCTGTTTTGAATGGTATTCACTAACACGGTTATGCTCGTCGACGAATTCTAGGCTGTAACGTCGCAGCGCTGTTTCGACGACGAGTTAGGGCTTGAAATAAATTTCTTTAAATTCTGATTCCGGCGCCCCTATTGCCTTAGCGCCTGTGTGCGCCGCACACTTCGCACACAGGGACGGCGCGGCACTGTAGAAGTGACTTATAATGTTGAATGAAAGTCTACTTTACCACTTCGTAATTAAAGCTTAGCAGACCTACGAACATCGCCGAGAAGACTAACAACGCTGACATCTTTCATGTATTACCATCACAACCACCACGACCATTCCTCCAAGAGTGTTCGATTGAGAAGAATAAAAGCATAACTATTAGGAGTCTGACTGTAGGAGTCATGATTTTTTACTTGTATAAGAGTTAAAGTTAGCTTTTACAATAATCATAATAGTTAAAGTGAGATTTTTTTGTGTGTTAATTATAGTATATTAATGCATAATATACGAAAAAAATATCAATCGAAACTAGACAATAATTTCTCTGATTATAATTTATTTTAAAATTACTCTAATAATCATAACAAAGATTTTATTAAACGAGATGTACGCTTATTGTATATGTATTAGACTATGGTGCGTGGTGCGTGGTGCGCGGCGGGCGCGGTGCGCGGTGCCCGTGCAGACCCGTCTGTATGGTGTGTATGTTGCCAACGTCCATACCACGTTGAACATACCGGTTCTCGTCCGATCACCGAAGTTAAGCAACGTCGGGCGCGGTCAGTACTTGGATGGGTGACCGCCTGGGAACACCGCGTGATGTTGGCTTTTTGCTACTGTTGCATAGTGCATAGTGCATAGTGCATACAATACTATTTGTACCACCTACATACACACATACATAATATTTTTAGTTTAGTTTATTTTTGCATTTGGTTAGTGTTATGTGAGTTCGTTTTGTCTGTTGTTTGTGTGTTTTTTTTTTTTTTTTTTCGGTAGGCGATCCTGCAGTCAACACCGGGGGAAACCTGCGAATGGGATACTGGAGTCCCCCGGCTTGACGACTGCAGGGGCCTGGGAAGGAAGCGGAAAAGGATGATGGAAGGAAAGGTGGGGAGTGGAGAAAGGTTCTCAGGATGGGCGGAAAGGAAAAGGGTGCCAGGAAATGTTCGCGGGCCCTTTTAGGCCTCAATGTGTTATGCAACCAAGAGGTATACACACTGACTGTGTGCCTCGGCCCACGACTAATGTTCCCCCGCGCATGGGCGTGCATTGGGTGTGAAGACCCAAAGCACAAGAATTGCCTCGGGGGGCGTTGTTTGTGTGTTAGTAGTTAGCAGTAAGTACATGTAGGGACTAGGGGTAGGTATATGTATTAGACTATGGTGCGTGGTGCGTGGTGCGCGGCGGGCGCGGTGCGCGGTGCCCGTGCAGACCCGTCTGTATGGTGTGTGTGTTGCCAACGTCCATACCACGTTGAACATACCGGTTCTCGTCCGATCACCGAAGTTAAGCAACGTCGGGCGCGGTCAGTACTTGGATGGGTGACCGCCTGGGAACACCGCGTGATGTTGGCTTTTTGCTACTGTTGCATAGTGCATAGTGCATAGTGCATACAATACTATTTGTACCACCTACATACACACATACATAATATTTTTAGTTTAGTTTATTTTTGCATTTGGTTAGTGTTATGTGAGTTCGTTTTGTCTGTTGTTTGTGTGTTAGTAGTTAGCAGTAAGTACATGTAGGGACTAGGGGTAGGTATATGTATTAGACTATGGTGCGTGGTGCGTGGTGTGCGGCGGGCGCGGTGCGCGGTGCCCGTGCAGACCCGTCTGTATGGTGTGTGTGTTGCCAACGTCCATACCACGTTGAACATACCGGTTCTCGTCCGATCACCGAAGTTAAGCAACGTCGGGCGCGGTCAGTACTTGGATGGGTGACCGCCTGGGAACACCGCGTGATGTTGGCTTTTTGCTACTGTTGCATAGTGCATAGTGCATACAATACTATTTGTACCACCTACTGTTACGTTGCATTAATAATATTAAAACCTCAACGAACAAAAGTAGGTATATTTAAATAAATCAGCTGTACAATTATTGAGTTCTCTAGGGCTGGATCCGTTTGAGGGTCATCTATATCAAATAGTGCTATCTTCCCGCTAGCTCACTTCCCTCGGTAATCGCGCGACGCGACGCGTAGGTTGTGGCGGCTGATCAGGTAGGTAGGTCGGCCGATGCTGACGACCGATGGTACGATGTACCGCAACAGGTTCCCCCTTATTACGGCAGACTCCGAAGCAGGAACGAAATAGTCCGTGTTAATAATTAACCCGGTACGGAAAACCCTGAAAATCACGGTAACAGATGTTTTTCAAAATGTCCACTTTAAAACCTTGACTGCAACATGGATGTTAACGGTCTGACGCGACTCCCGTATGAAAGCAAAACTAAGCGGGGAGACGAACATGGCATTAACTAAATAGCAATCCAGATGAGGCAGTCAAGGTATAAGGCAAGGCAAAGCAGAAGGACCTAATTAATATATTTTTTTTACATATAAAGAAATTTCTATGAACCGATTACGGAAATTTTCTACAAGCAACATATTTAGCAGCTAATAAGTTAATAATAATATTGGCTTACAAGCGCAATTAATAATACAAGACAATCTATAAATGTTCAATCTATTAGTGCGAATCACAACGTACAGAATTCGAAAGTCATGACAAGGTCATACAAACTAAATACTTTGATACATATGTAGTAGAAATTATGGCAAAGCGAGCATAAATATATTCCAACAACTTACCCAATTACGGGGTTCACAACACTAATAACAATTTATAATTTTAAAATAGTGTAGTTAAATAATTATAATATTCGAGTTAAGTGGTAGGCGCTTGCGCTGACAATCCAGTCTCGCTATCTGTGACGCTGAATGACGAAGCAACTGTGACGTAGCTCGCAGCCCCTGTTCGACGCATCACTCGCGCGTTTTAGCCGCGTGGACAAAGGTCTTATAATTTTAAATGTTGCCCGAGTAATAATTAACAGTCACACTGAATTTTAAATTAAAGTTTTGTTCACGGAGGCGTGACAGTACCCCCCTCTTTAGAGAAGGAGTTTACCTGGGTAAATTCCGAAACTCCACACAAGGTTACGTTTATCCTATAGACCTAAATTAAATTAAGAGGATGATAAACTTAACTTTAAATCTTTAATGTGCCAGGCTCCGATATTACGACCCGCGAAATCCTCCAAAATGTAGACCAGGGGAGAACGCTTGGCTGTGACACGGCATTTCTCGTACTTAGGGGCAAGCTTCTTTGTGAAAAACGCACCTTTGTCGCTTTGGAAAAAACATTTTTTCCAAACGATATCGCCAACGTTAAATTCGGCGTCTTTTCTTCTAAGATTGTAACGCTGCGTTGCTTTCTTATGACTATAGTATAAGGATTTCTGGACATTATTGAAAATATCGGCAAGGTATCCTAAATTTTCTGCATAATCGTCCCTTGGTAAGAAAACGTAATTTGAGACAGAATCGTTATCAACATAATGTGATCCACAGGTAACAAGTTCACGCCCGTGCACTAAAAAAGAAGGTGTGTAACGGGTCACTTCATTTACAGAATTATTCATTGCGAATTGTATTTTGGGTATGCATACGTCCCAAGCCCTATGGTCATTATTTATTAATGTAGAAATTGCAGAAATTATAGTTTTATTATATCTCTCCACAGTGTTAACCTGTGGGGTATATTTAGGTAACAAATTGATATTAGGTATCTTATACTTAGATAACAATGTGTCTAGCTGGCGACTGATAAATTGGGACCCATTGTCCATTAAGACTGTTTGAGGAATGCCGTGTACCAGAAAAACGTTGTCTTCCAGTATCTTACATATAGCAGTAGAGGTAGCTTGTCGTAATGGAAATAGCAAGCAATATTTAGAGAAACAGCAAGTTACGACGAATATGTAGCTATTCTGTTTCCTGCTGGTAGGCAGGGGTCCAATAAAATCAATAGAAATAGTCTGGAATGGCCGCGAACAATTTTTAGGGCGTCCCATCTTTCCTAAAGTACCATGTGTTGCTTGTTTATACGCAAGACAGGTCTGGCAGTTAGATATGTATTTGACTACATCGCTGTACATGCCTGGCCAGTAATACTTTAAGAGTAACCGGCGATAAGTTTTAAAAATACCAAAATGTGCGGATGTTGGCGTGGCATGATTAGAATCGATAATATCTTTACGGCACTCTTTGGGTATAACCTCTTTCCAGCTGAACTCAGATACTAAGGGGTTATTACTTTTCATGTAACGATATAATATATTATGTTCTACCCGATAATTAGGAAAACGTGCGGGCGAGTGTGAACAGCCATTAATGATGTTGAGGTACCAATCATCATTAATTTCAGGCGCTGAGGAAGACGTATTAGTGGGGGAGGTACCAAGTTGGGTGTTACAAGTCGAAGAGCTAGGACCGATGGCATAAGTAGAGGAGTCAGAGATTTTTGATACCGGACATCTAGATAACGCGTCGGGAATTATATTTTCTGTACCACGACGATGCTTAATTTCAAAATTAAAGGATGACAAACGGACACCCCATCTAGCTAGACGCCCCGAAGGATTGGAAAGTGAAATAAACCACTTTAGTGCAGAATGGTCAGTAAAAACGTTGAACGTTTTGCCATTCTCTAGGTAACAGCGCCAGTGTTCGAGCGCAATCAGAACCGCGAGGGTTTCTCTTTCTGTAACGCTATAATTACGTTCAGGGCCAGAAAGAGACCTGCTCATGTAGGCCACAGGATGTTCGATACCGTCAACAGTTTGTGAAAGCATTGCGCCTATGCCAAAGTCACTGGCGTCTGTATGAACATCAAAGGGTAAATCGTAATTTGGGCAAGCTAAAATAGGTGCCATAACTAACATAGATTTGAGTTCTTTAAATGCTTCATCAGCTTCAGTAGTCCAAAGAAACGGTGGAGATGTTTTTTTAGTGGATGTAAGTCTATTAAGTGGACCAGCTATAGTACTGAAATTCGGAATAAAACGCCTGTACCAGGAAGCCGTTCCTAAAAAACGCTTGACTTCTTTTTTAGTGGTGGGAGTAGGAAACTTCAAAATAGCCTCTACCTTTTCTGGGTCAGTCCGTAGGCCATGCTCATTCACAACATATCCTAGATAACGTAACTCATTACGAAAAAACTGGCACTTATTGAGATTGATAGTAAGATTAGCCTTACTGAGTTTATTACGCACACGTTCTAATAGAGCCATGTGCTCTTCAAAAGTTTTGCTTACAATAATTATGTCATCTAAGTAACAGAAAACTTTTAACTCGAATTCAGGGCCGAAAAGAAGATCTACCAGCCTTTGTTGTGTTGCTGGGGCGTTCGATAATCCAAAAGCTGTTACTTTAAACTGTAGAGAACCGCGACCCGGGACATAAAAAGCAGTTTTCTCGCGATCAGGTTCATTAATAGGGATTTGCCAAAAGGCTTTAGAGAGATCAAGACTGGAAAGAAAACGCGATTCCCTTAAGTTATCCAGGATTTCTGATACGTAGGGCAGATTATATGCGTCCTTTTTAGTTATTGAATTTAATTTTCTACTATCTAAGCAAAAACGAAGCTTCCCATCTTTCTTACCAACCACCAAAACAGGCGAGGACCAAGGACTCTCACAAGGCTCGATTACGTCAAGGGACAACATTTCGTCTACTTGGTCGGTGATGATACGCTGTTTCTCTGGAGACATTCGGTAGTATCTTTGCTTTATAGGTGCCGCATTACCCGTATCAATTTTGTGAGTTATAATGTGTGTTCTGCCGAGGCCTTTATGTTCAAACGAAATATCTTTAAATTTGTTTACTACCTCATCGGCTAATTGCTTTTGGCTGTTACTTAGGTTATCGTAAGACTGAATATGGTTAGAAGTTGATATTTCTATAATCTTAGGGTCATCCTTCGACAAAAACTTTACTTCAGATAGGTTATTAGGGAAAATTTTAAATGTCCTTAAAAAATCAATTCCCAAAATTAATGAAATTTTTATCTGGGGAATTACATGAGCTTTAACAATTGCAGATGTGTTACGAAAAACAATCGGTAAATCCATAACGCCTATGGATCGCATTTTCTCACCACCAGCAGCTGTAACTGAAATGGTCTCCTTTTCATCAATTTTGAATCCATATTTAAATAATAAATTGTGAGAGTTATTCCCCAGTATAGTTACTACTGAACCAGAATCTAGCAGGCCGAATATTGATAAAGAATCGCAATTACTAATAACAGTTTTAATATAGGGACGGGGATCATTAATTGGTTTTGATTGTAGGATTGTAGCTACGTTATAGGTTTGAGAAAATGTTTTTACAAACTTTAGCCAGTCATCCCAATCTGACTGGTTAAAATATGATTGGTTTCTACAATCCAAACTATTTAGTTTTTTGATAATTTGTGATTTGGGTAATTAGGTGGTTTGACACAATCTGGACATGACGGGTAAGTGACATCTTTCTTTCCACATTTAAAACATATCAAGAACTTTGGTACCTTACAATGTTTCAAGGAATGGTCGTTTGTACGGCACCGAGGACAGTAGGTACGTTTAATATTATGACTTACAGCATCGACCGTTGTGTCTGTGGCATCATTAACGAGGTAAGTATAATTATTTGTTTTAGCTAGATGGTAGTTTTGTCTTTCTTGTATAGGCTTGTAGTTTGAGTTACAGTTAGGTTTGTAAAGTGTGTTATTAGCAAATGATTTATTATGTGCAGTGCTCGGTCTATAGTTGTAGGCAAAATCTGGAGCAAGAGTATCAGCGGTGACCTTTGGAGGTTCCCGAAACTGCGAAAGTCTAGATTGAAAATTTTCAAAATTTCTACATTGGTTTCTTAGGACTTCAATGGTGTTAATCTCAGGGCAACTTGCTAAGATAGTAGCATAACAAGGCCTTATATTATGCAGTAAAATCTCTAGCTTTTCATCCTCAGAGATTATACGAGATAATCGAGAAAACATACCATGCATAATTGCTAAGTAAACTGTAATGTTTTCGGTTTCGCCTTGTGAACGTGAACGAATTTCGGACATTAGCCGATAATCATAGTCGAATTGACTAAAATCCTGCTTTAATAAGGCTACTACGTCGCTCCAGGAATCCACTTTATCACGAATACTACGGTACCAGTGGAGAGCGTTATCAGTGAAAATTTCTGCAGCAAAGGACAATACTTTATCGGCAGTAATATTACGGGCTAGAATAAACTCGTCCACTTTCTGAATAAATGCCCGAACACATGTTTTGCCATCATATTTCAACTTATGCAAGTCGGTACTTATTCCCCGATCGCAAGTTACTTTAATGGTAGAGGTATTTAAGGTATCTTTTGCAATACTATCATCAGGCAAATCAGTGGACGCTGCAGTGCATGATGTTGTTGGGGTTAGTTTAGCAAGCTCTCTACATTGACATTGAAATTCTTTATTTATATCATCAAGTGAATTTTGATCTTCGGAAGTAATAGGTGAAATTCTAGCTAATCGGTGATACAGATGGTTCAGTAAATTTTCTGTACGAAGGAAAAGATTTTTATCAAAATTAGTTCGCAATTTACTTAAAAAAATTTTACTCTTTAGGAGACTTTCTTTAGCTCCCTCTAAATCCTCGCGAGCGTCGAGATGCGATTCCAGTATGTCTTCCGACGTGAAACCGCGGCAAAGTTTTGAAATTTGTTTCCTTAATTCCACAACACTATCGCGAGGATTGTCACCACGCAAGCCTACCTCGTACTCTAGTTCCGACTTTTGTAGTGAGAGGAACTTGATATTATGAGACATAATTAAAATGAATTAGGTAAGCTGTTCAGATATATTATGTATTGAAATAAGCGGAAAATAAGCAGCGAGTACACCTTTAACCGAAAAAGAAAACTGTGGTCCGTTCCGTTACATATATTAACTATTTATATCAAACGATTCTATTGTTTGTCAGTATAATAAAAAAACTTATAATATGACGGTTAAACCAAAAATCAATGAAAATTGATAAATTGAAAATATTATAGGTACTTATAATATAGGATTCACCCAATGAGTATACCTTACAAAGAGACCATACTTGTGATGTAGTATACTAATTAGTTGAGTAAATAAACAAAAGAAACATGAATCGCTTTACAAAAAAAAACCAAGAGCACCAACACCAAGAAAATCTAAGCAGTTATACCGGTAGTAATATAAATGACCCTCAGAACCACAATAGTGGGCGCCACTGTTACGTTGCATTAATAATATTAAAACCTCAACGAACAAAAGTAGGTATATTTAAATAAATCAGCTGTACAATTATTGAGTTCTCTAGGGCTGGATCCGTTTGAGGGTCATCTATATCAAATAGTGCTATCTTCCCGCTAGCTCACTTCCCTCGGTAATCGCGCGACGCGACGCGTAGGTTGTGGCGGCTGATCAGGTAGGTAGGTCGGCCGATGCTGACGACCGATGGTACGATGTACCGCAACAGGTTCCCCCTTATTACGGCAGACTCCGAAGCAGGAACGAAATAGTCCGTGTTAATAATTAACCCGGTACGGAAAACCCTGAAAATCACGGTAACAGATGTTTTTCAAAATGTCCACTTTAAAACCTTGACTGCAACATGGATGTTAACGGTCTGACGCGACTCCCGTATGAAAGCAAAACTAAGCGGGGAGACGAACATGGCATTAACTAAATAGCAATCCAGATGAGGCAGTCAAGGTATAAGGCAAGGCAAAGCAGAAGGACCTAATTAATATATTTTTTTTACATATAAAGAAATTTCTATGAACCGATTACGGAAATTTTCTACAAGCAACATATTTAGCAGCTAATAAGTTAATAATAATATTGGCTTACAAGCGCAATTAATAATACAAGACAATCTATAAATGTTCAATCTATTAGTGCGAATCACAACGTACAGAATTCGAAAGTCATGACAAGGTCATACAAACTAAATACTTTGATACATATCGACGGTTAACGGCCAAAACGTCGTAAGCGACATTTTTTACGAAATAGAGTTATATATACCGTTAGAATCGGCTTTTTTTTCTCCGTCATTTGGTCTAAGTTTCATGACGCTACAAGAATTTTTTTGTCGCTTAAGCGGGCACAAATTTAGGGCAATACCATTAAATTTGTCGTCGTAAACGACGGACTTATTTATGTTTTTTTTTATTATAGTAGTTGGACGAAAACAGTTCTTCAAAATTGACAGTTATGCTATTTAGGCTTTATGTAAAATATTGTTTCTTGCACGTTAACCTGTTTGGGCTGGAATCATTTTTTACAAAGAAATAGATTACTCCAATTTTGCTTACATATTCTTGGTCTAAATTTCTGCTTAGGACATTAGGTCTCATTCTTAGAAAAAAATAATTTTCATTTAATACGTTTAGACCGAATTTTCAAGACTTTATTTGGCGTTTAGTCCTTTTTTTTCGAGTCCCTATGTCAATTATCCATGACGCTTAATATAAATCGCTCAAACAAACCTCACCTAAAATATTGTCGCTTATCCTTTTTTTTCCCCCCGATAAATTTTAACAGAATGGTGGTTAGATAAAAAGGTAAAACGAAAATTAATAGTTAACCCAATTCGAATAAATCTAATCGTGAAGAATTTGGCGATTGGCTTGTCCAACAAAAATGAAACTCTTTCACTCGTTTGAATCAAATGGGGTTATAGTTGAACAGCGAACATCCAGTGCTCACACGACTACGGCATAAGCACCACATGTGCGCGTGAGTCATTTTGGCACGCGGTCTTGTGTCTACGTAAACTGTTAAAAAGGTAAGTTCATAGTTTGTCTTATTGATAATAATTGTATGTAAGTATTGCCATTTATTTATTTAGATATAAATCACACATAACAATATGAGTGGTTAAATGCGTATACGCTATATTAGTTTTTGAATGTTTTATTTGTTAGGTAGCTTTGCTATGCTTTGATTTGGTTGTGATCATCATTATTTTAGCTAGAAAACGAAATATAAGTGTATGTATACTGTATCTTTAGAACAGGTGGTAACAGGTAGCGCAACTTGATGAAGACTAAGATTACTCCATATTCAGGGGATCACGACCCTCAGCACTGAGGAAAACGATGCAAGGAGGAGGAGGAGATACAATTTTCCTGTGTTACTGTAACGATTTTATTGAGATAAAAAACATTCTGCTAGGAAGCTTATTCACTCATTTTGAACGCTTTAGTGTATTGGTGATGTAATGTCATTATTGTATTGCGGTACAACTCTCATGCTCAGCTCTCGGATTCGATTCCTGGGTCGAGTAAAATAATATTTTGATTTTATGCTCAGTATCAGCCTGGTAAATGGCAATTGACTCGCCCCCTATTACATGGGACCTAACATAGCTGGGTGAAAAATTGCTGTGAGAACACCTCTGCCTACCTTCGAATGTAAGTAAGTAGAATGTATACTATTGTATATGTGCCTATATACCTCGCTATTACATAGTATTAGTGACGTCTTGAAAAACACTTGATTAGTAATTGGTAGATTGTTAGGACACCTTATCTTCTAGTCCTGGAGAGCATCCTTGATGTTTCAGCACTTGTTAGATTGTGATATTGTACCTATTATATAATACTATACAATATTATATAGACAAAATAACCCCCGACACAAAAATCTCTAAAAAGTAAAATAATAAAAGTGTCTTTGTCGTTAAGTACCTAGTAATATTTTGACACAAGCATTGTCGCGTCGGGGGACTGCTAAAGAAGTATTTTCGTCTCCCTAGTCCTGAATTCGGTCCCCCGACATGAAGACGCTTAGCTCAAACTATTACTAGGTACTTAAACGACAAAGACACTTTTATTATTTTACTTTTTAAAGATTTTTGTGTCGGGGGTTATTTTAATTTTTATTTCAAACTTTTTAAATTACTTTATTCTCCATCATGGGGCCTTGATAATCAACTATCTAACACTTACTCGACGAGACCATCCTTATGAGACCAAACGCGCTATATCTGCTATAAGTTGCTAAGGAGTTGGGTATCCCGCAGAATACTTGATGCTGCAGCATCAGCTCATGTTTAAAAATATTGCCGAAGTCACAGTACTCCAAATTTAAATTTAATCGGGCTTTTTAAATTGGAAACGAGCAGATAATCTTCAAACGCCTGAACAGATCTTCATAAATTATAGCTAAGAACCATCGTGATCATATCAGCTTTCAAACAAAAAAAAAACGCGTCTAGATTGGTCTATTCGTTTGAGAGCTACGATGCGCCAGACAAACATACAGATACACATCCTAAACTTATAACAACCCGCTATTGTGTCGGGGGTTAAAAATTTAAGTACTTAAATCATAATGTATCGCTTTGGATAGTTATCTGTAGTAGTATTAATATAGGTGTATACCTAATTAGTTTAGTTACATACACCCATTTAGTACGTAAACCCATAGAGTATAGATGTTGCGCGACTTCATCCGCGTGAAAGACATTTCACGGTGTAAAAATCCTACTGTGTACTTTTCACTGTAGCTATCCATAGCGTTATCGGTACGACGCCATCAACATCACTGCCTCGGTGGCGTAGTTGTATTACGGTACGACTGCAATGCTGAGGTCTCGGGTTCGATCCCCGGGTCGGGCAAAGTGATATTGGATTTTTCTATTTAGTATCAGCCCGGAGTCTGGAATTTGTGCCCGATATGGCGATAGGCTCGCCCCCATCACATCATGGGACGGAATACGCTCGGCGAAAAGTGGGTGCACTAGTTGCGCCTCTGCCTACCCCTTCCGGGATGAAAGGCGTGAGTATGCGTATGCCATCAACATCAATTACTATACTCAGATAAAAAAAAAAACAAATATTGCCTACGAGTGCAATTAACCATGATTAAAAGTAGCATAACATACGCTAATCTGATATGGTCTATGTCTGTGCCATATATTATGCAAATCCATTCAGCAGTTTGTGTTTATTTCTCACAAACATCCAAATTCATACAAACTTTCGCATTAATATTAATAATTATTATTATATTATAGTAAGACAAGATTTTTCCGTTTCAGGCAGCCCATTTTGTCTCAAAAACATCGTGCCGGACATTATCGGCAAAGCATTACATAAATCAAACATATGCCTCCATACTCGAAGAAAACTTTATTTCGATAATATAGAGAAAATAAAGACTGATTTAAGAAAAACAATATTTTTTTTATATCCCAGGTCTCTGGGTGTAGATCCTATGGAATTATGGTTATTTTATAAGAAAATCACACAAAGTGCTTTCTTGTTTTTTAAGGAGCTGAATGTAAGTTTTATAAACTGTTCATTTATTACAATTTCCCTGTCTGTTTGTCACTACCCAAGAGTCGGTTATATGATATTTCGTGCTACTTGATAAACAAAAAAACTCACAGTATGCTCTTTTTCCATCATTTAAACAAAATGAAAAAGGCAGTAACATCATTTAGGCTGGAAGAGGATCAGTGAGTTGTTTCATTTACGACGTTCTTCCTGTTAGTAAAATCAGGTACATTTGAGGGTAAGCGACAGTAAATAGTGTTAAAACGGTGATTTATATTAATTTAACAATGCAGTTTTGAAGAAAACCATTTAAAAGCTATATGGTTAAAATTTGAAACTTTTGGAATCAAAGGAAAAATTTATATGATTTTTTTTCGGTTATTTTCAACTTTAAACCACTCTCCTGTAAAATTTGTAAAGTGGCGGTTATCCCCTTTTGGCCGTTAACCGTCGATATGTAGTAGAAATTATGGCAAAGCGAGCATAAATATATTCCAACAACTTACCCAATTACGGGGTTCACAACACTAATAACAATTTATAATTTTAAAATAGTGTAGTTAAATAATTATAATATTCGAGTTAAGTGGTAGGCGCTTGCGCTGACAATCCAGTCTCGCTATCTGTGACGCTGAATGACGAAGCAACTGTGACGTAGCTCGCAGCCCCTGTTCGACGCATCACTCGCGCGTTTTAGCCGCGTGGACAAAGGTCTTATAATTTTAAATGTTGCCCGAGTAATAATTAACAGTCACACTGAATTTTAAATTAAAGTTTTGTTCACGGAGGCGTGACAGTAATACACACATACATAATATTTTTAGTTTAGTTTATTTTTGCATTTGGTTAGTGTTATGTGAGTTCGTTTTGTCTGTTGTTTGTGTGTTAGTAGTTAGCAGTAAGTACATGTAGGGACTAGGGGTAGGTATATGTATTAGGCTATGGTGCGTGGTGCGTGGTGCGCGGCGGGCGCGGTGCGCGGTGCCCGTGCAGACCCGTCTGTATGGTGTGTGTGTTGCCAACGTCCATACCACGTTGAACATACCGGTTCTCGTCCGATCACCGAAGTTAAGCAACGTCGGGCGCGGTCAGTACTTGGATGGGTGACCGCCTGGGAACACCGCGTGATGTTGGCTTTTTGCTACTGTTGCATAGTGCATAGTGCATACAATACTATTTGTACCACCTACATACACACATACATAATATTTTTAGTTTAGTTTATTTTTGCATTTGGTTAGTGTTATGTGAGTTCGTTTTGTCTGATGTTTGTGTGTTAGTAGTTAGTAGTAAGTACATGTAGGGACTAGGGGTAGGTATATGTATTAGACTATGGTGCGTGGTGCGTGGTGTGCGGCAGCGCGGCGGGCGCGGTGCGCGGTGCCCGTGCAGACCCGTCTGTATGAAGTGTGTGTTGCCAACGTCCATACCACGTTGAACATACCGGTTCTCGTCCGATCACCGAAGTTAAGCAACGTCGGGCGCGGTCAGTACTTGGATGGGTGACCGCCTGGGAACACCGCGTGATGTTGGCTTTTTGCTACTGTTGCATAGTGCATAGTGCATACAATACTATTTGTACCACCTACATACACACATACATAATATTTTTAGTTTAGTTTATTTTTGCATTTGGTTAGTGTTATGTGAGTTCGTTTTGTCTGTTGTTTGTGTGTTAGTAGTTAGCAGTAAGTACATGTAGGGACTAGGGGTAGGTATATGTATTAGACTATGGTGCGTGGTGCGTGGTGTGCGGCGGGCGCGGTGCGCGGTGCCCGTGCAGACCCGTCTGTATGGTGTGTGTGTTGCCAACGTCCATACCACGTTGAACATACCGGTTCTCGTCCGATCACCGAAGTTAAGCAACGTCGGGCGCGGTCAGTACTTGGATGGGTGACCGCCTGGGAACACCGCGTGATGTTGGCTTTTTGCTACTGTTGCATAGTGCATAGTGCATACAATACTATTTGTACCACCTACATACACACATACATAATATTTTTAGTTAAGTTTATTTTTGCATTTGGTTAGTGTTATGTGAGTTCGTTTTGTCTGTTGTTTGTGTGTTAGTAGTTAGCAGTAAGTACATGTAGGGACTAGGGGTAGGTATATGTATTAGACTATGGTGCGTGGTGCGTGGTGCGCGGCGGGCGCGGTGCGCGGTGCCCGTGCAGACCCGTCTGTATGGAGTGTGTGTTGCCAACGTCCATACCACGTTGAACATACCGGTTCTCGTCCGATCACCGAAGTTAAGCAACGTCGGGCGCGGTCAGTACTTGGATGGGTGACCGCCTGGGAACACCGCGTGATGTTTGCTTTTTGCTACTGTTGCATAGTGCATAGTGCATACAATACTATTTGTACCACCTACATACACACATACATAATATTTTTAGTTTAGTTTATTTTTGCATTTGGTTAGTGTTATGTGAGTTCGTTTTGTCTGTTGTTTGTGTGTTAGTAGTTAGCAGTAAGTACATGTAGGGACTAGGGGTAGGTATATGTATTAGACTATGGTGCGTGGTGCGTGGTGTGCGGCGGGCGCGGTGCGCGATGCCCGTGCAGACCCGTCTGTATGGTGTGTGTGTTGCCAACGTCCATACCACGTTGAACATACCGGTTCTCGTCCGATCACCGAAGTTAAGCAACGTCGGGCGCGGTCAGTACTTGGATGGGTGACCGCCTGGGAACACCGCGTGATGTTGGCTTTTTGCTACTGTTGCATAGTGCATAGTGCATACAATACTATTTGTACCACCTACATACACACATACATAATATTTTTAGTTTAGTTTATTTTTGCATTTGGTTAGTGTTATGTGAGTTCGTTTTGTCTGTTGTTTGTGTGTTAGTAGTTAGCAGTAAGTACATGTAGGGACTAGGGGTAGGTATATGTATTAGACTATGGTGCGTGGTGCGTGGTGTGCGGCGGGCGCGGTGCGCGGTGCCCGTGCAGACCCGTCTGTATGGTGTGTGTGTTGCCAACGTCCATACCACGTTGAACATACCGGTTCTCGTCCGATCACCGAAGTTAAGCAACGTCGGGCGCGGTCAGTACTTGGATGGGTGACCGCCTGGGAACACCGCGTGATGTTGGCTTTTTGCTACTGTTGCATAGTGCATAGTGCATAGTGCATACAATACTATTTGTACCACCTACATACACACATACATAATATTTTTAGTTTAGTTTATTTTTGCATTTGGTTAGTGTTATGTGAGTTCGTTTTGTCTGTTGTTTGTGTGTTAGTAGTTAGCAGTAAGTACATGTAGGGACTAGGGGTAGGTATATGTATTAGACTATGGTGCGTGGTGCGTGGTGTGCGGCGGGCGCGGTGCGCGGTGCCCGTGCAGACCCGTCTGTATGGTGTGTGTGTTGCCAACGTCCATAACACGTTGAACATACCGGTTCTCATCCGATCACCGAAGTTAAGCAACGTCGGGCGCGGTCAGTACTTGGATGGGTGACCGCCTGGGAACACCGCGTGATGTTGGCTTTTTGCTACTGTTGCATAGTGCATAGTGCATACAATACTATTTGTACCACCTACATACACACATACATAATATTTTTAGTTTAGTTTATTTTTGCATTTGGTTAGTGTTATGTGAGTTCGTTTTGTCTGTTGTTTGTGTGTTAGTAGTTAGCAGTAAGTACATGTAGGGACTAGGGGTAGGTATATGTATTAGGCTATGGTGCGTGGTGCGTGGTGCGCGGCGGGCGCGGTGCGCGGTGCCCGTGCAGACCCGTCTGTATGGTGTGTGTGTTGCCAACGTCCATACCACGTTGAACATACCGGTTCTCGTCCGATCACCGAAGTTAAGCAACGTCGGGCGCGGTCAGTACTTGGATGGGTGACCGCCTGGGAACACCGCGTGATGTTGGCTTTTTGCTACTGCTGCATAGTGCATAGTGCATAGTGCATACAATACTATTTGTACCACCTACATACACACATACATAATATTTTTAGTTTAGTTTATTTTTGCATTTGGTTAGTGTTATGTGAGTTCGTTTTGTCTGTTGTTTGTGTGTTAGTAGTTAGCAGTAAGTACATGTAGGGACTAGGGGTAGGTATATGTATTAGACTATGGTGCGTGGTGCGTGGTGTGCGGCGGGCGCGGTGCGCGGTGCCCGTGCAGACCCGTCTGTATGGTGTGTGTGTTGCCAACGTCCATACCACGTTGAACATACCGGTTCTCGTCCGATCACCGAAGTTAAGCAACGTCGGGCGCGGTCAGTACTTGGATGGGTGACCGCCTGGGAACACCGCGTGATGTTGGCTTTTTGCTACTGTTGCATAGTGCATAGTGCATAGTGCATACAATACTATTTGTACCACCTACATACACACATCCTACTAATATTATAAACGCGAAAGTTTGTAAGAATGGATGTATGGATGTTTGTTACTCTTTCACGCAAAAACTACTCAACGGATTTCGATGAAATTTGGCACACGGGTAGATTATATCCTGGATTAACACATAGGCTACTTTTTATCCCGGGAAAATATAAAGCGGGACTTTTATTCCGGATTTTATTTTCTCGCGAGTCGAGCCGTCACAGCCAAACCACTAAACCGATTACGATGCATTTTGGTAGGGAGATAGTTTAAGACCCTGGAATGGATCTAGGCTACTTCTTATCCCGGGAAAATTAAAACCGGGACTTTAATCCCAGAAAATCGTTTTCTGCGAGTGGAACCGCAATAAAATAAGTATGGACATAGTTTGAGATCCAGAAAAGGACATAGGCTACTTTTATCCCGGAAAAACATACACCGGGAATTTTATCCCGGTTTTTTTTCTCGCAGTTTTGTATCTTTTTATTTTTAAGGATATGTCCTTACATCACTACTTATTATAAAACAAAGTCCCCTATCGCATCTGTTTGTCTCTTTAACGCGATAAACTCAAACACTACCGAACGGATTTTCATTATTTTTTCACCAATGGTCGGTGTGATTCAAGAGGAAGGTTTATGCGTATCCTACTATAATATTATAAACGCGAAAGTTTGTAAGAATGTATGGATGTATGTTTGTTACTCTTTGACGCTAAAACGACTTAACGGATTTCGATGAAATTTGGCACACGGGTAGATCATGTCCTGGATTAAAACTTAGGCTACATTTTATCCCGGGAAAATATAAAGCGGGATTTTTATCCCGGAAAAACTTTTATAGCCCGAGATATCTTCACGACTACACGCAGGATGCGTTCACTTACGTGCCTAACTACGGAAGGCCTGATCTGTTCATTACAATGACATGTAATTCCTCCTGGCCAGAAATCTCTAAAGAGCTCATTCTAGGTCAAAATTCAATGGACAGACATGACTTAACAGCCAAAGTATTTAAAATAAAAATTCAAAAATTAGTTGCTCTACTTGCAAAAGGTAAAATATTTGGTGATATGAAGTGCTTCATGTACTCGATCGAGTGGCAGAAAAGAGGCTTGCCTCACGTGCACTTACTGCTATGGTTGATGGAAAAGTTAAGCCCTAACCAAATTGACGAAGTCATAAATGCAGAGATACCAAACCCAGAAACTGATCGAAAGCTCTATGAGACTGTGACCAAAAATATGATTCATGGTCCCTGTGGTGCACTAAATCCGTCATCACCATACATGAGGGAAGGCAAATGTACCAAAAAGTATCCAAGGGTATCAAAGGGCGCTTTTAAAAGATACTCAAACCAACGACAAAGGCTATCTCTGTATAGGCGTAGAGCACCAGAAGATGGCGGCCGTACAATAATTAAAAAAATCCGAGATGGAACACAGGAAGTATTGGTTGACAATAGCTGGATTGTCCCATATTCTCCTCTTCTCATCAAAATTTTTAATTGCCATATAAATGTAGAGTTCTGCAATACGGTACAGGCGATAAAATATATTTGTAAATATATCAACAAAGGTAGCGATCAGGTTATTTTTAACATCCGACAGCAAGGGAATGTTCATATTGACTCGAGAGATGAGGTGCAAACATTTCGAGCCGGTCGATATGTTAGTAGTAACGAAGCAGCGTGGCGGATTTTGGGTTTGCCTCTGCATGAGAGACACCCAACAGTCACTCATCTTGCGGTACATCTGCCCAATGGTCAGCGGATTTATTTCACTGAAAACAATTTTAGAGAGAGAATGGCCGCACCACCTAAGACGACACTTACTGCATTCTTCCTACTTTGCCAAAATGACGCATTTGCAAAAACATTACTTTATGTTGACGTACCCCGCTACTATACGTGGAACGTGTCGTTGAAAGAATGGAAACGTCGTTTACAAGGAACATCTATCGACGGCTGGTCAGGTGTGAAGGCAGGAGATGCTCTTGGGCGCATTTACACAGTGCACGTTAGTAACTTCGAATGTTACTGTTTGCGAATGCTGCTTAATGTAATACAGGGCCCCACTAACTTTTCGGATCTAAAAACAGTTGACGGCCAAGAACTTGAAACTTTTCGACAAGCGTGTGAGAAGTTGGGGTTGTTGGAAGATGACAACCACTGGGATGCCACAATGGAAGAGGCCATGCTGTGTCGCTCTCCTTCACAAATAAGGGAGCTATTTGCAATATTGATATGCACTTGCAGTTTATCCAATCCTCTTCAACTATGGGATAAGTATAAAACTGCATTATCAGAAGATATCTTGCACAGATTTGAAAAGATGGATCAAGTCAACAATAATCTATGTTTGAATGAAGCACTGAGCCTTATAGAGGACAAAATAATGACAATTTCCGGAAAGAAATTGTCCGACTTCGGTATGCCCATACCACAGCGTCAAGGAGAGCTGTCGACCGATTTGATCAAAGAGCTAAGCTACGATACCGCTTTATTAGATGCTCAGGTCAGCGAAACTGAGCCACGCCTACTACCCGAGCAAAAGGAAATTTATAACAAAATATTACAACGAGTTGAGCTTGGTGAAGGCGGCCTTTTTTTTCTTGATGCCCCGGGGGTACAGGCAAAACATTTTTGCTTAATTTGCTTCTAGCAAAAATTCGTAAGGACCGTAATGTTGCATTAGCAGTGGCTTCCTCTGGGATCGCTGCTACATTACTGAGAGGTGGACGGACGGCACACTCGGTTTTTAAATTACCTCTTAATCTGGCAAGCGAAGAAACCCCAACGTGCAACATCAGTAAGAACAGTACCCGCGGCGCCCTGTTGCAACAATGTAAGCTGATCGTGTGGGACGAGTGCACAATGTCACACAAACGCGCCTTCGAGGCGCTTGATCGCTGTCTACAAGACATTCAAAGCAATCGAAAGTTGATGGGTGGTGTGGTAGTGTTATTGGCAGGGGATTTCAGACAGACTTTACCTGTTATCGAGAGAGGCACTGCAGCAGACGAGATTAAAGCATGTCTGAAAGCATCATATTTGTGGACTAAAGTTGAAAAGCTTTATCTTACCACTAACATGCGAGTCCAGTTATTCAGCGATGTCGAGTCAAGAGCATATGCTCAAAAACTCCTAGAAATTGGTGAAGGCCACCTACACACCGACCAAGAAGGTATGGTTCTTTTCACAAACCAATTTTGCCATGTTGTGGAGTCGGAAGACGAACTCATTGGTCAAGTTTTTCCGAATCTGCAACAATATATTCTTGACGAAAATTGGTTATGTGAAAGAACCATACTGGCACCAAAAAATGAGACTGTTGCGAAAATAAATAAAAAAATCTTGAACGTAAGAACCAGCCAGACATCAGTGTATAACTCCATCGACACAGTTATGTCATCCGATGACACTACGAACTACCCCGTGGAGTTCCTAAACTCTTTGGAGTTATCTGGAGTGCCATCACATAAGTTGGAATTAAAAGTAGGTGTACCCGTTTTGTTAATGCGTAACTTGGATGCGCCAAGATTATGCAACGGTACTCGGTTGAGAGTCACCGAACTAGGAAGGCATATTGTGAAGGCCACAATCTTAACTGGAGAAGCCAAGGGAAACAATGTTCTTATACCACGTATCCCAATCATACCCAATAACTTACCATTTAATTTTAAACGCTTGCAGTTCCCATTAAAAGTTGCATTTTCAATGACTATCAACAAATCGCAGGGTCAAACCTTAAAGGTAGCAGGCATACATTTGGGTACGCCATGTTTTTCCCACGGCCAGCTCTACGTGGCTTGCTCACGCGTTTCTAAATCGCAAAATCTGCATGTTTATGCTGACCGAAATAAATCGTTTAACATAGTTTATAGGAGTGTATTACAGTAGCTACCTATAACTTTTGCATTACCATCAATCATCATATACATCCGTCCCTATCTATCCTTACAAACAATAGCGTTTATAATACCTATTAGAGAGATCATCATAAAAAAATACTTAGTTCGAATTTACATACATTATTATTACATAATATAGTTGTTCGAACTCTTATAGCTGGAGAACGGCTGGACCGATTTTCATGATTTTTAATTTGTTGGATTTGTCTCCGTCCCGAATAGCAGAATAATATAAAAACTTTGAAAAATTCACGAAAAAATAAAATACTTTCTATCATCACTATCACAATTGTTTGTTAATTTGTGTGATTGTTTGTTACTCTTTCACACAAAAACCACTCAACGGATTTCGATGAAATTTAGCACACGGGTAGATCATGTCTTGAATTACCATATAAGCTACTTTTTATCCCGGGAAAATATAAAGCGGGACTTTTATCCCGGAAAAACTTTTTACCGCGGGCGGAGCCGCGGGCAAAAGCTAGTACATAATATTTTTAGTTTAGTTTATTTTTGCATTTGGTTAGTGTTATGTGAGTTCGTTTTGTCTGTTGTTTGTGTGTTAGTAGTTAGCAGTAAGTACATGTAGGGACTAGGGGTAGGTATATGTATTAGGCTATGGTGCGTGGTGCGTGGTGCGCGGCGGGCGCGGTGCGCGGTGCCCGTGCAGACCCGTCTGTATGGTGTGTGTGTTGCCAACGTCCATACCACGTTGAACATACCGGTTCTCGTCCGATCACCGAAGTTAAGCAACGTCGGGCGCGGTCAGTACTTGGATGGGTGACCGCCTGGGAACACCGCGTGATGTTGGCTTTTTGCTACTGCTGCATAGTGCATAGTGCATACAATACTATTTGTACCACCTACATACACACATACATAATATTTTTAGTTTAGTTTATTTTGGCATTTGGTTAGTGTTATGTGAGTTCGTTTTGTCTGTTGTTTGTGTGTTAGTAGTTAGCAGTAAGTACATGTAGGGACTAGGGGTAGGTATATGTATTAGACTATGGTGCGTGGTGCGTGGTGTGCGGCGGGCGCGGTGCGCGGTGCCCGTGCAGACCCGTCTGTATGGTGTGTGTGTTGCCAACGTCCATACCACGTTGAACATACCGGTTCTCGTCCGATCACCGAAGTTAAGCAACGTCGGGCGCGGTCAGTACTTGGATGGGTGACCGCCTGGGAACACCGCGTGATGTTGGCTTTTTGCTACTGCTGCATAGTGCATAGTGCATATGTGCCGTAGGCACATAACTCCAACAATAATTGCATTATGTAATCTATGGCGCATGTAAATGTATGTCGCGCCTCTACCTTATTTACTCTATGTAATGTTTCCATATTGGTAATCGATTATTGTGATTTTATATGTAGTGTGTGAATGGTACTTGCAATAAACGGTCGTCGTTCTAAATTGTCCATTTATTAATCTTAGTACACCTTTATAAGTGGTGAACCCGACGTGATCTACTAAAAAAAAAAATACTGTGATATAACTGATGTACAATGGCCACTCAACCAAAACCGGAACCTACTGTAGTGGAGCTAGCGACCGTGACCGTTTCTTCTAGAATTCCAGAATTCTGGAGCGACCAGCCTCGCCTTTGGTTTGTGCAGTGCGAAGCCGTGTTAAGCTCGCAAAAATTGAGCGACGAAGCGAGATTCAATCTCGTGGTCACAAAGCTTAACAAGGAGGTTGTTCAACAAGTCAGTGGCATTCTTTTGAAACCGCCGGAATCAAAAAAGTATGAAGCATTGAAAACTCGATTGCTAACGATTTATGAAGAATCGGAAATCCGGCAATTTCAAAAACTTCTAAGCGAGATGGAGCTGGGGGACCAAAAGCCTTCACAGCTTTTGCGTCGCATGAAGGATCTCGCGCGTGATAAAATCCCGGATGAAACGCTGCGTCTCATGTGGCAAGGACACCTTCCGTCATCAGTGCGGGCTGTGCTCGCAGTCACTGAAGTCACCGATTTAGAGAAGATTTCAGAGATTGCCGACAAAGTAATGGAGACCTCGAAGCCCTTGCAAGTATCAGAAGTGCAATCTTCACCGAGTACCAACAACGACCAGGTATTTATTTTAGCAGAAATAGCAAAGTTGACCATGAAGATTAAAGAAATGGAGAGAGGCAGGAACAATAATAGACATTATTATAGACCTCATAATCGGCGACAATCGCGATCTGCCTCACGTGGACGTTATATGAACCGACGCACACCGAACTCCCCGGATTGGCTTTGCTTCTATCATTTTAAATTTCGCAATCGGGCAAGAAAATGCATAGAGCCGTGTTCTTGGAAAAAGGTTGAACAAGGCAAGGAAAACTAGAAGCGGCACATTCGGAGGCGGAGATATGTGCCATTTCTCCAGTAAACCGCCTATGCGTTAGAGACGACAAAAGTGGACTTAATTTTTTAGTGGACACAGGTGCTAACATATCTGTGTTACCAGTTTCGAAAAGACCTTTTTATCGTGATAAGTGTAATGACTATAAATTGTATGCTGCTAATGGTAGTGAAATAAAGACATATGGCACCAAAACTTTAGATTTAGACTTTAAATTACGCCGACCATATCGGTGGTCCTTTGTGATTGCTGACGTAAAGCAACCAATAATTGGTGCGGACTTCTTAACACACCACCGATTATTAGTCGATGTGTTTAGTAAAAAACTAATAGACTCAGTGACCAAATTGTGTTCCGTGGCTACAGTAACAGTATCGCAACAACCATCTATTCGAACAATATATCTTAGCAATGAATATAGCGATCTTTTATCAAAATTTCCCGACATTACTAAACCAATGTGTTTTAAAGACTCTCCACGCCATTCCATAGTCCATCACATTAAAACTACAGGTGCTCCTGTGTACGCACGTGCTAGACCACTACCTCCAGATAAGTACAAGCAAGCTAAAGCTGAATTTCAACGCATGCAGGAAATGGGCATATGTAGGCCGTCTAAAAGTTGTTGGGCGAGTCCATTGCATATCGTTAACAAGAAAAACGGCGAAATAAGACCATGCGGCGATTATCGGCGACTAAACGCTATTACGACACCTGATAGATACCCCATGCCTCGAATACAGGATTGTACTTATTTATTGTCTGGAAAATCAATTTTTTCCCGTATTGACCTGCAACGCGCGTACCATAATATTCCGATAGCCGAAAATGACATCGAGAAAACGGCCATAACAACTCCTTTTGGCCTTTATGAGTTCACTAAAATGACATTTGGTCTGAAAAACGCAGGACAATCATTCCAAAGATTTCTTAACGACGTCGTACTCAGAGATATGGATTTCATATTCATATATATTGACGATGTAATCATTGCTTCATCAGACCAATCCATCCATCGAGAACACTTGGAAAAAGTATTCGAACGCCTGAATAAGTTTGGAATAACAATTAATTTAGCCAAATGTGAATTCGGGAAAGGCGAACTTGACTTTCTGGGATTTCATGTTTCAAGAGAAGGTTTACGACCATTGGACAAGCAAGTGAAAATTATATCGGAATTTCCAAGGCCAAAAACAGTCGACGAGTTAAGACGCTTTCTCGGTATGGCCAATTTTTACAGAAGACATCTTCCGCATGCAGCAAAAATTTTCGCAATCCTAAACACATATTTAATCAATGCGAAAAAGAAAGATAAAAGCCCTATTAGTTGGACGGATGAGAGTATCGAAGCTTTCGAGCAAAGTAAACAATGCCTACAAAGGGCAGTTACTTTGTCCTTCCCGTCAGCCAACGCACCTATTGCACTGATGACGGATAGTTCCAACACATGCGCTGGCGCAGTACTACAGCAGCGAGAAGGCAGTTCCTGGAGGCCTTTAGGGTTCTTTTCCACTAGACTCAGCGACGCTCAGCAGCGGTATAGTACTTTTGATCGGGAGTTGTTAGCTATGTATATGGCAGTCAAACACTTTAGATACCTCATCGAAGGCAGACCGTTGACTGTATATACAGACCACAAGCCTATAGTACATGCAATGAAGAAAAACTCTATTGGAAAGAACGATACCCCGAGACGTATTAGACACTTGGACTTTATTATGCAATTCTGTACATCCATTCAGCACATTAGCGGAGCAGATAATATAGTAGCCGACACACTGTCCAGAATTTCATCCATAGAAATACATCCGACTATTGACTATAAGAAGATAGCAGAGGCACAAAAACACGACATTGAATTGAAGGATTTAATACAATCAAAAACTTTACAATTCAAACAAATATACCTACCGCAGTGTAACATTCCAATATATTGTGAGATGTCGAGAAATATAGCCAGACCTTATTTGCCTGAAGAATTTCGTATATCGGCTTACAAAGCGGTACACGAAATTAGTCATCCCAGCATACGGACAACACGAAATATGATTCGAGATAGATACATCTGGAAGTCGATGAATAAGGATGTTACTAAGTGGACAAAAGCGTGCCTTAGTTGTCAGAAGTCTAAAGTTCACCGTCATACGATATCTCCACATGGACAATTTATACATAGCAACAGATTCGAACATATTCATATGGACATAGTTGGACCTTTGAACTACTGTGATGGATATCGATATGTCGTCACCATGATGGACAGAAATACCGGCTGGCCAGAAGCATATCCTGTTAAGGATATTACATCCGAAACAGTAGCAGATATTATATATACAGGTTGGATATGTAGATTCGGATGCCCATCTAGAATAACGACAGATCAAGGTCGTCAATTTGAATCCAGTTTGTTTGGACATCTTACAAAGAAAATGGGTATTTCGAGGATTCGAACCTGCGCCTACCATCCTCAGTCCAATGGGTTAATCGAAAGATGGCATCGTTCCCTAAAATCTGCTTTGAAATGCAGGGGGAATACTACGCAATGGGTTTCAGAATTGCCATCTGTGTTATTAGGCCTAAGAGCATGTTTGCGAGATGATACACAAATCAGTGCGGCAGAGCTTGTTTATGGAGAAGTAATTAAATTACCCAGCGATTTTTTTCAACCAAACATTCAAGACATTTTTGATAATGATTGGTTCGTGCAGGAATTGCGGAAAAAGCTATCTAACTTAAGCGCCGTGCCAAAACGAAACATAAAACAAAACAAAATTTTCATTCATACAGATATGAAAAGTTGCACCCATGTTTTCGTGCGGGATGACAAAGTAAAAAAACCTCTGTCACCACCTTATTCAGGTCCATTTAAAGTGATCGACAGAAAAGAAAAATATTATAAAATATTACAAGCAGGCACGGAAAAATATATTAGTATAGATCGCCTTAAGCCGGCGTTTATGCTTGAAACAGGAGAGCCCACCGACGATGCGCCGAATAAGGAATTGGCGAAAACAAACAATGAGCCCATAGTTACAAGATCAGGACGCATCGTCAAACCTGTGGTGCGCTTCGCAATATAAACACTTATCTATTGCATCATTATTACCAATTAAATAAATAATAAAATGGGAAAAACGCAAAGCAGTTTAACGGAGGAAACAGTTGTCATCGCCCAAAATGGAGCTGGCAATGGGGCTAATGCATCAGCTTCATATGAAATGAACGAAAGACTGGAAGTATACATGCTGGTCATGCTACTCGTCGTGCTGGCAATAATCAGTTACGTCAGCTGGAAGCAGTGTAAGGCAAAGTATGGCCGCTACATGCGACGAGAGTTGCAAGAGCTGCCCCAAGTAATGTATCGCAGGGGTGACCAGGGCCCTAACGGCCAAGCCACCCAACAGATCATCGTATGAAGATATTCTATAAAGTGTCTGTGTAATCGCTTGCGTAGTTTAACAGTGTTTGTTCAAATGTGCCAATAAAAATGAACTGGACTTTTATAATAGACTATTTAAGTGAAATCGTACACTATAGAATGTATAAGATATAATATTCATTAGGTATACAAGTATAGTTCATATTTTTTTACATATGAATTTTTAAAACGTGATAATTTACTTTTCATTTCTTTTTACTTTTTATGTACACTGTCTAACATTTTTATACTTATATCAATTTATTGCAAAGTTATATTCCATTTTTATTTACATTTTTTACTTTTACACTAATATTTTGTCAATTTTTTTGCGAAGGGGAAATAATGTGCCGTAGGCACATAACTCCAACAATAATTGCATTATGTAATCTATGGCGCATGTAAATGTATGTCGCGCCTCTACCTTATTTACTCTATGTAATGTTTCCATATTGGTAATCGATTATTGTGATTTTATATGTAGTGTGTGAATGGTACTTGCAATAAACGGTCGTCGTTCTAAATTGTCCATTTATTAATCTTAGTACACCTTTATACATACAATACTATTTGTACCACCTACATACACACATACATAATATTTTTAGTTTAGTTTATTTTTGCATTTGGTTAGTGTTATGTGAGTTCGTTTTGTCTGTTGTTTGTGTGTTTTTTTTTTTTTTTAGGTAGGTGATCCTGCAGTCAACACCGGGGGAAACCTGCGAATGGGATACTGGAGTCCCCCGGCTTGACGACTGCAGGGGCCTGGGAAGGAAGCGGAATAGGATGATGTAAGGAAAGGTGGGGAATGGAGAAAGGTTCTCAGGATGGGTGGAAAGGAAAAGGGTGCCAGGAAATGTTCGCGGGCCCTTTTAGGCCTCAATGTGTTATGCAACCAAGAGGTATACACACTGACTGTGTGCCTCGGCCCGCGACTAATGTTCCCCCGCGCATGGGCGTGCATTGGGTGTGAAGACCCAAAGCACAAGAATTGCCTCGGGGGGCGTTGTTTGTGTGTTAGTAGTTAGCAGTAAGTACATGTAGGGACTAGGGGTAGGTATATGTATTAGGCTATGGTGCGTGGTGCGTGGTGCGCGGCGGGCGCGGTGCGCGGTGCCCGTGCAGACCCGTCTGTATGGTGTGTGTGTTGCCAACGTCCATACCACGTTGAACATACCGGTTCTCGTCCGATCACCGAAGTTAAGCAACGTCGGGCGCGGTCAGTACTTGGATGGGTGACCGCCTGGGAACACCGCGTGATGTTGGCTTTTTGCTACTGCTGCATAGTGCATAGTGCATACAATACTATTTGTACCACCTACATACACACATACATAATATTTTTAGTTTAGTTTATTTTTGCATTTGGTTAGTGTTATGTGAGTTCGTTTTGTCTGTTGTTTGTGTGTTAGTAGTTAGTAGTAAGTACATGTAGGGACTAGGGGTAGGTATATGTATTAGACTATGGTGCGTGGTGCGTGGTGTGCGGCGGGCGCGGTGCGCGATGCCCGTGCAGACCCGTCTGTATGGTGTGTGTGTTGCCAACGTCCATACCACGTTGAACATACCGGTTCTCGTCCGATCACCGAAGTTAAGCAACGTCGGGCGCGGTCAGTACTTGGATGGGTGACCGCCTGGGAACACCGCGTGATGTTGGCTTTTTGCTACTGTTGCATAGTGCATAGTGCATACAATACTATTTGTACCACCTACATACACACATACATAATATTTTTAGTTTAGTTTATTTTTGCATTTGGTTAGTGTTATGTGAGTTCGTTTTGTCTGTTGTTTGTGTGTTAGTAGTTAGCAGTAAGTACATGTAGGGACTAGGGGTAGGTATATGTATTAGACTATGGTGCGTGGTGCGTGGTGTGCGGCGGGCGCGGTGCGCGGTGCCCGTGCAGACCCGTCTGTATGGTGTGTGTGTTGCCAACGTCCATACCACGTTGAACATACCGGTTCTCGTCCGATCACCGAAGTTAAGCAACGTCGGGCGCGGTCAGTACTTGGATGGGTGACCGCCTGGGAACACCGCGTGATGTTGGCTTTTTGCTACTGCTGCATAGTGCATAGTGCATACAATACTATTTGTACCACCTACATACACACATACATAATATTTTTAGTTTAGTTTATTTTTGAATTTGGTTAGTGTTATGTGAGTTCGTTTTGTCTGTTGTTTGTGTGTTAGTAGTTAGCAGTAAGTACATGTAGGGACTAGGGGTATGTATGTATGTCTAATGGGGACGTATGCAGTCGCACAGACGGGTGATCAGTTCACTTCCTTGGGAACTATTTCACCCTTAGTCCCAGTTTGGGTGGAGCTGCCACTTTCGCTTTGGTTCGGTTCGCTTCGCAGGTATCATTCCCAGGGGCCGCATTCACCATAGGGAGTTTCGGCTGTGGCACAGCTAGACCTTGGAGGCATCGTGGCTCCCTTCCAGGTGTGAACCTTCCAGGTTACCGATCTCTGCCCAGCACCGCCTTCCACTGAGGGTCCCGCCACTTTGACCTTGAATGATCATTGCAGCAGGAGCCAACAGGGGGGCAGCGCTCAGCCTATGCGGTGAGGGCCACACAGGCTGCCAGGCCCAGTCTGCCCACATACTCTCCCACCCCCCAGGCGGCGTCCCCCAGTCCGACATAGCGTCGCTCCCCTTTCCTTGGCTATTCGTGACAGTCTCCATCCTGAAGCACTGGTTTTACTGGTGCTCCTGCAGTATGCCCCCTTCTACTCTTACAAACCTTTTTGTTGCCTTACTGTACCTTATTATGTCTCCTAGCTTTACCTCCTGTAGTTGTGCTATTTCCAGTCTGTCTGTTCCCAGTATCTCCCATCTTGGCAGAGAGTACATTGAGCACTCTGCCAGAAAGTGGATGCTGGTCTCCTCTTCTCCGCATTCTGGACACGAGGCGTCTTCGGTCTTACCTATTATTTTTAAGTGCCTGTTCAGCGTACCGTGTCCAGTCATGATTCCTATAATGGTTCTTATGTCCTCCTTCCTGAATTGGAGTAGGCTTCTTGTTTTCTTCTTGTCTAGCGTCTTGATGAAGATTTTAGATTGGCGACAGCCCTTCATGTCTCTCCATCTGACGTTTGTTTCTGTAGCTATCTTCCTGCTGATTACTCCCTTCGTGACTTTTGCCGGTATAGGTAAGTACGGCTCCGGTCTTATGAATGTTTCATCAGCTCCCTCTCTCGCTAGCTCATCGGCCTTCTCATTTCCTGTGGTTCCTTGATGGCCAGGTACCCAGGCGACGATGACCTCTTTGTCGGCTGCTAGTGTGTTCAGTTTGCTTTTGCATTCTTTCACTAGGGCCGACGTTGTCTCTGGTTTGTCAAGTGCCTTTAAGGCTGCTTGACTATCACTATAAATCAGTATTGTGCTGATTTCCTTATTGGTTATTTGCTTAGTGCGATCAGCGCATTCCAGAATGGCCATTATTTCCGCCTGGAATACGCTCGCATATCTGCCTAGCTTTATTGTGGTTTCTTCTGTGTTGGGTGGCGTGGTTATAAATATTCCTGCCCCCGACAATCCTGTTGATTCCTTCCTGGATCCATCTGTGAAACATTCCACCGACTTATCATGGTCGTGTGGAAGTTCCCAGTTTTCTCTTTGTCCTATATGTATTCTGTATTTTTTGTCGAAGATCTTTTGTTTCTGAATTAGATCATTGTTTCCCAAGATCATCGACATTTTTCCTTGAATTGTATTGATTACATCTTTGTGTCCTTTGTTTGTGGAAGTAGTTTTCCACAGTCCATAGGACTTTAATCTGTAACATTGTTCTAATGCTCTCTTTTTAGCCTCCAGATCCAGCGGTATAAATCCTAGAATGGTGTCTAGTGCCGCAGTTGGAGTAGTTCTTAGTGCGCCTGTAGTCAAAAGCCCAGCGAGTCTCTGTACCTGGGCTAGTTTCTTGTAATTTGCCTTTATGGTCGCCCTATGCCACCATACCAAGGCTCCGTACAGTAGTCTTGGGAGTATGATGGCCTTATATATCCAGTAGGTTATATTCGGCTTCATACCCCAAGTCCTGCCTATCGCTCTATTGCATTGCATCATCGCTATTTTAGCTTTTGTGCATTGCTGGCTTATGTGCGAATTGAACAGTAGTTTGTCATCCAGCACTACTCCTAAATATTTGATTTCTTTAACTATTTCTAAATTTCTGCCATCTATTACAATTGGTAACAGATCTTTGTTCTTCCTCTTTTTGGTAAACAGAACCACCTTAGTTTTGTCTGGATTGAGGTTTAGTCCTCGCTCCCTACACCACTGTAAGGCTATTCTAATCGCCATATTTAATCTACTGCACAACATATTGAGGTCCTGTCCCACTACTAGGATAACCCCATCATCGGAATACGCCTGCATGTATATGTGCCTGCGATTTATTTCCTTGATGAGGTCATCCAGCAGCAGGCACCACATTAGGGGAGACAGGCAGCCCCCTTGCGGAAAGCCCCTGTTTGCCCTAACCGTGTACGTTATGTCACCTAGTTCAGCTGTTATTAATCTTTGACTCAGCATGTTCATAATCCAATTTTTTATTAGAGGATTGATGCCTTCTCTATTTAGTGAGGATTCTATCGCGTATGATGTCGCTTTGTCAAAGGCTCCCTCTACGTCGAAGAAACACCCAATTGCTGATTCTTTCCTCTCCAATGTGTTCTCGATTGTAGCCACCAGGTTGTGGAGAGCTGTCTCCGTGGACTTGTTCTCCATGTATGCATGCTGATTTGCATGCAGTGGCTTGCTACCTCTTCCTATTTCTTCTCGTATGTGTCTATCTATTAGTTTCTCTAGTGCCTTTAATAAGAACGACGAGAGACTAATGCATCTAAATGATTTTGGATCTTGATATGTCTTCTTACCCGGCTTGGGTAGAAAGACAGCTCTTACTTTCCTCCAGCTTTCCGGTATATATCCAATTATTAGACATCCCATGTAGATTGCTAGAAGGTCCTCCTTGATATACTTGAGTGCATGTTGTAGCATCTTGGGAAAGATCCCATCCGGTCCTGCTGCCTTGTATGGCGCGAACGACGAGATGCTCCATCTTATTAGCTCTTCACTAACAACAGATTTCGTGGCATCACCGAGAACAATACTGGGCCCCCCCGTCACTTCACTCCTTGTGGGTTCCGTGCTCTCAGGGAAGTGGGCGCTCATCATTGTTCTCAGCACCACGTGGGGATCCGTTATCAGTTCGTTGTCTATTTTCAAACTCCCCAGTTTGCATGTCTTGTCGCTGGCTAAGGCTTTTACCAACCTTGCTGCTTCCGGATACTCCGTAATGGCAGCGCAGTAGGTGTTCCAGCTTTGCTTACTTTCCTTCCTGCACTTATTGCGCATTTTGTTTCTTTGTGCCCTGTATAGATCCCAGGTGGCGTCGTTGTTCTTTTTTAGCGCCACTCTGAGGGCACGTCTTGTTTTCTTCCTGTCCTTTGTAACGTGTAATTAGTAAATTTTCTTAGTTCCGACTCTGCCTACCCTTCGGAGATGGTAGGCGTGAGTTTGCATATAATTTTATTACTGCGGTACTATGTTTTGTGCGTCGGCGCATGTCACGAGTGGGTGGCACACGACGGGCTGACCGGTCTCGAGCAGCTCCGAACGGCTCCGATTAGCCACGAACGCTCGTGACGTTACCTATGACGTCGACCGGCCGAGCATAGCTGGTGCAAATGCGGTTATTCGCGCTCAACCACTGTGGACGTTCTGACACTGATCAGCTGATTTGAAACGTAACGGTTATCCACACCCGTACTTACTTTATTAATTTAGATGAACGTATTTGGTACAATTTCATTGTGCCGTCTCAGTGCAACGTGCTAAATAAAATATAAAGTAGTTTATTCCCATACTGGGTAAGTTGTGCATTATTTTTTACTTTGGCTGGTATAGGTACTTATTTAGTTTAAACTCATAGACGACCGTTAGGTATTAGAAAATGTGCTATATTAACGGAAGAGATTAGTAGGCTCTTATGTTGTTTTATTGTAAAGATTAACCCAACTTATTGTACTTTACTTTGCAGTATGCGTTAAGTGTTCGACATTCTAGATATTTTCACATAGTATTTATAAACTTAGTTCGAGTACAATGCGGGTTGATTTCATCAGTATTTTATATTTAGCTTAAGTGAATATTATTAGTGTTTTGTAACCGTAGATATTTTTTTAATTAGCCACTACACCAAATAGTGTAGAATGCGCCTTAGTCTTCCCCAGTACACCCTAGCTATTTTTCCGCTTTGCTTGAAGTGCCTTGCCATTATTTCAGATGATTTTAGTGGCAGTATCTGCCTCGACCTCGCAGGTTCTAATACATTGTCCGACTTATACAGGAACTACGCTCGAGCTTAGAAAGATCCACGTCACTCTTTCTACCTTCGGCGGGTATTCCTCCGCCAGACCGATACCTCAACTGCCCAGCTCGTCGACCTTGAACCATCTGGAAAGCGGCACATACTGGACGGCGGGTGTCGCCGATAGCTCAACTCGTCGGTCCTAAATGATGCGTCCTTCGTCTGAAGCTTACTACCACGGATTAGCGTACAGGGGAGTACGGGGCTATGAGTGACCGCTCAGAGTAACCTTTTGGTGCCTACCCACGACCTTTAATTTAGTTAATATACTATTATATATACAGTTTATCCTTTTCTTTTACTTCCTGTTTTGGATCGATTTATTTATTCCTTCCCAGGTAATAAATACCCGTGACATATGGCGCCCAACCTTATCGTTTAATGGTACCAAGGTTTCTTCTATTGCGGTCGCTCTAGCGTTTTCTATACTTTTTTGGTGGTTGTTATGGCTTGGTGTTTTGTAAGGCGATAAATCAAAGTTAAATCGCGATATCCTCATTCGCGTCATTAAAATAATAATTATAAGTATTATTTTATTTAACATTTTATACCGCAATTGACTAAAACAGAAATAAGTCTTATTTCAAACATTCTCTGATGTACGCGATTTGATTTTCCTTTTTCTTGTATTCTGTACTTGCGCCTATACTCCAACTCTATAGAACATAGGTGACTTCTACCATAAAAGAGATTATGTTGTTTTTTGATGTTCGTAGTCGTAATTATTGTATTTTATAGTCTTAGTGCTTACTTATAGTCAAATTTTGCACAACTTATTTTTTCATCTCTTCTTTTGTAAACATTAACATGGAACGGCCAATCAAGTTCTTACATTTACAAAAGCCAGAGCTGCAATATGAGGTCGTCATTAGAGGCGAAACTCCTGCTAATACTGTCGTTGAACTGAGACGTCAAGTATGTAAGTTGACCCAAATTTATTCGTCTGATGATATCGCTGAGTCCTGTTTAGAATTCCAAGATGATATTAAAGGCATCTCAGAATCCTTAAATAAAGTCAAAGCTAACATAGATACCTTGTCATCAACATCCGACGAGAATTTATATGACCGTACACGTTCTCTATTAAATCATATATATTATAGAACCCGTCGTATACAACAACCAGATAATCTTGAAGGTAAAGATAAACTAAACTTAGCTTTTAAAAATTACGAAGACTATTGTGCTCAGTTGGTTAAAATATCAATATCTGAAACGGTTACGGTGTCCGAAAATGAGGACGCTAAAATTATTAAAGCTACACACAGCTTGGACAATTTAAATATATCTGTCCGATGCGATCGTGGCATATCTTCAGATATCGCAAAATTGAAATACGATGGGAAAACCTGTGTTCGTTCATTTATACAAAGGCTTCAAGAATTTCGAATAGCAAAGAACATTTCAGACGATAAACTTATGTCTTCTGCATTCGAAATTTTTACTGGTGATGCCCTTCACTGGTTCCGGGCAGTAAGTAATACTATCGAGAATCTCGATAGTTTGATCGCTCGACTACGGGATGATTTTGATGTGTTTGACTACGATTACCGGATGATTAGTGAAATACGTAATCGCACCCAAGGTGAAAATGAAAACATCACTGTTTTTACCTCTATTATGCAAGGCATGTTTTCTCGTCTTAGCAAACCCTTAGAAGTACACGAGCAACTAGAAATACTACTTCACAATATACGTCCTTGTTATGCTAGTGTACTTGCAAATAATCCAAATATCTCATCCATAGATGAACTTCAAAAGTGCTGTCGTAATTACGAACAAGTTAAAGCCCGTTCACAGTGCTTCAAAGAGCCTGTGGCCGCGTGCTCTAAAACTTTAGCTCCTGAATTTGCATATAATGCACCTAATAAATCTTACCGTAATGACAATGCAAATAGGCCTTACTTCAAATCGTATCGCAATAATAATGATAATCCGAATAGACCCTACTCTAATTCTAAATATGATACAGTATTAGCTATCAATGAAGATACTAAGTATTGTTATCGTTGCCGCGTCAATACCCACACTATGAAGGAGTGCCCAGCAGAACGTACGGTGTTCTGTTTTAAATGTGGAAAAAAAGACGTACGCTCTCCAGAATGTCCTAATTGTAACAAGGCTAAATTGACTGAATCGAATACAAAAAACTCATAAATGAAAATTGCAGCGAACGAACCAATTTTTTTGATAACTCGGATTGGCAAAATTGGTTGCGAACTATAAAAAATTTCTTTTCCACCTTTAATGTTGCTTCAGTTTTCACATCTAAGCCGAGTTGCGACCCTCGACCTTACGTTAAAGTTAATATCAGTAACAATAACAAATTAAATATGTATGGCTTACTAGATTCTGGTTCCGTGATTAGTATCATAGGTAAAGATACCCATAATATATTGCAAAATTTCGGTTTTCCATTGTTCTATGACAACCCGATTTCCGTAAATGCTGCTGGAGGTCAAACACTAAAACCCATAGGTTACATGAAATTGCCCATAATATTTAACCATCTATCGCACGTCTTAAAAGTGTATGTTATCCCAGAAGTTGATTCAGCTCTAATACTTGGTATAGATTTCTGGAATAAATTTAAAATTCTTCCTAAATATTTGAATGAAGTACAATATATCTATAAAGAGGAAGCAGCACTTCTCAGTATATCCGAATCCAAAGAAGTCTTCTTGCATGGTTATGAGACTCTTAGTGACTTAGAGAAGCCAATCGCTGACAATGTGGTTGAGAAATACAAAACTATATCCTTTGAGGAAAAAGGACTCGGTAGAACTAGCATCGTTACCCACAGTATTGATACGGGTGAGGCAGAACCCATTCGGCAAAGGTACTACCGCATGTCGCCAGAAAAACAAAAGATAATTACTGAACAGGTTGATGAAATGTTAAGTCTCGATGTAATTGAACCTTGCGAAAGCCCCTGGTCATCACCGGTACTAATAGTTGGTAAAAAAGACGGAAAACCTCGTTTCTGCCTCGACAGCAGAAAACTAAATTCTATTACGAAGAAGGATGCTTATTGTCTACCATACGTCGCCGAAATCCTTGACAATCTTAGAGACGCTAGATACTTATCGAGTATAGATTTATCGAAATCATTTTGGCAAATTCCTATTAAAAAGGAGGACAGAAAAAAAACTGCGTTTTATGTTCCTAGTCGCGGCACTTTCCAATTTAAAGTTACAGCCTTTGGCTTATCGAATGCACCAGCTACACAACAACGTTTGGTGGATAGCCTCTTTGGGCCAGAATTTGAATTAAAAGTCTTTGCTTACATAGATGACATCATCATAATTAGTCAAACATTTGAAGAACACGTAGCTTTACTCCTTAAAGTTCTAGATAAATTACAAAATGCAAATCTTACAATTAATCTTAGCAAGTGCCAGTTTTTTCGCAGTCAACTACGCTACTTAGGCTACATCGTAGAAGCACAAGGCCTTCGCACTGACCCAGAAAAGGTAGAAGCCATCCTTCATTACCCAACCCCTAGCAATAGAAAGGAGGTGAAGCGTTTTCTGGGTACTGCTTCGTGGTACAGACGATTTATTCCTAATTTTAGCACCATTGCGGGTCCACTAAATAGATTAACTTCTTCAAAAAAGAATTCCCCACCCTTTCAGTGGTCGGAGGATGCTAATCGTGCATTTCATCATTTGAAATCGCTTCTGGTGAATGCTCCAGTACTGGCATGCCCTAATTTTGACTACTCTTTTGAAGTTCATACGGATGCCAGCAATTTTGGAGTTGGAGCAATGCTCTCTCAAACAATTGACGGAGAAGAGCATCCGGTTGCTTTTATGAGTAGATCTCTCTCTGGACCTGAAAGAAATTACAGTGTTACAGAACGAGAGACTCTCGCTGTTTTGGTAGCTCTTGAACACTGGCGGTGCTACCTGGAGAGTGGAAGAGTCTTTACCGTGTACACTGACCATTCGGCTATTAAATGGTTTCTATCATTATCCAATCCCACCGGTAGGCTAGCCAGATGGGGTGTCCGTCTGTCCGTTTACAACTTCGAAATAAAACACCGCCGTGGTAAGGAACATGTTATCCCAGATTCTTTGTCTAGGCTACCTACTTTAGCTGCCATTTCTGATGCTTCGTCAGCATCTGCTACGCAAGACTCTTGGTATTTAAATATATATAACGGTTGCCAAAACTCCCCAACTAGCTTTCCTAATTATCGCGTCGAGAATGGATCTATGTATCGATTTATGAAATCCAAAAATGAACTTACTTCGGAGTTTGACTGGAAATTGGTTGTACCAGAGGATCAACGTCATGAGATACTAAGGGTCAATCATACGGAGCCTACATCTGGACACTTTGGTATTTTTAAGACTTATAAGAGGTTACTTTTACGATATTATTGGCCTAAGATGTACGCTGACGTCGTTGATTTTGTAGGTAAATGTGATACTTGTCTTGCCTATAAGCTGCCAACTCATGGCACCTTGGGCCTCATGGGTAGACCTAAGCATTGTAGCCGACCATTCCAGACTCTCTCGATAGATATTGTAGGACCCCTTCCTCCATCGAGGAAACAGCACTGCTACATTTTTGTTGTCACATGCTGCTTTTCAAAATATTGTTTGATGTTCCCTCTACGAAGAGCTACTGCCGATATTGTTGTTAGACATCTGGAAAATGATGTATTCTTAGTTCATGGGATACCTCAAACAGTAATTCTGGACAACGGGGTACAATTCACTAGTCGTGAAATGGATAACTTGTTTAAAAGGTATAAAGTACCTAACGTAAATTTCACCCCAAAGTATTCCCCTCATATAAATACCGTGGAGCGGTACAATAAGACAATCATTACTTCAATCTCTACATTTGTTAACGATGACCACCGCTCATGGGATGTGAATCTTTCAAAAATTCAATTTGCAATTAACAACTCCGTAAACGAATCAACCGGCTACACACCAGCTTTTCTGGTCCACGGCAGAGAATTAGTAACGTGCGGGTCTCATTATATTGAGAATGATATCCCAAATGAAATTATTTTTCTTCCGCGTGACATATACGCAGAGAATTTAGGGTTTCTAGCAAAGGTTTTTGATAGGGTTCAGTTTTCACTTTGGCAAGCTCATTCTAAGTCCTCAAAACGCTATAACTTACGGCGGAAGTATAACGAATTTAACGTAGGGGATTTTGTTTGGAAACACTGCTATTTCCAAAGCGATAAAGATGCGCGGTTTACTAAAAAACTCGCCCCTAAATACTTAAAGTGTCGCGTACAACAAAAGAAGTCGCCTTTAGTATATATACTTGAAGATATGTCTGGAAACAACCTCGGGGCGTGGCATATAAAAGATTTAAAGCCGGCAAAATGTATGAATAACATATTATAATTTATAACCATGGTGGATTTTACAATAGGTAAAATCCTTTTCTAGGAGGACGGGTAACTGTAACGTGTAATTAGTAAATTTTCTTAGTTCCGACTCTGCCTACCCTTCGGAGATGGTAGGCGTGAGTTTGCATATAATTTTATTACTGCGGTACTATGTTTTGTGCGTCGGCGCATGTCACGAGTGGGTGGCACACGACGGGCTGACCGGTCTCGAGCAGCTCCGAACGGCTCCGATTAGCCACGAACGCTCGTGACGTTACCTATGACGTCGACCGGCCGAGCATAGCTGGTGCAAATGCGGTTATTCGCGCTCAACCACTGTGGACGTTCTGACACTGATCAGCTGATTTGAAACGTAACGGTTATCCACACCCGTACTTACTTTATTAATTTAGATGAACGTATTTGGTACAATTTCATTGTGCCGTCTCAGTGCAACGTGCTAAATAAAATATAAAGTAGTTTATTCCCATACTGGGTAAGTTGTGCATTATTTTTTACTTTGGCTGGTATAGGTACTTATTTAGTTTAAACTCATAGACGACCGTTAGGTATTAGAAAATGTGCTATATTAACGGAAGAGATTAGTAGGCTCTTATGTTGTTTTATTGTAAAGATTAACCCAACTTATTGTACTTTACTTTGCAGTATGCGTTAAGTGTTCGACATTCTAGATATTTTCACATAGTATTTATAAACTTAGTTCGAGTACAATGCGGGTTGATTTCATCAGTATTTTATATTTAGCTTAAGTGAATATTATTAGTGTTTTGTAACCGTAGATATTTTTTTAATTAGCCACTACACCAAATAGTGTAGAATGCGCCTTAGTCTTCCCCAGTACACCCTAGCTATTTTTCCGCTTTGCTTGAAGTGCCTTGCCATTATTTCAGATGATTTTAGTGGCAGTATCTGCCTCGACCTCGCAGGTTCTAATACATTGTCCGACTTATACAGGAACTACGCTCGAGCTTAGAAAGATCCACGTCACTCTTTCTACCTTCGGCGGGTATTCCTCCGCCAGACCGATACCTCAACTGCCCAGCTCGTCGACCTTGAACCATCTGGAAAGCGGCACATACTGGACGGCGGGTGTCGCCGATAGCTCAACTCGTCGGTCCTAAATGATGCGTCCTTCGTCTGAAGCTTACTACCACGGATTAGCGTACAGGGGAGTACGGGGCTATGAGTGACCGCTCAGAGTAACCTTTTGGTGCCTACCCACGACCTTTAATTTAGTTAATATACTATTATATATACAGTTTATCCTTTTCTTTTACTTCCTGTTTTGGATCGATTTATTTATTCCTTCCCAGGTAATAAATAACCGTGACACCTTGCTTAATGCTTTTGTCCACCATGCCTGTCCCTTGCCGTTTGTCACCTCTCGGAGGGGGCATGCTTTGTGGTACGCTTCTTGCAGTGCTGTTTCCAGCTTTACTGCTCTGCTCTCTATATCTTCTGTACTAATATTGCCCTCAACCGGCATTTGAGTGTATTTTCCAATTTCATTGTGGAATAGCACCCAGTCCGTTTTCCGGGCATTTCGTACCTTGTGGTTTTCTATGTTGCTTTCTATCTGGAAGGTGATTCTACGATGATCCGAGAAAGAGTCATTTGTGTCAACCTTCCAGTTCTTTACGTATGTGCTTATCTCCTTTGAGGCCAGAGTGATGTCCAGGACCTCCTGTCTGGCTCTGGTCACGAAGGTCGGTGTGTCGCCTCTATTTAGAATGTCTAGATTATAGCTTACTATATATTCTAGCAGGAGCTCCCCCTTCACATTACAGTCTGTGCTGCCCCACACTTCGTGGTGAGAGTTTGCATCACAGCCTATTATGAAGGGGATGCCCCCGCTTGTGTACTTACTTGTTGCTTCCTCAAGTTCTGTCGTGGGTGGCTCGAAACCTGATTCGCTTGGTATATAAGCTGACATCAGCACGAGCCTTTTCTTTAAGTTGTCTTTCATAGGTAGTACAAGTTGTACTACCACTAAATCTCTGAAACATTCGCATGTTATAATACCTAGAGATCTGATTCTTCTGCTGGCGAAGATGCATGTTCTGGGATTCTCCTCACCGTGGTAGTATATAAGGTCTCCTCCCAGGCATCCTAGCCCCGCCACACGTTTGTTGTGCACGTATGGCTCCTGCAGAAGAGCCAGATCTATGTTCTTTGATACCACATATTCGCAAAATTCGGCCGTAGCCTCTTTGCAGTGGTGCATATTTAGCTGTATTATCCTTAGTGTTTGTGTGTTTTTGTTTTGTGTATTTGTTTGTGTGTTGTGTGTGTCCATTTCGTTATGTGGGTGTGTGTTAGTGTTGTGCCTGCAGCAATCTTACTATCCCCGACTCTTTCACCCCTCGAGATCCATGCAATCTCTTGCCTTGGATCCCGTCGGGGCGTCCGATTGGGGCCGCTCGGTTGCCGGTGTGTTCTTGGCTCGGGTGGTAGTCTGCGCGCTCCCCGCAGCCAGCACCCTCTGGTCGGGTTTGCCTGGCGCGTTCCGGATGGCACATTCCTCCACCGTACGCCTGGTGTCTTGTGCAGTCTTATTGGCTCGGGTGGTAGTCTGCGCCCTCCCCGCAGCCGGCACCCTCTGAGCGGGTTTGCCTGGCGCATTCTGGATAGCGCATTCCTCCACCGTACGCCTGGTGTCTTGTATCTTTGTGTGTGTGGGCCTAATGACTCTCACCTGGACCTGCGTGGCTTCAAAATTGATCCACGCATGGTCCATGTGCTCATTGAAGATGTCCTGCGGGACTCCCACCGTCAGTCTCTCTCCTGCGGGGAGAGAGTCCCTGGTGATGAGAGTCCAGCTGTCCACCTTCAGGTCCTCTCTGTGGTCATTCTGAGCTCTGACGTATTCCATTGGGTCGTCGGGATGTTCCTCTCTTTTCCCGGGCAACCAACTGGATGCTCTAGTCCTGAGGGACTAGGGGTAGGTATATGTATTAGACTATGGTGCGTGGTGCGCGGCGGGCGCGGCGGGCGTGGTGCGTGGTGCCCGTGCAGACCCGTCTGTATGGTGTGTGTGTTGCCAACGTCCATACCACGTTGAACATACCGGTTCTCGTCCGATCACCGAAGTTAAGCAACGTCGGGCGCGGTCAGTACTTGGATGGGTGACCGCCTGGGAACACCGCGTGATGTTGGCTTTTTGCTACTGTTGCATAGTGCATAGTGCATACAATACTATTTGTACCACCTACATACACACATACATAATATTTTTAGTTTAGTTTATTTTTGCATTTGGTTAGTGTTATGTGAGTTCGTTTTGTCTGTTGTTTGTGTTAGTAGTTTTTTTTTTTTTGGGGTAGGCGGTCCTACAGTCAACACCGGGGGAAACCTGCGAATGGGATACAGGAGTCCCCCGGCTTAACGACTGTAGGGGCCTGGGGAAGAACAAGTGTAGGGGTTAGAAAAGGGAGATATAAAAAGATAAATAATTAGTTTTTGTTTTTTGTTTTTTTTTTTTTTTGTTGGTTTGTTTTTTGGCTTTTTGTTGTTTTTTGTATTTTTGTTCTTTTTTGTAATTTTGTTTTGTTTTGTTTTGTTTTGTTTTTTTTTTTTTTTATATATATTGAATAATTACACATTTAGATACCTTACATTTAGATAATCACTAATTACATATTTCTTATGAATTACTTTTATTGTGTGGGTGATTGAGAGGCGTTGTACTCCTTCAGCTGCAGCACCACCCTGTGCACCAGCTGGCTGTATGATTTGGTGCATTTTTCGTTGTTGGTGATCTCGGTGATGGTGTATGGGCTGATGTCGAAGTGGTGGCATGTGGTTTTGTGGCGATATCTCTCGGCGGAGAATCTGGGGCAGTGTTGCAGCAGGTGGCTGAAACTCTGGATGGTGCTGGGATCGCATGGGCATTTGTCCGTAGATGTTATTTTGAACCGGTTGAGGTATTGCCGACAGTAGCCGTGGCCAGTCAGAATTTGTGCCCACGAGAAATCGATGTCCGTGGAGGCTCGGAGCTTGTTAATGGCACCCAGGTTGGGCAGGATGTCACGGGTGTGTTGACCCTGTTGGCCCTCCAGGTATATGGCGTTGCTTGCTGTGTAGCTGTTTTTCTTCGCTAGTTTTTTGACATAGCTGACAGGGAAGTGTGTGTATTCATAACTGCGATGTGAGTGGGCTGCGGCTTTTGCCGCAGTATCCGCCGCCTCATTGCCTTCGATGCCAGTGTGTTAGTAGTTAGCAGTAAGTACATGTAGGGACTAGGGGTAATATATAATATATTATATATAATATTTTTAGTTTAGTTTATTTTTGCATTTGGTTAGTGTTATGTGAGTTCGTTTTGTCTGTTGTTTGTGTGTTAGTAGTTAGCAGTAAGTACATGTAGGGACTAGGGGTAGGTATATGTATTAGACTATGGTGCGTGGTGCGTGGTGTGCGGCGGGCGCGGTGCGCGGTGCCCGTGCAGACCCGTCTGTATGGTGTGTGTGTTGCCAACGTCCATACCACGTTGAACATACCGGTTCTGGTCCGATCACCGAAGTTAAGCAACGTCGGGCGCGGTCAGTACTTGGATGGGTGACCGCCTGGGAACACCGCGTGATGTTGGCTTTTTGCTACTGTTGCATAGTGCATAGTGCATAGTGCATACAATACTATTTGTACCACCTACATACACACATACATAATATTTTTAGTTTAGTTTATTTTTGCATTTGGTTAGTGTTATGTGAGTTCGTTTTGTCTGTTGTTTGTGTGTTAGTAGTTAGCAGTAAGTACATGTAGGGACTAGGGGTAGGTATATGTATTAGACTATGGTGCGTGGTGCGTGGTGTGCGGCGGGCGCGGTGCGCGGTGCCCGTGCAGACCCGTCTGTATGGTGTGTGTGTTGCCAACGTCCATACCACGTTGAACATACCGGTTCTCGTCCGATCACCGAAGTTAAGCAACGTCGGGCGCGGTCAGTACTTGGATGGGTGACCGCCTGGGAACACCGCGTGATGTTGGCTTTTTGCTACTGTTGCATAGTGCATAGTGCATAGTGCATACAATACTATTTGTACCACCTACATACACACATACATAATATTTTTAGTTTAGTTTATTTTTGCATTTGGTTAGTGTTATGTGAGTTCGTTTTGTCTGTTGTTTGTGTGTTAGTAGTTAGCAGTAAGTACATGTAGGGACTAGGGGTAGGTATATGTATTAGACTATGGTGCGTGGTGCGTGGTGTGCGGCGGGCGCGGTGCGCGGTGCCCGTGCAGACCCGTCTGTATGGAGTGTGTGTTGCCAACGTCCATACCACGTTGAACATACCGGTTCTCGTCCGATCACCGAAGTTAAGCAACGTCGGGCGCGGTCAGTACTTGGATGGGTGACCGCCTGGGAACACCGCGTGATGTTGGCTTTTTGCTACTGTTGCATAGTGCATAGTGCATAGTGCATACAATACTATTTGTACCACCTACATACACACATACATAATATTTTTAGTTTAGTTTATTTTTGCATTTGGTTAGTGTTATGTGAGTTCGTTTTGTCTGTTGTTTGTGTGTTAGTAGTTAGCAGTAAGTACATGTAGGGACTAGGGGTAGGTATATGTATTAGACTATGGTGCGTGGTGCGTGGTGTGCGGCGGGCGCGGTGCGCGGTGCCCGTGCAGACCCGTCTGTATGGTGTGTGTGTTGCCAACGTCCATACCACGTTGAACATACCGGTTCTCGTCCGATCACCGAAGTTAAGCAACGTCGGGCGCGGTCAGTACTTGGATGGGTGACCGCCTGGGAACACCGCGTGATGTTGGCTTTTTGCTACTGTTGCATAGTGCATAGTGCATACAATACTATTTGTACCACCTACATACACACATACATAATATTTTTAGTTTAGTTTATTTTTGCATTTGGTTAGTGTTATGTGAGTTCGTTTTGTCTGTTGTTTGTGTGTTAGTAGTTAGCAGTAAGTACATGTAGGGACTAGGGGTAGGTATATGTATTAGACTATGGTGCGTGGTGCGTGGTGTGCGGCGGGCGCGGTGCGCGGTGCCCGTGCAGACCCGTCTGTATGGTGTGTGTGTTGCCAACGTCCATACCACGTTGAACATACCGGTTCTCGTCCGATCACCGAAGTTAAGCAACGTCGGGCGCGGTCAGTACTTGGATGGGTGACCGCCTGGGAACACCGCGTGATGTTGGCTTTTTGCTACTGTTGCATAGTGCATAGTGCATAGTGCATACAATACTATTTGTACCACCTACATACACACATACATAATATTTTTAGTTTAGTTTATTTTTGCATTTGGTTAGTGTTATGTGAGTTCGTTTTGTCTGTTGTTTGTGTGTTAGTAGTTAGCAGTAAGTACATGTAGGGACTAGGGGTAGGTATATGTATTAGACTATGGTGCGTGGTGCGTGGTGTGCGGCGGGCGCGGTGCGCGGTGCCCGTGCAGACCCGTCTGTATGGAGTGTGTGTTGCCAACGTCCATACCACGTTGAACATACCGGTTCTCGTCCGATCACCGAAGTTAAGCAACGTCGGGCGCGGTCAGTACTTGGATGGGTGACCGCCTGGGAACACCGCGTGATGTTGGCTTTTTGCTACTGTTGCATAGTGCATAGTGCATACAATACTATTTGTACCACCTACATACACACATACATAATATTTTTAGTTTAGTTTATTTTTGCATTTGGTTAGTGTTATGTGAGTTCGTTTTGTCTGTTGTTTGTGTGTTAGTAGTTAGCAGTAAGTACATGTAGGGACTAGGGGTAGGTATATGTATTAGACTATGGTGCGTGGTGCGTGGTGTGCGGCGGGCGCGGTGCGCGGTGCCCGTGCAGACCCGTCTGTATGGTGTGTGTGTTGCCAACGTCCATACCACGTTGAACATACCGGTTCTCGTCCGATCACCGAAGTTAAGCAACGTCGGGCGCGGTCAGTACTTGGATGGGTGACCGCCTGGGAACACCGCGTGATGTTGGCTTTTTGCTACTGTTGCATAGTGCATAGTGCATACAATACTATTTGTACCACCTACATACACACATACATAATATTTTTAGTTTAGTTTATTTTTGCATTTGGTTAGTGTTATGTGAGTTCGTTTTGTCTGTTGTTTGTGTGTTAGTAGTTAGCAGTAAGTACATGTAGGGACTAGGGGTAGGTATATGTATTAGACTATGGTGCGTGGTGCGTGGTGTGCGGCGGGCGCGGTGCGCGGTGCCCGTGCAGACCCGTCTGTATGGTGTGTGTGTTGCCAACGTCCATACCACGTTGAACATACCGGTTCTCGTCCGATCACCGAAGTTAAGCAACGTCGGGCGCGGTCAGTACTTGGATGGGTGACCGCCTGGGAACACCGCGTGATGTTGGCTTTTTGCTACTGTTGCATAGTGCATAGTGCATAGTGCATACAATACTATTTGTACCACCTACATACACACATACATAATATTTTTAGTTTAGTTTATTTTTGCATTTGGTTAGTGTTATGTGAGTTCGTTTTGTCTGTTGTTTGTGTGTTAGTAGTTAGCAGTAAGTACATGTAGGGACTAGGGGTAGGTATATGTATTAGACTATGGTGCGTGGTGCGTGGTGTGCGGCGGGCGCGGTGCGCGGTGCCCGTGCAGACCCGTCTGTATGGTGTGTGTGTTGCCAACGTCCATACCACGTTGAACATACCGGTTCTCGTCCGATCACCGAAGTTAAGCAACGTCGGGCGCGGTCAGTACTTGGATGGGTGACCGCCTGGGAACACCGCGTGATGTTGGCTTTTTGCTACTGTTGCATAGTGCATAGTGCATAGTGCATACAATACTATTTGTACCACCTACATACACACATACATAATATTTTTAGTTTAGTTTATTTTTGCATTTGGTTAGTGTTATGTGAGTTCGTTTTGTCTGTTGTTTGTGTGTTAGTAGTTAGCAGTAAGTACATGTAGGGACTAGGGGTAGGTATATGTATTAGACTATGGTGCGTGGTGCGTGGTGTGCGGCGGGCGCGGTGCGCGGTGCCCGTGCAGACCCGTCTGTATGGTGTGTGTGTTGCCAACGTCCATACCACGTTGAACATACCGGTTCTCGTCCGATCACCGAAGTTAAGCAACGTCGGGCGCGGTCAGTACTTGGATGGGTGACCGCCTGGGAACACCGCGTGATGTTGGCTTTTTGCTACTGTTGCATAGTGCATAGTGCATAGTGCATACAATACTATTTGTACCACCTACATACACACATACATAATATTTTTAGTTTAGTTTATTTTTGCATTTGGTTAGTGTTATGTGAGTTCGTTTTGTCTGTTGTTTGTGTGTTAGTAGTTAGCAGTAAGTACATGTAGGGACTAGGGGTAGGTATATGTATTAGACTATGGTGCGTGGTGCGTGGTGTGCGGCGGGCGCGGTGCGCGGTGCCCGTGCAGACCCGTCTGTATGGTGTGTGTGTTGCCAACGTCCATACCACGTTGAACATACCGGTTCTCGTCCGATCACCGAAGTTAAGCAACGTCGGGCGCGGTCAGTACTTGGATGGGTGACCGCCTGGGAACACCGCGTGATGTTGGCTTTTTGCTACTGTTGCATAGTGCATAGTGCATAGTGCATACAATACTATTTGTACCACCTACATACACACATACATAATATTTTTAGTTTAGTTTATTTTTGCATTTGGTTAGTGTTATGTGAGTTCGTTTTGTCTGTTGTTTGTGTGTTAGTAGTTAGCAGTAAGTACATGTAGGGACTAGGGGTAGGTATATGTATTAGACTATGGTGCGTGGTGCGTGGTGTGCGGCGGGCGCGGTGCGCGGTGCCCGTGCAGACCCGTCTGTATGGTGTGTGTGTTGCCAACGTCCATACCACGTTGAACATACCGGTTCTCGTCCGATCACCGAAGTTAAGCAACGTCGGGCGCGGTCAGTACTTGGATGGGTGACCGCCTGGGAACACCGCGTGATGTTGGCTTTTTGCTACTGTTGCATAGTGCATAGTGCATAGTGCATACAATACTATTTGTACCACCTACATACACACATACATAATATTTTTAGTTTAGTTTATTTTTGCATTTGGTTAGTGTTATGTGAGTTCGTTTTGTCTGTTGTTTGTGTGTTAGTAGTTAGCAGTAAGTACATGTAGGGACTAGGGGTAGGTATATGTATTAGACTATGGTGCGTGGTGCGTGGTGTGCGGCGGGCGCGGTGCGCGGTGCCCGTGCAGACCCGTCTGTATGGTGTGTGTGTTGCCAACGTCCATACCACGTTGAACATACCGGTTCTCGTCCGATCACCGAAGTTAAGCAACGTCGGGCGCGGTCAGTACTTGGATGGGTGACCGCCTGGGAACACCGCGTGATGTTGGCTTTTTGCTACTGTTGCATAGTGCATAGTGCATAGTGCATACAATACTATTTGTACCACCTACATACACACATACATAATATTTTTAGTTTAGTTTATTTTTGCATTTGGTTAGTGTTATGTGAGTTCGTTTTGTCTGTTGTTTGTGTGTTAGTAGTTAGCAGTAAGTACATGTAGGGACTAGGGGTAGGTATATGTATTAGACTATGGTGCGTGGTGCGTGGTGTGCGGCGGGCGCGGTGCGCGGTGCCCGTGCAGACCCGTCTGTATGGTGTGTGTGTTGCCAACGTCCATACCACGTTGAACATACCGGTTCTCGTCCGATCACCGAAGTTAAGCAACGTCGGGCGCGGTCAGTACTTGGATGGGTGACCGCCTGGGAACACCGCGTGATGTTGGCTTTTTGCTACTGTTGCATAGTGCATAGTGCATAGTGCATACAATACTATTTGTACCACCTACATACACACATACATAATATTTTTAGTTTAGTTTATTTTTGCATTTGGTTAGTGTTATGTGAGTTCGTTTTGTCTGTTGTTTGTGTGTTAGTAGTTAGCAGTAAGTACATGTAGGGACTAGGGGTAGGTATATGTATTAGACTATGGTGCGTGGTGCGTGGTGTGCGGCGGGCGCGGTGCGCGGTGCCCGTGCAGACCCGTCTGTATGGTGTGTGTGTTGCCAACGTCCATACCACGTTGAACATACCGGTTCTCGTCCGATCACCGAAGTTAAGCAACGTCGGGCGCGGTCAGTACTTGGATGGGTGACCGCCTGGGAACACCGCGTGATGTTGGCTTTTTGCTACTGTTGCATAGTGCATAGTGCATAGTGCATACAATACTATTTGTACCACCTACATACACACATACATAATATTTTTAGTTTAGTTTATTTTTGCATTTGGTTAGTGTTATGTGAGTTCGTTTTGTCTGTTGTTTGTGTGTTAGTAGTTAGCAGTAAGTACATGTAGGGACTAGGGGTAGGTATATGTATTAGACTATGGTGCGTGGTGCGTGGTGTGCGGCGGGCGCGGTGCGCGGTGCCCGTGCAGACCCGTCTGTATGGTGTGTGTGTTGCCAACGTCCATACCACGTTGAACATACCGGTTCTCGTCCGATCACCGAAGTTAAGCAACGTCGGGCGCGGTCAGTACTTGGATGGGTGACCGCCTGGGAACACCGCGTGATGTTGGCTTTTTGCTACTGTTGCATAGTGCATAGTGCATAGTGCATACAATACTATTTGTACCACCTACATACACACATACATAATATTTTTAGTTTAGTTTATTTTTGCATTTGGTTAGTGTTATGTGAGTTCGTTTTGTCTGTTGTTTGTGTGTTAGTAGTTAGCAGTAAGTACATGTAGGGACTAGGGGTAGGTATATGTATTAGACTATGGTGCGTGGTGCGTGGTGTGCGGCGGGCGCGGTGCGCGGTGCCCGTGCAGACCCGTCTGTATGGTGTGTGTGTTGCCAACGTCCATACCACGTTGAACATACCGGTTCTCGTCCGATCACCGAAGTTAAGCAACGTCGGGCGCGGTCAGTACTTGGATGGGTGACCGCCTGGGAACACCGCGTGATGTTGGCTTTTTGCTACTGTTGCATAGTGCATAGTGCATAGTGCATACAATACTATTTGTACCACCTACATACACACATACATAATATTTTTAGTTTAGTTTATTTTTGCATTTGGTTAGTGTTATGTGAGTTCGTTTTGTCTGTTGTTTGTGTGTTAGTAGTTAGCAGTAAGTACATGTAGGGACTAGGGGTAGGTATATGTATTAGACTATGGTGCGTGGTGCGTGGTGTGCGGCGGGCGCGGTGCGCGGTGCCCGTGCAGACCCGTCTGTATGGTGTGTGTGTTGCCAACGTCCATACCACGTTGAACATACCGGTTCTCGTCCGATCACCGAAGTTAAGCAACGTCGGGCGCGGTCAGTACTTGGATGGGTGACCGCCTGGGAACACCGCGTGATGTTGGCTTTTTGCTACTGTTGCATAGTGCATAGTGCATAGTGCATACAATACTATTTGTACCACCTACATACACACATACATAATATTTTTAGTTTAGTTTATTTTTGCATTTGGTTAGTGTTATGTGAGTTCGTTTTGTCTGTTGTTTGTGTGTTAGTAGTTAGCAGTAAGTACATGTAGGGACTAGGGGTAGGTATATGTATTAGACTATGGTGCGTGGTGCGTGGTGTGCGGCGGGCGCGGTGCGCGGTGCCCGTGCAGACCCGTCTGTATGGAGTGTGGTGTGTGTGTGTGTGTGTGTGTGTGTGTGTGTGTGTGTGTGTGACGCCGAGTGCGCACCGCATTATCATTAATCTGCGTGATTTAGATTCATAATAATTAACGCCCCAAAAGAAACCGAATATTTAAAATATATACTATTTATTACTACACACTTTACAATAACGTATACAAAGTGGCAGCAACACTGTGACAAATTGTACAATTTATACTTATCCCATGTCCCTACGTTTTAAATATAACAACTAATGCTTTCATAATTTTTCATCATATCTTTAACCTTTGGTAGAAACGAACACTGTATACAATATGTAAATAGAAAAAGTTTATATTTGGCACAAAGATTCTTTACATCATATACTATAGATATAATTATGAAATATATCTTAAAAATTAAACTATAAGTACAAAATAGCAGCAGTACCTAAAGTTATTTCATTCATACTTAGCATACACATAAAAAAAACAAGAAAGAAAAGCGGTTTGTGCGTATAATCACTTTAACCGTCTAAAAAGTTTTTAAAACAAAATTATATACGTCGTACAGGACGAGGTGAAGCAAAAAAAGGCAAAAGCCAAAACATACTACAGTCGTCACTATCCCAGGATTTAGTATGATATAGAATCCAGAAATAAAAAACCTAGGCATTTGTTCCAAATTCGCTCAGAAAGATTTCACACGTAATGAACGAAGTTATTAATGACATTCTTTTGGATAGAAAGCTCGGTTTATAATGTATATATTATATATTATTTTGGTCCAGTTTCAGTTTATAAGTATATAAAGTGTATATCACACCAAATATATATATATATATATACAACATAACATCAACATAACGCGATCGTTCACGAAATGAAGCAAGTTTGTTATTGATTTTTTTTATATTAGACAAGACAAGAGAAGTGAATCTTTGTAGCGAATCAGTATTACTTTCGTAAGTTTACTAAGACATTGACCAATCACACATACATGGATAAGAATGCGCTTCCATTAGACAACACCTGTAAAAAACATGAAGCGAAACGGAGACAATTGCATAAGTCTATGTCCATACATCTCTGCGCTAAGCTTCTATGGAAACGCATCCTAAAATATACGTATACCATACTGAAGAAAAAAATGAATATGCACAAATAGTACCTACTTTTCAAATATCTGCGTTTACTATGATACAAATCGCTCCTTTAGAACGAAAACGACACATTAAAAAAAAAACGAAAATTGAGTTATCGTCATAAAATTATTTGAAACGAAATTCTCAATACAACAATAGTTCAGTCATTCAAGCGGGAACAGGACAAAACTATTATATCGGTCCTTTTTTTATATTTTTATAAGAAAGGGACCAGTTTTTAGTAATTTTATGACGATAACTCAATTTTCTATTTTTTCGAATTGTGTCGTTTTCGTTCTAAAAGTGCGAAATATTTAAAAAGAGGGTTTAGTAATATTTATTTTTCCTTCAATATGGCTAGACTAAGCTTAACCTACGAGTTCTTGTCAGTTAGTTTGACGACGACAGCCTTGACCTCAGTGTAGTTGTTGATGCCGTAGGGTCCATTCTCCCTGCCGATGCCGGACTGCTTGAACCCTCCGAACGGAACCTGGTTACCGAAGACGTTGTAGTCGTTCACCCAAACTGTGCCGGCGCGGATTTTCTGCAATATTTAGAAATATAATTCAAAATATGTTGTAAAAGTTTTGTTTAATTAAAATAGACCGCACAAAATTCAATGCGAAAACACCACTGAAAAAGTCACAGAACAGCAAAAATCGCAATTTCGTATACTTGGACGACATACTTTTTCAAGTTATTTTGGTTTAAAAACCAAACACAACCGATTTTGATAAAAATTCTATGGGACCAATCTGGAAGTATATTCTTGGTAATGAAAAAAGAATTTTGGCGTCAATAAATGACGAAGCTTTGAGGTAAGAAACAAAAAAAATATACGTCGAATTGATAACCTCCTCCTTTTTTTGAAGTCGGTTAAATGGTTTGAAATGATACTTTCAGATCAATTCATTAGCATATAATTAATTGATCATAAATCTTGAATTGCAAATAAAATAGTATAAACTATAAAAACATGTTTTATGAATCGGAAGTTTGTGTTTTTTCTTATTTCATCCTAGCAAACCAAATCCAACAAATTAGCATTATTTTTTATCTTTACTTCAATTAGAAATCGATTTTCGTTCCTATCTATCTTGTCTTAAAGTATTCTTTCTATGTTTGTGGGTATAGTATAAAGAGTGTGTGTGTGTGTGTGTGTGCGCGTGTGTACACAGTTTGTTCTTCGTATTTATACAAAATGGATTAGCAAGTATGTCTACCTGCACGAGGTAGTTGGCCTTGTCGAGGTCCTTGGTGAAGACGGCGGCGGCAAGCCCGTACTCCGTGTTGTTGGCGCGCTCCACCACCTCGTCCAGCTGAGAGAACTTGATGATCTGCTGCACCGGACCGAAGATCTGACCAGCGGATTACTCTATTATTGCTATGTCTATCGGATATTTATTGACAATCTTAATCCATATCTTCTATCTATCTTAAGGTCCGCAGGTTCAAAACACACAGGCACGTACCTCTGACTTTTCTAAAGTTATGTGTGTATTCTTTGTGAATTATCGCTCGCTTTAGGTGAAGGAAAACGTCGTGAGGAAACCTACATACCTGAGTTCTCTATAAGAATTTCGAAGGCATGTGAAGTCTGTCAACCCGCACTAGGCCAGCGTGGTGGACTAAGGCCTAAACCCTCTCAGTTGTAGAGGAGGCCCGTGCTCAGCAGTGGGCAGTATATAACACAGGACTGATATGGTGGTAGTGGTAATCCATATCTCCCGATCGATCGGAGAAATGGAACATTAACAATGCATAAGTTTGATTATGACGCTCATGTATTTTGATTTATTCATGGCACGGAATACGTTCGGCGAAAAGTGGTTGCATTAGTTGCGCCTGTGCCTACCCCTCGGGGATAAAAGGTGTGAGTGTGTAGAGTTTATTTTTTTATTATTAGAATTGTCAACAGAAAATGCACAGTTAGAAAACAAACAATAAAATATATAACTTTATCTAAATTCTATGCTCGTCAAGTAGGCACCACAACTTCTAGTAGTTCACACCACTACATGGTTTACAAAAAAGTTGAAAGAAAATATAAATGTAACAAATATAGCTAGTTATTCTTATAATAATTGGTATTACAGTATAGATCTACATCTTTAAGAGATGTCCTTATATTACTTATTTTAAAAGCGGCCTCTCAATACATTTTATTACATTATTTAAATTAAATTATGAATTTATCTAGTAAAAAGGAATTTATATTCAAGTTTGTCCTTCACAATTTAATTATTACGTCTAATAAAATCTTACAATAATTACATGGAGCATAAAGAGACAATTATAAATAACCGTTTGTCTAATTTACCTGCAGTTTGCTCCATTTATGGAAAAGAAACTTACATCATCACAACAATGCATAGTATTTAGATTTCAACGTACTCTTAGGCGACCTATCCTGACTGTCTTTATTTACAACTAGACTTCAACTCGCGGCTGCGCCCGCGTGAAAAAGTTATTCCGGGATAAAAAGTAGCCTATAGCACTCGGGAGTAATGTAACTTCCTATTCGTGAAAGAATTTTCAAAATCGGTCCAGTAGTTTTTGAGTTTATCCATTACAAACAAACAAACAGTCAAATTTTTCCTCTTTATAATATTAGTATAGAAAAATCTAGTTACAATGTCGATGAAGTTATAGATTTAATTAGAGAAATTAAACTCTTAACAAATTGCGACCTGACTTAATTATTTCTGTAGTGGTTGATAAAGAAACGACAGCCACTCGTCGCGAATACTAATAACTAGCTCAATAAATTAAATAGAATTAAGTATATTGAAAAAAAACTGCAACTCAGCATTATTGAAATATAATATTACAAGAAATTATGCTATGCGAAGACAAATGCTAAGGTTTCATTCAATAAGTTTAAGCCAGGGCTGTAACAGTACTAATACGCCACATACTCAGACATTATATTATGTTATTAATTGATAGTATTGGTATTCACATGTTAAAAAAAAATTGAGGTGCTATGACATTGTTGGAAAAAAATTATATCACTAGCTTTTGACCGCGGCTCCGTCTGCGTCAATGAGTTTTCTCGCGATAAAAGACCCGTTTTATTCTTTCCCGGGATAAAAAGTAGCCGATGTGTTAATCTAGGACATAATCTACCCCTGTGCCAAATTTCATCGAAATCCGTTCAGTAATTTTTGCGTGAAAGAGTAACAAACATCCATACATCCAGACATCCATACTAACAAACTTTCGCGTTTATAATATTATTAGTAGGATATATATATATATATAGTAGGATTTTGACAGATCGTGTTGGTGAGAGAGTTTCTTGCGCCGCTTCTTCTTCACAGCGATAACACATTCCAAAGCTGTGGTCTTTGATAAATTATAAACCTAGATAGAGTGACGCGCTGCAATGAAACTAAAACAAACAGGCCAACTTTTCTTAAGCTAGTATGCGTGACAGCTGTGTCATACGCTATCGCTGCATCATTCTGCGTATCCTTGTGTGCGCGCATAATGATACCAGTTATTATATGGTTTCTATTAAAATGGGGAGAAAATTATATCCATGAAAAACAACAAAAAATAATTCAATCGAACTCATTTAGTGAGGAACAGTTCGCCTCTATTTTTTTCGACGCGTTTGAAACGTTCAGTGTCTATCTAGGTATATAATTAATCAAAGGCTGTGGTAGGTTCATGACGATTCAAAAGAGCTTGTACAAGACTATATGAATAAAAAAAAATGAGTTTGAGTTTGACATTGGACATATATTTTGTTGACGCCTTGCTAATTCAGAAGCACTTATTGACCTACACTGCAGTTTGTAAGTGATCCCTACCTCAGTCCTGGCGATGTCCATGTCGTCGTTGACGTGGCTGAAGACGGTGGGCTGCACGAAGTACCCTTGGTCCCCCGCACGCCCGCCGCCCGCCACGAGCCTGGCGCCCTGCTTCTTGCCGCTCTCGATCAGGCTGAGGATCTTGCTGTGTTGCTCCCCGTCGATCTGAAAGCGAGGTTTAGATGTTTTTTTCATGGCATTGAATGACGAGACGAGCATGCAGTTCGCCTGATGGTAAGCGATACGACCACCCATAAACAATAGCAACACCAAATGTAACAGTCCGTCTGGGTGGGTACCACCGCAATGTCTATTTCTACGGCCAAGCAACAGTGTGCATGCACTGTTGTGTTTCGGTTTGAAGGACATTGTAGCCAGTGTAACTACTGGACATAATGAGACTTAACATTTTATGTCTCAGGATGACAAGCGCAGTGGAATGCCTCACAGTACTTTGTAACTCAAGGTGCTGGATGGTGTTGCTACTGTTTATGGGTGGTCGTATCGCTTACCATCAGGAACGGCATGCTCGTCTCGTCATTCAATGCAATAAAAAAATCATCTTTACATACAGGACTACGTGTGTGCCAAATTAAAAAAAAAACTGTGTGTGTACTTATGTACACGCGTTAGGAGTTATACTTTTTTGGCGTAACAAGATAAAAATCTTTTTAAATAACGCGCCAAAAGAAGTATAACTTCAATATCTTTCGCCTTATTCTACGTTCAAAATTTCAAAACTAAAATGTTGACTATAGCTAACTTCAGGGTGTCGGTTTTTCGTGACGGTGTGCGCGCGCACCGTAAAAATTTACTCTCATAATTTTTCCCTAACGCGCCAAAAGAAGTATAACTTCAAAAAACCGTTCAGCTGTGTCGTGAGTTTACTTCTAACAAACAGCCACACATTTTCACAAACTTTAGAAATCTAGACTCTAGATGGATTCAATGGGTAATGTATTACCTGTGGTCCCTGCTCCACGTCTGGCCTGAAGGGATCTCCGACGACTCTCTTCTTGGCGCGTTCTGCGGACAGCTCCACAAACTTGTCGTAGATTTTGTCTTCCACAAATGTGCGGGAACCTTTAATGATATGACGTATGGAAAATTTCAAGAAAGAAAAGTTTTTCCGGGGTAAAAAGTAATGTAGCTCAGGAGTAATGTAGCTTCATATTATTGATAGAATTTTCAAAATCGGTGCAGTAGTTCCTAAGATTAGCGCGTTCAAACAAACAAACTCTTCAGTTTTGTAATATTAGTATAGATATATTATGATAGTATAGTGTAGTGGCTGCGCCCGCCAGTAAGTAGAATAAGAATTTAGTCGCGAATAAACCCTCTTAGCTTACACCCGTGTTCTAGTTGTCCATCCTCAATTAATAGGTAACCCAACAACAATAGATATTACCTAAAAAACCTAAAGAGAAATGAAAAAAAAATGCGTTTGAAGGCTACTAATGTGCCTTGGGCCAACATTGTATACGTCCGTAGTAGCCCGAGCACTTGTACAGATTCTCCGTGCAGCAAACTTTCTGATACAGCCGTTGGAACTTGGTGGATAGATTGAAATTAAAGAAAGATATGAAAAATTTGGCTCGTTTATTTTATTAGTGTCGAAATAGTCTTTCCGATGATCTATTAGAAATTAATCTGTGGGCTTAGAATGTGACACGAAGACGCAACTCGTAAAACGATGTCGTTTAATTTTGATGTTTGTGATTGATCGAGAGACCAATACGTCAGTCAAATGTTAGTCTCTCAACCAATCCCAATAAGACGAAACGGAGACGTGACGTGTTTTTTTTGTCACATTCTAAGCCCACAGATCAGTTTATTTTATGGAAAAACAGGATGACATGTTGACTAAAATAGTCGAAATTTTAGATACTGCCTCTTAATGCAGGGCTAATTATTTTATTGATGAAATAGTATTATATTTTATTCGTTCATTTAACTTTTGTAACTTAGGCCCGTATTCACAAACGATACTTAGCTAAGGACAGCGCAATGCTATGATAATTAGTCTGTTCTCAGTGCTTTCGGCATGACAGACTTCATAGTGCGTAGGCAAAGGGGCGCTGTCAATGGATAATATTGAAATACAATTGTGCTTTAGTTGGCTGTCAGATAAACAAAGCTGAACAAGGCCAAAGAAAACGATGAAATAACCGACACTATGCGTTCGGGAGCACTATGCGTCCTCTAAGTGTTGTTTGTGAATACGGGTGTTATTCAACTATTATGCCGTGGTAATCGAGAGGGCAGTAAGTCAAAGGTGGCCATATTTTTGACTTACTGTTATTTCGATTACCAGGGCAGTACAATATCGCTAATTATGAACCACAGATACACCAAATACCAATCAATCCAGCTATTTCATAGGCATAGGATAATACTACGCTGGTAATCGATGAAGTGAACACACGGATCGTCTGCTGAGAACTGGTTTTTATTTTTTGTATCTTATGCACCGTACACGGTACAATCTTAATTACAACTACCCATTCCATACGAGCCCTGTATTATATACTGCCCACTGCTGAGCACGGGCCTCCTCTACTACTGAGAGGGTTTAGGCCTTAGTCCACCACGCTAGCCTAGTGCGGGTTGGCGGACTTCACATACCTTCGAAATTCAGAGAACTTCTCAGGTATGCAGGTTTCCTCACGATGTTTTCCTTCACCGTTAAAGCTAGTGATAATTCGCAAAGAATACACACACAACTTTTTTAGAAAAGTCAGAGGTGTGTGCCCTTGGGTTTTGAAACTCCGGATATTGTTTATTTACAACTACCCGCTTCTTAATAATATTTGTAACTATTACAATTGACATAGCAGTAATTCAGAAATATGGCACTTTGACTTACTGTCCTCTCGATTAGCATGGTAAAATTCCTCCTGTAAGGCAACGCCCCTACAAAGCATATTTCAACCAGTGCAAGTATTCACGAAGTGACTAATTATAATCCGGCGAACTTTAGGTACCAGTACTCCTATCATCTGTTAACTGTTGTTATAAGTATAACGCGAAATCGAGCCGACGCGACGCCGCGCTAATTTTGTCTTAAAAATAGAACAGCTTTGCATTATGTTGTTAAATGTATTGGGAAACAGTTCAAAAATGTACCACAACATTTTTTTAAATGTTCGCTCGGCTCAATCAGAGTAGTACATCATTATGCGTAATGAAAAACTGATTTTTAATAATAGGGCTATTACTGGGCATTATGAACCTTGCTTTATAATTCAAACTCCTGCATGTCATTGCTATTGTTTATGGTAAGTGCTACTTACCAGTAGACTAGCAAATTGCTCGGCTCGTATTGGAATGGACTGCCTCGGTGGCGTAGTTATATTAAGGTACGACTGCAAGGCTGAGGTCTCGGGTTCGATCCCCAGGTCGGGCAAAGTGATATTGGATTTTTCTATTCAGTATCAGCCCGGAGTCTGGAATTAGTGCGGTATGGCGATAGGCTCGCCCCCTATCACATCATGGGACGGAATAAGCTTGGCGAAAAGTGGGTGCACTAGTTGCGCCTCTGCCTACCCCTTCGGGGATAAAAGGCGTGAGCATGCATGCGTATTGGAATAGGGTAGTGTCCTATGTTTGATTTTGTACATTATTTTAGATGTAACAGAAAATAATACAAAAAAGAAATTCTTATGTGAAACCAGCATCAAAATCGATTGTACAATAAAGCAGTTCTTCAATTTTGAAATATTCTTGTGAGCAAAAGTGGGGGCGTGGCGGGGATATCGCGCTATCTCTTTCGCACGCAGGCAGTGTTATGGCCGACGGCGCTTGGTGACGTCACACCCTAGTATTGCTGTTATTTGACAGCTACCCCTTCCACCAGATTTCAAAGCTTTATAACTTACTTACTATTGCGCCAATTTTGAAAATTATTTTTCCATTCTATTTTGGATAGCATACATTTTTTATAATTGTATTTAAAAAAAGTAGTCAACTACCCTATTAAAGAAAATTACAACAGCCTATAACAACCACATAATAAAGACGAATCGATAGACACGTAATTTGTCAAAACCAGCACTGTAGGAGCACCGCTAGAGTGGTACATAAAATGGATAGATAAATACATATTACACACATAGAGTTTTAAAATATACTCGTCCTCGCTTCGCCGGTGTCGGATAAAAATAAGCTATACATAGTGGTATATTACTGACCAGCGGTACAGCACTGTCCCATGTTGTAGAACAAGGCTGTATGCGCGGCTTCCACTGCCTTTTCCAAGTCAACGTCCCCGAGGATGATGTTGGGAGACTTGCCGCCCAGCTCCAGTGTAATACGCTTCAGCGTGTTCGCTGCGCCACGCTGGATCATCTTACCCACCTCCGTCGACCCTGAGGGTTATGACAGTTATAGATCAGTTTGGTTTCGATACTTGGGTCTTTTCAGTTAGTGATCAACAACTATTTCCAGGAAAAAAAAATTGCGTCATTCAAATACTGATGGGTTAAATGATGAGACAAATTGAATACTTCGCCATACAACCATTAGTATCCCTATTATTGTAGAGAAACTTTGTTATTTCACTCACCTACAGTTTGCATGATGAATTTAGACATTTCTACTGCATATACCAGGACTATTTTCTAACTAACTTCAGGTCGGTCAAGTAAAATGACATATTATAAAAGTAACTGCATTCAGACGGATCAAGAACTGCATATAACAAACAGGGGCGTAGCTACCGCTGTATCAGCCGTATCAATGGTACGGGGCCCCAGGGCTCTAGGGGGGGGCCCTCTTAGCCCATACGCTAAACTCAAGCGGTCACCCAAAAGTTCGGAGACCTTTTTTGCTCCCGAATAATAGGCCTCCGGACTCGGGGTATGCGGAGCGACACAAACTGAATGGCCTATACTTAGGGAAACTACAAATGTGGCGCTAGAAGGGCCCCCAACAAAATTTTTATATAGGGCCCCTCTATCGCAAGCTACTCCACAGATAACAAAACTACAGTAAGTAAATACCAGTAAACGCGATCTTGTCGACGTCAGGGTGGTCCACGAGCGCCGCTCCAGCATCCCCGAAGCCTGGCAGCATGTTCACCACACCGGGAGGGAAACCAGCCTCCTGTGGAACGAAATTCATAATAACTGGTTTAGAAGAGGGTAGACTAAGGTGGAATGTGTACCAATTGCTGCAGATGTGCTTCCAAACCATGGTAGATGAATGGATAAAGTTGTTAAGGGCTTAGATCTATCAGTGTACTTACCTATTATTAAATAAGAAAATGATAAATCCTAAACCAACTTATATTGAAATGGGACTATTTCGAGCACCTAATTTACCGAACAAAAAAGGGATCACGGAAATAGGCTTACAGTTTTCAAAGAAATCAGTGTACATACATTAAAAAAAAATACAAACATACGAATCGAGAACCTCCTCCTTTTTTGGAAGTCGGTTAAAAATAGCAACGACCTTCTTTGGTTGTCCTTATTTAGACTTGATTCGATTACGTACTTACAATCAAGTTCAACATAACCGCCGACGCAGTCCATAACAGAAAAATAGACGAAGATCGTACAGGCCTATATTCAGTAATAATAAATAGCACTAAAACTGCAATCTGATATCTATCTTTTTATAATCTGCGCGCAATGAGAATGGGCTGGAACCATGTCAACGTAAATCAAAAATGACAATGCCCGAGAGAAGTAGCGTTCGTAATTTTCTGAAAACGAATTCATGAAATCAATTTTCTTATTTATTTTAATTAATATTGATCAGTAAAACCAAAAAGAGCAGATTTTAGCAGATTTTCTCCTCTTATATTATTTATATTATGTGTACAAGATATGCATGTATGGTATAAGGTAATTATAGTAATAAACAAAATCACAAAATCATTTTTTTTATTTCTCGAGCATCACAGCGTGGTTTTGCCGACGGGTGTCAGCTACGAAAGGTCGCATCCCATTGTGATCGCATGTGGATTATACTATACTACTTGAATTCACCTTGACAAGCTGCGCGATGTACAACGCAGTGAGGGGTGTTTGTTCGGCGGGCTTCATCACCAGCGTGCATCCTGACGCGAGCGCGGGGCCCAGCTTCCACGCCGCCATCAGCAGGGGGAAGTTCCACGGGATTATCTGACCGCACACACCTACACACATTTATTTTATTGCTGTAAAGCACATTCATTGTAAGGTTGATATACATTTAAATTCGATGTAAAACAGGAGGATAAAAAGTAGATTCGGCATGTTCCGTTAGATGTCGCTGTAATTATTTATAAACGGTGACTATTTCTATTGATATTACTTTAATTACCACTTAAGAAAATAGATTAGTTTAAGCGGCGATAGCCTAGTTTGGAGTGGAACGGACTGACGAGACGAATGTCCGCAGGTTCAAAACCCAAAGGCACGCACCTCTAACTTTTCTAAAAAAAAGTTACGGGTGTATTCTTTGTGAATTATCACTCGCTTTAACGGTGAAGGAAAAACATGAGGAAATCTGCATACCTGAGAAGTTCTCTATAAGAATTTCGAAGGTATTGTGAAGTCTGCCAACCCGCACTAGGCCAGCGTGGTGGGCTAAGGCCTAAACTCTCGCAGGCATAGATCATATGGTATTGGTCTGTGCTCGCAGGTGTAATGGAGGTCCATGCTCAGTAGTGGGCAGTATATAATACAGGGCTAGTATAGTAAGTAAATAGATATTGTTATTACAGTACGTGGGATAACCGTATTTTCCACTGTAGATTTAGTTGTAAAAATACCTACTTTATCAAACCAATATAAAACCATTAAACAACCTATGCATATTGTCCAAAAATAAATGGAAGTCACTACCTATGATTTTAGTAAATTTGTTAATATTCTATTTTCAATAACGGATACTGAGAAATTATCATGTTAAATATTTATGATAACAGTTGTTGTTGATCAACATATTACATAATCATAGTTGCAGTCCACAATCAACACTTGGATCGTGTCAGGTACGAGATAAAGACGATAAATGCATCGGAATTTCGACTTCATTCCGCAACAAACACTGCAAATACTGTGAAACCGATAAAATATAAACTTATTTTAAAACATGTATGAGCCATTTTCTGATACCCATCGAACACCAAAGGGGTAAGTTAAAAATAGAAATTATGCAAAAAAAATATTATTCTACACGCCTTATTTTGTAGGAAATTTTGTTTTATGTTTATTATAGTCATTCGTTATTATTCTAGTTCCTATTCGATATACGAACTGCGAATACTGCACTGATCGCATGTACCGTGTTACTCACAAAACACGTGTTATAAAAAGTAGTACTAATACCTACTGTAATTCCGTTTAGAAAGCAACGTCGCGCTTGGTCAATGAACTGGAATCGGGTGTAATGTATTAGTTGTAAGTTTATTTCATAAACGAGCATTTTCCCCAAAGTGCAGATTGGAATTCTATTCATTGTTATGTACTCTCTTATGTAATATCATTCAATACAGCGTGAACGTCATATTTACGTTGAATTGCATTAAACAACGGAATAAAATTTGGAAATATGTATTTAACTTTTCTGCTCATATCGTGTTATGACATCTTGAAGTCAGCACAAGCCTCTACTAAAACCATGTCTATTTCAAAAATACCTACATGTGTTCCAAGAAATAAATTGTTGTCACCAACCGTTACTAATACTTCTCATATTCCTAGTTATTCTAATTAATTAAGCAATTAATGAAAACTTTTTACTTTATCGTTGCGAATTTAAAATAAAAACCACACGAAAATGAAATTCTGTCATAAATATCATGTACTTAATAACTTATATAATATTGTTGTTTAATAAATAAAAATGACCTTGATACACAATACATACAAATATCATGTTTTTTATATTATCGAAGACATTTTATCAATTGCCACGTAAGATAAAAACAGAATTGGTCCGTGTGTAACTCAAATTATCGACAATGAGTCTGCAAAAAAACAAAAGACACGCTGTGTCGTCGTGATAAAAAAAACACATCGAATGTAAATAATCTTTAATATTCTATTAGAATATGTATTTTCGTATGCTACGCTCATCCTGGAACATAGACGTGAATCTTTTACGAGAATAACATAATATCCATTTTGATTGCGCTCTGTGACATATTGACCACTTTAAAGAAGGATAAGTCTATACAGAGGCCGTGAATGCCTTAGCTACAAAATATACTTAATAAAATTAATACCACCACTAAGAATAAGTCAGTGATCTGCACCAATGATGCTTGCTTAAAGAATTTTAGATGGCATACCCAAAAGCTACACCAACTTGATCTCATCTGCAGAATCCGCAAGACTACAAGTCAATGGAACCAACTTTAAATGTTAATACAAGACCTGAATAGTGGGTATACGTCCATATTTTGCAAATACACCTGGGTCCGTATTAATACATACAACTCAGTTTCGCTCTAAAAAACGACATCAGCTGAGACATCAAATTAAAGTCAGCATCTTAAGGTCGTTGCTATTTAATAAATGGATATCAACAACAGCTCAAATGATATTTTAAATCACAGCATAGCCGACTCATCTGAGAACAAGCTCTTGAATGACATCTTAAGCTTTGATTAATAAATAGTATAATACATTAAATGTCTACTTGAGATCCTACTCAAAGGTGAGATTGATTTATTAATATCGCCCCTGGGCTCAAAAGCCTTCATCCCATCTGCTACGATGACGGTTTCTGAATGTGAGGAGACTTACCAACAGGCTCGTGACGAGTGTAAGCGAAATAATTCCCGTCGGTGGGCAGAGTTCTGCCGTGGTTCTTGTCCGCCCAACCGGCATAGTAGCGAAGGTTCTTCACCACTGCAGCCAAGTCGCCGTAATACGCTGCCGTGTAAGGCTTGCCATTGTCCAGCGTTTCCAGACTCTGTTGAGAGAACAGGCATTGTCTAATTATTCCGATACTCCGTGGAAATTGAATGTAGAAAGGGCTTTATTATGGTTGAATACTAAATAGTTAGACAATTTTTTTTTATTTACAGAAAAGACTTAATTCACCTTATCACATCCCGCGAGCTTGTGGGAGTAAATTGTTAAATACTTCGCGATTAAAATGGCGGAAATTTCGTAATAGCATTAGACTATTAATAGGGGAGCAGGGTCTTACAAACGCATGAGACCTATTAATTATTTTTATTGCCTTAGTTATACGGCATCATATTTTTATTTTGATAAATTTAAGGGCACTTTATTTCTCATATCCCTAAATATTTGTAGTAAATAAGATAGCCGGCAGATAAAACAATTATTTTTATACACCACACGACGCGACGCGTCTTCGGCAAGTCATTATCAAGGCGAAGGTCACAGTCGTTAACCACGTTCCAAATAACACGATTACGTAACGTTTTTTTAACACAAAACCATACGGAACATTCAATTCGCTTTGCTTTCCGGTAATTATAACTGGTTGAATGAACTTGTGTAAAGGGCGTGGCGAAACTGTTTTTTTTTTATATAGACTGGTAATTTTTGTATAATTAGGTGTGAACCAAATCCATGGCGCCGGTAGCAAATACATATTTAAGAAAATGTCTAACAAGTAGATAAAAATAAAGTTGCTGTGACGACATTAATTTAAGTGATACTATATCTTCTGGGGAAATATGAAATAACTTAATCGCCATAATCACGAAACTACTGCAAATTTTGCATTGTGTCAATCGAAATCTTGTTATCTCGATAATAAATGGCGATTAGGTTAACAACATCCAAGCTTTTCTTTTTCATTTCAATTAGTTTTTGTGAGGTATGGTATATTTTACTATTTGTTTTTTTTTTATTGCATTGAATGGCGATACGAGCATGCCGTTCGCCTGATGGTAAGCGATACGACCACCCATAAACAGTAGCAACACCATCCAGCACCTTGACTTACAAAGAACTGAGTGGCATTCCACTGCGCTCGTCATCCTGAGACATAAGATGTTAAGTCTCATTATGTCCAGTAGTTTACTGGCTACAATGTCCTTCAAATCGAAACACAACAGTGCATGCACACTGTTGCTTGGCGGTAGAAATAGACATTGTGGTGGTACCCACCCAGACGGCCTCTTACATAATGAGAGACCTACCACCAGTAAATCAATACTCATCAATTCGTAGTTAATGTAACGGTAAACGTGATATTCACTTTTTTAAGGTTATCACCCAACACGAGCAACATCAGGATGATGTGACAAATACTTGAAATGTTTCATTTAATCCTCGCAATTCCCAGAGAACTATGCCCAAATATTAAGACAGTTTAATACAGTTCTTATATTTATATAAGAAAAAACCATGATCCATTTTACGTCTCAAAAATAATTATAGCTACAACAGAAGTGTTGATAAAAACATGCTAAAGTCCACTGTTAAATACAAAATATGAGGGAAAGTGAGTAGGCATTAGGCACCAAGAGGCAGTAGCATACGATAAAGCTCCTTTAATTAAGCATTTTTTTTTCTCTGTCATCTGTAAATTATAGTGTTCTGAAATCGGGTTATAGTTGTTTTTTCTCTATTATTTATTTATTAAAGTCGACAGCAGAGTTATTTGAAACTTTATTCAAGACATTTAAAAACTATCCAAAACACGCGACATTAAGATAACAAAACCAATTTAAATTAATTTTACGTTTATATGTACTAGCAGTGTTGAATACAATATTTAAATTAATATCATTCGAGGGGCATTTACCAAAAATGTAAGATCGCCCCCCTTCTCTGATCCTTAGCAGTCAGAAAATAGAACTTGCTCGACCACATTGTCATTCATCTCACGCTTGTCTCAACCACAAATACTGGTTGTAAATATGTATTTTATTTTTTGCGAATCATATGAGAACTACAGAACCCTTTCCATTGACAGACAAGTCTGGCTCGTGTTTTTACAAAAGGATACCATCGATGCAGATGCAGGAACACGAGCACCAAGGCCGATTACATTCCATTCAAAAAAGTTGTCACGTACGTAACACATTTTAGCGGTTTTTGCTCGTGTTCTTGTAGGACTATTAATTGTAATCGGTGTATATTTTTTTCCTTTTTTGTATCTACTATTATGAATTGTAATCTCGTCTTATCTGTACGTAACATTTCAGAGAAGATTAGATTTTTTGTTTAAATCTGAACCGATAAATGGCATTACAATATAATTTAAGCATACAACTTTCTTATAAACGCGAGTTCAGATAAAATCGGATATAAATTTAATTCTTTCTTTCTTATTTTATCTTGTTATACTAGGATTCTCCAGAGAGGGGTCGCGGCCAAAATGAAGTCCGGCATAGAAAAGTAATTACTCGCGTTACGTGTAGGTACCTATTACTCATAGTAGCTTAGCGTTTATACATAAAACCGATGGCGGCCTATCTCAACATCACTTGTTTTGGATATAAACTTTAAACAACATTCACAACTGCATATACAGGAATTTACCGAATTAGTATTTATTAAACATTTTGCGTTAAGTAGCAACTTTTAAAATGGTCGCCTCCTATAAGGAAGTAATTATGTGCCAAGTTAGCACCAAAACATCATTGTACAATGTTCGTAAAATAGTTTACGATTTCGTTTTAAAACTATTATTTAAGTAACCCGGTTTAAAAAACCCACCGTGTATTTTTCGGGTATAAAAAGTAGCATAATTATGTTTAGCCTGGACTTACATTAAGAAACATATGCGTTAATTTCTGATAAACATTTAAACACTCACATTGACAACATAAGTAGGATGTTGCGACTATGTAATAGAGCCAACCATTGAGATAACATAAATAAAAAAACTGTATTATTTAATATACCATTGAAAACTAAGAAAACAACGCTCCACACTAGTTTCCTACCACTTACGAATACCATGAATAGATATAAGGATTAAGTATATCTATTTAATTTTATCACGAAACAAAATGTAAACATACTAACTGTGCTAATCATCTAAAAAATATGAAATATGTAATACTATAATACTTAGGTAATTATTAACCAATAAGATGTACACATGACGGAAAAGGAGACACTAAAAATGTCTCAAATTGGACATGATCGAATATTGATTCACTCTGTTTCCTAGACATCGCTAAAATAATTTTAATTCATGCCAAAAAAGACCGTTCACTATTCGCCAAGTTACTAACGCAATAGTTTTAAACCAGACTAATCAAGGGAATTAAATTACGTACTCCATCTCAATATCATAGACTATAGAACAAATCTTACCGCCAGATACACCCTGTCCCTCTCGATAAGATCGGCGAGCTTGTTGATAAGGACCCCGCGCTGAGACGCATCCATCGATCTCCATGGCGACCCTAGTCTGTATGCAGAACATACAAATGTTTAATAGATTCGTCTTGCGAGCTTGGAATTATAATTAGGATGATGAAATAATATATAAATAACATTAGGTACATGCATAGCTATTATGGAGATTTATTTAAAAATAATTATATAATAGTCTTTAAATATAAACACTCTATCACAAGTGCTGAATAAATATGCAAAGATTTTAAGGTTTTCAAATGCAATCTGATAAAAATTAGGTAGAATCTAGCTGCTAGATACTTGAGAAGGGAAAATTTCAAATAAGAAGAAACAATTTCAAATAAGAGGAAACAATTTCAAATAAGAAGAAACAAAATCAAAAATGAAGAAACAATTTCAAACAAGAAGAAACAATTTCAAACATACTTGAATGCATCTTTGGCTGCTTTAACAGCTTTATCCACATCAGTTTTGCCAGCCTGCTGCACTTCTGTGATCACCTTGCCATTTGCAGGATTTTCAGTCTTAAAAGACTTGCCGTCTGATGACTTCACCCATTCATTGTTGATGAATAGCTATGGGAAGAAAATATTAAAAGTAATTCCAGTTAATTGTTACAGTGTTATGTTTTCTTTAAAATTCAAATAAACTATAAAAAATATTTTGTAAATAATGACTTATACAACTTGTCATACAAGTCACAAATAAAAATCAGGGTAAAGTTTTGCTTTTAATGCAATAGAAAATACTGATGTTCAGTAGTAAATAAAAATATAAATCTACAAGGTAATAAAGTGGATTTTAAACATAATGATTATTTTATTAGCTGAGACAAGTAACAAATTACACCAATAATTGAATTAATGGAGGGGAATTTGATCATTTACTTTATTGATTACTGATTTTTATATCATAAATAAATAAAATAAGAAATGTAAGCAGTGCGACAAATAATTTTATTTTAATATAGACTAGGGTGATATCAGATAATAAAGTTAGATGTTATTTAGACATAATTTTTTTGTTGTGTAGGTTTATATAACAATTACATATATAAGCGAAATAGAGCTAGGCAATTTGTAAGAATGTTCTTCCTACAGGCTACAAGTAACGTGATAAATAGTTTTATTATCATAACAATATGACCTTGAAATGCCGGCAGGTCGCGGCGGGCCGGTACAATATGATAACAGATGTTATCGTCTAAACTAAATTAAACCACTTACGCATGCACAGAACTCACCGGAATTATTTAGCATTAAAAATCAATCACAATATTTTTGTATGTTAACTTACGCCAGTATATAATATTTCAGGGCTAGTTTGGGGTGCGGATGCAGCAGCTGCTGAATATTTGGCTTTTTGTGTTATAACTTTGCCTAAGTTTCGTAACATATTTAAGTTTATTTATAAACGATAATACACAACTACACGACAACAGCTCCCGATACGATTTGACTTGTCTCTGCGATTGCCGAATGCCGATTTGACCTCCTATATAGAGTAATAGCATAGTAAACTTATCTAAAAGTAGTCTCACTCGGCCGTGTCCTTGAAATAATTACCTGCAGCCGCGCGGTACGTAAACACGCCATAGGGCTGCCCGTCTACAGTATTTTAATTTAATCTAAGACACTTGAGTTTCTTTCTAATTTTGAAATTGTACATACATACATACACACTCACGTTTTTTATCCCCGAAAGGGTAGGTATGGATACCTCTGAAGGTAAGCGGATTATGGTCCAGAAAAATATCGATTGACTAAAGATGACTATCCCTCGTCAGTCGACATAAATATGTCTGCTTGTTTAAACTGGGCGTACACAAGCTGATCCAGACACTTACTTGAACCACTTAAGTGCGATCTACGCATACTCACGCCTTTTATCCCCGAAGGGGTAGGCAGAGGCACAACTAGTGCACCCATTTTTCGCCGTGCGTATTCCTTGCCATGATGTAATGGGGGCGAGCCTATCGCCATATCGGACACAAATTTCAGACTCCGGGCTGATACTGAATAGAAAAATCCAATATGATTTTGCCCGACCCGGCCATCGAACCCGAGACCTCAGCATTGCAGTCGTACCGTAATACAACTACGCCACCGAGGCAGTCAAGTTTTGAGATTGTAAAATATATTATTTAAAAAATGAAATAGTATGCGAATGAAATAAGAAGTGTTCAAATTCAAATTCAAATTCAAATTATTTATTTATGAAATCGGGTGTTATTGGTCTTACATAATTACAGATCGCCGAAATCTGCTACAAGAGCATATAAATATTAGCGTTCGATTAAAATATATGTTGTGTTTTTTGAGTAGTAGATTTAATAAAAATAAAAATTCACCTTTATAAATTTGAGACTGAAAAATATTCGCGCTTCGACTGAGACGTACGAAAAGCTTTATAGCTTTATTTAATAGTATAAAAATCCTCATTCGGATAAAAAGTTTAATTAAATATACTTTTGGGAAACATGGACAAGAATTCAAGCAACCAAAAACAGCACAATATAGTCCATAATTGCTCTTTACCATATTAAGTAAGTACTTGTACTTATTCACAAAATGCACGCTTACTGCTTACAAAACCATCACACCGTTCGTTCGTCACTGCGGCGCACTCGCAACTGTTTGTGTACTTAATGTGTACCGAAATCGAGGCGCGTAGGCATCACTCGCGTTCCGACAGTTTGTATGAAGATATTCTACTGTATATATGTGAACTGTGGTTATAGTTTATACTTTATAGTGGTCTGTGGATTTGACAGTGTCAGTGAGTGATTCGCATCGCACACGAAAAATTTGGTGATTTTGCGAATTAAATTTTTTCAATCGATTTTTTCCATCTAAGTATATTAAAAAAAAATGAATTAAAAACCAAATGTTTTGGTGTAAAGGACACTTAAATCTGCCAAATAACTAAAAAGATATTCACATTTATATGTTTAGTTTTTTGGGGTAATGATGTATTTCGCTACGGGAATGAAATTCTAATTTTTGCAATGAAGTTATTTTAGGGGAATGAAAAAACAAATTTGAAAGGTAATCTTATCACATTTGTTTATTAATACTTTTGCTTCCAATTAACTTTCCAATAACTAACAAAATAATAACAAATTATAATCGTATTATTAAAACTTACGCGAGCCATATCACATTAATAGTTTACAAACCACGGTTTTACTCACGTATTCTTGGTCAGAATCGCCGACCAGTTTCGACCTATTAAGTAGGTCATCTTCATAAAGGATTCGACGCACTTTATCCAACAGCTAGATAATGTACGGCTAGCCGATGAAGAACTAATGGTGAGTTTCGACGTTACTTCGTTGTTTACAAATGTACCGGTGGAGGACACTTTTCATATAATAGAAGGCTTGATTGAGAATGCAGACTTACCTACCGTGTATATGAGTATCATAGAGTACTGTCTGAAGAGCGGTTTCTTCGTTTGGCGGGGCGAGTACTACGTGCAGTTGGATGGAGTAGCGATGGGTTCTCCCATAGCTCCAGTGGTGGCAAACATTTTCATGGAATGGTTTGAAGAAAGAGCGCTCAGTACGGCAGAAGACAGACCCAGATTCTGGTGGCGATATGTGGATGATGTGTTTGCCATTTTGCACAAAAACAGTGTGATGTCCTTCCTTGGTCACTTGAATAAGATACACCCAAAAATCTCTTTTACCATCGAGCAAGAGAAGGATGGCGCTCTAGCTTTCCTTGACGTATTGGTTATGCGGAAACCCGACGGGAATCTCACGCATACGGTTTATCGTAAACCCACACACACAGACCGATACCTAAGGGCTGACTCGCACCACCATCCAGCTCATTTGGCTTCTATTCCACGGACTTTGATTAATAGAGCCCTGCGTTTATGTGATCCCCAATACATAAATGAGGAGTTAATGCACGTCAAGCAAGTGTTGGAGTCAAATGGCTACAGTTGGAAACATAGTCTGCGAGCTAGTGAGAAAACAGTGGAGCGCCGCACGTCTGTGGATAGAGCGTTAGCGTTTCTACCCTTTGTCAAAGGTGTCACAGACAAAATAGGTCATTTGCTACGCCGGCAGTACAACATTAAGACCATTTTCCGGCCCTTAACAAAGATTAGGAATTTAATGCGCTCTCCTAAGGACAGTGACCCACTGAATGTGCCTGGCGTATATATGGTGCCTTGCGACTGCGGCAAAAGCTACATAGGTGAGACGGGACGCAACGTGGCTACTAGGCTGACTGAACACATTAGGTGTTTGAAGAAATTGGACAGGAATGGCTCTGCGGTGGCTGAGCACGCGTTGGATTCGGACGTTTCCCATTATATCCGCTTCGATAAGACCAAAGTATTGGCCCGTGAAAAGTCTTTCGGCCCGCGTAAAATACGGGAAGCCATTGAGATAAATAAACGCCCGAATTTCAACCGCGACGTAGGCTGGACGTTGCCGACTACTTGGAAACCGATTCTTCAAACCGTACATAAGTCCATGAACAGCCCTATACGAGGAGTCGACACAGTCAGTTCAGTTCACACAAGTGTTCTGCATGCACCGGTGTCTGACGATGATGATCTAGCAGCTGCGACATCTTTGAAACCCACCGAACCACCCCCACTCCACCCTTCGAGCCGTGCTTTACGTTCCGCTAGGCGGGCGGCGGCGCGGGCGCGGGCGGCTGACAGTGATCGAGAGGCCTCCGTGACGCGACGTCCTCTCAGCACTCGCCTATGAAGATGACCTACTTAATAGGTCGAAACTGGTCGGCGATTCTGACCAAGAATACGTGAGTAAAACCGTGGTTTGTAAACTATTAATGAAATTATAATCGATCAGAAATCTCAAGGTGGTAGTCTTTTTTATCAATAGGACTGTCACTAAAAACGTTGAAAAATTTTCTAGCGTGTCGACCAGGTAACGGATTCGATTTTTCGGTTATCCAAGCGGTCTACCATGAATAACAAATACAAAAACATATCAAAAGCTTTGCATAATACCACTAAAGCCCACTTCAGCGTTGTCTTGGGGGACTTCAATGCTAAAGTGGAAATTCAAAGCCACAGGGGATTCAGAGTAAGACCTCATGGTTTTTGATGTCGCTATCACAGGTGAAAAATGCTCGTCAACTTCCTTCAGAAAAAGGGGCTCTTTATGATGAATTAATTCTTCAAGAAGAAACCCCAAAGGTAATGAAAAAACGAGATCGACTCCATCCTAACGGGCAATAGGCACATATTCAGAAATGTCTGTGATCAAAAAGTTTAATTGTAAAGTAAACTGCATTCGATCACCGATTTGTACGAAACTCTATGAATAAGAAACTGTCTAATGAAGTCCATGCTCCGACCTAATCCAATCCAAATCGTGGCTTGAAAAGTTCCGGAGGATGCTTGGAATGCTCGGACTCGCTACATTGGAATTTGAAACCCAGTGAAGATGTAGATAGGGCAAAGGTAATAAATTCCGCCAAACCCAGAAGCAAAAAGTCCAAACTCTCGGATGAAACTATGGATTATGGTTAAAAGACAGGAAGCTGCTCAGGTTGCTTCATCGGAGAGGTCAGACCTACATCACACCTACATCTTCAGAGTTCCAATATTCTTGTCATTAAAGAAGCGATAGAGCAAAACCGACGGTCTAAGGTATTCACTCAGCAGCTTAGAAGAACGAAGTTAACGAAATACGAGGGCAAAACCGTTTTGTCAAGGCCGGAGATTTTTAATGAGATCGAGGGCTTCTATGGCTGCTTATGAGATGCTCATACTGTTTGTCCCCAGTGTGATGACCACTACAGCGATGAACGGTCAGACATTGACCAATGTGCCATTGAGCTGGATCTTAGATAACTTAAAAACGAAAAAGCTTCTGGTTAAGACTGAGTGACTGGAGAACTCCTGAAGGTAGGAGGACCTACTGTCATACAGGAACTACAGAAGCTTTTTACACCGTTCTTCACTACGTGAGAAGAAAAGGAATTAGAGTGAGAAGGCATTTGGTGGTTTTATTGTTTTAGAAGGGAGATATACCCCACCATACCAGCCCTGTATTATTTACTGCCCACTGCTGAGCACGGGCCTCTTCTAACAGCTGAGAGGGTTTAGGCCTTAGTCCACCACGCTGGCCTAATGCGGGTTGGCAGACTTCACATTCCTTTGAAATTATTTTTGGGGAATTCTCAGGTATGTAGGTTTCCTCACGATGTTTTCCTTCACCTTTAAAGCGAACAATAACTGATAAACAAATAAAGGAGATATACTCTTCTTAAAAATTATAGATCCATTTGAAGTCTGAATCGTATCTATAAATGGTTCTCTAAGGTTAGCACGAATCGGCTAGCCAGAAGACTAAACGAGTTTCAGCCCCCAGAATAGGCTCGGGCTATAGCATTATAGATCACATTTACCTAGTAAAACAGATTATACTCTAACTCCGACAAAACCTTTTTTTTTTTTTTTTTTTTTTTTTTTTTTTTTTTTTTTTTTTTTTGGTTTCGCGGAGAAAGTGCGTTACCACTACCGCCCGGCCTTCGTGGGGGGCGACCGAGCGATTATGTTGGGTTCACCGTGCCTTACGACCCGGCGTTGAGCCGCCCGGAGAGATGGAAAACGTCGGGCGACCGCCGGGCCGAGTCCCTAACCTATGTACAACGCACGGCATACCAACTAAAACTCCGCGGTGGCCATCTTCGGCGCATTAGGGACGGCTGCGGGCTTCCTCTGACTAATGTCTAAGTTGTCGTCCGCAACCGCCCCTGCGCGGTGCCGCCTGGTGCGGCCCGTCTCCTGTTGTGGGGGGGGCTCAGAAGCCCCCGCGCACCGAAGGACGCTCTCAGCGTCTACGGCAGCGTGAGGCCTACCTTCCACGCTGCCGTCCATCACGGGGGTCGCAACAATGTGCAAAAAGGAACACAAAACTAAAGACGGACGGCCCCCTGCCGCCCGCCCGCGACCCCCGGTGGCCCCTATTAGTCGCCTTTTACGACAGGCAGGGGATACCGTGGTGGAATTCTCCAAACGCCCCCAATCCACAGGGCGGGAGACGCCGGTCAGTCGTCCACCCGGCGCCTCCTTCGTCTCCTCTGGCGGCGGGAGGGATCTTCACGCTCCCGATCCCTCTCGGCACTCTCCTTCTGCGAGATGACCACCTCGCAGAAGTGGGCCACCGCACGCCAGGCCTCTCGACTGTCAACCATGGAAGCGACCACGGCCGGCAGCGAGAGGTCTCCTCCGACGACTGCTCTGAGAGCGCTGCGCTCCTCGTCCCAGGCTGGGCAAAACTCCAACGTGTGCTGGGCCGTATCCAGCGGGCAGTTGTCACAATGGTGACACACGGCCGACACCTCTGTGCCTACGATACGACACAGATAGTCACCGAAGCTACCATGCCCGGTGAGTACCTGTGTCAATCGAAACGTAGCCGGGCCGTGGCGCCTGTCCAGCCACTCGGCAAAGACCGGGCGCACTGCCGCTACGGCCCTGAGCCCCGCTGACGGGGTCTCCAGCCTGAAACTCCGACAAAACCTGGGTTATCCTCGAATCATTACAGTGTTCCCAAGTAAACTATCGCTATATCGAAGTGTTGAATATCTATACGAATTTGCCACTATGCGTGCCCAAGAGCCAGCAGTCGGGGCCAATCCAGTTACGCAAAGGGGTCAGACAGAGGGATGTCATATCCCCAAAATCGTTCACAAGCGCACCGAAGGATATATGTTCGAGACGCTGGACTGGAAAGGTATGGACATACTTATAAATGGAGATTACCTTTCTCACTTACGATTCGCCGACAATATTAAAGTCTTAATGACGGAATCGCTGAAAGAGCTGCAACAGATGCTGAACAGCCTAGCATCAGCCTCACAACGAATAAATGAAGTTGGATAAAACCAAAGTCATGATCAACGACCACCTAGATCCAAGATCTGTCGTTGTCAATGACTACATGCTCGACGTTGTCTTCGAACATAATTACCTTGGACAGATTTTGCTGTTAGGAAGAAACAACATTGAGGAGGAGTTAAGAAGATGATCCTGCTGGGCTGGGCAACATTCGGCAAACTACGTCGGGTCTTCTCGACACTTCTACCCACAATGTTTAAAAATTTAAGTTTTCAACCAGTGCGTCCTGCCTGTCATGACTTACAGTATGAGACGTGAATACTCATAGTGCGGCTGTTCATCCAATTTAAAGTCGCTTATGGAGCTATGGAACGTGCTATGCTCGGAATTCCTCTGAAGGATAAAATTCGTAACGGGTTATCGAACAGAGAAGTAAAGTCACCGACATAGCACAATGGATTAGTAAGCTGAAGTGGCAGTTGGCTGGTTATGTCTGTCGAAGAACCTAGCCGCTGGGGTATACGATCCAAATTAACAAGTTCTTGAGTGGAGACCACGAGTCGGCGAGTTAGGTTAGTTAGGTTGTATAGTTACAAACTATTTTAAAGAATATAATGCTTGATGATAATTTACATAATTAAATCGACAGCTAAAATGTTATATTTAACTAAGCATACTCGTAACATGAACTAAGTAAGAGTTTTTTATTGTACTAGAAATAAATACTGCTAAAGATATCATTCCCCTCGGAATGTTTTCATTCCCATATTTCATGAAAATAGGAGAATGGCTTCTAGGAGAATGAAATATTTCGATTTCGCAGGTATTTCTATTAGAATATTCTAGAAATCATAGCAGGGGAAGGTGGATGTCAACAGGGGTTGAATTTAGTATAATAATAAATATTTTAAATAATTTTAGTTGTATACTTTGTCAATTTTCTAGGACAGAGGCGAATGATCGATTACCGTGGTACATTTCTCAAGACCAAAGAAAAAATTTCACCACTCCTCAAATAACACATCTTCTCACTATAACGGCTCGTGGGTAACTTAGGTGTTATGGAATTCGTCAGGACTCGGGTCTAAAATAAACTAGCAACACGCGGACATATTAAAAAAAAATATATCTATCATCCAAGAGGCGAATGATCAATGTAGCGTGGTAAAACTTTATACCGTCTATATAATTATTATAATTTATACAAAATTATTGTACTTTAGGTCATAAATCTACACTATTTTTTACATCCGATGTTAATGTGAGTTATTAAATATTCAACATAAAGATGAAAATAGGATGCCTGCGAGATGAGCAAACACTGTGGAACAGGGTTCGGGAATGAATTCCATGGTACTTTTTATTTAATTTTCACTTAAATTTATAAGTTATTGTAGTACTCTTCTGTGTGTCCTTCCTCTTTGTGTTAATGAAGTAATATAATTCTGCTTTTTATGTAATAGTTAGTAAATTTAGTTTGATTTTCTCAAAAATTGCAGTTTACCGCGTGCGATAGGAATCACTCCAGTGTGATATATTCTGGTGCGTATTTACGCGGCCAGGTTTTTACACCACGTATTTACTTGCAAGTACGCCGACCAGGTGCCGACCCGAAATACTTGCAAGACTTGAAAGTATTTCACTTGGGTTCTCTCTAGCGACACGAAAGAGTCACCTGACCTCGCCTTGGCCCGTCGCGCTGCGTCCCCGCTCAGGCGTCGTCGTCCGCAAATGCAATTATGGTTTTTATTTCAACCTACCCAGTGAACAATGCAAGTATTGAAGTGTTAAGAGTATTTTATTTGATAACGCGATTGTGTTCTTTATTTGTACCGAAACATGGGCCAATATCCTATGTAGTAAGACAATACTTGAAAGTATTTCGATTTTCGACTATGCAAGTGCTATAAGTACTTTATTTATAAACACCATTGTGCTCTTTATGCATATTGAAACACGGATCAATTTCCTATACAGAAAGAAAAGACTTGGTATTTATACAATCGAAGTATTAGAAGTTTTTATTCGTGAACGCGATTGTGTTCCTTATTTGTATCGGGACACGGATTAATTTCCTATGCAGAAAGAAAATTCTTGGAAGTATTTCGAGCCCTGGTTTTTGGCGCTGGTTTTTTTAGGCGGACGTACTTGCAAGCCCTGGTTCACGATTTTGCCAGTACCACCCTAATATATTCTCAGCGATTGAAGTTTAATGAATTTGAGGGGTGTCAACTGTAAGTTACATGTGTATTGTCATTTGTCTTGACTCGTATTGTGCGTTTCATTTTATTTTACCGATGGCGTGAAATGTGAATTGGTACCCCTGTCTGATAAGATGATGGACATTATGAAGAAAATTCCCGGAATTTCAGTTTAAAAAAGTAGAGTTACCAGAGGATTAATGTATTTCCTTTTAATAAAATTTAAAGTATCAAAAATAATAAACAATAATTGTAGAACATCGATTAAAATAACAATAAATAAATAGCCAGTATAATTATACAGTGTATTATATGCTAATTAATATATTCTGTGTTTTTTGTGCAAACTTATCATAATTACTTACCTTCATGACTCATTAAAAAACTAATGTCATTCCATTATGATATATAAATATTCGTCTTGTTTTATTTATTAATACACAATTATCCTAAAGATATATATGTAGTTAATAATGGTTTAGTAAATAAATATACTAAAGTTTATTTAACTGCTAAACATCTACCCACTCACCAATTATGTTTATAGTGTTTGATTTACTTCCATAAGTTGCAGATTAATTTCATAGTGTAATTTCGTGACATAACTATTTGCAGATTTGCACCATACATCTTAGATAAAAAGGAAGCGTTTATTGGAAACTACATAGCTAATTAATTATAACGTACTTACGACAGAATTCAAAGATTTGAATAATAAATTATTTGAAAAGCGGGTACATAAAACTCATTTACTACAAAGTGTTCCTGTAGAACTAAAGTTTATTTTTTAAGATAAATGAATAACCGTACTCAATTACCTTTAACTAGATCTTGATCCTAATGCATGGCGTTATTATGATTTACTAGGTATGGCTCACGGCTTCATCAGTACGAAAAGCCTTTCCCACTACAGAAATCCCAAAATCACTGAACCGACCCATACGCTGCGCCATCTGCTGAAAAATCAGATAATTTTAAATAATTCTAACAAATATCTGCATTCATTTCATATCTGTATGATGTGTTAAAATACCATTGACCAGAGAGTAAATACAGGAGCGGATTTGATACGTTGGCTGCCCTAGGCCTACGAAAGATTGCCGCCGCCCTATGTGCTGTAAAGCATGAAAAATTTAAAAACAATAGAAATTAAATTAACATGAAAAAAAAAACGATCGTCAGTAAATGATTTAATTATCTCAATCAGTGTATTTCAGATACTGATTCTTACCATTTCCGTTTGTGAGTAACAATGAATCGTTATTCACAAACTGTCTTTTGCCTGGCTTTCTGAGCAGCGAATTGAATTAACAAATCATCACAATCCAAAGACCGTAGCAACTGTGATTTGATACAGAGGATAGCCAGAGCGTTCAACCTGTCCTCGTTCATTTTCACCCGCTGCAAACACTAGCAAATTTTGCCGCCCTAGGCCCGGGCCTGCTCGGCCTATAGGGAAATCCGCCCCTGAGTGTAGTGACTCTAAGGTAAAGATAAATGCAGATAAAACTGTATACCTGGCAGCCCTGTCTAGCACGTACGATAGTGCGTATGCTACGTCCAGCGCCGTGACGTACAGCATGCTGTACATCAAGATGGACCGTGAATAAGGCCTTTAACTTGAAATTGGCAAAATGTATACACAATTGCCCTAAAAAAAATATTACAATATTATGAGCTCTGTCGCACCACTAATTTTGATTGTGTCAAAATGTCATTGAAGTTTGAGCTAGGCATGGGTGGTACTTGCAAAATCGTGAACCAGGGCTTGCAAGTACGTCCACCTAAAAAAACCAGCGCCAAAAACCAGGGATCGAAATACTTCCAAATATTTTCTTTCTGCATAGGACATTAATCCATATCTGGATACAAATAAGAAACACAATCACAATTCACAAATAAAAACTTCTAATACTTCGATTCTATAAATACTAAGTATTTTCTTTCTGTATAGGAAATTGTTCACTGGGTTGGTTGAAATAAGAACCATAATTGCATTTGCGGACGACGGCGCCTGAGCGCGAACGTCGCGCGGTGGGACGAGGCGAAGTCACGTGACTTGTTCGTGTCGCGAGAGAGAAGCCAAGTAAAATACTTTCAAGTCTTGCAAGTATTTCGGGTCGTCACCTGGTCGGCGTACTTGCATGTAAATACCAGGTGTAATAACCTAGTCGTGTAAATACGTATCATTCTAATTTGAACTGACATTTTTTTTTCGCTCTTTGGCAAAACCACTGACATTATTACTGATAAGTGATAATAAGCTGTCATTTTTGAGTCAAGTGTTCCAAAGAGCATTATAAGTGTTCTGTGGTCAACACTCCACATGCCACATTCCAAATTTCATAATCCATATCCACATTTAAAAACCCAGATCTCAATCATGGAAGAAAATAAAAAAATACTCACGTTTGTGTACAATAAATTTGTCCAACGATTTGTTACTATGCTTGACACCCTTGACAGACGAATAACCAGAAATATAACAGAAGCCGGTATCGAAACCAGGTAAACATCAAATTTTAACAAAAATCTACTTTAGTTTGTATTAACGTCATTTCTATTGCTTCTTTTAAGATTCTATATCTTGTTTTTAACATTCTATAACTAATGAATAGCAACGGAAACCTTATTACTAATCCTACATTTTCTATTTATCTAATTGATCTTTATCACAACAGTAAATAGTTCAATTTCGAAGGAGGATATTATCATCGTATTTTTTTTTACCGTACAAGACCATTAGTGCGTAAGACTCGCACAATAGTTTTTAAGATTTTTATGTTTCCAGGCCAGTTAAAAGCAATGGATTATGGTGTTGTACGCTCCTCCCAGCAGTGTTGGTCACATACTCGTTGCTGTACAAAGTTTCTTTAGTGTACAGCCTAGTGGCTTATGTGTCTGTGGGCATCTTCTTCTACTGCATCCTGTTTATAATCTTCATGTCCGTATCATGTTTAGTGTTACGGGAAAATATTTATGGTGGATGTGTAGCATCAAGTTTTGTTTCTGCTTTACTGGTCTATATTGGACTGGGGCAAGGTGAGATTCCTTGGATTATTCTGGAAAGGTACAAACTAGATAAACAATAGTATCTAATTTTTCAATCCTGCTGGTTGATGTAATTGGAAAATTTCCCTATTTATTTTTTTCTTCCTTAAATATTGTGTAAAAGGTGTATTCAATTACCATTTTTAAGTATATTAGGTTTAGTTAGCCCTAACAACTATAGGAGTAGTGTATTATAGTAAAAGTTTTGAAGTCAGTGTCAAGTTTATTTCTTTTTTAACTAAGTACTGTGTATTTTCTGGTCATTAGCTGATCTAAGGTAACATAGTATTGAAAACCTTTTTATTTCCAGGTCTAACATACTCTCTAGTCTTCACATTACCAACAATGTATATGTTCAGTATGCTGCTTCGTTGGTCACTGCTCATGTTTCCCAAAACATACACTATAGGGGAGGCGATGATTGTGGCTCAGGGTGTGGTACTGTTCCTCACTATGTTTATGGCTAAGATAATGTGTGATGACTACGAAGATACAGATGATGAAACGGACCTTATAAACACTGTTGTTTTTGTAAGTTGAAAGACCTTGTTATATATACATTATGTAGACACTAGAGCATGTGATTTTATTAGTCTCTAATGGCTGCATGTTTGCTCAATAGACTTGGAAATTCTCGGTTCAATTACCACAGAAGACATTTTATAAAATACTAGCATTGCGCGCGGCTCCGCCCGCGTGGAAAAGTTTTTCCGGGATAAAAAGTATATTATAATATTAGTATAGATAAAAAAGGAAATTGTGTGGAAACAGCGATAGGCTCATTCCCATCATGGAATAACTTAAAAATCTCAGCAACCCTGGGTGTGCTGATAACACCATATAATTAGTGGGGATAAACACAGTAGCACATTATGTATGTACAGAAAAAAATATATCATCAATTTTGATAATAGGGTAGTTTCCTGTTTTTGATTTCGTACATTCTTTTATATACAACAGAAAATAATACGAAAAATTTATTATTCTATGCATTCAGCATCGAAATTGGGTGAAACATAAAATATTCATATTTGAAATATTCTTGTGATCAAAAGTCGGGCGTGACGCGGATACCACGCTAAGTCTTTCGCACGCAGTGTTATGGTCGGCGACACTTCATCACGTCGTGACGTCACAGTCTTATATTACTTATTGTGATTACTTCCCCTTCCACCATATTTCAAAGCTTTATAATTTACTATTGCACTCATTTTGAAAATTCTTTTTCCGTTATATTTGGAATAGCATACATTTTTGAAGAATGTAGTTAACAAAAGTGGTCTACTGCCATATTAATCAGAATGATTTAATATTTAAAAAAATATTACAAAATTCTAATCTTTATGATTTTGAATTACTATTTTTATAAAACTGTATATTGCATCAGAACTAAAAAAAGTATTATTTACAATAGACCTTACTTGGCTGTTTTCAGACAGTGTTATCAACAGTGGGATTGCTTGTTACAGCGCTTTATCACTTGACAGACAACATGAGAACCCTGCAGGTTTTTGGATACATATTCCTGATAGCAGCTTTATATGCTGTAGTAACTCTGCACTCTACATTGGGAATGAATTGCATTTTCAAAGTATTAAGTTATATATTCTTGGATAGGAACCGAGTAAGTAATTATAAAGATGTATTTTAATACTTTTTGTGAAATAAATATTTCATGAAGATAAAAAAATATCACAATCCATTTCTAAAGGAAAGAGCCCTCCTGACATTTGTCAAAGAAAAAATTGTCTACACCATAGCTACATTGGAATGGCACTACTATCATACATCAATCCAATAAAAATATTTTCATCAAATTCACCAAATATTATTACTCCCTAACAATTTTGTTTTAATTTTCAGGCGCAGCTATTTACATTTTGGGTGTTTTTACTCCTAATGGCTATGTGTGTTTTACTTGTGCGAACTAAGTTAGTCGTCAAAGCTGATACAGTCACACGCAAGTCCTTCCATGTTTTAGCTTCACTTGTGTTCTTGTCTGGGATCATTTACAATGTACCTTTGATAACATTAGCAGCTGGTGTTGGCTTCGGACTATTGATTCTAGTAGAAGTATGTTAAGTTTCGTTATTATGAAGTCATTGTTTTGCAAATACATAATTGTTGGATGTTTTATATTTATTTCATTCACAGGCATTGAGAAAAGCTCGTATTGAACCAATATCATCTGTATTGCAGTCCATTTTTGATGTGTATAAAGATGAGAAGGTAATTTATAGTTTTTTTACTCTGTACTTATTTCTGATCCTGGTACATTTTATTCAAGTAATAAATTCTATTCTTTTATATAATTCGAACATCCTGTAACTTACTATGTTGCATTTACAGCAAAAAATATACTTATTTAAAAAGATGATATGACCTGGCCTATAACAAAATTAAGTATATAGTAAGTATATGCATCAACATTATTTATAAAAACCGTAATTTTCAGGATTGCGGCACATTCGCAATGACGCCAATGTATCTGTACGCTGGTTTAGCTTGTCCATTACTGTTAGTTCCTAAGCACGAGGGCTACGATCTCGAGCTGTTGAGTGGAGTTCTCGCTACGGGCATTGGAGACGCGGCGGCCAGTTGGTTCGGCTCACGTTATGGGTTCAACAAATGGTCAGGTTAGTAAAGCAAAATGTATTACTAACACTTGCTGGCGTCTACAGCTATAATTAAAACAATGCTATGGTCTATCTTCCTGTTGAAGCTTGATATAAAATTTAATTGAATTCACATTAATGGTTAAGCCGTAAAAGTGTAATAGACAAAGATACTTTCGTATTTATGTTATATAATATAGATTAGCTCATATTAGAGCCCAACCACAGACCATGTTGTCTGTAGCTTGAATGTGCCAGCTTGATTGAGCTAGTGCTATTGTCTTACAAAAACCCACCATGAAGCAGCTACTTTATTGTTTTTTGTAGGTACAAGCATGCTTTATTGTTTCATACCAGTGCACTTATTTTTTTTTAGATAGCAACAGAACTTTAGAGGGAACGACATTCAATGTACTGTCACAAGTGGCCACTATTCATGCCCTTGAAATATTTGGTAAGGCACTTTAACTTTTGCATTTATTTAAAAAAAACATGTGATATATTGAAAATTATACTTTTTGTGACCTATTCATGTTTTTTTTTTGATTACAGGTATGCTGAAGGCTAAAAATGCTTTAGTCAGAATCATAATAGCGGCATCAGTCTCAGGTTTAATTGAAGCTAAAACTGACCAAGTGGACAACTTAATATTGCCTCTCACAACGCTACTGGCTTTCCAATTTACATGGTTCCTAGGATAATATCAATAATTATTGACAAAAAAGCTGTTGTTCGATATTTTTTGTACTTTTATTAGAAAAAGGAAAATGCGAAAAAAAAGGAATAAGAAATTATTGCCATAGTCATATACTTGTGATATTATCCGTACAACAAAATAAACTTAAAACAGCATATTTTAACTGTATGCTAATGTAAATGTTGGGTGTAGACAGAAATGTGATTATCTTTAGAATTATTCTCATACAATGTGTCAAATTTGTACATTAGTCACATAATATTATTATGATTTTATACTATTATTTATATTTTTTAAACGGTGAAATGCAAAGAGATTGTTATTTATTGAACTCATTCCATTGTAAAAACTACTGTAAATAAAACAAACCATTTTTTTTAAATAAATTATTTATTCTTAACAATTATTTGATCTCATATTGTTTAATCATTTCTTACGTTTACGTGAATTTTAGACATTGAAATTAAACCACTTAATCTCATTATTATTTTTCTTAATTTTAGGGCATCTTATATTGACGTCTAAATGCTGCTGCAATTCAAAGCCAATTCCTTTTAGTAAACACAAAATAAACTGGTGTATCCTTCTATAAGAAAATGTAAAAATTAATAAATACATAAGAATGTAACTACGATTTTTACTTTTTGTAAAGTCTGGTTTCCGAATTGCCTTGAAAGAAGTTTGACAATTTAAAACTTATACTTCTGTGGTTTTATCCAATCATTAATCATAATAATATTTGCATTGGTGGGATCTTTAAACTGATTGCTACTTAATAATAACACAATACAACAGCTAGAGAGTTAACCAGTCAACGCCCGCTTATATATAGCTATAAGCTAATTTCCTTATATAAATGGACACCGGTGTCCACCGTGGGCGTCCAAGGATTACATGCTTATGTTGGTTTCAACTATTCACTGACCGTAATACCATTGTTCATAACTGGTTCTATTATAGGTGGATTGTTAGTCACTTCAGTCTTTATCTCATAATCTAATACATTCTCGTTTTTTATTTCTAATTTAATCACTTTTGCTTTATCGTCTGCTTTGTTTGTACTAGTTTCTTCACTATTTCTCTTTGTTTTAATCAAACTCCGTTTTTTCTTAACACCTTTACATTTTGCTTTGAATATTTTCTCTAATGCCAGCACATCTCTTCTATTGATAGTCCAGTCTACGATTGTTGTTTCTGCAATTTTCATGGGATTTAGTGCTTCATTATATGGCGGTATTTCCAATCCTAATATATTCATTACTTTTTCTAGTATATCATCCACATAATAATGTATTATTAGATCAGCTTTGTTATCCTGAAATAAAAGAATACAATATCAAATGAAGTGAACAATTACTTCAAAACTAAAAAAATTGGCATAAAGTATTTATTTTCAAAAATGTAACTAAAGTTTTACTAACATGTTTTGTTGGTTGTAAATTACATATGACTAGTTTGCCACTATATTTCGCAGTTTCTAATGGCAAGTTGCCACTTGGAATGATTTGTAATGTTGTTCCTAAGCATATACTGAGATCTGCAATGCTGAAACAAAAAAAAAATTGTAGAACATTCTAATTGTACAAAAGTATTATTTTCAAAATGTATTAAATGAAATTTTGCTATTACATAAAGATAAATGGAATCTGGTATGTAGTGATGGTTTAAATCGAACTGGTCTTACCTAGACTGCCACTCTGCCATCAACAGGTCATTTTCAGGCAGGCTGTGTTCCCAGTCCAGGACCCCATCATACAGGCGCCCTCGGCAGGGCCTACCAGTGACATGCTCTGCGGCACATGGCACCCCACTGCATTTCTTACCAACGGTTTCTACTGGACAACTTCGGACAAATTGCCTGAAAGTTTAATACTCAATCTTACTGTATGATTTGTTTCATCTTTACAAATGAATATAAAATTGCATACTGTTATGTATTAGCATGGGTAGACACCCATTTGCTTGACACTTTTTGTTAAAAAGTACAACTAAGTGGGGTAGTATTGAAAAGTCAGTCCTTGTATCAGCTACTAAGCTGAATAAACATATTTACAATAATATTGTGTTTCCTTAAACATAATACATACAATATAAACATGCTCATTCTACCCAACTTATGTTATAAATTATAATATACTAGCTTTTGCCCGCGGCTCCGCCCGCGTGAATGAGTTTTCCCGGTATAAAAGTCCCGCTTAAAATGTAGCTTATATGACACGTTCGTAGATTTACCATAGCAGCGCCATCTATTGATTACTTACTCAACCCAGTCGAAAGGTATCGACATCTGTTAGAATCATTCATAGCAGCGCCATCTATTGATTACTTACTCAACCCAGTCGAAAGGTATCGACATCTGTTAGAATCATTTGGAGTTAAGATAATTGTGACTGTCAAATAATAACAGACAAATAATTAGCAATAAATTAAAATTGCGACTATAATTTGAGATTTAAACTATCCTATCTCTCAAGTTGGATCGAACTGCACATGGTGTGCGAATTTTATTATAATCGGTTAAGTGGTTTAGGAGTCCATTGAGGACAAACATTGTGACACGAGATTTATATATATTAAGATACTTTTATATGAATATGTTATGCAGACTATGAGACCAATCAATTACTATGTAATTATTACAATGTTTGTTATATAGTGAATATATTTGAATTTCTGGCACATTTCCTGTGGCATTTTCACTAAGTATTTTACTTTAGTACCTGTTGCAAGTATACGCATGCTCACGCCTTTTATCCCCGAAGGGGTAGGCAGAGGCGCAACTAGTGCACCCACTTTTCGCCAAGCGTATTCCGTCCCATGATGTGATAGGGGGCGAGCCTATCGCCATATCGGGCACAAATTGCAGACTCCGGGCTGATACTGAATAGAAAAATCCAATATCACTTTGCCCGACCCGGGGATCGAACCAGAGACCTCAGCCTTGCAGTTGTACCGTAATACAACTAGGCCACCGAGGAGTCTGTTGCAAGTATATGAAAAATAATTACCGTTTACACAAATTACACTCATCAACAAACATATTCCCATGCAGCTCCGCCAGGTATTTACGAGGTAATCCTGACTTCAAGTGCAAGCCGTCTATGTTCTGACTGACAATGTACTGCACTTTGTTGCATTCCACCAGTTTTTTCAAAATCATGTGTGTTTTAGTTGGCTTTGCATCAGCAAACGAGATGTTGATGTTGGGTTTCTTGCCCTCTCTTTCTAATGTCCAGACACCATTTGGGCCTCTGGAAGACATGGATGAATATAAAATTCATGTCAAGTAAATAAAAAACTACATAGCCAAGAAGACCAAATGTTAAAGGAAACTTAAAAAATTTGTTATTTTCATTCATTAACTTACTAATATACAAGAATACTATAAGTTGATCTACATACCTAAAATCTGGTATACCAGCTGAAGTACTTATACCAGCTCCTGTGTGTACAACAATATGTTTACTATCTTTTATCAATTGTGCCAAGATCTCGCATTTTTCATTCAGTTTATCGATAGGCTCGAACTTCTAAAAATAACAATGTAAATGGACATTAGATATTAGTAATAATTTATTGTAGTCGACCTAACTTTTCTTATGAAAATAAATTTACCTCTGGTATACCCAAAACACCCTTGTGTTCATATGGAGAAAGCCCCTCCGCATAGTTGCAAGACATTTTTAAACAACTTATTTGTTCAAATGAGTAATATTCTTTTATGAAGACTTTTCACTGCGTAAAGTGAAATGCTTTGTATGATTTATGAATATCTTTCCATTCAGATTTCAAACGTTCTATAAGAAATTTAACCGGAAAAACCAACAGGCAACAAGCAAAGCGACATTTCTTGACATTCCGTATTTCATTCATATCTGTGTTCATACATGATACACCCTATCATTCACATTTTCATTGCAGCAGCATCTTTCGTTCAGAAATTAAAATGTTTTTAATTATGTAGTACTAATTACTATTATAGACCTTATGCCTGTGCAATAGAGATCACTGACTATTTTTGACACTCTAGTAACTAGAGATATTACATGTTATATAAAAAGATCGCGTAAATATAAGAACATCGAAAACAAATAATGATAATGAAAATTACTGATGAACATTTTAGATTTATTTAAGTAACTTGACCCTCTGAAAAATAACATTATGAATTGGAATGTATACCTATTCGAACACATTTAAGTCTACAAAGACATGATTCGATTTGTCAACAATCGATATATTAAATACAAAGTATAATTTATTTATATTTTAGTTAGTATGTTTTGCCACATCGGACATCCCTACTGGCTACTTTTGACTAGTGTTGGGTAGGACACGACATGAAATTGAGTTTGTAAGAGTAGCCTCTTTTTGCACTAAGCCAGTACAATGTCCTACTTCAAATGAGGCGAGGCATACTGGCTACTATTGCAATATTTATTATCCGTCTCGCTCCCTCTCTGTCCTCTTCCTATATAGTTTTACGGATTCGGAGAGTGAATAACGCGAATCCGCGACTGCCGCGACATAAAATTTGAAGTAGTACAATATAAATTGTTGAGCCGCTCTTACATTTTAACGTCATGTACGGAACAAATGTACCGCCTCTCGTATGTCCTATCCAACACTACTTTTGACTTCGTTTGACTGTTTGATTTGCTGTTGGCGTATTCAATATTTTAATTGAATTGTTTTTATTGCATTTTTCATTGTGTGTCTGGTGTTATATCAAGTGTAGTTATGAACCGAAGGAGAGGACACGAAGAGGACGATGGATACGGTACGTTTAGTTAGTTAAACATTTTTAGGTTAAATCTGTGGAATCATTTTGTACAAAAAGTACAGTTTTAGTGTTTCGTTTTAGATCGCCTACATCGCAAGAGACGTCGTGTCTCTGAGAATCAAGAGTTGGAAGACCGCTTGGAGTCCCTGATTCACCGAGTGGGTGAAAAGAGCAGCTCGAGCTTGGAGAGTAACTTGGAAGGTCTAGCTAGTGTATTGGAGGCAGATTTGAGCACTTTCAGGGTGAAAATATTGCGTATTCTTACGGACTGTGCTATACGCATGCCAGAGAAATGCACAATCTATGCAACTTTAGTGGGTTTGCTCAATGCTAAGAACTATAATTTTGGTGGAGAATTTGTTGACTATATTGTTAAAACCTTTAAGGAAAATCTGAAAGCTGGAAAGTGGAATGCAGCTAGATATTGCCTGAGGTTCATTGCTGATTTAGTCAACTGCCATGTATTGGCTGCCTCATCCTTGCTGACATTATTAGAGACTCTAGTTGACAGTGCAAATGAGGATGGTGTTCCCCAAGTGAGGAGGGACTGGTTTGTTTTTGCCGTACTATCCACGCTACCATGGGTTGGTAGAGAGTTATACGAAAAGAAAGAATCTCAATTAGACCACTTATTGGTGACCATAGATGTATTTCTCAACAAACGCAGTAAGAAACATTGGCCTGCTTTGAAGGTATGGTCGGCTGATTCGCCACATCTACAAGAAGAGTATTTAGACTGCCTCTGGGCTCAGATCAAGAAGCTGAAGCAAGACAATTGGTCTGAAAAACATATTCCTAGACCATATCTTGCTTTTGACTCAATACTTTGTGAGGCATTGCAACACACTTTACCTTCTATTCAGGTGAGGATAACATTTTTGTGATACTATTAATTACTTACACGCAGTACTTTGTAACTCAAGGTGCTGCATGGTGTTGCTTCTGTTTATGGGTGGTCGTATCGCTTACCATCAGGCGAACGGCATGCTCGTCTTGTCATTCAATACCACAAAAAAAAATAAAAAATTATGCAACTACTATTTTTCTTGAATGTGGATATAATGCAAATTCCAATCAAGTAGTGATAATTTCTGTCCTATTAAGATTATTATTTATACTTCATGCATTATCTGCAATTCCAGCCTCCACCTCACAATGACACGGACACCTACCCAATGCCACGAGTCATATTCCGTATGTTTGACTACACCGACTGCCCTGACGGACCAGTCCTGCCCGGAGCACATTCTATTGAAAGATTCCTCATTGAAGAACACCTTCACAACATCATAGAAGCATACCACTTGGAAAGGAAAGAGTGTGCGGCACAGCTTCTTTGTTTTCCTTACAAAGACAAGATTCCATTGGAATACTGTATTGTTGAAATTATATTTGCTGAGCTTTTTAATCTTCCTAAGCCGAGATATCTGGAGATATGCTATGGTTCAGTCCTGATTGAGCTTTGCAAGCTTCAGCCGTCTACTATGCCTCAAGTCTTGGCTCAGGCTACGGAGATTTTGTTTATGCGGATTGATTCAATGAATGTTGCCTGTTTTGACAGGTGAGTAATATTGAAACATTAAATGTAATTGATAAAAGCTAAAGGAAGTATGCAGCTTTATTAAATATATATGTCCATATGTTTTTTAGGACTGTACGATACCAAACAATTTTTAATAATTCTTATTTACTGGCATAAATATTATCGTCAGGTGAATGTTTAATTGACTTAACAACAGTTATTTGTGATATTGAGTTATATCTGGTTCAGCGCATTTTTCTGCTTTAAATTAAGTCAATTAGCCTTTGATCTGTTGTTATTATATTTTTTTTGTCATGTGTTTAGTCAGCTGTTGTTTATTTAGTAGTAATTTGTTACATATTGTATTTATAGATTTGTAAATTGGTTCTCATACCATCTGAGTAACTTCCAATACCGTTGGTCTTGGGAGGATTGGGAGGGCTACATACAGTTGGACTTAGACCATCCCAAACCCAGGTTCATTAGAGAAACTCTTGGAAAGTGTTTGAGGTGAGTATTTGAAGTATTTTATAAATTTTGATAGTCAATATTATTTAAATAAATTACAGTTAATATTATGAAATTTTTTATAACTACTGGCATGATAAAATAAATTGGATTTTGAAGTAATATAGCATCAATTTTTAGGCTCTCATACCACCAGAGGATCAAAGATATCACACCAGAATCATTTGCTGCTTTTGTACCCCTCAAACCTGAACCCATCTACAAGTACTCAATGGAAGGTGCAGGTATGAAAAACATTTTAATATAAAAATAATTTAATAAAATAACATTAAAACTTAATCTACAACTTATCTGAGTATAAAAATATTTACATTTCGGTAACACATTTCGAGGGAAACATTGGCTCTGTGCTTATACAATTGTGTTTCAAAATAAATGCCTTTAATCATTTGTATTGTTAAGATTGTTAAATGTTCGGTATAAAACATTGTTCATTCTCAGAGTTAAAAGTGAGATCAACTTCAGAAACTACAGAGTTAAAGCTGTACTATTTTGTGCTATATCTAGGTGTAAAATTTCAGTCTATTTCATCGGCATAAATTCATATAAACCATATGATCTGTCTTGGTAATCTGGATAATCTGAGTCACTATTTCTTGCTTCAGAATTTTCGTCAACATTATTGAATGGAGAATAGTCATTGTCATCATCATTGTCGTATTCTTCACCATCATCATCATCATCTTCATCATCCTTCTCTAAAGAATCCATAAATCTCTGAAATTCATCTTTTGGGTGCACATATATGTCGTGACTTTCACTTTCTTCTTCTTCATATATTTCTGGTTTACTTGTTGATACATTGATTGATTTATCATCAGGTTTCTTAGGTTTATCATTCAAGATAAATTCTTCAAAAAAATCAATGAAGCTGTCTGTCGTAGATGGCTTTTCTGTGGTTGTTGTACTTGTAGTGGGTTCATGTTCTATATTTGAGTCTATCTCTATGCCTTGAGTGGTGGTCAGATTCTGTTGTTTCTTCTTCTTACATTTGGTTTTGTTTTTAGGAACTGAATAAGGGGATGTTGTTACTATTTGTTCCGTTGTAGTCAATTTATCCTCCTCAGCTTCAATGTTTTTCTCGGCCATAACGGGTGTTGCTGTGACATTGAAAATATATTCTGTGTGATCCTTTATTTCTTGTTCATCATTATCTTCAGTTGACTCATTATTGTCCTCATCAAATTCCTCTTCATCTTCCTCCATATAGGAAAGGTCTGCTGAAATAGCACTGCTTGATTCACTATTTGCTGAAGTCGGTTGTGAAGTGGTTTCACTTACTTGTGTTGTAGTATTCGGCACTTCATTTACTTTTGTCGTATTTTTTACATATTGGTTTGGTTTATCATTTTCAACATTATCGGAATGTTCCTCTGTAGTACTCTCAGGCTCAGTGGTTTTACGTTTGGGAAACACGTACCCTTGGAAATTCGATGCTTTTCTCCTTGGGTATTTACTCGTTATTGATGTTTTATTCTTTTCCACACCATTTACACTCCACCTGTCATGATTTATGGACGTGCCCTTTAGCATTAACGTAGACTGTCTGTAACGGTTTTTGACCTTTGGTTGGGTGGTCGCTTGTTCGATGTCATTCGTAATAAGAGAAGTTGTAGATGCGTTAGTTGTGGTCACTTGTGTTGTAGCCGTTGTAGTTGAAGAAGGTTTCGCTGTAGTTGTAATAATTGTACTTGATGAAGTTGTCATTGGAGTGGTTGTAATGATTTTATTTTTAGGCTTCCAACTGGGCCTGCTTGTAGCTGCAGAGCTTGCTTGGGGTGTTAAGTCTTGCACTGGCATGCTCACCTTTTCTGGTGGTATTGTTGTCGTTGTGGTTGTTGTTGCTATTGTTGTAGTTGTGATGCGTTTATGCTTCTTATTTTTTTCTTGTTTTGTGAACTTATGCGGAGGGCGTGTACGCTTCTTGGGCTTTTCTGTTGTTGTGCTTGTTGTGGTTGTCGTTGTAATCTCTACAATTCTTGGCTTCATGGCAATGGTTGTAGAAGCCACTGTTGTTGCCGGTTCGATTATCGTTTTATTAATCTTTTCTTTTTGCGACACCATCGGAGTAGTTTTCGTAAACGCGCCCAGCAGGTTAGCCCATTCCATTGGATCGGATTCTTCTTCGGATTCTGCAGTTATGATATCAGGAGTCGCAGTAGTCGTCGATTGTGTTCTTATAGTTTCTTGTTTCTTTAGAGGCTTTTTGTTGTGAGCGCTAGGTTTTCTTTTCTTATTATTTTCCGGCACGATAGTCTTGTCAGTGTAATTGCTGTTAGCATAATTGATCGTGATCGGTCTGAACGCGGAATCAGGCAAGTGATCGGGATCAGAAAATTGAACGTCTAAAATTTGCGGGCTTGGCCGGAAATCCACAGGCTTGGTTCTCGTGGGTTTGGAACTATGTACTAATTTCAACGGGGGCATAGGTTTGAATGGTTTTTTATCCATGGTTACAAAGACACCTGGAGGTGCATTATATACAGGTGGCCTTACGTGATCTGGGAAATAACTTACTTTCATAGGAGGATGTTTAGGGTTGCTAGAGCCTTTGAAACCTGTGATGATCTCTGGTTCCCTTGGTGTTGTGTCAGTTACATTTAATATTATGTTTATGTCATCGATAGAAGAATTTTTCATATTTTGGAAAGAGGCTGCAGTGACTGGCATAACGGGAGTTGGTAAAACAGCTGGCCTTGTGGTCTTTATCACATTAGACGACTGATATTTGATATGATCTGGTGGCGGCGGGGGCGGTGGGTAAGGACTATTCGCCATTGAGTCGAAGTCGATATACGGTTGGATGTGTGATAAAGGTGGAGCAGCCAAAGGAGGACGTGAATATTTGAACTGCGGTGGTTTGTAATTATATGGCATTAATCTTTTCTGATGGTGGGACTCTGTGGTGGGAACTTGAACATTCACATAGCCCGTTTTTGAATATTGTGGATACATTTGTGGCACGTAAGGATTTTGCTGCTTGTAACGAGGAGTTTCTACGTAAGATTCTTCATCCGAAAAGAAAGAGGAGAATATCCTGTCCAGTCCTTGATTGTATTGACTGTGATGGTGTTTTGTTGGCACTATGTTTTTGTGAAACCAAATAGCTCTCTGCGGCCTTTGTTTATGGCTTATGTTGTATACGCGTTGCGGTTCTTCTGGCGGGTTCTCTCGTACCGTGAATGTTCTGACTGGATTTTCGTATGGTTTCCTTTGCGTTCGTGGGGATTGCGATGTCACTGAGAACGTCAATTCGTAATGGTATTTTCCAGGTGGCGCTCCGGGGTCCCTTTGTCGCATCCGTTTTACCGACCATAGAGCTTTCACGCCCTCCATGCATCTTTCATCAGAACATTTTTCCTTCGACGCCTTGTCCTCTGCGAAACGGAATCCAATATTCTCATTCATCAGTCGTCCTCGTGCCATAACAGTCACGTCACCAAATACTGTATGGTCTTCGTTTGTCAGCCTTTCGAAGGGCGCCGTTTTGATTTTTTCCCATAGATCATGATCGTCGACTTCCTTAGATGCATAATCGGGTTTGTTGTCTGTGGAAACAATAGCTCCACTGGCGATGAGTTGGTCTATTTTGTCTCTAACAAGGGTGAGATAAACACTGTGTCTCAAAGCATCTTCCCAGTAGTGAGCTGGTGCGGCAGCCACTGTGGGAGAAGGGTCAGTTTTGTTTATCTGGTGTGACGTCCCGGCGCGACCTGATCTTCTGTCATTCCAATAGTCGAGCGGAATCGGTGTAGGTCTGAAGTCGTCATCCTCGACCGCCTTGTTTTCTTGTATGTGCGTCTGGAATAATAAGTTAAATATAAATAGCTGTTAATTAGCCAGCGAACGTCGCGATTATTGAAGAAAAAATTAATTGTATTTCAGTATGCGTTTGAAAGTAAAATGCTGATGGTCGGGAAAGTGCGGCTGCTCAGTTGGCGTGATACGAGACGGTTGCGTGCTCGAGTATCCAACCCCGGTGCGCGAATTTCCAATCGAATAATTTCAATGTGACTCAACCGATTGTATGAGAACTGTCTTTGATTAGCATAATGCTTTCCTGTGAAATTTATATTCAGTTATAATTTTGTACAACGAGGAAGAAGACAGAATTAACCAGTAGAAATTGATGTCAGGGGACTAGGGTCATAGAATCTCAATAAAATTTTCTGCAACATGTGCTTAAAGAACAACCGCAGCTACTACTCCACTAAACAGCATAATTCTGAAGACGTGATAGTTGATGATCGTTTCTCGTAACTCGCTAGTCAATTTTGTATTTGAACTGTGCTTAACATTAGAAAAAACGAAGTACCTTCACCCTGGCCAGATATATTTGTTTTATTTTGTATCTTAAACATTAATTATAACAGGTCATACTTGGTTCTTGTCTTTATATTTTTCCACACAGAACTCTAAGCGTCAATTTAAATCAGCGTCCGTAACCTCACACTGATTGTGCTTTGTTATATGGTTAACACGTGAACGTCGGATTTCATAACGTTAATTGTTATAGTGTTTAGCAATTTTTTGTTGTATCCCATTACAATGAGATGGTATGTCGTGATTTGATCGTTATCGATGGAGACGTGATCTAGACCTACATGTGCATCCATCGTTAAGAGTTTACTTATGTGTATCTGTCGGTTATAATAGAATGTTGCTGAAATAGTTCATGGTGGGTTCGATGCTTGTGTTAGATTTTTAATTTAGAATTATAGCTGTGGTAGTGGAATCCCGACAATGAAAGCAAGTATGTGCAGAAGGAAAACATCGCGAGGAAACCTACATACCTTAGAATTCTCCATAAGAATTTCGAGGGTATGTGAAGTCTGCCAACCCGCACTAGGACAGCGTGGTGGACTTAAGGCCTAACCCCTCTCAGTAGTAGAGGAGGCCCGTGCTCAGCAGTGGGCAGTATATTATACAGGGCTGGTATGGTATGGTACGGTATGTGCAGTTTTCGTAAATTGATTTATTATTCCATTGCAAGAATACTATGAAGAGTTACTTTTGAGTGCGTGAAATGTAAATTCTTTGTCAATAACAGTATAACTAATTTATAGCAATGGATTTTTAACCGACTTAAAAAAGTAGGAAATTATCAATTCGACGTGTATTTGTTTTCATTTCCGTTTGATACCTTTTTTGCAGCGATTAAAATTGCTACCTAAGCTTGATAAATACATGAACAAATATAAGAAGACAATATTGAGTTTCAATTAGTCACCGATTCCAAAATTGATAATCATATAGAAAATAGTCATCGTATATAGAAAACGTTAAATAAATTTTCGGTTTTTAGTGTTTTTTTAAAGGCGGTTTAATTTTTATGTAAAACGTTTTCTTATAAACGAAATACTCTGAACATACATAAAGTTCGAAAAAACAGTTGTTTTTATATCGAACCGAAAAGAGAAAAGAAAGAAATATCAAAATTTTACTTGGAATCGGATAATTTTTTCGAGCGTCGTTTACCACGCTCTATCGCGCGTACATTCGTCGCCTGGTCTTCGGGTCTTTCGCTCCACTTACATGGGAAACTCTCATAGACACAATACGTAAAATGGGGTCATTGTCTTTATCATATTCACACTTAGATTTATTGTTATAGACTAATTCATTTTACAAATCGCGTGAATTCCGTTAATCATTTGAATATTTCGGTGGCTTTGTTTAGTTTTAATTTGATTGTCTTGTTCAATGATATTTGTTGTTTCTGATTTTAATGTTATTAAGAAGCGATTTTTTAATGTAAGAATGGACGTACAGTCAGCCGCACAAGTAGCTGAACAAATTCAAAATTAAATTCGCCATTTTTTTTTCTTTGGTTGAAGTAAATTAAATCCCCTTATTTTATTTTAGTGGAAAGAAAACGAAAATTGGTAAGAACACAAAATTGTAGATGCGATTTGAACTTTTGAATTTGTTCAGCTACTTATGAGGCTCACTGTATAATATGAATAAATGTTTTATGTGACTGGTTAATTTGCAAAACAATGTATTTTAGACGAAATAGAAGTTAATCATGCATATTATATTCAAGGAGTTTAAGCAATTAATAAATTAAAATAAATACCTAAGTAGATATGTAAATGTATCCCGTGTTTATTTATCTTGAATCTTTTTAATTAACATGCAATAATTATGAAGCTTGAACATAGATTACATTAATGTACAGATAGGCCGTTGACTTAGAAAGTGTAGTCAGCGCCGGCATTGTTTACACTCATAACATTACATAATATGGGGTTTAGACAGGAGATGGCGTGTATGATGCAGTATAGTAATTAGTATTCTGTTTTTTTACCCATATCCTAGTGCGGCAAAATTACTATCCTGAAACTGATCTAAGTACAATCCTACTAATATTATAAACGCGAAAGTTTGTAAGTATGGATGTATGGATGTTTGTTGTTCTTTCACGGAAACACTATTGAACGGATTTCGATGAAATTTGGCACACGGGTAGATTATGTCCTGGATTAACACATAGGCTACTCTTTATCCCAGGAAAATATAAAGCGGGACTTTTATCCGGGGAAAACTCAAACACGCGGGCGGAGCCGCGGGCAAAAGCTCGTGTAAAATATACACATCGTGCAACGAGATTGCGTCTTGGTCGTCGCCAGAATTATGTCGGCTTGTGTTACTAGATATTGGAGGTCTATACCTCAGAATTTTAAGGAGCTCTAGCGTTCAAGATAATTTACAATCCTATCTAATATTGAAAAGTCTTTCACCTGCTTCTACATAAATATTAGTAACGTTCTGCCATAATATAAAGTATATTTATACCCGGTGATGTGCTGCATATTAGCTAAAAGCAAATCGCGCGGGAAATCTGTAAGATGAGCAGTTCAGTCGCTAAGCTAACTTTCAAAATAAATAACATACGACGGACTCATTGCCCAAAGATGAGATTTGTTTGCTTCTTAACTTCATAAAAACCGAAAATAAGGACGTTTTCCTTAAATTTTGCCCACGTCTAGATAGGCGCAAGTATTCAATACTTATTGTGAAAATTCATCAAACGTAAACGATAACAATCAAGCTTCACACAAAAACGTGAAATACCAAACACAATAATTACGAAAAATATCTTGAATTTACAAGCACATCGATGTAAAAAGCATACTCACAGTAATTAGCGCAATGAGAACGCATTGCAAAGCGGCTCTCATGTTTGAACACTATTTCACTTCACGACAGAGTTCCGCTTGTGTTCTCTATGTCTTGGTGTGACGTGCGGCGCGCACACCCTGGCAACGCGTACTGCAGGCGGACTGACGCGCATCATCCCCTCTGGTCGGCAGGGAAGTCGCTTCGGCTTGTTCGTGCTGTTGTCTTCCTATGTTTAATCCAATGATGCGTTGGATGAAGTGGAATTATACTGCTTAGTACAGTATTGTTGATAAATGGAGCTGGGGTTAGGGTAAAGGGTTTTTTTAATAGCTTACAAATGAGACTGAGCTGCAGCTCGTCACAATTTTGAAGCTTAGGCGATAGTTCTTATACAAACTGTAACTTGGTGGAGCAATATTGAAAGATGTGTGTGTATTATTGAGTCACAAATCTTTTAGTTGTGCTACACTTTGTACAAATAACTTTGAACTCATGAAAAATAAATCAGGTGTAATTCGGGAACTTCATAAAGTAAAGTCATCGAGCGTGTCCTATTTAATTCTCAGCCATTTCGATTAATTCTCACTTAACGAGGACACGCACGCTACCCTGGGTTCCCTGATCAGTTTAAAGAACTCCAGTTTCCGCCTTTTGATGTAATTAGGTTAATATTCGTTTTATAACTGTAAGCACCATTAGCTCGCTAGCTATGGCTGCCAATATACCCTGAATTGTATTGCGCTCGTCATACTGAAATATTAGATGGCAAATGTTCTGTCTAGCCCAGAAAAATACCATATCGTTAAATCTTACATCACTTACTTACGGATCAATTGCTTTCATATTTTATATGTGAAATTATACACTGAGAACACAAATACAGCATCAGAATTGACACGGAACAGTATTTTTTTGTTTTACTTCTAAATCAATAATAAGCTCAAGATTACGTCTTTGTCCAAACCCCTTGAATTAGAGTTAAAAAAATAACAAGACGTGTATTAAATGGCTCTTGTATTCATGAATTTACACGAGTAATTAATTATAATAGGCTCATAACGGCAATTATGTGCAATTTATTGTCAAATCACGGTAAATTACGTGTGTTACGTTGTCGCATTGAAATGATCGGTAGTTTATGTAAAGCGAAGGAAAGCGTTATAAAGCCAATATTGTCATTGACTGCTAGCTTTATTTACGTTCCGAAACTGCGTTTTCTTTTTCTTATTTGTAGTGATTTATGTTTTCGTGGCAGGACAGTAACTGGCTTAGGAAACGTTGCATCAGGTACGCGAGGAAATTGCACCATGTATCCGTGTGTAACTACTCCTTAAATAGATCTTATCGTGCGTTCGTAAAATATGTTTTGTGGCGCGAATTTGATTAATTTGCGTACAAATTGTTTTCTATTAGTTTTGGCCGTGACTTCATCCGCGTGAATCTCTCAAAACTAAAAACCTTAACTATTTAAAGTATGATGTTCATAGCCTTTCAGCATATGTCTTTCGCTTTACTACATACCACTAAACTAGTTACACATTTGTTTTATGCTTGTATATATTGTACAGAGTTGCCGCAGTTAGCTAGAATTGGAAAATATGTTTGATTCGTGTAGAGCCCGTTGTTAATGGATATTCAGTTGGTTTATTGTACTTTTTTAATTCAAAAGGGATTGCAATGCCACATAGATAATTACGTACAAACTGGTAACCAAAATGTATAATGTCTTCTAAGACATCACATTGGTATGAGAGAACTGCCGTCCTATTTTGCTCTAATCCACAATACTTGATGTAGTTTTTCTTTTGCAATGCTGTTATAATATTAGTATCATTGTATCGAACACATTTGCTACAAGTATGCATATATAATGTTTTCCAGTATATCTGATTATATTTCGACGTCCGTAGAAAAACTCCAGCCGGCCACGCGAGGAGCGCTCGAGTGAAATTCCCCTCCGTGTCGCGTGCCCACTTTCCATCTCGTGGACGTTTTGCCGTTTTTTTATGGACAATGTCGCACGCGGAATGCTTGAGGCTCGTCTACAATGACAGGATTATAAATTGATCAGTCAATATTGCAATAACATTTGATTTTTCTGTATTTGAATGGATGTACTTATAGTGACAGTTGTATTTTATTATTTTCCTGTTTATTTTGAGTATATTTTTTGCATCTAGTATCATCTAAATTGTTTGCTTCTATGTGCTATAGAAAGCAGCATTTTATTTATTTAGCTCAGGGCTTTACGCTGTTGCTCGCGGCTTCGCCCGCGTGAAAAGCCTTTCCTGCTACAAAAGTCCATTAAACACAGTACGACGCCAGCGCCATCTACGTTCATCTACATCTACTAATGAATCTGATAAAAATTGACAATTATTTCCCATGGGAGTAAATTACGGGGATAAAAAGTAGCCTATGCGTTTATCCAGGACATGATCTACCCGTGTGCCAAATTCCATCCAAATCCGTTCAGTAGTTTCTGCGTTTACTTCTAACAAACACAAACATCCAAACATTTTCACAAACTTTAGCATTTATAATAGGGTAGTTGAGTACGTTTTTTTTAATACATTTATCAAAAATGTATACCATCCAAAATCTAACGGAAAAATAATTTTCAAAATGGGGCAATAATTAGTAAGTTATAAAGCTTTGAAATTTGGTGGAAGGGGTAGTTGTCAAACAACAGTAATATTACACTGTGACGTCACCGAGAGTCGCCGGCATAACGCTGCGTGCGTGCGAAAGAAATAGCGCGATATCCCCTCCACGTCCCCACTTTTGCTCACAACAATATTTCAAATATGAATAACTGCTTTATTTTTCAACCAATTTTGATGGTGATTTCACAGAAGAATTTCTTTTTCGTATTATTTTCTGTTAAAATCAATAATAGGAAACTACCCTATACTAGTATTATAATATGTTTAAGATTAAGAGAATTTGTCTATTCAATAATGGCTGATAAAACAAGAATGTTCATGGCTAGTTTAGGAGTTCAGGCACTATACGAGCTACCGTGTGCATATAGCGTAGATTAAAGTGGTACATTTTGGAATGAAGTTTCTTCCGTAAAGCAATACTGAAATGTAATTGGTCGTAAAGCGTCATATTTGTATGGACATTGATTGTTTTACTACCTATTGTACGGAGTCGCCAGTTTATAATTTACGATGCACCGCAGTTGTAGATGTATATGACAATTGTGTTACGCCATATTCAACTGTATACCCTATGTTATAAGAATGAAAGTATTGCGATGTTTTTGGTTCATTTAATTGAAATGAATTAATGATTTGTTAATTGTTGATGAATTGTTTATCGATTCTGTGTGTGGAGAATTTATCTGCTTTCCTTCTTGATCGGATACGTTTCAGCATCTGGTCGCATCTAATTATTATATGAATATATGCCTACTGTACCCTCAACTCCGTCCTCGTGGAATTTTATTTGTATTGTTAATTGTCCCCTTTCCATTATGAAGCTAGTTAAAATTGCTTTCTTGATTTTCGGTTCATATAATACTGAAACCAAAAGATATGTGACACCATTCCGCCTACACATACATGCTGCAACTCCTGGCACGCATTTTAATGTCACTAAATGAAACTCGACCAAATTAAATAAGTCTATATTATATAAACACGAAGAGATTATATTTTCCTTGATTTGTAGTCACTATTTCAAATCATTTCTCTCGGTTTCCTATAAAACAGGTAGGTATTGGATAGATGAGCAGCGGCGTTCTGGAGTTAGCTAGGAATTAGAGAAATTTTACGTGTGTCCTGGCCCACACACTAGTTACTTATTTGATTGTAAAGCACAAAGGAATGGCGTAAGTTCGAATTCGAGAGCATCACAAACTCTATATTGAGCCACTAACTTTCGTGAGAACCATAACGATACGCCGATTACTAGCATAAAGCCCAGTTCCCATGAGCAACATCTAGCCATTTTTATGGTGTAACGCTAACGCAACAGCTTGCGTTCCGCCCCCCATATTGTTCCGAGTTCCGACATACGTTATCTCAATCGTTGTTAATTGCAATCGTTATGCAGTTGCGGTTGGTTTAAGCGTTTTGCAAGTGATGTCAGTACGTGTAATTGTAGTGTGGGGTTTTGATTCATTGCTCTTGCGATAGGTTCGAAGATTCATTTTACAATGGTGTTGGAATTGTTTGTTTTGTATCGTGCTAGGTAGCAATCCTACTAATATTATAAACGCGAAAGTTTGTAAGAATCTATGGATGTATGTTTGTTACTCTTTCATGCAAAAACTACTGGACAGATTTCGATGAAATTTGGCACACGGGTAGGTAATGTCCTGGATTTAACACATAGGCTACTTTTTATCCCGGGAAAAACTTTTAACGCGGGTGGAGCCGCGAGCAAAAGCTAGTATATAATATTACACAGTTATATGTCGTAAAATTTATACACAAACGTTCTGTGTTGACCGGGCAACCATTGTTATTTGTTATAGAAAGCTGAGGTGATGTCACTTTGCTTTTGCGTTTCGTTTGATCAGTGAATATTTTGAAGGGTAAAAAATTACGCCCTCCCTGATATGCTCCATTTCTTTCATTAAACATTGTAGACTATTTGTCGAAGGTATTACCCATAAATTTGCGTATTGATTTTAAGCAAATAAAAAGAAAACATTTCTACCACAGAGAGAATTTTTAATAAGTAATTTAAAAATACATCCCTTTACATTCCAGCATCCCTACCAGGCACAGAAGCGGCGCACCAGCTGGTCATCTGCGTGCGTAACAAGTGCACCCCAGAGGAAGCTTTAAACGTCCTGAGGGAGTTGCCCAACCCTCTCCGCGAGGGAGAGCAGGCGGCGACACAGGCGGCGCCTCACAACCCGCTCAAGATCGACGTCTTCGTCCAAACACTGCTCAATCTCGGCAGCAAGAGTATATCGCATAGTTTTGCTGCGATTTCGAAGTTTCATTATGTTTTTAAGGTAAGTACTAATCCTACTAATATTATAAACGCGAAAGTTTGTAAGAATGTTTGGATGTATGTTTGTTAGTCTTTCACGCAAAATCTACTGAACCGATTTCGATGAAATTTGGCACACAGGTAGATCATGTTCTGGATTAACACATGGATACTTTTTATCCCGGAAAAACTTTTAACGCGGGCGGAGCCGCGGGCAAACGTTAGTCTATACTAATATTATAAAGAGGAAAGATTTGTATGTAAGTATGTTTGTAACGAATAAACTCAAAAACTGCTGAACGGATTTCGATGAAATTTGGCACACGGGTAGATCATGTCCTGGATTAACACATAGGCTACTTTTTATCCCGGAAAACTTTTTCACGCGGGCAAAGCCGCGAGGAGAAGTCTAGTTTGTTATAAGAGAAGTAAAAGCTTGGACGTAATTGTACTTGTGACCCGTTTCTTAGTTATGACATTGAATCCACAAAATATTTTAAGCCGTCTTCGCCGTAACACCTCATAGTGATACGAAAGGCAGATCTACTCACAAAAAAAATGTTCCACTAATTACAGATTCTAGCGGAATCAGAAGAGGCACAGATATGCATCCTGCGCAACGTGTGGGAGCTGTGGCAGAGGCACCCGCAGATGGTCTGCGTGTTGGTGGACAAGATGCTGAAGACGCAGATCGTGGAGTGCAGCGCAGTGGCCACGTGGCTGTTCTCCAAGGAGATGGCGCCGTTCTTCACGCACGGCTGTCTCTGGGAGATGCTGCATCTCACCATAGATAAGATGAACAAGCACGTCTCGAAACTTAGTGAGTTGATTATGGTATTTACAGAAGACGTTTGGTAGTCTTTTCTTTTTGGAGTTATAAGTGTTTGAACCCCGTACCGTAAAGTTATGGTCTTCAAAAACATAGAAATATTTCAAGGTGTTCCAGCTTTAAGTCATGAACAATGAACATGATGTTTATAGGTGATGAGCTCCAAGAGGCTAGAGAAGTGCTGGCCAGAGCTGATTCCAGCAGTTCCGACTCTGAGGATGAGAGTACAAAGAAGAAGAAAGACCAAGATAAACCTACCGAAGAGGTGAGAATGTGTGTCAAATTGTAGCTAAGTTACTTTTTGTAAGGTGTTGCTAATACTAAATGAAGTCACTTTAAACCCATTTGCTTTTTAAATTATTATAGATTTTCAAAACTTTATAAACTTATACGTCGGATCTACACTTTCGTGAGTGCGCTTCATGTAGCTTCTCACACTAGGCGTGGCCAGTGGAGAATGGAGGCTGAAAAAATGTAGTCATTCATACTCAACTATGTCAGTTGTCGCACCTTGCGTCCTTTGACTCCGGCCAAAAAGCGACACTGAACCGAGTGTATAAAGAGCAACTTAACGAAGGACAAGAAAAGGCGAGAGCTACATTCCTGCACCCGCAAATCCTCGTCTAAGCTTGTAGAATTTGATTGAGAGGTTAGGTAGTGATGGTGTTGGTGTTCCAGGTGGTAGAGCGCATGGAGGAGCGGCTGGAGGCGGCGCACATGGACCAGAAGCGGTTGTTCCTGATCGTGTTCCAGCGGTTCATCATGATCCTGTCGGAGCACCTGGTGCGCTGCGACACCGACGCGCGCGACCCCGACACCTACTGGTACCGCAGCACCGTGGGACGGCTGCGGCAGGTCTTCCTCGTCGTGAGTATATGCACCTGGAGACTTGTTATAATTCCAGCTGTTCGGACTGAGAGCTTTTTGTGGATGTGGATGGTGATACTCTTTATGAAGGTGCCAGCTGTTCAGTCACAGTTTTCTGGCTATAGTATGTGTATCAAGGAGAATGGAGTGACAACCGAGAGGCGTATTACCAAGAATGGGGCACCTACATTTGGAATTAAAATATGTTTTATATTTTTTTTTAATAACTTGTAGAGTAGAACTTCAAAGTAGACTTACCGCTGTACATTATGAAGTTGCATATAGGATTTAGCCGAGTTCCACAACCAACTGCCTACCTTAACCCGCTCTACAAGATTCGTTCTTGGACAAATCAATATTTATTAATTTATAACTCAAACAATATTTCTTTCCAGCACCACGAACAAGTGCAGAAGTACAGCAGCACGCTGGAGACCCTCCTGTTCACGCAGGACCTGGACCCGCACATCCTGGACGTGTTCCACCAGTTCCTCGCGCTGACCGCCTAGCATATAATCACCACCGTTCCGTTGATCATCGTTGAATCGTAGACTGAAGACTATCGGTGACAGGTGTATGGTGATGTGACATAGTGTATAACTCATCAGTTATTATGCATTATTTATTTCTTATAGTCTGCTATGTGGTGCGTTCACTATGTTTCAGAAATGTAAAGTACCAACTCTTCAAAAATATAGGATAGGTGGTAATTTTGCCTTTCAATGAACAATTGTAACTGTAATATACAATGTACTATATCTATACTAATATTATAAAGCTGAAGAGTTTGTTTGTTTGTTTGTTTGAATGCGCTAATCTCTGGAACTACTGGACCGATTTTGAAAATTCTTTCACTGATAGGAAGCTACAAAACTCCTGAGTGCTATAGGCTTTTTACCCCGGAAAACTTTTCCACTCGGGCGGAGCCGCGCGCAATGCAAGTGTACTATAAAATGATTGTAAGTAAATTATAAGACAATTTATGGTATATACCGCTTAAAATAGTATTGACACTATTGATAAGTTCGTAGACATGTGTTTACATTTCTGGAACCGATCAGTGAATGCACTACACATAAGTTGCCTTACGAACGGTTAACTGCCAGTTTGCATAGTTTCATAGACAATATATGATGGAAATAGCCGTCTATATGGATGTTGTTCGTGTAGTCTGCACACAATGGCTGATCAACCTAGTCTATACAACACTACTTTTTCAGTTTTTCGCGTATTTTAACCATATAAAAATAAAAATGATTTAATATCAGTTTCCAAAAAAAGTTATTTTCTAAGCTCGATAATGGTTTTTTTATAAGTGAAAACAAAAACTAACCCAAGTAGTCCTTAGACGCCCGCTGTGGACACCGGTGTCCATTTATATAAGGAAATTAGCTTATAGCTATATATAAGCGGGCGTTGACGAGAATGCCAGTTTTGACCTCAAACTCCTGTTACAATATTCTAAATTTTAACCAGTTTTTCTGCTATTCGGAAGGGATACAAATCCAAAAAATAAAAGAACGTGATAAACGGTTCGCCCGTTCTCGAGTTATTAATGGTATAACTAACACAACTTTCTTTTATATGTCGCACCTTTAGGACGAAAACGACACAATTCAAAAAAATCGAAAATTGACTTATCGTAATAAAATTACTTGAAAACGAAATTTTCAATACAACAATAGTTCAAACACCGCTATATTCAAGCGGGAAAAGGACAAAACTATTACGTCGGACCCTTTTTTAATACATTTTCATAAAAAGGGACCAGTTTTAAATAATTTTATGACGATAATACAATTTTTTATTTTTTTTAATTGCGTCGTTTTCGTCCTAAAGGTGCAATATATAGATAACGTCCTAAAAATGTGAGTGGAAAACGATTCGTGAGTTACATTAACAGTGCTAAGGTTTTGCTCCACCCCTGAGTTTACCGCAGGAAATGATTAGCCATTGTGTGCAGACTAACAATTAAAACCTATACCAATAAACGTTTTTAATCATTGTTTGGAGGAACAGTCCTCTAGAGAGGGGCAAGATCTCCAGCCAGGAGAGATTTGAGCCCTAACTAGACATTACCTATTTTACTGGTGGTAGGTCTCTCATTATGTAAGAGGCCGTCTGGGTGAGTACCACCGCAATGTCTATTTCTACCGCCAAGCAACAGTGCATGCACTGTTGTGTTTCGGTTTGAAGGACATTGTAGCCAGTATAACTACTGGACATAATGAGACTTAACATCTTATGTCTCAGGATGACGAGCGCAGTGGAATGCACACAGTACTTTGTAAGACAAGTTGCTGGATGGTGTTGCTACTGTTTATGGGTGGTCGTATCGCTTACCATCAGGCGAACGGCATGCTCGTCTCGTCATCCTAGGCTATAAAAAAAAAAAAAAAAAAAATTATCTCTCTCTTCCTTACGTCAAAGTTTTGAGAGTGAAAGAGACTATGCGAACACTGATTAGAAATGCTTATCGGTACGGTCCATAGTGTATGCCTTCGAATGAAATAGCAATATAGGAAAATAATAATAATATCAGCCTTGTATTAAATTTCCCTCCTATAGACAATCTTAAGGCCTCGTCCAGAGTAAATTCCGTGTTCACAAACGTTACTTAGCTAAGTACGGAGCAATACTATGATAATAAGTCTGTTTCTAACGCTTAAGGCATAACAGTCTTTGCAGTGCGTAGGCATAGGGGCGCTGTGATTGGCTAATATGGAGATACAACTTAACTTCAGTTGGCTGTGAGATAAATAAAGCTTAACAAATAAAAGATATGGACGATAGCCTAGTTGGGAATGGAACGGTCTGCCGCGACAATGTCCGGAGGTTCAAACCCAAGGCATACACCTCTGAATGTTCGAAGTTACGTGTGTATTGTTTATCAATTATCGTTCGTTTTAACGGTGAAGGAAAACATCGTGAGGATCTACTATATACTTGAGAATTCCCGATAAGAATCTCGAGGGTATGTGAAGTCTGTCAACCCGCACTAGGCCAGCGTGGTGGACTAAGGCCTAAACCCTCTCAGTAGTAGAGGAGGCCCGTGCTCAGCAGTGGGCAGTATATAATACAGGGCTGATTGCAAGAAGAGTGTCATGAGTAATGTATTATGTTCTAAGGACCCTCTTGAATTCAATTTCACCTGGCATACGTGGTTCCATGCAACTTACAACATTTATAAATTTATGTTGAGCAATGTTTTCTCTAGGAAAGCATCTAAACGCCACAACTCGTGAGACGCGAAGCGCTCTGGATGAGGCCTAACGATTGGAACTTAGGCCATAGAAACTGTTATAAATGAAAAAATAGCTATAAAAGAATATTCAAGATGATCATTGTAAGAAAAGACTATAAATGAAATAAATGTATTGGGATTTTATGCCCTATGTTATTTATTTACTATGCATTGTGTGGAATTTTAATAAAGTGTAGAAATAGAACGAAGCCTTGTAAACAAACCTCTATATTTATCCGTGGGACAGTTTGTATAAATCTCACACCAGATGACTGGTAATTTCTAATCTTATTTCTTTCTAAAACGTTTAATAGTGTTGTCAAGCTATAAGCATTTTGATTACGCAAATGCAACTATCATTAATGTTTTTTGGACGTGTAAAGCAATCTCGATGTGGCGTTCTTATTTTTTTTACCTTAAAACTAGTAACTCGCTCGCCTGATTAAACGACGCGACATGATTCAATTCTGCACTCGTGAATCTTCAGGCCGGTCTTAAAGATTGATGATAGTAGCATATGACGCTTTACGCGCTTATCTCGACACTTTTATGTGAGTTATTTCAAAATTCAAACCGCTTGTAAACATACTGTTAAAAAGCATTTACAAGGGCCAGTTTCACAGGTTTCAAGTATAATTTATTTAACTGCTATCCATTGGCGCTAGAGTAATATTCCAGGGGGGGTGTCAGTGTCCTAGACTAAAAGAATAACAACTGTGTACAGTTTTGGTTAAAAAAAAATAGTAGAATGTTTCAAAATCCTTTGGCTGAGCATCAGGCAATTCTGAGATAGGCACGGCCCACTCAGCCCCCTTCTATATACGCCTATGCTAATGTAGATAGGACTCACTTTATTACCATTTAATTGGGAGCATACATTAATTTGACTTTTTGTTTGGTCGGCTTATACATTTATGTGACGAGTAGCAATCAGCAAGCGGTGAAATCGACTCTCACATGCTGATAAAGTCCCCAATGACCTATTTAGGTTTCAAAGGTCTCGAATAGATATAGTTAGCTAGATAGCATTATATGTCTAATGTAAGATGGTTGTCTGGAACTCCATCAGGAACCGGTGAAATTGACCCTTAGTATTCATAAATGTGAACTATTTTTAAACATTTGTGAATCAATGGATTTTGTTTTTTCTTTTTTATATCTGGCATGGATTTTGTTACGAAAATTAAGAATAACTTTCAGACTTTTATTGTTACGAAAATTAAGAATAACAGTCAGACTTTTATTAAATTCATTTGGAAACAACCGGTTTATTTCAAGTATTGCAGTAACTCTTCGACGTCGTCCTTGGAGCCGAGGTAGCAGGGCGCCCTCTCGTGTATTTTCGTTGGCACTATGTCCAGGATAGGGATCTTCCCGTTTGAGGCCAGCCCGCCCGCCTCCGTCACTATAAACGCCATAGGATTGCACTCATAGAGAAGACGCAACTGTAAATGAATTATATAAAATTATTTTATTGATGACAGAAATTGGTTTTAATTACCCTTTTATTTGGGATTCTTAATTTTTTGTGTGGATTTTAAGCTGCAAAAAGAGTCACTTTAAAAATATAATAATACTGTGTATAAAGGAAACTTCGCATTGATGTATAACTTTATGGAAATGTTTTATATTCAAGCGAACAGCGAACTTGTGTCTTCGCATTACCTCTGGTTGAATTTGAAAGGGTTGAATGGTCGAATGTGTCTGTGGCATTAACATCCGCCTTAATATTGGTTTTGGTTTAATGTCTAAATAATAAGTTAGTGTGCCTTACCTTTCCACTAGGCGCCGATGTAGTGGCTGGGTACATGAAAATCCCTCCGTATTTGATAGTTCTGTGGACGTCGGCGACCATGGAGCCCACGTACCGCGCTCCGTAAGCCTTGCCGGTCTTTGGCTGCTTTCTATCTTCTATGTACTTCTTGAGTCCGCTTCTCCATTCCGCTGCGTATCCTGTGATATATAGGTAGGTCATTACTTTTCCAGTGTCAGTATCAAAGAGCATTATAATACTACGGAAAGTTAGTATTTTGTCAGTTCAGTGTGGTTAGAATGTGGCAAAAAAACACGTCACGTTGGCTTTAGCATATTGTCTATTTTGCCAAAATTATTATACCGTATAAGACCGTTATACAACCAGTTTCAATCAAGCCCAATCCGAATCTTTGATCCTATCCCGAGAATGAAGTAGTTTATATTTTTTTACACCAAAATAAGTAGTCGCTAGTATTTTTCGATAGTTCGAAAAAATATTGGAATCATTTAATGAAATCCTCGGTGACGTAGTTATATCACGGTACGACTGCAATGCTGAGGTATTGGGTTCGATCCCCGGCTCGGGCAAAGTGATATTGGATTTTTCTAATCAGTATCAGCTCGGAGTCTGGAAATTGTACCCGATATGGCGATAGGCTCGCCCCCTATCACATCATGGGACGGAATACGCACGGCGACAAGTGGATGCACTAGTTGCGCCTCTGCCTACTAGTCCGGGGATATAAGGCGTGAGTATGCGTATTTAATGAAATAGGATAGAAAATCAAATGCTGTTCTTTTGTGTTAAACATAAATTGCGTAATAAAGTTTTTACCTTCGTTAATGGAGTAGATTTTGCCCTTCGCGGGTATCCTCATATTGGGGTCTGTGAGAATGAACTCTCCAATAGAAGGATCGTACATGAACCCATGGACCCCTTTGCCCTTCCCCAAAGACAGCACCATCATAGTTGCGGAGCCATAAAGCGCGTAACCAGCCGCTACTAGCTCTCGGCCTGGCTGCAGCGCGTCTGCTTCTACGGGATTTCCACTGGAGATCTTTCTGGAAATTCGATAAGGTAGTTAAAAGTAATACTTCCTAGGGAAAGAGATCATAGAATTAAATTCACAAACAAAAATTTTTAGAAAGTGTGTTTGACATTAGCGGCGACTCGCGCTGGGCATTACATAATTTGGCAAAGAAATCCTTTTTCATCTACTTTAATTTATGTTGATCAGAAATCTTACCTGAAAATAGCGAAGATGGAACCCACGGACACCAAGCAGTCAATGTTGGAAGATCCGTCCAGTGGATCGAAGCACACTACGTATTTTCCCCGCCTTTCTGTTTCTACCTGAAAGGGATTTTTGTCTTAGATAATTTTAATTATTTTTTTACATGCATTGTTACACTAAATCATAGGATTCTAAAACAAACAAACATTTATTTGCATAGAATACAGGTGGGACCAGATTTAACAGTGGTGCATAGTTCAAGCTATACTCTGCCTGCTTTAGGCATGCAAATATTTATGTTTATATAAAACAAAATATATAATTTTTTTTAACATCATCATTCAAACATCATCTAAATGCCCTATAACTTATAACTATTGCAATTTGTAATTTACATTCGAAATTAATAGAACATTAATGTTTCTTTAAACATTACGTTGTCTAGATCGTGTATAGGTAACATATTTCCACTGTACTTATCAAAGTACAAAGTCATCCCACCAATTAATTATGTTCATTAAAATTATTTCAAGTAAACGGATGTTGTTATCGTCAGTCATTGCCTAGTCTGACCCGGCGGGTGGTGGAAAACTTGCTTACAAAACATATTTACCAATATGTTATTGTTTACCGTTTATCGTACATTGTTAAAATATAATGATAAAATGGGAACAGCCTTACACATTTATGAAAAAATAAATCCGAATTGAATTGGTGATAACAGTCTTTAATTATCCATAATGTGACGAGTTTGGGGGCACGACCAAGCTTGTTGATATTTCGATTACCAGTTTATTTTAGAATGTAACTCAAGCTAGTTGTCCTACTCGAGAAAATTAACCGCTCATTAGTAAACAAGTATAAACTATAAATTGTGGCATTTATAATTACGTGACCAAATGAAACAATGAAAATTATAACAAAATTATAAACAATATTTAAATATGAAAGTATCTAATGGCCCGTACTTCCAGCTTTCCGTCTATTTTAATAAAGAAAGGGAGATCGTCATGACCTATTTTGCATTTTCTATTTTATGTACAAACATAAGATATTAAATTGGTACTAAGCAGTCAGCATATTATGTCATAGAAATGGAAATATCAGTGCTGCAACAAGAGCCGGCTCGGCTGAGAAACAAGGGGATGTGGGTTCAATTCTGGCACATCGGTAAAAAAAGTTTATTCATCAGCCATCAATGTTTTTTTTGGCACCGAAGGCCCATCGTAACTACTGACAATCACGGCACAAGACTTGCATCTCAGCAGGGCGGGAATCGAGACTATTTGTGTGACTGCAGTCGTTTGTACCTCTTCATTTATTTATAACCCGAGTATTGCCAGGCTTACCTCTATAACGGACGAGTTTTCTTCCGACACGAGCAGGCAGGCCATGTAAGATGACTTCAGCATGTTGATGAACAAATCGTTGGACAACACGTCCAGCTTTTTGACTTGTTCTCCTTGAACGTTTGTGTCGCCGGAGATTCCATGGCTGTACGAAATAGAAAGTATTTGTTATTGTTGTGTACGGAAAATATATGATGGATTTAAATATTATTGTAATGTAAATGAAAGTGTAGATACCTATTGTTCAGCTGTGTTTACATTCGTACAAGCTATAAAATTACGTTAGTCGTCTGATAATGCGTAAATATATTTGTTCTGAGCAACAAGCGAAAAAACAGTACAAACTGCAAACAAGTTTCAGAATAAACTCAAGCAAATAGTTAAAACGTGTTTATCTATTTTATTGTTATCAAACGTTACCAACAGTTTAGCGATGCCGGCTTTCCTCACGGCCGACTGTATGGCCTTCACTGCTGTTTGAATAGAGTTGAGGAGTTGCGTGAGGTCGCCGGTGGCGGTGGGCGCTGTCCGCTGCTGGCCCAGCACCCACCGCGTCAGCGTCATCGCGTTGACGTCGAACGCGGGGCCTTGTTGCGACATGATGATTATTCTACGGACTAGCGGCACGTCCAGCTGACGCGACGAGACTGCCGCGCCTCCAGTCGGCCCGCTTCGAGTTAGCACTCAAGGTTGATGTTAGATTCCGTGCATATCCACCGCTTGTAATGTGCGTATGATCATGAGTTGCTAAATATTGCGATCGTGGGTGCACCTTCAGTTAATAGAAGCCTGTGTCTACACCGTATACCTAATTACTTACTTATTTAAGGTCTAGGTAAACAGTAGTACAAGCGCGACTTGAGAAGTTGTCTGTCTAAGGTTGTCTGTAGGTCCTAACTCCTACCTATTGCTTGTTACGCAAAAGATAGGTTAGGTAAGTAGTCAATTTGCTATGAGCTTTCGAAACAGTGTTTTGAAATATTGTTAGGTGGATAACGTTGGTGAAACTACGCGTGAGTAAGCAGATTTATTGTAGGTTGTTGACCACGTATTTTCCAGCAACAAAACAACAGGATCATGTGTAAGCCCCTAATACCGCTATCAGCAACGTAGTATTATTGTAATTTGTTTTTACTTTAATTTGATTTCAGTACCTATATATCTGTTGACGATGATGTAAGTCCACATTATTTTACAAGTTACAAACAAGTTTTGTGATTTTATCAGATTTTATTTGAGGCGTGTAGGTACTTGATTTGATAAGGTAGGTAATCTGTAAGTATGAAAGCTGTTTATAATAATGACCTATAATTATTGATAGGTACCTACATTTGTTATCATTGTTTGTCGTCAGGGGGCCTGTCTATGAAATATATAGCTTAATTTCGTAATAGGCAATAATTTCGTAAGCGTCTAGTAAGTAGTACTTAGTTAGGAAGTTTAGGCTCAAATTTTACGCATGCTCACGCCTTTTATCCCCGAAGGGGTAGGCAGAGGCGCAACTAGTGCACCCACTTTTCGCCAATCGTATTCCGTCCCATGATGTGATAGGGGGCGAGCCTATCGCCATATCGGGCATAAATTCCAGACTCCGGGTTGATACTGAATAGAAAAATCCAATATCACTTTGCCCGACCCGGGGATCGAACCCGAGACCTCAGCCTTGCAGTCTTACCGTAATACAACTACGCCACCGAGGCAGTCTCAAATTTTAAATTCTCTTTATTGAAACAAAACAGCATTCCCGACTGGCTTACGGCCGGTCTCATAACTTACTAACATTTAAGTAATTAACTGGATTTTATATGTACATACTTCGACAGTAAAAGTTACGCTTACTGTTTTAATATCAATTCTTATACGGTGTCATGCAAGGCAAGAACCCACGCCACTAATTTTTTTTTATTGTAGGACCCCCCCATGTGAAAGCTATAGCTACGCCCGTACCCACCACAATTGACAATCAACTTGTGTATTTATATGCATTTTATTTTACTCTCGCAAACTGTCTTCATTTACACTCGCATACCCTGTACTCGGCCCAATATCTCACATTGAATCCGTCTCCGAGTTTCATTTCTAAGTAGGACAGCATTAATTGGCTTGCATTGATTGAAATTTGAACGACCGCGCATACTGTAGACCGCCGCGCTGCTCGAAAGTTTACTATGATTATATATAATTATATTGTATTTGATGGTCCTAATGTTAAAGACTAGCTTTTTCTCGCGGCTCCGCCTGCGTGAAGAAGTTTATCCGGGATAAAATCTCCGCTTTATATTTTCCCGGGATAAAATGTAGCCTATGTGTTAATCCAGGATTTTCAGAGATGTGCAGTAACAAACAAACAGAAAAACAGACAGACAGAAAAAAAATATAAAATCGCTGATTTATGTTCCATTACTCTTTTAAAGCCACCCCTTTCAATTTTATCACATTTCTTTAAATGTACAGACACACCGGTTCTACTGCTTTATTAAATGTATTGATTTACTTTTGAAAATTTTATAACAACAAAATTACAAATTATTAATGCCATCTAGTAAATGACCAAGAATACTAAAGTAGTAATGACGTACGTTTTTTATATTAACTTAATAATATGCCATCTAGTAGCAATGTAAAACACTTAGATGTTTCTTTGTCTATGGTGCAATTAATCGACTAAATAATCATACAGTATTTGAAAGAATGATGGCAAGTTTCCATACAACGTTTTACCTGATATCGATTTGACGCGTCTTGGAATGAAAAAATGTAAGAACCATAGAATATACTTATCCTGAACCAAATCAAAAAGAATTTTTCTATTAGGAGGCCACAAAAAAATCTTATTCGTTATTTAAAATTTTCATATATAGAGGTTATCTGTCAATGAGATATGACAGCAGATATAGACTGTATTTAATTAATATCATATAATATATCTTAAAAATGAATACTTAACTACTTAATGATTTTTCTAATCAAAACAATATGTAGGTGTATATTTTATTAAACTATTTTGAGGGTGGGCTACTCTACTCCCACTGCTAGGTCACTGACTTTGAACACTCAAACATACTATGATTCTGTTACTAATTAGAAATTGGATGTTTATTAGAACACAGCTTTAATTGTTACTAAAATAGAATAAGTTTTCATGTGTACTAATTATTTGAATCATGGTTACTTGACATACAAATACTAATAATATTTAATAGCTGAGTTCTACAATGTTAAACTACACCCAGACCTTAATTTCTGAAATAGTGATCTACATCACAATAAATCATAAATATCTATGTATGTATTATATTTATTTGTCATGGTCCATCTCAGGTAAAAAAAATCTAATTCCATTGATAGATAGGCTTTCGGTTAAATAAAACAAACTTTAGATTTATTGACAATTTTTTTATTCCTCATCATTTTCGAAATCTAATGTAGGGTTGAATGCATTCACAAATTAAAAAATGTGTTGCACTTGATCAACAATAAATACATTAATGCTATTTTCTGATTAATATAATTCATCCCATGAACTCCTAAACAAATGGACTCCACAGACACGGGCCAATTGTGGCACATAAAACATATTATTACATAATTTGATGGCTCATAGTTTATCAGTCACACTCTGTAAAGTACCAACAGTTGGGCAGTCAGGAAAAAGACAGTGGTTACCGGTGTTGGCCGCTCTCCTGTAGTTTTTTTTTTTTTTGGGTAGGTGACCCTGCAGTCAACACCGGGGGAAACCTGCGAATGGGATACTGGAGTCCCCCGGCTTGACGACTGCAGGGGCCTGGGAAGGAAGCGGAAAAGGATGATGGAAGGAAAGGTGGGGAGTGGAGAAAGGTTCTCAGGATGGGCGGAAAGGAAAAGGGTGGCAGGAAATGTTCGCGGGCCCTTTTAGGCCTCAATGTGTTATGCAACCAAGAGGTATACACACTGACTGTGTGCCTCGGCCCGCGACTAATGTTCCCCCGCGCATGGGCGTGCATTGGGTGTGAAGACCCAAAGCACAAGAATTGCCTCGGGGGGGGCTCTCCTGTAGTTAGGTAATAATATTGTTCTGGACTCCATATTCTGTGATCCTTATGCCCTGGCATCATCAACAACATGAGAGTCCTCACTGGGTTGGTTCTATTTTATTGAACTCCCTGCATTCAGCCCGGAGATATGTTCCTCATCGTCAACATCTTCATGTTGATCTATTGCTCCATCGCGTAATCTTAATTCGGTAGCCTGAATATTACGGACAGCTTCACTTTTGGTATGCAACCAACAACATGGCATACTTAGTCTGTAGATGTTATCTGTGTGACAGAAATAAAATGTATAATTCTGATACAAAATCCAGTCCTAGATAAAGGAAATATTTTAAAACAAACGTCCATAGTAATAAACAAAATTACAGTTATGTAATGTAACCCATTGAACAAAACATACCAGGTTAAATAAAAATGGAAATCCTAAAAGCCCAATAACTACTACACATAATATTAGATCATAAAGTAATCTTTTAGACTTTTAAATTAAATGGAACTACACACCTGTTGTGGTTCTTTCTGGCTTTGAATTATCAGAATAATAGTCTGCTGCAAGTCAGTGGGATTATCCTTCAATACTTTATCACTTTGCCGTCGTGCAAGTGAACAGCCACACAAAATACAAACATTAGTATAGCCTAGTTGGCCTGTTCCAGCTTGTGGAGTATTAGTATTTGCTGAAGATTTTGATTTACTGCAGCCATTGCGATTTCCAAACATGTTTCACAAACACACAGTATAAACGTCATAATGTTACGCTCGCTGTCATCGGCTGGGTTGCTATTACTTTTTTTATAATTACCTTAGTAGGTTGGGTAATGGAACAATCTTTTATGCGAACTTGACACATAATAGCAAAAAGGCGATTGGTGTTTATTTTATTACACTATTAGTATTTAAAAATAATGATTACATATTATTACCACTTCTTTACTATTAAAATAAAACATAAATATATCTACCGCGTTCAGCCGCTTTTATTCTCAAGTGGCAACATTTTTTATATATCACTACAAATCACAAATAACGTAACCGGAAGTACAAATGATTAACTTTTAATTATAAACATTACTTTGTGGCCTTTAACAGTAAAACTAAAACTGTGATAAATATTAGCCATTTAAATTATATTTGTTTTTACATATCTTAATCTTAGACGCTTACTGAAACAATCAGGTATAAACTTGCCATCATTCTTTTGTCACAAAATAATACCTCTACTCTCTAGTTTCAGTAGTATCAGAGACAAATAAACTAGAGTAGTATTATAATTCTCTTTGAAGTTTGACCTCTACTTTATCTGCAAAGAGAATTATAATACTACTGAAATAGAGAACCTACTTGTACCCTTTTTCTGCCAATCAACAACTGTCAAATTATGGCATGTCTTCAAAAATTACCAACAGATGCCACTGATGATGTTTTATTGCTGCTAAAATCCTGCAGGTGGCACTACAATCTCTTGCTTAATATTTTTGTTTACAGTTATTGTTAAATACACTGCAAAATAAGGGTTCTAAAAGTAGATTACATGACAGCAAGCCAAAGAAAATGATATTTCCAGTTAACATTAATTTAAGCAATCTGTATCTGCCGCGCCATCGTTATGAAATCTCTTAGATCCCTTATTTACAGTATATCACTATCACTAACCATACATACACTTTTGAGAGTAATAGGGTGGTTAGTTAAACAAAGCTTGATTACTATCAAAATGTTTTTACGCGACTGCGTTTAATTGCGTGTTTTTATAAAGTAATAATAAATTATGAACAAAATGTAACTCAAAGAAGCAATATCAGCATGATAATCATACGTTTTATTTATTTATACGATGAATACAAACGTGTTAACCACAAACTTACTGTATTTTAATATTATTATCGGCTTATGCGTAGATTGCCATATGTTGTCAAAAAAGAAACCTATTAGGTATAAATTTTTTTTTTTTTTTTTTTTTTTTTTTTTTTTCTATTTATTTATTGGGGTTTTTTCAGTATTGAAAATGTCACCCCCATTATTGCATACAAAATTAACAATAAAATTAATACAAAAAAAATAAACATAAAACAAAACAAAAAAAAAACAGGAGAAGTAAAAGAAATACATAGCAAAATTAATGTTAAACTAATGTTAGCGCAGCTTTAAACATTCGTTTATTAATTTAAATAACTTTTTAGCCTTCTCCGAATTTGGAGAGGCCAAAATGTAATTGTAAAATCCTAAATTATAATTAATGTTCCCAAAAGCTTGCCGTCTCTGGGCCTCGATGCGTTTACATTCGGAAAGTATATGGTGTACATCCTCTACAACGCCACATACAGCGCAATTTGGTGAAATTGATCTGCGCATCATATATCCAAAATTATTTAGCGGGACATGGCCAGATCGGAGTCTCAGAGCCGTAACAACATCTTGCCTGTTTGTTTCGCTCTCATTGAACCAAAGTGAACGAGGAAGGGATGGTTGAATTACCTTATACCATATGCCTTTGATCAGAGACCTTTTGTCAAAATATTCGGACCAAAAATCATGACAAATGAGTCTAACTGCGGGTAATTGTTCTGTGTACGATGGTAAACAGGTGAAAAGTTCTCCGTCAGAACTGGCTTCCTTTGCTAAACGATCATTCCGTCTTGAGCAGCCGACTCGGACGGACCTATTGTTTGTCATAGCGCCAGCTGTGACACACATTGTTCCCCCGAGTACCTGCTCGGTCGGATCGCAGCGACCGCGCTGCACGTCAAGGTCGAAAGGGAACAATAGGGCTATTGTCCTATTGTTACCTGGAAGCCGTTCGGGCCGAACCGCGTCCTTCTCAGGACAGGGTTTCGCTCAATTACAACGTCTAAAGTTTTAATTTTGCCCCTTCAGGGCTAGCTCGGTGGTTAACCTACCGGTGTAAACAAGCCGAGCTAGCGGTGACCCGGCCACGCGCTGCGCCCCTTCAGGGCTAAAGCAAAGCCGGACGGGTGCGGATTTGGAAGCTGTGGAGACACACCACAGTTTCCGCCGCATATCGCCTTCCCTACCTTACCCTTCCCTTAAATCCATCCCGTGTATCGGCTGAGCGTGCGGTCCTCGGACCAATATCGCTTACGGTACACGGACTGATAGGGACCCTTTGCACATTAAGATTGGCAAAGGGTATACAAGCTTAGGGCACACCTATTTTAAGTACATCCCCCCTCGCCTATACCCGGCGAGGAGGGCCACGCACTCAACTCACCCCCGGGCACACCCACCCGGGGACTTAGTCACCGCGTTATTCCGCGTTCCGCGACCCGCGACCGATATTTAGTGTGAGAGCCGCCTGGTTTCTTGTGTGTTCTTTCCCAGGCGGAACACACCCGGGGTAGTGAACACACACGCGGCCCCCAAATTAATTAACCAACCATGGACGTGGTCCCAGCCTCTAATGTGGCCGGTTCCGCGTCCATTGTACCCCAACATGACCCCATAGTCGCACCCGGCCTCACGCTTTCGCAAATGAAGTCGGCGCTGCGCAGTCTTGTAGTCCTAGACAAGGACTTTAGAGACTACATGTCCGGTTTGCTCCACAATGTGCGGGAGCAACTCTCCGAGTCGTGGAACCCGCTGGAGTCGGCAGGGGCCTCGGCCGCTAGCCAAGCGACCGAGACCGCTGTCGGTTCTGGCGTGTCCGATTCCGACAATGAGATGGAGACCACCATCTCGGGCTCTCTCAAACGCACCGTCTCTTCTTCCTCCTGCGAATCACAGGCGGAAGCCTCGTCGTCGGAACGCGACGACGAAGGCTTTACGACGGTGAAGCGTGGGAGGAAAAAGAAGAAGGCCGCATCCCAGCCTTCGGATGATCTCGTCCCTGCCCCCGCGCCTTCTGCGCCCATCGACACTAGTTCGGGTCCCGCGAATCCCGCGGGTTCGTCGCCACCTTCCGACTCCCAATCCCAGCCGCAACCCAAAGGGCCTAAAAAACCGCCACGGGTTAACATGCAGCTTCCCCCCGGCAAGACCATAGAGGTCCTATTTAAAGAGCTGGAAAACCAGCATATTTCCATTCCCACGAACTCGTGGAACGGGAGCCAGCAGCTCCTATCACTTCAGCCCGGCTCGATCTCCGACCATAGGGCTCTAACCAAGTTCCTCGATTCGAGGAACTACTATTACTATACCTTCTCCCTCCCGGATGAGCGTCGCTTCCGCTACGTCATCCGAGGTATCCCCGTCCAAATGTCTGCCCAAGAGGTAAAGGAAGGCCTCCAGGCCAAAGGCATTTCAGCCATTGAGGTGCACCGAATGCACCGCCAGTCCCGTGTTTCCCAACCGGGCTTAGAGTACGAGATGGTTCTAGCCATTCTCGAAACCCCCGCGGACGTGAAACATCTTTACGAGATCCGCGACATTTCCGGGTTAGGCGGCTTCACCGTCGAAACCCCACACAAGAAAGGCCAAATAGGGCAGTGTCATAACTGCCAAAAATACGGCCACAGCTCTCGTGGCTGCCGCCTCCCCGCCAGGTGCGTTAAGTGCCTCGGCGAGCACGGCACTTCGGCGTGCCCACGCCCAAAGGATAGGTCCCTGTGCACGGAGCCGCCTTCGTGCACCAACTGCCGGCAATCGGGTCACCCCGCAAATTACCGCGGATGCCCCAGAGCACCCAAAAAGACCTTCAGAGCTCCTAAAGCTCCAAAGGCACCAGCCCCTCAGGCCAATTTCAGACTGGCACCTGCGCCAGTGCGTAACCCGTGGTTCCCAACTACGGCACGCGCCGACCCACGCCTCCAGGCCCGCGGCGGAGTCACTCCCGCCACCCCGGCCTCACACACCACTCAACCTACTCCTGCGCCCATTCCTTCGGCTTCCATGGCTCCTTCCAAGGCAGCCAAGGCGAAAACCTCTCCACAGGTGGCGGCGGCCTCGCACTCTACATCATCTTCTGCGCAAGGCGCAAAAGTCGAGTTCCTTCTGAACTCGCCGGAGTTAATGAATCTCCAAGCCCAAATGGCCGACCGCGTGGCCCAAATCTCCGCCCTAGGGCGTCCCGATAGCAATCTCGTCTCGGAAATTGTCCACATCCAGACGAGGATGTACCAGATCACCGTAGGTGCACTTTTTCCGTCATCTTAAATGGCGACGTCACCATTAAATCCCTCTAAGCGGACCAAACCTCGCTCCCTCAGAGTGGGGTTTTTCAACATTAACGGCATTAGCGGCCAACGAGCCGAACTTTCTGATTTTGTCCGCGAAAATAAATTAGACGTTTTCCTCATCCAGGAAACGTTTCTGAAACCAGCTCACCGCAATCCCAACATCCCTAACTTCAATCTGGTACGTAACGATCGCACTAGTGGCCCTTTAGGAGGCACTCTCATATATTTCAAAAGGTCCCTGCATTGCATACCCTTAGACCCACCTGCTACTTTGAGGAACATTGAGGCTTCAGTCTGCAGGTTAGCTATGACAGGACACCCGCCGATCACCATCATATCGGCCTATCTCTCGCCCTCAAAGGAGCTTCACTCCAATGAGCTAACTACATTACTTGAAATGGGGGATTCCGTCATTCTGGCGGGCGACCTCAATGCCAAGAACACTCTCTGGGGCTGCAACTCGACCAACGGGAGAGGTACCGCTCTGGAGCGTTGTCTTGACATAGTAGATATGAGTATCCTGGTTCCTTCTGAACCAACTCACTATAGTTCTACTGTCGACCACCGACCCGACATACTCGACATAGCGCTAGTAAGGAACGTAAGCCTTCGCGTGCGTTCCTTGCAGGTGCTACAAGAGTTAGACTCTGACCACAGACCTGTGATCCTAGATCTAGTTCCCCAAAACGGCCCATCAAACACAGGTCCTAACGTTCCGATGAAGGTGAAAACGAATTGGCGCCTCCTAGGCACCAAGCTCGCGGACACCTCATCTACAGATCTTTCCGCGATTCCGACCAACATCGTGACTCCTGAAGAAACGACTGGCGCGATACGCTCCTTCACCAACCACCTTCAAAACGTCTTGAGCGAAAGCTCCGAGAAGGTGCCAGAGACTGTTCACAGTCAATGGCAAATTCCCGACGACGTGCGGTGGGTGGTGAGGAGGCGTAACGCTACGCTCAGAGCTTGCGCGACGAGCCCCACCCCGGAACGACGACGTCTTGCGCGCTTCCTTCAACGTGAGGTTAGACGTCGCATAAAAGAGGTCGTCGATTCGAGATGGGAAACTCGCTTAGCCGAACTCGACCCGACACACCAGGCCTTCTGGCAGCTGTGTCGTTCCTTCAGGAGAAACGATGTGACCTCTATGCCTCCGCTCAATCGTCCGAATCAACGCCCGGCGTTTGACGACGACGAGAAAGCGGAACTGTTGGCCGACAGTCTGGAGTCTCAATGTTCCCTCTCAACAATACCTATAGACCACGACCATCTTGTTGCGGTTAATTCACTCGTCGAAAGTAGGAACGCGGTCCGGCCACCGCCGAACTCGATTTCGCGACCGATAAACGATACCGATACCGCCAACGTCGTCGACCCGCCGCCGCCCGATCCCCTTGCACCGGTGACGATCGAAGAAGTCATCGCTCTGATCAAGGCGCTCAAAAGACGAAAAGCCCCCGGGGGCGACAGGATCCCTACCCGTATGATTAAGATGCTTCCGGAGCATCTGGTCCTAACGCTCACCGCGATATTCAATGCTGCTTTTCAAAACTGCCTCTTCCCAGAGGTCTGGAAGGAGGCAGTTGTGATAGGTATACATAAGCCGGGAAAACCCGCATCCGAACCGTCCTCTTATAGGCCAATCAGTCTGCTCAGTACTCTGGGCAAAATTTACGAGCGGATCGTCCTCGACCGCCTCAAAATAGTCGCTCACAACAACAATCTGATCCCTCCCGAACAGTTTGGTTTTCGTGCTAGGCACAGTTGCGTAAATCAGGTGCTCCGCATCACGGAGCACGTTTACGACAAATTCAAGATAGGCATGCCCACCGGTGCTCTCTTCTTCGATATTGAAAAAGCATTCGACAGGGTGTGGCACAACGGCTTGCTTTACAAGCTGTACACTCTCAACGTGCCCACTCAACTCGTGCACATCATACGAGATTTTTTGTCGAATCGCGGTTTCAAATATCGCGTGGAGGGTACTTTCTCTTCCCGTCACGCCATCACGGCTGGAGTCCCGCAAGGCTCCGCCCTCTCACCTTTTCTTTTCTCGCTGTACACCAGCGATATCCCTAAACCGAAAAACGCCCATCTGGCGCTCTTTGCCGATGACACCGCAATCTACGCCTCACGTAGAGACCCCGACAATGTGGTGCGCACTTTGCAGGCCGCCGCCGACAAGCTCAGTGAGTGGTTCCGCAAATGGCGAATCACCGTCAATCCCACAAAGAGCCAGGCTATCCTGTTCACTTTGAAAAGGAGAGTCCATGTGCCTCACAACTCAGTCCGCATGTCCAACCAGGTAATCCCCTGGACGGACAAAGCCAAATATTTAGGAGTGACCCTTGATCAGAAGTTGACCTTCATCCCACACGTAAATGCGGTACGTGCGCGAGCCGCATTCGCGATGAGCCAACTGCATTGGCTCATAAATAGGAAAAGCAAAATGTCCATCCGCAACAAGATTAGGATCTTTACCACGTGTATTAGACCGATCATGACATACGCGTCGCCCGTGTTCGCCCATATACCGCCTGCTCGTCTTAAGCGTATGCAGGTATTGCAAAACATTTTTCTTCGACACGCTCTTGGTGCCCCGTGGTACGTTCGCAATCGCAACCTCCACGTGGATACTAACATGCCGACCATCAGGCATTTCATGCAAATGACCAGCAAACGCTACTTCGACCGGGCGGTTAAACACCCAAATACGTTAGTCCGCAAAGCGTCAATATACACTCCATTCGACCGCGCCAAATGGAGACGGCCGCGTTCAGTCCTAACCGATCCAGAGGACGATATCACTCTGGCCATTCGCAGTAAGAACGAGTTCCTAAAACTCCTACACTCCACACGACCGCAGTTCCGTCCTCGCCGCCGAGGACCTCGCCTCGTTCCCCGTCGCCCTCCCGACCCTCCTAACAGTTCCGGCCCGCGTGCCGACGAAATAAATGGATAGGATTAGGTTAAACACCAACCTTCCCCACTAATCGTTGATGTCTCATCCTCTCCCAGTGACCGTCCTGAGCCGAGGTTCGTAACCCGTTAGTGGGTTGCCCTCAGCATGGTTACTTAAATCAAGGGTTGCGAGCGCCTAAAGCGTTCACCCGAAAGTCCGGTGTGGCCAGAAAAGCCGACTCGCGTCAGGCTACTGGCCGGTAGGGCCAAAACAAAAAAAAAAAAAAAAAAAAAATTGCTAAACGATCGGCTGTCTCGTTTCCTTTCAATCCGATATGTGAAGGTAACCATTGAAGAACAATTGTTTTATTATTAGCGACAATTCCAAAAATTGATCTTATAATAGAGTACGCTAAAGGAAGCCCTCCAAAAGATGTAGTGCATTTGAGTAAGTGAAGTAATGCACTTTTTGAGTCTGAATATATAACGCATCGATCATAACTTAAGGATTCGATGTACGCTAAAGCTTCCGCGATGGCAATTAATTCTAAATGCATAATAGATATTTTTGAGCAAATTTTAAGTTTAAAAGATATTCCTGTTTGATTATCTAAAAACGCGGCACCCGAACAATTTTTTTGTTTAGATCCGTCTGTGTAAATAGAATAGAAGGTATGGTATTGTTCATTAATCGATATGCAACAAATGTTTCTTAAATCTTGAATGTTGTAACTATTTTTTGTTTTGTCAATTTTATCTAATGACGGTTTAACTATACTAGATAGATCCATATTGCTGACCCAAGTGTCCATAGAGAACATGTCAAACTTAGGACAAAGTTGAACTGGTTCACCTCTTAATATATCATGAATAGTTGCCAGCAGTGGTACTTTCTTACGTCGCCAATAGGAATTTGTACGTAAGTGATGTAGTGTTTCAACCAAATGAATTATAGGAAGACAGTGGGCCTTGGATTTTAAATAGAATTTCCCAGCTAGATAACGTCGACGCACAAATAAGGGGGGCAAACATAATTCCGATTCCATTACGTGGATGGGTGTGGTTCTGATGAAACCACCGATCAGTCTTAAGAAGGTATTTTGTAGCCTGTCAAGTTTAACTAAATGGATATTAGTACAGTTATCAAACAAAAAACTCCCAAAGTCCATGCGGCTACGAATAAGTGCGATGTACAGTCGTCTTAAATGAATAGGATGAACACCCCAATTAGATCCCACCAAAATTTTGAATATGTTCATGAACTTAAATATTCTTTGACACAGCTCGTCTATGTGTTTCTTCCATCGAAGACCCCTATCAAGCCACATACCTAGGTATCTGACATTGTCTACCACTTCCAAAGAAGTACTTTTTAAACGAACATCGACACTTTGCCTACGAAAGCCTCTGTTAAATATACAAATTTTACTCTTTTTGGGGGAAATATCCAAACCTACATACGCGAACATTTTGTCAATTATATCTAAGGCTGCCTGAATTTTAAATTGTCCCTCACGAATACATGCACACTGTACATAGATCGCAAAATCGTCCGCGTATTGTGAAATGGATACATCATTTTGCAAGCGTCTACATATATAGGAGGTGATGACATTAAATAGTAGAGGTGACAGCGGATCACCCTGAGCCAAACCGCGACCTGAAACTCTGCTTATAAAATCACTACCTGATTTAATTTTAAGGACTCTTTTATGAAGAAAGTTCCACAAATATTTACAAATGCGTGTTCCAACTTGAAGTTTATCTAAAACATGAATTAACGTGACATTATCTACATTGTTATAAGCACTTTCGATGTCCAAAAAACACCCAACAGTATAACAACCCTCTGAAAAACCAGTTTGAATAGTAGATAATAAGCAGCTTAAACTATCTAGACAAGACCTTCCCTTTCGGAATCCAACCATGTTGGGGGAGAATGTATCATTCTTTTCAAGGTACCATTCCAATCTCTTGTATAAAATATAATGAAATATCTTGCATACGCAGGACATAAGGGATATCGGACGAAGAGAAGTAGGATCATTGGGGTCACGGTCGGGTTTTGGGATGGGCAAAATACATATATCGCGCCATTGATAGGGCACAAAACTAAAGATAAAAAATTGATTATACAACGATAATAGAATACGTTTGCCTGTATTCGGTAAGTTCTTAATCATAGAGTATGATACATCGTCGCATCCAGGAGATGTATCCTTGGATTTAATACATTTTTCTAGCTCCTGAATAGAGATTTCACACTCTAAAGTTGAATTGCCGTGGTAAATAATAGGAGCAGAAGGCGACACAAAATCCGGAGTTAATGATCGTAACAATTGGTTAGTACATTGGGAATCCACGTATCGCTTAGGGGTACGGTATCCTTTCAGCCACTTCATTTTACGCCACAAATGACTGGAAGTTGTTGATTCATCGATTATGGAACAAAATTGTTGCCAATTCTCACCTTTAGCCTGGCGAATCAACTTTTGGGCTAAATGTGTCTTTTGTTTTAAAATGTCCATGTTGTGGGGGACAGGATTACGCCTAAAAGTGGCCAAAGCTAATCTTCGTTGAGCTACAGCGTGCGAAAGATTAGTGTTCCAATAAGGTTTGGGGGAAAACTTAGAAGTAGGATTTTGGTTTGATTTAAGAAAAGGAATATATTTATTAGCTGCATTATTAAGGATAAATAAAAATAGATCATACGCTTGCTGAAGATCGTTAGGAAAACACGTATTATGGAATTCATTTTTTAAATAATGAGTATATGAAGCCCAGTTTGCTTTGTTAAAATTTCTTTTCATAACTGGGGGAATATGTTGGGGGCACAAACTCGAAATTTTAATCCATAAGTGGTCGCTACCCAAATTTTCATTTAAAACAGACCAATCAAAATTTAACGCTATCTCTGAAGATGCCAGAGAAATATCAGGGGACGATTTTTGCAATGTGTTATCCACTAAACGTACTCGCGTATGCGTACCATCATTCAAAGAAATAAAGCTAGCATCTAAAAGTGAATTATAAACTAAATTGCCTCGACGGTCAGTTTTATAGGACCAACTCACGTGATGAGCATTAAAATCGCCCAAGACTAAGGTTTTAGATGACCACATCGAAAAAAAATGATCCCAGTCGTATTGTGAAGTTACAATCCTAGAGGGGCAATATACTGCGACTATCGTCTCAATAGGGTGGCAATTAAATAATTGTACACAAACCACTTCAATGCCACTATTGACAGAATGTACGCGTCTCTGCTGAGATTTAATGGATTTGTGCACTATTAAAGCCACACCGCCAAATGAGTCGTCACGGTCTACACGATATACATCGTAACACGATACTTTAAACTGACTTTCTGGCTCAAGCCAAGTCTCACTCAGGGCAGCAATATGGACCTTTTCTTGTCGTAAAGCCTCTGAAAAGGAATCTAACTTAGGCTTTATACTTTGGGCATTCCATTGAATAATGTTAAGCTTTATAACTTTGTTATCCATCACTGTGATTGTGTAATAATGTTAAACAATACTTTTGCAAATGGCCACCTTGAAATATAACTCCGCAACACTAACATAAACCACTCTAAGCACAATTGAACGACAGAGTTTATTTTGGAGGACACGCTAAGTTGTTGGAGGAAGATGACTTCATTAAGCCGAGATAAAAGTTCGCTGAAGGGAGGATGTCTCTTTGTTTGATCGTCATCATTACTTGGCACATGGTTTTCTTCATTATCAACATCAGATTCCCAAAACATCCAGTCCTCTTGAGCAGAGTGCTTCTTCTTCTTTGACGATCCAGCACTAGGTTTGCCAGTCTGGCGGGGTTTTTCTTGTGTCTTAGAAATTCGTTGTATGTCTTCCTTTTGTGCAGCTTCGACATAACTTATTTGTTGAGAAGTTTGCGGCGTAGGTGAAAGATTTAGCCATGTAGAATCTTGTCGAAGAGGTGGGAACGTGGTATTGAAGTCAGAAGCCAACGGGGCTTGAGGGGAATTTTCGGTAGGGACGTAACATTCTAGTGCCTTTCTATAAGTACATCTAAATTCAGCCATAATTTCTCTAAGCTTCCTCTCCTTTTTGTACATCGGGCACAACTTACTCATGGATATGTGATTTTTGCCGCAGTTAACACAGGTATAGGATGTTGTATCACAATTTTCATGTCGGCCTCCACACTTAGGACAAATAACTATTTTACCCGGGCACATTTTTCTTGTATGGCCTAGTTTCCAGCACAATGAGCATTGTGATACTTGGTGGACATAAGGAGCAACTTTTATGTTAATGTCATATACACAAACGAATGCAGGTAATTGGTTCCCGTCAAAACATAAGCGAACGGTTTCGCAAGGGCTCCAGCCTCCTTCATTTCTGTTCCGACTATTTAGCCTTTTGATTGACAGGAGCTTAGCTGGAGGGGGACATGTAATGTTCTGCATGATAATTTCCTCAGTTAAGTCTAAGTCCACATCTCGAATAATACCATAGCAAACCGATAGTTCCATGGCCTTTTGAAATTTCCATCCTTTCGTTAAAAGGTCTTCACATTCGAATAGATTCTTTGACGCTGCTATGTTCTCAAATTGGAGTCTAACTTTAAAAGGGCTCAGGTATTTAATAAGGGATATTTTCGTAATATTATAGTCCTTCAGGATGCGGGCCATAGCGAATTGTTTTGGGAGTCTATCCTTTGTATATTTGACAAGTTCACAGAAGTGCCTGTCCACTTTTCAAATGGGATTCCACCACCTAGGCAACTAGTCGGACAACGGTTACGTACATAGCATGCAGTTACAACAGCGTCCGCCCAAAAACCTACAGATAAACCGGAAGATAATAACATACACCTAGCCATTTCAATTAAAGTTCTATTTTTGCGTTCACTGACTCCATTCATTTCAGGAGTCCTTGGAATCGACAACCTTCTTTGGATACCTTCGTTCTTTAAAAATTCATCAAATTCACGATTCCGATATTCACCACCATTATCAGATTGAAGGAATTTTATTTTCTTACCTGTCAATCTTTCTGCGTAATTTTTGTAGAGCTTAAATGCGTTGAAAACTGCACTCTTCCGTCCGAGTAAATATACTTCACACCATCGAGAACTGTCATCGATAAATGTCACGAAGTATTTTGCTCCGCCAATCGAAGCCGTTTTAAAAGGACCTGCCACATCGGAATGTACAATTCGTAATAACTCATTACACGGTCCACCCGATCTCGAAAATGGTAACGAACTCATTTTTCCCTTAGCACATACATCACAGTTGGATAATTTTCTCAAATCTGCCCCTTTCGTATTATATCCGCAATGGTTTAATAGTTTTAAGAGATCTTTACCATTTAAATGACCCATACGCTGATGCCAAGTCACTATATCGATTGAATCAACAAAAGAACACATTTGTTCACCCAGCCCTTTAAAAAGATAAAGATTTCCTACACGTTCAGCTGTCATCACAGTTTTACCTGAACTCACATCACTTATACAGGCCCTATCTTTAGTAAATTGAATTTCATACCCGTTATCCGCAATTCTCGCTACTGATAGCAAATTGCTCCTAAGATCTGGTACAAACAAAGTATTTTGAAAAGTTAGCCTCCTGCCTGATGATGCTGACAACCTTACGTCACCTATGCCCTTTATATCCGTCGACAGATTTGATGCTAGGTTTAATTTATCCTGTAAAATACAAAAATTATCAGTAAATTTATCTAAATCGTTACACAAATGCGAAGTACAGCCACTATCGAGGATCCAATCATTCTTTTTAAATTGTAAACATTTCGAAAAATTTGCACAACTAAAAAGAATATCAAAAGTACCGTCCTCTTTGTCTAAATCCGTGACACATCTTGCGTCATTATTGTTTCGCTTCATCTTGCACTCTGAAGCTTTATGTCCAAACTCATGACATTTGAAGCATTTGTACATAAATTTACTATTCTTTGCATTTTGTTGCTTAGTCTTCGAGTCCCTTTTAACTCCCTTTCTTTTCGCATACATGGCTCCTTCAATATTTTGAGTTACATTGGCACTTGTGCTTGCCTTCTCCAATATTTTAATTTTAAGCACTTCAACGTTCGGTAGCTCATCTCTGCTCTCCATAGCACATCTAAAGTTTTCGTAACTTTCTGGCAAACTGTATAATAATAAAATTGACAGCATGTCATCGTGTATTTCTACACCCATATCACTTAACATATTTGCGGCCTCGAAGAAATTATTCAAATGACTTTGTACATCATCTCCTTCCTTCATACGGTTCAATGTTAATTTCTTTAATAGACTTGCCTTTCTTACGGGTCCTTTAGATGAATAAATTTTCTCCAGTTTCTTCCACATATCGTGCGAAGTGTCGCACCCTCTAATGTGTTTCAGCTCACCTGGACACATCGCCATAACTAAATCAGCTTTTGCCATATCGTCTTTGTCAGACCATGCGCTCGCTTCTACTTCAGTGTCCGGCTTAGGTAACGAACCATTTACGTATTTCCATACTTGATTTTTCGTGAGTACTGCCTGTACTTGCACTTTCCAAGTATCATAATTTACGCCGTTCAACTTTTCTATGCAGTTTTGGTTCATTTTTAACGATTCCCCAATAACCTGATACTTTTCGCTTACTTGCGTGCTGGGCCCATAACCTGTTAAAAGTATCGTAATTGGGTTACATTATTTATTAGCTATTAGCAGAAAGTTACATTGGTTTACATCGAATATGTATAACGGCAAGAACAATTTTCTTGTTACTGATCATCGTTATGGAAACAACATACTGACAGATTAAAATCAGCCAGCACTAAATTGGTGCAATATATAAAACCTTCAACAAAATGCATGAAAAGAAAACAGGAGTTTATTTTAACTGACATAATATTATACCTATTAAATTTAAGCAAAAAATAATTTACTTACCGTAATAATTAATACACGCAAAATATGTTTGTAATTTCCATTTCAAATAATATTATTTTTTATTACAACAAAATATGTAAAATAAATTAATTGACTGACGGTGTCAATTTGGCGCACACAAACAAAAGAAAAGAATTTTAAAACTGTCAAAACCGGAAAACTAAACAAGGTTGCCACAAAAGAGATTTTACTGTTTTGAACTATTTTGAAATTGAAATAAAACTATTTTGCGGATTTTATCGCGGTTTTTTAATTAATATTTTCTCCCGACGTTTCGAAGGCTTTGCAGCACTTCGTGGTCACGGTCACATTTTGAAATGTAAGTTTAGTGCTATCTTCAGGTAATTTAAAGAAACTATATTTAAATATGACAAGCATCTGACAGATCACTTTGACTGTCATGCCCCTGTTTATTTGTCTCTGATAATACCGTAGGCAGTCTGTGAGTTCTGTGACAGTTAAAGTAATCAAAAATCAATAAACCACAATAAATAAACTCCGTCGGCCATTTGATAAATTAAAACATGGCACCGAAATTGAAATTTGCGGAAGGTAAATTGCAATAAAACGTGTTACAAATAGTTATTATGCCTGAGTTCGCGTGTATTAATTAATTATTGTAACAACAAAAAGTGTTTATGTAAGCTTTATCCTGATTTCAGGTGAGAAAGTGTTGTGCTTCCATGGACCGCTGATTTACGAGGCGAAATGCCTCAAAAGCTCTGTTACGAAAGATAAACATATTCGTTATCTCATTCATTATGCTGGATGGAACAAGAAGTTAGTAATAATGTATATATTTAAGCTAGCACTTTAATTAATGAAAGAAGAAAGGAAGGCTATACCCTGTTCCTTTGATTTTTTGTTGGTTTGTTTGTAATGGATAAACTCAAATACTTCAGGACCGAATTAAAAACTTCTTTCATCAATATAAAGCTTCATACATACATAAACTCACGCCTTTCTCCCATTGGGGTAGGCAGAGACTATGGAGCGCCAAGTGCTACGATCCAAGCATACCTCTTTCGCTTCTTCCACAGTCATCAGTCTCTTCATACATGCTCCTCGGTTACGAGAACTCCTTATTTGACCCTTCCTTAAGAGGTCTTCAATTTGTTCCATGAAGGTACGTCTAGGATGTCCCTGTCCGACACTACCACTTACTTTCGCAACATATTTTTTTTTCGTTACTCTCCTTTCGTCCTTCCTTTCAATGTGGCCAAATCACTGAAGCATTCGTTTCTCAATCTTAGTCACTACATCTTGTTTCAATCCACATTTTTCTTTTATCACTATTCCTCACTATCACTTACTTTCAGCCCACACATACTTCTCAAAGCTCTCATTTCCACTGCATTTACCTTACTTACATGCTTGCTCTGCCACACTCACAACTCACTCCCATACATAAAGCTACATTATCAGTAAATCAGTAACATAGGCTACTTGCATCCCGAAAATCGTTTTTACGTGGGCGTAGCTGCAGGCAAAAGTCTTGTTATAAATAAAATAATAATGTTAACTGCAGTACTAAAATGGACAAACTATAATTTTTTTATCAATCTGCTAATTAGCTAATCATGCGACCATCCAGAAAATATTTTTAACCCTTAACCTACAGCGAGGAAATTCTTTGTATTATGTCCTTAACAATGAAATCTCAATTTTGTCCATAGTCCTGCGAATTGGGTATGTTTACTATTTAAATTGAATTATGCGGAAAATATGACACTCGCCTGATGCAACACCATACACAAAATGAATAACAAAACTATTGCATTTGTCTTCACTCTATTTTAATCCAAATAAAAGCCTGATTTCAATTATCCAAATAGTATACCAGTCCTCCGAATCATTTAATTAATAGAAATATTTCATGCTGACAGTTGGGATGAATGGGTGCCAGAGAGCCGTGTGCTGAAGTACAACGAGGCTAACGTCCAGCGGCAGAAGGAGGTGCAGCGCGCTCACTCGGCTCAGCCAGCCAAGACTAAGAAAAGTAAGCATCCACTAAGTATAAGTGCTAATATCGAAATTAATAGTTTGGTTTATTTACCTCCATCATATAACGGGATAGAATAAACAAAAGAGAGTGGACAAGTTGCACCTCTGCTTACCCCTTTGGACATATAAGGCATGAGTGTGGGTGTGTTTTATTAACAATGCATTGCCTTTATATCTGTTGTCACCATCCCTTATCCCACACATTGCAATATACACTTTTTAACTGACTTAAAAAAGGAGGAGGTAGTTAATTTAATGAGTATCTTTTTTTTATGTTTGTTAACTTAGAACTTAGTAATTTATTCACACATTTGGGAAATACAAATGGTCACCAACTCCTAAATTCACATTTGAGGGAGTAACGGTCAGTTAAAATAAATGATCTTAATCACTTTTTTCATCAATTGTGTAAATGGACCAATCAGGATATAGTTTTTTTTACATGCTTACAAATTACTTTATTTTAATTGGTTTATTCTCGGGATTGAAACAAAAATTAAGATTGGGATTGTCTATTGAAAATCGTAGTAAGCCATACAAAAGCCACCACTTTCGAAATCAGCATGGTTGGCGTTACTGGAAAACATTAACTTTGTTTTCAGCTCCAGCCAAGGGGCGGAAATCTGAAGCAGCGGCGAGTGCCACTCCAGCCAGGGAAGATTCACGGGCCTCCACTCCGGCAGGTGTATTTTTTTTAAACGCCTCAGAGCCCACTAAACTATATTGGGCGCGGGGCGTGAAAATCAGCTTGCCAATAATAAAAATATATTTTTAATATTGTTTTTTTACAAGGGTTTGCCGAAGAAAATTATGCGCTATTTTTCCCCGCGACCTTTTTATTGGCAGCTGACCCTAAGAGACGTCTTTTGAGAACAACCTACTATATTATGTATTAATTATTTCCAGGCAAAGAACCTGAGAGCACACCGGCGCCGGCAAAGGCAGCTAGAATTCAAAGCAAAGATACTCCTGCCGATTCTGGATCTGATCAACCAAAGTAAGTATTTTTATTAATATTACCCTCATTGGTAGTATAGGAGGTCTATGTCCAGGTGTACAGCATATCTGGAATATAGCGTAGGGTTGGCTTCATTGTTATAAAGGCGGTTCCCCGCCAGGCGAGTAGGCCTGTAACAGAACAATCCAGGATTCGGTTTTGAGCATTCATCTGTAGTTGAATCAGTTTTAACAATACCCAAAGATTTATTTGTCACATTGATGTCTAAAATTATATTATGGGTGTAACAAATTGTGTTATTACAGGCCTTACTTATTCGGGCATTCTGGGCGTAAAATGTACCTTCTTTCTGGGCCTTGTGTGTTTTTTGGTGAGGTCCAAATTAGCTGGAGCATGTGGCGCCCTGTAGGCCCTCCTCTTTGATCCTGGCGCGCGACAAGCCCTCCCCATCGATCCTGGCTCAGCCCAAGGAGCCCCCCCCTTAGCCCGGTCGACCGACCCGACCCCTTCCAAAGCCGTACAGATTACAAATTGTGCAATGTAATGCTCAGTTCTCATCACTGACATAGGGCTGTATTAATAGATGCAAATCAGTTTCAAGTCAAAATAAGGTCCGCATCTCAAGATAGTTGCTAGTTTAATAAACACACATTAATGGCAGCTCAAGTGCCGTCTAAGTGGCAATATGTGACAGCTTTAGTTTTGTTTATTAAATTTTTCAATACATTAAGTGTCTACTTGAGATTGTACTCAAACATGAGATTGATTTATTAATACCGCCATTAATGCTCAAATCTGAACTGTTATATTACAGACATAAGCGGCTGGCGCGGGGCCACCTTTATGAATAAAAAAAAATGTATACTGGATAATCATAGTCTCGCTATACTTTATCTATTCAAAAGGTGACATATGTGTAGATGTGTTACGCATGGTTTCGTAAAGCTTTCGTCCATTTTTTCTTATTATTTAAAGATAATATTTTGTTTAATTATTGTAAGGGTTAGTATGATGATCTTCCACTCGGACAGTATTTGATTGTTTTTTTTTCTTTTAGAATTATGTAGGAATAATTTCACAGAAAGTCGTTATAATTTTCTGATTTTGTGCTTGAAAGTGAATGTGTATCAGTATTAGTAATAAGTTAATTTAATAATAAGTTATTATATGAGTTTTACTGCAGAGTGATCTATTTATTCGTAACTGTTAAACTGTTGAAAATATAGATTGTTAGTATACATTATCAATTTACAGGAAAAAGCGTGGCCGCTTGGATCTATCCATTGAGTCTGAAGAGCAATACCTGGCAAAAGTCGAAGTTAAAATCAAAATACCTGAAGAACTAAAAGTTTGGCTTGTCGACGACTGGGATGTGATCACGAGGCAACAGAAACTTGCCTTACTGCCTGCCAAACTGACAGTCGGTCAAATAGTAGACAACTACTTAGCATTCAAGAAATCTAGCAAGTCTCACAACCAAGCGAAAGAGTCGGTGCTCGTCGACGTAACAGAGGGTATAAAAGAATACTTCAACGCCACTTTGGGGTCGCAACTTCTGTATAAGTTCGAGAGGCCGCAATACAGCGAGATTTTGCAAGAGTACCCCGACACGCCAATGGCCCAAATTTACGGCTCGATACATTTGCTTCGATTGTTTGCCAAGATGGGTCCAATGTTGGCGTATACGGCTTTGGATGAAAAATCTTTACAGCATGTTTTATCTCATATTCAAGATTTTCTTAAGTACATGGTGACGAATCGGTCGACGCTTTTCAATCTGCAGGACTATGGGAATGCCACGCCCGAATACCACCGTAAAGTACAGTAATATAGATTTTAAATATTTTACTATGATTCAATATCTTTAATGTGATTTATTAAATGTCGTAAAGGGCTTTATATCTTTTTATTTAGTACCTTTTTATTATTTAAGGCAGAAATGTTTAGTATATAACACCGCATAAGTCACAGAAGGGTTATTAAAATAGTGACGTCAGCCGTACTGACTTTACTATCGTCATCGCCAGGTTAATCATAATCGTTTTATAGACGCAAAAATTATGTTTAAATTATAATTTAATTCAATAATAAATAACAATAAATGATAATGATGTATCAAAATAAAATAAATCACAAACTCTCAAAATACATGTATTAGATGAAGTGCTCCAGGCGAAACCTCCAGAATAATTGAGCTTCCACCAAGAGCTATGAATGGCGTATGAGGCAATACACTTTCCACATACTTCAATACACATATAATGAACTTCTACGGTGGGTTACCAACGTAACCGTTCCACTCATCCCGATGGTGATGAGTGGAGGTAACGATGATGCGTTTTTCCCGCAAAAAGGTATTTTAACCCGTTAATTCACTGAGAGCAGTTTCAAAAGTTCGGTTAATACAAAAAAATGGTCCTTCGAGCCGGACTATTTTGGTCTAATATCTTCGCTACCGCTATAAATAATAAACAACTAGTCATGGCCTTAAATCTAAAAGTAGGCTAAAACGTGGGACAATTTGTGCAACTAATCATTTCTGAACGACTGCCCAAAAAATTAAGTTGCCAGCCATATACATAAACAATTCCTGGCTACCATTATCTTGGTCATAATTGCACTTTTATACCCGAAGTAGTCAGAGGCCAGTGACGTACTTTGCCATAGGGAGGCCCTACAATATAGGGCCTATATCATTTTGTTGGGGGCCCTACCAACGCAGATTTATATTTCTTAAGTCCACTTAGTTAGTGCCGCCCCTCATGCCCCGCATCCGGAGGCCTATTAGCGGCAGCAAAAAAAAGGTCTCCGAACTTTTGGGTAACTAAGACAGCACCTGGAGCACTAGAAGCTCTGCGAGCGCGTCCGGCTTAATAAGACCCTGACAAAAAGATAACTACAGTTGAAAAAACGGGGCCTAAGGGCCGTATTAATAAATCAATCTCAAATTTAAGTTACATCTCAAGTAGACATAATGTATTAATAGTTCCATACATTATGTCTACTTGAGATGTAACTCAAACTTGAGATTGATTTATTAATACCGCCCTAAGTTTGGCGTATGAGCTACCCCCAGAGCTCACGGGCAGTGTAGGTATTTATTTTTTATTTATTAATTTATTAAACACAAACACAAAATGCACCCACTCCGGGCTGATACTCAATAAAATAACCTAATATAGTGATATCCCGAACCCAAGACCTTAGCATTGCAGTCGTACCGTAATACAACAATGTCACCGAGGCAGCTTTTATTAGGTACACGAGGTACAGTCAGCCAAGATTAGTATTTTATATTCATTAAAATTACTACCTGAACAAAAAAAATCAAAGACTCATCAACAAATATTGATTACATCCCATCAATCGATATGAAAGTCCTTACTCTTACGTAATTGGCAGACGACGCGACGTGAGGTAGTTTTTTTAATTACATTTTACGTGGAGTGCAGTAGCAATGCCGATTGCCGTTGACCGAGTTGTGAGTCATTCAGGAAAAAACTCGCCTGTTCCTTACTGCCACGGCACGGCTGATTGTGGATATTTCGATTAAAATACGCACTCATGTTCGGTGAAAATGAATTATGCAACTTCCAATTGAGTTGGTATTTCTTGAATAAAAAGAGATATCGACAAAAAAAATTGTGTTCTGATGCGTAGCGATGTCTAATAATTTATATATTTCCCAAATTAACTTCTGTTAGGGAAAACCTATCATAAATAGTATTTAGATTACTATTAACATAATTATTAATCGTTTTCTATATCTAGTGGGTACTTCAACAATTAACGTCTACCCCTAAGGTCTAAAGGAAGCAAACGCTGGACTGACTAATCATAGATGTCGAAGTTCAAATAATGTAACATTTTTATCGAGTAGTTTCTGTATTAGAACTGTTTAAAGATTACCGAACTGTCGTCTTTCGCAGCTCACATGTAGATACTTATGATATCTTGTCGAGAAAATCGTGATCGAACAGTTTTTATACCAGTTGTGAGTAGCCATTAGTCATCAGATAAATCTAAGAGCAGATCTCAAGTACAATAATATACTAAATAAGCTTTATAAAGCAACGCAAGGTTCTAGAACATATGGTCTCGTCGGCTGCAATGTTTTTAAGTGTCGAGATATAATAAACTGCACTTTGTAAATTTATTTGTATTTTATCATTGGACGCAATGCTTTGACAAGATTGACCGTAGCATGCTAGCCACAGAAAGAAATGGCAGAATGGTATGAACGACGAACACCTATTTAGGCGTGTGATTAGAAAACTTATTAAAAATCGGCGTGGTTTAATAAAATGTCCAAAATTAAGTATTTTTGCCTTAGGGTAGCAACATAGAGTTGTGGGTGGTAGAGCGGTGATGTACAGTTAGACTGTTCTGTGTACAGCATAAGTAAATAGGCTAGCTTATTCATAAATATTATTTTCTCCGTTGATCTTCATCTCGTTTCTTGTCAATAACGCTACGTTTCCTGCAACTAGGCTTTCAGAGAATTTGGTGAGGTGGGTTTTATTTACGATCAAGCGAGTGTTCATTTGCTACTCTTTGCTAATAAATTCCTTAAATATACAGTTCGCGCAGATAACTCATGTTTCATATTTATATCTATATGCAATTATTTTACTTATTGAAAATAGTTTCGCAACCTTTACACTTAATTTATTTTATTGAAATTGCCGCAATGATTTTTAATTGCAAACCGACATGTGCATTGTAGTGGCGTAAAAACGTTATCAGGGTCTGCCAGTGCCTTAAATGGAAGAAAATATGTCAGCATTGGCAACAGGGCTGGCTGAGGTCGGACCGACGGACGCCGGGCTTGCCGCGACGACGGACTGTCCCACAAATTTATTACAACATTACGAGTTATTGTGGAGATTATGGACAGCTGTTAAAAGGTTAAACCACGGGTTATTAAGGTTAGGCTTGTATTGTATTCATGTATTTGCGTAAGTTTTATAAATTACAGTTATCAAGGGTTGGTACGTATTTGTGTGCGATCGTAATACATGTATATCAAAAGACCTAGGCAAGGACCACATGTGAAGATTTAAACAAAATTAAATATGTAGTAACTGGATTGTGATGTATGACGAAAGGCGAGTTATTTCAGGCGCGCGGTAACACGCGCCATGAGACGTAAATAGCTCGCAAGAAACATGCCTCGACGCGAGGGACAATCTGGATCTGTTTTCAATTATTAAACATCCTTGAATTTTTATATTTTCGATAATGTTCCTTTAAAAATCAAACCACCTATTTCTAATATAGTTATTACATTTACTTACTTGATTTTGAATATTTTTATCATATATGTTATTCCAGGTTTTACTAATATATACTTACCAGTGATTTTGCAAAGTATGACAAAATCGAATCTCTTAAGTAAGCTTGGCAATAACGAAATTATTGCTTAATATAAATAAATATGAGCATAGATATTAGGTAGGTATGTGTAGTTTTATAAAAGCTTAAAGAAGAATGTTTGACAATGTAACACTGCACTGAAAGCATGTAGGTATGTGTCTCTTGTGGCATTGTAAAGGTCACTAAAAAGAAATGGAGAAAGTCATATAGAAACTCAAAATATCACTGTGGACTATACTTAGCCTAGTCGAAAATAGTGCCGTATTTTATTAAGAAGACAAGAGTTCTTGTACCTCTGTACCTAGGTAGGTTTAACAGAAATTTAAAGAGAAATAACATCTTTTTTGCTACACTGCATTTTGTGAGATCTTTATCTTTATAAATGGTTTCGACTGCACAGTTTACAGTAGCCGATGACGCAAATCGGATATTTGGAGTATTTCTTAGCTGTGCTAAATTTATATTATTTATCTTTACATTATTCATTTCAATCAGAAACAGATGGGGGTTATTATAAGACCTGGGTCTATATTTTTAAAGTATTTTTTTATAAGCCGTCATATTTGTGTCGACTTCGATGGATACTCTATTTGGACAGCACTCCACTTAGTCAGTTGCACGGAAGTCCTTTGCCGTATTTGTATAAAAATAATATAATACATAACAATAAATATCCGAATCATTTTATCATCAAAAGCAAATAACTAGCCCGGAGTCTGGAATTTGTGCCCGATATGGCGATAGGCTCGCCCCCTATCACATCATGGGACGGAATACGCTCGGCGAAAAGTGGGTGCACTAGTTGCGCCTCTGCCTACCCCTTCGGGGATAAAAGGGCATGCGTAGCAAATAACTCGACTTTTTCTGTCGCGTAATCGTGTAAATATGTGGATACATATAAATAAGATATTGTTGAGACTAAGGTATAGGGCAGGAAGTATCGCTTCTCGAGCCAGTGTTACATTCCTTTTATAGAGCTTCGTTATCAGATCGTATAGTTGTTTCTCCACATAAGGTGTAAAGGATAAACTTAGAACTGTTGTTAATACATAGTATTTAAAGAGATTTCCAGATAATGTTATTAAGTCAAGAATGTGCAGTTCATATTGGTATTTATTGCAGTTTATCTCATGTTACAAACACGACACAGCTTTTTTAAATACATTTCTATGACGAGATAGTTCGTCTCGTCGCTGGTCTGAAGGTAAGCGCCACTGCTAACACATTAACAGGGTTCCTAGTTCAAAATATTGAGAAGGCCATATAGAGATAAACCATGTAGAATTATTGTTGAAATTGCATAATATATCTACGACAATATCTATTTACCCTTAATTGTAGGTACCTCTTATTATTGTAAAAGGAGATTTTAGATGAATAGATGAATCCTAATACAGGTAAATAAGTACAAAAACGAAATGCGTCACAGTTTTTGAAATGAGTAAAGTACGAGGCAACAATAGCGGATGAGAGTTCATTGAAATGAGTCAAAAACAACTGATTTGTAATGAATCATGCGGGGTTACCGTTGTGTTCAACACTTGTGTAAACTTTTGAAAACTAAGGCATTTTTCAAATTGATATTTTTAATTGGACGTGGCTTAAGAAAAATTAGTCAAGTCATTAACTACGTCATCTTAGAAATTGAGGCATTGCGTAGACTGTTAACTTGTTTCTAAAATAATTGTCTTTCATAGTGATATAATGTTGTCCGGCAGCAAGTTCACAACGGTTGTGGGACAATGGAACAATTCTTTGTTTTGAAAAGCCTCATGAGTGTTCGTGGTAGAGTTATCTTTAGTATTTTTCCTTTTATACGAATGGGCTTTTTAACGACGAAAAGCAAACATGTGTTTATTTTATACTCCTAAATAAGGTTACGGGTTAGTCGTTCGCTTAATGTTAAGCATACGACCACCTATAAACAGTACGAAACCCTCTCGAACTTTGAGTTATTTAATAAAGCACTGTGTGTATTACACAGTGCTTTATTTATTTATTTAAGGTAAAATTTAATTCTCATAATGTGCAATAATTACACTATCTAATATCTATACCTAATGTATTTTAAACCAAAACCCAGCAGTATTTGATAATGCAGCTTGGTGGCAGAAATAGACAATGTGGAGATACCTACCGAGCCGTACTCGCGCATACGAGATTTGTTTCTAAAATTATTTAAACTAGTGGTCGTCCAGTGGTCGAAATTCCAGGTCGAAATTGATTTACGAATTTAATATATTTGTAACACATATACATAAATCATATTTTTCTGAACTCTATATAATATGAACTTTAATTATACCAAATCTGACACTCCTCCGTGCGCGCAACATGCTTAAAAAGGGGTAAAAGTTTTTCATTCACATATTAATGTACAGATTGCACTACATTTCCTCGGTGTGAATGCGGTCTAATATAAACATACTGTTGGGAAATATTATTGCGTATTTCCATGTTTAGCCATATTTGGTTCGGATTGAGCGTGGTAGGTACTAGATGGCGCCTGTTATTACTTACCTCGATAATTTATTGGCGTATTATAATCGACTAACCGGCCTAAAGCAATAAATTGTAATTATTTAAATACCGCTACAAAACTAACTGAACGTTTACTTGGTTTGCGACAAAATCTTTTGAAAAATAAGTCACAAATCATAATATGTATATAGAAAATTTTATATTACCGGGTCTAAAATATTTATGTATATACTTACGGTTATTAATCAAAAGAGCCCAGATTTTGTGTATTGTAAATTGTAGTGCTCTAGGCTTTTATCCCTGGAGAGGACTTTAACGGGCGGATCCATGAGTAAAAGTCAGTTCGTCATAAAAATATTCTGACTGTTTATACGGTAAATATAATGTGTGCAATGCTTATCACAGGTGTTATAGTACAAATGTGAATGTTTATCGAAGATTTGTAATACTCACACGAGCCATGCGGTAATTTGTCTTCAGCCTACATGAACCCGAACTACCGAGGTGTTACCTCTGTTTCATTAAAAACCGGTTTCTAGGTTGCTTTGTTGTAAAGTTGTATTTAGTATACATATTCTCCCCCTCATTCCCAATCCTAATTTAATTAAAGACGATGAAAGGGTTGTTCGCCCTAAAGGGCGAACAACGTTCACAATTCATCGGTGATGATAATTTATCATCGGTGACCACTGACCATGAGGTGTAAATTATATAAATTGTCATTTTACAAACTGCGTTCTGTTTTTAAATTCCAGAGAGAGAGAGCATTGTCGCTCACCAGCTTGGACATTTTCTAAGAGCTCTAACCTAACCCATCCTACTCTGAGTATGTCCCTAACCAGTTCATCGTCATAAAAACTATCAGCACCACAATGATCATTATGAGAGCGCCAGAGAGTGCGAGAATCAAATAGTCTGGTTAAAGCCGAGGCATTTCACAATAATTTGCCTTCGACATTTCACTACCAAACTCGCCTCAGAAACAGACGAGGATGTCTGTAAAAAGACGGATGTTACAATTTATGATAACATATACATTTTGTTAAATAAAGCTTCTATAATATTATGTTGCATTTGTGTGTATTATTCAATGTAAATATTTTTTCTTGAGTGGGTGTTCGACTTTCCGCTCTGTTACTGATAGATTTCACATTTGGCAGCCTGTATTGAAAATAATGTTATGTGCCAATTCATCTACCTGCCTGTATATGTAGCCACATATGTAGCAGTGATAATTAGTTTGTCAAATTGTTTGACATGATTTATTCTTTAAATACATATATTGGTACAATCAATCAATTACAAGTTGGTTTTGCTGTATCTTAGATTTGGGAACAATTTGAGCTACTGTTTGATTTAACATCACAGTCACTGTAAAAGTAGAGTTAAGCATTTGGATTTGGACTTCAGAAGTATTTCAAACGTGCTATGTAGGTGAATGCCCTTTAAATATTCGATCTGTTATTTTCAATCTTCATTAAATTGTGCGCACTTTCTCACACAATTGACTCGTCATACTATATTAGATCTGAAAGCAACAGATCTAGCTCCGGATCGTCTATTACGGTCACGGTCGGAGTGCCATGCCGTCTTGGCGATTGATTCCGCTGACTTCGCCAATGCGATACGTGTCGTGTGGCCAGTTCGACGGGACCCATGTCCACGACTGAGTTCACGATCGCTACACACATATTTATTGTATACCTACGGTATATATCGTAAAGGGCCCGATCTAGCTATTTCGCCGCTCCGGCAATAATAATATTCGCCGTGCTATTATAATATTTTTCTCCCCTATACAGAAAATTGAGGACTCTTAACAAAATTTTGCCGCCTTTAATTTTTGCCGCTATGGGCACTTGTCCCCCATAGACCCCCATAAATCTGACCGTTTAAAGTGGGTCAAAATCGCGCCTATAGGAGTCGTAGTCGGAGAGTTACAAACATACAAGTGAAGCTAATATAAAGCGTGAAAAAAAAAGCTCCTAGCCCCGACGCGAAGAGTTAAAAAAAAGGTCCCCAATTTTCCAATTTCTGTCATGTTTTGTACTCTCAAAGCTAAAAATATCCTCAAACCCGATAAAAACAAGGTTTGTAACAAAAAAAAACCGATGAAGTCTAGTGCCATTCGCATAGCCTAAACAGCGACCAGTCGTCATTCACAATTTTTGGTCGCCCCGACACCCTCCGAGATAGCCTAAATGGCGAAAAGTCGCATAATCTGGCACCACTGGAACTAGGCGATCAGTGAGCAACGACCAAACATTCAATGATTTACCACTTGCTATTTGACAGTTAGATTTGTTCGCTGATTGCTCTTATAACTCATACGTAATACCAAATTCTGTCGCGTCTATAGCGATTGAATGCGTTTTTTGTTTAGCGATTGTTCGACAGAGGCTGCACTGTGTTAAAATCAGATTCCTTAGCGATCGCTTTGTTTTTGCTCTTAGGTAATACGAATTTGACGTTTTTAGCCATTTTAAAGCAAAAATTGTACAATTTTCGCAATCGCTTTGCTATTGCAAATTAGGTAATAGCCCTGCGGGCCCTGAGTAGTGTGTGGTTATGTCTGGTACTCGGTGACGATGTAAAAATGAATCACATAAATTTTAAATATCTTGTTTCTGTTCACATTATTATTTCATGCGAAACATATATTTACAGTAGGTTTTGCTCGCGGCTTTGCCCGCACGAAAAACCTTTCCCGCTACAAAAGTCCCTAAAACACAGTATGACGCCAGCGCCATCTACTTAAAGAATCAGATAAAAAGTATCTATTATTTCCCATGGGAGCAAATTACCGGGATAAACAGTACCTAGCCTATGTGTTAATCTAGGTCAAGACCTACTCGTGTGCCAAATTTTATCCAAATCCGTTCAGTAGTTTCTGCGTTTACTTCTAACAAACATCCAAACATACAGACATCCAAACTTATTCTCAAACTTTCGCATTTGTAATTTTAGTAAGAAGTAAGATGTCTAGTTTGGAGATGAAATACTTTTTACATAGGTACCTACATTCATTAATCATGCTTTGTAGGCAAACCTTATACCCTTGTAAGGATCATTGAAAAATATTAATCTTGCATATTATCAATTATGTTGATATTAAAATAGATCAATGTTAAATATTTTTACTAGAAACAAATCTGTTATTTTCCATTCTTACGAATTATTTTTTGTTGTTTTTCATGGATATAACTGTCTCCCCGTTTTAATAGAAACCATGTAATAACTGGTATCATTATGCGCGCACACAAGGATACGGAGAATGATGCAGCGATAGCGTATGACACAGCTGTCACGCAACTAGCTTAAGAAAAGTTGGCCTGTTTGTTTTAGTTTCATTGCAGCGCGTCACTCTATCTAGGTATATAATTAATCAAAGTCTAAACCCATTAAACCCCGAACCAACATACAATTTAAACTGGAAATATCCTAATAAACACATAACTAAATCGAACATTTGAAACATAATTGCGCCCGCGCACAATGGAGCTAAGGTTTACACCTTAAAATAACCAACTGGGTCAACTATTTACTTAGTCAAGTGACTCACTACACAACTTAACATTGTTGATAATTTGTACTTACGTTTTCTTTTAAGACTGGCGTCAACGTTGTACAAGGTTTATTAATGTATGTGAATTAAAGTGTTCCGGGTTTAGGTATTATTTTTGTCTTTGCACAAGTGTTTGATTTTTGTTAAACTCTCGTAGGTAATATTATTAGCGCTGTTGGTATTAGTTAATTGCATTTTTTGTAGGGCATAATTGGCAATATAGCATCTCTGGTCACTGATCACCATAATACAATACTAGAAGAATCACGGTTGCGTTCTGAGTTTTAGGATTTATCCAGATTTTTAGTTAGTCAATTATAGGATTACCTCGGTAGCGATATGGCGATAGGCTCGCCCCCTATCACATCATGGTATGAAAAATGTAATACGCACGACAAAAAGTGGATGCACAAGTTGCGCCTTTGCCTACTCCTTCAGGAAAAAAGTGAGTGTGCAATCTTAGCTATTCGGCAATCTATCTGGCCGTTGCTATAAAAACAAACAGCAAAGCTGTCGTTTTCTGTTGTTGTTATTCGAGATAATTGAACTACTGCGCTTTAGCTGATAAATTGCAATCATTGTAGGTAGTAATAAAATTATAAAATACGAACTAGTTATGATATTCGATTCTAAGAAATCATGAATATATTAGACTTATGTTAGTGTGAAACTTTTTGTTTAGCTTTGTGTATATCTTTTGCATTATTAGGCAAGTCACAGAGCACCTTTTTTTTTTTTTTTTTTTTGTTTTGGCCCTACCGGCCAGTAGCCTGACGCGAGTCGGCTTTTCTGGCCACACCGGACTTTCGGGTGAACGCTTTAGGCGCTCGCAACCCTTGATTTAAGTAACCATGCTGAGGGCAACCCACTAACGGGTTACGAACCTCGGCTCAGGACGGTCACTGGGAGAGGATGAGACATCAACGATTAGTGGGGAAGGTTGGTGTTTAACCTAATCCTATCCATTTATTTCGTCGGCACGCGGGCCAGAACTGTTAGGAGGGTCGGGAGGGCGACGGGGAACGCGGCGAGGTCCTCGGCGGCGAGGACGGAACTGTGGTCGTGTGGAGTGTAGGAGTTTTAGGAACTCGTTCTTACTGCGAATGGCCAGAGTGATATCGTCCTCTGGATCGGTTAGGACTGAACGCGGCCGTCTCCATTTGGCGCGGTCGAATGGAGTGTATATTGACGCTTTGCGGACTAACGTATTTGGGTGTTTAACCGCCCGGTCGAAGTAGCGTTTGCTGGTCATTTGCATGAAATGCCTGATGGTCGGCATGTTAGTATCCACGTGGAGGTTGCGATTGCGAACGTACCACGGGGCACCAAGAGCGTGTCGAAGAAAAATGTTTTGCAATACCTGCATACGCTTAAGACGAGCAGGCGGTATATGGGCGAACACGGGCGACGCGTATGTCATGATCGGTCTAATACACGTGGTAAAGATCCTAATCTTGTTGCGGATGGACATTTTGCTTTTCCTATTTATGAGCCAATGCAGTTGGCTCATCGCGAATGCGGCTCGCGCGCGTACCGCATTTACGTGTGGGATGAAGGTCAACTTCTGATCAAGGGTCACTCCTAAATATTTGGCTTTGTCCGTCCAGGGGATTACCTGGTTGGACATGCGGACTGAGTTGTGAGGCACATGGACTCTCCTTTTCAAAGTGAACAGGATAGCCTGGCTCTTTGTGGGATTGACGGTGATTCGCCATTTGCGGAACCACTCACTGAGCTTGTCGGCGGCGGCCTGCAAAGTGCGCACCACATTGTCGGGGTCTCTACGTGAGGCGTAGATTGCGGTGTCATCGGCAAAGAGCGCCAGATGGGCGTTTTTCGGTTTAGGGATATCGCTGGTGTACAGCGAGAAAAGAAAAGGTGAGAGGGCGGAGCCTTGCGGGACTCCAGCCGTGATGGCGTGACGGGAAGAGAGAGTACCCTCCACGCGATATTTGAAACCGCGATTCGACAAAAAATCTCGTATGATGTGCACGAGTTGAGTGGGCACGTTGAGAGTGTACAGCTTGTAAAGCAAGCCGTTGTGCCACACCCTGTCGAATGCTTTTTCAATATCGAAGAAGAGAGCACCGGTGGGCATGCCTATCTTGAATTTGTCGTAAACGTGCTCCGTGATGCGGAGCACCTGATTTACGCAACTGTGCCTAGCACGAAAACCAAACTGTTCGGGAGGGATCAGATTGTTGTTGTGAGCGACTATTTTGAGGCGGTCGAGGACGATCCGCTCGTAAATTTTGCCCAGAGTACTGAGCAGACTGATTGGCCTATAAGAGGACGGTTCGGATGCGGGTTTTCCCGGCTTATGTATACCTATCACAACTGCCTCCTTCCAGACCTTTGGGAAGAGGCAGTTTTGAAAAGCAGCATTGAATATCGCGGTGAGCGTTAGGACCAGATGCTCCGGAAGCATCTTAATCATACGGGTAGGGATCCTGTCGCCCCCGGGGGCTTTTCGTCTTTTGAGCGCCTTGATCAGAGCGATGACTTCTTCGATCGTCACCGGTGCAAGGGGATCGGGCGGCGGCGGGTCGACGTCCGGGTCGACGACGTTGGCGGTATCGGTATCGTTTATCGGTCGCGAAATCGAGTTCGGCGGTGGCCGGACCGCGTTCCTACTTTCGACGAGTGAATTAACCGCAACAAGATGGTCGTGGTCTATAGGTATTGTTGAGAGGGAACATTGAGACTCCAGACTGTCGGCCAACAGTTCCGCTTTCTCGTCGTCGTCAAACGCCGGGCGTTGATTCGGACGATTGAGCGGAGGCATAGAGGTCACATCGTTTTTCCTGAAGGAACGACACAGCTGCCAGAAGGCCTGGTGTGTCGGGTCGAGTTCGGCTAAGCGAGTTTCCCATCTCGAATCGACGACCTCTTTTATGCGACGTCTAACCTCACGTTGAAGGAAGCGCGCAAGACGTCGTCGTTCCGGGGTGGGGCTCGTCCCGCAAGCTCTGAGCGTAGCGTTACGCCTCCTCACCACCCACCGCACGTCGTCGGGAATTTGCCATTGACTGTGAACAGTCTCCGGCACCTTCTCGGAGCTTTCGCTCAAGACGTTTTGAAGATGGTTGGTGAAGGAGCGTATCGCGCCAGTCGTTTCTTCAGGAGTCACGATGTTGGTCGGAATCGTGGAAAGATCTGTAGATGAGGTGTCCGCGAGCTTGGTGCCTAGGAGGCGCCAATTCGTTTTCACCTTCATCGGAACGTTAGGACCTGTGTTTGATGGGCCGTTTTGGGGAACTAGATCTAGGATCACAGGTCTGTGGTCAGAGTCTAACTCTTGTAGCACCTGCAAGGAACGCACGCGAAGGCTTACGTTCCTTACTAGCGCTATGTCAAGTATGTCGGGTCGGTGGTCGACAGTAGAACTATAGTGAGTTGGTTCAGAAGGAACCAGGATACTCATATCTACTATGTCAAGACAACGCTCCAGAGCGGTACCTCTCCCGTTGGTCGAGTTGCAGCCCCAGAGAGTGTTCTTGGCATTGAGGTCGCCCGCCAGAATGACGGAATCCCCCATTTCAAATAATGTAGTTAGCTCATTGGAGTGAAGCTCCTTTGAGGGCGAGAGATATGCCGATATGATGGTGATCGGCGGGTGTCCTGCCATAGCTAGCCTGCAGACTGAAGCCTCAATGTTCCTCAAAGTAGCAGGTGGGTCTAAGGGTATGCAATGCAGGGACCTTTTGAAATATATGAGAGTGCCTCCTAAAGGGCCACTGGTGCGATCGTTACGTACCAGATTGAAGTTAGGGATGTTGGGATTGCGGTGAGCTGGTTTCAGAAACGTTTCCTGGATGAGGAAAACGTCTAATTTATTTTCGCGGACAAAATCAGAAAGCTCGGCTCGTTGGCCGCTAATGCCGTTAATGTTGAAAAACCCCACTCTGAGGGAGCGAGGTTTGGTCCGCTTAGAGGGATTTAATGGTGACGTCGCCATTTAAGATGACGGAAAAAGTGCACCTACGGTGATCTGGTACATCCTCGTCTGGATGTGGACAATTTCCGAGACGAGATTGCTATCGGGACGCCCTAGGGCGGAGATTTGGGCCACGCGGTCGGCCATTTGGGCTTGGAGATTCATTAACTCCGGCGAGTTCAGAAGGAACTCGACTTTTGCGCCTTGCGCAGAAGATGATGTAGGGTGCGAGGCCGCCGCCACCTGTGGAGAGGTTTTCGCCTTGGCTGCCTTGGAAGGAGCCATGGAAGCCGAAGGAATGGGCGCAGGAGTAGGTTGAGTGGTGTGTGAGACCGGGATGGCGGGAGTGACTCCGCCGCGGGCCTGGAGGCGTGGGTCGGCGCGTGCCGTAGTTGGGAACCACGGGTTACGCACTGGCGCAGGTGCCAGTCTGAAATTGGCCTGAGGGGCTGGTGCCTTTGGAGCTTTAGGAGCTCTGAAGGTCTTTTTGGGTGCTCTGGGGCATCCGCGGTAATTTGCGGGGTGACCCGATTGCCGGCAGTTGGTGCACGAAGGCGGCTCCGTGCACAGGGACCTATCCTTTGGGCGTGGGCACGCCGAAGTGCCGTGCTCGCCGAGGCACTTAACGCACCTGGCGGGGAGGCGGCAGCCACGAGAGCTGTGGCCGTATTTTTGGCAGTTATGACACTGCCCTATTTGGCCTTTCTTGTGTGGGGTTTCGACGGTGAAGCCGCCTAACCCGGAAATGTCGCGGATCTCGTAAAGATGTTTCACGTCCGCGGGGGTTTCGAGAATGGCTAGAACCATCTCGTACTCTAAGCCCGGTTGGGAAACACGGGACTGGCGGTGCATTCGGTGCACCTCAATGGCTGAAATGCCTTTGGCCTGGAGGCCTTCCTTTACCTCTTGGGCAGACATTTGGACGGGGATACCTCGGATGACGTAGCGGAAGCGACGCTCATCCGGGAGGGAGAAGGTATAGTAATAGTAGTTCCTTGAATCGAGGAACTTGGTTAGAGCCCTATGGTCGGAGATCGAGCCGGGCTGAAGTGATAGGAGCTGCTGGCTCCCGTTCCACGAGTTCGTGGGAATGGAAATATGCTGGTTTTCCAGCTCTTTAAATAGGACCTCTATGGTCTTGCCGGGGGGAAGCTGCATGTTAACCCGTGGCGGTTTTTTAGGCCCTTTGGGTTGCGGCTGGGATTGGGAGTCGGAAGGTGGCGACGAACCCGCGGGATTCGCGGGACCCGAACTAGTGTCGATGGGCGCAGAAGGCGCGGGGGCAGGGACGTGATCATCCGAAGGCTGGGATGCGGCCTTCTTCTTTTTCCTCCCACGCTTCACCGTCGTGAAGCCTTCGTCGTCGCGTTCCGACGACGAGGCTTCCGCCTGTGATTCGCAGGAGGAAGAAGAGACGGTGCGTTTGAGGGAGCCCGAGATGGTGGTCTCCATCTCATTGTCGGAATCGGACACGCCAGAACCGACAGCGGTCTCGGTCGCTTGGCTAGTGGCCGAGGCCCCTGCCGACTCCAGCGGGTTCCACGACTCGGAGAGTTGCTCCCGCACATTGTGGAGCAAACCGGACATGTAGTCTCTAAAGTCCTTGTCTAGGACTACAAGACTGCGCAGCGCCGACTTCATTTGCGAAAGCGTGAGGCCGGGTGCGACTATGGGGTCATGTTGGGGTACAATGGACGCGGAACCGGCCATATTAGAGGCTGGGACCACGTCCATGGTTGGTTAATTAATTTGGGGGCCGCGTGTGTGTTCACTACCCCGGGTGTGTTCCGCCTGGGAAAGAACACACAAGAAACCAGGCGGCTCTCACACTAAATATCGGTCGCGGGTCGCGGAACGCGGAATAACGCGGTGACTAAGTCCCCGGGTGGGTGTGCCCGGGGGTGAGTTGAGTGCGTGGCCCTCCTCGCCGGGTATAGGCGAGGGGGGATGTACTTAAAATAGGTGTGCCCTAAGCTTGTATACCCTTTGCCAATCTTAATGTGCAAAGGGTCCCTATCAGTCCGTGTACCGTAAGCGATATTGGTCCGAGGACCGCACGCTCAGCCGATACACGGGATGGATTTAAGGGAAGGGTAAGGTAGGGAAGGCGATATGCGGCGGAAACTGTGGTGTGTCTCCACAGCTTCCAAATCCGCACCCGTCCGGCTTTGCTTTAGCCCTGAAGGGGCGCAGCGCGTGGCCGGGTCACCGCTAGCTCGGCTTGTTTACACCGGTAGGTTAACCACCGAGCTAGCCCTGAAGGGGCAAAATTAAAACTTTAGACGTTGTAATTGAGCGAAACCCTGTCCTGAGAAGGACGCGGTTCGGCCCGAACGGCTTCCAGGTAACAATAGGACAATAGCCCTATTGTTCCCTTTCGACCTTGACGTGCAGCGCGGTCGCTGCGATCCGACCGAGCAGGTACTCGGGGGAACAATGTGTGTCACAGCTGGCGCTATGACAAACAATAGGTCCGTCCGAGTCGGCTGCTCAAGACGGAATGTCACAGAGCACGAATGATTGAATTATCTATAGAAACCACGAAAATAATCCGATATATGCCCAAATACGTAAGAAACCATTAACTTGTATGACTTGTAGTCAGTCAGTGATATTGTAGTCCCTAAGTAATGGCTAAAAAAGGAAACAAAGACGCAGAATTTACAACGGGCCGAGGTAGGTAAATGCTATAGCCACTAGTTAACAAATAGTCACGATTTATTTAAGTTCTTGCCGATGATGACTATGGGGACAATGTTATTACTGTTTTTTTGTTTTCATTCGTTGACGTCAGATTAATTCTCAAGAACAGACACGTAGTACTTACCTATATTTCGTAGAAATGAGCGTCATTTGTTTTTAAATTACCTAATGTGTGCCATCACTAATGCGACTTGACAGAAGTCCTGCAAACTTCAAAATGTTGCAGAAGTCAGCTTGCCGTGACTGTTTACACGGTAAAAATAGCTTGCGCAACATAACTTCTGCAAGTTTTATTGCTAATCTAAACCCCGCTTTAGCTTTAATTTTATGAATTGCTTGTCCGAGAATAACCTCTTTGGAGGATCGCATCTCAGGCAAATAGAGTTAGAAAAACCCACAGTTTTACTATGCACGATTTTAGTGTGTTAACACATGCGACTTCATGTAAAGCAGACGATAGAGATCCGCTAGCTAATTGTTACAAACTAGTAGAATGTCTGTTAGCCTGATTGAAAATCACTGAGCCACCTGGTGGCAATTCTGATGAAGTGGACATATTTATTTATACTTTGTATACAAAGAGTATAAAGGCGGACTTAATGGATATGTCTGATGAAAAAAATAATGTATGGTCTCCATTGATATAAATATGTGATAAGTTTCACGCGACATGGACATATTGTGTCCTAATTGGTGTATTCAACATGCACGTAATATCTTACATTTGTCATAAATGCCCATTATGTGATTTTTCGTAGGTAAGACAAAAATTAAATAAGTTGCCTGATATTAGTAAGGCAACTAGGATTTTCTTTTTAATTTTACTTGCATAGGTACTATAAGAAGGTCTACGGAAATTGAGGTGCAACCGGCATTATAATTGCGGCAAAGATATTTAAAATTACTGATGATGAAACAGGCATACAAGACTGTCACCATATCTATACTAATATATAAAGCTGAAGAGTTTGTTTGTTTGTTTGAACGCGCTAGTCTCAGGAACTATTGGACCGATTTTGAAAATTCTTTCACTAATACGAAGCTACATTACTCCTGAGTGCTATAGGCTACTTTTTATCCCGGAAAAACGGCGGGCGGAGCCGCGCGCAATCAAAAATAAATCTTCTTATGGGAAGGTAATAGAATCAAAGGAAGAAGAATAAATAATCGATTATTCGACCAAGACCCGTAGCCAAGATGCGTTTCTACAGTCGTTATTAACGCTTATAAAAAACAAAAAAAATATGGGAATGGTATATCCTGATGATCCTATCATTAGGATATATCATTCCCATACATAACGTTAGCGTTAACCATTGTAGAAAGGCATCATGAGGCATCATGATGTCCCCCGAACTCGTCATTCACTAAGGAAACTTATATTAGAAGATTAATTTTAACAGGTCCTGCATACTAGTAAGCACATTTTACTTCCAAGAGACACAAAAAACAATAAGTCTTATACAATGAAATAACATTCGAACAGGCTACGTGAACGTCTCTGGTAACGAATTAACATGAATTAATGACCTTATCGTGCTATGACGAATGCAGCTGGAGAGGTATTGTTGTGGTTGTTAAGTTAAAACAATTGCAAGTACTAATATTGCGTATACAATACACAGAATGAGATTTCTGTGGAAACAGTTATTATTTTTAGGATATTACCTTATGACTTATAAATTATGTGAAAATCTTTGGATATAGCATTTCTGAACCTGTATGGAATAGTTTCTTTTACCTAAAAATTAGTTTTTATGTTAGTTAATCTGACAACAGATGGGGTAGAAAAGTTCTCGAGTGGAGGCCACGTACTGGCAAGCGCAACGTGGGACGTCCTCCTACAAGGTGGACAGACGACCTTGTAAAGGTCGCAGGAACCCGCTAGATGCAGGCCGCTTCTGACAGGTTGGTCTGGAAATCTTTGAGGGAGGCCTATGTTCAGCAGTGGACTTCTAAAGGCTGAAGAAGAAGTTAGTTAATAGATAGGTACATTTTTTATGTTAGTTATTATGATAATTCTGCAATTGGGCACTACGGTTTGCGTTCCTAATTCCTATACATAATGTTATAGGTCCAGGGGCGAGCATATAGCCATTATATTATTTAGCACAAATTCCGATTTCGAGCAATTGCTATTGGTTTTTTGAATCTAATTTAAAAAAATATTTGCCCAATTTTGAAATAGATCCTGCAAACCTCGGTTCTCAGCTGAACTCTGGCGTATGCTGCCAGCCGGTAGAGCTGTCATGTTATTTAATTTAATTAATTTCATATTCCAACATCCCGGTTTTTATTAGTATTTAATCTTAGAGCTGAACATTAGCTGCGACAAGTTTATGATGGGATATCATCAATTACATGGAAATAATTGAATGAAAAGGACACCTAATAACCAGGCAGAAGGGAATTAAGGACGTATATGCGATGTTTTTATAAGGCAACTAAAAAAGCGCGTGTTTTTATATCGTTCAGTTTCTCTGGTATTGATACTACAATATACAATCTGCCATAAGTAGACATTGGCCGTATCAAAAATGCGCGACATGCGCTCGTTAATCAAACTTTGTGTGCATAAACCTTATATTTTTATTTGATTCAAACTTTAGTTATTAGTTCCTTATTTGACAGTTTCCGTAAAAGGATAATCAGCAATGTCGGTGTGAAATGCCTTGACCTAGTCATGCCAGGGCTATGAGTTTACGGGCGGTTTAAAAAGCGCTGGCTTCAAGTCGTAAAGGGCGATACAAAATAAATATCTTTATTGATCACATAAGCATATAATGTTTTTACCAGTTTAAAATAAAAAATAAACATAGGGAAGTCAGAAAAATCTAGTTACTTACATGTTTAAAGATAACCAAAAGAAACAGAGAATCACAAACAACGAACACATGTCACACAGGAATGTGAATGAGAAAAGAAAAAATTAAAAGCCATAATTATGAGAATGCTATCATTCTTAATAATAAAGACAACGTGAATAGAAAAAGATCAGTAAGAATACCTTCTTACTGCAGCAGAGAACCGAAATCCGGATAATCGGGCTTAGTCTGCATGGTTGGTAAATAATCTAAATGTCCTCTGATAATTCGACAACAAAAAAATAAATACCCGCCGGTAATATATTTAGATATTTGATCTTTGTAAAGTTTTCTCGATTTGATAACAAAAATAACGCAATTCATTCGAAGCTAACTTAAATACGCAAGTGCATCATGCATATTTATATAAATAATTGCCAGGCGATACAGCGTTAGTGGAGACGACGATGTAGCAACCGACACTTTTTTGAGTTCTTATAGATCTAATGAGAAATTAATGTTACTTAAGGATATTTACTGATGGTAGGTCTCTCATTATGTAAGAGGCCGTCTGGGTGGGTACCACCGCAATGTCTATTTCTACCGCCAAGCAACAGTGTGCATGCATTGTTGTGTTTCGGTTTGAAGGACATTGTAGCCAGTATAACTACTGGACATAATGAGACTTAACATCTTATGTCTCAGGATGACGAGCGCAGTGGAATGCCACACAGTACTTTGTAAGTCAAGGTGCTGGATGGTGTTGCTTCTGTTTATGTGTGGTCATATCGCTTACCATCAGGCGAACGGCATGCTCGTCTCGTCATTCAATGCAATAAAAAAAAATAAAAAAAAATTGAATTCATAAGATCTTATTCTCGAATAACTTAGAGTCAATACTCTAGACCCTTCAAAGACGAGGCAAATGAGCACACCGTATCAAAATCCTCGATACCATACACGGTTTGTGTGGAAAGCAATGCCTCTAGCTGTGTATTAATTAAATCTCTTTTGTTTTGATATTTTTTAATTTAAGAATACTGTGTTTCATAGCAGCTAATACTTTGATTTAAAGCATAAACCTTGTCGCACTAGGATTTGCAAGCAACAACGTTTGGTGCACGTCTGTCTCATTATATAGCTCTCATTCAGCAATCTTACATCACAGAAGACCGTTTTCTTTAACTAGGACAAACATCATCACAACGTCTTCGTCATCACATTTCAATGGGTGCGATCCTTGTACTGAAAGTGAAATTTCGAAGGCTTTTCCCCATGTGCCATATTGTCGATGGCCGGAGCGGGGTGAGACGGCCGACCTCATCTCCTTTCGCGGCGGTAAGGCGACACCGCGAGATCTGCCGCGTCTCTCGCCAGTCGCACCACAGCACGCGTCGACTCGACATGTAAGTACGAACGCTCTGTCTGTGTCTCAGTGTTAAGTGTTACAACATTGTGCGTTTTTTTTAGTTTGTCATTCCAAGGTGAATTAATCCTTTTATATTATCCTCCGGTAAGTAGGGTGCATTGTGCAGTGCTTCGTGTTTTAGTGCGATTTATTGGTACTCAGCTCAACTTCGCCGAGAATCGAAATACAATCTTGTCAATTTGCTAACATAACATTTTTTTTTTATTGCTAAGCTACTATAATTAGTGCTTATGATAAATAAAAATAAATATTAGGTACTATTATAGAAAGTGATAGCTGTATTAGATTATTGCTAGTCCAATAGGTCTCCATAGAATTTAATTGGGTGAAGCTGCCAGTGATTTTGTAAGCGCCCCGTTTCTATTTTTGAATATCGCGGTGCTCGGTTACAAATTCTTTCGTCCAATGAAGTTGGGCTATTCTAAAGTTTTCCCGCGCTTTGGCAGATTGCCAAGCAGTGGCCAATCGCGTATTTGCGCGGGTGGAGAAGCCATCTGACGCGCATGCGCGACCCGTCAAATTTCGGGTTTAGTTTATTTTTCAGCTGTTAAATTTAGACAAGGTGTAGATTTTAGGACACCTTGTACTCCAGATAACTACAGCAGCCGTCCTAATTGTGTTGTTGCAATATTTTATTGGGTACCTATCAACTTCTTTGATTGTTAAACATAAATGAACAAGGATTTGATAAACCTCATTACTTAACGTTGAAATCAACTCACAAAATGTATAGTCAAAGCCAACAATTTCAAAATAAAACATGAAACACTTGAAACAGCAGCAAATTGATGACTGCCTTGAGACCGAAACAATTGTTGATAAGTCAAGGCCGAGACGAATCGAAATTGTATCTTTATGGTAAATTTTGTTAAATGTCTTACATCGTTTTTATTGCGAAATTAGATACCTAGGATATTAAACTTTTTTCTTGTATTGTAATTTATTAACCAAGGAAATGTTATCAGAGGTTCGATTGATGGTCAAAGCGACGTATAACAAGTTGCAGTCTATCATTATGCCTCATTAAGAAAGTCCCCTTTACCACACATTACGGAGACGTTAAGTATTAAGTACTTATTTTTTATATATTTTACTTGCATTACTAGTCTTATATTTTAACTTATAAACTATTATAAAGGAAAATAAATGCCCACCGCTCATTTTATATGCTTTTGTAAATTAATACTTTTTCATAATTTAATTATTCTAAAAGACCATGACTATTAACGTTTTAGATAGTATAGCACCGATTATTTTAGAATTTCACAATTGCTTAATTTGCTTTACGTTTATAACAAAACCGCGATAACAAAATATTATCAAAACTGGTTTTCCTTTGCTTCAAATTTAAACAACCAGAGTGTTATAAAGGATAGGATATCATAAAAAGTAGTTTCCCCGAAATCAGAGATGATTTCCTTCCACCACGAGACAACAATTTAAAAAATTCCAGATTAAACATCACAGGAATTCTCAAATTCTGATCGTGTTTGGGATGATGCCAAAACCGGACTGATCCAGTGACGTCATGCCAAATAACCACCTCGACATGTAATTATGTTGAACAATGCATATTGTATAATCAACACATAATTACTACTGTATGTGCCCGTAATGGTTCATTGAATATTCTTGATCCAATTCATGAGGTCTATGTGAATGGCATTGATCGTATCGTAATTTCTTAGTTGTGATGTTGGTCATGGTTCTTAGACTATATTTTGATTTAAGTACTATGTATTTAGTTATAACAAAGAGAAATACTTTGTTAAGCTACAGTCAATTGTGGTAGAGTTAGGTATATTTTGGGATAGAGTTATACTAATAAACTTAATAATAATAGGGAATGTTAACAGATTGTAGGAATGATATTTGAAAGAAAATTAATTCTATTTATATGTTAGCTTCCTCGGACGTCCATGATTTCTTAGCTCTACACTTCGTTAAGCTCATTAGATTTAAATATGTATTCCTGGATGCATCTTACTTGTTTTAATCAAGCCAGGTCATAATAATTTATAAGACATAAACTCCAAGGTAACGGAGGATTCTTATTGATCAGGAAATCAAATCATGATCAATGCAAATGTCAGTGTAATTTAATTGTTAGATGCAACAAAAGAGGTTTATCTGCCTGTAGAATGTAAATATGCGCGGAATGCACGTTTGTTCTGCGCATACGCAGCCGATGCACTCATGGACACGTTTGATGGACGTGCCTTTGAATTGATATATCACTGTAAGGGATTTGATTTGAGAAGGCTATATTAAAGTGAATTAAATTTGGAAGATTGAATCGTACTGCAATGTCTGTTTTATAACAAGATTATTCCGTGTTTTTGTTGAAAAGCCCAATAGACTAGCATCTTAAGTATATCGCTATAAAAGTTTTTTTTTTCCTGTAGCGTCGAATCTACAAAGATGGAAATAATTTGCAGAGCGTCATAACTATTTATCAAAATTGATTTCTTTTTAATGAAATAGAGGCTAATAACCAATTTTGCAAGAAGACTACAACAAAAACAATATAGCTACGTAAGTCAATATTGAGATTAAATTAAATGTTCAAAATATTATTACTTATCTTAAGAAATCACAAAAGGAAATCTTGTGAATGTGGTTCATTAACAATGTCAATAAGGTGAAGGTGGCCGACCTCTCCGGTTTCCAGTTCTCCGCAGAGCCTTTGCAAATGTATTACTTGTATTAAATTTAACTTTAACATTACATAAATCATGAAACTTAGACACAATTTTAATAACGATATCGTGATAAATAAAAGTGTATTGCTATATGCACTTTCTAGTCGAGTAGAATATAAAACAAATTTTGAAATTGGAACAGCAATTTAAATAAGGATTATAAAAGTGTAAATTACTGGCAACTTTCGTGCATCATAAAAAAGGATTAATATAACATAATAACCGTTGACTACAGTTTGTGAAAATACTGGTGTAACTACTGACCTACTCGAAGCTAGGGTGTACTGGCCTTATGGCAAATATCCTTTACACTTAAAAGAAAAAACATGCATAGGAATGTGTAGGAACGATGACCGCGGCCGCTCACCGTACGACCGGACCCTTTGAAATTTATCGCGAATTCTGACTCATGTTTAGGAATGCTTTTCTTTTGAATCACGAATCAATGCGGAAGATTTAGCAATATCCATCTGATTAATTTCGAAATAATTTGGAAGTTTTGGTGACGCGGCCTTGTGAATGACCCCAATGTGAAAGTACTTTATGAAATGCTATAAAAGTTATTTATTTCTGCATATATATTGTTATTAGAATTAGTCAGTAGGTATAAGTTAAGTCATTTTACTGACTCATAAAATACCGTGTTAAAATCTGTGTCCTAGTTAGAATAAGTTACGTGATCAGAGTTTGCGAAAATTGCGTGACAAAGAGAATTATCTGTTTCAAATGCAATTTTTTTTATATTTTAACTTTTTCAACTTTCATATAAGTTTGAATTATTCTTATATATCAAAAAGATCGTATACTTAAACAAAGTACTGTAGATACCCATTGCACATTGTGTTAGGTACTTATTATATATGCTATACTTTGATGCTGTGTGTCATGTGATGCATCTATATCGCTGATATTTAGCACATACACACACGCCTGTTATTCCCGAAGGGGTAGGCAGAGGTGCAACTAGTGCACCCACTTTTCGCAGTGAGTATTCCGTCCCATGATGTGATAGGGGGCGAGCCTATCACCATATCGGGCACAAATTTCAGACTCCGGGCTGATACTGAGTAGAAAAACCCAATATCACTTTGAATATCCGATATTTAACTTGGGTAAAAAGGTAGCAAAAATACGATTCACATAAAGTTATCCAATTGATATTTATCTTTCTAAGTTAAATACTTATTGATGAGCTAATGCCATATCAAAGAGGTTGATAACCTCATTACTATATCGATCAGAAAAAAAATAATCGCTTGTTAACTCGTTCCGATTGTTACCAGCTTAACTATTTATTACGTAAACCAATTAGCTTGCAATTGCCGTGAGTACGGTACGATCATCATTCCTTACTTTGTTTACCAGCGCATGTGTTTTTGTTAGCCGGAATTAGTCGTGATGTTTTTGTAATGCCTCGGTGGCGTAGTTGTATTACGGTAGGACTGCAAAGCTGAGGTCTCGGGTTCGATCCCCGGGTCGGGCAAAGGGATGTTGGGTTTTCTATTCAGGACCAGCCCGGAATCTGGAATTTGTGCCCGATATGGCGATAGGCTCGCCCCCTATCACATCATGGGACGGAATACGCACGGTGAAAAGTGGGTGCACTAGTTGCAGCTCTGCCTACCCCTTCGGAGATAATAGGCGTGAGAGAGTGTGTGTGTGTGTGTTTTTGTAATTTTGGGATTTATAGACGTGCTTTAATTCATTAAAATGAACGAAAATCGGTTCGTGTAATAATTATTTCTACAAAGTTGAATCTATGTAATGAGTCAGTAAGTGTATTTGCTGTTGCTATGCTCCTGCAAATTTCCTTCTGGGAATTGTAAAGAATGATTAAGGTACAAAATATGTAGAGACAGCATTTAGCTGCATTCCTGTGCGCTTTATGGCTGTTTGCAAATTGCCTTCTCGCCGTTTACAATGTAGCTGCTCTTAGATTAGAGGTTTGTCGTTGGAGACTTATGTCTTGATTTAACCCATTTAATAGTAAAATACTTATTATGTTGTATACTAAATAGTCCATACATTGTTTTCTTAATATTGTAGCAACAATGGGAAATTATACGTAGATAAACATTAAAATAAGCACCTTTTGAGAAGATTGACTTCGAATCATTTTATTACGTTAAAATTATTCTATTTTTAATTTTCAACGTACAAGGATGACATTTTAAATTTTAAAATCTATTGCATTCTTTAAGTCGATATTAATGAAAGTTGAGAATCATAGCTGTATTATTTTTAAACAAAGCTGCTAGGCAAAGGATGTTACGGCAAATCCGAAGCGAGCCCTTCCACGGCACAAGATCAATGCACCCTTGGCAGTCGGCTCCATAAATAGCCCGCTTTACCCACTCAACTGACATACAACTACATACAGTTACGGTCTTTTTTCCCTTGCGTTTGATTAAGTTTTTATTCTTTACTGGCCAGTGATTTCTATAGGTTCTATAATGGCCGGGTAGTTATTAAAAACAAAAATGCTTAGGAATCTCAGTTCTATGTTCTGGAAAAGTTGGCTCTGTATATTTAAGTTGAGAAATCATTGTATAAAGGGTGGATAAGCCATATACTAATTTCATTCCATTTAGAATGCCTTTTATCAATGAGTATTTCGAAAAATAATTTCTAAGAATTCCTCATCAATACACGGTAATCCTACTTTGATTATAACTGTAACTCTGACTGATTTGGGAGGTCGATCATGAAAATATTTGTTGTAAGACTATCACGTTTAAAACTTACATAAATAAAATTTGTTGCAGCTTTCACTTAGGGGAGCAGAAACAAACAAACCGCCAACATGGACGCGATCAAGAAGAAGATGCAGGCGATGAAGCTGGAGAAGGACAACGCGCTGGACCGCGCCGCCATGTGCGAGCAGCAGGCCAAGGACGCTAACCTTCGCGCTGAGAAGGTACAACAGTCAACACTACATCAGTATTCTTTTAATTCTTTAGATTCGGTGTAGAGCTATCTCAATGTGTGATATAAAATGTACTTAAGGAGAAGTATTGAAATTAAGCTAAAACATTCGTTATATGCATTTCTCGGGCTAATCGAAGGGGTCAGATTAACAGCTGTATCTTTTGTTCTACGTATATTGTCCCAACCTTATCATAGAGTAAAGAAAAAGAAGTATGCGTACACAAGATTTGTTCAATATTTCAGCGGCGATTTCGATGACAATAGCTGCTGTAGTAGTAATAGATTTTATTTATGGACGAAATCAGGATTTCAACAGATACTATGACCATGCTTTATAATATTATTATTTAAATTAATATGTTATCTTCGGAGTCATAGTCAATTATTCTAGGTATAATATAAAATGCTATAGGGATAGATGTCTTGATTGAACACATTAATAGTTTTGATTGCTTGATATACCTTTTTTTACCATTATACCATTAGGTTAATACCTAAACACATTTGATAGGACGTGTCCTTTAATACTGAGAGAATACTTAAATTATAGTAGTTATATTATTGTTATTTAATATATTATATCGCATAGGGTTATTAAATGAGAAAATAATCTAGCCTCTTAATATTAGCTAAAGGAAGATAATGTTTTCCTAAAAAGTAGAATCTTCAATAAAGATGAAAATGCTGGGAAATAAAAATGGTTAGGGTCATTCGGCCTAAAAGTACGCACTTTTTTTTCTATCGTCTACACAGTCAAAAATATAGTGTCTTGAAAAACGTTTTAACACTCTATGTAAAGGAAATTTATTCTACTTTCATTATTTAATGAGTTTTTGTACATTGCTTCACTGTTTTTTTTGCAATACATGTTTAAGTGCATCGGGAGAAATTCGTACTATTGACCCCTTATGTGGGTAAAACTACGCAGAGCGTTTAATGAAAATATTTTTTTTCTGTATAAGGTCTAAAAATCTTAACAAATAATATTCGACTTAATTGCAGCTTAAAGAAGAAAAAACCGTGCCATCATTGTAATGAAGTTATAACAGGGTGCGTACTTTTAACGTCGTACTCTTATCCAAACAGGCAATATTTTAAACAATCACACGATAGTTGAGACGCATTTATTTTCTAGGACAGAATTAATGACTAAAATAAATACTATAATAATCATGTAAACTTAACATAATTAACGGATTTTTATAAACTGATGCACCGTCTAGCCATACTCTTTTTTCCCAGCACAAAATGTTGGTAACTAATCAACAAAATCACGTTGATCACCGTTTTTCGCTAAACAAGTGAGGCTTGGTAAAATAGCTTGTGGCTCTGACATCGTCCCTGACGCGCACCTGATCTAGCCGAAAAAGTGTCTGAGCCCCCTCAATAGGTTCCGAGATATTGACCATGCGAACTTTTACCCACTGCGTGCTGTTGCCCCGAATGACCCTACATGCCATAAAATGCATGCATGAAGTTCGCAGATTTATTACCTATCTAAGTAGTTTAGTACTAATTATAATCAGTATAAAGAAATGTCTTGTTACCAATCGAGTTTGAACAAAACATTAAATTAAACGACTCGTTCTGATTTAAATGTATTTTCAGCATTTCTAAATGATGAATGCAATTAAGATATGAAGTGTTCCATCTGTTTAATGATTAATGGTTAAATATACGCAGTTATCTGCATTGAAACGTATGAAAGAACAGAGCCTTGAGAGTCGCGAGTGCGTGTCACCCGTCAGGGGTAAGGACGCCAACCTTCGTGTACTTATGTCAAGCTACTTCGTGTACTTACGTCAGGCTGTGCGTTATGCACCGACAACAACTCTGACTGCATTTATTTAGATTTTGCGTCTATATGCAATGGCGTATATAGAGTCAGTTTCCAGGTGGTGTGGCCAGTGTCATAGACTTAAAAAATCGATTAAAAAAACTATAGCATTAGTAGGCTGCCTCAAAATCCTCGAGGTGGGCACCACGCAATTGTGGGGTGGGCACGAAACACCCGGTGCTCCCTCTATATACGCCTATGTCTATGTGTAGGTGTCAAAAGCCGTTGAATAGAAAAATATGAAGTCGCTACTTAAGTTCGTTGTTTGGTAGAAGAAATTCGAAATACCTCGTGAGGTTATATGTATCTAGTACCTTAGTAGAATATTTTGATGAAATTAAAATAAATCTTCTTAAACTTTAATATACCTACGATAAAAGAGTAAAATTTGGTACACTTATACCAAGGTATATCGATTACTAGACACTCCAGCCGAGAATTGAAGTAAAATTGTATTACCAGACATGCAATTGTTGTAATATGGCGTTATTTTATGTATGAGAAGTATGATTATAATATGATTGCGTTTTAGATGATTATTACATACGAAATTATGAAACTATTATAAGTTGATAGCTAAATATTTTGTAATAAGTGAAGAAAAAGTTACGCAAAAATAAATATTGAAATATAATTATAGTAAACTGGGATTTCATAATTTAAAAATATGTAAAGCTGTAAATATGTTAGTCTTATCATAATATTGTTTAGGAATTACTGTATACGTCAACTCCTCTAAAGTATTCTATGAATATGCAATGCTTCTTTAATAAATGCATATTTTATTTTACTTGCGATAAATACAATTATGTAGAGTGCAAATTATATAGAATAGGTCTTTTTCATAATCGTAAGAATTGAACACTTTTAAAGTAAAGAGAGAACGTTTTATTAAAAATATGATTATGACTCTAGTAAATACTTATACATGTTCAAAGTAGGTAGGTATAAATTATATTTTGCTGTGTGTAGGCCGAAGAGGAGGCCAGACAGCTGCAGAAGAAGATCCAGACCATCGAGAACGACCTCGACCAGACCCAGGAGGGCCTCATGCAGGTCAACGCCAAGCTCGAGGAGAAGGAGAAGGCTCTGCAGAACGTACGTACTAACAACTTTTAATGATGATTTCTTATGTTTACGCGAATGTTAGACATTTAAATAAAACTATTTTTACGGATTTTATCGCGGTTTTTTATTTAATTTTTCTCCCGACGTTTCGAAGGCTTTGCAGCTTTCAAAAGCCTCGCGAACCAAATCAAAAAACATCCTAATTTTAATAGAGAAGATGGTTGGAAACTTGTACAAGCCTGGGACCCGGTAATACATCTTATTAAATCGGGCCCCAAAAGACCTGCTGCCAGACCTCAAGACATTGTGAGCTCTTTCTGCGTAGACCGGACCGCAAACAATGACTAACATCTTAAAATTGTATAATTATAAATTGAAGGTAGATTTGTACCACTAACTTTTCGGACCACCAACACCTCAGTCCGCCCCGTGACCACGAAGTGCTGCAAAGCCTTCGAAACGTCGGGAGAAAAATTAAATCAAAAACTGCGATAAAATCAATTATAATAGTTTAATTTCAATGTCTAACATTCGCGTAAACATATGGAAGTTTTTCCTCGTTTCTGATACTCACTACATTAGACTTGTATCTTAGTATGGGGTCTTGGCTCACATAAAATATAGTGTAACTATATTATAAAAACAATAACACCTAAAACCTATCTAACACTTTTAGCTCGAAACTGGAAAGAATATATTACACACTTACAGCATGCCTCGGTGGCGTAGTTGTATTACGGTACGACTGCAAGGCTGAGGTCTCGGGTTCGATCCCCGGGTCGGGCAAAGTGATATTGGATTTTTCTATTCAGTATCAGCCCGGAGTCTGGAATTTGTGCCCGGTATGGCGATAGGCTCGCCCCCTATCACATCATGGGACGGAATACGCTTGGCGAAAAGTGGGTGCACTAGTTGCGCCTCTGCCTACCCCTTCGGGGATAAAAGGCGTGAGCATGCGTACTTACAGCATGTAATGAAAAAAAATACATTAAATAGTGCGCGTTTAAATCTAAATTGACAAAAACTAGCTACGCCTATACGAATTAACGATACGATTTAGTTCATACTATTCTATTTATTTTATATTATAACCATAAAAAATGAATAGGTATGTATGTACAATGCTTCTCTATGAATGGGTGATTCGGTATCGTTAAATAAGCGCCTTACTTCAAATTCGATTAGTCTTGCATTTTACTACGTATTTGCTATAAACTATTTGTAAGGAACAATTGTATCACTAGGACCACAGTCCAATATTTTTAACAGCTATATCTGAATTAAGAACAGTGTAGGTATCTATATACCTATATATTAAGTATGTACTATACTGAAAAACAACTAAATTTCAAACAATATATAGATTTTTTTAGAAAGTGTTACACAAATAAAATGATGTCTAGGGATTATAACATTATTGGGATTATTTGAATAAAAATACATTAGATGTGAGTTGTGTGTCATTAGATTCATTTAGTCTCCGACGTCATGTAATGTCGATATTTAATCAATTAATCGACGCGTTGATGCATGGACGCCAGTACACCGAAATCCAGAGCTGTGGGGTTACGTTCCGCGCACGCAGGTTATTTTCGGCACTCGGCACCTAATATGGGCCCGATGCCCGGTGTTTCGGTAAAAATAGACGTCTGACTAGCTTGCCTCACCTTCGGACTTAGCTTCTGTAATGAACGCTGTTTTCCATAAAACGGATATTGCGAATTCATTACATTGCGTTAATTTAATTTTAGAACATGGGAAATAACTTCGTATCGGGTTTGTTTTCGGTTTCTGATTTGATTTATTGCAACTTAACATTGGTGATTTAATGTAATTATTCAACAAACATTTTAAATACGTGCGCTTTGCGGTAAGAGAGCTGTCCCATCGTTAAAACAGTTCTCTGAAAACAAAAGATGGTAGCTGTCAAAGTGCGACTACAGCGCCGCCGTGTTTTTGCCGCGAACGACAGTCAGTCAACATGGCGGCCGCCGCTGCGCGGCCGGACGGATCGTGGCGAGAGTAGTAATGTCCGCGTCCGCGCCCCACGCCCACGGGCGCACCCCCGTGCGGCGCAGAGGGCACCAACACCACCCGCGGCTGAGGGGTGACCGCGTACCCGCCCCCAGCGCGCCCGCGAACTCCGATCCGTCCACACGAGTGACCTTAGACAGTCAAACAGACGATGTTGTGCCTTGTGTCAATAGTGTCAGTGAATCTCAAGAAGTGACAAGGACGAATAGTGACGATGCACTTTCGAATCGAAACGCAGTCGAAGACTGTGTGAATGCTAATGAAGAAATTGAATTCGAAACTAGAGTAAAAAGCACGGATTCCCTCGACAGCTTGGACGATGAATTCTCATTTACAGAGGAAAGGTCCGCTGCTGACGGCGCCGAGTTTACCGCGCCTCCTGTAGATATTTCCGATGACGACCCTGAAACTGCAGAACTCGCGAAACTCAGGTGTCCTAGCGAATGCACGGAGGTGTTGGCCGAGAGAGAAAACAGGCGCAGGAGAAGATGCGCCGACTACCCTGGCCTTGCTTTTGGCAGTTCCATATTTTCTTCGGACACCATGATGAAATTTTCCATTATCAAGAATGAGCTGCAGAATATTAAGAACACTGCACTGAAAAGGGTAATGTCCTTAGTTATTTAAGCTTCTGTAGAGTAGTGTGAGTGTATTAGCGTGGGCCAAATGCGCGCAGTACTATTTTTAATCACGTTCCGTCGGGAAAGTGTGGATTCTGTTCGCGCGGAGCGAGCTGCTGTGATGCACACGTCGCGCGTGCCGATCAGCTGAGCCACTGACATTTGATTTGACATGTTTACCCGGACGTCTACACGAGACGCCGCTAGATGTCGTTGACGGCAACAAGTGCACGTGGTCCCTCACATACGGCTCTATCCCTTTCCAATAAACTCTAATAAGGGAATTCCGAACAACACGTTCGAAGAATTCCAACATGTTTGAACAAACTATTTCAACAGCCAAAACACATTGTTTAAGTATTTAGTTCATTGAGATAAATTATCTCGTCATTATCTTCAAATGTTTATATCTAAGTAGATAACAGATAATGCCAGGCCAACCAAATACAAGGATATTAGATAATAAAATAAAAGTATAATAAAGGCCGCCACGCTTTACATAACAATGAAAAGTAAGCGTCTTGTCGAGTGGCCGAACACTGAACAGTTGCCACTATTAACTGCTTTACATTACTTTCTAAACTTGTTCAAAGAGAACATAATATTTGAGTAGTGAAACAAAATTTAGTTTATCGTCAGTTAACATAATTTAACGCAATCGTAAACAGGAAAGAGCTAATTAAGGGTACGTGACTAGTTAAAATGCTGTGATCAGTTTGAACTGCAGCAGATGTCTCGACTCGAGACTGCTACAACGGCTACAAAAAGTTAAACGTTTTAAAAGAAAACGTGTGTAACTGCGATTAAACTATACAGCTATTTGTGAAAAGTATAAAATTGCTTGCCCAACGGTTTGAAACAGTATTTATGATGCAACAGATATTGTAATTCGTGAAAACGTTGAATAGACATGCGATTGTTGTGCGAGCTGCAAGAGTAACGAGGCAAAGGCAATGCATCGCGAACAATACAATAAAGATAATATTGTCTTTGGTATATCACAAAATGCTTTTTAATTACAAAGCCGGTTTCGCCTAATGGATTAAATTATGACGTATTTCGTCGAAAAACAAAGACAAAGACATAACAAAGAGTCACTATTAAAGATAACCAAAAATATATTAAACTCATGACATCAATTAGCAAGTACATTCATTTTTAAATGAGCATAATATTGCATGAATAGATCTTCCTATTGGAAATGTATAACGTACAAGAGTTCAGTAATAATGTTTAAGGTAAATGATTTCGTTATAACTCGTGTGTAAAATTTACAGCTAAATAAATAACAAAAACACCCACAGGTTCGTCTGTGGGCTACGAGAAAAGGGCCCTTGAAACGCCATTAGATGTATAAATAAACATGAATAACTAAGGAAATTTACACCGGCTTCGTTTAAAAATGAGTCACGAAGGAACAAGATGTTAATAAAACTACAAATAGCTAACAAACAACGTCCCGTTATAAATATTAATGTGATTTGGCACTGGCGTACCGATTGTGTTCGCATAACGTAAGTTTCCTTGCTGGACTATTGATTTGCAATACAATAGCCGGTTAGATGTCTTGAACAGGACGCGACAACTTCATGATGCACAGGATTCAACGCGATTATTTGAAAAAACTGCGTTCAGTTTCACGCCATGCCGGATGCCAAAAACAGAAAACATAACGTCAATTCCCATTGGAAAATAAATCGACAAATATTATTTATTTCATACCTAAACATAAATTTAATTAAAACAACATTCAAAAGAAATCCAAATAAAAATATGAATAAGATTAATTAGTCAAAGCAAAGATTATAGGTCACTACGTAAGCTATAGTTTTCAATCATTATACAATATATAAAATATTATATAGAAAGAAAAGACTAATGTTTAGAATTCTTGAATGGAAGACTCTAATATCAGTTTCAATGCTTTTAAAAAGGGATTATAATATTATGAGGCACATTCCATTTAGATTACATTCAGTATAATATGAATCATTAAGTCTAAATTATAGTTTTTATTCTACGAGCGAGTAATGATATTATAATTTAGATTAATAACCTGAATAAACGAGGATTCTTCAGATATGAGGCAGTGTGCGTCGCTAACTCCACGGGCGTTGCTTATGTAATAAGTTGTAATTGAATTAGTATGTCACAGATTTACTACATCTGTGTGTAACTGCATTAACTATCTGTTAATAGGCTATCGTTTAGTAATCGTGGGTATATCTTACATGAATCAAAATCCCCTTTCAAAAACCCATCTCTGTCATTATCGCGTGAGAGTTTTACCAGGATAAAAAGTAGTCTATGTTAATCGCTGATAAGATAATATGTCTATTTCTACCGCCAAGCAGCAGTGTGCATGCACTGTTGTGTTTCGGTTTGAAGGACATTGTAGCTAGTGTAACTACTGGACATAATGAGACTTAACATCTTATGTCTCAGGATGACGAGCGCAGTGGAATGCCACACAGTACCTACTCTGTAACTCTAGGTACTGGATGGTGTTGCTACTGTTTATGGGTGGTCGTATCGCTTACCATCAGGCGAACGGCATGCTCGTCTCGTCATTCAATGCAATAAAAAAAAGAAAAAGAAAAAAGATAATGTATCTGTATGATAATATATTGGTGAAAGAGTTTTTTAAATCCGTCCAGTAGTTTTTGAGTTTATTTTTTACAAACATACAAAAATACAAACCTTTCCTCTTTATGATATTAGTGTAGATAAAAGCGACGGAAACATTTTAAATTGCGGTTTAGTTGAAATTTATCTCAATTTTGTTGCAACTGCCCCTCCTATGTTGACATAAATCTGTCTCTCTCAAGACTATAATAAGAATTCCATTAAGTTTTTGCAGATTCTGATAATTTATTGGAAAGTAGGTACTTTAAAGACTGTGTCCTATGTCACAATAGACTATTCTTTTGCTGGTGCATTCCTGGAAATTGCTCAATGCGTAATTATTATATTAAAATTTCATAGAACGTCCATCACCCATGTAGGTTGACTAAAATGCAATTTATTTATATCTACATATTGTTCATTTAGCCTGGTTCTTTTCGCGACATTCCTTAATTCGTGGAACCAATATCAATCCTATACTTCTGTTTTCCTCAACAAATGAAAATATTAACCTACCGTCTGCTATAATTCTGCGAAAGTTTCACCCAGTTTCGCTACTTTCAATTTTGTTCGCAACATGCCATACTTTAATATAAAAATTAAAATCTATGTATCATTTATATTAAATTGACATTGTTATTTAATAAAAGTACTTTTATTACTAGTTACTTAAGAACTAGTATTTGCAATCGAAAAAAGAACACTTTAAATTGCTTCGATATTTTAAGCTCTACATTTTGGTTAGCGTGTATGAGACTATTACACACTGTAGTATTGATGTATCGGCTAATTATAACGGTTTATCTATAGCCATGTGTCGACTCAACGAAGATTTCGATCATGTAAAATATATTTTGCCGATGAATCATCTTGATCTAGGTCATATGTCGTGTGATCGATTCGGTGTCTTGGCCATATTTGATTGTGTCGAAATTCGAAACTCTTTTACATATTTGGCGTGTCATTAACGATCTGCAGTAATTACCGGCTTTAATCGATTGCAGAAGGGTTCGTGAATCACCACACATTACCAGGAAAAGGTCACCGTAGGTTTCCATAGCGATGGGTATTTATAGATACGCGGGGTAAATTAATCAAAGGGCGTATTAACACGTTCAAAATCAATGGTGTTTTAGTACGTGTACTATGATAGTTCACTCATTATTGTGTGAATTAGTTTATGAAGTATTATACAGAACTAATTTTAATTATACGTTCTTATAGCTATCTATCTGTTATCTCTTAATGAACCTAGCACTTATGTCTCATTGCGACACCGAGAGCTCTCTTACCTTTGGAGTTGCAAGGAAAGAGTGCGAGAATGCTTAATTACCATAACCTCTTTGTTTTACAGTAAGCTTTGGTTTCCGAAAGATGCTATTTTAATTTGTAACTGTTCTCTCTCTGTTATTCATGACCTTGAAGACTTTAAAGCATTCAATTGCTTCTTTAATTCAATCAATATTGTTATCAGGAATGTAGGATTTCTTCATAATTTTATTTTAAACAGCCCTAGTGTGTTTAGAGGATTTCAAGTTATTACAATTATGAAAAAAGTCGATTGAATATCTACACGTGGTAATTTTGTGACTGCGAACAATATTAGTAAATAACACAGAACGTCTTAGATATTATGCACTTCACAAGCAGCGCAATTAATATAAAATACATATAACCGTTGCTGAAAACGCAATTCGAGGTCGTAAAAATTAGTGCACAAATTATAATGTACGTTTTCCAATGCAAAGTGACATAACTACACAGAGGCTACTGTTCAGTTGGTGCCGTGAGCCGCTGCAATAGAAAAAATAACAGTCGACACTCATAAGAAACTAGATACAGCAAAAAGGCTAAGAAGGAATGTGATCTAAATTCAATAGCGAAGTGGCAAAAGAACGTTCACAAGGACAAAATATTGTTACATAAATTTTAGGTAGACAAGACCTATTTCCTTAAATTAAGGCATAGGCCGCGTGTAATTCTGTTTTACCGACATAGTACAGCAATGTTTTTTGCTTCGATGCTTAAGTTACTGGTTACTTAACGGAATTTAAAACAGGCGCATACTTTCCAAATGACGTCATATAAATTTCGGCTGTGATCGTGCATGTTTCGTTTCTTATCGTGTCAATGTTCTTGTCTTTGTCTCCTTGTAAAAGTTATTCAAGTTGTTTACAGGTTTTCATAGATGGCGTTGTACATAAAAAATCGGACTACTTTTCTTGCTAAAGTATTATTATTGCGAAGTGAATATTTGGATATTTTAAATTTTATTCATTCAATTCTATTTTTGTTTATCCTTAAGCTTTTTAAAATCATTTCCCATCCCATGATAGTAACACAATAAACTATAATAGCCCTTCACTGATTCTGAATTCCACTTCCGATTCGAATTTTTATTGTGTTGGTTCACTCTACCGTTTCGCCCATCCTACATTTGGGCTTTCTTTCTGAACCTTGTTTTGACCCTACAGGATGTTGTATCGGATGTAGTGTTCCATGGCCGCTGGCAGGTGGAGCCACTAGTAGTGCATTGAGAGCGGTCGATCGTACTTATCATACTTGTGTGACGTTTCGTCGTCCGTGTTTGGCTGTCAAAGTCTTTATAATAATGTGTAATTGTTATAAATATTAGTAATATTTCAATTTATCAATTACACTTGTCGTGTACTGACGTGTATCGGCTTCAGTAAAAGTTGAATCCGAGTGATCATTAGCAACAAAGTTGTAGCGTCTAGGTTTGGTGGCGGCCATTTTATTCGCCGGCTGTGTTCATTCGTGCCGAGCCCATCTCGACGATACGGAGCAATAACGTGCGGGGCAGTCAGTTGGCATTTTCGCGAGTAGGGCGAAGGTGTCTATAGTTTTTAGCATTTAGGCAGTCGGTTTAAACACAAAAGTGCATAAAAATGACGACAAACATGCAGCAAGGAACGATTCTGGACGTTTTGAAGAAGAAAATGCGGCAAACAAAAGAGGAAATGGAGAAATATAAGGACGAATGTGAGGAGTATCACAAACGATTACAAGTGGAAATAATGCGGAGAGAAGAAGTAAGAAACGTGTTTTTATATTTGTGTCGTGTGTTTGTGGACCATCAGTTTTAACGTGTTCTTGTGTTAAGTTCATTCTAGATGTATGAAAGAGAGTTATCAGTCGTCTTGTGATATCTACCTATAGTGAGTAATGTCCGGCCATACTTAGGTGTGCAAGCAACGTACGCATATTTACCTCTCTTTCGGATTCATCTTGTCTGAACCTCGTAGAAAGAGAGGGCGAATAATTATTCTTTTCATCGGGCACTTAGTCCTTTTCATCGAGTATGGTTTAGTTCCCAAAACAGTATTGCCAAAACGGAGTACAGTTTTGGATGTGGAACTTTTTAGGAACATAGTATTTTACATAATTTAATCGGTAGTAGATTCCGCGGCGGTTTCTGTTACACGTAACAGGTTTGGTTGCGTTGGAGGTCGTGTACCGGTCTTTTGTGGCACATTTAGAGTGAGCCGGCTGGAATAGTGAGCCTTAGCGCCTATGCATTCCTGTTCGGACGTCCTCGAAGGACCGCCGGCGCCGTGAAGGCGTGTCCCCGGTCCCGTCCCGACTATTCGCTGTTATCGTCCACATGACGTAACACGGCTGCGATCGTACTGCTGTACCGTGTCATATAAACACCTGTAAATTCATATTTAAACCCGTATTTTCGGCCATTTCAAATAATTTGACCACATATCAATTTTGTGTTGAATATTATTTGAATGCACAAATGCTTGTGAAATTTCGTACAAAATTCTTATCGTGTTGCGTACAACAAAACTACGATAAGATTTTTAAACTCGAGATAGCACCAACATGAAATCACTACTCATCTTTGAACAACATGTTTGAACGTCAGGGCCATTAGGCCTGTACCAAGTACCTTAATGACTCATTTGAGAAGTAGACGAAGATGGCACATCGCAGATAAATAGGCACCAGGCATTTTTATTACAAACAACGTGGGCGTGTACCAACATTGGAAAATTACGTGAATTTAAAGCTGTTAAGGTCAATCTGAGTACCTGACTGCTAACTAGCTACTTAAATCTCGTAGTCTGTAAAAAATATGAGCGTAAAAATGGAGAACGGTAATTGAGACATTTTATAGTAAATGAGTATCCATAGATAAAAACCAGTATTGAACTGTAATAAATTATAAATTGTTTCAAACGATTTAAAATAACTGTACCGCAAAACGACGAGGATGATAACACAAAATAAAATAGATTAAAGATAATTACCCTCCCACCACCAGCACCACCCTCAGGTTGACTGGGAGAGAATGCCTTTGGCATTAAGTCCGCCTATATACTTTTGTATATAAAGTGCAAATAAATAAATAAATAATTACATTAGTATGGCGTCTAAATTTCTAGCCTCTAAAAATATTGCGTGACAATGTTACAAAATTTATTGACTTAAAGGGACGGGGACGGGGGCCATTGTATTTGCGTGTTTCAATGGACACATTTGTCCGGTGTAAGCCGATCCCACTAAATTTTAACTGAACGAGCTTCCGTGAAAGTTCCCGTCATTACGTTTGAAGCAATGGGCACGTTTGTCCAAATGGAATTATAATGGTGCTGGTGTATTTTATGGTATTCGATTAGCTCCTAATGCTTAATTTAATTAATGATGCATTGTCCTAGTTTAAGGAGACCAAATAGAGCATTGTACTAGTACATCCTTATAAGGTAGGCGTGATATGTATGTTAAAGATAAGAGCGACATTCGTTTAAATGGTTTGTCCACCAAAACATTAAAGCTTCTAAATCAATACGCAACTGTGTTTATGTATGTGAAGCCGTACGGATTAAAGCTTCCAATATTGGTCAGTTTAGTGTTGCGGCCAAAACACCCTCGTCATGGAGGGAAACCTTAAGTTTCGATTAGTAACGCTTTTAAAGGAAATAACAGTGGAGTGAACGTGATCACGGATACCAAAACACATCACACCTAATTAGAAGTCAATACCTAATGCTGCAAAACTGTACCTATGTTTGAATACCGTAGCTCGCCACTTAGAAAAGGTCCTCGACCTTACCCCGCCAGACGTTTAATTCACTGATTTCAAATAAGCTTTACCAAAACGTCAATTTGAATTATGTAGAGTTCAAGGCGACAGACAATGGCGAGTTAGAGCCACACGCCGACGTCTCGAAACGGCTCGTTTTTTACGGTCACTGTATTAGAGGTAAATTTTACACTGAGCTCGTTAATTGGTGTAAATAAAGTATGTGAACGTGATTGGCGGTCGGCCGTCATGATTATTATTAGCGTACATCCACGCGTCGATGACGGCACGGGATTAAAGGAGCGAACTGGGACTGCTTCATCGCGGCAAGGACGCGTGACGTCACGTGTGCACACTGAGAATAAAGATCGCTAATGTCCGTCTCAGCACATTCTTCACACATTTCGACATAGAACAACGTTGGACAGTTGTGGCCAAATCTGTTACTATGTCATTATAGTATACGAATACCTTGGCCATTTTACGACACAATGTATGGTGGCATTTACTTATTCGAGCGTACAGGATTTCTTTCAAACTGAGTAGCGGATAAGAGATTATAAACGGAATGCGCGCATGAATGCTATATTAAAGTGCAAGAGTACTATTCGCTTAAAAATTAATTATCCTGACAATAGGGAAACTGACGAGGCAGTATTGACATAGTAAGATAACTCTATCTTAGGCGGTAGGCCCTGAGCGTTATTGCGACCTTTCTCCGAAATGTTAATTTTTATCATCCTAAGTAACAATTTATAGCATTTAATGAGGTCAAGTAAAGAGTTTACAGTATTAGTAACGATCAGAATATTGCATCAAACATTTACCTGTTTTGAACCTGTGTTACTAACTTATTACTCATCATTTTAAATATAAATGTTATTCTACTTTAACATGAAAACGACAGATAACAATTTTAGTCATTAATTATGTGAGTAAGCTACAAAAATAATTATGTATGGTCTATAATAATAAAGGATATTTCTTAAATGATTTTTAAGTGCCAAAAGTTTTAAAGTTATTAATGAAAAGTTTTGTGTTATTATTTTCCTTTGCTTTCACAACACTCCAGTTATTATGGTGGTAGTATTTGTAAAGGTATTCAGACGAACGAAAAATAAACGGAGTATCAATGTATGCAGCGCTTAAAATGAATCTCAATTTAAGAGTTTATGCGTAAATCAATTAGCCATGTTATACGTACTTTGTGTATCTGTCTCTAATTTCCATACTCATTTATTGAAAATTATACCAATCAAAAGGATTAATTGATGAACAGCTTAAAATATGATTCAAAATCTGTACTAACCCTGGTGCTAATATCGTCATTATTTGTGAGGAGAGGGGATAAGTAGGCAATAATATAAGCTTTATCCCTTTAGTATAAGGTCCAAAATATTGTCTTCATAAGATGATGCTCAATATATAATCTGTTCTACAGGCCGAGTCCGAAGTGGCTGCCCTGAACAGACGCATCCAACTGCTGGAGGAGGACCTCGAGAGGTCTGAGGAGCGTCTCGCGACCGCCACCGCCAAGCTGGCCGAGGCCAGCCAGGCCGCCGATGAGTCCGAGCGGTGAGTCCGACACAATGCTGTGTCACAGAAGCTATAATAATATTTTTACGGTAAACCAGCTGTTGACGGTTTTGATTAAAGAGATTTAGGATTATTTTAGAATTTTTGATATGATTTTTTGGGGTTTAGAGTATACTGTAAATATATTTTTGGTATTTACCAATGAAGTGAATGGTATTATAATAATGTTTAGCTCTTCAGGTTAAACTAAGGTTATCTTTAAACTTTAAATCAGCCCTTGTAGTGATACTTGATGTCGTTTTAAGTTAACATATTATTTTACGATTAATTAAAATGAATATGAGGTCATGTATATGTACTAATTATTTCGAATTAAAAGCTGGTTTACCTTCAGGAAAAGTATATAAATATCGTAAGCTATTTATGTAGAGGCGCAGAGTTATTCAAGTTGGTATGTTAGAAATATCGTACATTATAAATCAAAGAAATTACAAGTCTGTGCCTCTAATTATGTTTGAGCTTTTTCTCTAAAGAATCAGATACAAAATAATGAAGCAATGAATGTGAAGAATCCAACACTGACTTTATTTCCAAAAATGACAATATTAGTAGAAAGTAGTTGAAATATTAGTAGCAATTTTATACACAGCTTTACTTATACAATGATAAATATTTATGGTATTAAGTATGTCTAATAAGCCATGAACGCTGACGTTTAAAATCAAACATTTACGCTGTAAGCGTGAGATATTGTGTGGCTTCTTTAAATTCATTTGTGAAATTGGATTATAGTAGGGACAAACTGATCAGGCCGGTATGACATGACACGGTTTTGAATTTTTTGGGTAGACGTTCTCACAGAGTTATCGCATTGGGAAAAAAATTTAATTGTCATACCGGCCAGCTTAGTTTGTCCGAACTATAGTTATAGTCTGTATAAATATTTCTTATATAATATTATGTTTATTTTATACTATATTAATGTGTGCATGAGTGTTAATGTTTTTGCCCTTAACTACCACACTATTTACTGTTTTTCGAAATTTTCCATTAAACGCAAAATGTTTAGTTACGAAATGAAATAGTTTTCTCGCTTTTAGGGATGTACCTTGTACTGGAGTTTCCATTGCTCTTGACTTTACAAGAGAAATAATTGTCCTTAGTCCTTACATTCTTATTCTTCTCCCGACTTGGAGATTTAACGTTTTTTTTATCGATGTTATAACACGCATGTGTTTGGCCCCGCACTAACCAGAATACGCAAGGCGCTGGAGAACCGAACCAACATGGAGGATGACCGCGTCGCGATCTTGGAGGCTCAACTCTCCCAGGCTAAGCTTATTGCTGAGGAGTCCGACAAGAAATACGAAGAGGTGACAGCTTGTTACAAATGTCATTACGTCTCAATTGTCACACTTCTGACGTCACCCGGCTCGGCATTTGCGAGTTGTCGAGCTCCGGGTGCCGTCAGAAATCTGACATGTCTTTCTCTGGCAACGTGTTGTTATGTGAATTAAGAAAAAAATTGCCGTTTTTGCTTCCATAAAAACTCGCGTGTCACGGATGTGGCTGCTAGCGAGTGGCGGGATCGATGTCACATGTCAATATGACACATTTGACAGCAGTACATGGCAGCACTGATAATTGTTATTATTACAGTTATCATGTTTGCTCGAAAAATTGGGACGCAATGTTACCGAGCGACTAACGCGCCCCAAACATTTACGATGGATATACCACAAATTAATTCACGTAACAACACGAAATGCAATATTAATGACGTATAGAAACGTGAATTTCCAGTTTTGTCGTTAATTTCGAGTCTCGTAATATGTTGAGTGTTAATTACATAAAGTTGGAAGTTTGCGGTTTTTATGTCAAATTTGGTAACAATATTGCACAAATTCCTACGGTCACATCATGTGAACGTGCATAATGAATAAATTTCCACGTCGGTGCAATATTGTTACTTTCCTATATGTTAAGTAGAATAAGAATTAATAGTTTGGAACTATCAACACCATTTGTCCGTGTTACTGATTCGTTGATTATAATAATTGTTGCTGGTTCCAACGCAATTTTCTCCACAGCGTATCGAGTTGTTCCGAGTTGTTTGTCGCTTTATATGTTCCTTGCAGTTGTGGCGTGTCTGTCTTTGCATGTCTTCTAACTATTGGGTTACCCTTGATATACTAGTACCTACATATAGTTGACCGTAATACTCAAGTTGTATGTTGTTTCGGGGTCCAGTGCCCGCAAGGTCCTCGAGAACAGGTCGTTGGCCGATGAGGAGCGCATGGACGCTTTGGAGAACCAGCTGAAGGAGGCCAGGTTCCTCGCCGAGGAAGCCGACAAGAAATACGATGAGGTGTTTATACGGGAGTTTGATGTCGTTTGGTTTGGCTTGTCCCGCATGAGCGAGTACAATACACACGTACGTTACCGCGCCTCGTCCGCCGCGTGCCGCGCGTTCACTCGATCATCATTCAATAGGCATTCCCCGCGCGGCCAAGTTTGGTTTACCATTTAGTCTCGAAAGTGTGTGTTGTACTTTCATCTCTACAGTTTCCACATGCCATTAAATGTATACGCTCGCAAACGTGTTCGCAGTTTCTATTCCCTTTTGAATCGTTTCTAAATATAACATTGTTTATTATCTTTCCAAAACATAAGAATTGTTGTCCTACTAAAATGATTCACCATGTGGATTTCGATGTGTGATTGAAACTAACATTTGACTGAAATAACTCGTGTGAGCTTGAAAAATCAACAGTTATGTCACCTAGTTAATAATGTTACGTTGAATGATAATTCTGGAAATTCAGCGCAGTATCGCACCGAGATTAGATACCGATATTTATCCATCTTCGGAGCGGGCTAATGGAGTCGCGCCTTGCGGCCGCTCGGTGCGCCGCCAGATGGTTAAGCTGCAATAATATGTCCTAATTCCCCTGACATATGACCCTGCGCGGTGAAGGCGGTCATAAAATGAACGTCCTAAGAAGGAATCGTATCGCGCCCGACGCTGGGCCGAGCGCCTTATATGGGCAGACAGGTCTCCTTCGTCGCAGATGTCGTTACATAAGCATTACTTCCATATACGAAGGGTGTAGTTGCTCAAGTGGCAAGTGCGCCTTAACAGTCATTGTATACAATCGGCCGATTTCAACGGAGAATGATTGTTGTCTAATTTGGTATGGTGTGTCCGCTGTCCAGGTTGCTCGTAAGCTGGCCATGGTTGAGGCTGACTTGGAGCGCGCCGAGGAGCGTGCCGAAACCGGTGAATCGTAGGTTTCAATTCCTTTCCGCCGCAGGACCACTGCCCGCCGACTGTCGACACTGACCCCCGTTTAGTTCGGCCTGAGAATGACATTAACTTGGATCTGCGCTGTGAAAGCCCGCTGGCACGTTGTGCCGCGCGCGTGCCACGCGATTATGGTCGTTAGAGCAGTGGTCCCTAGGCGCTGTTTTGTAATTATCGCCACCGTTCTGCATGGTTGTTCATTTGCATTCTTAACATTGCTGCACAGTAACCCGATTTACCTACATAGGTGTTTCTAACATTGGTTCTCACTGTTATTTTTTTATGCATGTCCGTTTGTAGGTCGGCGTGCTGCGAGAGGAGCCGGCTGATTTGTTTCTTTATTTGTGCATTTGTCGTGACGCGGTGTGGCCAGTTCGCGCTAGACGTGCGAAGTGGTGACATCACTTAATTATAAGAATGTGGGTTCAGCATCGTTTGTCGAAACGTTCCGTTTCCATAAACGCTGGTGACCCGCGCCGCCAGACTAAAACAAGGGTTGCCCCATCTCATGGATATTTCTTATTATGTTAACTATCATGTCCATGTGTCGACTAAACTTCTGTCCTCAGTGTGTGTACAGTTAAACGTGACCGTAGGCTTAGGTAATCAGAAAATATGTGTGGTATAGGGCAATTTTCGTTTTCAGATATGCACCGCATTACACCAGAATTACTGGCCGTATGCGTGCCGCACATATGCAAGCGCACACATCACATAACGAATATTATAATGCACTAGATAGCACTTAGATTATTAATGTTTTTTGAAAATGATAATAACTTAGATCTAAATGATTTTGGGACAACCCTCGTTTATATATTTTTTTTATTTAATTTGAGTTGTGACGCCGCTCTCGACTTCCCTGCTTGGTGATCCTTTGAGTTTTATTACGTTTGACTTGAAATTGCTTTGCTTTTTTAATTGTATTTTGACAGGAATGCGCTCTGGGCGATCAATATAAAATTGAACACAGCACATTCTCGCTAACTGTGACACGCAGTCCATTATTTGCGCAAAGAGCCCTAAACACTATCTTGAGCATTTTTATTTTTTCACGTAAAAAATAATCAAATGCGACACGATCCCTGCACCCGTGGCCCGTGCACACGTATTGTGTAATATAATCCTCACTGCAATAGAGAAGGCACTGCACAGTGGAGAGCGGCGTCCGGCTGTAGGTTAGTGTGTGTTGTGTGTGTGTGCGTGCGTGTACTAACGGTCGGCCGGCGGTAGGTGGCGCGCAAGCTTGTGCTCATGGAGCAGGACCTCGAGAGGGCCGAGGAACGCGCCGAGCAGAGTGACTGGTGAGTACATGCGAGTGCTGGAGATTGGGGTCACAACACGCTCGGAGGGACTCCACATTTGGACGATATAACAAGATATTTGGCTATACAGTGGGCAAAAAACAAAGAGATATTATTATGGCGGGATTCGATTCGTCGCTATATTAAACTTCTTGCCAATAGTAACTGAAACAAATTATGTGAATATAATTGAGCTGAATTGATATATTTGAGTCATACTTCGTACAAAGTATTCTGAATAAGTAAATGGACTCAGTGCGTTTGGGGCAACTTGAATAAATGCCAACTTATCGCCCCAATCTCCAGTATTTGTCGCGCCGTAGTTTATTTCCGCAGAGAAATGTAATTGGTCTGTCTAGACTTGAACGCGTTACGTCGATAAAAATGTGCGTGGGAAATTATAATTTTAATGACTTTATTATATTACTTATCAGCAAATAAATTGTAGAAACAACTAAAGTAAATGTACTTAAACTCATTTTATACTTAGGAAAATTTACAAACAATTTCACCTAATTTGATCATACAACTTTGACCTTACTGGATTTACCCACGCCATCCGAGTCGCAGACTGACCAATTGCATTTGAATTGCTGATCCTGAGACCAGATCGTGTGTGAAATCGAGGGCTTTACAACTTTCTTAAAAGATTCTTGACTATGATCAGGTATCACAAGGTTAAATTACGTAGACGCCGCGCCGTGTAAATTAATAAGATCAATATTAAACTATAACAAATAGTTCTGAGCAGTACTCCTCTCAAACAATTTTACTAACGAACGTTAAAATAAAATTTATAAATATTAAAAGTCGGTTGTTTTAGACTTGGAAACTAAAATAGGAATAGTGTTTTCTTTGAAAAACTTTAAAAAGTCAAAATTTTATTTAATATTAATATTTTAATAATATAATGTTGTAATTTTTATACGCGAACGGAAACTATCGATACTTTGTTCTATAATTATTTAAATGTACATACGATCTACTTATGCATACAATCTGGTCTGAAGATGAATGAAATGTTGCATACATTATCGCATGCCATGCCTCGGCCCGCGAACGCGTCTCAGTGAAAACGTGAAAGTACGCTTCAAATAATTTAACTTGCAAATGAAACTGTTATCTCGAACGATTTGCACTGACACGCAGATATTGGCTGTCCAATGACGAAAGGGACGTGGCCCTGATCTTGAGAACTGAATCATAGTTTTTATAAAGAAATTTGACATTTTCTAGAATTTATTAAGTCATATTAATAGACATGTCTATGGTTTTTGAAGGGAATGTTGTGACGTTCAATTTTGACTATGACTAAAGTGTAGTCTTTCTTTCGTCATTGGCAACTTGCATGCATTTGTAAAGCATTGTTTTTTGTTAGTAACACTTTTATAAATGTTAAAATAATAACTCTGAATCAACCGTCTCCCATAATTTCTATTTCGCAATAGTTTGTATTACATTGTTTTGTAAACACATGGAATTAATGCTCTAATTACAATAGTTTAAATAGTTTGTACACACTAGAAAACTAAAATAATGCACTGGTAATTACTGATATCTGTGCAGTAAATGTTAATTCTTGCCCAAATATATTTTTTTTGAGTACGCCCCGAATTCTTTTAATGTATGGAGAATATTGATGGTCCCTTTGTAATATTCCAGCAAAATCGTGGAACTTGAGGAGGAGCTCCGCGTCGTTGGTAACAACCTGAAGTCCCTCGAGGTCTCTGAGGAAAAGGTATGTTTAATCTGAATCTTCATATTATAAATATCTTTCAAATGTTATGAATCTAGAAATTTCTATAGTGCCGCAATGGCCGACCATTGATATCAAGTGATTCATTTCACCAATGAAGCAATTTATTGACTTAAATTTAGTTTTCTTTAATAAAATGAGGCCTATGTCCAGAAATTGGTTGTCGATAAATATGTCGGCATGAAAGATCAAGAAATAATCTTCCACTGACATCGAATAATTCCTGATGATAAAATCTCGAAACATTGAAGTTAACCGTATGATGCACCAACCAGTTTGTGAATTTCTCTTTTTGAAAGTAACAGCTCCTGTATCGAGTGTAACACAGGTTTTGAGTCACACAACTAGGTCTCAAGCAGTCAACAATTTTAATAAGGTGAATAAACTAGTTAGCATAGGGGTACTAATTGTTAGGAGGTTGAATATTAATAACATAAAATGCCAGAGAAGTAATCTAGCGTGTACCATTCACACAGGCCAACCAACGCGAAGAGGAGTACAAAAATCAGATCAAAACCCTCACCACCCGCCTAAAGGAGGTGTGAATGCGAACGATATCGGTTCATTTGCTGCGAGTGTTCGTACGCTTGCCTAACTGCATTCTGCCGCACACACCCTCTAGTGTAGCTCCTGCGCATGAATTACCATTCATTACTCATTACCAGACATCGAATGGTAAAGATTGCACAGAGCGTAGTGCGTCTATAACTGGCCGTTGTTTTCAATAATCGAACATTACCGTTTTTAGCTGTTGTGTGTTTCTTTTCCTAACAGTTATGTTACTAGTTTTAGTGTTTCTTATAAAATGTACAGAGCGTCGCGCAGGGTGCAAGGCAAGTTCCGACCCTGTGTGACGCTGCATGTTTTTCCGTTTTTCGCTGTTTTGTGTTACGTTAACATATAATAATCGCAGGCGACGCAAAGGGAAGAGACATACGAGGGTCAAGTTAAACTGCTGGATGCACAACTGAAAGAGGTAACACGTACAGGAGCGGACGGCGAACGTAGATAGAGCTGGTTACGGTTGTAGTTGCCGATCAATGTTCATTGCCATCTGTGTCTGGGTCGTAGTGGGTGCAGCGGGTGCCCCTCTCAACAGTCTCCACGTGTATGATGCGTAGAGATCCGTTTAGTCGGGCACGCGCGATCGGTCGGTCTAGGCTTCGTAAGGCTGTGTCTGTTGGTGCAGGTCCCGTGTGGCTGCTGCGACGGTTGGTGCTTCATCTATTTATTTATTTACGACGTCTATCTCTCCCACTATGTGTTAATTTATTTCTGTATGTACAAAGTGCCAGTGTTGTGATTGTACGCTTCACTCGTCGCGGGCTTGGTTCAAGTGTTGTCAATGCGTTTTTGATTTAGTTTCCACTTTATCAAGCTTATCGTTCGGCTCGAGTGTTCGATGCGAACCTGTTTTACGAGCGCATTATCAATCCATTACATTATTATTAGATCGTTTTGTGGCGAAATTCTCGCGGTTGTTCATATTTATTTATGGAAAGCCGTTTTAGCATTTCCTTTAATTGAACCTCATGAATCATGATATTCAATGATTTATCATTGAATATAATGATGCTATTTTTAATGTATTTCATATCACGATGAAAACCTTTTACGGTTAGACATTGACAAATTCTCAGAAACACTTACTCCTTGTGATGCTTTCCGCTTCATCACCCGTCCCGTTATCTTTCGATATTTTTCGATTCTTATTCATATTTTACTACAACTATCGATTAAAGTATATGTTACCTATAAATGGTTCTCATACATACGTACTCGGAAACTACGTCAAAGCATGATATGCATAATACAAACATGATGTAACGAAACAAGAACGCGTACGGTCACAATACTGGTGGCATGGCGGTCGCTTGCCGTGAGTAATGAGTCCTGTGTGGCCAGGCGATGGCGACTCGCGACCACGTCGAGGATAAGATCCACAGCCTATCGCAGAAACTGTCGCAAGTAAGTTGGCCACACTGCGGGGTACTGATCGTTCAAACAATATTCCTATACCCACTCCTGCCACTTATGGATTGAGAATTTGAAATTTCGAATTCGGAACTGATGGTATAACTGTCAAATTTGACAGTTAGTCGCAATCTCAAATGCCAAAATAAATTTCTGGATAAAAATAGGTCTTAAGTTTAAATGGATAGTACATCTTTTGGATTGAAGTGGATTTTGTTTGCCAGTGTTACTAGTTGGCTATTAAAAATTACCACTGAGCTACTTAAGTCTGTTTTCGCCAGAGTGCGAAATTCGAAATCGCCGCTAAAGTCTGATTCACTTTATTAGAGCTCGTAAACCTAAAGGCCTACTGCATGATAAATATATCGACTCGTACATTTATAAAGGTCATTAGCATTACTGGGAAAATTGCTAATGCCACCGACAAGTGGCACACCACCATTTATACGGTGATATTAAAATGCTACATTTCTTTGCAACAACAAATTAACTTTTAATTAAAGAGTAAGTGAAAGTCCTGCGTTTTTAGTCAATGGAACATAATTTAATCGAGAGTCTTAACATTTACGGGTATTTTGCGTGGAACGAGACACGTAGAAATCAGGGTCAGTTAATTTGGGAACAATGAGATCTCATTACCAACTAAAATAGATATCAAGATTTTTTCCTCGAACGATCAGTACTCTATCTTCTATATGTGTAATATAATGTACATTCACCACCATTGCGGTAATATATTTATGTATATGTATTGGGTAACGGTAAAGTTTAGTTTTGTAGCATCTGAGACCAGCACTTGCCGCTTTTGGTAAAGGTAAATGCATGCTAATCGTGTCGCTTCTGTTTATAACTGTTTGATGTTTTTTTTTATTACTAAATCGTTTTTATTGATATGATTAAATTGAAAAAAAATATATTGGATTTGATTTACATCAATTTTTTTTATGATTAACAGTATAAAAGTAAACTCATTTGGATATTGCATGATTGGACATTTTAAACAGTCTACTTTCTGTCTTATTTGTTCTTAATTTTTTTGATGTTTTTGACACAAATTTTGAAGTATTGTATTTTTTGTCAGATGTAATAAAAAATCAGAGAGTAGGCTGTTTACCAAGCGATCTCGTGTTAAAAAATATGTTTTGTAAAATTACAGGCTGAAGCGCGCGCCGAGTTTGCCGAACGCTCTGTGCAGAAACTCCAGAAGGAGGTCGACAGGCTTGAAGGTAACATAGCTCTCTTATATACACTATATGTAATGAAATATATAAAACAATATTTAGGCAGAACTATCAATTCCAATTATTAAAAACTTTATCACTAGTTTTCAAGGTTATCCAGATATTACAGAGATACAACTTACAGCAGTATGGTTAAGTCGAAATTTTGAAATATCTCTAAAGTCAAGTTAAATAACAACGTTTGAAGATAACAAAAAGCTTTCAACATCATAACGCACAAGTTTTGAATCAGCCGTAATTAGATCTGGCTTTGTTTTTGAGCTGTACAATAGTTTTTGATAGCTTTCTTTCTTTCGTTTTCTGCTATAAACAAAGCTTAATATTTCTTTTTTTCATTGTAACTGTTTTGATGTTTAGTTTATATTTGATTCCAGTTTACGGAACTGTTTTAAAGGTTCCTATTTAAAAAAAATAGTATAAAAATGGGTTAAAGTAAATAATTACTTGCACCCATTTTTAATAACAATTCCGTAAACACGCAATCAATGAGCATGTAATTTTTTAAATGTGTCCCACTAGACTGCTCGATCCTTAATTGTTTTTTTTTGTTGTTATCATTTTACAATTTTGGCATGGTTTTTATTTCAATGTTGTTTTTGCCTGTGCTGTTCGTTTCAATATTCTTGTCAAGCATCACATTCAGTCATAATAAAGTAAACTTAGAAAGTATCTATAGTTTTCATAAAGCACAATTCGTATAAAGGCTGACTTGCACAACTAAGTATTACTAAATGTTTAGCGCTAAACACATTTAAAACATCATGCTGTCACTGTCATCCATTAGAAGTTGACAAAGACAACAATATGATTTGAACATATTTAGCGTTAATATGTAGTGAGTCATGCAAGCCAGCCTGAAAGTAGTTTGCCCTATGCAAAACATCGGCGATATAAAGACAGGAGTATTGAATAGAGCGCGCATGTGTGTTGTTGTGTGGACTGACCGCGGGGCGTCACCCCTTGCAGACGACCTGGTGGCTGAGCGCGAAAAGAGCAGATTCCTGCAAGAGGAGATGGAAGCCACGCTCCACGACATCCAGAACATGTGAACACCCGCCCCCCACTCCCACACACCCGCCCGCCACACCCATTCACTACCAAACTACGAAATCTGCCGATTCACAATCGATTATCGATATCGATAAAATTCAAAACATCGATACTCAAATGCACGAAATACATTGGTTTCATAGTGAATGGGACGCGCGGGCGTCTAGATGTTATTAGTTTTAGAGTAATTGCCAGCTGCTTTTTTTTTACTGTAACGTCAGAAACGAGTGTTCGCTACGACACCACTGCCATGTGCAATTTTTTTTACACAAATTACTAATATTTGTCCGTGTTAAAGTGTATCTCCTGATTTTAGTCATTATTTTACGAGCGTGCCTGTTACGCGATTGCTTCCGCAGGCCGCGTCTCTAGTGTAACATGTGTCGACATTCCAAAACGGGGACCAAAATGTAATGCATTTTACACTCGATATTAAAAGACAATAGCTTATTTTTAAAATTGCACATTTTGTATATTATATGGTTTTTCATATAACAAGTCTACAACAATTATCTCCGGTACGTTTGATTCCAGTATGTTTTTATCATTTGTAAATGAACGTAGTACGCAATACGCAATGTATCGTGGAGTGCACTGTTTGCAATTATTATGAACTCTTTATTTACTTAATATTAGCGAAGAGATTAGATATTTTTATTTAATGAGTGATGGTAACACGTAAAATGATATTTATAAGAATATACTTGCTATAAAGTATTTGATATTCTATTTTGTTTCGAGTATGATTTTTTCTCGTGTCATAATTTGAGTTTGTTGTTATTTATTTAAATTAATCGATGAATAAATTATGACCATTCCATTGCTGTAAATGTACTCGTAAGTTTGGCAACATTTAGTATATCGGTTAGTAGAGCGAGTCGCGACCGGTGGCGACCCACCGTGGCCCACCGCGGCCCACCGCGGCCCACCGCGGCCCACCGCGACCCACCGCGACGGAGCCACAGCCCACTCGGGGCTCGAGTTAGAACGATCGAACAACACATACATTACTGTGCATTGTGCAACCGAGGGATATCCATCCGTCTTTTAAATGTTATCGATTAATGAATTGATAGATAAGTTCGTGAGAAATAAATTAATGATTTTTAAGAGTATTCTAACCGTTTATAAATATATATTATTATTTTTATAACGTTGTTTTTTTACTAACCCGTGTGACCCTTTTCCCGTTTGACTAAACATCGATTCTATCAGCTATAAAAACCATTGATCATAATATAGTTAATTTCATCTCATCATCATTATGATTGAAAGATCCGAGTTTTCCCTCCCCTCGTCATCGATTCTCAATCACAATCGGCGCGACGCTATCCACCGAATGACGAAGAGCAGCCGCGACCTGTCGCTCTGAAGACGTCGCGCACTGTACATACCACACGTGCATACCATCGTGCCCGGCACGCGCATGAGGGACCTCCCGTAGTGTAGCGCAGCATGGCGCGGTGCTAACGCATGCCCCCGCGTGCCGCGACCACTCGGCCCGGGCTCACCGCCGCCGCCTGTGCAGATGACCTCATCAACGAGATCGAGAAGTACAACGACATCGGCGACGACATCGACGACTCGTTCGTGGAGCTCATCCCGGGCGTCGACCCCACGCCGCGGCAAGTGGAGGCCGCGCGCAGAGAGTACGAGCGCCTGCACCCACCAAAGCAGCCCACGCCGCCGCCGCCGCCCAAGGAACCGACGCCCCCACCGCCACCCAAGGAGCCCACTCCCCCGCCCGCGCCCGAACCTGCGCCCGCGCCGCCTGCCGACGGAGCACCCGCCGCCCCTCCCGCCGAGGGAGCCGCACCACCAGCCGAAGGCGCTGCTCCCCCAGCCCCTCTCGCAGAGGGCGCGCCAGCACCTACGGCCGAAGGAGCCCCGGCTGCTCCACCGGCAGAAGGAGCCGCGCCTCCAGCGGAAGGAGCCGCTCCTCCGGCTGACGGTGCCCCGGCGGCTCCTCCGACCGAGGGAGCCGCGCCAGCTGCGCCTCCAGCAGAGGGTGCGGCACCTGCTACTGCACCCGCCGAGGGCGCGCCTGCTCCTGCCCCACCGGCGGAGGGTGCTGCTCCCCCTGCTGAAGGTGCTGCTCCCCCACCGGCTGCTCCCGCTGCACCTCCGGCAGAGGGAGCTCCAGCTCCGGCTGCGGCTCCACCTGCTGAGGGAGCGGCCCCACCCGCGCCAGCCGCCGACCCAGCTGCGGCGCCAGCCCCTGCTCCCGTTCCTGAACCGGCGCCCGCCCCTGCTCCCGCCCCGGCAGAAGGCGCTGCCCCTCCGGCGCCGGCAGCCGAACCCGCGCCCGCAGCGGCTCCCCCGGCGGAGCCCGCACCTGCCGCTCCGGCACCAGAAGCGGCGCCCGCTCCTCCCCAAGCCTAGACATCCGCGTCGCGTTTCTCTACCGGTGGGCTCCCTCGTTTTCGGACTTCTCGTTGACGGTTTGATTGTATGACGATATCAGGGAAAATATATTCGTGTACTGAAAAAATATTTTTTATGTTCTATAATAAACGCACCAACATAGCTGATGGAATAATTCCGTGAAAACTGACGTGTGTCGGAAAACCCCCTCGTCCGAACTAGATGCGTGGTGGTGTGCATGCGTGTGTGAGCGACTAACCCCGTGAGGCGAGAGATCCGCGCTGACGGCACCGGTGTCCGCAGACGAGTTGATCGCGAGCAAAGAGCTGTTCCACGAGATTGGCGGCGAGCTGGACTGCGCGTTCGAGGACATGGAGCTGCAGACGCCACCGCAGCCACTGCTGCGCACCTGCGACCGCTGCACCTGCTGCCACTGACTGCACGCACATGCCATAACAGTTCCGCTTTACGCCCTAATGCTTTTATACTCGATAACCCTAATAAATATTGTATAAAAGTAAGCGACGAACGCTTTCTCACTGAAACCGCATGTTACATTGCGATACGATTCAATCGTATCGTTAATTTTACGCAACCTAAAAAACTACTCAAGCTTAAGGTATCAGCGACAGCAAAGCATGGCTTCAGAATAACAAGGATCGCGACATGTAAGCATTTCATTATTGTAATACACGTTAGGGCATTCACTGACTACGCAGAACTACTTAGCAAACATTGCCTTCAAGGAAATTACGATGACATTTCAAATTCTGCGTTGGCACTGAACGGTTATAACGGAATAATACCATTCATGCGCTATACAGAATAAAAAAGTAATCTACATCATGCTTTTAATAGCATCGCTATGTAAGGCGCTTTAGATAGATTTACAAAGCGGTAAAGCGACACCCGCTGCTAACCGCTTTTGCAAACTAATTCAAAAACTTGACTTGAAGGATCAAAATTCGGTAGATGAATGTCGATTCGTTTTTTTGAAAATGTTGGGCATGCACATAACGTATCTATGATGTCCAGACGAACTTGTCGCCGAGAAAGAGAAGTACAAGGACATCGGAGACGACCTCGACACCGCCTTCGTGGAGCTTATCCTCAAGGAATAGGCGCCTGCGCAAGATCACTCCAGCGACACGCCACGGCACTATCACCGGCCAGCGATTCACTAATACGAATAGATGTATTTTAATTTATATTTTATACTCCTGATTTAAGGTTACAAATCCATAGCTTTATGGCGGTATTTATTTTCGAATATAAATAATTTATTACTTCTCTTTGTTTTTTTTTACTGCACCCAAATTCAATAGTTACCTATATTAATATAGTCATTTATATTTTCAATTGTAAAATTAAGGACGTGAATGTCATATGTGACAAAAAATCGGTACATTTAAAATATTGTATTAAGTAAATACTTAATTGTAACTTATGGCCTTATAATATTTTACATCAAGTGTTTTAATGAAATAGACTATAACTACCTATATTATATATACGAACCAATAGCATTATTACTACTTAAAGGAATGATAGGCCATTATTGTTCTTGTGAACATTACAGAAATGTAGTAACCTACAAAGTAACTTTTCCACGGATATTAAAATTAAGTTTCAGTAGATTTTTATTTATTTCGATATTGATAAAGAATAAATATAACACAAATTTTGTCTTTAGACTTTATTATCAATGTTAATTAGAACTACAATTATTCTTATTATACACTTATAATACATATACACATAATTTTTAAATAAGTAGTATACAATACACATAAAATGCGATGTTCTATGTAGTTGCTTTCATTGAAGTAGATTCGCTTGGCTTCTAAAAAGTTAAAGCACCTAAAATGCATGCTTAATTACTTAGATCACATTTATTTTTGTTGCACATTTGCCAGTGATAAGTTAGAAAAAACAAATAAATGCTTTAAAATAAAATCAAGAGCTTAGGACAATAATTCTAGGTTAAAATTGTTTTTTTTGGCTATTAAGTAAATCTATACTAATATTATAAAGCTGAAGAGTTTGTTTGTTTGTTTGAACGCGCTAATCTCAGGAACTACTGGAACGATATTGAAAATTCTTTCACTAATAGGAAGCTACATTACTCCTAAGTACTATAGGCTACTTTTTATCCCGGAAAAATATTGATAAAGGCGCAAAGAAACTAGGGTAGACTTTAATTATTAAGGTTGCATATGCATCGCAAACCACCAATAAGCCCCTTATAATTTCAATTTCAGAATCTATATTGTTCTTTGATAATAGTTAAAAAAAATGATATCTATTTCTCTATGATGGATTAAATATGAATCAAATTATATTTATTTTCTAATACATACAAGTTACTACAATATAAAGTCCATAAAAAGTAAAGACCTAAATATGTAACATACTCAAATTTGTATACTCTAGAAACTAGGAATTAATATAGAGATGGAATTTTGAATAAATATACGCTGTAATTAATTGCCTATCTTTATTCCATAAAATCTATATATAAGAAAATTTTCTACCACATTAAAATACTAACCCACTAACGTTCCTGGCAGATGAGGTGGTGGAAGAACGCAGTAAGTACAAGGCGATTGCAGAGGAAGTGGACCAAACGTTCGCAGATTTGTCCGGTTACTAAATTTTTAGATAATTTTGATACTTTCGCAGTTTTCAAAATGGCGACGTGTGCTGTAAAAATGGCGCGTAGTGAGAGTTCGATGCTTAAATCTATTGTGAGGGATGTTGATAAGCTTATAATACTCGGATTGCTTATATTGTTTTAATTACACATTCCAAATATTAGTTCCATTTATACTGAAGTCGAAATAATGGGGCAAAAGCTTACTATTAAAATAAGGGGGTATGCTGTATGGAGACGCTTCTCATCTATATACTTTAGATTTTTAAAATTAGAACTCTGAAATATTTTATATATCATTTGATATACAAAACTTGGGTAACTATTAAGTTTGGTCCATAATCCATATACCATCCCAGGTATATCATGCATTTTTTCATATCGAAAATTCATGCATGTGATTGCCGAGGTTTTATATCTAGTGGTTTTAATGGTGGTAGGTCTCTCATATTATGTAAGAGTCGGTCTGGGTTGGTACCACCGCAATGTCTATTTCTACCGCCAAGCAGGAGTGCGTATTCACTGTTGTGTTTCGGTTTGAAGGACATTGTAGCGCAATGGAATGCCACACAGTACTTTGTAACTCAAGGTGCTGGATGCAGGATGGTGTTGCTACTTTTCATGGGTGGTCGTATCGCTTACCATCAGGCGAACGGCATGCTCGTCTCGTCATTCAATGCCATAAAAAATAAAAAGTAATGTTCGAACTCAGAACCCCACGGGTCACAGCCGAGGTACCTACTATCACTAAACTAATTGTCTTATCGTAAAAATGTGTTATGGCGTAGCGCTGAAAAGTAAAGAAATTAGCTTGGTGCAGAAGATTATAGAACAATGATGAAATATTTTTGAAAATATCACTGCTCTATGATAGAGTCCACCATACTAATCATAGGTATCGAAGACGATAAAAAAAAAAAAAAATCCCAACGACCTTTATTTTTAAAGTAGATCGCATTAATTTAAACCTTCCTTGGTAACATTTTGGTAAAATCTCGTTTTTATGCCGTAATGCTGGTTACGTTTAGTTAATTGCCCTTTAAGGATTTAAGAAATCGCGAATGTTAGCAAAAGCTGTGGTCTTGTACGAAGCAATTTCAATGCGAATGGAACTATAATTCGCATATACAGAAGTTGCTGATTAAAGACAATTTTAATACGCTTTGCACTATTTAAAATCATATCAAAGGAGTTACAGCTAAAAATGTAATAAATATGAATATTAAAATAAACAGATTTCAGAGTAAATTGTTGTTTATGATACTGTTAAATGTCATAGCAAGATAGATATTTTTGAAATGTGTATTACATAGATGTACACAGATAAACGAGTACACAAAAATACTTCTTTCAGAATATAATCAATCTTACATCTTATTTATAGGATCATGTTTAAGATAGCTCCGTGTACCAAGTGATTTTTCATATTATGCGCTCTTTCTGCCAAATTTTATACATACACTAGTAACTATTTTTGAGTTTTTAAACAATATCATCCAGATAAAATATAACTACATGGTCAATAGAACCATTTTTATTGAGATTCGGCATTATTTGCTCAGTGTTTTAGGAAATTATTGTATAAATTGGATAGGGCCAACTAAAATTTAAGTGCCTAAGAACAAAAGTAAAAAACTAAAATCTTGAATGATTTAAAAGTATTTTAGTACAGAAACGAATTTGTTAAAGGAGTAGAACTTTATCTTTTTGGATATAACAATTTGTTTTAATAATGCTTAATATTATCGACAATGAACGCAAACGCCTAAATAAGCACTGCCGGTATTATTAATTTTAAGATGACATTAAAATGTTTTTTTACACAAATAATTTTGTAATTCAAGAACTTATGAATTGTATCCACTTTTAGTTTGATTAAGAGCGTATACACCTATCGGTGCGCTGTATGGCTTAAAAACAGTATTTTTCTAATCAGTTAGTCCATCGAAATGTCGAATGTTTCGATGGATAATAACTGATTCGAAAAGTACTGTTTTTAAGCCATACAGCGCGACGGATAGGTGTAGGTCTACGCTCTTAAGACGGTGTATTAGTATAACAGATTTGTAAACTTTTGTATTTAATTAGCCGTAGATTTTTTACAAGACTATGTATTCTATGAATAATTATAAATATCGTGGGTGTGTGTTTCGCGAGCTGAATTTTTTTTATAGTGCCAAAGAATTATGTATTTTTTATTCACTTCCGTTTATTTTCTCTTTGACATCACCTCTCTAAATTGACAAGAAATTATGGGCTAATTTGTAACCTAAGCTGCTCTAAATAGGATTTTTTTACTTATGTAACCAGATCAGGCCTTTACATGTGTATTCTAGTTTGCAAGACGCTTAATGTCACTAAAACTGGATTTGCAATATATATATTTTGAAGACAACGAACAGATTTTTTGGTCCTTGTCGCCAAAAGTGTTTAATTTGTTCTTGTGCTTCTTTCATAGTTTCCCTTAAATTTGGGTACCTATTGTCGTTTATATTCATGTTTCATGTATGCTTTATGCCATCTATAAAAATGAATTTATAAAATCTTATTTTTTCCTCAATAGAAATATCTTTTATAATTATAACGCCCACGACATTTAGAACTTCAATTTCATACTTATATTCCCGTAATTATCTGAACTGTGACTGCTTTATTTAACGTTATAGCTTCCACCGAACGTGTGAGCGCTTCGAAAACCGTTCATTCCAAAATAAATTTATATTGTAAACTAATATGCGTTTCACTGTGTTAAATCCCTAATATATTCAACATTAAAACAATGAGCAGCATGCCTTTTATCTACAAGGGGTAGGCAGGTGCATAACTAATGCACATCAAGGGCAGATCCAGTTTTAAGTGATGGGAAGTCATGTAGTCTAGGTCTAGTCAGGGTAGGGTCCAAATCGATTACAATAATAAATTTAAGTACAGTAAAATCATATAAAATATTAATTTTATTAAATATATCATTGAAAGTCATTAAAAAATTATCAGCAGTCACCTTGCCCAGCCCAGGATCTCAATGACCCCCACTCTGGATCCGCCCTTGATCAAGCTTAGGTATACATCATAAGGTGGCGATAGGGTGCGATACTCAGTACTCTCGACACATAAACGTGCACCAATGCCGAGCAATACGGGTAAATTTTCAAATCGATCAATTTATATAACTCGGTGGCTCTGCCTGTGAAACGAACCCATAATTTTTAGAAACCCAGGACCAAGTGCTCGAATACTAGACTCGAATAGACAAATTAGATGACAACAAATAAACCAAACGTTAGTTATCCACACAGGTTATCCACAAAATAAACAATTTCTTGACGTTTTATACACGACGCATGAACGCATGCTCACGCCTTTTATCCCCGAAGGGGTAGGCAGAGGCGCAACTAGTGCAAGCGTATTCCGTCCCATGATGTGATAGGGGGCGAGCCTATCGCCATATCGGGCACAAATTCCAGACTCCTGGCTGATACTGAATAGAAAAATCCAATATCACTTTGCCCGACCCGGGGATCGAACCCGAGACCTCAGCCTTGCAGTCGTACCGTAATACAACTATACTATACGAGGCACTTTATACACGACAACTTATAAAATTCTAATATTGTTTAATGTATTTCTTTTCACGGATACTGACGGTTTGTAACAACCGGTCCTTGGTCAAGGGAGTTCATGTTCTATTTTTTATGGCGAGCTGGCTCCCCCACCAAGTTTCCACTTGCTACTCACTGTATCGATTCTAAACAAGTGAAATTCGTTTTACTCGAGTTTGTAAACTCCACTATACCTTTAAATAACTGTCTAGTAATAAATTACATTCCTGACTACAGCACAAATATTTTTAGTACACAGATTTTATCAGTTTTTGACGAAGCTGTTTTCGAAGTGTAGGACGGATACTTCAGACTTCAGGGTACATCACGGATGTACCCTGAAGTTCGCTAGGTGTTTAAAACACTTAATTCACGCTAAGCTGACCATTATCATCTAATACCTAAATCGGAAATATTTAGGCTCCCTGTTCACAAACAATTGCAGTGCCTCTAAAAACCATGAATTAGATAAATGTACGGTAAAGGACTGCGCTGCGCTCAGCTGTCTGATACTTCGCATAATAAGATTTTTTTGTGCATATCAATTACACTAGTTACCCTGTTCTGAAATAGAATACATTACACAACACTGCATGCATAATGTTGGTGAATAAATGAATGAAGAGACGGTACTGATTTTGGATTATATCTTCTTACCATACCATACCATACCAGCCCTGTATACTGCCAACTGCTGAGCACGGGCCTCCTCTACAACTGAGAGGGTTTAGGCCTTAGTCCACCACGCTGGCCTAGTGCGGGTTGGCAGACTTCGCATACCTTCGAAATTCCTATAGAGAACTTCTCAGATATGCAGGTTTCCTCACGATGTTTTCCTTCACCGTTAAAGCGAGCGATAATTCACAAAGAATACACACATAACTTTTTAGAAAAGTCAGAGATGCGTGCCCTTGGGTTTTGAACCTGCGGAAATTCGTCTCGGCAGACCGTTCCACTCCCAACTAGGCTATCGCCGCTTCTTTATTATATTATATCTTCTTGTAGCTTAGATATTATTCTCTTGTAGATTAGATGCTCGCTCTATAGTCTATAATATAGATGAACATATTATCATTATATTTTGTGTACAGAAAACTGAAATGTAAACAAGGAATATAATAATAATAATACCAGCCCTATATTATATACTGCCCACTGCTGAGCGCGGGCCTCCTATACTACTGAGAGGGTTTAGACCTTAGTCCACCACGCTGCTCTAGTGCGGATTGGCAGACTTCACATACCCTCGAAATTTTTATCGAGAATTCTCAGGTATGTAGGTTTCCTCACGATGTTTTCCTTCACCGTTAAAGCGAACGATAATTGATAAAGAATACACACATAACTTCGAAAAGTCAGAGGTGTGTGCCTTGGGTTTTGAACCTCCGGATATTGTCTCTGCAGACCGTTCCATTCCCAACTAGGCTATCGTCCACAAGGAATATATATTATCGAATAAATCTTCTGTTCAGATCTGTCAATCACACCAAATAGAGACAGTTGAAACGTGGGTAGATAATTATTTACTTAAATTGTTTCGTTTACGTTTCGTTAACATGTTTCGTTCCCTAAATATGTTATTAATTTGAATAGGCGTTCCCTACTTACACCCCGTGTTCCTTTTGTATTTTGCAGTAAGGATAGTTACAATTAGTGGATAGTTTTTGAGTAGGACAAATCATGGTTCCCAGATCGTTATGTACATACAATGCGTTCATTGATTAAAATAAGTGAAACAAATATAATAATAACAATATAAATAAACAAATATAATAAATAATTAAACATGGCAACAGTTCACTAATTAATAAATATAGAAATCGATGCACGTGTACAATATACGTGGTAGAATTCCAACCTGTTCGTGTCATTTGGAATGTAATTTATATTTTAGTTGGAAAATCTAGAACTATTAATACTAAGCACAACTATTAGTGCGGAATTTTTTTATATTTATTTGTTTTGTAATTTGGCCTGTGTGTAATTTATTAACAATCTGTTTTCCCATTGCGGTGTTTTCTGGTCGAGTAATACATACAATGTAGACCAGTAATAATACAATTCTTTGAGAGTAGGAAAATTTTGATACAGCATCCATCGTAATGGTAATGGCTATTTTGTAATATCCGAATTATGTTTACGCGATGAAAGCCGCGTCTTCGTCTCAATGAAGTACGGCAATGGACTAAATTTAGAAGCGAACAACTTTTACCGGCTGATCTTTATGAAGAATTTGGAAAATCTGCAACGTGAGTCGTTTTCCCGCAAGAAAGGGACGGCGCTATAATTTGATAGGTGATTGACGACGACATGTTTTGATATCTCGCATCCATCGACAGCACATGTTCACATCGTCTAGCTGTCGTCACGAAGCTATACAAGCTACCATCAGCAATCGCAAATACGGCTGAAACAATGTGTGAGAGCGTGACGGGTGGTGATCGCCTCGAGCGCTGCGATTGTGATGGTGGATCGGTATCCTGAATTTTTGGCACCGAAAATAGTCGGGCGGGCGCGCGGTATCGCCGCGAGGGCGGGCGCGGCGCAGTGCGTGTCGCTCCGCCGTGTGAACAGCCCGTGAGTGAGGTGAGTGCAGCGCGCGCGCACCCCGTGCCGCCCTGCTTGGATACTCCACCGCGCAGGACTCGCAGGACCAGCAGCGCCACCCTGGCGCGCGACAGTGACAGTGACGCGTGTGACACGTGACGTGTGGAGTATCCAAGCTCCTGGATGTTGTCCTCCAGCTACATATTCGGCGATATCGCTCCGAATACGATATCGCGAAACAAACGCGTTAATCTACGCTGTAAAAGTTCTGTATTGAAAATTGAGATGGCAAAGTGGTACGTGGAGCAGATTGGATTTATGAAAGAGTATCTGAAATAGTTAGAAATATGAATCGCACGGCACTCGTTTTCCACGGATATGACTCGGGTTTCATCGCTCGCGCGTCCTCGCTGAAAATAGTGTTCCCCGCCCGCCGCCCACGCTGTCGCTTGCGCCCGCGCCGACCAGTAGCTTGTAACCTATTTGCGGCACGCCGAACATCAGTATTTATTTAGCAAGATGAGGAAACTCGTCTCAATTTTTATTTTAGATCCAGACTTGCCCTATATGTCTTGTAATTAGAACACCATGGCTGTGTACATAATTGGCATTGTATGCACGATGTCTAATTTGAATGTACTGCATTTATTGCCTTTGCATTTATGTATTACTTATTCTTAATCAATCTTAAGTTTACGGAACAAGGCTTTTCAAATATTTTTGATAAAAATAAATAGCTAACAAGCTTTCGCATTTTACAAACTTTTAATCGACTTCCAAAAAGGACGAGGCTCTCAATTCGTGTGTTTGTATTTTTCATGAATATTTATCATTTTATCATATATATTATGCACTGACAATAAAGAGAACATCGTCACTTTGTTAATCCACGTGTGCTTTCGGCATGTCACCTGTCTTCGAGTGATGGTAGAAGAAATGCTTATTTTAAAACTCAGTTTTATAATCCAGATTTTTCTAAAACTGTAATGTCACGTTCAAAGTCACGGCACTAATATTAACATTAGTACTAAGAAAATATTTTTGAGAATTTTTGAAATTTTTCGGTCGAGTAACCTTGAAATGTAGTTGGATACTGAATGCGTAACTTGTGATGTCATGTACTTTCAGATTTCAAGATGTTTTATTTTTTCACTACTTATTAGTTGAACTTAGGTCATTTTTACTTTGCCATTTAATTATTTTAGAGGTAGTTTTGATTAATTAAACGATTTCTACACGTCTAAAATGTTTACATTATTGAAATATAGAGCCAGAATGTAACACCGTTATTTTGAAATAGGATATGACGCGCGTAAGCTCCGGAATATTTTAGTTTTAATGACAGTAGTTCAAACATTAAAGACAAATGAAATTAGTTCAGTGACTTAATCTTGTGGATAGAGGACATGAATTTACTTTTCGTCAATTTAATGTTTTACTTTCAAATTGCTTTAGAGCTTTTATCGTTACTTAGTCTATATTTTTTTATGTAGGTATTTGAATTAGTTTGTTTTCGTATAGTGGCATTTTAGTATTAAACTATAAATTAACTATTGTCAAAGGTTTACAGCAGCTTATATGCTGAAGCTCAACATCGTCATACTTTAGAAATACCTTTCTGATTTAAACTATGACCGCCCAAAGCTCAAAACTAAAGGATCTTTTCGTTTAATTGAATTCACAATGCGGTTCATTGACTATAATTTAATATAAAATCGTCACCTAGCAGATAAATTGAATTAATTTAAATAATAACCAAGAATTCTGATCAGCGTGTCCATTCGTTCCCAAAGGAATGTGACATTGTCTTGAGGGTTGTCTCCTATCATCGCGCGGCAGTCGATGCCTCGGGGCCGATGTTGCAAATAGGCAAATGACGTCAAGGACACACGGGTATTTATAAACGCTACGTTGTATGTAACCGTTCTACGGGTTATGCTATGTTTGGCCATCTACACTTCCCTCATACTCAGTTAAACTTCGTTGCTTGTTTTTGGAGGGTAGAATTTTGTTTTTGAAGTTATACTTCTTTTGGCGCGTTAGGGAAAAATGATGAGAGTAAAGTTTAACGATGCGCGCGCACACCGTCACGAAAAACCGACACCCTCAAGTTAGCTATAGTCACCATTTTAGTTTTGAATTTTGAACGTCGAATAAGGCGAAAGATATTGAAGTTATACTTTTTTGGCGCGTTTGTTACGCCAGAGAAGTATAACTTCTAACGCGTGCACATAAGTACACACACACTTTTTTTTCATGTAAAAAGGCTCTAAATTAACGAAACCGGCAAATGAAATCGTACTTTGTTCGTAATCCATTTACTATTATACCTATTAAATCAGTTAAAATAACTTTTATACATAACAATATAAGTAGCACAAGAAGACATAATTAACTGTCGTGAATTAATTTAAATGTAAATCTCGCACCAGCTGTTGGAGATAGCTGTAAAGTAGTTATTTCTAACAATATGCTGGTAACAGTTGAAAGCCGGCCAGAAATATCACAACGTCATGCGGCACGTTATTTTCGCAACCGTTTCACGCGTTCGGTTTTTAGATTTGCTTTCATTTTATAGTTCCCGTAACATATGTTTGGAGTTTGATGCGTTCCTTTTTTAAATTGGATCTGGTTTCAGTTTATGAAATAGTACAGTTTACGTCATTGATGTATTAAAAAACCCTTACGTCCCAAGTATTCATTTTGTTAGTTTTCGAAATTGTTATCAGGGATTTTTTATGATTGAATGGCTCGGACATAACGACAACGATACTTATTTATTTTTAAAGTTATCAATCTTTTACCTCGTTAGTCCCAGTTAAGATAGCTCTATCATTCCTAAATCGTGTAGATGGTAATTTTTGTTACTTTATTATAAATAGACTATATACAAATATATAAACTAGAAATCTCATTTCAATTACATTAAAGCATAATTTGAAACTCTGAGAAACATTGTTATTGCATTGCTGGCTCCACTTGCATTTAATGCAAACGTAGAGCATTTTAGCGATCGACGTAAAATATCTGTTACTTTTACGCACGCATGCTCACGCTTTTTATCCCCGAAGGGGTAGGCAGAGGCGCAACTAGTGCACCCACTTTTCGCCAAGCGTATTCCGTCCCATGATGTGATAGGGGGCGAGCCTATCGCCATATCGGGCAGAAATTGCAGACTCCGGGCTGATACTGAATAGAAAAATCCAATATCACTTTACCCGACCCGGGGATCTAACCCGAGACCTCAGCCTTGCAGTCGTACTGTAATACAACTACGCCACCGAGGCAGTCACTTTTATTAGTAGGTTATAAATATTATAATATAAAAAGTCGTTTTACATGTTCTGATGAATGTTTTTAAGAAGTATTTGTTAATAGTAGAATATTTATTTTAATACATTTGAGATTATATTGACTGGGAGGAAAATATGTGATACTCGTGTATGTGACTTTATAGCTTTGTATTATCCATTAATTGTTTTTAAGACTGATTAATTAAGAATTATCACACTTTAGGAACCAAAAAAACTATATACCAGCGTTTTCAGTAGAATCAAAATATTGTCGATTAAGCATAAATTTCTTTCCTATAATACTTCTATTTGGCGTTATTTTATCAAAATCATTATACAAACAATATTAACTAGGTACACACTTTATATAATACATATAAAAGCGAAGCTACGATAAAAATATCCACAAAGAAAACCTGTTGAGAATTATTAAACGTCTGAACAAATATTTTTATAAAAAAAAACAGTAATTGATTTTTTTCTCAACTTATTGATATTAAGCTAGTTATCGTAACCACATTAGTTTAAGATATCTTGGGAACGATGCTTCGAATAGAGACAGTATTTGAAAATTTGCAAAAATGTTGCTCTACATAGCTTCATTTTAGGACCTCTCTTCACATCTGAATCGTGAAGAAAGAAAATTAACGAAGTTGGTTAGAAAGATAGACCGTGGAAAAAACAGGGTAACGTCATTAATATACACCATATTTTGTTACAAACCAGAAATACACGATAGAGTCGACCGATGGGCATCAATATTATAATACATTATATCACCAGCATTAGTAGTCATCAGAAGTTTAAAATACCAAAGATTAGAAGAATATTATCTATGTCAAAATATAATTTGTGAATCGTGACTTGTGACCCGAAAAATTGAGTAACTTACCTGTTATTAAATAGGTAACTTATGAAAGATTATAAATATAAAAATAAGTTATATTGTCAAATTGGACTTTATGACTGACTGCCTCGGTGGCGTACGCGGTACGACACCGCTCTGGGACCCCAGGTTCGAGTCCCGGGTCGGACAAAGTGATATTGGAATTTTCTGCTCGGTATCAGCTTGGAGTCTGATATTTGTACGCGATATGGCGATAGGTTCGCCCCTTATCAAATCATGGAACGTAATACACAGACCAAAAAGTTGCTCTGGTTGCACTTCTGCATACCCCTTCGGTGATAAAAGCTTGATATGTGTTTCATTGTTTTGTTACAAGAACTCAAATAAAAAAACACGCGTATGAGTACATCATATTCATTCTAAATTACACTGTGGGCTTCGAATGTGGCAAGAAGACGCAACTCGTAAGACGATTTCTTTTAATTTTGGTGTTTGTGATTGATCGAGAGACCAATACATCAGTCACTTGTTAGTCTCTCAACCAAACCCAATAAAACGAAATGGACTCGTGTCGTGTTTTTGTCATATTCTAAGCCCACTGGCTACTTTTGTCCAATAATTATTATGTCACTAGTTGCTATGTGTTACGTATTTTTAACTGACAAACGTCCAGATTCATTAAATGATATATGAGTGATTCGATAACAAACATCCAAACATCTTCACAACCATTCCCATTAATCATATTAGAAGATTGAACGAAAAAAACGATTGCTTCATTAGCTTACTTCACTGGCCTGTTTCACATAACTTTTTTATTATTTCGTGGAACATTTCACAGACGATATAAACAAATATGGCTGCTCCGACCGTGTTTTCGTCGATTAATTATAGACCTAGCATTGAAATAGCGCTGTTGATACCTAATTAAATATACGCCTACATTGTCTTATCATTCGTTAATTAAAAAGGGATTTTTCCATTAAAACCGTCATGGTGTACAATGCTGCTATAATTATCGCAGAAATAACAGAATTATTAGCTCTATTTCAAAGAAACGGAAATACGTAGGCGGCGCGATATTTCGGTATTAGCATTTGTTTTATAATAAAACACGTAAGTAGGTACCTATTAAAAATATTTATATCTAGTTATGAAACTACAAGAAATCAACACCTAATTCATAGTAAATAAAATGGGATCAATAATAGTTTATATAAAGTTGCTACGTCTTACCTACGATATTTATTTATCCTTTTGAGAATAATGTAACACACAGTATTATGAGAGAGTACTTTATAAACCACAAAACATTTATCTTCAAAATGAACGATTTTTTAATATATTACGTGTTATTAGCTAACGATATACGATAATATCTTTAATGACATTTTGAATTAAGACTGGTGCAATGATGACTTGTTTATTAACCAAATTATATTGCAACACAAAGAACTTGCTTTGTAGCCAGTATAACTACTGGACATAATGAGACTTAACATCTTATGTCTCAGGATGACAAGCGCAGTGGAATGCCACACAGTACTTTGTAAGTCAAGGTGTTGGATGGTGTTACTACTGTTTATGGGTGGTCGTATCGCTTACCATCAGGCGAACGGCATGCTCGTCTCGTCATTCAATGCAATAAAAAAAAAAAAAGTATAAATCGAAGGTATACTATTGTTTACAGTAGGATTAACATGAGTTATCTATTTACTCTCCCACCCACTAGGGTGAACCCGTTCAAACGAAAGAGCTAAGCAAGTAGTCAAAACAAAAAACTAAACTAAATGCAATATGTTTAAAAAAAAGTATGTTGCGTTGACCCCATATTGAAATGCAATCAGGGCCAATGAAAAACAGTATATAAATTAATGTAATAACGTATATTTTACTCCGCATTATATATGAACAAGAATATTAAAAGTGGAATTTTCATTGCAGGCCAGTAACTGGCGTATTTATTCGACCGAACCGTAACAACACAAAGCCGCCACCATGGACGCGATCAAGAAGAAGATGCAGGCGATGAAGCTGGAGAAGGACAATGCCATGGACAAGGCAGACACCTGCGAACAGCAGGCCAGGGACGCCAACCTCCGCGCCGAGAAGGTACGCCTTTCTAGCTTGTCGTTGAATTGTTGCTTTGGGTAGCATACAAATTTTGCAATGATTTATATGGAATTAAATAGTAATTTACCTTGTCGTTTTGGAAATAGACTTTTGTTCAAGAAAATGTTCTAATTACAAATATTTACAACAAAATATTTAAAGTAGTATTTTCTCTTATTTTCCGGTTCTGAAGAGATAACTATAAGATCCCTCATATAGACTTAAAAATTGAATAACAAATGATATTTCTCTTGCAGGTAAACGAGGAAGTCCGTGAGCTCCAGAAGAAGCTCGCCCAGGTGGAGGAGGACCTCATTCTGAACAAGAACAAGCTGGAGCAGGCAAACAAGGACCTGGAAGAGAAGGAGAAGCAGCTCACCGCCACTGAGGCTGAGGTTGCCTCCCTCAACAGGAAGGTCCAGCAGATTGAGGAGGACCTTGAGAAGTCTGAGGAGAGGTCCGGCACTGCCCAGCAGAAGCTGCTCGAGGCCCAGCAGGCTGCTGACGAGAACAACCGGTAAGACTTTATATTATGATAATGTCGGTGGATTTCAAGAAAAAGAAAATCGATAATAAGAACTAGAAGATTGGTTTGATGGTTAGATTCTCGTTTAAATGTTTTTTTTCTAGCAACTGTGTGCATGCACTGTTGTGTTTCGGTTTGAAGGACATTGTAGCCAGTGTAACTACTGGATATAATGAGATGGATATAACATTTTATGTCTCAGCCGATAACGAGCGCAGTGGAATGCCACACAGTAGGTACCTACTTTCTAAGTCAAGGTGCTGGATGGTTTTGCTACTGTTTATGGGTGGTCGTATCGCTTACCATCAGGTGAACGGCATGCTTTTCTCGTCATTCAATGCAATAAAAAATAATAATTAAATGAGCGATAGAAAAAGCATGCAATTATTATGTGATCTAGTACGAACAGGGAGTTTCTTAGAGATGATTAGATCTGCCATATGCCATTACAAATTTCTCTAACGAACACAGTCATCCTAAAACCCCTAAACCTAATTATAGCTGATAAGTAATAATGAGAATATTGTTTGTTCCAGTATGTGCAAAGTATTGGAGAACAGGGCACAACAGGACGAGGAGCGCATGGACCAACTGACCAACCAGCTGAAGGAGGCTCGTCTCCTTGCTGAAGACGCTGACGGCAAATCCGATGAGGTAACATAAAATCACTATTCCGAAAAAAGATAATTAAAAAACTATGCCTATAGACGAAAATCACAAATTCAAAAACTATTTAGACTTTTAAAAAATTATATATTTTAGACGACCCGCAAATGAATTTCAAACATTGATTAATAATTAAATAAATTTTCTATCTACGAAATAATAAAACATCAAGAAAATGTAGACTAGAAAACGAGATTGATGTTTTTAAGTCGAAATCAAATCCACGTCATCACAAAGTTGGTTCTTAAGCAACTTGAATAGTATTATATGGTGTTGGTGATGTCCAGGTATCCCGTAAACTGGCGTTCGTTGAAGACGAGCTCGAAGTTGCTGAGGACCGTGTCAAATCTGGAGACGCTAAGATCTCAGAACTTGAGGAGGAATTGAAGGTAAATCCTTGGTGTCATTTTTGTACACATATATTGAAATAACATTTATAATCAATACTAACTTTTAAGGAGAAAACATCTCAAAGGTGTTATAATAATATGATGTTTTAGGAGTGAACAGAATTTATGAAAGAATAAGTGATTAATTTAGATTTAGATTATTTTCGTCTTTATTTAACTAGATTTCTGACAAATAACATTAATTACAACCTAAAAAAAACTTGATTTTCTGTTACATTATTTTTCTTAAAACAAATCGTTATTTTCAAAATCTAACAAATTATTTTTACAACCAGGTCGTAGGTAACTCCCTTAAATCATTGGAAGTATCGGAAGAGAAGGCGAACCAGCGTGTTGAGGAATTCAAGAAGCAACTTAAGACCCTCACCAGCAAGCTGAAGGAAGCCGAGGCGCGCGCTGAGTTCGCCGAGAAGACCGTCAAGAAATTGCAGAAGGAGGTCGACAGGCTCGAAGGTACCATCTCGCTTCCATCCATACTCTATCATAACTATTTAAAATTCAATCTAACTGCTATTCAAATAAAACTATATTTCAAATAATTTGGAATAACGAACCTAACAGATTCAGTTTCGAAACTTAATTATAATAATTTACTTATCGGGCCGGCCACCACGCGATATTATCAAATAACAACATTTTACAGACGCATTATTCAACGAGAAGGAGAAATACAAGGCGATATGCGATGACTTGGACGGCACTTTCGCCGAGCTCACAGGATACTAACTCACCCTTATAGTGCTTAGTTTAATTATACCGTCCGTTTCGTACCATCCACACCGACCATCTGTTTATATCGACACCTGAATAGTATCGGCGCTGGAACACTCCTGTTCCGAACGCCACATCTAAATCTCCAGTGACATTGGACTTGATACGAGTCCAAATTAATCCCCCATATTTTCTGAATCACAAATCTGTTTATTTTTAATGCTCCCTAACCCTTTCTCGATGTTTAGAGGATTGTCACTGACTCGTTCAAACGCAAACGCTTCTGTGACTATAGCACTCGCTGACGATCCTTTAGAAATCGTAGTTTTAGGCCCCGCTTTTTGTGTTGTGATTAACATGTCTTTCGCTTTACGCCTACCGTCGTGGACCAATGCTTCGAAGGTACTTTTTACTATATAATCTCTTAATTTTTACAATAAAACATTTCTATAAAGCTATCCGCTTCAGCCTTAAAAGTTATCAGTAAAATTAAAGTTAATCACGAGTATAACAATAATAACTTTTAAATCCTTCTTTTCTAACCAAATCATATTCTTGGAAAATTCATATCATTTATTTCTGGAGACGTGAGGATCTTTTTATAAGTGGTACAGTTACTTGGTAGTGTAGTATTTTTCAACGATTCAGTTTTGGAAAGATTGGGGTTTACGTAGTGGTTGAAAGTTCCATTGTTTCCATATTCTTACATGTATATTGTGTGTGCCCACAGATGAGCTCGGCATCAACAAGGACAGATACAAGAGCTTGGCTGACGAGATGGACTCCACCTTCGCCGAGCTGGCTGGTTACTAAATACCATGCACAACGCACTCCACACACACACAGACACACCCAAACATACACGCACACACGCAGCACAGCTGCCCATCCAACAGTTACACTATACAATGCAAATTTTATTCGTCTGTACACGTGATGTAATGATATTTATTAATATATTATGTAAATTTATTTACGATTTTGAAATAAAAGTTAATTTATAACAACATTATTGTACTTCATTTTACCGTAAACCATTTACGATAGCCTATATAACCTGTAATTTGAAAGATTTGACTTAACTATTCAATGATACACATAACAAAATATAACAAACTTTAATAATTTCGCTATCAATTACTTTTAAAGTCTTGAAATGGTAATTAATCCAATCTAACTTCTTCTTCTTCTTTTAAAAATGGCTCCACCGTGTCATCGGTGATTTTGCCAATGTCAAGTGGGTAGATGTTAAAATAATATAACTTTTTTAAGAATAACTTTCGACCCGAGGTAAACCAAGAAACGATGGCAGCAAAGAGCAATACAACTAAAATATTTGACATTAGTTATGCCAATGAGAATGTAAACAGTACGTTAATTTAGAACCCATTTAGAACCAAGCACACTTGACAGGAGCGTACAGCATAGATAGCAACACTAGTGTAAAATTTATAGATTGGAACTATGGAGATAGAGCTAAGGGACACAGAAACGAAAGATAGCAAACTGCACAAGCAGAGGCAACAAAAAGCTTAATCAATCTAACTTCTTCTTCTTCTTCTTTTAATTTATGGCTTCCACCAATTATTTGTCGGTGATTTCGCCCAATCTAACTTCATCAAATCCGGAAACAGCTCGCATTGAAACCTGACAGTTGTCAAATGACGTCTTTCCGGGACGAAAGAACCGCATGCGCGGAGAAACATCTTACACGCATGCGCGACTACCCTCATTGCCCAATCGATAGTGCAATGTAGAGACAGCCTGTTGGGCTCCCGTTATTTTCTCCTAATTTACGAATAATTTAGACTTTTTGCGTGATTATTGTGAAGAAACAAATTCACGGTGTCGGTGTCAAGCAGCGTTCTGCCAGGAGCTATCACGATGAAGATGTTGGCGCCCCGCGACGGTCCTGACATCGTGCCAGTCGAATCCTGTGAGTAACAACAATTTCACAGACACGATAATCACAAATAACATATTCGCAACTCGATTTTATACTACGCTATTGCGTAACACGTGAAGAAAAGGATTTCATGGTATTTGTTGTAGGTTTTTAATGCGCATTAGCTGAGCGTGTATAGAAAGGGTCAATTTATCTTTACGTATCAAAGGTGGTCTTCATGATATTTATACCTTAGCGTCCCTTTGTTTCCAAGTTTAATTTTATCATAAACTTTTTTCTTGTAACCTTTAGAGGTGGATGTCGCAATATATTGTCATTTTTTACCATATTGATCTACGCTGTAAATTTTCTTTGTTTGGAAATAAGAAATTACTAAGTTTTTATTAGTTTGAACTGTGAATTTTGCATATGAATTTCAATAGATCGTATTTTTTATGTTATATCATGTAGATCACAATCAATTATTTATTATATTATTTTTTCCAATATTTACCGGGGTTTTGAAGTTCGTTGAATATGTACTACTTTAATGAAATACATATTATTTTTTATTAGTTCATACGTGTATGTTGTATAATTGTTTAAGCGAATTTTCTAGATTACGGAACGCCACAAAATAATAATAAAACGTTTAAAGTAACATAAGTAAGTCAAGAAAAAATCAAATTCATTATTCACATAACGCAAAAATTTGCTTAAAAAACAAAAATAATATTAGACAAAAGATAAAAAGGGTCAAACAAGACATTACAAAAGCAGAGATTAAAAAGAGCTCCAAAACAAATCGCCCATTGCGTTATCTGCAGATAGTACGAGAGGCGATAACAATTTGGAACACGGTGAGAATCACCTCATTACTCGGACGACACTCCAAACATCCACGGGAGGCCGATAACATTATTATTTTCAACATTTATTTCCCTCTTTTGTCTAAAATTCCATATTCAACTCTAGACATACTTTGTCTTAATTTTATCGCGATTTTTATATATTTTTCTTTAAATCTTGACAAAATGTATGGCAGTGTAGTTTAGTGACACACTCGGGGGACATATTTGGTTCTCTTGATGAATGGCACTGACTCAACCCGTTTACCAGGTCCCAAATCGAAATTTCTAAGACGCGCAAAATATTTTGTATCTCGATTTTATGAAGTTCTTAGGTTACCCAGAATTGGAATTTTATCACAAAATGGGACAGAAATAGTTTTGCAGAGCCGTGGGTGTGCAGATTTACCTCCTACGTTCACCTCTAATCGACTTTGGGAACATATTTTTAACTTTACTGGTGGTAGGTCTCTCATATGTAAGAGCCCGTCTGGGTGGGTAGCACCGCAATGTCTATTTTTACCGCCAAGCAGCAGTGTGCATGCACTGTTATGTTTCGGTTTGAAGGACATTGTAGCCAGTGTAACTACTGGACATAATGAGATCTAACATCTTATGTCTCAGGATGACGAGCGCAGTGGAATGCCACACAGTACTTTGTAACTCAAGGTGCTGGATGGTGTTGCTACTGTTTATGGGTGGTCGTATCGCTTACCATCAGGCGAACGGCATGCTCGTCTCGTCATTCAATACCATAAAAAAAAAACTCATTTATTTTCGACAATATGTTTTGGAATATAGGTACCTGCTTACTACAATACCTAGTCTGTAATATTAAGTATACGAATCGAATATAATTTTATAACAATTAACTTTTTAACTAACAACAATAAATTCTCCTACATTTGTAAAGATCAACTCTTATGCCTGTTTTCTGCAACAAACAAACAATAATAACCACTTGAAGTCTCAGCATATTGATTCTTGACTCTTTGTAACAAAGAAAAATTATACATTTTTACATCCCCATTCCCCTCTTGCCCTTCTATTGAGTAGGCGCCGTCACCTTGACTTGATAAGATCTCGATAATTAATTCAAGTTAACGTTTAACAAGTTTCGAGTGGTAATCTTACATCGCAAATTTGTAGGAGTAGAATGTAATATTTAAATTTAAATACTGACGTGGGTTTTTTAGTATATCAATGACTGACGTGAACATAATTAAGGTAAATATCTTCTTCTGATACTCTATATTATAATAATTGATTTGAAAAATATAATGTTATGCTATGGGTATCTAAGTATTGAAATTACTGTCATCTAAATTTTTATCAATAGTAATTCATCAGTTTAATCACGTCAGTTTCGTTCAAAAAGGCAAATGACTTCCGTATTTTTCAATACCTTTCTATTATATTCTACCTCTACCAATAAAGGTCTTAGGTTAGTGGATTGTGAGGCTATGTTAAGATACCTAAAAATAGTGGATAAAAGCTATGAATTTTGCTAACGATATTTAACAAAATCAACTCTCAAAAACGTACCATTTGGGCATGTTGCCACTTAATCCTGCACTATCTAATTCCTTCTTTATATAAACGCTTTTTAATTTGTGTATTAACATGCTGCACAATCAATTTGAAGCTTATGAAACTATTGATTTATTAAAAATAGAATATACATTTCAAATGCATCCCCTAATCAAATACATTAAAGGGCACATTTGCCGAACGAAATCAGTTAATGAAGATACGACCGCGACTAAGCACGGAGCTGAGTCTAGATAATTCAATTACTCTATCTGCAACTATAGCTTGATATGTGCGTAATCGAATTTGTGCGCGGGATGAACGCAAGCGTGTTTATTTTATTTCAACGCCGTTTCGTAACACGCATTATTGATGTTTGCTGTCACGGTGAGAGGCTTTGTGAAAGAGCGTGCGTGTTTGAACTGCGGTCGGAAATTCGAATTGTTTATCTCGGGTGTTCGTGGAGTAGAAAATCTTGTAGTTCCTAGTCTGGGTAATATTTGTGAGAGATAAAGTATATCTAAATTCTAAGAAATTAGATGGTTTTATTATAAGCTTTATTGGTTCTACCCAGATTAAAGTGTATTGTGCATTTTTTTGAATTAAAGAGTAGCATGTCAAAATATTATATCAGTTTGAACCTAATAAACGCGTTGCGCCCAATAAGAGTTTGGACGATAGCCTAGTTGGGAATTGGACGGTCTGCCGAGACAATGTCCGGTGGTTCGAAATTCAAGGCACACACATCTGACTTTTCCAAGTTATGTGTGTAGAGTTTATCAGTTATCGTTCGCTTCAACGGTGAAGGAAAACATTGTGAGGAAACCTACATACCTGAGAATTCTCCTTAAGAATTTTGTGGGTATGTGAAATCTGCCAACCCGCACTAGGCCAGCATGGTGGACTAAGGCCTAAACCCTCTCACTAGTAGAGGAGGCTCGTGCTCAGCAGTGGACAGTATATAATACAGGGCTGATTGCATTGCATTGCAACCTAATAATACGCATACGCATACTCACGCCTTTATCCCCGAAGAGGTAGGCAGAGGCGCAACTAGTGCAGCCACTTTTCGCCGTGCGTATTCTGTCCCCTGATGTGATAGGGGGCGAGCCTATCACCATATCGGTCACAAATTCCTGACTCCGGGTGGATACTGTATTCCAGAAAAATCCAATATCACTATGCCCCACCCGGGGATCGAATCCGAGACCTCAGGATTGCAGTCGTACCTTAATACAACTACGCTACCGAGGCAGTCTGCATGCAACCTAATAAAGCACTACTTATTCAAAACAATTGTTAAATTTCGATTTGTTGTTCCATTGAAACGTGAATGAATAACTAAACACACCATCGCATGTATAAAGTAAGTTGGGGTATGTATTATTATAACTTTACGTATCAGCCCGATAATATATATGTTTATACTAAAATATGCTTAGTCACTTACGACTAAGCTCGGTAAGAATATTTCATTCTTATAAAATGAATTGTGCTCTGCCTAATGCCTATTAGATATTCCCGTGAAATCAATACCGCCCGGGAGGTTTAAGCCCCAAACTGATTGCAGAGTTATAAGGCTTTATGAAAGTCAATTTTTGTTGTTTATATGGTTTCTGTCGGTCCAAAAACTAATCGTTCCTAGGTTTAGCGATACATTCACTTAGGCTCCGAATAATTAGAAATGAAGGCTGTGGTAGTAATTTATGTTTGTCTTACTTTTATATGAGCATATACCATACTAGGTCGTAAGTGAAAGTTATTTTCATATGCAGAAGGCAAGTAAATATAAGGTTCGCTTTAAAGGAAAAGAAATCGATAGGGAAGGAACTAAGTTCAAATATACTGCCTTCACAAAGCTCAAATTAATAAATGGTACATAACACAGTGATACACAACATTCTAATAGCTATGCTTGGTGTACATATACAATGTACACTATATACGTCTATGCACAAATTAAATTCAAAGACAGCATCTGGAAGGCTCCAAAAACTTGTCATTATGCTTAGAGATGGAACCAGGCCAAACTAATCAATGCACAGGCTAGCGGAAACCGCCCACAAGCTATTGAGGTAATTGCTCATAATGCCGTTTTCAGCTCTAAGAACATTCACTATCGAATATTAAATACTTAAGTTAAATGAACGTTTAGATTCTCTGAAGCAATATTTAATCTTCACGAATGTTCATGAAAAACTTTCATCGGATGAATAGCTAATAGCTTATGAGAAGTCCAGTATATAATGTGCCTCCCATACATTGTAAACATTGTTCGTAGCACTATACAGTCAGTTTTCATTACGGTGACTGCTACGTATGAATATCGCCGCTACGGCGTAGCACGCCGCTACGATTACATCGTTTATTATTCTCTGGGTACTTTGTATACATTTTTGATTTTTGATTACTGTGTTGTACTTTACACAGATTGTTTCGCGGGAAATGAATTTGTTGTTAATTTAAAGTTAACTTAAGTCAATTAGAGTTAGAAAATTCGTCAATTAGAAAAAAATATATATAAAGAATGTGAATATCATAAATGGAAATGAAGAAACACTTTGATTATGTTGACTAACAAAATAACAATTTCAAAGTTATGCAGTCCCGTCCCAATTATATCTATATTCTACAATAATGACTACGATTCGTAAGCCCGGTTTGATAAATAATTCTTAGGTAAATATAATGTTCTCTATTTTGAGAAACACTTGAAATTAATAATACCTGATAAGTGAAATTTCTAATTAATCCCTATCAATGAGAGAATTAATTTCATAAGCTGAAGATCATAAGTCTCTCTGAATTCCCTGTGTGTTTGTTTCACGAGCATAAATTGAATATTTCAGAACTGTTAAACATGTATAACTATTCTTATAATTGAATGTAATTAACATTTACCTCTGTACATAACTTCAAAGGGAAACTGCTTATAAGGCTTGACTACAGACCTTGAACCTTATTTTAACAAAGCTCTAGACTGGGGCCCTTGTTTTGACGGTTTAATTAAGGCATAAACATAATAATGTTATAATTTATTGTCCAATTGCGGCCACAGGCCTAAGGCCGTAGCCAAGATGCCTTTCAACACACGTTAACGGTAACTTTATGTATGGAAAAGTCATATCCTAGCGATACTATCATCTATCGTCGGGAATGGTACAATGCCGCGTAACTAGCATTGGTAAATATCGCGTAAGTCAAAGAATAAAATGATAGTATTATCAATCATAAGTTTTTTTAGAGACTATCCCGCCCTCACACCCGCCACTACAACTCCTGTAAGCCAGGATCAATAATGGCACGCATTTTATGACACCAAGCGGTGAAGCTCGGCGAGTCTCAGGGAACACTAGTCTGTCTTTATCCCGCAACGAAATTAATCAAATAGGAAGATAGGGAGGAATTGGAAATATTAATTGTCCACTTCCCTTCATAACAAAGCGGGAGACAAAATAAGGAACTAAGGAGGCATTTTAACCTCAAGTATAGGGACGTTTACAACTAGAGAAGCCAGTCAATCATAAGTTTAGTGTCATAAGTGTCAGTTTCAATTAAACTTTTATCGTCACTTACGCGCTATTTACCAGTCCTAGTTACGCAGTGTTGCACTATCCCCGACAATATATCATTCCTATATATTTTTTCTGTTTACTGTTTATTGTAGAAAAGCATCTTGGCTACGACACCTTGTATAATGACCTCGTGAGTAAGAAGATCTTCCAATACGCTATCGAAACTCATACGGAAACCTCATATCTGCAGGTTTCTGAATACATTATTTTGTTTACACATACACACACATACGCCTTTACCCCTGAAGGGGTAGGCAGAGGCGCAACTAGTGCACCCACTTTTCGCCGTGTGTGTTCCGTCCCATGATGTGATAAGGGGCGAGCCTCTTGCCATATCGGGCACAATTCCAGACTCCGGGCTGATACTGAGTAGAAAAACCCAATATCACTTTGCTCGAGCCGGCATCGAACCCGAGACCTCAGCACTGCAGTCGTACCTTAATACAACTACGCCACCAAGGCAGATTGTTTTGTTTAACTCGAACCATATACGACGGGTAGGCGCTTTTAACAGATACATGAATGCTAAAATAATAATCAGAATGAATAAAAATGCACAATAACAAACTATAACCTTGAAAGAAAGAGTAGTCTCAGTATTTGACATTTTGTGTCACATAATGTCTTTACGTGCTCTCATTCCTATACAATCGAACGTTGATCCAAATACTGCGTAATTCCATGAAATGTCGATAACAAATTATAAATACATGAGTCTTCACCATACTTCCGTTGTATAAAGATAAAAGTTTTAACACGGTCAGCCCAGCAACGTTTAATAACGTAATTTTTTGAAGTGAAAACTTCTTTAGCGGCGTTGAGCACTTTTTGGTATGGGTATAAAGGGTTTTTTAATACATCAATGGGTATAAAATGTTAAACATGCGTCAGGATCACGTGACCCTGATCGAAAATGCGTAGGAGGTTTTACCATCCCTTACTAATATGAACCTTAAATACAATGCGTAGAAGCTATAATTCTTAAACGATATAACCAATTTAGACACATCAATAACCACTCTAAACAGTAAAAGGTCGTCGTAGCCGTAATCGGCTTGGATTTGATTCATTCATTCATTCATTCATTCTTAAACGAGTACATTTTTATTTATTAACTTCATTAAAACCATCCCTTACTAATATGAACCTTAAATACAATGCGTAGAAGCTATAATTCTTAAACGAGTACATTTTTATTTATTTCCCCAGCGTTGGTACGGCACGAGTACAAAAGAGCGTAACATTCTTTTGCAAATTTTGATTTATAAGCAATGAATTGTGTATCGGTTAATGAAGTATCGATGTCGCAATAACAGCCGCTCATTCAGTTTGTTTTTTCAAATGGGCAAAGGAAATCGATTTTTTTTGTTGCTTTTTTTTTAAAGTGACGAATAAATAGTTTTTTTTATGGCATTGAATAACGAGACGAGCATGCCGTTCGCCTGATGGTAAACGATACGACCACCCATAAACAATAGCAACACCATCCAGCACATTGAGTTACCAAAGTACTGTGTGGCATTCCACTGCGCTCGTCATCCTGAGACATAAGATGTTAAGTCTCACTATGTCCTGTAGTTACACTGGCTACAATGTCCTTCAAACCGAAACACAACAGTGCATGCTCACTGCTGCTTGGCGGTAGAAATAGACATTGCGGTGGTACCCACCCAGACGGACTCTTACATATGAGAGACCTACCACCAGTAGCGATTAGTGAAATTGACATTTTTGTGTACGACAGCGCAATAAATGCTAGTACTTTTATACTGATGAATAAAGTAATTCGTGCGAAATTATTCCCTAACCATTCCAAAATATTCAAAAATGCACAACGTTAATGTTCACTTCTGCCGGCACACCCGGGGTGCAAACCGTTCTTCTTTTTGCAAATAAAATCAACAACGTCTAATCACGTCTACCGTAAACGTGCATTGTATGTATGGGAAAATATTGGGTTTCATTCTGACTAGTTGAGTTGTTGAGTGACTAGAACGTGTTAATGTGTGGGTATAGGCAACGAGATTTTATTGTTACTATCGCCTGTCTAATATCCCCTTCTGAAATCCGGGTAAATCATGTCCGGCCAAAAACCCTCTGACCTGGGAATCGAGAACAGAAACCTCCTAATTGAAAGCCCATATACGATTTTCTTTTTTTGTTTATCGCGGTGAAAACGTGATTATCGATACCTTCCACTCAGTGGGGAAAGGCGGACGTTTATTTTGGGCTCACCGGTCTTACGAGCCAACATTAGATCGTTCGCGAATGATGGCATCCGATCGACCATCAGGCCGGACCGAGTCTCTATACCCATCCTACACCGCCATACCAACCAAACCCCGCAGTGGCCCTAGCGCAAAGAGGCGGCTGCGGGCACCTCATGGTCTCACGATGTACGAAAGCACAAAGGATGCAGTCGCAGTCCCCCACTGTGTGCCCGCAATCCCTGATGGCCCCTATTAGTCACCTCATACGACAGGCAGAGGTTACCGTGATGGAATTCTTCAAACGCCCCCAATCCACAAGGCGAGAGACGCTGATCAGCCGTCCTCACGGCCCCTCTAGACCATATACTCTACCACTGGACCATGGAAGCGATAATACTATGTACTTTAAACTTATCATGATACTAAAGTTGGCATCTTGATTCATTTGGATTACTCGTTTAAATCTAAGTGCGTCTTAAGTAAGTTTTAAGTACAGTTCCAAGGATTCCGACTTAGTAAATTTTATGTTTGGTATTTAAAACGGTAATAAATGTAATGGAAGTTGACTCATTATTACCAAGTTCTCGTAAAATGAGATTAAGGAATCTAAGTACATAAAGTACGGTGAAAAACCTGTCGGCGACTACGAAGAAAATCTGACATAGTTCGTTCGACAAATCGCGTTCCGCAGTCAGTCAATATACATCCATTACGAAAGGCCGGCATAATTTTGGTGACCGCTGAGGGACGTAAAGTCTGTCTTCGATCGAGATTTGGACTTCACTGTCCATGCCATCAGCTGTGCCAGTGGTTTTTTTTTATAAAAAGACCTACGCTGAGTTTTTTGGTGCTTCTTCTCAGGTCAGTAGTGGGCTTTTCCGAAGCACTGGTAGAATCTTTAGATGATAAAAAATTGTAAAAATGACGTGTTAAAGTGCCCTTAGGGGCCTCATTACTTAATAAATGATTTTAATTTGAATTTGAATTATATCCACACGAGCACGACAACGTGACTCCACTGCGCCCGATAATAAGCGGAGAGAGATTCAGATGGTATCGACTGACGATGATTATCCCTCGTCAGTCGATACAATTATGCCGGCCTGTTTGAACCGGATATACATAGGCTGATCCCGGAACGCGGCTCACGTGGGCCAGTATGGGTTTTAACACCTTATGTACGGTGGTCGCTATCCGGACGGACACAAATACATCCTATCAATAGCAGCACAGTTGTATCAGTGTAGTCACTGTATCATACACTCACGCCTTTTATTTACAAAGGGATAGGCAGAGGCGCAACTAGTGTATCCACTTTTCGCCGTGCATATTCCATCCCATGATGTGATAGGGAGGCCTATCGCCATATCGGGCACAAATTCCAGACTCCGGGCTGATAGTGAGTAGAAAAACCCAATATCACTTTGCCCAACCCGGGGATCGAACCTGATCAGCATTGCAGTCGCACCGTAATACAAGTACGCCACCGAGGTTATCACTTTGTCATACGGTGATAAAGTGGCGTCACACCTATGACAGTAAATCGACGGAATCGAATCAGCTATTCATTTAGTCGATGGCCCCGTGTATTAAAAAAAACATGTTACATCAGCTCTTGCCCTTGCACGTGCCCTTCCTGTATAAGTTATTTTTCATTATTAATAAACTTCGCAATATTTTGTATTGTACCGATAATCGTACAGAATTAAAAGCGATACACATTCCTATTGTTATAATCCGTAATCTAATTAGTGCATTTTAAGGAAATAGTAATAATATTATACGATAATACAAAAATATATAGTTCTAAACAATCTTGTAACGTTAATAATTGAAATAGCTGTCACAGTATCGATCGCAATCAACCGTCTCTTGAATTCAAACAAGGATTGGATTTTATCACTTATCTGGCGAGTACAGTTTTATTCACATTTAACACTACACTACATTTTATTTTATTATACATTGTATGTTACTTTGCTCACTATTAGTGAGCCACGTCAAAATCACACGGGCATCGCTTAAGTCTCTTTCTATTTGACAAAAGTGGAAATAGAATTGATGACTATATAGCCTAATATTTGCCTCAGACAACAGCATACTACAATCAACTAAACTTAGTTACCACATATTTAGTGTTTTGTAGTAAAACTTTTTGTCTTTGTGACTATAAACTACCCCCCTTAGTATACATACACAGTAGTACATATTTCTCGAGTATTCTGTCCCCTCTTTGTTAACTTCCAGTTGCCCAAGCTCTAAACTACATTATGCAGACCCGCAAAGCCGCAGCTCAGGAAACTGAAATGAAGCTGAGGATGGCTCTAAAAGAATTAAAGGCACAAAAAGACCAGTGCCAAAAACTTCTGCAGGAACGAGAAGAGAGCGAGGAGGAAGTCACTAATATCATTAAAAATAATACCTCACTCAAGCGCCAATTAGTGGAGATCCATCAAGAGAATGAATTGATTGCGGGGGAACGGAATGAACTCCAAGCGGTGATAGATACCTTTTCAAACTGTAGCATATTATATGAAGAGGCTCTGTGTAGAATTAGGGACTTAGAATATGCTCTTAATAGTGCAAATGACCAAATACTTAAGTTAAATAGTGAAAAAGAGCTAACTGAGGTAGCGGTGAACCAAAGCCTTTATGAAGAACTTGTCTATAGTGGCTCAAATTCCTTTCCACTAAAATCAAACCCTATTGTTGATCTCACTGAGGATGATTCAGTGGTAAATAATACAAACAATTTCAACTTGCATCTCAGCCACAATAAATTAAAAAAATACATAAAATTTACCAAATTCATTAAAAAGTATAAGAAATTAGTTAATAAACAAAAATGCCATTCTAAAAATATAAACTTAATTAAAGAACGTAGATTATTATTGAATAAATTAAATAATTATGAAATTAAATTAGAAGATAGTAAGCGGATATATGAGGCTGACACACAGCGGTTATTATGTGAAATAAAAACGCTGGAAGAGTCTCTGAGTCTAACATATAGTAAATATATAACCTCTAAAAATAAAATTGATGATCTCATGGCACTTTTGAATGATTCTAATAATAATAGTATTACTTACTACTCTTTGAATAATACAAAATGTAAACTCACCACATCAGAGGTTGATATGGACATGCCTGGCCTTGTTGACTCTCAGGACACTAACCTGGGGAACTCCCAGGCAGTTGAGAGCTGTTCCTTATCAACAAAGGCCCCATGTAATGTTCCTACCACTGTAGTATTCTCAGACAACATAGGAAAAGGCTTTGGGTCATTACTAAGCAATAATTTAGAGCAGTCTGCTATGAGTTACTGCTTTCCAGGGATGTTATATAAGGAAATTATTAAAGAAGTAGTTAGTAAAACATATACTCCAGAGTCCTGTATCACAATATTAACAGGGAACAGTTCTAATTTAACTAGAAATGATATAACAAGTAGTATAGCCTCCATGTCAAGCCTAAATTGTAAAAAAATTATACTTTGTGCATTTCCTTATTTTTCAAATGTGTCTGATGGAGTAAACAACCACATTCACACACTTAATAAACAAATGCACTTTTTAGCAAATCATCATAGTGATAAATTTATATTTTTTGACATCAATAATTTCATTGGAAAATGTTTTTATAATTTGACTAGGGATACAGTGTATCTCACAAAGACTTGTAGGCATTGTATTGCTACATTGTTAGCTTATAATATTAAGACAGTCATAAGTACTATGACAAAGTCCTCGATTACTACATGTTTTAGTAGTACTACTAATAATATTGTAGTTAATAATTTAAACATTTAAGTATGACAACAGAGAAAGATGACCTATTTTTAATATTAACACATCAAAATATAAATCGTTTCTCTGGCAAAGTTCTTGACATAGAATTATTTATAGAGAGATATAATGTTGACATTTTATGTTTTACGGAGACATGGTTAAAACCAGATAGAATGGCGTTTAGTGTTAATGGTTACAGAGTCGCCAGCTCGTTTATTAGGATTTCAGCAGAGGGTGGGGGCACCATGATCCTGATCAAGGACGGTGTCCCATACAAGGATAGACAAGATATTACAAAACTCTCTGTTGAAAGAGTGTGTGAGGTCGCGTGTGCAGAGACCGGGGATTATATTATATTGTGTGTATATAGGCCTCCTTCATCAAACATATTAGCTTTTATTTCTAAAATGGAGGATATTCTTAACAAAATTAAAATGAATAGGAAAATCTTAGTCTGCGGAGACTTTAATATTGATTTACTGATTGATTCCACAGATAAAGGTTTATTTCTGACTTTGCTTGAATCCTTTAATCTGAACCGTCATTTTCTCGAGCCTACCAGACTAACTTTAACTTCGGCTACTTGTATTGATAATGTTATTACAAATTTTAAACTCAACTATAAGAAGTTATTAGCAGGTGTACGCTCAGACCACACTTGTCAAATGGTCCAATTTAATTATGTAAAAAATAGAAGTAAACATATTGTTAAATTTAGACCCCTATCTCAACATAATTTGCAGAAATTTAGTAAAAGATTTAATTCCATGTTACCAATGCTGACTTGCGACTTGGGCAACCCGAACAATATGTTTGAAAAATTATTAAATAGTATTACGAATGTATTCAATAAAACATGTTGTGTAAAATCAGTGCTTCTAAAAAATAAAATATCGTTCAGTTCTTGGGCAACAAAAGGTATTAGGCGTAGTAGAGATGTTCTGTACGAATTATATGACAGAAGGTCCTATACACCTGATGTCAATTTTACCAATTACGTAAGAACTTACTCTAAAATTTTTAAAAGTGTTTGCAGCTTTGCTAAAGCTGCTTATATTAGTAGTAATATTAAAAACTCCGATAATAAAATTAAAACAACATGGAAGATTATTAATACTGAAACTGGCAAAACCAAGTGTAAAGACAATATTGTATTGAACATTAATGACGAACTAGTTTCAGATAAAAATAATATTGCTAATTATTTTGAATTATTTTTTTCTAACATACCTTTTGAGACGACAAAATGTCTGCCATCCTCACCAGGGGCAGCTGAGTCGTTCTTAAAAAAAAATCTAGAATTATCAATTCCAAATTTCAAGTTTGAATCTGTTACTCATTACGATATTATAAAAGTTTTTAAGAGCTTAAACTTGAAGAGCACTGAAGATCTTTGGGGTTTGTCTGTTAAAGCGTTGCAGTCAATAATAGTAAGCATTGCCCCAATCCTTTCAGATATTTTTAACTGCTGTATAAGAGACGGCGTATTCCCTGATCTTATGAAGATTAGTAAAGTAATACCAGTTTTTAAAGCAGGTTGCTCTAACACACCCTCTAACTATAGGCCTATTTCTATTTTACCAGCCCTAAGTAAAGTATTCGAAAAATTAATGCTTAATCAAATGCTGGTGTTTTTTAATAAAAATGAGATCTTACATGATAGGCAATTCGGTTTTACAAAGGGTAGGTCCACGCAAGATGCTGGATGTGCATTGGTAAAAGCTGTGTTGGATGCCTGGGAGGGATCACAGGATGCTTTAGGGGTATTTTGTGATCTTTCCAAGGCGTTCGATTGCGTCGATCACAGTACCCTCATCCTAAAGCTACACCATTATGGTATTAGGGGAGTAGGGCTTAAACTAATATCCTCATATTTATCAGGCCGCAAACAAAAAGTATTTATTGATAATGTCTCCTCTGTAGGGTCCGCAGTTAGGATTGGGGTTCCTCAAGGATCAATTTTGGGTCCGTTCTTATTTTTAGTATACATTAATGACCTGCCTTATATGATTAACAATATGGCAGATGTAGTATTATTCGCAGATGACACCTCGTTAATTTTTAAGATAAATAGAAGGGAACAAAATTTTGTGGAGCCCAATAAAGTACTTAGTTTGATTTCTAACTGGTTTTCAGCTAACAATTTACTATTAAATGCGGCAAAAACTAAATGTGTCCGATTCTCGCTACTGAGTAATAAAAATGAACCAAATATTGATTTAGATGGAAATAAACTAGCATTAGTTCCGTCAACGGTTTTCCTCGGGGTTTCAGTAGATAATAAATTGCAATGGGGACCCCACATTCAGAAAATTTCGAGTAAATTGAGTTCTGCCATCTTCGCTATTAGAAAGATCAGACATTTAACTGACGTGGCTACGGCAAGGTTAGTATATTTTGCTTACTTCCACAGCATTATGTCATATTGCATTCTTCTGTGGGGTTCTGCCGCAGATCTGCAGACCATTTTTGTCTTACAGAAACGAGCGATTCGTGCTATTTACAACCTTCGATCTCGTGATTCCCTTAGGGAACTGTTTAAGGAGGCTAATATACTGACTTTGCCGGCCGAATACATTTTCCGGAATATTATGTATGTCCGCAAAAACCTTAGTACTTTTATTAAAAACAGTGACTTGCACTGTCTGAACACTAGAAATAAGAATAAACTAGTTGTTCCAAATTTTAGGCTCTGTAAAACGAGTAAATCATACTTAGCGAATAGCATTAAATTTTACAATAAACTTCCCTCCGAAGTAGCCGATTTGCCCGGACACCAGTTCAAGTGTTATGTTAGGCGCGAGTTAATGTCTAGAGCGTATTATAATGTAGCGGATTACCTCGATGATAAGACGGTTTGGAGAAGTGGTCCTGCACACCATGGCCAACCCTGTTAACACTTACTAGTGATTGACTGCATAAAGTGTCTCATCTGTATCTATCTTTAATATTGACATTACAATAATTTTAACTTTTAAATCTACTGTGACTATTAGGTATATAACCTAATTACTACAATTATAAATATTCCCTAATTCATATAATTTAAATTTAGGGAAGACGACCGACCGATCATTTTGTTGCGCTTGCCTTTATAAGTTTCATTTTATTACGAAAGTAGGAAGAGCAATACAACAAAAATAATTTTGTAAATGTAGGCGAATGCACATTGTACACCGTTATTTTATTATTTTTTTGTGTTATGTCCAGTTTTACGTATTTGTACATGCCTGTCCAGGTATTCCCTAAATCCCTTCATTTGGATTTTATCTTATTTCAACGGTGATGTGCGTGCATTAGCTTATATAACTAATCTGACTTTGTACACAGCACAAAAGAATTGAAAAAAAAAAGAGAAAGAAACAATGAACAATTGATGACAAAAAAAGTAAGCCCGGAGTTTCTTTCTGCCTTTCTTCTTCGGGTCGTCATCGCTTAGGTAGCTAGTGAAAGGCTGGTAGGTTAGCTAGGCTAGGGCCTGTAGTGTCCTCACCGGTGAGGATCGCGACGCGTTCCTCCCATTATTTTAATAAAATGATGTCCTTTTTATATCCCCTTTCCTGCCAGCCCGAGCTGTTTTTTTGTTTTTGTTTATTTCTTATCATAGATTTACTCCCAATAAAAATGTCGGTAGTTATATAAGTGACCATTGGTATTTATAATAATTATTAATATAATCAATTTAATGTATCTTGACTTATCATAAGTGCAACTATGTTCGCCTACGTGATGAATAAAGTATTTTATTTTTTTTATTTTTTATTTTATTAAGCGGCGATAAATACTCAAACCACTTTCATAAATGAGTAATTACACAAGCCTGATAAAACGTCCATTACTTGCGGTCATTATGCGTATAATCGTTATTAATGTATAGTGTATTATAGGTAAAATATACGTCACATTTGTATTTTGTAACTTATTGTACCAGACAGAACACAATATGGCGTCATCGTCATCAGTAGCTGGAAATGCAATACCGAACCTCCTGCCCCTAAAGATTTCCATACCAACCGTTGATGTAGGGTTTTTTAATATATCAATGATACCAACCATATATTATGGCGTCGTTTCATTAAAATTGATTAGTCTACAATTCAGTTAACTGTCAAATGTTAATTAGAGGACATTGTCAAGTAAGAGATAATGCATTGCCGCCATTTTGTGTCGTGTAATTGTCCGTGTCATCTAATTAATTGTTGTTTTTTATAGTAGTTAAAGAATCAAAAAACGATTAGGGAATATTATTTCTTTATTGTTTTAGCCGCCTACTTACCTTTTACGGCTTTGTCGAATAAGTTGGCAACGGAATACAGCTATTCAGCCAAAATAAAATTGTTCAAAGTTTAGGGCAACACCGACATTCGGAAATTGAAAAAAAGCTGAAATAAATAAACAAGTAACGAGAAACTACTTTTCTATATATTTCTATAGTACGAGCTGTTTTAATTTGTAGCTATATAATGTGAAGCTGCTTTCGTCACTCCAAGCTGCCTCTCAGACGTCACTTCATTAAGCAACACCATGTTTTTCATATTTACATTTCTATGTAAAAAATAATAACAAAGCAGTGTGAACTCATTACAGTTGAACTTATTTCTTTTTCCTATCTGGCTCTGTCCTTTAGGACCAGTTGAACTTAGTCCATTAAAACTTTGTGATATTGACACTTTCAAAGCAGTAGTTGTCTGAAGGCTGTCTGCATTCAAAACTGTTAACTTTCTGTAACGAGCTGTTGGTGTAATATTGTTTTGTTTAACCTTTCTTTTCTTAGTTCACATTAGTGCATGCATATAAATTATTATTGGATTTTGCTACTCAGTACGGAGTCTCGATTGGACGGAACTAACACGGCAAAAAGTCGGTGGGCTAGTTGCAACTCTGCTTACAAGGGGTAAAGTCTTCATGTGTGTTTTGTTTAGTTTCTTTTAATATTTTTCCACAAATGTCACTCGGGTCGTCGTCTTCTATTGAAAATGATTTATTGTGGTTTCTATGAATTGTACTGATCAAAGACATTCAACAGTATTATACATGTTAAAACTCTTTGGTGCTGATTTTACTGGTTATACACTTTCCAGTTCCCATGGCCTACTAGGATTATAAGGATTAACTTGGAATATTTACGACGTCAAATTCCTCTTCCAAATGATCGACATTTGTATCAAACATAGGTACTCCTTCATTGTCCAAGTAATTCTGTGGTATAAATTGAGCTATTCTCTCATCCGTTTGCGGGAACGTATTCGCTGGTCCAATGTATGCGGAGATCGCTTCGAGATGAGAAACAAGAGTCATACGTATTACAAAACAAGCTTGCAATTTGAGCACATATATAGATACGTACTTTTACTGTCTATTACCGTAACACAAAGAGACTGAAGAGCATAAATGCGAATTTAAAGTTGTATATCTCGTGCATAGAGTATATTAAGCATATCAATATATGATTGCGAAAGTACAAATGTTTTTTTATTCGCCAGTTAGACGTTCTTTCACACAACAAAAGAAAAAGGGTTCAATATGATTTTTATATACGGTTTATGACCGGAGACATAGATTTTAACCCTAAAACTTGTGACATATGTTTCCCAAACAGTTTAATTTCAATCGGTTTACAAATTCATACGTTTTATTAGATAAATGAAATTACCGCTATAGCATTACTCTTTCTACTTCAGAAGTTCAGCTGCTTTCACCAGTATCTTCTTCAGTCTTATTCTATCTACTCTGACGTCAAATGACCTCGTGTACTGTACAAGTTGGCCTGACGGCTCCGGGCGGACCACGCACGTGACCGACAACTACTCGCAAGCACGTGTATGTGCAACTTTATATTACAAATTGTTCCGGGATAATCATTGATGTATTATTTTTAATACATCAATGGGGATACTGCCAGGATTTATTAAGGTTCTTGTAAAGAAACCTTTTTGGATTCAATGTCGAAACATCTCGTCATACCTTTTTAGGATTCTTTTATTGGATTCAATATCAAAATATGCTACAAAGGATATCAGATAAAGTTTATATTTAGGAATTTAGAATTAGTTCCTCTTATACTTTAATTCCTTGAAATAGGTGATTAGTAAAGTATTGTAATTATTACGTAGACAATAATCATAAATTCGATAATAGAAGATACTATAACAGTCCATTAGAAAAACTACCAGAATAAGCATAGACTACCTATTTCAAAATATTCATTACTTTTTATATTCAAAATATTCTTTGAGAACCATCCGAATATCTATAACTTGTAGTAACATCATCCTGCAATACACCATAATGTATATTGATGTAATAAAAGAACCATAATAATGTATTATAGTTACAAAATAATACCTTCATACTTTCCAGATGTCGTGAAAAATTACTCGCACAATTTCAGACGCACATTTTAGTCCCTAGACCATTGATGTATTAAAAAACCCTTTAATACATCAATGCCCTAAACCGATGTCTTTATACCAGACAGCCCACCCTTATACCAGAAGATCTTTCAAATGCAGACCCTATTATCTAACATAGGTTTTAGATAACCACTCAGACATGTTACGACCATAAGTACGATGTTTTTATCGCAAATCAATATTTGTTTACAAGTTGTGTTGTTAGTTTTGTATTATTTTCTTTGGATTAAAAAAACAAAGATTTGTACTTTTTGCATACTTCTTTCAATACTACAGAGTAGGGGAGAGGTTGGCCAAATTTCTGCTTGGAGGCTTGTATCTTTTTTGTTTTATTATATAATGTTAAAAAACCCATAGGTTCGATAGGTGCACTAATAAGCTTTCGGAAGAAATACCAAAAATCTCAAGATTATTAATTATTTACTCTATTATAGAGCGCTCAACTTCAAGTAAGTTACGAAATAGAGTCTCTATTAAGCAATTTATTCCCTTTTCCAGGAATGCGTAATTCTTACAAAATTAGTATTCAATTCAGGCACCACCTTCCGTTCCATTTACGTGGATGATCGCTTTCGATAGTCCATATTAATTTCATAATACTAAAAAATGAAGAGCATACACGGAACACCTCCGTATTTCCGAGGGTAGGATTTAAAACATGTGTTATATTAAATCTTAGTGTTTCCAAACGACCAGATATAAACAAATCCATCATATCTCGTGACCATTATTCCGACCTAATGTGTGAGTGCAATCCAGACAGCATTGTTTATAGCTTTAGTTGCGTGGTTGCGATAAAGGCTAGGGCGCTTAACTAGCGCTTCAGATTTATTGAAAATCCCTGACTTTAAACTTCACGTAACCTATTGGTTTTATTGCAGTCTTTTAGATGTGTTTCAGCGTCGGTTTAGACAGAACGCGGTTTTATTAGTTTTACGTGAATCGCAATTGGATTTTATAATATTTTCCCAATATTCCAGGGGCTGTAGATTATTAAGCGGCGATAGCCTAGTTGGGAGTGGAACGCACTGCCGAGACGAATGTCTGCAGGTTCAAAACCCAAGGGCACGCACCTCAGACTTTTCTTAAGTTATATTTCGTGTATTCTTTGTGAATTACCACTTGCTTTAACGGTGAGGGAAAATATGGTGAGGAAACTTGCATACCTGAGAAATTTTATATAAGAATTTCAAAGGTATGTGAAGTCTGCCAACCCGCACTAGGCCAGCGAGGTGAACTAAGGCCTCAACCCTCTCAGATGTAGAGGAGGCCCGTGCTCAGCAGTGGGCAGTATATAATTTAGGGATCTTTGATTAATTATATACCTAGATAGACACTGAACGTTTCAAACGCGTCGGAAAAAATAGAGGCGAACTTTTCCCCACTAAATGAGTTCGAATGAATTAATTTTTGTTGTTTTCATGGATATAATTTTTCCCCGTTTTAATAGAAACCATGTAATAACTGGTATCATTATGCGCGCACACAAGGATACGCAGAATGATGCAGCGATAGCATATGACACAGCTGTAACGCATACTAGTTTAAGAAAAGTTGGCCTGTTTGTTTTAGTTTCATCGCAGCGCGTCACTCTATCTAGGTATATAATTAATCAAAGATAGGAATGTTAGTAGTAGTAGTATCTTAATATTTCACACAATAATAAGCCGTGAGCATAAGTTCATAACTTTACAAAATTTTCGGGAATATTATATTTATTGGAAACATTTTATTCTCTGAAATTATCTTCCAAAAGCTCCCTGACCTCTGGGTGCTTTGAACCATTACCCTCTAACTTGTATTTCCATTTCAAATACATACGGTCAACAACCCGGTTAACGTTTTGATATAATGTTCTGACCGACCATCGTAACTATGCGCACGAAAGTTTCTGTTATCGTTATAATACAAGTTAATAATAACGAGAGGGGTTAACGATAATTTCCAAATTACATTGTACCATCGACCCCTATACCTACCTATAAAAATGGATACTAGATTTGTTAATTTCACACATTGGAAAATTGCAGTAAACTATAACTCTAATTACAACAAGTAATTGCTTACATATCACTAAAAGTGAAAAACACTTTAAATTAATAGTACAACTGTTCTGAAGTGCAACGTGGTGAATTTTTGTTGATATTCCGTTAACTTGTAATGTTTTAACGGTAACATAAAATCCTACGTAGCCTTAAGAACGAAGTACCACCATCAATCAAATCAATAAAAAAACCCTGTAAACGACAGCAGGATAAACGATCTCTTTCTTACGGAAAGATTATGCTCAGTGCAATGGAATAAAAAATGATATCTACATCCTCGCTCGAACGAAACTCGGTCAACCAGTGATTATATTGTTATTTGAAACTACTTTCGCGATGAAGTTTTAGCGCTGTTTTTTTTTATTCGAGATAAACGGCTTGCTTACCTATACTTGTGTGGTTTTATCCGTGGCCGAAGAAAGTTAACGGTCTTATTATATTGGACGTGCGCGCAACGCTTTCGCCTCTGTGTGAATTCGCTCGCAATTCGCCAATGTGTTAAGAGCCTTAACTTTACCTGACCACGAATGAAACAACCCGGCCTTAGAGTTTATTTATTAAATAGCTCATTGTTATACACATGACAAATTTTATCTCAAGAAAACAAATTATAGAAAATCGCATGAACAATTATAAATTATTATCGACGAGACAAAATCAATAAATGTCCCTAGTCATATTCGGAGCGCAGCGCTGGACGTCCACCTGCAAGGTGTACGACGGCTTGATAATGGTCGCAGGAACACGCTGGATGCACGCCGCTTTTGACAGGTCCGTCTGGAAATCTTTAAATCTTTAGGGAGGCCTATGTTCAGCTGTGGACGTCATGTGGCTGATCATGATATTCGGATAGATACCTAAGATAAAGTAAATACCTAATCAGTGAATATGTGTTTTTGCGATCGGTCTCAAGATAGCGAGCGTGATCGCTTATTGATTAAGCCGGCCGTAAGGTGAAATTCTGTATAGAATACTTTCAATAGAAAATGTCAAAATTGATTCTCCATTAAAGTTATCTATCGAATAGAAATACTTAAACATAAGTAAGTACTAAGCCATCAAAGCGCTCGGTTTACTGACTATCTGCGGTTTTCAATAAATGATCCCAATCTTAATCTTCGATCCGATCCCGAGAAAGCATGTAAAAGACTTTGTTTTTTGATCCATTTTTGCAAAGGATCGTTAAAAGCGATTGGGATCGTTTATTAAAAACTACGGTGTACACGCACAACAATTAATTTTACTAGTTTTATGTTCATCTGCTTACCTAACGCCCGGTATATTCTAGCCTGTGATTGTGTTTGATCGCGCCTGAGGCTTACTGCACCCCATCCCCACGCCTCGCCACCTCGCGCCCATCGCTCGTGACATTGGCTGGAGGCTGCCCGGGTTTGGATGCGTCACGTATGACGTCATTAATGCAATTTCACACCGTTGGGTGTTTGCGTCATTTCAACTTTCTACCTAGTTTGTATTTTATTTACATGACCAATAATTAAAGTGAATTTATATTAATGTTAAAAATGTAGAGACTTTTTATAATATGATGCGTCATATAACATAATATCGTCATACCGTCTCCCAAGGGTAGACAGGTGTGCAACAATTATATCAATGTTAATTTCGTCCCATGATGAAGGGGTGAGCCTACCGCAACTTTGACAAATAATGTCTGATAAACAAGAATAAAAAAATGTCATGTCCTCATTGGGAAGAAAATGCATTATACTAACAATATGCATAATACAAATTAGAAGTTTGTTTAATTTTGCAGTGAAAGAACAATACCGACAGACATAATCTCGCATTTAAATGAGTGAGGATTACTAAATCCGTACCAAGTATGAAACAATATTAAAGTGGGTTGCTACATCCACCACAAGTAAAAATATAAGAAAGAAACAAACTTTGCATGTAACAGCTTTATTCCGAAGAGAAATCTGAACTCAATCATTAAAACTTATCGAATAACTTTGCCTATACGAATAAAGAAAATACAAATTGTATTTGACATTTGTAGGAAAACTTTATCCTCATATTGCCTACACTGTACACATATTCCAATGGGTTAATCTAAGGTCATGATTATTATGTGATTGTGTAGGTTATAATTGACTTTAATGTAAATAGGACTCAAAAAAACGGTTTTTAAGACAATTGATGCCTTCTTAGTTTCGACATAACGACAAGTTGTAGGAAATCTGAAAGTTACCATACTTTAGTAAACTAAAGTTTCACCAAAAGAAGCCTAACCTACTTTCATTTCGGACGTAAACTCAATTTTGAACAATTTGTCCAGTCAAAATTTCACCCAAAGCATAGCTGGCCCTGAGAGTCTCATTTTACCAGTAAAACAAATAAAGTATTCGCAAATGAGTAACATCTCAAAAACATAAAATACCTCCCAGTATTTTCGTAGTAACATCTGCGATTTGTTTTAGTCAACAAATCTGGAAAGTAATAAGGACATTTATTTAGCCGGGACTTTCCTAGACGAATGTATTTCTAGAAAACGTAACTACAGTAAGTAGGTCACGATTCCCGACGCTGGCACTGCTTTCTATAAAATATTTTCCTATTTTCCTTTGCAGTCTGAACAAGAAATTCAATCTCGCACGATATCTTATTACTTCGAGAATGCCTTTGAATGTCTTTAATCAAGTCACATGTCATTTATTTCGACAGAATATGGACAAGTCATTATGGGTGTGTAAATGTTACAATATCTTGTTTTATCCTGTACAATGTGATATGTTATTACTATAAATATGAATTATGACTATAAATAAAGACATTTTATAGAGCGTATCTTCTGATTTCCTGAGCTTTAGTAATATTTCTTTATTGTAATCAGGGTTTTGTGATAATGCTATGTTACATATTGAATGCGGATAAAACTAAGGCAATGTATATTAGCTCAGCCCAAAATCGGTCCGGGCAAAACCTACAACTAATCGCACATGAGCATGATTGCCTGCATCTTAATTTATATCAGCTCCAAAACTGTAATTGCTCTCAAATAGAAATAGTCGAAGAACATAAGTACGTTGGACTTATAATAGATAGTCGTATGAACTGGAAAGCACATATTAATTACATTTGTGATAAATTAAGAGGTATACTTGCTAAATTTAATCTGATAAAATACAAAATACCCTATTAAACATTATTATACATGTATCACGCACTAGGCGAGTCCATTATTGCTTATGGCTTAAGCAGCTATGGGCGGACATTTCCAACACATCTAGATAATATACAACAGCTTCAACTACGTATTCTTAAAACAATCGTTCCACCGAAGATAAAGGAGCAATACAGTGATGACAATTACTATGGGCTATTTCACTTTTGTAAAACTTTACCAATTAGAGAGAAAGTCAACTTCTCTGTAATTGTAGAACACGCACATAACACTGGCATTCCGACAACAAGGCAGCACAATAAAAGAACACGATTAGCCTTAAAATTACATTACAATTTACCTCATTATAACAACCTTTACGGACGCCGTACGGTAAAATATATGATAACCTACCTATTAAATCAGTTACCCAGTGACATAAAAAATAAAATTAATTCCGTAAACAGAAAAATGACACTCAAAAAGTATTTTTTAAACAAGATAAAAACATAACATTAAATAAATAAAAATATACATAAAAAAAAAAAAGATGTATTAAACAATCGAATGATCCTGTTTAACGATGGACGAAGAGGCGCGCCTACCTGCACTTGGTATTTTACTAAACTTTAAATAAAAAAAATCAACTACCGTCGAAAGTCAGCCAATGTAGTTTGTTAAAAATATGTAACAGATTCTTGAGGGGTATATGTAATTTATACTTATGTTGTTACTTTTATTGTAAGTTAACCTTAATATAGCTTTTATTTAATTGTATAATTGTATAGTAATAACTCTGTTCTATTTAGCAATACTTACATATTATGACGGATGATGTAGATGTACTCAAAAACTTAAGCTAGTTTATGCTGCATCTCTTGTTAAATTAAATGTTAATTGTTTTGATAATAGTAATAAATAAAAAAAAAAACCAAGAATTTGAGATTGATTTATGAAGTCACAGATACATTTATATATCTTAATTGTTGCCTACCTACAAACGTAGGTTGAAAATACGTTGTGGAATTGGGAATTAAGTAACGTTTATTAAATCTGTTATAATTTCATGCATCGTCTATCCCATTTCATCATACCTTACCCGAAACGCCGGCGATGTTTCCAAGACTCAAGTGGGTGTTTATATTTATCACAGAATATTTGCGCTCGGTTGCCACATAAATTTTATATTTTTTTTAATATTAGTACTAATAGTACAATGATTAGTACCTCCGACATCCGAGAGTACGTATCCCGACAGGTATTCATCATTATTATTAATTGTCCCAGTTAATTAACACAATCCTCACAGGTTACGTTAATCGATCATTATGGCCTATGTATGGGAAACACCTTACAGGTCGTCATATGTATATTACAATATGCCACGTTGGTAATGTCTGGTTGTTCCAGCGGGCGAGTGGCACGGGCGCACGTTCTGGGCGGTGGTGGTGTGCGCGTCGGCAGCCGCGGTGGCGCTGCTGGCCGCGCTCGTCTGCTGGATAGCACGCCGCAGAAACTCGCTCGCTCACAAACTTGGTAACTATACATATTGGTATACTTAATAATCTCCAATACATACAATGATAAATTGGATAATTCTTACTCCATAGCATACTATTAGAGTATTTTTCGTTGTAAAGAAAGAAAACGACTCTTTTCTTTGCTTCTGCCACATATTTTATCGATTGTGGGTAGTCTAAATTCTGGTGAAGCCGGTTAAATTATGGCGAAATGTATTTTAGTATGGTTATGATACGTGTGGGTTGATGACAGGTGGTAAGCGTGGCCCGGACAAGGCGCTGGTGTTCCAACCTCCCCGACGAGCGACGGCGGTGCGCTCGCCCGGCTCGGCCACGCACTACCTGCGCAAGTCGCCCTCGCCCACTGCGCCCGCGCCGCCCGCCGCCACCTCGCCGCCGCAGCCGCAGCCGCAGCCCCAGCCGGCGCCCCCGCAGAACCCGGTCAGTATACATCTATTACGGGGCCCATTGAAAAGCTTCCTTTATGCATATTTCGCCATAAAGTGATTTTACAGTCTGTGTTTGACATCAATGTACGATTTGTTACAGCTGCCCTTATCGATATTATGGAGTCACCAAAAAGTACTTCCCACAATAGTATTATGTTTCCAGCCTGATGTCTGACTTCAATTCAAAGTAGGATTTGCAATCCCAGTTTTCGATACCAATATAGAAATCGAGCCTAGTTGCAAAATTAATCATGTTTCAAGAGCTGCGTTTACATTTGTAATTTTCGCAAAATATTCCCTTCTACTTGTTCAATATGGGTGTCACTAACGATTTGGCTCCGTTTTTCTGTCATTCCTGTCTGATATCGACCATTTCCGGGAGATCATTTTCACATTAAATACGAATTAACATTAAATATAACGTCACGTCCTATGTTCACAATTTGATTAGTTAAAATCATCTAAGACGCTCTTCCTACAATATTATTTGTCTGTTAGTCATCGACGAGCAACAGTCCGAACACGCCGACTGCGCCGACCGAGCCGGCCCCGCTCAGCAAGGAGCTCGCCGATGCTCACGCCACCGAGAAGACTAAGCCCGCTGAGCCTGACACCAACGACGGACGGCTCGGAGACCTGCACTTCAAGTTGCGGTGAGTATATTATTATAATGACTGACACATTTCTTGTGCTCAGTTTAAGAAAATTTTTTTTGTAGATTAAATAGAGTTAAAAAGTATGAGTGTTTGGAGGGTGATTTATATTGTGTATAATTACTACATGACTTCCTCGGTGGCGTAGTTGTATTGCGTATGCGTTACGAGTACGATTTGCGCGCTGAGGTCCTGGGTTCGAATCCTGGGTCGGGCCAAAAACATTGTGACTGGGTTTTTCCATCTTAAAAAAAATACTCAGTCGCAGCTCGGAGTCAGGAAGTTGGCGGTGTGATACCCCCGTGACCCGTGCCTCGGAAAGCACGTAAAGCCGTTGGTCCTGCGCCTGATCTCTCTCCGGTCATGTCGGATTGCCGTCTCACCGGACTATGAGAGTGAAGGAATAGTGGTGCGTGCACTTGTGTATTGCGCACACACTTGTGCACTATAATATCTCCTGCGCACCTGGCTGATCTCCGTTGAGATTGACCGCCGTGGCCGAAATCGGCTAGGAAGGAATTATTATTATTATAACTACTACGCTGGCCTATGCACCAAAATATTTCTCAGCTGTACTGTAAAACGACGCGATGGATGGATTGAATTACCGTGATTATTTTTCCGACCCAAATATCGACCAATAGAATTGCACCATTCGACGTCACATGGTACAACCTACATGGTATTATACTGACAATTTTTTTTGAATATTTTCTCTGGTCGTTACTATATAATAAGAAACAATTTTTTTTGAATATTTTCTCTGGTCGTTACTATATATTATGAAATTCTTATTTGTTGACTGTTCATTTCATCTCATGGTGCAATTCTATTGGCCGACATTTGGGACGGAAAAATAATCCCCCGAATACCACACGAGCTTCAAAATTATCTGGCATTTCCCTCAAGGTTCCCTGCAAACAAATGAAGTCGTCAAGTTTTTCAGGAAAAATCACTCGCGCTTCGCGCTCGTGATTTTTTAACCTGAAAACTCCTTCATTTGTTTGCAACGAACCTATCGGAAAATACCCGATAATTTTGAAGCTCTTGTGGTATTATATGTGATTATTTTTCCGACCCAAATATCGACCAATAGAATTGCACCATTCGACGTCACGTGGTACAACCTACATGGTATTATACTGACAATTTTTTTTGAATATTTTCTCTGGTCGTTACTATATAATAAGAAACAATTTTTTTTGAATATTTTCTCTGGTCGTTACTATATATTATGAAATTCTTATTTGTTGACTGTTCATTTCATCTCATGTTGCAATTCTATTGGCCGACATTTGGGACGGAAAAATAATCCCCCGAATACCACACGAGCTTCAAAATTATCTGGCATTTCCCTCAAGGTTCCCTGCAAACAAATGAAGTCGTCAAGTTTTTCAGGAAAAATCACTCGCGCTTCGCGCTCGTGATTTTTTAACCTGAAAACTCCTTCATTTGTTTGCAACGAACCTATCGGAAAATACCCGATAATTTTGAAGCTCTTGTGGTATTATATGTGAAAATTTTTCATTAGGTACCAACGTTTACACAGAAAATATTTAGGTTACATGGCTTTCACGAGTCGTTGGTGGATATTATGTGCTCGTCACTTTTTGATGTGAAACATCTATAGCCGCACGTAAAACCGATTTCTGGCGTGGCGATGCATGCCGTGGCGACGCGTCGCCACGCTATATGATGATATTTTATTTTACTAATATGAACCTTAAATACAATGCGTAGAAGCTATAATTCTTGAAACGAGTATATTTTTATTTATTTTATTTATTAAAGTCATTAAAACCATTTCTTACTAATCTAATATGAACCTTAAATACATTGCGTAGAAGCTATTTCCCCAGCGTTGACACGGCACGAGTACAAAAGAATCGAACGTAACATTCTTTTTTCAAATTTGGATTTATTCTACTTTGGTTGTGATAACCATTGCATTTCTAACATTTATCAATAACAAGACAAAGCGTGCGTTGCTCGCGTTTAAAAATCTACTTTATGTGGTAAGCGTAAGATCGAATTTGTGTTTAGTCAATCAAAATTTGTGATAAAAAATGCTATGCAATAGCTTTACCGCGGCAGTCTCCGAGTGCCACACGATTTATTTATTTTTTTCTATTTAACGAAAATAAATGTTTATTTAAATCAACAATACAAAAATCCGTCATTATTTTTTGGAAAAAAATTGTAATATTTTATTTTTACTTTATGCCATATTTAGTTCCTGTCGTAATCTGTTCTTTTATGCATATTAATTTTACAAAATAATTTCGATGTTTCACATCTGCCAGGCATCCCGTGACGGCTCACAATTTTTTTATCATAGAAAGTATTCCTGTATTAAAACAACTTAATATGCTGTCATCGCAAACAATTCAGATCAGCCCAAATGCTGAAATCCCAGCCAAGCAAAGCCATCCCTATAATTCGATCTATTATGTAATAAAGACCTGAGTGTCTGGTACATTAGGGTCGTATTTAACACATACGGTTACGCAACCAATAATTGCAAAAGGGGATTAGGCCGACGCGATAACGTTGAGGTCGCTGGCTAATTACTGAATTAAGCCGACCAGTAGCTACTTATCATTCCTTCGTACTGATTATCGGTGACATGGCTTCAGGCTACATTTTATGTTTGTGCCTTTTAGCTAGATTAAACTTTGAACGTCGGCGTAACAAGAAAAGTTCTTAAGTGCGATTTTACAAGTTCTGCATTAAAGTAAAGAACTTTATGATGTAATTAAGGTACAGATTAATAGACTTACCGAATATTGTAATACTTAAACTAATAGACTCATATCTTAGGCGAAGAATCCAAATAATGCGAGATAAAATAAAATATTTTGACAACACAATTTGTATCAAGAACCCGTTGTGTTCGTTAACTCTGGAAATGTTTCCTAACATCATTAATACAAATAACAGTCCATAATATTACATAGCAGGCAGCCTCTCATCGTATTGCCATAGTACTGCATGAATGCGAATTTCATTTCTCTCCTGCCCGTCTGCAGCTTTTCACACAAAACTGGAAAATTCTATGAATGTTGCTATAAAATGGAATTCCACGTAGAATCTAGTTTCAGCGTTCCAATCGGGTCCAGTGACTTTTCATAAAAGCGTAGTGCGAAAATAAAATTGTATTTGAAGTGGATCTGAACGTAACTCAAATTAAATGGATCGGACGTGAAGTATTACAAAGGAAAGTTATAGATTTGCCAACTGTCGCTAGATAGAAGTACTCTTGACCTATTGAATTGAATATATTTACTTTTATTTGGACGCATAAAATAATAAAATGCATTAGTTCAGCGAATTTTTAGAATCTTATTAGGTACCTATACAGTATACATGCATCCGTATTTCCATCAACAACAAAAGGGAAACCGAGGATTTTAAAGACTGTTTTAAGGACACTAATAATTTATGGAGCGGCTAGATACAGGTCCTGAACCAGTTCCTTATTCAGAGTCTCTCTTCTTCATAAGATTGATGTTACAAGCTGACGTAGAACTGAGTTTAGGTACTCTCGCTCCGAGTTTTCTCATTAATATTAAGGTTTCATTATTATTAAGTATTCGCTACTGAAATTAAATTAATCGAGAAGTTTATTTGAAAATGTTGATGAAAATATTTTCATTCAGTTTAATTTATTTTATTTGATTAGGAAAATGTAAGCTATTGGATGTAATATAAATAGAGAAGTGACTGAAATATAGAGTTCATCAGTTGATGTTATTTTATTTCATCTATTACAAGATGAATAAATTTCATAGAACGAGTCTTTGTAACGTATTTTACTACGTCAATCTTCAATAGAAGCCATTTGTAAGCATTGTGTTCAAGTAATTGATATTGAGTTTCCCTTCATTGTCGCGTAATATTACGTAATGCTTTTTTTATAATTTAATAACCAGTTTTTTGCTCACGGCTCCGCTCGCGTATAAAGTTTCCCGGGAATAAAAAGTAGCTTATGTCCTTTTCAGGGTCATAGGCTATCTGCATACCAAATTTCATCGAAATCCGATCAGTAGTTTCGGAGATATGCAGTAACAAACAGAAAAACAGACAGAAAAGAGTTATAAAAATCGCTGATTTGTGTTCCATTAGTCTTCTTTAGTCACCTCCTTTCTTTTTTATCACATTACTTTCAATGTACAGACAAACCGTGATCTACTGCTTTATAATAGTGCTTTATAATTATCAGCTACAACTTTTCTTCATAGTGTTTAGCTTCTTCAGCGCACTAATTCACAATTTTGAAGTAGCTTTGGCGCCATGTAATAAAGCTATCGTATTTCGCGTTTTCCTCCCCAACTTTATATTTTATGAGCGAAATCCCCAAGGGCTTGCTGGAGAGCGTTATTCTATCTCTTAATGTTGTCTATGGGTATAAATTCTGTCCCCTTTTTAATTTGTTTATTGTCTTTTCGTATTCGACATGATTTCATTTACTAAATAACTCCAGTGTTGGCCACAATAATCGTATCAAATGAAAATGACTGAATTTTTACAGATGCTTTCTAAATTAAACACGTAAAACTAGATAGAGATGCAAGGTGACCGCTATATTATGCCTTGAACAATTTCGGCCCAACACCGCCGTGATTAGACGTTGTGTTGGTTTTATTTGAATATTAGACGTTATTAAATATTGTTTGACTGAAAGTATTAAATAATGCAAGTGATAAGAAAATGAACACGATTCACGATCCACTAGTGACGCCCATTAGAATATAAGAGTCTGATATATATCGCAACTTTAGGACGAAAACGACACAATTAAAAAAATCGAAAATTGAGTTATCGTCATAAAATTACTTAAAACGAAATTTTCAATACAACAATAGTTCAAACACCGCCATATTCAAGCGGGAAAAGGATAAAACTATTATATCGGTCCCTTTTTTATTATATTTTCATAAAAAGGGACCAGTTTTAAGTAATTTTATGATGATAACCCAATTTTTGATATTTTTGAATTGCGTCGTTTTCGTCCTAATGGTACGATATAATGACCACTACAACCAACTAACAATTTATTGATAATAACTATTTATATCGATCGTAGCATAGTCGGTGACGTCATAGCCGGGAAACCCGACGCAAAATCGATATCTGCCGCGAACTCTTTGTCTAGCGGGTCCTCATTACACGATCCAACTGATTGGGGCCGATATCGAATTGGCTCAGGATCGGGTGCCCGAACAGTTTGGTTTTCGTGCTAGGCACAGTTGCGTAAATCAGGTGCTCCGCATCACGGAGCACGTTTACGACAAATTCAAGATAGGCATGCCCACCGGTGCTCTCTTCTTCGATATTGAAAAAGCATTCGACAGGGTGTGGCACAACGGCTTGCTTTACAAGCTGTACACTCTCAACGTGCCCACTCAACTCGTGCACATCATACGAGATTTTTTGTCGAATCGCGGTTTCAAATATCGCGTGGAGGGTACTCTCTCTTCCCGTCAAGCCATCACGGCTGGAGTCCCGCAAGGCTCCGCCCTCTCACCTTTTCTTTTCTCGCTGTACACCAGCGATATCCCTAAACCAAAAAACGCCCATCTGGCGCTCTTTGCCGATGACACCGCAATCTACGCCTCACGTAGAGACCCCGACAATGTGGTGCGCACTTTGCAGGCCGCCGCCGACAAGCTCAGTGAGTGGTTCCGCAAATGGCGAATCACCGTCAATCCCACAAAGAGCCAGGCTATCCTGTTCACTTTGAAAAGGAGAGTCCATGTGCCTCACAACTCAGTCCGCATGTCCAACCAGGTAATCCCCTGGACGGACAAAGCCAAATATTTAGGAGTGACCCTTGATCAGAAGTTGACCTTCATCCCACACGTAAATGCGGTACGCGTGCGAGCCGCATTCGCGATGAGCCAATTGCATTGGCTCATAAATAGGAAAAGCAAAATGTCCATCCGCAACAAGATTAGGATCTTTACCACGTGTATTAGACCGATCATGACATATGCGTCGCCCGTGTTCGCCCATATACCGCCTGCTCGTCTTAAGCGTATGCAGGTATTGCAAAACATTTTTCTTCGACACGCTCTTGGTGCCCCGTGGTACGTTCGCAATCGCAACCTCCACGTGGATACTAACATGCCGACCATCAGGCATTTCATGCAAATGACCAGCAAACGCTACTTCGACCGGGCGGTTAAACACCCAAATACGTTAGTCCGCAAAGCGTCAATATACACTCCATTAGACCGCGCCAAATGGAGACGGCCGCGTTCAGTCCTAACCGATCCAGAGGACGATATCACTCTGGCCATTCGCAGTAAGAACGAGTTCCTAAAACTCCTACACTCCACACGACCGCAGTTCCGTCCTCGCCGCCGAGGACCTCGCCGCGTTCCCCGTCGCCCTCCCGACCCTCCTAACAGTTCCGGCCCGCGTGCCGACGAAATAAATGGATAGGATTAGGTTAAACACCAACCTTCCCCACTAATCGTTGATGTCTCATCCTCTCCCAGTGACCGTCCTGAGCCGAGGTTCGTAACCCGTTAGTGGGTTGCCCTCAGCATGGTTACTTAAATCAAGGGTTGCGAGCGCCTAAAGCGTTCACCCGAAAGTCCGGTGTGGCCAGAAAAGCCGACTCGCGTCAGGCTACTGGCCGGTAGGGCCAACAAAAAAAAAAAAAAAAAAAGGATCGGGTTTATGCAATTACGTAACCATTACTATTTGTGTTAATGAGCTGAATGTTACACTTGTTACATAAAATTTACCCCATAAGTTTTTGTATTGAAAATGTATGATTTGGGGTAATTTTATTTATATCCGTAATATCAGTATTATTGAGTATGCTGTGGTAGTATATAGTTTGTAAGAGGTTTGGTACTTGTGTAAAGTTTTAATAATAAACTAATACCGTCTATTATGTAAAGGTTAAATAAAGACAGACGATAATATTATTCAACTAAGTATTACTACATTGCTTAATTTACAAATTCTATCGTTGTAGCTCTTTCATAGACATTTAAGCTGTACCTTATTACTTTTAAAAGCACCATCTTGTTATATTCACATATATTAATCTGATACAGATGTAGAACACTGAATTATTAAGAGTGTTTCTAGGTGGCAATGTAGCGCACAAGGTAAAGCCGTCGGGACACACGCAGCAATAAATATCATTTAGATGCCTTTATACGTGGGTACATTTAATGTAAAATGTTCTTATTTTTATAATCCTCGATGTTACGTGTACAATATACGAATTTTATCTGCAAATATTTTTTTCATGTAGTATATATTTTATAAAAATCATGAATTTAAATTAAAAAAAAAACATTATAGCTATCGATTTAAATTCTTTGATGATATATTATTATAAAAGGCAACCTACTGCTACGTATATATCAACATAACTTAAAAAATAAACTAACAAAGCGTCGTTTTAGGAGCAATTTAAAAAATAATAACATTTTCGACCTTTTGCATAGCTCCGGTAAGGGTATCGTTACCTGAAGGTATGTAACATCGTCTAAGCCGCTTTACTGTTATTTGATAACAAGCCAACAATAACGGCTAACTGCGGTACTATAGGTTCGCTTTAGTACACACTGTATATTTTTATTACTTCGTCAGACGTGATGTTTTCCAGTTGTTTTTGTGATACCGCGTTATAGTTTCTAGAATATTCTTTAATTCCATACTTAAGAAGATAATGCACATAACAGAGTACAATTTTAAATATTTTTTTGTATATGAATGTATACTTTCAAGTAGTTTGAGTCTTGTGTTGGTTTATAAAATCGAGCCCTAATACATGTGCTGCAGAATAGGCTTTTAAAAGTTGGATTGTAAAACGTGGTTTTTACTGTCACGTCACTGTATTGTTGAGTATAATAATTTAACTGATCTACAAAAAGGCAATAGTTCATATTTTCATTTTCACAAACCAATATAGACAGCTATGAAATGAAACAATTCAGTGATCATGTACAATAAAGGTCCGGTGCTTCGGTAACCGATACACTGACGTAAACAGTTTACTGCGACATTGAACCAGCCGTAAACGCGAACCATCCGCCAGCTGATAATAAAAATGTATAACGCTGACGGTAATTAGATATTATAGTCTAAACAACTTTTAAATGCCGGATTCCTCTGGCGGTCGGAATTTGAGAAATATTAATACTAAGATGCTTCCGTACAAAGAGATACAACTTTTTATTGTTCAAATCCGATTATTAATTAACAAAAAATAAAACCGACTTCAAAACCACTACAAACCAAAAAATAATTTAACATTGTATATGTATATTTGGAGTCTGTGCCTAATTTAAATTGAACATTGTTTTCGAATATTTGTTCGTTTATTTGCTTAGCTTAGCTAGCAATTTAAATTAGACACCGACTCCAAAGATACGTATATAAAGTTAAATTATTTTTTGGTTTGTAGTGGTTAAGAAGTCTGTTTTTTTTTGTAATTTTTTTGTTATTTTTGGTATACTGCCCAGATATATGATTGCAGCATTCGCGTGTCATCTACCGTTAGTTATTGAAGAGTTCCATTGTCTATCTTCGAAGGTCTTCATCAGATCCTAATAAATTATATACGAAAACCTTTCCTGAAAAATATACATTTAAATAACGAAAACCCCATGCAAATCGGATTTTGAGAAAATCGCGGACATACAAACTTCCATACCAAACCTCCTTTTTTTAAGTTTGTTAAAAAGTGTGTTCAAATATAAATATCTGGCATTATATTTGTTGTAGGTACATACATAATTCCACAGGCAACGTATAAATAAGTAGGCCTAAAATTTGGCTCAGGAACCATTCAAGCTCTATTTAAAAGTTCCTAGTTGCTGTTTGGAAGCCAAGTCGGCTCACATTTTCATTGAGGGTTGTTATTGAGCCATTGCCGTAGACTTTAATTAAAATATAATGTCATGTAATGTTGTGAAATTTTATTCGAGTCTGGAAACGTAATTAGCCTAGATTGGACGGATTAAACAACGTCACCGGACGAGACGCCTCACGCCGCTCGAAGCGTACAACTAGATTGAAAATACGCTAATTGAAATCAGTAAATTCAAATTAAGCTGTTGGAAAATTTTAAGAACATTATTTAGCTCCCGTCTAAATTTAGGATGAACATCTGCTTTTGTTTTACAGTTGTGCAAGAAAAAGTCCAAATGAAATATGCATATTATCTTGAAATTGCTTTCAGCCCGAAAAGTAAGAATATGAGACGCAGAAATGTTTCAATTAAATTAGATTAGATAAGAAATACTTTTTTCGTAAAACAAAATTGATCATATATTTTAACAGAAATGGAACGAGTATCTCCCAATTCTAACCTAATTTCAAGGTGCCCGACGGATTGGTCATAAAACCTCCCTACAGTTTTCTATTTCACCGCTGGAACCCTCATTTATTGCGTAGCTACATATAGTCCACCCACGCGTTAGTCGCCACAGCAAAAGTATCTTCGGATTTTCTGAGATCTACTTCTACACGACACTCTTTAATACTTAAGGAGGTCAAACAAAGTTCACGCTGTTATGTAGTACCAGTGTTTTTTTTATCGAAACCTGCTGTATGTTTATTACTTGGAACGTTTGAATTAAAGTTGTTTCCCCTTACTTTGATTTATATCTTTATGAAAATCATCATCATCAGCCACATGAAGTCCACTGCTGAACATAGGCCTATGAAAATATAAAAATCAATATTATGGAATGTATATTGATGAAAATCTCTACAAAATCTTGAGACACAGGTGGTCTTTACGTCACAATCTTCTAAATAGCCCATCTAAAAGCAATTGCGTTCACGTGCCGAAGTTAATTTTGGGGGTTCGACCGTAAGATTTATTATTTTAATTTAAACCATTCAGGGTTGTGATACGGGATAAATCTAGCTGCTGTTTGAGGATTAAGTCGGGTAATACTGCCATATAGGCTGTATTAGCCCGACCTTGTCTACGTGTACTTAGGCACAGACGTCCGCAGCGGGCTCTTTATTTATATTTATTTTCTTATAGACAGGGTTGTTTATATATTATTTTTGGGTTCAGTAATAGCAAATTGACTGATGTGGGTTATATTTACATAGGTCATGAATTTGCGTGAAGGTCATAAATTACAGTAAGGTTTATAACCAGTATTTAGTAGCAACAAATAATTCAGTAATAACATTGTTAAATTATATGAAAATGTTGAGGAAAATGCCTGTGCAGCCTTGTTTTGGCACAACAATCTATATAGGAATTTATTGGTTAAACAGTCGCAAGCCGACGCGACGAGGGGTCTGTCTGCGAAATATAATAATATAGGAAGGTTGTCTGTGTCACCCTCCACCGCATACTCGGCCCGATACACGCTATTACCTAATGATAATTACGCCCTTTGATAATCGGACCTGATTACAATCACAAGAATGGATTTTACATTAATGTACTTATTCCATGCGATTATAATTATATTATAATATGTAAGTTGGTCTTTGGAAATGTTTCGTACAAGGCTTCTTTAAATCAATTTTTATATTTTTCTGCGTAAAGTAAAAAGGTTTTACCGAAAACTTTTTATTGGAGATCTTTTTAAAGTGTAAACCAAAGTCGAATGCGAAATTAGAGTTTGGAAGCTTAGGTGAAAAAAAACTTCGGTTTGTTAGAATATTTTTTCGTGAAAATATATAATATCTTTCTATGTATTTTTGTGGTATGTACTACCAGTTTGCAATATATATTCTGAAGCAAAAATTATCACGGTAAAATTATAAGAACCTGGGGGAAATGTTTCACGTTTCAACAAAAGGAAAGCTTTCAGCAGTTTTCTCCCCAACGTCAAATATTTGAGAACTTTGAAGCAAAGTGACGTAAAAGTGCTAGCACGACAAATGTGCCCGTTTTGTTGATGACTGACGTCATTCGCCGATATACTATTTATATAGCGTCGAACAACTTATTGATTATATCGAACGGCTTTGTCAATTATGGATTTCAATGGAATTTTGGAGGGTTATTTGAATGGTGCCTCTGCTCTCCTCTCTATACTGCCTCGGTGGCGTAGTTGTATTACGGTACGACTGCAAGGCTGAGGTCTCGGGTTCGATCCCCGGGTCGGGCAAAGTGATATTGGATTTTTCTATTCAGTATCAGCCCGGAGTCTGGAATTTGTGCCCGGTATGGCGATAGGCTCGCCCCCTATCACATCATGGGACGGAATACGCTTGGCGAAAAGTGGGTGCACTAGTTGCGCCTCTGCCTACCCCTTCGGGGATAAAAGGCGTGAGCATGCGTATTTGAATACGGAACTAGGACGGGAAAATTAATATGACGTGCAGCGATGGACATTAATTTGATGATTTGATGTCGGCTTGATGTAATTTATATGTTTTGGAAAATGGAACGCAGTAGGTATTTAGACTAAACTATTATGTTTAGTCTGATTTTATTGTTGTATTGAAAACTATTTTATTGAAGTATATTGTAATTTTGTAGCCACGATTTATTTATTGATCTACCGTCATTTTGCAGTCAGAGGGCGCGCTAGATCACTATACCACAGACACCACAGTATACAGTAGATAGCTTTACTTTGACTATACTAAAATACAAAGAGATTTACCACACCACCGAACATCCGTCACATTACACATAATATGAACGTTTGAATGCAGAATATGCAAATGAATGAAAAATATGCAGTAAACTTTAATGGTTTGATTTTCTATTCTGGTGTGTTTAAATTAATCTGTGTACTGGATTAGACAGATTCGATTGGTAGTTTACGTCTAGTGGCTTTTATCTTTACAAATCCGACGTATGCGCCTTTGCTTCACCGGTTACCCTCGCCTACTATTTCTGGAAGAAAAAAATCGCTGATAAGTCCTAACATCCTAGAAACAAACATATTATTGTATTCTGTACATAAATAGTTAGATAAATAATGAGTCCATTATTGTCACCAGCTATGAGAATGAGAAGAACGCATTGGTGGTATCGGTGGTGTCGTGCCAGGGGCTGCCAGGTCGCGAGCCGGCCGGCCCGGACCCCTACGTCAAGCTGCAGCTGCTGCCGGACAAACAGCACAAGGTTAAGACCAGGTAAAGATATAGTTTAATGTAGAAACGAGCAGACAGTTTGACAAATTACCTTTTTGTTAGGTACTAGTAATAATTATATAAGAGATTTCTATTTATTGAGAGATTTTTTAGATCCCCGAAGATTCTCTTCCCTTAAAATTTTCCCTTCCTCATGTTGAAAGCTCGACCATGACCCCATAATTTCTCTCCCAATGTTGACCAATCTTAAAAATTAAATAACGGTAGGTAAACAAACTGTTGAAATATTATAGGTACGTAAGTATAATTTTAGTTAGATACCTTTGTCTATAATACAAAAATAAACAACCACCTTTAGCCTAGGATTTCCGTAGTTATTGATCTCGGTGTTCTTGCAGGGTGGTGCGTAAGACCCGGTGCCCGGTTTACGACGAAGACTTCACGTTCTACGGCCTCGCGCCCCACCAGCTTACCGGCATCACGCTGCATTTCGTCGTGCTTAGCTTTGACAGGTACACATCAATCACTAACCAAATGGGCACAAAAATTGCTAATCTATAAATAACCATATGCAGAATGCTTTAATGATTCTGATTCTAAAACACCTATATACACACTCACACTTACAAATCAAACATAACTGCTAACTCTAAAAATAATGATATGCAAAATGGTTTCTGATTCTAAAATGAATTTATTATACGATTTCATCATACACAAAAATATATCTTCTAGAAATGCTTTAATATTATGATCTTTAAGAGGACATTGAATCCGCGTGATCAGATTTGTGTAACTATTGCAATATCATTATCATCCATAACATGCACAGTCCTAAATTGCTGAGAATAGGCCTGTCACATACCATGCTCATCATCTCATATCATGATACCAGGTTATATAATTCTCGATTGATTGATACTCTCCGTTTCCAGATACTCTCGCGACGAGATAATCGGCGAGGTGGTGTCGCCGCTGTCCAACCTGCAACTGCATAGCGGCGAGGCCATGGCGCTGTGCCGCGAGATACAACCGCGCAGCCTCAAGGTAACCTCGCGTGAATATTCGATGTTGCCATGCTTTTATTGTGGACTAATTTATTTTATGATCAATTTATTTTATTTAGAAACTATAAACTAAGCGCTACATTGTGCTGAAATACTTGATTTAAGTAAGTGGAAATAATAACTGACGGATTCTAGAAGAGATTTTGGTATTTGATAAAATTTCACAACTTTGACTCGAGATCGAATATAGAGCCGGGTTTAGCTTAGTAAGAAACTTGCAGAAGTTATCTTCCACCAGCATTTTTTTGCGTGTATTCAACAAACTGAATTCTGCACGTTTTGAAGCTTGCATATATTTATTGTAATATTGCCGCCGCGCTAGTGGAATCGCATCCATAAGTTCTGGCGCAATAAATTGCTGGAAGAACTTGCTTGTCTAAACTTAGCTTAACACTAGAGATAGCTAATAGCTTCCGTACCGGTGCAGATGCGCAGCGTGGGTCGCGGCGAGGTGCTGGTGTCGCTGTGCTGGCAGCCGGCCGCCGCGCGCCTCACTGTCGTGCTGCTCAAGGCGCGCAACCTGCCCAAGATGGACGTCACTGGACTAGCCGACCCGTTAGTATTATGATTGTTTTCTTTTGTTTGGATAGGCATGGGGCAGGCGCTCCGAAGTTAACTTTGTTTAAATACTCTAACTTGTCAGCAAATAGCAATGTAAGATCATCTAGACTGAAGGGTTCCTCAGGACGAATCGTAATAAAAAACATTCTTGCCCAAAATATTACTTTCGTGCTTTAGCGATCTAGCAATTATAGATAGTCACTTACTTACTACACTATTCACTTACTATGAAATAAACATCACAGAGTTCGGAAAATTTAAGTTTTAAACATCTCAAAGACTCAATAAGTAAAATGATACTGACCTAAAAATAATTAATAATGATCTGCACCACATAATTATCGGTACTCTATAACAGATACGTGAAAATGTACCTGCTGTACAACGGGCAGCGTATTGCCAAGAAGAAGACGCACGTGAAGAAGCGCACGCTGAACCCGGTGTTCAACGAATCGTTCGTGTTCGAGGTGCCGGCCGCGCCCAACGCCGCGCTCGATCACGTCTCGCTCGAGCTGCTTGTGCTAGACTGGGACCGCGTCACCAAGAATGAGGTACGCATCATCATCATCAGCTAGAAAATGTCCACTGATGAACATAGGTCTTATGATTGACCCCCAATGATTTACACACAGCATTAAATAATATTCATCCTTAATCTTATAGCCCAAAATTTAACACAGCTTTATAACAACCCTTAACCTTTCCTGGACCCTTGCTTGACAACACGAGTCTTCAACCCATTACTGAGTGGGTAGTTAGTACTTAGTAGTAGCTCTTCGCCTTTTTGCCGGCTGCATTTCATGTCTTGAATAACATTAGAAAGCACACGGAGAACTGCAGTATATTGTGCTATTAAGATTTTAAAGGGGTTCGCTGACACATTACTGCCTGGTCAGAGTGGTATTGTACCTGTTTGTAGGCAGCTGAGATGAGAACATCAAACGAACAGTCACGTCACTAATTAATAGAAAAGTGGAATATTGTGTAATAATAGAAGCGTGTGGTCATGGCACAGGTGATCGGTCGGCTGGAGCTGGGCGCGAACGGCACGGGCAGCGCGCGCCACCACTGGCGCGAGGTGCAGGCCGCGCCGCGCCGACAGATCGCGGACTGGCACAAGCTCAAGGAGTGAACCGCCACACAACACCACACAACACCACACCCGCGCACCAAACACCACACACACTCGCTCATACATTCCACACATAGTACCCGATTGAAGATTCATATATACATTCCGGAAATTAGTGTACCCAAGTCACCCAATGATATAATCAGCTTGAAGCAAAAATACTGATTTGAATTCGCGGGAAATCAATGTTGCCAAATGCATGTATTTTCTCTGAGACACTATTAACACTGTTATTCACGAAATTGATATATCTATATACACTTTAGAGTCCATGTTCACATTTCATTCCGTAGAGCATTTTATCATTTCCAGTATATTGTTTCTATATTGTTTATCACTGATTACTGTAGCACGGTTCACGGATACGAGTAGGGTGGCAAAGCCAAAGTCCAGACACAGGTATGAAAGTGTTAATTTAGCGTTAATTTGTAATTATATTAATAAAATAATGATATTTTATTGTAGATAGACGAAATTATCATGTTGTTTTACTAATTCGGTGTTATTTCATGCGTTCATCTTATTTAAGATAATTTAATGGAATACGCACAGTTAATTCCCTTGTGTACTCCTGTATCATGTAGTTTATGGAAATAAACTCGATTTAGAATAGAAACGAGATAACCGCTTGTTTCTAGCATCCCGGCTTTGTAAAATGCTTTCAAAAGCAAATAAAACACATTAAACATGAATTGATGTGTTTTATGTGTTGTTTTGTATGTGTTGCCCCCGCTGGACTGATAAGATTTATGTATGCATGGCAAACAACTACTAACTCTTATAATGAGATATCAATAAACAATTAATTTGTGAGATGAGATCGACTTTTAATTATTACGTTGTTTCTATCATGGCATGCTAAAAACTTTTAAGATCAAAAATAGTTACCAAATACTTAGTAGAGTTCAGTAGACTCTGCATTGCGTGGATTTTATCGTTTATTTGGACATTTTATCTCGTCTATACGTTACTTTTCTGCCTGTAGGTATAAATGCATGAGTGTGCTCTTCTATTTTAATATCATTATAAAAAGAATTAGTTCAAGTTACGGGTACCTCATAAAACTAGCAAATCATTTACATACCTCACCATAAAGACCTAATCGCAGTACTTTTGACTTTAAATATCTATTCTAAGTATTAAATAATCACAAATTCGGTAACTGCGTAAAAAGTAGAAAAAAAAACTTTGAAAACTAAGAATTTATGAGTGCTTAACGCCTGACGATTGTTCTTGGGCTTGACAACATCAGGGTGGAGACCAAACTACAGTGTAGAGATATATAAACATCTTTTGGCGTTAAACGCACAATAAAACGAAATATATCTAGACGTAAATTATAATCGAAATTTGAGATTTTAAGATTCATTCATCTACGTAGCGTAACAAATTTGTTCACGCTAAAAAAATACAAACACACGAATTGAGAACCTCCTACTTTTATGGAAGTCTCTTAATAAAAAGAAAATTTATTTGTTTAAGTAAGTGAAACGAATTTTGAGTTCCTGCCCGGAAATATTTATGCGTGAACAAAATTGATTTAGTTTGATACTCATTACTTATAATATGTATAGTTTATAGGTTAGAGAAATAAATCTATTTTATACTAACGATAGGTGTTACCTTTGGATCTAGAGTTAAATGTACAAGCTCATGACAAAGGCTTTGAGCTTATAGTCACGTGTACCTAGTGTCGCATGTATCACTGAACGAGTAGAGGCGCTTTCACTGTTGATCTCACTCATTAGATTATTTCGATGTTTGTTTATGATGATCTAGCCCACATACGCTCCGTTGGAAGTATGATAAATTTAAAGAGTTTTAATCAACTATTTCGCGACGAGATTCAAAATGTATGTAAATCTAAAATTTCTCAGGGCTTATGTCTAATAATTTAACTGAACTATGTAATGCCGTGAAATAGCGCTCTATTCTTAGTGTACAATAAATCCAAGTTGTAGCGCGTTTAATTTATTATATATGTCGCTTGATTCATTGAAACATAACATAATTATAATATTTAAAACTATATTATTATAAGAATCCAAACTCCATACTTAAACATTCCAAACCCGATGATGTAAATATAGTAGCTTAGACATCCATTAAGCTTTCATTCTAATTGTTAATATAGGATTTAAATTAAGTATCTTTAGGTCCATCCGTATCCAATTGTCAAAGTATTTTGGTGCCAAAAATTGGAAAATAAAGGAATTCATGGTGTCAAAATACGACAATTTGTGCGCTTGGACCTTTTATCGTATGTATTATGTAATGTTTCCGTTTCAAAAAAACTCATGTGTTTTGTATTTCTTAAATGTTAATGAGTGTTGTAAAAGCAACCACAATATAATTCTCTCGAAATTACCATTACGACAGTGATCTGTATCAAACCGAGGCACATTGGGGACTAGTTTCATGCTCGACACTTCATCGACTCAATCTTCTTTGGTAAAACATACATTCTAATAACATCGATTTTTAAGTGAGGCATTGTCGAGGTGTATTTCTTCTTATGATCTGCAGATATAGTCTTCAATGAGTTTGCAGCAGAAATTCTATTTTTTTATTGATATTAAGTATAATGTCTTTTATAGCCATTGGTCAGCTATGTGTTTCGGTTAGAGACGACGGAAACACACAATGTAACAGGCATAGCACTTGTAGACTACATCCACATCGCATAACAGATTTGTATACTAAAGAGATTAGTGAATAAATTATTGACTGGTGCTTTCACAATGATTGTTCGTTTTATTTTGTATCCCATTCCCTCTTCCTATTCATGTTTATATAGGATGTGACAGAATGAGGGTATCAACAGCCAACAATATTATTGGAATAATGATAAAGAATTAATTCAATTATCTTTTATAAATTTACGAATGTGCATCGAATTATACTCTCTTTATGGTGGTTATTATCGATACTCTTGTTCTTTTTTTTATTGCATTAAATGACGAGACGAGCATGCCGTTCGCCTGATGGTAAGCGATACGACCACCCATAAACAGTAGTTATGCAACACATGTTATAAGAATCAATATTCAAGGAGTTAATAAACAAACTATAATTACTCTTTAGAGGAAAATATTCTGGAGCTGAACTATATGTATGTATATTTCGCAAAACGTAGACCTAATCATCTTGGTCAGACTAGAAACTAGAAACCTCTTTATCAAGACAAAGAAACAATATTCGAAAGGCATTATACTGCCCATTTGCATTTGTCGTGTCTACTTCTTACCTCCAATACCTATCCGATTGGTTCGGCGGTACATAATAGTTGTTTATCAGCTAAGGCACCTAAACCAATATCAATATCGTGGATATACGTTGTGTTCTCAGTGAATATCGAAATCGAACTGATGGTAGGTCTCTCATATGTAAGAGTCCGTCTGGGTGGGGACTACCGCAATGTCTACTTCTATCGCCAAGCAGCAGTGTACATGCACTGTTGTGTTTCCAGTGTAACTACTGGACATAATGAATTTAACATCTTATGTCTCAAGATGGCGAGCGCAGTGGAATGCCACACAGTACTTTGTAACTCAAGGTGCTGGATGGTGTTGCTACTGTTTATGGGTGGTTGTATCGCTTGCCGTCAGGCGACGGTATGCTGGTCTCGCCATTCAATGCAGTAAAAAAAAAAGAATATTTGCAAAAAAAATTGCTAAAACGATTGTGCGGCCAGGGGCGGAGGCCAAAACATCTTTTTACAATTTTTGATGCCAACGTTACATTTGTATGAGGATGACATATCCTAGCAAGACTTATCGATACGATATGTAATTTCCTCAGACCAATAACTAAAGCAATTGGTCTGAGGTAATTTCCATACAATTTTCTGGTTTTAACAGCGTAAACTATTGTAGAAAGCCGTGTTGTCTATGGCCCCTGTAGTTGATCCACGTCGCAGAATTCGCAAATTTTGTTATCAGTTCTATACTAATATTATAAAGAGAAAGATCTGTATTATTCTATGTTTGTAACGAATAATCTCAAAAACTCCAGTCCTGATTTCAAAAATTCTTTCACCATTAGAATGCTACAGTAGCCCTGAGTACTTTATATCCCGTAAAATTTCAAACCGGGACTTTTATCCCGGATTTTGTTTCTCGCGAGTGGAGCTGTCACGGCCAAACCACTGAACAGATTTCGATAAAATTTGGTAGAGAGATAGTTTAAGACCCTGGGAATGAACTAGGCTGCTTCTTATCCCGGAAAAATATAAACCGGGACTTTTACCCCGGATTTTACCACTTTACCGCGGTACCACTCGCCAACTTATGGGAACGAAAATTCAGACAAAAAATCTTAATACGTAAAATATACAGTACGATTCATAAACTAGGGTTGAAATATAAAAGATCTCGAATCAAAGACAGTTTATGTAAGTAAATTTAGGAAATCTCAGGATAATTTTTTAATAGAAACACAAAAACTCTTTACGAATTGTATATTTGATATCAAATCTTACACGTAACACGGCTTAACAAAAAATTATACAATCAGCTTAGTTTATATATTGTGTAGACAATCTTATACGAGACTCGTTCAAACTCCTAGTGTCATGTCGGTGCACTGTGCTCGGCGTAAGGGCTAATAAACAATCCATTATGGGTCTAATATTTAATTCTGCACATTTTGTACATACGTAATTGTGTTACAGTAATATTTATCGATATACCTTCACAGCACTAGGCCAGCGTGGTGGACTAAGGCCTAAACCCTCTCAGTTGTAGAGGAGGCTCGCGCTCAGCAGTGGGTAGTATGATACAGGGTTGGTATTATTATTATTCTCTATACCTTCACAGAAACTGTTTTGGTTGTGTTCATATAATTGTTCAATACCCCTGACAAATATTATGGTAGTATGTTTTAATATTTATATTATTTCATTACATTAGTAGGTACTTTTGATAGGTGCCTAACATATCTGTATATTTGTAAAAACCATATGATCTGCTAGTCGCAACATGACTGAAATATCGTCTTACGTTAAACATTGTTTAAAATCATTCAGCTTAAATAGAGAGCATTAACGTACTCTGACAATTTAGAAATCCATATAATTCTCAACACTTTTTTTTCATTACAAAATAAAAATTTATTAAGAGCCCAGAACAGTTTTCAATTTATTATAAAGTTACAAATTGAAAGCTAGTGCAAAATTTTACACGCATTTAAATGTTACCTTCCAATCGACCACATACCACCATTGTATCACTAACATATAAAATCAAATTAAAATGTCACATTTAATATATCATTTCTACAAGTACATTATTCACTGAGACCACTCAAAGAGAACTATGAGCTTCAAATTATTATTAAGGCCAAATAATTTTTAAAATTTGCGAATTTGTTTCTGTAAATGTATTCAAAATTTTTGTATACTTCCGTGTGATTTTACCGTATTAAATTATTTGCAATAAAAAAAACAATTAAAATATATACAGAGTGTTCCATGAAAGGGGTTTTATATTTCAGTGAGATTAATTTTAATTTACTAGTGAAGGTGAAAAATGACTCTGTGGGCTTAGAATGTGACACGAAGACGAAACTCGTAAAACGATGTCGTTTAATTTTGATGTTTGTGATTGATCGAGAGACCAATACGTCAGTCTCTCAACCAATCCCAATAAGACGAAACGGAGACGTGACGTGTTTTTTTGTCACATTCTAAGCCCACAGGTCACACGTTTGAGCGAATAAACTGTGTAATTTGTATTACAATATCCATATAAATGATTTTTTATCAGCTTCAATACGATTATTGATATATTGATTATTAGTTGAGGTTAAATTTGCATTTTTCATTTTCACCAGAAGTTATAAACCATTCTCTTTTGATGCAATTTTTGAACCCAATTTTATCAAACGACTGTATACAAATGAATTACATATGAATAAAGAGAAATATAAAAAACTATTTTCATACATACAAAATCGCAAATAACTTATTATCTGGCCTTTTATAACACAATTACTAACATTTAACATCAATTTAAATTTTAACATACATTACATCCAGAAATTAATATCTCTCAGAGAGTCGCTAGTCGTTCAGAAATCAACATTTATTAACATTTAACATTCATATTGTCTTTTTAATACATTCCCTACTTGGACGTTTCTTTGATTTTATCTAGCTACGTAGTTTATACCGGCTATAGACATATATCCAAGTGTATAAGTTACATTACACTGACATTCATACATTCAACATCCAACGTTAACATTTTTATTTAAGAACACGCATTAGCTTTCACATTAAACATGTTATTTATAAACTGACTACAAAAAAAAATATTTTAAATAATACAGAAACACTCTTAATGACGTTTTTCGTAAAATTTAGTAAATGTTATACCACAAGACAAGAAGTGATCAGTGGGCTTAGAATGTGACACAAAGACGCAACTCGCAAAACGGTATCGTTTATTTTTGATGTTTGTGATTGATCGAGAGACCAATACGTCAGTTACGTGTTAGTCTCTCAACCAATCCCAATAAGACGAAACGGAGTCGTGACGTGTTTTTTGTCACATTTTAAGCCCACAGTACTGCACTTATCACCTATAACTTTGTATGACGTTGGATGACGTTTACATTTGGTCCATAGCCGGCAACCACAAACACAAATACTAAACAGTGACACAATTAGGCAAGAGTTAGAAATGTGCGTATCTAATAGTGAGGATTTCTCGCACACATACAATACACATCTTAAAAACAATTAATAACTACCTTTTATTGCTAATACAAAATGAAGATATGAATTATAGTTCAGATATGTTCGAACTGTTATAATAAGAGTTTTTGGTCCGAAATTTTGTATAATTTTGATATACATTGGTGTAGATTAAAATTTTGAGATAAACAGTGGGGCCTAGAGGCGTCAGTTACCAATCGGTACGAAATACTTGACGTTGTGTGTTCTATGCCAGTCACATGTAATCGATTGTATAAATCGATATAATTTCATTTATATATTTGTAGTTTGAGATATGTTCGTTTTACTGTTCAGTTGGAATACATTTTGGTACAATTTATATTATAAAATCGTCTACTTACGTTAAAAGTGAATTGAAGAAACTACGTGAATGAAACTCAGCAGTGACGTTGCTTTAATGACAATATGAAAGATGTGATGTAGAAACATGATTTTTAAATGTCATCTAGATGTATTTACATAAAATAATTGCAAATAAATATAAACATGAGCCAATAAGTCAGTGTTTAACCGTCACAAAAATTCATAGAATGGAATTCATCGGTAATAGGCCGTGTATTATGACAAAGTATAAATGAATGATCTATACACCATTTTGATTCACTGTTATGATTTGTAAAGATGTCATACTGCGCATTACCGTATGATGTTGGTGAATGGAAAGCTCGTACGTTGTATACTATAACGGTAACTTCGTCTCACAATAAATTATAACTAAACCTTTCGAATACAATCACTTAAATTATATTTACAAATTATTAAATGCATTAATATTATTATTTTTAAAATAATTCTTAATTAAAATTGAATACGAAACCAGGCAAGATCAACGCATCGACATAGTCAGATCTGTAGATATTCTGGCGTATAGGCAAGTAATAAACAATGTCTTAGAGTGGGTTAAAATTCATATAGTTTTTAAAATTAATCAAATGATGTTAGTTCAGTACTGAGAATCAACCCAATAATTTAACGAATAAAGAGAGCATATTTGTAAATAATAATAAAACATAATTAATAAAATCAAATTTAGAACAGAAACTTAATCCGATAGAGATCTTTATTCAGAATTATTGATGTCATTAAAATAAATCACGTCTCGCCAAATGAAATGAGTATTCGATAAACTCTTATCACAAATGAGACCAGAGAGCAAAGCGAAGTGTTAACCGGACTGGTATAAATAAACGTGTTTAGTGGCATAAGGGCGCAAGCGACATCGAAATCCCACCACCGCGAGACCGACTTCAACAATCAGAGATTATATTATAATAGACAGAAAAATCTTTAGACGCAAGAATTATAAAGGATCTTGGAAGAAATACCTAAGGAAAGATATCAGTGACGTCCACGACGAAATGGAACTAAGAGATAAAGAGAATCATAGCGTTTACGAAGATAAATCAATTTAATACCATTCAGATCGTATTGGTACTATTCAAAGTCGGTCTGCGAATGGAGCATGTACAAAATGTATATTTACAAAACCTATCAATATATATAAAAATCAAATCTCCATTTGTGGAGATAACGATATTGTTGCGTGTGATGCCGGAGCTGTCGTAGTCGTCGCGAGCGATGCCGCAATGGTAGCATTAGAAGTTGAGCCTATTCGAATAGTTTCGTTTGATCGCACGGCTATTCAAACATTCGAATTTTAAATATGAAATCCAAAATGTTCGATTCCAGTACTCGATTCATGACTCGAATTAAATTAAATTATGAATTAACTATTGTATCTGCGTTTGAATATGACATAAATAATTATGATTCTTCTAACGTTATACCACAGTGAACATTGTCAAATGAGCCTCATAAGAACACTCCATAGACAGCGTTCATTAAGGAAGTCAATCTAATCCAACTATTCGAATACTCACTGAGGGGCCATTGGGCATATCGCAAGCGACCAAGTTACGATGGTAGGCAAACCTTTGGTAGTGGTAGGACGGCTCATGTCTGGCGAGCTGGTGGGATTATAGCAGGCCTCGGTCCAGCTCCTTGCGCAGCATCCTGGACAGTTTGAGCACGTCTTCGTCCACCTGGCCAGCGAAGAGGGAGTCTAATAGCTCCCCTCGAGAGGCCAGAGCGAAGACCCCCGCCAGGCGAGACACGGATTTGTCTGATAGGTGCCTTTCGACCACAGCCCTGGTAAAAGAAAATGTTAAATTTAAGAATTCATGCTTGTTGGTCTTATCTATAAGATTAGATTGACACTATATTTTGCTGGAGGTTAAGACTTCGTCAACGCCGGCTCAATAAAAAATTCTGTTCTGGATTGTAAGTAGCCAATATTTTATTTCAATGTATGAGTATTACTTATCCAAAGTTTTACTGAAGGTAGGCGAAATAATGGTAAGTATTAATTATTTCCAACTATTCCCGTACAGCCAGAGGAAAAAACGCAAAGCCACAGAAATGGTCAGAATACCGAAGCGATTATATAGCCCCTGGTCGCTGGTACAGTAAACAACTTACTTGAGCGACTGATGGGACTCGCGCAGGGCATCCTGCAGGAAGCCGCGGTCGTACGAGAACTCTACCTCGCAGAACGACACCACTGCCATCAAAACGTTCTGTAATATTATTAAAAGCATTTCAATGAAACGATTCTTAGTATATTCAGGATTTTAATTAATTAATTTAGTCTTTAGATTAGATTGAATGTAGTGATGCGCCGCGCAATGTTGCGAATGATAGGGCCCAACGGAATAATTCGCGATGTCACTATCCGATGTAGCAAGCCATCACATTTTTACCAACTCTCAAAGAACACATCGTTTGCCGCTAGTCAAAAATATTTCCACCAATTGCTAGTCAAAAATATTCTACTCACCAACTGCTCAACATTCCAGTGTCATTAACCTAGTAAACTGCAATAAAACCTACCTGGAACTTGGACCTGAACGAGGCGAGCGCGCGATCATCAGCGGCTGAGAGCTGTCCGTGCCGCCGCAGCACACCCAGCTTCACCGCCGACTTGATCACGTGCTTCACCAGCTTCTCGGCCTCGCGCTTCTCCACGCGCTCGCGCAGCACCACCAGGAACTGGAGAATAATGAAGAAAAGCTTTAATATAATTTGTCCAACAATGAGAAACGTTCTGAGATGGCAGTAAAATACAAGTATTGTACTTAATTTATTTAATATCATGAATTACAAAGGACTTTTGATACCACATATTAGAGCAGCTATTTATTTTCAAAAACGAACTTTAAAGAGTTTTTGTATTCTGGAAAATGAAAAACACAATTATGAAATGATAGTGTCTTGGCAGCGTTAAGGAAAGGATATTAAATGTTAAGAAAGATCTTCAGTAAAGAAAAAGCGATTATAAGGTATAGAATCACAGTTTTCAGAGAAATCAGTGTACATACATAAAAAAAATACAAACACACGAATTGAGAACGTCCTGCTTTTTTGGAAGTCGGTTAAAAATATAACTCTTACTTCGATTCTGAGTACTCAATTTTATTACGTACAAGTAAAACAATTTATCTTATTAATTAGTTATTCCCACTAACTAAAGAAACTAATTTGTTTATTACTAGAAAGATAATTAAAGAAACGGGAAGCAGTTGTGAGGATGTAAACGATACTCGAGAAAATTTATTATTCCTGTCTTTAAATAGCACTAGAACGTTGAAAAGCATAACGCTCCATCCATACTAGATGTGGCTACTTTAATTTGGGCTCATTAGTCGAGAACAAAAGATACATGAGTTTTTTATTGTTAATTGTTAATGTTTTTTACTGGTGGTCTCTCATAATATGTAAGAGTCGGTCTGGGTGCCAGTGTAACTACTGGATATTATGTGACTTAACATCTATATCGAGCGCAGTGGAATGCCACACAGTACTTTGTAACTCAAGGTGCTAGATGGTGTTAGTACTGTTTATGGGTGGTCGTATCGCTTACCATCAGGCGAACGGCATTCTCGTATCGTCATTCAATGCCATAAAAAAATCGACGAAGTGTTGACAAGACAATAGGATATGGTAATATTGTCGCTGGGTAATATAGACTTTAATACTACCACTGTAATGTATACTGTGATGTTTTACGCTACACAAATAAGTGTAACTATAAAATTTTGCTATAGACAATGGTCCCACGCTGACTTCATTTAGTGACCGAGAAACTTGTAACCAAATATTGTAACTGAAGTGAAACAGTTCCTGAGTTGAGGTTTAAGATCTCCCAGCTTTAGAGTACATAAAATAACCTGGTAGTATAGTTGCCACGGAAGTGATGAGTTTCGCAAAGTTTATTCTCCTTGCGGCTATAATACATATTGGTTGCAACTAGTTGCGGAACTAGTGATGAAATGAGTCAAGAATTTCTTAGATCATCTTCAATTTTTTGTAATTTTTAATAAATAGAACACGAAGACCGCAGCTTACGACGTTCAAGAACTGATTATGCAAAAAAAAGTGTGTGTGCACTTATGTACACGCGTTAGAAGTTATACTTCTTTGGCGTAACAAGATAAAAATATTTTTAAATAACGCGCCAAAAGAAGTATAACTTCAATATCTTTCGCCTTATTCTACGTTCAAAATTCAAAACTAAAATGTTGACTATAGCCAACTATAGCTAACTTCAGGATGTCAGTTTTTCGTGACGGTGTGCGCGCGCATCGTAAAAATTTACTCTCATCATTTTTCCCTAATGCGCCAAAAGAAGTATAACTTCAAAAATATTTACATTTGCAATGTGTTCACGATGAATGTCAATTCTGGAAATGAAGAAATATTCTTTAGCAGGTGGACATTATCAAATTTCTATCCACAAGACCTTTCTGTACCTTCTGATAAAGAAGATTTTTCTTTACAATACCTGGTCAAGCAGCTTGGCGGCGTGTTCATCGAGGATGAGCGCCCGAGCGCTGGCGGCCCCTCCGACCCTCGAGAGGAACTTCTTCTGCGCGCGCAGGGAGATGTCGCGAGCGCACCACGCGCCGCCCTCCGTCGCTGTAAACAGTTAAACGTATCATAAGAAAGCTGTTAAAGGAAAATCTGATATAGAGTATGAGTATAATTTATCAGGTATGAGGTTGGTAACATACATAAAAGCGATGGTCAATTTCATTATAATTTAATTAAATGTTTGTAAAGTCTTTGACATCCTAAAACCGGAATACCATCAATTTAAACCAATTAATTAAAGTCCGTTATAGGCAATACTTTTACTTTTGACTGCCTCGGTGAGGTAGTTGTATTGCGTACGCGTTACGAGTACGATTTGCGCGCTGAAGTCCTGGGTTCGAATCCTGGGTCGGGCCAAAAACATTGTGTCTGGGTTTTTCCATCTTAAAAATTACTCAATCGCAGCTCGGAGTCAGAAAGTTGGCAGTGTGATACCCCCGTGCCTCGGAAAGCACGTAAAGCCGTTGGTCCTGCGCCTGATCTCTCTCCCGTCATGTCGGATTGCCGTCTCACCGAACAATGAAAGTGAAGGACCAGTGAGTGCACTTGTGTATTGCGCATATACTTGTGCACTATAATATCTCCTGCGCACCTGGTGGATCTCCGTTGAGATTGGCCGCCGTGGCCGAAATCGGCTAGGAAGGGATTATTACTTTTGAGCTCACCTTCTCGAAAACTATCAATTCTGGTGACATCTACCTACCCCTAAAAAAACACGTGAACGTGTATTTTTAAACCCCTAAGAACAAACAGCTTTCCTTAAGGCAACAAAAGTAACACCATTACGTGCTTCCAGAGACCCGAGGCGTCTTAAGTAATCACTAGGTACATCCAAAGGGAGTTACTTAAGTCTACATAGCCGACAGTTTACGCTAGGCAACACATCGAGTATTAAGGCCAGGGAGACCACTTACGGCGTGCAAACAATCAATGTACACAATGGACAATTAAGTATGTTATCAAACTTGATGACAATTTAATCGTAGTTAACCAATAAACGATCCCTCTAGTTTTAATCCATAGTGAAAATTGACCAATCAAGCAAAGTTTATTTTTACATGCAAACAAATCATCACCAGCCAAATGAAGTCCACTGCTGAACATAGGCCTCCTCTAAAGATTTCCAGAAGGAGCTATCAAGAGACCTGCATCCAGCTTGTTCCTTTATCCAGTCAGCTCTACACTTTGCAGATGGACGTCCAAACAAATGACTTATTTTGATGGGTTTATCGGAATCAGATTAAATGTTAACATTTGGATCGCTTATTGAAAACAACCGGAACGTCATTTTATCAAATCACTTTCCCCTTTAAATATTCAAAAATCATAAAATATTTATTGATAAAGTGCTTAATGTATTTATTGCTCATAAATAGCTAAAGGAGCCTTCATGCCGATGAGTGTGTTAAAAGAGATGTATGAACGAACTCGGAAGTGAGTTAACAGTTAAATTTTTAATTAATATTGATTGCAGAACTGATACTTCAACTACCAAATACGCCGTAGCTGGTAGAGAATCGAACTACCCCAAGTACGTGATCTCCAATGATATGAAAAACATTTCATTCAACTCTACAAAAATAATACGCACACTTTGCTATAATAAAATCTTGAAGAACCAATAAAAAGCATATAGCAAAATGCTGACATCCTTTTTATGTGCAATCTAAAGGATAACTAGGGTCTAGGGCATACATTTTAAATATGTCCAGGAAAAACTTAAGTTATTTTACCTCACTATGTCCAACGAGTCGATTTTTAATATAACCCATATGATTACTTAGGTAGCGTAGCGTGGTGGACTAAAGCCTAACCCCTCTAAGTAGTAGAGGAGGCCCGTGCTCAGCAGTGGGCAGTATATAATACAGGGCTGGTATGGTATGGGACTACTTAGGTTATTTTCCCTCACTATGTCCAACGAGTCAATTTTTAATATAGCCCATGTGACAATCACATTTTGACCCGATTCAACTATTTCAATAATGACATAAAAGCACAGTACCGTAGATTTATTTATGACGCAAGTCCTTGATGACATCGTCTTTTAAATACCAATATTTATTGCTACACATACTCAACTTGTATTATGGTACGACTGCAAGGCTGAGGTCTCGGGTTCGATCCCCGGGTCGGGCAAAGTGATATTGGATTTTTCTATTCAGTATCAGCCCGGAGTCTGGAATTTGTGCCCGATATGGCGATAGGCTCGCCCCCTATCAAATCATGGGACGGAATACGCTTGGCGAAAAGTGGGTGCACTAGTTGCGCCTCTGCCTACCCCTCCGGGGATAAAAGGCGTGAGCATGCGTACATACTCAATATGACCGTGAACAATTATTGTCAGCAATGAGCATACGATGTACCAATGTTAGTGGAGCGTCCCGCCGTTCCGAACAATTACAAGGTACAAATTACCTTTGTATTACGCATCTCTCGCATACATGGGTTACCATACCATTCGTATTCAAAGGTATGTTTTAAAAACTCATTATTTAGTACCGATTTTATTGAAATGCGATGAGATTTAAGGTGCATCAATTCTTATATTCTTAGAACTCTATTTTATTTTTATTGTCAAGCAAGTTGATAGTATGGATATTTAGAAGTAAATGCAACCTCGAAAGGTTTTGAATTAAATTTTTCATAAGTAGATAAAATAAGCCAAAATGTCAGTCCTGGATTGACATATTGGCCCATTTCCATCCCAAAAATTAAAAACTAGGAATTGTAGGTTTAATCTAAAATTCTAACCAAGACAGTTTATATATATTTGGATAGAGCTCCTAAAAACTAGCCTTTTACAATAAATCGGGGTCTAAAAATATTTTTGTAATGGATCCAATATCCATATTTAGGCCCGTTCATATCCCTAAAGTTTGACCCTGGTTAGATTTTGAGGCCCAGCACCCATACAAAAAGCGGACATCTCCTTTATTATAGAATACACCTAATCATATCAAAAGTAAAGACAGGTTTGTAATTTATGAACGTTCTACCTAGTTCTTCTAATCGGCATTGAATTTTGAAACGCCATAATATTATTATCATTTCTTCATCAAATATTTCTCAAGCTCAGTTTTTCTTATTTCTGTAAGCAATAAGCATCGAACCAGAATATCCCGTAGTAGCCAACTCATCGCAATCAGCAGGAAGATTGCAGGGAGTGAAATACTATCACGAATTACCATACGCATACGAATGAAGGCTAACGTGTTCAGCAAACGACACCGATGATTCATCAATAAGCACCGGACTTGATAACAAGTATAATTAAACAACAAACAGGTTTGCTTTGTACCGAATTTACAGTTTTTGAACTGTCTAACTATTAAACAAATAATGAAATATTACATATATGGCTTCCACAAATATTACTTGGAATGGAACAAATTTCTGTCGTTTGTGATCATTTTGCCGCTCGATACTATCAAGATGAAGTTGTTTTCAGTGAATAAACTTACCCAAACCGTGTATATTATTTCATAAAACGTAAAAAATATGATTCTGTCTAACCAAAGACATTAAGCAGTTAACCATATAAACAAGTCAAAAGGCTTGCATAAGTTTACCTTCGTGAAAAACTCAAATTGATTATTACTTAAATATATGGGTTCTTATACTGCCGATTACAGAATTTTACTAATATTATAAATGTGAAAGTTTGTGAATACTTTTAGATGTTTGTTAGAAGTAAAAGCAGAAACAACTAAACGGATTTGGAAGAAATTTAGCACACGGGTAGATCATGTCTTAGATTACAACTTTTTATCCCGGTGACTTGCTTCCATGGGAAATAATGGAACTTTTTTATCTGATTCTTTAAGTAGATGGCGCTGGCGTCGTACTGTCTTTTAGGATCTTTTGTAGCGGGAAACGCATCACACGGGCAAAGCCGCGAGCAACACCTAGTTACATAATGACATAGCTATACGACGAATAAACTTTTTGGAATGTATGAACTTACTACAAAATTATATTGACAATTAATACAATCGACAAAAAAGTCATATCAAATAATTACCTTTACAAATTAAACACACATCAGAATCAGGATATGTAGTAGGACAACAAAGATCATTTGGTTAACTGGCGTGGAATCTGGCGTACGGTCATACCCATTATCGTCAATGAGCGGTGTGCACAATGAGTTAAGGAATCCAGTATTTCGCGCCGGCCACAATGCACAATTGTACAATTGAGATTATCTTAACAGTACAACATTGTTCTGTTAATGTATGTATTATACATAGCTATGTTGCTATTATATGCTGTTTGCAACGGATAAACCGCGTGGTTTTTACTTATCACACTTTTCTATAATTTAGACAATTTTAGATTCTTCTGGATGACATCAGTCTCATAATCGGTTTTCACGGTAGTTTGTGATTCTTTTTTAACTATTCCTGCCTCTAGGCTTATTATCATCTTCAACAGGTGTAGAGTTAAGAAGACTATCCTTTATACCCTTCATGGCTTTTTTGATAAGCAAATCACGGATATCATTGGAGATGTTAGATTTATTTGATTTCGTAGTCTGCGGTTTACTGATTATTGATAGTTGATACATCTTATAGTTCCAAATAATATAGTTTTAAAGACTGCGATAAGGGTGATTGGAAAATGAAGTTTCTAATAAATTAGCAGAGATTTTTATTTTTATACTTTAGCGGTCAAAATGAAGCCACGGCCAAGCAAAAGCAACTTAGTTGGAAGGCGAGCCCTGGGACTATGCTGGGAAATTACCATGTAGAAAGAAAGTGGTTTAAACACATTTTTCTTGAGTTTAACCACATATGCTTAGTGCCATAAAATATAATTTAGTAGCTGCGTGATTTTATCCGGCTTGCATCAAGCTTATCCTTCCCATTCAACCAGAGAAGTATCCTTGAGAATTTCATCAATACCTGATGATTATTTCATGAGCTATCCACAACAAGTTCAATGAAGATACCAGAGCACAATAGATGGAGAAAGTAGTAATGCAGTATCGGATAAAATACGAATGTGGTATTCAAGAGGTCACGTGCATTTTCCATTAGCTAAAGGTTCACCAAACTCATAAAGAACCGACTCCAATAATATTATTTCCTATTTTTGTAAAAGGCCGAAGCCATTAAGCAAAGTTTGTATATTTTACTCTTTTGGTTTACACAAACGTTTATGGCGCAATAAATGTATTTTAGGGTAGAGGAAAGGGTTAAGAAAACTTCAGAGCGTGATATAAGATTTTTAAAACCATTATAGAAACAGTGGTAGCAACCTCTTTCTTGTGTACTGCGACGAAAACCTTATTATCTTACATACGAACAACTATAATGCATTAGATACTTATGGAACTGTGCTGGATAACAACTAACTTTTCCTTCCACCTGTCCCTCGCAGCATCCGCGCAACACATGATGCAGAAACACTTTGGATACCCAATACCGGCTAAGTGTATTCAGAAACCAAACCCGAACTCGGAACATCTCGGTCAATGCAGCTCTCACAAAGCCCAAAAGACAATCCCATAATACCACAAAAAATACAAATTCTCAATAAAACACCGATGGAAAACTCACATTATACCTACATCCTGAACTGTTTCCCCACACGTAGATACAACAAACGAGTTTTGTCGCAAATTGATGAAGCGTAACAACATTGAGAGCATCGATGTTGCAAGGATATCCGGGAGAGGCGAGGCGTTCCGCGCTACACCGGGGACTAACTCGAAGGACATATATTATTCAGATACCGAGAAAAGCTGTCTCTTGCCCGTAAATATTTTATCGCAATCTAAACACACGTTCAACTATTCCTTGTAATGTAATCTCGGGATAAAAGACGATGCGGAGTATATTTTTACGAAAGACGGTAAATCTTATTAACGCTTTCATAGAAGAGAGTATTGCCTATGGATGGAGTAGTAATATACCTACGTCGGAGGCTAAACTTGAGATATTGAAATCTATTCTTAAGTCGAGATTTCCTATGTTTAGTCTTTGTTCCTGAAGAATATAGTTCTGGAATCTGGACTCATGATTCGTCGATATCAATAAATGGGCCAATATTAAAACTGCCGCCACCGTGTGTGCATCAATTAAATGCAAATAATGTTAAATCTATTGCAATGGGTAATCCAACAACTGTAAATTGGTTAGTCTCTGAAAATATTAATAATAATGATCATCTTCAACTGTTCTCAATTTTATGTATTCTCATATTTAAATACGCTTGCTACGGAACACTTAAAGAATCCTTAGTAATTGTAAATAATGGAAATCGGATCACGGCGAGGGATCTTACCGTCGAAGCATAATTGTGTTTCTAGAGGAAGGCAGCAAGACAAATGGTGAGCGGATATTACGCCTTTTGTTTTGTGTACAACTTCTCTATTGCGTTGTTTACTTAGACAGGTAGGCACTAGTTTATTGCCATCCCATCTATAACTCTATAAGCCAGGTTTTGCACGGCTTCACCAACGAGACCAGATTAACGGAAGCAATAAAATTTTGCTTAAGTTAATCTGGGATATGATCCATAATCCATATGTATGCCAAATTCTTCTGAAACCGCCTAGCGATTGCGGCGCTTACTTTTAACATTCACACGCTTTCTTATTTATACTATTATTAAGAAGAAAGATAAGATGATATTATCTAACTAGAACGGTTCTTTCATTTCATAATTCCAAATATACACACATTTATGAATCCAAAAGAGTACATCAATTCCAAAGTTCCGACGCTCCATTTTACATTATTTGATACTTTATACAAAATAAAAATATTTTAGCATTTTATTAACCGAAAACTGTACGGTAAGTTGATAAAATTCAACATGTGTCGCAGTGCCTCGCCGGAATATCAAACGGGTTTACTAACTGAAATTGAAACTCGCCCTCCCACGCACGTGAAAGATCATTATAGGTTAAAGACATTTCATATTTTCAATATGTTTGTTATTATACTAAGTACTATAAAATTTTAAATTATTCATTACTGTATTCAAAGATTTGCGGTCAATCATTGGCAATCTACACAGTATTTTACATTACCTTAAAACCTATTTATAGTAGTGTAAAATATTTTAATATTAATAAATCATATTTCATTGAGAATAGTAGTGAACACAGAAATTGTATTCACCTCTAGGTAATAGTGTTACAAAAGTACATGTAGTTGTATTTATTACATAGAATATTTTACATACATCGATTGCAAGTTCTGGGCGATGACAGAGACTTGATGAGATAGAAATGCACTTTCAGAACTTCAAGCGCATGTTATATTAATTATGAATAATAACACTGACAAGCACCGGTGCTCCGATGACAAACACATCTTCACATAAATAAGATCTTAGAGAATGGACTGCAGTGAATACGGACAGAAAAGTTTGAGATAAAGTAATCGTGCGGCCCGCACACATAGGGCGGTATTATTAAATCAATCTCAAGTTTGAGTTACATCTCAAGTATTGATAGTTCATTACATTATGTCTACTTGAGATGTAACTCAAACTTGCGATTGATTTATTAATACCACCCCTAGATAGTGCCTAGGCTACAACCAGTGAGAGACAGGTATTGACCGCATAGTCGGTTTGTTGTTTTCAACAAAGTAGTAAATTTTGTCAGGGTTCAGTCCATGTTTACGAGTAAGATTTACTTTTGTTTCTGACAGCTGCCTCTACTTCCGATCTCTCCACGGCTATATTGTGGCTTAAGACTAGCGACACCTATACTCAAATGTTGTATTAAGACTTACACTCCATTAACGAGTTATCTACTCTCGCTAGTATTATGATAAGTTTGTGATTTTTGTTTGATATTGTGTCCAAGGTCGGAGGTGAGACGGTTGATATCGATTTTCTGCACTAAAGTATCATTATCGGTTTGTTTTTAAGTAGTAGACGAGCTAACGCTTCTTAGGCTAATTTTGATGTTAGTTTTAACCTTTCATTGATAATGTGTAAATAAAAATGTGCAATAAAAAAATATTTAAAAAATAAAACGTAAATTAAACATACAATGATGTTATATTCAAAATCCTTAATATTCCCTCTTAGTACGAGACCTTTCATTAGTCAATAATGGTTTGTGGTAAGGTGAACCCTGGTTTGTGGTGGCAGAGTTTAAATTAAGACCGGTTTCCAATAAACATGTGCCACAAAGTTACAAATATAATGAATCATACGTATTTAAATAAAACAATTGCTGGTGTTTACTCAAATTTTAACGTTTTATTGCTAAATTGTTGGTAAATAGTTAATGTAAATAAGTACTTTACCTGTAAAATTTTGATTTTATATACTAAAATCATATATCAATCCAAGTGTCTAATTAGCTTTTGTATTTTTTATATATTATGGCTCGAAAACGAGTACCACTTTATTATTGATACGTATTTTCGAAACATAAAAACTCCATCAAAGATAGTATCTTGTAGGTACAAGGCAAAAACAATAAAATAACTGGTAACCTTATTTTTATCTAACTAGCGTCCTGCCCCGGCTTTGCACGGACAACACTAATTATAATCTATGACCAGATGCCGATGATGCCACTACCAATAGGCAATGACCACTACCACACTTCACAGGATCACCTGCTGGGCTAATCTGGAGGTTATCTAAAATTTCATTAAAATCGCTCCAACCGTTTTGGAGTCCAAAGTAAACGTACATAAACAATTTAGTTTTATATATATTTATATATTCCAATTATTATGTAAGTTGTAAAAGGAAAATTAGGTCAACAATAACGATGCAAATTGTAAACAATACGTATTCCTGCTAATTGTTTGCGTATTACGTATTCTGAAATATATTCACATTACCCCCGATACCCCCAGAACATAATATTTATTCCAGCATTGGGTAATGCCATTATATAAAAACATCGAATGTTGTATTGAGTAGACACAAGCGTTTGCTCGCGGCTCCCCGCCTGAAAAAGGTTTTCCGGGATAAAAGTCCTTTGTCCTTCCCAGGGTCTGAAACTATCTCCATACCAAATTTCATCGAAATCCATTCAGTGGTTCAGGCGTGATACTTTACTGTTACTTTCGTATTAAATATAAGTATGGATGATTCTAATCAATCAGCAATAATAATTCAAACAAAATGTTCTTAGTCACCTACGTAACAAAAAAGCAAGCACCTAAAAATGATATATCGCATGGAACAGGTACAGGTTTAGGTAATGGCAACTGATGACTCAATATTGCAATTCACCCGCGGCACGTTCAAAAACTGCCGCAAATGTTCCGCCGGAACTAACGGTATTGCCATATCGGGAAGAACCGAGCGCCTTCCAAACATTCACTGTTTTCAGTACTCACTGGTGAGTTAGGTTTTGTTTCATAATCGGTGTATACCTATTTATTATTGTTACCTTACATTATTATTGTTTATCAATATTTTGTCTATGAATTGTAGCGAAAAATGATAGATCTTTGAGAATATTACAATGCTTACTGCTAAGTTTAAACAGTTTAAGAATGCAAATAATGCCAATTCGGGTTTTTTAATACATCAATGCAATTCAGCCCAAAGTTAAACAAGCTCGGTGACAGAACCCACCTTCTTACTTAATCTCTACCAACCTACTGGTATTAGAATTCTCTGGCGATCAGCAGTTCCCATATCTACCTCTCGGATTTGAAGTCAGCGCTTTATGGGGTCAAGATCATCCTTTGGTATAATTAATATCCCGTGATCATTTTATTTAAGCTATGACCAAAACATTTCTGACTATCTTCAACAACATCAAAGGCTCTAAGCCAGCTGTGAATATAGTCGTTCTGTTTAAGTAGTATTTTAATAAATGTAAGTATAGTGTAACTAATCTAAAAGGTTTTAAGAGAGTGACATCTTTATCTTAAAATGTCAGCCATTGTACGAATGCCTGTCTGTGTACAAAAGACACCGGAACAAGCAAAAACTGCTACTGAAAGAGATTTACAACGTGTATTAACATCAGAAACTACTTAAAAGCTTGTACATCGGAACAAGATTGCTTTGTACGGTTCTATCGCGTGTGCCTGTGTCCTGGGCGGATGCCAAATCTACGACCTCACACAATGTCAACACCCCAAGGTCAATGCTCTTCACGACCTTCCATGATGGAGTTTTAAATATAAAGGTAATTCGGTTAAAGGACCAGTTAACGATTGAGTATTAAAATATGAGTACATGTTTTTTTTGTTTACTTTACAGACTTTATTTGTATAGAAACAATAACAAAATAGTGTTCATAAAATGAGTGTACGGCACTAGGTATAAATTTTTAGATACATGACATTAAAATAAGTAGATTATTAAAGGTCGCCTCGTAAACGGTCTTAATTAAGTTCATATTTTAATAACCTTAGCAATAAACCTTTCGAGCTTGAAATATTTATAATACTACACATGTTATGATTTCTAGATGCATGATTTTTATGGTTCCCTGATTTCAATATCTTAAATGTCACAGGACATAAAAAATACTTGAATGTATTATCACAATTTGACATACAATTTATACACTGCATTCCTTATCAACAAATTTGTATTAATTTTATTATTTTCAATTTTTTTTTTAAAGAATCAATGAAATAAAACAATGATTAGGTTAATCACAGATTAAACATATACTAGGCAAGTCCCATTTATAAGAAAAAAAGAACACACATTTTATTCTAACTTGTTTACTCGTAGTAAGCAGTAATTTCACAAAAGGCTAGGTGGCTGAAACACTTAGTCCGAAACGAGTTGGGGCTCACTAGGCTTTATTACAGCAGGTACGTGATCAAGTGTCGGCCCCACAATACGGCTCGGAAACACTTGAATAAAGCCGGCTTTACAAAAACTTGCTGCTTAGTCTTTTTAATTTCCCGAACACCTATTTAGTGAAGTCCTTCTCTTAGCTATTATATTTATATAAACTTATATTTTATAAGTTTTAAAGATAATTTATGAATAAATATTTTTAAATTATGATGAATCTGTTTGATGTCATGGCTTTTAACTCGTAAAGGATGTAAACGAAACCGTCAAAACAACTTAATAAATCTATCATATGATTGATAAAATTAATAATATACCTTTTCCTTGGGGTCATATCGCATTTTCCTATCTCAAAAGATAAAAAATAACTAAAATTGAAACCAATTGTTTAAAAATAAAACATTGTAAAATAAATTAATAAAAAACGAAACCAAGGTAGGTACTAGCAACTTCCTAATTAGATAACCCTAATTCCACGCTAATAACACGTGTTTATACGGGATATTATGAAAATTAACAAACGGGCAACCATCGCGCGTCGTATGCTAATTGGCAATGGTAGTAATAGCGCGTGCTAGCAATGATCAAACTTTTCTCATAATCACATTAGAAAATACATATTGACCTATCTCTTCAATATACTGACTAATCTGGGAAATGGCTATGGACAAACAATATATAAGGGCAGTTGAATTTTTTCCTATTAATGCATAATAATGGTAGTACTGCGACATTTAGCTGAATGAGAGGCCTATTGTTGGTGGCTGTTGCAATGTTTATTCTGTTTAATAATATAATATTTGTGTTTTTGTTTTCCACAATATTGTTCCAATAATAAACTTCTTTCTTTCGTTTGTATTTTAGGCTCTGTTTACATACCTCCTAACGCGCCATCTACATTGTATAGTGTATTTTTTGATTCAATTTGCGATAAGTTGACCTATTGTAACCTTAAATGTATTTTGTTTGGTGACTTCAATGTTGCTGGGATACGCTGGACAGCAGATGTCGGTGGCCTTTTCACCAATCCATCGGAATGCAGATCTCATATCGCTTCATCTTTAATTGACTTTATGTCCCACAATAACATGTATCAAATTAATCATATAGTAAACTCACATGACAAAATTTTAGATTTGGTATTAACAAATTTTATTGGCCCAGTTCTTACTGAAACAGTGAGTCCCATGTGCAACATGGATAGTCACCATCCCGCATTAGAAGTAAAAGTCGATGTTGCTGGTATCTCTCGCAATCCGAAATCTTTACAGCCTAAGCAATTTGCTGCTTATAATTATAGTAAAACTGATTACCTATCTGTTAATCAGTACTTAAGCAGCATTGATTGGCAGGATATACTAGACAAGTTCGACAATGTTGACGACATGGTTGCAGCATTTTATCGGCAATTGCAATTTGCTATTGAGCAAAACTGTCCCAAAACTAAGTCACGGCGACAGAGTTATCCCAAATGGTTCTCTGCTAGGCTAATTAAGATGATAAAAGAAAAAGATAAATGCAGATCGAAATATAGAAAGAGACATAATCCCAGAGATTTGCTAGAGTATGAGATATTGAGAGTGAGGGTCGATAGGAAGATCAGAAATGATTACAAAACTTACTTAGCATTAATTGAGGATCGTATTATTGGTAATCCTAATCTCTTGTGGTCTTTTATCAAAGACTCCAAAAAAGTGAAATCGCAATATCCTGCAATCATGCAACTGAATAATGTCACGGCCAACAACAATGCTGACATATGTAATCTATTCGCTGATCATTTTTCTTCCATATTTTTACCACCCTCTACTTGTAATGACTCAACTTATTCTCTCCCCTTCGGGCTACAAATATTGTCAGAGATATGTATATCTAGTAAATCTGTTTTTAAAACTCTCAAATCTCTCAAACCTAGCAGAAGTTGCGGCCCTGATGGTATACCACCATACTTTGTAAAATCCTGTGCGAAAAGCTTAGTTTATCCGTTAAAAATAATTTTTAATAAATCTCTTCAAACTTCAACTTTTCCCACTTACTGGAAGAAAGCTTTAGTTGTCCCGATTTACAAAAAGGGAGATAATAGTGTAATTAGTAATTATAGACCCATCTCTCTGTTGTGCGTATTCTCTAAAGTTTTTGAGTCTCTCATTTGCCCTATTTTGTCTTGGCACGTTAAAGAAATGATTGCTCCACTGCAACATGGTTTCGTGGCTCAGAAATCCACTACTACCAACTTAGTGTACTATGTCAATGACTTAGCTGCATCCATTGACTCTGGGCTGCAAACTGATGCAGTGTATACGGATTTTAGCAATGCTTTTGACAGAGTGGATCACTTAATATTAATGCAAAAGATGGAGCATAATTTTGGAATAACGGGGGGCTTACTCTTGTGGTTTCAATCCTACGTGTCTGAAAGATCCCAGGTAGTTGTAAAGGACGGCTATACTTCCAAAACATATTTTGCTACCTCTGGTGTACCTCAGGGTTCACATTTGGGTCCTATGTTGTTTATTTTGTTCATAAACGACATAGTTAAATTTGTGAACTATTCCAAATGCTTACTGTACGCTGACGATTTAAAGTTGTACCGCACTATTCGATCTCCTCAAGACTCGCACTTATTACAGGCCGATCTATCCAATGTTAAGAACTGGTGTACTCTGAATAATATGACCCTTAATGCCGGCAAATGTTATCACATAAAATTCACGAAAAAACGTAATCCCTATGATTCAGCGTACACATTAGATGGGATAAAATTAACAGAGGTTAGTAAAATAAGAGATTTGGGGGTAATTCTCGAAAGCCAACTAAACTTCAAAAGTCATATCGAGCACATAGCTCAAAGTAGTAATAAGATGCTCGGCTTTATCAAGAGAGTTGGTAGGAACTTTAAACAAGTCAATACCCAAAAAATACTTTACTTTTCTTTAGTTCGCAGCCGGCTCGAATACTGCAGTCAAGTATGGAATCCATGTTACCAAATCCACATTAACAGGCTTGAAAAAATACAAAGATCTTTCACAAGATTTCTGGTCTACAAAGCCAAATGTAATAATGATTCCAACATTTACCAACGTTCTCACTATGCTGATAGGTTGGAACACTTCAAAATGAATTCGTTGCAAGAGAGAAGATCGTATCTGGACGTGTCTTTTCTTCACAAAATTGTAAATGGTGCTGTATCGGAACCTTCACTTCTAGGAGAACTAAATTTTAATATCCCAAACCTCACCGGTAGACCTAACCGTATTAATAGGGCTACATTCCTTCTGTGTCGGTATAGATCCAATGTAGGAAAGTTTTCACCGCTCAACAGAATCCAGAGATCATACAATGACATCCAGAGTTCACTTTCTGTGGATGTATTCTCGAATTCGATTCTCAAGTTGAAGCGAAAAATGCTGCAATCATGATCGACGACTCCCACTTGTGGGTTTATTTTATGCATTGTGTCTTCTAGTCTTTGTGTTTATTTAAATTACAATAGATATTTATTATTTGTAGATTAATTTTCATTATTATTATTCTTATTATTATTGTAGTATTAATTTTATTTTATTTTTTTTAGTCCATTTTGTTATTAATTTAATGATAAATGTTTAATTATCTTCTACGAATGCTGTTTCACACCTGTAATTGGTGAGTAGACTAGTCTATTGTATTGAAACAAAATGACTTTATGTAACAAGTTTCAGTCTATTAACTGTTGGTGTGCCATTTGTGTAATAAATAAATAAATAAATATGGATTATGGACGTTCTCCATTGGATCTACATTGTTGTTTAGTACAAATACTTACCTTAAACAATAAACTTATATTAAGCTTAACACTTCAACTTCGTACAAGTGGTGTCCAAAGGGAAATTATAAAATCGCTAAATGTTTCATAAATTGTGTAACAGTGCCACTGATGTAGGATGAGTAAATATAATATACTGGTGGTAGCTCTCTCATTACGTAAGAGTCCGTCTGGGTGGGTACCACCGCAATGTCTATTTCTACCGCCAAGCAACAGTGTGCATGCACTGTTGTGTTTCGGTTTGAAGGACATTGTAGCCAGTATAACTACTGGACATAATGAGACTTAACATCTTATGTCTCAGGATGACGAGCGCAGTGGAATGCCACACAGTACATTGTAAGTCAAGGTTCTGGATGGTGTTGCTACTGTTTATGGGTGGTCGCATCGCTTACCATCAGGTGAACGGCATGCTCGTCTCCTCATTCAATGCAATAAAATATATATATATATATATATATATATATATATTTACATCCAGCAACGCATTTGGCTTCATGCACACTGTGCATCATTACGGCGTCCCCCAGTTCCACTTAAATTTTTTAGGATGTCTTTGTGAATATTGCTTAGTTTTTCGATTTTCTGCTTCATGGGATATTTTATTTTCCTGCAATTTTATTTGGGGCAATATTCTTTTTGCAGTCATGCCCAGACATTTTTGAACCCCGCTACATGGTCATAGATTTTTGGTTTCCTGGATATATTGATCATGATATACCTAATGCGTCGCCTATTTAACGTCCTCACAGGATGGTTGGTATTTGGGAGTGCGACGTTGCCAGCTTTGGGTTTACTTATCTCTTTCTTTTACTATCGCTTGTCGCATTGTCTGTTGTATACCGTTTCAACTTCAAATCTACTCGTAGGAGCTATACCTGAACGGATGCCCGATATTTATATATGTACCTACGAGTATCTTATCCTATCCTTCTAAAATTGTAAATATGAAAATCTTCTTTGTTGAACTGAGGATAGATGGATGGATTGATTGTTTTGTCTCTCTTTCACGCAATAACTACTGAACGGACTTTATTTATTTATTTCAACTTTGTATACAGTAAATGAATACAGTTGACTTATGACTTAATGCCTGAGGCATTCTCTAACAGTCAACCTTTGGGTGATGCAGAATTAGTAAGGTCGCCAGACTTCATGGGGAAGTGTTCATTTTGAGCGGCTGCTTGAGGGTGATACCCCTGGTGTTGCAAGCATCCGTAGGTGGTGAGAATCGCTTCCTATCAGGGGGGCCACATACCTGTCTGCCACGTTATCATATAGTTGTTGGACGTCCGTATATAGCTATTGGACGTCCGTATATAGCTATTGGACGTCCGTATATAGGTATTGGACGTCTGTATATAGCTATTGGACGTCCGTATATAACTATTGAATGTCCTTGTACAGCTATCGGACGTCTGTATATAGCTATTGGACGTCAGTATATAGCTATTTGACGTCCGTATATAACTATTAGACGTCCGTGTACAGCTATCGGACCTCCGCATATGACTATTTTATTTTTATTTTTAAGCTATTGCATAGCTTCTAATGCAGGCCTTGAGCGTGGAGACCGAATCCAGAAATTCCGTAACGAAAATAACCTGACATCTTTTTTATCTTACTAATATGAACCTTAAATACAATGCGTAGATGCTATAATTCTTGAAACGAGTATATTTTTATTTATTTTATTTATTAAAGTCATTAAAACCATTTCTTACTAATCTAATATGAACCTTAAATACATTGCGTAGAAGCTATTTCCCCAGCGTTGGCACGGCACGAGTACAAAAGAATCGAACGTAACATTATTTTTTCATATTTTGATTTATTCTACTTTGGTTGTGATGACCACTGCATTTCTGACATTTATCAATAACAAGACTAAACATGCGTTTCTCGCGTTAAAAAATCTACTTTATGTGGTAAGCGTAAGATCGAATTTGTGTTTATTCAATCAAAATTTGTGATAAAAAATGCTATGCAATAGCTTTACCGCGGCAGTCTCCGAGTGCCACACGTATTTTTTATTTTATTTATCCGGTATAAAAAACAACTGTACAATAAGTTTTATACAAATAAGATTACATATAGGAGATAATTGTACAACTAAATTCAAATATTTTAAAAAATACCACACTTATGGCAATAAATCTGATTATGACACCTTTTCTATGTTACGAAAAAGAGCTAAATTGCTCGAAAAAAAATGCTACATAGACTACATAAAAAAATCTGAGGAGGGTATAACAAAAAATCCAAAAGTATTCTGGTCCTTTATCAAACATTTTAACAAAAATTCCACTTCTTTCCCTTCATCCATGCACTACGAACAACAATCAGCAGATACCGGTGAACATGTATGTAATTTGTTTGCTCTATACTTTCAGTCAATGTTTCGTTCTCCAACTCATGTTAACCAACTAACACAGACGCCACGGCTGCCATGCAACAGTTATTGCTCTAACATTAATCACATAGACATAAACACGGACACCATTTTCAACCTTATTAAAGCCTTAGATATTTCAAAAGGTGCAGGGCCCGATCTTATATCACCTGTGTTTATCGTAAAGTGTTCTAAAACTTTGACCAAGCCTTAATCTATTTTATTTGAGCGATCGACGAAAGAAGGTGCTGTCCCAAAAATTTGGAAGTCGGCTTATATATCTCCCATTCACAAAAGTGGTAGTAAGAGCAATATAATGAACTACAGACCAATATCCAAATTATGTGTCTTTGCCAAGGTTCTTGAAGGAATTGTTCACACACAAGTATACAAGGTATTAGCCTCCTCCTTTATTTCCGAACAGCATGGCTTCCTAAAAAATAGGTCTACAACATCGAATATACTTACATTTGTTGATTTCATTACCCAAAATATGGATGCTGGTGGCCAAGTTGATGCGATATTTACTGACTACAGTAAAGCTTTTGATCGAATTGACCACCACATGCTGCTGCAAAAACTCCTAATGGCAGGTATACATGGTAATCTATTTAGATGGTTCTGTTCTTATATAAATAATCGTTCTCAGGCTGTAGTCGTCAACGGCTTTACTTCCAACTGGAACAACATCCCCTCGGGAGTCCCGCAAGGATCCCTACTCTCTCCTCTATTGTTTAACATTTTTATAAACGACATTAGCAGCTGCTTTAAATACTCCAATTTCCTATGTTACGCCGATGATATGAAGATTTACAAAAGAATTAATAATATTTCTGATTACAACCTTTTACAGCAAGACTTACATAGGTTTGAAGAGTACTGTCGGAGTAATAGCTTAGAACTAAATGTAACTAAATGTCAATTAATAACTTTTACCCGAAAGCCAAATTTCTCACAATACAGCTACACAATCAACGGATCGCAACTCAAAAGAGTGGATGAAGTTCGCGATCTAGGAGTAATTCACGACTCAAAACTTACATACAGCAAACACATCGATCAAATTTCCAATAAAGCTAATAGAGCGATGGGAGTTGTCTTAAGAAGCTGCTCCCAATTTACTAGTATTAAGGTATTCAAAATTCTTTATTGCTCCTTTGTGCGTAGCATCCTTGAGTATTGTTCCCAGATATGGAATCCCCAATACAATATATATATAAATAGGTTAGAATCAATTCAACGTAGATTTTTAAGATTTGTACAGTACAAATGCAATAAACACGACATACATTATGAAGAGAGGTGCAAGAGACATCATATGCTTCCTCTTCAAGAGAGACGAAGAATTGCAGACATTATATTTCTGGTGAAAATAGCACAATCCTATGTAGATTCTTCGTATCTACTTTCTAAAATAAATTTAGCTATTCCTACTAGGTCTCAACGATACCCAACGATTTTAATCGCATCCCATTGCTCTTCCAACTATAGAGAAAACTCCTATTTGAATAGAACTGCAAAAGAATTTAATAAAATGGTTGACTTCGCAGAACTTGATCTTTTTTCAACTAAACCACACATATTTAAATCTCTTCTACATAAGCACTGGTTCGATAACAATTAGTATTATTTAGTAGGAAAGACGTTCTCTGCTACTATTGTAAATTTATTCACTATGTTATTGTAAATGTATTCACTATGTTATTTGTACTTGTTTCCTTAGTTTATATTAGTTAACGAATAAGGTCTATAGAGCAACATATATGTGAAAACGTTAAAATGGTGCTAGTTTTTATAATTTGAAGTTTATATAATAGATGTTAATAGTCACTGTTAGTTTTCCGAATAAATAAAAATAAAAATAAATAAATAAACTAACAACATTATCCACAGTTTATACATTCGTATTTATGAATATTTGGAGCACATGTACCCGGTGAAACAAGACTAAAGGAAAATTCTAAACTACTACCATACCATACGAGCCCCGTTTTATGTACTGCCCACTGTTGAGCACGGGCCTCCTCTACTACTGAGAGGGTTTAGGCCTTAGTCTACCACGCTAACGCATCCACAGCGGTGGGCATAATTGATAAACAATAGACACAATTTCGAAAAATCAGAGGTGTGTGCCTTGGGTGTTGAACCTGCGGACATCCGTCTCGTCAGACCGTTCCATTCCTAACTAGACTATCGTCCACTTTTGGTTATTGGAAGTCCGTATATAGTAATTACACTTCTGTATATAGCTATTGGACGTCCATATATAGGTATTAGACGTCCGTATATAACTATTGGACGTCCGTGTACAACTATCGGACCTCCGTATATAACTATTACCATACCATACCAGCCCTGTATTATGTACTGCCCACTACTGAGCACGGGCCTCCTCTACTACTGAGAGGGTTGAGTCCTTACTTCACCACGCTGGCCTAATGCGGGTTATCAGACTTTAAATCCCTTCGAAATTATTTTTGAGAAATTCTCAGGTATGTAGGTTTCCTCATGATGTTTTCCTTCACCGGTAAAGTGAACGATAGTTGATTAACAATACACACGTCACTTCGAAAAATCAGAGGTGTGTGCCTTGAATGTTGAACCTGCGGCCATCCGTCTCGTCAGACCGTTCCATTCCCAACTAGGCTATCGTCCACTTTTGGTAATTGAAAGTCCGTATATAGTAATTAGACGTCTGTATATAGCTATTGGACGTCCGTATATAGGTATTAGACGTCCGTATATAGCTATTGGACGTTTGTGTACAGCTATCGGACGTCTGTATATAGCTATTGGACGTCCATATATAGGTATTAGACGTCCGTATATGAGCTAGCTAGCAGCTGGACGATAGTTGGGAATGGAACAGTTTAACGAGACGGATGTACGCCGGTTCAAAACTCAAGGCACACAGCTCGATTTTGTTAAAGTTATGTGTGTATTGTTTATCAATTATCTAGCGTGAGGAAACCTACATACCTGAGAATTACCCAAAAAATATTTTCGAAGGTATTTGAAGTCTGCCAACCCGCACAAGGCCAGCGTGGTGGACTAAGGCATAAACGCTCTCAGTAGTAGAGGAGGCCCGTGCTCAGCAGTAGGCAGTATATAATACAGGACTGGTGGTATGGTATGGTACAGCTATCGGACATCCGCATATAGCTATTGGACGTCCATATAATGATCTGCGATGGTGAATATTGTGTTGCTTGCGGTATGTTATAATTTATTGACACAGATTTAATGAGCGAGCTGGCAACGTCGCAACTGCGGACGCCAAATACGCGGAATCGTCGTCAGAAAATTACCGAGGTATACGGCTGTCGATATACGCGCTGCAGCAGCGCCTCACCCCGGCAGAGATTTTTTCGTGAACTATCCAATATATAATTGCAGCCAATGGATCGAGTTTTTGGCTTCCATCGATTTTTGTTCTACAGCTAGCCAGGACCAATAGGACCTAAGTGACACTGGCCAAAAAAGTGGCGTCCGGTATGCGGACGTCAAAAGCCGGTGGACGCCAATTTAAATGCACTTTCACCTTCAGCGGACGGAAGTTTGTTTGCGGGATAAATATATATATATATATATATATATATATATATATAAAAAATATATAAAAACTCCAACCGGCCGGTACAAAATACCCCGAGCAAATGTTTTCAAAACAAATAAACCGAGTAACTTCATTTATAGGGAATTGAGAGGGTTAACCCAGTTTTAAATAAATGCCATTTGTATCCAGGTTTGATAAAAAAACTGCAAAACATACCGGCAAAAAAAAAACTGTAAAGCACACTGGCTTACGATTATGAAGTCCTTTTTTTGTAAGGAATTATATGTAAGAAACGGAACCAAAGTAAACTTTACCTACTAGATAATAAATGCATATTTACCAACCCCAAACCATAATGAACTAAGGTTGGTCAATTCATAAAAAGTTTATGTGCGGCAAATAAATGTGATGACGTTCCCTTCCTACCATTTCATGATAAAAGGAGCAATGCTTATGAAATATTCAGTGTATTCGTATTGACACGCGTGATTTTTCAGTAATTATTAGTAAGATAAGACTGCCTCGGTGGCGTAGTTGTATTACGGTACGACTGCAAGGCTGAGGTCTCGGGTTCGATCCCCGGGTCGGGCAAATTGATATTGGATTTTTCTATTCAGTATCAGCCCGGAGTCTGGAATTTGTGCCCGATATGGCGATAGGCTCGCCCCCTATCACATCATGGGACGGAATACGCTTGGCGAAAAGTGGGTGCACTAGTTGCGCCTCTGCCTACCCCTTCGGGGATAAAAGGCGTGAGCATGCGTAGCATGCGTATTAGTAAGATAAGTTTCTATATCACAATTTTATTAAGCATCAACTAAGGCAGATTTTTGATTCTCCATCAAAAATATTTAAACTCACAAGCTTATCAGTGAATTATAATTTACTTGATGTCAAAAAATTAACCCTCGACAATGCAACGCACTCCTTTGAAATCCAAACTACGCCTTAACATCTTACTACCCCATTTTAAACAGATTCGCCTCACCGTGCGATTACGCAGTGTATCCCTTGGACGTTTTTATTCCCCGCAGTAGTTAATATTAGCGAGGTTGGCCCACTAATGTGGCCATTATTCGCGCTGTGGGCCGACCTTCGCGGGCCAGACAGGAAATTGCCCCCCGGGGTCATCGTTAACCCCTTAATAACTCCACTATCTGCCCCCTATACTGCGGCGCTGGTCGAAAACCTAGCCTTTGTGCTTTCATGAATAGCGTAATGTTCTTTTTTAAATTAAGCTATGCATATTTAAAAAGTGATTTTCTGTATTAAGACTTAAATGTTGCAATTAATAAACACCGTAAATATTGTTTTAATGACTGAAGTTTGTGAGTTTTGTTTGCATTTAAAAGCCCGTAGAGATTTGTTCTTTAAGATATACATATCTAAATTTAATTCAGCAGTTTACTTCAAATAGCTCATGCTGTTGCATTATCTATTAACAGACAAAACATTTTGGAATATAATAAGCTAATTTATTATTATTAATGTATTTAGCTTTAGCTTTTGATCAAAACTATTGATATGCTTATAATAAAAAGGATAGATCTAATTTTGATTACCAAGTATGAAGTTATGAACGCAGTATAATTTTCAATATCCATAATACATTTAAGAGTCTGATAATATAAATAAACAACACGTCAATTTCCATAAAGAAAGTAACCTTAGCTCGCCCGTCTGCAGTAGATAAAAATCAGTTCCCGACAAGCGAGGTTGCCTGCTCACCTTTTCAGGTAAATTATATGTGACTCGATAAGCCCCTTTCGTCAACGACATCCACGTTGATAATACGTTACGTATAAAATATTATGAGAGGTATATAGACTACGAGAAATCTTATCTTATTCTTACTTTCTTACTAATATTATAAATGAGAAAGTTTGTGAAAATGTTTGGCTGTTGTGTTAGCAGTAAACGCACAAACAACTGAATGGATTTGGATGAAATTTGGCATATGGGTAGATCATGCCCTGGATGAACACATAGACAACTTTTTATCCCGGTAATTTTCTCCCATAGGAAATAATCGATATTTTTTATCTGATTCTGTAAGTAGATGGCGCTGGCGTCGTACTATGTTTTAGGGACTTTTGTAGTGGGAAAGGCTTTTCACGCGGGCGAAGCCGCGAGCAACACCAAGAGAATATTATATCCAGAACTCTGAATAACAGGCTAGTCCAATGGGATATCTCGGTGGCGTAGTTTTATTGCGTGTGCGGTACGACACCGTTCTGTTATCCTGGGTTCAAATCTTGGGTCGGACAAAGTGATATCATTTCTTTCTGCTCAATATCAGACCGGAGTCTGGAATTTGTGCCCGATATGGCGATAGGCTCGCTCGCTATTACATCATGGGACGGAAGTTGGAACACACATGGTTATGTGTGTGTGAGTGTTTCTAGTTAGAAGTGGAACGGACTGCTGAGACGAATTTCCGCAGGTTCAAAATCAAAGGGTGCGTGCTCTAAAAAAAGTCATGTGTATTCTTTATGAATTATCGCTCGCTTTAACGGTATGGAAAAATAACGTGAGGAAAACTGCATACCTGAGAAGTTCTTTATAAAAATTTCGAAGGGACGTGAAGTCTGCCAACCTGCACTAGGCCAGCGTGGTGGACTAAGGCCTAAACTCAATTGTAGAGGAAGCCCGTGCTCAGCAGTGGGCAGTATATAATACAGAGCTGGTATGGTGGTATGGTGATGGATGGTGTGTTTCAAATGGGGAAAAGGGAATAAAATTGTCATGTAATTATTATAAAGATCGATTGACTGAAGTATTACGGCCCAAGTTATATATAAGACAATTAAATTGAATTAATTTATGTTACAATTACATAAGTACAGTCAGCAACATAAGTAGATGAACAAATTCAAAATTTCAAATTGCCTACATACTTTTTGTTCCTACTCATCATTTTAATCTCTTTACAAAAATAAAATAAAAGGTATTTACTTTACTTCAAACGAAGAATAAAAAATCCAGTTTAACTTAACGCGTATATAGGCGATTTGAAATTTTGATTTTGTACAGATACTTATGCTGCTGACTGTACATATTTATAACAGAAAATCAAGTGGTTTGGGATTACTTAAATATAGTATAGCCATTGTCCCTATTAACTTCATCTCCATTCGTACAGCACTACGGTCTCCCTCTTGATGCATTACGGTTACATTCGGTTTTACACAATACACACGAAATCATCAAAAGAAAATACGCAAAGGACATAAATGGTAGGGTTCACCCAAATTCGGCCGTGATTCATTGTAGATTAATTGCCCGGCCCGAGCCGGCGGTTTGAGGTTGCGATTCACCACAATCTGTACGGTTAAGCCTGGCTGGCTCATTTCGGATGGGTGCATCTGTATGCATAGAGGATTTTTACATCAGTCTATGTTTGTATGTTTATGAATGTTTTGTTGTGAAAGACTGACCTTTCCTCGGGAAATAATAAAAAGTACTCGCTACTCTTTTTTGATAATGACTTGAACGCTTTATAATTTTTAGAAAAATTAAGCTTGTATACCACGCTGGTATTAATTTAGACTTTTAATTTATTTTAATAAATTGGACTTAGTACTCATTCGGAACCCTTTTTACGTATCTTCAGCCCTTCAAGTTAAACTAATAATTTCCTATTTTAAATCCTATTCGATATTTTGCAATTCCATCTGCTAATATTTATTAACGTGATAGTACTATTCCTTTAAGTTATTATTAAACGCAAAAGCTACATTTCTGATAATTGGGTTTTCCTAATTGACGTTACAAGAGAATAATATTAATAAAAGGTCTGTGAGGCCGCACAGATTACGTTTCCTTAGTGTGAATAGTAATTACATTAAAAGCGTAATCGCGACCATCGTTTCATCTTAATTTCCCGCGCCGCGCCAGCCCTATCGTTTGTTACACGAAGATGAATTGTTACTGGAATTTATAACTGTTTCGACTGTAGGGTTGACACTTTCATTACGAAATACAAATAAATTATTATGTTAAGTTTTACATATAGACATATTTATAGAGACTCATAATATATTCTTATACTAATTCTAATTATATACGAAACAAAATCGATTTGCACTAATTTTTTATAGCATTGTTATTTAAATTGAGTCTTAGCTTCTTCATCAGTCAGTACCAAACATTCGCATTTTTAATATTATTATTGTATCAACGTTTAAAAAACTTTTACATTGATTAAATCACTTAAAATTACCTTTAAATAGAAAAATCGAAACAGAGTCGAGACAGCCCTAATTTCAACTGTTAGGGCTGGAGGTCAACGCTCCTAGCCCGTGTAAAACAATTAAGAACTGTCTTTGGCTAATTGGAATAAGTAGCTGAGGGCTGAGGGCTGCCCGGTCCCGGGAGACGGATCAGTACTCCGATAGAAATTTGATTGCTATTAGTTATTAATGTCGTCATAATAAAGCAGTAGAACCGGTGTGTCTGTACAGTCAGCAGCGTAAGTATCTGTACAAAATCAAAATTTAACTTTTTTATTAACAAAATTAAACAAAATTAAACTAAAACATTTTTTTCTTCGTTTGAAGTAAAGTAAATCTCTGTTATTTTATTTTTGTGGAGGGAAAAAAAGGTTGGTAAGAACACAAAAGTATGTAGGCAATTTGAAATTTTGAATTTGTTCAGCTGTTTATGCTGCTGACTGTACATTTAAAGAAACGTGATGAAAAAGAAAGGGATGACTAAAGAAGAATAATGGAACAAAAATCAGCGAATTTTGTAATTCTCTTCTGTCTGTTTTTCTATTTGTTTGTTACTGCACATCTCCAAAATTACTGAACAGATTTCGATGAAATTTGGCACACGGGTAGATTATGTCCTGGATTAACACATAGGCTACTTTTTATTCCGGGAAAATATAAAGCGGGACTTTTATCCTGGGAAAACTCATTCACGCGGGCGGAGCCGCGGGCAAAAGCTCGTATATTATTAAAGTTCTTTCAGACTCACAAAGACAATCAGATTTATGAAACAAAAGAACTTATACAAAATTAAGGCCCGATTTCACCGCTTGCTGATAAACACTAATCGTCAGATAACTGTATAAGACGAAGAAATACAAACGTCGCACTGTAATCTATGTTCAAAAAACTTTAAAAAAAAAAATTGCGCCGACTTCAAAAACCACTCTAATGTAAAAAATAACTTATACTTTGCTCATGGGTTATAAGGAAATTTAAATACTACCAATATTATATACACTGCCATTCGTGTGATTATATTTATGTGCAATGAATAAACCTTTGGAGTCGGTGCCGGTCGTAAAAAAATCGAACTGCCTACGAGATTGCCGTTCACCTGATGGTAAGTGATACGACCACCCATAAACAGTAGCAACACCATCCAGTACCTTGAGTTACAAAGTACTGTGTGGCATTCCACTGCGCTCGTCATCCTGAGACATAAGATGTTAAGTCTCTTGTCTAGTAGTTACACTGGCTACAATGTCCTTCAAACCGAAACAATAGTGCATGCACACTGCTGCTTGGCGGTAGAAATAGACATTGCGGGCGTACCCACCCAGACGGCCTCTTACATGTAAGAGACCTACCACCAGTAGCAGTCATATTAGGCTGAGAATGGTCTTATGACTCTGAACGTAAACTTATAGGATCGTCGGGGTAGTGTCACGCTAGGACAACAGCTCAGGTCTGTATTATAATATAAAAGACTCCATCATTTGGGTAGAACAGCCTGATGCTCACTGTTGAGTTGTTAATCTAATCTCTAGAACATCATACGCAGTTAGATTAGACTTTGCAAACCAAATTCAAAAGGTATAGATTCTAGTAGATCCTGAAATCAGGTGAAAATCTGAATGCTCCATTATGTAGCAATGATGAATGATTTATTAAATCAGGAGTTAAACATTCCTTTCCTTTAGTAGAATTGCAAACTTGCATGGGCGTTTTGCGTCACACACATATTACACTAATATACGTACCTATTAAAAGCATCCTGCAAGTCATCATAATATATTCGTTCTCAAGACTAAACAGCTTATATTTATCATATTTTGAGGTCCATTAGAAGTCTATAGATAAATATTAAAGTTAGATACTAACCACATTCTATCGAATATGTCGAAAAGCGCCTACTCATTTTTTGATAGCAATATGACAAATCTACGTTTTTTGCTATTTATTACTTTTTTTATAAATAAATGGTTTTATATACCTATTTATCACTTACCATCTAGTGGAAGTCCCTGTTATTCGTATAAAGGGTCACCATGCATATGTATTATTTTTATTATGCTTTTATTCAATAAAAAAATAGCTCAAATTTATGCATTGCTAATAGACTTTCTAAAGGGCACTTCTAAGTCGTCGGATGAAATTACTCGTATGATTCAGGTCTATTCAGTCTGTTCCATAAAATTATGAACCCTAAACCAAGATTTATTGAAATGGGACCACTTCGAGACTCTTATTTACTAAACAAAGAAGGAATCGAGGAAATACGCTCCCAATTTTCAGAGAAATCAGTGTACATACATTAAAAAAAATACATACATACGAATTGATAACCTCCTCCTTTTGGAAGTCGGTTAAAAACGACTACTATCTACATTAGCTGTATAATACGATAACTTTCAAATGAAAATTAACTTGAAGCCTGTGAAACTGGCCCTAAAGAATACAGCTCTGGCATAAGATATAATTTAACGCAAGAGCCAAGTACAACAGGCACAAGATTCAAGTTTATGTGTAGTACATGTCGTATCACCCTACTGGGTTGTTTAACGTAATACTGGAATTTGGCAAGTACATGATGTAATGAGCAGAGCCTGGAGGCGATTAAACTTAATCGTGTTACGTGATGTCGAAAGGTTGCATGAAGAGCGGTTACTTTATTAGCCAGCTTCGATACCCAGTATTTATATCGATTTTCTATATAGAAGTTACAGACGTAATATTTTTAAGTATAAAGTAAAAACATTGTTCTGATAAATTGTTTTAAGATATTTAAGCCCAATTTCACCACTTTATGATAAAAAAAGCGACGATAGCCTAGTTGGGAATGGAACGGTCTGCCGAGACAATGTCCGGAGGTTCAAAACCCAAGGCACACACCTCTGACTTTTCGAAGTTACGTGTGTATTGTTATCAATTATCGTTCGCTTTAACGCTGAAGGAAAACATCGTGAGGAAACCTGCATAACCTGAGAAGTTCATTGAATTTCGAAGGTATGTGAAGTCCACCAACCCGCACTAGGCCAGTGTGGTGGACTAAGGCCTAACCCCTCTCAGTAGTAGCAGTATATAATACAGGGCTGATTGCATTGCATTGCATGATAAATGCTAATAGGGAGGTTACTGGTTGACTACTTTTTTGTAAATGAACTATCAAAAATGTATGTCATCCAAAATCTAACGGGAAAAGAATTTTCAAAATTGGCGCAATAATAAGTAACTTATAAAAATTTAAAATTTGGTGGAAGGGGTAGTTGTCAAATAACAGTGACGTCACCGAGAGTGTCACCGGCCATAACGCTGCGTGCGTGCGAAAGGGAGGGCGCGAAATTCCCACAACGCCCCCACTTTTGCTCGCAGTTAAAAATAAAATAATTTACGAAATCAAACATAGGAACTACCCTTTTTTTTTTTTCGCTGTAAGTGACTTATTACTACCGCCCAGCCTTCAAGGGGGGCGACTGAGCGATTATGTCGGGTTCACCGTGCCTTACGACCCGGCGTTACGCCGCCCGGAGAGATGTAACCATCGGGCGACCACCGGGCCGAGTCCCTAACCTATGTACAACGCACGGCATACGAACCAAAACTCCGCGCTGGCCATCTTCGGCGCATTAGGGACGGCTGCGGGCTTCCTCTGACGGAAGTGTCTAAGTTGTCATCCGCAGCGGCCCCTGCGCGGTGCCGCCTAGTGCGGCCCGTCTCCTGTTGTGGGGGGGGCTCAGAAGCCCCCGCGCACCGAAGGATGCCCTCGGCGTCAACGGCAGCGTGAGGCCTACCAGCCACGCTGCCGTCCATCACAGGGATCGCAACAATGTACTAATAAAGACACAAAGTTAAAGACGGACAACCCCCTGTCGCCCACCTGCGACCCCGCGACCCCCGGTGGCCCCTATTAGTCGCCTTTTACGACAGGCAGGGGATACCGTGGTGGAATTCTCCAAACGCCCCCAATCCACAGGGCGGAAGACGCCGGTCAGTCGTCCACCCGGCGCCTCCTGCGTCTCGTCTGGCGGCGCGAGGGATCTCCGCGCCTCCGATCCCTCTCGGCACTTTCCTTCCGCGAGAGGATCACCTCACAGAAGTGTGCCACCGCACGCCAGGACCTCCGGCTGTCGACCATGGAAGCGACCACGGCCGGCAGCGAGAGGTCTCCTCCGACGACTGCTCTGAGGGCGCTGCGCTTCTCATCCCAGGCTGGGCAAAACTCCAACGTATGCTGGGCCGTATCCAGCGGGCAGTTGTCACAGTGGTGACACGCGGCCGCCACCTCCTTCCCCACCACCCGCCACAAGTACTCACCGAAGCAGCCATGCCCGGCGAGCACCTGCGTCAGGCGAAACGTTGCCGCACCGTGGCGCCTGTCCAGCCATTTGGCAAAGACAGGACGCACTGCCGCGACGACCCTGAGCCCCGCTGACGGGGCCTTCAGCCTGAGACGCCACTCCTCCACGGCGGCTCGCCGTAGGGAGACCCTCATGGCCTCCACCTCCTTCAGGGCCGGATGTTGCCCGCGACTGGACGCCTCCTCCCGCCAATGAAAGACATCGGAGAGGATAGGAACTACCCTATTGTCACATAAATGTATAAGCCGACCAAGTATACCAGTCACACTCTAATTCATCTTCTCAAATAAATTGTAATAAATTGAGTACCTACTATACATATATTAGCTGTTTAATACGATCAATGTCAAATAAAATTTACATTACACTTATGAAACCGGTCCAGAGTGAGGGACTACATCTGTTTCAGTAATATTTAGTACGAGCTTTTGCCCGCGGCTCCGCCCGTGTGAATGAGTTTTCCCGGGATAAAAGTCCCGCTTTATATTTTCCCGGGATAAATAGTAGCCTATGTGTTAATCCAAGACATAATCTACCCGTATGCCAAATTTCATCAAAATCTGTTCCGTAGTTTTTACGTGAAGGAGTAACAAACATCCATACATCCAGACATCCATACATCCATACTTACAAACTTTCGCGTTTATAATATTAGTAGGATGTTAAATTTTACAGACATTATTTAGTGTGTTCAGGCGATCTAATCACTAATTCAAAACGCTCATTATACTATAATCGATAAGTAAATTAACATGTAGCGGATAATTGCGCTAAAAGGTTACATTACTCAGCAAAGTGCTGGCACAGATGTCAGCAATTAACTCTGCATTACGATACATACATTAATAGTAATACAAACATGCAAAATGAAGGTACGGCTACAACCAAATCTTACTACGAAGTTCACACAGATGCGCGGCGTGACAAACGGCGCGAATCCAAAATGAAGCAAACCGTAAATCTGTACACTTTCACACCTCATTATAGAAAACGTTCCAAAATGTAACTCCTGAAATACATTCTGTTTCAAAACTTGAACAATATATTCACGAACGTTATGCTCCTGCGAAATTTATTGCAGTATAAAATAAATTGGAAGTGGAAAATAAGAAAAACTTTAGGACCGAGCAGCCGGCCGGTGAATGATTCCGGATCCGCCCTCCGCGACACCGATCCCATCGACACATTTATTATTTTTACATCGCTTTCGAACGATTTCATCACAAATTGATGGCATTTTCGATGGTCATCCAATTTTTCATTACTGGTTCATTGAATAAACTCAATTCTCTCAATGAGAGGCATAGTCTGAGCCTTTTATATCGGTTGGTGCGTGAAGATAATTATTTAGCGCTAAGGCGGTCGACGAACTTTCGCTGGTAGCTTGGTATGATTGATGAACTTTATCAAATATCCTTAGAAAACTGTATATAAAACAGTATTTTGTCCGGATTTCCAGATATATCATGCTAATGTTCTAGTCCCACTTCGGCAGAACGTAATTCAGTGTGACACATTGAGTTTAAGTTCCTGTAGGGAAAACCATCAAGCGAATATCATATTTTCGGATCAATATGGACACATAAAAGGTTGCTAAACCTTTGAACTGAATACAGGAATTTAAGGTTCAAAGCCAAATTAATGCAGGCCATTGATTTATCGTACATCCAAAATCATACATCATCGTGTATCATCGAACATTGTAGTTTTTGATTTTTAACTTCATTAGTCGTTACATCGCGATACGACCCAATTTGACTGCGTCTATTTTAAACAGCCAGCATAATATTTATAGACGCATATACCCGCTCATTAAAATATTTACAAATTGGAGGTTTTCGCTTCATATTTTCCTTGACGATAACAGTGTTTTGTTAGACGCTACGAGGATAATTATGGAACTCAATAAAATAAGTAGACTTTTTTATAATTCATACATAAATACACACACTCACGCTTTTTATACCCAAAGGGGATTAAAAAAAATGGTTTGTTTATAATAAAAACAGCTAAATAGTAATCCTGTAAGAGCAACGCGAAGAAGCAATCTGACCGACTGATTGCAATCAGTTCAATATTTTCCGTCGAGCTTTATCAAATATGAAACTGAGCGAGCTTGTCGGCAAAATAACTATCCAGGCAACTCTCGTATGTTTTTCCAAGTAGCATAAATTATAAAATTAGATTACTCGATAGCTAAGATGCGCTTAAAATCTCACCGAGCAAGACAAGTCACCAAATAATGTTCTTCAAACAATTGTCAACTACTTCAGTTGTAATCTAGATAATATACAAACTAGGCAACAAGAGCTATAAATCGAAACAGCCGGCGCTCGGCGAGCCGAACTCCCAAACGAGCACATTAGCTCGCCGCGGCGGCACACACTGTTGCGTGACACACGCCATATCGATCCGCGACCCTCCGCCACAAGCCTCTTGTGTTTTTGCATAATGCTCGTGTAATTTAGAATTAGTCCGTAATCTGATAGACAATACACTTAGGTAGTCTACCCACAATCGGAACTTCGGTTCCACGGAAGCTAAATGTCTAAATTTTAATTGTATTAACTTTTTGGACAATATGAGACCGCATGCCCCAACGTACATTTCACTAGGACCACTATTGTGCTGGATATCAAATCCTTCAAACATATCAAACGACATATCAAACGACAGTGGTTGGCAACAATTGCCATCTTTCCTTGCTTCATTAATGGTTAACCTTATGCTAAAGTAACCGCTATATCCTAACTGCAGTACGTGCAATGCAGTCATTTCGATCTTTTCATTAAAAACTACATCAAATATTAACAGACTTAAAGAGCCTCCAGTGATTCAGAGAATATTTCGTCTAGCCTACATCTACTTCAAAGACCATTTACATTTTTCAATATGTAATTATTTTATTTTATAGCAGTTGAATGACGAGACGAGCATACCGCTCGCCTGATGATAAGTAATACGACCCATAAATTGTAGCAACACCATACAGAACTTTGAATTACAAAGTACTGCGTGGCACTCCACTGCTCTCGTCACCCTAAGACATAAGATGTTAAGTCTCATACACACACACTGTCACGCCTTTATCCCCGAAGTAGTAGGCAGATGCACAACTAGTGTATCCGCTTTTCGCCATGTCTATGCCGTCCCATAATGTGATAGGGACCGAGCCTATCGCTATATCGGGGACAAATTCCAGACTCTGGGCTGTTACTGAGCAGAAAATCTCAATATCACATTGTCCGACCCGGAATTCGAACCCACGACCTCAGAACGGTGTCGTACAGCGTACGCAATACGGTTGTATTGTATTGGCGTGGTTACGCCACAGAGCCACTTAAGTCTCATAATGGGCAGTAAGTATGCTGGCTACAATTCCCTTAAACCGCTTGAAGCTGCTTGGCGGCAGAAAAAGACATTGCGTTGGAACCTATCTAGACGTCCCTTCGCATACGTTAGAAGTACCACCAATAAGATTTTAATAATTATGAAAGGAAATAATTAGATAAGACAATAGACTACAGTTATCTTTACATTAACATCCACAAAATTCCCTAAACTCTAAAGGAACAAAGTTGTAAAGTCGGTGTGAAGTGTGAACGTAATTCGTAACTAATAAAATTCAAAGTGAAAACGTACCAAAAATACGATCTAGTCTATCTACAAATCATGTCACACCCCAGATAACTGTAATAGAGAATATTCGTAATATGTTACATCGTATAAAAGGATCATTTCGAGTAGCGTGTAATAAAACCGATGTCGTTAGGACGATATCAGAGTTATAGGACGGTTCGACGATATGTATTTTATAAAGAAGGTTACTTTAATCATACAATGTTCGTGGGATAAGGGTCGTTTCGGAGAACAACATTTAATATGTTGTTAATATCAGAAGGCATGTTTATGACTGCTTTTCTTTTGAATTAACTTTACGAGCATAATATAACGGATCCATTACTCGATATCCTAGAACGTGGAAATATAATATTGCTACTTCATAATACAAGGATAAAGTGGAACTTATATATGAGAACGCAAATCTGGTGCGTTATATGTGTGAAATTCTGCCCTCCTCATATACTTAGTATGCGTACTTAAGCCTCATTTAGACGGGGAAATTATTGCTATATTCCGAGTTCAGATGACACAACTTTCTTGAGCAACAATGCGTAGCATTATTGCTAGCAATAATTGATCCATCTGAATGACGCTTTAATATCTAAATTGCCTCAGTCTTAACTTCTTAGAATATGACATTTAATATGAGAACCATATTTTTATAGCAAGGGGTAGACAACGAGCTTACAGTTTATCTGATGATTTTATATCATACACCATCGCATCGTACGACACGCAACCCTAAAGATGTCACTTCACGTCATTATATAAGGAAACTAGCCTTTGCTTGCATCTTCGCCCGCGTGAAATAGTTTTTTCGGGATGAACGACCCGCTATATATTTTCCCAGAATAAAAAGTAACCTAAAACCTACCCAGGCTCTCAAACTATCTCCATGACAAATTACAACGAAATCCGTTCGGTACTTCTTGAGTTTATCGCGTACAGAGGCGACGGGCGTCTTTGTGTACTATGAAAGGAAAGATGGTAAAACTCCGGTGCAGCCACCCAATTCATGAAGACCTACCACACTGCACCATAGTTCTATATGATAGGTTATCACTTTACACACTAAATGGTCATCTTGTAATGGTCAAATGCCATTATACTTCTGCTTCGTCCTCGAGATTACCATAGAGAACACATGTAGTATGTACTCCAGTTGTACGCCTTTGCACTTTATTTGAGACTTTTTTTTTTTTTTACTTTGGTCACACTCAACCTGTCAACAGAGCTTCATTCGTATTTTAGTGCGTCGCCGAATTGCACGTTACGCTCAAGTTATTCTTAATTTATTGCTCATCGTGTATTTCAAGTGTAAAACATGGAAATTAGTTCTATTTGGAACGGAAAATACAAGATTACTTAAGTGATGAAAATTGTTCCCGTTCTCCAAGACTACCGACATAACGAAAAATACCACTCAGGTCAAACGGTTAGTATAAAAATCTTATTGTTCTGATTGTGTACCGGGCCAGAATAATGTTGCGGACAGTACCTTCGGTCTGTCTCTTATTTACATCGATAATATTAATATGGTGCCCGAACAGTTAATTTTGCTATGTCGGTGTAATAATTACACATTATTTCAATCTACCGCCGTTATGCTTAATTCTGTTACCCGGGTCTGCGTGCTACACATGGCGGTTGTCACTACCCAAAGTTGACGCTCGCGATCAGTATTGTATGACTGGTTCTTGTATATAATGTTATGTAACAGTATGTTAGTACCATCAGTGGCGGCCTTGTGGAGTGAAAAATACCCTCCTTCAGAAATCGGGTAAAAAGGCCTCGTTAAAATCTCCCAGGCCAGATCCTCACATTAGTTAAGGCCGCTATTGTACATGCGAAGATGCAGTGCATAACTCGCGGCTGATGAATTTACAGTCATGCTATTCCTACTAAAATTACAATTCTGTTACCTGGGTTTGCGTGCTACCATTGGCGGTTGTCACTATCCATGATTAATACCTGCTAGCAGTACTATGCGACTGTTTCTTATGTAAAATATGTAACAGCCTCTACCGAGCACCGCTTGAAAAATATCAGCGCAAGCGGCGCAAGTGGATTAACTATTCCCGCCAATGTGGCGTGATGCACCACCGCACCACGCCGCCATGTGCCGGATGTTACGCAATATCATTTTAATAGTACATAAAAGACAATTATGTCTTTGGTCGTGGTTTAGCAACGTACTGAAAACAGCTACAGTAATTAAAAATGACCTACAACAGCACAGTATGTGTTAAATGGAGAGGAGTCAATCTAAGAACGGAAAATCCTGCAGCAACGAAGTACTGCCATTTGGATTCACCGAGAGCGGCACAGCATCGTCCGCATCGCAAAGCCACGCCAGGCAGGATAATATGCAGGCAGGTGGTCTGAGTTTTAAAAATCGTAGTCGCCCACAATCATTAATGATCACAGAATTATTTGTTTTATATATTAAGGTTTTTTGGCCTTATGTCTTATGGCCTTATGACCGAATAGGTCACTATTTTGGCGGTATAAAATCAGTGTTTTTTAAAATGCAAGAATTAAATAGTAACCGTCGCTGGAGTGACGGTAGCTGCATAATAATGGTGTACTTATTATAAAGTTAAGCCCTTATAAAATAACCTGCCTAAACCAACATGGTTAAAATTATGATATTATTTTAACATCTACCCACTTGACATTGGCAAAATCACCGATGAAACGGTGAACCCATTTTTAAAAGAAGAAGAAGGACATGGTTGAATTAGCCGAATAGATTCTTAAAATATCTTTAAATAAAATGACACGGATCCCAGAAACGTGACTAAAATTTTAGTCCAACCGGAACTTAGGCGTTCCCCTTTTTACCCTTGGTTTTTACATTATATTTAATTGTTTCATTGTATACTTACTTTGATCCGTAGGTTGTCTATGAATAACATAGACGAATCTTATTATAATTTAAATTAAATAAAATCAAAGAGGCTTTTATTAAAATTGAATCAAAATGATCATGTAAATCGTTATGAATCTACCGTCGCTCGTGTTGTCTCAGAACTCACCGATGTGAACAAGAAGCGGAAAAAGAGTTTCCCTCAGCAATATTATAATCTGTCTAGACTGCTTGATTGCCATAAGGGACTCGTTACAATTTTTTAGACTCAGAATATTTATTAAGTCTAATTTATTCCCGACAAAATTGAATGTATTTTAGCGATACCGTTAATTTTACTTATTGACAACAATATTTACGGTCTCGGTGTTTTTTGGAGTATTACGTACTGGATGCGATTGCCTCTTTGAAGTCTCCGGTTCGAGCCCGGGTCGGGTAAAATTATATTGCGTCCCTTCTACTCAGTATTTAACCCGGACTTGGGGGTTTTTTGCCTGCTAAATATCAATACGCTCGCTGTCACTGGCCCTAACATAGCTAGCGAATTGTGGGTGTAAATATATTAACAGTTGTGCCTACACCTAAAATAGGAAAAGGCGTGATAATATGTTTATGTAGAACATTATTAATGTTAATAGTTTTTGCTTGAGGTTGCGCCCGCGTTGACACTCCTCCTGGGATAAAGAACAGCCAGTAGCACTCAGAGGTATTTTACCTACCAAATACCTATACCTAATTATTGAAAGGGTTTTCAAATTCGGTTAAGTGATTTTTTGAGTTTATTTATTACAAACAAATATGCAAAGAACAAATCTTTTCTCATTATCATTTTAGTGAAATATTCTTGTTTGTAAATGTCGAGACCTACAGGGTCATGATAATTTTCAAATATCATTGATTAATCGTCAACTTAAGTAGAGAATATTTATTAATATATACCTACTATTGGTTCTAAGTAATAATAACAAAAAAAAAAAAAAAAAAATAAAAAAAAAAAAAAAAAAAAAAAATCACATAATACATATATATTATAGCTTCTCCCTCTCATGCAATTTTTGCCGTGCCCGACAGGGCGCACGATTATGTATCTGACAATATTGTTAAAATCTAACACCTTTTGTTAACAATGATTGTGGCGTTATATAAATTAAAAATTGAAACTATGCTACCGATCATCGATAGCGCCTCAAAATTTCTTGCGATGTCTTAACAAAAGGAGGGGGGGGGGGGGGGAAGGTGCTGCATGCAGGAGACTCGCAGCTAGCGGAGAGTAAAACGATGAAAACAGCAGCGCATAATATAATTTAAAGTTATTCGCTACCTTGAGGGGCGAGTGCACTGGTTGTGCCTCTGTCCCCCCTTCGGGGATAAAATACCCGAGTCTATGTATGTATTTATTTTGCGAATTCGACAATACGTTCTCTATGTACAGGGTAGATAACGAAGTCCATAGGTGGGCTGTCTTATGATAATATTTTATAATGTTCCAACGCTTTAATCGCAGTTTTAATAAAACGTTGTATGCCGTTAAGTATTCCGGCTTTACTCTTGAGATCTAAGCTTCCGTGGTGTATTCCCTTCTTGGAAACATTCACTAACTGTACGAATAATTCTGTCATATTCTCCCAGTCAGCAATTATCATCATCTTTGTCACGGGAAGAATTTTGTTTGGTCGGTTAGCTAAAATGAAACATTGCTCCATTTTTGATCTAACTATTCCAATAACTAGCATTTGCTACGGGTTCAACACAGGAAAATATGGTCATATGGTATATAAAGGTCTAAATGTCCATTTCCTAACACAAAAATTAACCTAGGAGTTAATTTAGAACTCGGTATGTTTGTGTGCCGAGTATCATCTGAAACCATTCTACGATTTTTAGATGATTGGGTAACAAGCTTTAATATTCTAATATTGATAAATAATATAGTTTGTTGACCGATCTAAGATTATATCTGTTTTAAGAAATTATTTTTCTTTTGTCTATTGTAATTATTAATTAATAATGTTACCATTAATTAAGCTTATTTTCCAGTTAATTTGCTTTTTGACACAAATATTACGAAGGAGCGTAAGACGAGACTTTGAAAAATGTGTAGATCAGCTCCAAGTTTGTTACTATAGTCACAATATGCTGACATGCTGATCAAGACAAACCAACAAAAGGATTTTTAAGGGAAGTATTGTTGATCGATGCTATCGAAATGTGATATAATATTAGATCATACAACAGGGAACATTTCCCTTATGACAAGTCATTTGCATTAATTAAGTTTAAGTGTCTATATTATAGCCACCACCTAAATGAACCATTTATTGAAAGAAATCGGAATTCTCTTAGAACCAGATCTTATTACCGAAGGTCTAATATAATATTGTTTGTAGTTTACTCGGAATTTGCTCAAATAGTCGCAGATATAGTATTGATAATATAATATCTTTTATGATGTAGTGAATTCATCAAAATTAAAATTCTTTATTTACCGTCGCCAGAAAGCCCCATATAGCAGTATGGTATACCCCATATACCATATATCGCTTTATCGAATATGAAATAGATTTTACTGCATTAGATGCTTAGTGCTCACAGCACGGGGCTCCATCGTGTACCTATAGGTACTTATGGCATTAAACTGCATTCGATCTACAAAACGGCAGTTTGGATCATAGATTACTAATTTTGACTTATCCCTGAGATTCGGTAATGAGACCTTAAGAATCTAGTTGGGAACGACAATATTTTTTATTAGATCAATGATAACCAATTAGAAATTATACATTGATATCCTATCGAAAAACTTATTGCTAAATATAAGCTTATAAGTTTTTTGGTTAGCTAATTGTAATTCCTACTGGAATTGAAATTATACAAATATTTCACTACTTATTCTCTAAAAGTCTACATGTGTTCTCTATGGTAATCTCGAGGACGAAGCAGAAGTATAATTAATGATTAAACGAACTTACCTGTACGTGAAGTTCTATCATAATTATACGAAGGCTTCGTCCGAAGAGATTAGTATCCCTCCCTCCCGTGACTGGCGTTAACCCTAGTAAGTTGTGAAATATAGGTATATGGAACTCTCTAAACTAAATGAAGCTCTGTTGACAGGTTGAGTGTGACCAAAGTAAAAAAAAAAAAAGTCTCAAATAAAGTGCAAAGGCGTACAACTGGAGTACATACTACATGTGTTCTCTATGGTAATCTCTTCGGACGAAGCCTTCGTATAATTATGATAGAACTTCACGTACAGGTAAGTTCGTTTAATCATTAAAAATACTATCAAAGTGACTTTATTAATTCGCTGGCATTCTCGACGATCAGAGGAATAATCATATTATTATAATATTTACAGGTACGTTAGTTAGTACACGCGGAATGAGTCATGTTAAACCGGCTCACAGCTTGCTTAATGCAGGCTTTTGCATTACTCACGAGGTTTTCGAATAAAAACAAAAGGCCGCTTGATAATGCATGTAACTTAACAGTTATGGATATTTTTAAAGTAAAATTATTCATTTAAAAAAGCTACACTGCACTTTGTAGCAAGCATAATGCAATGTTGCCAGCAATAAACATAAGCAGTATGCAAATTATTTTACTGTAAATCAACAATAGCAGCAAAACTCGTGCTCTTACTGCGTTGCTCACCAAATCATTTTCGACACGCATAACTATCTGAACTGTTCAGGGCGTCTCCTCTTTCGAGGGTAGCCACGCTGGGTGTGGAATAAAAAACGCCTTGCTGGTCAGTGGACTGTAGTTTATTTTCTCTTCGTAACATATAGGTACACCTTATAATAATATATAAGAAACAGGAGTTGGTTGGCGACTGCCAGAATTCCGGTGCTCTTGATGTTACAATTTTGAAGGTAACACGTGGCAGTATGAAGTCGAGCGAAATCTTGAGAGCTTTTTCTGAGCGTAATTATCGGGCTAATAGGCCCTTCTTATATCATAATTATAGGAGTCGGACCTCCCACAGAGCGCGGGCGCCTTACATTTTGGCTAGCCCAATCAGCGCTTAGTACATATTATTATTATTAGCACCCCCGCCGCGCTTTCACATCGAAAGCTCACAAAGAGTGGCGGGTGTGCTACGAACGAAATTGCTAGTTTTCGATATTTACATACATTACTTAATACTTAATAATACAATTCAAAAACAACAAACTATGGCTAGTGGGGGCTAGGTAGGAAATATAAAAATATCTACAAAGGTGCAGCCGGGACAAGCCTCGCCGGCTCATTGTCCGTAACAGCCTCCCCCCGGCGTCGATCCTCGTCGCCCTTATTTATCGGCAGGACGATGAGCCTTCGTACCGGCCTTCTGAATACTCCCCCTCGAGTTCGAACGTCTGCGCTACGTACTACGTTATCCGGGCCTGTATAGATTTTCTCTATTTGGCCCCGTGGCCATACGTTTCGAGGTAGAAGGCCGTCTGCTATTACGACGATGTCACCTATTTCTACGTTCCTAGCCCTTTTCCTATTATCTCCGCGCGGTGTTAACGTTGGTAAGTATTCACTCACCCATCTCGCCCAGAACACATTTGCGAGCGCCTGTGCGGCTCTCCACGCACGTTTATCAGACACGCTGCAATCCCCGACGAACGGTAAGCCTACTGCGGAGCCTAACAAGAAGTGGTTAGGTGTCAATGCCTCCGCATCGTCGGGATTCACTGATACGTGCGTGAGCGGGCGCGAGTTAACGGTGTGTTCGACTTCGGCGAGTGTCGTTGCTAACACTTCCTCTCTAGGCGCTTGTTCATTTAATGTAACTGATAGTGCGGACTTAACGCTTCTAATCATGCGCTCCCAGGCTCCCCCCTGGTTTGGCGCGCCAGGGTCTATGAAGCGCCACTCGACGCGGTTCGAGACCGCGACGTCCCGTAGAGCCGGGAGCCACTCTTTAAATGCGTTTATCAATTCAGTTTCCGCACCGTGAAAATTTGTTCCGTTGTCGGATAAGAATACTTGAGGCCATCCACGTCGCGCGGCCATTCGCCTAATTGCCATGATGGCTGAATCGGTGCTAAGACTGGGTACTGTTTCTACGTGTATCGCCCGTGTCACTAAGCAGGTAAACAGCATTCCCCATCGTTTTTCGCGGCGCCTGCCAATCGTCACCCACATCGGGCCGAAGCAGTCGACGCCACACTTTGCAAATGGCCTAACGTAGGCGCTTAAACGAGTGTTCGGTAAATCTCCCTTTGTTGGGATAACGGGTGCTGCTCGACGCACTTGGCACGTTACACACCTACGTACGACCTTTTTAACTGCTGGACGTACTCCTATTACCCAATACTTCTGTCGTATATTATTTACGATTTGTTCCTGTCCTACGTGAACTTTACCGTGTTCCGCGCGGATGATGAGTCGGGAAAGCGGGTGCGCGCCGTCTAATATCGGCGGTTCCTTCATCGCCTCGGGGACTCTAGCGGCATTTATACGGCCGTGGAGGCGGATTACTCCGTCCTCGCCGAGCTTGGGGTCTAACTTAAACAATCGGCTCGCGCGCCCTACAGCCTTACCATCGGTCACTCGAGTTACGTCTTCAGGGAAACTATCGAGCTGAGCTTGCCGGATCAGTCGGCGCTCAGCCTCCTTTACGTACTCTAAGTGCGTGCGCAGGGCGCGCCGTCGCAGTTTATCGACTGCTTCCAGTACGCGCGCGAATGTTCGTATTAGCCGCTCATATGACGAAAACCGCTCGATATCTATGAGGCGCGCTTCCTCCGTTACGCGAGTCGTCAATACTTCCTCGCACGTGTCTGTTTCGTTGGACGGCTCTGTCGGCCAGTGCCTTTCCTCACGATAGAGGAATGACGGCCCAACGAACCAGCGATCACTATCGGTCAATTTTGTATTACCTAATCGCGTGGCGTCGTCCGCGACGTTGTGCGCGGTCGGAACCCACCGCCACTGATCGACTCGCGTAGTCTCTGCTATCTCGCCTAGCCTGTGTGCTACGTACGGAGTGTATCGCGCGGAATCTTTTCTAATCCATTGTAACACTGTTCTTGAGTCGCTCCAAAACACGACCTCCGGCTTAACGCGATGTTCCTTTATGATGTCGGCGGCTAAACGCGTTCCTATTAGACACGCCTGCAATTCCAGACGTGGAATTGTTTGCAATTTCATCGGTGTGACTTTCGCTTTGCCGGCGACTAATATTACCGTGACGGAACCGTCCCGTCTCTCTATACGCCAATATGCGGCCGTGGCGTAAGCTTGTTCACTCGCGTCACAGAATACGTGCAACTGTGTCCTAACCGCGTCCCCATCTAGCCCGTAACAGCGTGGTAAGCGGAGGTTGCCGATGCATTCGAGGTCCGTTTTCCACTCGTGGAAAACAGACGCCTCCTCGCTGGGTAAATCTTCATCCCACCCCAGCTTTAGCTTCCACAGACCTTGTAACATTATTTTCGCGGTAATCGTGTACGGACTAATCAGGCCTAACGGGTCGAACACCGACATGACGGCACTGAGCGCTTCGCGTTTCGTGGGAGTTCGCAGGTCTCGTTTGACCTCTTCCGGCACTCGGTGCATGGCGATATTAAATGACAACTGGTCCGCTTCCGGGATCCACAGTAATCCCAGCGTTTTACCGCACGCGTTCGCGTTCGCGCCCAATTCCTTGGGTGCGATCGCCCGATTTTCATCGGGTATCCCATCTAATAGCCGTGGGCGATTGCAGCTCCACCCCGCTAGTTCGAATCCTGCCTTACTGTGGACCTCGGTTACGTCCGATATCGTGCGCGCGGCCGTTTCCTCCGAATCGAAACTGTCCACCCAATCGTCCATGTAATGGTTGTTCGTGATTGCGTCGAATGCGAGCGGATGAGAGACCTTGTGGTCCGACGCATTTCTATTACGCACGCTGTGGGCGATAAAAGGTGAACTGCGCGCTCCGAATATCATGGAATTCATGACGTACTTTTGCGGCGGACGAGTTCGTTCGTCTCCGCGCCACAAAAATCGTTGGGCGACGCGATCTTCTTGTCGGATGTTAATGCGGAGAAACATTTCTCTAATATCCGCGGTTACGGCCACCGGCTTTTCCCTAAACCTAAACAATACGCCGTGTAACGCCTGTAAGAGATCGGGCCCATCTAAAAGTACGTCGTTGAGACATACGCCGTTCGTGCGCGCTGCCGCGTCAAACACCATTCGCACTTTCCCGGGTTTGTTCGGGTTAGTAACTGCGAAGTGCGGCAAGTACCATTCCCGCGCGTCCTGAGTGTGACCGTCGTCACAACGAGTGGCGTATCCCTTTTTTAATAACGTATCTACTTGCAACGTATATGCTTGCCTAAACTGCGGTGATCTATCCATTTTCCTTTCTATCCCGCGCAAACGTTGCATGGCCATGTTGTAGCTAGGCGGTAACGTGACGTCGTCGGAGCCCCATGGCAGGCCCACCTCGAAACGACCGTCAACGCGCCTCATCGTGTTCCGTACGATCTCCTTGGCGCGTTCCTCCCTAGCTACGGGTTTCCTAATTTTACTCACGCCTAAGGCGTCGATATCAAAATGCGACTTCACGAGCTCATGGAGTTCATCATTATCACTGAGGCGACGCGCCTCCTGCCATGTGTGCACGTGAAGTACGGACGCATTATCTGCGCTAATGACGCTCCTCGGTGTCGCACTGGTCCCGTGAAGGATCCAGCCGAGTTGCGTTAATGAGGCCGCCGGTTGGCCCCTATCGCCGGTTAACAATTTTCGTGTTACGATCAGGTGCCAGTTATCCGCTCCGATTAGGACGCGAGGCTTCGCGTTCTCATAACATACGTCCGTCGGAGATATCTTGCTTAAATGTTTCGCGTTTAAGAGATCGGACTTGACTGACTGGCATCCCAACGAAAGGTTCTTAACCGTGCGTGCCCTAACGGTGTGATATTCGCGCCTACCGTTGCCTTTAATAGACATGTCGACGACCTGACTCCCGGGTTCTTGTTGACTCGATGTGACTCCGTGGATATTCAATGCTCGCGTCGGGCCCTGTGCCCCGATTTCCCCGGCTATCGCTTCATCGAGCAACGTGATCGTAGAACCCTCGTCGAATAGGGCGTACGTTCTCACCGTTTTCTTAGGACCCCTAATGGTGACCGGACATATCTTAAGTAATACGCGCTTATCGGTGTGTGGTGACGTCAGCGTCGCGGCCACGCGCTCCTCTTGAGCCGGTTCTGTATCGCTCTTTGCCTTGTCGGTGTGTAGAAGTGCGTGGTGCGGTCGTTTGCATTCGCCTACGCCGCATCTTTTCTCCCGGCAGTGGAAACGTCGGTGTTTGCTGTCTAGACACGTGAAGCATACACGGCTCTCCTTAGCCCATTCCCACCGCTGGGTTACCGACATGCCCTTAAGTTTGGCGCACTGTGACGTCCTATGTGCGGCCCCGCAACAAAAACACGCGTTCTCTTTTGCCGGCGCCTCTGTCGTGGTATAGACATTCGCCCCGCGATTTCGCTCGAAAGTCCGACGCGGTCGGTTCTCGGGCTTCGTGCCCGTCGCGGTTCGAGTGCTCGTTGCCGGTTGTGTCGTTGGCGAGTACGCGTATTTTACGGCGCGGTCCGCTTCGCGCATCAGGAAGTGCGTCAGTCCCACGATCTCCGGTTCCCTATTCCCTAGGAATTCCTCCGCATGATCGCACCATTTTGATCTAACGTGCGGACTAAGTTTTTCGGTAACTTGTCGCGCTAGCATGGGGTTCATCAGGTAACCCCGATCGTCCAGACTCGTAATCACTGTGACGATATTTTGCAGCTTAACGGCAAAGCTGTTAAGTTCCGCCGCGGAGGTCCCTACGCGCGGTAATTTTCTTATATCCTCAAGAGCTTGGTCTATGATCACCTCCGGCCGCCCGTAACACTGCTCGAGTGTTTGCATCACTTTGGACGGCTCGGCGGCGGTGTACAATAGTGCGGACACCGTTTGTCGCGCTTCCCCTTTCAAGCACGTTCTGAGGCGTGCCATGTTCTCGGCCGGCGAGAACCCGTGCAGACTCGTAGACTCCCTCATGGCCGCTTTGAATGGCAACCATTCCCCTGCGGCTCCGCTAAAATGAGGTAAGTCTTGAGTCTGCCTTGGCGGCGCTCGTCGCCTCATCATTCGCTCTAAAGTATCCGCTAAACGTTCGATGCCGCGTTCCTTCGACCTATGAGGCGTAGGGTCCCTAATTTCCCGCGCGGTATGCTCCGGCGACGGTACGCGACGCGATACATTCAAATTCGGGGCGGTTCGTCGCGGCGAGTGTTCCCTATTCATCCTATGCTCGCCCTCCCCCCGTATTCGAGAATGTTGCAACCAATCGCTCACTCGATGGTTCGCGTCCATAATATCGTCGCCGCCTACGCTTTCCCTATCCGTTTCCTCGCGGATCGTAGCGACGTTCGCTGCTAACTTTTTCCTAATGAGCGTAGCCTGTAACTGTAATTCTTGCCGACGGACTTCGGCAAGTTCCTCTTCCGCGTCTAACTCGGCCCGCCTTATCCTAGCTATCGCGCTCGCGGTTGATTGATGTGAGTGTACCGACGGCGGTCGCGACCTACGTCCCGGTATAACCGTAGCAGGCTCGCCCGGCGGCGCGAGTTCCGATGAAACCGGTTCGCGGAATATGGTACGCGGTACTCCCGGCGCGAGTACGGACGCGGATGCTTGCCCGGATGGCGAAGCAGGGTAATCCTCGTAGACCCGCAACGACTTGTCCTCGGCTGCCTGACTACGTGTCGTTGGCATTTCGACACGACTACCTAGCCCCTAAGAAAAAGTTAAACAATATCAAAAAAAATTAATAAATTCAAAAATTCAAAAATTATTAACTACACAAATCCTAATCCTAATATTCCTAACACCCTAATATCCCTAACACCCTAACGTCCCTAACAGCCCTAACAGCCCTATCAGTCCGTCAGGAGGGCCCGGTATCCACCGGGATACGCTCCTTCAGGGATGGAAGGTAGGGATGGGTAAGGTGGGTACTACCCGGCAGAGGGGTATCAGTGAGTACGGGGCGCTCGGTAGTCGGCTGGAATGTCCGACCCCTTTGGCAGCGCCTGCAGTCTGGCCCCCGTATCACTGACACTCTTACCGGCGTAGTCGTGCAGGGATGCGGCCAACGCACGGGAGGGCGTTATGGTACGGCCGTGTGATGTCGCACAAAACACCACTTCTGCTGTGAAAACAGCGTTTGTTGAGTTCTCAACCTTTGACACCGTTAGGTGGTTGAGGACTCCTAACCGTACGTTTTTCTTTATTCACAATCACACGTCGTACCTTGTTTGCTCGTCCCGGCGTACCCGATGGCTTGCACGTCGCACAATTCGTGTTCTTCACTAAACCCGTTGATTGCACGCCGCACCGTTGGGTGATTTTCGTACCGGAACAAAGGAGGGGCGACCACGCACACAGATAGCGGCTGTGTGGCGGTCTATTTTCACGTTGTGGACACAGATTTCACAACGATCTTCACGATGATTCTTGGTTTTTTCACGCTGTGCGCGCAGACTGCACAACGATCTTCACGACTATTCTTAATTTTTCACGTTGTGCGCGCAAATGGCACAACGATCTTCACGATAACGCTTGGTTTTTCACGTTGTGCGCGCAGATGGCACAACGATCTTCACGGTGACGCTTGATGACGCTTGGTTTTTTCACGTTGTGCGCGCATATGGCACAACGATCTTCACGGTGACGCTTGATGACGCTTCTTCTGGATTTTCTTCTGGCAGTCTTATCCGGCTCACGAAGGACCAGCAATTGTTCAGGGCGTCTCCTCTTTCGAGGGTAGCCACGCTGGGTGTGGAATAAAAAACGCCTTGCTGGTCAGTGGACTGTAGTTTATTTTCTCTTCGTAACATATAGGTACACCTTATAATAATATATAAGAAACAGGAGTTGGTTGGCGACTGCCAGAATTCCGGTGCTCTTGATGTTACAATTTTGAAGGTAACACGTGGCAGTATGAAGTCGAGCGAAATCTTGAGAGCTTTTTCTGAGCGTAATTATCGGGCTAATAGGCCCTTCTTATATCATAATTATAGGAGTCGGACCTCCCACAGAGCGCGGGCGCCTTACATTTTGGCTAGCCCAATCAGCGCTTAGTACATATTATTATTATTAGCACCCCCGCCGCGCTTTCACATCGAAAGCTCACAAAGAGTGGCGGGTGTGCTACGAACGAAATTGCTAGTTTTCGATATTTACATACATTACTTAATACTTAATAATACAATTCAAAAACAACAAACTATGGCTAGTGGGGGCTAGGTAGGAAATATAAAAATATCTACAAAGGTGCAGCCGGGACAAGCCTCGCCGGCTCATTGTCCGTAACATGAACTATACCGAGAACAGTAAATAACGCTCGAGTAGTTTTTGCCTTGAAATTAATATTCAAATAAGTCTTGAATAAATTAGCGCATGAAACAATGTTTACTATACGACACACGGCGCGCTCCATGAAATATTCAGCCTGCAGAGCGTCTGGCTTCCATTACAGAGTCCATTTGTCGCCGCGCGGTCTGCCAACACACGGGAAATTCCTATTACGATACACTGGTACTTTCGAAATTCGTATATTCAAAATATTCTGAGGGAATTTCTGGTACAGGAAAACTATTGATTCTGGAATTTGGAAAGCGTCTGTCGGTAATGTTAGGGTAAGTTTAGTTGTCGATGTTGGAATGATGGATTTATATACTTATGACCAAATAATACAAAATACTAAATAACATGAAAAATCCCTTCTATGATATAATGAGTTAAACAGGGTTTTGGTTGTAACACCAAAATTCAGTAGAAACTGATAATCATCAGAACCAAGACGAAAATAACTGTATTCATTCTATAGTAGCCTTACAGCCTATTTAAGTTGAACGCAATAATCACCGGGTAATGGAAAATGCCATAGCTATATTGTATATAGCATGTGTTTACTATCGTAGAGAAAGGGTGGCGCCAGATCAAACGCAACAGGTCAAGGTGTCGCCACTTATCGCCCCGCCTGATGCGCATTATGCATATTAGAATTCATTTCAGACTTGGCAATTTCCTTAATATTTTCTTCTAGTCTAATGCAACTTGAATAAATTATACAAAATTGAAGTTGAAAGTCACACCAGAATCCCAAACTTTTAGCTTAGTTGGAAGATCAAGTTCAGCGCAGTTCCGAAAACCTACTGCAGTGGGCACTGGAAGTTGAAAACCTTATGATAGATGAACAGATGATGAACAGTTTGGACGAGCTTGAGCACGAAACACATGTTCCAGGTGAGGATCACCTTATCTCGACTCCAAAGCTGCAATCAACTGGTCGTAGGTCACCTCTTTTCCTATCGCTAACTTCGTGTGCGGATACTAGAACCGTCGTTCTGTTTCAGTAACATCGGCATTGTCTGTCGCACTTCTGACACCAATTCTTACGTGCCAGGGTTAGGGGCGCAAAATGAAATAACATCGATAACATCGACGTTAAAAAACAAATCAACATTATATTGCCTAAAAACACTAACACAAACACTGCTCTAATCGGATTCGTTTGTCGCTCGTAGTTCGCTTCGATCGGGTTCCAAACAAGACAGAGTCGCTGTGGCCGCGCGTCCCCACACGTATTCTGTGGAACATTCTAGAAAGATCCAGAATGGTCGAGAACTCTATCGTAAATTAAGGTCCGTTATCGAGTTTCCACATTCTGAAAACATCGAGATCTTCCGAAAACCTTCCATCGCTAAACCTTCCACATTCGAGTAATTCCGCTACTTGTCACGAGATGGCGCTATTATCCACGAGTGCCAATGGGTCTAAGAATATTGTCAGTATATGTTTTTTTTTATGGCACTTGTGTTCACATTTTGCCAATGTCAAGTTTGGGTTGTCTTTTTTATTATCTGTAGTATGTCGAAGTAAAGCAGTGGCTACCTTACCAAGACTTTATCGAGGAGTTTTGGCGGCAACAAAAAAAAGCACTTGATTAGCACATTTCATTGGAGCTCTTTAATGGAACTATATTGGATAATATACCACCATAATAGTGCAATATAACACTAACTATCACCAAAATAATGAATTAAAACAAGAGCACCTCATGACACTTCCAAGTTCCCGCCAAAAGTCGTCATTATATGTTATAGAGATCTGATAATTAAGGGCGTTCATTAGCACCATTTATTCTGCAACTCCAAGCGGTGCCTCGCGTTTTGTCTTTTAATGAGGTATTAAATCAGATTTAAAGGAGGCTTTGATATACAATAAAAGTGTTTCAGTGCTATTTCACCTTAAAATAGGTCAAATTTTTTATAGTTGCATTCTTCTCAATGCAAGGTGGAAAGTTATTTATAATTTGTTCGTCGAGTGGTACGAATATGCCAGATAAATATTTTGTAACTGAATAGAAATCTCACCAGTTACATGGTGAAAAACCGATCATAATGGCTAGTCAGATCCAGTGTGCACAATCAGGAGATGCTGCTATTAGAGGTCATATTTGGACTATAGCTATATCGTTCATCGGGATAAATGTACCCACTGCGGCAGAATAAAAAAATCATACCAAATTTTATCCAGTAATACACAACTGGTATTAACCTATAGCACCAATCAAATACGACGACATTACCAGAAATACAACAAATCACCATAAAGCCACTATAACAAACCATAATCCCAACATAAACTTACTGGATGAGCATCTCATTAATATAACGAACAACGTAATTTGTCAAGTGCAAGAATTGTAGGAAGATAGATGATGTTAATTAGCTTCAACGCTTGCAAACACGTGCAGGAACACACGTGCACTGCAGGAATACGTTCATCAGTCATAACATATTATATTTATGCACTCTACCAAACCTGACGATTAATATTTGTTGCATTAGGGGCTAATTATGCATTGCAAGTATGGTGTTTAAAGAAATTTGATTCTTAATTAAGTAGACAACAGATATTGCGGATAAATAATGCACTGATTATAGAGTTTCTGTTTCAATTTATTTAGCAAAACATCAATTATTGTAGGAATATGAGCGACGTAGATGACTTTAAACTTAACATCCGTCCTACCTATGATACAAAAGCCAGAAATAAGGACATTCGTCGACCTACTTATTATAAAAATGCACCAAGAACTCCGTTTTCAAAACAGCCGCACCCTCATCTCTAATTAAAACCAAGTGCAGCGTCACAATGTATTAAGGCACAATGAAACCGCGGTGACACCGTGCTGGGCGTCATTAGCGCTCGGCCGACGCTACCTGTGAATAACAAGCCACTTGACATTTACCAAGTCTGCCTATTGGATTATGAACGAGGCATTCTGATATCCTTACTCACTTTGCGTTTTATAGTTTTTTCTTCATTCCACAACACTTAGTAATATTGTAGAGTTGCTATACCTCGCTAAAACCTTGGACAACAAAATTTTATATGACCTCGTAGATTTCTTAATTACTATATTTTAATATTTCTTAAAAATATCATGAGACGTAAGCTTAGTTGATGTCGGAAAAATCCTCGTGATAGCTTTATAATGTATCATAGTCCTGCGAGGTTATTAGTGTTTAACAAATTACCCTGTAGAATACAAGCTCACTGTACACACCTTGTTATAAGAGTAAGTATGTAGGTTATTTTAAGTTATAACTTTGCTAGCTATGCTACCTGTAATAAAGACTGTCGGTTAAGCTTATTTTCGAAAATCAACCCAATTACTTATAGCAAATATTCATTGGATTCGAAAATGTAGCTAAAGGCGTTCGCCATTCTTATTGAGACGTACACATATGAAGTAGCCAGCGGCCGTTCCCGCGCCGCACCTACAAACCACAAGTACCACGTACACAGTCCCACCCTGACGTCCCCGAAACTCAAATAGTTTTCAAACAAATGCTTTAGACATGATGCTCATAAGTACGATGCAGTCCAAATATCCCTTTTCGATTTAAAATTACGTCTGTCTTACTTTAAAGTACTCGGCAATAATTACACATTGACTTATGGAAAGAAAGCTAAGTCATAGAACGCCATATAGTTGTATCACATAAGCTCTAAGAAACCGAAGCGAACAGATTCAATTTATTTCTAAACACACTATAATTGTCCACGGGCGCACACCGGAACGCTCGTCACAGCTACTATGACGATGGTGACAATTCAGTCGAGTACAATACCCAACCCCTCCAGAGTCTAAGTGTACCGTCAGAGTCCTCGAACCGACATCGTCACTTTACAGTGCTGAAACAAGTGCGAACGTGCACAAAAGCCTTATTTTACCGGGAGCGTTGACCTAAATGATAAATCGCGGAAAACTCTAGTAATTGCAAATTTTTGTTTTGTATCGTACCTTTGTGTTTCGAAAAATTTGGTTCGTGCTTGTTGCGGGGACTAAAGTTTGAAGGTATTTCGAAATCTGTTCACACAATCCGTGTTGAATTTTGAACATGGGGCAGATTTCGAAATAAGTTACAATAAGACGAACTTGAAGTGGAATACTTTAAAAAGCAGCATAGAGCATGGGAGAAAATTCTTCACAGCCACCATGTATACTGATAAAGTAACTCGTAAAAGATATAAAATACAAAGTACGTAATATTGGACAATCCCGGGAATGTTATTGTTTCCAATTTCCCTGACATAATCATAGAATACCATCCATATAATAGTAGAATTATAGTCGCTGAGTAGAATAGTATCAATAATTCAAATCCCACTTCATAGACAAAAAACTAGCGCCGACCATAGAATACCATCTATATCTTTTCCCGTTGCATACTCTATGGACACACAACAACGCCCCATAAATATTGACCTACTTACGGCCATTTACAAAATTTATAACAATTAAAACTCGCCACTGAAAACCAAAAGCAATTACTTCGAAACGGTTATAGTTTGTGCACGACTCACTTAGTTAAATATTACTTTAAATTACTGAGTCACATTTATTTTTAGACGGTAAACAACCACGGTGCAGTTTTAAATTGCTAATGGAAGTTGAAATGTTTTATGCGGCCGAGCGGGGTTAGTGCAATTACAGAGTGTTATTGACATACTCATAACGTTAGTCTGGTACGAAACAGTTTATTCAATGGATGGTAATAATAATTCTTGGTTTTCCTGTTCACGAAATTAGCATACTTTCATTTCCGTATTCAATCAATAGACCAAGACTAAGTATGCTAATGTATTGGTACTGCTCAACAGAGATATTAAACGTACACACATCTATCATAGATGACTACACTTTGCCTTACAAAATGATGAAGCTTTACACTATCCGTTATGCGCATCAGCACTCTCCTAGCTGTCCCGTAATTATGTCAAATGTAAAATTAGATTTCCAAATGTATGCTAACCTGATATACCAAGCTTCAGTATTAATAAGGATCTAATAACTAAGTATACAAATTATAAACCACGCCGCCAAATACATAGCCTAAATTATAAAGCTGGCCATGTACACATTGCAATTTGAATATATTTGTAATATTTCGATCTATTCTTCTCAAGTAATTTTATCTGTGAAAACTTCAACTCCAGAAAGCAAAAAGCTAAATTAAATGAAACCGATAAGTTTTCATTTCAGTTATTAACTTTCTTTTGATTAACTTCCAGATTCCATAAGTACCTCAGTTCGAAATGGAATGAAATATTTTATCACTAAAGAATAAAACTTAATCGTGATATACTAGATATAGATTTGCTATCGTAGTGAGACTGCGCGCTCCTGCAAGTGAAGGGTGTAGACATTTTCAATTACTGAAGTGCTTCTTGCCGATACAAAATACCGAGTGAATAGTTCACAACTATAAAAATTTATTATAAAAATAAAATTGTATCTCGGTGAATGGTAGACGTACATGTTTTTTATTTATTTTTATAAGGAAATGCATTGGTCTTAAACCACAAGTATTATGAATCACTAATAAGTGTTTTTTAGCATTGAGTAAGATATTAAGGATTCTCCTTTTATTTTACGGACCCAAGCTCGCGTCATTCCCATGACAATTTTTGTAACTGGAACGTCGGAATTCATAGACTATTACCAAACAAATTAAGCTTGACCGTGAGCTCACAACTTCTGCAATAAAGCTTACTAAAGGCTCATTCCTCTTCATCCTCAAAGTCCCTTAACAAATTTGACAAGGCATTAACTATAATTAACATAAAACTAGCTTACTTAATTCTAGTACGAGAAACACTGTCACCGCCATAATTAAAGCTTATTAAAACCTTGTACTCTATTTGGAGTCATCTACGGCTAATAAAATGTATTGCGTAACAGATCATCCAGTGATAAATCACCTGTCCAAGCGGGACGTGAGTAAATAATTAATTAGCGAAACACATGAGCATCCTTGACACGGCAGCGGCCTCATATGTGCCAAGGAAACTCACGGCAAACGTGCCTCGGTAACGCCATATGGAAAGTTTCAAGTGGTAAATTACATTGTACGTACTTGAAATACTATTAAGTTTGTATGACCACACTTTTGTTCCCCAAGGCTTAGGCGTTAGGTGTACTTTGGTAAACTTTAAATATCCTTTAGTGCGAGCCTATTTATTATTGCCGTGTTGCATACAAATTCCATGTGCAGATGATCAGATTTGGTCCCGAATCTAAAGAGCAACAAATTTTTGGTTGTCCAACGTGATCATCTAACCCAAGAATCTCTCAGTTCACAGCTTATGTACCTGCCACTACACCAACGAGTCGATTTAGTATTATAAAAAAATGCTTTTTCATGTAAAGTAAGTCTCTAATGGAGACTAATGTAATTTTATACGTGAAACGTGAACAGCTTCTGTGAAAAGCATAAGAAATTTTTTATTTATATCATGCCATCGCCTATGTTATTAAACTCTTTTTTCACTCGTGTAAGTCCTCTTTGGCCTCTTTTGCTGTTTCGTTCAAGTTTGTCGTTAGGTGCCTAATTAAAATTGCTAGCTAAGCTAGATAAATAAATGAATAAATATGCGAAAACAATGTTTAATTTTGATTAGGCACAGACTCCATAATTGGTTACCAGTATATAAGTAATGCTATCGTATATTTATTCATGTATTTATCTAGTTTAGCTAGCAATTGAAATTAGTCACGGAATATAGGTAATGTTAAATTATTTTTTGGTTTTTTATTGTTAATTTTTAGTCGTTTTTGAAGGCGGTTTATTTTTTTGTTAAAAAGGATTTTATTAACCAATGTTATCAGTAAGCCTTTTCCATCAGTAAAAAGACAATTGAAACAACGTCAGTTGGTGTAATAAATAGCCTCTATTTTAACGCTGCAACACCTTGGACAATACTTACATGCACGCATGTTCAAAACCCATAACATGATCTTGTGGTAACTGGCAACATTCACGGGAATGTCAAATGAACAATAAAGGGGTCGGTAGCAGAATCTATCTTGCTTCGCAGAGAATTGATTCCAAGTTGGTATCGAGTTTTCCTTCTGAAAATGACGACAATGCGTGATGATAAATTTCTGTATGCATATGACAATAAAAAAATACCTAAATAAATAGTATGACACCTCGGTACGTACAAGGAAAATGCTATTCTCTGCCGTCTACCTTTCGCTCTGACCTATATTTAAGTAACAACAACAACATACCTATTACTTAATCTATTTTATACAATAGTAATTCCTAAAAACTAGTCTAAATATATATAAATATATGTATATATATATAAACTGGTGGGCCTTAGGATGAACATGGACAAGACCAAGATTCTGTCGAATGTTCATGTTGTGCCTACCCCGATTACCGTTGGGAGCTCAACTCTCGAAGTTGTGGACGAATACGTCTATTTAGGGCATGTAGTCCAACTAGGCAAGTCCAACTTTGAGAAAGAGGTCAACCGTCGAATCCAGCTCGGCTGGGCAGCATTCGGGAAACTACGCAAGCCTTCTCGTCCAAAATACCTCAGTGCCTGAAGACAAAAGTCTTCAATCAATGTGTGTTACCAGTGATGACATACGGCACTGAGACGTGGCCTCTGACTATGGGCCGCTTAAGACGGCTCACGGTCACTCAGCGAGCTATGGAGAGGGCTATGCTAGGTGTTTCTCTACGCGATCGAATCAGAAATGAGGAGATCCGTAGAAGAACGAAAGTCACTGACATAGCCCAGCGGATTAGCAAGCTGTAGTGGCAGTGGGCAGGGCACATAGTTCGAAGAACTGACGGCAGATGGGGCAAAAAGGTTCTCGAGTGGAGACCACGTACTAGCAAGCGCAGCGTCGGCCGTCTACCTGCAAGGTGGACAGACGACTTGATAAAGGTCGCAGGAACACGCTGGATGCGAGCCGCTTTTGACAGGTCCGTCTGGAAATCTTTGGGGGTGGCCTATGTTCAGCAGTGGACGTCATGTGGCTGATGATGATGATGATGATGAATCTAAATATATTTATTTATTTATTTACACTTTGTACAAATGTATAGTACAGGCGGACTTAAGGCGTAAGGGCATAAAGGAGTAGTCTATTATATGTCCATTTTCTTCTTACACCTACCTGCCTTTATCCTACACAATTGAGTTGGTGCAACACGTGTTGTCAAGCATATTGCAATAAGATTTTGCTTAGTTTTCTTGACCGACCACCAGCCTAACCTAGAGACATTACATGGAAAGTCGTGCTAGAAAATCCAGTGTTATCTGACTTAGGATTCGCACTTAGAACCTTCCGGCTCGCAACGGATATACGCGGCCACTAAACCAACGCGACTTATATTACCTAGTGTGATATAATATTTGTGCCTAATGCCTATAACGAGTGAACACATCAGGTTTTAAGTAACATTAATTTGTATAGAAATATAATCACATTTTTTTACGCGAAATATACTCTAATACGGACAAAATTAAGTGTACACAAAATGTAAGCCAAATGTACATAAGGAGGAATATTACCCGTAACCTAATATTATTTTGTAACTAAATTTAATTTTCTTTTCTCGTCTCGACGAAATATATTAAATTCTTTTTGCTTTTCTCGTATACCAGTAATTTTGTTTTCCTTTATTGTCTATTAGACTTCTGCTCGCGGCTCCGCCCGCGTGAAGAAGTTTTTCCGGGATAAAAATATTTTCCAGGAATAAGTAGCCTATAGCACTCAGGAGTAATGTAGCTTCCTATTAGTGAAAGAATTTACAAATTCGGTCCAGCATTTTTTGAGTTTATCCATCACAAACAAACAAAAAAACAAACAGTCAAATCTTTCCTCTTTATTATTAGTATAGACTAAATTAAAAGCGAGTCTTATGGTAAACAGGGATATTTTTTTTCTACGTTTACGTCAAAACGATGTTGCCAGCATTTTTGCCTTTCATCAATACATGGTAATATAAAACTGGGTAATGAGTCTTGTGACCACCGTAATATCTTTTTCTGCCACCAAGCAGATTTGTGCAATAACTATTGAGTGTTGTGTCCTGGCTTGAAGGACCACTACCGTCCATAAACACACACACACACACATTGATATATATGCAAACACAATAACCTAACGAATCCACGTAATACTTTATTCAGGCCCAGTATTGTGATAATATTTTGTGTTATGATATACGTATTACGTAATACATACACGTGCGTTTATTTTCACATACCAACCATACTTCGCAAATATGCAGGCTTCGAAGCGCGCCCTATTGAAATTTAATTAAAGGTGAGCACTGAGCATTAATGCTACGAGGGTCACATATACCTCTTTGTTGTGTTATTGGAGATTCCATTCGATTTTCTAGAGAAATTCTTTTATAGCATACCACTAAAGTGGAGGCCCTGAGCTGGAGGCCCCAGGTAACCTCTGTCTGTCAGAGAGTCACCGGTACCCTTCGCGCTCTATACCGCCTGAAGAACTTCCTCCCGCCTAAAACTAAGACTATGCTTGTACAAGCCTTAATCCTTCCTTTAATCGACTATGGTGATGTGTGCTATTTTGATCTGAATGCAGATCAGCTCAACAAACTTGACCGACTTCTAAATAACTGCATTCGATTCGTGTATAATCTTCGCAAGTATGATCACATTTCTTTTTATCGTCTTCAACTAAAATGGCTACCCATACGTCAGCGCCGTTCTTTGCGGGCACTTACCACTTTATTCTCTTTCCTTACCACCCCTACCCCTCCTACTTACTTTTCTTCTAAATTTCAATATCTCTGCAGTAGCCACGATAGGAACCTCCGCTCTTCTAGCAATCTTCTCCTCAAATGTCCCCCTCATAGCTGTGACTTCACTCACTCTTCTTTCGCTATCCAATCTGTTCTTCTTTGGAATTCACTCCCCCTCGAAATCAGATCGGCTACCTCTCGGTTTGCCTTCAAAAGGAGAGTGCGGCAGTTGTTGTTGAACGATGCAGAAGAATCACCACACTAACTTATAATATGATATTATTTACATATATATTTATGTAATTATAATTTGTATTTTATGTATTTATTATATTTATAATGTTACTTATATTATGTTTTGTATTTAGTTTACATATTTATGATTGATTGCTTTGTTTACTTTTATGTACGTTTATTCGTATCTCTAATATCAAGTTAAGTACCTGATGCACCTGCCTTATGTATTTCTGCACCACCCTAAGGTTGACTGGGAGAGAATGCCTTTGGCATTAAGTCCGCCGATATACTTATGTATATAAAGTGCAAATAAATAAATAAAGTATTTCAGCTAATCGGAACTACGTTACCCAACGTCAAATTTCGTAATTCTGAAGTAACGCCAAAAAGAAACTAGCATAATGTTTATATTTTAATACCTACTATAGTATCATAATATTATTACACCATATTCTCAATAAACGAAACTGTTCTATCACATTCCTAAACCATGTTCTCCTTACTCGTGTCCGAAATAGACGCAAAATAACCTGCCACAATTTAATAGCAACATTTCACTCACACCTTAAATCGGCGATTTTTATTGGTTTATGTGACAGGATTGCTAACAGGCGACATAGCAACATGACTTTTATTACACAGGGCATAAACACCATGGCGATAAAATTGCAAATCGCCACCGATTTTTTTATGCACGGCCGGAAAATCTTTTTATGCTCGTTCCCTTTTCCGCCTCCTGTATGGATTATGAACGGTTGTTGGCTCCACTATATACGGAATGTAAAAACACAACGGACAGGAAACTGTTTTTATAGGGATTCAAAAAATGACGATTGCGTACTTTGCCTTTTATGCGTAGAAAAGGCTGGCGGAAGTTGGCTAAGGAATCCCGGTGTTTTTGATCTGCACTATTAGAATTCTAGGAGGTATTGATTTTTATTACGATTTTGCTTTGATTATTTCTTAAGTTGTATTGTTTGTAAAAAAAACAATCTACTGCAATTAAAAAATCATAGCACAGCCATTGATAAGTAAAAAAACCCTACAACGAGCCGTAAGTAAATACAGTTAAGAAATACATTCTACAACTAAAATATTCAACATTACTCACCAATGTTAATGAATAATGAATCGTCGAATATGTAAATATTATGAATAATACCAAAACATACCTACTCGTACACCTTACACATCAAAACAATTTACATCAATTGTCTACCAAAGTTGACTTCAATATCTTCCAAACTCAAGATCAAAATAAATGAAAACTTTAATTAAATTCTTGCCGAAACACCCCTACCTCGACAAACTGATTTGGGAATGCCGAGACTCCGTTCAAAAAATCCGATAACGTGATGTCAACGAACCCTCCGAAAGTTTCTCATTTATATAGAAAATAAACATTCAATGGAAATGGTGAAATGTTCCGATAATCTGGATTTTAATATATCGCTCCATGGTCTGGTATTGTCCGCGGGTAGCTGGCCTCAAGAATCAACACGTGTAAAAATCATTATTAACAAAACTATTTAAAAATTCAAAAATATTAAAATTGACGTAATCTTATTTATATAGCCATAACTTTTAATCTTTTAATCCTTGACCTTTAAAGTTTGAAGCGGGGTTTAACTCTATTCAAGCTTTTAGCTTCAAAAACTCATCTTTAATATATAATTGTATTGTTATACAATGCACCTAAGCTAGGTAACTTAGACTGGGTTTTTCAACTGTAGTTAGGGTAATCATCGGTGTTATTAAGCTGGACGCGCTCGCAGAGCTTCGAGTGCTCCAGGTGCTGCGAGCGCGTCCTACTTAATAAGACCCTGTCAAAAAGATAACTACTGTTGAAAAAACGGGCCTTAGGGTCGTATTAATGGATGCAACTCAATTTCGCTCTAAGTGCGATATCAGCTAAGACACAGTCAAATTATGATCAGCATCTCAAGATAGTCGCTATTTAATAAACCTGTATTAACATCAGCTCAAATGACATCTAAAGTTACATTATGTGACGGATTTTTACAACTAGGTTTCGTTTATGTAACAGCGCTTACTCAGCTTAGAACAAGCTCTTAAACGACAGCTTAAACTTGGTATTAAATGGTTCAATACATTAAATGTCTACTTGAGATTTTACTCAAACGTAAGATTGATTTATTAATACCACCCATAGTTATTTCCCAAGATATTTTACGAAAGTTATTTAGATATGAATCAAATCTTTCTTCTTATAAATAACTTTAATATCAAAGTTCAGTAACGAAACCGACACAAGTCATTGCACTTTTCATAGCTCCGTTGGTTCAATTAATTAAAGTGTATCATGAGCGAGCTAAGGTAGCAAATTAGCTGGTCTAATTAGTTCCAACCGACTCCAGATATACTTACATAACTTAGTCCAAAGCCAACCATTTGTTACTTGAGAAATTGAAATAGTTAGGAAATGTAATTTCATTAGTCGAGAAAATTGGTCCTTCGAACTTGTCTTTGGTTAACTCCATAAATACTCTAGGAAATAAGATAGAATCATCTGTGCCGGTAATAAAGGTTAGTTTAGTTAACGGATATACCTAGTTTAAAAATAGTTAGCTTTTGCTTGTAACAAGCCAGAAAGGAAACGAGTAATTTAACTAATTTCTTGGAAGACATTAAACATACTTTAAGATTGCCCTTGGTATACCATCAATAAAAAGCCTCTAAATTAAAATCTGTTCGAAATTTAAAATATATTCTCTCATCACGTCGCAGGCCAGCATTTATATCGTGCAGTGCGAGACTTGCCCGTGAACATGACCCTGCTGAAATTAATAAAGTTCCGACGCCCTTCGGCAAGGCTGGCTCGTGGAACATTCATTTGCGGGTGGAAGTGCGCGAAGTTATTGTAATAAAGTCACAAATCGACCTTGGGCCCGGGCTCCGCGGGGAAGCCTGTCGCCAAGACGACGGCACGCGCTACACATTCCATGAGACACTTTCATATTACAAGTTTTATATTTAATCAATATGGAAATGTGGCAGGCGTATTGAAAAAAAATATTTATTGAAATGTCTATTATTGACATCTCAATTTCACCTGACCTCTATTCAGCAATAAAGATGAAATCATCGTGGACCATATCAAAGAATAAATATTAAATAAAAAATTGTCCTTGGCGATAGGGCAAATACGTTACTTCCAAAATGATAATCACGTCATAAAACTACTTTTACCTCCACATTGTTTGTATGGTAATTAAACATTTAAAATTTAGTTAAGGTGAATTTAAAAAGATATTGTCAACTAGACGTTTTACATAAAATGCAATTATTTTACTCACCTACAACAGAAACACGGTCATGGAATACTGCCGAAGTGAAAATTGACGTTAACGTACGTGAATAGAGTTCGCTTTCCTTATTAATAATACATTTTCATCGGTGCTATAAAATATTTGATGAATCTTTATATCAATGTAGAGCACGCTATGTATGGCTAAATCTTTTACTTAATAAAATTCTTAATTCTGACTGAAAGGTGAACACAGCTTGAATGGGTGTCTCTAGAAGCAAGTTATTTTGGACATGAGTTGCATTAGCGATGTAGATAAGTATTAAGAGAGGATATTTGAAAATGGACTTACTTGTTAACATACGATTTATTCAAAAATTTACTATACTCATTTTACATACATACATACATAGTATAACGCCTCTATCCCATAGGGGTAGGCAGAGACCATGGATTGCCACTTTGCTCGATTCTGGCACACCACTTTCGCTTCCTCTACCTTCATCAATCTTTTCATGCATTCCCGCCGGTTCAGGGTACTTTTGACCTGGCCCTTACTTAGAATGTCAGATATCTGACATTCGAAAGTTCGGTGCGGTCGACCCCTGCCGGCCCTTCCATCCACACACGCCTTATATATCCTCTATATATACTCATTTTAGACGATGTTATATTATAGTTTAAAGGAGATAGCAGCCAATATGACTAGGCATTTTGAGAATAACACCTAATGTCTCAGGATGATGAACGCATAACAGCCCCATCACCCATGCAATACTTTGTATTTGGAAGATACCGATAGTGTTATTACATGATAGTTATTTCATAAACATACACCTATAAAAAAAGTTTCACACAGGCATATTTGTGTCGACTGTCACGGGATAATCATCTCCGTCTGTCACCATTTCTCTGCACCCCACTCTGCTTCCCATCAAGTGCAGTGGGGTCATTTTGGCGTGGTAATATAAGGACCTTCCATTTATAATCCTACACAATCACTTACCTTCGCAAGTCTTATGACTCAGTGAAGCACATGTCCGCTGGAGGGCCGCGTGGGCCGGTTATCTCGCGATCAGCGGGCGCGGCGCCAACGATTCCTCATTCTTCGGATATGCCGGTGATACTGGCATTGCTGGTACACTTGTTTTATTCTTTTTTTAAATTGCATATTGACGTACTAACATATTCGTTTTATTAAATAGCTGGATAAGCGAGGCGATGCTCAGATGTAAAGCGCCACAACTACCAATCAGTAGGAACACTATCCAGAATGATTTTCAATGGGACGTCTTATATTTATAAGTAATTATTCTACCTTCAATGTCCTTGCAAGCAAATTACATCGCTTGTTCACTGCTGCTTCGCGGTAGTAATCGACAAACAAAGCAATTACATATGGAACCTACCAAAAATATAGTATTTGGTGTCCTAAAATTATTAGTTACTTCGATTAATTGAGAAAGTATTGAGGTGAATGACCCCTATCTGCCATATACATACACTAGTATTTGCACGGGGCTCCGCGCGCGTGAGATAGATTTTCCGCGATAAAAATATTTTCCCGGGATAAAGAGTAACCTATAGCACTCAGGAGTAATGTAGCTTCCTATTAGTGAAAGAATTTAAAAATCGGTTCAGTATTTCCTGATATTGACGCGTTCAACGGAACAAACTCGTCAGCTTTATAATATTACTATATTAATAATAATAAAAATGTTTTTTTTTAATTGACCAGCAGCACCTACATCAAAGGATATGTTTTAATAAAACCTGTTGTCTTTTTGCTTTCAATTTTCGGAATGTTCCACTTTGGATATATCAGGACCTGTTTACAGGATTATTTTTACGCTTCAGGAATACCGGGTGTACAGTCAGCAGCAGATATATGTACACTATGTACCCAAATAATTCTACACTCCTAAGAAAACGAAAAATATTTACACAACAAAAGTAATAAAAAAAAACGTGGACATTCTATATGCCAACATTATCTAAACACACGTTAGAAAAATACTTCTAAAAAAATTATTTTTCATAATTCACTGATCAACTGAGGTAATCAAATGTAACTAAGCATTGAAAATAAGTTATCTATTTTACTAATATTAATAACATTTCGTAGCTATTTTTTCTTTACATACATAATAGTATGTAGAGTAAAAATATCATTACACAGCACACGTCTGTGTCCGCAAAGGTGTAGGCTGCGGTAGAATTAGTGAACCCGTGTCTCGCAGAGCTGATGTCCGTGGCTTTAAGTGCTCAATGTCGATCCTCTCGCGATCTCGTGTACAAATTCCAACCTTGGGCAACTTTGTATGATTTTCTATTTTAAATCACAAATTGCGACAGTATGAGATTTGAGTTGCAAACCTCAGGATTTCCAGCCTAAATACGCTGCCAAGAGTTCAATGAGGCGGTACGTTTGCTTTCGGGCGTGGTCTTTCAAATAAATACATACCATCTTCTTGCATGAGGCTTCTATACCCTCGAATATGGATAAAATCAAGTTTTGGGTGTAAAGATTATAAAAATTTTACCAAATTATTAAAAATACTTCAAATTATTTTTGTTTTTCTTTTGATATTATGGATCAATGATTAAAGAACTAATACTAGAACTGTTGATAAAGGTGGCTTTGATTAAAATATACTTGGAAAAATGTGGCCGCTATTTTGAATTTCTTTGTTTTAGGGCCAAATGGTTTCAAAATCGAAATAATATGCTAGCCCAACTAAATTACTGTAACAATTCATTGGGCAATATTTATGACGCTAGCGCATCTGTTTATAACATCAGATATACGAGCGTAAATTACTGGGACAAAACTAGTCTATATGCTACACCAGGACATTGTATATTCCTGTGTAAAGTTTCATCCAAATTCGGTCAGCGATTTTTATGTTTACTTTTAACAAAACAGCAGTTCATATTTTTTCACATTTATAATATAAGAAAGAAGTAATATAACACGATTGAAAATTTTATCCGCGGGATAGTTCATAGTTTTGATGCAAAGAACTCAATTACCATAACATTATATTTCGGACAGTAGTCAAATAATTGGAAACAAAAGACGTCGCTGACGTCATGCAAGAAATGAAAGGTCACGTTACATGTGTAGCACCATATGAACACCATAGTTGTTTACCTACTTTTGATGCTGACTGTACGTCGACAAGCAACCGGAAAATAACATCAAATTGAATCCTCGCGCTCGACGAGTCTGGCCCGAGAATAATCCGAATGATGAAATCATAAGTTTTAATAGCGTTAATAAAAAATAATAAGGGTTAGTAAGTGGTTAAAAATAAAGTAAAAAATAAAAAAATAAAACTTACAAGTGGAAACCATGAAGAAAACTTAAAATAACTTCGAAGAAAAAAGTAGACGATCTATGGCAGGTTCCTGCAAAAAATGAAATAAACCAAATTAAAAAAGAAAACAAAACTAAAATGTATACAAAAACACGTAAAAACGCCGTCTCAAATAAAATATTTTAAATTATGACACACACATAATATTACCACGATTTTTTCTGTTGCCAGTTGCGACCAATAGCAAGTTGGCCATCAATGAATATTGATGCCAATAGCCAACACGGCTTACAGGCAACACCACATCAAAGGAAGTGGCATCGTCAATACAGTTTTAATAACTTATTGCTGGCAACTCGAATAACATAATAAAACTGTTTGGTTCTGTATTTTCCTCGTTCTATATTTAAAATCCTTTTATCTGCGAGCGGCAGTGTGGCCGTGCGTCCGGGCGCCGCGCCGTGGTCGCATGAAAAAAAAAAGAAAACCCAACGCGGTTTAGCACCACATGTGGTTCTATGTAACCAGAGCTGTGCCATCGTGTGACTGTGATATAAGTAAAGTTTTATTGTAAAAAAGTGACGAATACGCAAAGAGATTACAAAGAGTCTTTTGAAATGTTATTGGAACGAAGTTCCTTATTGCGCGTTGTGAACGGAAAAGTTGTCACGACACTTTTTTCTATTATCTTACTAATATGAACCTTAAATACAATGCGTAGAAGCTATAATTCTTGAAACGAGTATATTTGTATTTATTTTATTTATTAAAGTCATTAAAACCATTTCTTACTAATCTAAAATGAACCTTAAATACATTGCGTAGAAGCTATTTCCCCAGCGTTGGCACGGCACGAGTACAAAAGAATCGAACGTAACATTCTTTTTTCAAATTTTGTTGATTTATTCTACTTTGGTTACTGACATTTATCAATAACAAGACTAAACGTGCTTTGCTCGCGTTTAAAAATCTACTTTATGTGGAAAGCGTAAGATCGAATTTGTGTTTAATCAATCAAAATTTGTGATAAAAATGCTATGCAATAGCTTTACCGCGGTAGTCTCCGAGTGCCACACGTATTTATTTGTTGTTTTCTCTAGAAACTTATGTATTGGAACGGAAATAGGAAAATATTTATATATATACACACTCTGTTATATAAATAAAATTTTATTACAATTCCTTCACTAATTAATCGAAAGGAACTTCGTTCCATCCGGGTATCCCTTGACACCTCTCATTGCTTTTATTTCATAACTTTACAAAAGTTTAAATTGGAGCCATCGCTAACAACTTTTATTGGAAGTTTATGTAATAACTAAGTTTAACATGTGTATTGAAGAGAAAAACATTAGTACGTTCTTGGAAGGCCTACCAAGCCTGAATATAATCTTCAAAGCACAATAAAACTGTACCGTACCTCAATTACGATTTCTCACGGCGTGTATTCTTTTTAAATTGTAATTATTGATCCATGTTACTAGTTACTTACAACCTAGTGTTTTAGTTAGCAACGATATTCAGGGAAGAAAAAGATAAATAAAAAACAAATCGCACCTTTAGGATGAAAACGACGCAATTCAAAAATTGGATTATCGTCATAAAATGACTTAAAACTGGTTTCTTTTTTATGAAAATGTAATAAAAAAGGGACCGATGTAATAGTTTTGTCCTTTTCCCGCTTGAATATGGCGGTGTTTGAACTATTGTTGTATTGAAAATTTCGTTTTAAGTAATTTTATGAAGATAACTCAATTTTAGATTTTTTCGAATTGTGTCGTTTTCGTCCTAAAAGTGCGAAATATCAGCTATATAATTTAAAATAACCATAACATATTCGACATAATTGACAGGTAAAAAGGCATTATGTATTAAAAAAACACGCTTAAAGATTTTCTCTTCCCTAACGATGCAGTAATTTTAACATCTTGTCTCTTTCATTTCAAACGGAGCAGTATAAGTACGTAACCACTTTTTTCTTACACCCAGCGCGTAGATAAAGGCACTAAAGACCGTATTAAAAGCTGGCTCGTTCTGGCAGCGCTTTTGGGTCAGGATTTAAGTGCGTTTTTGCTCTCGCCGCCACGCGTGTCCTATTTACTATGCGATATTTATTCATTGCCTTAGGTGCTTGGTTAGTTGATCACGTTGGGGAGCAGAATCGATTCAGATTTTAGTTGTATTTAACTGAGATTTGTATCGAACTTTACCAATCGTTACGTACCTACTTATTTTACTTATTACTAATATTATAAATGCGAATTTTTAAGAAAATGTTTGGACGTTTGTTAGAAGTAAACAAAGAAACCACTGAACGGATTTGGATGAAATTTGGTACACCGATAGTTGATGGATTAGACACATAGGCTACTTTTATCCCATTTTTTTTAATATTTCATCATTATACCTCTACATTTAAGGTTTAGTTATTAGTAGATTTTAACTATACTTCAAGAAGAAAAAGTTGTATGAGCAACCACAACACATCACCATAATAATATATTGACTCTTTCCGACTAACAGTTGGTCACGTTAATTAGTCACTAACTCAACATTTCCTACCGTTTATTTAAAATCTCAAGTTTCCAAAGACTCCGCCCTTCGTGATAGGTGTCACAAAATACGTTTTGTGTATCCTGGCTTACAGTCCTGAGTTATAACTTATAAGTTGTTATGGAAAGTTTTGAGACCGACCCTCGGTTCAACGACTTTCGGAGTGAAATATATTTTCTCAGACTAAGAGGATTATGCTATTTATTGCGAGTTATTGATGCAGTTTTTTATGAAATTTGTCGTGAATACTTTACCAGACTGTCAAATAAGAAAGGTTTTTGATATTGATATACCTAGTACTACTATCAAGTGCTTCACTGATAGTGTGATTTATACCTAGGCAATGGTAACTATAACACAGTCCATTTTGTCCATAATCTTAGTAATATTATAAACTAGCTTTTGCCCGCGGCTCCGCCCGCGTGAATGAGTTTTCCCGGGATAAAAGTCCCGCTTTTTATGGAAACTAAAATAAATGTAGCCTAAGTTACTCCTTATTACATCAGCTACCTCCCAATAAAAGTCCCGTCAAAATCGGTCCAGCCATTTCAGAGATTAGCCGGAACAAACAGACAGACAGACAAAAATTTTAAAAATGTTATTTTTGAGTATGTACCGTATATATATTCATATAAATGTAGTAAAAAACAGTTATTTCAATATAACAGACACTCCAATTTTATTTATATGTATAAATGCGAAAGTTTGTGAAAATGTTTGTATGTGTGTTAGAAAGTAAACGCAGAAACAACTGAACGGATTAGGATGAAATTTGACACACGGGTAGACCATGTTCTGGATTAACACAGACTACTTTTTATTCTGGTAATTTAATCCCATGGGATAAAATTGAAATATTAATCTGATTTATGGCGTAGTTGTATTACGGTACGACTGCAAGGCTGAGGTCTCGGGTTCGATCCCCGGGTCGGGTAAAGTGATATTGGATTTTTCTATTCAGTATCAGCCCGGAGTCTGGAATTTGTGCCCGGTATGGCGATAGGCTCGCCCCCTATCACATCATGGGACGGAATACGCTTGGCGAAAAGTGGGTGCACTAGTTGCGCCTCTGCCTACCCCTTCGGGGATAAAAGGCGTGAGCATGCGTGCGTGCGTGCGTTTTTTAAATAGGTAGCACTGGCGTCGTACAGTCTTTTGTAGCGGGAAAAGCTTTTTATGCGGGCGAAGACGCCAGCAACACCTAGTTTGAAATAAATGTATAAACCAATGCACACTTCGTAGTCCAATGAGTTAAATCTTATTGACATTTGAGTGAATCAGTATTTACCACTAATTCAACCGTACAAACATGATAACGGGCGCAAACAGTCCCCGCGACTTGAGTAGATTGCGCTGACTCAAGCGTCTCTTCTGACTGGAAGTTAATCAATTTGGAGTATTGAGATTTATTTATCGTAGAAATTGTAAAGATTAGAAGTTAACAAGTAAAATTTATGTGGGCTTATTCTAAATGTCAATGGGTGATTAGTTATTTATTTTGAGAAATAGGTACTAAAGGTTTGAAGAATAAAGAACTTAAGTCCTTGCAGTGAATGACACTTCTTTGAATTTACATTAAAAAAACATGATTCATTAGCTATTTATGTCGTAGGCTTTAGAATGAACACGCTAACGCCAAACCACTCTGCGGTATTGTGATCATTAAAAAAAACTCGAATGAACAACAGTACAATTTAATGACTGCCTCGGTGGCGTAGTTGTATTACGGTACGGCTGCAATGTTGAGGTCTCGGGTTCGATCCCCGGGACGGGCAAAGTGATATTAGGTTTTTCTAATCAGTACCACCCGGAGTTTGGAATTTGTGCCTGATGTGGCGATAGGCTCGTCCCCTATCACATCATGGGACGGAATACGCACGGCAAAAAGTGAGTGCACTAGTTGCGCCTCTGCTATGCCTTCGGGGATAAAAGGCGTGAGTATGTGTGTGTATTATTTAATCAAAATCATAAACTCGACTGTTTTCGACTCTTTCTTCAAGGCACGTATTGCCGTATTGTCAATTTCTATCCATGGCCAGATTAGCCTAAAGGCAAATCAGGCATCTGCCTAGGGGCCCGGCATCGGCCAGAGGCCCTTCGCCACGAGAAAAAAATGTGAAAAATATATTTAACGATGCCCGTTACCCTTACCCGTTACCTTGATTATCTTTTACATTAAACAATACATTTTGGAACATATTTTAAGTTATAAAAAAAACTATTTTTTTGCAGTCGGTGTATTAGGTATTATTATTGTTATTGTGGTAGAAAAAATATATTTTAGCATTGCTAAAATAGGGGGTCCCCGACATTCTTAATCCGGCCCTGCTTCTAACGGCAAGCATTGCTATTTGCAGCTGGATATTGTAACAAGCTTAATTAGGTACGAATTATAATAAACTCTGACCCGTTACTAGAACACACCTGATCTAAGTTACCTTACCCAAATACCATGTTAGAGGCCAAAACCACCACATACAAAAAATCATACATACGTACATAGCATCACGCTTTTCTCTTTTCAGGAGTAGACAAGAGTAATACCACCTACATTTCACCTATGTTAGGTCACATGTAATAGAGGGCGGGCCTAACTCCGAGCTGATACTGAGTAGAAAAACCCAATATCAATAGCCCGACCCGGGATTCGAGCCCGAGACCTCAGAGAGATAGTCTTATACTGAGACATATTGATAAAATCAGGCAAGCATAAACATGTAATAGGAGCGTCGGAGAAGGGGAGCGTAACGTACATGACACGAGTACTAGGTACCTCGACTCCTTTGATCACGTACTACACGCCGTCTCTTTGACACATCATGTACAAATGGATGTTATACACACCGTTGTGTAAGGTGATCTATTTATAAAGTTATTTTGCTCGCGGCTCTATCTGTGTGAGTCTTTTTCTGGTATAAGGAAAATAAATCGTTATAATATAGTGCAGCTTTCAAATGGCGACATTTTTTTATGAATGAGATCTGTAATTATAGAAATCACTGCAACAGACAAGCTTAAAAACTCTACACCAATATTATCTCTAACAATAGGTATAGTATAGTAACTACTTACTACCATACCAACTATGAAAGCCACCTAAAAGAACCAAAATACTATATATTTCTGTTATTGATACCGTTTAGAAACACTACAATCACTTATAATTATTGTGATAACAGATCATTAAGAATCAAATACATTTTGAGTTAAAATAATGGTGAGTTTTAAACAACCTTATCTGTTTGGTCCTTAATAAGTCAAAAGTACTAACTACAATAAACCAACACTCGATAAACGCTGCATTGATTTTTAATATGGACTTCCTGCATTTGAATGTTGTGACACGTAATATGTTAAACAAGTATGAACACCGCAAGACCTTATTGTCACGCAATATCCATACTACATAATCTAATAGTGTTGAGTTGCATCAATTAAATACAGGCAATTATGATCATTATACATTTTAATAGAAGCTTTATGTAAATAATAAAATCGTAATTTAACCTGTCATTTCACAAACAGTGTATCTTTTTAATTTGAATTGAAACATTGACCTGGTGTAACCTGAGATAAAAGCCAAAAATAATGTTAATGATCTCATTATCCCAACACTTGTACATTCAGCCCGCAAAACATAGCCCCACAGGACATCACAATATCATTACCCAAATCAACCTTTCAAAAAACCTCATCAAAATCCCTTAAAAATCACAGATTTATTCAACAAATCCAAAATACAGTGTGACAAACGACCCCTAATACAGTATGTGTGCGTGAGAATATTCAATATCCGACCAACCGGTCTCACACCGTTCCGGTTTGCTGGTCTACGTCCAATGGCAAATATAGAGATTCATAATAGTCGCACACTTAATTAGAACGTTAGCCGTCGATGCGTATTTAAAAATCGCATTCTCGCGACTTCTGGAGTCATTATGGCGGTAATTATTTACTTATGTAATGGTCACTGTCCTTATATAGAGGTTCGTATATGGTGCTTGACTATAAGATTGCGTGTTTGTAAAAAGGCCCTAAGTCTTATTTAGCTTTCAGGTAATCGTCGGTGGCCATTTGCAATCTAATTAATGTTTAAATTACATACTTCTATACGTACTATGTTTTGTGGGACCTAATTTACCAGACTGTGTCAAAGTGGGTAAAGAACACAAATTTATTGTAGTCACTTTCCCGTATTGTTCAATAAAACTTACATCATCAGTAATCAAACATTTAACTTAATATGAACCATGTATAAAAAAGAATGATTTAACTTAATATCTGCTTGTTATCTTTTGCCTTTTAATCTCCACAATTAAACGATCAATCCTCGGATTCCTTAAGATCGTCCGCCAAGTTAATTCTACTATCCATAACGTATTAAAATAGTATTAAGTATACCATTTATTACAACCACTACAAATACTGACATTCCTGTGGTAAAATTACCGCCCGTAAGCCGTTAGCGAGCGGATGCAAAACCACTCCGAAAGGATGGTGAGACATAATCACAATCTTGGACATATTTTAATGACTCCACGGTTAAATTAATGTTCCGACTTCCCGGCGAAGTCTTACAAACTGTACTGGAGATAATAGTTCCGATAAACACAAGACAAATTATTATGATCCGTAAATATTTGTTCCAAGCCGAAGTTAAATCTATTAATAAGTCGTAAGACTTTCGTATGCGTAGGATCACCACATTATCTCAATCTACAGTGCGATATCAGTGAAGAAAGTCTGTAATTAAATGTATAAAGGATTGCACTTCCAGCGGTCATATTACTCCCACAAAAAATATGATTGCTCAATTTTATGTGGCTGTCATGGCGCTTAACATAAAGCGAACACCATTCGAGTCTTCTCATTCAATTATAAAAACCTAAACAGAGAATCCCTAAATTGATTTAAAGCCATGTAATATAGAAGATGGCAGACATATCCTCGATAAACAACTAACAACGTTGGTTTAATTGAACAGATGCGTTTAGTAGAGGCAATCGATCTCAACAAGTTTAAACTTGCAAAGCGGACAATGCAAGCTCGCTTAACGTGATTTCCTGCAAGGAATATCCGCTGCTTTGTATAGGCATTTTATGCAGATTGTATAAAGTAAGACTATTTTCCGTATGTAGAACGTTCTAGAAAGATAAAAGAATTTTCTGATAATACTCGTTACATGTAAGTAAAGTATGTGCGATTATTGATGCTTAGAATTACGTGATGATACCAATTACCATGGAATACTTTTGAGAGCGGGTTAATACTAATAATCTTAGTTGCACAACGTTCATTGTAAACTTTATCATACCAGTGACGAAGCAAAGTAAGCAGTCTTCTAAAAAGGGAATAGTTTTCAAGAAGCGCGTTAAAACAAACAAATACTTTAGTTTAATTATATTTATATAGATAAAATCACATTACATTTTTATTTATACACATTCCGTTGAAACCCTTCGTAGTTTTCTGTTAAAAAGGTCCCAACATGTTTTCAGTTCGCCGGAGCGCGGTAATAGGAGATCCAGTCATTTTTATTCTATCGTACATCGGAAAGGACCCTTTAGGTACTTTGCTTCTATAATCATCTCGACATATTCTTGTTACGACTATAGAAGAAATATGCAAAAAATGCTTTCACTCACCTAAAAAACATAAATGACCATCGACTAATTTCATACGAGACTAATGCTAATCGTAAGGCAATAAAATCCAAACGAAAGCGAAGTTGTATTCAATTACCCATAACGGAAACAAAGTGTCACAACACACATAAAATAAAAAAGTATATGATTCATTTCCCCGACTTTCGAGTGAGGAGTAAAATCGTGAGAGAATCGGAACAATAACTGCTCAGTGAGGCGCGCGGTTACATCTACCATACACTTAGCTTCGACATGTTGGATTGTTTTGGACTGTGCCAATTAACTGGCATGGTGAATGTCGATACATTACAAAACACTTATTATAAGTGCAGAATCTAGTATTAATAACAGATTGACATGAAAAAATAAATCTTAACTCCTTCCATATAAAGTTTAATCGCAACAAATTATACCAACTACATATAAGAGATCCACTTGTATTAAATTTAATCACATTAAAACAGCTACATTTAATCAAACACCATCAATTGCCTCACAAAGACCGCAACAACAGATTCAAAACCGACGAAGCTAAATCCATCCCGATATGGCGAATCGAATATCAAACATAGCTGATTTATCGTATAAATCACCACGTTCCGATAAGAATGACCAGCTGCTCCATATTTTACGGGATGTCCCGTTTTATGTCAAAATTTTGCCGTGTCTCTTAATTTTATTAAACCAATAAGGGACAGTTAATAAGGACAATCAAATGGATACATAAAAAAACGCGAGGTGTTATTAAAAAAGAAATAACTAAACATTGAAGTAAAAAAGTTATGATAATTTTTAGAAAGAAAACATTAAAAGAAACATTCTGCCGTATTCTTAACTTGGATCCCGTAAATTTATTGCCCTTGGAATAGATAATGGTGATCTGGTAACTCTAGTTCCAATACAAATTGTCGAGCGGGACCGCGCGGCGGGATAGTGGCGCGTGCGTGATTTATCGCCTCGCACCGTTCGCGGAATGACAACAGGTGGACCCATTACTCATGGTGCGGCTTCCGTCATAATCGGCAACGGTCATAATATATGGAAGTCTCAGTATTGTTACCGCAGTGTTGGCTGTTTGTGGAAATCTAATAATTGAATTCAAATTAGATTGTAGATAAATCATATTTTACTGAGCTTTCGCGAATTATTTCAAAGGTGGCAATTAATTTACACACACACACACACACTCACGCCTTTTATCCCCGAAGGGGTAGACAAAGGTGCAACTAGTGCACCCACAGTTCGCCGTGCGTATTCCCTCCCATGATGTGATAGGGGGCGAGCCTATCGCCATATCGGGCACAAATTCCAGACTTCGGGCTGATACTGAATAGAAAAATCCAATATCACTTTGCCCGACCCGAGGATCAAACCCGAGACCTCAGCATTGCAGTCTTACCGTAATACAACTACTCCACCTTGGCAGTCAATTAATTTATTAAAAAACAATATGCTGTTTAAAAGACTACTACATAAGAAAGATAACCTAATACGTGATGACTTCCAATTTCTGATCCATAAATCATAAGCACACCGGATGTATTTAAAGGCATAAAAGGTATCTACAAGACATAGTAGTTCCAATATTAATAAATTAACACAAATTGTAATAGGAAAAAATCAGTATTACAATATCATTTAATTCAACCCAAGCTTCCGAAAAACATTATCTGATCACACTTATAATAACAATTCAAAATGCCGAATTGACTATTGTGTGAAATTTGTTTAAAACGCCGTGACGTCACTAAGACACAGAAAGCACCGACGCGAAATATGATTTTAGCAAACACATCGTCGGGGTCATTGCTTCGGAATCAAATTGTGTTGGGATAATGTACAAAAAATGCAGTCGCCAGACGGTCAGACACGATATAGAGCTAGAAGCTTTTACAGCTTTATTAACAAAACAGAAGTCACTCTTAATTAGGCATTCTTTCAGGATGACAAATATTAATCATTCTTTGGTGCAACTACTAGATCTATTCTTTATAGTTTTATACTTATACTTACGATAAAGAAGTCTGAATTTTAAAAAGGGATTATTTTTAATAGTTTAACATTCAAATATAAAAACATAAAATAGTCATGAACTTGAATGGTCGAGTAGAATAGTTATCTTGCTATCCCTTTTTTATGCTCGCCCTTAATGTCTGATGACGTCACGCCTTCGTATATGCATCCCGTTTCTTATTTGATAATTACTCACCATTTGATTTTTAACGCTTATGATGAATTATTTATTTTTATTAATTCTTTTATTGTTATTAAAATAGTTAATAAAAGAAATTAAAAAAATATATTAGTAGACATGATATACCTTTGAAATAATAACGGAGACCTCTCAAGTATGCTAATATCACGATGTTTTTCTTCACCATACAACTCCATAGTCTCAAGTCACGGATTATGCTACGCATATAATTGTAGACTGCCTCGGTGGCGTAGTTGTATTACGGTACGACTGCAATGCTGAGGTCTCGGGTTCGATTCCCGGGTCGGATTTGTGTCCGATATGGCGATAGGCTCGTCCCCTATCACATCATGGAACGGAATACGCACGGCGAAAAGTGGGTGCACTAGTTGCGCCTCTGCCTACCCCGTAGGGGATAAAAGGCGTGAGTATGCGTATGCGTATACATATAATTGTAGTGGAAACACAATCGCCGATACTACAAAGGCCTTCGTGTGGTGACATTGGATCCAGCGTATTTCTTACATTGTCATGTAACACCGCAGGCCGGGATCAAAGGCACAATGGCTCGTTTATAATGAAAGCCTTATTGAACTAAAACGCAACTGGATTTGCGAAGACCGACAACATTGCCACGACCTTTGTGTGGCAAGGCGATTGTTAGAATGGTTATTGTGTAAATTGCTTGTATGAACACTAAGCTGCCATTTAAGACTTAAGTCCGTTGGTGAGCATCACGATCATCATCATCAGCCCGTTTCAGTCCACTGCTGGACATAGGCCTCTCCCAAGGTACGCCACAGAGCCCGGTCTGCTGCTTTATGCATCTAGTCGCTGCCGGCCCTCTTGTGCAAGTCGCATCTCGCCAGAGGGCGTCCCACGCTACGATTGGTGAGCATGCTAGGTCATAATGGCTGAGACTTAAAAAAAAACTAATTTAGATTTTTTTGCTATGATTCGGAAATAAATCACTGGCCAGTAAAGATAAGCAGTAGTATACGTAGTAAGTAAGTAACACGTGCCAATTGGCATGTTACAAAAAGAAACACATCTAAACAAAATAATTTCATGAATTGAATTCTCAGCCAAGTGATTAAAACTCATATAGCCTTGGTAATGTTTTTATATTATTTAGCCATTAACACAACTAATCGTTGAAATACCCATTAACAAGCTTTAAACGCTTCATCACTAAATTACTTAACGTCGTTAAATAACTCATTAAGATGTGCGTATAATTAACACTGGCCACTACTTGCCTAAAAAATATACATAATAAATACAACTTAATACATCATCGTCCAACATTTTAGAAAATAGCCGATACGCCGTACACGTGGCCTGTCACAAATAAATACGGAATATCAAAATTCTAGGTCACACGTTCACAGCTTATAGATATATTCTTAAAAATGTTTCAGCATTTGCTCCTAACTACAATATTTTATAGACGCTTCATACGCCTGCTTACTCGTTCATTTCCACGAAAAAAGTTTTTTTCGTTTGCTTTCTTTATTACTTTTGGTACATTCACTACATACGGTTGTATGAATTAAATACGGTGGACTGGAAACAGCAGCTATTTAAAAAATAGTAAATATTACCATTTATTATGCATAGATATTTCTATTAAATTGTGAGTTGAGTGGACAAAGTACGATAGTTCAGAAACTAATATCAACAAAAAATATTTAGTACTGAATATTATATACCGTCTAATAAGCTTGTAGAGAATCAACCCCGAAACTTAATTTACCTCAGTTTATTTTTACAATTAAAAAACATATATAACAAGGTAGCAGCTGCCGTACAGCCAATTGTCGCTAATAACTTCAACGAGGCTGAATAAAAACCACATGACATTAGTTCAGCCCGTCGGTTCAGCCGGTCAATTCGCGAAACATTTGGCTCACGGCGGCCCGGCGCAAGCGCAGCGTTCACACTGGAGCGGAATAACCAATTAAAACGGCGCGGGCGCATAGCACCGAAACCCGCCTACCGTTACACTTTACTGTTAGCAGCTTGTTTATGCCGAATTCATTTACTTGTATTTTTCGCGATTATGTTACATGATGTCTCATTAAAGACTTTTCTCATGAATGACGCCGACAACATTCTCTACGTTGAGATAAATTAATTGTACGACTATTAATTTTCTAACTTAATTGGGAATGCAATTTTCTTTTTGTAGCAATTTGGAAAACATTGCGATGTATAAGATTAACCGTGACATCGGAAATATTTAAAATGAAAAGCGCTAAGTATTCCAGTTAAATTAAAAATAAAACAATATCGAAATTGTGAAGGGGTCATTTTTAGTGTCACCTAATTCAAATTGATCACTAATATTAACGATTTTATAAACGATAAAACCTAGTAGTAATCATTTTTTTATACATTTTCTATATATCTCACAGCTCTACACCTGTTTATTGTATCATACAAAGCCTCGGCTAGTCATTAGTGTTACTTAACAACGAAACAATGTAGGTGTGGTAACATGTCCTTAATTTGCCGTGTCTATATATAAACATTAAACATACACTACATATAGTACACAAGGTAAGCCACATCGACAATTACAATTTAATTAAGCAAATCTAGCCTTCGCGTCACTGTTTTATGTCGTGTCTTAAATTATAAAACGGTTCCCTAAATACTTAAGTACCAGAAAATCCATTTATTATGTTTTAACGAAAATGAAGTCTGAACGAGCTGGTGTTCAAACCTTAAATATCAGAGATGCAGTAGATGGCAGATGTGGACTTGTATTCTGAATTAACTGTCTAGAACCACATTGGTTTTTTTAAGGGTGGAACCGTAAAGTCCTACATCTTATTCCATATTACGTTAGACAAAAATAAATTGTATCTTTTCCTGGACTTACCTGGAATTGAAATTTGTGCCCAATGAGGTTCTAGACAATCGAATATCCATTATACCGAGGAATACGAAGAATAACTTCAGCAAAAGTCGAATACAAGTCCACATCTACCATTTACTGCATCTATGATGTTTAAGATTTAGACACCAACTCTACGTCTGCTTATCACTTCTTTGATGTTGAAGATTATGAAACATATCTTTGATCCCATTTTGTATGGTTTTTATGTCTGATACTACTTGTTAATCCTCAGACTTGAGATCAGTACTCGGGAACAAACTAAAGGTTCCGTATAGACAGCAAAATTTGTAACTTTAGAAGATATTGTTTCCATCATGATTATTTTGAACTTTCAAACTAACACCACTACATACATCTTCCATAGCTAAACATGGAAATGTTTTGCATTTGCATCGTCATAAGAATGGAGTAGCAACTTATTATGGCAATGTTTTGGATAAAATATTTTGATGTCACATATTGTCCTGCACTGTCGTACATTTTGACGATGAAGAATGTATTTTCGTATGTAGGGTAATAAATGAATATGTTTTGTATCACGTATGTAATTATTAATTCCACTTTAGTCATGACTTAAAATAGTGTAAACCTTTATGTATCATATTAGTAACACAATAAAACCTTAGAGCTATGTGTAGGCACAGATGTTACTGGCATTGATGGTTCGCCGAGCTTACCTAAACCCAATGATGTCGGAGCGAATCAATCGCCTAATCGTACAAATATTCCATTCTCGACTTTAATTCCTTACAAATTTCGATTGCGCGATTTGGCGATGAACCTGGAACTCACCGATTTCACAGCCTAACCTATAGTCTTAATACTCCTACGGCCAAAACACAATGTGATATACGCTTACCGGTTCGACCAGTCACGCCAGAATGCAAGTTGCGACATCTTATTTTCAAGATGTCAATATTTGGTGCTTCTATTGTTTCATTCATCTTATAGTGTACAAATGTGTTTTAATCCTAATCTCACAAGTTCCAGAACAAGAATCTATTTCACAACTACGCATACTCACGCCTTTTATCTCCGGAGGGGTAGGCAGAGGAGCAACTAGTGCACACACTCTTCGTCGTGCGTATTCCGTCTCATGATGTTATAGGGGGCGAGCCTATCGCCATATCAGGCACAAATTCTTGACTCCGAGCTGATACTAGAAAAATCCAATATCACCTTGCCCGACCCGGGGATCGAACCCGAGACCTCAGCATTGCATTCGTATCGTAATACAACTACGCCACCGAGGCAGTCTGTTTCACAAGTTCCGAGTAAATAGTACTCGTGACTCATCGCATAAATTTATAAGACGACCAAATACAATAGTCACATTCTAATCTATGCTCCCAATAAAATGAGTACATTAGCTTTTCAAATGATAACTGTCAAATATATTTTACTTGAAACTAGCGAAACAGGCTCTTAAGGATCTTTTCATTACCCACTCATAAATATTATGCAATCAATCCATACACCTCTTTGTAGCAACCGTTCTTCATAGGGTAATGTTTGACCGGTAATCCACTGTCGGACCTGCTTTGATTTATTTTTAGACTAACACTAATGTTCCTTAATCATTCATATGGTTTCTGTCGAATTATGGCCTGGTATTTGACACGAGTTGACTGACAGGTTGTAAAGACGAATAAGCTAACAATATTGGGTAATTAACTTAGCTCTTCGGACGCGGATTACTTATAAACAAAATTAGCTCATAAGAAATACGCGACTATAGGCCGTAAAGTCGTCAGTTTTTAGCAGATGGCAAACGAGCAGATGTTTTAATGTTAATTGATTATATGCCCATGAAGAGTGCAGCGACGCAAACGTACTAAATTGTTTCGAGACGTTTCTAGAACAGCGTTTAAAGCGTGCAGTCAACGCTGCATGTACTTAGGCAATACACGCTAAAACGTCTCGAGTCCCCACCAGTGCAACCTAACTTCCTTAGCGCTACAACTTGAAATGTAACAAGTTCTCATTCATTCATTGACCAGTTATAAAGCAGAACGTAGGAGTATACCTAAAACTTTCTAACAGCACAATGCAGAACGTCTAGAAGTATGCTGTATGTGTAATATTTCCATTCACTCCAAGAATTTATAAAACAATTTCAACATATGATGGGACACACACCACCTGTGGTGCGACTTCAAAAAATCAATACACAACTTCATTTTTATATCGATGTACGTTAACAGCCCTCTTCGAACAATAAATCAAAATAACGGTATCTTATGGACCTGTCACCAAATTGTGTTCTAGTTATCGTACGAATGATGCGCGGAATAATAATTGACCAATCAGTCTAATTATTCGCATAATGAAAGGTCAAGCGTGATGAATTTTAGCAAAACATTGGACGAGGTCAACGAGTAATTTAACATGTACATTGCCTACAATGTCAGTGAAGTTGTGGTCAGCATTTATTTCGATATAGTGGGAAATATAAGTTACAATGAAAATGCTTTTCGGGAGAGAATGTATGTAAATATTCTCTGTTCCTTGTTAAAGTAATCATAAATTTAAGGTAAGATCGATTCACAAAGCTATTATCAAACTCCACTATAACTTTTGCTCCGTCTGTTCAACCAGGGACTACCTAAATATAGTGATAAAAAGAATCGAGCGTACCATTTAAACTGAGTGCAAACTTTTAAAAAGACCGGTGAGGCAGTAAATGCCGATGAACCGCCCTCCTGAGACCGCTTAATAGACCTGCCCCCTTATTCTCTATGACAGTGTTAACTCGTAACGTGGCCGCGTTACGTCAACTTCGTGTAATTAGCGTTAAATGGTATTCTGTATGCCAATTTTCATAGTGATAAACGCGATGAGTTAAGTTACGGGCTTGTTACGAGCGGTGAAAACAACGTGTCATAGAGAATAAGGGGGCTGCCTTCTAGAACTCTCGATAAATCACAACGTCGTATTAACATGTAAATGTATGTCTAATATTTTTACCTTGCCTTCACAATTCAACCTCGCGTACCCTTGCCTAGATAGTTTAAAATGAGCTTTAATACAGACCTTCTTGTAAAGCATATAGGGATCATATTATTCGCATGATTCCCAAGACAATTACGGTTGCCTTAAGTGAAGTGAGGTGGGTTTATCGTGATTTTTGCGCTGTTGCGGAATAAATAAGGTAGCTTGTAACAAAGATTATAGATTTCCATATTTATTTTTAAATCCCTAATGTTATTTATAAGACGTGACTTGTCTGCATGTACTATGTCTTCACATTTAATCTTAACAAACTGTGGCCATTAATATAGGTCCAAAAATGTCTTGGAATACTTTTTAATTTCTAAATTTACTGTACCCTAAAAGTTAAGAGTTACAATCAACAGACTTCCTTTGTTGTCTTTGGAATAATCATTTAGTGTACCCCAGTACTAAAAAAACTCCAAAATAGATACCATCCAATTATTTCTACCTTGTATACAAGAGTATAAGATCTTAATAAGCAAGACATAAATATGTAAAAAAGCTATGTTAATGTTTATAACCGAAAAATGCAGTCAAATGTCCTTGACAGGTGAACGATATTCAATGATTTCCCCCGATACTCTTGTATCGAACAAAATGTTGCTTTTGATGTTTTAAAGATATTTTCTGGTCAGGCCGGGACATTTTTGTCTTTGCGGGACGCTTTGTGAACTAGCAAATATTTCAGCTATTGTTACACACAATGGACTATAAATAAAATAATGAGACCCCACTAAAATGAAGCCAGGTTATAAATAGAACTCATATTAAAATATTAGTACACAAAAACAGTTAATATTCTATAATTAAGGAAATTATTAAAGAAAATAGTATGCAATCCCAAATCGAAAATCTTTCAACAGAAAATTGTTGGCACCGGATACCTGCCACGCCATAGCCTGAGAGATGCCATTGAAGTTTAAAGTCGTAAAATGTCAGTTCGCACTATCCAGGCGCCAACTTCATACATTTAATTTCCGAAAGAATTGGGACATCATAAATATATAAATCAAATTTGAAACAAAATAACAAAATCATATTTCTTGTGTCAAACTAAATTTTGGAAATGTAATAAAACTGACGCTCATAATTTCACACTTCAAGAGAAATCTCAACTCAAACTAGTCAGAATTTATTGAGAAACTACGATTGAGTTCCGAAGTATATCATTAAAAGATCGGCTTCGTTCTTGCAAATAAATATCATCGCTTTCGTCTCCTTCAATTTAACTTCTTCAAGTTGTTCACGCTATCAAGGGTAATAACAAATATGATTTACGAACTTTGAAATGATCGGCTTTGTTTTGATTCTTCTTTGTTTAAATGAGATTTCAACTTTGTATCTTTATGAACACGTTTTATTATTACTGGTACAAATAATATATCGTACTTTCAAAAAAACACATAGAGGATCATAAGGTACAAATTTCCCCAAGATTAATCACTTTTGTAGTGAACACGTAATTATTTTCAAAGTAAAAATACCAATCATTACAATATTTGTAACTGCGTATTAACAAACTATTGAAGGTAGAATTTTCTATACTTAAACATAATTAATAAAGGAATATTATCATAATTACTCACAATCAACAACACCTATATTATAAGATAAATATTAGTTCAGACTACAGAGGCATCGCAAGTCGAATAAGTGACAACCATCGAATCCTATGTCCAAAACCACTTGACGAAGGTGATGACGATGTAATGAGAACGATAATGAAAACATAACAATAACCGAGACCTAGACTTTCAAACAATAAAGCTTACGCAAGATAAATTTTCGTCAGTAACTAAAAATTCTGTAGAAATGAAAACCATTCGTCCATAATGAGCCATAAGTTCGTTATTATTAATCATTCATTACGAAATACGCTGCATGCCGGCGCGTGACAATGAATTTATTATGTTCGCATACAGACAGACGGCCCGTTTATTAATATTGATAAACCTACGCGCTGACGGATTATCATTCCGTGTGCGAGTGTGTATTCCATGACAATTATGTCAACAACAATATTGACTTGTGATTTATGTGCATTTTAATGTGGGCCAAATTATTGTTTTTCGTTGGTGTAACGTGTTGAGGTGGGAAATTGGGACGCGACTGAATGGTATTTCTTCGCAACTGTTAACTGCTTATTAAAGTTTAACAATATCTAAACAATAGATTTTTTTATATAAAACTTAAATCATGATTTATTATATACCATATCATTCAGCATCATCAACATATTAAAATACATATTATAAACTGAATTATGCGTGTTTAAAGTACATTGAACCAAAGCAACAAAATAACTTAATAATGACGCAACAACAATTCATTAAGTACTACTTAAAATTCCCTATTAAGCCAACCAGAAGGTCAATCATATTAATTTTTGAATACCATTGGAAGAGGTAGAATATTTTCATAACTATAGTACATAATAACATGTATTATAATGAAGGGGATTGGTTGAAATACCCGCTTAGTCAGATATCGACACGGCATTGGTAGCTGACAGCAGGCCATTGTTCTTTAGCTTTACAAGTCGACCTAGTCTGTAACCTAACATAACTATGTAGTTAAAAGAACTGTGTAATACTAGAGACATTGTAGATAGGAATGGAGTGTTTAAATTAGCTAGAATATATATTTGTAGAATGTATGTATGGCATTATAATATTGCCTTTTAAAATGAATAGGTTTTCTTTAGCATCGGGCTTAGTAATTATATAGAAAGTAAAAGATATTATTAGTATACATATTATGAGCAGAACAAACTATGTAGTATTGACGAATTATGTAATATCTCATAAAAATATTTTGTATTCAATCATAAATGTGCAAACATAAAATGAAATTACAAACCATTTCAGACATTATCACAAGTGTAACTTATAACACACAAAACAATACCGTACAAAATCTAGACGTCAAGTGTTACGAGCAAAGAACAGAAGTTATCAAAGTTTCGCCCTTTGGGAATTGTTGGGACAAGGACGTTGGAAACTAATGGCAAGATAAACAATATTTAAAGTTTCCTCGCTAAGTTATACGAAGACAATGAAGAGAAATGTCTCAGTGTTGCCTTTGGTATATTTTTAAAGCAAACAAGCAAACAAACGGATAACGATAAGCGATCTCGAATTTAGTTTAGTAGACCTCCGGTAGGTTTTACTTGCACTGCCATAAGACGTTGCGATAGAAGGGGAGGAGATTTAAGGTCTCGGAAATCTTACAGATAAATTGCCGTGGCCGTTTTCAATAAGGGATCCAAACCTTAATCTGTGATTCGATCCCGAGGATGCACTCAATCAAAATAAGTCATGTGTAAATTGTTAGAATATAAAAAAAATGTTGTGATTGGTCCATTTTCGCAATCGATAAAAGCGATTGGGATCGAATATTGAAATCGGCGGTTTTATTTGATATGAAGGTACTAATGTCGAATCCATTCAAGGTAAAACTAACTAATATCCCTTTTCATTATAGCAATTTCTGAATTACAATGCGCGTTTCACCAATTTATGGACAAAACTCCCGCAACCTTTCCTTCCTTCCTTATCAAATGAAACCCATCGACTATCAAAACATTATAATTGTTTATATTACATTGTACCCACACCTCAGATCTTCCATATTATATTCATTCATTAACTATAAGAAACTACCTCGTTACAAAGAGCCCCGAAACATCCATCCTCGCTTGCTTCTCATTCACAGCCCTGTACTATAGATATATTTATACTGTGCCTGTACACACAAAGACGCGCACACAGTGACCGTTAGCAACAGCTGGCAGCACACCTGTCCAACAGCTGAGCGAGGAAGCGGGTTTTTTTACGATATTCCGAAGGGGAGCTGATATTGTTACTTGTTACCGTGTACTTGGTTATTTCTTAGAGGGCTTGAGGTGTTTGCTTCGAATAGTTTGAATATAACTTCCTAATTTTTTTTTAATTAGTTATAATTCTAGTTAGTTTAATAGTTTTAACTGGTGTTTAAAGTTATAAACATGCCTAGTACAATGGCATGATATTAAGACGTTGATACCTTCCTAACAAACATAAAAAAATAATATGTTCTGATGCGGCAAGTTCAAGTCAATTTGTTCCAGAATTAACCATACCCTAAAAGTTCTTTACTAGCTAAGCGTAAGAATATTTTACCTATCAAAAGCCTTTTCTCCAATCAAATAACAAACAGAGCGACCTTAAGATTTACTTTCGCATCCTTGAAAACAAAGGGAAGCCGTAAACCAGTGTCCTTACAGTAAACACGCTATAAAACCTCTCATAAACCCAGAATGCAACTAAAGGCCCTTGGACGCAATACCCCACAGTAAATAGTCGAGTACGCGCGGCCACATTCCACCGGCGGCATCCGACAATCCCAACCGTGAAAGCACTTTGGCAAATTGCTACCGACTTTGGGAGATGTGTGACGTATTTATTCAATAAAATCAATTATTAGGCCGCAATCGTGTTTGACTTTGCCTACAAGTTTGCGAATTTTGATGTAGTGCCGTTGGTTTTAAAATACTGTGCGAAATATAAATATTTTTCGATAATTTTTTTAAACTGTTTGCAGCGAGATCATAGTAAATGCCAGACCATTTTGAACAATTATGGATAATTGATTTGTTTGACATTTTGTTGTGTAAATAAATATCTTGTATTATAAATATTGTATTGTAAATTACGAAATAATTAGATGAACTCGTACTACATGATCGTTTTTAAAAACGAAATATAATACAATATCTGAAAGAAGTTTTCGTTTGTTTGGATTTACTCTGCTTGATTAGACATTGAGAACTCATTTAGAATTAATTTTATTGACTTGTATGTCTAAATCATCATTTATAAAATGTACAACAGCATAGTTTGTATATGTATCTCCTAAATTACCGACTTTATTTGATTATTACATTTGCTAACTGGTAACGATACGTGATTTGGTAACTGAATAATACAACACTTCGAACTACGCAACCTACTGCCGAAATATATTTTTACAGGACAAACCGTTCGTGAAATAGAACACATCGACGTTGTGTACATTGTCTAAAAAAAAGCATAATTACGACTTCGCACTGCCAAATTCCTAATTTTAAATGCAAATATACAAGCCTTCGTCAATTTTCATTACAAGCCATTGCTATTGGGCAAACAATTTAAGTAAGTAAATCCCAACCTCATTTGCTTTTATTAACACCTACATTGTAAACTTTAACTTCTCCATAAAACCTTTCTTCCACATAATACTCTCACCTTTACAGCGTAGACACCTTATTGCAAGGGAAAATATTAAACAATCCGTATCGTCTCTTCTAATTAAGAAATCCAATAATATAACTTGGAAGATGCTACAATTTATCTCATGTAGAATTTAATTTATTTACCTTTGATTCTATAATGCCTTAAAACGACTTTGACGAGTAATGTGGATACGACACTTAAAAAAATATTCAAAGCAGTGCACATATTTACTTTAGGTGTTTTTGGTGAATGAAACCTATCTGGGGTACGGCAGTGCCCCGCCAAGTCGAGCACAGACGTACCATCTCATCGAGCGAGCGCCAAGCCATTATAATTATTATAAAAATAAAGGTGGCTGTATGACACGGTTACTAATAATGTTAATGCTTGAAAGAACTGCGTTGATTACATTTACTTTCGTTTAGTGAGATATTATATAACTTTAAGGGTACGTAGAATTTACTCTGCAAAATTTAAAAATTGCTATGCAATTATATTCCTAATATAAAACACTTGTATCATTTATAGTAATACAGTGCACTCAAGTTACAATCCCGGATGTGACACTGGATCTGATTTAGCCACGAAGTGAATCATAACTTCATCTCAAGAGCAGGATTCCGTGCATTCCGTATCAACTGATGCCGGACATCGTTAGCAACAAACAGCAAATAAATTAATTTTATTACAGTAATAGCCAAACAACATACGATTACCCACTACTTAACGACTTTCATAGTATTAACGATAAAAGAAATCAATTTTTAAAAGTATACCCATAGTCCACACTCCACATATAAAGAATAATTAGAAAAGCTATTTATTTGCAAGGTATGCTTAATTTAGGAACGGACAACAGACTTGGTAAGATTAAAGACCAAATGTTCCTCTAATGCGACGACAATTAATGTTTCTTTATTTGGTTTATATTCTAGAACTTATTTTGCAATAATAATGTTACTTAACAGTTTAAAATAGTTTTAATGATCGTATCACCAGCCAGGAGAATTAACGGATTTGACCACTACACACACACAACACGCCTTTTATCCCCGAAGGGGTAGGCAGAGGCACAACTAGTGCACCCACTTTTCGCCGTGCGTATTCCCTCCTATGATGTGATAGGGGGCGAGCCTATCGCCATATCAGGCACAAACTCCAGACTCCAGGCCGATACTGATTAGAAAAACTCAATATCATTCTGTCCGACCCGGGAATCGAACTCAACACCTTAGCATTGCAGTCGTACCGTAATACAACTACGCCACCGAGGCATTTGACACATATTACATTTATCACATTTATTTATTCCTACATCTTACTCTTTTATCGGTATGGCGATAGGTTCGCCCCCTATCACATCATGGGACGGAATACGCTTGGCGAAAAGTGGGTGCACTAGTTGCGCCTCTGCCTACCCCTTCGGGGATAAAAGGCGTGAGCATGCGTATCTTACTCTTCTAATATTATTAATGCAAAAGTATGTGAAAATGTTTGGATATTTGTTAGAAGTAAACGCAGAAACAACTGAACGGATTTGGATGAAATTTGGCACACGAGTAGATCATGTCCTGGATTAACACATAGGCTACTGTTTATCCCGGTAATTTGCTCCCTTGGGAAATAATAGTCATTTTTTATCTGATTCTTTAAGTAGATGGCGCTGGCGTCGTACTGTGTTTTAGGGACTATTGTCGCGGGAAAGGTAATTCACGCGGGCGAAGCCGTGAGCAACACCTAGTGATCTATAAAAGTCACAGGTAAAGTAAAAACCATAAGTATCGCCGCAACACATACGGTAAAGTAAGTCATAAGAGTTGCCACACAAACGCCATAATTCAGGCAAATGACAGTACCTGATTACCATTAATGTCAAACTGGCTGTTAATTAAATGTTCTAATCCATGTGACTGCTTATTGAAATAGGCTCATTGCCCACCCGTTTCACGAAGTCGGTAATCACAGCGCGGCGGCGCGGCGCGCGGTAATATGTTAGCATAGGACCGCAAGATCTACATTGACTTTAAATTAATCGCCAGACACGTGTTTACCCCGGTTTTGTTTTATCTTCAATGGAACTTTTTAATTACAGTATTAGCACACACACACGCCCTTTATCTCCGAAGGGATAGGCAGAGGCCCAACTAGTGCACCCACTTATCGCAGTGCGTATTACGTCCCATGATGTGATAGGAGGCGAGACAGTAATTTTGTCAAATTATTTTGTGCCTGATATGGCCATGTCGGGTACAAAATTAGTGTTAAAACATTACTTTAATTACCGCTTTACTTAGTCTTTAACTCTTTATTCATCGATAAATTATTTATTGGTAGAACCGTATGTTGTTTACAATAATTTTCTATGGAATAATGCATATCATATTAACAACGCATATTATGTTTGTTGCATTGAAATAATCTTGATCTTTCCTAAAGCATCTTCATAACATTATTTAATAACTATAGTACTTAATTATCTTATAAACAAAATAATAGCAGTACTGCTTTTCCCGCGGCTCGACCGGCAAACATTACCTCTCTATAAGTATAGATATACTAGCATTTGCCTGCGGCTCCGCCCGCGTTAAAAAGTTTTTCCGGGACAAAAGTCCCGCTTTATATTTTCCTGGGATAAAAAGTAGCCTATGTGTTAATCCAGGACATGATCGACCCGTGTGCCAAATTTCATCGAAATCCGTTCAGAAGTTTTTGCGTGAAAGAGTAACAAACATAAATACATACATCCATACATCCATACTTACAAACTTTCGCGTTTATAATATTAGTAGGATAATGTATCTATAACTGTATCACTATCAGTATTACAACTGTAATACATTTGCAAACGAGATTCTGTCGTCTGATGCATGTTAAATCCGTTTTATCTCGGCGAGGAATTCGGCTTGAAAGCCCGAGTATCGGAAATCTTGTTTATTCCAAGTTTCCTTACAGGTTTTGCTCGGATTAATTCCTTAACTTAGTTAAGTTAAGGAAGCGGGCTACCTCAGCCTTCAATTACGCAAAGGGAATAAATGTTATTAATGTAACAGACATGCATTTATTTAATCTAACTTTGGTTTGTTGTATCTTGAATCATCGTCATGGTAAGTCCCTGGAAGGCTATTTCTAATAGGTCTCCCCTTAATATTACAAGACCGACCTGTATACCTTAAATATTAGCTAGTAACACAACTAAAGTCTATCTTTTTCCACCTCCTCTTATCCCTCTCAAATGTAGAATCGCCGCTTTAAACTTTTTCAAACCGATATACGATAGTGGAAACGATTTCGCTTAGTTTTTATGTGAGACCACCTGCTTGTCGACTACATACATGTTATCTATACGTCATTGATAATGTATATTTTAATATGACCCATTAGTTTATTAAATAGTCTTTCAAGAAAATATACAACACACAGACACACACATGCCTTTTATCCCCGAAGAGGTAGCCAGTGCAACTAGTGCACCCACTTTTCACAGTTATTCCGTTCCATGATGTGATAGGGGACGAGCCTATCGCCATATCGGGAACAAATTCCAGACTCCGAGCTGATACTGATTAGAAAAATCCAATATAACTTTGCCCCACCCTATATACAACACCTATAAGAAAAGAGTCAAGTTGAGATTGAATATTCTTTTTTATGTGTATTTCATTGTTCGCTTTGCACGCAACTGTTACTAAAGATATTTTTTAAATTTAAAAAAAAAATATTACGTGAACTTCATAAATGATTCCGCGAATTGTTTATTTCCTATATTTGTAATTCTTCGTCTAACATTTCAAAAACAACATCAATTAAAACTGAAATGTTCGATTTTCGAGACGTCAAACCCAATCTAATTAACTTAATTAAATCTAAAATTACGCGTAGTTTATTGGCAAGTAAACCTTGAGACGGAGGTGATCAATCATTATCAATAATCCACTATAAATTTATAGAGCAACGTGAACTTAATAAAATTATAGAAGCTAGGACGATACCTTCATTCTTTGAAATGGACTGAATAATAGTGTTCAAAATTACTGGTGGTAGGTTTCTGATGTGTGAGAGTCCGTCTGTGTGGGTACCACCGCAATGTCTATTTCTACCGCCAAGCAGCAGTGTGCATACACTGTTATGTTTCGGTTTGAAGGACATTGTAGCCAGTTTAACTACTGGACATAATGAGACTTAACATCTTATGTCTCAGGATGACGAGCGCAGTGGAATGCCACACATTACTTTGTAAATCAAGGTGCTGGATGGTGTTGCTACTGTTTACGGCATGCTCGTCTCGTCATTCAATGCAATAAAAAAAAATGTGTTTATGTTTTATAAACAGGGGTTGTAAGTATTTTGAAGTTGGTAGTAACTTTGTTATCTATACGACGAGGATACAATTGTCTTCTAAAATCAACAACTGCTTTTGAAACATTCGAGCCATATGCCACCCATTTTGAGAATAAGAAACAGCAGAAATTGAGTAGGTATATTTGGAATTCCTATCTGATTCTGCAAACAAAATTATTGTGTAGACGAATGATAGGACCGATTTATATCTTGTATATTGTAACTTGAAATTGGAGAATGGAGATGCATCTTCAATGTGCAAAAAATGAAATTTTATCTTCTTACTAATATTACAAATGCGAAAGTTTGTGAAAATGCTTAGGTATTTGTATGTTTGTTAGAAGTAAACGCAAACAACTAAACGGATTGGGATGAAATTTGGCACATAGGTAGACCATGTCGTGGATCAACATAGGCTACTTTTTATCTCGGTAATTTTCTCCCATGGGAAATATGTGGATATTTAATCTGATTCTTTAAGTAGATGGCGTTGCACTGTGTTTTAGGGACTTTTGTAACGAGAAAAGGTTTTTACGCGGGCGAAGCCGCGAGCGAACACCTAGCATGAAATAAAAGAATAGATAGGGTCGCTAGCTACCAACTTAACGGTTGCTTTGTAATTTCGGGACGGTAATGTGCTATCACGGGATACGGGACCGGACAAAAAGTGGGTATTTTACCGGATTTCCTGGTCAATTGGCAACTCTAACCAAACTACTAAGGAATTGTCTAGAAAAAACTCTACTACAAAAGAATCAACTGTCTGCGACGTCGCAAAAAGTCTAGCAAACTTTCTTGCACTTTAGTCTCCCGCAACCGAAGTCTAACTTATGTATTGATTTTTTAAAAGCCTTTTCCTGACGTTTTTATCGCTTTTATTACTATAGCGTAATACCGAACATTCAAGCCTTTATTACAGGAAAACCCGTTGCGGCTGTAAAATCGAGTTTTCATTCGTTCACGATTCTGTGACAGATATGCCACAGATTGTAAAATTGTTGAGTGAAGTTTGAAATGTTTCACATGATCGTTTGTTGTGCTCGTTATAAGTTGGACAGTATGCTTGTTTCATTAAAAGTTATAAAGTCGAGTTATAATATTGTTGGACGGTAAAAAGGAACGACAATTTTGGCGAAAAATATAGATAATAACATTTTGCAAATGAACAAGTAATCAACCAAAAACTTTGATTGTAACATCCGTAAAGCACTGTACCATAAACAGACGTTAAATCTTATGATACTTCTAAGTTCTGGGCAAATATTAAATTACATGTAAAAGAAATGTAATAAAGAAATTTCCTATTTCCTAGTTCTTTACTAGATCTATCTGTTTTTGCAACAAAACCGACCACTCACAAAAACAATACACAAATCTCCAGTCACCGTATCAGAATCCATCAATTATTGTGGATTGGGGCTCGTCGGATCATAAACAGTTGTCTGTACCGAATGAGTCGTTACGCACAGGGGTGCAATCAAACCCCGAGCACCAGGATTACAATATCTGGGCTAACGGAATTACACTGTATTGTGTGTATGCTTATGTGTGTTTGTAGGCTATCAGAAATCGGTTACAATCGACCCAATTATAATATTATGACCTTTAAGGTCAGGGGATAGTAAAGCTAAGTAAGACTCTTTCTGCAAAATGCTTGCAAAAGTGTGTTGTACCGAATGTAGTCAATAAAACTAATTATTATTTGGCTCTTATTAAAGAAATCCACTCTGTAAACCATACAACGTTTTATACAATAGTGTCATACCAAAATCACAATAGCCATCTAACAAATATCATTACTCCTTTCATATTGATTCTCAAAATTCCCTTTGAAATACATGGCATATCGAGGTCGGTGCTTTGTGAAGGCCGCGTTCCTGACGCAAGGCCGGATTGAGGGCCAAGTTGTGAGGGTCTAGGCCATGGCCACGACGATTCATATATCAAGAGCATTGTATTCGTTCAAGAAATATTATGTAACGTTGTAAGGTATTTTTCATCAACTAAAGACAGATTTCCTCATGACTTATCAAACTGCAATGAAACAATAACGAAAGTTACGAAAAGTTGAACTCAAGTTCAAACATTTTGCTTTTCTTTATTGATTCCAAGACTTGAGTACAATAATATGATTTAAAGCGCCCAGCTATTTTACATTTTATCCAAACTTCATATTAATGATTACCAGCTTTGACCGGTGACCTCCTGAGTCATTTTACGATGCCACTCATTTTTGTATGCGTCACCGATATTTAAGCCTTAGATCCACACCTGTCTTCATAAGCTCCCGTGTCTCAACGACCCAATCGATCCAACCACCTTTAATTAGAACACGAAACGGAATGGACGTAATCGCAGGTTGCCATGGAGCTTTAAACAAAGCGCTTTGTGAGGGTGGAACGTACTCTAATATCGATTTAAATATTTTTAATAATTCTGTTAGATTTCCTTTGAAGGCAATTTTTTTTTTATTGCTTTGAATGACGAGACGAGCATGCCGTTTGCCTGATGGTAAGCGATATGACCGCCCATAAACAGTAGCTACACCATCCAGCACCTTGAGTTACAAAGTACTGTGTGGCATTCCACTGCGCTCGTCATCCTGGGACATAAGATGTTAAGTCTCATTATGTCCAGTAGTTACACTGGCTACAATGTCCTTCAAACCGAAACACAACAGTGCATACAGACTGCTGCTTGGCGGTAGAAATAGACATTGCGTTGGTACCCACCCAGACGGACTCTTACATATGAGAGACCTACCACCAGTGAAATTCTTGTTTGTTGTCTAGATGTACTGGAATTGATTTGTAAGCCTAAACATAAATCCTTTGAGGAGCAAGCAGAAATGCATCTAGCGCGTCCACAATAAATAAAAAAAGCGTAGGGTATGATGAATTATATTTATTTGTTATAAAAACGTTTGAGTTTTAGCCTAAAAGCCTTATTTTTAAGTAGATCACGACACGAGAAAACTTCACGAGCGTGTAATTTTTTTCAAACGAGATTTATAGTGTAAAATATGTATTAGTTAGTTCATTACTATGTTAATGGCATACTTTAATGTCTCTATTCTGGCTCTTTAAGATGTTATAACTTATAACAAACGCCAATGCTATATCTAAGATCTCAGTAGTATAAACTTTATTTAGAGTTTTCAAAAACGGATTTAAGAACACAATAGGTTTGAAGGTAAATTGGAAACATACCAATCGTACGGGTAATCATAGTAACCGTTCCTATTCAAAAAATTTCAACCGCCCGTTTTTCACACCTAAAGACATTAATTGGAAACTTTTCAAATTCAAATCTGGGACCCATGTATGATGTATCCCTCCAAGATTGACAATACTCATTTAGCGATATACAACTACATCCTCGAATGGTTAGCGAGAGAAAAATATCAATAATAACGCGTAACATACCATGCACGACGAACGTTTGTCCATTTATGATCGCCGGCTGTTAAAGTTAATTACGCTCGCTGTTCGACCACTTACCACGAACATGTCCGAGTGGTCCATTTGTTATCTCACACAAATTACTTGTATCTGTATGACGCTTAATCCAATTAAACTTTCATATTTACTTTGAGACGCTCGATGTTTTGTTTGATGGAGGTTTGCGGTCATAGTTATAAGTCATTAAATTATATTATACCTAGTCTACTCTACGCGGAATAAAACAATTTCCATAATTTTAAAAACGATCGACTGTAGTACGTTAATCTTTTGTATATTTCAACTTTCTTTGAAGCTGTCGTTTATTTCTGATCATACTAGTAATCGGCTGCGATAGATTATAGATCATGTGCAGTATCAACAAACAAACGCTCTATTACAATCTTAATCCATCCCTGCTTCGTCTGAAGTCAGGCCTTGTATATCCTCTAATTTCGTTGATTACTAATATTATTGTAGGTATATTTAGTTAATATTTCATATTAGGTATTTAATTAAATTATTATTTATTGCATACGCATTTTCCTGTATCCGCTCGTCTCGCTGCAAACCGATGAAGGGACAAAAACAAAATTCCTCGCAATTTATAAATTAGCTAGGTGATGCCTAGCGACTCCGGCAGCGTGAAAAAGGTTTTCCAGGAGAAAAATATTTTCCCGGCATATGAAATAGCCTATAGCACTCAGGAGTAATGTAGCTTTCTATTAGTGAAACATTTTACAAAATCAGTTCAGTGACTGAGATTAGAGCGTTCAACCAAACAAACGTAACGAAATTACGCGAAATTGGCAAAAAAGCAATTTGATGTCTGACGTACGAGCCAAATAAGAATTTTAATTTTAACGTTAAAATCGCGTCTCAAACTTTGTTCTTTTTGGGTTTGGTAGGCGCATGGTTTTTTGGTTTGATACCGAATTTAATTTATTACCTACGTATAACATACTAGATAATATTGTATTCCCGTCATCTGTGAATTAGAATATCTTTGTGTCGACGGCCGTGCAATTAAATTATTGAAAAAAATGCGACGCGTTCCTTTAATTACATTTTAAACTGACTTTTTTCAACATAACGCTTTTTCATGCTTGGATTACAAAATGAGTTGAGATCCGGTATGTACAAAATAACGACTCATGTTATGATTCATGGAGGCCGCTCCTGGCGATCCAACTGTCATTCAAAACCTAGGTACAAAGGAATTATCCGTGTAAAACGTGCTTCAATAAACATTAAATAGAAACATTCTACGATAAATTCTTGACTAACAAAAAAACCGGTAGTTAGACGTAAAAATACTTGAAAAATGTTGACAAAAACATTAAACGGAGCCAAGTTTAGTGCCTAAGTACTAAAGTTTTTAGAACTTATGGCTATGTAATTGACTAAATGTACTACGTAAATAAGTAGGTAGGTATAATTTTTTGTTATTTTTATAGGTCTTGAGTAAAGTTACAGAAATAATTTTCTGGTCGCTCGTCTGCACATTCGTTATACTTTTTTAAAGAACTGCTATTCATTGTTCATTACATGTCCAGTTTTATTATATCACATAGTAGAAGAATACCAAAGAAATATAATATTAATTTTTCTGTTGCGGTTTTCCTTCGGTATTATAAACAGAGGGTGTTATTAAAATTAATATTTAATTGGAAATAAATTACTTACAGCTGCTGGACACATGGCATTCATTCAGGACACATTGGTAGATAATCCAAGATTCTAATTCGATCATAGTAGACGCGGTCATTTTCACAAAATATTTAAAATTCTCACACCAGTCTATAAAAAGTCAAAACGTTTTACAAATAACACATAAATCTTTCACTAGCTTGACCCAGACTGTTCTACTAGTTGATTTTCAGTCAATATTTTCGAAATACAATATTGTAAATAACACGCACGACCCACTATGAGCACAATGTTTTTATTGATGTCGCCCACGTAGGTCTTGAGCTGAATGATTTGATTGGGCCTTCAAGCCATATCGGCCCGCCCTGACGGGAATCCGGAAATCAAGCTGTGTTGCCACAAAATATTTTTTATATTCCCGACTAAGTACTCCAGCTTTTTCGCGAATATTATTCACTCGAAACAATGAAGTATTTTTTAAGCATACTACGTATTCAAAAACTATAAAAATATATTACTCAGTCATTTATAACTGGATAAATTGTATTTAAATACAATTACATAGTTTTTTTAGATATTATATTATCAATTGTTGCAAATTAAATAGTACATACATACATACATTCACACTCAAGCCCTTATCCCATAGAGGTAGACACAGACTATTGAGCGCCACATTCTACGATCTTGACACACCTCTTTCGCCTCTTCCACATTCATAGTTCTTCTCATACATTTTCGCCGGTTAAGGGTACTCCTAACCTGGCCTTTTCGGAGAAGATTATTTATTTGATCGGAGAACGTTTTCCTCGGGCGTCCCTTTCCAGCTGTACCATCCACATTCGCTCGATATGTACCTTTCCTGGTTTGTCTTTCATACATATGCAGACGACAGCACGGTGCATGGGCGATATTGCTCTGGGCCACCCAGTTGCCGGGGAGTCACTGATAGGCAGCGTGAGAATCTGGTCGTCGAGCTCAATCGGACTTTGGATCTCGTATCCGAATGGGGTACATCCAATCTGGTTGAGTTCAACGCTAAGAAAACTCAGGTGTGCGCTTTCACGTGTAAAAAATCCCCGTTTTCACCCCTCCCTAATCTTCAGGGTACTCCACTTGCAATGCGGAATGGCCTCAATATCCTGGGTATGGATATGCGCTGCGATCTGAATCCAAGGAACCACATCGAGAGCGTAATATCTGCAACATCCCGTAGGGTCGGAATTCTGAACAGGGTGCGGAGGTACTTCACGCCCGGTCAGCTTTATCGTTTATATAAAGCGCAAGTGCGGCCGGGTATGGAATACTGTTCGCATCTCTGGGATGGTTCCGCCAAATACCTGCTCGATGCCTTGGACGGACTGCAGCGACGGGCTATCCGCATTGTAAATGATGCAGACGCAACAAAAAGTTTGGAACCACTGCAGCTGCGCCGCGACATCGCCTCACTCAGTATGTTCTACCGTCTGTATCATGGTGAGTGCTCTGAAGAATTGTTTAACCTTATCTCCTCCTCTCCTTTCCTAAACAGAACCACGCGTGCTGGCTTGCGGAACCATAGTTTAGTGGTCTCTTCCATCCCGGCACGAACCAAAAGGTTCGGTAATTCATATTTCTGCCGCACCATTAAGCTGTGGAACAGTTTGCCCGCGTACGTGTTCCCTCCTTCCTACAACCTAGGGTCCTTCAAGCGGAGCGTGAAGAAGCAATTATGCAGGCCGACATAAATGTGCCGACCGACCAGGGATTTTTATCTCTTGCCGGTCGACATTATTTTGGGCTTCACTTCATTTACCATCAGGTGCAGTGAAGCCACTTTGTCGAGCTATCGATAAAAAAAAAAAAAAACCTCTCCATGTGCCCAAACCATCTCCGCATACTTCTTTCAATCTCAGTCACCAGTTATTAAATGGTTTAAAGGTTAAACCTTGATTGTATACAGGAAAATCATTTTCTGCGTTTTAAATATTATAGATTGGTGTGCCAGTATGTTACCCAAAATTCAGGGAATTCTGCTTTAACTGTCAACACTTTGACCATAAGCAAAATGTTGCGGTGTAGACTTTTTTATATGAAGTGTCAAGACATTGTTATCGATATAACATATTAATTATGCATCGGAATTATATTTTCATAATAATTATTTTAATAAATTTACTCGCTACCTCGTAATTTATATGCGAAAAGTATTAGCTCAAATTACATAAACGCACTTTATTTTAAAGCCTTTTAAAAATATAATACGTGTGATATTGGTAATTGTAAGACTACGGTTAATGGTGGTATAAAATGTAAAATGGTTTCTTTATGACTTATTGAAATATCAGTGTTCTGAGTATTTGAATAGTCATTAGACCGAGATAATTTTCATGGACTTTAAAGTTTTTAATTGTAGTCGACTTTATGGACTACTTTTTCGTGCTATCTCCATGTCACGAGTAAAAATTTAAAAGAAATGAGTCGTATTTTTGTTTTCTTTTAACGACATTGTGTCTGATATTAATAAGTGCCCGATTGATTATACATGTAGCTTAGATTACAAAGGTTCTTTATATTCCTATGGAACCGTAATAATTTTGTATTTCAATTCGCAATCACTGAAAATTACTTTTTGAAGGCCGGCAACGCATCTCTGTGCCCCCTGGTATTCCGTATTGCAGATGTTCATGGGCGGCGGTGATCACTTACCATCAGGTGAACCGTATGCTCGTTTGCCCCCTATATCATAAAAAAAACACACTAACGCCTTTTATCCCCGAACGGGTAGGCAGAGGTGCAACTAGTGCACCCACTTTTCGCGGTTATTCATACGCGGCCATATTAGCTACGATTTTCAGTCAATGCCAGACTCCGGGCTGATGCTGAATAGAACAATCCGATATCACTTTCCCCGACCCGGGATTCGAACCAAAGACGTCAGCATTGCAGTCGTGCCGTAATACAACTACGCCAGAGGCAGTCCATTTCAAGTATTACTAAGTAATATCGATATTATGTCAACGACAATTGTTAAATCGATTACACTTCTTGGCAAGGAATATCACTACTGGCGAACTGTCAAGTGTCAACTCGCGACATTCTACAGTTTGGCGTTTACGTTTACGTTGTCTTTGACTTTTCACTAGTGCTCCGCGCAGTAGAAAGTGGTTTATTTGTAAATAGTAAAAAATTGTAAATAACAATAGTGCTTCATGTTTTGCGCAGCTAAACTGTGAATTTATTAACGGTGATAGTGTTTTATGGATAAAATTTGTTTCGTGTGGATTTATAGAGCCCTTTGAGGTGAGTTTTTTTTTATTACATGCAAGCGATCGAAAACACCTGTCGTGTAGTAATTTCTATGCAAATGCAATTCATTGTTTAATATTTCGGTGGGGCGAGGACTGGGCTGTTTCGTAATGTTTTATGTATATTATGCTCGAATTGGTTCTGGAACTGGTTGGCTCGCTGCGCTATTTCTCGGTAACCTTGAGCCAATGTAGCGGAGTGTCATCGTCTAATTTGGCTTTACGCCCTCAGATGTTTTTATATGGTAATATTTCATTTGCAAGGAGTGAGGACGAAATGCAGAATGACTAGCATTTTGAGTAATATTATTATATATCAGATAGCATTGGTTAACTACCTAAAAGCAGATGATTCTAATTCAAATAAAATATTTTTTTTGATACAGGTAAAAAACATACAAACGTGTTTATATAATTTCTGAAAAACTAAATTCATAAATTCTCTATTACATGTATTAAACCTTTATCTCGATCTACTCCAGAGTCATGTTAATATTTTAAGCAGTTCATACAAAGATAACATGCATCAAGGCTTTGCATTAGCATGCTACACCACACATCATTACAAACACAAGCACAATCATGAGACAAACAAAGGCAGTATCTATGCAAAATATATTAGATTACTGTTTATAAATACAAATTTATTGAAGAATTACTTAAACTCTGAGATGAAAGAGAGTCCTAAGAAACAAGATTTAAAAAATCTGCACTGGAAGGTATCAAATCAATTACTGTACTTTATTTTATGGCAATGAATGATGAGACAAGCTTGCCGTTCGCCTGATGGTAAGCGATACGACCGCCCATAAACAGTAGTAACATCATACAGCACCTTGAGTTTCAAAGTACTGTGGCATTCCACTGCTCTTGTCATCCTGAGACATAAGATGTTACGTATCATTATGTCCAGTAGTTACACTGGCTACAATGTCCCTTCAAACCAAAACACAACAGTTCATGCACACTGCTGCTTGGCGGTAGAAATAGACATTGTGGTGGTACCCACTCAGACGGACTCTGACATATGAGAGACCTACCACCAGTAAAACACTTCACAATAATATAGTTCCATATGCGGAAGAAGCAAAGAAAAATATATAATATTCACATTCTTACATTAATATTGTAGACTCACTATAACTGATTATAGCAAGTAAACACTTCAAACCTTTTGTGTTTCTATTGTGAATACCATACAGTACATTAGCATCAAAAAACAAATTAGTAATCGTTAAACCACTGTGTAAACACACTCATTAGGCGGACACCTTGAATTGACTGCTCACTTAACTTCTACACCACCCACCAAAAATTATTAACACTGTTTTAACTATGTGTCTCATGCATTTATTGCAACCTGAGAATAATATAAATATCTCAAATGAAGACATGTTTCACTGAAATCTTTATCAATATACCATGATGATTATACTTCTTATTTGAAGTATTTCATGTTAAAGTAATTAAACAAAATGTAAATCCTAACTGCCTTGTTAGCATAGTTGTATTAAGGTACAATTGCAGTACTGAGGTTTCTACTCAGTATCAGAAATATTAAAAAAAGCAATTTGTACTTAATTACTTCTATTATGTAGGTACACAAGTGTCACTATTCTTAGTTAGAAGTAAACCTGTAAAATGCACAAGGGATTTGCGTTATGCCACATATTTTTTTTTATGGCACTTTGGCTCACATTTTGCCAATGTCAAGTTTGGGTTGTCTTTTTTTATTATCTGTAGTATGTCGAAGTAAAGCAGTGGGTACCTTACCAAGACTTTATCGAGGAGTTTTGGCGGCAACAAAAAAACACTTGATTAGCACGATTATTTCAATTCACTTCATTTGAGCTCTTTAATAGAACTATATTGGATAATATACCACCATAATTATGCAATATAACACTAAGTATCACCAAAATAATGAATTAAAACAAAAGCACCTAATGGCACTTCCAAGTTCCCGCTAAAACTGGCATAAATATATTAATAAATGTTATTAAAGGTATTAAATAAATATATTAATAATAATTAAATAGTAGTAGAGGAGGCCCGTGCTCAGCAGTGGGCAGTATTTAATACAGGGCTGGTATTATTATTATTATATATAAATATTATTTAATTGCGACTTCGCTGAAAAATGCAGCAATAGCCTAGTTGGGATTGGAACAGACTGCCGAGACAAATATCCGCAGATTCAAAACCCAAGTGTTCAAAATGCACCACTGACTTTTCTAAAAAAGTTGTGTGTATTCTTTGTGAATTATCGCTCGCTTTAATGGTCAAGGAAAACATCGTGAGGAAACCTACATGTCTGAGAAGTTCTCTATTAGAATTTCGAAGGTATGGGAAGTCTGCCAACCTGCATAGGTGGACTAGGGTCTAAACCCTCTTAGTTGTAGAAGCCCGTGCTCAGCCGTGGGCACTATTTAATACAAGGCTGGTATGGTATGGGGACTTATCTGAGCAAGAACTGCTATAATATTGTAATAATGTTGAGGCAAAATCTATTATAGTTTATTATTAGATTATTTATCTAACACAACAGATATTTCGAAACTTTTTATATTGTCAAGAAAAACCTATTTTTGATCGTCGATAATATGAAACACTGATGTTATCATGTTTCCATAAATATGGCAAAGGCTTTTTAAACTGTAAACACGTAAGCCAAACATTGAATTTACGAGAATGCTATAAAGATAATGTTTGTAATCGCCATCGATATCGCAGGACGCGTCGATTGAAGTGGTTAGTCATAAATAAGTAATAGGGATAACTTTAATGATTTTTCATTGCTTTAATAATTTATTAATATAAGCTTCATTTTCCATAAACAGCACTTAACATTTGTTTACAAATATCATAAATTTTTGCTTTAATATATTCGTCTTGTAACGCCGGCGTTCGGCGTCAAGCGATGCAGCCTCTAGTCTATAACTCGAATTTTCGGTGCCTTCTTTGAGTTTGGACTTCACTCTTACTTACAAAAAGGTGCATTTTAATAACTGCCTTGCCGGGTTTACGGTGGGAACATTGCTTTTTTCTTATGTATGGCCAGGGTCTTGTGTATCGTTTTTGGATTGTAATATAATATTTATTTATGTAGTTTTTTAGGGCAATACCCCAAAAACATAGCAGATGACAGAAAAACATAACTGATGATTCTGCACAACAATAATAAAATTTTAATCAGAAATCATGTTATTTCTGATAACAATCCTTAATTTTGCCATGAAGTAGAAAATAAAAACCCTTCAGTTTGTTACTGATATAGTTTGTTTACACAATGCAGTTATAAATACAATATTACTTTGACAATCAATAACTAATACTTATCGTAACAATCAAACTGTGTTGTCTGGAATGTCAATACTAAACACTAAATGAAAACAAAGATCAGCAAAAATTGTTTGATATCTTCATTTTTTTTTTTTTTTTTTTTTTTTTTATTGCATTGAATGACGAGACGAGCATGCCGTTCGCCTGATGGTAAGCGATACGACCACCCATAAACAGTAGCAACACCATCCAGCACCTTGAATTACAAAGTACTGAGTGGCATTCCACTGCGCTCGTCATCCTGAGACATAAGATGTTAAGTCTCATTATGTCCGGTAGTTATACTGGCTACAATATCCTTCAAACCGAAACACAACAGTGCATGCACACTGTTGCTTGGCGGTAGAAATAGACATTGCGGTGGTACCCACCCAGACGGCCTCTTACATAATGAGAGACCTACCACCAGTAACCACCTTCATAACTATGTTGACTTATTCTTGTCTTGTTTACATCTATACAGCTTCTACGCTCAGCGTCGCTCGTGACCTTATACCTACACGAAATGCATGCCAAATTTTTCATTGCTTTTTCAATAAGATAAACTGCAGAGGGCGTAATTTACTTTAAACAAAGAATAATAAATGTGTAAATGCTTTAAAGGTTTGTATATGTGCAGGATCTTTTGTGGCTGACTTTATTAAGTACTTAACATGCCTTGATTGGTTTTTAAAATATTTAATTAATAAAAAAATATTGCATATAAAAGAAAGGTCTAATAAGGGCGCGACGCCAAATACGCCAATAGACGTATATTGCGGTTCATTTTGGAGATTAACTGTCGTCGTAGATTTCCACGATACGGCGTCGCGTCGTAGGACGGCGCGACGTCGTGTCGTGTTTATGTGTATGAGCCCTTAGTAATCATCATCATCATCCACAACGTGTAGAGTCCTACGGCTGGGTATAGGCCTCTCCTCATACCATGCCATCTTTCTCGGTCTCGAGCCAATCGCATCCAAGGTCGACCGCGATCCTTACAATGTCGTAACAAGTAATAACTGTATAGTTTCTATTTATTGAACTAAAGTTCCCACAAAACGCTTCGGGTCGGTACATTACTGGATGTCACTTGTGCGTAATATCAAACCATTATGTCCACTTGTAGTAATATAACACTTAATTTAAGGTCACGGTTGTGAAACGGAATGCATCTGTGACTGATGTTATATCGTCGTGTTATTAAATTAAAAATAGTTTGAAATCGTGAAAATATATTTTGTTATCAAGTCACGAGTCTAACACGAGTTGATAAAGTAAACAACATGATAAGATTATAAAGTGATTTTCTAAAATCGGTTTGTTATTGGAATTGTGTTTACAAATATAGATGCATGGAAACTGTCGCGACCCACAGTAAGTTCAACACTTGGGTCAACAAAATTAAAAAGAAATAAAACACACCAGTTGATTATTTCCGCAAATATAAGGAAGAGAAAAACTGAATGTAAAGGACAATGGCGAAATCGTATTTATAAATAAATTATGCGTTTAGAAATTCCATACATGGTAATCTCAATATAATTATTTTGTATGATTTTTCAGCATACTAACTTTAGTTGTACAAGTGTGTATAAGTTGCATAAATTATTAAAAAAACTTAATTGACTTTTTAGCAATGTGTCACGGCCATTTTTTATGAATGACATAAGATTATTTAGGCTACCAAAACATCATTTTCATCAGGTCTCTAAAAATTGCAAAAAATATATCTGACTATAAAATGTTCATTAGGAATAACAACAAAGATTTCAGCTTTCTTACCACATTTTTTTTACTATGTATATTCTATTCTATACATTCTTACCAGCTGCCTGTTGGCTGTATAGTTACGGTCATTGCTTATATCATTTTAGAAAAAAAAGCTATTCCGACATTTCGTTTCTGGCATGTAGTATTTTTGTAAAATGTGTGATAATATGTTTTGATTGAAAATAATGTACCTGGTCGAGCAACCGTACTGTAGGTTGCTGCGCTCATACCATGACAGTTGTCTGGTATTTGGGTTGGGCCGCCAGACAAGGCAATGTATCTGCCCCGGGAGAATTTTTAGATGAGATATTTATCAGAGAGAATTATTATGAAAAAGATGAATAAACATTAAAAAAAAATGTGTTTTATTTTTTTTTCAGAACTCGTTTTTATTTAATTGTTATTTCAACAATAGACAGATTACCAAACATTTTATGAGTTTCATGATTCATATTATTATGTAAGAATCAATTCATAAATGTACACTAAATCATAACCTCAAAATCTTTAAAATGAAAAATCTTTAGATTTAGACTTTTTTCACTAATAATCTTGATACATAATTGTTTAGGAATTGCTGCTGAATTGTTAAATATTTTTTTTACTTCTAAACGCTACACATTTACATCAACTAAAATCATGTATGGAGACCTGCCATTGTCCTTTAATTTACTTTATAATTAATGCATTATTAGAATCAGCCAATTTAATACGTTAGGTAGTAAAGTAAGATAATTAAGCAGTAGATCAATATGAATTCCTGAAACTTCTTTTCTGATAATAATATTTAACCTGCAAGGTGGACAGACGACTTGATAAAGGTCGCAGGAACACGCTAGATGCGGGCCGCTTTTGACAGATCCGTCTGGAAATCTTTAGGGGAGGCCTATGTTCAGCAGTGGACGTCATGTGGCTGATGATGATGATGATGATTCCCCTCTAGGTATGAATATCATCAATTGCAAATGTTAGCACAAAAACGAAAACTTTTCTAAACTCGACAATTTTATTGCACTATCGAAATCTTGTTAAATTACCTGTTGCCGAATGTTCAGAACTAATCAAATTAATTCCAGTATCGTTATGAACTCAATAGTTTTGATCATAGTAAAAGTTAAGTGGATTCGTCGCATGACACCCACTGTCGACTTTCTCTTGCAGGAATAGTGCCAATATTATGGCTTAGTTACAAATGTCGAGCTAGCATGCGAGTTGGTAATATTGCGGCTACCCGTATAACGTATTGTACTAAACCGTACAATAGGGTATTTCACACATTTTAATTCTATACGGTTATGAAATATTTTTAAATTCTAACACAGAAAGATTAATTAAAATCCGTAAAAATCAACAATTTGTAAGCGTTTAAATTTCTGTAGAAGGGTTAAGTGTCGAGAAAAGAGACGTAATGCGCGCACGTGACGTCATCGAGAATTGCGACGCGTGCGAAAGAATGAGATGGAGCGATATCCCCACTACGCGCCCACTCCTGCGCAGTATTTGAAATTTGAATTACTGCCTCATTTCTTAATCAATTTTAATGCTGTTTTTACAGAATGGCCTCTTTTTTGTACTATTTGCTGTTACAAATAGAATAATGTATAAAATCAAACATAGGAAAATACCCTATTTCCATCATTGCATATAAGTATTCCATATTCCGTTCCACCTGCAAGGTGGACAGACGACTTTATAAAGGTCGCAGGAACACGCTGGATGCAGACCGCTTTTGACAGGTCCGTTTGGAAATCTTTAGGGGAGGCCTATGTTCAGCAGTAGACATCATGTGGCTGATGATGATGATGATATAAGTATTCTGTGGTTATAATCTCTATAGTGATTTATAACGTGCGAGCTGCGTTTTACGTGTAAAAAAAATAGTTTTTATTTTTTCCATGGAGAAACACAAAAAAGCCCTGTGTAAATTTCCCCAGGTACTGTCTCACTGTATAAGCTCTCAATGCGCCCATGCATAACAGCTACTCGTCATAGTGTGACCAGACGAGGCGCGTAATGTTATATGAGTAAATGGTACCATAATACGTTCACAGTCTTTTAGTAGTTCATAATTTGTAACCAGTCCTCGAGGTCCAATTCAAATAATATTTAAATTAAATGGTATTATTAATTCGTGTAACAAAAAATAATCTCATTTGACACGCGCTAAGGCAAATGACCTTCTTTTTACATCGAATTCTTAATGATTTTGTTGACGTAAATCGAAACAGGTAATCAAATGAAATAATTAAACAATGGAGACTGAATTAATTGAAAAGCTAACATAGTGAAGGTTAAGTAGTTGCTTTCAAGCCGCATTATCGAAAGTTCAAGATCTAGCGATAGACCATGATTTGGTATTGATTTAATACATACATACATACATACACACTTACGCCTTTTATCCCCGAAGGGGAGGCAGAGGCGCAACTAGTGCACCATTTTCTGATCTGATAGGTGGCGAGCCTACCGTCATATTGGGCACTAATTCCAGACTTGTTTTGACGTGCTGATACGGAGTAGAAAAACCCAATATCACCCGACCCGGGGATCGAACCCGAGACACCAGCACTGCAGTTATACCGTAATAAAACTACGCTACCGACACTACCCTTTTGGTATTGATTTAATTAAGTAAAATAATATGATTCGACACAGGCTGGTTCTTACGTTAGTCGAATCTTAATAATAAGAGGATACCTCATAGCACAAGAACTAAAGACCGTTTTAAACATAACATAATATAAGTATATTATATTACATTACTAGCATTGCGCGCGGCTCCCCCTGCGTCGAAAAGTTTTTCCGGGATAAAAAGTAGCCTATAGCACTCAAGAGTAATATAGCTTCCTATTAGTGAAAGAATTTTCAAAATCGGTCCAGTAGTTCCTGAGATTAGCGCGTTCAAACAAACAAACTCTTCAGCTGTATAATCTATAATATAATCTATATATATAAAAGAAAGTCGTGTTAGTTACACCACTTATAACTCAAGAACGGCTGAACCGATTTGGCTGAAAATTGGTAGGGAGGTACCTCAGAACCGGGAGAAGGACATAGGATACTTTTTATCCCGGGAAAATATAATATTAGTATAGATAAGGAAATTAAATTATTTTCATGTATCATACATAACTTCCTATTAACATAGAATCATTATAAAGTTCATATTATGTAAACAATAACGTTCATAATACAATATGTCATCGACCTCACTTACATGCTGGTTGCAAATAGCAAATAGTTTTTCATTTTTATTAATAAAAACCCTCGCAAAAAAAGTAAACAAAGCAAAACCTGATAGAACTGTGTTTCATACACATTAATATTCATATTTCCGTATATGTATATCGTTGTTAACATTAATATGCATCTGAGAGGCTTGTATTGTGGGTATCCGCTGACGATAACAGGAAGTTTGGAGTGAACTGATGTCAATAAATATTGAAAACAATCACCACTACATGATACCGGTAGCGATTTTAAGTCAGACCTTTTTGTTGACGACTGAAACACGTTCTAGGAAATTTTATTACGTTTTAGAAGTGTGAAACAAAGCCAGATATTATAGTTTAAAGAATTTGAAAGAAATTGTCTCCTAGTTTTTAACCGACTTCAAAAAAAGAAGTTTCTGTATTCGACCCGTATGTATGTAATATGTATGTATGTATGTAAGTTTGTACGGCCGCGATTTGCACAAAAACTACTGATCCGATTTGGATAGGGTTTTCGTTATTCAAATGTATATTTTTTAGGGAAGGTTTTTTAATTACGTTGTGTACACTGAATGCTGAATGTATATTATTAAAAATTAGAATATCCCACATCTTCATTGTATTGGATGAGTCAAAACTTTTCTGTCATGACTAAGGCAACTTTATAATACTCCACCCTATTGGTAATACTACGCATGCTCACGCCTTTTATCCCCGAAGGGGTAGGCAGAGGCGCAACTAGTGCACCCACTTTTCGCCAAGCGTATTCCGTCCCATGATGTGATAGGGGGCGAGCCTATCGCCATATCGGGCACAAATTCCAAACTCCGGGCTGATACTGAATAGAAAAATCCAATATCACTTTGCCCGACCCGGGGATCGAACCCGAGACCTCAGCCTTGCAGTCGTACCGTGATACAACTACGCCACCGTGGCAGTCATACCATAGTCAGTAGTAATACTGCATCCCTTTTTAACTCATCATGATGCCTTATTTAAGTTGTTAGGATTATGCCCTAGAGTCTTTATCATTGGCTTTAAATTAATTTAACAATAAAACAATGAATGTTAGAAACGGTTCACTGTCGCTTGAGGCATGGTGTGTCCTAAATAGTGATTGGTGCAATATATCTATGTGACCTCGCTTATACGTGACATACATAATTGACAAATGTTTACTAATTATGTTTAACATATTCCTTCAATCATGTTTGCGTACTATAATTGCCACTTTGTCCATAATATTAGTCGGTGTCTGTTTTGTAATAATTCTTATGTTAAGTCATGCAAAGTATCCCTAGATATTATGGACTTTAAATCCAGGGCGGCCACCGCGGGGTTAGGTCGGTATGCCGATATAGGGCAGTCTAAAGAAATTATACAAAGGCTTCAAACCAAAAATGTTTTCTTATTATACGCGAATGTTCGACATTGAAATAAAACTACATAAGGGATTTTTCGTAATAAATTTGTTTAACTTTGAATTCGTGAAGACTGTGAAATCTTCGAAACGTCGGGAGTAAAAATTAAACAAATTGATCGCGAAGTAATCCGTAAAGTAGTTTAATTTCAACTTCAAACGAATAATTAACTCGCATCTGTGTCAAATATTTTAGTTGTAAAATACAACTAAAGTATTCAAATGTACTTTATTAGACTGTGTATGTTAATTTTGACTCTTTACACATAACCAACAAATAAAAGTATTGTTTGCCTTTGGCAATAAATCTTCTAAAACATAAATAAAACATCACTTACACATTCACGTTACACCCTAAATAAAGGAAAAGTGTGATTACTTTTAATTCAATATGCCACGTAACTTTCTAAAAGCGTACTTTGGGCCTGACGGGAAATTTTATTAGGCATTCTTTGCCATTGCGGATGCCATGTTTGGAGGTAATCTATCGCAGGACGCCGGAGGGCGGCAACGACCTCCGACCTGCGTCCCTCACGCACCCCTTTATGTGCGGACAAGGTCACGCTTTCAGGGTGTGCGGGACCTTGAGCGATTCTAAATAATGGCACGATATTGCGTTAAATGTATTTGCGATAGTCGACCCAGCCCTTGTTTGAAAATGCGGATTTTGGTTGTACTATCCTTTGAACTTTCAAAGTTGAAACTATGTGGGTCAGAGTTAATTTCGCTTTGAAATGGTATGTAATTTAGGACTTGCTTGAACAATTTGCTGTCAGAATCAATAAAAAAACAGTAGATATTCATATTAGGTCCTTTAGTTAGGTATTAAAATAAATGCAATATTAGATTAAAAAAAATTAAGTGGACGATAGCCTAGTTGGGAATGGAACGGTCTGCCGAGACAATGTCCGGAGGTTCAAACCCAAGGCACACACCTCTGACTTTTCGAAGTTACGTGTGTATTGATTATCAATTATCGTTCGCTTTTACGGTGAAGGAAAACATCGTGAGGAAACCTACATACCTAAGAATTCTCTATAAGTATTTCGAGGATATGTGAAGTCAGCCCGCACTAGGCCAGCGTGGTGGACTAAGGCCTGAGCCCTGAACCCTCTCAATAGGAGAGGAGGCCCGTGCTCAGCAGTGGGTAATATATAATACAGGGCTGATTGCATTGCTTTGCATTAGATTTTTATTTATTTATTTATTTATTGGTTTTTAAGGGAAACATACAAGCAAATAAAGAAAAATATAACATAAAACAAATTAGGTAGTACATGGCTCAATTAAGTTTCCACAATTAAAAATAAATATTTATTTTTTACAAACAAAATTAAAGTTATTAGGAAAATTGAGAATATCAAACATTAGTAATCCAGAGCCCAGATGATTTATATATTTATCAGCAAATTACGGGATAAAATTCGTGGTAGAAGTAATTGATATTTTTAATACAATAGTTACTATAATAGATTACCTAACTTCTGTAAAAGTTATTTAGTAATATTTTGGTCATAATTTCTGTACAGTAATTCATTAAACAATACAAATACTTCAAAAATGTTTCGCATCCCTACGCAGTTCCTTCGGAATCTTATATCATGTACCATATAGGTACATCTTATATTTCCGCCTAATGTACATAAAATGAAGGTCAACCCTCAAGGTCTGTACCCTACTTCCCCTTGAGTGTCGCTTCGGCTCGAGGGTCCTAAGTACTCGTCAAATACGTTTGATGTCTACATCAAGAAGCTTTGCCCACAGGAATAAATCAAATATATTTTGTGAATAATTTAAGTTACAGCGAATGTTGTATAATTTCGGCATCTAAATCTATCAGGACTATTCTGGTCAATAGCAGCATTGTTAAACGAAAATTAGGTATTACCACAGAACAATAACTAAAGCTCATTGTTCTGTGGGTATTACTGCCTCGGTGGGGTAGTTGTATTACGGTATGACTGCAATTCTAAGGTTTCGGGTTCGATCCCCGGGTCGGGCAAAGTAATATTGGATTTTTCTATTCAGTACCAGCCCGGAGTCTGGAATTTGTGCCAGATATAGAGATAGGCTCGCCCCCTATTCACATCATGGAACGGAATACCTACGCACGGCGAAAAGTTGGTGCACTAGTTGCGCCTCTGCCTACCCCGTCGGGGATAAAAGACGTGAGTATGCGTATGTGTAACTATTAATACTTTTATTATTTTTAAGAAATATAGATAACTTCTTATTGTGGCGCAAAATTCCATCGTAACTTCAATATATTGTTAAGGTAATCGACAACTATGTAAACACTAAACATATTTTCGCGGTACTCACGACTAAAAAGTAGGTTTCTATTTCCCAGCTTCGTGGTAAAATTAATGTTCAATTCCAATCACTCAGTTACTGTGTGTTTTACTTGTTTTATATAGCGATTAATAATAAATAATTATCAATGACTACCTGTAGTTATCTATACTAATATTATAAAGCTGAAGAGTTTGTTTGTTTGTTTGAACGCGCTAATCTCAGGAACTACTGGACCGATTTTGAAAATTCTTTCACTAATAGGAAGCTACATTGCTCTTGAGGGCTATAGGCTACTTTTTATCCCGGAAAAACTTTTCCAGGCGGGCAGAGCCGCGCGCAATGCTATTATTTATATCTTGCTAACTCATTTATCTCAATACGCAAAAAGCAAAAAATAAGTTATCACAACATTCATTCAAACAATGTGACGCAATTTTATTAATATCTTATTGGTCATTCATATTCATATTGTCAGTAGGTGCTTTATTTTGTCGTTGCATCATTTTTTTCTGTTTAGATTTAATGGCGTAACTAAAAAGCCATATAAATGTCCCCAGACATGTCCCATAAAAGGCAATGTTGTAAAACACCGTGTACGTCATTCTTTACGAATTGACGTTAAGTGCAGGTTGATTCAAGCGGTTGGTTAACGTTAAAATACGTACCTACATCAAATAATAAGGATTACGCAGGATGTTTAACTGTTATTAAAAATAATACATTGTTTCATATATAAAAAAAAATAACAGTATTTCATTAATGTCATTCGTCCATCTTTGATGTCGCTGTTTTGACATTAAAATAACTAACTTGTAGATAAGGCTCCGTTTAAAGCACTTTTTTTAATAGCCGATTATACCGCTTGCTGATAAATGCTAGTCATCATATAAATATCAGCTTATAAGCCAACCAAATACAAAAACCACACTCTAATCTATGCTCCCAAATAAATTGTTATAAAATGAGTACTATCTAAATGAGCTGTTTAATACGAGAACTGTCAAATAAAATTTACTTGAAACAAGCCCTTAGGCTGACATTGTGTTAAACAACGATTATTTTTATCATTGCTTACGCCATTTTAACTGTTATCTGTACGGAATATACACTTGAAACAACCGACTCTAAAAGATCGACGTCTATTGTCTAATCATTAGACACAAAAGAACACAAAACTCATTCACGTGGGTGGAGCCGCGAGCAAATATGAAATATACTTAAGTTAATAAGTTGTAGTCACGCTATCTAGACCTAGGTCATGCTTTATCTGCCGAATTCCATCTAAATCCATTCAGCACTTTATGCGTTAATCATATATCTTTACAAACTTGACGATTATACTTCGAACGTAAGTAAGTAATATCTACTATAGGTATGATTGCATTACAATTTGAAAACAACCGAGTGCCTCGATAAAACAAACCCGCATAAGTTGTTCGGTTTAATAACGTACCGTAGCGCCCTTGGCCTATTCATCTGATCAGCTACGGTCAATGCCGAGGTCCGCATATTGTGCTACTCGTGTGCTAGCTGTACACCAAGGCCTCAGGATGCTTAGCGTAGTGTAATGGACGAAGCGCTTCATTCTTTCTGGGTAGAGCTACTATTTACGAGCAGTCATGAAGCTTACCACCAGCCGAGCGTTTTGCGCGTCTCGTCATCAATTTCCATCATCATCAGCCACATGAAGTCCACTGGTGAACATAGGCCTCACCTAAAGATTTCCAGAAAATAATTGCATAAAAAACATTAATTATTTCACGATGAGTGTAGTGGATTTAAGGCCTTCGTTTCAACCGTGGTCACGTAAAGTTAACAGTCTTATTACACTGGACGAGCTCGCTGCGCCTTTGCCTCGCTGTGAATTCTCTTCCAATTTCGCCAGTATAATAAGATCCTTAACTTCATTTGACCACGGATGAAACAACGTCGCGATATACGTTTTTAATTAAATTAGTTACATCCGTAATTCATGTTAAAGTTTGGCTCACTCCGATCTTTGACTGTTTGTTTTTAAGATCTCAGTTTTATTCAAACTTAATTTTTTTATAACTAAGTGTTATTCTAACCAGGATCACTAGAAATATTGCGAAAATGTATCAAACCAAGTACAACGACCTGAAGTAGAATTTAACAAAACATCAAATGTGAAGTCTAGACTCAAGACATTGCGACATGGATAATAATATCTCAAAACTCATTCAGTGTTGATAAATGAGATTGAGTTTAGTATTAAATGTACACCAATACGAAAAAGTTTAATTGCCCGGCGAACTAATTGATACTGTTCGATTATTTACCTTCGCTATAATTTGATCGCTAACGCTCACTCAAATGATTCATTCGATAAACGAATATAAAGCGTTCTGAATTAAAGTTGGTTTCAGAACGACCTCGGCCGCTCGGCCTTATGATAAGTTTTTTATAAGGAAGGCAGATGTATTTCCTACTTGTGTATCAGAGTAATGATCTATGACTCACGCGGCCAATCTAACACTCTTATCAAAGCGTGCGGAATGCGTTGAATTAGCGTGATAAGACGCTTCGTCAGTACATATCTCAACAAGTAATAATCAATTTACTGGTGGTAGGTCTCTCATATGTGAGAGTCCTTCTGGGTGGGTATATTTCTACCGCCAAGCAGCAGTGTGCATGCACTGTTGTGTTTCGGTTTGAAGGACATTGTAGCTAGTGTAACTACTGGACATAATGAGACTTAACATCTTATGTCTCAGGATGACGAGCGCAGTGGAATGCCACACAGTACTTTGTAAGTCAAGGTGCTGGATGGTATTGCTACTGTTTATGGGTGGTCGTATCGCTTACCATCAGGCGAACGGCATGCTCGTCTCGTCATTCTACGCAATAAAAAAAAAATTATGTGAGGTGTGAAATGTAGATAGATAAATTTAGTGACATACGTCCACTTGTGTTATAATTAATGAGTATTCTTAATAAAAAAATATCGTTCAAAGTGTGTTAATGTTATGAATTAAAGATTAAAGTATATACATAGCGATAACAGTTAAGAGTATAGAACGAAAGGTCGACGTGCAGTTGTTTTGATTAAACATGTTCATTGTACAGGTATAAATACAAATGAGTTGTTTACTTGTTATTATGACGTCAACTGTTGATTTTGGAATAATATCTATACTAATATTATAAAGCTGAAGAGTTAGTTTGTTTGAACGCGCTAATCTCAGGAACTACTGGTCCGATTTTGAAAATTCATTCACTAATAGGATGCTACATTACTCCTGAGTGCTATAGGCTACTTTTTATCCCGGAAAAACTTTTCCACGCGGGCGGAGCCTCGCGCATATTAAATATATTGTAATTCATATTTTGTAAACAATTATAATAAAAAAAATCTACAATGCCAAGTTTTAAGCTTTTGATATAATAAAAAAGCCTACCATATTTAAATTCTAGATTGCTTACTAAATTTTTAGTACCCTGATAAACTGAATTATAAATATTTATGCTATAAATTACTGTTAAAATATTTAGATTGTGATAAAAGTGTTATATGAAACATACTAGGTCAAATACCTTTGATACGTTTAATTATTTCTTAATTGGCGCAATTTGAGCATTAAGTACACAAGTAAATACCACTAATTGATCTAATAAATCATCGAACCCCGAAATTAACAGAGATACTTCAGATTTGAGTAAAAATCTTAGCCACAAACGCGTGTTATCTTAATCCTTATCTATATCTATACTAATATTATAAAGGGGAAAGATTTGTATGTAAGTATGTTTGTAATGAATAAGCTCAAAAACTACTGAACGGATTTCGATGAAATTTGGCACACGGGTAGATCATGTCCTGGATTAACACATAGGCTACTTTTTATTCCAGCAAAATATATTTATCCCGGAAAAGCCTTTTCACGCGGGCGAAGCCGCGAGCAGAAGTCTAGTACTAATATTAAAGAGGAAAGATTTGATTGTTTACTTGTTTGTAATGGATAAACTCAAATACTACTGGACCGATTTTGAAAATTCTTTCACTAATAGGAAGCTACATTACTCCTGAGTGCTATAGGCTACTTTTTTCGAAGGAAAATATTTTTATCCCGGAAAAACTTTTTCACGCGGGCGGAGCCGCGAGCAGAAGTCTAGTAATAAAACAAAGTCCTCTTCGCGCGTCTGTCTGTCTGAACGCGATAAACTCAAAAACTAACGAACGGATTAAGATGAATTTTGGTATGGAGATATTTTGAGATCCTGGGAAGGACATAGCTGCTTTTATGTTGGGAAAATATACCGTGACTTTCCCGGAAAATCTATCACACACGAGAAGCTGCGAGTAAAAGCTAGCTATAATATAATAGAGGCTTCGACCGCAATTACGACACTATTGAAATGCCACTTCGCATGAACGCCCCACTTGTTCATGTTTGAGATAAATGATTTATCATCACCTAGCCCTTTATCCCACTATTAGGTTTTACGGCAATAAGTTTTCATGTTCTTTTTTTTATTATGGCATTGAATGACGAGACGACCATGCTGTTCGCCTGATGGTAAGCGATACGACCGCCCATAAACAGTAGTAACACCATACAGTACATTGAGTTATAAAGTACAGCGTGGCATTCCACTGCGCTCGTCATTCTGAGACATACGATGTTAAGTCTCATTATGTCCAGTGGTTCTTCTGTTCTCTATCAACCATTTTCACAGTGTAATGACATGCTCATGAAATTTATTTATAAGAAAATATACCGTTAAAATTTTAGGATTATCTTAAAGGCTTGGCGTCAATTTAGGTACAATTCTTTTGTCGGCGGTGTCGAAAACCACGTATATTCTTTATTTTGGCGTTGGCTCTCATTTTTCGCATTTATGTTTTTAATGGGATAATATTTTTAATCGATCTTAAATAAATAAGATTGTATAATTATCTTAATTCATGAACTCACTACCAAAACATCTTCTATTTTTAGATATGCGACGCAATCTGCAATATTGCACACGTATTCTAATAATGTTTATTATGCCGAATATAAATGCCACTCACGTGTGCTTAAATATAAATGTTATCCAACTAATCGAGATCTCCATCCTTGTTATCGTCGCCTTCAAAGTGGCATCTCAAAAAAGAACAAATCACCTCATTAGGGCTCTTTATAAATTGGTCGGTAATACCGCGATCTATTTAAAACCGTGTGTGGGTGGCCCTACGTATTATTGTTGCTCATACGTGTATTTCTGTTCCCAATTCGTCATTTTAAACGTTGGCACGACCAGTTGTAAACAGTTTTTCGACCAATATAGTGTATTATTTTGACTTGTTATATGCGTATGATCACCAAGTCGCAGTTGGCATTTTCACAAATATAAGGGATTACCCAATTGCATTAGTGTTCTTGCTATTTTCTTCCCTGACCCATTTTGGATTCCTTTATGTGAATGCATTCGAAGAAAAATCGCTGTCTCATCAACTATTCAACTTGATGTTTCATTCTCGATCCAACTTTGTGGGAGATATCTATAATTGGTGATTTAATGAAAGTCGTCCTTTGCTACAAGCTGTGTAATGGAGCTGCAGTAGTAAATTTCAGTAAATAGACAAAATATTAATAATTTACTTCAAAAGTAAATAATTAATCAGTAATAAAAAGAACATTAAATTCATGACCTTAATCGAGTCCGGACTGAGGACATAGATTAGCTTTATTTTTTGCAAATATTATTAAAGAAGAGGTGTCATAAATTATAAGGTTATAATTTTCTGGAATTTTCTTAATAAAGATGTATGTTTTGTTTCAGGGTGATCGCTAGTTATGGTGATGGAGGCAGATCCGATTGCTGGAAAACGTTCAGATGGTAATAACTATTTTATTTCCTAGCCATAAGACTTAGGCCATGTTGTTTCATCCGTGGTCAGGTAAAGTTAATGTTCTTATCACACTGGAATTGCAAGCGAATTCACAGCGGTGCGAAGGCCCTGCGCGTTCTTCCAGTGTAATAATTCCTTAACTTTACCTGACCACGGATGAAGCATCACGGGCTTAGTGTAAAATAGAAGTAGATTATGTATGATTACATTGTTTTTAGTACAAAAAGTTAGTTCAAAAACGACACAACTTATTTTAGAGATCGATAGCTCATATCGAATCTATAATCGTAATATCGATGCAAATTATTTTGCGTTATATTTTGGTAACTAACTCGGTTCATATCATGTTGTACACACACATCATGCCTTTATCCCGAAAGGGGTAGGCATAGGAGCAACAAGGGCACCCACTTTTCGCCATGTGTGTTCCGTCCCGTGATCTGATAGGGGAAAAGCCTATAGCCATATCGGGCACAAATTCCACTCCAGGCTAATTCTGAAAAGAAAACCTTCAACCCTCAGAGCTGTACCATGCACACAATTTAACTACGCGACCGAGGCAGTATATTATTTAGTATATAAAATATTCAAACCTAGAAGCTAAGCCAAACTAATTACGTCTAAATATCTGGTAATAACTGTCGCGAGTAACGTTGAAATCCAATTATATTCGCTGTTCGATCGGATTGTTCGTACCGGTGCTGACTGCGAGGCATAATTGAATCATACCCGCTCCGGAATGTCACAAGTGTCTAAATCGGAATATTTCTAGCTACCTCATTGATGTATTAAAAAACCCAATACATCAATGAGCTACCTACATGTTTGACTTTAAAGCGATGTTATTGGCTAATCTAAGTAATATAGATTTTCATATAACTTTCCCAGACATTTAATCTAAACTATGCCGGCAATGTACTGTGGTCTATGGTCGACGCAATGTACCTAAACAAAAATCAATCGTTGCTAATATGGAAAACCTATATCATCAAACGTATTTATATTATTCGTGAAAAAGTAAAAATAAATGTCATTTATGTAAGCCTCATTCATTGCACTATACGTTTTTTTTTATTAAATGGTAGTTTTTTTTTATATAAATAAACTTCACCCACATAAAAGCAGGTCTATTACTATTTTCGTCCGTTGAGTAAAATTGATGTAAATTCCTAAACAATGCGTTGGTCAGCTCCCTGTTGCCAGTCATAACACTGCAATGTTATTACAGGAACGTGCGGACGCGTTTTCAGTATGATATATAGCATTTTGTATATTCAAACCTAAAACAAAAAGTTAAGATTCAAAATGGAAGAATGAGCGATATCTTTGCGTGTTGCGAAATAAATCGAAAGCCGAATGTTCCCAATGCCTTTGATCATATTATGTATGGTTAGACATCGACCCATTTACTTGTTTCGATGATTATATCCCGATTTTCGGCCTCAAAGTCGTTGGCCCAAATTTTAACATGTTATACTGACGGCAAGCTATAAATAAGTGGGTCTGTTTTGTCTCAGCATGTGGGGCAAGTGATAGGAGGGTACACGATACTGACCAATAAGTATTCTTTAGCGTATTGTCACCGAAAAATAAAATAATCTTTATCAGTGAATCATTTATAATAACGGAATTATGTCACAATTGTGCAAACAACAGTATAATTAACTAATTTATGCGTGGAATGATTTGCAAATTTTCTGTAACGTTAAATTTTCTATCTGGAACTCTTCGAAACCGATCTCCCTAATGTAACTACCGTATAAATATCGAAAAGCATTTCCGTTTTTCCTTGCTATTACTCATATATCTATATCGGTGATTTTTCTGTTGACGTTTAGATATGTTATCGTATTTTAACCTCCCGTTTCTACGTCGGCTTTCGTATCTCGATTTATACCATCAAAAATAATCGCTGTAAGTTCTGACTCGTTCCACACATCAGAATGTAATGATTGGGGACAAATCGTCTGGACAGCAATATCACAGTAAAGCAGTACGCTCCGTTTGATGTTCCATCTTGATTTATCGCATAGCATTTCATATTATCTTTTAATAATTCATGAAGGATATATTCTTCAAAGCCGCTTTATTTATCTGCATTTGTGAGTGAAAATCTCATTCTGAGAAGATTATCATATTTTAAGGCATCAAAGAACCTACTTAATTTTATCTTGCCTAATTTGATGCTAGATAATGGCGAGTTATAGTTTTCGTTTCTCGAAACACTTATGAACTTCTTATCTGCTTGTTCGATGTAACCAAACATTTATGCTATAATGGGTTTTTTAATACATCAATGGCTATAATGCCAAATGCTATAGATATTTCAATTTCACTAATTGTACCTTAGTTCTCCAGTCTACTATCCACATAGTCAAAATAAGGCACGTGTTCTGCGTATTGTATAAAGTTTGTAGTAATAATATCCAAAATGGACAGTTTATTCAACAGTAGTGAACTGAAACATTGAATATTCGCCATTGATATTGACAATAGGTCGGAGCGTCGCGCTCCATCGGCGGCATTGTGTTGCCGATGTTTTAATAACACGTTCACTAGTTGTTACTTACAGTTATTGAAATATTTCATCTGTTATCATGACGACAGTGAAATTTGCAAACATTGCGTGGATTTTAATAGTGATGGGCTATCGCTGGCATTTCGGATAGAAACTGTTTGCTTTGCTACTATCGACATATTAATTAATTTTACTCTTGGGAACTTAGGAAACGCTTACAGTCACCCTAAACTCGCTGATTTCCTCTTTGTTCAACCTGCCACCATCCACAAAATTCCATAGTAAAATTAAGTTTTTAATTGTAAGATAAACGAAATCCCTAGTATTATATATTTTTCTTTATTAAACAGACCAACAGCATAAAGTACACGATTATTTTTTACATTACATTCAAATAATAAGGTACAATGTACAGATTATAAATCTGGTGCTACTGCTCATATGTGAGAGTCCGTCTAGGTGGGTACCACCGCAATGTCCATTTCTACCGCCAAGCAGCAGTGTGCATGCTTTGTTGTGTTTCGGTTTGAAGGACATTGTAGCCTGTGTAACTACTGGACTAATGAGACTTAACATCTTATGTCTCAGGATGAGTAGCGCAGTGGAATGCCACACAGTATACCCTTTCTAGCCGATTTCGGCCACGGCGGCCAATCTCAACAGAGATCAGCCAGATACGCAGGAGATAAATTATAGTGCACAAGTGTGTGCGCAATACACAGGGTGCACTCGCTATTCCTTTACTCTCATAGTCCGGTGAGACGGCAATCCGACATGACCGGAGAGAGATCAGGCGCAGGACCAACGGCTTTACGTGCTTTCCGAGGCACGGGGGTATCACACCGCCAACTTCCTGACTCCGAGCTGCGACTGAGTAATTTTTAAGATGGAAAAACCCAGTCACAATGTTTTTTTTTTTTGGCTCGACCCAGGATTCGAACCCAGGACCTCAGCGCGCAAATTGTACTCGTAACGCGTACGCAATACAACTACGCCACCGAGGCAGTCAAACTTACTAACACAGTACTTAGTAAGTCAAGGTGCTGGATGGTGTTGCTACTGTTTATGGGTGGTCGTATCGCTTACCATCAGGCGAACGGCATGCTCGTCTCGTCATTCAATCCATTAAAAAAAATTACAATATAATGGCTACATTAAAACAGGTTGCATACAGCTTAAAAAAATGTATTAGTCAAATATACAGGTATACTAGAATATATTGTGTACTTCCAACTGGAATTACTGTATTTATGAAAGCAAGTGCTCATCTAACAGAGGAGGTGCAAGTCTCCAGTCGTGTATTAAGTAAATCCGAAGAATTTTATAGTGGAACGTAAATTAACCCAGGAGAAAAGAAAATGTCCATATTTCTCTAAGCGGAATTGTGAATTCGTGTCTGTTTCAAACGAGGGTTAACTGTTGACGTCACACAGGCCACGCCGCTCGTAAAACTAATAAGCTAATACTTCTGCAAGAAAAAACGTAACGGCCGAACGTTAAAAGAAAAGGGACGGGAAAGGCAAACAATATTTGGTAGTATTACTAATATAATCCTACCGAATATTGAAAACCGTAACATAGAGTACCTACGCTTGAAAAATACCTTTTTCCTGTAACGGAAATACAACCAAGTTTTTCTACGAATAAAATATGAACATTCCAACTGAGACTACAATAAGACACTGTGTCCACAGAAGAAAAACCGTATCTGTTCACGGTTGCGTTGTCCGTCCATTGTTCGTGACACAGTTCGGCTCAGGAAGCCGCTGTAGGATGTTGAATTGCACAAATGGCTACGATTTTCGTGATCTATCTTTTTATTGTCTGCAACAACGCAATATCGATAGACCTTGTACAAAAATGTTACAATGCAAGTAGATAACATTTTGTATAATAGTTTCTGGTAACATTGAAATATTTGTAAATGTTTTGCGTGCATAATCGCTTCATTGGCCGAGTGGCAACGTACTTAGGTTAACAAATTGGTATCGAGTAAGGCGGAAATCGGTATACTAACGTGATTTACCCGAAATTGGAATTTATTCCCGACATGACAATAGGCGTGACATCGCAGCATGTATGGCTCCCTTAAGCGGATGAATAATATTATTTTCCAGTGACGTGAACAGAACAACGAAGGCAACACAATTCATCATGTAACGCACGCATACTCGCTCACGTATTCACGCGTCAAAAATATATAAAATACCATTGCATCGATTTAATTTTATCTTGGGTGTCATCTAGAGAGAGTGCACAGCGCGACGCTGAGAGCGCGGGCGGGCGGTGACGTCATAACTCCCGAGCGATCCATCAGCTCCCTGGACATGAGCTACACGGCGCCCAGCAACTTGGTACTTACGCCGGCACCCGAATGTAAGTCAAGATGTTACGCTAGAATATGCAATGCTGTCAAGTGTTTCGTTGTCTGTTGAAAACGTGAATTGACATACTTTTTAGGACAGGTTAGTTGGATTTTTAACTACGAATAGTATACGGCTTTTAGTACTTAGTTCAGTTCATAGTTGGTAATACCTCAGGCCTGCAGTCACTGCTGGATCGATATGGGTTATCGTTTTTTTATATAATTACAATCTTAGTATCTCCCATCTTCCTTTTGTCATTTGCCTGTATTGTTGCTGGCAACCCCTAGGCAGCAAATTATTACGTCACGATGAAAATGAAACGTAAAACGTCAATAATTAGCAAGAAATAAATAACAGTGTAGTCTCTGCAGTTTGAAATGCAGTCTTGAATAACTAGGATTACATTCCTGTCGTTTATTTACAAACCCTGGCGCTGTTACAAAGTAGAATAAGAAAGCTGTTTAGCGAGATTTTACCTGAATGTAGCCGCGGAATACCACTATACAGTCATTTGCTCCTTTGTACATATTTTTTCTTATTTTTACTTACTAAGATGTGTAAACTGGTTTTGCATTTTTTTTTACATAGGAGCTTCTGAGTCACTTGATGTTTATTGATTTCCACATCCCATAAACATCCAGAATACCATAAGAACCATTGATTACTGCCTTTAAAGGATTAGGAAGGAGGGTGGAATTAGTGGTCTTCGGAAAACTGACATACGTATTAGGTAACATACTTCACAACATGCTGTCTCCTCAGCCATTTTAGGAAGACGGGGAACCACCCTGGTCGAGTATATCCATATAGTCATATACAGCATTTGTGTTGCTACAGGTCGGAAGCTGTCGCGCGGTATCTCCCGAGCGACAGACAATGAGGGACTAGTATGGGCGCTGCGAAGCAATACCGATCCAGAACCGAATACATTAAGCTCAGACCACATCCTACTGCTTCCAGACATTTCCGTCTATCCACCGGATTTTAGGTAAGCATTATTATAGTTATCGAATATCTTCTTTTATTTTCGGTTAGTTTATTTTTTTAGAGCCCGGTTATGACTTTGCAGTTTAATCATTGTACGTAAATTAATTTTAATGAAAATACACGTCGAATTAAGAACCTCTTCCTTTTTTTGAAGTCGGTTAAAAATGTATAGGTACGAAAAAAAAAACCACATTATTAATTTTAATAAGTATGATAATATATCCAGCCTATGACATATTTTTTAATACGTTTGGATTCCTAAAATTACAATGTATTGATTTGTACAGTCTATATTGAAAGCAGATATTTCATCTGTCGACTATTTTATTTATAATCATTTATTATAGGGCCTTTTATCTATAATAGATATGGTAACCCCATCATACCTCTCTTTAATGCTAATAATAGTGATACAGTTAATATTATAGAACGGTGGAGAGGACAGAAGCCTTTGACGCAGTAATTAGATCAAAGTGACTCGAGTGTGTCAATTACGGAACTTGCATCAAAGGATTATTAAAAACGATCCGCACTTTAATGGAAGGTTCGACTTTGATAACGTTTATTTATCAGAAATATTTATTAAATCATTAATGTTATTTATTAAGAACTATTTCATCTTAATATGTGTTAGGTTATCGGTCTTAATTACTTAGTTGCATACTAGTATCAATCGGGTTGTTGTAATAAAGTGCAAATGATAATTAAATAATACAGTATTTTACAAGTACATGCAAGAGTTTTGGCGGGAACTTGGAAGTGTCATGAGGTGCTCTGGTTTTAATTCATTATTTTGGTGATACTTAGTGTTATATTGCATAATTATGGTGGTATATTATCCAATATAGTTCTATTAAAGAGCTCAAATGAAGTGAATTGAAATAATTGTGCTAATCAAGTGTTTTTTTTGTTGCCGCCAAAACTCCTCGATAAAGTCTTGGTAAGGTAGCCACTGCTTTACTTCGACATACTACAGATAATAAAATAGACAAACCAAACTTGACATTGGCAAAATGTGAACACAAATGCCATTATAAAAAAAAAAAGTACATGCAAGTATTGCTTTATACCGTTGCGAATAATGCTCTAATTAACTTTAGTTTAAAGACTTTAGTTTAAAAACAAAATTCTTTACTAAGGTAATTTTCGATTAACATTTGTATCCAGCTACAGACGGTTTTGATAATTATCCCTAATATTAAGAAAATTTATTGCCTGACTACATGTCTGTAAAAACAATTTCTATCTTCCTATTATATGAATAGAAAAGTAAACCGCACTCGTTAATATTTAATAAGCTAATCTGACCTATATACATTTCGATGCAAAGTATTTTGGTTCATGTCTCATTCTGTGCAGTGCGAATAATGTATTAATTTATACGAGATCTTTCTAGAATCTAGATCATTTGGATATAAGAAAATGCTAACATCTTTCGAAATAGAAGACAATCTCACGTCTGCGATTTATTTATTATTCTGAGTTTTTTTTTAAGTTAGATTAGCAAGAAATCTTGCAAAAGTTATCTTCCGCAAGCTATTTATACCGCGTAAACAGTCACGGCAAGCTGACTCCTGTAAATTATGGAGCTTGCAGGGCTTGCGGCAAGTCGCATTTGTTTAGACTTATCAAAATATTGCCGCTAGTGTAAACGTGTCTTGAAGTTCAAGCAATATAATTCTGCAAGAACTTGTTAGTATAAACACGGCTTTATACAAATGAATGATGTGCAAGTCGCTCGCCTGCTGACAAACGCTACTGAAGTTACCACCGATACACAATAACACCATTCAGAATTTTGAAGTACAAAGTAATACATGGCACTGGTTAGCAATATGATACAGTCCTTGCATACTGCTGTTTAGCGATAGAAAAAAACAAACCGGTGATTTTTTCCTAAGCAGGCTTTTATACGAGAAACCTGTATAATATACGAATTAACATAAGGCGATCCATCACCTCCCACTGAACCATGATGGATTATCATATAATGCACATAATGAACCTTAATGTCTTACAGTAAGACCTAACAGGCTCATAAAGAAGATCATTAATAAAGCACGTCTATAGTGCGTGACGCTAATCAGTCTTCGTCCTCTAATGACAACGCCGAATATAGTTTTTTGACCGAATTTAAACACTTTCTTCCACAGCACGTGGCTCGGCGTGGAGCCAATTTTTATTAGCGATTCACACGCAAACCCATTGCCGTTGAACTTTGTGTTATTGTTTACCGTTCTTTAACCTTTCCATGTCACTATAAATATGACATTGCACCATTGATTTTGACGGTCGAGTGCCGCGCGCGGTCGCTGGAAGTCACATAAAACAGCCACTTTCGTTTACGATTTGTAGCGCGGTTTTGCGTTTATAACTTTATTATGAGTTTATTTAAAATTGTATGTCGAATTTTCTTCTCTGAATTTGTTTATTTTGAAAATGTTACACATTATACAAAACCAAAAGTTTTTGTTGCAGCTTCTTTGTAAAGTGTAAACGAATGAACAATAGTATATTGGTTCTCGATTCCTGATTGTTTATTGCAATACTTAATTATAATTATTGTAATCATCGTAATAACCTTTTGATCATAAAATAGTAATAAATTGTTTTTCCATTTAAGGCATAAAGGATATTTAAAACATTGTGTTTGGTTGCGCTAAACTGCAAACATACATCCGATAAATCAGATTAATAATTCCAGAACGTAACTGTACACAAATACTTAATATCCAAATATATTTCCAGAACATTCTTAGAGAAAGATCTGCTAGAAACCGCGACGCTGGTGACACTCGAGACAGCCAACATCCTGAACTGGTGGCGGCACGGGCGGGTCCCGGGGGCGCCGCGGCTTCTCCCTTTAGCGACATCCGGTGATGGCAACTGCCTTCCCCACGCAGCTTCACTCGCAGCGTACGGCTTCCACGATAGACTACTGGCTTTAAGGACCAAGGTCCAGGCCTTGTTGTCCGGTGAAGGCGGTGAAACACTTACAAGTGAGTACCGTGTGTGTTACATACATTCCATAACTGTCTGCCGCCAACGCATAACGTTCTGATTGGTTGAAAAAATTACAATGCAAGTTTAGGGCCGATTTCACAGCTGGCTGGTGTATGTTACCAATAGAATTTGTCAGCAAACGGTGAAACCAGCTCTTATAGTAATACTGATCAAGATGTTGCTTAATTTTAGCATAGTTTTAATGATATATTAAGTATGGATTTGTGCCCGATATGTCGATAGACTCACCCCCTATCACTTCATGGGGGAATACGTTCGGCGAAAAGTGGGTGCACTAGTTGCGCCTCTGCCTACCCCTTCGGGGATAAACGCGTGAGTGTGAGTGAGTGACAATGGATATTGAGTTCAATTGATTTTATTTGTAAACCTTCAACGGCTACTGGTAGTAACTGATCGCCTCATTGACCCAGAGCTAGCGTACTTCGTTTGCGAACCGTGACGGTGGCTCAGCTTTCAAAATGAACGATTCTATGATAGCTCGGCTGTGAATCGTCTACATTATTTTAGTGTAAACCAAAGTTGTTTCTAATTATTATAAGTGATATTTCTTCTGTTTATGGACAATTGGATATTTTCTTACTATCACTTACACAAAGTTATTTCTATTTTTTCTAAGTATAGCTTCTGTTTGTGACCTGATATTAGGAGCGACCAATGATATTTGAATAAAAATGTGTAGGTAGATACGGCAGCTATACTGTATTCGGTTTTCAAAAACGGCACATTATCCCACATGTATAATTAATTAAATATTACAATAACAAACTATAATTTGGCACGTGAAACTACTTATTACGGCATATCATAATCTACAAAATTTTTAAACTTTATAACTTACTAGTGGTCTCTCATATGTAAGAGTCCGTGTGGGTGGGTACCACCGCAATGTCTATTTTTACCGCCAAGTAGCAGTGTGCATGCACTGTTGTGTTTCGGTTTGAAGGACATTGTAGCTAATGTAAGTACTGGACATAATGAGACTTAACATAATTTTTCTGTTAGATTTTGGATGGCATACATCTATACTAATATATAAGCTGAAGAGTTTGTTTGTTGTGTTTGTTTGAACGCGCTAATCTCAGGAACTACTGGACCGATTTTGAAAATTCTTTCACTAATAGGAAGCTACATTACTCTTGAGTGCTATAGGCTTATAGACTTTTTATCCCGGAAAAACTTATCCACGCGGGCGGAGCCGCGCACAAAAGCTAGTTTTTGATATATGTATTAAAGAAATAGTAGCCAACTACCGTATTGTCTTAGAAGCGATAAAGCGGCGCTGGCGGTGGTCGGAGTCGGTGTCGTTGCGCTCGGCGGGGCTGACGCCGTCGGAGGGCGAGTGGGAGCGCGAGTGGCGCGACGCGGTGGCGGCGGCGTCGGCCGAGCCGCGCGCGCCGCAGCCGCACGCCGCGCCGCACTACGCCGGCCTCGACCAGCTGCACGTGTTCGCGCTGGCGCACGTCATGCGCAGGCCTGTTGTTGTCTTCGCTGATGTCGCGCTCAGGGTATGTGTTCCAAGCAGAACCTTTTTTTTTTAGCCTGACGAGAGTCGGCTTTTCTGGCCACACCGGACTTTAGGGTGAGCGCTTTTGGCACTCGCAACCCTTTAATTTAGGTGACCTTGCTGAGGGCAACCCACTAACGGGTTACGGACCTCGGCTCAGGACGGTCACTGGGAGAGGATGAGTCATCAGCGATTAATGGGGAAGATTGGTTTTTAACCTAATGCTATCCGTTGCTTACGTCGGCACGCGGGCTGGAACTGTTAGGGGGGTCGGGGGGGCGACGGGGAACGCGGCGAGGTCCTCGACGGCGAGGACGGAACTGCGGTCTTGTGGAGTGTGGCCGCCGGGCCTCCGCCATGTTGGCCGCGACTCCGTACAGCGCGCTTCATACTGCGCTCTCTCACATTTTGTTTTCTTGCAATGTGCAACAATGCATATTACTCATTAAAACTTGTACTAAAATAAAGGTTTTATTTGCCACATTATGTTCTCCACGAGACAGTATGTCATTTTGGATGATTTGAAATTTGTTTAAATTATTTGGTTACATATCGTCGAGGATGGTAAGAATGATGGTAAGTAAGTAATTAGCATTGATGAATATAAAATGACAAAACAAGTTTTTCAGAAAAAAATGTACCTGAAAATTATTACTGCTTGCATTATGTATCAATGTACAATTTGGATTTTCCACGGTATTGCACAATCCCCGGCGATATACACTTTTTTCAGTATAATTGAAGTTTAGACATAAGACACAAAAATTGTTTAAATGTCGAAGAAATGCCTCACATTTCCATAATTTCGAAAGATCTGATCGTTCGTCATTATGCCATAGTATAAATAACAAAGTTTGCTTTTATATAATTAACTTAATTTCTACAGCAAAATTTTATAATACCTGCATCATTTTAACTTTCTCATTAGGATTTCCGCGGTGACCCCATAGCCCCGATTCCCTTTGGCGGTGTGTACCTCCCCCTGGAGCTGGACCCGTCGCTCTGCAGCAAGGCGCCCATCCTGCTGGCGTACGACGCGGGACACTTCTCTGCGCTGGTGCCGTGTGAACCACTGCCCACTGATGGGGCGAGGGTGCCGCTTGAAGATAATGCTGGGAATCCAATGCCTATCAGGTATTGTGCTTTTTTTGTGAGCACAGGTGACAGATGGGGGGAAATTTGAGGGAGCAAAATATTTAGGGGTAAAATTAACCGAATCAGTGCTTCCGCACTGATTACTCGGTACAATTTATGCACAAAGTATTCTTTTTTTTTTTTGATAGAATATTGAGTTTTTTTTTGATCGTGAACTCTTATTATTTTTTGGAGGGTTTTTCTCTAGAAACCTATATATATATATATATAGAGGGTTTCTTAACTCAGTTTGGGGTTATTACAAAGCAGACATCTGGCAACATTGCTAATGAAATATAATAATATTTTATCCTGTGTATTATCATGCGCATTTCCTATACAGGTTGTGGTTGTCCTTGCATCGGCCCAAGTACCTTTTTCATCCATTCGTATTTTTTTTCTACAGATTCAACGTCGACCCAGGCGAAGACTTCCGCTGGGACGTGGAGCCCGACCAAAAGACCATAAACAATATACTCCCCGACGAGTATCAACGCTCGTCGATGCTGGCCGCGTATCTGGACCTCGAGAGGGTCGAATGCCTCTCACCGAGTCAACCTTCAGAGGAACTGAGACGGTCACTCGACGCGCTCTCAACGAAGAGTTCCAAGCAGTTGAACTCGGTTGCCAAGCAGTTCGGAAGCATTGGGAGGTCCATGAGCAGTAAGATCAAGAAGAACTTTGGGTCTATGGCCAAGTTGACAGGGAAGAGTAGTGGCAGTCAGAGTAATCCGGAGGAGGGTTTGCTGCGGCGGCAGTCCACGTGCGAGGTGCTGTGCTGTCGGGTGTTGGCAGCGAGGGCACCCGTGCAGGAAGAGATGGTCAAGAACTACCTTAATGAGGCTTGGATTGGGTGAGTCCTCATTTTGTTAGTTTTTAAGATACGTAAAACCGTAGGTATTTTTTTTTACAAGTATATGACAAAGTGACCCTACTGCACTTGGTAGTAAGTGGAGTGGGATCCAGATAGACTTTTGACTGACGAGAGATGTTCAATCTATCTATGCTCTTTGTATTTCGTATGAAGTGTTGACATTTTTATGTTGTGCACTTAGTTTAATTTAATTATGTACTGTATGTTTTTTGTATTAAAATGCGGTGTGGCAACTGTTTGTGAACCTATTAAAATAAATAAATAAATAATCCTCGCCAGTTGACACAATTATGCCGGCCTGATTGATACCGGTTGTACACAGGCTGATCAGGAAACACTTACGTGGGCCACTATTACGAGTTTTACACCATGTGCACGATGGTCTCTATCCGTGCGGATATAAGTTTCTTATCACTACCAAATACAAATTGTATATTCATGTTAGTTATTTATGTCTCGAATTTTTTGTTGACTTGAGTAATAAGTTTATTTTAATCAGTTCTCGTAACCGACGAGCACGTATGAAGAGACTGATGACTGTGGAAGAAGCGAAAGAGGTATGCTTGGATCGTAGCACTTGGCGCTCGATAGTCTCTGCCTACCCAATGGGAAAAAGGCGTGAATTTATGTATTTATGTGTATTTAATCAGCTATTCGAGTTTTTGGCGGGAACTTGGAAGTGTCATGAGGTGCTCTTGTTTTAATTCATTATTTTGGTGATACTTAGTGTTATATTGCATAATTATGGTGGTATATTATCCAATATAGTTCTATTAAAGAGCTCAAATGAAGTGAATTGAAATAATCGTGCTAATCAAGTGTTTTTTTTTGTTGCCGCCAAAACTCCTCGATAGTCTTGGTAAGGTAACCACTGCTTTACTTCGACATACTACAGATAATAAAAAAAGACAACCCAAACTTGACATTGGCAAAATGTGAACACAAGTGCCAAAAAAAACAAAAAAAAAAAAAACAGCCACTCACATAACTATCAATCCATCAGCTACACGGCGGAGAAGAATCGCAAGGAGTCGTCCCAGCCGGCGTCGGCGCCGCGGTACGGCACGGGCCGCTCGCAGTTCTACACCGAGGCGGGGGGCTCCGCGCACGAGGCCGCGCGCTCCGCCCCGCCCTCCCGCACCGCGCGCCCCGCCGACCGCACGCTCTACCTGTCCCGCTCGACGTTCTACGACGACCGACCCCCCCGCGAGACCTCCCCCGCCCCCTCCCCGCCGTCCCCCGCGGTGGAGGGCCCCCGGCCGTGCCGCGCGCCGCTGTGCCTGTACTACGGCAGCCCGGACAACGACGACTACTGCTCGCGGTGTGCGCGTCTGCACTGATACTCACACGCTCACACACACTGATCGCTTAAGGCTCGTTTAGACGAAGCGATTGTTCACAGGCCAGATTTGTACGCAATTATTGCTAGGAGTCAGGAGATTGTTTCATTCTGTTCAGATGTGGGCAAAAACTCGCATGTATCGATATCGTATAAGAAACGCCACTGGGACTGTTAACGCGATGACATTTTTTGTCGAACATGCGAGTATCGTAGAATGTTTTTGGGTATTTGTCAAAAAAACTAATATACAATTATTTACACGTCAACGCGAGCGAGAATTGCCTCGCGATTACGCATGTTTAAACGAGGCAACTTTTTTCTCCTTTCAACAATTGCACAAGTGAGGCAATCAAATTGCTACATCTAAATGAGGTTTTATTAAAACAACGTGCGAGTTGTTTGCGTATGAACAATGCAATGAGGAAGAATATAGAACAATTCCTACTGGCTAACTTATATACTTGTTACATAGAAACTTTTAACTATCAAAGATTAATAAATAAAATATTGTAAGTATGTTTCCTCTTTGAAAAATGTACTCTTTCTACGCAAACAAGTTGTTTCGATAATAGTAAACAAATAGAATTACATAATATATTACTGGTTTTCTTATGCAATCATATTTCTACATTGGAAAAATTGTACAACATTTATTCTGATATAGCATCTACATTCTTAATCCTTAATTCAGGCAGCTTTAAAATTTCCATCGAGTAGCCAGTAATTTAGTGATCAATAGTTCAAGAATATTTTTCTTGTGTGTGAGTTTTAGTCCCATTTCATCGGCAGCAGACAGTATTTTAGTCACAAGTTTTCTTTAAATCGTGTCGTGATTTGTGTTTTGGGTTGGCAGGATTTATTTTTAATTTTGTTAATCGATCGGTCGTTAATATTAATGTAAGGTAAGTAGTGAGGCTCAGTGACGGATCGTATTTTATAATATAACCGCCGTTCTCAAAAAACGATCCCAATCGCTTTTTTCAATCCATCGCGTAAATGGATTAGTCATAGTTTTTTTTTCACATGCCTACCCCTGAATTACATACTTGCCTAGTACAGACGAATAGTCACGAATGCGAGTGTCTAAACAGTGTTTCTTACTAGTAATTCATAATAATATTTGTTCGCCAAGTTATTCGGCGAATTATTCGCTAATAGTCTAAATGCCTCGTTGGGTGGTAAGTGACTGCCACGGTGTCGTAGTTGTTTTACAGTACGACTGCAATGCTGAGGTCTCGGGTTCGATCCCCGGGTCGGGCAAAGTGGTATTGAATTTTTCTATTCAGTATCAGCCCGGAGTCTGAAATTTGTGCCCGATATGACGATAGGCTCGCCACCTATCACAACATGGTACGGAATACTCACGGCGAAAAGTGGGTGCACTAGTTGCGCCTCTGCCTACGCCTTCGGGGATTTAAGGCGTGAGTATGCGTAGTCTAAATAAGGCATTGCAAATTATTTTGATAGGTGTATTCTCTGAATCGTATCTAAGATTAAGTTTGGGATAGTTTGTTGAAAACGGCCGCTAGTTGTTATTATACGTGTTTAGTTTACCGAGTTTGACTGCGGTATATGCTTAATTATGTTATATCGTTAAACATTCACCGCGTAATTACTGCGCGGGGGCTGTACATTCGAGTCTTACCCGTTTTCCCACAAGTATTTTTTATACCTAGTGCCAAAATGTGGCTTCTAAATATACATTATAGTATTCAATAAAAAGACTTAGAGCGAACGTTAAGCGACTGATGTGTTCAAATTTCAGTGCCAGGTTATAAATGGGAATGACAATTTGAGCCAACGCGGAAACTATTTCATAAATTTTTGTACCACGCAAAAATTATTGAATGTTCACGTTTTCGTGTCTCTCTGGCGATGGCAATGCACAGGGTTCATTGTTTAAAGGCAGCACAGGGTGACATATACCTGTCTTTGTCACGCACGTGTTAAACGTAAAATAAGCTAGGTTGTTGCGTTTTATCTTAGAAACGCATCGTTACAAGACCAGTAAGCTGTAAGAATATTCGAAATGTACCTATAGACTATAATATTGCAACCTTTGATTAATTATATTCCTAGATAGAGTGACGCGCTGCAATGAAACTAAAACTTTTCTTATGCTAGTATCCGTTACAACTGTGTCATACGCTATCGCTGCATCATTCTGTGTATCCTTGTGTGCGCGCATAATGATACCAGTTATTACATGGTTTCTATTAAAACGGGGAGAAAATTATATCCATGAAAAACAACAAAAATTAATTCACTCGAACTCATTTAGTGGGGAACAGTTCGCCTCTATTTTTTTCTCGACGCGTTTGAATCGTTCAGTGTCTATCTAGGTATATAATTAATCGAAGATTGCAACTGACATAAACAGAATAGCTTTTTGGAATTGTGATTTAGAACTTATCCTATAATAAATATATATTCATTTTTCATCTGACTACCTCATACAACGCAGCAGTTTCATCATAAATTATATTTTGTTAGGAATATACTGGAGCTATTGTTTGGTCTCAGGGTAATATTCGATGCACTAAGAATTCTAATATATTTCTAGTGATTTATCCTCCCATTGTTTGGAAGAGAAACACGAGCTTGGAGTGCAATCTCCGTCCTTGTTTTGCTTGGTTTTAAGATATTAACGTTAAACTAAAACATTTTTGATCTTCTAGTCCTGTATCATTAGAATAGTAATGTGTGAGTGGTTGAGTCGAGAACATGGTTATGAGTAGAAAAAGAAAACTGGATTTAAAATAAACAATTGAAAATTAAGAGCATATAAATGTATAGGAAAATTATCTTTTTAAACATTGTTTGACATATTTGTGTATTATTCCTAGTGTTATGCGAAAAACTATTAGATATAGTCAATGTTTGATATTAAATTTGAAGTGAAATTACGTAAACTTTTATGAAAATTAGGTAGCTTTAAGTCCAGAGTTAGATGGCGTAATGTGAATGTGTTAATAATTTGTGGCATGAAACATACTAACTTCCCCACCTCTGTTATGTTTATTTTGTTATGTTAGTTTTACGCGTGTAATAGTTGAAATGATATCGTTGTGAAGGCATATTGGTAATTTTACGAAACAACCTGATTTTGCATTACATTACTAAAATATGGTTTTTAATTACAACATTGGTTAATGTTGTATTTGTCAATTGTTTTACGTTATACTATATTTTAATTTCAAAAGAACCTGAAATTCCAGTAAACAAAAATCCGAGAAAAAGGGTCCCCAACCAATGTTTCTTACAGAAATAAGATTTTTACTCTATTACGATAACAATAAGTCAAACAAAATTCTATTGTATATTTTTATAGCTCTAATTAAAGATCTGTAAAATAACTTTCTTTTGTAATAAGTAAGTATACATGACAAATACATAATATTAACATAATAACTATATTGTATACACATTATGTATAGCAGATCGTTAAAACAGAGGGTAAATATTATATTTTTTCATAAATTGTAGCTATATAAATACAGCATATCATGTTTTGTAGAAATATAAATGGTTATATGCAAATCATATGTGTGTTTTATTTACCAAACATTATTCTTACATCATGACAATGATTATTATTATGTTACATATTAAATGACTTGTATTTTTGATTTTAGACAACTATCAATACTAAACTCATAATATTTTATTACGTAATATCTATACTGTTTAATGTCTTTGCTTAATATTAACTTACCAGTTACCTTATGGGAAAATATTTGAGGGATTTCGATTACACAGATTCAAACCTCTTGTTCAAACCATGATGAAACTTACCGCCAAAAGTAAGGAACAAAGAGTATAATATTAAGCGAGGTTTAGACTAGCAAGAAAAGTTGCGGCAGTCGCGAAATTGTGTTACTACTCACTCGCCGTCTCCCTAAAACTATAGGTCGCGGACAGAGAGGGAGCGAGACGTATGCTACAAATTAGAATAGTAGTCAGTACACCTCGCCCACTGATCTGTACTATTTACCACTGGATAGGCTGTTCCATACGTTTGACAGCAAATTCTTTGTGCCTATTTGAAGCGCCACTAGCGAGTGTACAGAGAAATAATTTTGACGTAAATTGCAAATGGCGCGTGAGCAGTGGTCAGTATTGTGAAGTATTTTTGCATTTTTAATTAATTTAGTTAGAATTCAGTGTTATTCTTGTTATAAGAATTATATAAAAGTTATTAAAAATGAGGTCATGTGTATATTGTAAGCGGCGCTACAATAAAGGCAGTGAAATATCATTCCACAGGTATGTACTTTATTTAGTCATATTTTTCATCCAAAATGTTCATATTACTTAGAATGTAATCATGTCATACTTTCAATCATGTCTTATTTTAAACTTAAAACATGCATTTAATGAAATTCCGCTGAATAAAGTTTATTTTTATTTACAATTTTCAACTAGTGATCGCATCATATCCATAGTTTTATTATCGATAGTTGTAACACGTTTTTCCGTGATATTGACCTATTTCAGTTTGTGTAGTCAATTTATTTTCTCGAACACGATATTAACGCATATGAAATGTCCAACCTTAATTGGATACGCCAAATCAGAATTACGACATTAGAAATTTTCTTTTCCAGATTTCCAAAAGATTTAGCGGAGAAAAGTTTGGCTTCAGAATATGAAAACTAGCAACTGGACTCCTAAAATGTTTGCAACAACGAAAAATTACTCTTTGTCGATTACAGGTCAAAGTATACGACATTTTTTAACCCGTCAAATAATTTGGGCACGTCAGTAATTAAAAATATAAATAAAATATATAAAACGTGTATTATTTTACCTTTTTGACTTTGTTACTGTATTTATTATTCCACGGCTTCTCGAACCCAAACGTCAAAAATCTTTCGACATGTTAATCAAGGTTTCATCATTATCTAACATTGTGCCAAACAACTGAATTTAATTACCTAGTTAAAGAGTGGAAAAGTAACAAACATCCACCTAAACTATCGCATTTTAAAATCAATCTGATTGAGACAAAAGTTAATAAATAAATTAAATCATGTCTTTTTTTTATTGTAAGAAGCAACCAAGAGCTATCGATATAATATGTGTCACTGAGGTCGACATCACTAGTTTTAGTACCGAAGACACTCACTACGGCCGACAGCGCCAAAATGGCGAATATCAAACGGGCACAAAAGCACTGTTAACAGCCGCCAGTCCAGTGGTATATAGAGGTCAGTGACCTCGCCTCATTTGAAGTAGGACATTGTACTGGCTTAGTGCAAAAAAATAGGCTACTCTCTCAAAATAGTTTTCATGTCGTGTCCTACCCAACACTGCAGTTTATTCTGCGTGAAGATAAAAGTTTTAACTTGCTGAGCAAGTAGATTACGTTTTTTTTATTTGTTTCATATGTAACGAGCTAAGGTCAAAGACCATGCTGCCAAGTTATAAAATTGTAATATGAACGATATGTCTATTTTTGCCGCCAAGCAGTAGGATATAATATGCACTATTGTGTTCGTGTTTGAAAGACATTGTAGCTAATGTAATTAGTAGGCATTATAAGACTTAAAATCTTATGACTCAGGATGACGAGCGCAGTGAAATGCCACGCAGTGCTTTATAATTCATAATTCTGTTTGTTGTTGGTACTTATAAGGCGATTATTTTGTTCATAATCATTATCCAAAAAGCATTATATTAGACTAGTTTTTGCCCACGGCTCCGCCCGCGTGAATGAGTTTTCCCGGGATAAAAGTCCCGCTTTATATTTTTCCGGGATATAAAGTAGTCTATGTGTTAATCCAGGACATGATCTACTCGTGTGCCAAATTTTATCGAAATCCGTTCAGTGGTTTTTCCGTGAAAGAGTAACATACATCCATACTTATAAACTTTCGGGTTTATAATATTAGTAGGATTCATAAAGTTCAGGCAAACGGATTGCGTGCCTTGTCATTCAGTTTTATAAAAAAAAAACATGGCAAGCAACAAATATTCCTCGAGTAATGTAAACAGTCTTGCAAAAAGTTGCGCAAGTTAACGAAAAGCGTGTTGCTCAAGAAATATTGCCGCTAGTGTAAACGCATCTGGAAGTTCTTGCGTAACATATTGCTGAGAGAACTTGCTAGTCTAAACTTAGCTTAAAGATACGTTCTATTCACAAACTTTTTATTCGTTCTGAATCATATATTGAGGATTCTGATTTCGGATCACAAAGATGTACATGTGATTTAAAAATATAAATAATTTTCGACTATTATAATTTTTACGTTTTATTTATTTATAGACAGACGAAATACAATTATTATAGTTACTGGTTTATTATCTGTAAGGTTTATTCTTATCGACCCTTATACCACAGTTTCAGAACAGAACTCCAGTTGTCAAAAAGAGCTTGTTCCTTATTGCAGAGAAAAGATGCTTTTTGTAAAATACATAATTCTGAAGTGAAATAACTTGCTATTGATCTATAAAATATGTCTGGTGGACTCATAGATAAGGTTTATATAGGTTTGGACAATGCGCCGGCCGCATTCGACATAAAAGGCCGTATTCTGGGTCCCGTAAGTGTTTCACATTTTTGTACGATTTTTTTTAGTTTTTTACATAAAACATACTAATGATTGCATAAATATTTCAGAATGGAACGAATTTAGAATACATACGTTCAGAAACTGGCGTAGTTGCTGTTTTAAAAGGAGATAAATTAGAACCGTTGCATTTGGCGCTTCATCACACCAGGTCTGAGGCGCTAGCGGCTGCAAGGTCGTTAGCCCAGAACTTGATAGAGACAATACGAACAGAACTAGCGCAATGGAGCGCGGCTCAGGCTGGAGGGCCCCCGCCTGCGTTGAATGTCCCCCCTCCCACGTTAACCACAACCTCAGCACCTCCACCTATTCCTCCGCCAGTGCCAACAGCCGCGCTGTCGACTTCTCAGTCCCTCACATCGACCGCCCCAGCTGTCATACCGCCAGTGGTCAGTGTGTCTCCAGCCTCAGCACCGTTGATGACTGTACGTCAACCAACTGTTCTACAACTGTTACCGCAACAACAATATGTATTTAACCAAGAAAACGGGCAGCTAATACCCATAGTACAACCAGGTGTTCAGATGTCAAACACCAATTTCACATCACTACCTTTAGCTCAGCACATTGGTTTACAACAACCGAATTACGGTGCAACGCAAATTGTAGACATATCAAGCATGCAGCCTGTCAATGTGACGCAGCTACGTCTGAGTGGGGTTCCGTCTTCCATGTCAATGATATTACCAAATGGTATTTCATTTCCTCAAGCCAGCTTAACCTCTTCTGACACCACTACAGTAAGTTCTGCTACAGCCACACCTGTGGTTTGTGCTGCACAGAGCAACTCCTCACAAAAGATACTGTATAGTTCAGACAAAGACAAAGATATAAAGTACCACATCCAAGGAGCTGACACTGTTCAGTGGACGGTGCCTGGTTCCCAGACAATGTTGATCCCGTATCAACAGTTTCAGGATTTAACTGCAAATCAACAGGGGTTGACCAATTTACAACATCAACAATTTGTTTCTGTGAGTATCAAATATTTTTAATGTCATTAAAAATGTGTATTTTAATGATGATTGAATAGATTATTTAATAAATGAATATTTAGTGACTACAGATCTCAGTGTGTACTAAAATATTAATACCAAATTTAAAACAATGGAAAAAAAATAAAAAAACCTGTTATCAAACTTAAATAATCTGCATATAAAACAAAATTAGTGTTTAGAACATAATTATTTTATTTGCTATCTATCATAGCAACCTACATATTGTATTAAATAACTATATAGATGAGTAAACACACAATTAAACAATTTCCTTAAATATACATGATGTATGAAATAAGACTTGCTTATTGAATGTTTTTGATATGCTAAGTTTTTGGCAATTATTTCTAAATTCGCAGATAGCGCCTGCTGGTGGGCTCCCTCAAACTTCCCTCCCTCTATCGGCAACACAATTACAACATCTCCAGGCAGGTACCATCATGCAGCTAAACCAAAAAGTAAGATGATCGTAGTTGCGAAACTTATATTAGCTAAATTATTATTTTTATTAAATTTTACCTATCAGGTGTACAAAATTTTTGTGTTTTTCAAATAGTGTCATAAGTCCCCATGAAATTTGAATATTGCTGTAATTCATATTGATACCAATTTTTTAATAATTGAGTATAAAGACATACATGAATTTGTACTCTTAATTGATGCAGTGGCTCAACATTACTTTAGAAAGATGAATTATGTCTTAGTAAAGTATACAAATCCTTTTGTCCCGCAGCCAATGTCAAGCAGTGGTTCATTGATAAATATAATATCCACGGGCCAAGCGTCGTCGCCACAAATTATATCTGTGAGCATTAGGTTATATTCGCAATAGTCATACTAGCACTTTCACTTTGTTCTACTGTCTTCCCTTGTACAATGTTTCTAAACATGCTTTTATATTTATAAATTTGATTAACTATGCTAATTCAATTAAAAAGTACGACTATGCCAGCTATTCTCAACCATGTTTACGCGGGCCACAAAAACGTCTTAGTTGTGTTACCTCAAGCCAGAATGTAAATTCATTGACCTAGTTCAGTATCTAAAAACGTAATTAAAATGCATAGTTTCATTTATTTTAATAAAAAGTATTCACCACTAACTGAATGTTTTATTCTAATCTTGGAAAAAAATCTTTAGTTTTAGTGACTTTTTGAAGTCAGATGGGTCGCTTGCAAAGGGTCAGCAGGCCGCAGGTTGACTATAGCTGAACTATGCTATGAATTACGTCCACAAATTAATTTCTTTTGAAATTTTCGAAATGTTAAGAAAAAGTAATACTTGGTATAACAAAAAAAAGAGAACTTACTTTTTTAAATCATGGCATTTTCAAAACTGCTGAAAGAAACATGTGTACACGCGTCATTACAATTCTCCTAAAACTCCGCTAACTTCATGCTTTGTCAACAAAATCTTAATAGTATTTACAGTCCTCAATCCTCATGGTAGCGGTTTTATTTGGGCACTATGAAACTACACGCATATTGGTGTTTTTAACCATTTCCTACTCATTTTTCAAGTTAAATTTTTTATGTTAAATGTTTTATGTGGATGGGTTATTAATAATTCTTTTCTCTGCTTTATCAACTATAAATTATTTTATTTTAGCTTACTCATTGGTAAGATAGATATTGCTATGTTTACTGTAGGCCCTTTGTAATTGGCTGACTGGAAGTTAGCCACTTCATCGCCCCTTTACACATCTTGTGATGATTCTAGTGACTTAAAACAATATGACTAACTTCTCTGCCGCCGAATTAGTCTTTTTAAATAAGAATTACACAGTATTTTGTATGCTGGTAAGCAATGTATTGATGTAGAAAAAATGTTGTTAGCGCAATATCTATCTTCATGTTTTTGTTTACCTTTTCTATTTACACATTTTGTTGTACATGATTGCTATAATAAGTCAAAAATCACGCCCCACAAGCAATTCTAAAACTATCCATATTCCATAAAAATTATTTTATGTACTGTGGAACCTTGCTTGGAAAGGGTTAGAGGCTAGAGCCCATCCCATCCAATCTTTATTTTATAGTCAACGCTTTCAATGTACTGAATACATTAGCATGAGAGAAAATATGTTTATACTGAGAAAACTTCCAGAATGCCTCGACTCCTACCAAAAATGTTGGAACTCAAGAAGCCCGTGGTCAGAAACGACTTTCTGATGGCACACCCAGTCAACTGCAACTACGTCCCATAGCTCCTGCTGGGTAAGGTTTATTTTTAAGTGAACTAGTTCTACCGCCTTATTTCTCTTTTTCAGGCTTACGCGTGTTATTCTATTGGGGATACATTTTATTGTCGTCAAGAAGATTCACGGCACTCCAGCTATGTTAAAAATTGCACAGAAATATGAACTTAAAAAGTGTAGTTTAAAATTAATTGGGCAATTGGCGTTAACTGAAGACTCAAATATTTCTGTGTATACTACGTTGTGAGTAGTCACCCTACAATAATATTGATGAGTTAATTGAGTATTATGTTAAAAAAATTGTATATTGATCAAGTTCATGTTTTTTGTCTCCTTAATTAAATTTTAAATGGCCATATTGGCAGTATCTTGCGCTATGAATGAGTGAATAAGTATATTGTGTATAGTATTGAGAATTTAAAAAAAACAATTTATTTCGTATAATTAAATCTAAAAGCATGATTTACAATATTCGTACAGATAACGTTTTACATTCAGACTCAGCTAGAGTTTGTGTGTGAGTGTTAAAGGAAGATTTTTGAGTGATTTAGCTTCCGTCGGGTCGCTGTGTGTGTGCTCAAACCGATCTGTACGCAGGTCGCATATGAGCCAAGACAAGGGCTCCGGCAGGGAGGCGCGCACGTGGACTGCAGCCGCAGGTACATTGAAGATAACATCATGTTAACATGCCGAGATCAATTGAAACACACTTTTAGCTTACAGATTACATGTTTTGTTGCTGATTTTTTACTTGATTACATTGGTTCTTCAATATTTATCAAAAGTGAAGAAATATTTTGCACTTGTAGTTTAAAACTAAAATATGTTGCTATGACTTATTAGATTATTACATCCTTATAACGAAATAAATAGAATTATCTATTGCTGCTTAACATATAAATCAGAAAGAAGAGTTTTAAACCCGACATTTATAATTGTATTTTATTGTGTTTCATTTGATCTCGGTACTTAATGTTAAGAATTACTAATATCTCTTGTTTTTTTTTGTGGTCTAATACGATTGATTTTATAAGTATTGAGACCATTAATGGACTGGGTTCAATTCTGATTAATTTATAAGGTTGTTCATTAGTATTTTCTTTGGAAAAACTTTTAGATTTTTATTAATGTTTAACTGTAGCGTACCTTGCCTTTGACAGGCCTGTCTCTATTTTGACGAAGGGCCCTTTAGAGGGACGGCATCTATACAAACCGATACCCGTGGTAGCCTGACCGCAATTTACTATCGCTGAACTAAATGCTGTCAACTAGGAGTATATTATAGAGCAATTTAATCCATCGAATTTTTCCTAATTTTTATTTACACACGCCATTAATACGATAGCTACGCCCCTGATATTTAAATGCCTTGACCCCTTGTTTTTTTTTTTGCGTAAATTTAATGTTCTTTTTGCGTAAATAGTAAAGATATCATGTAAATTTATATGGGCGCATATATCAATAAATCTAGGTAGGTACTATGTATTAAACATTTTTTTAAATATTCTATTGTTTTCTGCATATCCATTACATTTTTTTTCAGGTCAATCAAACATTCTCGAATCCTTATTTTCAATTCAGTTATATTTTTCCAGGAGTCAGAGGCAAAATTATAAGTTATGTTTTTTTTATTATAGCAGGTAACAGATTGATCAGCGCACTTGCGTAATCTCAAGATTTTTTTTCAATACTTTTATGATTTCCAATAGAGCTATTGCGTTAAAAAAAATTAAAAATAGCGTACTTATGTCGTTGTCGTAAAAATCATGCGTAAAACAAGTGATGCAATTAGCAAAAAACTATACGCGTAAGCTAGCGTTTGCGCTCGATTGATATTGACTTCGAGGCATTTGATTCACGGTCGCGTACGAATTTATAGTAGGTATAATATTCTTTTTTACAGCTCACAAACCATAAGTCCGTTCGCAGCAATATTTTTAAATTCATGTTTTTTCTGCGTAAGCGTATATTGAAAATATTTGTATTTAGGTACCTTTTTAATTTAGGTTATATAATACATAGGGTCGCGTAGTTTGCATGTCCTTCTCGTCGCATTTTATAAAAAAAGACGTAAATTGAGTTCATAGCATTTTTGTCTATCTATACATATAAATAAAATTGGAGTGTCTGTTTGTAATATCGAAATAACCTTTTTTTACTACATGTATATGAATATATATACGGTACATACACCAAAATATTTTTTTTTACAATTTTTGTCTGTCTGTCTGTCTGTCTGTTTCTTCCGGCTAATCTCTGAAATGGCTGGACCGATTTTGACGGGACTTTTATTGGCAGGTAGCTGATGTAATAAGGAGTAACTTAGGCTACTTTTTATACCGGGAAAATATAAAGCGGGACTTTTATCCCGGTAAAACTCATTCATGCAGGCGGAGCCGCGGGCAACAGCTAGTACTTTAATAATATTATAGAGGAAAAATTTGATTCTTTGTTTGTTTGTAATGGATAAACTCAAAAACTACTGGACCGATTTTGAAAATTCTTTCACTAATAGGAAGCTACATTACTCCTGAGTGCTATAGGCTAGTTTTTATCCCGGAAAAACATTTTCACGCGGGCGGAGCTGCGAGCAGAAGTCTAGTGGTAGATAAAATGGTAAATGTGATTCACCACGTACTTTCGAACTCTTAGAAAAATCGTGCTATTCAGCGAAAAAAAAGTTTTTTATTAAAAATGCATATTATTATTTGGTGCAAAATTGAAGATTCTATTTTTTTTACATTTCCATAGTTACGGTGCCCCCCTTTTGAAGGTTACGCGTAGGCGCAATCTCAATTTTTTCTTACGCTCGTGCGAGCTCATCTGCCAAAGGCTTAGAGCGTAATATACACTCACTTATATTATTTTTGTATTTAGCAGTATAAGATAGAATAGTGATTTGGTTTGGGAAGACTCTTAATCTATTTTACTGGCTGTATAATATCACACAGAAAGTTCTCAGAACTTACTCGATATCCAACTCGATTCGAGTAACGATTGCCGCTCCATTTGACATTTCTGCGGTGGGCGCCGAGAAGCGATGACGTTTTGTTTGACAGTTGAAGGCACGCGTCGTATACAGAAGCATGTTCATTCGTCAGAAATATTCGAAAACTTTATTCTACAAGACTTCAACCTGGCAATATCTGTGAGCACCGCCTTTGATACGAGGTAATTGTGGTATTACTGCTATTTGGTCGAACGTATCAGTTTCTAATCTAAAAGTGTCCACAGACGATCGGATTTGGTACGGCCGTACCATTTTTTTAACCATTTTTTTATGCGGTATGGTCTTCACGCCACACGAGCGTACCATACCACGCATTGTCCAGTTTTTTTTGTGCTAGCAGCTAGGGATGGTGTGTATTTACGCAACCAGGTATTTACTTGCAAGTACGCCGACCAGGTGCTGACCCGAAATACTTGCAAGACTTGAAAGTACTTTACTTAGCTACTCTCTCGCGACACGATGGAGTCAAGTGACCTCGCCTCGACCCGCCGCGCGCGTCAGCGCTCAGGCGTCGTCGTCCGAAAATTTACTAATGGTTCTTATTTCAACAAACCCAGTGAACAATTTCCTATGCAAGTATTGAAGTGTTAAAAGTATTTTATTTGTTAACGCGGATGTGCTCCTTATTCGTACCGAAACATGGGTCAATATCCTATGAAGTAAGAAAATACTTGAAAGTATTTCGATTTTCGACTATCCAAGTGCTATAGGTAAGTACTTTGTTTATAAACGCAATTGTACTCTTTATGTATACTGAAACACGGATCAATTTCCTCTACAGAAAGAAAATACTTAGTATTTATAGAATCAAAGTATTAGAATTTTTATTTGTGAGCGCGATTGTGATCCTTATTTTTATTCCGGAAAAATATATAGCGGGAAAAACTTTACCACGCGGTAAATATAAAAAGTAGCCTATAGCGCACAGGAGTAATGTAGCTTCCTACTAGTGAAATAATTTCCTAAATCGGTTCATTAGTTCCTGAGATTAGCGCGTTCATAAATGCGCCCGTGGTACTTGATCTTTATTTTGTTGCGGAGTTAATTTATAACTATGATATCTCCTAACATATTCATTGAAATCAAATGACGTTCAGGGCAATTTCGTTCAAAATAAAATACTTGTGATGAATAACGTATTTAATTGGATAAGGATCAATGTCATGTTCATAAAAATACCTTCGCAAATAATGCATTATTTAAGAACAAATTTGATTACCACAAAAAAGGTTATACTGAGTCAAACTTAAAAGATAGACATATGCTGTCGCGGACTTTTTTTAGAACTTTTAAAGGGAAATAATTCCTTCATACATAATTTTTACGTACGATCGTATTCGGAACGGCCGTCCCACGAAAACGGTACGCCACCGTACCATATCCGATCGTGTGGCGCACGGTATGCTGTACATTATTATTATTATTGACGGTATGGTTGGTTCGATCGCTTGCACATCGGATTTGGTATGCTCCGTACCAAATCTGGTCGTCTGGCCGACCCATCGTACCGTTCGGTGGTTCAGTCGCTATTCAACCTTCGCAAACGTAGCACCTTATCTGTCGTCGTAATAGGTTCCGAGCGCGATATTGTTACGGAAAAATACAGTATAATAGAGTAGTTAGAATTGTATACAGATTTGACCTGCTTATGGAATTCATCCCTCAGCCTATATTGCAATAAAGACGCACGAAATCAAGCGATGCAAATTCTTTTAGATAAATGGAAAGAACATTATCAACTTGCTACGGTGAACGACCTTAGGAAGAAAATTTACTTTTTAGACTTGCGATAAGTCCTAAGATATTAATTAAAATTATATGGTATAAAAGGCAGTTATAATGTGCATGAAATGCTTTAGATAGCTAACGTATTTAATCGGATATGGATTAATACTGTATCCGTCTAAATAGCTTTCTATATATTATGTGATATTTTTATTTTTTTTATCATTAAAATCAGTATAGTAAGCTATATTTAAGACCCCCCGAGCAAATGGCCCTAATTCCATACATTTCAACGCACGATTTACGGGCGGTAATATGCAAAGATTTACGAATAATTTATGTAACAAATAAATTTAAGATTAGCCAGCGCCCAGCGATCCTATAAGTGACGATAGTATTAGATTTAATTGTTCTAAATTTCTAATTTTAACTAGCGGCCCCGACAGATGTTGTCCTGCCCTAAAAAGGAAATAAAATCCCAGAACCCGAGTACAGCGCCACCTACCGGATCTAATTGTTAATCAACCATTTTTTTTGAGTAATGTTACCATCGTATAAATATTGACAAATATTAACATTCATATGTATACGATACTAACATCACTCAATTGTGTTGCCTTCCCGGAACCTCTCTATTAACACAAACTTTATGGTATGGTATTAAAGTTCAAATTGACTTTCAAGTATTATTACGAATCGATTGTATGGGAGTATAGAAAAGTGTTGTTTTTAGACTTTTTCAGGCAATCTTTAAATTTTTCTCTCCATAAGAACCATCCTCGTACTGCAAGGAATATTCTAAAAAAACATTTAGCGAAATCGGTTCAGCTGCTCTCAAGATTTGCGCGTAGCAACACATTTAGCGATTCATTTTTATATTATAGATAAACAAATGCCGAGTTGTGTCATAAAATTTTACATTCCATAAATTTTACTGCACGCCGCTATTGACAATGATGTACAGCAATTAGTAGTAGTTATGAATTATAAAAATTTTTTACTACCAAAATAAGTAACACATTGTAGAAATATGAGATAATTTTTTTTTCTGTATGTATTATAAATTTCGAATAGATAGCTTCCAATACGGTTAGCGCGCCATTTTGCTGACATATATGCCATCGCGAACTTTTTTGTAGACCTATAAAAGATGAACAATTCTACCATACATTATTTTATTATATCTCAAAGGAATAGGCAGCGTTAGCAATGAAAACTCCCAGTCGACTAGATTTTTTCCGACGTCTTCGACAATAATCGTCATATTTCAATAAATTTACATGAAACAATTATAAATTACAGTGTAAACTCTGTATAACGACAGCGGAGGGGCGTTAAATGGAGATAAAAAAATATTATTTTACTATTATGAATCTCCTATAAAATATACAAACAGCAAGCATTAATATTAAAATAACGCTTACTGCGTATAGTTGTCTGAGAAACTAATAATATGATAACGTATTGATTATAATCCATCACTACCTAACAACAGTCTGCCCGTGTAAGGTAATTTCAAAATAAAACAAAAGAACGAATTGCTTTGAATTTTCGGCGCGTGCGATAACAATAGTAGAGTCAATTACGAGCTAGGTAATAAAGTAACAAAATAATAAACAAAAGAAAGTGCACGCCGCAGTTTTACAAAGGACATGTCCAAAAACGGGCCTGAAATTTTAAACAAGACAATTTATATATATTTGGATACAGCTCCTGAAAACTAACCTTTTGCAATAAATCGTTTAATTTTAAAGACCTCCGATTTTGAGATTTATGTAATTTTGTTTGGCTTGAAAACTACACTTAATATGAACGTTTTTAAAAAAGTTGGTTATGAATGGAGGGGTCTAAAAATATTTTTTTAATGGATCTAAGTTCCATATTATGCCCTTTTACTATCCCTAAAGTTTGAGCCTTGTTAGATTTTGAGCACTTATACAAAAAGCGGACATCTCCTTTGCCAACTTAGTAATTACTGTTTATCACTTATTTCTCGGAAACGGCTAGTCTGATTTGAATGAAATTTTGCATTTGGATAGTATGAGCTCTAAAAATTAAATTGTTGTATTCAGTTTTTTTTATCCACTCCAAGCTTGTGGGGTTCGAAGGGGGGAGATACTAAACCGTTGAACCGATTGTAATGAAATTTGGTATGGGAATATCTCAAACCTTAAACACAAACATAGTATATTATTTATTTTATTAACCCATAATTTAGGAGGTAAAAGGGGGAGAAATTAAGCCGTTGAACCGATTGTAATTATATTTGCTACGGGAATATCTTAAGCTCTATATATTGAAAAATAAATATGGATTGTTAATTCTTTTCTTTTACTCCTGAGTAAAGGGGATAAAAGAGAAGAGAAACTAAACTCCTGAACGAATTGTAATGAAATTTGGTATGGGGATATCTATAACCTTAAAGATAACTATGGCATATATTATTTACCCTTAACTAAGGGGGTTAAAAGAGGGCAAAAAATACTGTTGCTCCGATTGTATTGCACTGAATGGGGATTAGGGATATCTTAAACCTTGAAAATTAATATGAGATATTATTTTTCACTAACCCCAAATTGAGAGGGGCAAAATAGGAAAGAAATTAAACCACTGAACTAATCCTACTAATATTATAAACGCAAAAGTTTGTAAGTATGGATGTATGGATGTCTGGATGTATGGAGGTTTGTTACTCTTTCACGCAAAAACTACTAAACCGATTTTGATGAAATTTAGCACGCGGGTAGATTATAGCTTGGATTAACACATAGGCTACTTTTCATCCCAGGAAAATGTAAAGCGAGACTTTTATCGCGGGAAAACTCATTCACGCGGGCGGAGCCGAGGGCAAAAGCTAGTTCTATTTAAATATGGTTTGGGGATCTCTTGAAACTTATAAATAACGCATGCTCACGCCTTTTATCCCCGAAGGGGTAGGCAGAGGCGCAACTAGTGCACCCACTTTTCGCCAAGCGGATTCCGTCCCATGATGTGATAGGGGGCGAGCCTATCGCCATATCGGGTACAAATTCCAGACTCCGGGCTGATACTGAATAGAAAAATCCAATATCACCTTTGCCCGACCCGGGGATCGAACCCGAGACCTCAGCCTTGCAGTCGTACCGTAATACAACTACGCCACCGAGGCAGTCATAAATACAACTTATAAATAAATATGATATATTCAGTTTTTTATTAACTCTTAAATAAGAAGGTTAAAAAAGAGGAAAGAAAATAAACCGTTGAAACGATTATGGTGAAATTTGATATAGATGTACCTTGAGTATAAATATGGGATATTCATATTTATTAACTACTAACTTAGGGCAGCTAAAGAGAGGAGAAACTAAACTGGGAAACATATTTTTAAGACCAAATTTGTTGCGGATATAAATAAACATAGGACATTCGTCTTTTATCAATTCGTAAATAAGTGAAACGAGAGATGAGAACTGAACCATGTGCTCGTGATGTAATTCAATATGAAAAAAATATGAAACCTGATATTTAATATAAAATCTGAACCGCTGATGAACCGATTTTTTTGAAATTAGTGTTTCTGTAGGTATCAACTCCTTTGACTTTAGTCGTGAATATTTTCTTAAAATGGAAAATATTATTAGCACCTACTTTAAAGAAATAAATAACATGTATAGAAGGTATTCAAAAATCACCCGAGCTAGGCTCGGTCACCCAGGTAATTAGTTATTAATGACGTATTGTTGTCGTTATTGCGAGTTTTTTGTGCAGTGCGGACGTGTTCACGCGCTGCTAGCACAAAAAATACTGGACAATGCGTGGTGAACGATTGTGTGGCGTGAAGTCTGTACCACATAAAAAAATGGTATGGCCGTACCGAATACAATCGTACGTAAAAATTATGTATGAAGGAATTAATTCCCTTTAAAAGTTCTAAAAAAAGTCCGCGACAGCATATGTCTATCTTTTAAGTTTGACTCAGTATAACCTTTTTTGTGGTAATCAAATTTGTTCTTAAATAATGCATTATTTGCGAAGGTATTTTTATGAACATGACATTGATCCTTATCCACTTAAATACGTTATTCATCACAAGTATTTTATTTTGAACAAAATTGCCCTGAACGTCATTTGATTTCAATGAATATGTTAGGAGATATCATAGTTATAAATTAACTCCGAAACAAAATAATGATCAAGTACCACGGGCGCATTTATGAACGCGCTAATCTCAGGAACTGATGAACCGATTTAGGAAATTATTTCACTAGTAGGAAGCTACATTACTCCTGTGCGCTATAGGCTACTTTTTATATTTACCGCGTGGTAAAGTTTTTCCCGCTATATATTTTTCCGGAATAAAAAGTGACCTATGTGCTATTCCAGAGTTGAGACTATAATCTATCTCTATGCTCTAATGAAAGCGCTCCATATTAGTTTTTCTTCAATAGGTATCTATAATGTAGCCTTTTTCGAGAGAACAGAGGCATACTTTGAGAGGTGTTCACGCGCTGCTAGTAGGCATAGGTGGTACTTGCAAAATCGTGAACCAGGGCTTACAAATACGTCCGCCTAAAAAAACCAGCGCCAAAAACCAAGGTTCGAAATACTTCCAAGTATTTTCTTTTTGCATAGGAAATTAATCCGTGTTTCGATACAAATAAGGATCACAATCGCGCTCACAAATAAAAACTTCTAATACTTTGATTCTATAAATACGTATTTTCTTTCTGTAGAGGAATTTGATCCGTGTTTCAGTATACATAAAGAGTACAATTGCGTTTATAAACAAAGTACTTATAGCACTTGGATAGTCGAAAATCGAAATACTTTCAAGTATTTTCTTACTTCATAGGATATTGACCCATGTTGCGGTACGAATAAGGAGCACATCCGCGTTAACAACTAAAATACTTTTAACACTTCAATACTTGCATAGGAAATTGTTCACTGGGTTTGTTGAAATAAGAACCATTAGTAAATTTTCGGACGACGACTCCTGAGCGCGGACGCGCGTGGCGGGCCGAGCCGAGGTCACGTGACTCCATCGTGTCACGAGAGAGTAGCTAAGTAAAATACTTTCAAGTCTTGCAAGTATTTCGGGTCAGCACCTGGTCGGCGTACTTGCAAGTAAATACCTGGTTGCGTAAATACACACCATCCCTAGCTGCTAGCACAAAAAAAACTGGACAATGCGTGGTATGGTACGCTCGTGTGGCGTGAAGACCGTACCGCATAAAAAAATGGTTAAAAAAATGGTACGGCCGTACCGAATCCGATCGTCTGTGGACACTTTAAGGATATTTTTACCCAGCAGTGCAGTGCCTTGAAGACAACCAAATTTCTTGTTTTTCATCGTAGTTTGGAACCAATAAATAAAATGTAAACTAAAAAATATCTGCCCACTATTCATTTAATCATTCTAAATTGTGGTTGGTGTAATTTATAACTGAACCAAATATTTATTTAAAGAGGTATTTTTTGTTTAAATATTTTATATATCTGATTATTTTCTTGTTTGGTCAGAATATGGTTTTTAAAATAGCTCTAGTCCAGCAATCCAACGGTGAAGATACAAAAAGAAGAATATATGACGTTACTTCCAGTACCGAGATATTAAAATGCCGAGCACAAAATGCCAAGCGTAGAATTTTTTAAATATAGCTATTGCTGTCCATGAATGGTGTTTCTGCTAGATCGCCGTTGGTTTCTATTCGTTTAAATAGGTAATAGGAACCTTATCAAATATTTTTTTCTCAGATATATCCGATATTTATTAGTTGGAGAGAGGTGTAGCAAGACATCAATGCAAGTTTCGTCCATTGTTCTGTTGCGACTAGCAAAGCGAAGATTGCGTAAAAACTAAAGTTACTTCCAAAGTCATTAAACAGTATAGTTAGTTACTTCTAATGAACCCGTCAACGCCCGCTTATATATAGTTATAAGCTTATTTCCTTATCTAAATGGACACCGGTGTCCACCGCGGGCGTTGAAGGATTAAGTTATTTTAATAAATCCAACGCGTCGTTAATATTGGCAATTAGTCAAAATAAGATTAGAGACAAGATACATTTTGCACGCGACGAAAAACTGACCACTGTACATGGTATATCGTAGTCACATTGGCGTAAAAATAAGGAACTTCGTTCCAAAAACTCCTTAAATTCCTTAAGCTGCTATTATATTTACTTTCCTCAGAAATTTCCATTTACATAGCGTATGTAGTATGTTTCCAAGCATTCAGCCTTCGCGTGCAAAAGCGTTGTAAACTAATGTGTTGTATACTAGAGCTATAATGTTCCACAGGTAGAGACAACACGGTGGTTAGCATGGGGATGAAGATCAATCCGGCGCACGGCACGATCATACACGTCTCCTCGGGACAGCAGACCAAGTATGTTTTTATTTGATTTTCTAGGTTTTAATTGATTTCCAAAAAAGGAAGAGGTTCTCAATTGTTATTTTAAATATTTAACTTTTGTTTATTTCGTGTACTGTTTCATGGTATTTAAGTATTTACTTGGTTAAGGCATTACAAAATGAAATTCGTACAGCATATTTCCCTTATATTGATTGCAATGCAATTTCAATATAGCTTTGATAAACGAACGAAGCATTGACAGTCCTATATGTATATTTTTTCTACAATATTAAAATATGAGTTCCTGTAAACATTTTCGCATAGCTAACCTGGTCAGCTCGTAGTGTACCCTGATATATGGGAAATTTAGCTCTGGAAACCCTGCTAAGAACCAGGGTATTTGTAACGGTTGAACCCCTAATCATGAGAGGTATAATGAGGCTTCTTTTCAGCTGACAAGATATTTAAAAGATAATATATAAACAACTGTACAATAAAATATTAAGATTGAAAATGTAATAAATCGTGTCTGTTGTCCACAGCGTTTCAGCGTCAGGGGTATCTCAGGAAGCGACTGGGATGTACATACGACAAATTGACAAGAATGCCATACAAATACAGTCGAGCAAAGACAGTCAGAAACAAGATCTGACGAAAGTACAGAGCACGACACAGAACGTGCAAATGTTCACCGTACCCCAAGGAATGACCGTGCTTCAAAACCCTTTGAATATAAGCCAAATGCCGACTATGATTGGCCAGCCAAACAGCCAAGTGTACATGATCCCAGCGAACCACCCCAACTTGGTACAAGGAGGTCTCCCCTCTGGGTTGATCGGGCAACAAGTCCTACAACCAGGGCAAAATGTTACCGTGATGCAGCCCAACCAGTTGGGAGTACCGGGAGGAGTTCAATACAATGTTCCTATAATGCCGATGAATATGCCAGCGACTTCGCAGTACATGCCCGCGGGGATAAACTTAAACACGCCGTTATCGGCGCAGCAATTAAATGCAGCTCTATCTGGACATCAGTTAAATCCTAACTTATCTGTTTCCGGTACTATACCGATTGTCCAAGCGCCTCCCTCTTCGCCAATGACAGCTCAAACACAGATACCAGTGTCACAGACCCCTCCAGTACATCAAATTGTTCCTCAAAACTCTTTCATAGCGCCCACCAGCCAGTATGGCAGCATGCCTCAGCAATACATGATGCAGAATTCCGCGGCAGTCACAATGCCGGTTAATAACACCAATGTACAGTATAGTATTCCTAATCAGAGCAGCAATGGAGCAAATAACGGTAATGGGCAAACCACCATCGTTGAAAGTGAAACAACCAACGGCAGCAGCAACCAAACTAACTATATAACGTCTTCGTCCCAAGACAGCAACGGGTATTCCATAGCTGGTGCGACAGTTCAAAATGCCCAGCAGAATTTCACAACGGACGGAGCGACAACACAAACTGGATTTGCTTCGGCGAATCAAACTGCGACTCCCACATACGGATCAACAAATGGCAGTCAAACTCAGGCTTACAACGTGAGCCAGGCGACAACAACACAGCCTCCACCGAACTATCCAACTAATGGGTCAAATCCTCAAACACCGAATCCAAACTATGGCTCGGCAACGACTCCCAGCTCCCAGAACACCTCGCAAGCCAACTTCTCTCCGTCGACCACGCCAGCGCCGAATCAGACGTACCAGACACCGAATCTCACAAACATGCCTAACGTCGCGTACCCGCCGAACCAAAATCCGCAAAATCCATACCCGAACGCTACCGGGCAGAACTTAGCAGCTTACGCGAGTAACCAGTACCAATACACCAGTAGGCCGTGGTTCCGGCCTCGGTACGGATCGCCTCAAGGCTCGCCATACAGCTCTGGAACAGGTCCCCCACCGAACGGACCTCCCATGCCTGTCCCCCCTCCCTCTGGCAACTTTAATTACTGGCAGGACAGTTGAGAGTACCTAGACAGTATTATTTTTGTGGAAGATGACCAGTCATAAGTTTAGAATGATAGGAATGTCAGAGACTGCTTTTATTGTTAAATACATTTATGAAATGTGAAAAAATGTTCTAGATATAAATATAAATACCTAGTAATAAATAACATTCTTTTTTTTGTGTGAAAATTCAAACAAAACAATTTTCTGCGAATCGCGATGTCTGTTCAGCTGCAGTGTGGCCAGTTAAATTGTTTTTTTTTATGTCTGAATGACGAGACGAGCATGCCGTACGCCTGATGGTAAGCGATACCACCACCCATAAACAGTAGCATCACCATCCAGCACCTTGAGTTACAAAGTCCTGTGTGGCATTCCACTGCGCTCGTCATCCTGAGACACAAGATGGTCTCATTATGTCCAGTAGTTACACTTTTACACTACAATGTCGCATCAAACCGAAACACAACAATGCATGCACACTGTTGCTTGGCGGTGGAAATAGACATTGCGGTGGTACCCACCCAGACGGACTCTTACATATGAGAGACTTACCACCAGTGAAACGTCCCTTAAACGTCCCGTCCCTTCTTCCTCCTGCGAATCACAGGCGGAACGCCCCCCGAAGCAATTCTTGTGCGCTGGGTCTTCACACCCAATGCACGCCCATGCGCGGGGGGACATTGGTCGCGGGCCGAGGCACAGTTCAGTGTGTATACCTCTTGGTTGTATAACACATACGCATGCTCACGCCTTTTATCCCCGAAGGGGTAGGCAGAGGCGCAACTAGTGCACCCACTTTTCGCCAAGCGTATTCCGTCCCATGATGTGATAGGGGGCGAGTCTATCGCCATATCGGGCACAAATTCCAGACTCCGGGCTGATACTGAATAGAAAAATCCAATATCACTTTGCCCGACCCGGGGATCGAACCCGAGACCTCAGCCTTGCAGTCGTACCGTAATACAACTACGCCACCGAGGCAGTCGTGGCAGGTTGTATAACACATTGAGACCTAAAAGGGCCCGCGAACATTTCCTGGCACCCTTTTCCTTTCCACCCATCCTGAGAACCTTTCTTCATTCCCCACCTTTCCTTTCATCATCCTTTTCCACTTCCTTCCCAGGCCCCTGCAGTCGTCAAGCCGGGGGACTCCAGTATCCCATTCGCAGGTTTCCCCCGGTGTTGACTGCAGAATCGCCTACAGAAAAAAAAATCTGGCACCACTGTCTAGCGCTCATCTAAGCTACCAGGTGCGCCGAGTTGATTCAAATTCACTCGAGTAAAAATACGACTCGAGTCGCATCACTAGTCTTGCTTGAAATGAGTGACATTCGAACTTCGAATCAGTGTTGCAAAAGTTCCCGATTTTGACTTTAGTCTTCCGATATACCGATTTTACTATCACATCTCCTGATTTATTGTGATAGCGATATAATAGTATCAAAAATTGTAGAACATGAAGTAAAAAAGATTTTTCTTTTTTCAAATTTCTTCGTTGCTTCGCGAGCCTATGACATTAAACTACTTCTTATAATCAGTGTACGGAATATACAGTTTAAAACTTTAAGGAAGGAAAGTAGTGTAGTTTTAAAGTGACTTAACAGACATATGGTCTTCCAAAACTTCAAACTGGAATTATTTAATTCCAAGTTTTATGAAATAGTAAATTTAATATTAGTAAAATAATATGTGACATTCAACTAAAAAAAATATAATTTTCAATAGGATGAACAGATTTTCTTAAGTAATGACTCGTAATTGAGATATTTATAAACCAAATTGCCTTCTTATAACGCCCTTTTGTTTATTGATTGTTACTATTCTATAATAAAATGCGTTTTAGAGGCGCGGCAAAATGTGTAAAATAAAAGCAGTCGTCAGACCATCAGAAATGGGTGCACGGGTGACTTTTATTTATTGAAATTACCGTTTTTGGTGCCTTGGGGTGGCAAATTTTGGCTTCGCCCCGGGTGGCAAGAACCCACGGTACACCACGATAATAAAAAAGACAACCCAAACTTGACATTGGCAAAATATGAATACAAGTGCCATTAAAAAATAAAACAACTACATTCGATTCGCCTTCGTAAATATGATCATGTCTCTGCTTGTCGTTCTGATCTCAAATGGTTGCCCATTTGCGAGCGGCGTAATTTGCGTGCTCTTACTACTCTATATTCTTTACTTATGTCTGCCACTACGCCTTCCTATTTAACTGCATACTTTCAATACCTTAACTCAAATCATGTGAGAAATCTACGTTCTTCAAATAATCTTTTACTACTTTGACCCTCTCACACCTCTAACTTCGTTCATTCTTTTTTTCCTGTCCAAAGTGTCCTACTCTGGAATGCACTCCCCCCGGCAATAAAAACATCTACAAATCGTTATGCGTTCAAAAAGAAGGTTCAAGAACTACTGTCAGCAAAATTGGCGTGATTATCATCACTTGTATAGTAGGTATATATTGTATAATATTTATGTATATGTTATTTATTATCTATTTAGTATTTAGTTGTATTGTTTTATTAGTATTTTTCATTTTTATTCATAGGTTTATTCAGTACTATGTATACTTTGAAGACATTTTATTCCTTACTTATTACTCCATTATTTACGCACCTGCCTTCTTGTATCTCTGCACCACTTTAGGTTGACTGGTAGAGAATGCCTATGGCATTTACGCTTGGTCCGCTTTTACTCCATGTATAAAGTGTAAATAAATAAATAAATAGTAGTACGGGGACCTAAAAAAAGAATAGGTTACCGAAGAAACTGGATAGGTAACAGACAGTACTGGTTACAAATTGTAGTTTTGGGACCTAAAAAAAAAGTCGCTGGATTTTTTTTATGCAGATTCTTATATTACAGTTGCAATTCATTTATAATATTATTGTGTGTACCATTTTATTTTTTATCTGTACCAGTATTGGTGAGACCAAAGACCACTGACCTCTATTATACTAGTACGCTGGACTGGACATTCGAATCGTCAAAGTGTGCCTATTTGATTTTCGCCATATTGGCGGTGATAGCAGTAGCGAGCGTCCATGGAACTAACGATAGAGCTGAGACATGGAACGGCTGATATATCGATAATGATACGAAACAGTCGATGGTTTATAAATTTTAAAAAATAATAAGAAATTCGGTAATGTTAATAATTGAAAATATAACTCAAACATTTCATCGGAACAATTATTATAAAGGCAATTGGATGTACAGTCAGCAGCATAAGTAGCTGAACAAATTCAAAATTTCAAATTGCCTACACACTTTTGTGTTCTTACTAATGTTTATTTTCTCTTCACAAAAATAGTATAAAAGAGATTTACTTTACTTCAAACGAAGAAAAAAAAATGTTTCAGTTTAACTTAACGCATATATAGCGATATGAAATTTTGATTTTGTACAGATATTTATGCTGCTGACTGTACAGTGTAGTGAATATTCAGACAAATCCGTCGTTACTTATTTATAGTAAAAATAATAGCGGTTTAACCCGCATTACCACGGAATAAAAAGTAAGAAATAAAGAAAGAAAAACAATTTATTTGTGGCAACTTACAACAATAAATATTTAAAAAAAAACCAAGAAACTTAAAATTAAGGTTGTCACAAAACGGCTCCAACTCAGCATATGCTGGCAATAAAGCCAGCGCTGATCTTGAAGTAGTCATGTCTTATTCAAAGTTATAAGCTATCTTCGTACCATATATTATGCAATCGTGAAAATAGTAGTGTCTTATTTCAGTTTGTAAGTTACCACCACACCAAATTCAAAATCGTTCAGCAATTAGAACGGAAAGCGGTAACAAATATACGTACGAACACATTGTATTAATGGAAGGGATAACAAAAAAAGACAGTTTGACGGTTGACCAAGTTACATTTTATTACGTCACTGACATGCCCAAGTTATATTACGCGACGAATAATTCCGTATATTGACACCTGTAATATTAGTTTATGCCATCAACTTGGTTTTCTATGCATTCATAATTCATTAAATCAGCTTCTCTCTCTCTATTTTCCTCGAGCATAATACCTAAATCTGCAATAAAAAAAAACATCACCTTTGCAAAACATGTTACAATGTAATAATAATAATTAAGTAATTATATAGTAAAATTGTATTATGCACGTTGTGGTTGCTTGTAGCCGTAAGTTGCAATTAGTTTTATTTTCTGATTGTTATCATAATGTTTGTGATATTGTAAACTTTGTTGGCAATCCTCAAATAATAAAATAAAATATACTATATGAAGAGGGGTGCATACCTAGATAGTGGTCCTATAGGATTAACAAACATGCACGATATGGTTTATGGAGCTCAATCTAGCAATGGGTCATTACTTCAAAATGATAAATCTGTGAACCAAAATGATAAAACCAACAATTATTGTGTTGAAGGTAGTAGTGAGCCTATTCGCACGAACGATAACCGTTGTGAGATCGGCAGTGATGACGTCAGGCGTAATAACCCGAGCGCCGCCGACAGCCCGATCGCTACGTCAACAGGACAAACATGTACTGTTATGAGGCCGGCCGATCAGCTGACTTATGCATCACAGCGGTCTTACGTTGATATTACGAAGACGAATAATCAGGATAATGACGGTTGGACAAAAGTAACGCGTATTAAAAAAGCGCCGAATTATCGTTTACAAGGGAAAACGGGCAGTGCGGTAATTGAGTTAGAAGAAAAATTTAGAGCGGCGGATAAAAAAGTACCGATATTTATAACGAATATCCATATTAACACCTCGGAAAGTGATATTGTTAACTATATAGAAAACAAAACAAAAGAGCGAGTATCCCTGGAAAAAATATCGATTAAACGTCAATGTGAGCACAATGCCTATAAGTTTTTCGTCTCAGTTCGTAAGCTGCCATTGTACCTAGATGCAAAACTATGGCCCGAAGGCGTGGTTTTTAGAAAATTTGTAAATTTTCGGCCAAAAACTCAATTGACAAATTATGTTGAATGAACAGAGCTATACATTTATAAGCTTCAACTGTAAGAATGTAAAACGATCGTTTTATAATATTCGAGATCTTTGTAAAACTTGCGACCTGATAGCATTGCAGGAAACATGGTTGCTGCCTGATGAGATATCTTTCTTGAATACTATAAGTAATGAGTTCAGTACGACGGGAGTATCAGCGGTAGATGTATCCGTCGGTCTGTTACGCGGCCGACCGCACGGAGGTGTAGCGCTGTTATGGCGAAGGAGTATTTTTCAACATGTTACTGTTATTGAATGCAATAACCCACGACTGTGTGCTGTCAAAATAATATCGAAAGACAAATCCTTCCTTGTGTTTAGTGTTTACATGCCTGTAGATGTGATTGCAAACATGGTGGATTTTACGGACGTATTAAGTTCGATTAGTGCTATAATAGAAAATTGTGATGTTGACTGTGTTTATATGTTAGGAGACTATAATGCGCACCCCACTGGAAATTTCTTTCGCGAATTATCTGACTTTTGTATAGAACAAGAATGGTTGTGTGTTGACGTAGACAAGTTAGGGCTGTTATCGGATACATATACCTTTTTAAGTGAAGCACATGGTTCTAAGAGATGGCTAGACCATTGTGTTGTAACACAAGCTGCTATTAATACAATAAAAAGTATTTCCGTGATGTACGATGTTATATGGTCAGACCATTTTCCACTTATTATAAATTGTAATTTATGTATGTTATCATCTAAGATATATGACACTAATATTCAGTATAATAGGGCTCTGTGGGGTGAACGATGTCAGCAAGAAATAGATAAGTACCAGTTCGAATGTCATAATAAATTAAGTTTTATAGACTTTCCACCTGAGCTTAATAATTGCTGTGACAAAACTTGTGACAATACGTCACATGGACCTATTATAGATAAACTGTATAGTAGCATTGTGCGAGCCCTAACTGAGGCGGCCGTGGTGGGTCGAGGAAGCGGTAAGCGTATGAAGAAAAAAGCGATAGTCGGGTGGAACAAACATATAGCGGAAGCTCATGCGCAGGCCAGGAATAAGTTTCTACTTTGGATGTGGTGTGGTAAGCCTTCAAATGGCATCGTTTATAAAGAAATGCATGAGGCTAAGAAAATATTTAAATCTCGGTTAAAATGGTGTCAAGACCATGAATCTCAAATAAAAATGGATATATTAGCATCTCACCATTCCAGAAACGACTTCCGTGGTTTCTGGAAACAAACCAATAAACTTAATAATAAGCCTGGACTGCCCGTGAGCGTTGAGGGAGTGTCGGAGCCAAAAGAGATTGCGAATATATTTATGGAACATTTCTATGTAAAATCACCATTAGGTCCATCAAGGGCGATGCTTAATGTTGAGTCCGGCAAGGATCCGGGTATTGAGTTTAGCGTCAATGATATTGCCCTTTTTATAAAAAGTATGACCAAGGGTAAATCCCCGGGTCATGATGGTCTGAGCATTGAGCATCTCCAATATGCAGGCCCGCACTTGCCCAGGGTGTTATCTATGTTGTTTGGGTTTTGTATTAATCATAGTTACATGCCTAAGGAGATGTTAAGTACAGTTGTAGTGCCTGTTGTAAAAAATAAAACAGGTAACTTATCTGACAAAAATAATTATAGACCCATTTCCTTGGGCACTGTGATTGCGAAAGTACTTGACGGCATGCTTAACGCTCAATTAAATAAGGTTATTAAAATCCATGATAATCAATTTGGATTTCGCCCCGGATTATCAACGGAGAGTGCTATTCTGTGTCTTAAGCATGCTGTCAATTATTATGCGAAGCGCAACACCTCAGTCTATTGCTGCTTTCTGGACCTGTCTAAAGCGTTTGACTTGGTTTCGTACGATATTTTATGGAATAAGTTGGTAAAGTCACAAGTACCAAGTTTAATTATCAACATATTGAAATATTGGTACGGGCACCAGGTCAATAGCGTACGTTGGGCAGGCTCCGTATCGTGCTCATATGGCTTGGAATGCGGGGTGAGACAGGGAGGATTGACATCTCCTACGCTTTTCAATTTATATGTCAATGATTTGATCGAGGAGCTCAGCAAAGCCAGAGTTGGGTGTCATATTGATGGTATCTGTATAAATAACATTTCTTACGCGGACGATATGGCATTGATGAGCGCGTCTCCTTGTGGTCTCCGCAAACTTCTGGCCATATGCGAAAGGTATGCAGGAAGCCATGGACTTATTTATAATGCTAAAAAAAGTGAGATTATGGTCTTTGAGTCTAGGGGTAAAAGTCCTAATATTATGCCATCGGTGTATCTCAATGGTTCACCGTTAAGGAGAGTACAGACCTTTAAATACTTAGGACATGTGCTAACTCCTGGCCTCAAAGATGATGACGACATAGAAAGGGAACGAAGGGCGTTGTCGATTAGAGCAAACATGCTGGCTCGCAAGTTTGCTCGTTGTTCAAGAGGAGTAAAAATAACACTTTTTAGAGCGTACTGCTGCTCATTTTATACATGTAGCTTGTGGGCCAGATACACTCAAAAATCGTACAACGCCCTTCGCATAATGTATAATAATGCCTTCAGGGTGATGTTGGGGCTGCCACGTTTCTGTAGCGCTTTTGGTATGTTTGCCGAAGCTAGAGTAGACTGCTTCTTTGCCACTATGCGCAAACGATGTGCATCCCTAGTGCGCAGGATCAGGGCTAGTCCCAATAGCATTCTGGCCATGATAGCAGACAGATTTGACTGTTTATATATAAGTCACTGTTGCGCTGTCTCACATGGACTAAGGTGTTCGCCATTTTCAAAATTGTAATTGTTACTAACATAGCTTAAGTTTTCATGTGTACCTACTAACAATTTGAGTCATAGTTACTTGAAAATAAATGAATAATAAATATATGTATAAAATGCTCAATAGATTAATATAAAGTATTATACCCACCAGAAAATATTGTGGGCACACTGTCCTTTTTTAACTGGGTTCGTGCATGTCTTATAAAACAATCTTCCGTAGAATGTTAAAAACATAGATGCCTATTTATATTCGGAAACCAATTTCCAAATTTCATGTTTCTCAGCCATAGTTTTTGTGTAGTTGAGTCAGATGGAAACCTGTAACAATACAACATTTATAATGTCATTTTTATGATTTTAAATAAATTGATCTTTCCTCTCCTGGAGTAGACAGAGTAAATTCTTTATAGAATAATACATTTCTAACCTTATTTTATTATCAATACTAACTAATGAGTTTATGTGTTTAAAGGCACAGTATAAAAGAATAAATGCTAATAGAGCCAAAGTCCAATCTAAAAATTTATCGATATGCATTGTCGATATGAAACTTGGACAACCCTATCAAGATATACATACTTTATAAATTTTCTATTTGAAAACAAATTATCGTATAAATACGTTTAATTTGAGTTATTATTTACTTTTAAATGATAATTTGATCTTTACAATAACTAAATTTAATATAAATAGCTAAAAGATGATGTAAATGTACTCACTTGTGAAATGTTACTCCACTACCCGTTTGGTAACGGGTTTTACAATAGACACAAACTCTCATTGTGGATTACTAAAAACCACACACAAATAACACTTTAAGAACACGTTTCACCGTAATATTTCGTTAAAATGCACTGACAAAACAGAGACACTCAAAACAATACGACGGCCATATGCATTATATGTCAAATTTAGTTCCGTAGACGCTCGAGAGGGGCGTTTCAAATCGGCACAAAATTTAGCTGTCATTTTGTATGGTAAACCCTGTCCAGCGTACTAGTATAATAGAGGTCAGTGCCAAAGACACTATCTGGCATCCCTGTATTGAAGACTGTCATCAGTGGTGCTAGATTAGGCGACTTTTCGCCATTTAGGCTATCTCGGAGTGTGTCGGGGCGACCAAAAATTGTGAATGGCGACTGGTCGCCGTTTAGGCTATGCGAATGGCACTCAGTCGCCAATTTAGGCTACCTTGGAAAATTTGTGTTACAAATCTTGTTTTTGTCGGATTTGAGGATATTTTTAGTTTTGAGAGTACAAAACAAGACAAAAATTTAATTACATAATATCGGGGGACTAGAGGGGTTTTTTTTTTGCTCCGCCTCTCCATCTTGAAGCTACTTCATAATGATTTTTCGGCGACTTCAACCGTCATACATCTGGCAACACTGATTGTCATAATTCATAAAGTCAAGTCGAACAAACATACCTATGAAACCACAGATGAAACATACTACATAGTGAATAGTCGAATCGAAGTGACAGTGATTTTAATTTCATTTAGTAGGTACCAAATTGAAATTGATATTAAACAAAAACAAAACTTTTGAATTTGTTCGATTTGGTTAGAAAAAGTTGTTTAATAAAAACATCGTCCCTACCAAAACTTCTTCAGTTATGTTCACGGATTGTACAGATTTTAATGAACAAATAATGAAGTAAGTTTAAAGTTAAGTAAATTAAGGTACCTACGTATATACGGAATTTCTTTCTAGAGCCCTGTGTTACTTTCAATGAGCAATTTATTTATTGTAGTTCTATGGAAAGATCGTGTTATCGGACTCATCCTTCACACAGCCAAGTTGTACGTTTGTTAGATCTTCTCGAAAAAAATCATTTCCTTATCTCAGGAATTCCTAGATGCTCACAACATAGGGAATTGGCTCGTAAGACCTGGCAAAAAATTGCTGAGGAATTAAACAATGTGAAAGGCTGCATTAAAACATGGAAGCAATGGACAAAGGTAACACACAAAAAGTATTTCATGAATAAAATTGATTTACTATACTTGGTGTATTGTACTAGAATGCTTTGCTTTCTTTTAGTATTGGGCTGATAAAAAATGTGCAGTTAAGAAAAAGGGTGTATTAAAGCTTAAAGCTAAAAAAAAGATTGGTGAAAGTCCTGAGCTAGATTTGAGTGAAATAGAAGAAAGGATATGGTTGATAATTTCAGGTGAACAATTAAATACAGTCAATAAACAAGATGAATTGGAAGATTCATTGACAGTATGTTTGTTTTATACCTTATGTTTTTTATTTAGTTGATATTGATCAGAAACCTACATGTTTGCATTCATTTCAGGATATCTCATCAGCCCGTCTCATTGCCGTTATTACTGCAACCTCTGTAAGTAATATAGTTTTTTTTTATTGGTTTGCCAGTGGATTTTAAAAACTAAATACATAGACACAGGCAACCACATCTATCGCTAGGTATTACATCAGACTTAATTTAGATACAAAAAGTAAAATTAATTAATTAGTATTGGGAATAATGTAATAATAATAAAATCAGTATAATGCCTTATAACACTTAAACCAAAATAAAGGCAAAAGGAGACAGTAGTTCCGAGCAGTGCTGGTTTTCAGCCTCTCCTAATTATTTCCTAAGGTGTTATGTGGAAAATTTATAGTGTTGGCCTACTAAGTGACAAGTAACGTTTTATGTTACAGTAAAGTAACCTGTGTAAAAAAAAAATATATGTGAAATAACTATAATATAATATATCTAATAATCATACAAATTAACCTGGATATATTCCCAATCACCTTTATTTAATCTACATTGAATTTTTTTAATTTTAGAAAAATGAACAGGCAAATCAAAGCACAGACTGTCAAAATAAGTCCTGCAGTCCTTCCTTATTGGATGTTGAGACTGTGCCTAAAAACAAAGTAACAACTTCAAAAGCAGTAAGTAGATATTATTATTTATTGCTTATTATTTTATTTTTGTTTAATATAACAACTAGACAAAAATCCTCTGCCTACCCCTATGGGATAAGGGCGTGAGTGTGTATGTATGTATGTATGTATAACAACTAGAGTATTTTTCAAGATAGTTGATAATGATGATATTTGGTATGCTCATATTTAATTATGAAATATTAAAAATATCTACAAAAGAAACAAAAACATCTGTACATTTGTTTAAAATATTTTTTTTGCCCAACTATGGTGAAGCAAGGAAGGGTAATGATTTTAACACGCTATGACTGTATGTATACATTTTATGTTCCCCTCTAGCATCACTTTCAAACAATTTTGACAAATGAGGTGTCTATTCGTGTTTAATTTCTTATTTTGTATTTTTAGTTTCTGTTTTTAGGCTACAATATAAACTATGTTACAATAAATGATTTCACTTAAGGAACAACCCTCTGTACCAAGTCCTGCAACTACAGTATGCAGCGATGACGATGAAACAGATGGTGCTAGAACAGAGGTATGAATACTGATGATGATGATTTTTTTAAGTATGATTTTACAGTGTACAGATTTAATGAATATTATTCTTTTGATAAAAATCTAAAACAATTTTCTAAATTATGCTTTAAATATTTTCGCCATGCATATTCCGTCCCATGATGCGATGGGGGTGAGCCTATCGCCATATCGAGTATAAATTCCATACTCTAGGCTGATACTGAGTAGAAAAACCCAATATCACTGTGCCCAAACCGGGGATCGAACTCGAGACCTGAACTTTGTGTACCGTAATATAACTACGCCACCGAGGCAGTCTAGTTCATAATAGTTTGAAACAATAACATAATCCGATTTTATGCATTACAGAGTCCAGATCCGATAGCTCAGTCTCCACCTTGCAGTCCCGCAAGTATTTCCTCAATAGCATCCAGTTCAAAGAGCCACTTGCAAAAGGATCCATTGTGCACTCGTGACCTAATTCTCGACGGATCTTCCAGACGGCACTGCACACCTCCCAACACTAGTAATTATTATTTAAAGTATAAATACAATCTATGTATAACAATTTATTAACGTTCTATGAAACATTAAAAAATTCTCTTCTGCTCCATACATAAGCTCGAATCAGTATCGCTGAAGAGATGAGAGGTAAGTAAAAGGGCCGCCTCGACCACTGATATCAATAACATATAACAATTTGCTGTTGCTTTTTGTATTATGAGTGAAATTTTAGGAGCCAAAAATAACTTTTTCCACTGCCCTAATTCTTAATCTTTTTCTTTAAGAGCAGGAGAGTTGGTTTTTTGAGAATTGTGGGTATTTGCTGGCCTAATTTATAAAACATTCTCTTTTTACGTACCTATGTGTATATTTAATTTTATACTAAGACATAATTCTAATTAAATTATACTTTGTGAATATTGCAGGCTCTCCAATGCGTGTTCGGCAGAGACGTCGAAAAGCTAAGTTAGGTGTAGCACAGAGGACGACGCAGTTTGCGCGTCTGACAAGGCAGTTCTTGCTTTTGGAAGAAAAACGAATTGAAGTTGATCGCCGCAATTTACAAATTTTTGAACGACTGGTGGATCGCGTCGAAGAGAGGGAGCGCTCAACTTGTCATGCTTTACAAGCGATAGGAGAAGGGTTAAAATTACTAGCAGAGGCTTTAAAAAATAAATAAAAATTACAATAAGTAGGTTAGACTAAGAAAATACGATGGGACTGATATGTACATATAAAGAACAAAAGTCCCGTAATAAATAAAAATTATAATAAGTAGGTTATGTTTCTTTTAATGGTTATAAAATTTTATTGCAGCTAATTTGAGGAGCTAATCTGTACAATTTGTTGATTTTCTCTGCAATGCAATGCAATCAGCCCTGTATCATATACTGCCCACTGCTGAGCACGGGCCTCCTCTAATACTGAGAGGGGTTAAGCCTTAGTCCACCACGCTGGCCTAGTGCGAGTTGGCAGACTTCACATACCCTCGAATTGGAAGCAAATCGAAGATATATCGCTCCGAAGATATTGCAATTTTCGACAATCGCGGGGGAAATACCGACCTGCCGGTCACCACATAACTAATTTGATTTGAAATTTGGTGTAGGTACTACTACTTACTAATGTTATTTGTTACTTGGGTGGTATTTTGAAGACGTGGTATTAAGCAGTCTGCGGGAAAGTCAACTCCTCAGCATCTTATAGCAGATTTAGCGTGTTTGTGCTTATAAGAATGGTCTCAATGGTTAGCTTTTAGATAGATGATAATGACCAAGGCCCCATCGTGGAGAAAATAATAACTTAAAAAGTTGGTAATATATATTAAATTAAAATTTTGTACCCGGACCGCTGAGATGAAAATATCGGTAGGTATACTAATTACTTCTTTAACGATCCCCCGACGCAACAGCGTTTGGAATTTGGATCAAAATACTATTAGTAAGTAGGCTTATATAATTAAATGAAACAACAAAAAACATTTAATTAATTAGGGTTTAATAAAGGTTTTTGTAGTCGGGATTATTACCTTTATTTTTACGTTCATATAAATTATTATTACTACTAGCTTTCCTCGCGGCTCCACCTGCGTTAATGAGCATTTCCGGGATAAAAGTAGCCTACAGCCTTAAGCGGGGTTTACATTAGCAATAAAACTTGCAGAAGTTATGTTGCGCAAGCTATTTTTACCGTGTAAACAGTCACGGCAAGCTGACTTCTGCAACATTTTGAAGCTTGCAGGACTTCTGGCAAGTCGCATGTGTAAACACCATTTGTGCAACTTGCGCGAGAACTTGCAGTTTATTCTGCGTGCAGATAAAAGTTTCAACTTGCTGAGCTAGTAGCTAACGTTTTTTTTTATTTGTTCCATTCTGAAGCAGCTAAGGTCTCCAAGACTATACTGCCAAGTTATAAGTTTGTAGTTTGACCGATATGTCTATTTTTGCCGACAAGCTGTAGTATACATGCACTATTGTGTTCCTATTTTAAGGACATTGTAGTCAACGTAATTAATGGGAGTTATAAGACTTAAAATATTATGACTCAGGATGACGAGTGCAATAAAATGTCACGCAGTACTTTTTAATTCAAAACTCTGTTTCGTGTTGGTATTTTTAAGGCGATTATTTTGTTTACAATCATCATCCAAACAGCATTATATTAGATTCATAAAAATTAGGCAAAAGGATTGCGTGCCTTGTCATTCAGTTTTATGAAAAAAGAACATGGCAAGCAATAAATATTCCTCGAGTAATGTAAATAGCTTTGCAAGAACTTGCGCTAGTTAACTTGGTGGATGACTTGAAACAGCGTGTTGCTAAAGAAATATTACCGCTAGTGTAAACGCTTCTGAAAGTTATTGCGCAACATATTGCTGAGAGAACTTGCTAGTCTAAACTCCGCATTAGATCATCTTTCGCACTCCGAGGTAATGTAGCTTCCTATATAGTAGTGTTTATAGAATTTAGAGTATAGATGTAGAGTTTCAGAATAAACTTTCATAAAACTACAAAGATATTTGCTCACTGTTGGTAGTCGTCTCTTTTTTTTTGGTTTTTTTTTTTGGCCCTACCGGCCAGTAGCCTGTCGCGAGTCGGCTTTTCTGGCCACACCGGACTTTCGGGTGAACGCTTTAGGCGCTCGCAACCCTTGATTTAAGTAACCATGCTGAGGGCAACCCACTAACGGGTTACGAACCTCGGCTCAGGACGGTCACAGGAAGAGGATGAGACATCAACGATTAGTGGGGAAGGTTGGTGTTTAACCTAATCCTATCCATTTATTTCGTCGGCACGCGGGCCGGAACTGTTAGGAGGGTCGGGGGGGCGACGGCGAACGCGGCGAGGATGGAACTGCGGTGGTGTGGAGTGTAGGAGTTTTAGGAAATCGTTCTTACTGCGAATGGCCAGTTATATCGCACATTTTGATCAAATATGCGATATTCATAATATAAATACTAGGAATAAACATAAATATGTGATACATGCTACTCGTCTCCATAAAATTAGTAATACTTTTGTTGGTCAATGTGTACGCTTCTTCAATAAACTTCCTAAGCATATTGTAAAACTACCAATAAAAAAATTTAAAATCACTATAAAAGACCGCCTCTGTAAAAAAGCTTACTATCGTATTTGCGATTATCTGGAGGATACAAATGCTTGGGATTAAGTTGCTCGGATTCACTCATGTTTTATAATTTGATTGTTTATATGTTATATATTGTTTTGTTTTTTTTTTGACATAAGTAATAATTGAATTTATATTGTTACTTGCAATTTGTAAAATATATATATAAAAAATATAACATTAAAAGACCTACGCTGAGTTTCTTGGTGCTTCTTCTCAGGTCAGTGGGCTTTTCCGAAGCACTGGTAGAATCCTTTAGATGATAAAATATTGTAAAAAAATGACGTGTAAAAGTGCCCTTAGGGGCCTAATTACTGAATAAACGATTTGAATTTGAATTTGAATATCGTCCTCTGGATCGGTTAGGACTGAACGCGGCCGTCTCCATTTGGCGCGATCGAATGGAGTGTATATTGACGCTTTGCGGACTAACTTATTTGGGTGATTAACCGCCCGGTCGAAGTAGCGTTTGCTGGTCATTTGCATGAAATGCCTGATGGTCGGCATGTTAGTATCCACGTGGAGGTTGCGATTGCGAACGTACCACGGGGCACCAAGAGCGTGTCGAAGAAAAATGTTTTGCAATACCTGCATACGCTTAAGACGAGCAGGCGGTATATGGGCGAACACGGACATAATGAGACTTAACATCTGTCTACAACATAACATCAACTTGTGTCTCAGGTTGACGAGCGCAGTTAAATGCCACACAGTACTTTGTAACTCAAGGTGCTGGATGGTGTTGCTACTGTTTATGGGTGGTCGTATCGCTTACCATCAGGCGAACGGCATGCTCGTCTCGTCATTCAATGCTATAAAAAAAAAAACAAACACGGGCGACGCGTATGTCATGATCGGTCTAATACACGTGGTAAAGATCCTAATCTTGTTGCGGATGGACATTTTGTTTTCCCTATTCATGAGCCAATGCGGCTCGCGCGCGTACCGCATTTAGGTACGTGTGGGATAATGAGGTCGAGTCTCACCGCACACACGGCAAGTGACGATTTAGTTGGTCGAAAATCGAAAGTATTGATGCCCTTCAATACATACGAGAGTACGTGTCAACTTTCTTTAATGTTTGGCCAACTAAAAACCCGTAAACGTTTCGAACCACGTTTCGTACGAGCGTAACGCGTACGCAATACAACTACGCCACCGGGGAAGTCAACCAACATCATACATTATTTTACTAGAGTGCCCCAAATGCCTCTAACCGAACATATTTTTTTTATGGCTACAAGCACTGTGTTGCTGTGCTACGCCAACGCTAACCGAACTTACTTAGAGTGCCTCTATCGGTCGCGTACGCATCGAACTCGAGCATGCGCAGTAGCCCTGTACTAATTATAGTTTGCGTACGTGTGCACCATACTTAATTAATTAGTCATCATCATCACTGCTGAACATAGGCCTCCGCTAAAGATTTCCAGACGGACCTGTCAAAATCGGCCTGCATCCAGCGTGTTCTTGCGACCTTTATCAAGTCGCCTGTCCACCTTGCACGTGGACGCCCGACGCTGGGCTTGCCAGTAGGTACGTGGCCTTCCCTCGAGAATTTTTATGAATTAATTAGTCACCGAGTCGAAAATTGATTCATCAGTACCTACTGATGACTAGTACATACCTATGTACCTATTATGTAGGTACTTTTTGGTGCTTTTTGAGGGCGGCAATTATTTTTGTTTTGAATTTGTTCAGCTACTTATATGGGTGGCTGTATAACAGTAGCGCCCTTAACTAATGCTAGGTTCCGACCAGCAGATCTTTTATCAGGCTTTTTACCCGCAAGCCGTAGGAGGGTCATATTTTTTACACGCTTTATATTAGCTTCACTTGTATGTTTGTAACCGACCACTTTGGGCGCGATTTTGACCCACTTTAAACGGTCAAATTTTATTCAAACTTTGTACATTTGTAAAGGACCGACGGCAATACACTAATTTGATAAGATTATGCCATTATTCAATTTGCAAAATGAGACTTTTGTCATTTTACATATTTTTTATTTTTAGTGACATCTGTTGGGCCATAGTAGAATTACAACTAAACTGGCTACTCTTATGCGTAAAAAATCCTACTTGTTACAAGATGGCGCTTTCGTTCTTAGTGACATCTGTTGGACAATAGTAGAACAGAACTAAAAAATTAAAACCTTTAAAAATTTTATTTTGGAGTTTTGGCGGGAACTTGGTAGTGTCATGAGGTGCTCTTGTTTTAATTCATTATTTTGGTGATACTTAGTGTTATATTGCATAATTATGGTGGTATGTTATCCAATATAGTTCTATTAAAGGGCTCAAATGAAGTGAATTGAAATAACTGTGCTAGTCAAGTGTTTGTTTTGTTGCCGCCAAAACTCCTCGATAAAGTCTTGGTAAGGTAGCCACTGCTTTACTTCGACATAGTACTACTACTACTGAGGATAACAAAGAAACAATATTATATATGTAACTTCCAAAAACTTTGACACTGGCAGATGCGCAAACCGCGCCTTGCCAAAGAGAAAAAAAAAAAAAAAAAAAAAAAAATTATTGACAGATAATATGAGTAGAAGTATTATATATCATTTTGATAATATCTTAAAAAGCACCCCACGCTTTTTTTACAATAAAATACATTATTTTCTTATTTACACTATTCTTAATTCAAATTTGTTTTCTATTTTTTAGTTGGATTTTCTATGAAGCGTGTTTTTTAGTTGTTTTAATGCTTTGTGCCCCTTGCAAGCGTGTGATCCCATTCAAATTCAAATTCAAATCGTTTATTCAGTAATTAGGCCCCTAAGGGCACTTTTACACGTCATTTTTTTACAATATTTTATCATCTAAAGGATTCTACCAGTGCTTCGGAAAAGCCCACTGACCTGAGAAGAAGCACCAAGAAACTCAGCGTAGGTCTTTTATTGTTATATTTTTTATATATATATTTTACAAATTGCAAACATTCGTCACCTTGACTCGCTATTTTCTTACCGCGAATGGAATATAAGTTCGTTTTCCAAATAGGTCGGACTACACTTTGTAACAGTTTCTGAAACACTATTTACCCCGGACTAGAAACGGATATCCGGTAACTATCCGGTCAAATACCGGATAGCTTTGCAATATACGGCAGGATACAGACACATACTGCGATTTCTTTCATCGGTTCTGCATGGCAGTATCTTTTAAAATCCTTACAGCTGGCCGCATATCTGGTATACAAACAACTATCAATTTCATCTCTACTAGATTCCTTATTCTTTTTTTTGTACCGTCACGGGAAAGCGACCCCACTGCACCTGATGGTAAGCGGAGGGGAGTCCGGATTGAGTGTTGACTGACGAACGATGAATGTTCCTCGCGAGTCGACAGATTTATGCCGGCCTGTTTAAACCGAATATACACAGGTTGATCCCGGCCTGCGACCACAGACATATAATATCTACTCTATATTATATGTCTGTGCCTGCGACACACTTTCTTGGGCCGCTATGGCAGGTTTTACACATTCTGTACGGTGGTCGCTATCAGGCTATTCAATCTTAGTACATTGGTGACGGTAACTTCAGACAGATTATTGTACTAATTTTAGTTGTACGGGAGTGCAATGGAACGTATACCTAATCTTGATTACTTTCTATTTAGTAGCCTTATAATTTACTTTTTCCATAAAACGTTTAGAGATGTCGCTACGGTTATGTTATCGCAAGTGTAAATATGCTAAATGAGATATACATGCTTACAACAGTATTTTGGGTGCCTTGATGGTCTCTTTAAAATAGCCAGATAATTTTCACGACCGTACTTTGAATTTCTGCTCTTTGGTAGATTTATTTTGCATGAAAACTAAATTGGTAAATAATAAAATCGATCGATTATAATGACACTTTATAGGTATGCTAATTAATTTTGATTTATATAATTTTATAGTCAAATATGAGCCAAATCGGTTGCAATGTAATAAAAATCGCGAGTTTTAAGTTTACTGTAGAAGCTAAACGTAAGATTTTTTTTAACTATCCTGGCAACATTAAGAATGTCATTCTGGTTAACCCGGTCCAAAGTAAAAACTCAAAACGAATTTGCTGTTTATCAGAATTATGATCAGAATTCTCGTTTTGTTGGAGATTGCCACTTCTATATTATTATTATAATAATCCGTTGCGTTGAGATTTTCTTTTCCGGTTGCTGTGATAATTGCTTCGTATGAGTGTTCTGTGTAGTGAGATATAGACTCGAAGTGTTGTGGCGAGACAGTGACTCTTTTTCTTTTTTCTGTTGATTTATTTGTGAGATAGGACTCTGATTATGTCGATGTAGTGTTTATATTCAATTTATTATTTTATTATACTTTTAAATCTTTTTAGTTCAATATTTATGGCCCAAATCTATAATATTATGTGAATGTATCTAGTTCTTGTCAAATAAATGTTTTAATTCACTTCTTTCGTTTTATTTACATTTGCCCTAAATTCAAATTTGAATAATCGGATTTTTATACATTGATACTATAGTAACTACCTATATATTATATAATTATGTAGTGTGATATAATAGGCCTATAAAACGAGTACAGATGGCGCTGTAAATTTGTTACCAATAAAAAGGCCGGAGAGATATCTCTATTTCAGTATATTATAAAGTACTCTGTGGTCGCTATCTGGGCGGACGCAAATATCTTACCACCAGCAAGAAGGGTGAAAAATTGTATTGCTTCGAACACAATCATAGTAAACTTATATATCTGTACTGTAACACAATTAAGGTTCGGTTAATATTTTCGACAAAGGTATTAGTAGTCCATGATACGCAAATGAGATGCGGATAAAATGAATTAGCAAGAAAAGATTTTTATTGAATTTATTACTGGTAAATGCAATATTATTATTATATGAAATATTGTTTCCATATAATATGAAAATTATCTCGCACGCACGAGATAATTTCATTACAGAAAATATTATTAGCAATAGGGTAGTTGACTACTTTTTTTTAATACATTTATCAAAAAATTATGTCTTCTAAAATCTAGAGGAAAAAGAATCTTTAAAATACAATCAATAATAAATGAGTTATAAAGCTTTGAATTTTGGTGGAAGGGGCATCTGTCAGATAACGGAAACAGCAGAATGTGACGTCACCGGGTGTCGCCAGCCATAACGCTGCGTGCGTGCGAAAGAGACGACGCGATATCCTCACTACGACCCCACTTTTGCTCAGAACAATATTTAAAATATGAATAACTGCTTTAGTTATCAACTAATTTTGATTCTGATTTTACAGAAGAATTTATTTTTCATATTATTTTTTGTTACATATAAAATAATGTACAAATTCAAACATAGGAAACAACCCTATTAGTAGAACAATTTTTAGAAAGAAAAGAAATTGCTAAAGGGCACTTTTTCTGCCCAAATGGTATTTAGAATACTGTAAAATTTTGTCGGTTCCACACTAAGAATACAATCCATAATTTTGTTCATAATTTTCTTGTCATCAAGGTGCTTTATGAATGAGCTTTCTTCAATTATGAAAAGAAAATCAAACAGATTCGACTTGTCGACTACGCTGATGATGGCGTCTATTAAGAACGCAATAAAATGCATTAATTTGTTTTGGAAAAGTATGTCTAAAACTGTGGAGTAACGTCGTGTATGGCATTTGCGCTGATTTATTTCCCTACTTTGTTTGAGTATAGTCTGAAAAATGTGTTCGTTTAGATTTACACAAAAACCAGTAATGGCGTTTATAAGCCCAGAGGTACACTTCAATTTTAAATCAAACATAACTTGAAAACCCTCCTCCTTGTATAAAATCATATCGTTTAGAATAAAATCTACCATCATTTTTTGTTGTTTCGTTTCGCCAGATTTCAGAATTTCAAAAATGTGTTCCACAGCAAAATACTCTGCGAATATGTAATGGACAAATTTGGGTTTGCCGTCGATGATCCTATCCACAATTCCTGTTTTGTCTTCGCCAACTTCCATGCCTTTCATAATAGCGTTGACTTCTACCAATTCTGCGTCCGTTAGCACGTCTCTTTCACATACGGCATAAAACGCCAATTTTTTGTGCTTGTTTCGAAACTCTTTCATTTCTCTCTCATACGTCAGTCTGATGTCAGGGTTATACATATCCATACTGCCTTTCCTTTGGAACCGTATGGTCTTTAGTTTCGTTTCGATGAAGCGTTCATAGAAAGCGAACGTGTTGGAGTCCAGATCCCATTGTTGTATACCCAGCCTCATGTCTGATGTGTCTTTGATTTGGCTCAGGAAATAGTGGACCGCTATGTACACATTCAGCGGCACACCTGATAACGTGGTAGCTTTTGTGTAATCAGCTTCATTTTGGAATACCCTCCATACAAGTAGCACATCTTCTTGAAAATCCCAATAATTGTAGACGGCCAAGTTGTCGGGTAAGCAATTAAATTTTAATTCAGTCTTGAAATATTCCACCGCAGCCATGTAAATACCATGTAATTGTACATTAGTTACGTTTAAAGTATCCCTTGTTGATTCGTTGCTTCGCATATCGAATCTTTTCATGTACTCAAAGAATCCCCGGATATTCATCATTTGTGGTTCAGTTAACATGGATATATTAAGATTCCTTCTCATATATTTGTTAACAAACAGGTTTGTATCATAGTAATTAAAAGGCAACAGTGTAAAGGAATCGCCAAATTCTGCCTCCAAAGTATCTTTTAAGTCATTGTAAGGTCGGCTTGTGATCCAAAAACATCTCCCGACGCGTGTCTCTTGATATGTATTTATAGGCATGCCACACGATTCATCACCGCGCGCGAGACATTTAAACAGTTGAGTTACTTCGCTTTTGTAGTGCGGAGATATTTCATCGAATCCGTCGAAAACAAAAACAATGTTATTTCCTTCAAAACAATTTAAAAACGTTCTTAATTTAAATAATTTCAATGGGCAATTTCCATTGTAATCAAGTAGTTTTGGTTTATCGTTAATAATTTCAAACTGCACATCAATATTTGTACTAACCACTTTACTTCTAAATATTTCATCAAATAGTACAGTTTTACATAAAAATTTCAATGCTTCCATACTGTCAATTTCAGTTTTATTCTCTTGCCATTCGTGAAATTGTTTAGTGTGGTCGATGAGATTTATCCTTTGGATCCATGTTTTCGGATACTTCCGCTTTGTTTCTAGAGACAAGTGCGTCAACAAAGTGGATTTGCCCATTCCAGGAGCATCTACGATGAGAATAACATCGTTATTCGTTCCTTTTGGTATGTTTCTAACTACACCATGATGGTCGAACAGTGTTGAGGGCGTGAATTGCTGGGTAAAGTGTTTTTTAGCACTCTCTCTTAGAAGAGAAAAATTGAGATCCTTGTTCTTTGATACATCATTTTTCTTATAATCATATGCGATATTGCGTTCTAAAACTCTTGGCACATAGTAATGTTTCATATCTTCATATGTTGTTGACTCCAGTGTATATCCTAATACGATTCTTTCATTTCTTATAATTTTTTGGAGTATTTTGGCACAAATTAAATGTTTTGCTTCATTGAACACTTGAGCAAATGTGACTTCAACGCCTTGATAAACGAAGACAGTTTGAAGAACTTTGCATTGAGATATTTCTGTTAGGTCTATTAAACTAACTCTGTTATCTTTTACCATCACCGTGTTATCCTTTCGAACGAGATTATTTGTTACTAATATTACTTTTTTCCCTTCGCATGCGCGGATAATATTTTCAGAGTATCCACAAGTATCTTCGCAAATGATGATGACGACGTGAATATCTAGTTCACAGAGCTCAGCAACTATCGTCTCTAGACAATTTGGCGAGACTTGACCTATGTAATCCATGTCTATAAATATGCAATTGTCCGTGTTTTTGAAGAGTTGAAATAGTTTGTGACAGGTCAACACATGAGCATCTGTGTGGACCTCAATAATTTTTTTATCAAGTGTTTCTAGTTTACAAATAGATAAAACATCAAGCGCGTCTGCTTTGAATTCTAAATCAGCGTTATACACGTGTTTTATATAGAGGTAATTAAGAAATGACAACATACCTTTATTATTGAATTCATTAAATATCTTGTAAATGTTGTCCATATTTCTCGTCAGATAGTACACTGATTGGTCCATCATCCACCAAATCTGTATTTCATTGTGAATTTTCAGAAATAACGCGTTCGATTTAATTCGCGAAAGCGGCCTTCTTAGGCCGCAACTAGTTTCGTAAAGTTGAAGTTCATTTGTTGCAATGCCTTCCAAATTTTCCTCTTTTGCTTGGCAAGTATAAAAATAGAGATTTTTCAAAAAGTCTCTTGCATACTGCTTCTCGTATTCCGTAGGGCGTAATGAAAGTCTGGGAAAATCTTCTATCTCCACGCAAAACCTGTATTTACTTATGTCTCCGAGTCTTTCTCTGAGCATTAATTGCAGCATTTTAGCGTTTTCTCCCAACGAGTTTGTATCCAAGTTGAAAACTAGCTTATTTTCATCATCTGCTACTAACAAATTGCCAACTGCACCTGCGATACCACCATTGAGCCCGAGGATTCCTGCTTCCAGCCGCTTATCTACTGCAAACACTCCTTCACGTAAAACTACGTTCCCTTCTTCATCAGCAAAATTCTTAACTGCATCACAGATCTTTCCAGCCAAATAATCTAGTCTCCTTCCCTTTTTTTTCTTATTTATATACATGTCGAGGTTACCGAATGCCGCAGGTAATTTAAAAATCAGTTTTTGAAGATTTCTTCTACCAGCAATTTGAAACGCTTCGTTAATTTTGGACTGACCTACTTGAATTGATTCCAATTCACATTGGCATTCGAAACTCTTTTCTGCAATTTTGAGAGCGCTGTGGTTACTGTCGTACACAAGGACATTCCCTATTAGGTTCGCTATATTTTCCGCAGTTGGTTCCAAGGAAATTCTACGGATTGAAGCCTCGATCTCTTCTGTGCTCATTTTGGTAATTTTAACTACTTCTGCATATAACACATCTCTTAGAATAATTAGTAGTTGTTCGTTGGAAGAGAAGAAATCTTCTCGAAAGGTACCGGTACGTTGTCCATCCTCACGAATTTCGGAAACTTTAATTACCTTTTTGGCGAGTACTACGTGGAAACTGCTTATATTTTTATCACACAATATCATATTGTCATACTTATGGTCGTGTATAAATTTAATCAGCTTTTTACCTAAGTTTTTCACACGTTCTATCAGTTTTGCATTCGTTAATGTTTCGACATATTGTTCCGCACAAGTAAATTGAAATATATTTTTATGATCTCCAGTTCTTAACAAATTATGCACGATATGATCTGAGACTAATTTCTTGTATGTGTCTTTTATCTCATCTTTGACTGTAGTGTACATGACAAAATAACATTTTAAGTCGACATACCTTCCTCGAAATAGTTCGTCATCAGAATCATGGCAAAATATTTTTCGAATTTTTAAATAACTCTCAAAATATTTAAGCACGCTGAAGTCTCCATTCGGTCTCCATAAATCCTGGACTCTACCTTTTACAACATCGTGTTTGTATTTTGCTTGTAAAAATATGACACAGTCTTCATTTCTTGTTTTCAATCTCAAGCAAACATCGTCTAAATCACCAATTTCGTCCACATTAGTACCTAAATAAAACTCTTCTATTTGTTCACATCTTAAAGCTCGCAAGAAGATCGTCGTCAATAGTTTAGTTTCGTACAGTTGTCCTCGCACGTTTGCTGTCCCCGGGCGTTTCTTATATTCACACTTTTTAGAAGTCGTAAGTGGTTTGTTGTCAAGAGGAGTTGTCGTGTCCACTTTTAGTCTAGTTTCTCCGTGAGCTATTAGTGTATGAACTATATCGGAACGTTCTGGCAGTTCTTTTGCAAGTTGTAAAGCAGATTTACCCGCGTCATTAATGATGTTTGTTTTCGCGCCATAATTTAACAGTATGTTCACAATATCTTTGTCCCCTTTTATCACAGCTAAGTGTAGCGGTGTGTTGTTTGCGTTGGAAGCGAACCTTACGTTTATATCTGCCCCATTTTCAATACATTCTGTGACGTCAAATCGCTTTTTGTTGGTTGGAGAATCCTCCCATAATGCAATAAATAATTTAGCATCTCTTATGAATTTGTATTCGTCACCCATTGCTTAAATTACTTACCGTTTTTATAATTTATGTATTGATCACGGTTCGCCATTCATTAAGACAACTGCAGAAACGTCATGCCTCATCGTGCTGAAAAAAAAAAACAACTATAAGTAGGTATGCAGTGATACCATATTTATTGTAGGTTAGGGCCGATTTCACCGGTTGCTGATAAATGCCATTTGTCACATAAATGTATAAGCCGACCAAATACAAAAGTCACATTCTAATCTGCTCCTAGATTAGAGTGTGCTTTTTCTGTTTGGTCGGCTTATACTTACATTTATGTGACAAATAGCGTTTATCCGCAAGCGGTGAAATCTGCTCGAAATTTAGTTACTATTAATCATTATTAACCGGTAAATAAGATTATACTTACCTACTGCTACTTAGCCTACTTACTAATAAAACAAACCTTAATCGGGAAGTCTAGAACCTAAGGAGTATAAGAATATTTTAAGCACAAAAAAGCGACTAAGCTGTAACGTAAAGCTTATTTTTGTTAAAAAAAAATTAAGGTCCGTCTTAAAACTTCAAAGTAAATGCTACTCGTACATAAATGTGTAATCCTATCTATCTATCTGCTGTAACAAGAGCACCTCATGACACTTCCAAGTTCCCGCCAAAAACTCTGAGTAATTTGTTGTTAATTTATTCTTGTCCATGGATACATCATACAAGTCCTTCAGACGCATACTTGTTTCTTTTTTATCCTCAGTAGTATATCGAAGTAAAGCAGTGGCTACCTTACCAACACTATCAAGGAGTTTTGGCGGCAACAAAAAATAAAACACTATAATAGAACTATATTGGACAATATACCACCATACTTAGGCAATATAACACTATCACCAAAATAATTAATTAAAACAAAAGCACCTTACGACACTTCCAAGTTCCCGCCAAAACTCCCGGAGTAATTTGATGGATGAAGTGTTTCCAGAGATACAGAAATGAGAAATTTTAATAGGTGTGTGGTAAATGTCTGTATCTCCTTTTCCATATTTACTACACAGTTTATTCTAAAGTCTACCCTGGTGGGTGCAATATCATTGTCGGTCAATAATATCACGCATTAATTGCATTCGTGAAAATGGAATGAATAAACTAATTTTACGGAATGATAGAACGAAAGGAGATGTCCGCTTTTTGTATGGGTGCTGGGCCTTAAAATCTAACCAGGCTCAAACTTTAGGGATAGTAAAGGGGCAAAATATGGAACTTGGATCCATAAAAAAAATATTCTTGGCCCCCTCCATTCACAACTAACTTTTTTAAAAATTTCATATTACGTATAGTTTAGCAACATAAAATTACATAAATCTCAAATCCGAGGTCTTTAAAATTAAACAATTTATTGTAAAAGGCTAGTTTTTAGTAGTTCTATCCAAATATATATAAACTGTCTTGGTTAGAATTTTAGGCCCGGTTTTGGACATGTCCTTTGTGCTCGATGTGGCGATAGACTCGCCCCCTATCACATCGTGCCCGACGGAATACGCACGGCGAAAAGTGGGTGCACTAGTTGCGCCTCTGTCTACCCTTTCGGGGATAAAGGGCTTGAGTGTGTATATGTAATTTAAACTGTGATTAACAATACATGGAATAACAATGTACTTACGCACCTACGTACAAATCCATGGTTCTATATTAATTGAGTCATAGTAAATCCTTTATCGTTTTAATGGTATCTCAATAGTTTCTGGAAAATATTTTCCTTATTCAACAGTGGTTGCCTTTACTTATTTCTGTCTATTCTGGAACAATTCAGTTTGTAAGTATATTATGGGACCACGGTCCGCGTCACTTTTTGTTTTTATGGCCGAATAAAAATCATTAGAGCGGTTATCGACTATAAAGTAGGTCCCTAATTAAAAAATAATAACTCACCGGTAAATACAGAAAAACTTCGTATCACTAAACTTACACCCGTATTCACAAACAACACTTAGAGGACGCATAGTGCTCCCGAACGCATAGTGTCGGTTATTTAATCGGTTTCTTTGGCCTTCTTTTTTTTTTTTTTTTTTATGAATGGCAATTAGTGCCGATGTCGACAATTCTGCCAATGTCAAAAGTACAGTGAGAACTCGTGTGTGTTGGTTGGTAGCAAAGAGTTGTAGTCACATATGAGACTACTTGATTCCGTTGGTTTACTCAACAATGTGTGTTGAAACAACAATGAACTAAATGCATTAGATAGCGGCAACGTGGTTACTGGTTAGTACACTGAAACAAATAGACAAACACATATAATATTAGGTAATTGTTAAAAGTGATATGTACTCTAAATTAAAACATTTCAGGTTTTTACAGTCTAATGTCATTGGAGCGTATGAACGTTATTAATGCGCTAAGGAGTTCAGGAGAAGAATGGGTTAAAAGTGAAGGAAGATTAATAGGGACGGGGATATTCAGAGAGGCTATGTGTTTATACAGATCAAATGATAGATTATTTCTAGGGCACTGGAAAAAAATATGCTCCAGAGTACCCTCATCTAAACCACACTCACATAAAGACGAGTCCCTCACCCGAATTTTGTTCAAAAAGACAGGAGATGAGCAGTGACCAATACGGATTCGGCAAATGGTGGATATGGTTGGCTTCGAAACTTTTTTGTATTTAAAGAACCAAGGCTTAGGTGGAATAACTGGTTGTATGGCATTATAGTGCTTGCCTATGCGTTTTGACGAGTTGTTCCATTGAATCTGCCATAAAGACATGAGGTTCATTTGGGCAAGGCTCATGAGATCATAGGAATGGTGTACAAAATGTTTTAAATCAGCTGATTCAGAAGAAATTGCATTTTTCGCCATACTATCAGCACATTCATTACCGCGTATACCTGTGTGGCCTGGAATCCATGCTAACTGTACTATTTTACCCATCTTTGCACAACTATACAGACACTTTTTAATTTGTAGAAGTAAAGAGCTGTGTAATCTACTTTTGTAAGGGTTTTGACTTAATGCATTAAGGGAGCTCAATGAGTCAGTAAATATAATACCCTTTGTGATGTTATGGGTCTCTATGAAAAGACAAGCCTCCAGAATGGCAGTACACTCTCCAGTGAACACTGAAGATTCCTTTGGACACTTAAATTGTAGTATGATCTTAGAATTTTCATAATATACTGCAGCACCTGTATAGTCAGTATATGAAAGTTTGGATGCATCAGTAAAGAATCTGTGGAAATCAGACCAATGCTCTCCAACCAACGCATTAAAAATCTTGTCCGCTGAAACCGATTCTTTAGAGACTCCAATGTTTAAAAATATTGTAGGGCTGAAGCATAAAACTTCAAATTGAACGTCAAAGATTGGAAGTCTATAAAATGTAGTTATTGTACCCTCTAAATTTTTAAAAGAACGGTAAGTCTGAAGAATTAGTGGCACTTCCTTGTGGGTCCAATAACTGGATGAATTGTAAACAGTGTCTAATTTGGCAATTTTTTCAGATAGGGGATGGAGACTCTTGCTGCAGTTTTTACCCCAGAACCGAGTGGCCAGGCATTGTCTTCGTAAGAACAGAGGTGGCTCACTACATTCAACCTGTAGTGCATTCAGAGGAGAGGACCTCATACAACCAGATATAATTCGGAGGCATTTCGCCTGAACCCTGTCCAGTCCCGATAATGCTCCCTTATTGCATGGGATCAATAAAAACACACCATAGTCCATAATACTTCGGACCAAAGCATTATATATTAATTTCATAGTAAAAGGGTGTGCGCCCCACCACACACCTGCTAGCACTTTCAACATAGGGACTATTCGTTCACATTTTTTAACCAGATAATTAACATGTTGTACTCCGGTTAATTTTGCATCTAAATAAACACCTAAAAATTTTACTTTGGAGACAATTGGTATATTGTGACCTTCAATGTCGATTTCCATTGGCGGCAACTGTTTTTTTCTTGAGAATACCACTACAGAGCTTTTCTGGGCTGACAGACTTTGACAATGATTTAAGAGCCAGTGATTCAAGGAATTTAAGGAGAGGCAAAGGGAAGTTCCTGCTTGATGTATTGATATATTGGACACGTACAAAGCCAAATCGTCAGCGTACTGTAAAATTTGGCAGTTGTGGTTCAAGCATGTACCAATATCTGATGTATAAAGGTTGTATAATATCGGGCTAAGTACAGAGCCTTGAGGCAGCCCTTTCCATGATGTTCTTTGCTCAAACTCCTCACCTTGAACTCTCAGGGTTACGGATCTCGACATAAGCATTGAGCATATGCACTGAACCATCCTTGCCGGGTATCTCAGCTGAAGCATTTTCTGCCTGAGAAGGGGAAGGAGGACATTATCATATGCAGAAGATATGTCTAAGAAAGCAGCCACAACTGAGTTATTTTTAGATAGGGCCAATCGAATGTCTGTCACTAACACCCCAATGCTGTCCATTGTGCCAAGTCCCTTCCGAAAGCCAAATTGGGAGATTGGTAGTATGTTTCTGGATTCCGTTATCCACTCCAATCGGTTTTTGATTAGGTGTTCTAAAACTTTTGCCAAGGTTGATGATAAGGCAATTGGCCTGAAACTATCAGGCTCATCTGCATGTTTCCCGGGTTTCAAAATTGGACAAATTATTTGTGTCTTCCAATGCTTCGGTATCAACCCATTGAAGTAACAAATATTAACCAATTCCAGGAAGAATTTTTTGGCATTGGTACCAGAGTGCACCATAAAGGAATATGGTATTCCATCAATACCAGGAGCAGAATCGTGTACATTATTAAGAACCATATCTAGCTCTTCTGTTGTAAACGGAACATCAAAAGGGTCATCTGATCTATCCACTGGACAGATGTATGATTCAGATAACGAAGGAACATAAGGGGGGGCAATTCTATTAAAGAATAGTTCAGCCACCTCACGGGAAATGGGAGAAGAGTTTGATGGAGAGCACCCAGGCCTAAATCTGTTAATAGCTTTCCACACCAAAGAGGGGGGAGTTGAAGGCGACAAGGAACTGCAGAAGTTTACCCAACCGACGCGTTTCTTTCGCCTTAGAATTTTTTGGGATTTTGCATATGCATGTTTGTAGTTTATGAAATTCTGTGTGCTCATATCCAGATTATATATTTTTTCTGCCGCAATTCTTTCCCTGATGGCCATGGTACATTCTCGGTCCCACCATGGTGGTGATGGTATTTTATGTCTGCCACTGTTTTTAATAGGGAAACAGAAGTCTGCGCAAGAAGTTAAGGCTTCCACAAATTGCTCACAACAGGCGTTCACATAGGAGTGATCAATATTAACTAAATTTGGGTTAATAACTTTAGGTAGGGATATAATTTTATTTTCCAGTAAGCAAGTGAATTTTGACCAATCTGCTTTTGTTAAATTATATTTTAGAAGAGGCGGGAGAGATTTTTCCAGATAGGTTCGTTGGAGAAAAGTAATAATAATAGGATAATGGTCACTCCCATGTGTCAGGTCTGTACACTGCCAGCAAATAGATGCTGCAATGTCGGGCGAACAAAAAGAAAGATCAATGCAGCTTTTTTGTTGACCTGGTAGGACTCTGCGGGTAGAGCAACCAGTGTTTAAAACACAAAGATTGAGGTCATCCAAAATGTCTACCAGTCCTGTCCCAAAAGGATCACAATGATCAGAGCCCCATCTGTAATGGTGACAGTTAAAATCACCCATAACTAGAAGCGGTCTGTTTGAATTTCGTAATGTATCCCTTATAACAGGAAGATAGGTTTGATCAGGGTGGGCGATATAAATGGAGATTACATTTATACCCTCCACTCTGCCAGCAACAATGTTCATGTCATCTCCGATCCAGGGATTCAAGGGGGACGTAACAAAAGGGACGCGATTATTAATTAGTAATGCAGAACCTCCATAGCCATCAGGCCTGTCACATCTAAAAATGTTGTAGTGTGGTATACGGAAGCTGAGTCTTGGGAGTAACCAAGTCTCAGCCAAGGCGCAAGTCAAAGGTTTGTATTTATTCAAAAGGAAGGTGAGTTCGTGCTTCTTATGAGACACGCTCCTCACATTCCATTGAAGGAATATTATTGGGGTAGCCATTTTTAAAATTAATTAGTGTGGTTAATAATTGTTGAGCAACGTTGGACGGTTGTTGTGATGTTGGGGACGTTGGGTTTTGGGATAAATTTAGAGTTAGAATAGAAGTTAAAAGTTCAATAATTAGGTCAATAGTATTAGTAGTCTCGAAGTGGGGTGTATTAATAGCACAGCCATTATGCTGTGAAGATAGAGGAGTGTTAGTAATGGAACGATGTGCAACTTTGTTATAAGATGGGGATAGTGGAACATGAGCCTTAGGTTGTCGAAAAACTGTCTTGCGGTAGGAGTGAGAAGTTTGGGGAGATTTAACTGTATCTGCATAACTGCGTGAAACTGCTGGGAATGTTTTGTTTGCTTCGGCATAAGAGATTGTTTTCTCTGCCATGGCAGTTTTGATGGCTCTCTGCCTGCTATACTCCGGGCATGCCTTGCTGTTCGCAAAGTGTTGTCCGGAACACAGCACACAAAAAGCCTCATTTTCTGACATGTTGCAGCCATTCCCAGGATGGTCCTGGCCACATTTACTGCAACGGGGCTTAGATCTGCAGACAGTCTCAACATGACCAAATCTGCAACATTTCCTACATTGTATTGTAGGGTAAATGTATTGTTCTACTGGTAGAGAAGTGTAGCAGCAAAACACACGTTTGGGCAATACCTGACCATCAAAAGTGAGAACACATGTCTCTGTGGGTTTCCACTCAGAGATACCATCAATGGTAGTCTTCCTGTTGATACGTCTGATCTTAATAATGTGTCCACAACCTGGTGGAACAGTTATGTATTGTTTGGCCAACTCTTCCGACATATCAGCAGGGACTCCAGAGATGACGCCCATTCTAGTCACATTAAATGTAGGGATAGAGGCAGTAAACTTATGTTTTGCTAGAAGATTATTAGCCAGGAAAGCATTTGCGTCTTGATGTGTGGCAAACTCAACGGAAACCCGATTTCTTCCTACTCTCTTCACTCCATCTTTTATGACATTGTGGATATTATTATTAAAAAGGAATATCCCAAAAGTTACAGGATGCAGTGTGGTACCAGAATTTGGTTGTGATTCCATTTTTGAAATGTGTATTATAAAAGGACCCCTATCTTCTACGTTGTATTTAGTTCGGCCAATTTGACTTTTTGGTTGCTTAGATGGACGGATATCTGTTGGTCTAGAGTCTTCTGCTGGTCGTTTGTTAGCAGTGCTTATTTGTGAGACAGACATATCTGCTTCTAATATGCTACAAGCAACTTCTGCAAATTGTGTAAGGGGATTTGAGTTGTCATGGGAAGCGGGAATAGAAGAGGTTGAAGGTAACGGTGTATGGGAGTCGGGAGGATCAGGGGGGTCGGGAGGTTTATTTTTATTCATATTGTTAATATGTTAATACCTACTTGTGAATAAATAAATAAAAAATCAAAAATATACAAACACAGCAATTATTACCGAATAAATAATATGTATAATTAAGAAAAACAGCACAAAAGACAATCACAATACGTCACAGTATCTAATACACAAAGAAAAATAATTAATAATAAAGAATAATCTAGACACACGTGCTGCTCAAAGACACCGTGGCGAGAATCCTCTTTGGCCTTCTTCAGCTTTGTTTATCTGACAGCCAACTGAAGTAAAGTTGTATCTCAATATTAGCCAATCATAGCGCCCCTTGGCCTACGCAGTGCGTAGGCTGTCATGCCCAAACACTCAACCCGAGGATGCATAGTATTCTCGAACGCACAGGGTCCGTCAAACTTATTCATGTACAACACTTAAGGGATGAATGACAGGATGCATTTAGGAAAATGCACAGAAGGGAAGCCCAAACACTTAACCCGAGGACGCATAGTACTCTCGAACGCACAGGGTCCGTCAAACTTATTCATATACAACACTTAAGGGACGAATGACAGTATGCATTTAGGAAAATGAACGCACAGCAAAAGGAGATCGCGAGCTATTTTACGCAACGCATAGTGTGACAAATCAACACAAACGTCAATCTAGTACCGGGTTTTACAGACCACGTAAGTTAGGTTTGTAAATTCGTGTGATTTTCTTGATTTGATTCGTTAACTTGCGATGGACTGCAGTAGCGAAAAAGAATTTGATGATTATATCCTTGAAAGAGACCTACAGAGAACGATAAACACTAAAAGAGTGATCGAGATTTTCAAATCTCACAGTATCACAACCAGGCAATATTTCCAAAGAAAATTACAATAAAGCTAACATAAAAACTAAAAACACAGTAGAGCGTACAATACAAGTCGAAGCGGATTTGATCCTTGTTTGACCAAAAAGTTGGCTACGAGTCCCATAACAACGTGCCATGTGATTGTAGCAACTTCGGTTTTATACAATACTAGTATTGCTCGCGGCTTCACCCGCATGAATAAGTTGTTCCGGGATAAAAATATTTTCCCGGGATAAAAATTTGCCTATAGCACTCAGGAGTAATGTAGCTTCCTATTAGTGAAAGATAGTTTAGATTAGTACATCCAATGGCATTATTATCGAAGATATAAATGATAATAATATAAATTATCAAATACCTACATACCGAGGCGCTCCGATACAGGAGATTATTTATAACACAGCATTTTTAGTTAATTTGGTCGGATAAAATAAAACAAATAGGTATATTTAAATTTTCAAGATGTATTTTTTATCGTTCTATTTCCATTTTTTTTTAAATTGTAAAGCATGGAGCTGTTTTTATAATCTAATATTTATTCTATACGCATCATACTCATTGACTCTTGAGAGAGCTCCTTCTTTCTATAAGTTTTATATTTTCCCAACATCTTTTCAACTGTACATTGTCCCTGGGTGTAACATACGACTGTGCATTATAAGCTATTGTCAGTTTATCCCAAGCCTTTTTCTTTGGCTCTATATTTTGAGCATGCGTACGGTATCTTCATAATAGGCAGTTCTCGCATCAAAGCCACGATTAATTCCCTCTCTGAAGAAGTAAAATATGGTAACTTCTTTGAACTAAAAGAAATCAACTTCTGTTATTCGTCTCATCATTTTATATTATTGTAATATATATAACCAGGAAACAAACTGGAAAACATCATACTTACCACATTTTAGGAGATTTTTACTCAATAAAGGCGCGAAACTTGTGTCCATGATGCAAATACGAACATAATATTATTTTAACTAAAAAATTTACAAGTTGTCTCCTTCTTTCGTGTTGTGGCTTCTACCAAGAATTTATCGGTGATGTCGCATGTATGTAATGTATTTTTACTATTTGAAATCCGTGTCATTTTTAATACCTATTGATAATTTCCGATAATTTCCATGAAAATTGAAATTTCAAAGTCAATGTTTGATGTTTTCTGTCAATCTACTCGAGGAAGTTTCATTACAATGTAAACCAATCACAAAGCCCCATTCAATGCTATGGGAACGCACAGCAAAGAGTCCCTTGAGTATCGTTTATGAAATGAATGGCAGAGACAAATAAACTAGAATGAATGGCTTGCCAGTGTTACTTCTATACTTATGCAAGTAATGTTAACCAGAGACAAATAAACTAGAGAGACGGTTAACTTCATACATATTTTTTAACACGATAAGGAAACCCTCACATGCATGCATTTTATGTCTATAGTCTGTTATACAATTAATTCATGAATAGTTGGGTCTCTCTTTCTTTCCCGCGTCAATTGCCTTATGTGCTGTTTTTTCTCTTTCGCACGAAGGTTATGTTTAAAAATAAATATGGCCGTAACACTAGAGATGTAACCGTATTAAAAATCGACTCTGCGGAAAATAGTAAACTTTAAATAATTAGGGATGTCCTTAAGGCCAGGTTCATACTATCACCTAAAATTAAATTTTCTCTATAATGAGTATATGGCTTAATCGTGGTTCCGACACATGTAATATTGACTCAAATAAAACAAAATATTTTTCTTGAATTATAAATATTTATTTTTATTATACTATTTATGTAAATTTTGTTTTCACGCCCAATTTATAATTATTTCCGAACCTACCAATAACCCGCGAAATTCAATTATTATAATTGCAGCTTTATAATAGGCATCTTGAAAAATTGCATTTTCTGTACGATAAAATATACCTGAACAAAGCTACAAAAATACGTAAAAAAAATAGATAATTTTATTATTACTATTACAATTAAATCACTACATACATTTAAAATTGCGAATAAAATTTATATATAAAAATATAAAAGCCAGCTCGGGCTGGCCAATAACAATGCTTTTATTTAAATAGGCCCTAACCTAGCTAACCCACCAGCCTTTCCCTAGCTACCTAAGTGATGACTACCCGAAGAAGAAAGGCAGAAAGAAACTCCGGGCTTATTTTTTTGTCATCAATTACTGTTCTTTTTTTTAAGCATATTGTGTACATAGTAGTCAGATAGCTTACATAAGCTGGTGCACGCACAGCACCGATAAAATCGGATGAATTCAAGGATTGCAGGATCAATACAGGGATTAAAAACCTGGACATGCATAAGCAAATACCAAAAAAGAGGAAATGAATAAATAAATGGTGTACAGCGTGCAGTCGCCTACATTTACAAACGTTATTTTAATTTTCATCTTTACAATTCGGTATTATAAAGGCAAAATGCAATGAAATGATCTTTTACTAGTCTTCCGCTAAATGATATTATGTCATATAAATCAAGACCAACATACAAAACCCAACACTGGATTGTGAATATTTTGCAATACCCGATTAATTACATGCGATGTGACATGATTCAATGAATGATTTAAAAGCGGAGCTATCAAAGAGGTGCAATTTTATTTTTCCCGAACTTATCGACACTATGCAACACTGCGGCGTGTTTGATGTTTTATTCAATTGTATTGTACGGTATTAGAAATAATTTAAATCTAAAATCTATTCCCAAGAGCGTAATAACAAATTTTACATCTGTACTGGCGCCAAATAGGGAGCACAAAAACGGGAGCCCCCATTAAAGTTAAATATGCATTTACAAATTAACTAGTGCTTCACAAAAAGCATTCCATGCATAATGTTATATTTTGCAATATCATGTTAATGGCACACTTGCAAGTAAAAATGCTACAAAAAATTGTTGCGATCCACTATAATGAAAATATAATATTAAACAAAAAGGTAAAATTAAGAATTTCTGCACATTGTAAATCAATAAAAATATGAACAATTGTGGAAACACACAAAAAATACTACTTTTGTAGAAAGGTGATTATTCGACAATAATATAGATTCTAGTAGGCTAATTTTGATAATTACTTATTTATTTAACGGCATGCAAACTTATAGGTAACAAATAATATTTATAGTCCTACACACACACACTCACGCCTTTTATCCCAGAAGGCGTAGGCAGAGGCGCAACTAGCACACCCAATTTTCGCCGTGCGTATTCTGTCCTATGATGTGATAGGTGGCGAGCCTATCGTCATATTGGGCACAAATTCTAAACTCCGAGCTGATACTGATTAACAAAACCCAATATCACTTCCCTCAACCCAGGGATCCGACACCTCATCATTGTCGTCGAGCCTTAATACACTAGTGCTTAAATAACATTGCAATGTTACTATTATTTTTAATAAATAATCTTATTTTTCCAGTAAGTAGTCTTAATATTATGTCTTACTCATCTAATAGTAATTACAAGTAACAATTTTATAGTTATTGTCTACCTCTTTTTTATCTATAATAATATAATGTTATCTATACATATAATAAATCAGTAGTACCGGTGTCTGTACATTTAAAGAAATGTGATATAAAGAATGGGGGCGACTAAAGAAGAGTAATGAAAACAAATCAGCGATTTTTATAATTCTTTTCTGTCCGTCTGTTTTTGTTTGTTTGTTACAGGACATCTCCGAAACTACTGAACGGATTTCTATAAAATTTGGCATACGGGTAGATCATATCCTGGATTAACACATAGGCTACTTTTATCCCGGAAAAACTTTGTCGAACGGGCGGAGCCGCGAGCAAAAGCTAGTAATATAATACAGTAATAGTAAAAGGTAAGATTCTAATTTTAACATCTTTTTCTATACAATAACGTTTAAGGTAATGTTAATTACTTTTTAGTTGAAAAAGTCATCTAATACGTAAAATGAATTAGGGTGTAGGAGCATAATAATGCATATAGGATTTAAAAAAATGAATGCTCAACACTCAGCAAAAGGTTAATTAATAATTTTAAAGACTACCACAATGACTTTATACAATACAAGTGGTCACACTTAGCCTACTATACAGTATGCACATAAACTAATTTAAACACACAAAAAAACATAACATGCTTAATTATACTTAAATATACATTTACAAATTATTCCCTCACGAAAAGCATTCCATGCATAATGTTATATTTCGCAATATCATATAATGGCACATTTGCAAGTAAAAATGCTATAAAAATTAAAAAAAAATGTTGGATACACTATAATGAATATATAATTCTAATAAAAAGGTAAATTTACTGTTTATAAATGAATAGAAATATAAACAATTTCAGATACACTCAAATATACAACTTTATACATACAATTATCTGGTAGGTGCATTTTAAGGTGTAAGAGCATAACTATGCACATAGGATTTAAAAAAAAACAAATCCTTAACAGTCAGCAAAATAATAATAAATTTGAAGACTACCACTATGACTTTACACAATACAAGGAGCCACCCTTAACCTACTATACTATACACTATAGACATTAACTAATTTAAAACCATAAAAATGTGGCTAATACACTTTCAAGAAAGAACAATTTAATTTGCAATAATTGTAATAATCGTAGACAAAATACTATGAAGAAAAAACATACTACAATTAAGTGTGATTAGGTACTACGCCTTCTTACTGATCTATAACTCAATCCTTTTGTGACTTTTTCACGGATTAGAGTTTCCATTTCTACATCTTTAGGCCTAGAATCAACATTATTCATTCTATTATTAAAATTAATACACCATTGCTTAACTTGCATTCTAATCATGTATACCCAAAAAGCTTTAATAAGAGCTGTTTTATGTGAATTACAATTGTACCACGCAGTGTCAATTTTTTTTTTAAAGTACCTATTAAATCAGAATAAACATAAACACTGCAAATAGATGGCATCATTTTGTCAATAATATAAATACTCTGCCAGACTATTTGACTAAAATTATCAGAAGGATAATATAACCTGTCTATATTAGAGCTATACTCTCTTAAATGAATTAGTTCGTGAAATGACTCTCTCTGAGTTAATAGTGCTTTTGTACAATTATCACAATCTTTGCAGTTCAAATTGGACATCAAAAAACGACAAACTGCACCAGCAATATATGGTACAGCCTTATGTTGGAATATATTCTCGTTAGGTATAGTATTTGCTATAAAGTTAGATTCATCACAATGAATATTTTCAGTGTATGAACCATATTTTTGGTGGCTGACTAAATGTTTTAATGTACCCAACATTTTGTCATCATCATTAGAACAATTAGTATATAAAGATTTACCAGTAGTAATGTTGTTAATTAGCAAGGTTTTAAAAGCCGATACAAAGTGAGTACAATTAGGATTTGTACTGAAATTACCATGTGCCCTTATTTGACCGAAAAAGTTTTCTATTGGATCTTGATTAAGACGTCTAAGACTTAAAAATTTTACACCATCAATTCTCAGTAGATCTGACCATAAATGTCTTATTGTTTTAATATTATGCAAAAAATGCTTTAGTGATAAAGGCTTCCCTTCCCTTTCATTGGAAGCGTCAAAACGCATTGAAGATAGCTTTTTCACAGCATCATTCCAGAATGCAATGTGATCAGAATTACATGAAAGAGCATGTTTTAACTTATTCCCATAATGGCCAAAACCATTTAAACTATCAAACAAATTATTTATGAATAGAACCATTTCTGCTGTGAATAAACCATTTTCAATGTCTGCATTTAAACTTATGTAATCATGATCCTGGAGAAATAGCAGAGACTTCATGTGGATTTCTAGTGATGAAGCCACTTGCCTGCTAAAAACTTGGGCTGCAAATTTGACCTGAAATGTTTATAATATACATATTAGTTCATAAATAAATAGACAATTTTAATTAATGGTATGATTATTTTATCTGTCATGATATTTTATTAAATGGCATAAAGAAATCTATATAAAACACACAGCACTTTCACAAGAATATGGTAATTAAACATATACTGAGTGTACTATTATTTACAAGCGGCGCTAGCCTAGTTGAGAGTGGAACGGACTGTCTAGACGAATGTCCGCAGGCTCAAAACCTAAGGGCACGCACCTCTGACTTTTCTAAAAAACTATGTGTGTATTCTTTGTGAATTATCGCTCGCTTTAACGGTGAAGGAAAACATCGCGAGGAAACCTGCATATCTGAGAAGTTCTCTATAGGAATTTCGAAGGTATGTGAAGTCTGCCAACCCGCACTAGGCCAGCGTGGTGGACTAAGGCCTAAACCCTCTCAGTTGTAGAGGAGGCCCGTGCTCAGCAGCGGACAGTATATAATACAGGGCTGGTATGGTATATGCTGAGTTTAGTAAATCGTATTATTTTCTATTCCATATAAAGTAATTTACAAAATCAAATACAGGAAACTACCCTATTCTCTTTGCATTGGATTCAAGAAGATGTCTTTTATAACTAACAAAAAAGCAAAAAATAAAAAAAAACAGAACCTTTTAACAAAAGAAAAACTGACTCCAAAAGCCACCACAATCCAAAAAAACAATAATGTACAGACATTGGCCTGTTACAATTTTATTATGTACTAGCATTGCGCGCGGCTCCGCCCGCATGGAAAAGTTTTCCGGGATAAAAAGTAGCCTATAGCACTCAGGAGTAATGTAGCTTCCTATTAGTGAAAGAATTTTCAAAATCGGTTCAGCAGTTCCTGAGATAAGCGCGTTCAAACAAACAAACAAACTGTTCAGCTTTATATATTAGTATAACGCATACTCACGCCTTTCATCCCCGAAGGGGTAGGCAGAGGCGCAACTAAGGCACCCACTTTTCGCCTCGTGTATTCCGTCCCATGATGTGATAGGGGGCGAGCCTATCGCCATATCGGGCACAAATTCCAGACTCCGGGCTGATATACTGAATAGAAAAATCCATAATACTTTGCCCGACCCGGGGATCGAACCCAAGACCTCAGCATTGCAGCCGTACCGTAATACAACAACGCCACTGAGGCAGTCGCACCGATATATTAGTATAGATAATACATATATGTAGAGATTAATGAAATCTGTTTCAACGTAGAATCCAACATGTTCCTATTGCACACCTTCTGTCAATCAGTCAAGACTTATAAACAGAACTGTAATAGAATAATGTATATTTAATTACCTTCATTTTGTCATATGAAGTTGGATTTATGTGTTTCTCAGTAAGTTTGGTGCTTCTTGCTCTGCCACCAAAACCATCCACTTTATAAAGGGTCTCAATATATTCCCACTTTGCCCTTTGGTTGCCAATGAGAAGATGTTTTTTCTGAAAATTATTTCGAAAACATTTCAATAAATGAGGTACGTCATAGATATGGTATAATTGGTTGGGGCCTATTTTATAACAGTTATCATTTGTACATTTGTTACTACGTAAGAGTTCAGCATTAGAATCTGATATTAATGACTTAATAGCAGCAACATTGGCAGAACCTTGATCACTGATTGTAGCTCTTACTACAAATCCTGATTTAAAAACTGCAAATACTATTTCTTTGATAATATTCTTTAGAACAAATGTTTTAACCCCATCTCGAGCAAAATAAAATGCAATTGGAATTTTCCAAGGAGAAAACAAACCCCGTAACATGAAAACTAAAGCTTTATCAGCCACATTGCTAGTACGTTTACCAGAACCTATATCTTCAAAACCTTCAATTACCCCAGTAAAGAAATTAAAATTTAAATGTTTTTTAATGGACATCTCATCAAACATTAATGTGCATTGCCTGTCTATTTCGGGTTTATCCAAGGCAGCGTCTGCCAAATGTTTAAATATAAAGTCATTAATACCAGGCCTCAAAGGAATATTGCTGAGGAGAGAATTTATTCGAGATTTACATGGTAATGCTAAATGTTTTCGTAAAAATCCATAGCACTTAGGGCTTAACTTATATAATGACAAAGCAAAGACTTTTTCTGCATCTGTATAACGGCGACCTTTTAATGAATTACCAGACAAACGTAATTGTGAATCTACTAATAACTTCCCATATGTACTTAAAATGTTATATTTTTTCAAAAACATCTTTGTTTTTGGTGCATGAAGGTCAAATCTAGTCTTTAATTTTTTATACCTTGATTGCAAGAGACGTAATTTATTTTTTAAAATGTTAATTGAAGTGCGTAAAATTTGTTTACGAGGGGTAGCTTCACCAGGATTTAATCTAATACGATTAACTAATCTACGTTTTACTCGGCTGTGAGTTTTTAGTTTTTGTTCATTACATACAGCAGTGGTGGTTGATGTGGATGGGGTTATACATATTGGAAGATGTTCCGTATTGTGAGGTATAATAGGAGTGAGTTGAGATGGAGTACTACTATTTGCTTCATTCAATGAGGCATGAATTGATTTTTCATTACACACAGCAGTGGTGGTTGATGTGGATGGGGTTATACATATTGGAAAATATTCCGTACTCTGAGGTAAATTAGCGGTGAGTTGAGGGGGAGTACTACTATTTGCTTCATTCAATGAAGCATGAATTGATTTTACCGCGCTAGATAGCTCAGAATCTATTTGTACACTAGTACAATTTTGTTCTATAGTAGGTCGAGTAACTTCAGAAGGATAAACGACTTTAAAAATAAAGGGTTCAGTAACGCTACTAGTGGGTGAAATTTCTAATATCAAACCTGGGTTTATTTGTTTATCAGAAGGTTCTAAGTTTAATAAGGGAATCGCATTGGGTGTTAATTTTAGATTCTGGTTAATATGTTCGGCAAGAAAATGCTTATGACAAAAACGGATCCCTTCACGTTTAGTGGGAGGATACTTTTGTAAAAAGGGACATAACCTCAACCACACTTCCCACCTTGTTTTATTTGTGAAAGGCACACAAAAATATTTAAAACACCGGCCTCGAGTACTGCACCCGGGAACACAGCACTTATAACCCATTATATTATCAAAATAAATCGAACTATACGAAGAAAACAATTACACGTTTGAACTGGTAAACACTAAGATTGCTTTTATAAAGTACTGTTTACAAAAACATTCGCACACAATAAACGAGATTAATAAGATAACGAATAAATGAAAACCGCCTTTAAATCGAAATTGCGAATTGCAACACAAATTTGCACGCCACGGACAGCGACTCAGAGCAGCGGTTAACCACAATATAAAATGGCGGTGTACGCATTGTTTCAAAACTATCTGACGTTTATTTCTTATCGAATGACAGCTTTTACTATAACACACACACTAATAAAGGTCAGAGTGTAGAAAGAGATGCACGAGTTTACTATTTATAAAATGTATGGAAAAATTGTGAAAAGTGCGATAGTTGCGTAACGCTATTGTGTTACTTTTTTTCGCTGAGTTAAACGGGCCTGATGTTAACATAAAAATAAAATATCATTAGGGATACCATCCCACTAATATTATAAACGCGAAAGGTTTTTAAGTATGAATGTTTGTTACTTTTTCACGTAAAAACTACTGAACGGATTTCGATGAAATTTGGCACACGAGTAGATTATCTCGTCGATTAATACATAGACTACTTTTTATCCCGGGAAAATATAAAGCGGGACTTTTATCCCGGAAAAACTGCGGGCAAAAGCTAGTTTGTAATAAAATAAAAGTAAAAAAACAAGCTTTTATTTAAATAAACGCGTTAAAAAGAATAATTGATTAAAAGTACTTCTTTTATAATGCGTTGAAAAGAATAAAATAAACTTTTTCTTAGCAAATAGTCTGTGCAAAGAGCATTATAAAGTCTGTGACACAACTCACAGTCTGTCATATTTTGTTTTGTCCACAGACTAAGTAATACTACGTAGTTTTGTCCATTTGTGGATGTCGTTGTTGTGCTCTGTGCCTGTGATTCCCTGCGAAATTGTGATTCTATCAGGATTCTATTTCCAAATTACGTAGCGCATCTACGAAGCAATCTAATATAAATAAAATTCTCGTGTCGCGGTGTTTGTTGCCAAACTCCTTCGAAACGGATAACCGATTTTCATGAAGTTTTGTGTACATATCGGGTAGGTCTGAGAATCTGTCAACATCTATTTTTCATACCCCTAAATGTTAAGGGTGGTCCACCCCTTAATTTATTTTTTATTTTTTAGTCAATTTTTTTTTGCTTTTATTTTTTTATGAAACAGCATTCAAAAATACATACAACCAAAGAGAATTATAATACTACTGAAACATACAACCCTAAATTTTTACCTTTCTACGATCGACCACTATTTTTTTAATAACTTTTAACCCCGCCCCCGGTCGGTAACTGATGGCAAAATAACGTTTGCGCCTTGCGGGGTCAGCTGGTAAATTTTATAATATTTGATTGTTTTGGTTTCGTCGAAATTGGAAAATGGAAATGATTAATTTTCAATCGTCGTGACTCGTAGTGAATGAAAATATTATTATCTGTAAGTATTATTTCTTGATCCAGTTCCTAAATATATTTGTTATCAAATTGCTATAGCTGTAGAACCATTGAAATCAAAGAATGTACTCTCTAACTAGGTTGAAATGGTGAAAACTGTAAGTGAGGATGTAATGAAAGATTGTTTTATTTAAGTAAAGTATATCTAGAGTATTCATATTAGAATAACAATGAAAGAAGTAATACTTAAACAAAATTTGGCTCGCAGAATTATGATGCTCATGTAGAAATTTCTTTGAAAATAAAGTATGCAATTGTGGGTACCTGTAATATAGTAGGTACTAGATAACTATCCTTGATTTGTAAGGCGTTAGATGTCAAGAACTCAATGATAATAATAATAAGAAACTTGTTCATGTTCAGTATGCTTGGAGTCATTAAGCACAAAAGGCAGATTTTTTGCGAGTTTCCCATTGGATTAGGGAATGTAAATATAACTTGTAGACAATTCTACACTTTACATACTAAATTCACATTTACCATGTTATATTTATTATATATTACCTATGCTATCCATAAATTTATTTTGGCTCATTAGTCTAGTGGTAGTGCGCTACAAACTGTGAGGTTTGGGTACCATTCCCAGCCTGAGCAAATTTTTTTTTACTTGTATTCGTTAAAACATATCACAGTTGCTTAGAATTGGAATTTTAGAACTGAATAACCCAGAGTGTAATGACTTCAGGCAGACTGCCGGTCATAAAAATAAGCCAAATAATTTCTGCAACATGTTAATACAAAGTGTTTTGTTCCATGCCCACATGAAAGCCAGATAAAGCAGATGAAACAAGTGTATAATATGGTGTACCTGTTATTTCTGTCATATCAATCAGAACAGTGAACACTATAGCCAGCAAATTAATATTAGAGATATTAATAAAACTTTTTAGATGCCGTGAATGCAGCAGACTCATTGGTAGAGAAGATTTAACTCATATACCTAACTATAACATGCTACGTATGTGAAGAACACTTTTAAGAAAAAGACTTTTATGAAAAAGGCAGTCATCTAAAAAGGACAACTGTTCCCAAATTAAAATTGGGCTTACCTAGCCTTACCAAGGAACGACTTAAAGATTTTCCTTGTGGTGCTACAAAGGGAGTGAAGGAATTGCTCGAATCACCTTCTAAACCAAAAAGTATCGAAGGTGATACCATGGGTAGCAGTACGCCACAACCGAAAGGAAGTGGAGGAAACTGCCCGGAACTAGCAACGCCACAACCTGACGGAAGTGGCGAAGCTGGCTTCAGCAATGTCCTCGCTAAAGCGCAGAAGAGACGCCTGAAAAGACGGAAGACGAAGGTCTTGGCTGCGTCAGCCCAGAAGTCGAATCCTGAACAGGAAACGACTATGGAAAGACGGGCTGAGACTAAGAGACAAAACACAGACCCTGACGAGCGGACGCAGCAACGCCCTTCAAAGCGCCCCTACCTGGGATCGACGGAGGGGCCGCGGAGTTCCGCCAAGGAACAAAGCGACCTTGCCCTGATGATCCACAGGATGGATGGCGCCCAGATGGACGAGGCATGCGCCGCTGCCGTCAGGAAAAAGATATCCGCATTCGTGGGCGTCGGAGTGCAAAACAGAATCGGTGGAAGGAAGATGTCCTTCGCCACGTCGGGGTTGGTGTCAGAAGGATTCTTCCTGGTGACACCGATGACGATCGAGGCGAGGGACTGGCTCCTGGAACATGATTTTGGGTGTCACGACAACGTCCCACTCGGAATCAGGAAATTAGTCAGGACTAGAGCCTCAATTTGGTTGCCCGGGAAAAGAGAGGAACATCCTGACAACCCAATGGAATACATAAGAGCTCAAAACGATCACAGAGAAGACCTGAAGGTGGACAGCTGGACTCTCATCACCAGGGACTCTCTCCCCGCAGGAGAGAGACTGACGGTGGGAGTCCCGCAGTACGTCTTCAATGAGCACAGGGACCATGCGTGGATCAATTTCGAAGCCACGCAGGTCCAAGTAAGACTCATAAGGCTCTCTCACACAAAGACACAAGACACCAGGCGTACGGTGGAGGAATGCGCCATCCAGAACGCGCCAGGCAAACCCGCCCAGAGGGTGCCGGCTGCGAGGAGCGTGCAGACTGCCACCGGAGCCAAGAACACACCGGCAACCGAACGGCCCCAATCGGACGCCCCGACAGGATCCAAGGCAAACGATTGCATGGGTCTCGAAGGGCGAAAGAGCCGGGAACAGTGAGATTACCGCAGGCACAGCACACAACACATCTACACACACAACACTATGAACACACAAACAAATACACAAACACACAAAACAGAAATACACAATCACTAAGGATAATACAGCTAAATATGCGCCACTGCAAAGAAGCTACGGCTGAACTTTGCGAATATGTGGTGGCAAAGAACATAGACCTGCCCCTTCTGCAAGAGCCATACGTGCACAGCAAACGTGTGGCGGGGCTGGGATGCCTGGGAGGAGACCTGATATACCATCACGGTGAGGAGAATTCCAGAGCATGCATCTTCGCCAGCAGAAGAGTCAGATCTCTAGGTATTATAACATGCGAATGTTTCAGAGATTTAGTGGTGGTACAACTTGTGCTACCTATGAAGGACAATGTAAAGAAAAGGTTTGTGCTGATGTCAGCGTATATACCAAGCGAATCAGATTTCGAGCCGCGCCTACCACGGAACTCGAGGAGGCAACAAGTAAGTACACAACCGGGTTCATCCCCTTCATAATATGCTGTGATGTAAACTCCCACCACGAGGTGTGGGGCAGCAAAGACTGTAATGTGAAGGGGGAGCTCCTGCTAGAATAAATCGTTAGCTATAATCTAGAAATTCTAAATATAGGCAACACACCGACCTTCGTGACTCGAGCCATACAGAAGGTTCTGGACATCACTCTGGTCTCAAAAGAGATAAGCACATACGTAAAATACTGGAAGGTTGACACAAATTACTCCTTTTCGGATCGTCGCAGAACCACCTTCCAGATAGAAAGTAACATAGAAAAATACAAGGTACGAAATGCCCGGAAAACGGACTAGGTGCTATTTGACAGTCACATTGGAGAGTACACGCAAATGCCGTTTGAGGGCAAAATTATTTCTACCGCCAAGCAGCAGTGAGACCAGCACTCTTTTTCTTGCAGAGTGCCCAATGTACTCTCTGCCAAGATGGGACATACTGGGAACAGACAGACTGGAAGTAGCACAACTACAGGAGGTAAAGCTAGGAGATATTTATTTATTTATTTGGTAAGCACACTAGCAGCTCTATACAGCTGATGCGTGTGTATCATACTGATTAATATTCTTATCCAGTCTATTTTTGAAGGCATTCAGCGAAGGTGCCATAACAACAGTTTCAGGAAGTTTGTTCCAGTCGGTAACAACACGATTTGTCAAAAAATGCTTCATTGGATTTCCTTTAGAAGACACTCCAGATAGCTTTAGGGGATGTCCTCGTAGATGGGTATTCTCATTACGTCGGAAAATATCATCCAAACCAGGAACGTCATAATAACCAGAGATAATTTTGTATGTCTCAATCAAGTTGCCTCTCTTCCTCCGATTTTCAAGCGTTGTGAGACCTAGAAATCTTAGGCGTTCATTGTAGGATTTATTGCGCAGATTAGCAACCAATTTCGTAGCTCTCCGTTGGACATTTTCCAAATGATTAGGTTTAGTTTAGCTTGTGGGTCCTTCAACGCACAAGCTAAGCACAGCTCCCCTGTTGGCTCCTGCCGCAATGATCAATCAAGGTCAAAGTGGCGGGACCCTCAGTGGAGGGCAGTGCGGGCAGAGATCGGCAACCTGAAAGGTACACACCCGGAAGGGAGCCATGATGCCTCTAAGGTCTAACTGAGCCGCAGTCGCGGAGGTTTCTAATCCGAGTTGTAAAGTTTACGTAGTGAGCTGTTATTTTCAATACTCTGATCCGGTAGGACCACATATTCACCATCTCCGCCACGTTTTACGTTCGCTTGCAGGTTGTAAAGTTATTATAGTCGCTGACGTTAACGCGTCATCTACCCTCTTGTATGGCAAATATCGTTACACTGATACCGATCGACGTTGCGCTGTCGAAAATTTCATCGCAGAGATGAATCTCATTATTCATAACACCCCCGATGCACCACCAACTTACTGCAGCCCTACGGGCGAGTCTTCTATTGACGTCACACTTTCTAGTGGAGACGTCCGACTTGATAGGTGGCGCGTCCTGCCGGATGCGTAGTGTAGTGACCATCGCCTGATAGTGTACGAGTTCGTGTCTAGATTGATGCAGTGTCCAGTCTATAATAACTTCAATTATAGATATAAGACGAAGGGAGCCAACTGGGACTTTTTTGGCTTATTATTTGCTCAACATGCCAAGGACTTTACTCGCAATGATCTTTCACCTGAAACGTGTGCCGAAATGATGCCGGACACGCTTACATACTGCGCGGATATCGTTATGGGTTGGACTTCCATCACTAACACTCGTAGGTGTGATTGGTGGACCGACCGCCTGGTCGATCTGGGTCGCACTTTCCGCAGGTCACGTAGGCGGTCCGCCCTGTGGTTTGGGGGCGTTTGGAGAATTCCACCACGGTATCCCCTGCCTGTCGTAGGAGGCGACTAATAGAGGCTAGGGGGGGGGGGGGTCGGGGCGGTCGGCACGGGTGCTGTCCGCCGCAAGATAATATGTGTAAAATTGTTGAAAGGTTGGAAAAGGAGGGCCCGTGGTCTCCCTTATACCACGAGTTCAAGGCAAATAGGTCAATTAATATGGCCTATATACAAAACATTAGAATTAATAACACCTATACTACTGGTATTGAGGAGACAACGGAAGCTCTATTACACTCGCTAATACCCGGTGACACAGTAGAACTCAATACCGCGTACCATAAGCAAATACGAATGTGGGCTTCGGAGCCATCAAATACCCCGTATTCAGATCTCCCATCTTTCGATGAATCCTTGATGAATCTATACTTAATATTATAAAGCTGAAGAGTTTGTTTGTTTGAACGCGCTAATCTCAGAAACTACTGGATCAATTTTGAAAATTCTTTCACTAATAATAATAAAAAAAAAAAATATATTTATTTCTGTACAGTTACAAGAAAATTTAAAATAACAATTTATTACCGTAATAACTGCATTAGTAAAATTCTGTGTCGCAGTTATTAGGCCCTCCATATAACAAATAGGTTTCTACTTTTTATGTTTCTTGTATATGAACTTTGCTAAACATAATATTTAATAGTAAAATAATGAATGGAAAAATTTTGAATAGGAAGCTACATTCCTGAGTGCTATAGGCTACTTTTTATCCCGGAAAAACTTTAGCTTTTATAGCTGCAGGTATCTTTCCCCGGATTTGGCGCTGCGGTTTCATTCGGATTATACCAAAAAGTGGCGACAACCTAACCTAACCTATTTTAGTTATAGAATGTTTTGTCTGCTTCATTCAAACTCAATTCAAAATTCGTTTAAAGAAGACAAAACATTCGATAACTAAAATAGGTTTATAAACTGTTTATGAAGAACTCCGTAACTATATAACATTTGAATATTATGTTTGCCAGTTCAAATGAATGATCTGCTGGAGCCATCAAGCAGCCAACTTCGAATGCCTTCAATGAATGTTCAAATGGACACTGGTATGTAGTGGTTTTTTATGTAGGATTTCAGGTGCATCAGTCGCCTCACTCGAACCACATTCACAAATAGCTTGTGCGGTAGAGCTCCTTTAAGTCCATATCCTTATATACTGTTATGTTTAAGGAAACGCAATATTTTAGTCGCTATATTTACTCAGCTTTGTGGCAGACACCAAACTGATATTTTACTACCCACTAAAGTTGTACTTTTTAAAAAAGAGTCAGCTAAAAGAATGTATACCCATTAATACATCGCACTCTTAATTAAACAATGACCTAATCCCAAATCTTTGACTTGTGGGAATCGTCACCAAAACTATCATAGCTGTATACGATTTTATGTTAAGTTGCGCGGGGTACGAACATAAATTAAAACTATTTTGTCCCTATTCTCAATGTTGAAAAGACGCCTTTTTTCTTAGTCGATGCAGCTTGCCCTTTGGGGTCCATATTTTGCTAAAACTCATCTGGCCAAAATTTTGGATAAGTTCATAGTTTTATTAACAGTGTGACATAACACATAACTTTTTGTTTTTACAGGTAGAAGTCGTACGGATAACCCAATCGCACGAACCCGATCACTCCAGAAATATAAAACATATCACATAAGCAAAACTAATAAAGTAGCAATGTATAGTACACAAATAGGTATGCGACTGAAAAATTTAAAATATTTGCGGCATGAGATAATTAAGTTAAAAATTCAACAATATGACCATCAGATATCTTCAGCTCACGAATTATTGTATGATGACACGTTTTTACGAATTGTGAAAAATATGACCAAAAAAGCACATACGTTACTTCGTATGCAATTGAGGATAAAGAAGAAACCCAAAAGAAGACAATTCTCATTATTAAAGAAGATGAATGCTTTATCTTATTACAAGAAGAGTCCCATGTGCTATAAATTTCTGAGCAAATATCTATCAATGCCATCAGTCGCTACTATTCATCAATTTCTAAACGAAGTCCAATTTACATCTGGAATAAATCCAATTCTCTTTGAAAAATTGAAATTTAAAATGAATCAACAAGATGTCCCAGACCGAGTGTGTAGTATAATTTTTGGTGAAATGCCTCTAACGCCACATGTATCGTATGACTCTCATGAAGATAAAATGCACGGATTGGCAACAAATAAAAATGCGGATATTGCTACACGAGCAATTGTGTTTATGGCTAAAGGAGTAGATAATGATTTCAAATTTGAACAGCCTTTAGCATATTACTTTACCAGTGACTTGACAGAAATATATCTTGAATCATTAATAAGAACTGTTGTTGAACGAGCAGTGGGTTCAGGTCTTATAATAGTCAGCATAATATGCAACGATACGCCACTCAATGTCAAAGTAATAACAAAAATGATAAATGTAACTAAAGCAAAATATTTACGGAGGGGAATGGATTGGAGACATGATATGATACGCATAAAGCGCCAAATCATAGTCCCTTTATTTAATACAGTTAATTTAATGAAGGGCATTCGTAACCATTTGCTAAATAAGGATCTTGTATACACAATGAATGACGAACAGAAAGTTATAAAATGGAATTATTATGAAAAGCTTCTTGATTCTCAAAAATCGTGTAAAAAATATTCTATTTTACAAAGACTAACTGAAGAACATGTAAATCCCAGAAAAATTAATAAAAGAGATCCAACTTTTGCATTGCAGCTGTTCAGCCACAATGTCGCTGCTGTAACCCATTATTTAGTAACGTGGGGTCAATTGCCACAAGAATGTAATAATTTAGTAGATCTAACCTTGTTGCTCGATCAGTTATTTGATACACTTAATGGAGATACCACCAAGGGAGTGCCAGACGGTAAAAAGTATAAAGGACCATTGACCATCAAATCACCTCACTATAGATTATGGAAAGAAGCCAAAACAATTTTAAATACGGTAAAATTTATTAAAAACATTACAGAAGGAGATAATATCCGTCAGGCAGAAATATATGTACAACCAGTTAGAAATTTAATAAAAACCATAGAAGGTATGGAAACTGTTTGTAAACACTTGTATTATAAATTTGGTTTTAAAATATTGTTAACAGTGAACTTAAGTTATACTCCACTCGAAAAGTTATTTGGGGATATTAAAAGGCATGCATTGAGAAGATATATGGCACCAAACACTATGGAATTTGAAAGGGGTTTCAAAGCTTCAATGATAAAAACCAATGCTCATACTGGTTATTGGCTGCGTGAAGATGATGAAGACAATGGATATTTTCAGACATTCAATTTTTTTTATGGAAGTCATATATGTATTCCCTCAGTTGATGAGGAAAGTGACATTAATTTTGATATGGAAATCAGAAATCATCACACTATGAATAAAAATGAACACACAACGAAAGAAAATGTACCGACAGTGACTGAAAATATACACGCCGTAAAGGAAAATGAAGACACAATGAATGAAAATGAACACACAGGAAATGAAAATGAACAAGCAGTGAATAAAAATGAACACACAGTGAATGATAATGAACACACAATGAATAAAAATGAACAAGTCAATGAAAATAGTAGTGATGGTAACAATATTATAATATGTGTATGGATTTTAAAAAGATATTTAAAGAATGTAGCATACCATTGTCAAACTTGCAGAAAAATCTTATTTGCAAAGAAAAGAACTAAAAGTAATTTCTATAATAAATCACATAAATATAAAAATCGGAAATTGCTATGTGAGCCCAATAATGATGTAAAAAAAATGTTTAAAGACATACAAAATCTTGCCACAATACTTCTCAGAGGAGCCATACCTAAAACAAAATTAAGACATAAAATTAAAGAGATTGTAGAGCTATCAACAAATACCCCTGTGTTCTGTAGAAATCACAAAAACATATTTAGGAGGTACTTTATAAATGTAGCTCTAACTGTTATTATACATAGATGGTGTTCATCTGTCAACCAAATTATAGCAGGAAAGAATATTTATATTGGAGAAAATACGATGAAAATAGCTGCCTCTAATTTATTTAAACAATATAGAATCAGAAAGTGAAACATGTGCAGAATTACTTATAATGCTATTACAAATGCAATCTTTATTTTTACTGCTTTGTATATACAACTTCGTTTACATTTTCTCAGCTATGTGAAGACAGTTTAATTTTTACGCTTAGTAGCTTGTCTGTAAGTTTAAAACCCGTTCATTATTCCTTATCCTCATAAGTAATGATATGACTCTTAGATCTTTTCGGAATAGGAAACTGATCTGACTGTTGAGTATTCTTATTTATTGACATACTTAATCAAAAATGTGATCTGACTTTTGTGTATTGTATGCTATAATGCGCAATATTATTTAGGAAACTCTATTTTTATTTAAATTTGTATGGAGATTTCACTATCAATTAAAGGTTGTAATGTAAAAAACTATTTGTAAGTGCATAATATAAGATCATTTTGTGAAATGACGTGTAGGATTTCTCCTGTATTAGCAAAACATATTTATCGTCTAACTTAACGTCTGTGGCTTCTTTAAAACACGTCGAGTCTTCTCTGAGCCTTACCTACAATTTATCTTATGTGTAGGTATGTATTAATAGAGCATAAGAAACGAAATCTCGATCTTGATTAGGCACCTACTAGATAAACCAATTTGACTGTAATCTAAATGAAAATCATAATTTCAAAATGGGTACATTTACTATATTTTCTTATGTGGAATAGACAATTTAAGTGATTAATTAGTCCTAGGGTGGTATTAATAAATCATTATTCAACCATTGTTAATGCGTCGCAGTGTCTCATGCACTTAATTAAAGAATTTTACGTGTCATATTTTGTTTCATTGCCGTATTTATTAACTTGGGATTTGAGAGTTCTAGTGTATCTATCTTTTTTTGGATTCTTAGGACCCGAGCCTCTGTCGACTACTTTATTTATATTAATTTATCCGATTATCTCTAAAAAAATACTGCTTCGTGCGTAGGTTGCAGGGAGTATTTCAATGTCATACCAGCCCTGTATTATGTGCTGCCCACTGCTGATCATGGGCCTCATCTAGAACTGAGTGGGTTTAGGCCTTAGTTCACCACGCTGGCCTAGTGCGGGTTGGCAGACTTCACATACCTTCGAAATTCTTATAGGGAACTTCTCAAGTACTATGCAGGTTTCCTCACTATGTTTTTCTTTCGCCGTTAAAGCGAGCGATAATTCACAAAGAATTCACATATAACTTTTTAGAAAAGCCAGAGGCGCGTGCCATAAGGTCTTGAACCTACGGACATCCGTGCTGGCAGTCCGTTCCACTCCCAACTAGGTTATGTCCGCTTCAATCCATTTTAATGCATTTTTTTAAAATTGAATTATTTAATACCGCACCTAGTGCATGAAACTCTTTGCTACCGACAATAATAAAAAAGAAATCTCATAAACACCACAAGTCAAAATTATTGACAAATCTAACAAGACATCATGAATACGGAGAATCGTTATCCCGTTACTGCGTCTCTCTTCATGCTGAAAGAGATGAAACGTCGTCAAGAGCAAGTAAGACGAGGGTATCAGCTTCTAAAGGGAAAGACGGAAGCCCTTCGTCTGAAGGGTAGGCAGTCGGCCACTGAGCTCGCCGCCACGCAAGGCATTTTGGGCCACACTTTGAAAGAAGCTTACATATCCCTTGCTGCTATTAAGTTTACTAATGGAGAATCTAATGCGCTGATCCTTGAGAATGTTGGACAGGTGATAGATATCCTACTAATATTATAAACGCGAAAGTTTGTAAGTATGGATGTATGGATGTCTGTTACTCTTTCACGCAAAAACTATTGAACGGATTTTGATGAAATTTGGCACACGGGTAGATTATGTCCTGGATTAACACATAGGCTACTTTTTATCCCGGGAAAACTCAATCACGCGGGCGGAGCCGCGGACAAAAGCTCGTAAATTATAATTTCAACTACAGTAGCCACTACCAATCCCGATATGGCGATAGACTCGCCCCCTATCACATCATGGGACGGAATACGCACTGCGAAAAGTGTTGTGGGTGCACTAATTGCGCCTCTGCCTACCCCTTCGGGGATAAAAGGCGTGAGTATGCGTATGCGTAGCCACTATCATTAACCCAGTACATAATATGCAAGTACTTAAGTACCAATTGCTCGTATATAGTTATTTTCTCGCAGTTCCCAGTCTCTTCTATCATACCCAACTATAAAATATATGCCTACCTACCAAATACGAATATTATTTCAATTGTTAACTCACATACATAAGGGTCAATCCGTTCGCTACTTTATCACAGGAGAATGTAGGTATCTCATTTTTTTATCAATGAGTACGAAGCCTTGACTGCCTTGGTGGCGTAGTTGTATTACGGTACGACTGGAATGCTGAGGTCTCGGGCTCGATCCCCGGGTCAGGCATAGTAGTATTGGGTTTTTCTACTCTGTATCAGGTCGGAGTCTAGGATTTGTGCCCGATATGGCGATAGGCTCGCCTCCTATCACATCATGGGACGGATCACGCATGGCGAAAAGTGGGTGCACCTGGCGTGACTACCCCTTCGGGGATAAAGGGCGTGAGTGTGTGTGTGTGAGTATGAAGCCAAATCTGACCATCAGCTTTGATAATAGGCCCAAGTCCGCGTCCAGCGCATTCCAGAGAATATTGCAGGAGTAGCAACAGTGTCTCTCCAGCCAGTAGAGGAAATGAATGCTAACGACACACTGCGTTATGCCGGGCTTGGATCAGGTGGTCACAGAACCACTGAAGCCAAGAAAGCATTCAGAGAGGCCCTGCGTATATTAATAAAATTTGCGTCTCTGAGGAATACTTGTATTTTGTTAGACGAAGCTATTAAATCAACTTTGAGGTAATGTTGTTTACTCTGTTATATAAAAATGTCGTAAAAATAAATACGTATAGTAGGTATCTTATGTTATCTGCTCAAATCGTAAGTATTTTTTTAATCCTCAGAAAAGTAAATGGCATAGAAAAGGTGATTATGCCAAAATTGCGTAATACTGAAACTTACATTTTAATGGAAATGGATGAAAGAGTAAGTACATTTTGTATAGGATTAACAATTTTGCAGAAGTTCTATGTTTTCACTTTTTACCCATAGGAAAGGGAGGATTTCCACAGGCTGAAGATGGTTAAAGCAAAAAAGATGCGGTCCCAGGCAATAGCTAACATGAGACGAGAGATTTCACGAAGTGGTGGTGGAGAATCTCATGGTGAGTCAATAGTAGGTTAAAAAGCCCATAGACGTAGGTATAAATCTATATGCTTCTCATTTTTCATATTATGTTAATAAAATTGCCTACACGATTTGAGGGTGAGATGGGGGACCATAACCTATCAACTTGTTAGGTAATCAAAATAACTCGTAGCTAATAGTAATCCAAATGCAAATCACATAGGTACCCCTAACTTTTTTTACTGTTTTCCCCCATTTAGCCTGTATACATAATATATGTATTCCGCTTTTGTTTTGCAGACGAGGTGAGGATTCGCCGTTCTATACCGGCAACTCACATCCGCGCCACAGAATGTTTGACAAGCATTCTCTATTCGTGCCACTCGTTAACGTCCAGCAGTGACTCCGCTGGAGATTTTAAGCCTATTTGTTATCCTCATAACTGGGACGATGATGATTTACTATTTTAAAAAATATGCGACGGGTGTCATACGTACTCCGATTTTACGTATTTTAGGATTGATGTCAAGACCCATACAGATATCATTTAATGCGTTCAACTATAAACATTGTGTTAGTTTATTTAATCATACGTTGCAAAAACGCACGTGACAAGTTATAATTTGAAAGAGCTACCTATATACTTCATACTAAAATATTTAAGGCATGGGCGATGGTGTTTTAATATTCATAGCGTGCGCTTGTATTACGTTCATAAAATAAAGAAAACAATTTGTAGCTACGGAAATTTTATTTGAAAATTTAATAGTATTTTATAAAACCCAGCCAATATCCAACCTTTCTTCCATAGGCTTCGTGAAGTGCTGGCAGCGCCGGAATTTCTCCAATATCTCTCCCTGCAATACATTTTCTTTACCAAGTGTAACTAACTGGTGAATTAAGTACATACATACAAGTATATACATTACACAATCCATTCCAAATTTTCCAAAAATTAAACTGTGTAAACAGAACACAGAGGTAGAAAACAATCGAAATTAACCCATTTTAACACATATTTACCTAAATAATATATTCATTTGTAATCTAAAGACTATTTGACCTTCCTTGTCCAGTTAGCCCCGATTTCCCCTTTTATACAATATCGAAAGATACGTACGGGACCACATTTTTTTATAGACTCGCTGTAGAATGTTATTGCACTGGATCCGGTTCCGTATAGTGGATATTTTAGGTGCATCTGCGGAATTCAAATTAAATCATCAATTAGGCTCCGAAAAATATATACCTAGGTACTACTTCCTAATATAGCTCAATAATATTAGGTACCTCACTCAGTAGTAGTAGTAGTAGTCAGTAGGTAGGTACTTACATCATATTATTTGACTGAAAGATGTAAGTATGAGACTAAAGCTTGAAGATTGGACAAATTTGGTGTTTTGTACCTATAGAATCAATGAACATTTAGGTACCTAGTCCGATTTAGGAGTCGAACCCAAAACTTTACAGCGTATAGTATAAATACGTTGATTAACGTAACGCTCACTGATGGCCGCTACGCACGACATGAAATGTAGATTGTGCTCTATAGAAGGAGCTTATCGACTTTTTGTGTGTCGTGAGTGACGTGACCACCTTCAGAACCACTCTTACATATGAGAGTCCTACCACCTTTTCCTGGTGGTAGGATTCTCATATGTAAGAGTCCCTCTGGGTGAGTACCACCGCAATGTCTATTTCTACCGCCTAGCAGCAGTGTATATGCACTGTTGTGTTTCGGTTTGAAGGACATCGTAGCTAGTGTAACTACTGCACTTAATGAGACTTAACATCTTATGTCTCAGGATGACGAGCGCAGTAGAATGCCACACAGTACCTACTTTGTAACTCAAGACGCTGAATGGTCTTGCTACTGTTTATGGGTGGTCGTATCGCTTACCACCACGCGAACGGCATGCTCGTCTCGTCATTCAATGCAATAAAAAAAACTGCTATCGGCGGAAGTGCCTACTCATCATATTATGCCAAGTTTAGACTAACAAGTTCTTGCAGTCACGTATTACGCAGGAACTTGCAAATGCGTTTCGCTTAAAAAAGGCAGGAGTTGCTTGCTGTGATTGCTTACACGGTAAAAATGCCTTCCGCGAGCCATTTTTCAACTGCCCAGCGACGATTTGAAAAGAATCGAATCTCTCGATGACGCGGCAGCAGGTAATGAGACGTAGTTTCATAGTAAAGGAAAAAGGAATTATCGCTACTCAATTCTATTAGACCTGCTTCGCCTAGTCGACGTTAGGCATAAATCTACTGCAAATAATATAGACGTACTAACATTTTTATCAGCTGTTATCTCCAAATTGCGTGGTTGAAAACTCTCCTTGACGAAATTGGCATCATACTCCGTGCAATACTCGGAAACTGGTTGTGAAGTGGCTAACTCCTCGATAACTTCATCTAGCATTTGCTCCCAGAAGAAATCAGTTAGCATCCTTTTTCGAATGCCTGTTAAATGATGAATAGAACATAGATATAATAGATAGCTAGACCTATGTTCTTCACCGGCCGGCCAAGATGTGTATCGATAGGTATAATTAAATAGGGGAGAAAGAGAAAATCAAATTACAAGCAAAAGCCTTAAAAAAAAATTACAATACTTAATATAAATACTGATTACATACCGTACAAATCTATTTAAATTGCGATAACTAGCAGTTCAGCCCTGCAGTCCCCGTCGTGGCCGAATAAAAAAAAGCGTAACAGAGAGACGACAGGCCACAGGGTTACTTTCGCATTTATAATATAAATTATTGATTAATTACCTTCACCATGTTGAGACTTCTTAGGGACTTTGTAGCAGTCACGCATCTCACTGCCTGCACCAGGAACTTCTCTTCCGTCCTGAAGTATCCATGGACGGCTGAAGTTTTTCCCTTTTCCATAGGCTGAAGGTTCTATAGGGGCTTTAGGGTGTAGTTTTATGCGCTCAAGCGGTCTAATCTTTAGTGTTTCTTCTTCTTTGCTGGGTTCAAGTATATCAGCTTGTGCCTCTTCGTCACTTTTATTTGATGCCATCATGCTATTCAAGTGTAAATATTAGATCTCTTGTGTAAATGTTAAGTAGTATTATAATTTATAATTCTCTTTGGTGTAAATGTGTGGCAGTAAAAGTTACAGTTTATCAATAAAATATTTTTCTTTTTGTTGCTATGGATATATTATTATACAAAGAGGGGTTTTTTTTTATAAATGACGTGTAGTTATTTATTTATGGTTTTGTAGCCTTTGAACATTGAAAATTAAATTGGAAAAATAAAACGCAATTCAAATTATTACAAATGTCAAGTCTTGACTTGACAACAGTTGTCATTTGTCATTTTGTTAAATATCAATACAAATTCGGCCAAAAAATGGCTGAAAGTTTTCAAATTGCCCGAAAACAGGATTTGCCCCCTCCGGGGGGCTATAAACCCATTCCTTTTGCAAGGATCCCGGCGAAAAAATATTTTAATGGTACGTAAATTATTGATTTATATCTTTAATTAACTTATTATGTAACTGGCATTTTAGGTTAGGTTTGAAGGTTTATTCGTTTTGACTTTTATTTATTTGTATATAAAGTAAACTGTGGTAATAATTAAGAGCTTATAATGGTATTAAGGTTTACTAAGTAATTATTATAATAATACAACTATAACTTTTTATATATTGAACAATAATTTATCAAAAGGACGTCAATAAAACAGCTTGAATAAACCCTCAAACATAATTCTACATTACTTTAATTATAGCGATTTAATATCGTCTCGAGCAATTAGAAGCTGACCTATGGACATAATTATAATTAATAATGCCTGTAAAATAAGAATCTGGTATCATATTTAATTGTTAAAACCTGTTCGTAATTTGTATACAATTTTGTATGTGTATTTTATCCCTTTTATAATTCTTGAATTTAGTCTAAGAATTAAGTTAATTCTGATTCGTATTTCAGGGTCAAAAATAGCAATCATTGGTTTAGTTTTCGTCTTCACTTAAACCATTTTCAAGGTTTGAAAATACATACAGTATTTTTTTTATTTTCTACCTCAAAATCGTGTTAAGTACAAGATTCTTAAATTAACCAATTCTGGAATTATACTTAGCATTGTTTGTAAAAACAGTGTTGGTTTAGTTTAACTCTTAGTTTACATATTGTACAAAACAATTAACAGGCCACAATGGATAGGATAACCAATAAAATAATCACTAACAGAGTTGCAACATAGATAATTTTCAACACGGTTAGGTCAAATACTTTACAAAGTAACTGAATATTAGTGTGGATGACAAAGGATTATTTGAGCTATCCTATAAAAGGTAATCTCAGTCAGTGTAATACAACTACGCCACTGAGGCAGTCCTCCTAAAATTAACAATTCAATTAAATGAGTGAATGCATATAATATAATTTATAATTATTTATTGCCAATTCTTATCACCCCTGCATTAATTGTGACTAATAACTTAATATTTTAAGTTACTCCAAATCAAAATATTTTAGCAACCACAATAACTGTGATAGAATTATTACCTTAGTAACTTATTCAAATGAGATTTGCTCTGAAGACAAACAGACTGACATCCCGTTAAGACTCAAGGCTAGTTGGAATTATCAGGTATTTGTTGATTAAGGCAACCACTCTTGATAATTATTATAATATTCGAACTTTACTTACTTTCAAATATGGTCTTGTCACTTTTGTTATTTATTTTCTATCAGGCAAGCAGTTATAAGAAAAAGATAAGTGCATAAAACCTGCTATCACTCTGTTTAAATTATGAATTTATAATAATGAGAAAGAAAACCATAATTTACTGGTAGTAGGTCTCTCATATGTAAGAGTCCGTTTGAGAGTGGGTACCACCGCAATATCTATTTCTACCGCCAGCAGCAGTGTGCATTCACTGTTTTGTTTCGGTTTGAAGGACATTGTAGCCAGTGTAACTACTGGACATAATAAGACTTAACATTTTATGTCTCAGGATGACGATTGCAGTGGAATGCCACACAGTACTTCATAACTCAAGGTGCTGAATGTTGTTGCTACTGTTTATGGGTGGTTGTATCGCTTACCATCAGGCGAACGGCATGCTCGTATCGTCATTCAATGCGATACAAAAAAAATAAAAAATTGTAGTGCAAGCCCACATAATTTATGTCCATATACTTTCCAGGTTATACAATGTTTGCCGGGTACTTAGGTATAACAGCCGGTGCGTTGTACCTATACAATATGAACTGGAAACAAATGCAAAGAGACCAAATAGAGATGCGCTCGGCTAAGATGGCTATATACCCTATGCTCCTTGCGGAGAGAGATAGGGAATACCTGAAACAGCTCCGTAGGAACAGGGATGCTGAAGCGGAGCTTATGCGTGACGTTCCTGGATGGGAGGTGAATTATCAATTACCAATAATTACTACCTCTTTATACTGATATAATAAAGATGAAATATTTGTAATGTTTGTAACAAATAAGCTCATAAATTAATGGACTGATTTTAAAAATTCTTTCAATATAAAGCTACATTATCAGCGACTAACATAGGCTAGTTATTATACCGGGAAAATACAAAGCGGGACTTTTATCCCGGAAAAATTCATTCACGCGGGCGAAGCCGCAAGCAAAAGTCTAGTGTTGAATATTTCGGTTTGAAATAAGGGGTCATGAGTGTGAATCCTACAAGAATATGTGTGTTATCTACAATATTTGTATATTGCTGCAGTGTTGAATAGTTTTTTTTTTAAATCACTCTGCAATCAGATGTAATCAGATTTTATATGGATACTTAAATTTTTTGACAGATCTTTCATTGAGTACTCTCTATTAAATGTTGAATAGATGACAATTTTTTTAGTTCCCTAAACTAACAGGCAATACAGATGTATGCACAGTGTCTGATCTTTTTTTCGAGTGGTTAGGCATAACATTTTTATCATATTTTTGCTTATTTATAATAGTTTCCTCTTAACATAGCTTACAATGCATTAAGCATTATTGAAATTGGTTAATATATATTTCCAACCTTCACAAATTTAACCAGACACAGAGGCACCTTTCATCATTTTGATATTCTAAAATTCCGTTTTCAGGTCGGTACATACTACGGCGAGCGTATTTACAAGCTCCTGCCCCCTGACACACTAGTGGAGCCCATCTTCCACGAATACTACGCACACACCGAGCCCAAGGAATGGTACAGACGTGCCTACATCAAACTGCGATCATAAATTGATACAACCAATCTGTAGCACGCACGGCTCGGTTTCACTCATTTATTGATTTTTGCCGACACTGGCTATTTGGGCAATAACTGCTATTCTCAAGGCAATAGTCAGTAAACGAGTTAGCATAATTGAAAATTAATAAAGTTAGAAGCAATGTCGGTTTTTGATTTATATAACACAGCATTACTTACACCCATATCACTCCACAATAACTTATAAAATGTGGAGTGCACTATGAAAACAGTCAAAGATTGTTTGTCTTCACTAATGTAAAGAATAAGCCTTCTTTGGAGTCGGTTAATAAAAATACAGCTTATAAACCAAACATTTACTTACACCTTTGACATATAAAAAATACAAACATAATTTCCATACAATAAAAACCTTGAACACAATTTGTGACAGGAAGAATAAATGCAAATGAATAATCATATTCCATTGGTAAAAAAGGGGCCCTAGGGTCCAGATAGTTTTTTTTTTCAGATCCAAGGCAAATTACATGGTATTATGCAACAAAAAGTATTGTGTATAATTTGAATGCACTGTTAAAGCGCAACATTTTAAAATGATTCCACTAGTGCTAAGAAAATATACACAAAAAATAAATAATATATAATATTTTAGATTGTTGCAAATGATTTAGAAATTTATTTGAGAGTATTTGTGGTTGGATTTAGAATTTTTTCATTAATACTTTAATTACCTTGACAGTGTAGAAGTGTTTTTTTTTAAATGCACAAACGTCCCTTGCTATGTTAATACCTACTATATTTTTTTTTAAATATGTCTCGAATTTCGGTAAAAGTTTACTGACATGTACAATATTGAATGACATGAATTAACCTACCCACAGACATATAATATAGAGTAGCAGACTAAACACATTTTATTGGCACACATTGATATTCATAAAAATATATTGTATCCTGCTCATGATTCAAATTATAACATAACTTTGTCTCTTTTCGCCCTTATTGTTGCAACACTAACCACTACATTGACAGATTAGCATGCGTGACTGGCCGCCATTGCATATTGCATCGAGTAAGCTACATTTAATGGTCTCATTATTTGTGATTTTCCTCATTTTAAGTAAATCTATTGTTATTCATAACAAAAATGGTTAAATGTAGTGTGTATAGGTGTGACAGTGCGACATATAAAAACTTTCCAGGAATAACTTTCCATCGGTAAGTAAAAGAATATGTTTTGTTGACTTGCCTAATAATGTTATAATTTCGTTAAATTTCTGAAACAATGAGTACTTTTAGGCCTTTGAAATGGCATTTATAAGTTATCCCGTGTATCCTTTACTAAAGTGCTCTACAAATTATAGCTTCTTCATGAACAAACTGGCTTTAATTCAATAATTTCGTAAATAACCTATGTCATTTGACAGATCAAATACTTCTTCAATAAATAGGGGCCGCATTAAGGGAAAAGGATGTAATAGTGTTTTACAATTATTGTTTTTATCTCATTGCGTCATAGGTACTAAGTATATAATATAGTTCTGGTTTTATAATCATGTGTGTATTATTATTTCAGGTTCCCTAAGGATAAAAAACTATGTGATGCCTGGCTAATAAATTCAAACCTTACATCTTGGACACCCAATCGTAGTAGTGTTATTTGTTCGCGACATTTTGAAGAACATTTATTTAAAAGAAATAATTTACGAACATATCTAGTGCAAGGTGCAATTCCGACAATATTTGAAGAGTACTCCGAGTCAAATGAAGTAAGTTACTATTTCTTATATTCATTTTACATACAAATTTGTATTATATTTTAAAATATTTCATTTCATTAACATGAGATTTGTATTTCAGTGCAAAGACAATATGTCTGGAACTTCATCCAAGGTTAATATTCCAAGAAAGAAAATAGCAACTGGGGAGAATGTGATCATGCTTCAGGACCTTCAATATGTAAATCAGGAACCATCTACTTCATGGCAAAATCCGCCAGTGGTCCAAAAGCATGTATTAGTTCCACAAATATCAATAGATCTACAGGTATATTTTTTCGGTATCGGTTCATTTTCAAAGTTATTACAAAAAAAATCTTGTACGCATACAAATTAATTTAAATAAAGAAGGTGATTTTACGGATGACATTCAAATATTGAAAGTGTCGAGTTCGAAGAACCCTGAATTTTGTTTAAATAGTAGTACACTTAGCTTCGAGAAAAATGATTATTCTGATCATCTTGACGAAGATGACATACAATGTTTTATGAATGATATTGAAGGCATGCCATTAGACGAATACACTAATCAAGTAACAATTTATATAGCTGGGTTTGTAGCTCGTAAAGTGTTAAAAAACATTAAATGTTCCATTTGTCAAACACTAGTGATAGGCGAAAAGAGAAATTTATTTTGTTCATTAATCCAAAAGAAAGATCGAGGTGGCTTAACTTATCCTTCAACTGGAGTAATATCTGTAGTGCAGGAATGCGAAAAGATTTTTAAAGTCGTCAAGAATATTTCTGTGTTTGAAATTTCCACTCGCATATGGAATCGTAAAGATTATTTTAAAATGTTTCATTCTGGCGATAATCACCATGATATAAATCATGTTTATTTACTAGTTAAAATAATTGTAAAATTTTATGCAGACACAAGACTTAAACACGAAGCTCGTACTATTACAACAAATGTATCGAAAAGAAATTATTTGAAGAAATTAACACTTTTTTCTAATAAATAAACGATATAAGTACTTTATAGTTGTATGATTTTACTTTTCTTCCCTTACAACCAGTTTTAAGGGGTAGCTCTAAGGCCGGCCCATGCTGTCGTATCTGTATGTGTCATCTCTTTATCTGTGTGCATTTTGCCATGCAAATTAAGAGGTATGTTTAGTCTGCTACTCTATATTATATGTCTGTGAACCTACCAACTCAATTCAGTTAGCACCTTCATTTAATATTAATTATAAACAGACACAAATGTTTATTGAAAATTGCTAAGCCTGCTTCTAAATCTAAAGTGGAGTCTATTTCAAGTGAGAAATTTCTATTGTAACCAGACTAACAATGATTTCATTAATTCATCACTAAAACTATTGTCTGCTTATGGAATCGGTAGGTTGTCTAAAAAGCGTGTCTATTTGTGTTGCATTTTATAATTTCAATAAACCCGATGAAATCTTAAATACGTGAGAGCAAACATTTCTTCTTCACCATAATGATACAAATGCCCTACTCTGCCATTGTTACGTCATAATAAATAATCAAAAAGTCCATACACAGAAAATGGACTGAGCATACCTACAGTCAATTAAAGATGGATAGAAAAACGTGAGAGAAATAATGTGATCATGTGGTTTATAGGCATAGACCATATCTGCAACCTACAGACATGCAGAAAACATATATAGACCGCATAGTTCATTTATTTCTTTCTATAATCTTCTATCTTGAAATATTCCTCAGTCCATTCTCTGTCTACAAAACTCAATCACTCAAACCGGTTACCACACAGGTAATATAATTATTTAGACTTCTTAATCACAATCTTTGGTCTCAACTTCACGGTTCTCAGTTTGTGCATGTGTGTCATTACGCTATACAAGCCCGGGAATGTTAGCAATAGTAAATATATCCTCATGAAGGATGGCATGTGGAAAGCAAAGTTCCAAGTGTTCGGCATGGATATTGTTAGCCTCTGCGTCTCCTCGAAGTATGGTATGTTCCTTAATATTACAATCGCTTCACACAGCACTCCAATGGGGTACAAAGGAATCCACAATGTGTACCGCAGCCATGTCAATATATAGATTTCTTTTTTGTACAGTTGTGATATGTAGAATGGATACCTGTAATAGATATTTATAGAATTTTGAGTTGATTGAAAATTGTACTCATGGTTTTATGTCTTATCACATTATACGGCGGATACCTGTGCCCTATAAGTTTGGCCCAGTGTTGGTACCATGGTTGTGTTTCTGCCTAATCCTTCGCGGATAACGCTTTATTGAAAGAACTGAACTATATTCTTATTAAATATGTATATTTCAACAGCATGATGTGAACTAAAGTATGTACGCATGAATGCTCACGCCTTTTATCCCCGAAAGGGTAGGCAGAGGCGCAACTAGTGCACCCACTTTTCGCCAAGCGTATTCCGTCCCATGATGTGATAGGGGGGGCCAGGCTATCGCCATATCGGGCACAAATTCCAGACTCCGGACTGATACTGAATAGAAAAATCCAATATCACTGCCCGACCCGCGAATCGAACCCGAGACCTCAGCCTTGCAGTCGTACCGTAATACAACTACGCCACCGAGGCAGTCAGTAAAGTATTTACAAACAAGATAATTTATTATATAGCTAATGATTGTTCACTTAATCGAGCATTCTTGCTTTATTACTGATATCTTTATTGAAAACATGCACTACCACACGATATAGTACTGATCATAGTACTCTGAGCTGTAATTAACGACGGCCGATGGGAAATGTAATGGTAAATAAGTATTTATGGGTTACTAGAGATTACTCTAGGCTCTAGCTGCATGAAATAATTTCGCGGTATTAAAATGGCAATGCTTAACCAAAAGATACCCATAAAACTAATCCAAGGCATGATCTATCTATGGGACAAATTTCATTGAAATCCGTTCAGCCGTTTTCGAGCTCACTTAAACTATTCTCGCAACACTTTCACATACTTTTGATGATTAGGATTCATTATGATTTACTATATTTACGCGAATGTTCGCGATTGAAATAAAACTACTTTACAGTTTTTTAGTGATTAATTTGTTTGAATTTTTACTTCTGACGTTACAAAGACTTTACAGCCTTGATGGTTACGGGGCAGACTGAGTAAAAAGTAGTTTTATTACAATGATTAGGATTCATTTTGTGATACATATTCAAATATGATTTACATACATACACACTCACGCCCTTATCCCACAGGGGTAGGCAGAGACTATTGACCGCCACATGCTACGATCTTGACACACCTCTTTCACCTCTTCCACATTCATAGTTCTTTTCATACATTTTCTTCGGTTTATGGTACTCTTTGTTTTTTTTTATGATATAGGGGGCAAACGAGCATACGGTTCACCTGATGGTAAGTGATCACCGCCGCCCATGAACATCTGCAATACCAGGGGGCACAGAGATGCGTTGCCGGCCTTTTAGGTGGGAATACGCTCTTTTTTTTAAGGTTGTCAGGTCGTATCTGTCCGGAAATGCTGCTGGCGGCAATTGGTTCCATAGTTTAGTAGTACGTTAAAAATTAAAATTAAAAAATAGAAACTGACCTGACCTGCCCTTTTCGGAGAAGATCATTTATTTGGTCAGCGAACGTTCTTTTCGGGCGTCCCCTTCCAGCCGTACCATCATCATTCGCTCGATAAATACCTTTTATGATCCGTCTTTCATCCATCCTCTCCACGGGCCCAAACCATCTCAGCATACTTCTTTCAATCTTAGTCACCACATCATCCTTTAACTTACATCGATCTCTTATCATACTATTCCTCATGCGATCAGCAATGGTGACTCCACATGTACTCCGTAAGGAGCGCATTTTCACCGCATATATTCGACTTTCGTGCTTCTTTTGCCAAACCCAACATTCACTTCCATACATATGATTTACAGATAGGTAAATAATTTGTATATTATCACACAATGGAAGAACAAAAGTTAAGTTTATTGTTTTGTTGACTGGGCCATGAATTCTCAGAACATAACACTTACATAATTTTTGTATTTATTTCATTTATTACACACAAAACAGGTTATAATCAGGTATACATTATATACAGAAATGTTTGAAGATTTTTAACATAATTATAATATAATATTATAATAATATTATTATTTATATTTTTTATATAATTATATGTATTGTTTAAAGGTCAAACAACACGTATTTAATAATCATTAAAAATCGCGGTCGCATACTCACGCCTTTTATCCCCGAAAGGGTAGGCAGAGGCGCAACTAGGGCACCCACTTTTCGCCGTGCGTGTTCCGTCCCATGATGTGATATGTGGCGAGCCTATCACCATATCGGGCACAAATTCCAGACTCCGGGCTGATACTGAATGGAAAAATCCAATATCACTTTGCCCGATCCGGGGATCGAACCCGAGACCTCAGCATTGCAGTCGTAAAATCGCGGTCGACCATAAAAATTGGACGTACTTACGCAAACGGGAACCAACCCACAAGCTCATATGTTTTTCTGTTCATTTTGACTTAGTCGTAAAAAAATTGTCACTGGATCCATTTTTAAAAGAAGAAGAATTAATTGCAGCTTTATTATTGTTATATAGAGTTAGTTGTCCAAATACCTCAAGTTACTTTGTATAATGCCAGACGTTTTGTATCAAACATCTAGTTGTAAAACAAAAAATATTTTAGTTTAAACATTAACTAGTAGAAAATATTTTGGTGTGGGTTGGTTCCTCTTTGCGTAAGTACGTCCAATTTATCTTCATAATATGTAGTTAATAAAAAAGTTATCGTCTCATGTACTTACCTCACAATCTCAATAGTGGCCCATACGATGAACAAGTAAAACACAACCGGTTTAGTTTGCATCCTGGGTTCAGCTTCGATCATAGCAAATAGAACGAACGCCCGACCGGATATTTGCAGGAAAGGAATGAAAGGTCCACCCTGAAATATAGATTGTCACGTTACTTCCGCTGACGAGCAATGATTGTCTCTCTTCAGTTGACAGAGCTAGTGGGCCACTATGGCGGGTTTTAACAAGTCATGTACAGTCAGCAGCATTAGTAGATGAATAAATTCAAAATTTCAAATTGCCTACATACTTTTCTGTTCTTACTAATCTTGTTTTTCTCTTCACAAAAATAAAAACAAGGTATTTACTTTACTTCAAACGAAGAAAAAAATATTTCATTTTAACTTAATGCGTATATAGGCGATTTGAAATTTTGATTTTGTACAGATATTTATGCTGCTGACTGTACAGTGGTCGCTATCCGGGGGAAATCAAAATATGTCCTACCAACAACCACACCTAAATTCATATCAAAAATAATAATACAATAACCAATAGGTTCGCCAAATCTTTTCTTTGCCGCACCATCAGGCTTTGGAATAGTTTACCGGCGCACGTGTTCCCTCCTTCCTATAATCCTGGGTCCTTCCGCCGTAGCGTGAAGAAGCAGCTCAGCAGGCCGGCATGATGGTGTCGAAGGGCATGAAATAACCATCTACTGCCATTCGATACTCCTGGACGGCATCGCGCTCACCATTAGGTGAGGTGCAGTCAATTCGTCGTGACCAAATAAAAAAAAATGACACGAGGGTCGAGGAGATTGCCAAATAACCAGAGATAGTAGTCATAGGTACCCTTCTGCCTACGTATTCGGGGACAAAAGTGTAAGCCTATGTAAATTAAAAGGCATGGTTTTGCATTTGGAAATAAGTTTTCGATGCCTACTACGCAAAAGTAGGAAGTCAATAAAATACGTTGCTTACATATTACTGAAATCAGAATATTAATATCTCTAATAAATCACAAGGGATTTTTTTTTTTTTTTTTTTTTTCTCTTTATTTATTTATAGAGGGTTAAATCTTTACAGATTATGCCACCCTCATTGTAGCATCAACAAAAAAAAAATATACAAAAAGATAAAAAAAAGCTACCTAGTTAATATCACTTCTACGCTTAATACCTAAATTTACAAGTTTGTATAGTGTCCTGGCGACTTCCGAAGTAGGATTCGCGAGGACACTGTTACATTCCCCAGTCTCATAAAATTCATTATGAGTCATCGACAACTCCTGCCTCTGTGTCTCGTTCCGGCGACACTCCATAATGATGTGATATACATCTTCAATGCTATTACAAGCTGAACAATTCGGGGAGTCTACTTTACGCATTAAAAAAGCAAATTTATTGAGCGGTATGTGGCCAGAGCGAAGTCGCAGAGCTGTTATGATGGTATGTCTCCCCATGTCGGCTTTGTCAATCCATGACCGTTTAAAGACGCTAGGTTGTATTGTTGCGTACCATATACCTTTGCTCCTACTCCGTTCATTAAAATATTCTTGCCATATTTTTAAACAATGTTCTCTAGTTTTATATTGAACTTCTGTATAAAATGGTTCACATGAATAATCTACACCGTCTGTTGTCGCCTCTTTAGCTAAGTTATCGACAATCTCATTACCTTCAATGCCAACATGGGAAGGCACCCATTGCAATGTCACATTCTTCTTATTTTCTCTAAGTTTACAAATTATGTCGAGAATACTATAAGCTATAGGAGTCCCCCGTATGGGTGATGTACATCGGCTCAATAACTGTAAGGAACTACGAGAATCTGTTAAGATTAAAAATTTGGTATATGAAATAGAGTCAATATACGACAAAGATTCTAAGATTGCTATAAGTTCAGCATGCATTATAGAAATTTTAGCATTAATTTTAAATTTTATAGATAATTTAGTAACAGAATCAAAAAATGCAGCACCAATTTCACCATCGCTTATTGAAGCATCGGTATAAATAATATAGTAATCAATGTAGTTTTCATGCAAGTATTTATCGCACAACCGTTTTAATTGGCAGACATTGTAATTTTTCTTTGCTTGTGTGATTCCATCAATTTTTATTTTAACAACACTATTCACGTCCACATTACTAACCCAAGTAGGTAACTTAAAAAAATCTAAAATATCGCTCCGGGAAATTATTTCATTCTTTAATATTTCATGCATCTTTACTAAAATGGGTTTCTCTTTATTTCTCCAGTAAGGGTAAGAACACATTGCTGACAAATTATCCAATAAGCTGATTGTACAATTATTTTTAAAAGATTTACATTTTAACCAGAATTTGCCGGAGAGATACTCCCGACGGATGCTCAAAGGAGGTATAGAAAGTTCATTTTCCATAATATGTATAGGTGTGGTCCTTATGAAGCCTCCTATTATACGTAAACACATGTTCTGTACACGATCTAGCTTTGCTAGATGTGTTCGGCTGCTGTTACTGTAGATAAAACTCCCGTAATCTAAACGACTTCTTATGGAAGCTATGTACAGTCGTCTGAGAAGTGAAGGGTGCACACCCCATCCCGATCCTGCTAATAACTTAAAAATTTTAACAAATTTAAGTGTTTTTTGTGTTAATTCGTTTATATGTTTTTTCCAAAGACATCTAAAATCGAACCGTAGACCCAGATATTTTATGTCATGCACTACTTCCAGAAGTAATCCATTAATATATAATTCAATATTCTCCCTTTTATATCCTCTTTTAAATATACAAACTTTGCTTTTTGTAGAAGAAATATCCAAACCTAAACCTGTAATGATATCATTGAATTTATTCAGAGCTGATTGAAGTTTTATTGAACCTGCGTAACAGTTTTGGCAATTAGTGTATAGGACAAAATCATCAGCGTATTGAGCTACATGAACTTCATTTATAGTTTTACAAATAGGTACAGTAGCAATGTTAAATAATAAGGGCGATAATGGGTCACCCTGGGCCAGACCGCGGCCCGTATTCCTGTTAAATGACATGTCGTCTACACGAATGGTAAGTTGCCTATCTTTAAGAAAATTCCACAAATAAAGACAGATTTTGGGTCCGATGTGTAAATTTTTGTTCATATATTGCAGTAGCGGAATTATTTCTATATTATTATATGCATTTTCGATGTCAATAAAACAGCCTATAGTCTTATGACCCTCCGAAAAACCCGCTTGTATTCTGCAGGCCAAGTTTGAAAGACTGTCCAAACTGGAACGACATTTTCTAAATCCTACTGTGCTGTCTGAAAATGTTTTATTGTTTTCTAAATACCATTCGACTCTGTTAAGTAATAAATAATGAAATGTTTTGCATATACAAGATATCATGGAAATAGGACGCAATTTTACAAAATTTGAGGAGGATTGTTGGAGCTTAGGTATCGGCACAATACTGATTTGACGCCATTGATTAGGTACAAATCCGTGAAGGAAAAACTTATTATATAACATTAATAAAATATCTACAGCATTTTCTGGAAGATGGTTGATCATGCTATAGGAGATGTTATCTTTTCCGGGAGTCGTGTGTCTAGATTTAAAACATTTTAGAAGCTCTTGTCTAGAAAAAGGTGTCTCTAGTTGTGGATTACACGAAATGAAGCTAGGGATATCTGGGCTTACGGAATCTGGTGTCAATGATATTAGAAGATTTTCAATGCTGATTTTATCTATATATTGTTTGGACGGATTGCGAAACCCTTTCATCCATCTCAATTTATACCACATTTCACCGGCGGAGGTCCGGTGATCTATTGAGGAACAAAAGTTACGGAAGGAAGAACGTCTAGCCTCTTTTATGAGTTTATGTGACTCATCTAAACTGTTTCTTACAATATCATAATTTTCTGGGGTCGGGTTCCGACGAAATTTTGCTAATGCTAGGCGTCGTTTGGCAACGGCCCTTGACAAAGTCGGGTTCCAATATGATTTCGGTGTAAAATTAATTGCTGGCCCTGTGTGGGTTTTATAATATGGAATATATTTATCAGCAGCTGTGTTCATAAGATTTTCAAACGAATCATAGGTCAGTTGCAGATCATCTAAAGCTGTAAAATTACTAAATAGACTCTGTGCATATTTTCTGTATGAAGCCCAATCGACAACTTTAAAATTTCGACGATTAAATGACGGGTACCGGCTTGGGTTAAGCGAACCATATATTATTTTAATGATTAAATGGTCGCTTCCTAAAGCCTCGTTTAACGTCAACCATTCAAATTTAAAGGCTATATCACAGGAAGCCAATGATAAGTCTGGTGAAGTTTTTTGTAATATTCCGTTAACTAATTTAATACGCGTTGGCCTGCCGTCATTCAGTACAATGTAGTTATTTTCGGATAAGGAATCAAACAATTGATTTCCTCGTTGGTCGGTTTTATAGGACCAGGTACTATGGTGGCCATTGAAATCTCCAAGTATTAGAGTACCTTTGTTAACTAACGATAGAAGAAAGTCCCAATCGCCAGAAGAAGTCGCCACCGAAGATGGGCAATAAATGCAGATTATATGTTGGATATCTTTGCAATTAAATACTTGAATTCTTAGTACTTGAATTCCCACGTTTTGACATATTACTACGCTACTGGAATATTTTACAGAATTATGAACTAACAGGGCAATACCTCCATAGCCATCTGATCGGTCATTACGACATATGTTGTAGTTTCGTATGATAAGTTCAGACTCTGGCTCTAACCAAGTCTCACAAAGAGCAGCAATGTGGATATTTTCTTGAATAAGTAGGTTTTCGAAACTTAATAATTTAGGTCGGAGACTCTGACAATTCCATTGTATAATATTTACACGAATACTACTACATGTTCTAAACATTATTTGAGTCAATTATAAATTTAAAAATTCTCATAAGTAATGGCCACTGTGAAATAGTGCTTACAATCCAAATAAATAACCACTTAATACATATTTTAATGACATTGTGAATTTTTACCGATATTGAGTCTCTTTTAGAAAATATTGCTTGTTTTAACTTAAAAAAAAGTTCTTTTAAAGTAACGTTTTCTTCTGGGGCTTGTTCATTCGTTGGATTATTAGTCTCAGTCGTATTATTGCAATCGCTATCCACAGATTCGTCATCAGATATGTTGAAAAGCCAGTTTTGGGAATTAAGCCTCTTTTTGTCTCTGGTCGTAGATCTTGATTTCTCTACTGGAGTTTTAGAGGGTTTCGGTCGTTGCTTATAGTGTGGTGTACTTTTTAGGGCGTCAGCATATTGGCTTGTCTTCAAAGTTGTTTGGGGTAGATCTATCGAGTCACGTGTTGATTGTGTCGGATTTGTGAATATATGGGAAGTCTGAGGAACTGGAATCGAAGAATTATGGTGTGAGTCTGGGTCTGGGTCTGGGTACATCATTAAAGCTTTCCGATATGTGCAATTAAACTCTGACATAATGAGTCTGAGTTTCCTTTCCTTTTCATAGACCGGGCAATCTTTTGATAGAGATGCATGATCTCCAGAGCAATTAACGCACTTAAATCGGTCCGTTTCACAGTCAGCATGTTCCCCGCTACATTTGGAGCAAATGACTTTAGCAGATAGACATTTTTTAATCGAATGTCCTAGTCTCCAGCATCGAGTACATTGTGAAACGGGAAACACGTATTTCTCAACATTAATCTTAAGGTTATCTACAATGACAAACGCTGGTAGATACGATCCTTTGAAACATAGCTGAATTGTTTCGCTGGGAATCCACCCATCTCCATCTTGGTTCCGTCGGTTAAGGCGTCTCGCAGAAACAATTTCGACTGAGCTCGGACATGAAATATCTCTGAGTATCTGTTCTTCTTTCAGATCAATGTCAATATTTTTAATTAAGCCATATGAAAACCCCACCTCCATAGCTTTAGACGTCCTCCATCCCATATTAACTAATTTCTCACAATTTAGAAACTTCTCTGCACTTAAATCACTATTGAATTCTAATCTTATTTTATAAGGATTTATATACTTAATCTTTGTAATATCATAAATTTTAAGTTCTTTTAGTATTTTCGCTAGCCCAAAATGTTTGGGCAATTTTTCGCGGCATGAGACGTAAATCTCGATTTTATTGTCGCAGTCTTTAACCTTTTTGGCGTTACGTCCTACGACGGTCCACTCAGTTTCATCTTCCTCTCTAATACGTTTATTAGCTGTATGTACATCCTCTGTTAATATATTTTGGTCATTGTTATTGGATAGCAGAATGTTATGTCGCATTATGTCGTCTTCTATGCAAGGGTCACAAAGATTGTTGTTGAATGAGCACGACTCCATTTCGTTATTAGGAATTAATAAATTGTTTTGAGATAATTATTCGCCGTCGTGTAATAGCCGTGCGCAGTCGGCACACGGCCACCGCGCACGGCGCAAGCGCGTGCTCACTGTTTAAATATAATGGAACTGTACGATGAACGCGGACGCGGGCACTCCGGACGAGCGTCACACCGATACTGCACAAGGGATTTGCAAGGTCAACTAATGTTACTTTTTATATGCTACCCTTCTAATAGTTATTATAAAAATGTATAAGGACTTGTGGATTAAAAAAATAACTTTAATATAAGCGTTTCTGTAAATCTGTATTACAAAAATACAGTAACTAGTAAGACACTCACCTTAGTATACCCAAACAACGGATGCATGACTTCTAGATACTGCATGAGTTGCAGGAACTTCATGGCAGGTCCAACGTGTTCGTACGTGTCTGCCACTGATTCGTATTCCAACTTCGCGTATCTCACACCCATCACCGCAAGCACGTACATGAAGCCCACGAATTGGAACAGGTTGTATATAATCAGGTACACCTTCTTGTAGTCTTCTGAAAGCATTTTCGGGGTTGGTAATGCTTTACGAAGGATTTGCCTTAGTCTGGCAATTCTGATTTTTAAAGTGTGGTTCTGTCCGAATTACACTTCACAAAGTTACGATTAGATGCTTGTTTTTAGATTTAAATAATTTTAACTAATTGAGGCTCCTTTAAACAATAATAATGGTATCACTAACATCATGTATACATTAAAATAAATGCTAAGTAATAACGTAAGTACTCTGCCCCCGCGGCCGAGGTCGGACCTTTAATTATGTATGTTATATTCATGTGTATTTACACTAACTGTGTCCACGTTGTCTGTTCGACGTTAGACGTTTCGACGATCTATCTCAGGCTATTCTCTTGCTCTTACCCCGTCTTCAAACACAAGATACGTACATTGCTTTTATAAGCCTCACACACGGTACATTTCATCTTATTTTGTTTTTTAATAGTTATAGAAGTTATGTTTTTGTTTATCAATATTTTATCTAGTTAAATAATATGTTTATAGCTATTAACATTAAGTATAGCATTACTGTTTTGTTGTTCAGTTTTTATATATTAATTCGCTGAGTACTGTGGCGAATGTTATGTACGCCGTACTTGTTGCACATATCAGTGACTATATTATTATGTTCATTCCAATGTAATTACCTGTAATGTTATAATATGTACAACGTGGCAGTGCTTGCAATGCAATCAGCCCTGTATTATATACTGCCCACTGCTGAGCACGGGCCTCCTCTACTACTGAGAGGGGTTAGGCCTTAGTCCACCACGCTGGCCTAGTGCGGGTTGGCAGACTTCACATATCTTAGAAATTCTTATAGAGAACTTCTCAAGTATGTAGGTTTCCTCACGATGTTTTCCTTCACCGTTAAAGCGAACGATAATTGATAAACAATAAAATAAATGCTTATAAATAAATAAATATTTCACAAGTCATAACCCTTCCGAGTCTCGATACAGCGCTCCGTAACACAGAACTGCGCGACGCGTGTGGCACATCTCCCCGTATGTCTGTCTGTCCCCGACTTACCCTATTTTTACTGGTGGTAGGTCTCTCATATGTGAGAGTCCATCTGGGTGGGTACCACCGCAATGTCTATTTCTACCGCCAAGCAGCAGTGTGCATGCAGTGTTGTGTTTCGGTTTGAAGGACATTGTAGCCAGTGCAACTACTGGACATAATGAGACTTAACATCTTATGTCTCAGGATGACGAGCGCAGTGGAATGCGAAACAGTACTTTATAACTCAAGGTGCTGAATGGTGTTGCTACTGTTTATGGGTGGTCGTGTCGCTTACCATCAGGCGAACGGCATGCTCGTCTCGTCATTCATTGCAAAAAAAACAATACACACACACACACACACACACTCACGCCTTTTATCCCCGAAGAGGTAGGGAGAGGTACAACTAATGCATCCACTTTTCGCCGTGCGTATTCCGTCCCATGATGTGATAGAGGCAAGCCTATCGCCATATCTGGCACAAATTCCAGACTCTGGGCTGATACTGAATAGAGAAATCCAGTATCACTTTGCCCGACTCGGGATCGAACCCAAGACCTCAGCATTGTCGTCGTACCGTAATATAACTACCGAGGCACCTACAATGAATGCTTTCAAAAATAGACTGGATTAGAATATTAATCAGTATGACACACACGCATCAGCTGTATAGCTGCTAGTATGCCTCCCAAATAAATAAATATATGTATTTCTATAAGTTATTGTTTAGACTCTAAACTTTAGATACTTATATTAATATTTCCATAACAATTGAAACTCTATGGAGGAGTAACAAACTCGGCACCGTACCACTAAAAACCTACCACCAATTAATTAAATTTGAAATTTTGTGAATCTTTTTAGTCTGTCTGTCCCAGGTAATCTCTAAAATGGGTGAACCAATTTTGATGGGACTATCATGGGATTAAAAGGGACTTTTCGCTACAGTGATCTGGCAACTATTAATCCTTATAAGGGCCTTTTGTAAAAATATAAAGTTAAAATTATAATCTATGAAAGATGTATTACAGTTTGGAATTGCTCGTATTTTAATTAATTTTATTCTAGGAAAAATTCGAGGTAGAGCTTCCAGCAAAAGCAGTTGGTAATAAGAGCAATTTGACATTAGTTCGTACCTTTCCTGTACCCAAATTCCTCCTTATGTAGCCGGTCATACATCCCAGGGTAGTCTTTCATTACATCTCGCTTATCATCATCACTGTCTTGACCATCTTCAGATTTCCACAAGTCAAAGTTTATCTAAAAACAATATGTTTAATATTAAAATAAAATTTTATACTTACAGTTGGTTGAAAACTAATGATCATATTTTTTTTAATAAACTTTTATTATCCCACATGAATTAGGATTGGATTCAGAACTATTTGTAGCATGTAAGAGCACCAATTTGACATAATTAATGTCAATCCCTACTGGGAAAATTGCAATGCGTTTAACACAAGGAAATGCGATGTGCAATAATTTTACTTTGTCTTTTCAAAATGACAAATGATTTTATGTAAACAATGATAATGGCTGGCATAACTAATGTCAAATATTTTAGTTGTATTGCTCTTTGCTGCCATCGTTTCTTGGTTTACCTCGGGTCGAAGTTATTCTTAAAAAAGTTATATTATTTTAACATCTACCCATTTGACATTGGCAAAATCACCGATGACACGGTGGAGCCATTTTTAAAAGAAGAATGATAATGGCATCCTCGCAGTGGTAGAGGTGGCCTGTTCTAGGAAGGGGGAGAGTATACATACTGTACAGTCAGCAGCATAAATATCTGTACAAAATCAAAATTTCGAATCGCGTTAAGTTAAACTGAAATATTTTTTTCTCCATTTGAAGTAAAGTAAATCTTTTGTATTTTATTTTTCTGAAGAAAAAAAAAAGATTAGTAAGAAAACAAAATTGTGTAGGCAAATTGAAGTTTTGAATTTGTTCATTTACTTATGCTGCTGACTGTACATGTATACATGTCTGGAGTAATGGTATTGTAATTCATGTGTGTATAAATAATTTGTATTAATTGATATGCCACTGTTACCTTTAGCCAAGCTGGTTTCTGTGGTTGAGCCGTCACTCGGGGCCACCATGATGGTTTCTCCTTTTGGAACAACAGCTCCACTCTGTTGTCGAACACACGGACTGTTGTGGCCTGCTCCCCATCAGCAGTGGTCTACAGAGTAGAATAAAATTGAACCTTTGGTAATTCGATTAATAATATCAGCTCTGTATTACATACTATCCAGTATTTAGCCAATTAGTTTGGAATTCATATCGTACTTGGATAATTGGCGATTGAGTGCGATATCAACAAGATTCCCTCACAGAAATTGAAATCAGAGATTTATAATTTCTATTATGTAAATGCGTTATTCCCTATAACTATATATAAATTAGATTAATAGAATTCAATGCAATGCATGTCAATTCAGAGGTCGAAGTACATAGGTCCATTAAAAAGATTAAATTCTCGTAGTTACTGGCTGTAAGCTTTGATATCCTTTACTGATAAAAAGATAAAACAACGTAAGCCAATGGACATTTAAAAGTTCATATTTTATATTTTTTTAATAAAATAGCATATACATACAGTTTTTATAGCCGAAAATAAATCCAAACTGAATTCATATTGACTGTCTCCGCGCGCGCCGGTGCCTTGAGCAGAAAATTTTACGTTGTTTTCCAGAACTTTCACTTCGGGTTTAACAACATTTTTTAAGTCAATTTTTAAAGATACTGAACTTTCTGTCTGTGCCCAATACACAAACGGACTTGGAACCACCATTTTAATTTATTTTTTAAAGCATACGCGGAATACCTTTGCCATAAAACCAAAACCGAGAAATCAGATTAGCTGTCAGTTTTCGCGTTAATCAGTGTTGCCGTATGACGAAAATGAAATGCACTATACGCTATAAATGCGCTATATCTTGTGAAATCCAAAATTGCGAAATTGTGATTCCGCTAAACAATGTTATGAATATAAAAATAAGGTGTCAGAAAAAAAGTATAAACACACACACTCACGCCCTTTTTCCCCGAAGGGGTAGGCAGAGGCGCAACTAGTGCACCCACTATTCGTCGCGCGTATTCAGTATTCCGTTCCATCATACATAATGTGATAGGGGGCGAGCCTATTGATATATCGGGCACAATTTACATACTTTGGGCTAATACTGAGCAGAAAAACCCATTATCACTTTGCCCGACCCGGTGATCGAACCCGAGACCTCAGCATTGCAGTCGTACCATAACACAACTACGCTACCGAGGCAGTCTAAAAGTAAAAAAAGTATAAAATACAAACATTTTCATTTATTTAACTTATATTAAATACTATCAACTAAATTAAACAATTCCACAACGTCTTCATTGAAGCCGATGATGAGCCTGCACTAGCTAGTTCCCGTTTTTTACGGTTTTGGTAACTTTGTCTTGGACATTTTCAGGTAGGTTATAAGTGTGGCAGGTTTGCTAAGGATTTTCAATTGATGACGTATCGTGGAGTTCATTGTTTCAGCTGACACCCGGTTTCGGAGCTCACTTTTGAAATCACCATAATATCAGACTGTGACGTCACCAAGTGTCACCGACCATAACGCTACATACGTGCGATAGAGAGAGCGCGATATCCCCGCCACGCCCCCACTTTTACTTATAACTGTATTTCAAATATGAACTGCTTAATTTTTCAACCAATTTCGATGCTGCTTTCACAGAATAAGTTCTTTTTCGTATTATTTTCTGTTCCATATAAAATGATGTACGAAATTAAACATTGCCAAATAAGTATCTAACTTAGTGACCGACATAGCTCTGAGAGTTAGTAGGTTGAAGTGGCAATGGGCTGGCCACATATGTCGCAGAACATAACCACTGGAGTAAGCGTGTTCTGGAGTGGAGACCGCGTCTAGGTAAACGTAGCGTGGGACGCCCTCTGGCCAGATGGCGGGACGACTTTCACAAGAAGGCCGGCAGCGACTGGATGCATAAAGCAGCAAACCGGGCTCTGTAGCGTATCTTGGGAGAGGCCTATGTCCCGCAGTGGACTGCAACGGGCTGATGATGATGATGATGATGAACTAAGTACCCTATTCCTGAAAGGAATTAATTTCAGCCGCATTTTTGTGTGTAGATACTTGAGCCCAAAACTTCACGGTATCATTAACAGTTTTAGTAGTTTTGCGCCAGATTCCACTAGATATTTTTTAGCGCGTAGTTATGAGATAAAAAGCGCTAATAACTCTAGAATTGCACTGATCTAGTGCCAAATGCGCTGAAACGGCAACACTGGTGTCAATTTATTGTTGTCCATGGACACAATTCCTTTTTTTTTATTTGTTCTTTAAGGAACCGGCTAAGGTCATAGACCCTGCTGCCAAGTGACAAGAAATATTTTTGGTTGTCTTTTTTTTATCTTCTGTATTTATGTCGCGGTTTTTGACTAAACCTAAACCCAAACCTAAACCTAAGCCGCGGTAAAGCAGTGCCTACTTTACCAAGACTTTATCGAGGAGTTTTGGCAGCAACAAAAAACTCTTGATTTGCACAGTTATTTCAATTTCTTCTAACTAAAACCGATTTTTGAAAACTCGTCTAATCTTTGGAAGAAAAAATCTATTATTGTCGCTTAATGTCACATCCCTAAACAAGAGCACCTCATGGCACTTCCAAGTTCCCACCAAAAGTCAAGTAGCTGTCAGTGATGCGGGATGCCAGATCTCAGACCAATAACTAATTATATTTCTGTGTGCCAGATTTCTACATTGTATTTTTTTTTTTATAATGGCATTTGTGTTCACATTTTGCCAATGTCAAGTTTGGTTTGTCTATTTTATTATGTGTAGTATGTCGAAGTAAAGCAGTGGCTACCTTACTTTATCGAGGAGTTTTGGCGGCAACAAAAAAAACACTTGATTAGCACAATTATTTCAATTGACTTCATTTGAGCTTTTTAATAATTGGATAATATACCACCATAATTATGCAATATAACACTAAGTATCACCAAAATACTGAATTAAATCAAGAGCACCTCATGACACTTCCAAGTTCCCGCCAAAACTCCTACATTGTACTTTGTAAATTGTAATCAGAGACAAATAAACTAGAATTGTAATACTCCCAATCTTAGTTAATAAAACCCCGAAAATATAGAGATTTCAAGTTATATTCCCTCAAAAAAATATACTAGCCATCAAAATATTCCATGTAGAAAAAAAAAACTTTATACTAGTAATTTTGTGTATTTTCACTTCATGTCGGTTAAATTCTTATTCCATTATGGTGTTAAAATCCTCCCAAAATTAGGGAGAAACCCCCCCATCTGGTATTTGTGCTCTCAAGTGTCAACTGTGTCCAGTATTGCCACTTTATTTGCAAAGAGTATAATATAATATATAGGGCTGCCATCACCTAAATTGCCGACGCCGGATAAACACGGCAAAAATCCCGGACATTTGGGCGAAATATGGGTTTTTCAAAATAAAAACACAGTCATATTTTTTTTATATTTCACTTATCTATAAAAAAAACCCATGACAACAAAAGTTTTTAAAAACCCCTGCCGGGCGGCCCCGGACGCCCTTCAAACTAGGACAAATCCAAGGAATTCCGGACGGATGGCTCTAAATATATACTACGAAAAATGTATCTTTGACGACTTAAAAACTTAAAAATTAAATACCTATAAGTGAAACTTTCTGAACATATCGTTAAAAACTAAAAAAACAGCTTTATAGAAAATCAAACAAAAGAATAGAAAATAATTTTTAATAAATTTGAATTAATAATAGTGTAAATAAGAAAAAAAAATATTTTATTGTAATAAAAGCGTGGGGTGCATGGTGTCAATAGTTATAAATATTTTATTGATAGATAATATGAGTAGAAGGATTATCATTTTGATGATATCTTAAAAAGCACCCCGCGCTCTTTTTACAATAAAACACATTTTTTTCTTATTTATATTATTGTTAAGTAAAATGTATTAAAAGAAATCTATTTTTTAGTTGGATTTTCTATAAAGCGTGTTTTTTAACTATTATTTATTATCCATTTTTTAGTTCTGTTCTACTATAGTCCAACAGATGTCACTAAAAATAAACGAAAACACATTTTTTTCTTATTTACACTATTGTAAATTCAAATTTATTAAAAATTATGTGCGAAAGACGTACTTGCAATAATTTATTCATTTTTTTCTACTAAAATAATCTGTAAAAATAATTTATATGGCAAAATAACGTTTGCCGGGTCAACTAGTATGTTTATAAAATGATCGTTGTTGTTATTATTGTTTTAAGTTATATACAATAAGGCTTTAACCCGCGGCTCCGCCCACGTTAAAAAGATTTTCCAGGATAAAAGTCCCGCTTTAATTTTTTCTTCGCTTCTTAAAATATTGGTACAAAAGTTTTTTTAAATCGGTCTGGTAATTTTTGAGCTTATCTACTAATAATTATAATATTAGTATAGATCACGTAGAGGGTAGAAAAACTTACATCTTCAAACGTACTTTATATTTTAGTTGGTAACAGACACAACAAAAAAATTTATAACTTCGACTACTTGTCTATAGCATTTCCATCTTTTAGTTTTTCTCTAGTCCACTCTCTAGTCTCTATTTCATATCTGTCATAAAGCCGTTTGCACCTTTTGATGGGTATCGCGTTAGTGTAAAAATTTGTAAAAAAATATTTTTTCTCAACTATTCAGTGCGCTTGCCGTTGACTAAAAATGGTTTGAATAACACTATTCGTCGTAAAATATATAAAGTGGCTGTGCGTTGACTTTTGTACAAGTTGTAAACAAATCCAAAATGTCCGTTCCTACCACTGGTCTGAGCAAATTGAAAAAGAAACATATTCGTGTGAAACATCAAAAAGTGAAGCTGTTTCGTGCTAATGAACCGTTACTGTCTGTTTTCATGTGGGGTGTGAATCATACGGTAATATTTTTAATTATTTTTTTTAACAATTATGGCGGGCGGCTAATCCTATTTGAGTTCTCATCGGTCTTGCAATATCATTATGTCATTTACCTCAATACTGGTTTGTTGTGGTTTTGTACTGTTTACATCCGGAGTACCGTGCTAATGTTCCTGTTGGTTTTTCTTGACTATATCTGGCACAATGTCAATTAAAATTATCATTTCTTGCCATTGAATATAAATAGACTAATCAATTTTACGACGTTCGATATGAGATTGTTAGATTGACAGTATGAAGGGCTAAGTGGCATCAGGCTGAAGCAACTGTGTCACACGAGAGTGATGTTAATACTGTATCTTCAAGTATCACAACATTCAGATACACATTACCTGTTTTATAGTTATGTCGTAGTTTTCTTTAGTAAATTTTAGTCTTTTATGTAATTTCATACATTCAATAAAATAGTCCTGGGTGGTGATATCTGCTTTCTTGTTATAGTAACCTCTCTGTGATACTTTATGAATCCAGCCTATTTTATATTTCTACTAGAATTGCGCGCGGCTCCGCCCGCGTGGAAAAGTTTTTCCGGGACAAAAAGTAGCATATAGCACTCAGGCGTAATGTAGCTTCCTATTAGTGAAAGAATTTTCAAAATCGGTCCCGTAGTTCCTGAGATTAGCGCGTTCAAACAAACAAAGTCTTGAGCTTTATAATATTAGTATAGATTATTTACTCTTCTCTAAATACTGCCTAGAGAATTGGTTATACTTTCCAATAAGTATAGGTGTAACATGAATTTGATTACATTCATGTTTCAAATAGATAGCCTACAACTTTTTGTAAAATTGGGTATAGTTTTTACATGGGTAATGGATCTTTCCAAAGGAAATAATATAAAGAAAAGAAAATTGCCATTGCATTAGAATCTTACATGATTAATGATTGGTGGATGTTACAAGTCATTTTGATATTAAAAATAATAATAATAGTATATCCTTTTGTAAATTATTAAATCAATGCTATAACTGTAGACTGATTATAAAAATAAACTAATTAATTAATTATGAAATAACATGTAAATGTAATGATCATACTAATTAGTCAATTTCTGTGTTCAATCAATAAGGTTTAAGATTGTTAATTAATTTTAACTGTAAGTGTATTCTATATCTTGTCTATTGAATATCAATTTAGAAAACTTTTGTAGGCCCAGAATACACCAAGTGATGTAAAATATTAGAATGCTTATAATAGGAAACACACCATCTCTGTAACAATTATAGAACTTGATATTATGTTATTGCATACTATGATTCATGATGCAATTAATATAATTTATGGATTTCTGTATAAGACTGTAATATTCTATTACCAACTCATGAATCTATTGAAATCATCAATGGTGGCAGTTTGTGTTATCCTTACTATCCAATTTATGAACATTTATTATGGTGAAGCTATACTACAGTCAGTTCAAAGTTTGTCATGAGTGATAGCAAACTCATTATTTCGGAAGACAAGGGTGAATAAATAAATAAAGGGATCATCATTGGCAGTCTTAGAGGCTAGTGAATGGGGCAACCACACAGGGCATTGCGTTTGGAGGGTTTGCACTTGCATGTGGCACAAAGAAAGAAAAAAAATGTTTTGTCAATTGGGTAAAAAGGCATTGCAAAATATCTGCCACCCAGAGCCTCACATTATCACCACTGGGTGTCATGCTTAACTCCAAACAGCCCGTGACTCAGCGGTCACACTATACTTCACCTACTAACATTCCCCTTAATACAAATGGAACAAGACCTAATTTATACAATTTAATTAATGATAAACTAGATAATTTCTTTGAACACTGTAGGTCTTCTTTTCTAACCATGTTATACATTAAAAGTGGTAATGTGGTCATCTCCTAGCACATTATAGGGCTGAAATATGTTTAGTAGAGTAGGTGTTATAGTTGCCTACCCGCCTACCCCTTTAGTAATAAAAGGTGTGTATATTATACAGTAGAAACCAATTATAGAGGCATCGATTATAACAACTGAATAGCAAAAAAAAAAGTATTGTTTATAACAATTATCAGTAATGTCAAATATTTTAGTTGTATTGCTCTTTGCTGCCATCGTTTCTTGGTTTACCTCGGGTCGAAAAATATTCTTAAAAAAGTTATATTATTTTAACATCTACCCACTTGACATTGGCAAAATCACAGATGACACGGTGGAGCCATTTTTAAAAGAAGAAGAAGAAGAACAACTATCAGATATAGTGTCCAAATTAGGTGGTCCCTTCAATGTCTTTATGACCAGTTTTCACTATATTTGGAAAAGCAGCAGGTAACAGATGGATGCATGCTGTTTAAGACTGCAATGTTTGGTGCTTAATCGAGACTGCTTAGTAGGGGATGGTGATAAGCTGATTGAGATTAATGTATAACATGTATGTCTTTTTTCAGATAAATGAACTTAGTCATGTCTCAATACCTGTTATGCTGCTGCCGGACGACTTTAGAGCTTATTCAAAGCTCAAAGTTGACAATCATTTATTTAATAAGTAAGCTTTTTATCACTTTTGTAGCATGCTAGTATTTTCTAGAGTTAATAGTCCCCTACAAATGTTTTAATTTATTCATAAACTATATTGAAACAAAAAACATATTATCTTCATTATTATGTAAAAGTTAAAGATGATTTGTTTTTTATCACTTGTTGTAGCGATGTTCAATATTTTCCTATAATTAACTTTTTGAATGTATTTAAGTTTATAATTTTAATTAAAAAACATTGATATTAACTCGGTTTTGTCATAAAAGTTATCTAAACATAGACATTGACAAGGTCCATTTCATTGATAAGATTGAATACAATTTTGGTTCATCACAAAATTTATTGAGATTGGTACATCATTGACATTGAAAAATTGTTAAATATATTAAAAAACATATTACTGAGTATAATTTGTACAGAATATTGTCCAAAACATCTTCAAACAATAGTGTAAAATGAATGCATAAGGCTAAACATATGCATAAATATAAAAATGTTGACGTAATGACTAGGTGGGTGTTCCCATTCCTTAAGTTGTAAATTTTTATTGAAGATCCAAAATTGCTAGTGTCCTTCTGTAGTGGGTAGGCTGATACTAAATCGCATAAATTGGTTGCAGAGAAAACATGCCATCCCATTTCAAGGTGAAAGAGTATTGTCCACTGGTGTTCAGGAATCTGCGGGAAAGGTTCGGCATCGACGACATCGACTACAAAGAATCGCTCACAAGGTAACGCAACTATACGAGAACAGTACACCACTCTCGGCACGAGTGATTGCTAACAAAACGAAAATAATCTTTATTTGTCATATTATGTATAAATTATTTATTTATTATTTTTAAATTCCCGTATAAATGGCTCTGGCTTCCACGGTCCCATCCCGTCCTGTGGTCCCTAGGTTTAGAAAGCCAGATAAGTACCTGTGCTGTAAGGCCCCGAAGCGGGCGAGCGCGACGCTGCGGCGCTCGGCGACGGCGCCCTCCGGTGTCGCCGATATGAAACAGGAGACGCACCAAGAGAGCATATTCCAAGATGCGAGCGCGTTCGTCAAACGCGGTCTAACAATTAAACGTCTGAGGTCAGCCGACTTTTGGAGTACGATTTTGTTGCAGTTTTATTTTTTCAAAAATAACATGTATGTAGTGTGCCTTACGAACTGACACGGCGATCATTAGCATAATATCCCACGAATACACTGGTTGTATGACTCATTGATTACCCTAATGTCTAACCGCCTGAGGTTTTACGGTTGTATTCTTACATGTTATGAATAATTGAGTTTGGATTTGGTTTTGTCATCTTTCGTCCATTTTCAAATACAATTGTCCCGCATTGTTATGTAAATCGCATTTTCCCGGCGAGGTCTTTTGTCATTCCTTTGGTTTATTCCGAAAGTTTTAAGAAGCCAATGAAATGTAAAAAAATAATTTATATGTGTTTTATTATGTTTAAAACAGTTGTAGACGTCGGTTTAATGTCTCCTCGTACTAAAATTTGTCGTCTTGCCAACGTAGATTCCTGTTATTGACCTTTCCCCTCGTGCTCCTTAATATATCCACCAGACACGAAATGTTCAGTAAGGCATCTTTGTACAATAGCGTATTCGCACTGAGCACATTACACATTGTACATAGAATTTCGTCGGCGAAGTTTGGTGTATCGTGCGACGGCTATTTAAATAAAGTTGTCTCACTGGCGCACTCTATATCATCTTCGTCCCACATGCCTAATGTTTTATTCCTTTTTTTATACACTAACGATAATGTACGATATTGCAATAGCACACGGTTTGAGCGTGAATTTACACATTTGGTAAGTATATCATGTTTTATTCACATTTTTAAGAACCGCAGTGCATACCACGCCACACATAAATCACGCTTCAAGACCGGAAACAATACAACAGTTTTATTTGTTTACTAAAATCTGTACAACCTTGGAAATTACGTCATGCTTTTTACGCAGTTATGTTTCTGTAAAGGTCATGGTGGAAGAAACTTTTTGGAATGAAGGAAATTGTTTATTGTGACTATTGAATGTGTAAGGAAGAACACAATAACAACAAGGATGGTTCTTTTGGTATAAAAGAGGTATAAGGCGTAGAAATTCTGTCATGTATTTTGATTATTCATATAATAGGTCTTTTATTTTAAAGCTACAAGTATTCGTACATATAAATATCTTTGTAACACAAATAGATGTGCTAAAATCGCAGCATTTGCTCTACCAATAAAAGTTAAATCAAAATGCAATAAGAAACACAACACGATAAGAATAGAAACTTATAATCCGCACGTCTATAAAACGAAATGAGTGTTGTCTGAACGAAACTAAATCATTCGTGACAAACTACACATTGTTTAGATATACAATTATGATGCTGCAAAGATGAAATTTGTTTTTGTTAGTATTCTTTATGTAGTTGTACTAGTTTTGACTGTATGAGGTCACGGTCTCGTGTTTGTGCTGTTAATTGGCTATTAAGAGTCGTTAATGGGTACCTTAATAAGTTGAGGCAAGAATTAAAAACACATTGATATTTATGAAATCTTAGGGTACATATAACTCAAAATTGTCTGAGAGAAAAAGTTCCGTAGTATAGGATTTGTGGCCATTTCCCTTTCAATTTTCTCATAATAAATCACTGTATTTAAGAATTGGTGTCAAAATATGCCGTCATTTGATATTCATATTGGAAACACTATTTTGGATATTGCGTATGTTTTCAATATCAACGATATTTCAAAATGAAATACGCAAATTGATATCTGAAAAATTCAGTTAGTGGTATATCCGCCATAAAATACGCTGAGTAACAAATTTTAATGAACTTCGTCTGATAAAAAATATAATAAATACCGTACAGCTACAAACACATTATTTTTTTACTACAAAAACAACGACTTTATTGACAGTATGAAATATTGGAATACTTATGTTGCAAATAAATAACCTAAACAATTTTCAAAGTTATATATTAATTCCTTGAAAAATCGGGCAATTTTTATGGTGTTTCGGTGTACTATGTGTGATACTATTTTTTTTCTATTACAATTAAGTGTTCAACAAAGCACAAAATCACGTTTGTCTATAAAAACATATTGTCATCTTGTGTAGTACTTCACACGTTGTATCTTGTTGCCAGGTCTCAACCAATCCCTGACGACTCTTCGGGCAAATCTGGTGCAAAGTTCTACCAAAGTTATGATCGACTGTTCATATTGAAAACCCTCACCTCCGAAGAAGTCGAGAGGATGCACTCATTCCTCAAACATTATCATCCTGTAAGTTTCCATAATTTTATGCTCATACATTTATTTAAGCATATTTCTATCAATATTTTGGGAAATAGCTATTATAGTTATGTGTGTCAAAGGAGATGTCCGCTTTTTGTATGCGTGCTGGGCTTCCAAATCTAACCAGGCTCAAACTTTATGGATATTAATGGTGCAATAATAGCTATCGTGGATCCATTAAAAAAATATTTTTAGACCCTTCCATTTATAACGAACTTGTTATAAATGGAAGTAACGTTCATTTTATGCGTAGTTTTTAAGTAAAATAAAATTCCATAAATCACGAAATCGGAGGACTTTAAAATTGTACGATTTATTGCATAGGCCTAGTTTTTGGGAGTACTATCCAAATATTATACATAAAGTATCTTGGTTAGAATTTTAAGCCCGTTTTTGACATGTTCTTTGTTTTTATATAACTGACACACGGTTATGATCGTCATAATTTTATAAGTTTCTGATATGTTTAAATAACGTTCATTGGAAAAAACCGTGATCGCCACTTTAACATATTCCACGAACACAGAATAAACTACAATAGTAAAAACTGCTTATCTCCAAATTTTCAAAATAATTATTTAGGCAAAAACTCAAGTTTATGTATAACTTTTTAGTAACATTATTTTTTTAGAAAATATAGATTAACTACTGACCGTTGAGTCATGCCCTTGTTATACAGGTAAATTGAATGATAAATGTGAAACACTGTCTAGATTAAAAGATTATTTGGCTGAGTGAAAGCGTTTGATATCGCTGTACATAAACTTGATAATCGATTGTCATACTGTTGTGTTTCCTACTTTATGATACTGTGAATGTTATCGGCGCTTGCTCGGTTCAATGTGTTTAAAAAAAAATTATGATTGGCAACGGTTTTTTACGATTACAAGACTAATTGATGAAGATTTTAAAATAATATTGGATTGTAGAATTGTATAACTGACTAGCTTTTGCCCGCTGCTACACCCATGTGAAAAAGTTTTTCCGGCATAAAAGTCCCGCTTTATATTCTACCGGAATAAAGAGTATCCCATACCACTCAGGAGAAATGTAGCTTCCTATTAGGGAAAGAATTTTCAAAATCGGTTCAGTAGTTTTACTGGTGATAGGTCTCTCATATGTACGAGTCCGTCTGGGTGGGTACCACCGCAATGTCTATTTCTACCGCCAAGCAGCAGTGTGCATGCACTATTGTGTTTCGGTTTGAAGGACATTGTAGCTAGTGTAACTACTGGACATAATGAGACTTAAAATCTTATGTCTCAGGATGACGAGCGCAGTGGAATGCCATACAGTACTTTGTAACTCAAGGTGCTGGACGGTGTTGCTATTGTTTATGAGTGGTCGTATCGCTTACCATCAGGCGAACGGCATGCATGCTCATCTCGTCATTCACAACCATAAAAAAAAAATATTAGTATAGATTGAAAATGTTTTGCGACTAGGTAGTCTATGGACTATGAGTACATGGATATTTCGGAATAATACAAGTAAACAAGATAAAAGAAAGGAATTTGTTGCGATGTATGTACTACCTACTAAGTATAGATCTCAGAAGCTTGAGAGATAAAAATTTACGCGTTGCAATATTCTCGAACGAATGTTGATACACGCAAATATGTATAAGATTTATCACGACATATTTTGAAGTATTTCCATGATAATTCTATCCGTATTGAAAATATCTGAAATTGTTACCTAAAGTCTTGGTAAAGTGGTCATATTTGAGAAAAAAAAGTATTGGTAAATCAGTTTATGCTTGAGGGAAAAGAAAACATCAATTCTCGAGTTTGAAGCTCATTGTTTAAATTATCTAAATCCAGTCCATTTTCTTAGCAAGGTGATTAATTTTATCGTTCTTGTAAAGTGACTTTCTTGGTATATAAATAGATAGTAAGTTTTAGTATATCTTATCTAGGTTTTGAATTACTTAGAATACAATGAGTTACTTAGTTCTTTATGAATTTATGGGACGTGATTTTTGCTTTTGGTAATAAAATTATTTCAGTTTCTTAATGGAAACTATAATATTATTAGGTATGTATAAGTTGAGCATTATACATTTACAAGCAAGCTATAGAACGAATTTCACTTAGTTTTACGACCATAACTTCGAACCCTGGGGATTCAATCCCGAGGCAATGTTTTAGAAAAACCCAAATATTACCCGAATCGAACTAAGGAGATCCTTAGTTCGATTCGGGTAATACTGTTCGTACTGGGAGATCCAGTACGAGCTCATTTGCTTTGCCACTAGACTCAGTGGCGTAGCGTAGTAGAGGCGGCACTTTTTAGGGTGCGGCAAAATTTAACAACAAATAATAAAAATATTTTGTAAATATTTGAACCATTTTATATTTTTATCGCAACTACAAATTCGGACCGATTGAAAGGAGCACGGAATTTTTCATTACTTATTTTATGGCGAAGTCAGGGAATCCCTTTTCTTTGAATGATATTTTGCAGCGACTGGCAACAACGTCTATACTTATGGGAATTCCCCGTTTATAACCGTTTATCTCCATTCGACCGCGCCAAATGGAGACGGCCGCGTTCAGTCCTAACCGATCCAGAGGACGATATCACTCTGGCCATTCGCAGTAAGAACGAGTTCCTAAAACTCCTACACTCCACACAACCGCAGTTCCGTCCTCGCCGCCGAGGACCTCGCCGCGTTCCCCGTCGCCCTCCCGACCCTCCTAACAGTTCCGGCCCGCGTGCCGACGAAATAAATGGATAGGATAAGTTAAACACCAACCTTCCCCACTAATCGTTGATGTCTCAACTTCTCCCAGTGACCGTCCTGAGCCGAGGTTCGTAACCCGTTAGTGGGTTGCCCTCAGCATGGTTATTTAAATCAAGGGTTGCGAGCGCCTAAAGCGTTCACCCGAAAGGCCGGTGTGGCCAGAAAAGCCGACTCGCGTCAGGCTACTGGCCGTTAGGGCCAAAACAAAAAAAAAAAAAGTTTATAACGAATAATCAGCGCGAATGACTTCTATTACATATACAGTACTTGGATGACCGGATTTTTGTCCGCGGCAATAAGCTTATAGCCTGGACCGAAAATCAATTATAGGGGGGCGGCAAAATTCGATATAAGCATGCATGAGTTATTACTGCCTCGGTGGCGTAGTTGTATTACGGTACGACTGCAAGGCTGAGGTCTCGGGTTCGATCCCCGGGTCGGGCAAAGTGATATTGGATTTTTCTATTCAGTATCAGCCCGGAGTCTAGAATTTGTGCCCGGTATGGCGATAGGCTCGCCCCCTATCACATCATGGGACGGAATACGCTTGGCGAAAAGTGGGTGCACTAGTTGCGCCTCTGCCTACCCCTTCCGGGATAAAAGGCGTGAGCATGCGCATGAGTTATTTCTTGAGATGAGCTTTTTGGGGTCTTGGAGCGGCAAACTTTCAGTCCGCCCCGGGCGGCACTAACCCACGCTCCGCCGCTGACTAAGACTATAAGTAGCGACACAATTTTGCGGTCTGCAACTATTTGGAAATTGTAGGACCGTCACTTGTAGTGTCTGATTTATAACAAAACATACATCTTATAGGACTTGGGAATACGTGAATTATCATTGTATTGACAATGCCCTTGGATTTATTTATTATGACCCCTTTATATACGAGCGATTGTTAAGTTTTTTTTTTTGTTTTTTTTTTATTGCATTTAATGACGAGACGAGCATGCCGTTCGCCTGATGGTAAGCGATACGACCACCCATAAACAGTAGCAACACCATCCAGCACCTTGACTAACAAAGTACTGTGTGGCATTCCACTGCGCTCGTCACCCTGAGACATAAGATGTTAAGTCTCATTATGTCCAGTAGTTATACTGGCTACAATGTCCTTCAAACCGAAACACAACAGTGCATGCACACTGTTGCTTGGCGGTAGAAATAGACATTGCGGTGGTACCTACCCAGACGGCCTCGCTAAACGCTAATATCATCCGTATGTTGAATATATTGACACATTGATAACGTGTTGATACGTCAATACGCTTTAGATATATTGTGATGCGTGACGTCTCAAGGAGAATAATATAATTTAAAAACACTTAAGATTGTATTAAAAAAGGTTTTTACATCTTTTGTATACCATATTTTAAGAAGGAGAAATAAATAAATAATAAACTGAATGCATTATATAGTGGCCTACGTAAGTGTGTCGCTTTCCGGGGTCAGCCTATGTACAGTCAGCAGCATAAGTAGCTGAACAAAGTCAAAATTTCAAATTGCCCGTATACTTTTATCATTACTAATCTTTTTTTTCTCTTCACAAAAATAAAATAAAATAGATGTACTTTATTTCAAACGAGGAAAAAAATGTTTCAGTTTAACTTAACGCGTATATAGGTGATTTAAAATTTTGATTTTGTTCAGCTACTTATGCTGCTGACTGTACATCCAGTTTCAAACACTGGCATAATTGTGTCCATCTGGATCCCACTACACTTACCACCAGGTACAGGAGGGTTATTTTGCCGTGACTAAAACGAAATCATATGTTTTTGTTTAATGAATAAGGTATGGTTATGTTGTTCAGTACATAGTGGAGCGGCATGGCAAGACACTTCTGCCGCAGTACCTCGGCATGTACAGGCTGACTGTGGACGGCATCGAGCACTACCTCGTCGCCACCAGGAACGTGTTCTCCAACCACCTCAACATTCACAGGTATGGTGCCCATCAAATTGGGAAACTCGATTTGAACCCGTCAACGCCCTCGTATATATAGATATATACGTGGTTGCCCTATATACCCGGACGCCGGTGTCCGCCGCGGGTGTTGACGAGTCAAACTAAATAAAAAATATGAGGCAGTACAAAATGCCTTTGAAGAGTTTGTAGGCTCCGGTACACATAGCTTCTTGAAGAAGGGCATTGAAAAATTACCACTGCGCTTGCAGAGATGCATCGAAAGCATGGATGCATATTTTGATTGATAGAATTAAAAAATATTTATAAAAAAATGACTTATCTTTCTGAATACTAAACGGCAATTTCATAGGTGAAGACCTAATATTTATTACTAGACGTTTGCTCGCGACTCCGCCCGCGTGTATGACTTTGTCCGAGATAAAAGTACCGCTTCGTATTTTCCCGGGATAAAACGTAGCCTATGTTACTAGCCGATAATGTAGCTTTATATTGGTGAAAGAATTTTTAAAATCGATTCAGTAGTTTTTGAGTTTATTCGTTACAAACATACAAAAATACAAATCTTTCCTTATAATATTAGTATAGATTGTTCACGGTTGGCTCAATAAAACACTGATCTCATCATACAAGAAAGAAACAAAGCAGAGATTAGTTTAACCGTGGTTGGTGGCCCTTTTAAGTGATAGTAAATACGATAATAATGACGTTCGCGTTAAATTCCAAGAATTGCTTTGTCTACATGTTTAAATATCAATAGAATTATCTGAACGAGTTAATTGTGAAGCTACTTAGGTGACGTAAATATTCTTAGAATGACGTCAAAAAAATTAGTCGTAAAAATTGTGATCTTGTACAGTCAGCAGCATAAGTAGATGAACAAATTCAAAATTTTAAATTGCCTACATACTTTTGTGTTCTTAGTAATCTTGTTTTTCTCTTCTCCAAAATAAAATAAAAGGTATTTACTTTACTTCAAACGAAGAAAAAATATTTCAGTTTAACTTAATTCGTATATAGGCGATTTGAAATTTTGATTTTGTACAGATATTTATGCTGCTGACTGTACCTACTATATAATGTCCAAAATGCTTTACACTAACCTTATAATAAAGTGGGGTCGGTGTTACGTACTTTTGTGTTACATCTCGCGGAAAACTATTGGCTAAGTTTGGAGCCCAATATCTGCTTTTCAGCGCCGATTTATTGCTACTGAATCTAATGGTGGCAGTCCACTTGGCGTATTTGAGCAAATATTTGAGCTACTTGGCCAATCCAAAATCAACTTTGTGCATAGAGAACACAAAGTTTATATTGCTGTGCCCAAAAGGCGCAAATAATATGACAAACACGCCAAGAGTAGTGTCCTTATAAGAGGTGATTGTATTTTAGAATATACCATGAACAATACTGGTCGATTGCCTCAATAAAAAACTGTATGTTGATAAAACAGTGAGTAAAATATTTAAATTGATTTTTCTAAATATTAACAACTCGACGCGAAGAAAATACAAAAAAAAATTACAGCGCCTGAGAGACGCTACGTAGTTGGGTATATAATAATAATATAATAATACCAGCCCTATATTATATACTGCCCACTGCTGAGCACGGGCCTCCTCTACTACTAAGAGGGTTTAGGCCTTAGTCCACCACGCTGGCCTAGTGCGGATTGGCAGACTTCACATACCCTCAAAATTCTTATCGTGAATTCTCAGGTATGTAGGTTTCCTCACGATGTTTTCCTTCACCGTTATAGCGAACGATAATTGATAAACAATACACACATAACTTCGAAAAGTCAGAGGTGTGTGCCTTGGGTTTGAACCTCCGGACATTGTCTCGGCAGACCGTTCCATTCCCAACTAGGCTATCGTCCACTGTAGTAAGTACCCAACGTAGTTGGGTACTTACTACAAAATACAGATCCAAAAATGTATCAGATCATACAATAAAAATATGTATAACAAAAGATGTTGGTTTTAATGATAATAATATAAGTCCAGCGAGGTTATTAGTGTTTTGTATTATAAATAACCCCTTGTGCTTAGAATCTGAAAAAAAACACGACACGACTCAGTTTCGTTTTATTGTGATTGGTTGAGAGACTACCACGTGACGTGACTTATTGTTCTCTCGATCAATCAAAAACGTCAAATTTAAACGACATCGTCCTACAAGTTGCGTCATTTTGCCAAATTCTAAGTCCACAGTATGACGTTGCAGGAAGTATGATCTCAAAGGTTCGACGGTAGACCGTGAGGCGTCGGAGAAAGAGTTGGAGAAGGAGCTGCCCACGCTCAAGGACAACGACTTCTTGAAGCAGGGCGTGCGCATCGACATCGGCGACGCGGCCAAGGAGAAACTCCTCGAGACGCTCACCGCTGATGTTGAGGTTAATTAGTTTACATAAATAACTTTAAGGCTCCTTACGTCAGTCTTTACGCGGAAAAAGTAATATAAGTATGAGGTTTTTATCTCTGTTTTCTTGTGACCGGTTTTGTTGCGAAGAAGTGAAAACCGGAGTATGTCATGGCGTAAATATTCCTTAAAATTCCTCGGAGCTCGCGCGTGAGCTGTCCTTCCATCACATATTCATTAATTTTAATAAGCATATTTTGAATAATTTATTTTTGATATTACTATATGTAAAAGACAACTTAGGTATTCCCAGAGCGTTCCTGCCAAGTTTCAGTAGTCAGTTTTATGCGCTTCATTTAATACCCTTGCAGGAGTTGCAATGGTAGCTGTAACTGGAAACATCCTCGTATCTACCGTAGATAAAAGTAGACATAACGTCACTCTCATATTTTTGCTGACTGAAAATAATCGTACATGTTAACGGCTATTAAAACTGTAAATCTCAGCGTTCGAAATAATACGAATGTACCGCACCGAACCGTGCGATGCCGGTTGCAGTTTAGCGAGTTAATGGCGCCATTCGATTCGGTAACATGTTTATTACACGCGATTTGCTGATCGCTTTTTCTGTCTCTGTTATGTGGGAACTATGTCGCTTTTTTAATATTTGTATCAATTAAGTTTCTGATGGTTCCTACTCTTAAGCTGAAAACTTTTATATATTATGATTAGGTTTTAGCCCTTGGGTTTGGGTACGAGGAAAGTTAGCATTTTTTGGTTTTTGATTTAATACATGAACTGTAACTGTAACATGTAGTGAATGTTATTATAATAAGATTTATAGTAAACGACTCTAGCCATCGCTCTAAGATTGTTTGAATAACGTATTTCATGTTCGAAACAGTTGAATGACGGTTTGAACAGCCTCTCCGTTAGTGGGCTAGCGTGGTTCGGGCAGAGGTGGCGGTCCGCCCCGGGCGGCACTATTATGGGGGCGGCAAAATGCGTAAAATAAAACCTTTTACAAATTTTACCTCTTGTCGCTACGCGTGACTCTTATTTGTTCAAATGTATTTTTTTCCCTTTTGTGCCTTGGTGCGGCAAATTTACGGTCCGCCCTGGCGGCGTCAACCTACGCTACGCCACTGCTCTTTATTCGTCTGTGTTGACTTTTTTTAATGCAATACTGTGCTCTCTCGTGTCAGCGTTTGTCTACCGCCGTTGTCATCGAGAAAATAATTTATTTCACAAATATTTTGGAAAGATGTGATAGTGTAGGTTGATAATATTGTTGTGTTGTATACTGCAGTTCCTTACGAAGCTGCACCTGATGGACTACTCGCTGCTGCTGGGCGTGCACGAGTGCGGGCGCGGCGAGGCGGAGGCCGAGGCCGCCCGGGCGCGCGACCTCGAGCGCGACTCCGACCGCGCCGACTCCGACACCGACTCCGACACCGACAACCGACACCACGGCGACAGGTACACTACACTACACTACACTACACTACACACACTGCACCTGAGGGACTACTCGCTGCTGCTGGGCGTGCACGAGTGCGGGCGCGGCGAGGCGGAGGCCGAGGCCGCCCGGGCGCGCGACCTCGAGCGCGACTCCGACCGCGCCGACTCCGACACCGACTCCGACACCGACAACCGACACCACGGCGACAGGTACACTACACTACACTACACTACACTACACACACTGCACCTGAGGGACTACTCGCTGCTGCTGGGCGTGCACGAGTGCGGGCGCGGCGAGGCGGAGGCCGAGGCCGCCCGGGCGCGCGACCTCGAGCGCGACTCCGACCGCGCCGACTCCGACACCGACTCCGACACCGACAACCGACACCACGGCGACAGGTACACTACACTACACTACACACACTGCACCTGAGGGACTACTCGCTGCTGCTGGGCGTGCACGAGTGCGGGCGCGGCGAGGCGGAGGCCGAGGCCGCCCGGGCGCGCGACCTCGAGCGCGACTCCGACCGCGCCGACTCCGACACCGACTCCGACACCGACAACCGACACCACGGCGACAGGTACACTACACTACACTACACACACTGCACCTGAGGGACTACTCGCTGCTGCTGGGCGTGCACGAGTGCGGGCGCGGCGAGGCGGAGGCCGAGGCCGCCCGGGCGCGCGACCTCGAGCGCGACTCCGACCGCGCCGACTCCGACACCGACTCCGACACCGACAACCGACACCACGGCGACAGGTACACTACACTACACTACACACACTGCACCTGAGGGACTACTCGCTGCTGCTGGGCGTGCACGAGTGCGGGCGCGGCGAGGCGGAGGCCGAGGCCGCCCGGGCGCGCGACCTCGAGCGCGACTCCGACCGCGCCGACTCCGACACCGACTCCGACACCGACAACCGACACCACGGCGACAGGTACACTACACTACACTACACACACTGCACCTGAGGGACTACTCGCTGCTGCTGGGCGTGCACGAGTGCGGGCGCGGCGAGGCGGAGGCCGAGGCCGCCCGGGCGCGCGACCTCGAGCGCGACTCCGACCGCGCCGACTCCGACACCGACTCCGACACCGACAACCGACACCACGGCGACAGGTACACTACACTACACTACACACACTGCACCTGAGGGACTACTCGCTGCTGCTGGGCGTGCACGAGTGCGGGCGCGGCGAGGCGGAGGCCGAGACAAAATGTCGTCCGCGGAGGTTTCGGTTACAAACCCAAATGATGACTTGAAATCTACAGGGTGTTTTTCAAAGTTTTAACAATATTCGAACAACGTGTAGCACTGATGATTTGTTATCTATTAGTAAGAGGAAAAAAGTCATTAATAAAAAAAAAATCTTTTTTAAAAATCGTTTTCAAGACGAATGACGAAATAAGTTTCACTAGAGCGGTAAACATTAACAGTAGCATAATTCTTTGTTAACACATGTGTTTGTGTCCAGATGGGGCTACAACACGCCTCCGGACAGTCCGCGTGGGTTCGCGCGCCAGTCCTCGCTGCGGTACGAGGGCATCATACCAGAACTCGACATATACGCCATACCCAGCCAGGACGGTATGTAAATACTTTGTTGTTATGCTAGTTATCGTAAATTATAACTTATTGTAACGATTATAATTTAATTTTTTTTCAGCTGCTCCAAAGAAGGAGATATATTTCGTAGCCCTGATCGACGTCCTTACACATTACGGTGTTAAGAAACAGGTAAGAAGCTGATTGTAATATGATGTTTATATTATTCATTGCTTATATTTTACGGATGAATTTCGAGACGAGCAACCACTCTGATGGTAATGGCGTTTGATGGTGTCGAAAATAAAAAATAGCAACAAATCCTAAAACATTGAATTACAAAGCCCGCTACGACAAATACAGTGCTTCAAGAGACTAGTTTCTGGTCACCTTGAGTCATCAAAAACATGAGACTTTAAAGCCGAAGTTGGTTTAAGCTTTACTTTAAGTCTTCTACGCTAACTGTCCAAATTTTTCGACGCAATATTGTCGTTACATCTAACTAGAATATTTTTTTCATTGCAGGCAGCGAAAGCGGCGAAGACAGTGAAGTACGGCAGCAACGTGGACGGCATATCGACGTGCGACCCTGAGCAGTACGGCAAGCGGTTCATAGAGTTCGTCGCGAAGGCCATCGAGGGCAACTAAACCGCCATACTGCGCACGCGCAGCTTCTTTCAGTACCGACTGTACGATAGCATGTGATTATTTCTTATAAAACAAACAGGAAAACTATTGTATTTCATGGCAATATTTAACGGATGTGCACAACGATAAAATAGAAGCGTAAGAGTTAAAGGACAGATTTTTTCAATGACTTGAATTGACTTGTTATTGACTGATATCAACATGGTTGTACCTAAGCGCTGCAAAATATCACTAAAAGCGTTGGCGCAAGACAGCTGTGGCACTAAGGCACGGTAAAGTTAGATGATTGAAAAAATCTGAAAGGGTTTATAAAGACAATTTTACCACGAGTAAGAACGGTCCTATATGGGCAAAGTAGTTATTATTGAAGTATCTGGCATAGTGTAAACCTAATTGTTCTATTGATATTCTCTGATCGAGCGGTTAGTATATCGCACCTTTAGGACGAAAACGACGCAATTCATAATAATAAAAAATTGGGTTATCGTCATAAAATTACATAAAACTGGTCCCTTTTTTATGAAAATATAATAAAAAAGGGACCGATATAATAGTTTTGTCCTTTTCTCGCTTGAATATGGCGGTGTTTGAACTATTGTTGTATTGAAAATTTCGTTTTAAGTAATTTTATGACGATAACTCAATTTTAGTTTTTTTTTTAATTGTATCGTTTTCGTCCTAAAGGTGCGGTATGTTAACTGTTGGGTTGTCCATGTATGACCGCTCTTTGGGGGGGATTTTCTACAATAGCAGATACATAGCGTTCATAATATAAAGTCATTATGTCAATGAAAATACGACTGCGTTTCTTAAACAGCATTATTCTAGTTCGAAGTCGGGCTCACATTGCAGTCTCTATGTATCGGCTAACGTAGAAATCAGTGGGCTTAGAATTTGGCAAAAAAACTCAACTCGTAAGACGATGTCGTTCAATTTTGATGTTTGTGATTGATCGAGACATCAATACGTCAGTCACGTGTTAGTCTCTCAACCAATCCCAATAAAACGTAACGTGTCGTGTTTTTTGCCACATTCTAAACTGACTGATTCAACTCATGGGCTAATATGTGTTAAATCGAGTTATCTCTGTTAGTCTTTGTACTAACAACTAGATCCGGATCGACAAATGCTTTTAACAGTTCCAAGTACATTCATTTTAGTTCGCGCTAGTCTCATTAGGCAGGTTAAGTTTGCGATTCCCTGTTAGGGCTCATTTGTATTTGAATTTACAGGGTGTCGTAAGTTCTATGGACGTTAGTTATTTCAGAACTTTGTCGCGTACTGAAAGAAGCTTTGCGCTTTACGCAGAGTTGATTGTGTCGTTGTATTAGTGTTGGGGCATACATTCGAATGAAGAATAAAAAGGAGAGGATTTTTTTTGGCTATCAATAACGAATTTAAAAAAAAAATTCAACAGCACAATCAACTCGGCGTTATATTGTTATTCTTGTCAAAGACAATCTCGCACGATACTTTAAGCGTAAGTAAAGTGTATGTAACAAAATGAAAATAAAGAAAGTGTTTGAATCGAGCGCGGTGGGTTGATATTTAGTGATATTGTCGGAGTTATATTGAACGGTTTTTACGATGTTTGTCGTTTTTTCATGTATTCCTTGTATTTATTCGCTTCGTGTGCCGACTAGCACTGTGGTGTGTATAGAAATGTTAACTGAACAAGTCTTGTGTATGTTGTGGTATAGATTAAATACATTATGCGTTCAACTTGTGTTTTCGAAGGTTATATAAACGAAAATAAGTGAACTTGTTGTCCGATTAGTCGATATAAATGTTTTCTTGTTATCACAAGTTGGACAACAAATCCTAGGAGAAAATAAGATCTATACTTACCACATACGCAAGGGTCGTTCCGCTAATTCGCCCAAAACTGGGCAAGACGGTCTGCCATGCTACTGGATATCGGAGTAAGGAATTGCTAAGTGAGGCGATAATGTTTAAAATTATAAAAAAGTAATTATTGTTCAGTGATACTCCATTTAACGGTTTACAAAATTGTAGAATTCAATTATAAATTCTATTTTAATATGGGACAATGTAACGAAATTTAATTCTATGTTACTCGGGAAGTGATATGGTATCGCACGCAACGCCAGTACCGACGCGCCCCATTCCTCACGAACTGATATTTCACTCCTTCAGCACACTTTTCAATAATTTTTCATAACTCGTTATTAGCTTTTTATAACGTTCCGCTGTCGCGCAGTATACTCACTATCGACAGATTGATTCACGTTAATTCGATTGAAATTAGAAAATGTTGACGGCCAAGTGTGTCGATGGTTGCACTACGGGCCTTGCTAATTATATTAAGGTGTATTGGATGTCTCCGTGCTTGTGGCGACTCTTGAAATCGGCATACTTTTCTATTATGTAGAAAAATAAGGAATTGATTTCATACTTGTCGGTTGTAGTTCGATATTTGAAGTGTTCTTTGTGGCTGTATACTTCAGTCATATTGTCACCAATTACATTTTTAGGAGCCAAGGCTGTACATGTATATACTTTATAAATGATTATCGTAAAAGTATTTTTATGATAATACTCTTTTCCAAATAACTTTCGTCGATCACAAGAGTCACGTACATGCCCATGTTCAATATATAGATATATAAAACTCAAAATTGTATAAAACTGTAACTAAAATTTGGTGTCAAAGATAATAAATACTTATGTGTAATTTTGCCAATAAACCCATAAATAGTTCGCTTAGTTCTTGTCTAGAGTAGTGTTTTTAAACAAATAGTATATAATGATGTAAGATTTTGTTATTTATTCTATTTCGAATAAGACTTGTTGTTGAGGTCTTTGTGATTTATTCTGTGAGAAATTCACATGTGCCGTGTGTAGGCGATTAATCGAGAAAATTTTATATGTACGAGTCGATTTCGCAGCGCTGTCGAATGCTGCTGACGACGTCCACTCCAGATGTATAGCGAAACCGAGACTATCCACGTATCGCTTATCTCATGAATAATTCTTTTAAACACTTTGACTGTCTATTGAATTACCATGTATCTAAACGAATCAGTATTTTATATAGGGCTCCACTCGGTTTGCCTTTTGGTTTAAAATGTTTGGTCAAAGTATAGATTTGTGATAAATATTGTTTACTTTTAGATATTATTTTTTTTAGTATAATGTGAGTCGTTTGCTCCTCAAATTAGTCGCGAGTGTCGAGGGACTTCAATAACGAATGGTGTTGAGGGGGACTGCTTTCGGGTAGTTGTAAATTTTTTGTTGTCCCTCTGAGTTTAGTGCGTTAGTGACGTGCGTGCCCACGTGACTCGTCTCGAACTCTCGACGGATTCCTGAACAATGTGTTAGTCATGAAATGATACGGATATGTCATATGCGTTGCCATTGTTTAGGTCGATAATTGTATTTTTTAATATGTAGTTGTGTTTATTTTGAATAGGTTTTTATCTAATTTGTTACGGTGAAGGTTGAGACCGCGAGCCCTAGAGTTAAACATATTTATTGCGTATAAACGATAGCTTCGCTACGAACATATTTGGCATGCAAGCAACACGGTTGATATGTTAATTTTCTAGTCTACTATTCTTGTAAAAAACATAAAAAATATGTATGAAAATTGAAACTTAATTTTTTAAATATTCTGTTTATAAAGTTTCTGCAATACATCACTTCTTTTATTTCTGTAACTCCACAAAAATATTTCGTTTCAGCATTCGTGGTGATGCGGTTTGCTAGTTTCTTGTTTTTTTATTCACAGTCAGCACTCTGACTGAAGCAAGCATTGAAAATTTAATTATTTCAGGAGCGATCTCAGGTATTAACACCTATTGAAATCTAAGAGTAGATAAAATTGTAACAAACCTTTTTGGAGACATTTTAGGAAGGTTACTTACTGTATTATCTGTAAATCGTTTTTTGGTTGTATTGTTGGTAGTCAATCCAATCTCATATCAATACTTGGTTGATCTTTTATACCAATATTTTTTTGAGATATTTCTAACTATTAGCCAAATTACCTGGAGTAGATTGATATTCCTTATACTTAGCAGAATTAAAGTAATTTTTAACTATTTGCAACTTTGAATAACAGTATGGAGTATCAAAGCGCAATGTAGAGACGGTACTGACATGTGATTTGAAAAAGTAGGTAACGGAATGTATGAATAATTACCAAATACGTTAAAAAAAACATAAATTGAGTTTAATAATTTTTATTACAAATACTGGGGCAGTGTGCCCTGCGCCTTACAATAACCTAGTCCATTCTCGTTTTGACGTGTTTCTCTGTAATCTTGTCCTTCTCGATAATGTATACGACAGCACCCCAACCGGAGATCGCGTCACGATCTGCAGCGTTCACCAATGCCTGTAGACAATGAATGTTAAATAAATGTTATTACTTTTTTAATCTTGAAGATATTCAGGAAATAAGGTCAGGTACAGTCAGCATCAAAAGTAGCTACACAACTATGTTGTTCATATGGTGCTATACATTTAACGGGACCTTAATATTCTATGCAACTAAAGTAGTCTAAAAGTTGTGAGCATCCAAAGTTGCAATTATATCTGAGCACACAGATTGTCACATGTATCTAAGCAAACTGAAAGTGATTTCTATATAAATAAGTCAACTGTCAACGGCATTTTAGCAATGCAGATATTCATAATGAACTTGAAAAAATAATATATTATCCTATGCCAATTCATTTAGACACAGAATTAATTGAAAAAATCCTTTCGTCTATCTCTTTCATTTCTTGCATGACGTCAGTGACGTGTCTTTTGTTTCCAATTATTTGAAAACTGTCCGAAATAGAATGGTACGGTAATTGCGTTCTTCGTAGTAATACTATGAACTATCCCACGGACCCGCGCGGATGAAATTGAAAATCTTGTAATATTACTTCTTTCTTATATTATCTTAATATATATAAATCTCGTGTCACAATGTTTGTCCTCAATGGACTCCTAAACCACTTAACCGATTATAATAAAATTCGCACACCATGTGCAGTTCGATCCAACTTGAGAGATAGGATAGTTTAAATCTCAAATTATAGTCGCAATTTTAATTTATTGCTAATTATTTGTCTGTTATTATTTGACAGTCACAATTATCTGTTAACTCCAAATGATTCTAACAGATGTCGATACCTTTCGACTGGGTTGAGTAAGTAATCAATAGATGGCGCTGCTATGGTAATGATAACAGATGTCGATACCTTTCGACTGGGTTGAGTAAGTAATCAATAGATGGCGCTGCTATGGTAAATCTACGTACGAACGTGTCATATAAGCTACGGGTAGATTATGTATACTTTTTATACCGGGAAAATATAAAGCGGGACTTTTATACCGGGAAAACTCATTCACGCGGGCGGAGCCGCGGGCAAAAGCTAGTATTATTATAAATCTGAAAAATTATGAATTTTTTAGACGTTTGTTTTGTTAAAAGTAACCATTAAAACCACTGTACGAATTTGGATGAAATTTTATACACGAAGAGACCATGTCCTAGTTTAGCATATAGGTACACTAGATTTCTATCAGTAATTTACTGCGGTAGGATATCTGATTTTATAAACAGATGCGCTGGCGTCGTAAATATTGCGCTATAGATTGCTACTGCTATTGTGATTTAGTTGGGATAGCATATTATATTGATTTGTAAACCAATTGGCCCTAAAACAACGAAATTCAAAATGGCGACCGCACTTTTCAAGTATATTAAAATCAAAGCGGTCACTTTTATCAACAGTTCTAGTATTAGTTCTCTAATCATTGATCCATAATTTCAAAGGAAGAACTAAAATAGTTTGAAGATGGTAAAAATGTTATGACCTTTACACCAAAATTCGATTTTATCAATATTTGATGGCAGCGAAACCTCATTTATGTAAGAAGATGCTATGTGATTATTTGAAAAACCTCACCCGAAAGCAAACGTACCGCCTCATTGGACTCGTGACAGCGTATTTAGACTGTAAATCCTGCGATCTGCGATCTCATACTATCGTAATTTGTGATCCAGTTTTTCAATTCGAAAATCATACAGAGTTGCTCAAAGTTAAAATTTGTACCCGAAATGGCGAGAGGATAACCATTTATCAATCGAAGCCACGGAGATCAGCTCTGCGAGATATGGGTTCACTAATTCTACCGCTGCCCTTACACCCTGGCGAACACAAGCGTGTGCGGTCTACTAATATTTTTACTTTACATACTATTATGTATGTAAAGTAAAAATAGCTACGAAATATTAATAATATGACTATAATCTATAACATATTTTCAATGCTTAGTTACATTTGATTACCTCAGTTGATCAGTGAATTGCGAAGATAAATTTGTTTAGAAGTATTTGACAAACGTGTGTGTAGATAAATTTGACACATAGGATGCCATCAACTTTTCGAATACTTATGTTGTGTTAAAGTTTTTGGTTTTTTTTAGGAGTGTAGAATTATTTGGGTACATAGTGCGCTCCTATATATCTGCTGCTGACTGTACTTTGAATAAATTTTCGAAATAAGGTAAAGCTGAAGACATTTAGGGCCTGTTTCATAACTTCTAAGTTAATGTTACTTGTTACATAAATGTATACGCCGACCAAATACAAAAGTTACACTGTAATAAGTACCCAAATGAGTAGTAATAAAATGAGTATCAACATTAGCTGTTCCATACAATAACTGTCAAGTCAAATGTACTTAGAACTTGTAAAACAGGCCTTTAGTATGGAGTGAGAATTGGTAGGTATTAGATATATTATTTGTAGCCATTGTAACTACAGGAATTAGTGAGACTTAACATCTTATGTCTCAGGATGACGTGCGCAGTGGAATGCCACACAGTACTTTGTAACTCAAGGTGCTGAATGGTGTTGCTACTATTTATGGGTGGTTGTATCGCTTACCATCAGGCAAATGCCATGCTCGTCTCGTCATTCAATGCCATAAAAAAAAATACGAACTTGTGACTACACTTTAAATTGACTAGTAGTAGTTCATTATAACCTGTTGTCTGTGTAATAAAAAAAAATATAAAATTAAGATAAATAAAAGAAAAGTATTTTACCTGTGAGATGGTCTCAAACAGCTCATCCGGCTTCAGGTTGGGCTCCCACAGAGCTTCACACATACCATACAACTGTTCTGAGCATGTGCCTGATACTACAAAATCTTCAGGCTCGTTGGGGCAGCCAATCTGTAGGATACAAGATAATTATCACAAACTATTTTATTGCTTAGCTAGGTGCTTGACAGTTTTACTATGTACAGCAAATTAGGTGTGCCATTATAGAAAGATGACCAGACACAATTTTAATAAATTTTCTTTTAATTTTCACATATATAATTGAGCTATGGTTCTTTAAACAGTCAACATAGCGGCTGCCTCAGTGGCGTAGTTGTATTACGGTACGACTGCAAGGCTGAGGTCTCGGGTTCGATCCCCAGGTCGGGCAAAGTATATTGGATTTTTCTATTCAGTATCAGCCCGGAGTCTGGAATTTGTGCCCGATATGGCGATAGGAACGCCCCCTATCACATCATCGGACGGAATACGCTTGGCGAAAAGTGGGTGCACTAGTTGCGCCTCTGCCTGCCCCTTCGGGGATAAAAGGCGTGAGCATGCGCATAATTAAATAAACAACAAAAAATAATTTTCAAACAGTTTAATGGTCAGTGATACATATTACCTAGTATAGACTTCCCCTAAAGATTTCAAGACATATCTTTCAAAAGCAGCCTACATACAGTTTGTTCCTGTGACCTTTGTCATTTAATTAGGCATAATTAATGCTCAAATCCTCATAAGGTAATGTTAACACTACTTCATTGTGCTTTGATAAATAAAGTAAAAAAAACTCATACCAGATCCATATTGCACACGTAGGGCTGGTTATCAAAGGGGTCCAGGCCAGCAATTACTGGCTCAATGAAATAGGGTCCGAAGCGCCTCTCGTACAGCAAGTTTGAGAGCATCGCCGAGAAGGTTTTGGGTCTCATTATCCTATTCTCTTTCAGTTCGTACAGGTTCATTCTGGAAAGATAATAAGGTGAAATTACTACATACTAAACTAAGTTGCTTTCATGTTGCAAATGCCGTGGGCAAGAATTGCCATAGTTCATTTTATTGTGTTGCATTCTCTTCAATATGTTGGCATATTCATATCTGTTAAGAGTTGCAGTTTCAGATATTGATATACATATTTGGACTACATTATGCCATTAGGGTTTCTGTGGCTTCATTGTGAAAGGTCAAAATGCTAAGGAGAAAAATGGGAGCTAGTTGCTCTTCTGCCTTCTCCATTAGGGATTAACTATACATATAATGTTCTTACCTAAACTTAAGTCTTTGAAACACCGTTTGTGTGTCGGTCGCGAGCCCGGGAAGACCGACAAACAACGTAGGGCCCATCTGATACACCTTGGGGAAGTTGGTCGACACCGTCTGCGCCTGGATACCGAAGCGTTTGTCCGTCGCAATGGCCACGCAGTCCTGGCCCTTCATAGCAACCACCGCACCTCCATTGTACGCCAAAATGGACTGGAATATTGTGGTTAGTTAGTTCATTTGATTGCTAAGTTTGTGTTGAATTCGTATAAACGAAAGTTGTTTGGTTTTGTAGATACAGAAAATGTGGAATAAACTAATTTAAATAAGTTTTAATAACAAAATACTCGTTTTCTGCTTTGTAATCGTCATGACGCTATTATAACCAACATACTTGAAACTATAACTGGGAATTTAATTACACGTGTTGCAGTAGAATTATACTATGAAAATTTCTTACCATTTTGCTGTTTGATTTGGTAATACACTATTTATGTTATTTTAAAATTACTTTGAATCCGATTTGTATGAAAGCGGAAAAATGACAATTCATTCGCGGTGACAGCCGCTTCTTTAAAGTTTTTTTGGTTGTTCGTACACAATAAGCAAAGGTAAAGCTATACTTACAGCCAATCAAAACGTTTTTTATTTGAGGTAAATTGATTTATAAATCTTATTCTTAAATAATTATAAAATTCTTATAATTAGGTTTTTACGATATTCCTTCCGTATATATTATAGATTTTTAAATTAACTATAGTTTTTTTTAACAGTCCAAGTGCAGGATAAGTTTCTAAAACAAAGATGACAGAATACGCCTCCTAAATAAATTGTAAGAAGGTCCTTCAAAACCTCAGCAAATTGCAATGAAAGTATAATATTAAGTATATTGAATATTATGAATATAAAATCTACTCTATTCCTTTAACGTAATAAAATGAACAGAAAATAGATAATGAAACCGTCGTCATATGAAAACATAACGGAGTCTAAAACGAACATTTTCGTTCATAGATGCATCCTTAGAATAATAACACATAGAAACCGTGAACATACACGCTTAGTGAGGCAAGTAAAACTAGGCTAAATTAGCCTAGTAACCAAACATCCCGCGTCAGTGCTCAAGGCCGAATCGTAGCGCTATCAGCTCTCGATATTTTATTTTAAAATGATGGTTTGTGCAATAAACTGATGTCACAGTATCTCGGATAATTTTAAGAAACATTGTAACATAACATTTCACATGCAATTATTACGATTAATCTAATATTTTGACATAAAATAATAGCTAAAGCAAAAACAATAATTCAAAAATTTTATAGACGCCATTATATCAAAATGTTGCCAAAAAAAAAGAAAATTGATACCCCAAATGTTGATGTTCATATTCTAAAATAAATATATTTCTAAAATTAACTTATTTAATTGGTACCTTTGCATGCTTTGGAATTGTGTTGCCAGTATTATGAAAATAATATTTTTCTGTTGAGTTGATTTTAATTGACATTTCAAATTTTAACAAGCTTATATTATTATTTATATGAAAATAGTTCTAAAATAAGGACACCTGTATCTTTTCTTTTTTAGAAATTATGAAGTTATCATTTATAATTTAAACTTTTTTTTTCTTTTTTTCAGCAGACGTAAGCACTAAGCTTCAAATGACGTCAATTATACGGTTGAATGGTGAATGGTGATGCTGCCTTTTTTACTATGCACTGCCTCGGTGGCGTAGTTGTATTGCGTACGCGTTACGAGTACAATTTGTGCGCTGAGGTCCTGGGTTCGAATCCTGGGTCGGGCCAAAAAAACATTGCGACTGGGTTTTTCCATCTTTAAAATTACTCAGTCGCAGCTCGGAGTCAGGAAGTTGGCGGTGTGATACCCCCGTGCCTCGGAAAGCACGTAAAGCCGTTGGTCCTGCGCCTGATCTCTCTCCGGTCATGTCGGATTGCCGTCTCACCGGACTATGAGAGTAAAGGAATAGCGAGTGCACCTGTGTATTGCGCACACACTTGTGCACTATAATATCTCCTGCGTATCTGGCTGATCTCTGTTGAGATTGGCCGCCGTGGCCGAAATCGGCTAGAAAGGGTATATTTTATTTTATTTTACTATGATTCGCAAAAAAACCGTAATAAAATAGAACCAGATACATTTGATATTATTGACATAAATAAAAGCATTCATTCATATCATCATCATAAAACTAGAATGGAGGCAAAGGTAAATACCGCATTCAACCGTTTAATTCACGTCATCAACGTAATTTGTTTTTAATTTGGTACTGTTTTGGTCATTCTAAGGGATTTATTTTATTATTTTTTATTTCAGATTTTTATCATTATAATTAAGGATAAAGTAATACTTACTGTGAACAATAATAATAATTCCATAATTAAATAATCCTAATTAAATAATGACTTAAGGTTTTGGGGAACATCCGATACCACTAGCAACATTATTTGCACCCATGTGTGCGTGTGGCAGAACGTCAATACGTGTGGCCTACGCCTACATCAATGAGTTTTATGCTTCACACTTGACAGTTTTTTGATATGAAACTATCATTCTTGGCGTTATTATTCTATGGATGCATCAATGTTGGGTCTGTCAATAGGCCGTTGGTTTAGGCCGCGGCCTGGAGGGCGACATATTTTAAAGTAGTAGAGTCACAAACAAGGCGAACTTTGTACTTTAATGCGTGTCAATTTTTTCTTCTGCAAATATTGGCACGCTGAGGTAGGAGTGCCTTGTAGGATAGTTAGTATAAATTAGGTACTGGAATAAGCAGCGATAGCCTAGTTGAGAGTGGAACGGAATGCCGAGACGAATGTCCGCAGGTTTAAAACCCAAGGGCACACTCCTCTGATTTTCCTAAAAAAATATGTGTGTATTCTATGTGAATTATCGCTCGCTTTAATGGTGAAGGAAAACATCGTGAGGAAACCTACATACCTGAGAAGTTCTCTGAATTTCGAAGTTATGTGAAGTCTGCCAACCCGCACTAGGCCAGCGTGGTGGAGTAAGGCCATAACCCTCTCAGCTCTAGAGGAGGCCAGTGCTCTAGCGATAAATTGAATTTTCGGAAAGTTGGCCACCATGTAATTATTCTGTAGGTACTAGCTTTTGCTGGCGGCTCCACCCACGTGAAAAGTTTTTTCCGGAAAAAATCCCGCTTTATTTTTTCCCTTGATATAAAGTAGCCTATGTTCTTTCTCAGGCTCTAGACTATCTGTGTACCAAATTTCATTTAAATCGGTTCAGTAGTTTTGGCTTGAAAGCGCGACACAAACACAGACAGACAGAGTTAGGTACATTCGCATTTATAATATTCGTAAGGATTCTGTGCTAGATAGGTGCTTTACTTGTTAAAAACCGTGGGTTAGGGTTTGCATCACTCCAGTAAGAGCTGTAATCTGCATTTGATCCAGTTTAACACGTATACCAAAGACACCATATGTAAAGCCAATAGGTTGAGTAATCTACTGCCTAAAGTTTCAATGCATACAATTCATAGTTAATTTGTTTTAAATATGCAGCGATAACCTAACCCAAAGACACTCACATTTGACTTTTCTAAAAGTCATGTGTGTATTCTTTGTGAATTATGGTTTGCTTTAGGTAACGGGGAAGGAAAACATCGTGAGGAAACTTGCACACCTGAGAAGTTCTCTATAAGAATTTCGAAGGTATGTGAAGTCTGCCAACCCGCACTAAGACAGCGTGATGGACTAATTATAATAAATATTATAAATCTTGATCTTGTAGCAGAATATAACTCGCCTATACCTATACCTTACCCACTCACTATTTGAAACGTTTCTCGACTATGTAAAGATCCAAATGTAATAATACTAGATCTAAGATGCTAACTATTCGGCACTGTAGGTCTACTGTATTAAGCTGTTAATTGTTACATAACTAAGTTTGTAAGAATGACTGTTTGATGCCTAAAAAAAAAAAAAAGAAGAAAAAATAGCAAAATGCAAATAAGGGCTAGGCAACTGATCAGTACCTACTTCGCTACTTGACTTTATTATTTGTGCCACGATCGATCTTGTACATGCTACCAGTACCAGACCACAAGTTATTGAATTGCATAATATTAGCTTACTACGTACTATGTGTTTGATTTTATACTATGGTGTATGGAGCAAGATTAACGCATTATTCATAAGCAGAAATTTGGAGATACTTAAATTCTTATTTAGTTATGTAGGTAGAATTGAAAGGTAATTTAGATTTTTCGCCTTAATGAAATTACAATAAAATTCATACACAACCATTTTAAAATAATTTCTCTGTACGCGGTTGAGTCGAAAATCGCAACTGTGAGGGTGTTTTAAGATTAACGTTTTCAAATAGTTTGTTTTGTAACTACCTAATATCTAATTCACTAAGAATAAGTAGGTATGAACTATGCACTTATCTGATTTAATAAGATACACTTATTATTTGTTAGTAAGTTGTTATTATTATAGATACTATAAAAACGGTTAGCTAAGTAATTAATTAATTATTACAAACAATCGCCCAGATAAACATACCACAGAAAGCATCTTATCCAGTCAAGTCACGTATGTACATTCGATAAAAATAAATATTTTTCTCTCATGGAGCATCAAACTTTATCGCTCGGGTCGAAGTTCATCAATTGGACCACACAGATAAACAGTTCTCAGTGCATAGCGATGAACAAAGGTATTTAAAGGCGGGAAACCTCGAGAAAAACTAGTCACTGGCAAACCCTGCAACGTACAACATGGACAACGAAACACAGAGTCTCGAGGCAATCATTGGGAACAACCTTAGCGGTCGAGATCTTGACGAGTTCAACAGGATCTACTATGGACGCAAAGACCACCATGAGGTGAAGCTGAAGGACTCTTCCCTTGCTGCTGCGAAAGAGGCTGACTTCGAAGTCGCCGCCTACGCCTTCCCTGCTAAGAAGGAGCAGACTCGACCACCTCGGATCGTTAAGGTCGGGATTATCCAACACTCTATCGCTGCGCCTACCGACCTACCTGTTAATGAGCAGAAGAAAGCCATTTTCGATAAGGTCAAAAAGATCATCGATGTCGCCGGCCAAGAGGGAGTTAATATAATCTGTTTCCAAGAGCTATGGAACATGCCTTTTGCGTTCTGCACCAGAGAGAAGCAGCCTTGGTGCGAGTTTGCTGAATCTGCCGAAGAAGGTCCAACGACACGCTTCCTCCGCGAACTGGCCATCAAATACTCAATGGTTATCGTCTCTTCAATCCTCGAACGTGACGAGAAACACGCTGATATCTTGTGGAACACTGCTGTCGTCATCAGCGACTCGGGCAATGTTATCGGAAAGCACCGTAAGAACCACATCCCCAGGGTAGGTGACTTCAATGAATCTAACTACTACATGGAAGGCAATACTGGACACCCAGTCTTCGCAACAAGGTACGGCAAAATCGCGGTGAACATTTGCTTTGGCCGCCACCACGTCCTGAATTGGATGATGTTCGGTCAGAACGGCGCGGAGATCGTGTTCAATCCTTCAGCAACCATTGCTGCTGAAGCGGGCAGCGAGTATATGTGGAATATTGAAGCAAGAAATGCAGCGATCACGAACTGCTATTTCACAGCAGCGATCAACAGAGTCGGGTACGAGGAGTTCCCGAATGAATTCACATCGGCCGACGGTAAGCCGGCCCATAAAGACTTGGGATTGTTTTACGGATCTAGCTACTTCAGCGGCCCGGATGGCGTCAGATGCCCTGGTCTATCGCGCACGAAAGACGGTCTGCTTATCGCCGTGACGGATCTGAACATGAACAGACAGATTAAGGACCGTCGCTGTTACTACATGACCCAGCGTTTGGATATGTACGTCAACAGCCTCAGTAGAGTTCTCGATTTAGAATACAAGCCGCAGGTCGTCCATGAAAACGATAAGTGAAAGGAATAAGGCGCCAAGAATAACTAATGATGCTCCTATTTATTTCAAAAGAATGTCACTTATTCACCAGAATTCAGATGTAATTTGAATTTATATTTTCAAATTAAACTTGGCTGCTAATTATGTTTTGTTTTATTTTATACTTAGAAGCATTTTTTATCTTATCCGTTTAATTATGTCAACCTAAGTACCTGTTTAGGGAGATGTAATATTATTTTCTATGTTTCTTATTGTTATGATAATCTATACTAATATTATAAAGAGGAAACATTTGACTTTTTGTTGTAATGGATAAACTCAAAAACTACTGGACCTATTTTAATAATTCGTTCACCAATATAAAGCTACATGATTAGCGAGTAACATATGCTACTTTTTATTGCGGGAGAATATAAAGCGGGACTTTTATCGTGGAAAAACTTTTTCATGCGGTCGGAGCCGCGAGCAAAAGCTAGTTATCAATGAAAATATCTTTATAAATTATCTAATACCAATTTCAATAGAATTCGCATAAAATAAAGGTAAATAAACGGATATTTATTGTCAAGATTAACTTAAGTTTTGTTACAATTTCAAACTAAATGTATAGGCACGGGCGTAGCTAGGAGAGGAAAGGGTGGGCTAAGCCGACTCTAGAAACGTCTTTGCCCAACCTAGAAAAAGTATTGTGCTTAGCTAAAAGTGGCAAGGGTGGGCGATGTCCACCCTAGAAACATGTTTCCTCACCTTAGAAAAAGCCTTGCGCTTACAGGAGCCTCACGTGGTGCAGGCCTGACGTGCAGGCAGTTAATTCGGCGAGCTTTTTTTGGACTAAATCCGGTAATGGTGGACTAAGCAAACTAGTAGTGAAATTTGGCTTGAAGGTTTGTTTAGTTTTGGAACAGCAGGCGTAGTTAACTTCATCACACTATCTAATATTCCAAGTACTTACCTAATATCTAATAAGTTAGCAAATCTCAATTTGGAAAAATTACGACAGAGCTTAGCCAAGCTATGTGACAGCTAAACATAAAATAGAATAATATTATTTCATACACCACAACTTATACTTAGGTATACATTGTATTTCTCGGGAACACATGCAAAATGTTCCATGTTATTGTTTATTTCATTTTTTAACTTATCTTAGTTCAGAGTTGAAACAAACAGTTTTAAAAATTGCCACACAATGTTTCTAATTAGAGCAAGCTTATCGCATTTAATAATTGTTTACTTTTATCACAGATTAGTTTCGTGATGCAGTTTTTAAATCAATTATAATTATTGTTGATAACTGATTGAAAAGCTATAAAGACAATGGCCATTACAAGCAAATATAAAAACGTAGACATGGAGTCATTTTAATTACCCAATAATTAAACATGAAAACTAAGAGATGAATTAGGTTTTTAAATGTTTGCATCTATGTAGAATCTAGACTTAGCGCTAGAGACAAACATCAAGGAATTGGGAAATCGTCTCTATTATCTATAATTAACTTGCATTTAATGATTATGGACAGGTAGTATAATATTATGTAATACAATTCATAGCGTCGTTGATTTGAAGTCAGCGTGTTTGAGCTTTGAATAATTTGATAAATCTGCAACGGAGTGGTATGATGGGAGTTAGAAGTTATATTCAATGGATCCATAATTGATAATGCATTATTAAGTACTTGCAGTTAACAATTATTCAATCCTCTGTTTAATTGCAGTTAGAGCCGTTTTAGTATTCTCTGCATGCTTAATGTGAAGTAAATAAATAAATCCGGAACATGTCCGGAACTTATAAATCAATTTAAATGAATGCGCTAACGGCGTATGCACCTGTCAGTCAAGTCTATTTTAAACGCAACTGGCATAATCTATAACCTTCGATAATGTGTAATTGCGCAATTGAATGGCGCCTAGAATGAGTATATTAATATTATAATACATTATTTATTAGACGTTCATGAATTAAACAAGAACCTGGGATTTATATTCTACAATATCTTTGTTTTTATTGAAATTCGAGTATGTAAACATATATCAAAGGACATGTCCAAAAACGGGCCTAAAATTCTAACCAAGACAATTTATATATATTTGGATAGAACTCCTAAAAACTAGCCTTTTACAATAAATAAATGATAAAGGTCGCAGGAACACGCTGGATGCAGGCCGCTTTTGACAGGTCCGTCTGGAAATCTTTAGGGGAGGCCTATGTTCAGCGGTGGACGTCGTGTGGCTGATGATGATGATGATGACAATAAATCGCTTAATTTTAAAGACCTTCGTCTGTGAGATTTATGTAATTTTATTTTGCTTAAAAACGACACTTAATATTGTTTTTAAAAAAGTTGCTATAAATGGAGGGGCCAAAAATATTTTTTAATGGATGCAAGATCAATATTTTGCCCATTTAATATTCCTAAAGTTTGAACCTGGTTAGATTTTGAGGCCCGGCACCCATACAAAAAGTGGACATCTCCTTTTACAACAACAACAATGACAACTGGCACTAATAGAGTTGCGGTATAGTTATGCCTGATCGAAATATGGGATGGAAATCACTTATCATTCGATGACCTACTTGATCATTGGCCAAGGTAAACAAAACTAGTATAAAAAATAGATGTAAAGTTGGTCGTAGATACAAGTTCTTCTAAAACTGAAGACTGAAAGCTTCGACACTTTGAGATAATAACTCCTCTGTAATTTTCGCACTCCCGCTGAGAGATGTCGCTAATGTGTTGCTCTCGCGACGGTCGCACCATCTAGTCTCAGGTTTGGCAAACTTTACAGTACTGTTTTAGTGAACCTTATTGTAATAACATAAGGGTGATAATAGAACAGAATAGTCACGGCAAAATGTACGACGACACTCTTTCTAAAGCACTTTGGAGTTGCAGCCCGTGACATCCATTACAATAATGATGTCTTTTTTAGGGTTGGCTAGTTCTTACTACAAGAATACATGAAGAAAATTACATAATAAATTATATAATCTAATCTACAGATTATTTTGAATCCTAAAATGTTTAAGACTATGTAGAGTTATTAGTGACAAAGGGCGCAAAAGGTGCTGGATGGTGTTGATACTGTTTATGGATGGTCGTATCGCTTACCATTAGACGAACGGCATGCTCGTCTCGTCATTCAATGCAATAAAAAAGAAAACATTTGTAATACTCATTTGATGATACCTTTTTAAAGTATATAATATTCGAATATGTCACTGACTCTACATGTAAAAAATTACATGAATATTAAATTTTAGTCGACTTTAAAAAATATTTTTTTTTGTGTTTTTTTTCTGATTCGAATGCAACGTGCCAGCCCTGCGGTAACCGGGTTGCGTGTAGTGTCATCACTGCGCGGCGGAAGTCACGGGCGCACTCGCGACATCTACCGCCTGGATGTGCACTTAGCTCGGACCGATACTAGGGGTCTAAGTGTGATCAAATTATATTCTTCAAAGTGTTAAGTTTTTAATATGTTGAGCGGTTTTAAAACGATTTTGTAACATCGCTATATTCCCGTATGCTTTATTGTTTCTCTACGTTTATCAAGGTTAAGCGACAATGCTTTAGATATTAAGTTCGTTGATACATTTTATGTTTATGTATAACAAGTATTTAATAAGAGTAGATACATTCAATATTGTTAACTGAACAGTCTAGATTTTTTCTAATATTTTATGCTGTAGTTATCAAAATGTATAATTTTGGTCCCACAAACACCATAGGCAAGATAAATGATTACGCATTGTACAAGGATTTGTTTTATAGTGGGAATCAAATTTGAATTTGTATTTTACTTTAAAGTAGAGCCATTTAGTGTCTTTGCAGCTAGTCACGGCTCTCGAGTGACAGACAGATATAGGGCAGGTGTTATTCCTTATTTTAGAATGGCTCCAATCAGCCATTTTATTACATCCCCCACAATTTCATAGCCACCAAGAAAGTTTGATGAAAAAAAAAACTCATTTTCAAATCATAATTCGATTATAAACCATGTAAATCTCTTCTTTGTTTGTAAGCGCGGGTAATTAAGGTTGAAACATGGCTGCGGTTACGTTTCCGGTGGGACTTTTTAATTTTTCATTTACGGCCGTCCGCTTTTCAATTTTTCTTCAAATTCCCCATTAAACTTTGCGCTCGTTTGGCCCGAGGACTATATTTATAATTTAAATTAACAAAAAGAAAATTTGGACAATTAACATAGTGATTTATTGCGAATTTTATGTTTTTTAATTTCATACAATTGATAGTATGTTCATTTTGTTGTTTTAAAATAAAAGATATGTGTGTATATACTTCATATTATACAGATAAGTACATAGGCGAAATTAACTCTAAAGCCATTTTTTACCAGTTGACATTAGGTCGGTGCAGAGATAAACAAGATAGAAAGTAACATAAAATGTTTACAAAACATATCTATACTATCTATACTAATATTATAAAGCTGAAGAGTTTGTTTGTTTGAACGCGCTAATCTCAGGAACTACTGGACTGATTTTGAAAATTCTTTCACTAATAGGAAGCTACATTACTCCTGAGTGCTACTTTTTATCCCGGAAAAACTATTCTACGCGGGCGGAGCCGCGCGCAAAAGTTAGTATAGAAGATAAAGATCAGATAATAAAGAACATAATTAACAACATAATTGTTCAAACATAAGAACACAATAGATTTATTCTACCAAAAACAAACCACCTTTAAAAAAGAAGTTCTGAACTCATTGTAGTAATTTAGTGCATTCACCTAGTCCCACAGACCTCTATGACTCAGCTATCTTCATTTTTTTTTCTTTTTTTTTTTTCTAAACACCTACCACCAAAAATATTTATAAATAGATAAATAAATTGTTATTCATAACTTCACTTAACATTAGATAAAGCAAAATTTTGTATATGTTGTTATATGTTTAGTTACTTAGTCCATAAGTTTTTGTAACAGGAATTAATACCTACTTTAATCGTCCTGCTCTCGCTTAAAATTTGCAAGCGGTGGCAGCCTGTAAGTAAGACAGCACTGTTGTAAGTGGTTATTGATTCGTGAATACTTTATTACTGTGTATGGTGTATGTCTTGTTGGCTGTCCTATTAAATAAAATAAAATAAAAAATAAATAATAGTAAAGTAGAAGTGGCTAAGTCTAGATACAAAGATAATAAGAGTGTGAAGAGCAAACAAAGCTGTGTCGCATTGAAAGCACAATCATTAATCCTTCGAACTACCAAAATGAAATTATACATAGAACTGTAACGGGCTGAATGTATTCTGATCTTGGTCTGAGATTTTGAAGTATCCGAACGTACCAGTTTTCTGAATTATTCGAACGTACCACATTCACGCCAACGACATTTTTCTTTTTTTTTAAACATGGACAGAACTCAGGACAATAGTCAATTTTAAACCGCCCAACTTTGATCCTTTCCTTTCCGATATTCTCGTCACGTGACAAGCGTTTTTTTTCGCTTGACAGCGTATTTTTTGGCGCGAGATATTTTCGTTGCCGGTGACAATAGTTCCATGGCCGATTTCATCGACATATGCTCCATTTCATTTCCGCTGCACTCCTGTACGCAGCGAGGTTTTCAACAGTCCATTGTAAAAAAAGTTTCACTATTACACGAACTTGATTTGACCAAGAATAGAGAAGGGTGTGGAGTCGTAGTACTTTTTGTTATTGTTTTAATTGTTAAGTGTAGAAGAATTGAAAGGCATTTAGTTAAAGTATATGTGATATCTATTGTAAATAGAAATCTCCTGAGCTATTGGTTCGTAGTGTTATTGTTTCATACCGTTATTAAGGCTGACTGTTCCTTTAGTCCTCTACAATCTAGTACACAAAAGTAATGCAACATAAAGTAAATTGACTTCATTTACTTTACTGTACAGTCAGCAGCATAAATATCTGTACAAATTCAAAATTTCAAATAACTCATATACGCATTTAGTTAAACTGAAACATTGTTTTTCTGCGTTTGAAGTAAAGTAAATCTCTTTTCTTTTATTTTTGTGAAGAGAAAGAAAAGATTAGTAAAAACATAAAAGTATGTAGGCAATTTGAAATTTTGAATTTGTTCAGCTACTTATGCTGCTGACTGTACATGTATTATTCCTTGTAATATTCTATGATATAACCTATTATCTATATTAACAATCATTAAATGTTTAATAGAGATGGCTGTAAAGCATTTTATCGCTGTTTTCCCAGCAACATACATCAACCATTCACCTCCACGTCATTTGCTGTTCGTTTCGGTGGAGGCAAATTGAAAAGCACACTCGAAAACCCCTTTAGTGCGATGTGAAGGCGGCACAATGGGGCACGTAGCGGAGCCGCACAAACAGTTTTATCACATGTACTCGTGTGTGATGATTTTTATTTATATGGGGTGATGAGGTTACATTAAATTAAGTTTTGGTAGGAAAAATAGATATTTAAAAAACCCTTTAAGTTCTATTTTTGAAAGAAGTACGATAAAAATATGAATAATAGAGATTTATACTATAGAAGGTTCGTTATTTTGAATAGAGAACTCGGAACTTTCTAACGCTGTAAGTTTGTCTTCTATGTTCCTTTGGCATTATTTTTGTTCGTGGCTTCTAGTGATCATCTACAATACAGCCAATCGGTTTTTAGCTTACCTTCCACTTAAAAACTATTACGGTTGCTCCAATGTTGTCGTTAGTCATAATTTCCACATACAATAAATGTATATTGCTGTCATTAATTTTTAATATAATATTGTACAGGAGTGACTCGGTTACAATATTCGACCTCCTTGATAGGAACAGTTGCCGCCGTGCGGGTACGATCCATCATAACCTTTTATCGAATTTTTTTAGGTTTAAGAACAACTTTATTTCTCATGAAGAATTGCATACATAATTCACTTACTGAGAAACAATGTTTAAAAACTAAAATTTATATCTAGAGCGCACAAAGGTAGGTACGCAGTGATATTTTAACAATATGTGCAGATACGGCACCTATACTGTAGTCGGCTCTCAAAAACTGCACATTATCCCACATATAGTTAATTTAATATTACAATAACAAACAATATCATGACACGTGAAAGTATTACGGCATATCATAATTCTCATTATTATCATATAGAAAATTTTATCGAACATTCTTTAGACTTTAACAGACTTTAACAATTCTAACAGATTCTGTTACGATACTAAGGCCGATTGTGCTAATTAGTTCAATTTTAGTGTGCCATTTGGAGACTGTTTATAACGCATTTACACCTTTTTTGTAGGTACGTAAACAGAAATAATAGCAAAAATGTGGGTAAACATATAGCAAACAGTAAGAAACTTGTTCCTAGCTGAGCAGGACATGAGTGCATGAATTGATTGTACTAGATGAGGCATTGATGGCATAGTCTCTTATCAACACTTTTTTTTTTTTTTTTTTTGTTATTATTTTTTCATTAGTTTGCGTTTAATTTTAGAAATTATTAATACATATTTTAGTTTAAAGGTAAACTAAAAACTTGTGTTGTGGTGTAACTTAAGAAATTGTTTTTTTTTTTTTTTTTTTTTTTTTTTTAACATAAATTATTCTTTTTATTTCCTTATTTGTATGTATTAATTGTATAAATTTTAAGTAGCTTTCTGAATCGGGCATAACTTTTTTCTTTTTTTATTTCCGTTGGTAGTTTATTGTAAATTTTGACGCCCTCAAACTCCAAATTTCTTTTTCCATAGTTAGTTCTAGGTGGGCGGGTCACTAAGTAACTAGCACGTCTTAAATTAATCTTTCGTGTTTGTTGTTTTGTTACAAACTTTAAATTCGAATGGATTTCCTTATTTAATATTTTACGAATAAGAATACATGTGTAGTATATGTACGTTTGTTTTATATTCATTATTTTTGTTTCCTCATATATCTTTTCAGTAGGTGTACGAAATTTATAGTTAAATAAGGTTTTAATTAATCTATTCTGAACTCGTTGGATTGGATCTATATTGGTCTTTGCTGCTGTGCCCCAGATTTCAATGAGATAGTCGATATGAGGTTTAACCAGAGAATTGTAAATAAGATATCGTACTGTTCGAGGGAGACAATTTGTTATATTACGTAGTGTCCCTGTAAGTGGAATTAGTTTAAGTTTAATTTTTTCTAGGTGTGGCTTCCAAGTTAGGTTACTATCTAAGATAAGTCCGAGATATTTTTCTTTAGGTTTTCGTTCAAGTAGTTGGCCGTCTAATTTAAGTTCAAGATTATCATTTATTGTTTTGTTTTTTTAATTACGACCCCTCACCGACGGCCTGCGACCGGCCCATCCAATTATTGCTGTTCTAATTATAATTACTGCACTCTCCTCCTCTACGATGTTGGGTTAGTTAGGTTAAGTTAGGCAGAGGTGTATTTAGGGAAGTAAGTGAGAGGTAGAGAACTCGAGTGGTTGAAAACTTTCTGTTTTCATACCTATCATTTTTGATGTTTTTACAACGTAATTCGTTAAGGTTTGGTTGTAAGTACTTTTGGGATTTGAAGATAGTATAAGACATTGAAATTTGTCTCATATTACAATCACCAAATTATTTTTTCACATTGTATTATGAAAATAATGACAGTGACATGGTGACACGGTAGGTTCTGTTTGAGTAATGCACATGTATTATGTTTTTAATCTAAGAGGATTGCGTTGAAATATTCTTCTGGTTGCTCCATGTGGCTTTTGTATCTACGAATGTAGGTGTATTAATAATTGCAGGACTTTTTGACACAACAAATTCGTCATCTTGTTTACAAACTTCCTTGTGTTTAAATCATAATCACCCTTATTGCCTACATAATAATGTGTAATTTGTTTTGTAAACCTACTTGTAATGTTGGCGGCATTGTTTTGGTTGATAACTCTCATGGGTACCATACGTCATAGAAGCAGGGGGATGCCGTTGGACAGTTTAAATTTCGAATGTACAATCCATTTTCAAAATTGTGTGGGTCGCGTCATTACTGTGCGATCATACAAAATAAAAAAAGAGAAAGGGCAGTTATATTTTACAGCCACTAATATTTTGCCCTTCTCTTACATTCCCGGTGATAGAGTTACAAAATATGCCAAAAATAAAAAATATTTTAAATTATTAAATGCGGAATTGCTATTTGCCCAAAGAAATACCTTGACTGCCTCTGTGGCGCAGTTGTATGACGGTACGACTGCAATGCTGAGGTCTGGGGTTCGATCCCTTGGTCGGGCAAAGTGATATTGGGTTTTTTTACTCAGTATCAGCCTGGAGTCTGGAATTTGTTCCCGATATGGCGATAGACTCGCCCCCATCACATCATGGGACGCAATACGCACGCCGAAAAGTGGGTGCATTAGTTGCGCCTCTGCTCACCCCTTCGGGGATGAAAGGTATGAGCGTGTATGTGTATGTAAATTCTATAAATATTTTGTGAGGTTTGATTTACCTTCTACTTTAAGAAACTACTGGTTTGTACCTATTGTTTCCTAGACGCAATTTGTGTATCAAAAATGTCACCAATATAATTTGGATGATTTTATGTGCCTGACGCCCTTTGCGGAATTGCGCTCGTCTGCAAAGGTCGCGACCTGGTTGCCAAATGTCGTGCCCTTTGCCATCTGCCCCCATAGGGATACCATAAACACATCAAACTAAGTGTCTATGGTTATAGATGGCGATCATTTGATTGCTGTGTTTCCTTTTCGCGCCATATTTCTTCTAACATAGTCAGCTATATTATTATCTATGTCTTCAATAAACCGTCTTTCTTTAAATAATCGTAAGGAAACCTACATACCTGAGAATTTTCCACAAGATACCCTCTTGAGGGTATGTGAAGTCTACTAACCCGCACTAAACCAGCATGGTGGACTAAGGCCTAAACCCTCTCAGTTGTAGAGGAGGTCCGTGCTCGCTGCAGTGGGTAGTATATAATACAGGGCTGATTGAATTGAATTGCAAACCGTCCTTATTTGCTTAGTGGATATTATAAATGGAAATCCTACGTTTAAATCCTTGGCCAGGCCAAACATATTGTGGGATTTTCTAACACAATTTATTCGAAATTGGCTCTCCTATAATGAGTGAAGCCTGATAGTAAGTAATACGAATACCCATAAACAGTAGCAACACCATGCAGAAATTTGAATTACAAAGTGCTGCGTGGCACTCCACTGCACTCGTTACCTTGAGACAGTGGCGGTCCTTTCATAGAAGCCGAAAAGCCTGGCTTGCCCTAAAATTATTTTCCTAAGTACTCAAAATCGAATATGAAACAATAACCAACATTTTACGGTAACAAAACGCTTCGAAATAATTTTCTTTAAAATTTTAAAATTCCCGCGCTAAGGTTCGCTGAACCGGTTCGCCTCGAGCGCACCTAAAGACACACCACTACACCTACACACACACAACCACATCCGCGCCGTACACTCATTTCATATTTTATACAAAACAGCTAGATGCGCACAAAATATACTTATCACTCTCTCTCTCGTTGGGTTTTACCTGGCTTTTCGCCGCCATATTTTTCTCATTCACACTAATGGATAAACTGATACCACATACGTATAGCTATAGTAAGTTTCTATAGCAATCAGTACTAGAAAATAATCCAGGCTTAATGCATTCATGGATACTGTATAAAATACAGGGTTGCCAATTAAACGAATTACCTCTAATATGGTTACATTAATTTGCTTATTTTAATGTGTATTTTTATTTATCATGAATATGTAAAGATTTTAGTGATAACATAATTAAAATTACATATCTGATTATAATTATTTAAGGTATTGTACTATAATATTATTTATCGATAAGTTTTTCTCACAATTTTAGCATTAATTTTGTGGTGTAATTTTGATTCCAACTAGGCAACATCAGTTATTTGTTTTGATTGTGCCGGCGATCTATATTGTGAAGTATTTCTGTTTATTAAGTGGTTTTTGAGTTATTTTAAACTTTTAAGCACAATAAAGATGAGTGAATATATTTCTTGTAATGGTTTAAAGTGAGTGAAAGTTTTATCGGCGAGAATAAGTTAAATTTGTTAGGTTATGATGGAAAAAACAACTTTTAACGAGCTGGCGAATGGCGCGAAATGTGTCTGAAGAATCATAAAAGGTATTTAGATCAGTATACAACAAAACTTATTGTCTTATTGGATGCTCTAATACGTTATACGACTACGTATTAAGTTGTATTGTTGGTGTTTCATATTTTTCTCGAACAAAACAAGTGTTTGGAATAGGTAGGTACATACATCTGGCTAGTAAAATGATATAATTAATCAGTGTTATCAAAAGTAATTCCAATTCACAAAAACATATGTTAAATGCATTCATTTCATTTCATAATTTCGGTAAACAGCGTGATTATCTCGTCCAATTAAATAGATACAGTAGCTGTGACGAAATTTGAAAATTTCTAAACAAAACTTGTGCGTCGACAGTAATAATGATGATTGTAGTGTTTTTACTTTTTATAAAATTACATGATACAGATAAAATCTATGTAAATAGTTAATCTTTACAAGAACTTCGTTTAGAAGTCGCGATGGGTCAAAATCGTTTTTAAATAAAGGTACCTAATTTCGAAAAGGTAACTAGTCGACTCGATGGCGTAGTTGTATTGCGTACACGGTTCGAACATTGTTTTGAGGCCCTGGTTCGAAGCCCGGTACGGGTACTCATTTTTATTTTTAGATATTGCTTTTCTTTCTTATAGTTGCACATTTTATATGTTTCGGAGGTGCGATTTTTTTTTAGGTCTGCTTTGGCTTGCCCTCATCCAAAACACTAGGCACGCCACTGCCTTGAGACATAAGATGTTAAGTCTCTTGATGCTTCCACACAATTAAGAGTAATTACGCTGGCTACAATGTCCTTCCAACCGGAACACAACACTGCAGAAATAGATACTGCGGCGGTACCCAACCAGAAGGGCACTCACATACGAGATATTTACCACTAGTACAATCCAGAAATTTAACCCAGAAATGTCTTCTCCGAATCACGCGGCTCTATCTAAATTGGACAAATTCAAAGAGCAACTTCCAAAGAGTTGGAGGTGCAATGTTTATGACAAAAGATTATTCGGAAGGAGCATAAAACGAACCCCTTTCTGTAGCAAATGTTTATCAACACCTGTGCCATTTTACGGCAGACATCTTAAACCGCTGTTACAAACGTAATGATAAAATTTAGAGATATTTTCTGTATGTATTCAATTTCCTTTGTCATTGGAGTCCTTGTTGATAATGTTGGTTGAAAAATTAATGGAGCGGATATTTTGAATGAAACAATATGTGTTTGGGGATTTCGTAAGAATTGCGGGAAAATAGGAATATAAGTCAGTAATTGACAATCTTACTTTGTTGTTAGCGAAATGGATACGTAATAATAGATTTCGCAGTGTTAATCGTACCTATGTAAATTTATATTAGGCACCTACACATCGATACCTACGTATAATGTAGAAATGGCAATGGTTAATTTTTATTTTTAACTAGCTTTTGCTTGCAGCTCCGCCGGCGCAAAAAAGTTTACCGGGATAAAAGTCACGCCATGTACTTTTTCGGGGCAAAAACTAGTACATTTCCTTCGGTAGGTATGGTATAATTTTACTCTAGACAAAATTTCAATAAAATCGATACAGTGGTTTGGCCGTGAAAGCATAACAGACAGACAGACAGAGATATTTTCGCATTTATAATATAATGTATGGATTCTAGACGATTTAATCACATAAACCTCTTTGCAGTTCCATTCAACGACACAAATATAGTCATATTTGAACACCTATCACTAGTCTCGTGGAAAAAATGAATACGAAATAAGATTTCACATCCGCTACACACAAAGGTGTGTGGGAACGTGTTAGAATCGGCAATTCGACTGTGAATATCAGCGTGAGGCTTGTACGGAAGGGTGGTAAGGAGACATCGCGGAGACACGTGTTCAAATTGCATAGGCTATGCTTATAATATAATATAATGATAATAATACCAGCCCTGTATTAAATACTGCCCACTGCTGAGCACGGGCCTCCTCTACTACTGAGAGGGTTTAGGCCTTAGTCCACCACGCTGGCCTAGTGCGGATTGACAGACTTCACATACCCTCGAAATTCTTATCGAGAATTCTCAGGTATGTAGGTTTCCTCACGATGTTTTCCTTCACCGTTAAAGCGAACGATAATTGATAAACAATACACACATAACTTCGAAAAATCAGAGGTGTGTGCCTTGGGTTTGAACCTCCGGACATTGTCTCGGCAGACCGTCCATTCCCGACTAGGCTATCGTCCACTTATAATGCCACTATGCTTATAATATGTATGGTTAATTTGTTCTTGGCCAGAGTGATCTTCCTCGACTTAGATGTAGGTGATAATAATTTTTACACGCTTTATTGTTATGGCTCCTAGTTTTTTGGGGAATTGATTTTTACATTCGCGTAGTTTCTTCTTCCAGCGGGCAGACTTGTTCTTAATGAATTATTAAAACTACTCGATGGGATATCATCCCCTCAAGGGGCGATTTTCCATAAATCCCTTCATTTTAACTAGGTAGCTTATACAAGGAGCTTTTGTACAAAATTGTCTTTCTTTCAAGGCCACTGGTTTAGGCTGTAGGCTTTCTATCAGTCAATCAACATTAAGAATTGTATCAAGTAGATTATTTGTTTTGGCCATAACCAAATAACAATAACTGTCAAATATAAAATAAACCAAACTCATTCAATACCAAGTTAAACATCGACAGCTCCACAAAGTAAAAGCTGTCAATTATATAAAAGTGAGTGTCGAATGAAGAGTGGCAGAGGTACTCCGCACTCCCGCAATGTGGACTGAATAAAACGTCTTACATTCGTTACGGCGTCGTTGACTTAGACGTTACCGTTTTTTCCTCAACGGGATGCCTCAGCGTCACCTGAAATTCTTGATACTTTGAGATAACAATTTTATCAGATGTGCGACTCGGAATATTCGTATTGCTGTAAGACTGTGGTGAGGTCTTTGATTTGAAACTTAGGTGGGGTAAAGGGATATTGGGTTTTTCTGTTCAATCCAGAATGAGCAATGACCAGTAAAAGGTAATGGATTTGCCCCTTAGCTAGGATCTGATATAGGTGGCAAAATCTCGATGTGATACATCCTCTATGTTCCTGCAAAATCTAAGTTCCACAATACGTGAAAAAGATAAATATTTCAACAAAGTTCAACACACATCAGTCGCGCTATGATGCAAATGGCGCCCAAACAATAATCACGAAAGTAAGCGATACGAATAAAAATATCGCGGTAACACCTTCGCCCCCCTGCTGGCCCCCCGTAGGCTCGGATTTAACATATCTAATGCGATTTACGTGTCGCCTCTCCCCCCGCTTGGAGACTGCCGGTAATCGTTTTAAGACGTTGTTGACTGAAGAATTCGGTAACTCAACGCCTTCGTATATTGTGGCCATGCTTTGGGTTTGATTAGGATTCATAGCTGGGTAAAAAAGGGTGGGTTGAAAAGATTATAAAAAAAAATGTTGTTAGTATTAACTCCAACATGTTTGAAGCAAATTGATTATTACGAGATAATTCTAGTCAACTTACTTTTAGTTACCTACTTTTTTTTTTTTTTATAATGGCATTTGTGTTCACATTTTCCAAAGTCAAGTTTGGTTTGTCTATTTTATTATCTGTAGTATGTCGAAATAAAGCAGTGTCTTACCTTACCAAGACTTTATCGAGGAGTTTTGGCGGCAACAAAAAAAAACACTTGATTAGCACATTTATTTCAATTCACTTCATTTGAGCTCTTTAATAGAACTATATTGGATAATATACCACCATAATTATGCAATAAAACACTAAATATCACCAAAATAATGAAATAAAACAAGAGCACCTCATGACACTTCCAAGTTCCCGCCAAAACTCAGTTACCTACTTAACTATTTTATAAAAAAAGAACACGACTCTTTGGACTACAATATGGTTCTCCGGTTCTGGCTGAAAACAAAAAAATAAATAAAATGTTGTGCATATTTTTTAACAATATATATCAGAGCATGCAAAGGAGTAGCAAACCATACAGCCTTGTTATCAACTAGGGATGTTACTTTTCTATCGCATTTATGTCCCAAGTTTACAGTTCTAAATTGGGTACCGTAACATATCGACGGTTTTTTTAAAAAGCGAGGGAGTTTTATCAATGCTACTAATCTCGGTAACGTAAACGTTTTATTTGGTTGTTTATTAGGAAAGGGCCATTTTACTCGTAAGTAGGTGTTTTGTTACAAATATATCCGTTGAAAACGTCATAAAAATAGTTTCTTACGTTATTGTATCATAATAGATACGTGAATAGATGTTTAAAGTGTGAGTGTTTAGAAAGCCTTTTACTGAATCATTTGTATGCAGTATTTACTACTTGCTGTTAAATGGTGATATTTTGTCTTTTTTGTTGGTTTAGTGGGTGAAAAATTTGAAAATTACTTCGCATTTCGTTTTCACGCAATAAAAACGGTTGAAAAATTTTATTATCTAAAACTAGCCTTAAAATATATACAAACTAAAAGCAAATAAAAGTTATCTGCTGTTTTCTTTGTACAACTCCGCAACGATCGCACCAGCTTGGTAAATTATGAAAAACGGGCATTTTATCTTGAAAAAGTGTAATAGCACCAAATTGGGTGATTGAAGTACGAAGTCATTATAAATCCAGAATAAGAAACACCCAAACCTTAACACAAGCTTGTCACGTAAAGCAAAGTAATTGTATTTTAAAACACAGCGTATTTTTACCATATAGAATTGTAAATTGCTTGCTAATTGTGCGAAGTGTCTCCTCATTCTATCACGTAGAGTCGCATTAAAACGAATAGACGTGCAGGGCGCCGGGAATTAAGTGATATGTTCATGTACGAACAATGGCAGGTGTAGACTCTCAATCTGAATACTGGCTTAAGTAATTGGCCTAATGTTAGGGTTGCCAAGGTGAAGAATTGTGGGTAAAAATATTTCGCGACGCGACACCATGTAAGCTGTAGGCTATTTGAAACTGAAATTAGTCTTTACTTTGCGAATATTATTTCTTCTTTGAGGTGATGAAGGCAAGTCTATCGCACTCTCCTAACTTATCGGACTCACAGCCAAAGTTTTGGGAATTACATCTAGGACCTCAAGGTTCATAGTCTGATTACGCTATCAGTGGACCAATGAGGCATTTTGTACTGTAATTGATATATTATGAAATAAAGGGGCAAAAGAAAAGAAGAGGTTAATGAATTGCACGTTGCTGTTATAGGGTTCTAATAAGGAACATTTTACTAATTTGTCAGAGTTCAAGAAAACACACACACACACACACACACTCACGCCCGTTATCCCCGAAGCAGTAGGCAGAGGTGCAACTAGTGCACCCACTTTTCGCCGTGCGTATTCCGTCCCATGATGTGATAGGGGGCGAGCCTATCGCCATGTCGGACACAAATTCCGGACTCCGGGCTGATACTGAGTAGAAAATCCCAATATTACTTTGCCCGACCCGGGGATCGAACCCGAGACCTCAGTATTGCAGTCGTACCGTAATACAACTACGCCACCGAGGCAGTCAAGGCTTAGTTCAAGAAAAATATGTATTTTAGTGGTTTCAGGGACATTTACACCAATTCTATAAAATTTACTTCGTAAAAAATCATTATCTGCTGCACAATAGAGCTATACAATACGACTTTGTATTTAGATTTGATTTAACTATAATTTTTTAACATAATTTAGAAAACATTTTGGTAGCAACCATGACCGTTAGGGTGCGGTTAGGTCGCCATCAATGGGACTCCCATCACAATGACTGGCGTCTTCATTATATACAAATGAACGTATAAATCTTTTGCGAACGATCCTTTACATTTCATACAAATTACCAGTTGCGTCCTTTTTCCTCTTAATCTATACTTTATACGCTAGAAAGGGATAGATCATACGACAATTGATAGTATTCAAAATGTATGAGAATATAGCGTCAGTTGATTACTGTGTTTTGAGACTAGATACATATTTATGATGTGTTTATAGAGTTATTTGCTTGACTATCGAAGGAATAAGTGATTTAGCCCACACACGTTAGTACGACTTTAGAATTGTTCAATACTTGTCTATGGCACTTGGTCTATCTAACGAAGTTCTTTTCCATCTATAATTCTGACTCTCTTCAAACTGTGTTAAAGGTTAAAATAAAACAAGCATAACCAATATAATTAAGAATGATTTTAATGTGTAATGCACACGATAATATGCATCGGTAACTTGCATGCTTCATTATCATCATCATCATCAGCCACACGACGTCCACTGCTGGACATAGGCCTCCCCTAAAGTTTTCAGGCGGAACTGTCGAAAACGGACATGCTTAGTTACATTTATTACTGCTTGTCATCACATACTTGACTTAAAACCCAATAGTGTAGAAATCTATGACCCATGACAATTCTTGCTACTGTAAAATATGGTCAAACGTCACCTAATAAAATGTAAAATTATATAATTTTTTTTTCTTAAACCTTGATAGAAAATGATATTACCCTTGTTTATAAATAAACCACTTTGTATCGTTTAAAATTTCTATTTTTATTAAAGCAATATCTATCAGATAAAGTTCAAAAGTTTCTTTTTCGAATCAGTAAAGTGGCCATAAATTTCCTCCGGCCCGTTCCGAGCAGATAAACATATTAGTAATGATTATTCTGAAGCTGCAGCCGTCATAATGTTTCATCCGAGATAACGGAATGTAAAGCAAATATAAATAGAACGTTTCATTACCGACCGTAGACAATCTAATTTAAATGTTTTTTTTTGGAAACAAATTACACTCTCCTACCATAGATAAAGGCAGGATCCAGTTTGATGTTTTGGAGGCAGTTTTGATCAGTCCTTTCTTGAATGTTTATGAATCGAAATATATGCCTACTTCGCATATTAATATTTATTTATAAAGTAGCAAACAATCAACTGCGTTGTTTACTAACTATAATCGCAAGCGAAACACTTTTCTAAACTGACAATCGATAAACCTAAAAAAATCTGAACCTAAAAATCAAATATGTTGAGTCTTCAATTCAAGTAACAATTTGTTATTTTTGAAAATAATATTTTGGCGGCCCTTTGTCCAATAGAATATTCTGGTAGTCATAACGCTGTCATAAGTCATAACCACACAATAATATTTTTAGATCCATACGCAGTGTACAAAATAAAGGTACTCCTAATTAGTCTATACTGCAAATTAGCACCTCAGAAAGACGATATAATAAAGTTTTACATTCTATTGAAGTTGGCAGTGCACCATCTATTCCTTAGATTCGCGGGCGCATATTTCAAACAATTAGTCGGTTCAATCGCGGCCAATTTGTGCTCCTAACGACCACTCGTGTTGTAGACGAACTATATGTCTTTTATTTTGTTTAATATCTATTTATAATTGGGATGTAAGGAGAGGTACAGAAAAAATAAGTCTTTTAGATTTTTTTGTACATTTAGTATACATCTGATTAATGGCGAATGCCGCAATGGCCGCATGGCGTTACGTCCACCTTGTAAATATGTGTAAGTAGGTACGACGATAGCGTTTGTTGTTATAATATATTATGTTATTACGCAAATCCATAAGGTATTTTGTTTATTATGTACCATTGATGTATTAAAAAACCCTATGTACGCCATTATTTTCTCAAAACGAAACGTTGATGATTGTCAATTAAACTAACTCCGTTAATGCTACATTCATATTTTCCTTCATTTTATTTTCTTCTGGATAATTTCAGGTTATCCTAATCCCTGAGACGTCCAGTGACGGCTATTATAGCAATAGCGTCAGTGGGCAGCGTGGCCATAACTCAATGCACAATGGGCGAGGCATTCTAATCCAGCCATGCCCCGACGTCCGCCTAATGAAATTCCCGGGGTGACCGCCCGGGGCCTGCCCGCGAACATTGTCCTCGACAATTATTTTGAATTTTCTGATTACTTTCTAAGTAATTGGAATATGCGTAAAAGCTATATGATGCGGAATTGATAGTCATTCGAAATTTTTGAGCGTAAAGAAGTGCGGCACATTTTGAAAATTGGAAAATCCAGTTAAATTATAAGAAACGCGCATGTAAGTAACGAAATTAAGTAGAATAAGTATCAACAGAACTCTGGCCACTATTGTGATCTAGAGTAAATTAAAATTTGATAACTCACTGGTTTTAAAAACCAAGGCTATGGTAATTTAATTGCGTGATACATTAATTTTATATTGCAAATAGTGTCAATATTTTTTATGTAGTTTTACTTTGGACCCATATTAATTCTATTTAATAATTTACATTAGCACATACATACATACATAGCACATGGGAATCGTAGTGCTTTTACAAATAATTTCGATTTTTCATTGCCACCCAAAAGGGGCTAAAAACCTTCCAATTTACTTAAATCACTTATGTAACAGGAAACTTCAAATTGTTTCCAAATAAAGCACATTAGGGTGAGTCAGTATATAGGGTGTTCCTACAGGGTGGGGTCAAAGGTGATGTCGACCAATCGGCGTGCGGAAGTGACCGAAGCGCACCACTTCCGTTTTGTTTTTAATTATTGAGCAGTGATTTCCGCCAGGTGAGAGGAACTTGTATTGTTCGCGTAGCGCTTTGATTGTTTATCTAAAAACTGGAATATCGTGGGACATTTGGGTAGTCTGGAATTTGTGCCCGATATACCGATAGCCTCGCCCCTTATCACATCATGGGACAGAATACGCTCGGCAATAAGTGGGTGCAATAGTTGCGCCTCTGCCTGCCCTTCGGGGATAAAAGGCGTGAGTGTGTGTGTGATTTGGGTAGGTACCTGCATTGTCTATTTCTGCTGCTAAACAGCAATGTGTATGCATTGTTGTGTTCCAGTTTAGACATTGTAGCTAGTATAATTACTGGGCATTATCAGACTTAACAGCTCATGTCTCAGGGTGACCGGTTCAGTGAAATACCATACAGTGCTTTGTAATTTATAGTTACGAAATACGAATGAAGTTGCTATTGTTGCATTGTTTATGGAGACAAACGGCTTGATATTTTCGATATTTAATTATGATAAGTGTTGTTTAGTATAAAGACAATTGAAATACGTATTATCTTAATATACAATTTATACATTGATGTATTAAAAAACCCTAATACATCAATGATATTATAAAACAAACTTCTGCCACTTTTGTCTGAACGCGATAAACTCATAAATATTTGAAATTTTGTATGGCTTCTTATCCCGGGAAAATATACGGCGGAACTTTTATCTCAGAAAAACTCTTCAAAAACTTGTCTAAAATGTTTTAAATTTACTATGAAACGTAATATTTAACAAATATATATTTTTTGCAAGCGTTATACTTGCTTAAATTAAGCAAAACTGAATAACTTATCCCAATTTGAAGCTCTTATAATCACCTTAAGAGAGACTAGGTTTTTAATTAAATGCATGAGCCATGAGGCATTACAAATATGGTCAGACAAGCTATGGTGTATATTTGCATATAACAACAACCATTAACGATTAGTACCTCAAAACAGCCACAACTTCTCTTGTAGAATAACAAAATCTTGTCCTTAAACCGCCGTGTTTCACCCCCACATTGTTTTCCACTAAATTGGACTCAGTGATTAATTTGTTTAACTCCCCTTGCGTGTAATTTGTCGTCACCATCTATATCTTGACCTCCCCTGCAGCTCTCTTCATCTGTTAGTCGAGGCAGCAAGGCGGAGGCGGTCGGTTAGTGATAGGTCAAGTAACAATGGTCATTGTGATACCTAAAATTTCTCATTTGGTTAGTTGACATCGCGAGCTCAATAAATAGTGGAATTCCTTGGGAGGTTTGCGTAAGGGTGTTTGTTTTCGTTCCTTGATGCGTTTAATGTGATAATTACTGCTTCCATCTATAAATATAATGCCAAATGTTATTATAGAGTCGTTTCATATAATTATCATTTATGGAAGCCTAGGCGTAGATATCCGTGTGTTATCTACGTGAGTGCTGCACTCATTCTATATTTTATCTTTAGTTTATATTCTTATAAAAACTAACACATTTTATCAACCGTAAATCCAACCAGAACAAAAAATGCTTTCGGAACTTTTACCTCAGTCTATGTATAACATAGCTTGAGTCAAATCCTTCCTCTACTTATGCCTCAGTCTCAATTTACTTCTTTTCCAGTTGAACATACCTCAGAAGTCAGAACGTAAAATTCTACCAAAAACATCGCCTCATCTAGGGGAGGTAGATAGACCGGCGATATCTCAAGACTGTCTCCCCTGGGAGCTCGTTACACCGATATAATTACAACGCACCTATCCGCTTCAATTAGAGACGAGTTGTTTGTTCACCCACACTCCGCACTCGTCGGTGTGAGCGGTGTCCTTTCGGTGACTTTCCCCTGGCTCCAGATTTTGGTGATACTGGATTGGTGGTTTACGTTTGCACCGAATTTTGCAATAATTTCCATGTTGTAGGCATTGTTATATTATAAAAGTTATTTATGATTTGTTAAGCATATTGTGACTAAGTTATCGTTGAAGTACCTTTGTAAAAAAAATATGGAAGCATTAACTTCTATAGATTTTATATTTAAGAAACAATTAACGTGTGCACTTATGACTCTTTTTTTAGTAGAAATTTATCTGTTTGTTTATATTTAACGCATAAACTAATTCCTGTCTTATTTATAACTTTGACTATAGTTCTTTCTGATCCTGACTATAATATTAACTTAATATGTTTTAAAATCAAAAAAAGACATTCCAGCTTCACCAATCCACATTTCTTACATTCCACAACACTCCGTTAGCAAGATAAGGGGTTACGAATGGTATCTGCGGTGAAATCTTGGGTTTCAGCAAACAGAGGGGCGAGATTGTTTAAAATATAGCTTTACAAGTCGACAACGGGGTGGGCTCAGCCAATTGCGCTGTCAACGGAACATTTGTAAGTTTTTCTTAGATAGGGATGTTCATAAATTCATTAATCTTTTTCACTTAATGTTTTGAACTTTGTTTTTTGATGTTTAAAAGAAAATACAGCTTCATTTTCGAAGTAACTCAGTTGGTTGGAGTCATTTGAAGAATTTCTGTTTTATTTAACTGATTTTTTTAGATAGGAGCTGCAGTTGTTAGTGAGATATAAATACCTAACTGCGATAAGACGAGTAACTCTCACATTTACTCTACATCTAATATTAAAACTATGTAAAGTTCCAAATATAATAATACTAAATCTAAGATACTGACTATTCGGCACTGTAGGTCTACTGTATTAAGTTGTTAATTGTTACATAACTAATTTTGTAAGAATATGACTGTTTGATGTCCAAATAAAAGAAAGAAAAAAAACAATGTTCATAGAAAACATAAACTAACATAAAAAATCCTGGAATTCAGGGGCCATACACGCGGTAATCCAACGAGTACATTTAAAGATATAAATTAATCAGAAGCACTTTATCACCATTCCATACAATATAATCCAGTGTACCTTCTGATAAATTACAGCCGAACTCCGACCGGACCTTGCCCGAATTTATGCTTATTTAATATCACAAATAGTCCTTTGTCCTTAAACAGATTATAATTTTAAAATATGTAGTACTATTCAGTATTCTGTGATTAAAGTTTAAAATTAAATTCCATGGTAGGAGAATTTATGGTCATTGGAAGATATTATATACTGTTACCTTTGTCATATTTAAAATACAAAGTTCTAATATTGAAATGCAAAATATTTTTGATTTGGTTAGACAATGTTTCGAAAGTCTAAATATGAAATTGTAATTAATACTAATGTCCTTAGTGCTGACTGGCTATAGGTAACTAAACTCTGATAACTTTCCAGGTAATTCTCTTTCTAAATCAGAGGCAAGGTATAGATTAAATGAATCGTTGATTAATATATACTGGTGGTAGGTCTCTCATTATGTAAGAGGCCGTCTGGGTGGGTACCACCGCAATGTCTATTTCTACCGCCAAGCAACAGTGTGCATGCACTGTTGTGTTTCGGTTTGAAGGACATTGTAGCCAGTATAACTACTGGACATAATGAGACTTAACATCTTATGTCTCAGGGTGACGAGCGCAGTGGAATGCCACACAGTACTTTGTTAGTCAAGGTGCTGGATGGTGTTGCTACTGTTTATGGGTGGTCGTATCGCTTACCATCAGGCGAACGGCATGCTCGTCTCGTCATTAAATGCAATAAAAAAAAAAAAAAAAAAAAAATCTATATAACTATGAGGTAAACAGCATTATTTCCTTCAGACATATTTTGATATAGTTTATAAAATTCATGTTCTGCGCACGTAATGTCTGCCAAAAATATCAGTAATATATTGTGACGTAAGAGTCCAATCAAAAGACCTAATAGTGAAATCTATTACCGCTAAATGTTCTTAAGACAGATCGTCGGGGTTACCAACCCTCGATAAATAGTCCTCTAGTCTGTTGTGGGATTAAAGCCATTTTGTGGGATAATCCCCGATTGACACGGGATTACCGGACAGATAGTTCTTGTTGCTTAATTTATGGTCACTGTTTCGTTCAATTACAAGTCATTGCGGACATCTGTTTGGTACTTATTGACGAACGTATTGGATTTGTGATGAGTATGATGCTTGTGTATGTTTGGTGATTTGTTGAAATGCTTTTGACTCATTGGACCAAACATTGGACTATTTCTGTATTCTGTATTTCTTTCTAATACAGTTCTGAAAACAATGGGTTAGATTCTCATCTAACCCATTGTCTTCTCAGACATCAAGATTTTCACTGCGAATTAAACAAAAAAGAATAAACGCGAATATCTATTTGTAATTTTAATTCTAAACATAAGCTAGTAGTAATTAAAGCAAAATACTTTCTTTCACCCCTGGAACGTCCTTATAAAAAATATACTGGTAGAAATCATGTATTGTACGCATTGGACAAGAGTCCGGTCGAAACACTCAATTAGCTAAGTGGGAATGGACCGTAATGACAGATTAGCGCTGTCGAGGCGGACACCTGAGCTGCGCGCGCAAAATATGCAATAACTCAACCGGATCCCACGACCGGGTGCGTTCGGGTGCGTTCGGGTAACGCCGCCCGGGTATAATTCACCCGGATCGCGCCCAATAAATTCGTCACTGTGATTAGTGCGCCTCTACCCGGTGTCAATGCATGGAGTCTACTTTGTATAGGGTTTATTAAAAAAAATGTTGATCGTTATATGATTTGGAAGATTACAAAAATATATCTTTGTTGAGGATTCGGTCTGACTGCCTCGGTGGCGTAGTTGTATTACGGTACGACTGCAAGGCTGGGGTCTCGGGTTCGATCCCCAGGTCGGGCAAAGGTGATATTGGATATTTCTATTCAGTATCAGCCCGGAGTCTGGAATTTGTGCCCGATATGGCGATAGGCTCGCCCCCTATCACATCATGGGACGGAATACGCTTGGCGAAAAGTGGGTGCACTAGTTGCGCCTCTGCCTACCCCTTCGGGAATAAAAGGCGTGAGCATGCGCATTCGGTCTATTTATTTTATTGTCTATCATATTTATAAATAGCAGAAGACCAAATATGCATGGATTATCTCAAGCTAAGGAATCATGTTTCGCATGGTTTATGCATGCTAATTATACTGTTAGTTTCAGCCCACAATCCCACAATGCCACAAATAGAAAATTACATTTCGTATTTCAGCATAAGCATGTGCCGGAGCCAAATTTACAAAAAAAGATAATGTCATTCTTACATTATATTATAAACATTAATATTAAACCATAACAATCTCTTGTAAGCCTATATAGTCGTATTTAACTTGTCCCTCATGGACGTACCTCTATTTTTTATAATTATATCGTCCATCACCATACGCCTCTTCAGCTGAGGAATGAGAGTCTTCTTGCTACTCATAAAGTTTTGATGAATGCTCTTCGGCGAAGTACAAGCTTGCATCACATTGGTTGAAGTCCTCTTAGGAATTTTACTTGGTTTCATATTTTTTACCGATTCGTTCATGCCACTAATTCCTACTGAAATCTCAGCTTGAGGTCGGTCTATCGTAATTTCGACATACGGTTTCCCGGTAGAAAGCTTCAGCCCTTTGTTACCCCTCGTCACTTTTATTTCTTTCTGCATTTGAAAACGAGTCATTTTAGAACTGGTCACTGTCTCTTTGTCGGAGCGAGTAACTGTAGTTTTCGATGTCATATCTGATTTTTGTGTTCTCTGAACTCTCCTTTGTTTTTTCGTTTCGGCAATGCACTCTTCTTCTAAACAAGATACGCATGGACATTCCACACAAACCCTGTTACCATTGTTGTCACAAGGGATTTTATAATTTTGGGCTCGGTTGCTCGTTTGTGTTCCAATTTTAGTAGGTTTATCATTATATTTTAATGTAACTGTTTTCGGCTGGACTCTTTGCATCGTAGCAATGCTTGATGACTGTTGGAAGATGTTAGGCTGCACTTTTATTATCTCTATTTTGTCACTAGGCACTTTCTTTAACGAGGACTTGAGAGATGCCATTGGTGAATCGTAAATAACTCTAGCAACTTCTGTAGAATTCCCTTTTGAGCTGAAAAATGACTGGACGCCTGTCGCAGTTGAACATTTACAAACCGATGATTGTTTAGTGCCAACAGTACGAGACTTTGGGGTCGTACTGAATATCATCTGTTCACTGGAACTCATTTCGACTATGGATGGCGCTACGCTAATATCACGCTTATTCTTTCTCGCCCTAGGTGCTTTCTCAAGTTTCAATCGGTCTTTCGGCAAGTTCTTTTTCTCTGGTTTAGGCTCAACAAAGAGGTAAACGTTACTACACCCGTCCTTCTTTCTTTTCTTACACATGATGTACAATAAAGCGGGGATGCACCAGGCTATTTCGAGGAACAGTATTACTGTAATAACCATAACTTTCTTTGAACACATATCGATAGGAAATCCTCTGATAGAAAATTTGTGTCTACATTCAGTAGCACAGTTGTTGTATAAATTGACTACAGTATCGTACAGGCTTCTTGTTGTATTGACTAAAGTAAGTACACTTCCAAGGGCTAAATACAGGCGATCATCAGCCAAATGAGGGACGACGTCATCTGTTAGCCACGTTTGGAATCGCTGATCGAAATTATCTTGCTCCGCTTGACTGTTGGTCCCTATGCAATTTTTCGCAACATCATAATACCTGAAAAGAGCGTTGGTAGCATTTTGGGATTCCAGCGGAATCAGCGAGTAATTCTTCAATGGTACAAACATTGTTTTTGTTTTATCGTCCCAGTTGATAAAAGGCGTTGGTATTGACAATCCAGTTGGTGTCTTCTCGTAATATACCAAATGTTCGCACGGGTGTGACATGCTTCGGATTTTGGAGTCGCGTTTCGAAGCTATATTGATAGCTACCGAGTTCAGTACATTTGGATCGGCATCCTTCCAGCCTTTTCCGTCGGTACCCATATAATTTTTTATCTCATTATGGAACTTAAAGAGTTTTACCGCATCATCTTCTGATGTACTACCTCCATAGAAGGAGAACTTTGTTACTGGCAAAGCTCGTACTTTAAGATACCCTCCTATGACATCTGAGAGCGCTGTGGTCATAATGCTATCAGTTTCAGGGTTTGGAGCTTCTCTTTTAATCGATATGTATGCATTCTTCAGGTAATTTAGCAAGACATCCACGTATTTTTCGTTTTGTGTGTTGATCATGTTAAGATGTGGGATGAGGGATTGAAAATGCCTCCGAGCACGGAGTAATGCTATTTCTTTCTTGCTCCAACGGTTTCGTTTCGTATCAGGATGAGTGAAGAGTACTGTACCGACGTTGAATGGAAAGGTCTCGGTTTCCAGATAAGCTTCTACCTCGCATAGAAATCTCGACATTAGGATAACGATATAAAGTCTCATTTGAAACTATAAAATGTTACAAAATAAACATTTATAAAATACAAGACACAAAATGGTTTGGTGATTTGACAAAGTCGACTGGTGTCAATAGTGCTATAGACATTTGGCAAAGAGTTTAGGGTAATACCTATGGAACTTATTAAAGAGAAGATTACGGCACATTATAAGGTTACGACTATCCTCTCATAAATTAAAATGAGCAGTAAATGGGCTTCGTAAAGCTGCAGATATAATATAATTTATAATGTTGAAATTGCCTAAGGCGCGTTTATTTGTAATACCAATGATATGTGTATTGCTGGTGGAAGACACTGGTTCCTGAGATACAGCTAACGCTAGTTCAGGGGCTAGGGTACTAACCTTTCTATAATGTCATGTGTTTTAATGCGCAAATAAACAATTTTTATTATTATTATTATATCTGTTGCCAGGGGAAAATTTACCTACACTACTACAAACATAAATAATTTACGAATCTAAAAACAATGTAACAAAGTCCATTTCCGCACAACACGTTTAGCATTGTATCAGTTCTCAAAACGCTAATCACGCGTGTCATTTGTCGGTGTATCTCTTCGATAAGTCACGCACCTGCGAGAGCTGGGGGACGTGAATCATACGGCGGGAACACGTTAAATTTTATCAATATACCGTACCCATTATTTATTTTATACTAACAATCAGGTGCATTTCGAACTATGAAAGTTAAATGCATGAATTGAAAAAGTAAATGATGAGATGAAAGTCAATGATGCACAAGGGTTGTGACGCAAAAACATCCCCGAAGTAGACCGTCAACTTTACCAAACACAATGAAGAAAATTGAAATGTACATACATACTATTTATATTTTAGTTTTACGTTCTCTGAATATGTAGACGAAATTTAAGGCCTGGTTGACTACACCGTACAAAGTGTATGTACATATTTCTATGTGTAAAAACCGGGGATTCTTATTGCCACATTTAGAGACACCCGTATTCAAACAAAGATACTCGGTCTATACACTGAGTGTATGGTGCAAAGTGTCGTAGACTAAACCAAGCTTTAAACTTCGGCTACAAGTCATGTTGCTCCATTTTAATCATAATAGTCTCAGTATTAGGGCTTGTAAATTAAAAATAATCATTTTATAAATGATATGGTTATAAATTAATTAAAACAGGCAATGATAGCGTGTCAACGAATAGAATTAGTCACGCCCGTGTATCCACCACTCCGTTTATCATTGATGATAGTTGAAATACTGTTTTATAATTCTTTAAATTAAATGACATACTAGCTGTGCCTGCGGCTTGGTCTATGTGGACTTATTTCAGCCTGTTTTTAAACAAATGAGTGACTTGTGTGATACACACAGAACTAAGGAAGGTTATTATATTAAATACGAGCTTTTGCCCGCGGCTCCGCCCGCGAGAATGAGTTTTCCAGGGATGAAAGTCTCGCTTTATATTTTCCCGGGATAAAAAGTAGCCTATGTGTTAATCCAGGACATAATCTACCCGTGTGTCAAATTTCATCTAAATCCGTTCAGTAGTTTTTGCCTGAAAGAGTAAAAAACATCCATACATCCATACATCCAGACATCCACACATCCATACATCCATACTTACAAACTTTCGCGTGTATAATATTAGTAGAACTTATAGATTTGATTCGAATATTACTGGTATTTAACATTTAATAATGGATGATAAGCAGTGGTGTAGTATTTTCTAATTCAAAGTTTTAGCGTTCTTATAGTCCATGGTTAGCCAACTAATCTATTTTTGTTTTGGTTGTCTATTCTATTTCGTAGCATAGAAAAATATGATTTAACGTATAAATAAAACTTATTCTATCTATGAAAATCTATTATTTCAGTCTCTACAATTTTAGGATAAAGCTCTCTTATTATTTACTGGATATCCTTGATTTCATTGGCTGCTCAAATAATTAAAGCGCACTTTATTTTAAAATCTTCATAAAATCGTCTGATGAAGAAATATAAAAAAAACCTTTATTTAAATTGCAACATATCATATGTTATAAAAAAATTATAAAAGAAGTAACAAAAAAATATGTTTCTGCATTACAATTTACAACACATGAAAAATTATCGAAGACATGGTCGGTGGGCCTTCTTAGGAACCAGGCTTTATTCGGTCACACTAGCTTATAATATACGCACTATTAGCAATTCAAGAGGCCGAACATTAATAATTAAAAACAATAAAATTTCATTAACATTAACGCACTCCTAATTCCATTTTAATTTATTTTATAACGTGTTAATGGATACACAAATAGACAGTATAATATTTTATGGCATCAATAGATATCTAATACCCATTATAATTTGCTAAACTATCAATAGTAATAATTTGGATAATCAAAAGCCCAGATTCCGTGAAGGCGTCGGTAACCCTTCCGCTGTTCAACATCGTGCCTTAATGATGTGTGTAACGCAATATCTTTGCGGAAATTTTAATTAGGTGGCGTTTATACTGGAATGGTTGGTGGCGTATTAGAATACAGGAATTTAGATGAGTAAGTATAGTGAAAATAGATATCATTTGCATGTCAATAATAGCTAAAAGGATTTAGATGAAATTTAGCACATAGATGACCTAAAACAAAACTAAAAATGCAGTCTAAATCTGTATAATCCGGAATTTTCATTTAATTTATTTTTGGCTCCTTTTATTGGAAAGGCTATTTTTAAGCAGAAAGCCCGATACTGTGCTAATTTATGCGTATTACCAACAATACTTTTTATTCGTATTTTAGGTCTCATCGTGTGATATTCCGGAATGTTATAACCGGAAATTCCGGGTGATAAGTTACAAGTTTCGTGTGAACGCGCCCTTAGGGCTTGTATCAGTAATATCAATCAGAAGGCGGCGACGTTGATGTGATGTATACTGCGACCAATTAGCGTGTGATGCGGGAATACCTTGGTGATATCAGATAAGGTTGCGAATTGGGGAATGTGTTGTAAAATGATTAGGATCTCTTGAACAGAAATACGTGGTAAAAGTTACTTGCCAGGTAATGAATACGCCAAAATACAGGTAACAAATAAATATCCAAACAAATACTTTGATATTGACAGTAAAAGTCAAAGTTAATATTATCTGAATTATGTTGTTCGTGGTTTAGCAACTGCTATGGTTTTTACTTTAGCTGATACTTTTAACATTACATTTCATGAAGATAGTGACTGTCACGGATAATTTGCTTACCATTTATTTGAGAGCACATATACTTAAAAGTGTGACTTGTATTTACTCGAGTACGTAGCTCGCTGTTCGTCTTTGTGTGGTATTGGTAATGTCAACCACGGAACGTAGAAAAATAGTAGGTAGGTAATGCTGACTTTGCGCTTTCATATTGCATGAATCGTAAGTTCGATGCCTAGATCGAGGCAACACAACAACCAATCAACCAACAAAAAACCGATATTATGAAATTCTAAACGAGAAAATATTTTATGAAGCCGTTATTGTACCGTAAAGTCAATATATTTGATAAGCGCCTTGCGCTATGTACGGCTACATAATATTTATTTTACTAGTTTTCCTCGATAATAATGAAGGTAAAAAACATTTGCGCATCATCGGCGGCAGGGATGCAGAAGACGATGAATACCCATACGTTGCCAGAGTGGAGATACTAAGAATCTCTGAGGACAGAGTGCGTAGGTTACACATATGCACGAGCGCAGTAATCACTCCAGTGTGGACGCTCACAGCAGCGCACTGCTTCGAAGACATCATCGACCTGATACAAATGAGACGCATCAGCAAATCAAGGACCTCTTTAGTACGTACAAGAGATATCAAGCCAGTCATATGGTTCGGAAACGTGGGCGGCGAGCCAAGTAAAAACACGTATAGTGATATCGTGGACTGCATCGCGCACCCATCTGCAAAGTGTTCAAGCAAATCCGTTCTTCTATCTGTGTGCAAAAATGACATAGGGCTGTTACGTACCGAACCCATTTCAATAAAGCATTTCGCGAAACTGAGCGCCCTGGACGCCGCGAGTCTCAGAGGCCAGGAGGTGGACTTAGTCGGCTACGGCATCACCAATTCTAATGGAGAAATAGAAGATACGCTTATTTTAAAAACACCACTTCAAGTTCTGACGGCGATGGTCAAATCTTGTGGTGAAGGTACTTTTATGTCTCCAGCCTTATGTCTCGCTCGGGCTTGTGGGCAGTCGTCGACATTGTGCCCAGGAGACTCAGGCGGGCCTGTTATGCACCAGGCCGGAATAGTAGCAATCAATTCCTTAGCGTTTGCAACTGATTGCTTTGTGACAAGTGGAAAGGATCGAAGTCACGTCGTTGGGCAGTTGACACCGATTAGTTTGTATCTAGACTGGATATCTGACGTCGTAAACAATAATAAAACAAGTAGGATATGAGAATTGTAAAATAAAAGATATTGTTTAAAAGTAATGTTTAATGGTTATTAAAAACAAATTGAAACATTAAAATCGATATAACTCAGTTTCTATTTAACTCTCGAGTCTCGTGATAAGGAAAATACTTTAGTAATCCTATCCAATACAGATATGGAATACATATTAACATTGCCGTAAATAATGTAAAAATAAATATTAGTACAATATTTTTTAAATGCCGCCCCATGATTAGGGGGCAGTGGGTTCGAGACTCGAGTGGTGTGAGTTATGCGAGTGTAACTTAGATTTATTGCCTTTTACCCAATCATCTTATGAGTGGTGCATTGAGTAGAGATTCTGGAAGAGATTTACGCGGACTTAAGGTTTATACAAATACTAAAAAGCTAATTTCAAAGAAAGTATAAGTTTTAATGGAGGTTTATAATTTAAAAATATATAAACCAGGCATAACCACCGAGACATGTTACCAGTGCTAGCTATGTATGCAGTAACAGAGAGCGCCATTAATGGATAGAGACCGTGAAAAACCGGGACGTACCTTTGTTACTAGATAGATTGGATTACAAAGGAGACGAGCAAGCCGCTCGCCTGATGGCAAGCGACATTATCGCCCATAAATAACAGCAACATCATCTAGAACTTTGAATTACAAAGCATTGCGTGGAATTGTACTGCGTTCATCACTTTAACTTATATAATAAGTCTCATAAGGCCCAGTATTGGCTACAATAACGTTTACACCGGAACACAAAACTTGCATATTAGGTATTGCATATTTCTCACATAAGCATACCGCCACTTCGTAAAAATATCGCAAACATTATCAAGTAATCCCTTCCTAGCCGAATTTCGGTCACGGCGGGCAATTTCAACGGAGATTAGCTAAAAAAAAAAAAAAAAAGGTACGCAGGAGATGCTATAGTGCATAGTGTGTGGCAATACGCAGGTGCACTCACTATTCCTTCACTCTCATAGTCCAGCGAAACGGCAATCCGACATGACCGGAGAGAGATCAGGCGCAGGACCAACGGTTTACGTGCTTTCCGAGGGGGTATCACACCGCCAACTTTCTGACTCTGAGCTGCGACTGAGTATTTTATAAAATGGAAAAACCCAATCATAATGTTTTGGCCCGACTCGGGATTCGAAACCAGGACCTCAGCGCTTATCGTACTATTACCGCGTACGCAATACAACCACGCCACCGAGGCAGTCAACATTATCAAGACGCTTCTACCATGTCTACATCTGTGTTAACGTGCCTTTAGTAAGCGTAAAAACCTCTTGAGCTAATGAGCATAACCATTAATATCTCATGCAGTAGATACCCGCTGACCATAAACATAGGCGGTTGCAGGAAGCTTCACACTTGCCCACGAGTGCTTGGGTGATCTTCATCAAAATATTGTTTTATAAAACTGAATGAGCAACGTTCTGCTTGAAGACTGAAATGAAGACTGAACCCAAAAATAGGAGCAACAGTTGAATTAAAAAGCGTGGTTTTGCATCTTTATATGTCAAGTCTCATACTCCCCGTTAAGTACTTACATCGACCTTAATGCCCTTCAAACCAGAATCTTAATTTCGAAATTTTATTGCAAGTGTTAAAGTAGAGGCGGTTGATTTTCGGTTCTGTTTCACTTATTTAATATTTATAAGTTCTTATTTTCTAGCAAAAATGTGTGAGTTAGTGAGTTACTGATCGGGTATGTGGGTCGATTTCTAGACAATACGAAGACATGGCTTATAATATGGTGATAGGCTCGTCCCTTGTTATGACATTGGTGTAGGTATTCGTGGTATGTACCTACATGTACATGTACGGCTATTTGTTTATAAATAAATAATGGTGTGTAATATACGTACAATTTTGTAGAGTATATTTTAGAAACATCGTGTAAATAGTCTTCATTATTATAAAAATTGTTTTGCTTTTAATTGTAAATTATTGTAATAGCAATCGTAACATGTAGGCAACACGAAGATTTCTTAGAAAATATTGCTATGATAGTTTTGTCAGGCGCAGTTTATAAACTGCTGTCAATCCTACTTGAAATTTAAATAATTAATAGTTTTCGAAATTCAAATAATTTATTTGTTTTTTTCAGCGTAATTAAAACAATAACCAACACGTTATTCATTTCATCAGTAATCGATTCATTCGGTTCCTAAATTTCGATTTATTTTTATTCACGCTGCGTTTTGACTTATTCCTTCAAAGACTTGTAGCGACGATTTCTACTTTTCCAATCGACAGGGCTTGTGTATGATTGACAGTTAATAATGCCAGATTTCCCATGGGTGAGCGCAATTTGTCCCCTACGCCCGGCCGCGTCAATGATAGAGATTTTCGACAACTAAACTACAGCGGGAGTTAGCTGGTTTATGCTGTGATTTGACGACGAGACATTATATTTTGATCTAAATGTTTTTAAAACTATTTTAAACTATCAAAAAACAATGCTGTTGTAGAAAGTTCTGGATCATTTGCACGTGGCAACATGCTACCAATCCTATTCTAAATATAAAAAGTTAATGAAACATATTGCACAGTACGTCGATACGGTCGCGAGTCGCGTTAGATTTCCGTCTGGATTACATGCGATGGAAATTGAAACGGCACTTCATTTCCGTGCGCTGAGCAGACTCTACTTACCCGGCATTTCTTTACGTTCACCGGGATTTTATTGAATATTTTGAGGATGAACTATCTCTGTGTATCGATTCCTATAGGTATATTGGGCTTGACATATTTTAATTATAGTTGATCATTAATTTATATGATAGCCCTTTGTTTCCCTCTGAAATAATTTCGCCTAAGAGTGAAAGTTAATTAGAATATTATTAATATTGTTAGCTGTCTTAGTTAGTTATGTGTCAAATCGTTCAGCCACGTCCACGTGATATGGCGTAAATTGACTGGCAGAGTACTGTCTTATACAGAACTACACCGAATGTTTTTTTTCAAACTTCAACTGGTAGAGTTTTTCATGTAACTAATCAGAAGCCTGATTGCCCACGTTTTGCCTAAAAAACCTTTTATTAATGGTATTAAAGAAAGAAGATAATGAAGGAAACATCAAACCCGTGCCGCTAGTTGGCCACTAAACCCTTAATGAACATTTGACGGATACAAGAATACAATAACAATACAATCCAACAAATAAACAATCATATTTTCGATAATATGACAGTATAACATTCTCCAAAATTATAGCAACACAAAAGTTGTCTGTCGGTAAATAGCGTCGCAATCAAAAGCCTACATTAATCGAAACGTAATTGTGTTTAAATAGTTATAGTTAGGTAAAGGTCTTCGGACGGCCGTGGCAGGTGGCTTTTTTAAAGGTAAAGTCCATTAGGGCACCGGCAGAGCGTATGAATTCTTGATTCCACTACCAAATGTCACGGCAAATGGAATAAACGATGAGTATGGCTACATCAAATGGGACGGAAGCGGGTCAATATTTTACGTGACCTTACATTGTTTTATGCTTTTGCTTTACGATATTTTTTACAAATTCCTTGGTCCTTAAATAGAAATCTACCTTCAATCAATTGCTTAAGTGGAAAGATTTTATTATTATAATATTAGTACTAGCACTGCGCGCGGCTCCGCCCGCGTGGAAAAGTTTTTCCGGGATAAAAAGTAGCCTATAGCACTCAAGAGTAATGTAGCTTCCTATTAGTGAAAGAATTTTCAAAATCGGTCCAGTAGTTCCTGAGATTAGCGCGTTCAAACAAACAAACAAACTCTTCAGCTTTATAATATTAGTATAGATTGCAAATTGCAATAACGGATGGAATGTTTATCCCTCACATATTTATTTGTAATTATTCTATAGTTGTAGTAGGTAGTTTACCAGTCAAATCATAAATTAAATTATATTAGCTTACTTACATACGACTCATAATTATATTTAAAAGATTGAAACGATATTCGGATGTGTGTTACACGTTATAACTAAGTGCACGCAAAGTCTGCTGAAATGATTTCAATGTTTGTTACACAGATATACTATATCCTCTATGAAAATATAGGCTATATTGTACACTTTTACACTGTGGGACCTTTATATTCCGGTACAGGTTTTCCACGCGAGTGAAGCCGCGGGAAACACCTACTGAATAATATAGTAGGTACATCGCCCAGGTGCATGTCAATCTGTGGTTATAAAAGCAGGCCAAGCCACGTGCTGCGGTTGTCCGCTCTATCGGCTCGAGAAATTGTTGTGGATCAATTAATTTATATTTTTAAAATTTATTGTCTGTGGCAGTTATTTTTTTGTGTCGTATGTGTTGACATTAATTATATGCTTTTTAGGTTTACAGAATAATGAACTTTGTTTACCGCTGTGATACACATCATAGAAATCTGCGTTCGTCTAGCAATCTCCTTCTTAAGTGTCCTCCCCATAGCTCTGATTTCCTTCACTCTTCCTTCGCTATCCAATCCATCCTTCTCTGGAACGCACTCCCACTCGAAATCAGGTCGTGTACAACACGGGTGGCATTCAAAATGAGAGTTCGGCAATTACTCCTCGCCGAAGTAGCAGATTCTCCTCATTGGCTTATTAATATACGTATTTATTTATGTACGTAATTGTTTATGTATATATTTTAAATAATTATTTATGTACACAGTTATATATGTAGCATATGTATATATACATATATTTTGTTAAATAATTATCATTGTATATTTATTCTCATATTTATTTTTATTTTTTCATTATTTATAATTTACACCTGCCTCCGTCTCTCTGCACCTCCTTAAGGTCGACTGGGAGAAAATATCCTTAGGCATTAAGTCCGCCTGTACTATACATCTGTACAAAGTGTAAAATAAATAAATAATGGTTATATTTTTTACTAGGCACTAGCGTACGTAGCGTAGCGGCGATAGCCTAGTTGGGAGTGGAACGGACTGCCGAGACGAATGTCCGCAGGTCTAAAATCCAAGGGCACGCACCTCTGACTTTTCTAAAAAGTTATGTGTGTATTCTATGTGAATTATCGCTCGCTTTAACGATGAAGGAAAACATCGTGAGGAAACCTGCATACCTGAGAAGTTCTCTAAATTTCAAAGGTATGTGAAGTCTACCAACCCGCACTAGGCCAGCGTGGTGGACTAAGGCCTAATCCCTCTCAGTAGTAGAGGAGGCCTGTGCTCTGCAGTGGGCAGTATATAATACAGGGCTGATTGCATTGCATTGCATTGCACTAGCGTACGTCGATAAATATTATCTATGTATGTCGATTTATTAAGTATACTCTTAATACATCAATGGTATACACACAATTTATAACATTGGACAATGATAATATAATATGTAGGTAGGTAACTCAATGGGGAGCTCTTACTATGAAATAATAATGTATCTGATAATGTTTTTTTGTAGGTACTAAAAAAAAACATTACTAGGTGGTTTTACTGTTTGTAACAAGAAATAAAAATAAAAAAGTTTTGTGTGTGGAGATGCTGGGATTTGAACCCAGGACTTTCAGCATGCGAAGCAGACACTCTACCACTGAGTTACATCCCCGATACTAAAAATGTCGAAACAGTGAATCACAATAAAAATAGATGATGTCATGATGAGTACACGCTAAATCTGCTGAAAACTTGTTTGTTAGTAAAGCTTCGCATGATTATTTTGTGCATATCTAGATTCTAGACAAATAACTGATAAAATCTCTACTTCCTACGAATCTATAAGAGCGATTACAAATATATTTATTTCATTGGATTATTACTAGATGCATATTTTGATAAATTCAAAATATGTAATTACGAAATTTTATAAAATGTTAACAAAAAAATAATCCTACTTTTTCGAAAATGTTGAGAAATCTATGTTTTTGGGTTGAAGTGTTGTAATGACTTGAGAATTGTATTGTTATGTGTTTAGAACACCAAGTGATAGGCATAATATTTAATATATTGTGATAATAGTGTTAACTTCTTTATCCAATAAGAATTTATTTGTATTTTAATTTTAGTTCCACTATACTCAGCTAGATGGCACTGAACTACAATTATTCGGCGCCCAAAACAACCGCGCATTGCACGATACCATTATCAACTAGCAATTGTTTTTCCAGTGGCACCCCTTTTAATTAACTTGTGAAAATATTAAAGTTACGTAACACAGTCGATTGTTGTTGCGTTATTAATATAATTTTAATCCGTTCCAACTGTAAATATGGGTATTTTATGAAAACTTTATTGCGCGGTGACATTTGCATTTTGTGATGGTTCGTACTTCGTCGGTATTATGAATATATAACTGGGTATTACAGGTGGTGGCATGAAAGTATTATAATATGTCTAAATTATAAATATTTGTAACTTTCCTAAGAATTAACTTTGCATCAATAGGTACGAAGGAACAATAATTTATTTATTTAACTGATTTTTCTTTACAAAATGTTTTAAAATGATAGTAGAAGCTTATGAATAGCATAAAATCGCCTTGTTTACTGCCCGTTCCCTGTTATTTTAGTTAATATAGTTCTAAACTGACTTTGAAATAAAAGAGTTAATACAATATAATAATGAGTTTGGTCATAGAGAGACCGCTCTTCTTGCTCTATCAGAGTCTCTTAGTAGAGTCATTTTGGTATACTATTACAAAAATAAATTAATATATTATAGAAATACTATAATACGGATTTGATGATAAAGGATATGGTATTAATATTGTCTTCACGACGTATGTGTGTAGCGTAGTGTTGAGTTTTCGGATTCGATTCAAGTCGGGTAGTGATATTATAATTTCGACTTAGTATTCGTTTATAGACTAAAATTATTTCAGGTAGATGACAATAGGCTTACCTCCTATAATATTGGAGTTTTTTTTAAATCCTTATTTTAGGAGCTTTGTCGTATGTTCATGATTATTAACCAACTTCAAAAAAAGGAGGAGGTTATCAATTCTACGAGTATTTTTAATTCATTTTTTAGTGTTTGTTACCTCAGAACTCAGTCATTTCTTAACCGGTTTGAAAAGTCACCACCTTAAAAATTGGTAACCAGTATATTTATAGGTAATGTTAAATTATTTTTCGGCTTATGGTTGTTTGTTTTTTTTTTAATTTTTATCCTTTTCTTTGTATTTTTCCCCGTGCTGTTACATATAGTATTTACCGCCATCTGGTCCTGTGATCATGGCTAAATAAAGGTATATTCTTTCTTCCTTTTTGAAAGTGATTTAATTTTTTGTTCGTTAACTGGCGTAATCTGTTTGATACCTCCGTCTGCCAAAGAACATATTCACGATACATCGTTTCCAAATATTTACAAAGTTTGGTATATATGTTCCATGAGACCTTTTTTTGCGGGGATAATCGCGTTACCACTACTCTCACTGAGGTATTGGTATAATGGCTATATTGGATTCACTGGTCTTACGGCCCGATGTCCACATTCTAGAGTATAGCATCATCCGAGCGAGCATAGGGTCGAGTCCTTAACATTACATACACCCTACACCAGCATACCAATCAAAACCAGCGGTGGTCTTCTTCGGCATATACGATGGGGTATACTATATGTCATGATTACATGACTTATAATATAGTTAGCGAAATGTGGGCAGGTAAGTAACACCTCTGTCAATAGGTCTCTCGTATGCGAGGGGCCGTCTGGCTAGGTACCACCGCAATATCTATTTCTACCGCCAAGCAACAGTGTATACACTGTTGCGTTCCAGCTTGAAGGACGTTGTAGCCAGCGTTATTACTAGGCATTATAGGTCTTAACATCTAATGTCTCAGGGTGACGAGTGCAATAGGTACTTTGTACTTAAAAGTTCTGTGTGGTGTTGCTACTGTTATGGGCCGTCGTATCGTTCACCATCAGGCGAGCATACACGTTCTGTAATTCAGAAGCAAAAAACCTCTTTAAAAAAAAAGTGCAATACTAAGTACACATGTTATACTTTTAATATTTTTAAATATTACCTACCTTTGAATTACATCGTGTAGACACAATGTGTACTGTTTTAATTATAATACCACCCTCACTTTTTACGGGGGTGGTGTACCGTGAAAATCACATAGGAATCGTTGCGGTATTCTTTTGTTGGCACCCTTATTGTAACCACCCTTGCGGGAACCCATTGTTATATTAATTCGATACGAAATCGGGACTGATTTTGTGGTTTTGTTTTATTATTGAGGGCTTTTATTTTATTCAAATAAGCATTTTTTAGCAATCTGGCAATTAATATTAGAAACTCCTTAATCCCTCTTACTTTTTATTTTATTTGCGGGCTAAGGACAGCTTAGTGTTCTGCCGATCCTGGCTCGCAAGACTTGCAGTGGCAGGTGTGAGGTTGAATATCTAATCATAGAACGACCTTACTTTTCAAATATTCTATCCGTATTATCCTGTACACATGGCATTTAGCACGAAAGTACTTTAGTTCCTTTGGAATATTACGCCTTTCTTGATAATCCGCCGCTTTCCTTTTCGTCTCATCCCAGGTAGTCTATTAAAGACATAAAAAAAGTGGTGGTAATTAAGTAGGTTTTCTGAATATATACAGGCTTAGGCCCAGTTGTATCATCCGTGATCTAAGACCGACGAAACCAACATAACCGTTCCACTGACCACCCCAGTGGTGGTAGCAATAACGCGTTTTTACCCGCGAAAAATAAAAAAAGGTAAAGTTAAGGCTCTTATCACACTGGTGAATTGCAAGCGAATTCACAGCAAGGCAAAGGTACTGCGTGCTCGTTTAGTGTAATAAGACCATTGACTTTACTTAACCACGTATGAAATAATACGGGCTTAATAAGTGATTTTAACCATATTGAAAACTCATTTTTGAGGCTGGTGTAATATGCCAAGACCTCTTGTTATTCAAAGTGTTATTTGCGCTTCTTTTCGTCACAAATGCATGTTAAGTCTAAAAGACTGAGTGATATTTGTGCAAAATTATTCACACAGAGAATTTATTGACAATGATTCTTATATCGATTCAGTGTTTATTCATAATTTTAAGTTCAAACCCATAAATTGCAATGTGCTTTGTACGAAAGTGACTCCTTGTTAACTTTAAAAAGCATTAAACTTTTACTTGACCACTCACAGCGTAACTATTCACGTATAAAAAGAAACCGAGAATCGAACCCACGACGCGGGCCCATAAATCAACCGGCTAATGTCGTGTAGCTTACAACGAATTTCACGCTTCGCCTCACTTGTTAATGTGACCGAAATTGTTTCACAACATTCATTTTCTTATATCGTATTCACACTAATATTAATAGGATTGTGACGTTAGTGTTTTTTTTATCCTTTTAAGATGCTGTAAGTTAAAGTTATGTATGATATAGCGACAAACTTGTAGATAGGATATGTCATTCCCTTTAATCAAAGGTCATTCCCATACAATAATTGGTTTCTGTTTTCGTTGACGCTTGTAGAAAGATTACTTGGCAAAGGTCTGGAGTCTTTTGAGTTTTACTTTATCGCATTATTAAAAAATTAAGTGCGTATAATTAATTGTTTAGCGAGTCCAGGATTTTCTTTAACCTAAAAAGGAGTTATTTAGTAATTTATCGTACTCGAAAATTTCCAGTCACCTATTTCATGCATAAACAAAAGTAAATTAAAGGATCAATAACTACACTTCAACTATGCGAACGGAGTACGGACTAGGGAACCAGTACCAAAACATCTCATCCGAGAGCATTCACCCCTGACCCCTAACTGCCGTTGGTCATCTCGAGACGTCTACCCTCTCTTTCACACTCGCACAACTTCATATATACCCATCCTTCTCGGTTTGCGGTGCACGATCGGATCGGCATGAATCCGGGTATCCTCAGAATTGCACTCGGCTACGCGCTACACACACTTAGGCATAAATTAAAATATATTAATTAAGATAAAAAACGGAAAACTGTTTTTGTCATTGATAAAAGATGTTTAATTTAGATATGTATTAGTCAGAACACGTTTTGTTGATTAATTAATTATATGAACAGTTAAAAGTTATGTTTTCTTGGTAATTCTGCGGTTTATGGTTTTAAATTTGTTGTCTTACAGTACTGACCTATATATTTTATGTTTCTCTCTATTATTAGTAAATTGGATAGTGATTCTACATGGGATAATATTCTTAAACGTTAATAATATAGTACAAATAAATATCGGAATCCTATAAAATCAGTTATATTTAATTAATGCATAGTTCTTGAAGTTTGTTTCTATCGAATAATACGAAAGGCCATTAAACAAAATTCACAATATTTTTGCTTCCCAATGGAGAGATTTTTCACAGTTAATGTAGGCTGACAGACCTGAAGACGAAGTTTTTATCTTGTTAGAAATACAGATCTATTGTCAATATATAATTGGATTTTTGAGTTTGTTTTATTTAAATACTATGCTCATATTTTAAATTTTACCCACTCTACAGCCATTTCGAGTGGGTAAAAGATAAAAGTGGAGCCATTGTAAAATAAGAAAAAGATTGTTTTTTGTACATGGTCGTAATATGTTTACATAATGATAAAATCTTTTTTTTCTCATGTAGCGCTAAGATGCGTATGGTGTTTATCATGGCAGGTACTTATTATAAACATTTTCGAGTTTATGATGTCTCATTGAGGAGTGCGCTTAATTAGTAAGGTAACAAAAATAACGAGATCCTGATTTATGGAAACCGACAATTGTTTTTTTTTTTTTTTTTTTTTTTTTTTTTATAATGGCGTATGTGTTCACATTTTGCCAATGTCAAGTTTGGTTTGTCTATTTTATTATCTGTAGTATGTCGAAGTAAAGCAGTGGCTACCTTACCAAGACTATCGAGGAGTTTTGGCGGCAACAAAAAAAACACTTGATTAGCACAATTATTTCAATTCACTTCATTTGAGCTCTTTAATAGAACTATATTGGATAATATACCACCATAATTATGCAATATAACACTAAGTATCACCAAAATAATGAATTAAAACAAGAGCACCTCATGACACTTCCAAGTTCCCGCCAAAACTCCTCCCGACTAATGTTATTTGATAATAAGGTTAAAGATCAATGAATTAACGCCTAGATTAGTGAGTCGCGGTATAATCGAAACTGGGAAGAGCCAGGTCGAATGTTGGCGCATTACCTGCTCGCGAGCGCACACACAGATACACACACTAGAAACCGAAGGTATTTTTGTATTATACACGCTATTTATGTTACTAATTAACACGAGTTAAATGAAATAGTTTAAAGAGAGGTTTTTTTCTGATGTACGTTGTGAAATAATTTTTGATGATTACATACACATTTTATTACATGAGAAATGCAACAAACAAGATATTGTTATTCACATATGTAAATTAAATAAGTTAGTTAAACACACAATCCAAGCTACTTCATATTTTTGTCAATTAAAATACACAACCGCATAAATTTTCAAATAAACATCGACTAAAATTTTATACAATTTTAAGATTCATAACATAAAATGCAGTCACGTAAAATCGTCACAGAAATCACGCGGCGGAAGAATTTTATCAACTCCGAGTAAATTGCAACTCGTTCCCCCCAACTTTGTTTGTCTTCTTACTAGATTAGGCCGCTACAAAAGATGCTGAGGAACATTTGTTTAAAGTAAATGATATAGTACCCACCCGTGCGTGTGACTACGCGACCGCATCCACAAATTTATTTATACAAGCAAAAATCTTATTGAAGCAGATATTGAAGCTTTAATGTAAGAAAATAAAGAAGTATTTTCATTGGCAAATTGTACTGATTCAGTTTTGTATATGAATAAGGATTGGTAAAGAATAAAGAAAGCCACAGTAAACGACGAAAAGAGAATAAAATATGACAGAAAAGCGGACCCCGCGCCGCAATAAAATATCAATTTTTTACTAACTCCCCCTCACTACGATAGTTTAGCTTCGGAATACTTAATATACGAAGTTGTAAGTTATGGTTTAGGATTGTACGAAAAAATGTCTGCTAGATTTGTTAGATCCAACTCAGTTCCGCTCTGAAGTGCGATACCAGCTGAGACGCTCTCAAATTAAGGTTGGCATCTTAAGATTCTTTATTTAATAAACCCACATTAACAGCAGCTCAAGTGACATCTAAAAGTGACAGTCAATATGTGACGGAATTTGACAGCTGAGTTCTGTCTATGTAACAGCGCCGTCTCAGCTGAGAATATGCTCTTAAATGACAGCTTAAGTTTGGTTAATATGTCTATTGAGACTTTACTCAAACCTGAGATTGGTTTTTTAATACCGCCGTTATTTGGAAAGTTGTATATTGTATTCAAATGACTATAATTCTTTCAAAATTTTAGTCATCTCTCAATTTTTTTGGCTTAACTTTAAAAGGTTGTCTTCGTTATTTTCTTTCACTTTATGACAGAAAGGAGGGATAAAACATTAGAATACCACGCTGGTGCCCACTAGACGCGGAGATAGTCTGCTTCACTCTTATGCACATTTTCGAATCAGAATAATATGTGACGTAGTCAATTATCTAGTAAACGCAGGCTATGCTCCTAGCCTAGTACACATACTGTCATCAGAAAAATATCACATGGCCAATTATCGCAAATGAATAATGCATAGACAGGGTGTAGGGCAGGCGACACCGGGTGCAGCGGTCGCGACGGACAAGCCAACTGGAATCAATTAGCGAATATTAACGAATTACATTTGCATATCGATGTCGGACTGTTGTCCAGTTAGATAAGCTCTTTACATGGATAGTATGCAATAGACTACCTGTAGTGTGGTGGCGTAGTTGTATTACGGTACGACCGTAATGCCGAGGTCTCGGGTTCGATCCCCGGGACGGATAAAGTGATACTAGATTTTTCTATTCAGTATCAGCCCGGAGATTGGAATTTGTGCCCGATATTGCGGTAGGCTCGCCCCCTATCACGTCATGGGACGGAATACGCACGGCGAAATGTGGGTGCATTAGTTGCGCCTCTGTCTACCCCTTGGGGGATAAAAGGCGTGAGTGTGTGTGTGAATAGTAATCGTGTAAAATTAATCAGTGATCAAATTATTAGCCTTTTAATAATACCCTTTCTAGCCGATTTCGGCCACGGCGGCCAATCTCAACAGAGATCAGCCAGATACGCAGGAGATATTATAGTGCACAAGTGAGTGCGCAATACACAGGGTGCACTCGCTATTCCTTTACTCTCATAGTCCGGTGAGACGGCAATCCGACATGACCGGAGAGAGATCAGGCGCAGGACCAACGGCTTTACGTGCTTTCCGAGGCACGGGGGTATCACACCGCCAACTTCCTGACTCCGAGCTGCGACTGAGTAATTTTTAAGATGGAAAAACCCAGTCACAATGTTTTTGTCCCGACCCAGGATTCGAACCCAGGACCTCAGCGCGCAAATAGTACTCGTAACGCGTACGTAATACAACTACGCCACCGAGGCAGTCATTTTACATCTATTGCTGAATATGGATTTCTTCTTTTAATTCCATTACTAGTCCTGCGTTAGTCTGATCCATTTTCTGCTTTAATCTTTAATGTCTCCTCATCGCCTGGCAAGGCGAGATATCAAAGACGAACGAAGGCAGTTATGGAGTGGTAGCCCGAAGCAGCTATAAGAAAAGTAGGCTGACCACCAGCTAGATGGAAAGATTTACATTGAGGTGTTAGTGTACTAATTTTAGAAACATTTAAGCAGTGAATTATTGTAACAATATTTTATAAGCTCTTTACATTCAAAATCACAATAAAACCGGACTTCAGAACCCACAACAAAGAAATATTTGGACCATTTAACATTTAATACGAATCGAATGTCTTCCCACGGCACTCAATAACCATCAAAGAGCGGCGAATCTATATTTGACCCCAAAATCTTTAAAATAATGCCTCTAACCGCATGTTTGGACAATTCGCAACAAAGGGTCTTTAGAAATACGAGATGTACTGATTTTAAAGATATAAATTGTTTTGAAGTACAAGACGTGGGAAATGTGAAATGTTGGAGGAGGTATATTTTCGTTAAAGACACAATGAAAAGTTTAATATTGACCGCAGGACATTGTCGGTTGGTTTATAACATGGTATTTAGTGGAGCACAAGTGCTTCCGACCGAATGGTTTTGATACTTATAATAAATAATGGAGCGCTTTTTCGTATATAGAAGAAAAAATTAAATCATTTTTATGGTTGATAACAAAAGCATTATTTTTGAAATTACAGGCTATTATTTATTAATCGAATGTAGAAATTGCATTTGGTATTAAATAATCACTTGGGGAATTACGGCGGCGACACGTATTAATTACGCCTTCTGCAAAGGCCCTTACTTATGAAAGTAGAATTTTATTTATTATTAAATCCAATTATACTTATATTTTAATTTCATTTATAAACCCACGAAGCCATAAAAAATATTGAACAACTTGTGTAATTATTTTTCAGTTTTAAGCATTGAAACATTGATCAATAATTTACAAAATTAAATAACTTTTACAGCAAGTATCAAACCCCTTCCTGCAGTGTGCTGCGCAAGCGCCGGCTGCGAGGAGCCACTCGCCTGCGCATTGTTCACGGCGCGCGTCTTGATCTACGGCGCGGCATTGTTGGACTGTGTATTGTTCTACTGGACACGCTGCTACAGTGACGCTGCTTTTACTAGATATTTCATTTAACATGCAGTTGGATTGATATTGTTCTTGAGTGTTATTTAGTCGTTTTACTAAAGACTGCCTCGATAGCGTAGTTTATTCGTGCGCAGTACGACCTCGCTCTAAGATCCCGGGTCAGGCAAAGTGTTATTGGATTTTTCTGCTCAGTATTAGTTCAGTCTGGAATTTGTGTCCGATATGTCGATAGGCTCACCCCCTATCCCATCCTAGGACGGAACACATAGGCGAAAATTGAATGCCCCAGTTGCACCTCTGCCTACCCCTTCGGGGATAAAGGCGCGGTGTGTTTGTTACTTAGTGTTTTTAATGCAAAGGCCTTAATTGCTCAATGATAGGTATTGAATTTGTTGTTAAATCACGTTGTAGGTTTTCTCCTATCCCGTCTCGATTTTAGTGAATCTATAGCAATGAGAAGTGGTTTAAAATGGAACGGTTCAGTACTACTCACTGGTTAGACCTATCGTATGCGAAAGAACATATGGGGAGCAACTCTAATTTTGCTAAATAGCAGTGAGGCAGCACTTTTGTCTCACTTTGAAGGCCATTGTAGCCAGTAGCAATTTAATAAACATAATAAGCTTAATTATCTAAGAGTGAGGAGTGCAGTGTGATGTCCAGTATTTTGCAATTCCATAGTTATCCAGGTAATATTTAAACAGGCATACTTCTGTCATTTGTGACCTCTTCGCCCCATCTAATTGCAGTACCTATATGTAAAATGTACAGTTTTCTAGAACTGCTGAATATCACACACACAATCTCCCTGCAATTCCTTCCACATCAATACAGGTCCCAAGTGCATACCAATTCTTTAACAGATTGATTAACAAGCCGAACAAAAACAAGTTTAATTCCAATCTGTAGGGATGGAGTTGGCGTGTTTTTCATTACTCCCTCCAATCCCCCACCGATGTCGAACAAAACCATCGGCCCATTGTCTTCTAACCAGCGTGCAGATCGGTATACTCTGATTGCGTATGGCGCATTTGATCCTTTAGATACCATTTTTTCATCATCATCATCAGCCACATGACGTCCACTGCCGAACGTAGGCCTCCCCCAAAGATTTCCCGACGGACCTGTCAAAAGCGGCCCGCATCCAGCGTGTTCCTGCTACCTTTATCAAGTCGTCCGTCCACCTTGCATTTTTTAGTTCAAAAAAATATAATAATGTCTAATTTCTCACTCTCTTCTAATATTTGGGTTATTATACAAAAAAAAAAAAAACTAAAAAAAGTACTACTAAAATGACACTCGTTTATCAATAATTGTGTCGTTAAATAAATTGAAATTGTTGTAGTGTCTGTATTTCTCCAGATAGAGGAAGTAATAACGCTATCACTGGCTGCCATAACCGACCACATATAGGTAATTTTTACTTAAAAGTCCTTACATTATGAGATAATCTTATATCTTTGTCCACGGACCACTGTCCATGGACAAGTGGGTTTTGATGCAATACTTTGAGTTATTATCTTTAACATAATTTGCTTTAACTTGCTGAAGACCCTATCTGTACATACTAATGTAATTTTTAGTCCAAACCAACGTATAGTACCATAATAATTTAACGTATTGGCATAGAAAGAGATACGAGACTGCACAAATTAGAAATTGGTAGCTCACAATATTGAAAGTAAATTTAATGTGCGCATGTAATTTATACGGAAAGTTGTGAAATGACGTCGACTAATATTGCTTTGGATGCAGTAATATTATCTCCGTACTATTACCGAGTTAATTAAATTTTCCTAATGTTTATGACCACTGAAGTATGTAATTATGAGACGCTTTATAAGTTCCAATGACCAATAAAACTGGGTATATATAAAATAGCATAAAGAAATGATTGTATGCATCATTATTTTAACTAGTTTTTGAACTTTATGCAAGAGCTTAACAAAATTACTTCACATTTATTTAATACGGACTAATTCAAATAAAAATTTCATTAAGACTTGTATTTCAAAAAAAGAATTACATGACTAAAACAGTTAACCAAAACAGAAAAATGCATAAGATTTTATTTTCGGATAACGGGTCCAATGCAATATCAGCAATACGAACCCCACAATACCCAGAAAATAAAGTTTTCCCCGCGATTAGGAAGAGGTTCAAAGTAAGAGTTTTGTCATGGACCCATTGTCCCGTGATGGGTTCTTTAATAACGCCCGTTTTGTCTCTACCCGCGGTGTGTGATGGCTTTTTACTTTTTACTTGATCGATGTAGGGGACATTTTGAAGGGATGCGGTTTGTATATTTAGGTCAAGTTTGGTGTTTAGTGTTCAAGCAGATAGAAAGAAATTGAATATTTTGATAATGTGTAGAAAAAATATGAATTTGGTAGTTTTATTTGTCTGTACTAGAAGAATGAATGTTATTTATGGACTTTTTATATACCCTTAAAGTTAAAATCAATTAACCTTAAACTGCTACATATCATTTCATCACGTTCGTAACCAAAACCGCGCAATTTCTTCCTTCATTAATTTTCAAAATAATTTACCGCATCATTCAGCCATTTGGCTAAAGCTCAGCATTCCAGTCACACAATCCGGTCCAGAAACAAACAATCATAACAAGACGTTGAAAACTCCAGTTTCGTCCACGACGTATTTTGAATAATTAATATTATGGAAGGGTCACTATTCCCCTCCTCTTTTCCCTCCTGCCCCCGCCTGTAGACGCTCTCCAATCATCGCTAATCAAGCCCTATTGAGCGTCAGGTCTTTTTATGAACACTTCATGCTCGCTTACTTCGGTAAAGAAATCGACAATTGATAAATACTTGTGTTGTTTTTGTTTTATTCTAGTAGATGTTCTTCGCAGCTTCATTCACGTGGGAGATGTTTTAGGAGTTAAAATATTCATTTTACTTTTCTAGATAAAATGTAATCCAGCACATAGCTTGCGCTTACATGTGTGCCAAATTTTATCGAAATCCGTTCAGCATTGTCTTGTCTGTCGCCTGTACATCTAGCAAAATACTGAATATATTCAGCAATTTTCGCATTTATAATTCATAAATATTAAACTGCCTTGGTGGCGTCGTTGTATAGCATGTGTGGTACGATCACCGCTCTGAGGACCAGAGTTCGAATCCCAAGTAGGGCAACGTGATATTGGGTTTATCGGCTCAGTATCAGACTGGAGTCTACAGTTTGAGCCCGATATGGCGATAGGCTCTCCGTCTATTCACATCACACATGGCGAAAAGTGAAAACTGCCCACCCATTAAGAGATAAAGGTCTAGATTATCCTCTCACTTTATAGAACAAAGTCGCCCGCTGCGTTTGCCTGAATGCAATATACCCAAAAACAGATGTCGATGTTTGTTATGAAGATAGTTTGAGACCCTGGAAAGAGCATAGGCATTTTTTTATTCCGTAAAAATGTGACGGGACTTTTATACCGAAAAAACTTCATCAAGGCGAAACCGCAAGCAAAAGCTAATCAAATTGTGCAAGATGAACAGTGAATTGCGTGTATGTGTTATGTGACAGTTAGTGAACCATGTAAGTAGTACCTTTTTATGTAATAGTAGAATGTGATAGTTTTTATTTGTAATAGCTGTTAAGTGTAGAATTAAGTAAATAAAAAGCATTTAACACTTTTGCCTGCCCCTTTTGGGGCAGTGCTTGAACATAGTTTTATTCCGATAAGTAATGTCTCTACCTGCCCCTTTCGGGGCAGTGATTGACGATAGTTATTTACAACTTATCATTTTATGCAATTAATGTTTCTGCCTGCCCCTTTCGGGGCAGGGCTTGATGAATAGTTTATTTTTAGAAACTTAATATATGCAGGACGCATACACTAAACAGCGCATGCGCGTCTTCAACGCCTGCGCAGTAGGTCATACACGATCTGAGCGAGATGGGTGATGAGCGAGAACACGAGTCAAACCGTGTCTTATCACCCATAGCGTTATCACGCCCCCGCATGCGCGGTATCAACCTACCGGCATGTAACTAGGCGCGATCACTTAGAGTAGGGTTTTGCCTACCCCGCTACGGTAGCGGGGTCATTATATATATAGAATTGATGACTTTATCAACTGAATTGTCTCCTATGTGCGTCGATTGAACGTAAACTTAGTGTAAGTAATGTAAATAACCTTTTCCGTGGCGCACATAGGAGATATTAAGTTATGTAACCTAATAGAGTCCCTTAATGCCTATATGCCCAGGCATCAATAGTTTAGGGCAAACATCAGATTACTCCGTAACGAGTAAATATGTACGCGTTACATAACACGTAACGGCCACCAAACACGGCCTGAAATTCGGGGCTCTCCTTATGGGATAGCCCCGAACCACTTAAGCTAGTCCGGTCGTCAAGATATGCGAGCCAGTTCGAGCAAGCGACAACAAGAAAAATAGAAAACTGGAAGAAGTCTGTAAGAAACCTGGAAGAAGTCAGCAAGAAACCTGGAAGAAGTCTGCAAGGAAGAAACACGGGAACATATACGGTGCATATCGTACCCACGCTGGGTGCACGCCTCCATATCACTGTACGCTGTACCTACCAATTGTTTCTTAATTAATAAATTCCCAATTTTACCTGTCACGTGGTGTTCTTATTTCACGCAATCCAGCGCAAAATCAATGTTAGGTGCTTCGGTGCCTAACATTCTGGTCCTTCGTGAGCCGGATTGCCGTGATTAAGAATGCCCGTGACTAGGTCCGTGGGAAGGCAGACCGCTTCGGCGACTGCGACCGGTACGTCAGCGACAGCGACTGAAACTACTGCAACTACGACTACAGAAGAATCGTCTCAGCCGACCGTCGCCGACGCCGCCGTGGAGGAGCAGACCGCCGCCACGACGAAGACGCCGCCCCAGCCGCCACGAAGCAAGCCATCCTCCTCTGTCAAGCAAACTTCCAAAGCACGTCGCCTCGCTCAAGCCAAAACTGAGCTCGCTAAATTAAGAGTCGAGTTGGCCGCCGCGAAATTGGCCGAAATCGAAGCCGACGACAGCGCCGATGAAGACGTCGATTCCGTCATCAGTATTACTGAAGCCGAACAATCTCAGCGCGTCAACAACTGGCTTCGACAAAGTCACGAAGAGAATGCGCCAGCGACCACAGCCGCGTCCTGGCGCATCCCGGCATCTGTACCGGCGGGAGTCACCGCCGCACCCCCGCCGCCTCAGCAACTCGATAGTTCGCAACGGTTGCCAGTGACGACCGCCACGTCCTGGCAACCCGCCGAAACGCAAGCCCCGCCGCCAGCGATCACCGCCGCATCCTGGCAGCCGAATTTTAGGGCTGCGCAACCGCCGCCAGTCATCGCCGCCTGGCAAGCCGTGAAGCATACACCAGCGATCACAGACACATCCTGGCAACCGAACCCCGACGCTTCACAACATCCGTCGAACACGGGCCACATCAAGCAGCCCGCGACCGACACAGGTAACCCCCCGCCCCCCCCGCAGGGGGCCACGCCTACCGCTCCTAAAACAAAAACGGAGCTTCAAGAATTGGCGTCAGCTATCACTCAAGCCGTGCAAGCCGCACAATATAGACAGCCCCTGAAGTACTCCGAATTACCTAACTTCAGTGGGGCCCATCAAGAGTGGTTGACATTCCGCGCCGCATACAGCGAGACATCGTGCCATTTCACACCGGTTGAAAACATGTCCCGCCTACGCCGCAGCCTCCGCGGAATAGCAAGAGAAGCAGTGCAAGGCCTACTTATCACGAACGCCGACCCGAATGGGGTCATGAAGACTCTCGAAACCCGTTTTGGAAGACCCGAATCAATAGCCATGGCCGAGATGGACAGACTGCGCGCGCTACCAAGGCTCACCGAGTCACCGCGCGACTTGTGCACCTTCGCTACAAGAATCCAAAACATCATCGGGACACTACAGGCGCTCAACTGCACTTTCTATATGTACAACCCCGAAGTCACAAAGGGGTTGACAGAGAAGCTCACACCAACACTCAAACGACAATGGTACGAGTTCTCCGCTTCGCAACGAATTGAAGAGCCAGACTTGATTAAATTCAATCGCTTCATAATGCGCGAAGCCGACTACTGCAGCCCGTTCGCCTCCGCCGAAATAATAGTTGACCGCACTCCTGTCAAGAGCAACGACGGGGTACCACGGAGACAACAGCGGGTGCACACTGCAGCAGAGAAAACAAGCGCGCCGACATGCAGTCTGTGTGGCAACCAAAACCACATGATCGCCGACTGCACGCGAGTTATAAATGATGACTCGATGTATTTTTTAAAATAAATGTTTAATGAAAAAATACATTGATGTTTATAGTCTAGCTTAAACTAAGGTCCGCCAGATAATGACTAAGACAACTGTACTGTGCGTAAGCTGCCAACGCTTGCACTTTTACACACACACACTTAGAGTTACTATAGCGTCACTGTAACACCCCCCGCACTAGTTAGAAGCCCGATGTTCTCGACCAGAGAAGAAGGGCTGATTGGTCGTGGCTGGTTCAGTTCGGTCCTCGGCTGGTGGTGGTCGCCGTAAGTTGCGAATGAATTTGGTGAAGTAGAAGAGACTAATTACCAACAATAACACATATATCGGAGTTGTCCAATAGTGATAAGAGTGATCTTGGAGATCTTCTGTGTTGATCAGCTTTTCTCTTTCAAGAAAGGTTCGAAGTTTATAAAGATGATCCAAGGGTATATTATCCAGTTTCAGCGGTTGTCCAGAGTTTTCGACTGTAATATTGGATAGTTGGAACGACAATAATTTTACAGGCTGGCCTTCAATTTCATTTTTGTAATTCCTTATAGTGTTGGTCCTTGTGGTTAGGCTGCATCCGCTAGGAATTTCCAGTAAGTAAGTACCTTTAATGGATTGGTACATTTCTTGTTTGCAATGTATCTTAATTTTGGTTCGCTGTGAACAGGTGAGAATGTAGTGATTGTCGTCTAATTTCTGCAATAACTCTTCAGTAGTTTGATAATATACGAATTCGCAAGTACTTGTAATATCTTGTTTCAGGATCAATTGATAGATACAATCTTTGGAGTCGGAGGTGGATACATAGTCAGCTTGTTTACAGTAGTATGTTTCTCTAAATATTTGGCATTTATTCTCCATATACAGATGCTTTTCCTCGTTCATAGCCAGGTAAGGTTTGGGTGGAATCAGGAGGGTATTATTGGTAGTTGGTGTTGGAAACAAGTGGTAATAGGAGTATGTGTCTTTATACATTATTGGGAACTTCAGAATAAACACAATGTTATTGTTTGCGTAATAGGAACCGCAACTGATAATGTCGTAATAATCTCTTACTGCGGAATATTCGTCTACAAGTAATTCTTGTTTATTATATATTTCTAATAGAGTATCAGTAATATATTTTATATTTTGCTGATTAATGACACTATGATGCACGACCCCTAATTTTGAGAAGGATATAGCATTTTCTAACATTACTACGTAATCCAATATGTATCTTAAATTTACGTTCATTAAGTTATATAAACTATTTATTTTAATGTAATCTATCAGTCGATAGTTCGTCATATTAACTGTGTGTATTACTTCATTTAATCTTAAATGTATTTTATTCTCGTTGGATCTAATTTTTATCAAAGTAATATTAACGGTTTCTAAAATCTGTTTATTTAAACTTATGCCTGAATTATATTTATGTATAATAATCTCTTGTTTTTTATGTAATTCATTAATAATTTTGTTATAGTATATTGCATCGTCATGATCCAGGTTACCAGTAACGAATTTAATCATGGATCCCAAGCCGTCAATTAGTCCACGTTTACGCTTAGGAGGCGAAACAGTAAGCGAATTAAATTTGTCATATATAGTTTGAAGCATACCAGTTAGTTCTTGTTTAGTACTTATAAGGGTATCACTAAAGTACTGTTGATCGGCAGAACTTATGTATTCGATATATGTACCTAAATAATTCTCAATATTATAAATACTATCTCTAATTTTATCTAATTCAAAATAGTGCATGAAAATGTGCTCAGTACTTTGAATTTTAGCAAATCCTAATTTAAAGGGTAGGACACCTGGATTATCTTTGAGTTCGCTCAGCACCACTTGATGGCCCTGGCTCACTTTCAGATGGAGCATTCTGTAACAAAGGGTTTTGCATCTTAAGCGGTCTCCTGACAATTCTTTTGTGGTGGCTAACATCTCTATTATCTATAACTTTAATACTTAAATTTTTCTTAATTCTACGTCCTACATATCTAGGTTTCGTCTTATGACGAACAGCTAAGGGGTTCTTAACGTATAAGGCATTGTATTGTTGGTATTCTATCGGTTCTGATCTATCACGATTTGCTCGACCCATGGTCTTAACTTGATTATCCATAAGTTTCTGATTGACATATGAATACATTTTCTGGGTAGTGGCTTTATGTCTACTTATATAATGTTGCAGGCATAAAGCTTCTGTGTTTATATCTAAGGGACTACGGGTACATAAATGCCCATTGATAATATCCATGGGTTTCATACCGGTAGCAGAGTGTATACTATTATTGTACCCTATTATAGCGTACAACATCATACTGCTGGTAGATAAATCCGGGCTGGTAGAATTTAATATTCTGATGTGTTCTAATAGAGTGGAGTGAAGTCTTTCGATGGCTCCGTTGGATTGCGGATTATTTACGCTAGTGAAATGCAATTTGATTTTATGTAATTCCAAATATTCCTTGATTGGCATGTTTTTAAACTCTGTTCCTTGGTCAGCAGTTATGCTTAAGGGAACTCCATGATAGGACATAAACTGAGATAGCGCGTTTACTACACTAATTCCAGTTAAAGACTCTAACGGGTATGCTTGGGCATATTTAGAAAATATATCAATAATAGTTAAGAATTTTTGACGATTCACAGATAACGTATCGATATGAAGAGTATCAAACGGTTTATCGGGAATCGGAGTTATTTTAAGCGACTGGTTAGTTGGATTCCTTTCATATTTGTTAGTTTGACATATTTCGCAATTATTAACAAATTTAGTAACTGAGTTTTTTATATTAGGCCAATAATAGTATAATTTAATCCTTTGCTCTAATTCTGAAATTCCTCTATGGTTAGTATTATCTTCGTGGAATTTCTTCACAATTTGGAATTGCTTATCTCTGTCAACTACATCTTCTACTTTATTCTTACAAAACGTTAACGAATAGGCTGAACTATTAAATAAACTTTGTAGACAGGTGGTGATTTTAGGCATTAGTGTATTATCTGTATGTTGTGGTTTGCTACGATTCACTAACATAGAGATTGGTAAATCCTCCTCGTCCATGTCACTAAATTCGCGTGGTCCAGGACTGCCTAAAAGTCGAGAAAGAGGTACGTTATCCTCAGAACTTTCGCTTGAGACTGAATCGACATCATTATTGTGTAGTTCAATTCTTGACAATGCATCAGCAATTAAATTGGTATTTCCCTTTTTGTACATTATTTTATAGTCATATTCTTCAAGTTTTAATCTCCACCTTGTTAATCTACTATTTGGCTCTTTAATGTTCATCAAATACTGAAGCGGTTTATGATCCGTTATAATATTGAATCGACGACCGAATAGGTAGGGACGAAAATATTTAGTGGCCCATACGATGGCGAGAAGTTCCTTTTCTATTGTGCTGTATTTACTCTCACTATCGTTAAGCGTTCGCGAGGCATATGCAACTGGCTTATCGGAGCCTACAGACCCTTGAGATAAGACAGCTCCTAGGGCAAAATTCGAAGCATCGGTCCGCAGATTAAAATCTTTTTCGAAATCAGGGTATTGTAAAATTGGATCGTTAACAAGTAAATTTTGACAATGTTTAAAGCAATCTATGTATTCTGGTGTAAGTACTATTTTTGCACCCTTTTTTAAACAAAGTGTCATAGGCTTAGTAACCTTGGCGAAATTAGGAATAAATTTCCTATAGTACCCCAAAAGTCCGAGAAAAGATTTTATTTCCCTAGTTGTGCGAGGTATGGGAAATTCTTGGATAGCTTTAATCTTGTTGGGGTCAGGCTTGACGCCTTCGGAAGTTACTATATGACCTAAAAATGGTGTTTCTTTCTTCATAAATTCCGATTTGTTAAGTTGTATTTTTAGATTTGCTTCGCGTAATCGTTGGAATGTGTCCTGTAAATTTTGCATGTGTTCAGATAGCGACGTAGAAAAGACAATTATATCATCCATATAAACCATAACATTCTTAAGGCCAAGGAGTACCCTATCCATGACGCGTTGAAATGTTGAAGGAGCATTTTTTAGACCGAATGGCATTCTTAAATATTCGTAGTGCCCTCTACAACCATCACCGTCGTCAACACTAAAAGCAGTTTTTTGTATGTCTTTGGGATGTGTTTCAATTTGGAAAAATCCTGATGCAAGGTCGAGAACCGAATAGTATTGACACCTACCTAATTTATCTAAAATTTCATTAATATTTGGAATTGGATATCTATCAGTTATGGTCTTCTCGTTTAATTTGCGGTAATCGACTACGAGTCGCCATTTGGTTTCGCCCGATGCATCTGTTTTCTTTGGTACTATCCATATCGGTGACGACCACGGACTGTTAGATGGACGAATTATATTTTGTCGTAACATTGAGTTTATTTGCTTCCCTACTTCTTTTTTGTGTACGTATGGATATCTGTAAGAGCGCGCATAAATTGGTATCTCGTCAGTGGTGTTAATTTCATGTTTTATTTCATTGGTAAAAGTTAGAGGAGAGTCCTCATTATAAAAAACGTCACTATATGACTTGCATAAATGTAAAAGATTGTGTTTTTCCTCTTCATTTAAATGTGCTGTTCTAATCAATGATTCTATATCGATTATTCTGTCACTAAATATTTCAACGTTATATAAATTAAAATTTTTGTGGAGTGTATGGGCCTTAACAGGCGACATCAAGCTTATAATGATGTCATAGTTTGTTGGATTGATAATCTGCAGGTGTGCATAGCCCGCCTTGGATCGTGTTACCGTTGTCGGGATGTAGCCTTCGTTTATTATAGTGTGTGGTACAAAAATTTCGTCATTATTAATTGATACAGGAATTTTGACATATTTTGATGAATTGGCTCTAATAAGAGCTTCGAAAAGATTTTGTATTCCGGAATTCATTATTTTTATACTTATTTTGGCATTTGGTGTAATTAAAAGTTTATTTTCGAGATCGATTTTAGCTTTCAAGGATTTTAACATTTCGTAGCCTAATAATCCATCGAAAACATCGTGAAATTTATAGATATAAAACTTCGATAAAGTTTTTTCATTCAGCTCTCGGAACATGGGTATCTCTATAGAGTAGTTATTTTGTGTAGTACAGCTTACATTAGTAACTGAAAATGGTTCGTAATTTAAAGCGACGTGTTCATAATAAGAATCTATTATTTCAGGCGAAAGAAAAGATTGGTTAGCCCCCGTGTCAATGAGCAATTTGAGGGGTGGTTCTTTAATTTCTATGTATGGAAGTTGTCTTTTGGCGTGAACATTAATTTCCATCAGGATTGGGGTTCTTTGTCCACATCCTGATGAAAATTTTGATTATTGTCACAAGAAACATCCTCTGTTATTGGCTCTATAGTGTTCTCTATGCTAACATAGTCAGCATGAGTGGTCTGATAAGCTTGTTCGGGGAACGCGTCGTAAATATTATCATCTGTCTGGTACATATCGTCTACAGTATGATAGTTAAAATTAGACGCATGGGGACGTGGTGGCATTTGAGCTGATCGATATGAAATACCGCTCATTGGTTCAGGAGCTGGTTTTGAAAATGACTCGTAACGGGGTAATACCTGTGGACGCGGGAAATTTTGTAGTTGGGCCCTCGGCTGATATTGGAACCTATTGAAATTTGGTTTACCAGCGTAATTATTGTTTTGCATTGGAGATGGGAACTGTCTACTACTATATCCGAAATTTTGTGGGTTTCTAAAAGAATTAAGTGTTGGTCTAGGAAATTGAATCGGCTTGTTTTGTTGTGGGGTATTTTTTCTCTGGACATACTGTATATTTTGTTCCTCTTTTATGTACTGCAAAGCAGTAGGTAAGTCTACTGGTTTCATGGACCTGATTGTGGTCCCCAATGGTTCTTTTAGTCCACCTAAGAAAGTTTTAAGTGTTTGAGCAGTGAAAAAATCTCTTTTACATTCAATAACGTTCGAAACAGATTCATGAAGATTTACATAATTAATTATTATGCTAAGAAGGTGTACGCATCGGTTATAAAAATCAAAAGCGGATTCATTTTCCTGACGCATTGACACCAAGTCTCGACATAAACAATTTTCATCGCGTTGATCACCAAAATTTCTTAAGAGGACGTTTTTTATAACGTCCCAAGAACTGACCCCATGTATATTTACCACTTCTTCGGCTTTGCCTTTAAGTTTGTTAAGAACGCTATGCAGAAGAAACTCATTAATAAAACTATTAGGCACTGTCGGATTATAGAACTTAGTAAGTACCGTTTCTGCCGTCGATATGAACCTATAAAGCTGATTATGATTTCCATCATATGAGGGTATAATCTCTACAGCTGCTTTTATCATACGCAGATTATTATCACTTTCATTATTAGTAGGTTCCATTATTTAATGAAATTAATACAAATATATACTTAACAAAATTATATTAAGAAGAAAATTATTCTTAATTGAGTTTAAAACAATATTTCTTCTTTATTCATAAAAATCGGACCCAACGTTATCAAAAACTGTATACGAAATCAAAAAATATGACTTGATATCAGTTAATGTCAAGTAATAATATTAGTAAGAGTACCTAAAATTCAAATCGATGTATGACTATAGAATTAGTCTCTCTTACGTTATTACCTACGCAACGGAAGTTCACAATAATGCACAAAACCACAACGGATGAGATAAGGAAATGAGACTCACAGGAGTAGCATCCACAGCATCAGCATCTTGAAGCGAGGTCGAGTGCGGGAAACTTTTGATTTTCGAAAAGTTTCAGTTTCTTGATCCTTCTAGACTGCGCCAGTTATAAATGATGACTCGATGTATTTTTTAAAATAAATGTTTAATGAAAAAATACATTGATGTTTATAGTCTAGCTTAAACTAAGGTCCGCCAGATAATGACTAAGACAACTGTACTGTGCGTAAGCTGCCAACGCTTGCACTTTTACACACACACACTTAGAGTTACTATAGCGTCACTGTAACACGCGCTTCAAGAACTCCGACACAAACGCAAGATGGGACGAAGCTAAAAAACACCACTTGTGTTTTCGATGCCTGAGACGCCGCAACAAGCAACACAGATGCAAGCCGAAGCCATGCGACGTCGACGGCTGCGAGCGCTATCACCACAGATTACTTCATTCTCCACCGAAGTCAACCGAACCGAAGAATGAAGAAATAATGAAGGATGAACAAGTCAACTCGGCATGGGCGCCGCGAATATCCTTCCTGAAAATCGCTCCCGTACGCATCTCCGGTCCGAACAAAACAATCAACGCCTACGCATTACTCGATGATGGGTCAACCGTTACCCTTATGGACGAAGAACTCGCCCAAGCTATAGGGGCCGAGGGCCCTGAAGAATCGCTGCACATATGCACATACGACGGAAGAACGAAGAGCAGCACCACATCTCGTCGGGTCTCCTTCAAAATCAGAGGTCAAGGTCGAGATCACCGCTACCAACCCATCGACGCACACACAGTCGATGACCTGCGACTCGCCGCCCAGAAGATCCCTCGAGAGGCGGTGCAAGATTGCCGCCACCTCGAGGGGCTCATCGCACACCTCAACCCCGAAGAAGTTCGACCTCGCATACTCATCGGTCAAGACAATTGGCATCTGCTGTTGGCCACCGAATCGAGAACCGGCGAGAAAAACCAACCCGTGGCATCACTCACGCCACTAGGTTGGGTCGTACATGGCAGCCGCACCCGAACACTGGGACATCGGGTCAACTTCGTCGCTCACACGACCACCGCCGATGATAACATGGAGCACATGGTCAGAGAGTTCATCACCGCAGACAACATATATATACAGCCAAGGAGGCCACGCAGCGATCCAGACGAGAAGGCGTTGAAGATGCTTCGCGAAAACACGAAGCAGACGACCGACGGGAGATACCAAACCAGCTTGCTGTGGAAGTCTGAAAACTTTACGATGCCCAACAATTACGAAAATACGTTGCGGCGATTACACAGCATCGAACGCAAGCTAGATAAGGACCCGCAATTAAATTTGAAATATACAGAACAGATGGAAGCGCTAATCTCCAAAGGATACGCAGAACCAGCGCCGAGTACCACCCCAAACAAAAAATGGTACCTCCCGCATTTTGCTGTCTTCAACCCGAAGAAACCGGAGAAGCTACGCGTGGTCCATGATGCGGCCGCAAAAACCAAGGGCGCGTCACTCAACGATTTTTTGCACACAGGTCCGGATCTCTTGCAACCACTTCCCGGCATCCTTATGAAGTTCCGGGAACACCCGATAGCAATCACAGCTGACATAACGGAGATGTTCATGCAAGTACAACTCCGTGAAGAAGATCGCGACGCCCTGCGGTACCTATGGCGGGGGTCCCGCAGGGACAACGCACCCCCTCAAGAGTATAGAATGAAGACACTCATATTCGGCGCATCAAGTTCGCCGGCCACAGCAATTTTCGTCATGAACCTCAATGCAGAGAGGTTCAAAGAAGAGTGTCCAGAGGCGGTCGCGGCAATAAAGCACAAGCATTACATGGATGACTACATCGACAGCTTTGAAACAGTCGAGAAGGCCATACAAGTCACCCAACAAGTAAGAAACATTCATCATGAGGCCCATTTTGAACTAAGGAAGTGGGCCTCGAACTCCCCTGAGCTGCTGCGCGCCCTGGGAGAAACCCCAGACGCCACAGATGCCGTGAAGATACAAGATGACAAGAGCGAGAGAGTCCTCGGGTTGATCTGGCGACCAAAAGATGATCAACTCACCTTTGACCTGCGCTTCACCAACATCCCGCCAAAACTACTTCAAGAAGAGGTACCAACCAAGCGTCAAGCCCTCAAGATCGTAATGTCTGTCTTCGATCCACTGGGGCTACTATCCCCACTGACGATCAAGCCCAAACAACTATTACAAGAAGTATGGAGACGCGGGACGGCGTGGGACGAGCTACTCGACGGGGACCTCGCGACGAGCTGGAACAAGTGGCTCACCCGACTCCAAGCAGCCAGCGACATCGCAGTGCCACGCTGTTACCTCAATTACAGCGCTGCGAAGCATCTCGAGCTGCACGTATTTACAGATGCAAGCGAGTCGGCATACGCAACAGCCATATACTGGCGCGCAGTGGACAGCGATGGGTCAGTAACAGTCACCCTAGTCGCCGCTAAAGCCAAAGTGGCCCCGCTCAAGCTCCTATCGATACCGCGAATGGAACTGCAAGCCGCGGTTCTCGGCGCACGCATGGCAGCGGCAATCAGAGACGAACACTTAAGAAAACCGGACTCGACCACTTACTGGACAGACAGCAGAACTGCCCTCTGCTGGATCCGAACCGGCGCTCGCTCCTACAAGCCCTACGTCGCGCATCGTGTCGCCGCGATCGAAGAGAGCAGCAAGGTGTCCGAGTGGAGATGGGTGCCTACGAAATGGAACGTCGCTGACGACGCAACCCGCGACACTCCGGAAGAGTTCGGCGCAACACACAGGTGGTTCCACGGGCCAGAGTTCCTGAAACAAGACCCAAACACGTGGCCCACTGAAGACAACCAAGCTACGCACACGACGGGTGAAGAGAAGAAAGTAACCGTCGCCGTCATAACACAAAAGCGACGGTTACACGAAGCCCTGCCGGACGTCACTCGGTTCTCTTCGTGGTTGCGCTACCTGCGAGCAACGGCGAGAGTGCTCCAGGCGGTTGAGATGTTCCGCCAACGAGTCCGACGCGTCAACCACGTCAGGACGAAAAGGAATCCCCGCCGCGATCCAGACTGGCGCGCTACAGCCGCCAAACAACCGCAGCGAACAAAGCTCGTCACCCCGAATACGAGCACCCACGCCCCATTGCCAGCGGAGCTACAGCACCGCGCCGAGATGTTAATAATACAGGCATCTCAAGAAGAGGCGTTCGGACCCGAGTTGCGCGCCTTAACAAGCGGCGCGCAAGTACCCCGTGACAGCCGCCTCTATCCCCTCAGTGTATACATAGCTGAGGGGACAATTAAACTCAACAGCAGGATAGCGGCCGCCTCCGGAGTCTCCGAACAGTTAAAAAATCCGCCGGTAATCGACGGCGGACACCGTGCTACAAAACTCTGGATAGAGTACGTACACATACAAATGCATCACGCCGGCGCCGAAAGTGTCGTGAATCAGTGCCGTCAACACCGTTGGGTCGTACGCTTACGACCAACGGTAAAAGAAGTCATCGGGCGATGCTTGAAGTGTCGCATGAGGGCGGCCAGCCCACCGCAGCCGCTGACAGGGGACCTACCCCACTGTCGGCTGGCGCACCATCAAAGGCCGTTCACATACACCGGCCTAGATTATTTCGGCCCACTGACAATCACAGTGGGCCGAGCGCATCAAAAAAGGTACGTCGCATTATTCACCTGCCTCACCGTGCGCGCCGTGCATCTAGAAGTGGTCCCGTCCCTGAGCGCCGAGTCTGCAATCATGGCACTGCGGCGCATGATAGCGCGCCGCGGGTGCCCAGCGGAGATATGGTCGGACAACGGCACCAACTTTCGTGGAGCCGAAAAGGAGCTGCGCCACATGCTCTACGAGGGAGCCGAGGAAGAGGCTTCCCGGAGGGCCATACGCTGGCGCTTCATTCCCCCCGGCGCACCCTTCATGGGAGGCGCGTGGGAACGTTTGGTGCGATCCGTCAAAGTCGCACTCGCTACGGTCCTGCACGAAAAACATCCAAAAGAGGAAACACTGAACACGCTGCTCGCCGAGGCGGAATACACCATAAACAGCCGCCCACTCACCCACGTGTCCGTCAGCCCAGATGACCCGGAGGCCCTGACACCCAACCACCTCCTGTTGGGCAGTCAGGGCCCAATCGCCGCACCGAGCTTCTCTGCCGACTACCCATACGGCGCTAGCGTGAACTTACGCGCCGCACAACAACTGGCCGACGAGTTCTGGGCGCGCTGGCTGAAGGAGTACCTCCCCGAGCTCCGTAACCGGCGGGAGCCGCACGGAAGAGGCCCCACGCTGCAGATCGGTGACCTGGTCCGGATCGTCGACGGCACCCTACCCAGAAACACATGGGTGCGAGGGCGCATCTGCGGAACGCATCCGGGACCCGACGGCATCGTGCGCACCATCGACGTCGCTACGCGGGGCGGAGTTCTACGCCGGCCTGCCAAGAAAGTCATCGTGATCCTGCCAGCTGACGAGACATCATCCTGCACCGGTGAAGAAGGTGCATCGCCCCCAGCGGCCAATGCACGGCGGGAGGATGTGCAAGATGAACAGTGAATTGCGTGTATGTGTTATGTGACAGTTAGTGAACCATGTAAGTAGTACCTTTTTATGTAATAGTAGAATGTGATAGTTTTTATTTGTAATAGCTGTTAAGTGTAGAATTAAGTAAATAAAAAGCATTTAACACTTTTGCCTGCCCCTTTTGGGGCAGTGCTTGAACATAGTTTTATTCCGATAAGTAATGTCTCTACCTGCCCCTTTCGGGGCAGTGATTGACGATAGTTATTTACAACTTATCATTTTATGCAATTAATGTTTCTGCCTGCCCCTTTCGGGGCAGGGCTTGATGAATAGTTTATTTTTAGAAACTTAATATATGCAGGACGCATACACTAAACAGCGCATGCGCGTCTTCAACGCCTGCGCAGTAGGTCATACACGATCTGAGCGAGATGGGTGATGAGCGAGAACACGAGTCAAACCGTGTCTTATCACCCATAGCGTTATCACGCCCCCGCATGCGCGGTATCAACCTACCGGCATGTAACTAGGCGCGATCACTTAGAGTAGGGTTTTGCCTACCCCGCTACGGTAGCGGGGTCATTATATATATAGAATTGATGACTTTATCAACTGAATTGTCTCCTATGTGCGTCGATTGAACGTAAACTTAGTGTAAGTAATGTAAATAACCTTTTCCGTGGCGCACATAGGAGATATTAAGTTATGTAACCTAATAGAGTCCCTTAATGCCTATATGCCCAGGCATCAATAGTTTAGGGCAAACATCAGATTACTCCGTAACGAGTAAATATGTACGCGTTACATAACACGTAACGGCCACCAAACACGGCCTGAAATTCGGGGCTCTCCTTATGGGATAGCCCCGAACCACTTAAGCTAGTCCGGTCGTCAAGATATGCGAGCCAGTTCGAGCAAGCGACAACAAGAAAAATAGAAAACTGGAAGAAGTCTGTAAGAAACCTGGAAGAAGTCAGCAAGAAACCTGGAAGAAGTCTGCAAGGAAGAAACACGGGAACATATACGGTGCATATCGTACCCACGCTGGGTGCACGCCTCCATATCACTGTACGCTGTACCTACCAATTGTTTCTTAATTAATAAATTCCCAATTTTACCTGTCACGTGGTGTTCTTATTTCACGCAATCCAGCGCAAAATCAATGTTAGGTGCTTCGGTGCCTAACACAAATAATATAATATCACGTAATATAATAATAGGTGTATAACAGTTCATAATGCGTTTCACACTGGTCCGTAGTGACGGACATTCGGGGCACTTTTAATTAAAACATTGCAAAATTGTGATGGATCGCGCCGGCTCGCCGCTAATTGATGGGTTTTGTGACTGAACTCATTCCCGTTTAATTACGTTTCACAGTTTTTACCGTCTGTTTGTATACTGTGAAGGCTTTACTAATAGATTCTAAAGTGTAAACACTAAACACATTAATATCTGGATTATCCTGGTCTTAAAACGGTGACATGGAACACTTGTTTAGTCAATTTCTTGAAATAAAATTTGCAAGATCTAGTTACACAGGTTTGCCCGTTTTGCTACAATGGACATAAGAATCTTTTGATAGTGTTATCCGAATTAATTAACTCAACGAATTCGAAAAGTGTAGTGATTCTTTTTAGTAAACATTTTAATTGTATCGTACTGTACTATTAGTTCAAAGCGGCGATAGCCTAGTTGGGGGTGGAACGGACTGCCGAGACGAATGTCCGTAGGTTTAAAACCCAAGGGCACACACCCGGCACAACTGACTTTTCTAAAAAAAAATATGTTTGATTTTTTGTGAATCGCTCGCTTTAACGGTGAAGGAAAAACATCGTGAGGAAACTTGCATACCTGAAAAGTTTTCTATAAGAATTACGAAGGTATATGAAGTCTACCAACCCGCACTAGGCCAGCGTGGTGAACTAAGGCCTAAACCCTCTCAGTAATAGAGGAGGCCCGTGCTTAGCAGTGGGCAGTATATAATACAGGGCTGGTATGGTATGGTGGTATGGTTCTATTAGTTGTATTGTGTTCATTATTAATACCAAAATATTTCATACTAGACTTCATATTTGGTATGCTACTAAAAGACAATCATTATGAATGCTTTATAGTATAAGTCATATAATAGATGAACACAGCATCGTGCTATAGCAATTAGTATTTAGAAACTGAACTCAAAAATCAAATGCCTTTTTTATGCGTATAAAAACGTTATCTAAGGAAACTCTATGAGTTTCCATAACCGTTACAAGTACACTAATACATACACGATACAGGTACAAACGGGCATGCCACAAAGCGCCCTCAAAGAAAGAAGCCCATATTAAAATTTCCTTGAGAATAATCCGAACACAACACAATATCAAAATTTAATATCATTTTAATCTTAATTCGCCTTATTAATGTTGTCTGAGGAGGGCTTTGCGTCAGGAGATTCTGCACTTTAACTTCACGATAATGCAACTTAATTTGAATTTTAAAATGTTGATGTAAAGTTCAAAATTGTGAGTGCGATTGGTTTGTTTTCGAATAATGATAGGGATGAAAGCTGAAAGCAGGTAAGTTCAAAGATAACGTTGTCTATTCTGGAAATACGGTTTAATTAGGTCGAATTGAGATTTACATCAAAATGAGGAAAGTGGCTTCCATTTGGCGCTCTTAAAATTTATCTTCATAACGTTATGGGATTTTGGATTGTCTTGGTTTATGGAAATTAAATTAAACTAAAAGAGATCCTTTGTTTAACACGTCTTTGTTCGATTGAAATAATATGAAGTAGGTAATACTAGGTATGTATAATATTGATTTATTGAATACCTCTCCCTTCCTTAACAACACTTTTTTTAAAGATACAAACTTGGACTTGGCCGTAATTGAATATTCGTCACAATCCTTGCTTCAAAACGGGCGTATATCAACGATTCGTTAGTCTCCAGTCGCGAAAGCGCCAAAACATCACTCCGTACAATATATCTCCACTCGACGACCGACGTGTGACCACACAGAACGTAAACGACTGTAGTAACTCATACCTTAGCGTAGTAACGTATTCGTAAAAGATACATTGACGGTTATGTTTTGAATTCAAATTTAAAATCACGTGTTTAAGCAGCAATGGATGTTGATCGTGGAATTTAGGTCGCAATAAATAAGGTAAAGTGACATATCGCTGACTGCGCTATTAATCTGTTAGGTGTAGTTTTATTTATACGTCCTGCGGGTAACGTGAGCTGCTCGCGAACGGGTTTTGTCCTGATTTTATTGCCGTGTCGCTACGGTACACTACTGTAATTATCGCTCATTTGTTTATTAGTGTTTAGATTTTATCTCCTGATGTTTATCTCGGAGTAAATGTGTTGGTGGATTTAATTAATTAGACATGACCGTTTCGTATTTGCATAATGTGAAACTGTAAGGCGACATAAAATCATTTCTCGTAAGATTTACTGCTTCCTTTAGATTGCTGATAGAAGACATGGTATTATTTACATTTATTTTCAATTCTATTAAAAGGTGGGTCACGTGAATTACATGTGAAGTTTAAATATTTATGCGGAGTTTAGGTAAATATTACAATTTATATAATTTGTATAATAACGATTTTAGAAATTACGATTTGCTAACTTGGGCTTTGATAAGCAACATTGAAAAATACTCCAAATTGCAATGGAATTTTATGCAATAATTGCCATTTAATTTTTTTTGTCAAAAAAGACTTAAGTTCTTTTACTGAAGAACAACCATGATTGGAAATAGTGCGTTTTTTTTTTTTTATAGCATTGACTGACGAGACGTGCATGCCGTTCGCCTGATGGTAAGCGATACGACCACCCATAAACAGTAGCAACACCATCCAGCACCTTGAGTTACAAAGTACAGTGTGGCATTCCACTGCGCTCGTCATCCTGAGACATAAGATGTTAAGTCTCATTATGTCCAGTAGTTATACTGGCTACAATGTCCTTCAAGCCGAAACACAACAGTGCATGCACACTGTTGCTTGGCGGTAGAAATAGACATTGCGGTGGTACCCACCCAGACGGCCTCTTACATAATGAGAGACCTACCACCAGTTTTCCTTTTAAAAAGACTTGACTTCTTTCGCTTAAAAAATACCATCAATAGTGTGAAATATAACACAATTACATTTCAATTTGTCGTATCGACTTCAACGGAATCGAATTAACATTCCAATTTACATTTTTTGTGGTCATGTGGTGGAGTTACCCCATTAATTGGGTTACGGAGGGTTCCGAGGGACTGAAGGGTTACTCCTCTGGGATGTGGATTGATTGAGATGGATGTTGTCAACTCGGAGACAACTTTTCATCTTTTTCTCTTGTTTGTAAAAAGATAATTGTTTATAATTTCTTGAGTGGTTGCGGTTTATTGTTTGATTTAAAAAGTTATTTTATTGGTTGTTTGGTTAATTTAGAAGTTTAATGACCACTTTTTGTGTTGTGGCAACTCTTATGGCTTTATTAGCGGCTAGTTTTTGCTCGCGGCGTCGCCCGGGTGAAAGAGCTTTTGTGGGATAAAAAGTAGCCTATATTACTCAGGAGTAATGTAGCTTCCTATTAGTGAAAGAATTTTCAAAATCAGTCCAGTAGTTCCTGAGATTAGCGCGTTCAAACAAACAAACAAACAAACAAACTCTTCAGCTTTATAATATTAGTATAGATTATTTTTAATTTTGCAGTTTAAAGACATGAGCTGGACGTTGGTATTAGATTTAGTCAGTTCCCAACAATTATAATACAATTTATTGAAGTCTTAATTCTAAACAGAAGCTCCGACATGAATTGTAAATATATACCGTATTGAACAATGCCGATATTGAAAATGTCGTATAAACAATGCTGGGTCCGCGGTTCGATAGCCATCCTAGATAGCTAGCGTAACATTTTACATAAATACTTATGTAACTACGCTCACGTTTCCCTTTCTAGTAAAAAGTGATGCAGTAAGAGCATTGGTTTAGTGTGTTAGGTATAGTAGCATAAGGACCTGCTTCAAAGTTTCCAGTAAATTTTATTTGTCAATCACCTACAGACACACATGTGTGTGTACTCACGCCTTTTATCCACGAAGACGTGCAACTAATGCACCTACTTTTCGCCGAGCGTATTCCGTCCCATGATGTAATGGGGGAGAGCATCACCATATCGGGCACAAATTACAGACTCCGGGCTGATACTGAATCGCAAAACCCCAATATCACTATGCCCGACCCGGGAATGGAACCCGACGACTCAGTATTGCATTCGTACCATAATATAACTATTAACCTTATTTATTTGAAAGTTATCGTATTAAACAGCTATGGATAGTACTCATTGTATTAACATTTATTTGGGAATTTGGAGCATAGATAGAGTGTAACTTTTGTATTTGGTCGGGTTATACATTTATGTGACGAGTAGGACTTACTCAGTGTGATATAGGCCCTAAGCCGTTAAACGACCAAGTGGGTTAAAATTCTGGATCATCAAAACTAGAAACAAGAAGTCAGCCTTAGGGAATAAGAAAACGGAATAGGAAAGAAAAAGTGTTTTTGATCAGGAAACGCAACATTAAGCTATTCACGAAGGTTTTCTATAACATTGGTTCCACAAACAGCATGGCTCTACCATGGTAAAAAGTACTTTCTATAAACAGTATCTATATCACATCGTGTTTTTTCGTACAGTCACTGAGACTTCTATGTAGTTAAAAAAACCCTCCTTTTGAATTTGAATATTGACAATTAGGTGGTTCATATTGTTTACTAACTGGTATAAAAGTTTGTAGAGTAGACTCTGATCTCAAAGTAACTTAAGCTGGTGGTAGGATGTATTTTATATCCGCCCAGATAGCCACCACCGTGCATAAGGTGTGAAAATCCACCATAGAGGCCACGTACGCGTGCCGCGTTCCGGGATCAGTATGTGTATATTCGGTAAAACAGGATAATTATTGCGACTGACGAGGTAATCATGGGTCGTTCATCGACACTCTCTCTGGACCTCTCTCCGCTTTCCATCATGTGGGGTCAATTTGGCGTGGCCGTATAAAAATAAAAAATAAAAATGTTATGTAACGACAAAGGACATGTCCAAAAATGGACCTAAAATTCTAACCAAGATACTTTATATATATTTGGATAGTACTCCCAAAACTAGGCCTTTGTAAATCGTATAATTTAAAAGTCCTCCGATGCTGAGATTTATGTAATTTTATTTTGCTTAAAAACTACACTTAATATGAACGTTTTTAAAAAAGTTGGTTATAAATATTTTTTTAATGGATCCAAGATCCATATTTTTCCCCTTTAATATCCATAAAGCTTGAGCCTGATTGAATTCTGAGGATCCGCACCAATACAAAAAGCGGACATCTCCTTTAATAGAAACGCAATAGGTATGAGTCCATTTTAACTGAAGAAGATTTATACGCCTATTTTACGCATTGCGTTTTTAAAGGAAAGATGTTTGTGCGAAAGTCCTCATTGGTGTGTTTTGTCTCTATATTCTAAGAAAAAGAATATTACGACTTCATAAAAGAAATCTTTACATCACGCGCAATTTTCTAAACATATTTGCCCTACTGACTTCATATCCGCTACAGTCTACTACACTCATTGTTTACGTACATCGAGAATTTTGTTAATATATTTTAGCATCCATTGCAAGTCCATAACTAAACTAAAATAGGGTCCAAGGACCGAACCATCGATGTACATTGTTATAATAAATTCTGTCTCTGCTCTTCGGTATTTGGTGAAAGTCAGATGTGAGATAACCTCAGATAATCCTTGGATAAAATCTATACGATTTGCCTGTACGCGGTAGCATGGGATTCAACATTTTGTGTAGGTGGAATCAATTCTGTTTAGATTTTTGCATTTGAAATTAAATGTTGTAACTATTATGTTACTGATGAGATTGTTACAGTTCGTTTAATAAGAGAATGGTTTAATTTTACTGCTTTTGGGATAATTGGATTAATTATACTTTCGTAATGCCGAAATTCTTTGTTCTTTCCAACCATAAAATATAGGAAGAACTTATGCTTTCAAAATTGAGTTATGTGGAAGATTTCAATTTCATAACATGTACTGGTGGTAGGTCTCTCATATGTAAGAGTCCGTCTGGGTGGGTGCCACCGCAATGTCTATTTCTACGGCCAAGCAGCAGTGTGCATGCATTGTTGTTTTTCGGTTTGAAGGACATTGTAGCCAGTGTAACTACTGGACATAATGAGACTTAACATCTTATGTCTCAGGATGCCGAGCGTAGTGGAATGCCACACAGCACTTTGTAAGTCAAGGTGCTGGATGCTGTTGCTACTGATTATGGGTGGTCGTATCACTTACCATCAGGCGAATGGCATGCTAATCTCGTCATACAGTGCAATAAAAAAAAATTGTTGTCAATCCGCACTAGGTCAGCGTGGTGGACTAAGGCCTAAACCCTCTCGGTTGTAGAGGAGGCCCGTGCTCAGCCGTGATATAGTATATACAGGGCTGGTATGGTATGGTATGCAAGTAGTGTCTTTTTATATCAAATATGATACTTTCTGCAAAGGTATTTTATTTTTGAAGATTGGAATCTGACATCAAGGCAATTGATTCGCAACATGTTTATAATAATACTGCTCTTCCATATCCATTGTAAATTATTAATTAAGATCTAGGCAGTTCCACACAGGATTACAACATTACAATATTTAGTACAATAAGTGCATTAGCGTGTGTGTGCGTGTGTGTGTGTGTGTGTGTGTGTGTGTGTGTGTGTGTGTGTGTATGTGTGTGTGTGTGTGTGTGTGTATGTATGTGTGTTTAGAGAATAATAATGGTAATCTATTAAAGTTAATATAGCATTCAATACTCATACATAAGATTCATGTAAGGTTATGAATATGTTTATCAACGTTATACTAACAATACATACACACACATCATCTGTTGCAACGTTGTTGATCATGAGCGTTCCTATGCGCATTAGTTGATAAAAGACTATACGAAATAAAACACAAATTTATCACGGATCAACTAAAGCGGTCTACAAGCACTCAAGCGTTCAAGTACAATCAAGCCAAAAGGCTGGGTGACAAACGACCGGGTGACGTACCGCCACGCTAATGAAAGTATTATACGCTGTCCTTTGATCGTTTATCGACTTTTATACATTTTGGATGTTGAGGTTTTTTCTGTACTGATGGATGGTTATGATAAGTTTCGTTGGTGCTTGGATTTTCTTTGATAGGTTATAATGCTAGCTTTATTTCATATTATATGCCGAGAATATCAATAATATCTTATGTGTTAGGGTGGCGAGTGCAGTGTAGTGCCACGCAGTAATTTTAATTCATAGTTCTGTAAGGTGCTGCTACTGTTTATGGTCGATTGTATCACTTACCATCAGGCGAGCGGCATGCTCGTCTCGTCATTTAACTGCAATAATATAGTTTAACAGATTAGTATGGTTTAAATCATAAACCTAATGTCCAATGTTAGACTAAGGTTTATATTCTTGGATTACGTAAAAACGTAATCCTCCTAGCCAGTTTCGGCCACGGCGGCTAATCTCAACGGAGATCAGCCAGGTATGCAGGAGATATTATAGTGCACAAGTGTGTGCGCAATACACAGGTGCACTCGCTATTCCTTCACTCTCATAGTCCGATGAGACAGCAATCCGACATGACCGGAGAGATTCTTGGATTAACAGTCCAATAAGCTACATTACTATAAGTAATTCAAGAACAATATCCATCAAAATGACAGCATTTAATTTCTATTAGATTTGTAACTAACAGCTATTATTTATTCAACTGCACTCCTCATTTTTATTACTCATTTAATCCTCAAAGACGTTTCATCCATAGCATGCGAGCGCACACAAGAGAGATTAGTGATAAAACAAAAACATCAAAACAACCATAAAACTTTTCCAATTTCACATCCAAAAAGTACTCAAAAGGATTTGCATGCACCAAACAATGACTTCGTACGTATTGAATACCGCAGCGGGCGATCGGACTTGGGGGCTACATCTTTTGTCAGCTATTTTAATATCTGTGGGAAATGGACATGCCGACTGCATTTAGCAATTTATCATTCTTAAACTAGTAAGGAGATTCACTATTATGCTTGTAGTCTTTCTAGTCTGAAGGGTCGTCTGGCCTTTGTCCTGTTCGAATTAATGACGGATTTGGCACCAAACGGGTTCCGTGGGGTCCGATTATGAATTATGAATTTCGGGTCCAACGGTTAGTGGTCAGTTGTGCTTTGCGTTCTCTGTGAGCTATTAGCACGGTTTTTTTCTTGAGAAAATACATTAATGTTGTTTCTGATGCCAATAATATTATAAAAAGCACGCCAAATTGGATATTAGTGAGAAATGAATAACATTCCTGCAAATCTGCAATGTAATTAAGTTAAAATATTACCAAGATGTCATCTATGCTCGCAATTTGTTTTTTTAAACTGTTACCGTAATAAATAAAAACAAAAAAACGTTTAACACATTAACGATCGAATAAAAAATAAAAATAAGCAAACTTTTCTATTCAAATACTAGTGGCAACATTTCTCACCTGTCATGTCGTTTCATATTAACTGGCAATAAAAAATTTACATCACAATAAAAAAATAAGATTAAAATGACCACGCGCAGCATCCCTTGGTTTTTTCTCGACTGACCACGCGACGAGCACGCTTTCTTTGAATAGCGGATAAAAAATTGTTTTGGATTGAGATGAAATTTGTTTTTTAATGGCCTCCCGTGACAGTGGACACGAGGCAGAATTTATAAAAGGCAGGGAGATTAAAATAGAAAACACGTTTCGTGTGTACCGGGTTACTGAGGTCGGTATAAATTTGAGAATAATATTTTTCAAGTATTCCCTAAGTTTATTTGAGCTTAAAGTGACGCCGCGCCATGGCAATTATTCATTGTGGAATAAATGTTGAAATATTATTAATAGATTGCATTTCTTTCACCGTGGGGATTACATTATAGCTTATATTAAGTAAGCGAATCGGAATTTAACATATTAATTTATAAGCATAAGTTTGAGCACGATACAACTACCATACCATACCATACCAGCCCTGTATTATATACTGCCCACTGCTGAGCATGGGCCTCCTCTACAACTGAGAGGGTTTAGGCCTTAGTCCATCACGCTGGCCTAGTGCGGGTTGGCAGACTTCACATACTTTTGAAATTCAGAGAACGTCTCAGATATGCAGGTTTCCTCAAGATGTTTTCCTTTACCGTTAAAGCGAGCGATAAAACACAAATAATATACACATAACTTTTTTAGAAAAGTCAGAGGTGCGTGCCCTTGGGTTTTGAACCTGCGGACATTCGTCTCGGCAGTCCGTTCCACTCCCAACTAAGCTATCGCCGCTTATACAACTACCGGTTTCAATAAATTAATCTCTTGTGTCTCTGTGCGATTTTGTCTAAAATTAAAAGCCTTACCACTGCATTTGTATTACATAAGAACACACATATTTATTTCGCAATATGACTGTTTCTGAATTTGTATTTCACTGAGTCCAATAACGTAAATTTGACAAAACCTAAGAACTTGATAAACAATAAGTTCCCTAATACGGTACCTCAACAGTAATGATACTGCTTCTGCTCTACCGGTCACCCTACCCGCCAAAATATACACAATACATTTAACAAATCGCAGAATTAATGAATCTTAGAAAAGCTATTCCGAAAAATTACAAAAACACCAAAATCGTCGCCAAAACTGCACAAAATTAATGATGTACTGACACCAGCCAGTTTCTGTCATTTAATTTATTACATCAAAATATTCACTCACCGTTAGATACAATGACTAACATTTAAATGTAAAAGCTACACTAGAAGATCCACTGTGACTTGATTTTGATCTCAGCGACGCGACTGTTCATTTCTTATCAATAATAATAATCTTAATTTAATTAGAAATGGATGACGATTCTTTTATGTGTTAGTTTACACCTGTGAGCGATTAAGGAATTAGTGAGTGATCTTATAATTAGCCAAGGTTCATTTATTTAGCATAAAAAATGTCTAAATAAAGGAACGAAGCGGGGAAAGATCGCAAAATTAGCTCCAACTACTTTATTATATACACGTAAGGAAAACATTAAAAACGAATACCTTCTTTTCAAATAAGGTAATATTTTATTGTCAATCGCAACGAATAACTACAGGACATAGTGAGACTTAACATCTTATGTCTCAGGATGACGAGCGCAGTGGAATGCCACACAGTACTTTGTAACTCAAGGTGTTGGATGGTGTTGCTACTGTTTATGGGTGGTCGTATCGCTTACCATCAGGCGAACGGCATGCTCGTCTCGTCATTCAATGCCATAAAAAAAAAAAAAAAAGAAATCATTGAAAAGAGGAAGGATATTAGTTTACATTTTATTCTTTCTTTATTACCTGAATAAAGTATAACAAATATACAGACTAAGTAAGGTATAAAACTGTAAATTAAAATGGTATCAGTAAAAAAGAACACTAAACAAATTACAATCAAATCTTTCACACATTATTAACAATGGATACCTACTGCTAAAACTTTTCTACAAATCTTTTTAACTTTCCTTCGAAAATACTCACTGATCTAAAAAGAAGGACCATTAAACATGCATTATTAAACGTAAACTGTATACACTAATATCAATAACTTCAGCTATTTAATCTCTATGTCAGTTCCTATTTAATATACAGACATCGGTTTTGAACTGTTTATTACATTAGAAGTCGTATGGAGATGTTAGATTTAGTCAAAAGAAGTAAAAATCATGTTTAAAGCGCTCCAGGTCAGAGGTTTCCCTTCAGATTGAATTTAATTTTGGTTAAAATTATTTGGTATGTATTATAAGCACTCGTAATGTGTATTTTAATAGATGCAGCATACGATTCCTTACATAACGTATAACGCGTTTAAAGGTAAACTGGTCAAATAATTTTGAGTTTGGTTATTTGGATTTTTTCATAGAACGAGTGCGTACTATGGATTATTTATTTTATGTTAGATGTTCAATATGACGTATGCAGTACCATATTTCACAGACGTTAGCAGTGATAGAAGTAACACGGGAATTTGTAACATTATTCTGAAAGTTACGTAAAATACATATTAAGAAAACGATTAGTTAGGTATAAATGCAAGAAAGTATATGTTATCATATGTAATTCTCATTGATGTAATGTTATAGCTATGAACGATGAAAACTCACATAACGCATAGAGCAGCATCAAAGTAAGAGAGAAATAAAACAGCCATGTTTGAAGTTGGATTATTTTTGCTGAACATGGTAAATAAATGTCATAGATGTATCGATATGAACTTTTAATAGGATTCAGAGGTTCATAACACTAAGCGCATTTATTTAAACGATTTTGTATTCAGCCCTTTCTTAAACGTTAATTTTTGACGCAAAGAATTGTTCCTTGAACTGGATGTAACCAGTCTCCCTAATTTGCGTCATAAGTCCATTAATAGACCACATCATATAACACCTGAACGGGTCCGATTATGGATAATAGAACAAAACCCTTTGTGCCCTTTCAGCCACCGATTTTAATAAAAAAGGGATAGTCGTTCATTGTATGGTTTTGTTTACTCGATGGAATGACAATCATGTTTAGAAGCAAAAAATCAAAGGACGAAGAGCCAGGGATGGTGAATGCTTGATCTGGGATGAGGTGTGTTTTGGTGAAGGTTACTGTACTGTTGAATGTCTTTGGGTGAAGGTAATACTGAGCGGCTTGTAGATACGAGATAATATCTAGGATTTGGAGAATAATAGTTATCGTAATTGTCAATTAAATCTTTGGATAAATTAACATTATCGTTTACTGCTTTATATGCAATTGTTGCATCGTAAATTTTATTGAATAGAACCTCCAAGCTGTTTAAATGCTGGGTACATGTCTGTTAAGAAATTATGTGAAGTACCTAAATGTTTCTATATATTATGTCTTTGACCTAGTTCATCAATATAATTATCATTCTATGTTATTATGGTAATAAATAGTTATTTTTAATTTTCTTGTAACTGTACCGATTTAAAAAAAATATATTTTTCCTAATAGTATGTACCTACGTGATCACCCGCGGCACAAGCCGAGATTAGTGCGGGGATCATATCTAAATAATTATGTATGCAATGAAATGCAATGCAATCATCCCTGTATCATATACTACCCACTGCTGAGCACGGGCCTCCTCTACTACTGAGAGGGGTTAGGCCTTAGTCCACCACGCTGGCCTAGTGCGGGTTGGCAGACTTCACATACCCTCGAAATTCTTATGGAAAATTCTCAGGTATGTAGGTATATAATATATAATAATTATGTATGTAACGTGTAATGTATGAATTAAATTAAACTTGTTCGTTAATGTGTGTTGTTCATTTTACTGACTAAATTACTTTATTAGCTACTTTAACTCAGCTTTATTATTAATGTAGTCGAAAGAACACTATTAATCGCAATGCTGAACATCCATGTAGCAACACAAAATAACCCAAGTAAGTTGTAAATGACCTTAAGATAAACGTTGCAAAACTAATTAATACAACTAATTGCATCTAATTATTTCGTGATGTAAATATAATTAAACTAGTATTTATTGTAGCATCAGTAAGAGATAAGTCGGTTATGTCGATAAAATTGAAGGATATACTGCTCATTAAACAGGAAGTGTACGTATTCAAAACAGATTCTAGGAAAATGATTTGAAAGAATCTCGGTGAATACTAGGAAATAAGAATTAGCGAAACGAAACAGAAACAATATGTTTTTATTAGTTATGAGAAATCTGATATATTTCTGGCCGCAATTTGATAATTATGCGCAAAATAATCTATCGAGTTATATCTTTTGTTGTATTTATTTAAGCTTTACTTTTTCTAACATAAAAATGGTGTTTTAAATTGTCTTAAATGTTTAAAATTAGACAGGGATAACGTCCCAATGGAAGTATCCAACTCCTAATCGATCCCACAAGCAAAAAACCAAAGGAGATGTTCCAGAAAATACAAAGTTATGCGTGCGGTTGGGAATGTAACATTTTCTAATGGTGTTATAACAAAAATCAAAACTTGTATGAATAGGAAATTTGACGGACAGCAAAGGAATATTATTATTTTGAGGAACAAGATGATCGGTGACCTCTGGCACCTAGTTGTGTGGTATTTGATTGACGTTTGTATGACGCGAGCGCGGCGGAGAAATTTTTAGAATTTCCGAGACGAAAGGATTGGTAAATTTGGAAATGTTCTTTTGTTGCCTGTTTTTTGTGAAGTTATGAATTTTTCATGGTCTGTCATACGGTGGCATTGTTTGTTTTTTTTTTATTTGAATTTTGTCGATTAGTGATTATTAGAAAAAAAACGATTTTGTTACTAGACTATTAATTTACTGTTTCGGAATAAAAATTCACAATATTCTTTGCATACAAATTTATTATGAACCGCATAGTTTAATAGGCTGCTTTTTATCAACAAAAAATGCACCATTCATTTATTCCTAGAATGGAATAAATGAATGGACTCACATGGGCAAATGCGCAATTATATTTTAGAAATTGCCTAATGTTTCCGTAATTTATATTAACAAAATAGGCATTAGCGAAATTACCAAATATCTTTAGGGCCATGGTCATTAACAGAAACCTTTACATTGCACAAATACCAACATCCAAAATGCTTAGAACAAAAATATCTGGCCATAATAAAAACGCCTTGAAAAAGCAACAAAGGGCATAAAGGTGACAATACAGACAATACATTGTATGGGAAACTAACAAAAGTATTTATTTATATATTGTTTGTTTAACTACTGAGAGTTGACGGCTAAACAAATACACCTTTCACAACCCCTTCTTAGAGACGTCCAGTATAACAAGAGCTGCGGAACTTACTAAGTCAATTGAGTGTATGGATCCTTTTATGTTAGATTTGTTGTTTTTCACCACCCTAATTGCCTATTATAATGATACTTGATATTAAGGTGTCTACAAGTCTTGGAATTATGGGGTAGTTAGAGAATTATATTCTTTTATGTACTATATAGGGCCAATATGTTATAGAGACTTATTTGACTACGGTTGATTTAGGAATCGGATTTTTTTATTAAAAATACATTGAAAAATACATTACCTACCTAACTTGAAGACAAACTCTGCCGCCATCGCTCTCCAAAGCACCACCACACTGGAGAGCCATGGATGCCGGTCCCAAGCCCGGGCAAAAGAGGAGGGAACAGGCTCGTAATACAATTCCTCTCAGGAAAATTGCATTGCGAACCACAATATAACATATTATACGTATATACATATATAATATAAACAAATATATATTTAAATATAAAACCCAACCCCCCTTAAACCATGCATAAGCCGAAAAGAAAAATACTACCCCAGGAGGGTACCAACGCCCAGGGCGTTGGAGAATCCCTCCCTGGTGCCGCTGAATCCCCTAGGGACGAGGCGACACCGGGCTGCTCCACGTATTCTGGGGGGAGCAACCTTATGCAACCAGCAACCTTAGACGAAGTCATAAAAGGAGTGAAGGAACTGCTGGAGTCACCTTCGAAACCGATGGGTATCGAAGGTGATAACACGGGCAGTAGTACGCCACAACCGAAAGGAAGTGGAGGAAACTGCCCGTTACTAGCAACGCCACAACCTGACGGAAGTGGCGAAGCTGGTTTCAGCAAGGTCCTCTCCAAAGGACAAAAGAGACGGCTAAAGAGAAGGACAAAGGTCTTGGCTGCGTCAGCCGAAAAGTCGAATCCTGAAAAGGAAACGACTACGGACAGACGGGCCAAGACAAAGAGACAGAATACAGACCCTGAGGAGCGAACGCAGCAACGCCCTTCAAAGCGCCCCTACCTGGGATCGACGGAGGGGCCGCGGAGTTCCGCTAGGGAACAAAGCGACCTCGCCCTGATGATCCACAGGATGGATGGCGCTCAGATGGACGAGGCATGCGCCGCTGTCGTCAGGAAAAAGGTATCCGAGTTTGTGGGCGTCGGAGTGAGGAACAAAATCGGCGGAAGGAAGATGTCCTTCGCCACGTCGGGGTTGGTGTCGGAAGGATTCTTCCTTGTGACACCGATGACGATCGAGGCGAGGGACTGGCTCCTGGAGCACGATTTTGGGAGTCACAACGGCGTCCCACTCGGAATTAGAAAACTAGACAGGACTAGAGCCTCCATTTGGTTGCCCGGGAAAAGAGAGGAACATCCCGACAACCCGATGGAATACATTATAGCACAGAATGACCATAGAGAGGACCTGAGGGTGGACAGCTGGACTCTCATCACCAGGGACTCGCTCCCCGCAGGAGAGAGACTGACGGTGGGAGTCCCGCAGGACATCCTCAATGAGCACAAGGACCATGCGTGGATCAACTTTGAAGCTACGCAGGTCCAAGTGAGACTCATTAGACCCACTTACACGAGAACACAAGACACCAGGCGTACGGTGGAGGAATGCGCCATCCAGAACGCGCCAGGCAAACCCGCCCAGAGGGTGCCGGCTGCGGGGAGCGTGCAGACTGCCACCCGAGCCGAAACCACACCGGCAACCGAACGGCCCCAATCGGACGCCCCGAAAGGATCCAACGCAAGCAATTGTATGGATCTCGAGGGGTGAAAGAGCCGGGGACAGTGAGGGGGCTGCAGGCACAGTACACTACACACTAACATACACAACAACATGAACACACACAACACAAAAACAAATACACAAAACAAAAACACACAAACACTAAGGATAATGCAGCTAAATATGCACCACTGCAAAGAAGCTACGGCTGAACTTTGCGAATATGTGGTGTCAAAGAACATAGATCTGGCCCTTCTGCAAGAACCATACGTGCACAACAAGCGTGTGGCGGGGCTAGGATGCCTGGGAGGAGACCTAGTATACTATCACGGTGAGGAGAACCCCAGAGCATGCATCTTCGCCAGCAGAAGGATCAGATCTCTAGGTATTATAACATGCGAATGTTCCAGAGACTTAGTGGTGGTACAACTTGTGCTACCTATGAAGGATAATTTAAAGAAAAGGATCGTGCTGATGTCAGCTTATATACCAAGCGAATCAGACTTCGAGCCGCCTACCATAGAACTCGAGGAAGCAACAAGTAAGTACACAAGTGGGGGCATCCCCTTCATAATAGGCTGTGATGCAAACTCCCACCATGAGGTGTGGGGCAGCACAGACTGTAATGTGAAGGGGGAGCTCCTGCTAGAATATATAGTAAGCTATAATTTAGAAATCCTAAATATAGGCGATACACCGACCTTCGTGACCAGAGCCAGACAGGAGGTCCTGGACATCACTCTGGCCTCAAAGGAGATAAGCACATACGTAAGGAATTGGAAGGTTGACACAAATGACTCCTTCTCGGATCATCGCAGAATCACCTTTCAGATAGAAAGTAACATAGAAAAGTATAAGGTACGAAATGCCCGGAAAACGGACTGGGTGCTATTTGACAATTATATTGGAGAGTACACGCAAATGCCGCTTGAGGGTATAATTAGGACAGAAGATATAGAAAACAGAGCAGTAAGGCTGGAAACAGCAATACAGGAAGCGTACCACAAAGCATGCCCCCTCCGAGAGGTGACAAACGGCAAGGGACAAGCGTGGTGGACAAAAGCACTAAGTAAGGACAGAAAGAAAACAAGACGTGCCCTCAGAGTGGCGTTAAAAAGAACGACGACGCCAACTGGGACCTATACAGGGCACAAAGGAACAAAATGCGCAACAAGTGCAGAAAGGAAAGCAAGCAAAGCTGGAACTCTTACTGCACTGCTATTACGGAATACCCGGAAGCAGCAAGGTTGGTAAGAGCCTTAGCCAGTGATAAGACATGCAAACTAGGGAGTTTGAAAATAGACAACGGACTAATAACGGATCCCCATGTGGTGCTGAGAACAATGATGAGCGCCCACTTCCCTGAAAGCACGGAACCCACAAAGGGTGAGGTGACGGGGGGGACCAGCATTGTCCTCGGCGACGCCATAAAATCTGTTCTTAGTGAGGAGCTATTAAGATGGAGCATCTCGTCGTTCGCACCATATAAGGCAGCTGGACCAGATGGGATTTTTCCCAAGATGCTACAACAGGCACTTAAGTATATCAAGGACGACCTTCTAGCTATCTACAGGGGATGTCTGGCAATCGGATACATACCAAAAAGCTGGAGGAAAGTAAGAGCTGTCTTTTTACCCAAGCCAGGTAAGAAGACATATCAAGATCCTAAATCATTTAGATGCATTAGTCTCTCGTCGTTCCTACTAAAGGCACTAGAGAAACTAATAGATAGAAACATACGAGAAGAAATAGGGAAAGGTAGCAAGCCACTGCATGCAAATCAGCATGCATACATGGAGAACAAGTCTACGGAGACAGCTCTCCACAACTTGGTGGCCACAATAGAGAACACACTGGAGAGGAAAGAATCAGCAATTGGGTGTTTCTTCGACGTAGAAGGCGCCTTTGATAAGGCGACATCAAACGCGATAGAATCCTCATTAAATAGAGAAGGCATCAATCCGTTAATAAAAAAATGGATTATGAACATGCTGAATCAAAGACTAATAACAGCTGAATTAGGTGACATAACATACACGGTTAGGGCGAACAGGGGCTTTCCGCAAGGGGGCTGCCTGTCTCCCCTAATGTGGTGCCTGCTGCTGGATGACCTCATCAAGGAAATAAATCGCAGGCACATATACATGCAGGCGTATTCCGATGATGGGGTTATCCTAGTAGTGGGACAGGACCTCAATATGTTGTGCAGTAGATTAAATATGGGAATTAGGATAGCCTTACAGTGGTGTAGGGAGCGAGGACTAAACCTCAATCCAGACAAAACTAAGGTGGTTCTATTTACCAAAAAGAGGAAAAACAAAGATCTGTCACCCATCCTAATAGATGGCAGAAATCTAGAACTGGTAAAAGAAATCAAATATTTAGGAGTAGTGCTGGATGACAAACTACTGTTCAACTCGCACATAAGCCAGCAATGCACAAAAGCTAAAATAGCTATGATGCAATGCAACAGAGCGATAGGCAAGACTTGGGGTATGAAACCGAATATAACCTACTGGATATATAAGGCCATCATACTCCCAAGACTACTCTACGGAGCCTTGGTATGGTGGCATAGGGTGACCATCAAAGCAAACTATAAGAAGCTAGCCCAGGTACAGAGACTCGCTGGGCTTATGACTACAGGTGCACTAAGAACTACTCCAACAGCGGCATTGGACACAATTTTAGGATTCATACCGCTGGATCTGGAGGCTAAAAAGAGAGCATTAGAACAATGCCACAGATTAAAGTCCTATGGACTGTGGAAAACTACTTCCACAAACAAAGGACACAAAGAAGTAATCAACACACTCCAAGGAAAAATGTCGATGATCTGGAGTAACAACGATTTAATTCAGAAACAAAAGATCTTCGACAAAAAATACAGAATACATATAGGACTTAGAGAAAACTGGGAACTTCCACATGACCATAAGTCGGTGGCATGTTTCACAGATGGCTCAAGGAAGGAATCAACAGGATTGTCGGGGGCTGGAATATTCATAACCACGCCACCCAACACAGAAGAAACCACAATAAAGCTAGGCAGATATGCGAGCGTATTCCAGGCGGAAATAATGGCCATTCTGGAATGCGCTGATCGCACTAAGCAAATAACCAATAAGGAAATCAGAACAATACTGATTTATAGTGATAGTCAAGCAGCCTTAAAGGCACTTGACAAACCAGAGACAACGTCGGCCCTAGTGAAAGAATGCAAAAGCAAACTGAACACACTAGCAGCCGACAAAGAAGTCATCGTCGCCTGGGTACCTGGCCATCAAGGAACCACAGGAAATGAGAAGGCCGATGAGCTAGCGAGAGAGGGAGCTGATGAAACATTCATAGGACCGGAGCCGTACTTACCTATACCGGCAAAAGTCACGAAGGGAGTAATCAGCAGGAAGATAGATACAGAAACAAACGTCAGATGGAGAGACATGAAGGGCTGTCGCCAATCTAAAATCTTCATCAAGACGCTAGACAAGAAGAAAACAAGAAGCCTACTCCAATTCAGGAAGGAGGACATAAGAACCATTATAGGAATCATGACTGGACACGGTACGCTGAACAGGCACTTAAAAATAATAGGTAAGACCGAAGACGCCTCGTGTCCAGAATGCGGAGAAGAGGAGACCAGCATCCACTTTCTGGCAGAGTGCTCAATGTACTCTCTGCCAAGATGGGAGATACTGGGAACAGACAGACTGGAAATAGCACAACTACAGGAGGTAAAGCTAGGAGACATAATAAGGTTCAGTAAGGCAACAAAAAGGTTTGTAAGAGTAGAAGGGGGCATACTGCAGGAGCACCAGTAAAACCAGTGCTTCAGGATGGAGACTGTCACGAATAGCCAAGGAAAGGGGAGCGACGCTATGTCGGACTGGGGGACGCCGCCTGGGGGGTGGGAGAGTATGTGGGCAGACTGGGCCTGGCAGCCTGTGTGGCCCTCACCGCATAGGCTGAGCGCTGCCCCCCTGATGGCTCCTGCTGCAATGATCATTCATGGTCAAAGTGGCGGGACCCTCAGTGGAAGGCGGTGCTGGGCAGAGATCGGTAACCTGGAAGGTTCACACCTGGAAGGGAGCCACGATGCCTCCAAGGTCTAGCTGTGCCACAGCCGAAACTCCCTATGGTGAATGCGGCCCCTGGGAATGATACCTGCGAAGCGAACCGAACCAAAGCGAAAGTGGCAGCTCCACCCAAACTGGGACTAAGGGTGAAATAGTTCCCAAGGAAGTGAACTGATCACCCGTCTGTGCGACTGCATACGTCCCCATTAGACATACATACATACAACTTGAAGACAATTTTTGTTTTCTGTAGACTATAATTTATAAAGGAGAATATCCGTATATTTATCTATGACTTTTTGCAATAACTCCTATGAAACCCTTGTCAGAAATCCCTTAGAAAAGTTAACAGCTTTCAGAAATAAACATTCTTAAGATTATAACAAGCGTGTCGCAATAAATTCTTGGGAATAAACGTATTTAGCGGTAAAAAATTAATACCAACGTTTTAATGGAGTCAACACTACTACTGTCCGAGACCGGTCTAACGGACCGGGAATGATTCATTTATGACATTAATAAACCTTTTTATAGAAGTAATCATTGTTTAACCCTTTTGTGCTAGCTCCCAAATTATTCATAGCTCGTCCATTACGTTCTTGAGTTTGCTATTGTGATTTTCGCGTATGCTAATACGGTATGGAACACCCTGACTGTGACTGATAGGTTAGAAATTCTCATGGCGGTCATCTAATGATGCGTCCATGTGGGAAAGATTCTTGGGATGACTTATCATTTTTCGCTTTGAAGGGTTGATGTAGCTTGAAAGACTTCCTTTCTTAGTCTTAAATTTTGCGTGTCTTGTTGTATATTACGATCTATTTAGTATGGTCACCACCGTTAAAGAGAATTATGAATCTATAATTTGGATTGAAAAAAAAAAGCAGTATGGCTGTTTTCATAAAGAGAGTGAATTTTTGTGTTTGAGATATAACACCTAAAACATAATAATTATTTATACTATTGTATATTGTAAAATATACACGGTACATTATACTATTCATTGGACTATTAATTTTATTTATACCTATCCAGAAATTAAAAATATATGAGTATAAAATTGCAATCTAACTATATTTATTTTTATCGTATGCCCTTACAGATGACCTGTTAGGATAGAAATATTATATTACTAACTATACCATACCATACCAGCCCTGTATTATATACTGCCCACTGCTGAGCACGGGCCTCCTTTACAACTGAGAGGGTTAAGGCCTTAGTCCACCACGCTGGCCTAGTGCGGGTTGGCAGACTTCACATACCTTCGAAATTCAGAGAACTTCTCAGGTATGCAGGTTTCCTCACGATGTTTACCTTCACCGTTAAAGCGAGCGATAATTCATAAAGAATACACACTTTATATTACTAAGGTTAGTGTTAAATGCCAAATATTATTAAAACTCATTAAAGTCATGAATTGGAATTCAATACTGCGCAATTTAGGCGCAATACTTCATATTCAGTCTTTATCTAAGAGGAAAATGGGACATTCGTGTCATTGAAATAAGTGACCGATAATGCAATCTGGTTTTGCGTTAGGCAACTGTCGCATACTGTTAACCTAAGAAAGATCCCGTTTTTAAGTTTCTCGGTATTTAATTTCTTATCAGATAGGTAGTACTTGAATCTAAACAATACAGCTATACCGAATAGTAAAACGCAACAAATAAAGTTACACGTGTTTTTTTGTGTATTTAAAATTGAGCCAGCAATAAAAAAACGTTTTTTTTTCTTTTCTCTAATGTATTAAAAACATTAATGAACCAATATTCATTTTTAAGTTCATCTTAGCGATCAATCAATCCTGATATTTGGACGTATGGATTTTTAATATGAAATTAGTACAAACAATTTCACGCTATTCGTGTATTGACTTGCTTGATATTTCCTTTTTGGAAGGTATGGTATAATCCAACAATAATGTCCATCAACAAGAAATATTGCCACCTTACATCAGAAGTAACTTGGACCTCTTAATAGATATACTGATACGTCGGCACAGCAGTCCTAGCCATTTTAGTCCGAAATTTCAAGAACCACACGACAAACAGGCCAAATATTTACGTACCAAGCAGGCATCTAATTTAAAACGGCTAAAAGCTTCATCCAAAGGCGAACCTATAATCTGTCCCCGAGCCGGGTCGGTTTTAATAATGCATCCGCCATTAGTTAGCAGGCAGATGTTGGGAGTTGGGACCATCTTCGCATATAATTCTAATTGCACAGAAAGGGTGAGAGGATTACACTCCGTGTTTTAACTTGGCTTTTGAATTAATTAGCTGATGTTTGGATATGAAACGATGGATTGGTCCAGTTAAGGTTTTGGATCTAAAAGGATGGTGGTTTGAGGTTGGTTGAAAGTTTTCTAATGTGGTAATAATTGGCAATGTTTCCATTTGGTAGTCTTGAGTAATAGGATTGGATTCACGAAGTAGAAGATTTACAAGTATTGAAAACTAATCTTGATACTGCAATTCGGTCTGTTAGTTTATACCTACCTGGTGGTAGGTCTCTCATATGTAAGAGTCCGTCTTTTTTTTTTTTTTTGTTTTCGCGGAGAAAGTGACTTATTACTACCGCCCAGCCTTCAAGGGGGGCGACTGAGCGGTTATGTTGGGTTCACCGTGCCTTACGTCCCGGCGTTGAGCCACCCGGAGAGATGTAACCATCGGGCGACCGCCGGGCCGAGTCCCTAACCTATGTATAACGCACGGCATACCAACCAAAACTCCGCGGTGGCCATCTTCGGCGCATTAGGGACGGCTGCGGGCTTCCTCTGACGGGAGTGTCTAAGTTGTCGTCCGCAGCCGCCTCTGCGCGTTGCCGCCTAGTGCGGCCCGTCTGTGTAAGAGTCCGTCTGGGTGGGTACCACCGCAATGTCTATTTCTACCGCCAAACAGCAGTGTGCATGCACTGTTGTGTTTCGGTTTGAAAGACATTGTAGCCAGTGTAAATACAGGACAGACTTAATATCTTACGTCTCAGGATGACGAGCGCAGTGGAATGCCACACAGTACTTTGTTACTCAAGGTGCTGGATGGCGTTGCTACTGTTTATGAGTGGTCGTATCGCTTAACATCAGGCGAACGACATGCTCGTCTAGGCTCGGGATAGATCTATATTTTATGATAGCGTATTAAATGTACTGTAAACCATTGTCTAACAAAAATCGTTATAAAATCTTCAATCTACTTTGCGTACTTATATTTTGGTTGCATACAAATTTACTTTTAACATAAGACTTTCGGCTTAAAGCCACGATCTGGCATTATTGCAAACCCATTAGCCCAAAATCTCCTTACAATGGCGTGGCATAACATAATTAATTTTTGACGAGGCATCGTTGACAGAGTGGCTTTTTAAAAAGTCGCAGAAGGTGTCAGACGCGGGCCGCAGCTGGGCGCGGTTGCTAATCTGCGTGGCGCACCACTTGTTAAATATTAACGCGGCCTAATTACACCCCCTGTCTCCCCGTCTAATGGCTTTTAAAACTGATTCCCGCCCTCAGAGGATGCGTATTTGATGACAACTTTCATCGTTTCGTCGATTTACGGCGTCTCATTCTTTACATTACATTACTGGTTTTATACACATATTATTTTATGTAAGCTTGATGAAACAGCAATGGTTAAGTGTGTTGGGGATTTTGTGGCTGGGTTAAGTTTTAAGTGTTTGGGAACATGTGTGATTTAAGGGAGCGGCTACTGTCGCAGACCGCGGCTGTGCACTCGAGGGGAATTGCAGGTGTGCAGTCAGTAATAAGTTTGATAAGTTGTAGGTTATACAGCGGGAATTATTAATGATTATGGAAAGTTGTGGCCGTGTATAGCAAGTTAGATACTAAAAAAATGTTGAAAAAGTAAGATCCTAGTGACCTACTAACTGTCGTAGAACTGATGTACATACTTGTATGATAAAAGTTTGGAAATGGTTACACGTGTAGGCTACTTTGCTATAAACTCCATTTTTATATTTTACTATACACTTTCAACCAATACTCATTATTTCTACCGCCAAGCAGCAGTGTGCATGCACTGTTGTGTTTCGGTTTGAAGGACATTGTAGCCAGTGTAACTACTGGACATAATGATACTTAACATCTTATGTCTCAGGATGACGAGCGCAGTGCAATGCCCCACAGTACTTTGTAACTCAAGGTGCTGGATGGTGTTGCTACTGTTTATGGGTGGTTGTGTCGCTTACCATCAGGCGATGGGGAATGTCCGTCTCGTGATTCAATGCAATAAAAAAAAACTCGCATGGCCCTGTCAGCCGCCAATGTCGGATATCTAGATAATGTAGTTTTAAACTAATTCATTAATTTTATTCCGGCAAATACCATACTCCATAAACTCCATACACAATTTAATGTCGTACAAATTCGCAAAAACCGTGCGAAATAACCAACAAAAGATAATTAATGATGTAGCGACAGCATATTTGTCCAACTGGCCAAGCGAACCTGAGTAAACAGGTCATTCTTAAAGGGAAAATTTAACGGCAATGCTAATGGTTGCGGACAATTATTCAGCGCCATTTCACGTATCATTAGGATATTTGACGTTTGTTTTCTTAGCGGTCGTTTATACCCCGCGCGCGCTGGCGGGTTGGATTCATTAATCAAAGACTTCTGGACGTTATCTTGACAATAGTTTTTTGTTATGAGAATCAAGGTAAGTAAATATGTGTATCCTGTATTTCCAGTTATAGATGTTTAAAGGTTTTTAGAGTATATTATAGAATGGCTTAGTTTTAGGACTTTTGCAGAATTCAAGCTGGAATTAGTTGTTCTTAAGTAACTAAAGCCGCCTTTGAAGTGTCAGATTAGTAGAATATACTTTTGATGAATTTTGTGCTTAAAAACAATTTACATACCAGTTAATATTCCAATAAAAAGCTTTCACTTCCTTATGAAAAACTGGCTGGTGACAATTTAAAACAAAAGTGGGAAGAAAAAACAAATGACAACTCGCGGCGGGTGCAATCCGCGTACACAGCGACATCTGTCAACCGTGACACGTCTTATCTTTGCAAAAAATCCCTCTGGGGTGACGACTCACCCCGCGGGATGGGGCAGAGTTCGGCAAGTAACATTTCGCCACAAGTTTGTAGTGTTTCGACAATTCTCTACTAGAAAATTCTGCAATGTGATTGATGTAATGTTTTCATGTTTATTGCTGATATTGATGTGAAATATGTTTATATACTTACATAAGCTAGTGTGAAAGTCTTAAATAATACTTTAGTGCTGTTTTTGGTTTAATAACTTAGGCCAAAGACACTTAATAATATTCTTGGAACAAAACATATAAAAAATCCGGTCCACTAAAAACAATTGAAAAAGATCAAGTTTCTTTTCTTTATACTATGTGTTTTTTTTATGGCATTCAATGAGGAGGCGAGCATGCCGTTCGCCTGGTGGTAAGCGATACGACCACTCATAAACAGTAGCAACACCATCCAGCACCTTGAGTTACAAAGTACTGTGTGGGATCCCACTGCGCTCGTCGTATAATAAAACTATCGATATATAACGTTTAACATGAAAACTATCGATGTTTAAGTCGATATCGATATAGAACAGCCCTACAGTCAAAGACAATGTCGCGTCAGGAATCAAATGTATTTATGACTATGTAAATTGGTTCAATTCGAAGTGGAATTTCAAATTTGTGCTAAAATGTTCGCGGAGCTATTTTTCCACGACAGATGTTATCGAGGGACCACTTGATTGTTCTATTTTCTTTCATATTCTGTTATGCTTGACACCTGTAGTCATATTGTGAAGGGTGCCCGGAATATGGCATGTAAATGTTTTGGGTATCCTTTTGCCTCTGCTTTTATCAATATGTCTGTTTTGGTAGTACCTACGGCGATCTCGCTTACGAATTGTTGGATATAGTGATGCGTGATTGTTCCAGTTTAAAGTACTTTTATGATTTCTTGTATTATGTGAATTGGCTTGAAAAGTCCTCTGTCTACTAAATTGATGTATTAAGTTTTGAAATTTGAATCACTTTAAATCCAGAACGAAAATTCATCTACCTGTAAAACGACTTTTACTACCACCTTACAACACTCTACAGTTTTTATAAAAAAAAGCAAAGAACCGTCTAAAATGTTATATGTGTCCAAACCACGCTATCTTCCAGATAAGTACGAGGGCGCTGGGCGACGCTAAGTGTGTGGTGCGCACGTCCGCCTGTATTCACGTCCGCGCCAATTTCTCGATGGACTTAAGGATATACATGAGATTGAAGTTGTGAGATTAAGAAATTAAATATTTTAGGATAGTGATTGTTATATTATTTTAGTAACTTTTGCCCGCGGCTCCGCCCACGTTAAGAAGTTTCATATTATAATAAAACAGTAGATCCCCGTGTGTCTGTACATTGAAAGAAATGTGATAAAAAAGAAAGGGGGTGACTAAAGAAGAATAATGGAAAACAAATCAGCGATGTTTATAATTCATTTCTGTCTATCTGTTTTTTTGTTTGTTTGTTACTGCACACCTCCGAAACTTCTGAACGGATTTCGATGAAATTTGGTATGGACATAGTTTTAGACCCTAGAAAGGATATAGGCTACGTGTTATCCCGGGAAAATGTAACGAAAGACTTTTATCTCGACAAAACTTTATCTCGCGGGCGGGGCCGCAAGCAAAAGTTAGTATTAATATATCGGGGGAAGACCCAACAAATTCGTGTTTAGTTTTGCTTGCATTTTTCTTATCTCTACATTCCTGCACTTAATATATGAACATTTAATCAAATGTGATTGAGGATGTAATAAGGTGTAATCCTCAAAAGGATAGTAGAAAAACTATAATGATCTTCGTTGACTAACACTTGGACCTGGATGCAACACAATATTTTGAGCAGATCCAAGTAATGATTTTGATCAAGCCAATCCCATATCGAGCAGCAATCATCGGTCAAATCTTGATATAAAAACCAATCCAAAGTGTTACCTGATCTGGAAGTTAACTTATAGTCATGCTACGCTATTACTAGACCAAGTAAGCTATACTCACAAATAATAATATAAAAATTATAATATCTCAAGATAAACCCACATCTCGTGTGTAGCGGTCGATCTTCAATTTCATTAGGGTCGGTAGTTGCTAAAACAGCGGCTCGCAAGGCCCTTCGGTATTGTCACTCTTGATGCGCCCTCCGCAGGATTACGCTTTTTATTGTTTCTGAGTGTTTATTGGACGTTTTTAGCCTCACGTACTTATTTCTTAAGATTTAGGATGTGGGTTTTCTTTACATAGGGGATGCTGACGTCATTGTGTGAAGATTGCGGTTGCACTTTTCTAATTTGTTTCCTTTACAGTTATATCAATTGTTTTCTTAATATCTCAACAAAAGTTATTTTGTTGTGATATTTAGTTCTGGTGTTAAGTTTTAATTAAAAATAGAATTATGCGGTTGCGGTTGATCCCGAAATAATTACGTATCTATTCGTTTAACCGAATCCTGATTAATAAACCCAAAACAAACGAATAGGTAATTAAAATTCTATTGACATAAAAGTCAAAATTTCCGTATAATATAAATTTCTTTAGCTTCATCGCACCATTCAGTTCCTCTGAACTTGGTTCGAATTCGGTCTATAGATCCTCGGCGGCCTGTCAGTCGGCCATACATTACTATCGCCGACACTTCACCCATCTACCATTCAAAAGTTACGTTTCAAAGCCTTCGTTCGGACTCCTATTACCTTATATTACCGTTACACCTTCAAGTTTGGTGTTCATTGCTTGCCTTGTTCTATTGGGGGGAAGGTAGAGCGGCGTTGAAGGGGTATTGTATAGGGTAAAGGAGTTGGTGTGGTATCGTAGTAGCATTGCTGTGATGTCCGCCTGTCAATCACAATCAGAGTCGACCACCCGCGCGATTAGGCGCACGCTAAAGGACGGTGGTGTGGAGTCGACTCTACTATTTAATCATTAATAAATTATTTAGTTTACTTCGATATACCTATGGTATATAAATGATGATTGACATATTTATGTGCATATATCAAAATATTTGACTAAGCTCTTAAATCTTAGATAAAATAATTTAGGTGCCCAAATATGTTCATATACTTTTCTGAAATCGATAATAATTTTGAGAAATTGCTACTACTTACTGCTAATTATACATGTTGTTTAAAGACTGCACAAAATATTCTGAAAAGCAGAGTTGCCTTGTGCAAATGTATTCCTAATACAGAAATAACATTTCTTCAAGATGATTCAATTTAAAAGTCTGCCCGCCATTTAAATTCATCAATCATATTACCAATAACTATTTACTGCCTAATCGAGCAACTCCACTGCTTTCCAATTCCAATACCAACAGTCATAGGTGTACAAGCGTAGCGTTTACCAGATCAGTCAGGGTGTTATCTGCACCATCTACATATAACTCACAATGTGCCGAGAAAGAAATATTTACGCCTTTCCTGATAACTAGTTTTTGTTCAATTTCGATTTAGACAGACGTTTGTTTTTGTCAAGTAATTTGTAGTAAGAATGAATGATAAAGGAAGTCCCCGAATGCAGGCAGCTTACAATAAAACTATTTTAGGGATTTTATCGCGGTTTTTTTATTTATATTTTCTCCCGACGTTTCGAAGGCTTTGCAGAAAAGTAAAAGTAACAATATCTACCTATATTTAACAATTATAAAAGATTTGAAAAAACGTCGCAAATTAAATTAAAAAACAGCGACATAATCTGTATAATAATTATATTTCAATGTCTTACATTCGCGTAAACATTAGATATTATTAAGCTTACAATAAATGTCTTGAAATCTTTAGAATTTAAAATAAAATAAGTGATTATGAAATTAAATTCGTTTATTTATTAGTTATTGAATCACAAAGTCCGTCATGGAAATAGTAATCTGTACAGAAGTCGTTGCGAAGTAAAGAATATTATACTCATTAACTAGTATTAAGATGGTAGCGTCTATAAATTTAGCATCAGGCTTGATTGATACTTGCGTGCAATATTTGGTTATAAAAATATTTTAAAGATGTAGTAGCTAATGTTTCTTTACTTTGTAAGTTGTTTTTAATGAGATATCACTTTTAGTCTAGTTTAGATCACAGGTTTTGACGTTATTTTAATAATATTTTTAGATTAAAGATAGAATTATTTACTATTAAACGTTTTAATCAATACTTTGTTTCTTTAATTGTTTGTGATATAAGAAAGATACACAACACGCCTTTATTCCCGAAAGGATAGGCAGAGGTGCCACCAGGGCACCCACTTTCCGCCATGTGTGTTCCGTCCCATGATATGATAGGGGGGATGAGCCTATCGCCATATCCGGCAGAGATTCCAAACTCCGGGCTGATACTGAGTAGAAAATTCTAATATAGCTTTGCCCCATCCGTGATTCGAATCCGAGTCAGAGCGGTGGTCGTACTGCGCAACACAAGTGCCACCGAGGGAGACATAAGAAAGAGTGTGAACAATTAACAAAATGAGGGTAATACCACAGAGTAATAAACTTTCAAAATTAGTGTCAAACTCAGTAAATATGATTGGAAGATATTTTAAACTGATACTTTGTACAAAACTCTTTATTCTTAATCGTATTCAAATACCAGTATTTAAGAATCTGAATAAAAATTCAGTGTGACAGACGCTATGTGGCATTAGACCCTTCGTTTGTTTTCAAGGGTCTTTGGACACGCGTCTATATTATAATGAAGGATTTTTAAAAATATAGGTGATTTGTAGTAATTACTTGATGAGCTATTTTATTTTATTGGTTTATTTAATTGGATTCGTCCTTTTTAAGGATATAAAATTCATTTATGGTGGAAATAGAAATGTTTTATACGACATGCACACACAAAACTGTAATAGTGCAATCGATTTATTAAGGACGTATAATAATTATGTTAATATTAATCACAGATATTCTTGTTTCAGATCTGAATAATATGATTATTGTTTTTGATTTATATATAAATAGCTAAGTTTGTATAGACATAGCTTCAGCGTGGCTTCAGTCTTACCTCTCTTCGTATGGATAGCTATAGGAGTCAGGGGCGTCAATCCTTAGGCACGAATCAATCGACTGAACAGTTAAGGAGTTTGCGCGGGTTCACGCTTACCTACCGTAACCCGGAGGTCGGGGGTCGCGACCTCCGGCCCCATTGGGCGACCTCTGCCACGCCCACCGCCCTTGCTGACTGAAAACTCGCGGCATGCTGAAAATATTGAAAAGGATGGTATGAGGAAATCGAGCGAAATGTTATTAGCTCAAGTACATAACGTAGATGATGAGGAAATACATAAGCATATTCGATATGCGATTGTGTCCTATTCGATGTTGTGTTAACCAATGTTTTATAAAGGAAACTGAGTAGACAATTGATTCATACTTTAAGAACAGTTATATTCTCTGAAAGCTAAAATGAATAGTTACGTATCGCATAATTGTTTTTATTTAAATTATATATTATATTATTTAAATTTAAATATAGAATTCACATGCTCAAAATATGTTTACTATTACAAACCAGAACATCCGCTAAAGGCGCATGTCACGCACAAATAGCTGCAACTGGCGGAAGACGAGTGTCCACAAAAGGAGCACGGTGCGTGACCGACGGTTGACGACTCCTGACCTGGCTGCACTGATTGTGCCATTGTACCACCTGCTTAGTTTTATGTTTGTTTTTGTTATTTGAATATTTTATTCTACTTTCGTTGTTGGTTGGTGCCGATGTAGGTACAGTCAGCCACATAAGTACCTGAACAAATTCAAAATTTCAAATCGCGTTTAAACTTTTGCGTCAGTATCAACAATTGTTGTTTGTTCACTAAAATAAACTTCACAGGGTTAACTTTATTTCAGATAAAGAAAAAAGAATATTTCGACTGGAGTGAACGTGCAGAAGCGTTTTGAAGTTTTTAATTTGTTCAGCTACTTTTGTGGTTGACTGTATATACACATTTGGATAGCGACTAGCAGACTACCTCTATTTGAATAAACGTAAGGTTGCCGGTTTGAGGTCTTAGGTTTGAATCCAGGATAAAGTAAAGTAAGAAAGACCGCTATAATTCTGGTGATCGTCTAGGATAGAGATGGTAAACGACTCAACAAAATAATTTGCACACGTCAATAATGATTGGATAAATGTAAAAATAAATAGTGAATATTACAATTAATCGCATGAATTATATAGAAAAAAAGTTTGCAGAAAAAGGGGGATTCCATTGCTGCGATAATGCGTTATTGAGTCCCAGCATACTTAAGTATCACAACTGTAGGTACTCTAGATATTCGATGACCACGGAGTCGAAAAGGTATCAAGTCCTCATATTCCTGATCTATGATTATTTTCGTAATAAATTTAATCATTATTATACTAAAACAGAAGCCGAGCAAAAACCAACATATCAAATGATTTATAAATTTAAAATCATTATAAAAGATTTAATCATGTCACCTTGTTATTTACGGCAGTTCCCACGACCCCCGCAGTGTTGGACATTCCTGCAGGAACACCCTCGCAGGTGCGTGCCCATTTCGATAAATACTCTTCCGTTGTCGTAATAGTGATTTGATTTTGATGGTTGTGATATTTATTATTATTATTTTGAATAATCATTTACTTTTTAGCTATCAGGAAATTATTTCTTCGAACTATTCTATTGGGTTGTATATTAAAACGCTAGATTTTTTTATAGTTCTGTAAATATACTACTACTCCCCCTACTCTTCATGTCCGCCGATATAGAACCAACATAGGTAAGCACTCTCCTATACCTCGACTGTCTACATTATATAATCAGCTATCGAAGAAAATTACTATGCTTGACATATTTCATGATTCACTATACGCATTTAGGAAAACTCTTTTAGATGACATTGATTAACTTGGACCCTAACATTCTGATAAATCTATTATTTTTTGTCTTGTTCCTTATAATATTTAATTGAGTAATTATATCGTAAAATTATATTATGCAGGTTGTGGTTGCCTGTAGTCTGAGTTACAATTACTTAGTTTTATTTTCTGATTGTTATTATTATGTTTGTGTTATTGTAAACTTTGTTGGCAATCCTCAAATAATAAAATAAATAAATAAATATGGATGCCCTAAATAGTATGAGTTTCATACTTTGATGGTCTTACATTATCGTTTAACCTTTTTTAAACTAATTTATAGTATCTCTATAAAAACAGTTTTATTAAATCCATGTAAATTTAATGCCTAAAAATGTATCCAGAACTGAGCTATTTAAGTGAAAATTAAAACAGAACCTAATTAATTATATTATAAAACCGCAATATCCTACTATATTAATATTATAAACGCGAAAGTTTGTAAGTATGGATGTATGGATGTCTGGATGTTTGTTACTCTTTCACGCAAAAACTACTGAACGGATTTCGATGAAATTTAGTACACGGGTAGATCATGTCCTGGATTTAACATATAGGCTACTTTTCATCCCGGGAAAATATAAAGCGGGACTTTTATCCCGGGAAAACTCATTCACGCGGGCGGAGCCGCGGGCAAAAGCTCGTAGTTCAATAAATCTCAAATAATCTACTAGGAATATACAAATGTAACGGAAGCCCGAAGGTTACGTCAAGTCACGGGATGGTAAAACACAGATGTGAGCGACAATCAACTTTATTGATGAGAAGAACAGTTTGTTATTAGTCGCGTCCCAAAAGCAGTCCCACGCAGTGGAAGCTGATCCGGAAGCACGATATTTTGGGTTATAACAAAAAAACGGCAACTTCAAGGTAAAGTCCGGCGAGTGTCTCCGTTAGGAAAGCGCACGCTGAAGCTTTAAGGTGGAAGAGCCGTGAACTAAACTACTCCGAGTCTCCAGTCTAGTGTCTGTTATCTCACTGATGAAATGACATCGATGCCTTCTTATATTATCACAGTGGAGTAAACCATAGCGCGATGCAATTCTATTGTGGCGCCATCTATTGGTAGCTTGGGATAAACTTGGCTATAAAACCAATAAAGGTGGCGCTGCTTGTTGTGTTTGTTACAGTCTCCCCCTCAGTTTCTGAAGGCGTCCCGACGAGGAAACTGAATAAGCGTTGTTTTCTTTTATTTGTTCTTTCGGGGGCGTCATCTCTGTCGTAGAGGATAAGAGACGACTTGCATATTCCACCGGGTGTTCGTCTTCACCCTCCCCCTAGACTAGAACAGCTCCTAAGGCGTAGCCACTTGCGTCTGTCTTAATGATAGATTTGCTTCGTCGGCTTGTCGCAGGATCGGAGCCGTAATGAGTCTACGTCGTTTAAGCTCATCATAAGCCTCTTGCTGTGTTTCTGTGTCCTGTATCCAACGTCCACTTGGAATTTTCACGTTGATTGACGACACACGTCCCGATCGTGTGACGTAATACCTTGGGCTTGGGGTTTTTGAATTGCCCCACGTTGGGCGGCCAGTTTGTAACGGAAGTCCGAAGGTTACGTCAAGTCACGGGATGGTAAAACACAGATGTGAGCGACAATCAACTTTATTGATGAGAAGAACAGTTTGTTATTAGTCGCGTCCCAAAAGCAGCTTCCACTGCGTGGGACTGCTTTTGGGACGCGACTAATAACAAACTGTTCTTCTCATCAATAAAGTTGATTGTCGCTCACATCTGTGTTTTACCATCCCGTGACTTGACGTAACCTTCGGACTTCCGTTACACAAATATATAAAAATAGGGGAATTATTATCAAAGACTATTCTCTTAATTGATCTCTTTGTCAATAAATTAAGCGTTTTATTGAATGTGGGATTGTTTTACATCGTCGCACAGCGGGATCCAGCGGTCATCTCTCTATTAAATTATCACATAATTAGTATCAAACAAAGACATTACATCTCACAGATTTGTTAATTTCAAATAAAGATTGTTTTAAATTAATGCTATTGGATCTCATTAGCATGCACTAATTAAGAGACATCATTAGTTACTGACTGTTCACTATATTTACAAGTTTATGTAAGTATTATTTCTATAATTCTTAGGAAATAGTATAGATATGAGCTTTGATTTCGTTCCATATTTAAATATTTTTAAATAATGCAACGGTAAATCTTGCAGGTTCTGTTATTCAATAATTTATTTTAAAAGATTCAACAAAATAAATCATCTGCTAAATGAAATAAATTGATTTATCGGTCAATTTATATCCAATTAGCAATTAATTCGCGTTGTTATATGAGTTCTGATGAGGGCGCCATCGCGTGCTACACACCTGCCGCGGTTCCGTACACGTTCTCACGCGCGAGACAAATACTTTGAAGGGTTAACTAATTATGACTGCCTCGGTGGCGTAGTTGTATTACAGTATGACTGCAATGCTGAGGTCTTGGGTTCGATTCCCGGATCGGGCAAAGTGATATTGGATTTTTCTATTCAGTATCAGCCCGGAGTCTGGAATTTATGCCCGATATGGCGATAGACTCGCCCCCTGTCACATCATGGGACGGCATACGCACGGCGAAAAGTGGGTGCACTAGTTGCGCCTCTGCCTACCCCTTCGGGGATAAAAGGCGTAAGTGTGTGAGTGTGTAACTAATTATGACCATGTTTTAAGAAAGATACTGTGAAGGGTTAAAACATGGCGTATTCCTATAATTTACTAGCTTTTGGCCGCGGCTCCGCCCGCGTGAATGAGTTTTCCCGGGATAAAAGTCCCGCTTTATTTTCCCGGAATAAAATAGTGCCTATGTGTTAATCCAGGACATAATCTACCTGTGTGCCAAATTTTATCGAAATCCGTTCAATAGTTTTTGCGTGAAAGAGTAACAAACATCCATACATCCATACTTACAAACTTTCGCGTTTATAATATTAGTAGGATGCTTTAAGACTGGAATAAGGGGAATATTTATCATTTTCTTTGGGTATCAAGATTGTTATAACCTTTAATATTTTTAACGGTATATTAGTTCTATTCAAGTTGTTTTGTTGTATAATATACTTGTTATATAATTCTCATAGGTTGCATCCTTGGATTAGTGGTATTTTTTTATATGGGCATGGTAAAGTACCCTCCCTGCACCTCGTGGTAAGGGAGGTGGGGGTCCAGGTAGAGTGTCGACTGACGAGAGATGCACAGTCGACACAATTATGCCGGTAATTTAGATATAAACATAAATCTATACTAATATTAATAAGCTGAAGAGTTTGTTTGGTTGGACGCGCTAATCTCAGGAACTTCTGAACCGATTTCGAAAATTCTTTCACTAATAGGAAGTTAGATTGCTCTTGAGTGCTATACGCTACTTTTTATCCCAGGAAAATGTTTTAATCCCGGAAAAACGCGAGCATCGCCTAGTATCTAACAATACTGACTGCCTCGGTGGCGTAATTGTATTACGGTATGACTGCAATGCTGAGGTCTTGGGTTCGATTTCCGGATCGGGCAAAGTTATATTGGGTTTTAAATTCAGTATTAGCCCGGAGTCTGAAATTTGTGCCTGATATGGCGATAGGCTCGCCCACTATCACATCATGGGACGGAATACGCTCAGCGAAAAGTGGGTGCACTAGTTGCGCCTCTGTCTACCCCTTCGGGGATAAAAGGCGTGTGAGTGTATCTAATAATACAAGGTTTTCATTTTATCTTTCTATAATACTTCTATTTGATTGTCCGAATTTACTATTTAAAAAGTTAACTCTATTTGTTTACATTCTGACTTTGTATATTTCGGTTTGATTAGTTCGAATTAGTTCCAACACGTGGGCGGGTGTAACACACCTGCGCATGGATCTACGTTGGAGCACGCTACGTTTCTCAAACGGCATATTTACAAACCGTAAAACGATGGGGATGCGGAATTTATCAAAATAAAAATGATTTATTTGATTTCAATAAACGATCTTTATCGTTGTTTCCGTCATCGCGATGGACAAATCAGAATTTAAGACAACATTTTTTTTTCAGTTAGGGCAGTATGTGGATATAGTGGATAAATTGACACTTGAGACTTTAGTCTTAAGGTTAAATTTTGAACGATATGATACTGGTGCAAATGAAATAAGATAGCACTAGTTTATATTCCGTTCTATTCTTTGTTGTCAAATGTAGAGCTTAAATTAATTTGCCCTCTTTCTTAATTATTGTTTAGAATATTTTTGCCATTGCAATTCCAATTTCCAATAAATTAGTAATACTTTTGTTGGTCAATGTGTACGCTTCTTCAATAAACTTCCTAAGCATATTGTAAAACTACCAATAAAAAAATTTTAAATCACTATAAAAGACCGCCTCTGTAAAAAAGCTTACTATCGTATTTGCGATTATCTGGAGGATACAAATGCTTGGGATTAAGTTGCTCGGATTCACTCATGTTTTATAATTTGATTGTTTATATGTTACATATTGTTTTGTTTTTTTTTTTTTGACATAAGTAATAATTGAATTTATATTGTTACTTGCAATTTGTAAAATATATATATAAAAAATATAACAATAAAAGACCTACGCTGAGTTTCTTGGTGCTTCTTCTCAGGTCAGTGGGCTTTTCCGAAGCACTGGTAGAATCCTTTAGATGATAAAATATTGTAAAAAAATGACGTGTAAAAGTGCCCTTAGGGGCCTAATTACTGAATAAACGATTTGAATTTGAATTTGAATTTGAATTGACTTTAATAAATATACCTATTTACTGAAAAATATGCATCTTTAGTTATAATTTTATCTATTTAGGTTGCTGTTCAACACAATTTGGCGACGAACAATCGTACAATAAAACAAAATTATCAAAATCCAGAGAGACATTTTTTATTCCTCATTATCATTAATTTTTTATACAACTCCATACATTTCTCGTACACACAGACTATTTTACATTGTTCACTGTACATATTATTGCGATTAAATAAATACATTGCTTCCCTTTAGAAAGTTATTTTATAACCACAAAAATGCCCATTTTCAACCTTACACAGTTATATTTAAGGTCTAAATTCACGGCACTGTCCGTTGAATAACTTTCAGTTCCATTTTCAGGAAATGCTCATATTTGTGACACTTTGTAAACTCATAAAAACTAAATAAATTGTTTTAATTTATTTATTTTTAGTGCTTAAATAGCTGACATGTTATCATATAATAAACGAACAAATTAAAAATTAAATTTGTTGATATATTTTGTCATCTGTTACGCTTTATTGAGTTTTAAATTGAATATTATAATTATTTTACAGTAGAAACACTTTAAAAACAAAATATATTTTGACATAAATACATGTTTAAGCATTAAGCACCAAAAATATAACAATAAATTAATTGTACGTATCTCACTAATTTTATAAAATAAACCACACAATGGTATAAATAATTTATAATGCTTTAAGTTCACTAAATTTTGTACGCGACGTACTATATTCTTTCATTATTATAAATGCTTTATGGAATTTTACATACAAATAATATGAAGTACAGAGCACCAGTTGGAAAAAAGAAAAAGATTTAATAGAAACGACAAAATGGTTTTAAACAAGGGAGAAACAATTTCAGGCTACATATTCCGTAAAAAAATTACGATACCCAAAAAGATAGCTTCCCTCATTTAAAAACAGCGTCGTATGATATAAAAAATAATAAAAAAATTCAAACAATTTCATTAATTTATGTCTATACATATAACTACACACCAACATTGCACAACTGATGTACTTATTGCATTCAGTAAACTGGGATTGCTTTTTACATAATTGTTTTAATTCTTAAACCTACGTTGGCATTGACGAGGAAAAAATTGGAATAAAAATCATTCTCCATCCATCGTACTCGTAGAAAACGCTTCCGTCCTTAACTACTCATTTACAATAAAAACATTTTATTTACAATTAAATATTAACGTCTATTCTAAATATATTTTTACAGAGGAACAAAAATCTTGAACTAACAACACTACTGACCCCACTAAACTTTAAAGTCACTTCATGTCCGGGATGGAGCACGACTCCTGGCGAATGTTCAGCAGATTGTCGATCATGAGCGACGCCTTCTGTGAGTTCTTCGGCGGCTCGTTCGTAGTGGTCGCCACGTCGAAAACTTCCTGGCTGTCTGTCGACTTGGGCGCGTAGAACGCCGACACTGGGTCGAAAGTGGGACATGGATCGGCTCTCTCGCCTTCTCTGCTCCTCGACCCGAAGTACTCGCTGCTCGCGTCTGTGTTCTCTTGGAACTCGCTCGATGACGTCACCGCGTCCTCTGGCTGCGGCATCTCACGCTGGTACCTCTGGAACGGGTCGAACCGCTGGCTCGGCAGATACGGCGGGAAGCCGTAAGGCGTGGATCATGCCGCTGCCAGCTGCCTCCACATCGTGTGTCACATGGTCGCCATGTACGGCCACGAGAACGAACTCCCTGAGAGCAGCATGTCCCTGATAAGGGTCTCGATGGGCGTCTTCCCCACGAGCCGCACGAAGAACAGCTGCTCTATGACTTGTGAGCTGACTGTCCTTAGCGAGGGCAGTCGGAGGAGGAGCTTCCCGAACCTCGTAGGCTGGTTGGGGTACTGACTCCTGCAGTATTCTTCTAATGCGCACTGTGACTTCTCCTGCAGGCTCTCTATGTGTGACACGTCTGATAGACCGCATGCGTCTGTGGAACAAAATAAATAAAGTTAATACTTGTTTTCAAATTTTGCACTTAACACAATGTACTATTACGATATAGATTCCATTAATTCTCTAAAAATCATAGATTTTTTTTTGTACCTGGAAGAATTAATATGGTTTATCGAAAGTAATATTATTTTTTCATTTAAAATGTCCTTTTATTTTTTAATTCTCTTCCCAATAGCCGTAGTTAAGGTAACGACGTCATTCAAAACAGTTTAATGTTACAGAAAAATGTTTGCTACATTTAACATCATAATGATCCCTCTTTCCCTTTGCTGGGTAGAATGTAGGTATATTTCCCATATAAAAAATATAAAATACACGTAGGTTAGATACACTGTGCTTTGGCATGGTCAAATATATCTTTCTTATATTTACTTTTAAAATATACATATTTCTATAATAATATTATAATAACATAATGAAGAACAATAATAATATACCGCAGTTAAGGGTTAAATTTTCAAATTGACCAGTCTATATACGATATCATACGTTTCACTGTCAATATTGGCATTCAAGGGTTAAGTATGTAAACGAGATAGTCTTAAGTTTTTTTTTTTTTTAAATGACCTTACAGTCAGTAGCCTGACGCGAGTCGGCTTTTCTGACCACAGCGGACTTTCGAGCTAACGCTTTAGGCGCTCCAACCCTTTACATTTAAACGACCACGCTGAGGGCACCCCCTAAGTGGGGTACGAGCCTCGGCTCAGGGCGGTCGTTGGAAAATGATTGACACATCAGCGATTAGGGGATTTTAGCGGTGTCATACACAATCTATCCATTGTTTTCATCGGCACGCGGGCCGGAACTGCTAACTGGGTCGGGACACCGGGGGACGCGGCGAGGTCCTCGACGGCGAGGACGGTACAGCGGTCTTGAGCAGTGTGAGAGTTTCAATAACTCGTGCTTTCTTTGGATGGCCAGAGTGATGGCATCATCTGGATCGGTCAGGACTGAACGGGGACGTCTCCATTTCGCGCGGTCAAATGGAAACAAAGAAATATGATAGTCTATAGAGCTTGTGCTATGAGTTATGGGATTCTCGGACTGTTCCTAGGTCGGACAATTAGAGGTTGGGCAAGGTTCAAAATACGTCTGACTTCACCTTGATGCTCGTATAAATCATAAAAATTAATAATCACGCGATAAAAGCTCAGTGAAGTTTGTATTACACCCCAATATAGAGATAAAATGTGTGAATTTATCTATAAACATTATTAAGGAAAGAAAGGTAAATAGTTTAAGTAACATTACGAAATAGAAACCAGTAGCTTACATAACTAATACTGTAGGTGTGTCGTCTGTTAGTAATTAGCGAGGTAGTGTTAACTCCCATCATGGCTTGCAAAGGAAATCGTTTCTTATACGTATTATACGTTTATTGTGTTAAGAATTTATTGACTTACGACATTATTTTATTGATATTTGCGGTTTGATTTGAGTTTATTGATTTGTATCGAAATATTTATGTCTATTTGTGTTCAAATATTAAAAAAAAACGTTAAATATTTTAAATGTTAAAAATAGAACACGTTACGCCAAGAAAATTTGAATATGGAATAGGCAAAAGTCGTATCGTCATAGTTCTGTAATGTAATAAGACCTACGTTATATTGTATGCTGGCTGATTCGAAATTCAAATATATCTGACAGAATGCCTTATACCTGCATTAGACCAATGAGGCGGTATATATGACCAACTTCCTAACTCAATGAATCCTTGTCCACTACCCAGATCGCTAGCGTAATTAGCCGTACACAATGCACATCTGCGCATCTGTTTCCTATCATAATGACGGTTTTGTTTAGCGCGCCATTTCTTCCTTGTATAATAATAAAAAATATTAATGTCTAGGGCCGGGGCACTGGGGTCTTAATCGCATTAAGAAGGCCTGCGACCGTTCACGCGCTATTATGTTTATACGTTTTTATTTTGGGGTCCCGCTAATGCCGGAAAGGATTCTGAGACGTGCCATTTCATAATCATAAGTCGGTTTTGTTATTTGAATTTTGTTAGTAAAATTTTCGGATGTTTTTACCCGGTTACCGAAGGAGGGTAATGATTTTTAGCGATGAGATGAATTTGCTTGATACTTCACTTGAAGTGCGATTTAAATTCAACTGTATTACGGTTGCATTTCATTTACTATGTTATACGTATGTGAAATAATTGTTGTCAGTCCTTCAGCTTGCTCATCCACTCGCCTATTCTAGATCTCTCTCGTGATCTATCCAGATGTTATATTATAATTGACAGAGCACTCCGTGTACGTGTAATTAAAAATTAACCTAGTTACAAGAGGCGGTTACGGCATTAATATCCATTTGGTTCCGTTATCTCATGTTGGCGACGTAAATGGATGTAAGTGGTTCAAATTTTTAGTGTTAATTTTTGTAGATCATGTTGAGGTAATACGATGTAATTAGGTTTTAAAAGTTCTATTGATTTTGTTGTGAATAAATCATCCTAGCATTAAAATAAGTTACGTTAGTTATTGATTGCATTTTCAAAACGTACATATATACACTCAAACCTTTAATCCCGAAGGGGTAGGTAGAGGCGCAACTAATGCACCCACTTTTCACCGTGCGTATTCCGTGCCATGATGTGATAGGGGGCGAGCCTATCGCCATATCGGGCACAAATTCCAGACTCCGGGCTGATACTGATTAGAAAAATCCAATATCACTTTGCCCGATATTTATTATTTTTAAAAAGTTTAGATACAATATTTTGAGCTACAGATAAATATCGTAAGTTTTTATTAATTCTACCGCTATTAATTCATGAATTTAAAGATAGCATGTGAATGATAAATGACAACGCGAGTGATAACATCCAGCCTCTGCATGACAAGTATTGGTGTTATCTTAAGAATGTTTTTTTATAGTTCTCTAAAAAGATTGGCAGTATTCAATTAATATCAAACTTTAATTCTACCTACTAATATGATTCAGAGTGTGTTTTTATCCTGGTAACAAGATTACACAGAACCAGTATAGAATTGTGTTAGAAATATCCAATCAACCCGATTTTCAGGATTCGATCCTACGACCTTTTAGTTATGCTGACACGAGATAAAGGAGACGATCGTAATATGTCAACCAGCGATTCAACCTTCGCCTACCAGCAGGGCCGGATTAAGAATGTCGACGATTAGGCATTGCCCCCTTGGGACCCCATTTCCCTATCCTGACTTCCTAAAATATATTTTTTCTTCCTAATTAACCGACTACAAAAATATCTATGCCCTTTTTAAATAACTTAAATATGTTCCAAAACGTATTGAAATACAATTTAAAAGATAATTATCAAGAAAATAATAATAATGTCTTCGTGTAACGGGTTTATTAAATATGGGTCGTTAAATACACTGCCATGGCTGCCTTAGTAGCGTAGTTGTACTACGGTACGACTACAATGCTGAGGTCTCGGGTTCGATCCCCGAGTCGGGCAAAGTGATGTTGGATTTTTCTATTCAGTATCAGCCCGGAGCCTGGAATTTGTGCCCGATATGGCGATAGGCTCGCCCTATTACATCATGGGACGGAGTATGCACGGCGAAAAGTGGGTGCATTAATTGCGCCTCTGCGTACCCTTTCGGGGATTAAAGGCGCGAGTGTGCAGTAGAGTCGTTAAATATAATTTTCACATTTTCTCGGGATGAAGGCCCAGTGGCAGATGCCGGGCCCCTAGGCAGTTGCCTAATTTGCCTTTATACTAATTCGGCCCTGCCTACCAGAATTTGAAAGCCACTACGAGATTTTATTGAAGAAGTCATTGGAAGACAAAAGAGGCATCACAGCCACTCCTCACATAATTGTAACTGACAATAAAATACTACGATGCCGTCATCCCATCTTGTATAACCTTTTTCATTCATCTTTAATACAAACGATCAATTTTAATTCACAGTACACGCGCGTCGGTGACGCAACCGTGGGTGCCCGCTGTAATTGCGCTCACTTGTGCTAATTGTACTCTGGCGACAGCTGCCTTACCGACTCACATAATTGATACGTATTACGTCTTAAAATTAAGGATATCAGGCCTTATTGACTATGTTTTATGGGAGTTTGAATTGTAGTATCTAGAGTTAGGGGTTACATTTGATTGAATTTTGAGGTTGTTTTTGCAAGTTTTAATGACGATTTCCGCAAAGAGTTTAACATCCCCTGTGCATGTTAATCAGTTAGTTGTCGAGCTATTTTGTTGTGCTTAAAATGCGTTTAAGAAAGGTGACTGAAAGGGAAAATGAAGAGTCGAATTGTTTATTAGGCTCTACCATATCCTATATGACACTCTAATAACTAGTAGTCGTTCAGAAGTCTAAATTTGTCCCTCGAATTTGATGTATTTCTAACACATACTATACCAAAAAATATTTTTCTGCACTTTTCTATATTAATTTTAATTATACCAAATCCAAATAGTAATGAGCTTTAAAAGGAGTACAAAGTCTTTTCTTCACGTATTAGTTTATAGATGACCTGTCCTTGAAGGAGTATATTGATATGATTTAAATATTTCAACAATTTCTTATATCAAGATTAGCACTAACAATTTTAGAATTGAAATAAAACAAACCTCAAACTTATTTGTTATTTGCAGCTCAAAAAGGCCGAATAAAAAATTATAAAAAAATAATAATAGCGTAAGCAAAAACAATAGAACTATTGACGCTACCTTAGGGGGCATACGATCTTAACCCTGCAGTGATCAAATCGAAAGGTGTACGACAACGGTCTTCGAGACCAAAGATCAGCCTGAGACGGCCCAATAGTAATTAACCCTCGCCAGCCGGCCGGCGTAACAATGTAATATATTTTAATTGATACGACCCCAATGCTGGCCGGTAAACAATGCTCGTGATGACGATAATTGAATGGGCTGCTTCAATGGAGACGTAGGTTTAGAATTAGTGCTCCGATATTGTGGAATGCGAATGGGAAGGCTGATTTTGATTTACAAACTTTATGGATCATATTTAAATGCAGAGTTAAAGAGAATTATATTCATTCTGCTTTGTATATATAAATTAATAACGGCAATTGGGAACGTTTGCATGTTTAATTTTTAATTGACTCAACGACAGAAAAGAAGAAAAACCAAAATGTAGACGATGACTTTTTACTGAATATTCATTATAAGTCGCTGACAAAGGACATGTCCAAAAACGGGCCTAAAATTTTAACCAAGACAGTTTATGCATTTCGATAGAACTCCTAAAAACTAGCCTTTTACAATAAATCGTTTTAAAAGTTCTCCGATTTAGAAATTTATGTAATTTTATTTTGCTTGTAAACTACACTTTATATGAACGTTTTAAAAAAAGTTATTTATAAATGGAGGGGTCTAAAAATATTTTTATAATGGATCCAAGATCCATATTTTGCTCCTTTAATATCCCTAAAGTTTGACACTCGTTAGATTTTGTGATACTCCATTTGACCGCGCGAAATGGAGACGTCCCCGTTCAGTCCTGACCGACCCAGATGATGCCATCACTCTGGCCATCCAAAGAAAGCACGAGTTATTGAAACTCTCACACTCCTCAAGACCGCTGTACCGTACTCGCCGTCGAGGACCTCGCCGCGTCCCCCGGTGTCCCGACCCAGTTAGCAGTTCCGGCCCGCGTGACGATGAAAACAATGGATAGATTGGTGTATTACACCGCAAAAATCCCCTAATCGCTGATGTCTCAATCATCTTCCAACGACCGCCCTGAACCGAGGCTCGTATCCCACTTAAGGGGTGCCCTCAGCGTGGTCGTTTAAATGTAAAGGGTTCGAGCGCCTAAAGCGTTCGCCCGAAAGTCCGGTGTGGTCAGAAAAGCCGACTCGCGTCAGGCAACTGACTGTAAAGGCATAAAAAAAAAAGATTTTGAGTCCCAGCACCCATACAAAAAGCGGACATCCCCTTTATTTTCAAAAAATGCACTATCTGTTCCCTTCCTCGAATGTGAGGTAGAGCGAGATTTTCAAGACATTCTTTATGTTAGCAGAGATAGCAAGCAATAGTGAAGAGTCCTTATAATACTATACCTACTGAGTTACTGCAAATTTGTCAAAGAAGTTTTACTGCATTATATATTTAGTAAAAGTATCATCCTTCGCCACTAGGAGGGTTATGCCAAAAGCCAGACTGACAAATATTTGCGGATCACACAAACATTTTGCTTGTTTACTGAAAGGTAACATTGCTGTGCGCTTTGTAAATAAGGTAAAAGCCGATTGCAAATATGCGAACAAATCTAGTCTGCTTGTGGGTTACTTTTTATTCCAACACTAGCTGTTGCCCGCGGCTCCGCCCGCGTGAATGAGTTTTCCCGGGATAAAAGTCCCGCTTAATATTTTCCCGGGATAAAAAGTAGCCTAAGTTACTCCTTATTACATCAGCTACCTGCCAATAAAAGGCCCGTCAAAATCGGTCCAGTCATTTCAGAGATTAGCCGGAACAAACACACAGACAGACAGACAGACAAAAATAGAAAAGAATGTTTTTTTGGTGTATGTACCGTATATATATACATGTAGTAAAAAACGGTTATTTTAATATTACAAACATACTCCAATATTATTTATATGTATAGATTTAGGACATTCATTTGTAATCTCTAGATATGTTTAACCAGTTAATTTTTTAAAAAATGTATACTATAAACTTCTTAATAATAGTTTCCTATTGTATTAAACTGTCACTTGCTGGCACGGGCTTCTACCACTGAGAGTGTAAAGGCTTTAGTCCACCATGCTGGTCTAATGCGGGTTGGCAGAATTTACATAATTGCGAAATTTGAACGAACTCTTAGTTTTGTAGGTATATATCAACTAAATTACGCATACGCATACTCACGCCTTTTATCCTCGAAGGGGTAGGCAGAGGCGCAACTAGTGCACCCACATTTCGCCGTGCGTATTCCGTCCCATGATATGGTAGGGGACGAGCCTATCGCCATATCGGGCACAAATTTCAGATTCCAGGCTGATACTGAATAGAAAAATCCAATATCACTTTGCCCAACCCGGGGATCGAACCCGAGACCTCAGCATTGAAGTCGTACCGTAATACAACTACGCCACCGAGGCAGTCAACTAAATTAATTACAGTTTTTAACTTTTTTATTTATGGCTACAAGAACGAATGAATATCAAATTCCTCACACTAACAATAAAAAAAAATCTAAACGAATCAGATCGCATGCACGGAACGGCCGTTCGAACAAATAGTATTGGTGTCAACAGATTTGACCCCGTGAATCAATGCTCCATCGTTGGTAATGAAGACTCATCACGAGGGTCTGGTCTGGCGCCATCGAGACGCTGCAATCAGTTCAGCGTATGATATTATTGGTAAAACTCTCTCACCCAATTAATAGTTAGCAAACAACCTGAGCACACTACCGATAGGTGGGGGACAAAAAAACCCACCATGAGGTATTGTGCTCAAGTTGTTTGCCGGCTGATAGTCATGAGACCTAACTTTGCTGGCAAAGTGTGGATGTGATGACAATCTACCTATCCTTGAAAAGGAAAAAAGTGTGATGTATAGTATGTCTCAGAATGGCCAGTATTATTGGCACGTCAACAGTCTATCTCTATGCTAAGGTTATACAAGTTTATACAAATGATTGAGCCGAGCAAGCTGCTCGCCTGATGATGACACAGTTACTTATGAACAGCAGCAATACTAATGCACGGCACTGCACTTGTCATCTTGAGACATTGTTAAATCTCATAATGCTCAGTAAGTTCTGCATTCAGTTGTGTATGAGCGCTTACCGTCAGGCGAGTGGCTTGCTCATCTCTGTCATCTCATTCAGGGATAAATTACCTTTTTCATATCACCAATCCCATTCGTTCCCATTCGCTACAAACCATTACCAATTCCATTACAGTTCATTACAGTATAGAGTAAAGGGTGATAAACCGAGTTGAATCGATGGCCCGCATTCACTGGCCTCTATTATTTATGAAAATAAAATAATTGTCGCTTATTAAATGGTTCATGCGGGTGTTTAATGCCCTTTGAATCAAGTGCTTTTGACTCCCGTGAACAAATTAAGGGATATCTTTTGGAAGAGTTAACGCCTGGAGATAGAGAAGTGGGGAGGCCTTTGTCCTGCTCTAAACATTTATACTACTTATAGCTGGTGATGGTAATCCTAACTGGGTATATTATGTATGAAGTGGTAGGTATTTCTGTGACAGTAAGTCTGGGTGGGTGGTCACCATCACGCTTAGTTTGACGTTAATCTGTACATAGTGCAAGCACTATTGACTTTCAGTTGGAATGAAAATGTAGTCTATGTTATAACTAAGTATTGTGAGACGTCTACTGGAAGATGACAAGACATACAACGCTATGCTTAGCTTTTGAAGTTGAAAGATATAAAAAAAGGTATTGTGTCTGTCTATGGACAGTTATGGCGCGTGTCATTAGGGGAGCATCTTATCCCCTTTAAAGCAATAGTATTTGAATAATTTTAAACCAATTAAAATCTTTAGCCATTTTACTGAGTAAGGTTTTGCTAACATCTGGTAATATTAAAAACTAGCCAATACTTGCTTTCCCATTACTTGCATAAAGAACTAAACAAATTCCAAATACAATGTATACGTAGGCGGGTCAGCAGGCAGATGTTTGCTTAGTTCGGAATGAATCACATTACCAAACAAAGGCCCATGGACATAATAGTTCTTTATGATGGCCGAATCTTATTATAACTGACGTGTACACGAGTATCTTTTTTCTTTTTTTGGGGAAGAATTTTGAGGCTAAGGAGTGTATGGGCGGTTGGGATTAAATCGGTATTTAAAATTAAAGTTTTAGCAGGATTTAAGATGTTGTGAAAAATAATCTTATGATTTTTTAAAACTACGTGTCAATTCCTAAAACATACTTATGGGCTAAATCTACATTTATGCATAAAGTTATTTGATATTTATATAAAAAGGTTATACTTGTAAGTTTGTTTGGTAATTAATCGAACTACTCCACTAATTCTATCAATTCTTCCACCAATGAAAAACTACACGATCCTTCCCTAAAACGGATCATATTTTGTATTTGATTTGACTATAATTCCCTAGAGAGACATAGTACAAAGTCACGAAAACGACGTAATAAATACTACCCTCAAAGATTTGAGAACAATATGCCATAAGCTAACTAACGCACAATAGAGATAATCGCGAACTGTTTTCGGGACGCGGTCACTGATTTGTATCAGAGCGTCTTACAATCGAAGGAGATCGGAACTAAAAACAAATTCACAATAGCGTTTGTCGTTCGGTCACATCGCGACACCCTGCCTTATCGAGATGTTTATGCTTATTTCGCTAGGAGTTGGTTGGATTTTCTTGGTTTGTTTAAATGAATCAGGTTTTTGGATTTAGAGCTTTGTGTTTGGCTTGTTGTTAGGTAACATTTCGGAATTAATTAAAAAGCATACTGACTCACCTGCGTTTCAAGTTGTCAATTGAGAAGAAAACAGTCAAAGACAATTTGAGTATCAATAAATTCATCTTCAAAACCAAAATAAATGCCACAATCAAAAAACTAACACTTTCAAATGCTAAGTATTCAAATCAACTCAAGAGCTAAAACCAACAAAGCGCCTCGTGTTTTCTTGAAGATGTTGAGCAACAGATAACATTTTAACATAAGAAAGAAAACTATTATGGCTCATACAATGGCATAGAAAAGATTTCTGACAATCACAATAGGCACAAATTGAACGTCCATAAACACGTGTCCGAATTAAAAAAAAAGAAACGGCCAGCATTATCGAAATACAAATTTAGAATTGCAGTTCGAAAATATTTAAAATTCTAATACAACTTTAAAATGAAAGTGTAAAGTTGAATATCGATTGAGGAAATATAAATGGAATTGTAGACTTATGTTGGTTCCATGAAATAGCCTTAAATGGCGCGAAAAGTGACAAAAATATGTCTCGTGTATTGTGTGTAGAGAATTTTTAAATAAACACCTTTTGAGTGGGCGGGCGCGCGACTGTTTGTAAATAGGTTTTTGTCATTTGCACAATGGTTTTTTCCGCCAACGTCCTGCTGTGATTATTTGACGTCGCCACGTGCTACTGTTGTTTAATAAATGCGAAATATTTTAGTAACGGGACGTAAGATGCTAGTTTCAATTTACCTACATCAATTTTGATATTACAAATAGTACCTATGTGACGAGACAAAAATAGAAGAAATGAGGTAATTGCAAAAGTCGTCTTCAAAATGTATAATATCTATGTATATTTGAGTAGTAAGCATAATTGTATAAAGAGCATGTTAAGTGCTCAATGAACATACATAACATTACACCTTTTCCCTTTTCAGGCATAGGCAGAGGAGTATCACACCCACATTTCGCAGGTGGGAATCGAACTCGATACTTCAGCACTGCAGACGTACCATAATACAACTACGCCACAAAGGCAGTCATGAATGAACAAAGATAAATAATCACTACATCCAATATACAGCAAATAGCAATATGAAATATCGATATAAATTCTAAAATGGATACCAATATGCTCTACGAACTATGCGAACCAATCACATCCACGGGATTACATTACCTAAAACGGGTGGAACAAATTAAACTGCAAAGTTCCGGTGTGAAACACAACACTAAAGGTGTGTGCACACGATATATTCGCGCGCGATTATCGCACCATCGCGCGACATAAAGAACGCGGCGGGAGGCGCTACCGGCCCGGCCGGTCGCCGGTCCCTGGCGGCCCGTCTGCTTTACGACCTTACAAAAATACTCGCTACCGAAGCGGCTAGAGTTACCGTAAACCGACGGCCGCTGTTTCCTTATTTTATAATGGCTTTAAGAAGCTACGGTTAGTTGCTTGTGTATTTATGTGGACGCTAAATATCGGGAAAACATTTTTAATACGTTTTAAACTAGAAAATATCAGCACGAATCACAACTTTATTATTTTAATAACTTCACTTAAGTACACTATGCTATAGAAATGAATTGACATCAGTGTCAAAGTTTAACTAGTCAATTTTAAAAGCGGAATCCGAACAAACAAGCACTAGCAATCATATCACAAAAGAACAATACGGAGCGGTTGTTTGTAAGTGGGGCATAATGTCAGGGCTCAGAACAGTGGCGGTGTCAGAGTGTCACTGATAGCAGGGTCCGAGGCGGTTAACGTCGGCATAATAGCATCCAGTCAGGTGTCAGACACGCGAACTGGTATCGCGCCGGAATGCGGTCACGTGCCTGTGTGTACGGAGCTTTACTTTTCGATTGTGAGAAAGTTCTGAATATATCGATAGTTGATTGGAGGTATTTACTGGGAGTGCCTAATTCGAAGGGCTTAAGGAAATATGGACGTTTCTTAAATATTAATGGCGCGTAATTCACTACGAACAATTATTCGGCTTAAACATAAAAGGCGTAAATATTTATAACGATTGAAATAGTATGGTGCAAACTCGAAAACTCATATTATATTCCATTTCGACGTATTCGACAGAAATGCATATTGTAAAAAGAGGTTCTAATTAGAAAACTGAACCGAAACAATGACCTGATATCGTTATCAAGTTACCGCTATAAAGGAAGTTATAAATATAGAATCGCAATGAAACCGCCATTAACTTTTTAAAAGACGTTTATAATCTTATACTAACCGTTCTGTCCACGATTAATTAGCCGTAGACGTTTTTAATATTTGAGCTTTTATCTTTGAAGATACGGGGCGCATACAAATTGCCACTAATCGCGTCTAATGTAACACTGAGGTGCTATCGAAAATCCATAAACTTATGAGATTCCACACAACCCCACGCTAGAGGTTTTCTAGGCTAAAGCCCGTCGCACACTATCGAATTTTTGCTACAATTGTTTTGTGAATTTTGATGGAACTTAAAGTTGAACTGATATTCTTCAAAACTGAATCAGAACTGAACAATTGTTCTGCATTATGATTATTGTACGTTTTTTTGCTGATTTCGTAAAAAATTACGATTACTATCGCAGGTTTTGTAGTTGTTTTGGTTCTTTTTGGATATTATGGTGTTTTCAATTATATTGCTATTTAAGGAAGTCTTTCATATCGTCTATTAAAGACACATAATATATTACTATTACAAAGTTTGTCATTTATATAATACAAATATCTATTAATTACATATAATACACGTGATTCGTTAATATATACACTATAACATGTCCACTAAACATTGAAATTAAACGGTCACGGGGCGGACCACGAAGTGTTGCAAAGCCTTCGAAAGGTCGGGAGAAAATAAAATAAAAAAACGCAATAAAATCAGTTATAATAGTTTAATTTCAATGTCTAACATTCGCGTAAACGTAAGGAATCGTTATGTCCAGTAAACTTAATTGCTACTAAAAGTCGCCAGTGCGCGTACCCCAAGCATCCGTGCGCCGTGATCTCGCAGCGGTGTATTGTTGATAACCTTAATGACGTCGTAAACTCGGCCCGCGCGAGCGAGATAGCACGAGCCGAGATATGGAACGCGGAAGAATTAGCCAGGACTAACGACGGAGTAAATCACCTGCTAGTCCACAATTCCACTATGATATAAAATTTAAAACGCGTTTAAATCACTATGCATGAGAAAATATTTCGATTTCTATCACGAAATTCTTGTTTAGGACAGCTTGTTTGAACTATAAACTGATGGAATGTTAGAAATATGCTAGCTATGGCATTAGAATTTTGTTGTGTATTGTTTTTTGCTATATAGTTTATGATACTAGAATCTACATTATTATGAAACACTACTACTTAACGCTGTAGATAACAGTTTTTACAAAAAAATTATAACGAATTGGAATGTAATCAGTAAATCACATTTTTATTCAAATTTTACAATAGATTCATTATCCAATTCAAAATTTCACAATTAACTGTCAAACGTTTTAAAAAACACAAAACCCACTCATAAAGACATTTTAGGCGTTTTAAAAGCTACATTTAAAAAACACATCAGTTAATTACACCCCCGTGCCCATCTGGCCATAGCGTAACATTTGAATAACAAAGGGCGCTGACCGCGGCTTGTTGCGGAAAAACGAAAGATTGACATACACTCCCGACCGAGGGCGAGCGATTATGATACGTTGAATGGAGATGGGTTTTAGGATAAGTAAGGGTTGATAGGATTATGAGCTTAGAAGTTTCGAAAACAGTAGAATCTCAACTGTTTTTAATTGAAAAGGAATATCCAATGTCGATATTTTGCGGAAAAAAGGCATTTACTGTCGCGTAGTATGATTATTAGTTGATTGATTGGTCTGCCATCGTAATTGGTCGGGAATGGGGAACTACCCGAATTCATCAGAACATTTAGCTTTACCGTACCCTCTGTGGATGTCACTGAGCCTATGCTTATACCCGTATTGCCATTAAATTTTAATTTACCGTCGTCTTTGTAGTAAATATTAATACACGTAACCCGGCAAGTTTTAATAAAAACCACGCAACACGCCGGCAGCGCGTTTTTGATGAATGAATATATCAGAGCACTAAACAGTGAGTGACGTACAAGGGCCGCGTCGCGACACAAAGGGCCGATCTTTGCACTTTGACATTTCGCGATTTAATCACGTACTAGAGGCGTCGCAGAGGGCGCTAGCGGTGTTCCGCCAAGATCAGTGCGCACTTGACATCGCCGATACCTCTTGACAATGTCACTTCGTGTGGATATCGCGGCACTTGGTACATCGCGTCATTGTGTGCCCAAGTGCTTTAGATCGTTATCGGCGGTAAAAGGCGCCTCTTGGATATTGAGATCAAATTTACTAATAAAATGTTTATTGTTTAAACGCACATAAAAGAACTGAGATAGGCATCTCCGATTTATCTATATGTAATGGAGATGCTTTGAGTTAGGTATGGCGGTTTCGGAATTTGTTTAGAATTGCTGAGAAATATTTTAGCTACAAATTAAAGTAATAAATTCCTACATTTTAATTATGACGATATTTTAAACAAGTCACATCCACCTAATTAGTAAATTTTTCTTAGTTGATTTTTTACTTTAGTAAAGGAGATGTCCGCTTTTTGTATGAGTGCTGGGCCTCAAAATCTAACAAGGCTCAAACTTTAGGGATATTAAAAGGGCAAAATATGGAACTTAAATCCATTAAAAAAATATTTTTAGACCCCTCCATTCATAACCAACTTTTTTAAAAACGTTCATATTAAGTGTAGTTTTCAAGCCAAACAAAATTACATAAATCTCAAAATCGGAGGTCTTTAAAATTAAACGATTTATTGCAAAAGGTTAGTTTTCAGGAGTTCTATCCAAATATATATAAATTGACTTGTTTAAAATTTCAGGCCCGTTTTTGGACATGTCCTTTACCTTTTCCTAAACACAAACCCACACACTATAAGTGTATTCATTATGAAGAGTGGAGTCACAATAATGCTGTGAAGGCATATAATACTAAACGCTTGGACGTGGATCTGCCCGTACACCAAACGGGAGGACGGCTCGTGTCCGAGTTGGAAAACTAATGCTCGTCACAGGGCTGCCACAAAACTGATTTTAAATAATAGAGCAGGATATAATAAATATTAAATATATTGTCCTCTAGTAATATATTCTTCCTATTCATAGAATAGTATAGAAAATAGGTAGTATTATTGTGCTGTTAAATTATTAACAGCTATTGAGTGCTGAGGTTTGGATTCCTTTAGGATTGACATCAGGCAGGCGCCTGATCATAAAAACTAGGTTCTTTCTCATGCTTGAAATATGCATGCTTGTGGTGTATGTGCGCTGACTCTACATTAAAGACCACGAGAATTTAAAGGTTGGACAAAATAAGGCATTTACTTAAGAGGAGAGAGAGAGAGAGAGAAACTCAAACTCAAAATTTTCTTTATTCAAATAGTCTTTTACAAGCTCTTTTGAAGCATCACGAATCTACCACACTTTTGGAACGTGTAATCGCTGTGAAGAAGAAGCGGCGCAAGAAACTCCCTCAGCAACACGATCTGTTAAAATGATATATATTTTTTCCAAGAATGTCATAGTACCTTAATTTTTTTAACATGTAACAACAAATACTATTAATAAATAACATAATAGACACAATTTAGATAGAGAGAGAGAGTGCTTTAGAAGATAGGCGATAGCTATTTGGTTCGTATTGTAGCTAGAGTATATTTTGCAATCCTTAGATAGACGTGACAAATGTTGTGAAGTTTGATTCCGATTCGGACGTAACCAAAACCGATCACCATAAGCTTAGAACAGTTACTTTTCGGTACCAACTATATAATAACATTCGGCTGCTTGTCTATCAAATCTTCCATCTTACATTGGTCATTTTTTGTATTTTTTATTTTTTTATTTATTTATTAGGTTTTCCAGCAGACCTGTTTTCCTGTACTTTCTATTTTAACACTCAAAAAACCTAGAACACAGCCATCGAAAGCCGTCCATCAACCCTAACCCACTGACGGGGTGCAAATAAAGTCCGCCCACGGACGAATGAAGTGAAAAAATCCCAGTTCAAAAAGCCACCGACTGAATCGAGCGTCCATTGTGATATGAGTTTTAATAGTAAGGTTTTCATGCGTTTTTTACCTTTCATATTGTTCGGATTTAGTTAGTGGTTGCGCCTAAAACATGGAAAATTTATAAAGACTTGCATTGACTTATTCAAAAAAATATCGTCGTCCTACTTAAAAATTATCATTCCATAACTTTACAATCAATAATCAAATAACGTTTTTTATTTTTTTAAAAACCCACATTGTTATTCAATGAAATTTTGATATCCACTAATCTCATCCCGAGTGTAAAATGATATAACACTGATAAAATCGATAGTTAAAAGGGGACTTCACAATAAGTGTGGCCTCAGGGACCCCCAAACTCTTTTGTACGACGCGTGGCGTAATATGACCGCGGACCTACCCTCATTAGGGTTGTGCTTTAATTATTTAAAAATGGAACGTCTGACTCGCACTAAGCAGTACACTTCTGTGTCGAGTAATAAATTATTTTCAACTTGGTGACATAATAGAGTACACGGAAAGTTTTTACCAAAGAAGCCATCGCACATTCGTGAGTTGCAGACATGGAAGGTAAAAATAGTCTATGATACGGTTGTCGATAGTCGGATGGTAGCAGCCAACCACGCAATAGAGTTAAGCCAAAAGTCTTTGATGGTTATATTTTTTAAACTTAAAAACTTTTTTTTTTATCTTATTTTTTAGGTTGTATTTCGGAGTCATGAATGAACAACGCGTGACTTCGTGCTCCGCTGATTTTATTAATAGATCGGTGTTTATTATACGGGTACGCATTACTTCTTCAGCGACAAATGACGGTTTAGGTGATTTGAACTTTAATGACGAACACTATAAACCTTTTTTGTTCTTAAATATTTTTGTAATACGATAGCGTATTTTTTTATTAAAAGAAAATCAAAGGCATACTTTATTGAATATTAAGCAGCTTACCGAACATCCAAAATGAAAAAAAAACGGCTCAATAATAGTCCAAAGAGTCTTTAGTTTAAACTAAAACCCAAACCAACTGGCCATAAAACGTACAATTCAATTAATAAAAAAAGTGGATCGCCAACTGCACCGATAGTCAATGCGGGTAGGTATTAAAGGTAATAGAATTGCGACACGGTGGTAAAAAAAGAAAAATGGCGACGCCCCGGGCTCGGCGGCGTGGGGTGTCAGCGCAACTCAGCATTTTCACAGAATAAGCTTAAACGTTGAAAACCCAATTTGACGGCTCGATTAGCGCACTTGGGGCTTTTTATGCGGTTAACATGATGGTTTGTGATTTTTGAGATGTTGTTTTGAAATTACGAAGTCAATAATTATAAAAGTTTGTATTTTAGGATATAGTATTTTAAGTATAAATCTCTGTTATGGGTCCTTTGTTACCTGATATAAATAAATAAATAAAATAAATAAGGGAAACTACTAAAACACTGTATACATCCAAAGTTATACAACGTTTTGTCTCGCTTCTTCTCACAGTACATGTTTAATAAGTAATTAATAGTAAGGCGATTGGTTGAAGAGTCCCTCTATGACGCATTAATCCATTTAGTAATTACGCCTTGAAAATTCCTGGCAATACAGTATTTTTTAATTTACAGACGGGACGAGCAAGTCAGTTGCCTGATAAGCGACACGACTACCCATAAACAGTAAGAACATATTGCATTGCGCTCGTCATCTTGAGACAGATGTTAAATCTCCTAATATCCTGAAGTTACACTGCTTAAATGATAAAAGTCGCAGGAACACGCTGGATGCAGGCCGCTTTTGACAGGTCCGTCTGGAAATCTTTAGGGGAGGTCTATGTTCAGCAGTGGACGTCATGTGGCTGTTGATGATGATGACACTGCTTAAAATATGTTTAAAAATTATTATAATATCGCTTAATTTATTCGTGATAATATTATCAATTAGCACAGAATAATTTCCACCGTAATTTGTTGATCCTTAAATTTATTTGTCTTTTATTGACACTACGTCGTACCATTTTAACTTGAAACATCCCATGGTCCACATCCCGCTCACCTAGGCCTGGCGACAAGGCATGTTCCCCGAGTCGTGCCCGGACGACCATTGTGCTCAATTCGGGGACACGTTAATTGTTTTTAATTCGCCACCGCATGTATTGTAAGTCTTTTAATTACGCCCACGAGTGCGCTAATGGCGGTGTCGTGAGCGCGCGCATGCGCTCCTTTTGTTTTGTACAGTCGATGGTTTCAGGATAAACTTCCTATGTTCGATATAATTGGGGGTTAGGATCGTCACATGATCTTGGATTCGTTTCGCTGTTTTATTTGGGAATTATGTTCCGGGTTTAAGGAACTTAGGATTTTAGTAAAGATATTTGCGTGCTATAAATATTTGCATGTACTTTCGTCTTCCGTGCTTTCAAGTGTTTGCATGCAAGGCGTCTTCTGGTTTGGATATATGTTTATTTATTAAATCTTTTTTTAGCCTTATTATCATATAGACAGCATCACCGACAATTTCATTATAATCTACAAATAATTTCCCATTAATAAAAACGTTCACAATTCTCGAGGCGACGATACCCGAAGCGTATACGAAAGTACGCTCCTCATTTGGTTAATTCCGCCCTGTAGATCCTCAATTAAACGGGCACAAAAGGAGAACTTGTGGCCGCGCACGGACGGAAAACCACGACACATTTCAAATTAACTTGACGGTATTACTTTTTAATGAGCCTCCTTTGCATTATTTCATTTTAATAGAAAGTTGGGTGGGAAAAGTTTTTAGTTTCGCCCGTAATGAGCGGAATGGTGTAATGAGATGTTAATTCACCACAGATTGGACAATCGACAATATATTTGATTCATTTATGCTTCCAATATTGATTTTATTACATCAAAACATGGGTGTTTATATACAAAATACTGTGTTTATAAAAAAGAAATCCATGACGAGTCCATAAAATATCGTAGCTTTAAGAATTTTAGCTATGTAGTATATTATTAATTGGCGTCATGCCGATTTAATATTTATAATGATACACTTAACACATATAGTTGCTTAACATTATTTGACCTAACCCATCAGTAGTCATGTTATCACTAAAACCAAGGAAATGAAAAGATCATAAAACAACAGTGGGATTATGACAGGAGGCCCGCTCAACCCTTCGGAGGGCGACCCTCTTGGCTCGCTGTACCACAAATTGTACATTTCAATGCATGATTTACCCTTGGGATGTGGACGAAAATCGATGGCATTGCGTGATAAGTGATATTTTTTATTTAAATGTGGTTATTATTTGATACATTTTGATTGATGCATTTCCTTATAGGTTACTCGAAATGTTTTTAAAATCTGTTATATTTTTTGAGTGATTTGGTAAGTATAAAGAAAAGTTTAAGTTATATTCTAACATGATATTCCTTAAACTATCTACTAAATAAAAAAAAAAGTTACATATAAATCTGTTTCCCTGATCCTTAATTTTAATGAATGGTTCGCGAATGAAACAATTAGAAAGACGATCGTATAATATTAAAATCACTAATAAATGACTACATATTCACAATGATTATTCCTTACAAAGCTGACGTGTTAAAACGTATAATATCAGTGCAAACCGAATTGGCGCGACTTTTTGTGCGACACCCTCGGGGGCGCGGATAATCCTATCAACAGGCGTCACTTGAGCCGTGACGTCACTCACACCCCACACACTCGATAATCAACCGCAGCGTGTCATTACAAAAATGTAATATATAACCCAAACAAAACCATAAAGAACGTGTGCCACAATCGAAATTAAAAACAAAATTACACCTTACAATTTTTATTACACAGTGCAAATGATTATTTTCGATATTAATTCCAGGCCAGAGGAGCGATTAACTTATAAATCCGCCATAATTGCTGACGACAGATGTCGCTAGCGCCGCCGGGCTGCGCGGGCGCATTGTTGCGGTTTTGTTTGAGGAACAAAAGGCGCCGCCTTCATTTGACACTATTTTTATGTTATTCAGATAATACGTTTTATTTGATGAGGATTGATGTGATGTAATTATTTTTATTCCTGTTTTGTTTGTTTGACGTCTAGTTCAATTAAATAAACTATAATTTGTGCAGGAAAGAGTAATTTGTTTATAAAATATAGTTTTTATAATATTATGTACTAGCTGTTTGCCCGATGGAGTTCTACAATTTTGGAGTATCGGCATTAAAAAAAAATTACGTCCTGGTACGTTGTTGATAGTTATAATAGACATTTATGGTAATTTCAGCGTTCGAATAAAAGGCCTGAATCGGATCGTTCTACGGTTAATTATTTTGAAATATTATTCGAAGTTTATCTAAATACTTAGTAATTGGCGACATGTAAAAATTGCATTGAAGGAAAATATCTCAATAGATCATATAATTACATTTAACAGTATCGTAATCTATTTTATAACATACAACTCGTATAACTAGAGTCTAGATATGATGCAACAAATTACGTTGTTTATAGAAATAAAGGTCATCTCTATTGATAGCGTACAAAGTTCAGGGCATATTCTAGGACATGGTTGATTTATACTAAACATATAAACAATATATTATCTAGCTATATGTGATTTAATACGCTGCATTTTCTTAGAAGATAATCCAATTACATATTTTTCCGAGAAATTGCCTAAGTCCGTAGATACACTATTAGAACTATATTTATACTAATATTATAAAGAAAAAAGATTTGATTGTTTGTTTGTTTGCATTGAATAGCCTCCGAAACTACTGGACCGATATGAAAAAATCTTTCACCAATATAAAGCTACATTATCAGCGAGTAACATAAGCTACTTTTTTTCCCGGAAAAATTCATTCACGCGGGCGGAGCCGCGAGCAGAAGTCTAGTTTTAAATACATTCTGAACTTTTGCAATCTAACAAACATTCCAAAATCTTCACAAACATTAAATCTATTAATCTCGGTTCTCAAATAAATAAAATCACCACATATCATTATCTAATTTGTAAATTCAGACATGCTTTTGATCCGGTCGGGAAGGTACAAACAGCGTCGCATTTCGCCCACCCCTCGGCGACGGATTGATAATACTGACCGTCGAACTAACGAGCCGCGACCGCATGAATATGCAGCCGCTTGATGCTTGACGGTACAAGAACGGATTAATTAATTTTGTCCACACCTCCCTGTTAATTTATTTCCGTGAAAAGAATGATGGTTTGTTTTGGAGAATAATTTGATCTACGGATTTGGATTGAAAGAAAGTATGAGTGGAATGTAATGTAAATGATTTTTTAATGTTTACTGACTACTCTCCGGGACTACATAAAGGATTTCGTATGCTAGTAATCACATTATAGAATTATATGTTGTATATTGTGATTCTTCACACTGACAACTTAAGACTGAGGTCCTTAAACCTACAATAAAAAAAGCTGCCTAAACCGTTCTCAAACTAAATTACCCCATATTCTTTTTATCATATATAAGATCTATTATTTTTTTTTTTTATAGAATGAGTAAATAAACTTCAATACCTGACTCACATCCACTACCCTAAACATTAAACCACTAGGTACATAACGTAGCCTAACGCCAATCCCATGAATGACATACCCCGATGCTCCCTTCGTGTGCCACTAATGAGCAAACAAGCTAAACGTACAGACCACTGATCTAGCTTCATTCCGGGATTTGCTTTTATGCAAAGTTTGATACTTGATATTGCTGTTAAAATTGACGTTAATATTGATGTGACTCTACATTTGTACGATTTGAAGTAAAAATACATGTGTTTTAAATTTTGATTTTTTTATTTTGAGTATTAAAACTATAAAGAACAAAGTTTTCGTTTATGGCACAGTAGTATAAATTAAAAGACTAATGATTCTACCAATGTCTACGGAACCTAATTTAATCTATGCTAATGTAACTTGCAAGTTATACGTGGTGTAACAATGGACAAATATGTTGAGCCATGATGAAAATTCTCTCTATTTGCGGGAAGTTACGACCATTCCCCAACGTTGGTAGTGATAAAAATGAAGCTGAGACAGTATTAGGATGGAACTCGAGGCAGATAAGTGGAAACGACGAAATAACTCGAAACCTCGCACCGGTGCAAATAATTAGCAACTCCCTCCTGTAACAAGATTACCGAATCACAGCTAACAAGTTCCCTGAAAGACATAACCCCAGATAAATCTAATAAAATTTAACAAACTTTGGAACAAATGTGCGAGTTTTATGATTTTACTGCCTTTGATTTTATTCGGAGCTTTGCCTACGTGGAATTCGGTTTTGACAAATAGAAATTAAAAAAGCCTACGTCTTTTCACGGAGTTTAAGCATAATCGTTAGAAAATTTCGTCGAAATTGATTCAGCAAATTAGTCGTGAAGGCATAACTGACGGATAGATTTATTTGGCATTTATAATATTAGAATTAATTTAGTCCAAATTATGATACTTTATTGTACAACAATGTTTTCCAATGGTGTTTAAGATTTCGGTCTTTTCGATCTTTCATAATGAGATATATAAATACACCTTACAATATGAAATGATGATTATAATATATTTTGACGATTCGATTGTAATTTAACACGTATAATTTCAAAAATTTAATACAGAATCTTCGAAGGACGATCAGTCATTTCACAAGTATACAATTTTGCTATCAAAGTACTTTATAGTGCAATAAAACACTTACAAAATACTATAATGGCGTGTATGATCCAAAATAATTACAACCCGTCAACCCCGACAGTTGGACAGAGTCCCCCGCGGGGACCGGCGTCTTTTTATCACCGGGGGACCGCAAATTTCTATTTGCATATCTGTGCACTCATAAATCTCTGTTTCACTTATTAGCTCCCTAGTGCGGGGTCTCTTTGACCCGCGGGGTTGGATAGGGTTAGTTGGTGCGGTTAGCTATTAAAACGTGCACTAGGATCTAAAATATGAAAATGCATTACGTTGGAAGAATCTAGGAAGAAAATTAGTACAAAAAATATTTAATAAAAGGTATACTTACAAATCGACGTCTAGTGTAACTTGACCCCAGGTGACATACAGCCACGCATACTTCTCCATTTGTTAGTGACAGTGGTTTATCTAGTGATCTGGTTACTTTGGGTGAAATATTGCTCAGAACAGAAAAATGTGGTTAGTATTGATTTACAAGAATAGAAACCTCCACCAATAGTAACCACCACCAGAGAAAATAAAAGATAAAACCATCATGCAGCACATGCTTAAAAGATTAACATGCAAAAATACAAAATAAAAATAAAACATATCTGGACCAGATAAACGACAGGTATTAATGTCTATGACATTTTGTCTCGAACACATTTCTTGTTCTTTTTTCAAATCTTAGCGTCAACTATGATTATAATATTATAGTGTCTGGTTAATTCTGAGAAAATATATCTCAATTTTTTTTCTTGTTTTATATTTAGTTTTTTATGTTTTGTATATTAGGTATACAACATTATATTGTAAAGTTTTTAGATATTTATTAGTTTCAATGGCTCTACATGGTCGTTTTCTACGTGGGTAAACGGTTTTATACATTCAGACGTTATTTTATTATAGCGTTTTCCTAACAGTACGGATCTTTAGTTAAAGATCCGTACTCAATAATAGCTAGTTAGCTATTATTGAAAATATGAGTAAAATGAACATAAAAACATTTTTTTAAAGAACGTATGGCATTCTGTTATTCGAAAGACAAAGAAAAAAAGAAAAAAGAAGAAAGGTATAATTATTATAGACCGGACATCAGGACCAAATATTTCATCCAAAAGTTATTACCAATTAGTAATAAGTCGCTCTCTTATCTGACATGTCCGTGTAACAAAACGTCTCGCTATACTTAAATTTTGTAAAGAAAACAATATTTTGGAAGGAAATATGCCAATTTACGCATTACAACCATGCTAAAGTATATTCTTATAAATTTTACATAGGTATTTTGTTATTTCACGGTAGATTGAGTTACTGACGAACAGGCTCAAAATTTCTGTATAGCAATTTTCCTAATGTCCGCTCCATATAATCTTAGAACTCTTGGTGTTATTCCAATGTATCAACTCATACTTAATCGTTCCTCCGCAATGATTTTCTATATTAAATATGTTATCTTTCTTTATAGTTTATGTAATTAGCAGTGTTATATCCTACTAATATTATAAATGCGAAAGTTTGTAAGTATGGATGTCTGGATGTATGGATGTTTGTTTCTCTTTCACGCAAAAACTGCTTAACGGATACCGATGAAATTTGGCACACGGGTAGATTATATCCTGGATTAACACACGAGCTACTTTTTAACCCGGAAAAATATAAAGCGGGACTTTTATCGCAGAAAAACTCATTCACGCGGGCGGAGCCGCGGGCAAAAGCTAGTTAGAAATATGACATGCAAATATACAGGGTCATTTTCACATTGCGTTAATAAATGAAACCACATACTCGTCTTTGCTTTTGCTAACATTGTGCCAAAAATTATCCATGAGAAACGAATAGTTTCACCAAAAATCTCAATTTTACTTTCTTGATTTTTTTATAATTTTGTAGTTTAGTGCGAATATGGCGTGTGGGAGAGTATTTTTCTAACTAAAAGTGTGATGTTGCTCCAGCGACGAATCCTTCTAGAGTAGTAGTAGTGGCATTAGGAGGTGTAAACTTAAAGTTACTTTTAATTGATATTTATTTTGTACGAAACTTACACTTTTTTATTTTACATCTATGGTTAAAATAACTTAATGAAAAGTGATATTTTCAAGGAGATAAGTATGTGGTTTCATTTAGTAACGCAATGTCAAAATGACCCTGTATAGCTTAGTATATTTAACAAAATATAATGTACAAAATTAGGAATTTCATGAAGAGAGGTAAATACTATAAGTATTAAAGCATTAGTGGAAGTATCACATTTTTTCCAAATCTTGATTTATATCCACATAATAGTAATCATATGTTTTTGTAAAACAATACCTAGTTATTTAGTATGTATAGATGTCCTTCGTCAATGATAATTTGAAACAAAACCCATCCAAATGTACGTGTACAATATAATAATTAATTAAGCAGATATCGTATCGTATATCAAATGGTCACGCCCATCATACCGCCCACGACGTGTTCTGCGTCTACATAATGTCTATGGAACACAAGGTTGTTTTGATTTGAAACAATTAAAGGCTGTACGATTTAGTTTCCTTTGACATTGTTCTAATTTGTTTATGGTTTCATGATTATCGATTTTGTTTCGAGTTATTTTACTTTATCAAAAGCTGTTAATTGTATTAAATTATTACTTCTTTTATTATTATTTCGAATTTAATTTTTAGAATATTTTTTCTAATTTGTTTACATATTCTATGAACAAATAGCTATGTGTCACTTCTGTTTGTAAAACACTTTCAGAATCATAAACCGGCTGACCTTACAAAAAACGGTAATACAATTCGTTCACAAACTTTTTTACTTTATCATTTCTGACGCCCCCTAGCGGCTGATGTAATATTTTACGCAATTGGTACCAGGCTTTCATGCCACTAAAGAAAGTGTACGGTCAAGAAGCAGAAGGTCTAAAATCTTCCAATGTAAGATGACCTTTCTGTCCCTTGAACGTGAACTTAGAAAAAAGCAGTTCACGTCTTGGTAGAGGTCAAAGTACAGTGGTCATCAGTTTGCGAACAAAATTAGCACTACTTGTCGACTAGGCAAATATAGTCTTTATGTCGATGTTCTTTAGGGCGAAGAGAGTGTGAATTTGGAAGTAATGTGTATCAATTTAAGAAATAGATCCGGCGACAAGAGCTTGCGAACGCGAGTCGAATATTTAGGCGGACCTTTTTATTGTTATTGAGTGACCGCATATCAGCATTGACTGTTTGATACTTATTTTATGATAAACTATACATTTCAGACGTAGTATAGGTCACTAAGGATTTGGTTAAGAATGTTATTAAGAGAGGAGGGTTTCCAGAGCTATCGATTTAAATATACATGTAGTCGATTTGAATGTATTATAGGTACATTAGTAAAATTATGTCTGAAGAAGTTATAATAAAGGTAGGTGAAGGCATTATAGAAGGATTTGACATTGATTTAAGTGTAAATCTAGCGAAACAGTAATCAAATAAGTAGGCATTTGGATTTGCATATATTTTTATTATAAATACTAATCAACAACAAATATTTATATTCGAAGTGAAAACGTAAACCAACGGTAAATATTATGAATCTAACGTTTTCTTTGAGTAATAAAAACATAATGTCAGAACTAGACGTAGGCCAACCAATAAAAATTGATAACAAATTATAAATCAGCAATAAATATGAGTCATTCATCTATTTTTAATTAACATGTTAGCCAACAGAGCCAGTTCTTGAAACTTAACGATATGTCATAATTTATTAGCGGACGATTTTGTTTACTTCTCTTGTTATCTTGGAATTAATGAATTATTTTATTTTATACGTTCTGAAGCATAATGAGGGCGATTGTTTTTATAGGCTGTACTAGGCCAGCGTGGTGGAAGTAAGGTCTTAATTTTTGCAATAGTAGGGAACCGAAGCAACCAGTGGATCAGTTTAAAATACAGGCATTATTAATTAGTGCCGGGTGGGTTGCAAAACTGATTACCACATGATTTAATAAAAGCTACCACACTCCCAGACACATTGATAATTACTGTCTCTAAAAGAAACATCATTGAGATAGAATATAAATAACCAGAAAAATACGTATCGCATTCTATAATACTTCACTGTTAAGTTCTGTACGGGTCATTTCAACCACAGACAATCAAATAACAAATGAACAAAACATGTTACATCTAATTAACGTCGTTCAAACATCGTAAAATCACCCATAAATCACTGAAAAGAGGGAAGATTAAACTTTAAAACCGAGTTACACGACTCAAAAACTAAATCACCGCGATTTTATTGGATTAATTGAGCAATAAAAAATCTGGATCACTCGCTGTGGAGGGAAACTTCTGAGAAAAAAAACGGGAGGAGGGAAACACTTCATTTCACGCGTTTTATACGGAGAGGGCCGCTGTGAGTAAGGTCCTCGATAAATCTTGTGCCGGAAATATTTTTTTGTACGATGAAAATAGTTTCCTCTTGTTTTGGGGGAATTGCGGGGGAATGCTCGTGGCACGCGGTGGCTTTATAGTTATTTTCACTTAGTTATTAATGCCTTGTGTTGCCGAGGAATGGTTATTATTCCGTCCGCTAGTTATAGAATTTTAATGTTTATATCCAACAAGGAATCTTTTTACAAAGTGTTGTATATTTTTTTGCATTATATTATTATAAAATCCTAGTTTTAATTTATAAGTTATAGATAAGTACAGCGATGTGGGGAGAAGCCAGTCAAGGAATTAACGGTTTCAGGGTTTAATACGTCATACTAAAATACGGTAGATATAGTTCTGAGTGACGCGGGTTTTTGTCGCTATTATAATCTCAAGATAGCTCTACTATATAAACTAGTGTATTTATATCAAAATACACCATGAAAATAAAGCTATTATCCATCACATTTGTGACGTCATAATAGAACTCATTTTTCACTACTCGCGTGCATAACACTGGCCGCATAGTAAAAAATAAAAATAGGCTACTAAATCTCGCATTTACCATAAAGGATAGAGACAAATAGCTCTACTCGGACTTCGTTCTTTATTCATTCCGAGGGTTGGACCCAATAAATCAGCCGCCGCGGCGTCAATAACACTATCGGCAATAATGGGCGAATATTTGAGATGCTTTGATCAAATGTTTGCGGTGTAAACAAAGGAATTTTGGGTGGGAGTGTTGGGTCCAAGGGTTGATATGTGATTTATGTATGTAAATACCTGTATCGTTTGGTAACTGATTATTTAGAGCTTTCCATATTTTCGGACGTACCGAAAGAACGTAATTTCCAAAATCTTGTAACAAACCCACTATAATCTTCGTCATCCACAAATACAAAAAATTATCAAAAGAACTAAGCCACACCCACTTCTTTTTTTATATTATATGAATGCAGTAAGACAGTTTAAAAATTAATACAAAAAATGGATTGACAAAGCTATCGTATTACCAACAGTATTAATGGCATGTCAACTATTATGACTACTTAATATATCATTACATAGTGTCATTACCATAAAACATTCTATAATTAATTCAAGTTAACACAAGAAATTAATCAAAAACAACTGGACACGGGCTAATAAAGTTATTTTTCATTAACAATTAAAATCTTTGGCTGTATGTTATTTAACACCTTTGCCGCAGCCATAAATTATAACCCAACCGCGGTAAGAACATCCATCTTGAATTACAAATTACTAAGTTACGACGGTATTTAATTTGGTCGAATTGTGTGCGACATATTATAATTTCTTTTTTATTGATGATGGAATCGAATTTCATAGTTTTGTTCCGTTTGTTGGTTTATTGCCCATTTAAACATTTTACAGTGTGTAGTTTTGTCTAGCAATTTTATGTGTGTATTAATTTGATTTTAATATGTTGTCATCTTTATGTAGTTTCACCTAATAAAACTGTTTAAAAGTTTCCTAATTGAACCCGAGATCGTTTTATTTCCTCGTATTTTGATGTTCGTATATTTTTTATGATAATTAGGTATACCAAATAATCTTTTATGACTAATGAGCGAAAAGCAATTAAGAAACACAGCACCTACTATAGTATATTTTAGAACAATAAGCATCTATTTCGCAATGTCTGAGTAAATATTACTCGTCATATAAAATAATTAGCCGACCAAATACAAAAGTCAATTACAATTTACTTGAAACTTATACACGCCCTATATATTTTTGCAAAATTAATTTGAAAGTACCTATTTGATTAAATAAAGCGACTGATCGTATATAATAAAAGAACAGTAATTCGCACTGTCTCGTAACAATCTTTTAGTTGGACCTCGGCTTATAAATAACGTAAACACGTTTACCACGTTTTGGCGCCTCGTGCGTATAAAAAGTGACAAGGGTGCATAAACTATTAGGCTTTTAGACGTAAGTGCATTTCACACTATTTCTCAATGTGATAAAGGAAATTGAGCTGGAAGTACTTAGCGTGGTTAGTAAAATGAAATATTTTTCGATTTGACGATTATCTGAAATATTTACATATTAACGTAGATAATGGTAGTATAATAAATGTACAACCGCAATGTCTATTTCTACCGCCAAGCAGCAGTGTGCATGCACTGTTGTGTTTCGGTTTGATGGACATTGTAGCCAGTGTAACTACAGGACATAGTGAGACTTAACATATTATGTCTCAGGATGACGAGCGTAGTGGAATGCCACACAGTACTTTGTAACTCAAGGTGCTGGATGATGTTGCTACTGTTTATGGGTGGTCGTATCGCTTACCATCAGGCGAACGGCATGCTCGTCTCGTCATTCAATGCCATAAAAAAAAACTGCATTCTGAAATCTATGGGTAAAATAATCATGAACTCTTCATTTTAGTTTCCTCTAAATATCTCCAATAAAAGATAAAACATTTGAAATTAGAAAAATTCAAAATTCGAACTGACGCGCGATTACACTAAAGGCACTGTGAATCGTGATACCCGTAAAATAACCTGCAAGTCTGATGATTCGCCACGGTTGGAACTTGGATATGTAATATTTCGCCACGTTAGTCCGAGTTCCGAGTTAAATACAGAGTAAAAACAGTTTGCGGTCGCGTTTAATTGACTCGTTGCGAAATGCATCGTTCCTTGGAAGATTTGTGGGCTAAATTGTAAGATTGCGAGAGAGCGGGAGCGGGATTTTGTATTTTTATTGATTGATCATTGATGACATTGGTGATTGATAATTTTGGGCAAATTTATTGATTAAGTCTATTGTTTTCATTGTTTATGGGGAGATGGATATGAAAGGCGTTTGCTGCTCTAAGTTTAAAACGTGACTGAATAAAAACTGCGTTGTTTTAACGAAAATACCTATAGATTGGTATCTTCTATGAAGGGTATTGTATTTAAAACTTAGTATAAAATTAATAATCAATAGAATATTAGGTACTGCACTGTAGTCTGCTTTGAAGTCAGAAAATTCCTCATAAAAATCATTCCAAGGCCAACATTCTAATGTGAGGTGGAATTATAGTATGCGAATATTGTATGAATTCAAATATCGTAAAACTACGCCTACCGCTTTAAAAACAAAACCCGATACAAAGCTTCTAGACAGTACGAGCACGGGCCCGCCGCGCCGCAAGCAAGTCGACACAAATTTATAGGTAAAAGTTCGCGACCGAGCGAACCGGTCGTGGCCGCGCGTCCGCCCCAAACTAACCCGTAGACTCTTCTAACATGGTCCATTTTCAAACACTCTCCACCGAGCCTTATCGGATACTTTCTTAATTGTGCTTGTAACGTTCGGCCGTGGGAATGTTGACCCTATTACGTGGCACATAAGTTTTGTTTTAAATTGACCACGTTCTTCGGCCTTGCCGTCGGTGGATCGCTCTCACCTTAGGTTCACGTGTGAATCTATATTAACCTGCTATGTTGCGGCGGCGCGTCAGGTGTGCACTTTGCTTTATTTGTATGGACTTTTTCAATCGGCAGCGTAAACAAATGTTAAGGTAGAATTATTGGGCGTGCAACGTCTAATTCCTTAATGTGGATTTACGATTATTCATATTGGGTCACGCCTTTTACTCGGTCGTTTTGTAAAATCGCGTTCAATTTAGTCAATATCTGAGATAATGTTCACTATTCGCTTTGATTTAGGGTTTAATAATGTATTGTGTTTTATTAAATTAGCTATTTAATGCTATATAATATTTTGTTTATTTGTGTTGCTTTTTGAGTGTTAACGTAAATCAGGCAATCGGAAGTAACATCTATAGTCTATACATATTATTATATCAGCAATAAAATCTTTATCCATTTCGTAAAATACCTTTCTAGATCTTTTAAAGTAATTGATGCTACAACATATCAATTTAAAAGGTTTGTTGTGATTGCTTCAACTTAAAGAGTTGATTAGAATGTATCTGACGTGTATTTAACTCGTTTTAATTAATGTATTACTTTATTATTAGCTTGTTTTCTCACGCATATCAGATGCATGAATATAGACAGGGAAAGGTCTTAAAGTAACGGCGTAATTCAAATTTATTGTTTCAGTAGTAGAATAATAAGCGTAAATGAACAATTTTTGAGAAAGGAATTGGGTTTGAAGCTCCAGATGGGCTTGCAGCTCAGCGACAAAAGCTTAGTAAGTTATGACTTTAGGTCAGTTCTATAGAAAAATTGTGTCATCTCAGTTGGTCCAGTTGTTTCATTCCATAGTCAACAGTCCTGTGTGGTCCTACCACAGTTATCACCAAATATACCACTTATGGATATTTTAATGCATATTATAATTAATTATATTAGACTGCATCGGTGGCGTAGTTGTATTACGGTACGACTGCAATGCTGAGGTCTCGGGTTCGATCCCCGGGTCGGGCAAAGTGATATTGGGTTTGTCTATTCAGTATCAGCCCGGAGTCTGGAATTTGTGCCCGATATGGCGATAGGCTCGCCCCCTATCACATCATGGGACGGAATACGCACGGCAAACTTTGGGTGCACTAGTTGCACCTCTGCCTACCCCTCCGGGGATAAAAGGTGTGAGTATGCGTATGCGTAAGTAATGTAAAGTCGAACACACTATCAACTGTTTAGTTTCATCACAGACTAAAAACTTAATTCCAAGTCTATATTATATTTCTCATAATTCTATTTTTAAATTTTAAAAAGGCTCTTCTAAAACATTAAAATTTTCTAAGAAAAGAAGTATAACATAGGCAGTTTTATTTTTTTAAACTAATTGTGAATACATGAATAAAACACATGTAAATCTCTCTACATCTGTGTACCAAGGGTGTAATGTCGCTAAATCCCCTTTAGTTTGTAATATCTGAGGCGATATTCTAATGTTATTGTGGTTTCAAGCAGAGATTGAATATCTTGCTGATTTGTGTGTTTTCTTGTTTGCTTAGTATGGGTAACGGTGTTTAGTGGTCATTATGTGGTTATTAGGAAACTTGCTGATTCTGAATATCCTTTAGTAATAGATCGTTTTTGGATGGATTTTTCTATTCAGCATCAGCCCGGAGTCTGAATTTGTGCCTGATATGGCGATAAGCTCGCCACCTATCACATCATGGGACGGAATAGGCACGGCGAAAAGTGGGCGCTCTAGTTGCGCCTCTGCCTACCCCTTCGGGGATAAAAGGTGTGAGTATGCGTTATATTTGATTGTAAAATATCTTGCAGTTTTTATTCCCGATATTGTTAACCCAGTTTTTTAAGGGTTAAGTATATCTATTATATTTGTAGTTTATTCATTTAAATTCAGGAAAATATCTTAAAGCGTATCGTAAAATGTGTAGTCAATTAGGTAGGGTACGCAAATTCAATCACATTATTCGGTAAATCGGCACAGGCTGCAAAATGGACATAAAACAACGTGGTCTTAACGACTCAATTGGACTTAATTAAGTGAGAGAATACTTTCGACTAATTTCTGAGGTATTCCCTCGCATTGCGCGTTAATTGAGACATCTTGCGAAATTGCGCGCAATGCGGATTCACAAACAGCGTGTTATGAAGCAATTTCTATAGTTTCTTTAGAAATATTTTAAGGACTTCATCGGGTTTGGTAAGGTTTTTTCTGTTAGCTAAGTGTTGCTATAAATAAGTTTTACTTATTAAATCAATAAACAGATCACAGAATGTATACATTTTTATATCATGCCTTTATTTAAAGGAATCGTTTTCTAATTTTTAAACGACTTCCAAAAGGAGGAGGTTATATAAATCGAATTTGTGAAGCATATTAATAAAAATAGTATCTTCTATTTTTGAATTTTAAAATAAATTACCCAATGTATTGTCCTTGCTTATATTATATTATATATAGGAGCTTTTTTCCCGTACCATCGGCTAAAAATCAAGCCCCTTTCACCTCATCGTTGCGAATTGCTAACAACATTTCTCCAAGGAACTATGCCCAATGTTTCTTCCGCGACAACCAAACGGACAGTCCTCCATACATATACGGGGACATTGATTTAAGACGCAACGAGAACCTACGCCATATCATTTGATGTATGCTTTATTGGGCAGAGCCGGGTGGAAAGGTTAGGCAATCAGTGTGTACAGTGCTAGTTATAATCCCCTAGTACGTTTGGACAAATGTAGGCTTTTTCATTACTGCAATTAAATACCTTTTTAAATAATTCAAAATACTTCACGCATTATAAATAAAGGTAATGCAATGTTTCAATTAAAAACTTAAACTACAATTTAAAGATTTTAACTAATAGATAATTGCCAGTTAGAGAGATGTAATTACTAAAAGAAACTGTAAGGCATGATCTATCAATCACTTCCATGCATAAGTCAAAAGTATTACAAGCCATACAGCTTTATATTCTTTAATTATTGCAAAACCTTTCGATAGCTTACATTTAACCTAGTTTGTATTGATATTTTAGTTTGTAACATGAGTTTTTTACGAAGAAAGTGCCACGAAATTAATACATCAAAAATTACAACTGGCTGATACATCAAGTCACGAAGAAATAAACATTTTCATTTTGATTTATAAATAAATATGACAGATGGCATCAGTCACGTAGGCCATAAATCGTCAACAATTCTTCCTGCAAACACCGAGGCGGTATAGAACTGGTTATTGCTCAATCGCGTGGACCAATTACGGGCGGGCAGCGTGCCCGCGCCCGATTTAACACCTGTCAACGCGCAGACAGACAGACAGACGCGGCGTGGGGTGCCGCGGCGCGAGATGCGAGATTTGGGCGAGTTTGTGCACGTATTTATAGAGTTACTATGGTAGGGATTTTTAGAGGTTCGAAATTTAAAAATCACCTGTCACTTTTATTGTTGAAATTTTGTTTTTTTTTCAATATTCATGTATGCTGCCTAGTTTAAAGCCTCAATTAGAAGGAACAATTTTCTCGCCTCATACGTACTATTCATGAAAAGAAGAAAAAAGTAGCCCTATTGGAACACAATAGCGCGGCAATTCTTGACCGCGTTGACAGTCGAGATTCGCCTGAAGAAGCTTGCCGCAAGAAAGTAGCTCGGTCTAATTGAGGCTTAACTTTAAGTCTAAACGCGCTTTGGAATTGAACAATATTAGTGTGTATCCAGAGAAATTGTACATAGCAATCAACGCGTGCTAGACGACTGTGATGTGAACAAGCTGTTAGTTGTCACATGTTTTAGTAGTTGTAGGCTTTATTAATTTGTCGACAACTATTCCCCTGGATGTGAGATTTAACTGTTAATAGTGCTCCATTAGGATCAAATATTGTGTCTATTTTTCATTTAACTTTGATAGTGCTCCATTATCAAATCAAATATTGTGTCTATTTTTCAAGTATTTTTTATAGGTTACTGTGGGCTCAAATGTTTGCCTATGATACTTTGGGAATAGTAGCAACCAGTGTAAACAATTATTAAATACTAGTCCACTTGTCTACACACAGCTTTAAAGCAATTTTACAAACATTGAAAGTTCGTGACAAATGCAAAATCGAAATGTGTATCGATACAGACAGCCGATAAAATTGAATCCATAGATTAGATCGATATCTCGGGTCCGTACATCGAGTTGTTGGACGTTTATAGTCATCGTGCTAATGTTTAGCGAAACAAGCGCAGTCCGCGACTTGTAATTAGATTGCATTCGGAATTAATGTGGATTTCTGCGAATACGAATATGTTTTTTTTCGGGATATTGCTATTCCTATTTCTGGCTCCATTTCTAACGTCATCGAATAACCTTATTAAAAAATACTATGCGAAATAATATATACAATTTGACATATTGTAAAACTTAATATTTTCATTAGAGTACCTAGTACCTAAGTAATTAAGATAAACTTAAATGAAAACAGACTAAGAAAATAAAAACACAAAAAGTAATTATTTTACTCATAAATTAGCGGAGCATAAAACTGATAACAAGGACGTGTCACATACAGCCAAAAACAAACTACCAATTTACGACTCTACCGCTCAGAAAATAAAGTTCAACTCGACGATACACTCTCAATCGTCCATAAGGGCGGTGGAAAACTGGTGGTAACTGATAAGAGTGTAATTTGAATAATTTCAAGCAGAACAAGAAGGAAGATGAATGTCGCGGGGCGTCTTAGCGCCGACATCTTAATTAATGTTGCCGCGATATTTATTGCGAGCTTAATTAATTTATCACTCAGGTAACATTCAAATGTGCGGTTTTATAGAGGTCAAAAAACCATAGAGGTCCATTGGATTGTTATTATTGTTTTTGATGATGTAATTGTTAGATGACATAACTCTTTTTTTTTTTTTTTTTTTTTTTTTTTTTTTTTTAATGGCATTTGTATTCACATTTTGCCAATGTCAAGTTTGAGTTGTCTTTTTTATTATCTGTAGTATGTCGAAGTAAAGCAGTGGCTACCTTACCAAGACTTTATCGAGGAGTTTTGGCGGCAACAAAAAAACACTTGATTAGCACGATTATTTCAATTCACTTCATTTGAGCTCTTTAATAGAACTATATTGGATAATATACCACCATAATTAAGCAATATAACACTAAGTATCACCAAAATAATGAATTAAAACAAGAGCACCTCATGACACTTCCAAGTTCCCGCCAAAACTAGACATAACTCTTAGATATATTAGTCACGTTTCAACACATATTACTAGTCATTGGTTATTAAATATGACTTTAAATAAGCATGTGTGTTTAAAGATCAAAAATAGGTATAGCATAAAACTTCATGCTTCAAAACGGCACTTAAATGTTACTCATATTCAAAATTCATCAATATTTTTATTAATTTATGTAAAAGTTTAGAAACACAAATACCTACATCATTGTTACATATTTCCCATAAAAAATCACACAACCATCTAGATATGACATTGACACAATCACAATTACAAGTCAAACGGTGCAGCGTTATCCTTATTGCAATACGAAAGGGATTAGTTGACATTAAAATTCATCCCATGTCGTAAGGGCCAGCTTTAAACATCGTCTAACGCGTAGATGCCGCCGATAACCATTAGAAGCCCTTAATTTGTTCGCCAGGCCTTACCTATCCCTTCCGTATCCCTTTACAGATCGTTAAGAGCAGAATTAGAATTACTGGAAGTGATCGTGAATGTTTGTAGGTTAGTTTCAGTAAAGCAAGGTTAGAATATGGTTTGCAAACTTCTTGCTTTGCAATATTTTTTATTATTAACTTAGTAGGATTTCTGTATAAGTAAAATACTTAAAAAAAACAATTTAAAAAAATAGATTAACGAGTATCGAGTAAATGTTAATTATAAACACTATCCCTCATATTAATAAGCACAGCTACTCTACAACTCGCTTCTATAATTATTATCCTATCAATAACATAAATGTGAAAAATTGAGCCAATCTCTAGTTCCTTTTTGGCTTGGCTGACACACTGCAGCGCATCTTGGTAACGTTTTCTTATGTCAAGTAATTTAAAGTTGCCTCGGTGGCGTAGTTATATTACGGTACGACTCCAATGCTGAGGTCTCGGGCAACACTGCCCGACCCGGGGATCGAACCCGATATCACTATATTGGATTTTTCTAATCTGTATCAGATCGGAGTCTGGAATTTGTGCCCGATATGGCGATAGGTTCGCCCCCTATCACATCATGGGACGGAATACGCACGGCAAACTTTGGGTGCACTAGTTGCACCTCTGTCTACCCCTCCGGGGATAAAAGGTGTGAGTATGCGTATGCGTAAGTAATGTAAAGTCGAACACACTATCAACTGTTTAGTTTCATCACAGACTAAAAACTTAATTCCAAGTCTATATTATATTTCTCATAATTCTATTTTTAAATTTTAAAAAGGCTCTTCTAAAACATTAAAATTTTCTAAGAAAAGGAGTATAACATAGGCAGTTTTATTTTTTTAAACTAATTGTGAATACATGAATAAAACACATGTAAATCTCTCTACATCTGTGTACCAAGGGTGTAATGTCGCTAAATCCCCTTTAGTTTGTAATATCTGAGGCGATATTCTAATGTTATTGTGGTTTCAAGCAGAGATTGAATATCTTGCTGATTTGTGTGTTTTCTTGTTTGCTTAGTATGGGTAACGGTGTTTAGTGGTCATTATGTGGTTATTAGGAAACTTGCTGATTCTGAATATCCTTTAGTAATGGATCGTTTTTGGTTTTAATTTGCTTTTTAATAGCAGTCATGGATTGACGAAATTTGAAGTGTGCCTATATGGCCAACGCTATCAACAGCCTATACTGAGCTTATATCATTTTTCTAAAATTTAATATAACCAGAATTAAGAGAGTTTCATAATCAGTCATTATTTTGGCAAAAACATGTGCTTACAGACAATATCATCCATAATCGGATTACCAAATGTTTCTCATAAAAATGTCTACATACTCGAGTAAAATTCGATAAATGCCACAGATAAAAAACAACCAAATTATCGATAAAAGATCGACTCTCACGCCCATCAAAGAGATTCATCGACTAATTACGTATCGAATAATAATCATAAAATTAATAAAATATAAACATGAGCTCATTCGGTATTCGTCGCGCAGCGTTAGCCATAACAGTACGTTAAGGTCTCGTATCAATTAGGGGTCACTACCCCGACCCGAGCAAACAATTGTGCTGAGTTTTGCAACTATTACACTTAATAGTTTGACCTTAGATTGTCTATTGTTATTTTTCATATCCTGCTGATGTGGAATGTTCTGGTACCTTCATAATGTTGCTTATGTTTTAGAATTAGCTGGATCAGGGATTCTGTTTGGTTTTATTGGAAATATAGCGCCAAGTAAAAATAATGAGCATTTTTTGTCAATAGACGCGTGTAGTGACTTCTAAAGTTTGCAAAAATAACTATATTATTGTTTAAAATTGGAATACAAAAATTTCACGCTGTTTTATGATAGTTCGAATAATACTTTATAATTTGGTCATTACGTCGATAATATTTGATTCCACCATAACAGTATTAACTGAGCATTATCGTTTATAAACCGAAACGTCGGTTAATTCGGTAATTTGACTAAACGAAATTGGTTTTGGTATCATTTAGACGTCATTGATTCCCTAAACATGTGAAACTGAGACCAAATTACGTTTTTTCAATTTATTTGACGAGACTTGTTGACGTGGCTGTTGATTGGTTTCGTGTTTACTTTGAAATCGTAAATGAATATTTATTTTGGGAATAGTGTTTTTAACACGTTATTTTCATAGCTTTGATTACGCTTCTGACTTTTTCTTAGTAAATATCCCATTTTCACCACTTTTCTAATGGAATTGAAAACACACATAATTATTTTTCTTTCATATTATAATCGAATCCGTAACATTCTACCCAAACATATACACTCAAAGAAACCGGTACAAAGCGTCTCGTTCTCATCCGGGGGCGGCAAGGACCTATCCTATTGTGACCTTATCTCTCTCCCGAACTTCGGCTGCAAGACAAAAGGGAAGACGTTTCGACCATTCAGGTTCATTTTGTACCAACAATCGTTGACGTTTTACAAGATAGTTTAGTTTTGTGTGTTTTAGTTTAGATTTTAGATTCGGTAGAATTTTGGAACCCGGGATTCGACCTTTGTTAGAGCGAACGTTTACCTTTCTAGTCACTGGGTGTTTTAAAGTGCTTATAATAGAAATTGAACCGTTCTCGTATCTCAAAGACTGGCAGCAAAAGTTGATTAGAATAGTATAAATGACAATAGTGTTTTTTGTACTATGAAAAATAGTGGAGAATTTATATTTACTCTGTTTGGATAGTCAAATAATAAAGGTAGTACGAAATCCTAATTTAACTACATGATAGTCTTGTCTCAATAATTAACCATTTTTGTGTCCATAAACATTTTAAAGAGGTAACTAAAAATATTATAAATTATCCTATTCAAATTTCGAATGTTCCGAAAATAAAATTATTCTTTTTTTAAAAGTATTTTTGCTTAGATTAAAGCGTTGTTTTATATGATTATTTTTCCGAGCCAAATATCGACCAATAGAATTGCACCATTCGACGTCACGTGGTACAACCTACATGGTATTATACTGACAATTTTTTTTGAATATTTTCTCTGGTCGTTACTATATAATAAGAAACAATTTTTTTTTAATATTTTCTCTGGTCGTTACTATATATTATGAAATTCTTATTTGTTGACTGTTCATTTCATCTCATGGTGCAATTCTATTGGCCGACATTTGGGACGGAAAAATAATCCCCCGAATACCACACGAGCTTCAAAATTATCTGGCATTTCCCTCAAGGTTCCCTGCAAACAAATGAAGTCGTCAAGTTTTTCAGGAAAAATCACTCGCGCTTCGCGCTCGTGATTTTTTAACCTGAAAACTCCTTCATTTGTTTGCAACGAACCTATCGGAAAATACCCGATAATTTTGAAGCTCTTGTGGTATTATATGTGATTATTCTCAACTATTCGAGTTGATGCGAACTGACACCTAATTCAATTAAGAGGTCACCCCTTCAGAATTTGTACAAACATCGCCTAAAAATTACACCTACTACGAATATTTGCATGAGTTGTGTGGTACAACGTGGTATGTGGACATTTTACTATCAATAAAACTGCTATAAAACTGACGGTTGTTATGTTGTAGTAATTTAACTAGTTACTTATAAGAAGAATATATCATAATATAATATTTTATTTTACAAATATTTTTATTATTAGTCAGAAAATTATTCTTAAAATAGGTTAAAATGTAGAGTCTGTGTTTTAGAGGCAATCCTAAGCTTCTTATTACGATCGTTATTTTATAAACTTGTTGAATGTAAGTAAAAAAATAAACAAAAAAGTTTATTTTTATTTATTTGACAAAAATAATACTTTAAATACAAAATGTAACCCTCAAAAAGCATAAACCCAGTCATGTACCAAATCCAACACCTCACCAGTGCCAATTGAGGAGGGTTAAAGATTAGAAAGGCCGCATCGCGCCGCAGATAAACAACATCTGTGACCACAACCCTACACCGCTATTGTCTCGGTCGATCCGACCCCTTGACTGACAATGTTTTTAATTTTGCATTTCGGCTGCGAAGTTAGTTGTATGGAAACGCTGATAAAGGGTTAGAGCGTTACTAATGTTTTTGTTAAGTGAATGGCCGAGGGAAATTAAAATTAGGTAGGATTTGTAGTGAGTTTGACGTTTTAAAATTACTGTAGCTTTTTATTATGTTTTTAATGAGTTTTTATATCTTCATAAATATTTTTCTATTAGATATCTTAATAAAAACAATTCTGTCGTCATATTATTTATATATTATTTGTGGATGTAATCGTATATTTACAGTATTTATAAATGACCGTCCTTTTGAAAGTTTGACAAGTTATTAGCACCCAACTAAAGATGGTTACTAGCTATCCTTCACTTACCTTAATGAAACTCCATTTTGCATGTATGGCTTTTAGTGTTCTTATTTTGTTATACTATAGTTTAATAAAAGTTTTTATTACAAACACTGGCATTAAAATCCAGATGAAATCGAAAAAAACGCATCAAAAACCAATTAAAGTCCCCAAAAGTGCTCGAACATGATTTTTTTACCCCTATATGCGAACACATCCTTTTTTTTGGCAAGACACGATCCGTTCGTGTGAAAATGGCATTAAAAACATAAAAAAACAAATTGTCAATATTGTCGGCGTGAAAACAATGGCCAATAAAATATACAATATGAATCGTTTTACGCTCGTTTTGCCATATCCAATTGAATTATATTTATTTTAATATCGCTTTCGTATAAAAATATACAAAATTGAAGGTTATTCTCGAATGTTTGTTGATATCGAATATCCCGTGAAGTTCGAAATTCGAATATGTCATAGGATTATCGATTGGCGAGGGAAGTGAAAGATTATGTTGATGATCGAATGTTAGATACCTGAAATAGATTAACGTAAGGAGTAATAATATTATAAATACGATAGTTTATGAAGAATTTATGACATTTATATATTTGTAAGAACTAAACATAGAAGTCGCTACACACATTTAGATCAAATTTCGTATAGAATTCGAGAACAAAATCTAGCATACAAGTAATTACAAACACACGCGACTGTAACGAAAATGTCTTAGTTTTCCCAAAGAGCTCATAGAGCAATAGGCCGATGAAACCTGAGCGACCATTTAGACTTGGCTATACCTACGAAATCAAATGCTAATTGCATTATCTTATACTAGGAGCTATTCCTATGAAAACCTGTTAACACACTTGAACTACACTTATTCCCGCAAAATCCTTCAATGACCCATCTTTGAAATACCGGTATTCGCAAATACCGGTATCGCAAAACCGATATTTATCGATTCTAACACCGGTTCCACAACACTATTCTGAAAAAGTCAAACGCGCCTCGAGGGCTACGATACCATAAAACAGTGTAAAATTACCGTAACCACGGAGATCCTATAACGGAATAAGTTATGGGCTAGCCTGGGCCGGACGATGGACCTTTAAATAAGTAGATAACCATCTCAGTAATTAATAATGACCGCACGACCTATTATTGGAGCTTTGCTTTATTTAATGTAACGTTTAACTTAGTTCTCGCAATTGGGTTTAACGTGTTGGTTTGGGATTTATAGTTAGTATAGTAGTTTTGGCACATGTTTGGATTTATAGTTTTTAGATTTAGAATTCGAGTTATGACGAGTTACACGCCAAAGATTAACGAAATCCTAAAGATGTTTTATGTTTTTTGGAGAAGCTGGCCTTATTAATTTCGATAATCTTTTTTTTAATTGTATGTCATTGGTCCGTTGTTAAATCCTATTACCTTACGCAAGCATACAAAAAACATGATGCAATAAATCAGTCTTCATCGGGTGTAGGGCCTAGACTAGGGAGCGTTCAAACGTTTGTGAATTATCTTACACGATAAGTTAGCACGTGTAACCGTGCACCCTAAGCCTTGATCGTGTCGCGATAAACGGAACAACTTGGGGGATGGGATCATTTTAAATTTTGTAATCCGTTTGTATGGTAGAGATAAAAAGCGAAGCAATTGCAAAATTACTAAGTTGTATAACTGTAATTGTAACAATTGTTCTAAATTGTATAAAACATGATTTGTCTTTGGCTAAAACTATGAACGGAATTTAGGAAAGCAATGTGTCTTTTGATGTACGGTATGGATGGATTTATTAGGTTTCCTGAGTGAAGTTGGATTGTTATTTTAAGAAATGAAATAAAATCCTAGAATAGGAAAAGGATTTAAAGTATTTTTTGTCGCAGTTAATATTTTCTTTGGATACTTGTACTTTGATGGAAATTTAATCTAAAATACGAGTAGAAGTTTGCTAATCTGAAACCCACTCAACCCTAACAAATCAAAGAGATCAGCACGACATTCGTTTTTTTTTATTCACAAAGCCGCATGTTATTTTCTTATTCCTTCAAAAGTGATCTGTCACTTTCCTAGATTACTGAAATATGCACTTTACCTACCTATAAATACGGTTCAATTTCGTCCAATCCACAAGAATGACAAGGGTCTCACCGTTTCCAATCGGCAGAATTTCAATTTTTGTCACATTTTGTTGGTTGTTTTTTGCGCGATTATTAATATTATGCAATATGTGTGACCTCACGCGATTCGACGCGCATCTGACGTGTTATTGGATTCTGAAGGCACCCTTGTAGCGAACGGTTATAGACACGCGAGAGAATTTATGATTTTATTTACACTATGATATGGCTACTTTTTTCTTAATTAAATAAATACACACACTCTCTTTATCCCCGAAGGGGGTAGGCAGAGCCGCAACTAGTGCACCCACTTTTCGCCGTGCGTATTCTGTCCCATGATGTGATTGGGGGCGAACCTATCGCCATATCGGGCACAAATACCAGACTCCGGGCTGATACTGAATTTGACACCCGATATCACTTTGCCCGACCCGGGAATCGAACCCGAGACCTCAGCATTGCAGTCATACCGTAATACAACTACACCACCGAGGCAGTCAGGCAGTTAAAATAATATTGCAGACAATAAGACCGAAGACAGTGAATATCTCAGATATTCTTTGAGAAAAAAGATTTATTAGAAATTAAATTCCATACGTCACGTTTAGTAGCGTCATTTGAGCGGTAATTTCTTAAGAATAGTTGGTGAATTCTAATATAAATATAAGTCATGTATTGTATACATTTCACGGTATATGATGATTTTGGATCCAATGACGTGGCTTCGCTCAAGGACTCAAAAAAAGATCTCTTAAAGAAATCCAACGGACCTTACAATAACAATTTTCTATGCGATTTCATAAAGGTTTGCTCCTGACATTTCAATCTCAAAACTACATAGTCATACCATCTCCATATTATATCCTGACCGCAGACCGCATCGAACATTTTCAATTACGCTATTCATTTCTGCTCTATAATAAACATAGAAATACATTGCTCCTACAAAATCATCAATGGATATAAATTAATAGATTTAGAATTTGCAAGTAATCTCACTTGAATGGATAGGTGATTGCTACGGTCAATGTTGGTTGAAAATTCAATTTTGGTTCAACAATGCGAATCAAATGTTCAAATTTGATGTGTCATAAGTTGATACAATTCTTTACTTTTGATGCAGCTTGAGATGATTGTGCGAATTGTCTTAGAATGTAACCCGCCTACGTATCGGTTGATTGATTTTTTTTTTAAGAACTATAGCAATCGTTTGAAACCATTCATTGTAAGAAAAATTAATTAACACTTTAGTATCAAAAACAAGCGTAAATGTGACAGATCATTCACATTAACATTGAGCAACATTGTTTACAAGCGTCATATGTATATTATAAATTTAAAACGGCTGAAATGGTGAGTACCATAATATTTCTTTTTGTACGGTTTTGGCAAAGTGACTCCATTGCACCTGAAGGTAAGTGGAGTGGAGTCCAGACTGAGCTTCAACTCAACGAGAGACGATTATCCCTAACCAGTAGACACAATTATGCCGACCTATTCAAACATACAATACTTACAATAATCACTAACAACAACAGCACTTTACATACTTCCAGACACCTCGGACAATTCTTAGTCCTCAGAGATTCTAAATTCAAATCCATTACCCTCTAGCCAAAGACATTCAAAAGTATAGTTAGGTATAGACTTGAGACATCAGGCTCAAATTTTTCCTCCAAAAGTTATTACCAATTGGTCATAAGACGCTGTATTATATGACACATTCATGTGACAAGACGATGCGTAAAATTTTGTAAAGAAAGCAATATTTTGGAAGGAAATATGCCTATTTGCGCATTACGATAATGTCAAAGTATGTTCTAATGCATTTTACATAGGTGTGTTGTTATTTCACAGTAGTTGAGTTACTGACGAACAGGTTCAAAATTTTTGTATGAAAATTTTCCCAATGTCCGCTCTATATAATCTGCCCCTAGCAGTACCAGTCCACAAGTTCTAAGCAAGATGAAATATGTACATATAGTAGACTCCCCACAATGGTTTACTAATACAAGTCAGTGCATTGTTACTTGTTAGGCAGCGTTAAACATAGCCAATAATACGTAATGTGGTTGAGATATTAAGGAAGCAGATACGGTATGAAATAAAGGCCGTGTGATACTCTGTTGCGGAGGCTGCGCGGCGTTTGTGATGAGAGAACGCGGTTGTCGTAGTAGGTTTTTTTAACTGCAATTATGACTGTATTCGGTTTTCGAAAATAGAACACATTTCATACATGATAGACATAGTCGGTTAAGGTAGTGTGATTTTAAAGTTGGCCAGTGGGCTTAGAATGTAGAAAAAACACAATACGACTCCGTTTTGTTTTATTGGGATTGGTTGAGAGACTAACATGTGACTGACGTATTGGTCTCTCGATCAATCACAAACACCAAAATTAAACGACATCGTCTTACGTTTGCGTTTTTTTGTCACATTCTAAGCCCACTAGATAATCAATTCTACTCGCTTGACGGTAAATTGTATTTACGAATTGTGTGTGTGTGTGTGTTTGTGTGTGTGTGTTAGGAACACGGTCGTTTTTGTACTCTCTTCTATTCATCATGGCATTGACCGCTACGTGTCAATCTTTGGCTGACTGTGTGAAGGCGAATAAACACGTATTTACTATTTACATGAGCCACAAGAGCGCTCTAAGTACATACATAATATTAATATAAAGTATATGACTGCCTCGGTGGCGTAAGAGTATTATGGTATGACTGCAATGCTGAGGTCTTGGGTTCGATTCCCGGGTCGGGCAAAGTGATATTGGATTTTAAATTCAGTATCAGCCCGGAGTCTCGAATTTGTGCCCGATATGGCGATAGGCTCGCCCTCTATCACATCATGGGACGGAATACGCACGGCGAAAAGTGGGTACACTAGTTGCGCCTCTGCCTACCCCTTCGGGGATAAAAGGCGTGAGTGTGTGTGTGTATAAAGTATATAACAATTGGAACTTCAGAGCGACTTGAAAACATACGTTTACTAATGTAAATCTCCATTGTGTCTGAGTATCACAGGTATTTACATTGTTTGATTATTCTTATTCTTATAAAGGCTATCGCGGAGCGACGAGTAAGACCTAAAAATCTCTATTTATGACTATACATTAAAACGAGATAGGGATTTCCTAATTTTTTCCTAAATGATTATAGTATTTGCAAGTACCTGCTATGATAAGTAGGGGAGAAATAATATGTTTCATAAGTAACTTTAGAATATGACAAAAGACTAAATAGGTACATATTTAAATGAATTGAGATTATGCTCGAATCGGTTTGGTTACATACTGTTCAATTGTTTACTGTACATACTGCGGATAGTTACTTCGTTTGGTTTCAGACTCAAGATGGATTGTACAATTTGTTTTACCTTCTAGTCTTATAATAGAGTCACAAGTTGCTTAATTAACATTGTTTTAGCTCGTAACGCCAATATTTAAGGTGAACATTTTGTCATATAAGTTGCAGAGAATGATAAATATAGAAACGATTTACTTATTTGTAATATTTCATGAGCTTATAATCCTTCAACCAAAACTCAGGCACTAATCACATAATTAAGAATCCTATCATTCCCAAAAGTCTATGTCTTGCACCAAACCCTAACCTCTCGGAACGCAAGGGACGCGGTCGGGACGGTCCGACACTTTTTCAAAATCGTGACTCGTCCCGCGCTCTCGCCGTCACGAACTGTGTACCGTTATGAGCATATCCATCCTTTTCTCTCCTACGCCTTTCCCTATAAGCTAGAGCAGGACAGACCTATTTCAGTGTTAACAGCTCTGAAGGAAGGCACAAGGCTGCATGCTCTTTGTATGTGTTAACATATTAAAAAGTTAATGTTTCTCGTAAGCTTTGAGATTGTGCATATTTGAAGACGACGGAAAGCGAAAATTATGTTTAGTAACTCTACTGCCTCTTGGGAAGGTCTTCGAAGGTGCAAATAGTATCCTTCTAATGTAATTTAGGCAAATTAACGCCCTGTTTGAAGTCCTGGGGTCTTTTACCAAGAACCTGTACTACAGCTATACTAGTTCTATTTAGTTTGGTTGTTGACCTTAGTAATCTAGGTGTTTCGCGTGACCTAGATACGTTAGGCTCCAGGAGCAATGGGTTATCGGTCGATCAGCCGTTTGTGGTACGTGGCCTACTTATCGGAATCCTTTTGCCCCGGTTTTGACCTATTTTGCCGCTAGAAATCTACGTCATAAAATCAAATCACGATATTTACTAGTTCCATGAAAAGTCGGCTTATAGTTTAATTATTTATTTTGAATTGGTAATGTCGCTTAATTGTTTTCGTTTAGATAATAACACATAACAAGAAATTGTGAAGTTGTAATTCTGTGTATTTTAATTTGCCTAGATTTAATGAAAGTGATTTGTAGAATTTAGCATTTTCCCTCGGTTTTACGACATCCAAACTAGAAAAAAAATTTGTAGATCGAACCCTTCTGCTTCTTAACGTGCTCATCGTCCACTGCGCCACAAATACAACAAAAATAAATAATAATAAAATTGACGGCGAAAAGTGGGTGCATTAGTTGCGCCGCTGCCTACCCCTTCGGGGATAAAAGGCGTGAGTGTCTGTGTGTATGTAATAAAATTAGTACATCGCTATCTAAAATTGCATATTATATGTATGTGCACATATAAAACGTGACTTCGCGTAATATTTACCGGCAAGTTTACGTCACCGTGGATCAATAGATATTTTATAGAGGCAGTTAAAGTTGCACAACCATAGTGCCGTGTGGGAACTTTTGTGTAATTTTACACATTATTTGTTAATAATTATATACGTACGTAATTGAGTGGGATATTTGTCTTATATGTGAATTTTAGGGATTTGCGAAATTGATTTAATGTACGGATATTATATAATTACTCTACTGCTATTGATTGTTTAGTGCTATGGTAAAGTTGCGATATCGGCAAGTTAGATGCATAAATATCCGCCTTAATATCCGAATCTAAACCAAACACCATAAAATACGACACATTTATGCTTAAGTTAAAATCTATACACTTACAGAAAATTAAACAGGATTTGAGTTATAATCACCAAATCTAATCAAAACTATTTTTATAACTTTAGGAAAACATAATCTCTTTCCTCATAAAAATCTCACTAAGCCCACATACTATCAGCTTAATAGATATATAAACGCATCACGCTTAATTTTATTCGATAAAAATTGACCCGATCAATGATATCGTAAAACCAAATTGTCAATTCTATCGTATTAAACCTGATTATATATTCTACAGTTGATAAAAATGACTGATTTATGTTATAGATTGAAAAAACCTATCTCATGCAACTACGTAAAAAAAATGACTGAGTAGTGTATAAATATTTTTTACGCAGTTTAGATGCATCGAGCTCACAAACTGGGAAGGTTTAGGATTAAAAAGAAAATGCAATTCCACCACCAACATCCATTCCATACAATATTACAAACAACGAATAAATCATACTTTTAATTTATAAAGTAAAGCCCTGTTTAGAACATAGGGTATGAACGCGCTTTCCTAACACTTAATTTCTATGAAGGGAATAATATACAGAGACTGTGCATTAAAGGACCGTAGTAATAGATGTAACTCAGTTTTGCTCTAAACTGCGATATCAGCTGAGATGCTGTCTAATTAAGGTCAGGATCTTAAGTTAGTTGCTATTTAATGAACCCATATTAACATCAGCTCAAATGGCATCTTAAGTTACAATATGTGACGGATTTGGACAGCTAAGTTTTTTTGTTTATGTAACAGCGCCAACTCAGCTGAGAACAAGCTCTTAAATAGCTTGAGCTTGGTTTCTTACATAATTCAATACCTTTGATTAATTATATACCTAGATAGACACTGAACGTTTCATACACGTCGAAAAAATACAGGCGAAGTGTTCCCCAGTAAATGAGTTCGAGTGAATTAATTTTTGCTGTTTGTCATGGATATAATTTTCTCTCCGTTTTAATAGAAACTCTGTAATAACTGGTATCATTATGCGCGCATACAAGGATACGCAGAATAATGCAGCGATAGCGTATGACACAGCTGTCTCGCATACTAGCTTAAGAAAAGTTGGCCTGTTTGTTTTAGTTTCATTGCGGCGCGTCACTCTATCTAGGTATATAATTAATCAAAGTTCAATACATTAAATGTCTACTTGAGATTTTACTCAAACGTTAGATTGATTAAAAATACCATCCTTAGACTTTTAAAAGGCTGTGGTGCGTTTGAAGTGCGTTTTACACGGCTCTAGCCAAACATTCCTTTACACAAGTGGCATAAACAAGATGTAACTTTACTCACGCGTCGGGAAACGATAAAAGCATTAACAAATCAATCTACGATAATACGCTGGTGCAAAGTTAGTTCGCGCAACTATTACACAGCGACGTTGAGTGGTACTGCGCGGACGGAGAAAGTTGTCCGGCGCGGATAAAACTACATTTATTGGTGTTGCATATTCATCGTACCCCCGGGCGTACGGACGACCAACATAACCAGACACCTCTCGTAATACAAAACTTATACGACTTTAAGAGGAAAAGGGAGGTGTGGTATATCATCATATGACGGGCAAAGTTATTCTAACTACTTTTATTGTGTTTAGTGGAGTGACAGAGTCGCATTAAGTGTTTTATAGTGTAAATATCTTTGAGAATATTATGTCAATAGTGTGCTATTCCTAGATCTTTGTGTGGTAACCGTTTTATTGTTACAATACATTCAACAAAACACAAATTTGATCTTTTATTTTTCTCTTCATGCTAAATGCCTTATGTATAGGTACCTAAATTTAGTCTCTAAGTAAATTCCCATTCACCAGATGTTATTTCCTACACTCAAACTTATGTTTAATTTCCCATTATACCAGGAAAAAACACTAACATTGTCTAAAACTGCCTAACTTTGCCATTTTAACTTTGTGACAAATATTAATTTGTTCGACACTAGAATCATTACAGACGCAAGTCCCCTAACATGGGTCCGCTTCCCGCAATATCTAAAGCGTCCAAAATCGACAGACATAGTTAAAGACGCGGCGCAGACAATGAAATGCACTGAAATATCCCTCAATCAAACCCTAGTCTAGTAACTTTGCGCATTCAACTGTTTAGTGCCTAGACTCCCAAGCTATACGTGACTACTAAAACTGTGAGACTGAGACTTTATGAGTGATTAAAATATTTTATCTTTCGTATAAAGTGATACCGAAGTAATTAATAATATTATTTCGGCATACGAAATAATATCATACTAAATAATGTAGTTTTATACAATTAGGTTTCTATATTTTGATAACAGCTTGGACCTAGATCAGTGGACTGTAGTTATTATGTTATATTGCATTTACGATATTTTAAATCAATTTCTAAGAATTATCTTGTAATATAAGTCTGCCAATTTATATATTCTATAAATAGACAGCAGAATCTTCTATGCCATAATATAAATAGATACATACTCTAACTGGAATGATTTTCAAAAAAACCTTTATTAAATTACTTGCAAATAAACCTAAAACCCTTATACATACACAAAGCCCCACAGAATGACATCTAAACTTCGCAAGTCCTTACACAACGTAGCGCCAGTGTGTGGCGAAAGAGTATCGCGCACGTCGGAAGCTGTCGCGTCTCGTCCGCCGCGCTGGGAGATTATCGAGCGGACACTTGACGAGTTGTGAACGAGAACCGTTAGTAGAGGGAGGAACGTAATTGGGTTTTGGTATAAAATATTATGGGTGGAAGGAAGCGTGAATTAATACATTCAGGAATAAAATATTATGCATTGTACAATAAAAGTGATTTGCGATTTTAAAAAAGGAAGACAAGCGGTGTTTAAAATGTGACGTGAATTTAAGGGATTTACAAATTAAGACACTAGTTTTCTTTTTTTGCAAAATTAAAAATACGAGCGTTAAAATGCAAGAAGATTTAAAGGAGGGCAAAGTTAGTAAAGTAAATGTCGTGACGTCTAGAATTATAAGGTAAACTTTGATCAATGTTATTCAAACTTTCTTTTAATTTTATCCATCAATATTTTACACCGCTCTTCCTACCTTCAAACAGTCCATAAAGTACACTAAGAACATTAAGTAAAGCCTCTAGGAAGTTTATTTAAGATGCAGTAAAATTATACAAGTATTAAAACTTGTCATTGAATTTAATACGTTGTAAAACACGGAATTAGCGCGACGTCGTCGGTGACTACGTTAATGTAAGGAAAATTAAACTTTATCGCCCACTGTACTAGATATTAGACGTGTGAGTTATGGTATTATGTATTTAGAGTATGATTAGTTGGCTTTGACCTCCCAAGATAAAAATACGCGAATTTAGTGATAGTTTTACATCACTGACCATTTTTTAATGACTATGTGTTTGTGTCTTATTTTAATTATTGTCTATGTTTATAATAAAAAGTGTAAAAAAAGTATACCTTACCTATAAAAGGGTAATTTTTGGAAAGAGTAAAATTTAAACGACAAAATTGTAATAACCAAATTCGCACGTGTATTCATAATTAATTCTCCTATTCTAATTTACACGAAATAATTTAAATAAATAAAACTTATAAAAATAAAAAAAACTAATAATTACAAACGAGTATTCACATTTAAATGTACAATAATAATTTAACTAGAACTTTCAAGAACAATAAGTCGCTGGCTCCTCACTAAATCCGTACCTGTACTAACTTCTATAGTAAACCTAACTATGGGGTTTCTTAGAGAAATATATTTACTCTAGGTAAAATATAGATAAATTAGGAAACCATGGTACCGACCCTGAAGAGCGTAGAGTTATTATCCCCAATTACAACTTTATAAGTATCTCCTAATCTTATTTAATTTTCAAAATATAACAATTTGGTATAGTCTTTCCTATAATCCGTCTTATTCAACCTTTTTGACTATAAAAGCATAACACTCGATTCCCAAGTACCTTACGCATACGAATAAATACGCGATATGTCAAGTGACGTCACCATTCACCCGACACCATAAATTCAACCCAAATCCCTCACACGTCGCAAGGCGTCAACCCCCTTGGTCACTTTTAAGGTGTTTCCCAGCGTCCCAGAATTTAAAATGCGATAAAGGTGATGTCGTACTAGCTTCGGGCATGCGAGGACTGCTCGTGTAGTTGGGAGGCAGTCGGGACGGGGTCGAGAGGAAACTACCGTACGAGAGCGAGGAGTTGACGCCAAGCGACGCGTCCATGGTCGAGTAGTACCCCGATGAAGCCGCGGAGGGTGGCGGCGGTGCTGGTGGCTGCTGCACCCTGGTTGCCTCAGCGTACGCGTCTAAATGCGTGCGCACCAACGATACCAGCTCACCATAATTGGTCACAGAACCACAAGCACCGGCCACTCTATAAAGCAGCAACCGCGCCTCCCCAAAAAGACTGTCCAAAATTTTACCTGTCGTGAAGAGGACGATCGCCTTCAGACAGGAGTACTCCGCCGAGTCCACGTGGAGCGCTTTCAGCTTCTCCACTTGCTCTTGGAAGATCCGTATGTGATCCATGAAGGCGACGACGCGGTCCGCCGCCATCGGCGAAGCGTGCAACCCGGCCGCCGCCAGCAGGGGCGCCACGTGCAGCGGCATCGAGCACTGGGACGCATTTAGCACAAACAGTTCCGACCAGACGAGCCTCAAGAGCGCCACCTGGTCTGTCACTTGTAACTCGGGGAAGAAGGGGATGTTCCGCGCCCACTCCACCGCAGAGAAGAGCAGCCTCGCGGCTAACTCGCAGATATTGTCTATTCCCATGACGTTGGTGGGTTGGACGCACTGGCCGTATCTCGAGGTGGGGTACGGCTCCGCCCGGAGGAGCAGCGAGATGTAGGAGGAGAGGTACGGGTGGCTGTTGAGCCCTGCGGTGGGGTCGCCGTTGGCCAGCGCGAACTGGCCCGGCAGCGCCAGACCTGCGGGTTGCGTGGGCGGCACCCGGCCTCTTTGGACAGCTGAAACAAACGAGAAGGAAATTATTTAGTCTTTGTACCGGAGATCAGGTATTAATACAATTATTTAAAATATTTGTATCATTAACTGATTAAGGAAAGGAATGGAACATAATAGATATACTTAACCACGTATATATTGAGATTTAGTAATAAAATGTAGACGGTCAAGTTCAACATTGTAACACAAACGAAGTATTTTACCTAATGATCTCGCGATGTTATATCTAATGGTGTTCTGAAATAAAGTACGGTAGCTCTAAACAAATGTCTATTGCGAGAGATGTTAAACAGTAATCTCTGCTAGCCGTTAGCAATTAGCATCTGAACACAAGCTCATTACTCGGAAGGTTACGATTCGGTTTATGGTCTTGCTGCTGACGGGGTCCCGAGACATGCGAACAAACTCTTCTTTGTTGTGGGTTTATGTCCCTTTATATAGAAAGTTTTGAAGACTTTTCTGTACATTATTTTATAATTTATATTGTCTTCGGTTTATTGTGTTTCCGTCGACTGTTTTAGTGTAAATATTCTTCTTCTTCTTTAAAGTAATTTCACACTTAACTACATTTTTTTACGCATGCTCACGCCTTTTATTCCCGAAGGGGTAGGCAGAGGCGCAACTAGTGCACCCACTTTTCGCCAAGCGAAGCCACTTTTGGCCAGCCTATCGCCATATCAGGCACAAATTCCAGACTCCGAGCAGATACGGATCAGAAAATACCAAAAAAAAAAAAAACTGATTACCGTATGCTCGTTTGCCCCCTATATCATAAAAAAAAGAAATATCCAATATCACATTGTCTAAATAAACTACACTAGTACATAAATTTTAATAAATACCCAATAGGTATTTTATTACATCTAAAAACTTTAAAAGTGTGTCAATAATCCGTCAATTGTCTATGGACGCGACGGGTTTTATTACACCACAAATGAGTTCACTGAGAGTGTATTATTTTAATGCGTTTTAAATTGTCCTCCGTCTATTTGACCTCTATGCCGCGGAGTACCAATTATTGACAGCACACTATTATAATCTATGGTCACTGATATTATATCCATTATATTTTTATTAATGAAACATTTTTGTTAACCTTTTAAGCGGCGATAGCCTAGTTGGGAGTGGAACAGACTGCCGAGACGAATGTCCGCAGGTTCAAAACCCAAGGGCACGCATCTCTGACTTTTCTAAAAAAGTAATGTGTGTATTCTTTGTGAATTATCGCTCGCTTTAACGGTGAAGGAAAACATCGTGAGGAAACCTGCATATCTGAGAAGTTCTCTATAGGAATTTCGAAGGTATGTGAAGTCTGCCAACCTGCAATAGGCCAGCGTGGTGGACTAAGGCCTAAACCCTCTCAGTTGTAGAGAAGGCCCGTGCTCAGCAGTGGGTAGTATATAATACAGGGCTGGTATGGTATGGTAACCTTTTGATAGATTTGTAAATAAGTTCTTCAATAGTTGTATTATAACATATTTTTAAATTTACGAAATGATACATATCGAAATTAGAGTAAGTATAATTTTAAAATAAACAAATATATTGGCAAAATGCAGAAGATATGTCAAAAATGTGAGGCATTTCCTAAGATTACCATAAAATATTCATTTTAATTTGGATTATAGCTGCGGATATTAAACATATTGTAGGCATTTAAATACTGACTAATATCTTATTATGTTACTTCATTCCGCGTTGGGATGACATAATCAATATGGAATCATTCATGACTAGTCTATGGCAGCGGATTGGATCATAATTTGCTCTTAATTCAGAGGTTTTTCGCTTCAGACCGTGGAATTTAATATTTGTAATATATTATAAATATATAGGTATTTTTTATTTAATTATACCAAATATCATACTTCTCCGTGCACACAATGTTATTAAAAATGGCACATAGTTTTTCTTCTCGTATTAATGTATACCAATTTCTAGAAAAAATCTTCACTAGCAGGACGCTTCATTCTCCCTAAGCGCATTATGCCACGTTTCTTAGTTTATGCAAGCAGATCCGCAAGCAAATCTGCTGTAAAGCCTGATTTAGTCTACGAGAATATACACCGTAGTCCGTACACTCAGTGTACAGTCAGAAAAGTGTATGCTCGACCACCTTAAGGTTCTAAGCAAGTCGCTTGCGCGTCTTTCAACATGCAACATACAACTAAAGGAAACAATAAGACTTATCTGCTGTTTTCTTTGTACATCTCAACAAAAATATAAAAATGGGCGTTTTATCTTAAGAAAGTGTATACACCAAATTGTATACACTGAGTTTCTATATGTGAATACCGGTGTTTCTTAAAACTATTTGTTCTAAGATTGTAAGAAATCAATATCGTCGTCCTTTGAACATACGTTGATTTACGTTAGTATTGGCAATTAGTAACAATAATGAACATTTAATAACTATTTACTATGGAACGCAATTGTGGGCACATTAATCGATTTCTTGTAGTGTTTTGTAGGCTATAAAATAGTTTATGGTTGTAATATGTTAACAATGCAAAAATACCAAATGTTTGACTAAGTTGTTTGTATCAGTTCATTGATTATGTAGAACTATATCTCGATTTTATTGTCGAGATAGATTTTGGAGTGGCATTTTTATATTGTAATCAGATAAGGTCTTATTTATTTTTATTTAACTTTTAATTTCATCTAGAACTACAAGAGTCGGACTGGTACTATTTAAAATCACCAAGACTTAACAAGCACTTTTTAAGAAGGTTTTCAGATTTGGAGTCTATTTGTCTGTACAAAACTCATTGTTTTTGCGAGCATCAAACGAAAAAAAGAACATAGCCCAATTTTGCCTCCAAACGTTTAGCTAAATCAATTTAATGGAATCAGTCCGAATAATAAGGTCAAACCATCACAAACTAGGCAATGCGGACGAGGTTATGTTTAAAAAACCTTCTGCAAGAGGAAAACGGTGAACACCTACGTGATAAACACGACCGTAGTTATTGTAGCTTTTAAAAAATCAGACTGGCTGGACTGCCTCGGTGGCGTAGTTGTATTACGTTACGACTGCAATGCTGGGGTCTCGGGTTCGATCCCCGGGTCGGGTAAAGTAATATTGGGTTTTTCTATTCAGTATCAGCCCGGAGTCTGGAATTTGTGCCCGATATGGCGATAGGCTCGCCCCCTATCACATTATGGGACGGAATAACGGCGAAAAGTGGGTGCACTAGTTGCGCCTCTGCCTACCCCTTCGGGGATAATAGGCCTGTGTGTGTGTGTTAAAAAATCAGAAGAATAGTCATCCTTCATCAAGTCTAAATTAATGTCGATGACATAGCTTTTACATAATTATATGCGTATCCTACTAATATTATAAAAGCGAAAGTTTGTAAGTATGGATATATGGATGTTTGTTACTCTTTCACGAAAAAACCACTCAACGGAATTCGATGAAATTTAGTACACGGGTAGATCATGTCCTGGATTAGCACACAGGCTACTTTTTATCCCGGGAAATATAAAGCGGGACTTTAATCCAGGGCAAACTTATTCACGCGGGCGGAGCTGCGCCCAAAAGCTAGTATGTCATAAAATACTATATGTGCCTGCCATATTATCTTATTATACCAATGTTATCTTAACCTACTTCTTACTAATATTATAAATGCGAAAGTTTGAGAAAATGTTTGGATGTTTGTATGTTTGTTAAAAGTAAACGCAGAAACAACTAAACGGATTGGGATGAAATTTGGCACACGGGTAAATCATGTTCTGGATTAACATACTTTTATCCCGGTAATTTTCACCCATGCAAAATAATAGATATTTTTAATCTGATTCTTTAAGTAGATGGCGCTGGCGTCGTACTGTGTTTTAGGGACTTTTGTAGCGAGAAAGGCTTTTCACGCGGGCGAAGCCGCGAGCAACAACTAGTATATATATTAAGAGAGGATAATTTTGTCCCAGTTTCCGTAGAAAAAAATCTGCTCCAATTTGCGATATAGGAGGCCTACGTCATTGATTTTCTAGTTGTTAATATTGACATTGGATTAGGAATATGGCAATTAATCGTGTTACCTTAAAACTGCATGTGTTAAAACCAGTTTTAAACTATAGTAGCATTTTGGTGTCGATATACGAAACACTAGTTTAGATATAATTATTACCGTAAATAAATATATGGCTCGTTCACGGGAATGTAACCGTTTTTATAAATGAAATCATGATTATAAAAAGCCTATTCGAATTGTAGATCAATATTTATTAGTATTATTGGAGGTGGTTTGTACTGGCTCTATTATAATTTTATTAAATAAAACATTTCAAAATGGCGCCTAAAGTTCACATGTTTGTTTTGATCCATACTCGGCTACAAGAGTTTGAATGTAAAAAAAAAACAATCTATTTATGTTCTAATAGTAGCACATATAGTCAATTATATGTTGGTCTTTCCAGAAAATTTTAATTTGATAAGTGTTCCACAATAATGATTTAAATAAATCAATGGGTACCTTTTGTTTGGAATTACGCAGAATTGTCAAATCAAGAAAAGGGTATTTGCAAAATGAGAAAAAATAAACAAGGTAAACGGCCGAGTTGAAAGTTCCCATAGCCGTACTGCAAAAAGTATGCGTTTACGTTACTTGGAAGTTGGTGAATACTGTTTCACATCAGACCGAGGCATTTCAAAGATCATGCCATCACAAATCATCGATACGACGCGGGACGAATCGACGTGAAAACGCGGAATCGCGTCTAATCGCTCCGTTCGGAAACGCTCGCAAGCAGCCCAAACATTTAAGACGCGCCAAGAATTTCGAGCGCGTCGCGTTTTTTGGCGGGAACCAGTGAAGAATGCGTTGCACGCCCGACACGAATGGTGGCGCACGCGCGCTCAATCTTTTCATTCCGAGAATAAAAATATCCAAAGCGTAAACAGGTTGTATTATTTTTTGTCACAATGGCAAGTGCACCGGAATTCACTGTCGGCTTTTTACTTTGTACGGTGTATTTTACTTATCCCGCCGCACAAAAACGTTTTCGTGAATGTATTCCGAGTTCAAGATTTTCTTAATGGCGGACGATATGTAAAACATCGATCATCAAAATCATACAAGTAACAAACAATTCAATTAATGTGCTACATGCTCCGGGAATAATTCCGTTTGAATTGGAGTAATTGTGCGCGTGATTAGCCGGTTTCTGAACGTAATGTGGGCCACGAGAGCTCCCACGGCGCGTCGACACCTCACCTAATAGCGAGTCATTACATTATCTGACCGATACATCTCGGAACTCGGCGTGGATTGTACATCACTATCTCGTAATCGATGATCGGCGCGAGTGCGGACAAAGCGATTGTTTGGATGCGTTCACAGACTAATTATGATTTTAGAACGTGAATAGACGGTTTATTTCTTATGTTTTTAAAGTGTGTGCGATGAGGGCGCTGAAATGTCAATTTTTAAAAGTGTAACGACTTTTTGTCCGTGTATATTTTTCTTTATGGCTAAGCTTTATTGTGCAACGTACACGACTTGAGCCTTCATTTCAAATAAAAAACAAGTTGACATCTTATACCTCGCAACACTAGTAATTTTAGACGTTAAAAAAATTGTTCTGACGGATATAATACACCTGAGAATTGCCTCTGGACTCTATATTGTGGACCATAGTCACAAAAACCACAAATAATGTTATTTTTATTTACATTCCAAAACACATACGTAACACTTTCTTAATTTGTAAGTCTAGGAAATCAATTTCTATTATTGACAGATAGATTTTTATGAATGGAAATTAATGTAAATTAGATTTAATATGAGTGGGCTTTCCATAAGGTCATAACTAGGTCCATTAGAGGCCATTTGCATACGGGTACATCTCATTTCGGATTTCTCTGGTACAGACTGATATATATAAAATTGATGGCGGTTTATGTCCGTCTACTTTTTTTTTTCTTTTTTTTTATTGAATTGTATTACGATAGCCTAGTTGGGAGTGGAACGAACTGCCGAGACAAATGTCCGCAGGTTCAAAACCCAAGGCCATACACCTCTGAATTTTTCTATAAAAAGTTATGTATCAGTTAATATATGTATCACAATTTATTTATAAGAATATGTCAAAGTGTTAGGAGCAATTAGGACGTTATTTGTAATGCAAAACAGTTCATTACTTCCACTATTCTCTACAACATAGAGTCTACAAGCCGTCAAGATAATTGCAGTGCCTAACTCGTATACTTGACACACTTCTAGAAGTTATATCGCCTATCTTCAATAAAATATCTCCCAATTAACAATTTATAATATACGGCTTCTATTTTAAAATAAATTGTATAATTTATATATATATACGTGTCAATACTAATTTCTAGGCGGCTTTTTTACAGCCGAAACCGCGCACAAATCATAAAGCTCATATCAAATTAAAATGTTTGACACGTACCACGCATACTTTATCGGATTATATGAAAATTAACAATGTTTATGTTACATATAAATTAAATGGCTCCCTGATAACGGGCCGGCTAATAACATGTGTCACTTTTTAAATAAATAATATATATACGCGGAAAATTTATGTGAAATTTTACATAAAAAATTAACGATTTGATGATTTTTGTACAATAGTTATCAATATTGGATAAAAACAAATGAGCTTTCGAATTATGAACGTGCGTTTAATTCTAATGTATTGGAGGAAAGTTTTGGAAAACTTAGTTGCTATTTCGCTTTTACATTATGATGAAGGATGAAGTTATATAACTAATTATAGGAAGTTAAGAAGAGAAGCAAGTAATAAGATGGCATTATGCATAAAAATCTTCAATTTACTACATTTTTTGATAAGTTGCAATGCTGAATGACTACAAAGCTCCCTATATTTTATCAACTGTCAAATCGCCCCACGCTTACCCTATTTACGTGCCAAGACAAACGTTTCTTTTATTTCTTTCTTCATATTATTTTTGCTTTATTTTTATTCATATCGCGTAAGCGAGTTTCTTTATAATGTACTTTCGTACTTTTCGACGGAATTTAGATTCTATTTTAATAGCGAGTGGGTTTAAAATGCGTCGAAACGACTGCAATATTTATATTGCTCTTGACACAGTTTGCGTTGAGGAAACGATATGTCATTTACGAGATCTGATGATGCTGGGGTACTTATGCACGGAAAATGCTTTGGATTGCTATTGCGAAATAACAATTTGACTCTGTTAAGAGTTTTAAGATGTATCTATACTATTATATAAAGCTGAAGAGTTTGTTTGTTTGAACGCGCTAATCTCAGGAACTACTGGACTGATTTTGAAAATTCTTTCACTAATAGGAAGCTACATTACTCCTGAGTGCTATAGGCTACTTTTTATCCCGGAAAAACTTTTCCACGCGGGCGGAGCCGTGCGCAATTGCTGTGTAAGTATAAAAACTTTTAGTTCCTAGAGGATTGTAAAGATGTAATGAAGTTTCATGGACTGTACGGACGCAGTAGAATAATAACATCTTTCTTCGTGACATCAAGGCAACTAAGGTAATAAAGTACGTGAGAGAGTTTATTCTACCGATTGGCTTTGTTTTGATCTTAAAGATAGAAATTATATTAGGTTTTTTTCTCCGTATCAGCCTGGTGTCTAGAAATATACCCGGTAAATGGCAATAGGCCTGCCCACTATTACATAGGATATGGTATAGCTGGTGTTATGTTGGTATACACCTCTGCTTACCCCTAAAAAGGGAAAGGCGTGATGGTATGTAAACATAAGTCAAGATTTATAACATAATGTTAATCTCTATACATATTTCTCAATGACAGGCTCGAATTAATGTTAATAATTTCGGTAGAGTCCACAAACTGAACTTGAAGCACCGACCATACAGTCTCAACTTGAAGGAACAAGCAATAAAGCTCTAAACGTCATTTGTCGAAATGTCATTACATTCTCACAGTTTGACGCATTGACATATAATAAAAAGAAATGGCGTCCATAATTTTATCTAAACAAATACTTTTTGTTTTAAATAAATGTATTGATACGATCTACGATGGTTATCTTTTGAGACGTCAAACTGTCATACATTGAGACGTACGGACAAAAAATCAATCAAGAATATATTGATCGGTGAAATAATATGATTTTAAAATAAATTACTTAGGTTGAGTACGAAATGGTACACAGGGCTTCGTGTTAATGTTTTGTAGTGATAAAATATAATGTTTTTTTGCTATTGGAATTTAGATTATTACAAATAGATTGACATTTCAAAATAATTTATCGAAAAACGGTTTTAAGCTTTTTGGCGTACAGTATATTTTGTATTGAAGGATTCAATCTTAATAGAGCAAAAAAAGTGTGTGTGTACTTATGTAACGCGTTAGAAGTTATACTTCTTTGGCGTAACAAGATAAAATCTTTTTAAATGACGCGCCAAAAGAAGTATAACTTCAATATCTTTCGCCTTATTTTACGTTCAAAATTCAAAACTAAAATGTTGACTATAGCTAACTTCAGTGTGTCGGTTTATCGTGACGGTGTGCGCGCGCATCGTAAAAATTTACTCTCATCATTTTTCCTTAACGCGCCAAAAGAAGTATAACTTCAATAAACGTCACTTTACCCTTTATCTAACCCGAAACCTCAGCATCATGGTATACACGCAATACTATACCATCGGGGCAACTTAGCGTCTATAACGCATATTGAGCGCGACTGTACTGAATGTCATTCGCCGTCAAAATAATTACAAACGATTGTGCTAAAGATAATACGGTCTATATTATTTGTGCGACATTCAAGCGCCTTGTATTGCGCGACGAACATTTTTGGCGTTAAACCAGTACGACACAAAATTTGGGTCAAATTAAGTTACGTACGTTGAAGATGGATGTAATTGTTTGATTAAATTATGCCATTTAGTATTGTTGGACGTTTTATGTTATTATAAATTGATGTCATAAGTCCTTAACATAGCATTGAAACATAATTGATGATCTAGGTCATTTTTTGAAATGGTGCTTAGTGCATTCGACAAATATGAGACAAGTTAAAAACATAATAGACAACGGAGGTGCCGCGTATTTCAGACCAAGCTTAAGTTATCAAGTTCAGCGATTTTGTCGCACACCTCCTCCTCCTTGCGTCGATTCCCCAATGCTGGGGGTCGTGAGTCATCAAGGAATTAACTTTTCGCGTACGAGGTTGTGCCAACTACTCCGGCTTTCAGCGACATGTATAGCTGCAGCGGCATTTATGTTGAGTGTGGTGCGGATTTGATCAGTCCAGCGCGTTGGGTTCCTGCCTCTCGGTCTTTTGGCATCCATTTTCCCGGTGATTATTATTTTTTGGAGATTATCACCGGGTTTGCGGGCGATATGATATATCGCACACCATATTGCGCCAAAAAATTTGCTACCTTTTTTACACCTAATATTTCATAATGACTTATTGGACCTCAACAGTAAAGGTACCAATAAATACGTAGAAAACTAGCTATTTATAATGATTAAATTGAAATCACACACGCATTTACAACTGTAAGTATTTGTTACAATGAATGTGTATGAGTTAAAATTGATTCCGTATAAACAATTCGCATACTGTTATACCGGTTTGCAATCATCTCGTTGATTGCACGTTGACTTCGGAATGATAGACTAGTGTTGTGCCGCTGTTTTATTCGTCAAGAAGTTTAATAACTACATTTTATTTATAAGAAATGTGTACTAACTTGTTACAGATAGGTACTGTTACGAAAATTGTGCGATTGTTGTACAATGCCTGATCTAAATGAAATAAACCTCTTAAAGAAGTTTATTTATTTATTTGTGCGCGTATTAAGATATTTAAAAAAATCTTGCTCTTATAAAATACTACACTGTTTCAAAGTAACATTGAAGGAAATATTCTCACGCGGGCATAGCTGCGAACAAACTCTAGTTACAATATTTATGCTAAAGTATTTTAAAATTCATTATTCAAGTTTGTTTTTTTTCTAATGCCTATAAAGTTATATTTTACGATACTATGATTGATTGATTTTAGAAAGTTTAATTTATGAAAATTATGATTAATTGAGGCTTATGTTTAATGACTCTTAATTTATAAATATTTTTGTGCATTTACTTTTGAATATTGTGTTCCAAAATCGGGTAGGTGTCTGGTAAAAATCATTTAGGATACGTTTAAGGATTCTTTAGGTTATATTTGGAGAAGGGTGCCAGTAACAATCTTCAAACATTGTGGTAAGAATCAAAGATTAATTTTTATTGCCTATCAAGTAGACGAGATAACAGTGTCTGAGAGTAAGCAACTATCCTTAAGCGGGGCTAAGATTACCAAGAAAACTTGCGGACTTCGATTTCCGCAAGTAATTTTTACCGTGTTACCAATCACGGCAAGCTGACTTCTGTAAAATTTTGCAACTCGCATTCTTCTGCATCTGGCATTTCTTGCGCAATGTATTATTGCAAGAACATACTAGTATAAATTTAGCAATAGACATACAGTACAGGTACAATTAAGCCGACGTAATATAATACTTTTCTATAAATAAAATCGTAAATACCCTGTACTTTTTCATTTTTCTTTGTGTTTTATGCTTTATATCTCTTTATACTTATAATAAAGTGTAAATAAATAAATAAATACTAATATCTACTGCTTGCCTGCCCTTAACTGCCTCGGCTCGACTGCCTCTGTGGGGTAGTTGTATTACGGTACGCCTGCAATGCTGAGGTTTCAGATCGATTCCCGGGCCGGGTAGTGATATTAGGTTTTGAAAATTAGTATCAGCTCGGAGTCTGGACTTATGCACGATATGGCGATAAGCTCGCCCCCTATCACATCATGGGACGGAATACGCACGGCGAAAAGTGCGCTAGTTGCGCCTCTGCCTACCCCATCGGGGATAAACGGCGTGACTATGCGTATAATATTACCAGCATATTATTTTTCATTCGGATGCATACAAGAGCAAAAAATGTTTATTACTGGTGTCGTGTAATTATGTTATAAAACACAGGTACGACAATCCTTTATGATTATTTCTGCTTATTCAATCAACATAGTTCCGCGTAAACTAATTATACGACATATATATGATATAAATGGCTCGTGTCACATGTCAGCTAAGAATAGATTGGATTGCTGTTTAATCTTATATGCAGAGGCACAGAGTCCTTTTTTATTCAGAACTAGTATTTGCTGGCGGCTCAGCCCGCGTGGGAAAGGTTTTCCGGGATAAAAAGTAGACTATAGCACTCAGCAGTACTGTAGCTTCCTATTAGCGAAAGAATTTTCAAAATCGGTTCAGTATTTCCTGAGATTACCGCGTTCAACTAAACAATCAAAATCTTCAGCTTTATAATATTAGGAGAGATAAAGTGATCCCACTGTATCTGGTGGTACGCGGTGTGGGAGAAAGAGTCGAGTGACGAGTGATAGTTACCCCTAGCTAGTCGACACAATTATGCCGGTTTGAAATGTGTTGTACATGATAACCTTTAAAGACTGATTGAAAATCAAGTTATATTTGCTTTACTAGACTTCTGCACGCGGCGTCGCCCGCGTGAAAAAGTTTTTCTGGCATAAAAAGTAGCCTATGTGTTAATCCAGGACATGATCTACCCGTGTGCCAAATTTCATCGAAATCCGTTCAGTAGTTTTTGAGTTTATTCGTTACAAACATACTTACATACAAAACTCTCTTTATAATATTAGTATAGATTGCTGTTTTCATCTATGCCGAATCTGCCCTGTACTATCGTATAATAATTATATCTTGCATGTATAATTTTAGACATAAACGTAGTAATTTCCTAGCTTCGACCACCACAATATCTTGGGCAATCAAAATTTCCGTTTTAGAAAATTAACTCGAAGAATTGCGAACGCACTAGTTCACTCTATCTCTTCAGACTACTGGCGTGAACTTATGACGTGTGTATAAACATAAAAGACGATATATTAAATCACAACGGCAGGTGTTTAACTCAATATTCAGTGTTCTATAATTTATAAATTTTATTACAATATAACGAAGTTTCATTAAGATTTAGTTACTCTATAGCCGGAAAAGACGTATTAAATAACAAAATTAAAATACCAATTGTCATTTAAAATTAATTGATCCTTGCACTGATTGCGGTGACCCCAACAATACTGGCACCTGCTTAGCGGACGTGGGTTAATGCACATGGCCTGAGTTTTAAAGATATACATCCTTACATATTATAGAACAAAGTCCACCCGCAGTCTGTCTGTCTGAACGCGATAAACTCAAAAACTTCTTCTTCTTCAGCCTTTAAAAGTCCATTGCTGAACATAGGCCTCCGTCAAAGATTTCCAGACCAACCTGTGAGAAGAACTCAAAAACTGCCAAACGGATTTAGATGAACTTTGCTATGGCGTTAGTTTGAGAGCCTGGGAAGGGCATGGGCTACCTTTTTATCCCGAATAAAGCTAGTCTATACTAATATTATAAAGAGGAAAGATTTGTATGTTTGTATGTTTGTAACGAATAAACTCAAAAACTACTGAACGGATTTCGATGAAATTTGGCACACGGGTAGATTATATCCTGGATTAACACATAGGCTTTATATCCCGGGAAAATATTTTTATCCTGGAAAAACTTTTTCACGCGGGTGAATCCGCGAGCAGAAGTCTAGTAAATTATAAAATAGACTTTTTCTTTTCCAGAAAAGTACGCAATATATACCAGAAAATGTCGTTTATGCAGATAAAGCTGCGAGAAACACCTAGTTAATATATTCTAAATGAAAAACATAGGAACAGTGTAAAATATGAGATAAAACGTAACAAATCACGGTATTAACGAGTACTTGGAGTTTCTAGCTATCGAGTCATTAGAGCTACATCGGGAGACACCTTGTACTTTGAGCAAAGAGTAAATAATGTAGATGAGATAGTCAATCTATCTGGATCTTGTGGGAAGGAAAGTTCTTAAGTCATGAAGATTTATGTCTTCTCATGGTATTTGGTCCAAGTGATTTATTTAGTTGAACTTTATTATACCTCTTGAACTTATTCCAAATCCATGATGTGAATTGAAATAGTGCTCGATGCTCAACAAACTTGAATTCCAAAAATTTTCAAAATTAAAACATTTATCCAGTTTTGATTCCCAGACATATGTTGCAATACCCATTTAACAGCATTATCACCCTACTACCAGACCGAAGACACATCAAACAATTCTCAAAAACAAATCTATTCTCTACGTTGTAGGTATCATCTATATGTCGTATCTACAGTGATTTATTACAGTCTCTAATCGTCCATCTTAGTAAGAACATTTTAAATTTGTTAGGTCGGCACACATCTTCATTTACCGTTCGTCTATTTATTTTAGTTGTATCGTTACATCCCGATACTAGTAGATAATCCGTTATTTATGTTAAACATTTTTCATGTACAACGTAGGAAATGAACGGTATCGCACCTAATGATGTAACTTTCACACGGCTAAGAACTTACGCATATTTATATTACGTAACTTAGAACGTTTATGAAAAAGATTAGTTACAAAGAAGGTTGGACAATTTGTGATTAATGAAATGTTTTATTTTTGCAGTTGCAAGAGGAGATTCACAATTTGATTAATGAAATTAATTTATGCACTCACTTTTGCTGTTTCGCTAAGTCAATTATTTTGAACTATCGCAACATATTACTATAAAATCTCCAGAAATAAACAAACCTTGCAAATCGTCCGTATATATATTCAGCACAGAAGATATTCTTAAGTTTATTGAATGAAATGCTGACAACCTTGTCATACCGTATCTCTGAATATGATGCACGCACGTAACCTTAGCTTACGACAAATGCGATTCTTTTTGTTGTCCCAAGAGTTGTATATCATTAGAAAATTCTAAACGTCACTTCACACAGATTAAACACAAATGTAAGAACTGACGGATGTGTACGAGGCTTTATTTTATCGATGTCTGAATGAAAAATGTTAATAAATGGCTAAATGGAAAGCCGTTAATGCATCGAATGTAAACAAAGACCACCGAGGCTCATTCCTAATTTAAAAATATTGGATCTTGGACAAGGAAACGGTTCCGTACATCCGAATCTGTTGGAGTAAAGAGATGAGGGAATATGAGAATAGTTGATTGTTACTTTATGGAGGATAAGAAAAACAATTTGTGTAAATACAAAATTAATATGTTTTAGGATTTGTTATTTGGTTTAAAACTTTACGCATTACCTATTTGTTGCAGTACTGTTTTGTCTTTATGCATATATTATTATAAAAATAGTGTGCGTCGGAAATTTATTTAGGAAACCAAATCTCATATTTATTTGCTTTCGAATATAGATTTTTACAAAAGAAATGACTTCTTAAATCCTGCATATGACACGAATAGAGGGATGGACCCTAAAAACTGGTCACGAGTTACATAAAAACGCAATTAAAAGGCCGATTAAAATTATCATCCGATTACCCGAGATGCGTATAATTAAGCCATTTGAGCACGTGCTGTGAATTCTGAACGTTCTTACAAAAACATTTACCTATAGACATTGGTTCATTTAATAAGTAACTTTATATAGATTGTGAGGTCAAATTAATTTGGACTTTAGTGCAAATAGTAAGAGTTTAAATTGTAATTTTGGTAGTTTATGCAACTAGGTTATGCAAAGTTTTGCACAAAAGAAATCAAGTCTTATAAACACCGAGTAAGAAATAAATAAAGAAGAAAAAATAACAAATCTTTATCTAACCATCTACAGGTTTCAACACAAACGACACCGCACAAATAGCAATTGTAGATATAAAACAATCTTAGAAATGAAAGCAAGATGCAGCCAGACCGTTGAGAAACTGAGCCTGCGATCATCACAATATACTTGCAGATGTGTGATTAGTCGCGGGGTCACGGAACGGTCGGTGCTAGACGGAGAAACAGAACCGCCGTCCTTGTTCCCCTCGCAGGATGCTGTATATAGCCATCTCTGTCGTGCGAACGACCGCAGGGCGCCTAAACCGCTATACTAAACTGTGACCTCACGAAATTCTCTAAGCACGATACCGAGGATGATTGGTGTGACCACGCGTGACGCGAATGACGGATATTGTGCAGGTAATAAAGATAATTCGATTCTGATACCAATTAAAGCCAATAATATTTTTTTTTTATGGAATTCAATGACGAGGCGAGCATGCCGTTCGGCTGATGGTAAGCGATACGATCACCCATAAACAGTAGCAACACCATCCAGCACCTTGAGTTACAAAGTACTGTGTGGCATCCCACTGCGCTCGTCATCCTGAGACATAAGATGTTAAGTCTCATTATGTCCTGTAGTTACACTGGCTACAATATCCTTCAAATCGAAACACAACAGTGCATGCACACTGTTGCTTGGCGGTAGAAATAGACATTGCGGTGGTATCCACCCAGACGGCCTCTTACATAATGAGAGACCTACCACCAGTAAATGATCTAAATATACAAAATATTATAACTAGCAAGTGAACATTCATGAACTCCATAGCAAGAGCCTTGATAATCCCGATTACATCATAATTGTTCGCAACAGTCGGCTATTGCGACGGTAATGAGCTCTCGTGTTAAGATAAGCATAACCAGAACTAGTCGAATATATTTAAGTATATAAGACTTTACCATAGAACAGTTGATTAATATTGGAAACGATATTTTAAGAGAATTGAAATTGTGTGACATGGTTATTTGGGTAAAACGGGACAGTCCTGTGGAATCCAAGCCGCGTGGTCACGTGAAAGATGATTCACAGGTAATGACGGACATACGGTCCGACGTGTACCTAGATGCGGACGCCCGATGAATTCCAAGCGACAGGTCCAAAAAAAAACCTTGTTTTAATTCCGAATACGCTCATGATTATTATGGACTGTTATCGTTAATTTTATTGAGCCATCACCGTCTATTAGCATATTAAATTAGTTTTTGTTTTCCAAATCAACGCGGCTCATACCAATGTCGATAATTTTGTGATTTGATGGGAGCATCAGCTAACCATTAAGCTGTCAGCATTTTATAAATATGTGATCTTCTGATTTTTAAAAATATCTGGATTATGTAATGGTGGTGGGCTTTCTTTTACAGTGTACTGTTATTTAGATGACGAAGCGGATTTAACATATTTCAATATGAGAATGAATGTCGAATCTGCATACCGATAGGTATTTATTTTTATGTAAATTTTCGTACATGCCAACATGTTTGTAAATGTCATGATACCGAAAACGATTGACAGATTAAATTAAGTTTCTTTATGGTTGTCCTATGTAATAAAATATCTAAATGTAACTTGAGACGCTTCTTATGCAAAAAAAGATTAGTTTTTTAGATCAGAATATAGAAGACAGTAAGTACCTAACAACATTTGCTCTTTAATATATAAAATACGTACGCTTAAACATTAGTGTACAATCTAAACAAGTGCACACCAACAGACCCAAGCATTTCCGCGTGGTTAACTCGTAAAAAGCGAAACAAACAAAGCAAAATTCCGCCGCATCATTAAAACTATGATCTCGAATATAAAGTGAAACTATGGAGATATAAGGTACGGTACAGAGGGCATGACCAACCAGAACAGGTTTCATCTAACGTAGTAACCAATATACATATCGTGCATTACCCCAGCGCACGCCACATTGCGCGCCGCAGCACCGGCCGACTGTGAGAAAATTTCACCTGTTAGAAATCCTACGTATCTTTGCTATTTTGTATAGGATTATCGGAAGGTTCCCAAGATAAATAAACTTACGCGGCTTGTTACAGATGCTGTGAACGATTCTGATGTAAAGTTATGTGATGCTGAAGATATAACAAATCAACACAAGGTTGATGTTACTCGTTATGTACGGACGAATATTATTTAGGGATTTTAAGTAATGACATTCAATTTGATAGCTCAAAATGAAAGTTAAAATATGTAAATTATGTGAACGTTGCTAGTAAGTAGAATTAACAGGAAGAATTGATTATTGATATTAAAATGTAAATGCTTCACTTCAAAGCATGTTTGTTTATGGAACAACATTTACTTGATGTTGCGTAATTGTGATGGGCATTAATGCCCTATTACAATGTCACGAAGCATAATATTTGTTGATTTTGCATTATAGACAATTTGTGTCCATAAACCATATACCTTATTCGATGATTTACTTAGTTTATTAATTAATGTCGCTTTGAGTTAAGATCATAATTATAAAACATGGATTTTAACCTTTAAACACAAATTGAGCACTGCCTCAGGGCCGCAAACCCCACAAGATTAACAAATGAACTTTCCCAAAACAAAGGAACACTTATAAACCTCACGAAACATATTTTCACATCATACTAAAAGATTTAAATAAAGTGATATTTCATGATGTAACATCACACGTCGTAGAGGAATTAGCTCGTATGTCCGCCGGTATGCCTATAAATCACCTGTTTGGTTCGTTAGCCGGCCGGCCGGCACCGCGGGGGTCCGCCTTCGATTCCCGCCGTGGCAAGTGGAACGGCCATTGATGTAGCCCCCTGTTGGTGGGTATTTTGACGTGCTATATAATGTCATGTCGCGTTGCGTTTGATGAATGGTGAATTTGCCTCGCTTTCCTCAGCTCTGCGCTGTTCGAATCTCACGTGCATTCCAAATGAGATCGTGCCTTTTTTGTTTTTGCGATGTTTTGTTTTGGCCGCTTAGGTGTTAATTTCAATACTTTGGTATCATTAGCTGTTTGTCTCTTTTTATTTTTTAACATCTTCGACGGTGAAATGAATACATAATTAATTGATGAGGCGTAGTTTATCAGTGAAGCTTGAATTTTCTTGGACGATTTTTTTGGGTATTACATTACCTATATCAGAAACAGTATCATGCTCTGGTATTGCTCCCATTTTATCTCCCTCATTTATGCTAAAATATTCCCAAGAATCACCTGTTAATTCGCCGATATCCCTTACAATAGCACCAACCTTTCCCATCGGGTGGAAATTTTAAAAGTTAATTAGGCAACACTCTCGCCGCTCGATGCATCATTCCGGCAGAGTATAAATCACAGGATGATTGATAGTTGCCTGGCACATCTCACGTAACTTCTAGCTCCTTTTTTAATCCGACACAAATGATTTTACACTTTGATTTCCTTTTTGCCGGTCGTTACGATTCGTTTACCATTTTGTTGTATATCATTTTTTTACGATCCTTTTAGGTTTCGCATTTCTATGAGAATTTTTATTTCTTTTCAGTAAGATGTTTGGGATCTTGCTGAGGAACGAGATACATTTTGAAAGAAGCCCTTTATCTAGCAAAAAATTGCGTTTTGGTGAATCGATTTCATCAACATTATTTGACATTATTCTTCTTTAGTTTAATGAAGTCAAAAACGAAGAGCAATGGGTACAAAATATTTATCAGCCATTAATATTTCCTCAGAAGCAATATCGCTCTATTGGAACTAGGTAATATTAATACTACACAAATGACTCATTACGGCCGTTTTTCATATAGTAAATCTTTATTGATATTTTATACCTTGTAATTTTGCAAACAACTTTCTAATTCAATTGCTGTATCCCCGTTTAATGAATCAAAGCAAACATTTGTGTTTATAGCAGAAAATTACGATTATATAAATTTTTACTGATTTATTGCACTTATGAAATCAAATAAGGGCTTCGATACGCGATCGACAATACTGGATAAATAGTTTTATCGTGTAGGTACATGAACTTTAGAATTGTATGGATAAGAAAAGTAACAATATCAATCATATGCAATGTGAATGTTTTGGCAAGCTATCAAAAGGTATAAATAAGATTGAGTTTATAAGTTTAATAGATTTTCATCTGTTCTTCTTCTGTTGTGTGGCCAAAATTAATTTTAACGATTATTCCATCATAGTATATGAATATAGCTCATAGATAAAGTTACATGTCATAGAATCTATTTCTATACAATACTGGTCAACTGTATCTAGCCGCTCAGCCCTAATGCATTTTCAACATCAACCCGAATTGCAACGGCACTATTAAATCTTTATAGTGTACTTGACGAAAACTCCTTTCACAATAATGAAACACAATATGCCCGACATAAAGCTAATGTTTATACGAACCTATCAAGTTTCTAACAACTGAGCCTGTGACCATATACGCTACCTGCCCTTATAGCGGACCTTTGGCTGCTTCGCATTGTTCCCACCCTTCGATTCGTATGCAAATCGTTTGACAAAACGTGCGGAAATATAATTAGACGTCGTTCGAAGACGTCCGACCGGTATTTTGCAGTTTTTAATTAATGTTGCACTACACTAGTAACTCTTGACCGGTGTCCGAGGGATTCCGTGGGAAACCGTGTGGAAGTGTACTCGATGATATCTTTATGCGGCTAGTGAAGCATTTTCCCGGAACGTGGACCATTACCGGGCCTGGAGCGGTGGTACATGTCACAGTTATTATGCTCGCTAGAAACGATAATATCTTTCGGCTGTGACGCAAAGCCGTCGCATTGTGAACGGCGTCAGATTTTTGACGCGATTACGTGTGGGTAAATCCCGGTACATCTTTGTTACTATTTGCTGTTTGGAGATTGTGTTGGCACATGGATGTGAAAAAATCTTATTGACGTATTTTTTAATATTGGTGTTGCTAATCCTATGATAATTCTTTATTATTATGTACTTCATAACTAATCTCATTATTCTTAGAAATCAACAACCCCAAGAATAACAGCCAACGATTTCCTATGTAAAAATTTTGCTCAATCATATCAAGAACTCGTCTCTGGTCAAAACGGTGACAACAAAACAACCCTTTGGTCATTAGCTAATAGCTAAAATACGTTACGTTTCCCACACTATTTGGCAGACTGACCATCCCCAGCCAACGTTGGCCAAACTTACGGTCAGTTGGCCAACAATGCCGCCACCTGGACACCACGCGACACCCTTCCTATTGTGGGCTGAGGCGTGATTGGGGTGTTTACCTTTTAAGTAACAACCGAAGCAAACATTCCAACAATTTGCAAAGCATGGGAATGTATGATATTTTTGACAGGACTTGTGGGCTGAGCATTGTGCATGGTTATTGTATCAGGATTAAGGATTTGCCGTGACGTGTTCAGTGGAGTTTGAATTCTGGTTGTTAACTATGTTTTTAAGACTTTCGTTCCCACGTTATCAGTAAATGTGTTGATGGGGGAGTGAGCTTCGTGGAATTCATTATGCCTGAACTACTAAACCATTCGTATGGATGACGTTATGCTACATTCTCTGAGCAAACTTTATGAACTATATCAATGATAAATTATTGTGCTATTTCATATCGAACATAATGATCTCGAAAATAAACCCAAGAGATACATTTTCAATTTCCCCGCAAATCGAAACGCATTAAAATTCATCGCGAACCGCCCGAGGGGCACATCGGGTGCGATACCAAAATCTTTCTAAATGACCGCGCCGGTACAAAAACTTATTAAGATATCCCAAACAAAAGGCATGATTGATGCGCGCTAAACAAAAGGCGCTTTATACGAATGACGAACGGAGCCGGGTTGCCGAACGTGTATGCAGTTTAAATAAACCGGTATTTAATGTGGTCAATTAATTTTGGTGATTGTTTTGTTGCTATTATGGGAGTAGTGCTTTTGGAGTTAATGTATAAATTATAATCTGAAATACCGGTCAAAGTTTTAAGGAATTACAGGAATGTCTAACAACTTACTGCAGCAATGTATGTTAATGGTAATAATTTAATAGAAGATGCAGAGCATTAATGTCCAACATATCATCATAATTTCGGACTTCTGGCCTTTAAGTAGTAGGTAATGTAGGTTAAAAAGATGTTTTAAATATTTAATCTGAGAATAATATGCCAGTTGTAACATTAAAATGAACGGAATGTGGTTTCGCAATGATAGAAAAAGGTTTTTGATTATAGATAAGAATCAAAAATGTTACGAAATTGTATAGCAACATGTTAAGTGACTGGTATAACCACGAAAGGAATAAGTAACTTTCAATAGTACATTTAAAACGGTAAATCAATATTTATTTGTTGACTTTTAAAAATGAAATCTCATGAATGAGAATGAGAAGGAAATTATACCGCGATTGACTCAAATGAATTTCGATGACATAAGAAAAGGTGAAAAAGCGGACGCGCTAAACAAAAACAAGTTGCAAGGAATGTCGTCTATTATCTAATTCAATGAGATTACACAACACATGACCAGCAGACTGACACCGTATCCATAACAGATCACAATCAAATAGTAGCCAACTTCTCAATGGGTCCTTTCAACCTCTAAAACGCACAAAACCATGGTACAAACAATACCAATAAAAAAATCACAAAAGCCGCGTCGACGCCTCTAATCTCGAACCAGATCTACGAGTTTGATATCTAAGACGATTATAAAGCGACAAAAGAGGCACACTTACTTTTTTCTCCTTTCCATTAACAGTTAATCTCGGATAAAAAACTCTGTATGGAGTCTGAACGTTTGCACCTTTCTATTGTTTGTTGACAGCAAACAAATCGTTTGTTGGGCAAAATACGAGGTGTGAGGGGTCGAGGAGAGCTAATGGGGTGCTCAAGGGTTGAATTGAGAGCAGCGGGTTACCGTGTCCTTTCCGGTGTGGCCTTCGCATTATCTGGACGGAAGCGCGCCTCTAATCAACCGCCTAGTAAAAGTTTTATGTTTTCGGCGCAAAAAGTTGTAGAAATAAAAAGTAGGACTGGATGAAAACCTTTAGTCAGTCTTCAGTCAGTCTTTATCAGTCAGTCTTCTTAATCAACAGTATGAATTTCTCAGTATCAATTATGTCTACCAACGAAATTCGATTTCGTATTGCAATAATTAAATCAGCATCAATAACTGTGTCTCGATAATTGATGACCATCATAAAAAATCTCTAAATATTTTTGGTGAAATAATTTAATTAAAGACGGTGCTAGAGGCGTAATCGCCGGTGCCAGCGGGGTGCCGGCCGCATTATGAACTCTACAACCTCTCTGCCCTGCGTCAAGAGCGTTTCCTTTATGACAAGAGGAAACGCGCGCGTGTTATCTTTCATACTTACACCTGTGTTTATGGAGATATTTCAAGTTTGGTCCATTTGTAGTTTATCTAATTTGTTTTGTTGGCCTTTCAAATGTACAGTTTTAGATCCTGATACTATGTTTATTATAAATTCTTTCAAAGTATTTTATAATTTGACTTTGATAGTAGCTCGTAAACAAATGTAAACAGGTAAATAATACAAAGTGTAAACAATAGGCCGACAATGTCACATAGCGCCTGCCTCAAGGTTCTTTATGAGAAGCCTTGGCCCGAGTATCATTAGTTTTATTATATGAATTTGCGGACACTAAAGCTTTATTTTGTAACAAAAAACCAATTTACTTGGAATTTAATAATTATAAAAAGCTATGAAACAATCGTGGTCACTTTGTCGTTAACTTCATTGGCCAATTATTGTTATTTGTGATAATCAAGTGGTTAAATACACATAGACAGGGACATTATAGCAAATACTTTTCTAGCTATTTTGATCAATGTAGAGATAATATCAAAGCACGTTCACAAGTTAGTAATAAGTTCAAGTAAATTTTATAGATTATTTCTTCTTTCTTGTTATGATTCTACCTAACACTGTTTGGTAAACAATGCCTACAGCATTAGTACCTCCATTAAGTATGAAATGTATAGAAAAAGGAGACTAATTTGTATAACCTAAACAACGCAGTAACTTCAGAAAATCACCTTTTACATTAGTAACTAGAAAACAATGTTACCGAACCTATGGACATTAGACCAACGAGCAGGATGCATCAAATTCCCAATCTAAGCGTACACGAACATCAATCACAGGACTGTCTTTAAAACAATAACCTTCCACATTAATAGCGGTGTTATAATAACCTATTACAGCTCATAGCTTCATATTAACATTGAGCGGTTACTTAGATCCGATACCAAGGCTACTCGCACTAATGACCCGCCAAGATTAATGATTTTACTAATTACACTTGTGACAATCAATGTGCCTTTAAAGCGAGCTTTTTGTGTTTAAGTATTCTATTATTATTGGCTGTGTACTGAGAATGTGTTGGAGAGCAGAAATTAGTTTTTATTATCCTTCTAAAGGACATGTCCAAAACGGGCTTAAAATTCTAACCAAGAAACCTTATATATATTTGGATAGTACTCCTAAAAACTAGGTATTTGCAACAAATCGTATAATTTTAAAGCCCTCCGATTTCACGATTTATGTAATTTTATCGATCCAAAATCCATATTTTTGCCTCTTAATATCAATAAAGTTTGAGCCTGGTTAGATTTTGAGGTCCAGCACCCATACAAAAAGCGTACATCTCTTTTAAAATTTTGCTTGTGAAGACAATTTTGTCGAGGTTCAACTTGCATAAACTCAAGTCTAGGTTGCTAGAGTAAATAATGATACAAGGCAAATCGTATTGTTGTTTGGATTGTTAGTTCAAAAAATCCAAATTATCAAAAGAAAGAAAATGAATGACATGAAATGTAATCCTATCAGCTAGCTTTTTGAATTCATTAACGACGAGATTTGTTAATTTGAATCAATTGTTATTAATCAAAAACCTAAATTTATAAATATACTAGCTGCGTTCAAATGTCTCAACATAGGCATGGTTAGTTTCAAGCAATCGTTACAAATTCCAATTTAACATAGATGACTCACCTTCTCTCCTCATGCCCATTTTGAGACATTTTCTTAATCTGCAGTACTGGCATTGATTTCTGTGATGCTGATCGATGGGGCAGTTCCTGTTACCTCGACAGGAGTACGTCAAGTTCCTCCTCACGGACCTCTTGAAAAATGATTTGCAACCTGCGGGAGAAATGCTATTTGAATGTTGGCATAATTTGATCATCGCAAAATGCTAGAGTAAGGAGTCATCGTAATTGAGAGGAATATGTATGCGTGAATTCATGAATATTGATGATTATTTCCAAATTATAGTTCTTATTGATGCAGATAACAATGAATTTATTTAATAAAAATTCAAAAATGCATTTGAATACAAATAAACACAATATAATCAAAAATATTCAAATCAAAACATATAAATAGTAAAAACACGAAAAACCTTTTGTTATTTTGTTGAAAGCTTTGTCAGAAGCTATCTCGTCATAGTAATTGCTTGTTCACCTAATATATTTTTTTATTTTGTTAATTCTCTTATTTAATTTACATAAAGAAGTAAATCAAATGAAATTAAACTCGGTTTTATGGAAGAATGAATTTATAAAACAGTTAAAATACCAACAATGATTAAAAGAGAGCTTAACCAATCTCATGAATATATTATGTATCGAGCATTAATAAGGAAAAAGGTATAAATATGGTGGTATGAATAAGGTTCAAAATTGCATGGCAGTATTTTTAAAATGGACAGTTGGTTTTGTTTTCGTTAACTTTGCATTTATGATAAACATTACAAGTACGATTTTAAGGCAGATTTTAATTTTTAAGCAAAAACATTACTTTAAGGCGCTTTCTTAACGGGAGAGGAAAGGAGATGTCCGCTTTTTGAATGGGTGCTGGACTTCAAAATTCAACTGGCAAAAATATGGATCTTAGATCCAATAAAGAAATATTTTTAGACCCATCCATTTATTTAACTAACTTTTTTTAAAACGTTCATTTGAAGTGTAGTTTTCGAGCAAAATAAAATTACAAAAATCTCAAAATCGGGAGACTTTAAAATTATACGGTTTATAGCAAAGGCCTAGTTTTTGGGACTACTATCTAAATATACGTGTATATAAATAAACTATCTTGGTTAGAATTTAAAGCCCGTTTTTGGACCTGTTCTTTATTAAACGTATATTTCGGTACAATATAAGCTAATATTACGTGAAATTACGAAACTCATTAGAAGCTACGGAAATTAACAGCTTATGGATAAGAATATTTCGAATAGCAGTTTGGCAAAAGCAACATTTACATTTTAAATTGAATAAAATTATCTTTATTTTCTAAACGCATACCTAAGTGACAAAATTCAAATATATGTGGCGTGTCTCACGTATTTTTAATAAATATTCAATTTTAAAACAACTGCTTTGAATAATTGAATTTTGTACCAGGAAGCCACTTCAAAGTGAGAAGTAACGCATTCCAAACATATATAACAAAATAAAAATGACCAGAAATTAATTTAAAAAGAAAAATGCGTCATATGTCTCGCAACTTAATGACTACCGGTGAACTAGTAGAAAACAGAATAATAAAATCGGTAGGTGGCGTTTGCTACGATTTAATTATGATACAATTTATTGATGTATTCAAATATGCGTCGCGTTGGTTACCTCACGTGACAGTAGACTATTCTACTTGACAATAATATAAATTGTAATTGGACTATTTTGAATTGTATTTAACAGTACACATTATTGGTAAGTAAATAACTTATGGCGGTAGACATGCCACGGTTTGATATGTAATTTCAACATTTTATTACACGTTTTGGAATTAAATTGGTCCAAAATATGTTTACGTAGAAAGTATCGAAACATAGAGAACTTTACATAGAATTTTATGTTCGATTGCAGTGAAATTTCAAATGTTTACCGACAGGTATTTCCTTCATTCGTATATTCATTATTAAAAAAGATATTACTGTTAGTTATCAGATATGTAATGATACCCTTTAATACCTACCTATACTTATACGGAGCAACAACATCATTGCCACAAAAATAAGAATTACAAATAGTCCATAAAACATGAAATAAAACTACACGACCGCCTTGTATTGTCAGTTATACACGTAAACATGTTACAAGATGTAATAATGCGTTAGTGGCCGCCATTTTGGTACGAATATGTTTTTTATTTTATTTTTTTAAATCCTTTAAAATGAGTCAAGGAAACTTTTGCAGCCTTGTCTAAAGATTTTAAAGAAAAATGTGTTGTTATAATGAAAATTAAAAACCTATTTTATTGTAATAACATTAGATATAGGTATTATTTTATATTGGATTGATAGATAATATACTGATATTATTAAGTCCTTTTTACATTTCCGTACTATTTGGCTAAATAGTTATTTAACCGAAGAAATAGAAAAACGTTTTTTTCGGCGTATTGTTTATGCAATATAGAAACAATAGTTATTGTCTTTGCTAACGTTTACCACTAGATAATACGTAAAATTTTAGAATACACGTAAATTTCAACTGAACATTTATTGCATAATTTGTTGTCTAATAGTAACCATTCACTGATTTGATAATGGCCGAAGGTATCATTACAATATAATTACGAGTACAAACAATATAATTTTTATTTTAAGAGACTTGTTCCTAGATTATTCCTTCCGCTATCCATTGAAAGCGATGCTGTTTATTGTCATAGTAATAAAGCTTACTATTTAAGGCCCTATTCAAAATTATCTTCATCTAAATTAGATGTCCATCTTAACTCAACAAATACACTTTGAATTAATAAGTAACAACAAAATATATTAAAATTCCGGTTTTAATGAACAGAGTTTGTTTCCGCTTTTGATTGAGAAATTGTTTAGAAATGATCTTTTTTAGATACAATCTTCACTTGTCACCTTTTTATATACAATTACCATAGACATTGAGCTCATAATTTTTATTGGTTACAAATCCGTGAAAGGTTATTTAAAATTCCACTTAATTGACCAGTTGGAAATTTAGTAATTTTGACTAATTTGTTAGTTAACTTTTTAAGACCGGTTGTTTAACTAAAGTATTATATTATTACAAGTTTTTGCCCGCGGCTCCACCCGCGTGAATGAGTTTTCCCGGGATAAAAGTCTCGCTTTATATTTTGCCGGGATAAAAAGTAGCATATGTGTTAATCCAAGACATAATCTACCCGTGTGCCAAATTTCATCGAAATCCGTTCAGTAGTTTTTGCGTGAAAGAGCAACAAACATCCATACATCCAGACATCCATACTTACAAACTTTCGCGTTTATAATATTACTAGCTTTTGCCCGCGGCTCCGCCCGCGTGAATGAGTTTTCCCGGTATAAAAGTCCCGCTTTATATTTTCCCGGTATAAAAAGTATACATAATCTACCCGTGTGCCAAATTTCATCGAAATCGAAAAGTTATTAAATTTACCATAGCAGCGCCATCTATTGATTACTTACTCAACCCAGTCGAAAGGTATCGACATCTGTTAGAATCATTTGGAGTTAACAGATAATTGTGACTGTCAAATAATAACAGACAAATAATTAGCAATAAATTAAAATTGCGACTATAATTTGAGATTTAAACTATCCTATCTCTCAAGTTGGATCGAACTGCACATGGTGTGCGAATTTTATTATAATCGGTTAAGTGGTTTAGGAGTCCATTGAGGACAAACATTGTGACACGAGATTTATATATATTAAGATTAAGTAGGATGAATAAGTACTTTGTAACTCAAGGTGCTGGATGGTGTTGCTACTGTTTATGGGTGGTCGTATCGCTTACCATCAGGCGAACGGCATGCTCGTCTCGTCATTCAATGCCATAAAAAAAAAGTACTCAATAACTTATTTTATAAATATTCGTAGTTTGTAATTTGTATTCAATAGAAAACAAAACGTAGATTATATCTTCATAAACATTAGAAGATTGAAACGAACCTTAGTTAAAAAATCAGACATCCACAATCCAGAACAAGTATCTACAACATTTCAAACCAAACATTTCAAACCCTAAACGATTCTAAAAATCCAGTGCATTATGGCGAAGGTAGAATATTTCCACATTTCGCGTCGTTGAATCCCGTTAGTGAGAGATAAGCGAAGCGTGCGTGCGTAGAGGCAGCTTGTTAAATATCGCTATCGAGTTATATCGGCTCTCATCTTCCTTGCTTGTTTTAAAGGATTTTTTGAATGAACTTGGTCGAAAGTTTGCGTGTACAAAGGTAAATTTACCTCGGTACGTCGGCGGCGTAGTTGTATTACGGTACGACTGCAATGCTGAGGTCTCGGGTTTGATCCCCGGGTCCGGCAAAATTATATTGGATTTTCTATTCAGTATCACCCCGAAGTTTGGAATTTGTGACCGATTTGGCGATAGACTCGCCCCCAATCACATCGTGGGACGGAATACGCAAGGCGAAAAGCGGGTGCATTAGTTGCGCCTCTGCCTACTCCTTCGGGGATGAAAGGCGTTGGTGTGTGTGTGTGTGTGTATGAGTAAAGATACATTTGAGATAAAAAAAAACTTAATTGATTTACTTGTGCAGGTCTCTAATATGTTGGGACTAATGTAATAACGCCATTATAAATGAATATAATAGTTTATTTATTTAATAAACACCCGATATAGCTATAGACTCGGCGTTGCACATCATAGTTCGGGAATGAGCTCCATTAAAGCTCTATAAATTAACCACTACCTAAACGCAAACCAAATAAACATGACCTTTCAAATCCATTTGCGGGTCTTTGACTTCTAACAAACACCGAAACATCCTCACAACCTTCTCATTTATACTAGCATTGCGCGCGGTTCCGCCCGCGTGGAAAAGTTTTTCCGGGATAAAAAGTATAGTACTCAGGAGTAATGTAGCTTCCTTCTAGTGAAAGAATTTTCAAAATCAGTCCAGTAGTTCCTGAGATTAGCGCGTTCAAACAAAAAAATACTCTTCAGCTTTATGTATTAAGTATAGATTAGTAAGATTTTCTATAGCTATAGCAGACAGGTAATCGGCCGGGAACACTGCCCAATTACTACTATCGCTGGGAACATCGACTTGCAAATTGTACGATAGTAGTGTAACAATGGTAGGGGTGGCATTATGTGATAATTATGAGTGCTGTCGAATAAGGATATTATGAGAATTTACCTCATTAATGTTGGTGTTTTTTCAATTTACTTTCGTTTACTAGGTATCCTGCCTCGGTGGCCTAGTTGTATTACGGTACGACTGCAAGGCTGAGGTCTCGGGTTCGATCCCCGGGTCGGGCAAAGTGATATTGGATTTTTCTATTCAGTATCAGCCCGGAGTCTGGAATTTGTGTCCGGTATGGCGATAGGCTCGCCACCTATCACATCATGGGACGGAATACGCTTGGCGAAAAGTGGGTGCACTAGTTGCGCCTCTGCCTACCCCTTCGGGGATAAAAGGCGTGAGCATGCATGCGTTACTAGGTATCCGCAGGTTATATTACAATTTAGTGTTATTTTTCTCTATACCTAAAAGAAATAGTAAAAATATATGCTGCACAGTCCAAAAGACTTGGTTGATGAAAACTGCAGTTACCCGTTTGATCAAATACAAATACAAAACATTTATTCGCACAAATGATCAACATACTGCCTCGGTGGCGTAGTTGTATTACGGTACGACTGGAATGCTGAAGTCTCGGTTTCGATCCCCGGGTCGGGCAAATTGGTATTGGACTTTTCTATTGAATATCAGGCCAGAGTCTGGAATTTGTGCCCGATATGGCGAATGGCTCGCCCCCTATCACATCATGGGCCGGAATACGCACGGTGAACAGTGGGTGCACTAGTTGCGCCTCAGCCTACCCCTTCGGGGATAAAAGGCGTGAGTGTGTGTGTATAATCAACATAGTAACTATTTGTTTTGGATGCGTGCAAAAATTGTCACATTTGTGTATCTCCTCAAAAGTTTTAGGGCAAGCTTCACAGGTTTCAAGTAAATTTTATTTGACAGTTATCGTATTAAAGAGATAGATCTAGTTATCATTTTAGTTTGGAGGTTAGAGTGCTTTTTTATTTGGTTTATACATTTATGTGACGAGTAGCATTTATCAGCCAGCGGTCAAATCGGTCCAAAGCAACAAATTGATCATGTTTTTTATCTTCAAGCACCTTAAATATCTTGGGTACAAGTAGAGCAGTAAATCACCGTTTGAAAAACACAGCGCAGGTAAAAATACTTTGTTGCGAACAATAATTGGCAAGTGTTTGTAATGACGGTGAGATTGCAGTGGACGTGACCCACATCCGCACGAGATCTCTTCCTCACGCAAGGTCTGATCATCCTAAAGTAGGGCGTTGGTATACTAGACTATACTTCCTATAACACGCAAGGTTTTACCATCCTAAGCGAGTGTTTTAGTGACCTGATATTTAGCGTATTGTTCAAGATACTTCATTAATATTTAAAGTTAAGGTAATGTTACAAAATTTTGATCAAGTGAACGATGCTCTCTCTAAAATTGTGCATTGGTTTAATTTAAACAACTTGTTACTAAATTCTAATACTAGCTTTTAGTATAAGTACTACGTAACGTACGTAATTCTCCCAGCCAGTTTCGCCCACGGCGGCCAATCTCAACCGAGATCAGCCTGTATCACACCGCCGACTTCCTAACTCCGAGCTGCGACTGAGTAATTTTTTATATGGAAAAACCCAGTCAGAATGTTTTTGGCTCGACCCGGGATTCGAACCCAGGACCTCAGCGCGCAAATCGTACTCTTAACGCGTACGCAATACTACTACGCCACCGAGGCATATAGTACTATTCAGTATTCTGTGGCATAACGGTCTGTCGTTAAATTTAAGTCATATTGTTTATGCACTGTGATTAAAAAAATATATAGTGTTGGCGCCTTAATGCGATGGTATAGGGTATGAAGAAAGAACAGACGATCAATTTTGGATGCGTTGGATATAATTTATGTTATTTTCCGCGCTAGGCACCCAGACACATTAGACGTCAAAATAATGTTCCATAATTTATTTATTTATTATAGGGAACGTGCACGTCGTAAGCACTGCCATCTAGTGACGCAATCGATACTTGCCACTGGCACTTGACGATTCATTTTCAGCCCATCGATACTTGGCATTGACGTACAATATTCATTAAAAGGATGAAACATAACATTTAATTTGTTGATAATGTATCGCTGTGTATATGGATGCTACAAAACATAAAAATAAACAAATCAAATGGTGTGAAATTATATAATGTTCCCAAGAATACTAATAGAGCAGCTGGTCAGGCCGGCATGATTGTGTCGAATGGCACGGGATAGTCGTCCAATGCCATTCGATTCTCTGTTTGGACTGCCCCGTGCTTACCATCAGGTGCGGTGCAGTCACTATGCCGAGCTTTTATAAAAAATAAAAAAAAATAGTATCTAAGTACTTACATTCCATGGTTATGTGAAAATCGACAAAAATAATAAAAGCTGTATAAAACACACATAATTATGAGTTCCAAAAGCATTTAGAAATATTTAGTTACGTAATTTATAAAAATAAATATGTTTTGAAAGTAATATTCAATACAAAAAAAATCTGTAATTAAGGGAACATAATCTCTTAATTTTGCTTAAATAACTAGCTCCCATCTAAAAAAGCATATTCTGGACACGCTGGCTGTAAATAACATTCGGCCGGAACACATATTTTATCATATTAAAAGAATATATCAACAAATTATTGTGCTAGTAATAATTTCTTTTTTAATCCACCTGTGGCTCTTGTGTCGATATTGTGCTGCCCCCTATAGTTCGTGCACGCTTTCTATAGATACCTACACATACAGTACCTACAATTTTAATACAAAGCCATTCAATATAAAGGCTTATGTTTACCTTTTGAAGGTATCTACAACTTACATAAATATTTGTAGATTGACATACATACTATGCTTATTAAGAGTAATTATTGCCACAAAAGAATAAAAAAAATGTAAGATCTAAGACAAAAAAAATAAAAAATTTATAAATAGATCGATAAGTACCCTAAACAGCCATGTGGATTTAAATTTTTCCTTTTAATAATCCAGAAAAACACACACACACACACGTTACGGTATTATTTAGCGTATAGTATAGTAGAAATAATGGCTAGAACAAAACAGCGTTTATAAGTAACTAGCTTTTATTCGCGGATTCGTCCACGTGGAACAGTTTTTCCGGGATACAAAGTAGTTAAAAACTTGTCGAAGGTCTTAAACTATCTCCGTACAAAAATTCATTGAAATCCATTGGGTAGTTTTTGAGTTTATCGGGTACAATCACCCAATTTCGTGCTAGTACACTTTCTTAAGATACAACGCCCATTTTTCATATTTTACCAAGCAGGTGCGATCGTTTCGGAGACGTAGGTAATAACAGATAACTTTTATTGTCTAATTTAGTTGTAAGTTGCATGTTGCTAACAGACGATGCGCAAGCGATATATTCAGAACCTTAAGGTGGTCGAGCATACGCTTTTCTGACTGTAGAAAAGCGGCGGGCGACTTGGTTTTATATTATGTAAGGAAAGTGCTTTGCGGTAAGAATTGCCATTACAATATAGGTACTTTCCCAGACAGACTTTCATACGAGACCTACCACTTGGTATATCTCATTACTGTTGGGATAACTGGGCTCTAAATAACGCAATAAAAATGTCTACAAAGTAATTAAATCAGTCCCTTTACTTCAGTTTATTGAGTACGTGGCCTCGCAATTAGCCTCTATATTGTAATTACTGTTTGCACTTACAAACATATATATAATATATACAGTTTAGTTAGGTTTAGATCTGTATAAAATCCATTCTAGATGAAGTAAAATGATATGGTAATTTCAGTTTGCCGGCAAGTTTGAAAGAAGCTAATAAGCGATGTTTACTATTTTTGTCTCAGAAAAGAATATAGTTAGTGGTTTATAATTTATGCCCACGGTTAATATAACTTAAATTATACTGGTTTAACTCAGTTAATATTTGTTTAAAATTAGACAGGATAAAATTTGCTAGTAAAGTTTGAATTCGCCGTTCATTAAATATAATTTATTTAAGAAACATGTTTTTTTTTTATTGCATTGAATAACGAGACGAGCATACCTTTTCACCTGGTGGTAAACGATACGATCACCCATAAACAGTAGCAACATCTTCCAGCACCTTGAGTTACAAAGTACTGTGTGGCATTCCACTGCGCTCGTCATCCTGAGACATAAGATGTTAAGTCTCATTATGTCCAGTAGTTACACTGCCTACAATGTCCTTCAAACCGAAACATAACAGTGCATGCACACTGTTGCTTGGCGGTAGAAATAGACATTGCGGTGGTACCCACCCAGACGGTCTCTTACATATGAGATACCTACCACCAGTAAAATCAAACACTGACTTGCCTTGCATAATAAAATAGTATTTTGGGACCGAAATACCACAATTCCAAATATAAATTTAACTAGAAAAAACCCTGTGAAAGCTAATTTATCCCATAGTTTTTATAAGCCTCTGAATAGTTCAGACAAGTCCTTGCCTCAGGCCAATGGCTACTGAACGTACGGTTTTAAACTCGATCTCAAAAGCCCCAGGCGACTGTCTGTCAAAAAGATTTTAATAAGTAAGGTTAGTACAAATATATTAGTTTACTGGTTGTTGGCTGCGCGCGTAAAAGAACTTTCCCGAAAGAATAAAGGTCCTGTGTATATTTTTCCGGGATAAAAAGTTGATATGTTAGTCCTAGTTATGGTCTATCTTTGTACCAAATTTCATCCAAAACCGTTCAGCGGTTTCTGCTTTTACTTCGAACATTAAATTCTTTACAATCGCTACTATAATACTAGTCAAGAGGAAGATTTAACCTTTAAATAATATTGTACTTTACAAAATATTCAATAACTGACATCATTTTGACGGTTAATCGCAAATTAATTGGCTCGAAGGACCAATGTTTCAACATGAGTTGCAGAATATAGCGATAAATATGCATAGCTTGTCTATAAAGTACTAAAATATGATGGGGACAAGTATTCAGTAGATCACGAGACCGCGGGTTCGCTTGTGCGTCAAGGATATTTTTGTGATCATTTTTTTCGAGTCTGGGCAATGCAATGTAGTTCCTGATAGGTACTATTATTAGAGGGTCACGACATGTCGTTTGTTCGATGGATTTGGTTATTTCATACTGTGATAATCATGAACAAACCATAAGCTCTTTTTAACTTTAACATGTCTCCCAACTTCTTACTATTGAACACAAGAATTACAAAGTATAATAAAAAAATCCCTTCCTAGCCTATTTCGGATTAACGTGCTTTCCTAGGCACGGGAGTATCACACCGCCAACTTCCTGACTCCGAGATGCGACTGAGTATTTTTTAAGATGGAAAAACCCAGTCACCATGTTTTGGCCTGACCCGGGATTCGAACCCAGGACCTCAGCACGCAAATCGTACTCGTAACTCGTACGCAATACAACTACTCCACCGAGTCAGTCAAAGTAATGCACTGCGCTCTATTGTGATAATATAATGCAGTAATTACACTAGCTACTTTAATTAGGCGCCTATTTAATTTCTTCGAAGATTTAATATAGTTTTGATACGTTATTAAATTTCAGAAAGGTTCATAATTAAATTATGTATAATCAATGACTTCCATCATTAATCATAGTGATAGAAATTATTATTAGATTGTACTTTTGAAATTACGTCGCAGTTCTTTAAAAATGTAATTTGATATTAATCAAAATCTGTTGAGAGGCCACGAGATATCGAATATTTACTTTTAACGTTATATTGGTGTACTGGTGTTGACAGAATTCGTGAAGGACTTAAATACATAATATACGCGATAAACTGTCGATAATTTAATTTATTATGCAATTATTTCTTCTCAGTTTGTAATTTAATTTTCAAAATCTATTGTAAAATTGTTTTTTTACCAAAATTAATAAAAATGTGAAGGCATAATCTTGAGAAATAATGTAGAACTAATAAAGCGTAGTCAAAATCTTGAGTAAATTAAGGACTCGCGTTTTTACAAGGTAATAACGACTATTTTTTGGCACCAAGGAGACACCGCGCCGTGATATCATAGTGGATAAATTGTCATTTCGCGCATTTTTTCTAGTTTAAGAATAAAATCACAAATATTAGTCTGTGGCCATCCTATTCTGTTCCATACGGCTAAATCTAGTCAGTTTAAAACTATTTGCCTTCAAATGTCCATAAAGACAAAAATTAGAAGGTAATCGATGCACAGATTACATTAAAAGATATATTATAGTTAATTTGTTTATTAATTTATCTTCAAGCTGGATACATAAATGCGCTCTCGACTTCCCTTAATCATTTCATTAAGGCACGGCCACAAAAGAATGAGTCTAATGAAAAATTACTCGGTTTAATGACTCCAATGGATAGCCTTAATGACTTAGGTCCTGTGCAAGTAACGCGTAAGGACAAATCGTGCAATGTCTCATGTCAGGATTCCGATTAAATTAATTTATTTATTACGGGTATTTTTATATTTTGATTAAATCGTGAGAATAATTATAATTAGTGTATACTTAAACGGTGAAGCAAAGACATCGTGAGGAAACCTGCATACCTGAGAAGTTCTCTATAAGAATTTCGAAGGTTTGTGGAGTTTGCCGACCCGCACTAAGTCAGCGTGGTGGAATAAGGCCTAAACCCTCTCATGTGTAGAGGAGGCCCGTGCTCAGCAGTGGGCAGTATAAAATACAGGGCTGGTATGGTATGATAAAGTTGTGCTAAGAATTAATGTAAAAATAAACAAATATTTCAAATTATATACAATCGCAAATATTTAAGTGCTTATGCTAAATTTACCGGTTTTAAACAATTTTGTGGCGACACAATGCGAACAATACAAAACCTTGTTTTGTTCCAATAATAACGAAAGAATGTGTTCGTTTCTATGCAAGAATTTTAAATTGTTTTGCATACCTACATATTTGTTAAGCGATTGGAATATTTCGTCATTAATTAACTATGCTTAGTACCTACTTTAAAAGGTATTTATATTCTCTAGGAGAATATAAAACCATGCATCCTATAGTAATAAATATAGAGGACTGATGAAAGTACAATAATTTACTATTATAATTTTTATCGACGTCGAATTTGTAGAAAGATTATTTTTAAATCTTACCCAATTTTTAATATGTGTGTATTAAAGACATTCGTAAATATGGCGCCTTGGTCGAAATTTATGCTGAAGTAAATAATGAATATTAATTCGTTTTAAACAATGCATCGTTTAAAAGTAAATCGAATTGTTGCTACTAATTTGCATATGCATATCGATTGGAGGATGTCCAAGTCGATTATATCGATTATTGTTTCCTTTAAAAACAGTCATCAGCATATTCATTTATTTTATAAGGCGGTAGTTTTATTTTATGTTATATTAATTAAATAATCAATGAATAGATAAAAAAATATTGAAAACGTATACCCACGTATAATCGAAAGTTTTACACCTCGTTCATAGTTAAAGGACGTAACAGCACAGTAATAGCTTTTAAAAATATATAAAACATAACAAATTATCAATTAAATATATATCCCTTCACAGTATAAAAGTAAATTTGTTATTTACGACGTGACAAACGTGAAACTGTTTAACAAGATGGCGGGCTTTAAATTTCCAAAATGGCCGTTAATGTCGCACGCTCGATGTTTACCTTATTAAGGCTCACATCTAGTACTTGTTTAAATCACATAAATAATATATAAAAAGAGTCAAATTTTCATTAAAAGAACGCATGATTCAAGCCGTTTGAACGTTTTATTGACAGTTTTAGTGGCGAGAAGAGAGCCACACACGCGCCGAACGCGGATTCAATTTAAAAAGTGGAATGAGATAAAAATAAATAAGTTCGGAAAGACACTTATGTTTAGAGTCGGTCGTAAAGATAGGGTTAACTGCCACGGTATCACGGGACAAAACATACCATAAAGTGACCGGTTATAGCGGCCGGTTAGTGACGCGCGCGCATCGATAACACACCTACTTGCCGTCTGCGCAGTTCAGACGTTGATAATAAATGCAGTAAAATCAAACAGCCCATCTTGAATTTTTATAGTGGAGAAACTTAGATCTTCAAACATGTTCACGAACAGAATTAAACGCGCGAATTAAGTATGTGAATTTATTTTATGCAAACTATCATATTTTAATCAATTAGATATGAACTTGTATTTCCTTTCATCTATCGATACAATTCACTGGATATCGCCCATCACTACACAGGTGTCAACTGCGAGCACCATTGTCGCTCACAGACGCGAGCATTTAAGTCAAAAGAAGCGCTTCGCCGAAGGACTTTGTCGTTATAACACGCATAAACACTTTAATACCGTTCACCTGAACACAGCGTCTCGTTTCACTGTCACAAGGTTCCATCACAAACGACGGGAGGTCTGACTTAATAAAGTGGATTTGTCGACATCAAAATAACACTTTATGGTCGCGACACTAATGTGGTTTATCGATTATTCTTAAGGCAGTAATCACGTGATAGGTTTAAGCTGAAATATGGAAGTTGTGACGATTAACCTTATCAGCTTTTCACTGTTTTCAACTTATACGGTTTGAATGTTAGTGCTGCAGTAGACACTTATAATGAGTATAAGTAAGTATAATTAAGGTAATGCAGTGAAGAGTTAAGCAGAGATAACTTATACCATTACATGAATTTGTAATCTTTGTTTCGTAACTGAATTGGAAAAGATACATTTTAACGCAATTGCATAGATTATGATGACACTCTCGGCGCAGCGCGTTACAAGTTGAGAAATAAGTGGAAGTTCTATTCCTAAATCATAATACTTAGTGATATGTAAACGTCTACCCATATCATAATACTCTCAAGACCTGTTTTAAATGGTTTTAATGTAAGTTAAGGTTTAGAAAAAAATATTACTATTTATCAAAATCTGCCATCACCTACGCAATTTTTTAAGCGGGGTTTACATTAGCAAGAAAACTTGTACGAATTAGCTACTGCAAGCTTTTACCGTGCAAAAGGACAGAAGTCAGAACTACAATTTGTGAAGATTGCAGGATTAGCCGCGAGTCGCATGTGGGTAGAATTTACTGTTAGTGTAAACACATCTGGAATTTCTTGCGCAATATATTGCTGCAAGAACTTGCTTAACTTAGCATTAGCAAAAAGTTAGGGCGAATAGTCACTACGAAAATATTTCTTAAAATTAGTTTCAGTACTGAAATACAAAGCAACCATATCTCCCCTATAATAAAAAGGGTAAGCTAGACGAAAGTCAAGATTAGGCTACGTTGTTTCATCCATGGTCAAGTAGAGTTAACGGTCTATTACACTGGACGAGTGCGCAACGCCTTCGCCTCGCTGTGAATTCGCTTGCTATATGCCCATATGAAAATAAATAAATAAGAGCTATAACTTTACCTGACCACGGATAAAACCCGGCATAACTCGAATAGAACCAAAGTATCAATCAAATCAAAATATATAGATAAACCATGGCATACCCTACAAATTCAAACCAAGAAAATTCCGTACACACATACATTTTTACATTACACTATAGGTATAGACATTTATGTGAAAGGCATATTGATGTATTAAAAAACCCGAAAGGCATGACATTTTTCAATCAGTACGATCAAAAAAGAGGACTATAAAAAACAAAAAAAAATTGACATTTACGCGTATGAAACGATAAAGTCTTGTATGAAAACGTCTCAATCGGAATTTAGAATCTTCAGATTGTACTAATGTTTTTTTTTATATTGACTAGAGACCAAGCTCCATCACACGTGACCTATTTGCTTAAAAACTATTTTAATTAGAAAAAAATAATTAGTCTCAATAATAAATATAGACATGCAAATGTGTCTTATCAACAGCCAGGGTCGTGACCTCACTGGCGCCACCTACATTGATAACACTAATTCAAGGCAGGATACGATGTTTTTTATAATTATTTGTTAAGGAAAAGCGATGAGAGTTTTGATATAAACACCGACTTACGTAGAATGGTACAGGAAGACGTTCCAAATTAATTACTTTTATTAGTTATTTCTGTATTGATATTTTTACCTGTTCATTTTCTTTTAAGCTTTTGGTGGAGACTGGTTGATTTTGTGTAATTATCTATGTATAATTGTAATTGTTTTGTCTCTGTCCCTTTTAAATAAATACTTTATAATTTATATTTCTTTTTATCTACATTATTTTGACGCTTGTATGTCCTTATTATCCTACCTGTATCCGTGGGCGTATATAAGGAGGGGTTTCGGGGGTCCGGACCCCCCCCTTAACTTCCAAAAATTTTGTCCGGGCCATAAAAAAAGTATACATTATAATGCCTATGTGCACTACTAAGAAATATTTTTTCACAAACTTTCGCATTTATGCAATGCAATGCAATCAGCCCTGTATTATATACTGCCCACTGCTGAGCACGGGCCTCCGCTACTACTGAGAGGGGTTAGGCCTTAGTCCACCACGCTGGCCTAGTGCGAGTTTGGCAGACTTCACATACCCTCGAAATTCTTATGGAGAATTCTCAAGTATGTAGGTTTCCTCACGATGTTTTCCTTCACCGTTAAAGCGAACGATAATTGATAAACAATACATACGTAACTTCGAAAAGTCAGAGGTGTGTGCCTTGGGTTTTGAACCTGCGGACATTGTCTCGGCAGACCGTTCCATTCCCAACTAGGCTATCGTCCACTTATAATAAGATGTAATAGACCCGTAAAATAAAACTTTGTAATTTTGATGCGATGCTACGCTATGACATTTTGGTATCCTAGGACCCCCCCTATGTCAAAGCTATAGCTACGCCTGTGCCTGTATCTCGAGGGTGGTTAGCGCAATAACCGCAAAGGCATAGTTTTTACGAGAGTTTGATGTCGTCCGCATTTAAGGGACCTAATTCTGGGTAAATTATGTTATAAATACTGATATAAAATTTTGCCTGACCGGGGAATCGGCACGGCGCATATTATACAACCGGCACATATTTTCTACCGCCAAGCATCAGTGTGCATGCACTGTTGTGTTTCGGTTTGAAGGACATTGTAGCCAGTATAACTACTGGACATAATGAGACTTAACATTTTATGTCTCAGGATGACCAGCGCAGTGGAATGCCACTCAGTACTTTGTAAGTCAAGGTGCTGGATGGTGTTGCTACTGTTTATGGGTGGTCGTATCGCTTACCATCAGGCGAACGGCATGCTCGTCTCGTCATTCAATGCAATAAATAAAAAAATAAAAAAATACAATTATTATAATATTAATTATGGATACGTTTTCTACGCATTATTTGATATTTATACTAGTCAAAAATTATTACACACACACACACACTCACGCCTTTTATCCCCGAAGGGGTAGGTAGAGACGCAAATAGAGCACCCACTTTTCGCCGTTATTCCGTCCCATGATGTGATAGGGCAGCCCCCTATCATGGCTCGGGTTTATCGCCATATCGGACACAAATTCCAGACTCCGGGCTGATACTGAATAGAAAAACTCTATATCACTTTGCCCGACCCAGCGATCGAACCCGAGACCTCAGCATTGCAGTCGTACTGTAATACAACTAAGCCACCGAGGCGGTCAAAAACTTATTGACATTTAATTGTTTATTTAAAACTATATTTTAGATGGAAATAGGAATATGAAATAGGAAGGATAAAGGGGAATTGAGATGTTTATAAAAGGATGTTTCGCTGTCATCATCTAGCGGTGAAATTATGAACTAACTCCTTTCGGTATAGATACGTGTACTGCTAAGAAAACAGCTTTACATGAGCTCATCAATTCTTAAGAAGGCAGTTTAACTAATGCAACGATTTTCCAAATTTATTTGTCACAATGTTAGCGGGTCTAGTAATTTTGGCTACATATTAAAAACGCAGTCATCTCATATTTAACCCTCTCTCAAGACAAATGTTAGTAGGTATTTTGTGCAATTTTTTAGTGGTATATAAGACCGATTCATTTAGTTCCTGATACAATATAAATCTCATATGTAGGGTCATTCGGCCTAAAAGTACGCACTTTTTTTTCTATCGTCTACACAGTCAAAAATATAGTGTCTTGAAAAACGTTTTAACACTCTATGTAAAGTAAATTTATTCTACTTTCATTATTTAATGAGTTTTTGTACATAGCTTCATTGTTTTTTTTGCAATACATGCTTAAGTGCATCGGGAGAAATTCGTACTATTGACCCGTTATGTGGGTAAAACTACGCAGAGTGTTTAATGAGAATATTTTTTTTCTGTATAAGGTCTAAAAATCTTTACAAATAATATTCGACTTAATTGCAGCTTAAAGAAGAATAAACCGTGAGATCATTGTATTGGAGTTATAACAGGGTGCGTACTTTTAACCTCGTACTCTTACCCAAACAGGGAATATTTTAAACAATCACACGTTAGTTGAGACGCATTTATTTTCTAGGACAGAATTAATAACTAAAATAAATACTATAATAATCATGTAAACTTAACATAATTAACGGAATTTTGTAAACTGATGCACCGTCTAGCCATACACTTTTTTCCCAGCACAAAATATTGGTAACTAATCAAAAAAATCACGTTGATCACCGTATTTTGCTAAACAAGTGAGGCTTGGTAAAATAGCTTGTGGCTCTGACATCGTCCCTGACGCGCCCCTGATCTAGCCGAAAAAGTGTATGAGAAGTGTCAATAGGTTCCGAGATATTGACCATGCGAACTTTTACCCACTGCGTGCTGTTGCCCCGAATGACCCTATAGGTCAAGCGGGTAACTTGATAGATTTATTTATATAAACTGATTCGTTCGTTGCGGGATCCGCCATTGCTTTAAATGAATAAGGAAAATTCAGTTTTAGACATATTTCGTCCCTATTTACGTATTTATGTACCTACTATCCTTATCGTTATACATTAGCGTTTATCTCGTATATTTAAGGAAATTGATCTCGTGGTTACCTATATTACCGCCATTTATAATGCGATTATTGAATAAATAAATATTGCACGTACTTAAACAATTTAATGTTTTAATGCTAGCAAAGGCAAAACTATACTATTGGCTCATATTTGAAAACGTGACATTCCATAAATAATTCGACGGACATAAAACTATTGTTCTAATTTTAAAATGTAACGTTCTTAATTCAAAAATCAAAACAGGCATGTGACGTTATTAAAAACATATTTTTAAGTGCCACGATGTCCCATAACTAATAACCACCGAACTCTTTGACTTACAAGGGAATAGGGATTGTAATGGGATCATAATTCTTGGACTACAGATATGAAAGACATTTTTGAACAACTATTAACTGCAGTGGGGGTTTTGGTGTATTATTTTAAACTATTGTGAAATAAAGGATGCTATTAATTAAGGTATTGGTCATTATCGTTTTTAGACTGGCTACAAGGTTCTTCAAACAGGAACAAAACTGTGCTTGCAAACTACTAGGCGATGCTATTTCGTAATTATGTTTCTTGTAAAATATTTAAACATTCGATTTATTAACTCAATTGAAAGCTACTGAAAAGCTATTTATTTTTATTTCCTAAATATTTATATTCTTTAAAAGAATTACTTATTTTGCACACGATTCCTATTTAAAGAATAAATGTTTTAAAACGGCTATGTAAATCTTCATTTTCAACTGAAGTAGACGTGGCAAAACTCAAAGTAAACCATACAATATGGCCAGCACATTCACTGATATCCCCCAATAAAATAAACGGACAAGTCAACAATAAAAGTCACTTCGAAAGAAAATAAAAATATTTTTTATTTTTATTCCGGTCCTTTTTAAAAGATAAATAAAAAGCATCCACATATTAACAGGTGCATATCTCGGTGCCGAGCGAGCTTCGCGCACAGGTTAGAGCTTAACCCGTCAGAGGTCAAGGCTGCGGGTCTTTGGGACCACCGCTTGTAATGACTGTGTTGCACTTGACGAGCCTATTATGTCACGGACGGTTAATCGGACGAATTTAAATTACAATTCCTTTTTTAAACTTCCATTAGGTTCTTTTTTTATTTTGTGCCAGGTTTATTTTATTCGTGATTTTTTAAAATATGAAACAAAATGTTTCAAAACAATTTGCTGTCAAACAAAAGATTGAACTAGTCTGTTCCCAAGATGTTTATCCAACGGTATGGCGTCTAACATAGCCACTTAAACTTAATACCGTAATTGTTTGGTGACATGAAACACGTCATTATGCGCCGCTCTCATGGCTCCCACTTAATGGTAACTCGAAACTCAGCTTCACAATGTAAAAATGTGTCTACATTATAAGGACATGTTTTTATATTTTTTTATTTCGTATTATACGTTTTATTATCGTATCACCTACCTTTACAGAATTTACGTAAATAAGAATTAAATATTATAAAAATTTGCATCGCAATATTGCACTGTCACTAAAGTTTATGTTGTCTAGTTTCACTGCATTACAATGGTTTCTAACTTATGCACATTATGACATATGACCCCACATGTTTTGCATTTTAACTTATATTCTCAAAAAAAGTTTCGAATAAAAATTTATACCGTTTTCTTTTATGGCTATTTTTATGAATGGTTAGTATTTTTACACTTCTTTTTTTATTCATTAGTTTCATCACACGATTGCAATAATCTTATTATTTTGCAAATTACCAGCCTCTATAAATAAGGTCTTGAAAATATTTAATTTACTCAAAACGTATAAAGATAAATAGCTGCACAACATCCCATTAATCCAGTATAATAGAACAAAAGTGGCGTAACTCACAAAATGACAATTCCTGTGATAGCTTCATTTGCATAAAAGTGAGAGCCCTTATCTTTTATAACAGGCACTTTAAGAAAACTTTGTCTTATTGCATTCTGATTAGAGGGGTTCCCGTAGACAGAGTTCTGTTAATTGAGATTTTGAGGTCAAAAGGGGAATTAATTTTGCTGTTTGTTATAAAATTTTGCAGCCCTAATTGAATTAATATGGTATTTCTCAGAGAAATTGTGACTTACATAGCATTTTTCAAATGTGGAGTACAGTAGTAATTAATAAATCACTAATGTCAATGTTCTAATTTTAAATGTTTTAAATTAATTTTTTCCTTCAATAAAACACAGCAATTACAGTCATGTATCGGTATCGAATTGGAACGTGGAAATAAAAGCTTTCTGATTGGATAATTGCCGTTACGAATGATTTTTATGAATTGTAACTAGTGTTTTCAACATTTTTTGTGAGTATCAAAGCCTTGTTATTTTGTTTATGTTTGTTATTACCTCGTTAACGACTAACTGCTTTAACTTTTTCATTAATTGACCTGCGACGTAAGTTTTTCCAGTACAAAAGCTTCTAGCACATTTTTAGTTTTGCCTTGTCAGTATGTACTTAACATTTTAATTTATTACTTGTTTAGACAAGTTACCTACTCACAAATAAGTTTTTCGTCATTTTCCTAACTTACGTCAATCACACGTCTACAATAGTACTACGCACAAAACCGCACTGAGCCACCTCAGACGAACACTTTCACTGCACATAGTACGTACCCTCGCACGTGAACTGGCCGTAGTGTTTCCCCGAGGACTTGTCTCCGCAGACCACGCACTCCACGTTCTGGCCCTTGTCCGTCGCGGAGGAGCCGCTCTGCGTGGACGCGGCCTGACTCGCGGGAGTCGACGGCAAAAGCTCGTCGTCGCGCCAACTGCTGCCGCGGAAGCCAAGCTCCAGAGGCGGGAGGTCAGGGGCCCTCGGAGGGCAAAGCCCCGGGCCTCCGACCCCGCCGTAAACTAGCGCTCCGTGCGTGATGATGCCGGTTGCGGTCGCGGGGCGAGAAACGCGCGACGCGCTTGTGTGTCAGGGGTCGCGGTTCAGGCGCGACTGAGCTCGGGTCGGGCCAGGGCGCGCGGCTCCGCCATTGGCCCGGTGGCCTGCTGGGGCAGGGAGCGAAGGCCCCGCCACCTCGACTCCCCTCTTCGCCGACTGGGGTGAAAATCTTTCAGTGGACGGGTACTGTCGGTAAGAAAAATCGTGTTGCGGTTTTTATTTACACGCCTACGTTGGGTATTCTTAATTATAGTGGTTGAAATAAAACGAATCCATGTTTTTTTTTGTGTTCGTTCTGTAATGTTATTTTTAAGTTCGGAAATTATTTAATTGATTTATATCATCTTTTCTTAGTTACTGCAATAAGCTTTATAAAACAAAATATAAAATCTTTTTGATTTACTAACAGCTTATAAGTTATAAACTTTATTTATATCTATATTAATTAATAGTTATTATTCATTACTAATTCATATATGGGTATGTTAAAAATAATTACTTGTTCCAATAATATCGCAACCGCCCAATACTACCAACTCAATAAATTCTAGTTTTGAACATTTTAAAACCGATACGTGTGCTTGTTTTTCAGACGGTACCTGAAAATCCTACTTTGTATCAACTTTCCCGCTGCCTCCATATTTCTGCCGAGCTGATAGGCACGCTGCCGTATACTTACTTAACTGCGTACATATTTAGCTAATGAAATGGCTCCGTTATCTTAATGTATTTACTGGAGAGTGTTTTGACGTAAAAACACTATTTCACGTACAATATACATTACTGTTTCGTTCAGTACAGTATTTTAAAGAGTAGAGCATAAAATAAAACATAGTTAATTTTATTTATAATAAAATTATTTTCAACGTATTTGTGTGATTACAAATGGAGACTTACTTTTTCTGGGCACTGATTATTCTTTACCATAATGAACCTTTTCCTCATATACAATTAGAATCACATATTCGATAAACATTAGTACTGAAACGCGAATCTAGATCAATCTGGATCATCGGTAGGCGGCGCCGGCGGGGGCGTGGCCGCTGCGCACGCGCACTGCCGGACACGGAGGGGGGAGGGGGGCACGAGGCGAGAGGGGGGCGCCACTCCTGCGCACTTGTCAACGTGACGTCTGTCGAGTTTGACGCGTCAGAGCGTGCGTCACTCTGTATTTTTTCCAATTGGAGAGTTGTTGGGCTTTGACAACCAGACGCTGCGACTCAGTTATCAATAAATTGATTATTTGATTGTTTTATGCTTAAAAAAATATTTTAATATATTATGTTTATAATGTATAGTATAGCGATAGTTAGAAATTATACTACTAGCTTTGCTGATACTAAATTGAAAAAAAGAATGAAAACTACGCTACAATGTAGTACCTAATTTGCTTTATACTACGAGCAGCTATATTATAATTAACTTTATGTAAACCCATAATGCCTATAAGTATGAAAAAGATTCCCTTTATTAATATTAAATTCAACAAAAATATCATCAACAATGTCAATGAGTCGATGAAAATTCATACAGACAAGGATGACTTATTAGATTATAAAGATTTGTATAAATATAGATAATGTGTGCTGCCAATAATCAAATAGATCACTGAGTCAGTACACCAAAATTAGAATTAACGTTTTAGTTAGTGAACAACGTTTAGTAATTTCATAATATATTACAATTAGCGATTATCATAAAGCTTATTTTCGTTCCTTGTAAATCGATGGAAATATGCAATTAACATGCTAAATATCGTTTCAAATCTGTTAAAAATAAGTTTGCTCGTATTCTATATTTAAAAATATATTCTATATTTAAAAACATTCCATAAAAACGAATGCGTGATGTTACAGTTTCGTGGAAAATGTGAGCTTTTTGAGTCCGAATAAATCCTGTGCCTTAAGCTCGGGCGGCTGCGGGCTGCTCGGGACAAGATGGAAGTTGCCAGATGCTCTCTAGGGCTGCCAGTTTTCTAATAAGATATTTCACTTTTTTATACCAATAAAATTAGTGCTCATTCAGTTGTCCTGTTTAATTACGATTTCGTTTCCTGAAAGTCCTTTTATAGAATAAAGTTAAGCCTGTTTTACAGATTAAAAAGCCTATATGTTGGTTAAGGATTTAGTATATTTGCCAAATTTCATTTAAATCTATGCAGCTGTTGATTCGCTTACTTCTAACAAAAATCAAAGCATATTCACAATCTTTCCCGTTGAAAATGGTATTTAATTATTAGGACAGTGTTATGAATGAAGAATCTTCAGAAACTAACAATAGCTAAGTTTAAATGTTCTAATCACGCGGTAATCGAATCCGTGACCTTTCGTTTCTAGTAAAATATTTTCCTTATTAGAAAATTTAGTTAATAGAACGATATTGTATTTTAGTTTTAACTCTGTCCAATTCATTTAATATTGTTGATATTGTTATCGTAAAATAATTGAACACGGATATCGAGACAGCATAAGGTTTATTTTTGTTAATTAAGGTTTGTGAACAAGCATACCATACCAGCCCTGTATTATATACTGCCCACTGCTGAGCACGGGCCTCCTCTACTACTGAGAGGGTTTTAGGCCTTAGTCCACCACGCTGGCCTAGGGCGGGTTGGTGGCGGACTTCACATACCTTCGAAATTCAGAGAACTTCTCAGGTATGCAGGTTTTCACGATGTTTTCCTTCACCGTTAAAGCGAGCGATAATTCACAAATAATACACACATAACTTTTTAGAAAAGTCAGAGGTGTGTGCCCTTGGGTTTTGAATCTGCGGACATTCGTCTCGGCAGTCCGTTCCACTCCCAACTAGGCTATCGCCGCTTTTTTATTCGCTTTTTTATTCGCCGCGAACAAGCATACATATATATTGTATGCCTATGTTCGGATGTGGACTTTCAAAGACTGAAGAAGAAAAATATACATGTTATAGATGATGGTAAATAATCACCATAATGCTAGATAAATCAAACGTTTACTTTTAAGGACAGAAACATGGATTAAGAATTAAAATTCATTACTAATCTTTAATGATATGAATAGAGGTTGGTTTGGATTTTCTGTAATATATTACAGCCTAAATTGAAGTTAAAATTCCTTGCTACTGTCTATGATACAATGATATCTAGGTGAGCTAACCCATCTTCGCCCATATACCATGTGTCTACTGTCTACTAAACATATTTATCGTATTATTTATCATTGCTGGCGTTTTAGGTTGTCTTTATGGCCTTAGGGCCTGTTACAAGTTTTAAGTAAAGGAGATGTCCGCTTTTTATATCGGTGCTGGGCCTCAAAATCTAACCAGGCTCATAGTTACTGGATTCTTCTATTCTATTAAAATTAATAGTTTTAGACCACTCCATTTATAATAAACTTTTTAAAAATTGACATTATAAGTGTAGTTTTTAATCAAAATAAAATTATATAAATGTCAAAATCGGAGCACTTTAAAATTATACGATTTATTACAAAGGCATAGTTTTTGGGAGTACTGTCCAAATATATATAAAGTATCTGGTTTAGAATTTTAAGCCCGTTTTTTGGCTAATGTTATCTACATTAGCTGTTTAATACGATAAATGTCAAATAACTCATTTTATGACCATTTATTTGGTAGTATAGTAATACTTTTTATGTGACGAGTAGCATATACTCGCTTGAGAAGCAGGCCCTTAATAATATATTAAAGTTTATGAACATTATATTATAATGTGTCGATTGACGTACCCACAGCATCCTAACAGTTTTTGTGATATTATATAACAAACCATTTTTAACTGATGTTTAAGTTGGGTGCCTGAATTGAGTAGTTAAGTTCATTAGTTAATACCTACTTTAAAATGGTTTTTTTTTTTTTTTTAATAACATACACACTCACGCCCTTTATCCCTGAAGGGGTAGGCAGAGGTGCAACTAATGCACCCACTTTTCGCCGTGTGTATCTCGTCCCATGATTTGATAGGGGCCGGGCCTCTCGCCATATCGGGCATAAATTCCAGACTCCGGGCTGATACTGAATAGAAAAATCCATATAACTTTGCCCGACCCGGGGATCGAACCCGAGACCTTAACATTGCAATCGTACCGTAATACAACTACGCTACCGAGGCAGTCTTAGTAATGAGGTAGTAAATAATACAATAAACTATATCTTTCTATAGACAAGGAATAGAAATATATAGATTACTTTCATCAAATTTTTTTTTCTGTTTTAGAGATTTTATTCACATCTCTAACCATTTCAGAAACGTTCCCGTAAGACGTCCCGTGACACCCCTGGAGGTGAGAGTGCGGGGGTGAAGCGTGGGTGACCGAGGTGAGGGGGTGGATAGGGCGGGTCAAAGGTCGCGCCGCCCGGCCCCGCCCAGCCGCATCTGTCTTATGTATCGCACTGAATAAATTATAACATTCTTATTGTTTTGTAATAATGTATGAATGAGCTCCATAGCGAGGCCACTTTCAGAACTATTTGATATTTTATTTCCAGATTTGAATGAAGAATTATTTTTAAAAAGGTTTTATGTTTTTATTTTGTGATATTACGACTGGCTGGTGCAAGAGGTCAAATATGGAACATGAAAGAACGATATTTAAATAATGTGATGTTTTTCCGATAAAGAACCATTTGGAGTTTTTGCCGGAAACTTGGAAGTGTCATGAGGTCCTCTTGTTTTAATTCATTATTTTGGTGATACTTAGTGTTATATTACATAATTATGGTGGTATATTACCCAATATAGTTCTACTAAAGGGCTTAAATTAAGTGAATTGAAACAACTGTGCCAATCAAGTGTTTTTTTTTTGTTGGCACCAAAACTCTTCGATAAAGTCTTGGTAAGGTACCCACTGCTTTACTACGACATACCACTGAAGACAAAAAAAACAACCAAACGTGACTTCCGCCTTATTATTAACATATAAAGATATATAGTACATTAATAACCTTATTCTATAATACTATAAGGAATAACACAATTCTAGGAAGACGAAATATATTTAGCTATTGTGTCATCGAATGTTTCATGAGTTAATAACATGCATGTTCAAAAACTATTATATAGTTGTGATTTTTTTTCGTTTTTTTATGGTGTCCCCGAATACGCGATGATTTTGCCAGTGTCGAATGTTTATTTTATGTAAGTATTGGGTCTATCAAATGTATTTTTAGAGCGTCATTTGTTTTCTGAAGGTAATTTATACATACATGCATACACTCACGCCTTTTGTCCCCGAAGGGGTTGGCAGAGGCGCAACTAGTGCACCCACATTTCGCCATGCGTATTCCGTCCCATGATGTGATAGAGGGCGAGCCTATCGCCATATCGGGCACAAATTCCAGACTCCGGGCTGATACTGAATAGAAAAATCCAATATCACTTTTCACGACCTTTAATACAACTACGGAACCGAGGCAGTCATAATTAGCCGGCTGAAGGTAATTTATCCATTGTATTAAAGAGTTTATTGGAGACGATAGTTCAGAAGTGAGTTGAAACAATCAATCTGAAGTCTCATAGTTCACATGATTTAGTTCCGAAATAATATTTGACTTTTTATTAGGTCTGTCATATAAGAATTCGTCCGGTTATCTATCCATGTGTTGTCATCTACCACCATATTGTCCATTTCAGCCGCCAAACAGTCATATAATTTACTATTATGGACGTTGGAACGAGTGTTATTACTGGGTATTATATACAAGTCGAGTCTCAGGCTGTTACGCAGCGTTTCGTTACTCACACTTCTGGTGTTACCAATATGTATTCCACATCAAATGCCTCAAACACACTCACTGTTATTAAGGGGTAGGCAGAGGCGCAACTAGCTCTTAATCGTTGCGTATTCCGTTCCTTGACAGCGAGCCTATCTGGTGATGTGGCCATCATTCTATTAAGAAAAGGACAGTATTTACCCAAGTTCCCCACAACTCGACTTCAGACCGCTCACCATCGATTGTGACAACCGTGTCTGTATGTCTGGCCCACCGCCCACCGCCTCCCCCCTTCACCCCCATTTGCCACCGGGCCCGAGTAATTGGGCGCAGCTACTCTTACAGACTTTTCACCGAGTTTTTTGCTCGCATTTTCGCCTTGCTATTAGCTTTTTAAAAACGGGAATAATAAAAACTTTCTGATGCTTTGTTTTGAAGGGGTTGGATGTTTAATCCAAGATTTTTGCGATTGTGAGGGGTTTGTTGGGTTCTTGAAGGAATTGCGTACGCTATAAATTATGGATTCTTGAGAGGTAAAGGATAAATCGTAGCATTTGTTGAAAATAAATCCTTTTTTTTAAGTAATTTCTGTATGAAGCAGTTTTGTCTAGAGCTAATGTGTGACCAGGCTGATACTACTAAAAACATAATAATTGAAACCATTATCAAAATCTGTTCAGGCATTTCTACGTCATGCGCGAATAAATTAACAGACTACAATTTAAAATAGAAAATGGAATCCATTTAAAAATAGAAACCGACAATAATTGTTTCACATTTTTTGTGTTGTAATGCAATTGATTTACTTTTTTGTGCCGTAATCTCAAATGATTAGTCATAGTTTATCTGTAAGATGTAACTGAGGTCAAGTATAATGGCCTTGCTAAGATACTTCCTTATGATTGAATTAAATTATTTAGACGCTTTCATTTCGCATCATAACAAAAAATCTGATGTTTTCTTTCTGATCTATTTTATTAATATGTTGATTTCTTGTCTTCTTAATCTATACTAATATTATAAAGCTGAAGAGTTTGTTTGTTTGTTTGTTTGAACGCACCAATCTCAGGAACTACTGGAACGATTTTCAAAATTCTTTCACTAATAGGAAGCTACATTACTCTTGAGTGCTATAGGCTACTTTTTATCCCGGAAACACTTTTCCACGCGGGCGGAGCCGCGCGCAAATGCTAGTATGTAATATACAAAACCTAAGACAAAAATGCATAAATATATTTTATTTTATTTCAGAACAATGCAACATCAGAACTCGCAAAAATTTGTGCCACGTCTTAAACACTGACAAAATGAGACTCATCCAAAAAATTCGCGCAATCCGCAACCGGGATACGCGTTGTCGTCGGCACATAAATTAGCCGGGGCAATAAGTGCACACAACGTGTAATGTCACATCGATCAATCGACGAGTCCTGGGCTGAGTCATTGTCTCGAGACTCGCTCGGGAATGCGACGGACTGTTGCCCGCGAAAGTGCTAAGAGGTGCTCAAAAGTATTTGAATGTTCGATAGTCTATAAATATGGTTTCCTTGGATGTGCTTTATTAAATTCCTTTTTTGAATTAGGTATTTTTACAAAGTAGATGTAGATCAAAGTAGTAAAACTCCTTGCTAATTTAATATCATATTAATAAAATCATAACCCGGGTAATGAAAGAGATCCGAAAAACCCCGTTGCTGCATTACAACTATCTAATGCCACATAACATTGAATTCATTCAACATTCGTTCTTCATAACATTCATATTTTTCAACCGCTTTCAACAGGGCAATAGATATCGTCTTTTACCTCTGTATCTAGCAGAAAAGTATTTTCAATATTCCCTTACATCAAAATATTATCTTCCTTACTAATATGAAAACTTCTTTCAACCTCAAAAACTCAAACCAAATCATTAAAATTTACAATGAAAACTCTATCAAATTTTATATCGAACATACTCATCACCAAAATGCCCATTTGATCCAAATTTAGACTCAGTTTAACTCTGAATATATCCTCTAAAGCACTTTATAAATCAATCAATTCCCACCGTTGGTTCTTGATCGATAGGAGCGAGTCCGCGACGTCAGTGCTAAATCACTTTGCGGACTTGTTCTTTTGTTTGCGTTATTGTGCCTTTGTTTGTGAACGTGCTTGTTAACGTTGGATGAACGTATCTATTTGCGTTTTTAGGGCGTGGATTGTTTGATGTGATAGGTTTTTTTATATGGGAAGTTTCTTTTTGGCTACGGATGACAAGCAAGTCTTCTGATGTCTAAAGATGCTAGTGTCGTTTAGTGCTTACTATTTTAATGTTCCTGGTGTTGCTACTGTTTATTAAAGAGTAGTGCTAATAACCGGAGTCTGGAATTTGTGCCCGATATGGCGATAGGCTCGCCCCCTATCACATCATGGGACGGAATACGCTTGGCGAAAAGTGGGTGCACTAATTGTGCCTCTGCCTACCCCTTCGGGGATAAAAGGCGTGAGCATGCGTAGTGCCAATAACCAGCTAGATGTAAAAACCTTGGCATTCTCATAGATTCTGTCGATTATGTTAACAGGTTCCTCCCAACGCCGCCCTAGACTGACACAATATTTCCACATACATAGAATGCACATTTACGGTAGACGTGATTAAACGTTGTGTTGAATTTACTTGAAAAGAATTGACGTCATTGGACGATGTTGGGTCGGACATGTTAATAGTATAAAAAATCCTCTTACTGCTTGGATTATACTCGCTCCATTTTCGTATATCATAACTGATGCTGATTCAATCTTCTAACAGTGCAACAGAACAAGGATTATGCTCTCATTTCGCTACCTCGACCCTCTATAAATAGTCATTCCATTGTGTTCCATCTTCTGAATAAACTACATACAGTATATGCGTGTAACCTATTTTCCTTGTGATAAGGAGGTGCGGGGACAGGGGAGGGTTCGGGGTTATCAACTGCTCTTCCCTCTGCGATGTCATATAGATACTGTCTGTTATAGTTATATATTATTTAAATACTCCGTCTGGGTGGGTACCACCACAATGTACTGGTGGTAGGTCTCTCATATGTAAGAGTCCGTCTGGGTGGGTACCACCGCAATGTCTATTTCTACCGCCAAGCAGCAGTGTGCATGCACTATTGTGTTTCGGTTTGAAGGACATTGTAGCCAGTGTAACTACTGGACATAATGAGACTTAACATCTTATGTCTCAGGATGACGAGCGCAGTGGAATCCACACAGTACTTTGGAACTCAAGGAGCTGGATGGTGTTGCTACTGTTTATGGGTGGTCGTACCGCTTACCATCAGGCGAACGGCATACTCGTCTCGTCATTCAATGGCATAAGAAAAGAAAAACATATTATGTAGGTCATATTTTACAGCAGAAGGATAGATGATTTGGAAATTGATAATTAGACATATGTTAAAGGTTGTGAGTGTTACCGACCGTTGAGGATACTAAAAAAAAGTTTGTTATGAGTATAGAATGATGGGAATTATGAGAAATTTAGATGATGAAATGTATTCTTATATGTGCGATTCATTATTCCTAAATAAACTATATTTATAATTGATTTTTATATTCTTGCTAGATACAAAATTATCTACTAGAGTAATAGCTAGTAAATAAGTCGCTAAATCATGAACTAAAAAGTTTATTGGGGTAAAAGATAATTCGGTGTCCATTCAGGTTGACTTGTTTTCGTGTTCATTGACGGAGTTCACAGCGCGGCGGCCGCTTATGTAATAATAAATACTTAGTGAATAATAGGATATTATGATCACTGTTGTTCTACACTATTGTATTGGGTTTTGCCTGTAAAATAGATGTATGTGGAAATAAATAAATAAATATTCATGAACTAGTAAGATGATTGATGATAATTTTTCTATTCAGTATCAGCCCGGAGTCCGGAATTTGTTCCCGATATGGCGATAGGCTCGCCCCCTATCACATTATAGGACGGAATACGCACGGCTAAAAGTGGGTGCACTAGTTGCGCCTCTGCCTACCCATTCGGGGATAAAAGGCGTGAGTATGCGTATGCGTATTAAAATGAAACCAGAATTAATTCTTTATTATTGTATTTTATAATATTTGAATCCAATATCATCGTCAAAAATATAGTCTTCGGTAAAAAAAATGTTGCCCAGAAGCGCAAAACATTTGGTTGTCCGCGTTCGAAGCGATTTCACGCATAGCCGACCCCGACCGCTATCCGCGCGGTAAAGGGAAAAATCACGAAATACAGATTGAGGGCGGAACAAACTTCATCGGATTAGATATCGCTGAGGTGTGATGGGTCGATAAATTTGTGGGTGTTATTGATCATTTAAGGGTGAATGTACTAAAGAGGCATTTTAAATATTATGATTGAATATTTATTTTATATGAAGCTTTTATTATGAGTCTACTTATGGTTAATTTTTTGGAATAAAATATACGTATGTTATAATAATATAAATAGCATGATAATAAATAAATATTCAGTAATAATAGTAAAATGAAAGACTTTATGTAATATGTTTTGTATCCATATTTGTCACTTATTATAAGCAATATGAGTACATTAAACAGAATTTAAAATTTGTGTACAATATAATGACAAAAAATGACAAACAAAACATAACATCGCATATTTAATCCACAATATTCCACATTTTTGAAGTTATACTTCTTTTGGCGCGTTAGGGAAAAATGATGAGAGTAAATTTTTTACGATGCGCGCGCTCACCGTCACGAAAAACCGACACCCTGAAGTTAGCTATAGTCAACATTTTAATTTTGAATTTTGAACGTAAAATAAGGCGAAAGATAATTTTTTTAAAAGATTTTTATCTTGTTACGCCAAAGAAGTATAACTTCTAACGCGTGCACATAAGTACACACACACTTTTTTTTTGACACCATAAAACTTTAATAAAAATTAAAAGCTACACTCCAATAAAACTCCATTGGTGCTTATTCATCGGACCGCCGCGGCATGGGCAGCGCCACCGTCGCATTGTGCGGAGGCGACCAATTGTGCAGAACCCCTGGCTTGATCACTTAATTGACTACCCAGCGAGATTTTCGGGAACAGCGAATCCCTTTGCGATACCGTTGCTTTATTACCAATCCATTGCGCTTTTAATAAAGACATTTGGTTAACTGCATTAACGTAGCAATCAATGTATAGCAAAAACAATATATAGTCGCGACTGCCAGGGTTGTTAACAAGTCGGTGATATAGGATTAAAGTGCATTCGAAATGAGATTTGTTGGCAAGTGATAGGATTGTGTGGGAGCGTTTAATACCACTTAATCTGAGCGATTAAGCAGGGGATCGCAGTGGTTGCGCACAAAAACACTTCCGCATGGCTGGTAGGTGGTGAAAGTTATTGGATTTGATACACTTCTTGGTGAGAAAGTTTTTGATCGGACAGGTGGGGTTTAAATTTGTGAATAATGCCGTATAAATAAATACAGTCATTTTGATAATGTATGTGTATTATATGTATTACTACCTTGGCTTGTGGCTATTTTTTGACTTTTTTGTCATAAAAATACTCATAACAGAACTACGAATAAAAACTACTTATAGTTCGGACAAACTAAGCTGGCCGGTATGACAATTCAAATTTTTTCCCGACGCGATAACTCTGTGAGAACGTCTACCCAAAAAATTTAAAACCGTGTCATGTCATACCGGCCATATTAGTTTGTCCCTACTATAATAAAGAACAATACACATTGTTTCGGCTTTAGTAAAATTCGGTCAAATAAAACCAAATCTCTATTACATTTGGCAATAATTCCACATCCGCTTATGCAAGTCCAGCAATCGTCCATGGTAATCCCATATTTCCCCGGGGAACTGCCATATCCATTCCTTTGGCGATCGATTTTTGACAACATAATTGCTTGATGCAGTATACTTACTAATAATATTCACAATCTCTTTGGCCGTCTAGACGTTACTTTATTAGCTTCTTATCACCTTAAAGTTACTAAAAACCAAAGACATTAAACTGTATAGTTATAGACCGGACATCAGGACCAAATTTTTCGTCCAAAAGTTATTACCAGTTGGTAATAAGTCGCTGTCTTATCTGACATGTCCGTGTAACAAGACGTCTCGGTATGCTTAAATTTGGTAAAGAAAACGATATTTTGGAAAGAAATATGCCAATATACGCATTACGACCATGTAAAATTATGTTCTAATGAATTTTACATAGGTATTTTGTTATTTTACGGTAGATTGAGTTACTGACGAACAGGCTCAAAATTTTTGTATGACAATTTTCCCAATGTCCGCTCTATATACTCTTAGAACTCTTTGCTAAAAACCATGGATGTAGATGATAGTACTTGTATTGCATGATGAAAACAATAACTGTCACACTCTAGAATAATTTGGGGATTACTATAGAAGATGTTTCATTCACAGCGCGGCGGGTGAGCTGACAAAGAAATGATAAGTAGAGTTTGATTCCTTGTATTTTTGTTTTCGCGAGGTACGTGCAATTACCGATACCAACCTAAACATCGTTCATGCCGGATGCAGAAATAGACATTGCGGTACTACCTACCCTGTCAGACCCTCACAAACGACAAATCTAGCATCTATATGTTATATGTAAAAAATAATACAGCCAAAGACATAAAACGCTGCAATTAAAAGTCGGGGAACGCTGATTAGGTTAATCACCGATAAGTGTTTCTTTATACTCCAAATCCTAAATTAAGACTCTCATAACTCCTATCTTTCCACACTATTTTCGATTTAACCCCCGTCTCAAGGCACGTGGTAGGGTTACTTAACCCTTACGGATGCTGCGTTTTTATTGTCACTAATCGCCCCATTTGTAACGCTTTTTGTCGAGATAATTTTGGGTTAAATAAAAATAAACTCACACCTTTGATGGGTACTAAATACCCCCAATTTTCAAAACAAGATTATCGGTGTTGTTTGTTTTTTTTTCAATGAGTACGAATGCTTTTGCTTGTAAAAGGTGGAAATTAATTGAAGAATTCTGATGATGAAAATGATTGGACCTTTTGTTTAATTTTATGTAGGTAATCTAGATTAGATTACACGTTTCTAGGCGAGGCGGCCAGTCCATAGAACGTCTTGTCGTCCAGGGCAAGGTTGAAGGCACTCGACCGGGGGAAAGGACACCCATGCGCTGGACCGATCAGGTCAAATCTGCCGTGGACCGTCCCGTAGGTACATGAGTGCACAAGAATAACATCCAACAGAGAGACGTGGCGAGAGATCGTAAGACGCATTACATCTGCACCAAACAACACTACATGACGACCACGACCACTCTGTCAAGAGTGTTACGACCAAGAAGAAAGAAAGAAAGAAAGAAGAAAAGAAAGAAAGAAAAATCTAGATTAAAATGATACTTTTGATCAAATGTATATCACTTACGTCACTGAAAATATTAACAGCTTGATTATGCAGAACCAGAAACACGAATCGTAGGTAAATAAACTCGCCTTCTTTCTTACCTATTCAATAAATACATGTAAATGAATTAAAGCCAGGTTCTTAAAATTCCATCCGACGCGCCCAAGTTTGTTTTAGAAATCAAAACTCGCTTGAACAGCAAAAAACTCAACAATAAAGCCAATCAAGCTACTGAGATGCTTTCAAAGATCTGTATTAATTTTCAATGGAATTATTTACAAATCCTCAACATTCAAGACACGGGGGCCGAACTGTCAATATTGTCACAAAACATTAAAGCAAAAAAAGGTAAAAAAGAAAAAAAGAATGTGGCCTAATTTTCGCTCTCAATACGCACTTTGTGTGTAAGCATCGGGGCGTTATACAAATTAATTCATACGTCCACGACTATGTTTTGCAAAAAGAAGACCGTTACCTTTTACCTATTTTTTTCTTTTTATTTATGGTGTAAAAATTGGGTTACTTAACGGGTGCGTTGGGCTATTGTGTGAAGTCTTGAGGGATATTTGCAAAAAAACTTAGCAAAAAATGTGTAGCGTGCTTTTTGAAGACACGTGTTTTATAGAAATATAACGTTCTCTCCATAAGGATTATAAATGATTTTATTTAATTAGCTGTTATAAATGATTGAAATATAATTTGTCATCCAATCAACTTGGTCAGAGGTCAATCATCATTTATTTTGGCTAGTTTCTTTAACAACTATATTAGGATAATTCTTTTTATGAATTTATAATTTAACGGTGTTTCAACATCGATTATAGTGATAAATAAATTAATTAATTTTGTTTTGAGAAATCACATCATTGCATGTTTAAATCAGTTGATAAAGTTTTTAAGATATACAAATTCGTAAAGTACTTTACCAATTCTTATTATTATTTTTAGGTATCATACATTCCAGTTTAGCTTTAAAACATATATTGCTATTTTTCTTACATAAAATCGTTCAATAGGCATACATAGAACTATTAAGCCGCCTGAGTTAATAAAAATCGTACCTATATACTGAAAGCGAACGTTATAAACAGTACGAAGAACCGCCCGAACAACATACAATCCGTCATGGACTCGTCCTATTGTGGACAACAAAACACACAGACGGACACGCTTTTTTCATAAACTAGATTTCCAACCGTTCACCGCTCAAAGGGTCTAAAAGGCCACAGGTCACCGTCTTAGAAAAGAAAAAAGTCGTTGCTGATCCCTTACAAAAAATACGAATAAAAAAGGGGCTTCGACTAATATTGTGAATATTGATGAAGAATAAAATCTGGTTTTGGAAATCGACTATCAACGCATGTGGTCCCACGGTCGCTCACGTGTTCAGAGCGTTCTGGGAACTGTCGCTGAAAACTTGATTCGCGATCGAGTTGTAATAAAAACGGCTTCTGATGAATCGTTCCAAATTCAAAATGTTAGTTTTATGTACTGAGCTATTTAAAGCAATACATACACATCTAACACTAAATATATTACCACCACAATAAAGACCTTACATAAAAGATAGTCAAGGGTTCAAATCTCGTTTCATCTCGACAAAGGCCATGCGATATATCACAGAATCCATGCGCACGATTCGTGCACCCTTTAGCCTCGTATAAAAGGGATAAAAAGGGATTGTGCTCAAGATAAACGGGACAATGGACGACGGATCTGGAAGGTGGGCCTTATTGATCCCGGCACGCGTTTACGGGTTAACGGTAAGAGTAAGGGTTGGGATGCTGCGCGCACGGCGTCGGCACGCGAGCTCTAACGGGTTTTTACGAGATTTCATTGTTGTGTAGGAAAGGGTTAGTTTGTGTAAAGAACTTTTTTTGGTAAATAAAGCATTGGGCAATTTTGTATGTCTTTTTAGGGTAAACAAACTAGAAGGTAAGTGAACTTCTAAGATTCTAATGTAGGTTTTTTTATATACATATGTGGTGGTGAATATAAAAAGTGTGTGTGTACTCATTAGAACACGCGTTAGAAGTTATACTTCTTTGGCGTAACAAGATAAAAGTCTTTTTAAATAACGCGCCAAAAGAAGTATAACTTCAATATCTTTCGCCTTATTCTACGTTCAAAATTCAAAACTAAAATGTTGACTATAGCTAACTTCAGGGTGTCGGTTTTTCGTGACGGTGTGCGCGCGCATCGTAAAAATTAACTCTCATTATTTTCCCCTAACGCGCCAAAAGAAGTATAACTTCAAAATGTGAGGTTGAAGTTTTGCTAAAATGTATGTATTTCGTATCTTTTATAGCTTCCATATTTCGGTGAAGGTTAAATGGTGTCGCTCATTAACGAACTAAACATTGTATTTATTAATAGACACGGTGAAGAAAAGTAGCTAGCTTGATAATATGAGAAGATAACTAAATTCTTATTAACTTTTCCACATACTTATAAAATAAAACTCTACCATTTCTCAGCCAGTTCATGACAATTTTAACCATCCTTAATGGAATCTGAATGAATGAATTGCTCTAATTTTTTTTACAACGTATAAACTAATCATTTTTTATTTCAATTAATCTAAGAAATTTTCAATTACTTATTGGGTGACAGGCGATCGTTTGCCCAAAAACAGTAGCAACCACCTTGTATATGAATTACTAGATTTCGGCTCGCGGCTCACTTTTTGTGTGAAAGAGTTACAAACATACTTACATACAAATCTTTCCTCTTTATAATATTAGTATAGACAAAGAACTTCATTGCATGCCTTTAACCATCACTAACTCCAATGCTATTTAATCAAAACACAACTGCATATACTAGGTGGCATAATAATTAATAACCCCAGCGGCAAAGAATCTAATAGACAGTGGAAATAGTCGCATCGATAAGAATATATAAAACTAATCTAATTTTCAAATCCCAAACTCAAGTCAATTCCCTAATCTTCTAGTCTCGTCATCATTCATACGTCAAGATACGATATGAGGAGATAAAGTTCAGTTGACACCTAAGTCGATAATATAAAAACGCGGTCTTACGGTACTAAGAAAAACCGGCGAACGGTCGCGGTCCAGCAAAAAACCGCCGTAAATTTGTCACAGAACTCCGCCCGGCACTGCGGTTTTTGTTTATTCTAAGAAATTAATGGCACGCTAACACGATTCGAAGTCACAGGGTAACGTCAATGAACGATGGCTTCAATTTTAATAACTGCGAATTTTAGTGAATTTTGAATGCAATGAAGCAGAAACAGTGAAATTTGGTGCACAAATTAACCATATTGTCCTGAATTACAGTATAAGCTCTTTATTATTAAAAAGAATATACTACAGTGGGGCTATTTCATACTCTTCAACGGGAGCGAAGTGAAGAAGTAAAACCCAGTGGGTACATATTTTTAAAAATTAAGGATCTTTATAGTTTCGTTATGACACTGTATATTAAATTGTTACGTTTTTTATTATTTTTATGCATCGTTTTTAACTTTTTGATCCCGAAAGATGCGCAGAAGTCAAAACCCAACCCTCGCAGCTTCAACGTCTCGTACGTTTAACTAATTTTTATGCTTGCATTTGCGAAAAGAAATAACAATAGACCCATTTACGGAAAACCTTTAATTAATTAATTAAATGCAACTTTGTGTACATAGCATTACGTCCTCATTTTAATCACCGTATCGAAAGATAATGAAGGCACCTATGAACCAAATTACACGTAATAAGCTACGTGAACTGAGAGCCAATCGGTGTTGACCCCCCTGGATTGAGCGCTAATTAATGGATAGGGATCATAGTACAAGCATGCAATGATATGCAGAATTATGGAGATTACTAGGAGATGAAGGTTAAAAGCCCAGGTACAAGGAAGACCTCGTCAGTAATCCTGCAAGTCATTCGTCTGAGCCTCAGTACTTTTTTATTTCTTTGTAAAAGGCAACATCAAATTCAATCGAACATAAATAATATAATATAGTCATTTTTCTAATTATAAGTACTGTTCATAAAGAGTAGCATACACACACTCACGCCTTTTATTTCAGAATGCACAGGCAACTAGTGCAACCAACATGTGACGTCATCGGGAATTATGACGCGTGCGAAAGAAAGAGATGAAACGATAACCCCTCTACGCACCCACTCCTCCACATTGCAATATTTGAGATATCAATTACTGCCTCATTACTTAATCAATTTTAATGCAGTTTTCTCAGAAGGGGTTCTTTTTCGTAGTATTTACTGTTACATATAGAATAATGTAAAAAAAACAATATAGGATGGTCCCCTATTCAAATAACAGAAACCGCTAATTAAATTCTAAAATTCTAATTGTTAATAACTCATAACCAAACTCTGTAATCAATAACCCTTAAACGCGAAGCTAATCACGCAATATTCATTTCAAATCGCTGTTGAAACGAAACTAAACAATGCAACTATTGTGCGCGCCCACAAACGAAACTCGTATCAATTTCTTGCACAAAAATCCCACCTTGGGGCAAAATCCAGCAATTACTTTTAAGAGAAAATAGCATTTAAAGTATTAGAATAAGGGTGGGAATAGTGTGTGGCGAAAAAATTGCCTCTAGCATAATTTCTATGTAGAGCAGGATACTTGAGCCAAATTAATAGCTTATCTGAGATCTGTCGGTCGGTTATTATGTCACTCATTGCGTGGGCTTCGAGTCACCTTTCATGGTAGGGCTGGCTCTGTTTTTTTTGCGGTATTTTGTTTGCCAGTATTATTTTTCGTGTATTAAATTGTAGCGTCATGAAATTTATTTTTCTAAAAAAAAAACATATATATTTTTTATAGCATTGAATGACGAGACGATGCCGTTCACCTGATGGTAAGCGATACGTCCACCCATAAACAGTAGCAACACCATTCTGCACCTTGACTTACAAATACTGTGTGGCATTCCAATGCGCTCGTCATCCTGAGACATAAGATGTTAAGTCCCATTATGTCCAGTAGTTATACTGGCGCCAATGTCCTTCAGACCGAAACACAACAGTGCATGCACACTGCTGCTTGGCGGTAGAAATAGACATGGCGGTGGGACCCACCCAGACGGACTCTTACATATGAGAGACCTACCACCAGTAAAATTATCGTGATGAATATCTTGAAATATATTATAGTAGTTGAAAGCCTTATTTGTTGTTGCTACTGGGCATAATTATGTTCGTGATATTTTTTGATGCGTGCATGAATGTAGAGTTAGAAAAAAAAAATGTATTTTTTTTTGTGTTTTTAATTTATACATTATCACAAGTAGCCTAGTTGGTAATGGAACGGTCTGCCGAGGCAATGTCTGGAGGTTCAAAACCCGAGGCACACACCTCTGACTTTTCGAAGTTACGTGTGTATTGTTTATCAATTATCACTCACTTTAACGGTGAAGGAAAACATCGTGAGGAAACCTACATACCTGAGAATTCTCCATAAGAATTTCGAGGGTGTGTGAAGTCTGCCAACCCGCACTAGGCCAGCGTGGTGGACTAAGGCCTAACCCCTCTCAAAAGTAGAGGACGCCGGTGCTCAGCAGTGCGCAGTATATAATACAGGGCTGGTATTATCACAAACCATATTATAAAACACCTATTCTTGCACTTAGATGCTTAAAATCATTGTTTAATTTTGTTATTAAAATAGATTATTAAAAAAATACATTAAAATATCCAACCCTAATTTCGCTCGGGGGTGTAATATACCCACCCATTGTGAATAATGGGTTATCTGCAACATCTAGACTCTTGTTGACGGTTGTAATCAGAGCGCGCCCTATCGACTCCGGATTATTAGCCGTTGGGGCCCTTTCGACCACTGTGGGACGTTTTGTGGCCGAAAATGAAGCTATGCATTTTTGGGTTACGTTAGTTATTTTTTAAGGTATGTCAGATATTTATTAATATGAATTTATATGTTCTTTATTTTTAATAGTTGCTATTAAGCACTCAGATATATTTAAAGAAAACAAAAAATCCGGTACATTATATTTGTTAATGACCGAATTATACTTACAATGAATTTATTATAAAATTGATAAATAAGTACTTATCTATACTAATATTGTAAAGAGGAAAGATTTGATTGTTTGTTTGTTTGTAATGGTTAAACTCGAAAAGTACTGGACCGATATTGAAAATTCTTTCACTAATAGGAAGCTACATTACTCCTGAGTGCTACTTTTTATCCCGGGAAATATTTTTATCCCGGAAAAACCAATTTCACGCGGGCGGAGCCGCGAGCACCTGAAGTCTAGTTCATTATATTACATATTGAGGAATAATTTAGCTATCACCTAAGCTACGTTTATGTTATTTTCTTCATTTTCTCACAAAAAATAACTAATAAGAATAAGAAGAAATAATATTATATAGACAATGTAAAAATGTTTGTGGACAGCGGTACGAAGCGGACCCTCGTTCTAAATTTAGTTTTCGAATGCAAAATTCAATTTCACATTTTTCTGTAAATCCATTCGTCCGTTCACCTATGTAATCCGCTTCACTTCCGACACAATAAAATATATCGTTCTAAAATCGTAAAAATTATTCAAAAACTAAATTCAGTCGTCATGGGAAATGTCACCACGTTCACGCTAATAAGGGATTTTGTTCGGAAACGTCACAATGACCAGCGCGAATAATTCGTTACGCGATAAATCGATACAGAAAGTGACATGTGTTTTGAATACCGAACGTCATCTTATTTTTTCTTTTTTTGAATAGCGAAAGAATCTTTGTGTCTATGGACGAGGGGGCCAAAGCAATTATTTTGTGCCAGTTACAAAGTTTGTACAGCAAGGAGTTCGGACAATACACCGGCCCTGCAGCTTTGCCGCGGTCGTGTGTGTCTTTATTATATGCCGACGTGTTTTGCTTCAAGAATAGAACTTGTCCGATCGTTATCTTTTAAAGCTGAGGCAATATTTAGGTAGCTTTGGCTTTTGCCGGCCAGTCTTGGATGGTCAATTTTAAATTGCGAACATTTGTAAAGTTTTTTTTTCTCTTTTTAATTTAAACATAACATAATATTTTTTTTTCTCATGCCAAGGATGTGCCTATGTTTAAGGTTAAAATTACGTTAAAATATCTCCTTAATATTGCAACACATAAATTATGTCCTCTACAATGAAAAACCAAGAAAACGGTGATATACTTACATCTCAACCCTGCCAACCCGCATTAGGCCACTAAAACCTAGACATCTCAGGTGTAGAGGCCTATGACCAGCAATAACATAGTATAGTATTTAATATCTATACTAATATTACATAGAAAGATTTGTATGTTTGTATGTTTGTAACGAATAAACTCAAAAACTACTGGACTAGGCTAACATAGGGTAATTATAGGGAAAATAATTATAAAGCGGGAATTTTATCCCGGAATCAATCACGCGGGAAGAGCCGCGAGAAAAAGTCTAGTGTATAATAAATAGAGCTGTTATTATTACTACAGAACATTACTACACTTACAAGCCTTATAATCAGATAGGCACTTTCATTAACTTACTTATTCAAAAAAAGAACACCAATACAGTAATTGCACAATACATAAAACTTACAAAAAATATACATAAATTAGTTTTTTTTTAAACAGCTGTTGAGGGTCCGCCAGTGACCCAGAAATCTTCGGGGCGTGAGATGTTCTCCCAGAATGGACCTTGTTAGTGGTCACTTTTTACAAAGCTAGGTAAATTTGTATAACACTCGCTGTGAGTGGTTTAGATAATGTTTATTCTGAATAAAAAGTTCGGTTGAATATTTATGGTTGCAAAAAATACTCTTGTCAGGAATAAGTGGGGTGTTAAATTTAGAATATGAATTATGAGTATCAATAAAGTTTTAAAGGTAACAGATAAAGTAGTTTAGTGTGAACTTTAATACACACACGCACACACACACGCCTTTTACCCCCGAAGGGCGAGCCATATCGGGCACAAATTCCAGACTCCGGGCTGATACTGAATTTAAAAAACACAATATCACTTTGCCCGTCCCGGTAATCCCTAAATCCCTTCATTTGGATTTTATCTTATTTCAACGGTGATGTGCGTGCATTAGCTTATATAACTAATCTGACTTTGTACACAGCACAAAAGAATTGAAAAAAAAAAAGAGAAAGAAACAATGAACAATTGATGACAAAAAAAGTAAGCCCGGAGTTTCTTTCTGCCTTTCTTCTTCGGGTCGTCATCGCTTAGGTAGCTAGTGAAAGGCTGGTAGGTTAGCTAGGCTAGGGCCTGTAGTGTCCTCACCGGTGAGGATCGCGACGCGTTCCTCCCATTATTTTAATAAAATGATGTCCTTTTTATATCCCCTTTCCTGCCAGCCCGAGCTGTTTTTTTTTTTTGTTTTTCTTTATTTCTTATCATAGATTTACTCCCAATAAAAATGTCGGTAGTTATATAAGTGACCATTGGTATTTATAATAATTATTAATATAATCAATTTAATGTATCTTGACTTATCATAAGTGCAACTATGTTCGCCTACGTGATGAATAAAGTATTTTATTTTTTTTTTATTTTAAAATCGAACCCAACACCTTAGCATTGCAGTCGTACCGTAAATACAACATACAACTACGCCACCGAGGCAGTGAACTTTAATAAATATAACAAATTATTTATTAATTGTGAAATTATAATCACTGTGATATGCTAACGGCTCTCAACATTTTGCAGTAATTAACTTTTGATTTCATAATCCCACTTATAATTGGTTCGTGTAACCCTATTTTTCCAATATTTCTTACATCTATAAAAACATTTTTACGTTATTTTCCCCTGGTATTCATTCACAAGTGGTCCAAAATGAAATATTTGTGAAAGTATCAAAATATGACGTCAATACCCCATCCATCTTGGAGGCCGAGGGAAACTATTGACATAAAATTTACGAGATTAATATTTGCAGACCCTCCTCAGTGTCTATAGGATAATACCTACATAAGCATATCTACGTTGTATATGTAAATTTTATACTAGGTTTTGTCCGCGGTTCCGTCTTTCAATGACCCACTGTTTAATCTGTGTTATAAAGTGATATTTAATCCGGGATCTCTATGCATGTTCATCATTGATGTATTAAAAAAATCTTTTGCGTGTATAGTATACTAGCCTTGTTCGCGGCTTCTCCCGCGTGAATGAGTTTTTCTAGGATAAAAAGTAGCCTATGTTCTAGTCCTGACTATAATCTAACTCTATACCAAATTTCATCCAGATCGCATTTCGTTCAGCCGCTTTAGTGTGATTGTATAATAAAAATTCATCCAAACTTTCGCATTAAATAAATTAAGTAAGAAGTGAGATAGAAATTAGTATGAAATGATATGAGTGGCAAGAACAGCAACGTTGGACCTAGCTAATTCGTTCGGAGATCCATGCATATTTATTTGCTATTTTGTATAATGGCTTAAAGATAGGTATTGACCATTTTTTAAGCTATTGCTTAGCTTCTATCACGGGCCTTGAGCGTGGAGACCGAATCCAGAAATTCCGTAACGGAAATAACGTCACATCTTTTTTATCTTACTAATATGAACCTTAAATACAATGCGTAGAAGCTATAATTCTTGAAACGAGTTTATTTTTATTTATTTTATTTATTAAAGTCATTAAAACCATTTCTTACTAATCTAATATGAACCTTAATTACATTGCGTAGAAGCTATTTCCCCAGCGTTGGCACGGTACGAGTACAAAAGAATCGAACGTAACATTATTTTTCAAATTTTGATTTATTCTACTTTGGTTGTGACGACCATTGCATTTCTGACATTTATCAATAACAAGACTAAACGTGCGTTGCTCGCGTTTAAAAATCTACTTTATGTGGTAAGCGTAAGATCGAATTTGTGTTTAGTCAATCAAAATTTGTGATAAAAAATGCTATGCAATAGCTTTACCGCGGCAGTCTCCGAGTGCCACACGTATTTTTTTATTCATTGGGAATGATGCAAACATTTTCACATTAAAATTAAACTAAGAAATGTAATAGAAAAAAAATGAAACTTACAACGTTATCCACAGCATATTTTCTGCTTTATTGGAAACTAGTGATTCCTCTGGTACTTTACAGGTCGGGCAAAGTGATACTAGATTTTGCTATTCAGTATCAACTCGGAGTCTGGAATTTGTGCCCTATACGGCGATAGGCTCGCCCCCTATCACATCATGGGACGGAATACGCACGGCGAAAAGTATGTGCACTAGTTGCGTCTCTGCCTACCCCTTCGGGGATAAAAGCCGTGAGTGTGTGTATGACTTAACATAATAATAACTTTACTTGCAATAAACCCAAAAGAAACTTAAGTGCCGCTTTTGATGCAGTCAGTATGTAGGTCAAAAACATTTCATAAAATTTTCTTATATTATAATAAAAATTTGATAATTATATTATGTATGGTAAATTGTCAAAAAAAAACACTAAATAACCGAGAATCAAGTTTTTGGCGAAACACGATTATCAAACATGGATAAAACCAAAAGGCCATTTGCTTTTAACAGTAGCGGTTTTCAAGATCACCGATAGGACCTAATCAAAACAGGGTCAACCCCAGTCCGGCCCGGTATAATCCGCGACCCCTCGCGGAAGTATTCTCACGGACTCCGTATAATTTCGCTATAAATAAAATTGCACTGTAAAATTTCTTAGACATGCAAGAATTGTATAGCGCGGACTCAGGAGTGCACTTTACAAAAATAAGGGCGATTTTTTTTTGTATATGTCCATGTTTATCTGATCGTATGTTCTAGAAACTTTAATACACGTAAACTTAATTTAAATTACTGTCTTGAATTAATACAGTCGGCCCGTGTCCAAATAGTATGTTTTTAAGATTTTACCACTATTATTCTGGCTGCGGCGATAGCCTAGTTGGGAGTGGAACGGACTGCCGAGACGAATGTCCGCAGGTTCAAAACCCAAGGGCACACACCTCTGACTTTTCTAAAAAGTTATGTGTGTATTCTTTGTGAATTATCGCTCGCTTTAACGGTGAAGGAAAACATCGTGAGGAAACCTGCATACCTGAAATGTTCTCAGAATTTCGAAGGTATGTGAAGTCTGCCAACCCGCACTAGGCCAGCGTGGTGGACTAAGGCCTTAACCCTCTCAGTTGTAGAGGAGGCCCGTGCTCAGCAGTGGGCAGTATATAATACAGGGCTGGTATAGTAGTAGTAATAGTATAGTATTCTGACTGCGACGTTGTAGCGACAATATGGCTTGGATGTTTTTTAGCAGTACACACAAGAATAGCTTCAGATTAGATAATAGAAACAGATTCTTAGGAAATTTAGAAATTTGAAAGACAATGTATATGTTAAAGATATGCAATTTTTTATACCGGTAAAGATTCAAAAAATATGTAATTATGTTTCCAATTGATGTATGCCAATCCACAATAGGCCAGCGTGGTGCACTAAGGCCTAAACCCTCTCAGTAGTACAGGAGGCCCGTGCCCAGCAGTGCGCAGTATATAATACAGGGCTGGTATGATGAAGAAATTGTGTAAAATTGACCTTGTTACTAAAAGGATAAATAAGTTTATAAATATTATTTGTGAATTTATTCTCATATATTTATAAAAGTGCACTCCATACATTACCTTGGGAGTTACGATAGAGATCGCCGACGCGGAGGTGCGCCGCCTAGGAGAGGGACTCGCGATAAAAATATATTACACGGACACAATATACCACTACTTCCTCTATTGCTAGCCATTTACATTTAGCTTTCAAGTAAAATCACAATTTTTGCTTGGTCAAATTTAACTGCAAACAAAATGGTTTTAAAGTATTTCAACCTGGTATTTTTAAGAAAATTCTGATGTTTAGTATATTTATTGATGTTAGGTCTCTTTTATGAGTGGGGCGTACTACCGCAATGTCTATTTTTAGCTTCAAGCCACAATATGCCCACACTGTTGTGTTCCGTTTAGAAGGACATTTTACCTAGTGTAATTTTGAGAGTTAAAATATTCCCGTCTTGGAATGATTTTTTTTGTTGTATTCTATAATAAAAAAAACTAAAGAGTTTATTAATAACAGTTTGAATTCATTATTTAAAAGTACGCATGCGCATACGCATGCTCACGCCCTTTATCCCCGAAGGGGTAGGCAGAGGCGCAACTAGTGCACCCACTTTTCGCCAAGCGTATTCCGTCCCATGATGTGATAGGGGGCGAGCCTATCGCCATATCAAAAGTAAGCAATAACAATCTACAATAATTGTAGGTACACTTACAAAAATTTAATGAGGTACCAAATCAAATAACCGGCCTTGCCTGTTTTACATTCTACGTACCATCACCGAAACACCAGAGATCTTTCACCATCTCTAAAAATAACATTATTCGATAACCATAAGAAATGTAAACAGACCATAAGGGCAGATGCACATGTTGCATAAATTCATGGCATAAAAACAAACGTCTTCCCATGGCAAAAAATCATCGCACCGTGGATATATGGAAAACTAAATCTGCGGGGAGTGTCGAGATAGTGTAGTTATAAGTTAACCCTTTATGTGTGATTCATGATAATGTGGGCCCACTGTGGGACGCGGTACGACTTTTTTATAGTAAGTATTGTTCGCCGAACAAGCAACAACCTGATATTAAATAATCAAACTCAAAATTTTCTTTATTCAAATAGTCTTTTACAAGATATTTTCAATCATCATGAATCTACCAGCCCTTCGCATATCTGCATAAACACCCATATCAAACAAATCGGGACGCTCTGTAGCTTTTAAAGGAAAGGACCATGGAATCAGAAAGGGATTTTCAAAATTGTTTAATTAATAATTATAAGCACTACTTCGTTCAAATTAATAATTTACTAAAAGTTATGTTATGCGCATGCTCACGCCTTTTATCCCCGTAGGGGTAGGCAGAGGCGCAACTAGTGCACCCACTTTTCGCCAAGCCTATTCCGTCTCATGATGTGATAGGGGGCGAGCCTATCGCCATATCGGGCACAAATTCCAGACTCCGGGCTGATACTGAATAGAAAAATCCAATAATCACTTTGCCCGACCCGGGGATCGAACCCGAGACCTCAGCCTTGCAGTCGTACCGTAATACAACTACGCCACCGAGGCAGTCAAGTTATGTTATGTTTATTAATTTCCTTTATTTATTATGACATTTAAACTTTGAACACATACAACTCATTGTTTTGTTCATTTATAAAGAAAAATGAGAAAAAAAACGCCATAGCTAATATTTAACTCTACATTACAATAAAATGTCTTAAAAGTGATAAACGGAAACTTTATTTACTCCTTATATTATAATAAATTATATTACTGTAATTTGAAAACGTTTATTTCTAATGGAAACAATCCACCAGTTGACTGATTCGACGCCCTCAAACGTTAGCTCGTAAAATTTTATCGCAGCGACATAAGTTTCGGGTAGATCCGAATAAACCCAGACATTACCATGATCCAGTAATTTTATTAGAATAAATAAAGCAAATGTTTTTTGTGGGTGCATTTTCATTCAAAAATTTTCGGGACATTTCCATTGTGTGCAATAATTACTTAAGATCTTGATTTATTAGATTAGATTAAAAATACTGATAGTTTTGTAATATCAATAAAACATGTTATAATGATTTTGTAGTAGGTACATGGTAAATAAAAAAAGTTAGTCATTTTACAAAATTATGAATTTAGGCAGGTAAAATAGATTGCAAATCATTTGTCGACCAATAAGAATTGAATAATATAACGTCAAAACTACACTTAACTTTTCTAAAAATATTTTAATTTTCAACCTAAACAAGAAATACCATACAAGAATATCCCCGTCCCTCCTTAACCGTCCTGAGGGAACAATGATTAAAGTGTGGACCTCCATAATCTCCGTTGATTGATGACCGGGCTTACGATAAACGGAATTTCCCTTTTTGCCAAAAAAATCGGTTATGATCGGAAAGTGGAGAGATATTGACACTCGTAAATAAAGTGCGGCCATTGTTTACTTTCGCGGGTTGTTTATGGATTTAGAATATTTTTACGGTTATGGATGGGGTAAATGTGACGGATTAAGTAAATTACCTTTTTCCATCCTTCATAATAATACCAGCCTATACTAACCCATTTTTTGGTAGGGCTTCCTCTACTATTGGGAAGGCCTTAGTACACCATCCTTAAAGTAACTCTGTCTGTCTGTCGAGATTTCACGCCAAAACTACTAAACCGATTTAAATAAAATTTGGTACACAGATAGTCTAGAGCCTGAGAAAGGACATAGGCTACTTTTTATCCCCGGAAAATGTAAAGCGCGACTTTTATCTCGGACAAACTTTTTCACGCGGGCGGGACCGCGAGCAACAGCTAGTTTACATATAAATTATAGTAGTTTTTTTTCCTTGTTTAGATTCGTCGTGCATAATTTATAGTGATTGTTTAGTTCTTTTTTTATTATTATTTCTGTACTTCTTTTCTAAGTGAGCGATAGCCTAGTTGGGAATGGAACGGTCTGCCGAGCCAATGTCCGGAGGTTCAAAACCCAAGGCACACACCTCTGACTTTTCAAAGTGTGTATTGTTTATCAATTATCGTTCGCTTTGACGGTGAAGAAAAACATCGTGAGGAAACCTGCATATCTGAGAAGTTCTCTATAAGAATTTCGAAGATTTGTGAAGTCTGCCAACCCGCATTTGGCCAGCGTGGTGGACTAAGGCCTAGCCCCTCTCAGTAGTAGAGGAGGCCCGTGCTCAGCAGTGGGCAGTATATATAGTACAGTTCTGGTTGCATTGCATTGCATTGCACTTTTTTCCATCAGGCCACTTCGAACTGATATCTGTTAAATGTTTGTAATTTGCTTTGTTAATTTGTAAAGAGGTGCGACACAAATTTTTTCATCGCGTTTTTTTTTTTATATTTTCTCTCGACGTTTTTAAGTCTTTACAGCCTTCATAGTCACGGGGCGGATTATAAATTAAAAAACCGCGAAAAAATCCGTTAAATATTTTTATTTCAATGTCTAACATTCTCGTAAATATAAGAAATCATTACAAGTTGTAAACTTAGTGCGCATCTTAAAGGAGTTGTAACCCAATTGAATTGTAAGTGGTATCTAAATAAATTAATAATAATAATAGCAGCCCTGTATTAAACACTGCCCACTGCTGAGCACGGACCTCCTCTGCTACTGAGAGGGGTTAGGCCTTAGTCCACCACGCTGGCCTAGTGCGGGTTGGCAGATTTCACATACCCTCGAAACTCTTATGAAGAATTCTCAGGAATGCAGGTTTCCTCACGATGTTTTCCTTCACCGTTAAAGCGGACGATAATTGATAAACAATACACACGTAACTATGAAAAGTCAGAGGTGTATGCCTTGGGTTTGAACCTACGTACATTGTCTCGGCAGACCGTTCCATTCCCAACTAGGCTATCGTCCACTCTAAATAAATTACGATAATTAAAATAAAAAATCCCGAACCAAGTCCTAAACCGACTAAAGCTAATGAAACGAAGGTCAGCATGAACCGCACCTGCTGGCGAATTAGAATAATAATTCGACGACACCGTGCCGCGGCCGGACACCGAATAAATTATTTCACAAAGGTACCCGGTACAATACGATGTTTTCTTACCATAGGGGATATTCAAATTTAAGGGTCGCGTGTGTGTACGAAATTTTTAATTTTTTCCTTCACCGCATTGTCCGACTGTTCTCACGGGTCAAACTCTGACCCGCCGGACAATGGCTAGTCCAGAATTTATAATTAATGTGTCCGCTTCGAACCTTTGTGCGCGATTCGCGGATAATGGCGCGAATCTATGAATTATGACTAGTTTGCGTAGAAAGTTGTATTTCTTGAATTCAGGGGTCGATCTTGAGAACCGAACACTTGTTAGGTCATTAATCTATTGTGGAGCTGACCTTCCGGCGATGTGAAAATATTTGCATGGACGTGAACCGTTAGATATGGCGAGTCATTAAGTCTTACCCGATTGCGTGATGGAAAAAGTTAGTAATGTTTTTACTTTTTAGGTTTTGTCTGATCGTAGAATCTGGTACTTTGTGATTTTCTGTAGCTTAAATATTAGTATTCCTTTAGTTGTGAAAATGATAGAGTTTGTGATATCAGAAAAAAATATGGCGGTCTATATTCGATGTAATTAACAGTATTCATTAAAACTTAAACAAATAAATAGAACAAAAAAATCTATTTTGAATTTGGAATTACAATGGCGTATGAACAAAATGTCATTAGTGACGTCCAAAGAACGTATTTGTCGGAAACGACTGCGCTCACAATTTATGCCGACAGGAACGCTCGCGAGGATTTCAAAACCAAATAAATACAATGCAGTAAAACAGTGGGCCGGGGTTGGAGTCTGACTGCAGTGCCGGCGATGAGATTATTTAATTTTAGTTTTTAGGTGTTGTAGGAAATAGGTTTTTATTTTTATTATTTACCGGAGAAAAAATATCTATAAGTTTACTGTATAACAAATTGTACATACTTATCATAAGAAACGATATATCTACTAAAATATTATACTAAGATATTTTTATTTACAATACTACTATCACAAAACCTAAATAGCTTTCTGTAGTTTGTAGTTTATAGTAGGACTAGGTAATTTTTTATGGCATATTAAACTTTAACTGGCTTCGTGGGGTAGTTGTATTACGGTACGACTGCATTGCAATCCTCGGTCTCGGGTTCAATCGTCGGATCGGGCAAAGTGATTTTGGATTTTTAGATTCAGTATCAGCTTGGAGTCTGGAGTTTGTGCCCGATATGGCGATAGGCTCGCCCCCCTATCACATCATGGGACGGAATACGCACGGCGAAAAGTAGATGCAGTAGTTGTGCCCCTGTTTACCCTTTCAGTGATAAAAGGCGTGTGTGTATGTTTATTTTAAATAAGTTAATTAATTAAACTCCGTCAATCCATAGCTTTCAATGCGACAGCACCCTGCACACCCCAAAAAAAGTCACCAGGAAGATATATCTCAAAACCGTTCGCCGACCGTAGACCAAAGTATTTATGGAAATCTAAATAATGTGAGGCGTTTTTTAATTGCGTCGAATGAGTCGTTTTTTCTATATTTATTTTCGTGGCTGAATGATTTGTTCAATAGCGCGATGGGAAGTAAATGAGCTGACAGTCATTGGGGAGTGATTATGTTTGGAAATTGTAATAAAATGTTTAAGTGATGGTAGGCTTGGTAATTCCTTTTTTAAATATAAAACAATCTGGCTGGATTTAACAAACAGGTTAATATATAAAAAAATAAAAAAAAATAAACTGCTTTTACGTACATTGCGTAGTTTATAATTTTTTTATTTTACTTCGGTAAAACGACAAGGAAATATTGAAATTCAATGTATTTTGTAAGTACTGTTACCTGGCAATCTACACTAAGTATAAAATATTCTGTTAAAATTAATTTTAAATTTTTCATTACAATATGAACCAGAATTGCAGTTATTCGTAGTAGTAGCAGTTATTCGTATACCTTTAGATTTACCACGTGCACTGGCAGGAATAAATCGATCGCGTACCATCCAGCAGATACGAGAAGCTACGGACACCTTTTGGGTTTGGATGTATTTTTTTTTAATATTTAAATAAGGCAAAGAAGTGGATATTGAATAGGTACAAAAAAATTAAACTCACGCCTTTTATCCTCGAAGGGGTAGGCATCACTTTTCACCGTGCATATTCTGACCCATAATGTGATAGGGGCGAGCCTATCGCCACATCGGGCACAAAACAAAAATTGTGATTTAAGTTACTTTGGGAGTGGCCTATGTCCAGCAGTGGACTTCTAAAGGCAGAGGAAGAAGAAGAAAAGTTACTTTAAATAAAAAATACTGAAAGAAGTTAACTTTTGGACCAGATAAATGTTACATTCTATAGTTGCTTAAATACCTATATTTTTCATTTTAAGTTTTCGTTATTCAATTTAATTTCCCAAAGTTTGACCCGCCGCGCCGCGCCGACTAAAAAGGCATAGTCGAATGCTGATTATCGATATTTACAAAAATATTAAACTAAATTAAGAAGCACTAAGTAACTCTATACTACACTATACTAATTTATATTATGTATAAAAAGGAAAATTATAATTTGGGGTGAAAGACATTTGAAAATCTATAAATCCTACCCGATTTGTCAGAAGTCTATGAAATCGTTTCCTAATAATCTCCTTTAACGAACGAAATTATAACTCAAACTTTTCTCCCAGCCAGTACCGAACTCCAGTCCAAGAATAGAAAATCCATCCCACTCTGGTATTTCACTTTCTAAGACGTCTGGCGTCCCGACGCCATTGGTCGGAAACCTTTGACCCCACCCATGAACAAAAAATATCGCCCATTAAACTGTAAGATCCGTTTCAGCTTCAGATACTGAAGTGCTTAATGTGGAATGGTCTTATCTTACACGTTTGGGACGGAATTAGGTTCGGGTTGAAAGATTTCTGCTAATATTCCAATATTTTTTAAACCGAATTTCTATAGTAAAAAATAATTTGTCATTGAAATTAAATGAAATGAAATTAATATGTCTACTTAGATATATCTACGTAGACATCTCTGCACACATCTCTTCTTGTATTGAGATCGTGACTCGAAAACGTATTGTACGATGCCCCGGCCAGGAAAGACAAGTCGAACTAGCAACAATCGAATAAACAGTTGCGAATATTTGGCACTCTTGCGTATTATAGGAATAGGAAGTCGCTATTAGGATATACGTACTGAAAACACTTTTGTGGGAATCGAAAATGTTTCTGATTATTCATCTTTTGTTTTACGAAATGAACCAAAATAATATTATATATTTGGAAAATACTTGTGACTTACTTTAAGTATAAACAAATGTAAAAAACCTTGTGGGTGGCTTTTAATATTTCCTAATTCCGTACCTGACCTTACAACAGAGTGCTCGAAAAATAACTTCTTCTGCGTTTTTGGAGTGTAAAAACGAGTTCGGATAATCTTCTGTCCGTGACACTCGAGAACTTTTTAAAAGTGTTTTATTGATATAGTCGGCGTCTTCAGAAAAAACTTCTGCGAATTTTCACAGCCGTCAAGATACTGAAAGGGGGTAAAGTTTATCTGGAAATCGTTATTACATTATAGAAAAATAAGGAGACTCTTCATTTTATGTCTAGGAGTTGTGTAGCAAGACGTTGCAGGCTTTTTCTCTACCCACTTTATCGAGATAGATTTGAAACCACAACTGACCAGCACCAAAGAAACAACAGTTAAAAACAATTCATCATGCCAGCAAATTATTTTTATTACATTTTTTTTTCATAAAAATGAAAAATGTGAATCGAATCAGTCACGGTTGGGGACAGAAATCGTTCACCAAGCGTCGCCAATACGCGGCAATAAATTGTAATATTTTTAAAAATGGAACTCTCCGCGCCGTTACATGTTGGGATTTGATGCGTTCCGCAACATTGGGCGCGGAGTGCTCGATATATTGCGCATGTAACGCGATTTAATGCGACGTCCCTCTGCAAAAGAGAGTTCTTTTTTCAAATTTTGAATATAGATAGACGACGCGGAGTATGAAAATTTTTAGAAAATAAAGTATTTATAAATCTTTATTTTTTATTACAAAATCTAAATTGAATATAAATATAATTATTATTCTTTTATAATCACGATTTCCTTGACACACAAAATTTACTCAATCAAATATTTTGCTCACTTTATTGTCACTATAGGTACTCATAATAATAAAGGTTTTATTTCTTTATTTAAACACGCTAATTTCCGCATCGATTCTGCGAATTATTTCCGGAATAGGAAGCTATATTATTATTCCTATGCTGTATACTTTTTATCACATGAATGAACTACGTAAGCTAAGCCGTAATTAGAAGCTAGTCTTTAATATAAAGCCATTATCATAGTGAACTGGTAGATCCTTCATCCCAAACAGTAAGTGACGGATTACCGCACATAAAATAAACCATTCGATTTCAACTCAATATTCCAATAGCACCCTTTATGATAACGTTATAAAAAAGACACATTCTGTAACCGCCCCCTCTTTGCTATTATTTGGTACTGCAATAATATTTTCTACTCACTCAATTTACTTGTAAAAAAACATATAAAGGTCGTGTTCCGTGGAAATAAGGAGGTTATTGTCACACTTGGCAGTTTTCCAAGTGCATTAATAATTTTGTCGTTTAATACCAAGATATGGTAATATGGCGGGAAGTTGACTACGAATGGTCTTGTTTTAAAAGTATGAAGCAAAGGAAAAAATGTTTGGAATCCATGAATTTTAATGGCGATTTTAGTTAAAGGAGTTCTCAGTAGTTCGTAAATGTTTTTTGTTTAATTTTATGCACATTTTATTATTGTGCTTAGTGAAAAGGTTTGATTAGAAAAAAAGTAGTTTGACTTTTAACGACTTTATGCAATATTTTATTTATGTTAGGTTTTTGTTAATGATGTTTTTATTTTGAGAAGTGGGTGTAAATCAGTGTAATGATAGGTTTAAGATTTTACAGGCCGTAAAATGAATAATAAACGCTGGGAATGACTACAACAGTGAATAAAATATATTCACACGCCACAATATGTTTTGTACAAGACAAAAAAAATGAATCAAAATCAGTGTTGTTTGCACAGACATTGAACAGTATCCTAGTTAGTTAAGAACTCATTGGTTGTTTGTAATACATATTAGCAGGGAAGCCAAATAGTTCTTACTTTTTCATTTTAATATTGTTTTTTATTTCCCGTATTTATTATTTAAAAATAAATAAAAACGATTTTACTACTGAGAGGGGCTAGGCCTTAGTCCACCACGCTAGCCTAGTGCGGGTTGGCAGACCTCACATACCCTCGAAATTCTTATGGAGAATTCTCAAGTATGTAGGTTTCCTCACGATGTTTTCCTTCACTATTAAAGCGAACGATAATTGATAAACAAGAAACACGTAACTTCGAAAAGTCAGAGGTGTGTGCCTTGGGTTTTGAACCTACGGACATTGTCTCGGCAGACCGTTCCATTTCCAACTAGGCTATAGTCAACTTACTAGACTATCGTCAACCCCTCTCAGTAGTAGAGGAGGCCCGTGCTCAACAGTGGGCAGTAAGTATATAATACAGGGCTGATTGCATTGCATTGCAAAAACGATTTTATAGAATTCAAAAAAGGAACTTCAAATCGGACAAGCCAACCGTCGCTCTAACTGGTTTAGGTCGTGTTTACACTTGCGAAGTGGAAGTGGTGAGACGTCCGGATCGGAATTACCACGTGTCCGACTTGCCCCTCGGTGTTCGATTACTTACTTGCACTTGTACTAATGTAGGGTCGGACAGACGATACGACTTACAGCAATGAAAAATGTGCCAAGGTGCATTGAGTATGAAGAATGACAGAAGATTCATAATAGAAAAGGCGGTATAATAATGACGTAAATATTCAATCAGTGATTATTGCGTATCAATAAATTAATCCAGTCCACGTTGTTTGACTATATTTAAATCTTTTAAAACGACCTTCGGTAATGAACTCTTAGAAAAACAATTCATTCAAGTGTATCAATAACGATTATAGATAAAAACATACCAAGTAAGTACATTATTATTTAATGAAGACTTCATCACGCATCCCTGAAACAGATGTGTATTTTTTATATACACACAAATAAACGTTAATCTTCAACTTTATATCTTAAAGCACATACTATAAGATTTATCTTTGCTCTGCACTACCATACCTAACATCTACAATAAGTGCCATTTGAAATTGAAACTTAAAACAAACAAATAAAATCGATAATTACTTGTCGAAAAATTTTCAGTGATTTATGTAAAAATATGTTAGATTTATTAATAAACCGCGTATATCGGGGGTGCAGCGGAAGGAAGGCTAAGGGTGAGTTCCGCCATTAGTACGCTTTGTTTAGTTTCCTCTAATGGTGCGTTCTGAGTGATGCAGCCGGGGTTAAAGGTAACCGTTCGCATTGCATTACTTAATATAGCCGAATGAGAGAACAGAGTTCATGAAAGGACATCAGCCAGATGGTTGGCATAAACTGAAGATCTCAGAAGCTGCTAAGTAGCTAGTGCTGTAGGTATATTCTGGCTTAAAACCAAAACTTTTGTTATATTATGATTTCTTACGTACGATTGTTAGACATTGAAAATAAACTACTTCTCGAATTTTATCGCGGTTTTTTGTTTTAATTTACTGTCGACGTGTTGAAGCCTTTGCAGTAGTTCGTGGTCAACTTGAAGATAGAATTGTAACACTAACTTTTCGGACCATCGATACCTCAGTCCGCCCCGTGACCACGATGTGCTGCAAAGCCGACACGTCAGGAGTAAAATAAAAGGCAACGATAAAATCCGAAAAACTTTAATTATTGTCAAGGTTAAGCTAATCTTAGGGTTAGTTTAGGGATGAAAAGAACAGACGGGCCGCACCAGGCGGCACCGCGCAGGGGCGGTTGCGGACGACAACTTAGACATTAGTCAGAGGAAGCCCGCAGCCGTCCCTAATGCGCCGAAGATGGCCACCGCGGAGTTTTAGTTGGTATGCCGTGCGTTGTACATAGGTTAGGGACTCGGCCCGGCGGTCGCCCGACGTTTTCCATCTCTCCGGGCGGCTCAACGCCGGGTCGTAAGGCACGGTGAACCCAACATAACCGCTCGGTCGCCCCCCACGAAGGCCGGGCGGTAGTGGTAAAGCACTTTCTCCGCGAAACCAAAAAAAAAAGAGATGAAAAGAATAAAGTGTTTTTGAAACGCTCTTAATTATTGATACTACAGTTTTACTGGCTTCTTCTATTTAGATTTTAGTCCACCATGCAGATAGGACAGAGTCACAAAGTACCCATACCTTCGAAATTTGATTTCTTACAATTAGACAAAATTAAAGTGACATTGAGACCTAAATCGTAGGAAGTAAAGTAAACTTCCTTAGTGGGTTTGCGGGAAGCCGTACGCAAGGCGGTCGTAAGGAATGGTAAGAGGATTCCGTGTCATGTACTATTGCTGACCACTGATTGTAGGGTGACCATCAACACATGCAAGTAGAGGATAAGTTTTTTTTACCTAATAAAATAATAGATACGATTTTTTAAATAAAATCTATACTATTATATGAAGCTGAAGAGTTTGTTTGTTTGTTTGAACACGCTAATCTCAGGAACTACTGGACCGATTTTGAAAATTCTTTCACTAATAGGAAGCTACATTTGAACTACATTGAATTAAGGACTAAAATAATGATATTGTGATTTGATTAAACAAGTATTAATAAGGAGTAAGGAGGTATAGCTACTTATGTTTTGTTCTTTATATTCAGTCCTAAAATAGAGTACTTAGCCAACAATGGCCATTAATTGTTTCACAATTTTACTTATCACCGTAATTTAGAAGAGTAGTATTGTTACTTTTTAAAAAGCAATACACTGTTATAATAATAAAGTCCTACATAATTCAACAACATACTCATCCCACAATGAAGCCGAGTCAACGGAAGTCAACGCACAAAAGGCGGAAAGAATTGTATCTTTTCTATTAAAGATTTGGGCGGTGCCCTACTGTACTGTAAGGATTCCTACTGCAATCGGATTAAACTAATTACTTCCTTCGAAAGTTATACTAAGTGACGTTAGTCGTCGCAAAAATCCGCCTTCGCACTAAAATAGGTACCTAAGTATAGTAACCTATAGTTTTTTTTATTGCATAATAATAGACTGCCTCGGTGGCGTAGTTGTATTACGGTACGACTGCAAGGCTGAGGTCTCGGGTTCGATTCCCGGGTCGGGCAAAGTGATATTGGATTTTTCTATTCAGTATCAGCCCGGAGTCTGGAATTTATGCCCGATATGGCGATAGGCTCGCCCCCTATCACATCATGGGACGGAATACGCTTGGCGAAAAGTGGGTGCACTAGTTGCGCCTCTGCCTGCCCCTTCGGGGATAAAAGGCGTGAGCATGCGTATAATAATAGTGACATTTTACGCAACGGAAATCTGTCTTAGTGTCTACTGAATTTTTTTTTATAACATAAGTCAGCAAATGGCAAATACGCCGGATATTAAGTTATCTTTGTCCACAAACAACTACAATTCCAGGGATATTAAAGCGCTTTCCGCCACATAAGAAAAAATTGTAAATATGGTTTAGATAAGTGTGGGTGTTTTTTTTTTTTTTTTTTTTATTTTAAGAAGTCTTACAGACTAATAAACAAAGTATATATACAATATCAATCATAATAAATATAGCTAATAACAAGCCTCCATATTTGGATATAAACCAAATGCGCACTAATTTAAAATAAATTACAGAAAAAAAAGATGTATACAACACTAACAAAATATTACGTCAACAACAATGCTATGTCCGATGCAAATCAATGTCCTCAAGAAAGAAAGAAAAGATTTATTGTTGGAACAACTTACACACTAATAATTAAATACACTAGTTACGACATTGATTCAAGTCAACAACAACGCGAACCCTCATTCAGCTTCTTGCTGCAGTACAGCCTGAGCAATACTGCAGTGCTGATTTTCTATGGGGGCAATTTTGGGCCTTTAGATATCAAGTTTATAAAGCAAAGTTTAGATTTATAAGAAAACTTGCGGAAGACGACTTCCACAAGCAATTTTTACCGTGTAGACAATCATGGCATGCTAACTTCTGCAAATTATGTAGCTAGTAGTCATTAAACGTTATGGAAATTCTTTCACAATATATTTCTGCAAGAACTTCCTTGTCTAAACATTTCAGGGGTAGGTAGAGGTGTTTCAGACCCACATTTCGCCAGCTTAGTTAGGTCTATTTCCATTTCCTGGGTTTTTACGACAAGAATTAAACAAAAGATTAGAACGACACAAAGAGCTATGGAGAGAAGTATCCTAAATATAAGAAAAATACATAAAGTCAGCACAGAACTCATTAGACAAAAACAAAGCTTACAATTGCCCTCACGGATGCTCTAAAATTAAAATGGCAGTGGGCTGGCCATGTATCACGATACACAGACAGCAGGTGGACAATTAAGACTACAGCTGGGCAAAAGCCCACTGGAAAAAGAAGAGTAGGTAGGCCGAAAAGAAGATGGGCAGACGACTTAATAGAAATAGCGGGAAGTGACTGGGTAACTATTGGCAAAGACAGAGATGAATGGAAAAACTGGAAGAGGCCTTCACCCGAGGAGGGGTTCCATATCCAAAAGAACTAACCTGTACTAACATCTAGAAAAAAAAAAATTACCTACTAACAATTAACTGCAAATACCATTTGAAATTACAAATTAAGGATAAAGAAAAATAAAGGCTGTTATATTATATTATAATTTTCCATTTCCGGGCACATTTCCCGACTCCGGACTGATACTGAGTAGGGAAACCCAATATCAGTTTGCCCGACTCGGGAATCGTACCCAAGACCTTAGCAATGCAGTCGCACCGTAATACAACAACGCCACCGAGGCAGTCAATAATGTATATCAAAACCCAAATAAAACTACAATCATCCATGGCGGCAATTGGATTTGTATAACGTTGTCACGCTGTCAGACACGTGACCACAATAGTGGGTGGACATTGTAAATCTGTCGAAAACTACCAAAAACTGACCACAGCTGTCAATAGCATTGTGTATTAAGACATCCATTCCTCACCAACATAACTTACTATCAAATAACGCCTACACATCTGTTATTACCAGGTAATAAGATTCAACATCCCCCAACATCCAACTTATGAACTGGCAACACATTTATGTTTCATCTATTGTACAGATATAAAGGAAACATTGGTAATTAAAAGAATTTCATGGTACCGACACGGCACGCGTGTGAATGGACAGTGCATTAGTAACAATTAATTTTATGGTCGTTTTGTGGTAATTGTCGTGGAAAAAATTAGGGACATGGGGGCGGTAATGGCCGATGTATTTGTAGGATGTCGCAAAGGTACTAAAGACAAGTTTTTTGCCCCTAATTTATAAACCACTACCTTTTTCACGTGGTTTCACCCGCGCGGAATTAGATTTTTTGACTAATATTCAAAAGGAGCTATTTCCTTGGGATTCTGATCTACTTTGTACATCATTTCATCAAAATCGGTTCAGTGATTTAGAGGTCATAGAGTAAAAGACTGCGAGCGGCATTTTCTCATGTATTTATTTATGCACTTCATATACAATCAATGTACATGAGTGGACTTAATGCCGTAGGCATTCTCTACCAGTCAACCTTAGGGTGGTGTAGAGATAAACAAGGTAGATGCATCAAAGTATTTATTGACTATAGTATGATGTTTTTTAAACAGTCATGAATCCCTTATATTTTTTATCGGGATAAAGCAAGTTTTAAACGATCAAAACATTTTATTGGCGCCATCATGCACAAATATACCCAATCTTGAAAACTGCTAAATCATAATACTTATGGTGCCTATTTTACAAACAAGTAAATGCTACTCGTCACATAAATGTATAAGCCGTTAGTCGACAAAATACAAAAGTCATATTCTAATCAATGCTTCGAAATAAATGGTAATCAAACGAATACTATATATATTTATTTATGAACAACCAGTAGGAGTTACACTATTGCTCATATTAAGGTTACAGAATTTAAAAATCTAAAAGTCTAAGTGTACAGTCAGAAGCATAAATATCTGTACAAAATCAACATTTCAAATCGCCTATGTATATAGGCGATTTGAAATGTATATGTATAACGCGTATGCGTTAAGTTAAACCTAAACATTTTTTTCTTTGTTTGAAGTAAAGTAAATATCTTTTATTTTATTTTTGTGAAGAGAAAAAAAAGATTAGTAAGAACAAAAAAGTATGTAGGCGATATGAAATTTTGAATTTGTTCAGCTACTTATGCTGGTGACTGTACATGCACTGGAAAAGTTAACAGTAACATTTATTATTAAACTAAGATATTAAATTAACTTATCGATTGTGAAACTGCCCTAAATATTATGATTTCTTCAAAACAAGAATGTACTTATCATGTACATTCCATATTAATTCAATAGTATCTATTGTAAGATTAATTAATAATTATTCATCGCTATCTAAAATTAAAAATACGAATATTTCGTAGCTTGGAATGTAAATTAGTGGATCGAAGTAGAAATACGCGGGAACCAACGCGGCGACGTAAAACACCCGACTTTTCTGATTTATGGCACCTGGACTTCCTGGAGAACAAAATATCTTACTTTCTCACATATTTTTTTATTTTGAGATTAATATTTATTTCAACTATGTAATGCCGAGACAATAGAAAAACCTCTCGGGCTATATTTCATGAATCTCGTAGATTTACCTATTTATAGCATAGCGCTGTCTATTTCTGCCCACAAGCAACAGTGTATGATCATGTCATTCGATATCCGTCATCAGATGATCAACTTGTTCGTCTCACCACATTAATTGTATGTAAACTATGCACAATATCTTACGTTTACTTAGTCTGGCCAAACCTATTTCAATATAAAACAAAAGACAATCAAAACTGTTCCAAATTCCAACAAAGAACAATCGTCCGATGGAAATGGAAATGGATTTCGTAAATTAGTACACGTGCGTTTGAAAGTTTGGTCCCTCTGACCCAATTCGGCGTGGGAACGACTGAACAGGTGTCGCTCGGAAACCAAATGTTCAAAAACAAATCACGCTAACCAGGAAGCGGGGGTTGCTAGCGGAAAAAAATGTGGACACGAATTCCCATGCGTGAAAAAATCTAATTGGCAATGACATTCTATACACGATTATTTTGACATTAAATTCTTGTTTGAATTTGTTATTTCTTCTTAAAGCATTTTAAATATAATTTAGATATTATTTCACATTCCGTAAGAAGATACTGAGGAACTAAGGGTTCTAGATTCACAAAAATACCACACAACAAAATCCACTCGTAAGATATTGACGGCTCTTCCAAGGCCAATACAAGCCTTTTCGGAGCACCAATAGGTAAATTCATTTCGTAATTAATATTATAAAAACAGACGTAAAATTTCTTTAGTTGCCTTAGCATACCAGCCCTGTATTATATACTGCCCACTGTCTAGCACATGCCTCCTCTACTACTGAGAGGGTTTAGGCCTTAGTCTACCACGCTGGCCTAGTGCGTGTTGCCTTATTAACTAATAAATGATTTTATTTTATTAATAGAATCTCTTTACCTTTTCGTTCATCATTACCCTTATCCTATCGATCCATATCCTCATTTTCTTTGATTGCTATATTCTTCTATTATAAATACAATGGGAGACTGCTTTTGTGTCTTTCTGTGACATTTGAGGTACATTTAACTAAATTATGCAAGACGTGATTTTGAAATTTGAAACAAAAACACTAATATCCTGGTTGAAATGGAACGGTATCGGGAGAGACGCTCCCACGGGATCATGTAGCCCCTATACAGACTGATTTACTTCGTTTACGGGAATTTCTTTGTGTTAATTTTATGTGATCTTAGGAGGCAAAGACATATTATTTCTGTTCGTTTATGAATTCTATTATTATTTTATTTCGATTCGGATTACTAGATTAAAAATGTAATTTATTGATTTCATCTTATTAGTATTCATTCCAATAAGAATATGTACAAATGTTAAGTGCGCTTAAAATTAAAAAAAAAATAGTTTTCTTACAACTTATAAGAAATTATATAAAAATAACCGTTACTGTAACTGCTATTTCTGACGAACGAAAGGTAGCAAAATACCTGAATGATACCACAAATTAGACATTTTTAAATCTGTTTTTTTAGCATACTTTACAAATATCAATTATTTTCTCTCAGTAACCATTATATAATATTATGTTTCAATCACATCACTAATTCTATTAAATTGTTATTAAAACCAATTTGTAACTTTGACTCCCCCTATAGCTATGTTTGCCTCGTATCTGAGTCCTGAGAATTCGGAATATTCACAGGTGGTTCCGCCCCCGAAATGCCTCCGTTTTTGCGTGAATTCCACTAAACTTCCCTGTATTAGGAACTTATAAAAGCTATTATATTTGTAAATTGCTTTTGAAAATATTTCAAGAGAACTGAGTAGGTACATTTTTTTTTTCATATTTTTCGTTTTATATTGTCAGAAATACTAAATTAAATAATAATATAGTAAGGAAAGTGGATACGCATTTAGGTTTTTTTAAAATGGTAAATGTTCCAGCACTTATAATAGAAGATTGACCATTATAAGATGACCTCCGTAGTGATAATTGTAGTGAGTACAAGAAGGAAGTAAGAAGCAACACCGCTAGCCTTAAATATTTTAAATAGCAAACAAAAGAATCTACCATACGTTAGGTACCGACCTTTAAGGTACCTAGTTTAGAAGCCGTTTTACATAATTTTACTACAGTTATCTTTCTTTCATGCCCTTTACCTCCTATGAATAATTTTCGTAGAATTTTCAAGCATGTCGCAGCTTTTTATATAAACAAATCAGTTTAACTCATCTCAGACAAGATCTAAGCACACGCTTCGCACTCAATCCCATGAGCCGTCTCTATCTTGAGATTATGTGGATGTTTAACAAACACGGGGGACGCCATGCCACCCCAAACCCTTGGCAATTCGCGTCTTAACCCTTCATATACTCCAGGAATTCTGTTATTTGCAGTGATTTTATGGAATTGAAGGAATATGGAATAGTTTATATTGGTTAGAAAATTGTTATAATTATGGCGAAGGTCTTAAATAATAAAACTGTGTAGTCCATGCTTATTCTTTCCTTGTAAAAAATATTCTTCTTCCTTCAAAGGTACAAATAAACGCTGTAACAACTAAAAATAATCAGCTTTCATCATTCAATAAACACAACAACAAAAACCCGAATTAAATTACATTTATTAGCACCGATAAAGAACGAAATCTCGTAATCCTCAATTTACAATGCAAGGACAAAGCGCGATCCCCTAACGTGGGATGCGATTTTCTACCACTTGACGACTCGACGATTTGTACCCTAATCGATTGCCAACACTTTGGAAACGTCGCGGTTTAGGGTTATTTTTGAATGCGTAATGTTTGCAGTGTGTTTAAGCAGTCTGCTGTTACTTTTTAGAACTTAATTTTTTTAAGGAATAGTGAGACTTTAAAAATGTCAGTTTAGGGTTAAAATGTTTGCAGCTGGTTTAAATAGTGCATCTGATATTACAATACTATTATTTATTAACTATTATTATTAATTATTTATTGCATTTAGTTTTAATTAATAACATTTTACTTCGTCTCTATTATTTTTAAAGTAGCTTACATGTTTAGTTATAATACTGTTAGTGTAAGTGAATATTTAATTATAAATAAATAAATAAATACTGTATTTCTTTGTATGAAGTACATAAAATGAAACCTTAGACAGATTTTTTAATATATTTACAGAATACATCTGTATTTCTATGAAGGTAGAACAGACAAAACTATTCCTGTGCAAAATTAAAACGGGATCAAATCTTCTCCACTGAACTGTACTAGCATTAGAGCAAAGGATCAACTTAAACTGGTCCATCACTCAACAGCGCCCCGAGTTTATGTTACCAGACATTTATTTGCGTTTAGCATGTTTGCGCAACTGATTTGAGAGATTATCGTATGCGTAAAGACCCCTTTATTCTCACTTACATTTTGCTTAGTAATTGGTTACATATTGAAGAATTACTGAAATTGCTTTATTGCTTCGGATACTATCAGTTATCCCTCTGCCTATACATTACTCCAGCGTAGAGTCGACGCATAGTTTTACGCATACATCAGACTTTTAGTTTTTATGATCTACCGTCTATTTATTGCCCTGTAAAAATACTATCAAGAGCAATAGAAATACTTTCCGACGCTCAGTCAAACACATATTCACAGCACCAAAGTCAGATACAACTCCCATATCGTTTGTCTTACATTAGTCATTATAGTTTCTTATTATTATTTTTTTTCTTCTTTATATTTACGCACCTGCTGCTAAGTGCTTAGATGTATAAATCTAAATAGCAACAATGATGTGTCAACATACTTAGGATTGCAATCTAGAATAATACATTATGTTCATGTACCTATCTTACAATGTATTTGATTGTTATCTGTTTTGTTGTCCAAATAAATAAATAAATCGTAGTAGCAGAATTCCTTATATCTTGCCTAAATTGAAAATCGAAACTAAAACTAAAATGGCCATTGGGTAAGTACGATGCAGTGTTATGAGGTCAGCAGGCTGCGCTCATCCTTCTAAGATATTAGATGTCGTTAGTGCCTAATTTCATCATGCTCTGTTAGTTACTTTACCATACCAGCCCTGTATTATATACTGCCCACTGATCAGCACGGGCCTCCTCTTCAACTGAGAGGGTTTAGGGCTTATTCCACCACGCTGGCTTAGTGCGGATTGGCAGACTTTACATACCTCCGAAATTATTTAGTTACTTTAACAGCAATGCAATCAGCCCTGTATTATATACTGCCCACTGCTGAGCACGGGCCTCCTCTACTACTGAGAGGGGTTAGGCCTTAGTCCACCACGCTGGCCTAGTGCGGGTTGGCAGACTTCACATACCTACCCTCGAGATTCTTATGGAGAATTCTCAGGTATGTAGGTTTCCTCACGATGTTTTCCTTCACCTTTAAAGAGAACGATAATTGATAAACAATACACACAGAACTTCGAAAAGTCAGAGGTGTGCCTTGGGTTTAAAACAGCCGTACATTGCCTCGGCAGACCGTTCCATTCCCAAGTAGCTATCGTCCGCTAACTACTTTAACAGCATGTTGAATCTATTAACGGACTGTCAAGGTTTTTGAGTGTCCCACCATGCCCTAGGTACATCTTCCTTAACTAAGTGTAAAGTCATGGGTCGCCCGATAATTTAAAATTCGTGTTAATTTGATATCCGATTAACTAACGTTTGTTAATCAAGAACTTGGTGAAATGGGACTTGAAACTTTTTTTACTATATCAAAACGTAGGTAGGTACGTGTATACGTAAAGTGTAAATATTATTAGTTTTAAAGATCAACACTATACCTGTTATATATTAACATAGTACCAAATGCATAACAGAGTACCCAATTTCAATGTATTTTACAGTTTATTTATTTTATTTATTTATTTATTTTGTTTACCATTTCATAAGGATACAATCACAATCTTACATTACTGGTGATCTTTGCACTAGGCTCGCAGGCCTGTATCGCAAAGATCTATAAATAAGTATCTATAAGTTTCAATAATAATAACTAAATAATATTCCATGTACTAGACACCAAAGGCTAATTAATTATGATACGCGATTGCCAATATTATTATTAGTAAACGAGCAACATAACACATGTACGCCGCGTTCAATTAGCAACTAATGTTTGCTGTGATGTAGGTGGGGGACGCGAAAACTGCGGACTTTGCCTCCACCACATGGTACAATCAACAAATTTGGTGCTAGTACACTGTCTCATTTTACCAAGCAGGTGCGATCGTTTCGGAGATTTACAAAGGAAACAGCAGATAATTCTTATTGTCTACTTTAGTTGTAAGTTGCATGTTGCTGACAGACGACGCTCAAGCGACTTGTTAGAACTTCAAGGTGGTCGAGCATACACTTTTCTGACTGTACCTTCAAGCCTTAAGGTTAGAAAACCATCTGCGAATCGGCGGGCACTGGAAGAAATAAATGGTTCGATCCTATGATACGAAATTATGGTATTGTCGTAGATATTAAAATGGAGCCTCCAAACTTCAAAGGCGCTGTGCTGTGAAAGCAGTACCTACTGCACAAATTTGGAATGCAGTTAGGAACCTCGCTTACATCACATATTTATGTTGATATCCGTCACTGCAGGTTCTTTGTCAGTATGACGGTGACAATAAAATTTGAATGAATCGGACAAAAGATCAAAATGAGGCTAGCGTAAACAGTCTCCTCTTTCCCAGAATTGAAATATTTAGTGAGAGGACTTGTACATAAAACTGCGTACTACGAAACACCTTTAATTTACAATATAGCATAGCATAGGTATATTAGGTACCAATTGTATTAGAACCCACTTGTAAAATAAAAAAGTGGCAAATATTGAATTTAAAAAAATAGTCCAAGCCAAAACTTCTGGGCTAATTCGTAAGGTAATCTTCTCTTGTCATAAAACCTGATTAGACACCTATCATAAAAAAAATACAAAAAATAGTCCAAGTTTACATTTGTCGCGTCGTCTACACGTCTACGTAGTGTTTGCCGATATCCGACAGGTTGGCTCACTAATTTAGCGCGGGTTTGCGGTTCAATCCTGGTAATTAACCGCTCTGTACTGCCTATTGATCTAGTTTGCCAGATTTGCATATACAATGATAGGTAAGTAGTCTCGTTTTAGTTAGTATTAACGAGTGTGTTTAATAAATTCCCCGTATACATTCGTATTTGGTATACTGGTGGTAGGTCTGTCGTATGCGAGGGGCCGTCTAGGTAGGTACTACCGCAATGTCTATTTCTATCGCCAAGCAGCATTGTGTATGCAATGTTGTGTTCCGGTTTGAAGGAGATTTTAGCAAGCGTAATTACTGGGCATTATGAGACTTAACATCTTATGTATCAGGGTGACGAGCGCAGTGGAGTGCCATACACTTCTTCGTATTTCAAAGTAATGTGCGGCGTGGCTGCTGTTTATGGGCGGTCGTATCGCTTACCATCAGGCGAACAACATGCTCGGCTAATCATATAACTGCTATAAAAAAAAAAACTTTCAAACGTGTCAAATATGAATACTGAAAGAATTCAATAAAAATAATCTTGATTCCATAAAAATCAAGGATACTTATGAATGAAGCATTAACAGAAGTAGTTTTCAAGAACAGATTTTTCAAAGAAAATTCCTTATTATGAATGACGCTTAAACTTCTGAAAATCTCTCATACGAGATCTACCACCAGCCAAATTGATAATAATCATAATATTCATTGTTTATATTCTTTGATATTAACGCCTTAAATTGAAAACCGAAACGGTCATATCGTTGGTGAACTTCCCAAAATCTTGCATACGAGATCTACCACCAGTCAAAGGAGATGTCCGCTTTTTGTATGGGTGATCAACCTCAAAATCTAACCAGGCTCGAACTTTATAGATATTAAAGGGGCAAAAATATGGATCTCGGATCTATTGAAAAATATTTCTAGACCCCTCCATTTATAACTAACTTTTTAAAAACGTTTTTTTGAGTGTAGTTTTTAAGCAAAATAAAATTACATAAATCTCAAAACCGGAGGAGTTTAAAATTATACGATTTATTCCAAAGTCCTTGTTTTTGGGAGTACTATTCAAATATATAAAGTCTTGGTTGTCATTTTAAGCCAGTTTTTGGACATGCCCTTTATAGGTAACTTATAACATTGATTGTTCATATTCCTTATTGTCAAAGCCTTAATAAATTCCAAATTATCAATAAACCTAAGGTCATTACTCCATTTAATCTTAAAACACATGAACATGTTAAAACCTCCCTTTGTGGCTCGCAGTGATCCGATTACGGCAGACAAATGGAAGCCGGTCGGAGTCGGGACGGATAATCCTCACACAGCTCAAAACCTTCGAAATTGCCCGTTAAGCGATAAAAACCTATTGAGTTGATTAAAAATTTAACAAAGCCTTTGTTGGATATGAGGTCTTTTATCTAGATTTTGATTTTTGCGGCGAGTTTTGAATCTTGTAGAGTACTTAGAACGGATCGATTCAAGTAGCTTTTAAGGATTTGAGAACGATATTGCGATAGGTTTCTCACCGTCACAGGATAGCCTAATCTAACAATTTGCGAATAAATATGTGATAATCTCAGATCTCTAAAATGCGACTACAATTTTATTTTATCCTTAAAGGAAAACATCGTGAGGAAACGCACCTACATATCTGAGACATTTCCATGTGAATTTGAAAAATATGTGTAGACTGGTGGTAGGTCTCTTGTATGTAAGAGTCCGTCTGGGTGGGTACCACCGCAATGTCTATTTCTACCGCCAAGCAGCAGTGAGCATGCACTAATGTGTTTCGGTTTGAAGGACATTGTAGCCAGTGTAACTACTGGACATAATGAGATTTAACATGTTATGTCTCAGGATGACGAGCACAGTGGAATGCCACACAGTACTTTGTAACTCAAGGTGCTGAATGGTGTTACTAATGTTTATGGGTGGTCGTATCGCTTACCACCAGGCGAACGGCATGCTGGTTTCGTCATCCAAAGCAAAAAAAAAACTGCCAACCCACACCAGGTCTGCGTCGTGAACTTTAACCTATACTTTTGTAAGAGAGACCCGTGCCAAACATTGGGGTAAATAAAATAATACAGGGATATAGTATTACTCCTAACAGTTTAAATATCGTAATTTCTACTTTTCCTTTACTCTGCATACATATAAAGTGAGGTAGTCATGAAAGCTATTCATCCACGCAGAGATCAAAGCTTTCATATGAGAGCTATATCACTAAGGTCTGCTTTCAGAGGTCTCCGTATAGGGATGGGACTACAAGCCGAAATAAAATCGAAAATGGACAGCTTTCGCTCCTAATTTGGTGTAATTAATACGAATGAACTTTGCAATGAACGAAAACGAAATCGACAGCTAAGAGCGTTGGAAGCATACTGATGGGCTTGAGGTCTGGGGTCAACCTTTGTGAATTTAAGTGTATTAAGAACGACATACTAGCATAATTCAAGCAACTGTCAGGAGCTGTAAAAGTTTTAATTGATCGACATTATAATTGTAGTACATTGTACTTAGTAGGGACTAACACATGTAGTGTCATCATTTTGATATGCTATATAAATATCTTTACTTAAAAATAGTAAAATAAAGTAGGTACTACGTATCTTATGAACATGCAAAAACAATATCTTAGAATAGAGAATGAACATAAATATATTCTGTAAATATTAGTATTAAATTTACGACGTTAGATAGATATAAAATAAAGTGTTTGAAATAAAATTGGTAAATATTTAAAAACGAAAAATTCAATAACTGAAACCGAATATTCGGCCGTCACATGTCACATCACTATCTCTCTAATGAGGGCGGCAGTCGGAGGGTTTCGTCATGTTTGTTTGAAAACTTTTGACACATAATTTTTGAGTAATGAGTGCGTATTACAAATATTATGCCTTTTAAATTTAAATATTAAAGACTAAAAAGTAATAAATACTTTAATCAGTGATTGCCATAATCAGTGTTTAGGTTGATTCTTGATTGGCGTGAGAAAGGAAGGTAACTAAATAGGATTAGATAATGTTTTATGTAAAATCAGTTGTTAATAAAAGGTAAGTCAATATTAAAGATTGATAAATATATATGTAAGACGGGATAGTGACAAGCGAACATGAAGGAAAGTCCGGATTCTATCGACCCTTATCGCAACCTTACATATTATAAAAGAGAGTCCCTCAGATATCATGAAACATATTTTGATCATAGATCGATTGCTTTCTTTCTCAAATGATGTAGAAGCTAAACACACAATGTCATCGTCATCACCCATGACGTCCACTGCTGAACATAGGCCTCCCATAATGATTTCCAGACGGACCTGTCAAAAGCGGCCTGCATCCAGCGTATTCCTGCGACCTTTGTATGTTTTATTCTTTATTTCTTTACTTCATAATGAAGTGTGTGTATAATAATATCAGTCCTATATTATATATTGCCCACTGTTGGGCACGGGCCTCCACTACTACTGAGGGTTTAGGCCTTAGTCGACCAAGCTGGCCTAGTGCGAGTTGGCAGACTTCACATACCTTCGCAATTATTTTTTGAGACTTCTCTGGTATGTAGGTTTCCTCACTAAATATGTGTACAAATATAATTTATTTAGTTTTAAGCAAATAAATGATTATGATTCTAACCTTCACTATTTATGTAAAGCTTACTAGTTTAAGAAGCACCTGTTACCTATTTTTCTCCACAATTCTCGTAAAATAGCTTAAATTTCTCTCAAAGGCTGGATTCATGTGTAAATCAGCCTGGGCGCTCCTGTAAGAAATGCCATATCGTCTTGCGCACCCTGAAAATCAATACGTGGCGACTCCCCGCCGACCCGCTCGCCCACCTTGGCGCGATTTCATTATGCCCAGTTGATGTTTTAGCAAAGGTCTGTTGACGAGTGGTCAAGAGGTCTTAATTGAGAACTTTAGGATTATTATGTGTAGGTTGGGAATGAGGTACGTTGGGCGTATTTTTATTAAACTTGAAAAATGCTACAGGTACCTCTGCCCTGTATTAATTGCATTCAGTTCAAAAACTATCTACTGCATGTTTATTATTATTTAACTGTCGAAATCCATATTAGGTAGGTAGGTTTAATCTACGAAATATCAACGTGCATTAACTCTTAAATTATTAAAAATATTTTCGCTAGTGTTCTGAATGCAGATATATCGAACATCATTTTAAAGAACTTGTGTTTCCAAATAAAACTTACACCCAAAAATAACCCTTTTGATGCCACAAAGACTTGAGAAGAAGCGTATAGCATATTATATACCCTGAAACCTTTGTACAGTTCAGAGGGTTGTTTTTCAGCGAGTAAAGTAATTACGTAAGGGCGTAACCCCGCGTCATTGGCGGGGTCACGACCCCGCGTCGGACCACCATTGGTCGGATGCGACCTACACCCACACTTACCTTAATAAATATACGATTTTTATATTGGCCCTATTGAGGCTGTATGATTCTGTTTCCTTTGACTGTCTAAGATGAGAATCAAGTCTGGAGAACAAACAAGAGATGGGGCTGTATGGATGGTTTCCTTAGCCTGCCTTCGAGGAAAGAAAAAAAAGTCAATAAAACCGAATATAGTGTATCTACCTACACAATTGCTTTTTTCGGTATTACACATAATGTAATGACTTAAAACCCCGTCTAACTAAATAGAGTCAGCTCATAAAATCGTTTACGCATCATAATTCATATCCATAATGCAAGACACACACACACCACGCCTATATGCCCAAAGGGGTAGGTAGAGGCAATAAAGTCACCCATTTTTCACCTACAGTGTACCGTCCCGTGATTTGATAGTGGGCGAGCCTATCGCCATATCGATCATAAATTCCATACTCCGCGATACTAAGCAGAGAAACTCAATATAATAACAAAATAAGGAAAAAATAAAATCTCTAACAACTAGCTGATAAAAAATAAGTACCATAAACAACCCTGTTATTTTTTACTTCATCACTTATCTAGGTGATAGCGGGAAGAGATCCCGCGGGAGTGTTACCTAAACTTAAGTATTTTGGGGTGTCATTCCAGAAATATAGATGATGTTATCTGTATGACTCGTAGGGGAGTGGACGATGGACAGTTTTTGTGTTAGGAGACAATGAATTTATTTGCAAAAGTGTTTTTAGATATCTTGAAGGGTTCTCTGGAAACTAGAAGTTTATTTACTTACATCGAAAAATTACTAGTAAAATACAGAATATCTTGTGGTGAAGAATATGATTTTAGGATTTGTGGCTATGCAGAATTCGAAGCTAGATATGCTAACTACTTCCTGTTAAATTTCCAGTCTCGTACCAGCAACATGTTAGTCTTCTCTTCACGGCACTTCTTCTCTTGACTGCCTCGGTGGCGTAGATGTTGCGTACGCGTTACGAGTACAATTTGCGCGCTGAGGTCCTGGGTTCGAATCCTGGGTCGGGCCAAAAACATTGTGACTGGGTTTTTCCATCTTAAAAATTACTCGGTCGCAGCTCGGAGTCAGGAAAGTTAGCGGTGTGATACCCCCGTGCCTGGGAAAGCACGTAAAGCCGTTGGTCCTGCGCCTGATCTCTCTCCGGTCATGTCGGATTGCCGTCTCACCGGACTATGAGAGTGAAGGAATAGTGAGTGCACCTGTGTATTGCGCACACACTTGTGCACTATAATATCTCCCGCGCACCTGGCTGATCTCCGTCGACATTGGCCGCCGTGGCCGAAATCGGCTAGGAAGGGATTATTGATTATTAGTCTTCTCTTCAAATTGTATACAAAATAATCCCTCGAATTACAAATTTTCTTCTTTTTGTAATTAGCATCTATTAATAACTGTTCCATGGAGTTTTGGCGGGAACTTGGTAGTGTCATGAGGTGCTCTTGTTTTAATTCATTATTTTGGTGATACTTAGTGTTATATTGCATAATTATGGTGGTATATTATCCAATATAGTTCTATTAAAGGGCTCAAATGAAGTGAATTGAAATAACTGTGCTAGTCAGGTGTTTGTTTTGTTGCCGCCAAAACTCCTCGATAAAGTCTTGGTAAGGTAGCCACTGCTTTACTTCGACATAGTACTACTACTACTGAGGATAACAAAGAAACAATATTATATATGTAACTTCCAAAAACTTTGACACTGGCAGATGCGCAAACCGCGCCTTGCCAAAGAGAAAAAAAAAAAAAAAGAAAAAAAAAAACTGTTCCATGTTCAGGGGATCACGACCTCAGCAATGAGAAAAACGATGCGAGGAGAATGAGGAGGAATAATTATAATTATTAATACTGTGCAATGTACACACACACACTCATGCCTTTTATCCCCGAAGGGGTAGGCAGAGGCGCAACCACTGCACCCACTTTTCGCCGTGCATGTTCCGTCCCATGATGTGGGCTTATCGGGCACAAATTCCAGACTCCGGGCTGAAAGATCCAATATCAAATTGCCCGGCCCGGGAATCGAACCCTAGACCTCAACATTGCAGTCATACCATAACACAACTACGCCACTGAGGCAGTCATACTGTGCAATGTGCATACATTTGTTGCACATATGAGCAAAATAAACCTGGAATTACATTTTAATTCTTGTGGTACCTTTTAATCAGCTAGGGTAAAGTAGATTTTGGATTTACCTAGATGCCAGATCTTACACGTCGACAACCAATGATGTTTAAAGAAAAAGGCGTAGATGTTTTATAAACAGTCTGCTCGTGACACGCTAAAATTGAGCTAATTAGCACAAACGGCCTTAGTTTCGTGTCAGAATCTGTTTAAGTTTGACGTCTAAAGAATGTTCCATAAAATGTTCTAAATGATAATAATGAGAATTACGATATGCCGCAATACTTTCACGTGTCATATTATAGTTTATTATTATAATATTAAGTTAACTATGTGTGCGTTAATGCGCCATTTTTTAAAACCGAGTGCAGTATAGGTGCCGTATCTACAACTTATTATTAAAATATCATGGTCTAAAACCATTACAGCATGTATAACCTATCTATTCCAAGCAAATACGCCACATTTTCGTTTCTGTATTGATATAACAAGGCCTTTATAAATGCTTTATTAGAGCATGATCTCAGCGAGTTATCAACGTAGATAACTGGTCACAAACAACCGAGCGTTTATAACATACATAAACGCTATCTGCTGTCCGCGCAGTTATCGGCTTCTTCGTCGCATTCTCAGAAGGGTGCCCATAAAACTATGAAATATCGATACGTATAAAAAGTTATTAATGTAAAGCATTTGCTTCTTGCGTGGACTGAAAATTTGGAATTTTGGATGTTTCTTTTGCGTCAGTTTTCCAGATTTGACTTTGTCTGGTTATGTTGTTAGGTAGAGTTGTTTTTGAACACTATAATTCTCAAGTATCCACTAAAATTCTCGTAAATGTAAGAACACTACTTACTGGACACTTCAAGCTAACAGAAAAATATAAGAGAAAAATAGAATTAATAGAAATTGTATACTTGGCTTTTTACTTACAAATGTGATTCGTATAAAGTTTATATAGACATACAGACTGTGAACCACCCCCTATAGAATACCAACGTAATATCTACATATTATGTGTCTCCAAAAACACACAGCATTGGGATGAAGAAAGCAATCATTTGATTCGGTTAATCTAAAGAGAATGTCAGTTCAATACATACCAGACTGTCAAATCTTGTCTCTTACTCTTTTACACCAGAAGGCGCTGCTCTGCTTTGGCGCGCGATTTTAGCTGTGAACTCATAGCGTCGTTTTGATTCGAACGTATCAGTTCGGTAAAGTTTTTAATTAAAGTAAAACTTTTCAAAACTGGGTTTAAAACAGTGTTGAAGTGATAAAAATGTGTTAAAGTGTGTGTTGTACACAGCATTGTATTTATTGGTAAGTTTTGGAGCCATTTAGTAAAGACGACACGCGAAATAGAAGCGCAAACAAAATAGGTACCGGTCAAGAGTATGTTGCCTCGGATGGGGAACAAGTCACGACCTGAAGCTTATGCAAAATAGGTACCTGCAGGTCACTAATTTGTTGCCCCGGATGGGGAACAAGTCTAGAACTCAAGCTCATGCATATCGGATAGCATTGAGTGCTTCCTCATCCTTGAAATAAGGAGAGGGCATAGCTTCACTTTTATCTATTAAACGAGTACTTATTGGCGCAGGAACAGGCACAAACATGTGCGTAGGGTTCCGATCCGCGTGTCGACTCGCTAATGACTCAGGTTTTCGTAAATTATTCGTAAACTAATTTGCTCCAATTACCAAAATTATTTTAATATGTCCCTTCAAAATAAATATGTTACTTACATTGAACAATAATAGGTTTTATAATAGCTCCACATAACCTGTTATTAGGTACACCTATGGTGCCTTGGGACAATCTAGAATATAGTTAATGTGAAAATAAAGACATTCCATTCACCAATATAGAATAAACACAAAGTAAGCATATAAATCCCTTGTGGAAAGCTTAGCTACACCATGTTTTAGACCTAAATGTCAGTAATGTATTAAGACATTTTTTATAAAATTAAAGGTTATTATTAAATTACTATTAGAATACTATGATTATATGTGGTAATATCTAGTAAAGTAGAACTAGCAATGATGCATATAGAATTGCAGTCCATAAATAAGTATAATCAATGATTAAAGCTCCAAGGCCACCTAAATTAGGCCTAACTTTTTTATTTGTAATTATTAAATAATAATAAAGATAGTTTCTGAGCTATAACAAAGTATGGGACTATTGTGTGCCCGCACATGATCAGATCTTAAACAAACCAATATATCAGATTATAGAATTACCTTACTGGATGATATACCAACTTTAAAACTGCCCGTGTAATTAATATAGAGGCACTACTGTCTATTTTACAGTAGCTTTGTGGATTTGTCATGTTAAAAGTTTTGTTTCTGCTAGTCTTCTTTTGTCACAATAACACCAATGATTGTCACCAGGTATATCAGGGAACTTCAGATGAGAAGGGTTTTAGCCTTTCAGGGTGGATTAGTAGATATATTAGCCCTCTGCCAATTATTCAAAAATAAAACAGATACTCAATTGCCATTTATTTGCACTCCAGACTTAGACCTCGTCTGAAGTACCTACCTAAGGACCAAGCTATATACCTAAGAATTCTAAAAAAAAAAAAAAAAAAAAATGTGTGTTGTGAAGTTTGCAAACTAGTGCTAGACCAATCTGGTGGTCAAAGGCCTATAACCTCTCAGTAGCAGAGGAGGTCAATTCCCAGCAGTAGGATAATATATTTTTCATAACTAATATTATTATTAAATTGAATTTTACCTCTGAGAGAGATGTTAAAGACTTTCTCCTATATAGGTACTACTTCTTGAAGGTACATACATTCAAAAAGTAGTCATCAGGCCCCTTTTTATCTAAGCATTGCGGAAGTGCACTCTTTTGTTGGTTACTTATAACGGAGAGATTCTCCAGTTAACCTTCTTTTGAATTGGCCTGTCTTCAACTCCATGTACAATTTGCAGCGATTATGAACTGAGTTGTAGAAACCCTACACTAGAGAGGGACGCAAAGATGTATATGGGAATTATTTTCTCCTGGTTTTTCTCAGAAAAAATCCAAGCAGGCTGCAAAGGTCTCGGAGATGCTTGCAACCTTGAGGTCTTGGGTTTGGTATGTAAATTACCAATTAGAACAATATAACATTTTACAGCAAAATAGCTATATTTTAAATTGGCTTTGGACTTTATTAAGCAGGCATTAACCTTGCAAACCATGCAAGGGTCCAGCGGTGACTGTACTGTGAAATACTGTTGCAAGACACAGTTATTACCTTGAGAATTCACATGGGGAGACCAAATAATGATACTGCCCCACGGAGTACCTCAGGAACTTAAGCGGTGGTTTGATACAGTGGAGAGCAGTACAACTCCACTACGCAAGAGAAAAATAACATAAACTGAGAGCAGCTGCTCAAGAAATGCCCACATAATGTTCTAATGCTTTATGCTTAGTAGTAGTACCAGTAGTGGCCAGTACCTTGTTGCATAAAACCGCAACCTTAACCAATATTTTTGCCAATGGGGGTTGCCTACCACCCAGATAAACTTAAGGGTCCCTGCACAACTAAACTGTGCAGAAAGGATTTATAATAGGACCTGAATTGACACAGTGTTCTCTAGCGCCTTGAACAGTAGGCGTAGTGGTAGTAGTAGGTACCTCACTAGTAAGTGAAAGCACTAACTTACCCAATTCAAATAATGAATCTGCGGAAGGTTCTTATTGATTAAACCTCACTAGTAAATGAGAACATAAACCTACATAATTCAAATCATAAACCGGCTAAAGGTTATTGATTAAACCTCACTAGTAAGTGAGAGCATTAACATGCATAATTCAAATCATAAACCTGCGGAAGGTTGTCACTGATTAAACCTCACTAGTAAGTGAGAGCATTGACATGCATAATTCAAATAATAAAGCTGCAGAATTTCTTTTTGATTGAATCTCTAGTAAAGGAGAGCATTAAAATGCATAATTCTAATCACAATCCTGCGGAAGCTTGTTACTGATTAAACCGCAGTAGTAACTAAGAGCATTAACATGCATAATTCAAATAATGAATCTGCAGAAAGTTCTTTTTGATTGAATCTCACTCATAAGACAGCATTAATCACTATATTTCAAGTAATGAACCTGCTGAAGGTTCTTATTGATTGAACCTGCGGAAGGTTCCTATTGACTGAACCTGCGGAAGGCTATTATTTATTGAACCTGCGGAAGGTTCTTATTTATTGAACCTGCGGAAGGTTCTTATTTATTGAACCTGCGGAAGGTTCTTATTTATTGAACCTGCGGAAGGTTCTTATTTATTGAACCTGCGGAAGGTTCTTATTTATTGAACCTGCGGAAGGTTCTTATTGATTGAACTTGCGGAATGTCCTTGACAAAATGTCTCATCAGGCAAAACTTGGGGGTGGAGCATATAGCTGTAGCTGTATATAGGAGAAGAGAAATCAGCTTTTTAAGGAAAATTGGTGTTTCACCACCTTATCCACCTTTAGTGTCCAATTAGAAAATTGTTAGTCTAGTGCAATAATAACAAATCAAAAGTCACAGGGTCTAGTCAAGATGTAGCTGGATTTTAATTTGCATACAGTACTATTTTATTGCACAAATTAATGGTGTTAGATTCTTCTGTAACTACTGTAGAAAAAGTTATCAAGGATCATCCAACAAATCCTAGATATTTTTTAATTTTCTCTAGATCACCTATCATAATTTTCAAACACATGATTTATTATAAATACCATTAGTATGTCATAACTAACTTCAGACTATGTATTTCACAACCTGATTCCCTTTTGGAACTGTTGGGAAAAAGATTGCCACACATGGAAGGCTCAAGCTGGTTCCTGGCCAAAAACGGGGTAAAGAACTAACAGCTGTGCCCAGACTATCAGCTAGTTGCTGAGTAGGCATCTACAGCCCATATTATAAACCCAGCTACTCATGTGAAAGAACTAACTATAGGTCTCATATATAGTGATGGTATAGTTAAAGGACATAAAATATTTTATTTTTTTATACCAGTCATAGAAACTGTTAAATCAGCATCAAAAACCAGAGTGGCTGGCTGGATAGGTTGCATTTTTTGAAACAAATTACTATTCATGCATTTCTGTGTACCTAGTACTCTATCAAAGGTGGGATCAAGAGCATAGTTAATATGAATATTAAATGGAAGATATTTTGAAAAGAGCTAACTGGAAATCTAAAAGCTTTTTATTAAAAGTATCTTGTCAGGATATTTACAGACTCAGTGTTCAAACTGATGTTTTATTGTATGATAATTTTTAAAGTGATTCAATGTATGATTTTTGTTTTTTTTATAAATTTGGATCTCATTTCTCTTGATACTCTTGTTTTGAGTTCATAAGATACTACTTAACTATAAAGTGTGTGGCGTTTAGGCACGCATTTGAATTACGCGCCCTAGCCTACGCAGCGCGCACATTGGCGCTCGGCGTAGGCTCGAGCCGGTTAGATGTGAACCCCGACAGCGGTAGCCATTACAAAAAATCGTACACAGACCAGTCTTCCGCAATGGCACCGGTACAACAAACGATGTCATATTATTCTGTATAATTTGTTTAATCACTTAACATAGTTATTAGTAATCAACTGTAATCTCGTGTAATGTGAAACAAAAGATAAATATACAAATTTAAGTGGACTCAGCGTATGATTTCGACTGAAACCCCACATCTGGTGACCACCGACGCTCGCCGCCTCGTGAATATTTCCGCGAGGCTCATGGACACATATCGAAGAGTCAAGACGCATTGAAAACACGATAGCGGTTGAAATGCGGGTGCATGGGCGACACCACTGATGTCCGCGCCTAGCTGCACCGTGCGATCCCCTGTTCCCTTCTTGGCCTACGTGACCAACCGCACGTGGTCGCGCGCGCGCGATTCTCGTGCGCCGACCCCCGTGCGGCAACCTCAGGGAGACGTAACTGTGCTCCGCCCCTGTTACGTCCAGCGCCAAGCCCAACGAGCCACCGCCGTGCCTCGCCTGCCGACACGTCCAGCGAGCCACCGCCGTGCCTCGCCTGCCGACACGTCCAGCGAGCTGCCGCCGTGCATCGCCTGCCGATACGTCCAGCGAGCCGCCGCCGCGCCGTGACACAATCAGCAAGTCCATCGAGCCCTATTGCGACTGATGTAATTTTTAACAGGGAAGTTGTAATTTTTATTTTTTGTGTGCGCCCGCATTATTAAAGTACATACCTGTTTGTACCTTCACTAAGGGGCTATATGTATATTTTTTAAATTGTAAGGCCCTCATTTAAAGCACAATTAACTTTTGTAACTTATAAGTGGTTGTACCCGGTCTGTCACATTTATAATATTATACCTAAAGGCTGCATTTTAAGCCTCGTTTAATATTGTAGTGCATTGTCTGCTGACATATTCCTTTTATCGCAGAGGTTACATTGTTTAAAACACCACCCCATTTAACTTATTCTATTGCCTGTGACCCTACCCCTGTTCTCTTTTATTTTTCTTATCGACTCAACATGTCACAGGAGGACTTGTTGAGACAGGTTAGAGAGCTGCAGGAACAAATGGCCAAGCTCCAACCAGCAGTGCCTTCCAGTGATGCCAGACAAAACGTGTTTGGTATCTCCATGAAATTGCCACCATTCTGGCATGACAAACCAGCGATATGGTTTGCACAGGCGGAGGCGCAATTTGAAATAGCTGGGATAACCCAAGATTCCACTAAATATGGCCACATACTTTCTAAACTAGATGCTCGGGTTGCAGACGAGATGGAGGATGTGATTGAAAATCCCCCGAGTAAGGACAAATATAGCCATTTTAAATCAGAGGTCATAAAACGATTTGCTATTTCCAGGGACCAGCGGGTTCGCCAATTGCTGGGTGACGAGCAACTAGGCGACCGCAAGCCATCGTCGTTCTTGCGCCACCTCCAGACCCTTGCAGGTGCCAAGAGCGATGATGGCATATTGAGGGAGCTATGGATGCGGAGGCTGCCTCAGAACGTCCAGCATATCTTAATGGCACAAATGGACTTGCCATTGCAGAAAGTGGCCGACATTGCTGATGCCATTATGGACGCTCCTGTCAGTAAGTCCTCCATTAACACAATCACACCTAGTGCTTCTGTCACTAGTGAACCTGCAAATATAGAATTTATCATGCGTAGCATCGAGTCCTTAAATAAGAAACTAGATGCACTTACTCGGGACACTTCCAGGCGCATGAACAAGCTACCAAAGCCTCGCTCAAGGTCATCCTCCCGCACTAATAACAACATGTGTTGGTACCATCAAAGATTTGGTGCTAAAGCAACCAAATGTATCGCACCATGTAGTAGCACATTGGAGCCGGGAAACTTCAGGAGCAGTCAGTGATGGCGGCTTCTGACTGCAACTTATCTGGCCGCCTTTTTGTGATTGACGTCACAACCAAACGCCAATTCCTCATTGACACAGGCTCTGACCTGTGCTGCTACCCACGCAATTTGTTAAAAGGTGATCTTAAGCCTACTAAATATGAGGCACAGGCTGCAAATGGCAGCTGTATTAAAACCTATGGTAACATCTCTCTTTGCTTAAATTTTGGGCTTCGACGAAAATTTGATTGGGATTTTGTCATTGCAGACGTCAGCTGTCCTATAATTGGCTCAGATTTTCTGGCCCATTATAACCTGTTGCCAGATTGTCGCCGGCAGAGATTAGTAGACGGACTCACCAAGCTGTCTTCACCAGCTACCGTCGCATCAGGTGCTCCACCCGCAGTCAAGTCTGTAATTGCCGGTGACTCTGCTTTCAAGAAAATACTCCTGGATTTCCTTGACCTAACACGCCCTCCTGGTAAGCCTAGAATTCTCAAACATTCTACTACGCACCACATTATAACGACCGAGGGACCACCAGTGTCGTGCAAATACCGCCGACTGGCCCCTGAAAAGCTACGGGCTGCCAAAAGGGAGTTTGAGGAAATGGTCCGTTGTGGGACCGCTCGTCCTTCCGACAGTCCATGGTCTTCGGCATTGCACTTGGTTCCAAAAGCAGATGGTAGTTGGCGTCCATGTGGCGATTATCGCATACTGAACGCTAGAACCATCCCAGACCGCTATCCTGTCCGCCATATAGGGGATGTCAGCCAAAACCTGGCCGGATGCTCTGTCTTCAGCACTATTGATCTTGTGAAGGCCTACCAACAGATTCCTGTTGCGCCTGACGACATCTGCAAGACTGCCATCATCACGCCATTTGGCCTTTTTGAGTTTCCTTATATGGGTTTCGGATTGCGAAATGCCGGACAGACCTTCCAGCGCTTCATTGATGGTGTTATACGTGGTTTCGAATTTTGCTTTGCATATGTCGATGACATACTCGTGTTCTCGCATACTCCCGAAGAACACGAGGAGCACCTCAGGATTCTTTTTAACCGCTTAACAGAATTTGGCATTGTCATTAATCCGTCCAAGTGTGTTTTCGGAGCTGACACTGTAACATTCCTCGGTTACAAAATTTCAAAAGCTGGAACTTTTCCTCCACCTGAGAGGATTGAAGCCCTAAAAAGCTTTCCTCTCCCTAAAACTGTGGAAGGGCTCCGCAGATTTTTAGGGATGGTTAATTTTTATCGCAAATTCATTCCCAGGGCAGCTGATTTACAAGCACCTCTCACAGAAGTTTTGGCATCTAGTAAGTTAAAAGGAGCGAAGCCAGTCCCATGGACAAATGAGCTTGAGCTGGCATTCCAAAAGTGTAAAGACCACCTCTCTAATGCTACTCTGTTGGCACACCCAATTCCTAACACTAAGCTTGGTTTGTTTACAGATGCCTCGTCTACTCATGTTGGAGCCTGTCTACAACAGTTAGTGGACAATGCCTGGCAGCCTATTGCCTTCTTCAGTAAAAAGCTCACCAGCCGCCAGACTACCTGGCCGGCGTACTACCGTGAGTTACTGGGAGTGTATGAAGCTGTTCAGCACTTCAGGCACATCTTGGAGGCTCAACATGTCACAATATATACTGACCATAAGCCTCTTATATATGCATTCTCGCAACGACGCGAAAAATTACCTCCTGTCCAGCTAAACCAACTATCCCTTATTTCACAGTTTACCACAGACTTCGTGCATGTACAGGGCACGGACAACGTCGTCGCCGACGCCTTGTCACGTGTGGAAGCTGTCCACGTGGACTTTAACTACTCTGCTCTCGCCAAAGATCAGGCGACCGATGAGGAGTTAAAGCACATGCAAAGCGACTCGTCCCTGGTACTAAAAAAGGTAACCATACCTGGTTCTGATACGCAAGTCTTTTGCGATTTATCAACTGGGAAGCCCCGTCCGTATCTCACGCCATTGTTCCGGCGGCTGCATTTTGACAAGTTACACAACCTCAGCCATCCAGGCGCGCGGACATCGGCACGCATGGTGGCCGACAGGTTCGTTTGGCCGGGTATGAGGAAAGACTGCAGAAGGTGGGCCAGATTGTGTCCAGCCTGCCAGCGCTGCAAAACCTCTAGACATACTGTAATGCCTTTAGGCAACTTTAGCACCCCCACTAAACGTTTCCGTCACGTGCACATAGACATTATAGGGCCTCTACCACCCAGTAGGGGTTACCAATATTGTCTTACAGCTGTAGATAGATTTACCCGGTGGCCAGAAGCATGGCCTATGGCCACCGCAACCGCCGAGGAATGCGCGGAAGTTTTTTTTAGAGAATGGATGGCTCGTTTTGGTACTCCATCTATTGTTACAACAGATCAGGGCCGTCAATTCGAATCTTCCCTTTTTCAGACCCTGATGCAGCTTTGCGGCGCCAAACGCGTCCGCACCACAAGCTATCATCCGTGCGCTAACGGGTTGGTAGAGCGAATGCACCGGCAGTTGAAAGCTGCTTTAATGTGCCATCAGGATACATGGCATAAAGCCTTACCTGTCGTGCTTTTGGGCATGCGTGCCGCTCTTAAGGAAAACATCCAAGTATCCCCCGCCGAGTTAGTGTATGGAGAACCTCTATGCCTGCCTGGCGAGTTTATTGTTCCTCCCTCAACCTCTAACTGCACTGAAAGCGCATCAAACTTTGCGACCGAGCTGAGACGGTATATGTCTGTTTTAAGACCGACACCTGCGTCTCGTCATGGAAAGCAGTCCATTTTCGTTTCCAAGGACCTAGCTACTACGTCGCACGTTTTCTTGCGTGATGACGCCGTAAGGACCTCTATGAGACCGCCCTACACGGGCCCCTTCAAGGTGATTTCTAGAAGAGATAAAACAATTAAAATTTCAGTTAGGAACAAGGAGATCGAGGTGAGTCTAGACCGCGTCAAGCCAGCGTACACCGACGAGGACTCCAGGGAGTTCAAGACTGCAGCTCCCACTGCCTCAGCAAGTCCTCCTGTTCTGAGCGAGCAGAATACTGACTCTGCCAATCCCAAACCACAGTACACACGTTCAGGTCGTAAGGTCCGCCTTAAAACGCCTTACGACGTTTAATTTTTCTTTTCCCATGTAACATTACATGTTTCCTTTTTCTTTTCCCATGTAAAATAACATGTTCCCTTTTTCGCAGAAAAAGTAATTCTCTCCGCAGGGGGGTGGTGTGGCGTTTAGGCACGCATTTGAATTACGCGCCCTAGCCTACGCAGCGCGCACATTGGCGCTCGGCGTAGGCTCGAGCCGGTTAGATGTGAACCCCGACAGCGGTAGCCATTACAAAAAATCGTACACAGACCAGTCTTCCGCAATGGCACCGGTACAACAAACGATGTCATATTATTCTGTATAATTTGTTTAATCACTTAACATAGTTATTAGTAATCAACTGTAATCTCGTGTAATGTGAAACAAAAGATAAATATTATACAAATTTAAGTGGACTCAGCGTATGATTTCGACTGAAACCCCACAAGTGTTTAAAATTTTATAATTGATGGTCTGATTTCTTAATATGACAAGTAACTAACAAGAGTTTTTAGTTATTTCAAAGTTTTCCTTTTGTTATTTTGTTTTATGGAGATTTCATAAACAATTCTAGAGGAAAAAATAGTACATTCACAAATCATGTGAATTATTTCTTTTTATATTCACATAGCGTCGATTGTATTACACCAGCAGATATCAAACAGGTCTTCATCCCAATGCTGTGTGTTTTTGGAGACACATAATAGAACTGTTTTGCATTAAAACAAAACAATTATTATGTGTTGAAGAAAACACACAGCATTAGTACAAGGATCTTGCTGGTGATGAAGACTTCTATGAGTTCACAGCTAAAATCGCGCGCCAAAGCAGAGCAGCGCCTTCTGGTGTAAAAGAGTAAGAGACAAGATTTGACAGTCTGGTATGTATTGAACTGACATTCTCTTTAGATTAACCGAATCAAATGATTGCTTTCTTCATCCCAATGCTGTGTGTTTTCTTCAACACATAATAATTGTTTTGTTTTAATGCAAAACAGTTCTAATATTAAAACGACACCAACATGAGTGCCGATGCCGCAAGTATTAAATCATGTTTTGTGTTTCACGCCATCTATTATCGTAAATAGGAAGTTAAATGTTGTCGACCTTTTGTCACTTTATCCCTGTAAATGCTGTCTCTGTGTCATAATGGATGGCGTACATATCCATGGAAACTTTAGATTGATAGAATCAATGCAAGTAATAATATTTTTTATGTGTTAGAAACGGCGAAAATGGTAGAGTCTCACTGTAACAGCATTGCCTTAAAACCATAAATGATTATGCTCCTCTGGAAAAGTTCCAGTCTTGCAAAGAATCTAAGGAAAATAAAGAATGACAGAGTACTACTTTGATAGAGCTAAATTTCTGTTACTGTAGACTCTACAACATAAATCTGCAATCTGGACCGGGCTAGTACCATTGTCTCACAGAAACCTAAATATTTGGGGGATTTTATTTTGTAAGAGTAGGTTCACTTACATACATAAAAATCCCCCAACCACGCGGTAGATGCTCAAGTTGTTTGCCGGCTATACTACATATCACATTTTTTTTTCTTATAATAGTACTTTTTAAGAAAGTACATCAAAATGAACAAATATGGCATACGTAGCATTATCAACAGACTCGCAATTATAGTTTGCACTGACAACGGAATACACTGAGCTCGGTAAACACAATTATAATTCAAACAACATTGCTCGTTACCGTATGTCATCTCCTTCCACATCTATATACAACCATACAAGCTTACGCTTGTTTATTACCATACTAGCCCTGTATTTATACTGTCCCACTACTGAACAAGGGCCTCCTCTACTTCTGAGAGGGTTTAGGCCTTAGTCCACCACGCTGGCCTAGTGCGGGTTGGCTGTTCACATACCTTTGCAATTCTTTTAGAGAACTTCTCGGGTATGCAGGTTTCCTCACGATGTTTTCCTTCACCGTTAAAGCGAGCGATAATTCACAAAGAATACACACATATTTTTTTTTAAAACTCAGAGGTGCATGCCCTTGGATTTTGAAGCTGCAGACATTCATCTCGGCAGTCCGTTCTACTCCCAACTAGGCTATCACCACTTCCCTGTTTATTAACTTAAATATAAACTCACACCTCTACCCTTAGGGAGTTAAGCAGAGGAGCAAATATAATAAATAACAAGCCTATTGCCACGGGTTTAAATATCAATTCTGGGTAGTAGGTGTTTAAACGTATTGGAAAACAAAACACGCAAAAAGAGTTGCTCCGTTTGGTAGGACAAATACGTTACCACTGAGTTTACTTGTAGTAGATCTCTGCTATTCAATGGGCTGTTTGGGTAGGACGTAGGTACCACCGCAATGTCTATTTCTACCGCCAAGCAGCTCTTTGCATGCACTGTTCCTGTTTGAAGGACATTGTAGCTAGCGTAATTATTAGCCATTGTGAACTCAGGCCTAATTTCACCATGCTCCATTAGTTACTTTAACAGCCTGTTAACTCTATTAACGGACTGTAAGGTTTTTGAGTGTCCCACCATGCCCTGACTGGTGATTATCTTCCTTAACTAGGCGTTCTTTAATGGGACGCACGATACTTTAACATTAGCGTTAATTTTAATGCCTGATTAACTAACGCCCGTTAGATTCACTGGGGGTAGGTCTTTCATATGTAAGAGTCCGTCTGGTTGGATACCACCGCAATGGCTATTTCTATCTCCAAGCAGCAGTGTGCATGCACTGATGTGTTTCGGTTTGAAGGACATTGTAGCCAGTGTAACTACTGGACATAATAAGACTTAACATCTTATGTCTCAGGATGACGAACGCAGTGGAATGCCACACAGTACTTTACAACTCAAGATGCTGGATGGTGTCGCTACTATTTATGGGTGATCGTATCGCTTACCATCAGGCGAACAGGATGCTCGTCTCGTCATTTAAAGCAATAAAAAAAAAGATAAGTAATTGTACCTCAACTTCTTAAGTATTCTATGTCTCAGGGTGACGAGTGCAGTGGCGTGGCACGCAGTACTTTGCAATTCAAACTTCTGTATGGTATTAATACTGTTTATGGGCGGTATCACCAGCCAACTGGCAATAAATAATAGACAAGTATTACTGGAGGAAAAATATTTGTATCCACCTGGATAGCAACCACAGAAAACAAGGTGAACACCGGGCATAGAGACCCACGTAACTGTGCCGCATTCAAGCAGGCCGACATAATTATATCGACTGTCAAGGATAATCATCATGGGGTCTCTACCGTCCGTGCCCGTATACAAAAGTAACCAAATATTACATTTAATACATCTTTTTTCCAAAATATTTGTCACACTAATGCAGATGATGAAATAAAACAACTCACTGATAAACTTTGACCATTGCGATATATTGAGAGCAGCTATCAGTCAATAACAAAAACATAATAAATAATATCATTATATATATTATAATCTTAAAATATTTCCCGTTTCGGCAATTAATGATACATAGATATCTTATTATAGTTAAATAACAATTTATAAATGTTTCTTAAATTATTTAATACATTTTATGTTGTTTTAGAGTTTCATTTTATTTATGTTTATTTTATTAAAAAGTGTATTGAAATCAGTTCAGCTGTTTCAATGATCTGCGAATAAATTACTTTTTATACCTAATTATTTTTAGTTAAACTTATAAAGGAATAAAATAATGTAAAATATTTTATGACTCTGTAGATAAAATTACTATACAATGTAAGTTTAAATTGTAGTTACTTAGTAGGTACTTATAAAATTATACTTTCCTTCCTTTAACTCTCTACAAATCATGGATACCTATAGGTATGTAAAAAAATATATATTTATACTTAAAAAAACTTCAATCTATAAACATTTTGACTTTGAAAGTCATTTATAATAAGAATAACTTAGCTACTTTGAATATGTTTACTTAGGTACATACGTATACCCATATTCAAGCCTTTTATCCCCGACGGGGTAGGCAGAGGCGCAACTAGTGCAACCATTTTTCGCCGTGCGTATTCCGTCTCATGATGTGATAGGGGGCGAGCCTATCGCCATATCGGGCACAAATTCCAGACTCCAGGCTGATACTGAATAGAAAAATCCATTATCACTTTGCCCGACCCGGGGTTCGAACCCGAGACCTCAGCATTGCAGTCGTACTTTAATACAACTACGACACCGAGGCAGTCTAGTAATTAGGTACAGTCAGCCACAAAAGTAGCTTAACACATTCAGAATTACAAATCTCATTCAAACTTTTGTCTCCTGACTGTACAACTTACGTTGTTAATTTGTTAATAATTTATGCAAAGCTAAAAATACTTTCAATACATTGTCCATTTAAAATTGTCATGCAGTGATAACGAAACGTATTGAAACAGTCGAATTATTTACATATTACGTAGTTTCCAAGAAGGCAAATGATGCGACTACCTACAAATTTTTTCATGTGAACTTCATGTAGGGAATGACTAAGGAATACCAGTATTCCTTAGTAGTTAATAGCTAGTAGGTATTAAATACCTAGTAGGTAATCCCTAGTAATGACTTGTTAAATACATAATGCTTAAACTGGTGATAAGTCTCTCGTATGCGAGGGTCTTCTGGGTAGGTACAACCGCATTCAAAACCAAATTCAAAGTTAAGCTGCGATTTCGCAGCACGCGGTAGACGGCAGACGGAAATGGCATGTGCAACAACGGCAGTCGGCACTATTTTACGGAATTAATTTCAAACATCATCAGGACCAAAATTTTCGTTCAACAGTTATTACCTTACTGTCACTGTCTTATCGGACATGTCCGTGTAACAAAACGTCTCGGTATGCTTAAATTTTGTAAAGAAAACAATATTTTGGAAAGAAATATGCCAATATACGCATTACGACCATGTCAAAGTATGTTCTAATGAATTTTACATAGGTATTTTGCTATTTCACGTTAGATTCACTTACTGACGAACAGGCTCAAATTTTTTGTATGACAATTTTCCCAAAGTCCGCTCCATATAATCTTAGCACTCTTTGATTAATTTGTATGAGACTGATTCCGACATACAATAAAACTGCCGTCGCCTACTGCTGCTGCCGTCTGCCGCGTCCTGCAAAATCGCAGCTTTAGCTCTACCTAGCACCGGAGCCTTGTAATCGCTTAGGTCACTGCCGCTGCTAGGTAGTTTTTCGGCTACAGATACTGTTTAAATTGAAATGTTATGTCATTAGCAATGGAAGAAATAATTTTAAGATCGAATGACCAACGGAATAGTGTGCAGACACAAGCCTCACTTAATTTGTGATGGCATCATTTCCTATCCATCTCAATCTATTATCTATACTTATATTATAAAGCTGAAGAGTTTGTTTGTTTGAACGCGCTAATCTCAAGAACTACTGGACCGATTTTGAAATCCTTTCACTAATAGGAAGCTACATTACTCCTGAGTGCTATAGGCTACTTTTTATCCCGGAAAAACTTTTTCACGCGGGCGGAGCCGCGCGCAAAAGCTAGTTCAAAATAAAGGCGGGCTTCAAGAAGTGTGTTGTCAATTTACCTACTATATTATGCCATCGCCTTGGTGGAAAAAATGGTGGCCCTTATTGATTGAAAATAGTATGAATAATTATGTTAACAGCACCAGATTGTTTAGTGCTGATTAGCTCTCTACTATTTTAGGCAGGGTTGGCCTTAGCTATCCCAGAGTCCTGGGAGAATTTTTTGCGCTCCTTTTTTCCAGCGACCTGTTCCCAAGTGTATGCTTGTAGGGCCCCTAGAACCTTTGACATCCTCTCTAGGACCTGGTGCCCCGAGCGACCACCAAGTCAGCACTTATTTTAGGCTATGCCTTCGCGTTGTCTCCTTGAAGCTACTCATTACGCAGATAATACAAAAATTACGTTCAAACTTAATGTAAAGTTTTTGTTAGTTACCTACATCTATATTTAAGTATCTGAGTAAGTATATACACACACACTCACGTCTTGTATCCCCGAAGGGGTAGGCAGAGGCGCAACTAGTTGCACCCACTTTTCGCCGTGCGTATTCCGTCGCATGACGGAATACGCACACACAATAGGGGGCGAGCCTATCGCCATATCGGGCAAAAATTCCAGACTCCGGGCTGATACTGAATAGAAAAATACAATATCACTTTGTCCGACCGGGGATCGAACCCGACACCTCAGCATTGCAATCGTACCGCCACCGAGGCAGTCAAGTAAGTACATTTTTTGCAATATGATTTTCCTTGATATATTATTTATCTAAACTAATTAAAATTTTTGTATGCATTAGACTAAAACCACTAGGTACCTATAATATTAACAGTATAATATAGGTACCTACATTTGTATCTACATTCAATGCCAACAAAAATAATTGATCCTCAATATCTTATCAAACGGTATTTCTCTGCCAACAAAGTTAATTTAACACAAAGTTAATAAAGACGTGGACCATTCCAATTTGTTGGATCAACACATTTTATTTATCACTCAAAGTTCTTGTGAACTTCTTCTTCTTCTTCAGCCTTTAAAAGTCCACTGCTGAACATAGGCCTCCCTCAAAGATTTCCAGACCAACCTGTCAGAAGCGGCCTGCATCCAACGGGTTCTTGTAAACACATAAATGAAAATCACACGTCCCTTACAACTGTTACTGAATAAAAACTGCGCACACGATCACTTCCAAACACACAGACAGTTCCTCAACAGTAAGTCTAGTATAGTGTCTTGTATTTATCCCTAAAGGAACACCCGAAGGTTTAGTCCTTGAACGACCACCAACTGCGTGTGTCGTAATATAACTGGATTTACAAAAACACATTGATGCTTTTATATAGGTAACCTTTCTGTCTGGCCCTATACCGTTGGCCTAGGGTTAAATGATACACTTTTGTAGCAAAATGTCATACATATCAGGATGTTCACCCCACAGGTCATGGAAGAGAGAATGTATTGTTTCAACGATAATTTGTATCTAAGGTCACTACGGGTGGTTGTTTTGATTTTATTTTAATAAAAAACGTAATATTTTGTCTTAGACATTGTAAATCGCGGATACGGTTCAGTAAGTTTATTGATTAATTTGTGTTATTATGTCAACACTTGACATGGACTACCATTAAAAAGTGTTTGTGTATTTTTTGGGGACTTCGTTCATATTTTCAAAGCGTTAAAAATGTTTCCTAGTCTTAAATCTATAATGCTGACTGCTCAGAGCTTGGTCTTGCAACTGCGTATCGAAATAGGGACGTTACCTCGCTTATCATTTACCCTTTGTAGAACGGTGAATGCCCCTTAGAATAGACACATTTTATCCAGTCCTGTCTTTCTCTATATAGTTTATGATAGCACGTCGTCTTGGACTTATGATTAAGTACTTACCTATTGTATGTGAGGATGATTTGGATGAATTCAACAGTGGAGGGAAGAAAAAGGGTGTCCTTTGCCTTGCAGTAGAACCTATGTAATGCTTAAAAAAAAACCTTATTTCATAAATTTTCTTCTATAAAAAAAAAGCTATTGCATGTTTCAGGTCCCCCTTGCCTACATGCCGAAAAAACGTCTGAGATCTTGTAAATTATTTTTGTCTATTTCTACCGCCAAGTAGCAGTGTGCACGCACTGTTGTGTTTCGGTTTGAAGGATAAATTATAGCCTAAAAAAAATGTACATTTGCACAAAAGTACGAAAAACAATAATGTTTTAAATTACCTTTGTTAATCTTCAACGTACGAAAAATCAACTGCGTGATTAGACTGAATATAGCTGAACAGGCCTCAAATTCCTGCAGTGGGAAAAAAATTACCCACCCGCACAGAAAGCACCTACCATGGTTAGTTATAAGTTTTCTATTAACTACTATAGCTGCAATTTTTTTTAACCAGAATATGAGAAGACAAATTAAAATTATGAATATTTTTTTTTGTGTGCCTACTGTGGAAATATGTAATAACATAAATGTATGCTTAATTTCCCATTCATTTCAAGTTAAAAGTATCTTTTTAATCACCTAAAACTTTTATGAACCTCTCTGGAATCTAATTATGCCTACTACCTAAACTTTAAAAATTGGACTGAGGCTCGATTGCGGTCGCTGATATTCCGCGGCGAACTGGGAATCAATTTTGGCGATTCTTGTCGCAATTGTTAATGTTTCCGGGATAAGGTTTTGTACCAGCTATTTTATTGCAGCTTAAGTTATGGTTAATTAAACTATGTTTGGCAAACTTTAGATTAACTTTAATTCTATAAGTTCACATCGAACCCATTGAGGGTTGTTAATACCTATCAAACAATGTCCTTATTTTACATTTCTTCTGTTTCGTGTATTTATAAGATAATGCTGGAAGATCAAAACTGCCATCTATGAACAGGAACTGGAATTAAAATTCTTTTCTGTAACAACGCCATCTAGTTAATTTTGATATAATATCAGACCATTGACAGCGCCATCTGTTATAAACTAAGTGGCATATTCGGTTCTAACAAGACTAAATAGATGTCGTTCACAAAATCAAAACAACATATTTTTTCTAGTATTTTATTTATAGCTTACACATTACATTTCTGACTTCTTAACAATGAAGTTACATAATGAATCAACAAAAAAAAACAACCATAAGAAGCAACACAAACTAAAGTACATAGTAAATGCATTTGAAAATAGCTTATCTAATTGTCACCGAAATGCTCACCTAAAATCCAGCTTGAAACGCTTTGATGCACTACAAAACATATAACAGTGTATCAATAAGTTGCCAGACAGCAAATACAATGTGGCAAAATTGCAAATAAATAAACGGGCATAATGACAACGCCACTCAATTTTGCCAACGACCGAAAATATTAAACCATCCACCTCCCCAGATCGATCACTGAAATAGACCAATAAGAACAAAGTTTGATGGTTATATAAATAATAATATTATTTATTTTGGATGGGTATAACATACTTATAATATGACTTATTTTCATTGGTTTACTTCAGTATCGATCAAGAACGTTTATTATTTTTTTCAGTAAAGCTGCCTCTCCACCAGGCATGATACGTTGCTAAGCTATGTGTTAAATGAGGATCGCTTAATTTTTATAGCTTAGCTTGAAAAAATCAATAACTACGACTTGACGCTACCTCTGCAGCGACTTATAAGGCGACCAACAGACGGATTGCACGCCCGCCGTAAACTAATTGCAGGTATATGCAGTCAGTTTTAAATTAAATGACGAAACCCGAGATGCTTGATGGCGCCTGCCAATAAGTAATAGCAACGTTTTAATTTTTTTTTACAGAGTGACGTATAGCAATGGCCTAAGTTCATTTTAAGACAAAAGAAAAATTACGATGCGTAAAATTTTGAACTAGAGCACAATAGTACTAGTACATACAGCGACTATATAGCCCCTAGACAACTATAGTAGGGACAAACTAATATGGCCGGTATGACATGATACGGATTTGAATTTTTTGGGTAGACGTTCTCACAGAGTTATCGTGTCGGGAAAAAATTTGAATTGTCATACCGGTCAGCTTAGTTTGTCCGAACTATAATGCCCAATATTTTTCTTCAAAGGAATTCTGTACCTGAGGTTTGAGGAAGCGGGGTACTGCATTACGATTGGCCCTGCCAACATCATACGTTTTACGTAGCCATAGAAACACTATTTTTATTGGGTGCGTCACTTGTCATGTAATGCTAAACAACTAAGTAGTAGAGATAGCGTAAAATGCACTCAAGTCAGAAAGAAATGCAAATATAATTTGACAGTAACGTTCTACAACGCTAAAATTTTAAATACGTAATGGCCGGTATAATATGAATTTCGATATTTTTTTAAAATGAATTGATGTCAGATTATTGACGTAAATATGAAAAGTAATGATATTTTTCTGAAAACACGAAGTCTGTTTGTTTTTATAACACCACTGTTTTGTGCAAGAGGCGATTATAATATTTATTAAATCGATAATGTGGAAGTGTTTACGGCTCACAGTTGTGGTCGCTACTGACTTGAAGATATTGAACGACAAGCTACATCTGATCTATTAGTCAGATGTGTTTCCCGCAACCGATCGCCTGTTATTCGACGTCTAGAGGCTATATGGTCGCTGAGTATATAGCAGTTGTGATGCATAAAGTGCAACTACTGGACATAATGAGACTTAACATCTCATGTCTCAGGGTGACGAGCGCAGTGTAATGCCACACAGTACTTTGTAACTCAAGGTGCTGGATGGTGTTGCTACTGTTTATGGGTGGTCGTATCGCTTACCATCAGGCGAACGGCATGCTCGTCTCGTCATTCGATGCAATAAAAAAAAATGAAAAAAAAAGGCACTTCCTCCCGTCTCACGTTAATGTCTGGCAAAAATAATATAAGCGCACAAATATGTCATCCTACATTAACGTGGCGCCTTTCTGATCGCAAAACGTTTGTATTCTCTCTAGGGATGTGCCGAATTGTGAAAAATCGGGATCCGCGGATACGGATAATTAGCGTCAAGATCCGCGAATACGGATAATTAGCGTCAAGATCCGCGAATACGGATAATTAAATATTAACTGTGAAGTCTGCCAACCCGCACTAGACCAGCGTGGTGCACTAAGGCCTAAACCCTCTCAGGAGTAGAGGAGGCCCGTGCTCAGCAGTGGGCAGTATATAATACAGGGCTGGTATGGTATGGTATAAGTATTAACTCGATCGGTGTCGCCACGACACGCTTGAACCGATCAATGCAAAAAATCATATCTCTTGTCAGGTGCCGTTTTAATTGCTTACAGCAAAATGTAACGTTGATTTCATCATCATGTCAGTTGACAGAGCTGTTACAAAATCACACGTCAAATGCTATTTGAGTTTTTGAAACGTCTTGATCTTAGATTATATAATGTAAAAAGCTTTGTCAACTAATCTGAGTTCGTCGTTTCGTTCGAATAAAAGATCCGTTCAAGATTGCCCAAAAAGTAACGGATACGAATAAGGATCAATAACCCTCGGATGTCCGCAAAACGGATACGGATATTCGACACATCTCTAGTTCCCTCATTAAAATTACAATAGATTTTATATCCATCTGACTGTATGAAAACCTGCGACCGCATGCAATCCGTCCGTAGGCCTTTACGTATACACATCAGATCTAGTCTAGACAGAATTTACAACTGGACATCTAGATAGAGATCACAGAAGATTGCCAAATAGAAGTCAACTACTTAAAGCTTACCCTAATTTGTAACATTTATTTCCGTCCGAAAAATACAAAAATAAACATGATTAGAAAAAAAACAAGCACGAAATAAATCCAAATAAAGTAGTCACCCTCGACGAGTACAGTTTTGGTTGTCCGAGCCTCTCGGTGCAAAAGTAGTTCAAGTTATTGCCGGTAGATGTCGCTATATTAAAATTGGTCTTAGGCTAGATTATGCAGTCATAGTCATAGCTACCAACGCATACAGTATGCGACATATAGACATTATTTCTTGATTACACAGATATTTATATATAACTATAGTGTCAAAGTATATTATTAATTCACGGTCGACTATATACAACACTTTAACGATGTTTTATTTATACTGACAAATATAAATAAGTAACGACCCGAACCGATATCATATTGATACAATAATTCGAATCAATCGAATCGCGATATTATAAATAGAAATGCTGACTTTCAGTTGTACTTGTATTGATTGGATTAAGAGGATTTCATACAACCGAAAGTTATTAATTTATATTTCGGTGTCATTTCTGGAACACCTTATTCATCTAACGCCTTCTCTCAGAATATATCCGATGGCGTAAAAAGGAGGATTATGTCCCTTCTTAACTTAATTTAAACTCGGCTTCCTTAAGTTTTATACACACAATCTTTCATAAAATGCAGATCATAGGAAAAACCTTATCAAAATCAGTCCAGCATTTAATGATAACACACCATACAGACTTTTAGCTTATTAGTGGTATTAAATGTCTGATTTAGTAAATCACTTACATGTCTATATTTTTGAGAGATCTATGTGAACTGATGATAAGTTTTTGCATATTTTAGGTCATATTTTGTTCCCAACCTACTTGTTCTTTATCAATTCATTCTTCAAATATAAACTTCCGAATGAATCCTAGAGGAATAAATCACATAAAATGAACACAGAAGTTGCAAGTATGTAGTAAGTTAGTAAGTTGTATGCAAGCATATATTTTTAGAGTTAAAAGAAACGGTCTATACACATAATGCAGAAGCTGGTATTAAATCATCTAGCACCAGTTTACACAGACCCCTAGATTACGTCAATACTCAATTTGGAACAATGAATAGCCAAAAATAATTATCAAATCAAATTTGAACACTCAACTCCCGAAGGTGACAATTATAATCGATATAAACACGTCACTACTCGAAACTAAAGTTTAATCGAATTGTTCATCCTTATATTCTATACACACAAGTCCACAATATACAAGATTTATCGATTGAATTTATTTGAATGCATATACACTTACTTACCTAGTAAATCTGGTTTATAGTCTTTCATTGTATTTCGGGTAAGGGGCCCATTCACCGTATACCAGTTACGCGAAAACTAGCAAATGTACCAACTAGGTTATTGATGGAAATTCCTAAATAATCTTAGGAATAAAAACGAGACGAGTCATTTATGTATTAATGTAAGTAGTTTGACTTCGCATATAAAAAACATTGTCAGTAAAACTTTTAGTTGACTGGTTAAGGTTAACCGACTTGTTTGTTTTTTATTATAATGCAGACAAAAATGCAAACTACCCACAATAAAAAAACTTGTTTCGAAAATTTCGTATTCCATCATCAACATTGAACTTCCGTATCCACTACAACCACTTAGAAACCATTCAAAGCTTCCAAACCACTTCTTAACACTACTTTAATATACCCATAAAATACATCAGTCCATTATATTTTCAAAATACTTTCCGCTAGGCCATTTGCCGACGAACCTAAGTTTCCTTATTAAATATCTTACTAAAGGTAAACACTTCAGCCTTAGCCCTTTACCCATCAAAGGACCTGTCGTGATACGAAACCGTTAAAATTTAGCAGCCAAACAGCATTTTGCCATAAATAGATATCTTACACTGAAGAATTTATCACATCAGAAATTACCAAATCAGATACCACGGTCATTTACTTAACTAATCTAGTTCTTTGATACAAGAAAACACGTCTGTTGTCTTTACAACAATATAAACACAATACCCATGTCACTTAGCAAATATCACTGTTCACTGAGATCCGTTCACTACACTTTGCGTCCATATCGCTACCTCAAGTGTCAATTGTCACGTATAATGAGGTGTTTTTTGAAGTCCCAAGATCATTCAAGCTCCGTGTACATGAATGAGAATTTGTCGTGGCTGGTGGGGGGCAGGACTTTGGCTTCGATCAGGCACTGCACCACCCACGTGGTTGCCACAAGAGGGATGTCATCCTGGTTCGCTTTGTTTTGTACTTCATGTGGACAGTCCCACTCGGTGACTAGTGCGAGGGCTCCGGACATGTTCAGGTCTTCTTCGTTGACTACCCGCGTGGTGGCGCCGGCGAGGGTGCACACTCGCTCCCAGAACTTGACGAACGTGTCCTGATCTCCGCAGAGGAGGATGATTTTGTCCTTGAAGAATAATGAGTTTCGCCTGCCTGACGCTGGTACCTGGAAGTTACTTGATTATTAGTATTTGATGATTAGAAAAATAAACACGGACATTTCCGATTACTAATAATTGTAGCTTGTAACCAATCTTGAACTAAATTTCTTAGAGATTTTGAGGCTTCGACTTTGGCTGTGGTGGAAATAAAAAATTATGATGAGTGATTGCGCAGTCTATTAATCTATTAACACTGAACATACCCAATTAACGAAGCACTGGTTGAGCAGCGACCAGCCCGCCGGCAGCGCGTACGCGTCCGCGTCCTGCAGTGCGCACGCGCCGCACGACATGATCACCCACGCGTGCGACACGGCGCGCACGTCCGCCGCCACACACTGGATGTACTTCGCCGTGAGGCAGGGCCGGGGAGCGATCAGCTTGCACACGCTGTACTTGTTCTTTGGCACGTCGTCGAAGTGACTGCGGTGAATGTTAGTTTTTTTTTTTTTATAGCATAGAATGACGAGACGAGCCTGCCGTTCGCCTGATGGTAAGCGATACGACCACCCATAAACAGTAGCAATACCATCCAGCACCTTGACTTACAAAGTACTGTGTGGCATTCCACTGCGCTCGTCATCCTGAGACATAAGATGTTAAGTCTCATTATGTCCAGTAGTTATACTGGCTACAATGTCCTTTAAACCGAAACACAACAGTACATGCACTGCTGCTTGGCGGTAGAAATAGACATTGCGGTGGTACCCACCCAGACGGCCTCTTACATAATGAGAGACCTACCACCAGTAAAGTGTTAGTTGATTAAAGGAAACCAACAGAGACTATCCCGCCCTCACACCTGCCACTGTAACTCCTGTAAGCCAGGATCGGCGGTGGCGCGCGTTTTTATGACACCGAGCGGTGAAGCTCGGCGAGTCTCTGGGAACACTAATCTGTCTTTAACCCGCAACGGAATTAATCATATAGAAAGGTGAGGGAGGTGTTGGAAATATTAATTGTCCACTTCCCTCCATAGCAAAACGGGCGACAAAATAATGGACTAAAGAGGTATTTTAACCTCAAGTTTAGAGACGCTTACAACTAGAAAAGCCAGTTGTAAAGCAACACGGATAAAAATTGAATGAGAGGGTCCTATCATATGAGCTGTCAAAGAAAACCAACAGTTAAAAAATAATCATCATCAGCCACATGACGTCCACTGCTGAACATAGCCCTCCCCCAAAGATTTCCAGACGGACCTGTCCAAAGCGGCCTACATCCAGCGTGTTCCTGCGACCTTTATCAAGTCGTCTGAATTTAAAAAATAATGTACATGTTTATTTATTCACCCTTTTTTGCACACGAGTATCACAATTTAAAATAAAGAATACGCATACTCACGCCTTTTATCCCCGAAGGGGTAGGCACAGGCGCAACTAGTGCACCCACTTTTCGCCGTGCGTATTCCGTCCCATGATGTGATAGGGGGCGAGCCTATCGCCATATCGGGCACAAATTCCAGACTCCGGGCTGATACTGAATAGAAAAATCCGATATCACTTTGCCCGACTCGGGGATCGAACCCGAGACCTCGGCATTGCAGTCGTACCGTAATACAACTACGCCACTGCGGCAGTCATAAAATAAAGAAATAGAGAATATAAAAACAAGTACAAATGGCGGTCTTATCGCTATATATAAGCAATATCTTCCAGACAACCATGGGATGGATATAAGAAAAGGAGATAGAGAGGGTAGTCTAGTGAATAGATAATAATTTGGATTATTAAAAATAAAATATAATAATAATAATATATTATTTCAATAATAATATTGTTAGTTAGTCATTTATGATGTGCGGAAAACTTCAAAAGATTTCCTGAGAGCATTAGTTATTTTCACAGTTTTCATTAACAAGTTAGCTAATTCGAGACAGACAGTGAACTGTTGAATAATAGGTGTTAAGACCGTTCTAAGAACTCATATAACATTTTATTTTAAAAGGACATGTCCAAAAACGGGCCTGAAATTCTAAACAAGACAATTTATATATATTTGGATTGAACTCCTGAAAACTAACCTTTTGCAATAAATCGTTTAATTTTAAAGACCTCCGATTTTGAGATTTATGTAATTATGTTTGGCTTGAAAACTACACTTAATATGAACGTTTTTAAAAAAGTTGGTTATGAATGGAGGGGACTAAAAATTTTTTTTAAATGGATTTAAGTTCCATATTTTGCCCTTTTAATATCCCTAAAGTTTTAGCCTTGTTAGATTTTTAGGCCCAGCACTCATACAAAAAGCGGACATCTCCTTTAAACACCTAGAAGGATGATGAATCATTTCATAATTATAGTAAATGGACTTGGAGTGTGACCATACAAAATACCCACTACAAATACAAGTAACTTTAAGTTAATCTTATCAGCATAGGTATAATGATAAAATTAACTTTGGTTAAACTCATGTGTATTGACCACATCTTTTTTTATCCTAACTGACCTGTAAACAATCCCACCGCCAGCCTCCAGTTGTTCCTTGAGTCGTTCCTTGTTGAACGGCCTGTCACAGAACTCTAGATCTTCGGTATCAGTGCCGACGACTGAGTTTGCCTCGCCGTCTTCTTCGGAGGAATAGTGCCGCGTCTCTTGGTTCTAAACAATATAGCTCTGATTGTAAAATAATTATATTCAATTTGGGCTATGTATGAGAACTTAAAGTGGGTCCAATATGAATTAAAATCTATCTATATACACTAATATTATAAATCTGAAGAGTTTGTTTGTTTGAACGCGCTAATCTCAGGAAATACTGGACCGATTTTGAAAATTCTTTCACTAATAGGAAGCTACATTACTCCTGAGTGCTGTAGGCTTTTTATCCCGGAAAAACTTTTCCACTCGGGCGGAGCCGCGCGCAATGCTAGTACTGTAATAAAGCTGTAGATCCCGGTGTGTCTGTACATACATTGAAAGAAATGTGATAAAAAAGAAAGGGGGTGACTAAAGAAGAGTAATGGAAAACAAATCAGCGATTTTTATAATTATTTTCTGTCTGTTTTTCTGTTTGTTTGTTACTGCACATCTCCGAATTTACTGAACGGATTTCGATGAAATTTGGTATGGAGATAGTTTGAAGTTCTAGAAAGGACATAGGCTTCTCTTGAAAAATATAATATCACGGAAAAACTTTTTCACGTGGGTAGAGCCGCTAGCAAAAGCTAGTTTTAAAATATTATAGAATATTATTGCAGATGGAGCTTTTTTATTTTGACTAGCTCGACGTTACAGACAGTATTCAGTAATAAATAATATTCGTTTATTTTTTTTACATATAAATATCCACTTATATAGTTTTACTGGTGGTAGGTCTCTCATTATGTAAGAGGCCGTCTGGGTGGGTACCACCGCAATGTCTATTTCTACCGCCAAGCAACAGTGTGCATGCACTGTTGTGTTTCGGTTTGAAGGACATTGTAGCCAGTATAACTACTGGACATAATGAGACTTAACATCTTATGTCTCAGGGTGACGAGCGCAGTGGAATGCCACACAGTACTTTGTTAGTCAAGGTGCTGGATGGTGTTGCTACTGTTTATGGGTGGTCGTATCGCTTACCATCAGGCGAACGGCATGCTCGTCTCGTCATTAAATGCAATAAAAAAATAAAAAAAAAATAAATAAATAAATAACAACTAGTAAGTACTACAATTTTATAAAAAATAACACCCTATATAAGTACATTGAAAGCGTGAAAGCACTGGTATTCTCGATATTCCTATACGGCTCCGAATCATGGTCAATTCGCGCAGCAGACCGGAAAAAGATTGAGGCTTTTGAAATGTGGTGTTGGGAGGAAAATGTTACGCATACCATGGACAGCAAGACGCACCAACAAGTCTATTCTCGCCCAACTGAACATCAAGACTAGGCTCTCTACAATATGCTACCACCGAGTGTTGAGTTATTTTGGCCACATTGCCCGAAGACAACCAGATAACTTGGACAAACTGCTGGTTGTAGGGAAAGTAGAAGGTAAAAGACCACGTGGGCGATCACCTACCCGCTGGTCTGACCAAATAAAGGCCAAACAGGACTTCGTATTGCCACTGCCCTGAGAAAAGCTGAAGATAGGGGGGCATGGAGACGGCTCGTCACCGACTCCATCAAAATATTTCAGGACGGACACGACCTTCAGTGATGAAGAATACGATTAAGAAAGAAAGATAAGTACATTTCTTTCTTACCTTTTCAACCTTCGTCCGTCTAGGCGTATCGGTGCAGGTTAACAGAAAATGCATGCCGGCGAACAACTTGTTGTCAGGTCCCGGAATAGGACCCAGCTTGGACACCGTCTCATCATCATTCTCGAATTTAGTCAATTTCGAGTTCTTCTTGCCGATGTTTTGTTTCGCAGCACCCTTTAACTGCAGCGGTCCCGCTGAAATGAAAATGTAGTAGAATTTTGTTTGTTTTTTTTTTTAATGTAAATATGCTTTTCAATGATACTCAAAAATATATCATATTCACTGTACTTTACAATCATTTTTGACTGCAATAGGGTACCGGACTCATTTTTAGTCTTTACTTTTTTGAAATATTTTCGTCCCATACCTTCTAAGATAGAAAGAATTATTAAAATTCGTTAAAAAAATCAACAATTTATAAGCTTTTGAATTTCGGTGGAAGGGATAAGTGACAAAAAAAACAAAAAAGATCCGCAATACCCACATATGACGTCATCGAGAATTACAATGCGTGCGAAAGAAAGAGATGAAGCGATAACCCCACTACGCACCCACTGCAGCCTATGGCATTACTTGAAATACAAATTACTCCTTCATTTCTTAACCAATTTAGTTAGTTAGTTAACTATAAGTTTTCGCATAAAGGCTTCTTTTTCGTACCATTTACTGTTACCAAAGACATTAAACAGTATAATTATAGACTGGACATCAGGACCAAATTTTTCGTCCAAAAGTTATTACCAATTGGCAATAAGTCGCTGTCTTATCTGATAGTTCCGTGTAACAAGACGTCTCGGTAAGCTTAAATTTTGTAAAGAAAACAATATTTTGGATGGAAATATGCCAATTTACGCATTACGACCATGTAAAAGTATGTTCAAATGAATTTTATATAGGTATTTTATTATTTCACGGTAGATTGAGTTATAGACGAACAGGCTCAAAAGGACATGTCCAAAAACGGGCCTGAAATTCTAAACAAGACAATTTATATATATTTGGATAGAACTCCTGAAAACTAGCCTTTCGCAATAAATCATTTAATTTTAAAGACCTCCGATTTTGAGATTTATATAATTTTGTTTGGCTTGAAAACTACACTTAATATGAAAGTATTTAAAAAAATTAGTTATGAATGGAGGGGTCTAAAAAAATTTTTTTAATGGATCTAAGTTCCATATTTTGTCCCTTTAATATCCCCAAAGTTTGAGCCTGGTTAGATTTTGAGGCCCAGCACCCATACAAAAAGCGGACATCTACTTTTTGTATGAAAATTTTCCCAATGTCCGCTCTATATAATCATAGCACTCTTTGATTGTTACATGTCTAATAGAATAATGTAAGAAATCAAACATAGGATAATCCCGTATTACCACGATACAAAATTAACTATTTTATATTTACAACATTTGTATTCTTGTTAAAATATTAAGCTACTCTCTCCATACTAACTTATCCTTTACAAGTCTAAAGCAAATAACCCAGCGAAGTTCGCGCCGTGCAAGTTTTTTGGTTCGACCCAAAACAAGAACAAATTCTTTGATTAATTATATTATACCTAGATAGACACTGAACGTTTAAAACGCGTCGAAAAAAATAGAGGCCAACTGTTGTCTACTAAATGAGTTCGAGTGGATTATTTATTGTTGTTTTTCATGGATATAATTTTCTCCCCATTATAATAGAAACCATGTAATAACTGGTATCATTATGCGCGCACACAAGGATACGGAGAATGATGCAGCGATAGCGTATGACACAGCTGTCACGCATACTAGCTTAAGAAAAAATGGCCTGTTTGTTTTAGTTTCATTGCAGCGCGTCACTCTATCTAGGTTTATAATTTATCAAAGAACAAATTATGGAAAAAAAGTCTTTACTTAGGTGCACAAACTTATAACCAAATACCGTCAAATGTAAACTCTTTCAACACATTCAAAGTAAAACTTGCTCAACATGTCTTAGAAAAATACTGATGTTTTCATCAAGTTATTACCAATACGGTGAATGTGTGAATATCTACTGGTGGTAGGTCTCTCATTATGTAAGAGGCCGTCTGGGTGGGTACCACCGCAATGTCTATTTCTACCGCCAAGCAACAGTGTGCATGCACTGTTGTGTTTCGGTTTGAAGGACATTGTAGCCAGTATAACTACTGGACATAATGAGACTTAACATCTTATGTCTCAGGATGACGAGCGCAGTGGAATGCCACACAGTACTTTGTAAGTCAAGGTGCTGGATGGTGTTGCTACTGTTTATGGGTGGTCGTATCGCTTACCATCAGGCGAACGGCATGCTCGACTCGTCATTCAATGTAATAAAAAAAAAATATGTGTTGGTACTGCATCATTATGCGAACAATGTTCAATGTCGTTTCCACTTTTATGCAAATTGTTTTCTCATGTAAGTGACTGTAGTCTTTTTTTTGAGAATAAATTTCTTTAAGCATTTTTTCCACTGACTGCCTCGGTGGCGTAGTTGTATTACGGTACGACTGCAACGCTGAGGTCTCGGGTTCGATCGCCGGGTCGGGCAGTGATATTGGGTTTTTCTACTCAGTATCAGCCCGAAGTCTGGAATTTGTGCCCGATGTGGCGATAGGCTCGCCCCCTATCACATCATGGGACGGAATACGCACTGCGAAAAGTGGGTGCACTAGTTGCGCCTCTGCCTACCCCTTCGGGAATAAAGGGCGTGAGTGTGTGTGTGTATGTGTGTGTGTGTGTGTGTGTGTGTAAAATTAACTACAGGATGTCTCATTTAAGACACTCAATGTATATGACATATTTTATATATCATTTTATTGTTGGGTAAGATGTCCATGTCTGCATGAGTCAGCGTCTTTGTCCTTTTTGTATACAGACCTGCCTCTGTGTGGATTCTTGGCAATAGTCAGATTTCTGGAAATTGGGACGAAAACCAATAATGAAATCATGATTGCTAGTGTTTGAAGTGATGATGTTGAAAATATTAATAATGAGTTATATTTTGATAAGCTTAGTAACTGAAAATTTAGAAAAGATATTGAGGAGTCAATAAAAAATTACTTTATCATTAAAATAATTTATACTTTTGTACGTGGCTGTACAGTCAGCCGCATAAGTAGCTGAACAAAATCAAAATTTGAAATCGTCTATATACGCGTTAAGTTAAACTGAAACATTTTTTTCTTCGTTTGAAATAAAGTAAATCACTTTTATTTTATTTATGTGAAGAGAAAAAAATACTAGTAAGAACACAAAAGTATGTAGGCAATTCGAAATTTTGAATTTGTTCAGCTATTTATGCAGCTGACTGTACATATTTGATTAATAGCATACTACACAAGAAAAAGCAAGCTTAATGAAAAGAAGAAACGAAGCAAGAATTATAAATAGCTCTAATGGATACAATGAAGTATGCTGAGCCAGAAAAACTATTTGATTACTTACAGGGTGTTATATTTTTGTAAAATCGATTAACGAGTATGTCAGATGTATTTCTATAGGCCGGTTATGTCATTTGCCTAATTTTGACTCCCGACATTTCGAAGACTGCATCCTTCATCATCACGTAGCGGTCTCAAGGCTGCAAAGTCTTCGATACGTCGGGAGTAAAAAAGTAAACGGTTAAGTAGTTTTGTTTCAAAATCGAACATTCGCGTATACAACGAACCTTCAAAGAAAAACCGTTTTTAAACGAAATTTTAAAAAAATGTAATCTAGAAAATGAATTTAATAAAACATGAAAAATTTCGTTTGGTGACAGTTTGTCTTTTAACCGTGCGATAAGAAATCATCTGCCCGAGTATTTATTTACTTATTATTTTTCCATTGCACATGTACAGTCAGCCACATAAGTAGCTGAACAAATTAAAAATTTCAAATCGCCTCTACGCGTCAAGTTTAATTGAATATTTTTTTTCTTTGCTTGAAGTAAAGTAAATGCCTTTTATTCTATTATTGTGGAGGTAAAACTAAAATTGGTAAGAACACAAAATTATAGGGGTGTTTTAAAGTTTTGAACTTGTTCAGCTACTTACGTGGCTGACTGTACATGAGAAATTAACTAAATATCATCATCATCAGCCACATGACGTCCACTGCTGAACATAGGCCTCCCCTAAAGATTTCCAGACGGACCTGTCAAAAGCGGCCTACAACTACTACTATAGTAGGGACAAACTAATCTGGCCGGTTTGACATGACACGGTTTTGAATTTTTTGGGTAGACGTTCTCACAGAGTTAACGCGTCGGGAAAAAATTGAATTGTCATACCGGCCAGCTTAGTTTGTCCGAACTATAAGTGTATTAACTTAGAAATAAAGTATCTCGTATCGTACCTTTGACCCCGTCGATCTTGCGCGGGGTCCTCTGCACCTCGGGCTCCACCCCCGCCACCTCCTCGAGCCTGGCGCCCGGTGCCGAGTTGCTACTCTCGCTGAACTCGCTGCTCTCACTCGCCACGCGCTTGCGACCCACCACCGGCGTGCTTTTGGTAGCTTTGGTTGTTACACCTGGGTGGGAAATTGTGGGTATGTATTTTGTTTCAGATAGCCAAAACAGAAAGAAAAAAAAATACAAACACACGAATTGATAACCTCCTCCTTTTGGAAGTCTGTTAAAAATACGTGTGGCACTCGGAGACTGCCGCGGTAAAGCTATTGCATAGCATTTTTTATTACAATTTTTGATTGACTAAACACAAATTCGATCTTACGCTTACCACATAAAGTAGATTTTTAAACGCGAGCAACGCACGTTTAGTCTTGTTATTGATAAATGTTAGAAATGCAATGGTCATCACAACCAAAGTAGAATAAATCAAAATTTGAAAAAAGAATGTTACGTTCGATTCTTTTGTACTCGTGCCGTGCCAACGCTGGGGAAATAGCTTCTGCGCAATGTATTTAAGGTTCATATTAGATTAGTAAGAAATGGTTTTAATGACTTTAATGTTTCAAGAATTATAGCTTCTACGCATTGTATTTAAGGTTCATATTAGTAAGATAAAAAAGATGTCAGGTTATTTTCGTTACGGAATTTCTGGATTCGGTCTCCACGCTCAAGGCCCGCGATAGAAGCTATGCAATAGCTTAAAAGAAGTTTATTGTCAGAATAAAAACAAGGAGTAGTTTGTATAACAAATAATAAATAATAATACCAGCCCTGTATTAAATACAGCTCACTGCTGAGCACGGGCCTCCTCTACTACTGAGAGGGTTTAGGCCTTAGTCCACCATGTTCAGTGTATTCTATCGGCATGACTGCCTCGGTGGCGTAGTTGTATTGCGTACGCGTTACGAGTACGATTTGCGCGCTGAGGTCCTGGGTTCGAATCCTGGGTCGGGCCAAAAACATTGTGACTGGATTTTTCCATCTTATTACTCAGTCGCAGCTCGGAGTCAGGAAGTTGGCGGTGTGATACCCCCGTGCCTCGGAAAGCACGTAAAGCCGTTGGTCCTGCGCCTGATCTCTCTCCGGTCATGTCGGATTGCCGTCTCACCGGACTATGAGAGTGAAGGAATAGCGAGTGCACCTGTGTATTGCGCACACACTTGTGCACTATAATATCTCCTGCGTACCTGGCTGATCTCCGTTGAGATTGGCCGCTGTGGCCGAAATCGGCTAGGAGGGGATTATTATTCTATCGGCATAAGTCATTCCCTTACCTGAGGTTGAAGCCTTTGGACTCTTGGGCGAGGCGACCCGTTTCCTAGCGCTCGAGTTCACTTTGTCTCGACTTCGGGCACTGCGAGGTCCCTGTGCCACAAAAAAAAATATTACTAAATGAGCTTCCTTTAGTTTGCCGTATGTCATTACTTCCTAGAATTCGAACCTCATTAGCGACACTATAAAATGGTGTAACGATACAGTGTGTTTGTTTTTTGCCATCAACAGGTATGATATTGACTAGGAATATTGACTTTTAAAAAATCGAATGATACAGTTTTATCTGCCATCAAACTCGGCCCCGAGACTCCTTTGAATTTATTTCATATAACAAAAGGTACAAACAGGGCAAAGTAGTGTTCTTAAAACTAAGGTCACAGATACAGTTTGGTTTAAATAAATAACATTCTACAATCGTCAAAAATGATGAAATGATGGTTTCCGGCTGAATATTATTGATACCTAGCATTTCTAATTGCTTTTGGAACTCATAATTATGTGTGTTTTATACAGCTTTTATTATTTTTGTCGATTTTCACATACCCATGGAATGTAAGTACTTAGGTACTATTCTTGGGAACATAAAATAATTTCACACCATTTGATTTGTTTATTTTTATGTTTTGGAGCATCGAGATACACAGCGATACATTCTCAACAAATTAAATGTTATTTTTGATCCTATGAATATTTTACGTCAATGCCAAGTATCGATGGGCTGAAGAAGATTCAGATTGCGCCATCAGATGGCAGAGCTTACGACGTGCACGTTCCCTATACCTAATAGGATAGTTTCCTATGTATAATTTTGTACATTATTTCATATGTAACAGAAAATAATACGATTTGTGAAAACAGCATCAAAATTGGTTGAAAAATAAAGCAGTTATTCATATTTGAAATAGTGTGTTGGCAAAAGTGGGGGCGTGGTGGGGATATCTCTTTCGCACGCAGGCAGCATTATGACTGGTAACAATAGTAATATCAGACTGTGACGTCATCACGTCACAGTCTGATATTACTGTTATTTGACAACTTTCCCTTCCACCAAATTTCAAAGCCTTATAACTTACTTATTATTGCGTTAATTTTGAAAATTATTTTTCCCTTTGATTAATTATATACCTAGATAGAGAGACGCGCTGCAATGAAACTAAAACAAACAGGCCAACTTTTCTTAAGCTAGTATGCGTGACAGCTTTGTCATACGCTATCGCTGCATCATTCTGCGTATCCTTGTGTGCGCGCATAATGATACCAGTTATTACATGGTTTCTATTAAAACGGGGAGGCAATTATATCCATGAAAAACAACAAAAAATAATTCACTCGAACTCATTTAGCGGGGAATAGTTGGCCTCTATTATTTTCGACGCGTTTGAAACGTTCAGTGTCTATCTAGGTATATAATTAATCAAAGCTTTTTCCGTTAGATTTAGGATGGCATAGGTTTTTGATAAATGTATTTTACAAAAGCTAGGGGTTGTCACCTGTATGATGTTGTCCAGGTCGAGTTCCCTGTTGTGTCGGCGACGCGGCGTGGCGGGGGCGGCGGGGGAGCGCGGGCGCGCGGACTCCTTCAAAGCCTTCGCCTGGTCCTCCGTCAGGTACAGCTCGCTCGCTGTCACCATCACTGTCATGTCACTGAAAAATATTTTTGAAGTTATACTTCTTTTGGCGCGTTAGGGAAAAATGGTGAGTAAATTTTTACGATGCGCGCGCACACCGTCACGAAAAACCGACACCCTGAAGTTAGCTATAGTCAACATTTTAGTTTTGAATTTTGAACGTAGAATAAGGCGAAAGATAATGAAGTTATACTTCTTTTGGCGCGTTATTTAAAAAGATTTATATCTTGTTACGCCAAAGAAGTATAACTTCTAACTCGTGTCACACTTTTTTTTAATAACTTCTTATATTTACGCGAATGTTAGACATTGATATAAAACTATTTTGCGGATTTTATCGCGGTTTTTTAATTTATATTTTCTCCCGACGTTACAGACTCAGTCCGGCAGTCAGTCAGTCAGTTTCGGGGAGTCCGCCCCGCGGCCACGAAGTGCTGCGAAGCCTTCGAAGCGTCGGGAGAAAATATAAATTTAAAAAAACGCGATAAAATCCGCAAAATAGTTTATTTTTGGTTACATTGATTTTATTAGGAATCTACTCACAAATGTGGGTAGACTCAATGTAAAATATAACCGATTACTTATAGAGATTGTTACTAGAGTCGATTTAGTTACCACAAGTGTAAAGGTTACCTATGACATGATCACAAACCAAATTTAGCAATATGTATTAAGAGGGTAGAGAAATAATTGTGTTGTATATTTGTGTCTACGAAGCACCATAATTAAACTAAGCTCCACGTTATTAACTTACATTTACTGAGTCTGTTTATTTTATTTTATGAGAATATACATAAATAAATTAATACAAAGTAACTTTTTTTTTGGATTGAATGACGAAACAAGCATGCCGTTCGCCTGATGGTAAGCGACACGACCACCCATAAACAGTAGCAACACCATCCAGCACCTTGAGGTATAAAGTACTGTGTTGCATTCCACTGCACTCGTCATCTTGAGACGTAAGATGTTTTTTTTTTTTTTGGGGTAGGCGGTCCTACAGTCAACACCGGGGGAAACCTGCGAATGGGATACTGGAGTCCCCCGGCTTGACGACTGCAGGGGCCTGGGAAGGAAGCGGAAAAGGATGATGGAAGGAAAGGTGGGGAGTGGAGAAAGGTTCTCAGGATGGGCGGAAAGGAAAAGGGTGCCAGGAAATGTTCGCGGGCCCTTTTAGGCCTCAATGTGTTATGCAACCAAGAGGTATACACACTGACTGTGTGCCTCGGCCCGCGACTAATGTTCCCCCGCGCATGGGCGTGCATTGGGTGTGAAGACCCAAAGCACAAGAATTGCCTCGGGGGGCGACGTAAGATGTTAAGTCTCATTATGTTCAGTAGTTACACTGGCTACAATGTCCTTCAAACCGAAACACAACAATGCATGCACACTGCTGCTTGGCGGCAACAGACATTGCGGTGGTACCCACCCAGACAGACTTACATATGAGAGACCTACCAGTAACTTCACAAGTAATACCAAAACAGTTTCCAACATCTAAATTTTAACGTTATTTTGATACTCATAACTTACCCATCAGTGATGCATCTGTACGTGACAGTACCGCTATCATTCTTCTCAAGGTCGAGCACCAAACTTGGCTCATAGTTCTGCTCCTCGTCAACCACCGCATACACAGATTGGCCCAACAGCGGCAACGTCTTCATATCACCGAATATTATGAAATCATCCAAGAGGACCTTCGACTGACCATCGTCGAATTTGATCAAATATTTGTTCGGCTCAGTGATCTCCAACACTCGCCCTGAGTAGTAACGTTTGTCCACCCATTTAGCCAACACGACCGTGTCCGGGGCGTATCCTGGATATTCTTGTTTCACCAAAGCCTTCTCCACCGGAGTGGCCGGTCGTGGGGAAGTCGGCCGTCGCTTTTGCTTCAGTTTGCTCACCGATTTCGGTGTCGCGACCAAAGTTGATAACGGTCTTTCGTCTTTCGGCGACTTGACTGGAGACTCCTTCCCAGTGTCACCGTTAGTCGGCACCATTTCTGGCGAATTCATTCCGTGCATGTATTCCGGATCTTCGGCCTGCGTCGGCAATATCGCCCGTTTAGTCTTGCTCGACAAATGTCGCCGGCCACGCACGCGAGTTTTCTTTAGCGAACTTTTTGGCGTCGCTTTATCGCATTTGTTAACTTCTTCAGGACTGGCGTTTCCATTACTTATCACGCTGTCGCTCGACAAAGATGTTTGGATACCTACAGAGATTTTTTCATCGTTCATAGATCGACTTTCGTCTGACGCGTCGCGGATATGCGAGAATATGTCTTGGAGCTTTTTCATTAGGGCTTCATATCCTTTGATAGTTGAGCTCGGGTTGGAGACTGATTTTCTTGGAGGTTGGGGCACAACAAACGCGCCATCACTAGTTCTGTTGCTAGATGTCGACGTAGAACTAATGGTTGAAGCGTAAGACGTCCTATTTGGTAATGTAATCATTCCACCACTCGTAACGCTCGAAGGAGAATTGCTAACAGACACATCTGCTAAGTACGGGTCGATAGTGAACCTCTTCGAAATTCTTTGGTATTCCTTACACATATCCATACCTAAATCGTTATCAGTTCTTACTACGTACAGAGAGAGAAATTCGTTTTCTTCATTATGGCTTACGTGGACATCGAAAATAGGAATTTGCGGAGTGTTCATCGGCAGTGAATGACCATTTGGAAGAGGCGATATAGTCGACGGAGTGGTTGTGTTACTAACTCTAAAGGACTCATTCTTGTTCCGTTTTCCTTTGTTCGGGATCATTTTGACGTCAGGTGTGACATCACTATCATCACCAAGAAGTTTCCCATCACTCAACTCAGACGGCGTAGAAGAATTACCATTGGAAAGTTTGGATATCAATTTAGATGCGACGGTTGGAATGTGGTCTGGACTTTCTAAGTTAATTGAGCCAACGCTATCCGTACTCTCCTGGTCGGTAGTTTTGCTGAGATTAAAATCTTTCGGTCGCGGCTGAGATAGATTACTCTGATCGGAATAATTGAATCCATCACTTTGCGACTTTTGTACTTTACCCGGGTCGATTATCTCCTCCCTATCCTTAACTATGACTGGATCACTGTTGTATTTCACATCAACATCAGGCTTATCATTTTCTTCTGGGCTCGGTGATAAGACTAAATGGAATCCTTGCGAATCATCTAATTCCGAATTCTCCATTTCCTCAACTATTGTTTCTGGAACGTTCTTTGGCGGTGGGATTTCCATCACAAACTCAACGCTCGGCCGTGAGCTCGAGCTATCACTAATAATGTGAACATCTTGACTTTTCTCATTACTTTGTGGCGTTTTGGCATCTTCCTTGAATATCTTAAATAGGGTCTTACAAGTAATATCAGCACTGGCTGGTCTTGATTTGGGGGTCTTTGGCGTTTTGGGCTTCGACGCTTCGACACTGTTGCTCCGTTTAGTGATCTTTCTGGGGCTAGACCGCACCGGCGTCTTCACCCGCGAGGTAGACGGCAGTTCCAAATCTTGTAACTTACGTTTAGTTGCGCTATTTATTACAGACACTTCGTCATCTAACGACTGAGTGTCGCATGTTGGGTCCAGTTTCTGAATTTTCGCACTTGTACTATTAGATTCATCTGATAATTTTCTTTTTGGATGTGTTTGTTCATCTGGAAAATTTGAGATGTAACGGTTGAGTAAAATAGTCTTCATTTTATGGAGATATCAAAACTAATGCAAGAATATTATAGAACACAATACCTTTAGAATCTGAAGAAACTTCAGTTTTTGGTTCGTCACTTGTAGTACTGGAGATAAACTGTAAATACAAAAATAGTACTTATAATATTAAGTATAATTTAATACTATTATGAATGTTTTCAATTCATTTTAAATACAGGAAATAAAACACAAAATAGATATACAATATTTATTATTGTCTCTTCGCACAATATAACCTCAGATTTAAGTAATGATTCCTTATGTTTACGCGAATGTTAGACATTGAAATTAAACTATTATAACGGATTTTATCGCGGTTTTTTATTTCAGATTTAAGCTTTTGTTATGGCACTACTTCTTAGACATGCCTTTATCTTACAAGCATGAGGGGTGAGCCTCACATAAATGTTCACATAGTGAGAAAATTAAATAACATTGTAGCAATATGGTTTCCATTTTTCACCTCGTCATATGGCTGATGTCAACATGATGACTGAACCCAGAAATTACCACTCGCACACACCACGCCCTCTATCCCTAAAGCTACCCCTTTAGGCAGAGGTGTAAACAGGAAAACCATGTTTTATTAAGCGTGACCCATAATGTGATGGGGCAGGCCTATCGCCACATCGGGCCCGAATTCCAGACTCCGGACTGACATTGAGCAGATAAACCCGATATCACTTTGCCTGACATGAGACTTAAGAGCGATATTGCATCGCACAAACAGTAACTCATCTCATCATCATCAGCCACATGAAGTCCACTGCTGAACATAGGCCTCCCTAAAGATTTCCAGACGGACCTGTTAAAAATGGCCTGCATGACCTGCATCCATATGCTTCTATTATTCCAGGCAGGCAACCAAGCAAATACTTGAAAATAATAAAGTATACACACCTCACTCTCCTCTGGTTCATAAACAGGACTATCAGGGAAGAGAGATTGCGAGTTGTTGGCTGGCTGACTTCCCACATTCTCTACACTCAGCTCTTGACTCGAAGAAACTAAAACAACATTTTATTATAAATTTCTTAATTGGGTATGAGGACTATATTCCATATTCTATTTCAATTTACATAACATGAAAATTTTCAACTATATTCCATCAGTTTAAGTATTTAACTAAATGTAAACAAAAAATAATAATAATAATAAACCCGCAGGGGCGGCTTTGTGGCGAGCCGACGGTGAGTGGCGACACCGCGTACCCCGATTCCGTGGGGGCTAAATGAGACCCCCTGAACCTTGGCTTGCCTTAACTGGGCGGCTAGGGGTGGAAATCGCAAGAGCTAAAACCTGAAGCTCCAGGGTGGAAGTGCTCAAGCTGCGTAATAGCGAGGAAACCCGCTCCGGGACGCGTTAGCGACCCGCGATGGTGAAATCGGTGCACACCTCTCGACACCCTTTAGCCACCCACACCGATGTTGCGCCCTTGGCATGCGCCGCTTTTGGGATGCCCATCTAGTGGGGGGGCAAATCACCGTCTGCCTTGAATACAAATGATTGAGACATTTTACTTGGCAGGCGTCCCGTTGTCTCAATCAATATCCCAGCAACCAGTCCAGCTAGATCCCATCCATAGACCCAATTAATTCCCATCTACTCTGCAATAGTCCTTACACCTTGCAGGCGCTGTCTTTGGTTGTATTTCTCCCATAAATGCAGACAGAGATAGTACCTGCATGGTGTACATATCCCAACTATATTAAAGTATCTTTAAGGGGCCTCTACGTGTTGGATCTGTATCCCCACGCAAGCCTTCCAAAAGGACCGATCTTCGTGCCGTGATATTCCACAGGAAAGATACAATAATAATAATAATCGTAGCATGTGGCGCTCAATAGTCTCTGCCTACCCCTATGGGATAAGGGCGTGAGTGTGTATGTATGTATGTATGTATGTAAACAAAAAATTACATATAATTCCCAGGTAGTTCACATTTTCATACGAAAGTGTTTCTGAAGACTCTTGTGTCAATGAAGCTACGGCATACAATACAAACTTTAAAATTATTTAATATCAGAAACAAAGCAAAAAATATGATAAATAAACAAATTTCTACAATGCGGAAATGCATCGATGTTTGGTAACTATTAAGTAATTAAATTGAATGGCAGTCAGTTTTAATGGTGTGCTATGTGACAGTCATACATTCAAATTTTGTAGGGTTAACTATTACGACCCATTGGAAAAATGTTAAGTGTTTTTTTTTTAATTTTTTTTTTATTGCATTGAATGACAAGACGAGCATGCCGTTCGCCTGATGGTAAGCGATACGACCACCCATAAACAGTAGAAACACCATCCAGCACCTTGAGTTACAAAGTACTGTGTGGCATTCCACTGCGCTTGTCATCCTGAGACATAAGATGTTAAGTCTCATTATGTCCAGTAGTTATACTGGCTACATTGTCCTTCAAACCAAAACACAACAGTGCATGCACACTGTTGCTTGGCGGTAGAAAAGCGTGCCTGTCTATTAGCTCTTTTACAGTACACAGATCGAGACCCTTTATAAAAGTATTGTAATTTTGACTAATTCAATGTGTTTGTGCTTATTAATTAATAACTATAACTTTATAATAGCCCAACAACTTTAATAAACGGGAATGACAGTGCTAAGTGTTGTGTAGGTTATGTTTATTTTGGTTATAACATATTATGGAAAGTGAATGAACAGGTAAAATACCTATTTTATGATTTGTTTACATTTAGTTAAATACCTAAATCGATGGAGTATAGTATAGTAGTAGATAGTTGGTAATCAAGTAAAAATTACAGTTTAATGATAATGTTTTACAAAATTGCTTTTTTATAATTAATAGAATTTCGAATTTTAGTATCATCTAGCTATCACGTGATATTTCATCAGGCACATGGTGAGTTCTTAGCTTACTATTTTAACTTTCATACAGTGGAGAATCGATTATCCACTGACAATGTAACAACATTTAAATATATAATATTGTTGACAAAACATGATAAATCTATAATTTTTATGATAAATACAATCTTGAGGTTAATCATTCATCCTGTTATTATCTAAAAAAATCTATGAAAAATGGTGTTTAATTCTCATATACTTTAAGCCACTTGTTGAGTTTACATACACACACACACACACATTACATACTTACATATTTCTACTTACACAAAAACATACATAACATATAGATATACACACACACAAATACCTATAATGTCAGAGAAACAAATTACTTAAATGATACCTAACAACATAACAAAGTCTAAATTGACTGAGCTCTTATATTCTTACATGATACATGGAGGAAATAGATTAAACCTGTCTTATTATGATGGTTGTACGATTTGGCATTTATTTAGAGGTTCATATAAAAATTCATTTTGACATAATTAAAGTGTTGAGATCAATTAAATGTGAATCTCTTTTCACTTTAATATAAGTTTATTAGTTAACATTATGATTCTCATAGAATTACGAATGAAACTGCCAATCTATACTACTGTGACATAACCTTAAAATTTTTCAAAATACAAAACACAAGAAATGGGCATATTATTTTCTATCGGCTATTTTCATCGCTCAATTGATAGCTTTACATACATCAATAATTATTATAAGCAAGTCTACAATTTGTATATCGACTTATAAAATTTATTGATGTTTGGAATATAAAACGACCAAATTGTGACGTTACGTGACATATGAGTGTAGTTCGAATAAAAATCGTTAGCTAATGATAAATATTATATTTTACGATCATTTCGGTACGTTTTTGAGAAAATAACTACAGTTAAAGCAGTATAGTATGCAGAACACTAATCATAAAACTTTTTTATTCAAAGTCTCATTAGAATGTGTCTCAATCAGAGAATGTTTTTAATTTGTTCAGTTTATAGCAATGAACGTCAAAAATCTTTTACAAATTACGATGCATTTATAATTAATAATAAGATAATACCTGTGGCTTGGGGTTCCGAATCCGATTTGTTAACGTTTTCGCTTGATTGTTCCATGATTTTATGAATAAAAACACAGTGATTTAACACAAACTATAGCGTATCAACAGAGAAACATCTGTCACTTTAGATAAAACGGAATTATAAGCATAGCTAAAATAATTAAAGGTAATGTGAACTACACTGCTATTCTACTTGTTATTGCTTATTCAGCCGTATAAATTTAACACCGGGAATCATGAGGAAAAGTCCAATTTTTATAAATTCACGATCTATCCGACATAAGCAGACCGCTTGTTGATCTGGCCAGTGTTGCTAGATTAAATATATTTTTACTGGTCTTTGAATAGGGAAGATGCAAAAATAATATTTATCAATATTTTGTGGCTAAAATGTTAAAAAAGCATAAAAGAAGGGCCACTGCAGTGTTTTTATTTTAATTAATATCGATTTTTAACAATAATTACTAATTTAAAGTAACGTGAAAAGGAACGTGTTATAATACATCAATCTACCTCTAGTGACATCACATCTGCAATGACAACTTGTAAGGTTAGAGATGTAAAGGTAAACATTCTTTGATTGCGAAAATTAATAGGTTTTCGAATCAAAATGGAAGTTGGGTTCATAAAAGAAGAATCCAGAAATCTACCAAAAGTTAATGTTCACATGGTTGTAATTTTTTGTTGTTGAAAGTACAGAGTTTTCAAGTGTAGAAATAAAAAGGAACTAAACTACTACGTACTAATCATAGTAGGACTTTTATTTCTATTTCATTCAGCAGCAAAACTACACATAGCAGTAATTTCAGGTCTTATGGCGACAATGCAATCGGCTATATCCAAATCTAAACTAACGCACGGCGAAAAGTGGGTGCACTTAGTTGCGCCTCTGCCTACCCCTTCGGGGATAAAAAGGCGTGTGTGTGTTTGTGTTCATAGTAACATTGATGTACTTATTTATTCAAAAAACATATCTAAAGTCCAAACTTATGCATTTATGAATGCCACCGGCGAACAAATATGAGCGGTGCGACGTCACTAAGCGTGTGGCTCCGTTTGCGCGCGAAAATGTAAACTGTAATTTTCAAACCGCAATTTTTGGCAATAAATAAGAGTATTTTAATTTTTTAATATACTCGTGATCTATTCTACATGAAATTCATTCAAATGAAAGCAAAAATAAAAAATAATTTATAATATATTTTTAAAAGTGTGGTAAGTATTTACAATATAGAACGCGGCGAGGACGGAACTGCGGTAGTGTTGAGTGTACGAGTTTTAGGAACTCGTCCTTACTGCGAATGGCCAGAGTAATATCGTCCTCAGGATGGGTTAGGACTGAACGCGGCTGTCTCCATTTGGCGCGGTCGAATGGAGTGTATATTGACGCTTTGCGGACTAACGTATTTGAGTGATTTACCGCCCGACCGAAGTAGCGTTTGCTGGTCATTTGCATGAAATGCCTGATGCTCGGCATGTTGGTATCCACGTGGAGGTTTGCGATTGCGAACGTACCACGGGGCACCAAGAGCGTGCCGAAGAAAAATATTTTGCAATACCTGCATACGTTTAAGACGAGCAGGCGGTATATGGGCGAACACGGGCGCCGCGTATGTCATGATAGGCCTAATACCGCGTATACTGAAAAGGAACGCTTCCTTTCTGGATAAGTCATAAATAAGCTCGGTGTCAGTCATATTGGTGGCTGAAACCAAGCCTAACGTGATAGGGTTTAGGTCTAAGAGTTCTAAGATTATAATATAGAGCGGACGTTGGGAAAATTGTCATACAAAAATGTTGAGCCTGTTCGTCAGTAACTCAATATACCGTGAAATAGCAAAAAAACTATGTAAAATGCATTAGCACATACTTCGACATGATCGTAATGCGCAAATTGGCATATTTCTTCTCAAAATATTGTTTTCTTTACAAAGGACATGTCCAAAAACGGGCTTAAAATTCTAACCAAGACATTATATTATACTAGCATTGCGCGCGGCTCCGCCCGCGTGGAAAAGTTTTTCCGGGATAAAAAGTAGCCTATAGCACTCAGGAGTAATGTAGCTTCCTATTAGTGAAAGAATTTTCCAAATCGGTCCAGTGGTTCCTGAGATTAGCGCGTTCAAACAAACAAACTCTTCAGCTTTATAACATTAAAATATAATATAGTATAGATAATATATTTGGATAGAACTCTAAAAGTAGCCTTTTACAATAAATAGTTTAATTTTAAAGACCTCCGATTTTGAGATTTATTTAATTTTATTTTGTTAAAAACCACATGTTAAAAGTAAAAAAAAAAAAATAGTTATGAATGGAAGGGTCTAAAAATATTTCTTTGATGGATCCAAGTTCCATATTTTGGCCCTTTAATATCCATAAAATTTGAGCCTGGTTAGATTTTGAGGCCCAGCATCCATACAAAAAGCGGACAGCTCCTTTAAGCATACCGCGACGTCTTGTCACACGCAGAGACAAACAAACTATCTAGAGAGTCACAATGTAGATTTTTATGCAAAAGAAGCTTCCAGGTCAGGAAGTACCACTCATTTTAAAGTATTCCCTTCAGATCTTTTCGCACTTGCTAAACCCCGTCTTTTTGAAAAATGGAACAATATTTGGCTCAGATCTAAAACTGTTAAGGGTAAACATTATGGTAGTATACAAATAGAAGTCCCAGTTAGACCGTGGTTTTTCAATATCGCAATGTCAGCAGGTGGGTTACTTCCGCCATTATTCGTCTCCGTTTGGGTCAAGTTTGTTCGCCTGTTTTTCTGGCTAAAATAAGGATTAGGGACCATTCGTTGTGTGAATGTGGGTTGGAGGATGGTACTATTGACCATTCCGGGGCGTCGGCGTGACTTGTTACGCTGACGATACGCTGGTCACGGCGACATCCAGGACTTTCCAGGACGCCGCAATATTGGCGGCGGCGGGCGCCGGCCATATTGTGAGCCGAATCCGGCAGTTGGGTTTGACGGTGGCCCTTGAGAAAACCGAGGCCATTTGTTTTCATGGGCCTCGGAGAGGGCCACCGGCCGGCGCCCACATCGTCGTGGATGGGGTGCGGATTCCCATCGGCAAGACAATGAAGTATTTGGGTCTGGTTTTAGATAGCCGATGGGAATTCCGCACCCATTTTGATGTTTTGCGGACAAAATTGTCCCGGGCAGCAGGTGCTCTCTCGAGACTGCTGCCCAACCTGGAAGGTCCTGGCATCCCTTGCCGAAGACTCTATCACGGAGTCGTGCGGTCCATGGCCCTTTACGGCAGTCCCGTTTGGGCCAACACCCTGCACAAACGCTGCGTCGCTCTCCTGCGCAACCCGCAGCGAGTAGTGGCGCAGCGGGCGATCAGGGCGTACCGCACGGTCTCTTTCGAGGCGGCTTGCTTGTTGGCCGGATTCCTGCCTTGGGATCTGGACGCCAAATCCCTGTCCGATGCCTTTCATTGGCGGGAGGAGCAGTGGCGTGCCTAGTGTTTTGGATGAGGGCAAGCCAAAGCAGACCTAAAAAAAAATCGCACCTCCGAAACATATAAAATGTGCAACTATAAGAAAGAAAAGCAATATCTAAAAATAAAAATGAGTACCCGTACCGGGCTTCGAACCAGGGCCTCAAAACAATGTTCGAACCGTGTACGCAATACAACTACGCCATCGAGTCGACTAGTTACCTTTTCGAAATTAGGTACCTTTATTTAAAAACGATTTTGACCCATCGCGACTTCTAAACGAAGTTCTTGTAAAGATTAACTATTTACATAGATTTTATCTGTATCATGTAATTTTATAAAAAGTAAAAACACTACAATCATCATTATTACTGTCGACGCACAAGTTTTGTTTAGAAATTTTCAAATTTCGTCACAGCTACTGTATCTATTTAATTGGACGAGATAATCACGCTGTTTACCGAAATTATGAAATGAAATGAATGCATTTAACATATGTTTTTGTGAATTGGAATTACTTTTGATAACACTGATTAATTATATCATTTTACTAGCCAGATGTATGTACCTACCTATTCCAAACACTTGTTTTGTTCGAGAAAAATATGAAACACCAACAATACAACTTAATACGTAGTCGTGTAACGTATTAGAGCATCCAATAAGACAATAAGTTTTGTTGTATACTGATCTAAATACCTTTTATGATTCTTCAGACACATTTCGCGCCATTCGCCAGCTCGTTAAAAGTTGTTTTTTCCATCATAACCTAACAAATTTAACTTATTCTCGCCGATAAAACTTTCACTCACTTTAAACCATTACAAGAAATATATTCACTCATCTTTATTGTGCTTAAAAGTTTAAAATAACTCAAAAACCACTTAATAAACAGAAATACTTCACAATATAGATCGCCGGCACAATCAAAACAAATAACTGATGTTGCCTAGTTGGAATCAAAATTACACCACAAAATTAATGCTAAAATTGTGAGAAAAACTTATCGATAAATAATATTATAGTACAATACCTTAAATAATTATAATCAGATATGTAATTTTAATTATGTTATCACTAAAATCTTTACATATTCATGATAAATAAAAATACACATTAAAATAAGCAAATTAATGTAACCATATTAGAGGTAATTCGTTTAATTGGCAACCCTGTATTTTATACAGTATCCATGAATGCATTAAGCCTGGATTATTTTCTAGTACTGATTGCTATAGAAACTTACTATAGCTATACGTATGTGGTATCAGTTTATCCATTAGTGTGAATGAGAAAAATATGGCGGCGAAAAGCCAGGTAAAACCCAACGAGAGAGAGAGTGATAAGTATATTTTGTGCGCATCTAGCTGTTTTGTATAAAATATGAAATGAGTGTACGGCGCGGATGTGGTTGTGTGTGTGTAGGTGTAGTGGTGTGTCTTTAGGTGCGCTCGAGGCGAACCGGTTCAGCGAACCTTAGCGCGGGAATTTTAAAATTTTAAAGAAAATTATTTCGAAGCGTTTTGTTACCGTAAAATGTTGGTTATTGTTTCATATTCGATTTTGAGTACTTAGGAAAATAATTTTAGGGCAAGCCAGGCTTTTCGGCTTCTATGAAAGGACCGCCACTGGGGAGGAGGCGTTCAGTCGCGGGCAGCGTCCGGCCCTGAAAGAGGTGGAGGCCATGAGGGCCTCCTTACGGCGAGCCGCCGTGGAGGAGTGGCGTCTCAGGCTGGAGACCCCGTCAGCGGGGCTCAGGGCGGTAGCGGCAGTGCGCCCGGTCTTTGCCGAGTGGCTGGACAGGCGCCACGGCCCGGCTACGTTTGATTGACACAGGTACTCACCGGGCATGGTAGCTTCGGTGACTATCTGTGTCGTATCGTAGGCACAGAGGTGTCGGCCGTGTGTCACCATTGTGACAACTGCCCGCTGGACACGGCCCAGCACACGTTGGAGTTTTGCCCAGCCTGGGACGAGGAGCGCAGCGCTCTCAGAGCAGTCGTCGGAGGAGACCTCTCGCTGCCGGCCGTGGTCGCTTCCATGGTTGACAGTCGAGAGGCCTGGCGTGCGGTGGCCCACTTCTGCGAGGTGGTCATCTCGCAGAAGGAGAGTGCCGAGAGGGATCGGGAGCGTGAAGATCCCTCCCGCCGCCAGAGGAGACGAAGGAGGCGACGGGTGGACGACTGACCGGCGTCTCCCGCCCTGTGGATTGGGGGCGTTTGGAGAATTCCACCACGGTATCCCCTGCCTGTCGTAAAAGGCGACTAATAGGGGCCACCGGGGGTCGCGGGCGGGCGGCAGGGGGCTGTCCGTCCTTAGTTTTGTGTGTTTTAGCACATTGTTGCGACCCCCGTGATGGACGGCAGCGTGGCAGGTAGGCCTCACGCTGCCGTTGACGCTGAGAGCGTCCTTCGGTGCGCGGGGGCTTCTGAGCCCCCCCCACAACAGGAGACGGGCCGCACCAGGCGGCACCGCGCAGGGGCGGTTGCGGACGAAAACTTAGACATTAGTCCGAGGAAGCCCGCAGCCGTCCCTAATGCGCCGAAGATGGCCACCGCGGAGTTTTAGTTGGTATGCCGTGCGGTGTACATAGGTTAGGGACTCGGCCCGGCGGTCGCCCGACGTTTTCCATCTCTCCGGGCGGCTCAATGCCGGGTCGTAAGGCACGGTGAATCCAACATAACCGCTCGGTCGCCCCCCATGAAGGCCGGGCGGTAGTGGTAACGCACTTTCTCCGCGAAACCAAAAAAAAAAAAAAAATGGTACTATTGACCATATTTTCTTTAATTGCCCAAATTTATCTGTTTCCCTGTATGATTTAATCCCTCCTTATATTCCACGTCCTACAAACTCTATCTGTTTGCTTTCTCGAGTTCACTCCCCATTTATTGAAATTTTATCAAAATTCATCCTTATTAATAACATAAACTTATAGTATTTTATACTTTTATTTCTTAAGCCCCACCCCCTTTCCCTCTTTCTCTCTGTCTGTCTTTATCTTATTCTCTTGACCTTTTTGTAATTTTAATTGTTCGTCTACAAAGTCATTAAACAGTTATAGTCTTATAACTCTTTGTTCATCTTTCTGCATCTTGTTTGAATGTTGTTGTTTCTCAGTGTTTTTGTTTCTGTTTCGTCTGGTCATTTGGCGTAGTATATTTTTTTATTATTTCTTCTGTACATGTATCCGCCTCACTTGACACGGGCAAAATTGTCCTAAAGGACAGAGCCAGATAGGAAAAAAAAATAGAGAGTCACACCACAGTACACAGATATATTATATACAGTAGAATATCTTCATACAAACGGTCGGAACGCGAGTGATGCCTACGCGCCTCGATTTTGGTACACATTAAGTACACAAACAGTCGCGAGTGCGCCGCAGTGACGAACGAACGGTGTGATTGTTTTGTAAGCAGTAAACGTGCAGTTTGTGAATATTTGAATTAAATAAGAAGAAGTACTTACATAACATGGCAAAGAGCAATTATAGATTATATTGTGCTGTTTTTGGTTGTTTGAATTCTTCAATAACGCACCCAGAGATATTTTTTGAAGTGAGAACTTTTTTAGCGGCGTTGAGCACTTTTGGGATGGGTATAAAATGTAAAACTCGCGTCAGCATCACGTGACCCTGATCGAATGCGTAGGAGGTTTTACCATCCCTTACTAATGTGAACCTTAAATACAATGCGTAGAAGCTATAATACTTGAAACGAGTGCATTTTTATTTATTTCCCCAGCGTTGGCACGGCACGAGTACAAAAGAGCGTAATATTCTTTTTTCAAATTTTGATTTATAAAGAAATAGTGGAATTGTCATTTTTGTGTACGATAGCGCAATAAATAAATATTATATTTAACCACATAAATGCTAGTACTTTTATACTGATAAATAAAGCAATTCGTGGGAAATTATTCCTTAACCATTCCAAAATATTCAAAAATGCACGACGTTAATGTTCAAGTTTTCACTTCTGCCGGCAGTCCCAGAGGGCAACCCGTTCTTTTTTTTAAATTACCTGGAAAGTCCGAAAGGTAAGACTATAAGTAAGTTTTTATTATACCCACTAGCACGTAATTTGATTCTTTTTTTTATAGGTAGGTATTTCGCTTTTTCCACCGAGTAAAATCCCTGGATTATTAAACAAATAAGTGGATAAAGTGAAAGAAAGTTTACAACAAATTTCATTTTTAAGTTATACTTCTTTTGGTGCATTAGGGAAAAATGATGAGAATAAATTTTTACGATGCGCGCGCACACCGTCACGAAAAACCGACACCCTGGAGTTAGCTATAGTCAACATTTTAGTTTTGAATTTTGAACGTAGAATAAGGCGAAAGATATTGAAGTTATAATTCTTTTGACGCGTTATTTAAAAATATTTTTATTTTGTTACGCCAAAGAAGTATAACTTCTAACGCGTGTACATAAGGACACACATTATCATACCAGCCCTGTATTATATACTGCCCACTGTTGAGCACGGGCCTCCTCTACTACGGAGAGGGGTTAGGCCTTACTCCACCACGCTAGCCTAGTGCGGGTTGGCACACTTCACATACCCTCGAAATTCTTATGGAGAATTCTCAGGTACGTAGGTTTCCTCACGATTTTTTCCTTCACCGTTAAAGCGAACGATAATTGATAAACAATACATACGTAACTTCGAAAAGTCAGAGGTGTGTGCTTTGGGTTTTGAACCTCCGGACATTGTCTGGGCAGACTGATCCATTCCCAACTAGGCTATAGTACACACACACTTTTTTTTTAATTAAACATATAATATTTAAAATTACAAAACTAAAAAGAAACTGAAGTGAGTAGACGAAATTAAAATACTGTAGCGGGCAGCCCTATCGCGTGTTTACGTACCGCGCGGCTTGTAGGTAATTATTTTTAGGACTGGGCTGAGTCATTATACTGCATAGATATTTTTACCGTGGTCACACGTACCTGTCAGACACAGAGTAGAGTGCGTTTCATTTAAATTACTGATGGCGTGATGTTGGCACCCTGTCTGACAAGATGGTGGACATTATGAAGACAACTATGCAGAATTGTTAAATTCGATTATGTTCTGTATCGGAATCATTAAGAAATGGTGAAAGACGCATGGCGTTGATAGTGGAGAACCTGTGTAAGTGTGAAAATCGTAAAGAAACCCCACTTATTCCTTTAAAATGTGTTCAGGCTCGTATTGCCGCCATTTCAGTTTAAAAAAAACTATGGTTACCAGAAGATTAATGTAATTCCTTGAATAAAATTTAAAACATACCAAATATAATAAACAATAATTGTATAACATCGATTAAAATAGCAATAAATAAATAGCCAGTGTAATGACACAATGTATTATATGCTAATAATTATGTTTTGTGTTTTTTTTTAATAATTACTTAACTCTATGACTCTAGGACTGCCTCAGTGGCGTAGTTGTATCACGGTACGACTGCAATACTGAGGTCTCGGGTTCGATCCCCGGGTCAGGCAAATTGATACTGGGTTTTTCTACTCAGTATTAGCCCGGAGTCAGGAATTTGTGCCCGATATGTATCGAAATATCCTATCGAGGCTCGCCCCCTATCACATCATGGGACGGAATACGCACGGCGAAAAGTAGGTGCACTAGTTGCACCTCTGCCTACCCCTTCGGGGATAACAGGCGTGAGTGCGTGTGTGTGTGTGTCTATGACTCATTAAAAAGCTAGTGTCATTCCATTATTATAAAGAAGTATTCGTCTTGTTTTATTTATTAACATATTATCCTAAATCTATAAATGTAGTTAATAATGGTTGAATAGATAAATACAACAAAGTTTATTTAGCTGCTAAACATCTAGCCACTCGCCACTTATGTTGTATCAATTATGTTTATAGTGTTTGATTTACTTCCATAAGTTGTAGATTAATTTCATAGTGTAATTTCGTAACATAACTCTTCGTAGTTTTGCACCATACATCTTAGAAAAAAAGAAGCATTTATTGGAAACTACATAGCTAGTTAATTATTATTACGTACTTACGGCAGAATTCAAAGAAATTAATAATAAATTATTTGAAAAGTGGGTACATAATTTACGCTTATATATTTTAAAAATAAAAAAAAACCTTTATTTCAAGGTAACACATTTTATATGATATAGCAGCACTGCATATGTACATTGCTGCCAACATCACGCCATCGGTAATATAAAATGAAACGCACTCTAACAACTTTTGACGGGGGGAGTTTTGGCGGGAACTTGGAAGTGTCATGAGGTGCTCTTGTTTTAATTCATTATTTTGGTGATACTTAGTGTTATATTGCATAATTATGGTGGTATATTATCCAATATAGTTCTATTAAAGAGCTGAAATGAAGTGAATTGAAATAATTGTGCTAATCAAGTGTTTGTTTTGTTGCCGCCAAAACTCCTCGATAAAGTCTTGGTAAGGTAGCCACTGCTTTACTTCGACATACTACAAGACTACAGATATTGGCAAAATGTGAACAGAAGTACCATAAAAAAAACTTTTGAATGAAAAATTGGTCCTTCTATAAGTAACTGTACTGTTTAATATTTTTGGTTCAGGTTCAGACGAGTGACGACGATCGCAAAAACTGTTTAGGTATAATTTATGTTAAATGATGAATATTGCACCGTTTCATTTCCTGTTGTTATATGGTGACGCTACTAGCTATAAAAACTGAAGATTAAATTCAAGGTTCAAGAAATATTTCTGTTGTTGACAAATTATATTATTCGTCATTTTACAAACAGCCTATTAGTAATGCTAATGCTATCAGCCCTGTATTATATACTGGCCACTGCTGAGCACGGGGCTCCTCTACTACTGAGAGGGGTTAGGCCTTAGTCTACCACGCTGGCCTAATGCGGGTTGGCAGACTTCACATACCCTCGAAATTCTTATGAAGAATTCTCAAGTATGTAGGTTTCCTCACGATGTTTTCCTTCACCGGTAAAGCGAACGATAATTGATAAACAATACACACGTAACTTCGAAAAGTCAGAGGTGTATGCCTTGGGTTTTGAACCTGCGGACATTGTCTCGGCAGACCGTTCCATTCCCAACTAGGCTATCGTCCACTTATAGACTATACGTAGGACTATACGTCCATTAGTAAAATGTATTCAAAATGTCCATACATAATTTTCAAGGTAAATTGTACTATTATGTCTTTGTTTGTTACTTAACTATCATAATATTAAATTGATTCTAGCACTTGCCAGTATCTTAGTATTATAATGCCAATACGATCAATTAAAAAATGGTTGCAATTTTTTCACTATTGAATTCATTTCATAAATCCATGGCTACTAAGTAAAGTATCGTTTATCGAAAAGTAAGTATCGTTAGGTAAGATAAAAATACTAATGGTATATAATTGCCAATTTTATAACCCCAGAATCAAACAAAATTATCATGCTTGTGAAGAAGTTCGGGTGTAAACTCTCGCCACATACCTAATGGCAACTCGTAGTTACGCTAGTTTACGCCGCTGCTTGAATTAGGATATACGTTTTTAAAAGGTGAAAATATTTGTTTTTATGGGTTTGATAATAAATAGTACCCAAATAAACGCAAAAAGGTGAAAATCGCTATTTTATCAGGTGCTTAGGAGCCATCAAAATATTCAAAAGGTGGTAAGTACATCCCTATTAATCTGCTCTGGGTGTTGTTCAAGCTAGTCACGTCACTGGGTAAGATAAAATGGTTAGAAAGCAGATTTTAGTTAGGTTAGAACTTAGAATTAAAAGAATACAAACGCAAGTCGATCTTGCGAAATGAGTCTCCCACAGCGCGGCGCGGCGTGGAACCTCAGCTTAACTCGATTCGGGAGTCTATGGCGTGGATACTACAACTATAATCAGCGCACCAATGATTTCTGCATTTTGTAAACACGTTAGGAAGTTTGTAAAATAGCTTATTAAATAATCTGCCGAGTACCTACGCTTATTTATAGTGGCGCGAATGGATAATATTTAAGTTTACTTCGCACATCGCAGTTTGATATTGTCAAATAAACACAAGTAGAATAAATAACTGAAGTGATGTCGAGCGCCCGTGGATTACGTTTATTGAAATCAATGGAAACCTTACGCAAAAAATTACCCGATATTTATGATTGTTCAACAATTTTGAATAAGGTATAGTAAATACATACATTTATGTAATCAATCAATATTTAATTGTCATTATAAATAATTTCTTAATTGTTGTACAGTCAGCAGCATAAATATCTGTACAAAATCAAAATGTCAAATCGCCTATATACGCATTAAGTTAAACTGAAATATTTTTTTCTTCGTTTGAAGTAAAGTAAATACCTTTAATTTTATTTTTGTGAAGAGAAAAACAAGATTAGTAAGAACACAAAAGTATGTAGGCAATTTGAAATTTTGAATTTGTTCATCTACTTATGCTGCTGACTTTACATAAAAATGTCATTAATCATTTTTTTTTTTTTTTTTTTTATTTATAATGGCATTTGTGTTCACATTTTGCCAATGTCAAGTTTGGTTTGTCTATTTTATTATCTGTAGTATGTCTAAGTAAAGCAGTGGCTACCTTACCAAGACTTTATCGAGGAGTTTTGGAGGCAACAAAAAAAGCACTTGATTAGCACAATTATCTCAATTCACTTCATTTGAGCTCTTTAATAGAACTATATTGGATAATATACCACCATAATTGTGCAATATAACACTAAGTATCACCAAAATAATGAATTAAAACAAGAGCACCTCATGACACTTCCAAGTTCCCGCCAAAAACCTCTTAATCATTATTATTATACCTACTTAAGTATATAAAGGCATAGAAAAAAATGTTTTTCTGGAGTAGGTCGCATTTACAAAGACTGTTTCCGTTTTTAAATTGATTAGGATAATAAGGTCCGTTAAATTTTATCACTTTAATAATTACTCAACTATGAGTTGAAATAGACGCGCTGTTGTTGCTTGAAATCATATTTGTGAGTTTATTTTAACTGAATCTGATGGATTCTGATCAGATTATTATAATGTAGGTATGGCAAAAAAAAAAGTTCAGCATGGTGCCACTTTAGCTATAGCTACGCCCGTGAACGTGACAATTTTTACTGGGGCCCAATCCAATGAATTTGCCACGGGCCTCAAATGATATAGTTACGCCACTGCCCTTAACTTAACCTAATCACGGATAAAACACCCACCTATTGTGTTTTTCAGGTAAATGTAATTTCAATGTCTGAAGGATGTTCAAAAAGTTCGTTCACCGTAGATATATCGATGTGCAATGGTGCTGGCACTTTGCATGGGGGATACATAGCATCTGTAGTAGATGTTCTGTCTTACTATTCTATTTTGAGCCACAGTAATGGGAAAAATTCTTGGACGACTAACTTGAATGTCGAGTAAGTATTTTTTAGGTAGAAAAATATATGTTCCAGTGGTAATTATGGATGCATGTATTTTGTGTCTGACTTTTAATAATTTTACCCATAGCCGTATTTATTCCAGTTACCTGAAATCGGCACCAGTCGGCCAAAAAGTAATAGTAGAAACAAAACTAAAGACAATTGGCGACACTTTTATCGCAGTAACCGGTTTGTTTGACGAATCTGGCACAAAATTAGCAAGAGGTACTGCGACTTTCAAGGCAGGCAATGAAGAATTACAAATGATGGCCAAGAGGATTGGCTTCAATGTGTATGAAAATTAATGGTTAAAATGTATTTACTTACCACTTTGGTGGGATTATAACAACGCCGCGCTGGTCACACTAGCTATATAATATGAAAAGGAAATTTCGGCGTGAACTCAAATTATGAAATATGCACACATTAATTATTTGTCTCTTGTATGTCTACAATAAATGTAAAGAAATAAAAAAAATCTAATGAGCTAAATGTTTGTATTAATGTTTTCTAAAGAAACGTAAATGTAGGTAGGCCCCATAAAATCTTGTTCAAATCAAATTTTGTATTATAATTCAATGAATAAACAAATACTTATAAAACGAATTGGTCTTTTAATATTTTTGGTATCAGTCACAATCCTACTAATATTATAAATGCGAAAGTTTGTAAGTATGGATGTTTGTTACTCTTTCACGTTAAAACTACTGAATGGATTTTGATGAAATTTGGCACACGGGTAGATTATGTCCTAGATTAACACGTAGGCTACTTTTTATCCCGGGAAAATATGAAGCGGGACTTTAATCCCGGGAAAACTCATTCACGCGGGTGTATATTATAAAATATTAGGACCCAATTTTTGTCACATAATTAAATGTGGTAGTGTCCTATTACTACTAAATAAGGAAGTTTCCTCGCTAAATCGCTTTAATCAATGTTGAAATCAGTACAGTTCAGTTGTACAGACACACGGGCGTAGCTATAGCTTTCACATAGGGAGGGTCCTAGGATATTATATTTCATCTTATTATAAATGCGAAAGTTTGTGAAAATGTTTCTTAGAAGTGACATGGGCATTATAATGTGTACATAGCGTGGGTTCTTCCGCCGAAATATGCTAATTTCCAAAAATAAGAGTCACCCGTGTGTCATATTTGTTGTTCGCATCTTGCCGCCCCTCTAAAAATACCGCCCGGGGCGGACAACCCTCACCGACCCAACCACTCTACACCACTGGCATGTAGGAACAAAATTTTCATTAGTTTGCAAAATAACACACAGTACTAAGTCGTTCTCTTCTTGTCGATTCGTTAAAAATGGTTTCTCCCAAACTCGTCGCTGTAGCTACTTTCGCGTTCTTTGCGTCTTTAACTTAACAAAGCTAACAGCAATGTTTCTGATAATGACTGAATCCATTCTGTTACCGACTGTCCAAATCGTGAAGCGAGCCCCCAGCAAGTTCGCTGCGCCTCTGCCACAGTTTACTTAGAGAAGGTACGCCTGCCCCTGCTCCAATGAAGCCTTCTACAATTTCAAAATACAAGTTATATTTAATGCCACACAGTACTTTGTAACTCAAGGTGCTGGATGGTGTTGTTACTGTTTATTGGTGGTCATATCGCTTACCATCAGGTGAACGGCATGCTCATCTCGTCATTCAATGCCAAAAAATAATAATGCATCAAGCGGTGAAAAATATTTTGTAGGTAGAATGAAATAAAAATTATTCGAGTTGTACTTAAATAAAATTAAAAAAACGTTCCGAATACCTTCGTCTTACGTCAAAATCAAAGTAAACATGTTTATGCACGAAAAAGGAGTTTTCATATTCGGAATAAGAATTGTGGACACAGAGAGGGACGCTATATCTCGTCTGCCGTTGGAGTTGTCGTGGAAGATATTTTCGTGAGTAACTCCTTGTTAGCGATGCAGACACATATTTTAAAGTAATCTGATTAGGTTTTTCGTTGCGATTCGTGCCAGGCTAGTGCTCCGCTGCTTTTTGTCTTCTTTATTTTCAATTTAGTTAGTGTTGTAACTTGTAACCACACAACGTTAAACAATGTTCATCGGATTTATTTGTAAAAAGTTTGAAAGGGTTTTATGTTTAACCTCCGACGGAGGGCTGTAATAAATTTAAGGTGTATCTGTGTATCCGTATGTCTGTCTGTGGCATCGTAGCTCCGAAACGAAAGGACATTGGAACGTCTAAAAATAATATTTTATTTATTATGTAACATTGGTGAGTAATTGAATTTAATCATGATGAATTTATGAACATTATTATCCTTTGACGGCTATCTGTAAAATGTTGATTACATAAAATAATATAGTGTAATAATATAATAAATACTTTATTACCTCACTGAAATATAAAACATATATCTTTGAATTATTGTCGATTTAATTGGGACAAATTAGGTGTTATATCAATGAAAGAGCTCCCAAGCATGTCCGTAGATATAGTATTGTTATATTATAGATACAAAGATACAATTTCACTATCTGGGTACAAAGTGGGCACTTCAAAACTAGTACCTGTAACCATATAAGGGTAGCCGGTAGGTACAAGTGGTACATAAAAGAGTTTATTGGAAAAGTTTACCTACTTATAGGTTCGAAATGTCACGCGAGTGGACCCGTCAGCGCTTTATGCACAATCACCCGATTTGGTGCTAGTTAGTACACTTCCTTATGATAAAACGCCCATTTTTCATATTTTACCAAGCAGGTGCGATCGTTTCGGAGATGTACAAAGGAAACAGCAGATAACTCTTATCGTCTACTTTAGTTGTATGTTGCATATTGCTGACAGACGAGGCGATATTTAGAACCTTCAGGTGGTCGAACATACACGTTGATGACTGTACCTATTTGTTGATGGCCAATGATGTTTAAAGGAAAAGGTGTAAACTTTGATTATTAATGATGTAGATTATAAACAGTCTTCTCGTGGCACGCTAAAATTGAGCTAATTAGCAAAATCTGCCTTAGTAATTCCATTGAATAGTGCAATTGAAAAAGTTTCGTGTCAGAATCTGTTGAAGTTTGACGTCTAAAGAATGTTCGATAAAATGTTCTTTATGATATTTGAAATAATCCTACTCTTCATTTAGCTAGGTAACTTCGGGCTGAAATTCTATAGTTCCTTGCGATTCTCTCAACAATATTTCATTAAAAAAAAAAAAAATCTTTCGTATACTCGACATTGGCGAAATCACTGATAAACGGTGGAAGCCACAAAAAAAGAAGAAGAATTATGATGCCGTAATACCTTCACGTGTCATATTATAATTTGTTATTAAAATATTAAGTGATCCATGTGTGCGATAATGCGCCGTTTTTGAAGGCCGAGTGCAGTATAGTATAGGTGCCGTGTCTACAACTTATTATTAAAATATCATTGTTGATGGCCATGAAGCACAAATAAATTAGTATCCAAAGCGAGACCTGGTACTAATTCTCTCGTTCTCTTTACTTGTAAATCTGTAAGACAAGCATGCCGCTCGGCTGTTGGTAAACGCTAAGACTGTCCAATAACGGTGTCTTCAACACCACCCATAATAGTTTTATGTAACGTGGTGATTCTCTTTGGTTTCATAAGATATTATGTCATCCTAAAGGTGTGTTTAGACTAGCTAGTGGCCGCAAGATCTTCCATACGCGTTTACTCTTGCGGCAATATTTTCATAAGCCCTGCAAGGTCAAAAATTTGCAGGTCAGCTTGAAGTTTACGCGGTACAAATAGCTTACGGAAGATAATTTCTGCAAGTTTCCTTACTAGTGTAGTCATTAGGCCATTACTGCAACGCTGTAGGTACACATCTCTCATAGCCACAATGTTATTAGTCTCACCTCCTCGATGTTAAATGTCATTCAACACGAATAGACAAAGCACTGAATAACCAAAACAAATAGGTACAGCGTTGGTTAGTGCTTAATGTAGTCTCATAATACCCAGTAACGATACTGTATTCTATGTCCTGATTTATACGTCTTATTTCTCTCTTATCAGCTATCTAGACAACGTGTCGCTTCGAAATGCAAAACATTCGCACAAGCCCTGGGCGCGAATCATTTTAGCCAATAGGAAACTGCGGAGTCAACTGAACAAATTCGAATTGGCCGTTAAACTTGGCTCCGAGTCTTTGGCAAAATTCTACAAACGAAATAAAAGGAAATTGAAAAAGGAAATGGGCAGAAATTACTTGCCACGGTGTGAAGACGCAGGTAATCTTGAAGTTATTATTGTCGATTTGATTGGACAGATGTTTGGGGAGATAGGATCTTGCTGGGATGATCGTCCATTGGGGAAAGTGGGGATAGCTGTCAGAAGGAATGATGGACAGGTTTTTGTGAAGAAAGATTAAAGGGTCCAATTGGTGGTAGGTATTTAGATAGTAATGCATTGGATTTGATATTTTCTATTTAGCTACTGACTTATAGGGTCATTCGGCCTAAAAGTACGCACTTTTTTTTCTGTCGTCTACACAGTCAAAAATATAGTGTCTAGGAAAATGTTTTAACACTCTATGTAAAGTAAATTTATTCTACTTTTATTATTTAATGAGTTTTTGTACATTACTTCATTGTTTTTTTTGGAATACATGTTTAAGTGCATCGGGGGAAATTCGTACTATTGACCCGTTATGTGGGTAAAACTACGCAGAGTGTTTATGGAGAATATTTTTTTTCTGTATAAGGTCTAAAAATCTTTACAAATAATATTCGCCTTAATTGCAGCTTAAAGAAGAAAAAACCGTGCGATCATTGTAATGAAGTTATAACAGGGTGCGTACTTTTAACCTCGTACTCTTGCCCAAACAGGGAATATTTTAAACATTCACACGTTAGTTGAGACGCATTTATTTTCTAGGACAGAATTAGTAACTAAAATAAATACTATAATAATAATGTAAACTTAACATAATTAACGGACTTTGTAAACTGATGCACCGTCTAGCCAGACACTTTTTTCCCAGCACAAAATGTTGGTAACTAATCAACAAAATCACGTTGATCACCGTTTTTCGCTAAACAAGTGAGGCTTGGCAAAATAGCTTGTGGCTCTGACATCGTCCCTGACGCGCCCCTGATCTAGCCGAAAAAATGTCTGAGCCCCCTCAATAGGTTCCGAGATATTGACCATGCGAACTTTTACCCACTGCGTGCTGTTGCCCCGAATGACCCTACCTCATTCATTGAAAGATAACGTTAGACAAGTAAAATTAATAAGTACCTATTTTACTTTTTCTAGTTATTGCATAATGAAAGGCGAATAATCGTCATAAAAGATTACAGTTTCGCGTTTTATTGCAAATTGCAATGTTGATAAGTGGAATTGCAACACAATGACTCACGGATCTAAAACTATTTGATGAAACTTAAAATGATATATATTTTTGGTACTAAAACAGTTTGTTGAACGACGCTGTGTAAAAAAAGCTTACGAAACATCCCTGGTGGGGATCGAACCCACGACCTTTGGATTAGAAGTCCAACGCGCTATCCTCTGCGCCACAGGGACTTGTGTTGTGCCAACCGTAGTTGCTAGTTAAGAGAGAGGCTTACAAAAATAGCTTTTATATGCCTATACTTCTTTTTTTATTGTATTAAGAATAACAAGACGAGTATGCTGCTCGTCTGATGGTAAGCGATATGACCGTCTATAAATAGTAGAAACACCATAAAAAACTTTGTTACATAAGTACGTACTGCGTTGCACTTCACTGCGTTTGTCACTGACACGTTTCATAATGCGGTAATTTCGGCGGTTACAATGTTCAAGGTCGGGCAAAGTAAGTTTTTCTGCTCAGTATCAGTCTAGACTCTGGAATATGTGTCCAATATGGCGGTAGGTGGACTAGAGAGGTCCTGGAATGGAGACCGCGATTAGGTAGACGAAGCGTAGGACGCCCTGAACTTGAGCTTTTTGAGCAGCAAGACCGGAATGGTTGGCGCTCACTTGTGGAGGCCTACGTTCAGCAGTGGACGGTGATAGGCTGATTGAATGGCGGTAGACTCGCCTCCAATCAAATCATGGGACGGGTCACACATAGCGAAAAGTGGGTGCCCTAGTTGCACTTCTGGCCTACCCCTTTGTGGATAAAGGCGTAATGTAAATTGCATTTTAATATTTTTTTCAATTTGAATAACGAGATCATCTCACGCTGGAATTATTTTTTCACGTGCCTTTTCAGTTCAATCAACAAGAACAATTGTTGCCAAATCGAAAAGACCAGGTGATGACTTAGTGATACATGTGAAACGCTATAGGCTATTTTAACACTTGCGAGTGTGAAATATATGACATTAATATAAATGTGTTTTATTTTATGATCACGGATCCCCCGCGTGAAAATCCTTTTCCAGATTCCAAGTCCTACGTATTCCTAGAACAAAAAAAAGGTTTTTTTTTGCCTGCTCTGAAATATTGCCGCTACTTTAAATGCATCTGGAAGTACTTGCGTAATAAATTGCTGCAAGAACTTGTTAGGCTCAAGTTAGCTTTAGAGTGAGAATATTCACATATAATACCACAAGAGCTTCAAAATTATCGGGTATTTTCCGATAGGTTCGTTGCAAACAAATGAAGGAGTTTTCAGGTTAAAAAATCACGAGCGCGAAGCGCGAGTGATTTTTCCTGAAAAACTTGACGACTTCATTTGTTTGCAGGGAACCTTGAGGGAAATGCCAGATAATTTTGAAGCTCGTGTGGTATTCGGGGGATTATTTTTCCGTCCCAAATGTCGGCCAATAGAATTGCACCATGAGATGAAATGAACAGTCAACAAATAAGAATTTCATAATATATAGTAACGACCAGAGAAAATATTCAAAAAAAATTGTTTCTTATTATATAGTAACGACCAGAGAAAATATTCAAAAAAAATTGTCAGTATAATACCATGTAGGTTGTACCACGTGACGTCGAATGGTGCAATTCTATTGGTCGATATTTGGGTCGGAAAAATAATCACATTAATTCAATAAATCAATGACAGGCACCTTATTAATTCGATTTAACTATTGTTACCCCTATGTACCTACCCCATTAGAAGCTAACTACTGTCGCTTTTGCTAAAAGTGCATTGTGAAATAAATCCCAACTGTTTATGTTTCTTTTTTGACATTGAATGACGAGACGAGCATGCCGTTCTCCTGATGGTAAGCGATACGACCACCCATAAACAGTAGCAACACCATCCAGCACCGTGAGTTACAAAGTACTATGTGGCATTCCACTGCGCTCGTCATCCTGAGACATAAGATGTTAAGTCTGGCTACAATGTCCTTCAAACCGAAACACAACAGTGCATGCACACTGCTGCTCGGCGGTACAAAATAGACATTGCGGTGGTACCCACCCAGACGGACTCTTACATATGAGAGACCTACCACCACCTAGTTATGTGTTCGTGTCATAAACCTCATCATAAAGCAAATATTATTTTCAATACATTAGTTGATATCTGTGACTTTATTTATATTGTATAAATTAGTTGAAGAGATCATTCGCCTAGTCTAGAAGCGTGGAGCTACAGACTGCAAGTTTCTGGGATTGAATGTATGGATTTTAATTTGATAATTTAGCCTCTGAGGAAATGGAATGCTTTTGAAATTAGAAGAATGGTAGATAAAAGAAGTTAAAGAATATAGTATTGTATTACCCACGAATGTAGATATATCTGATTCTGATTTTAAAACGCGATAAATTGATTTGTTTTTATTTTTAATTTCGGCATGAATTGTGCGTTTACTAAAGGCATAATTATGCAGAATAATATTACACACCTTTGTAGACCAAGAGGTTTCTATGACGGATATACCCAATCTTCCATTCTAATAGTTTTGACCTCACCAAGCAATTGTGCATTAGAAACTGTTCTATGGATAAAAATATGAAACAAAAACACACAAACGTGATAACATTAAGATATTAAACAATAGCTAAGCTAATATGAGTGAAGTTCGTGTAAAGCAATAATAAATCATCCATAACTCTTGCATTCGCCATGGCAAGTTTACTTCATTTCGCTAAGTGAGCATAACTGTACGTGTATGTAAATAGAAAGCTAAGTAAGTGCAATTTCTAGTATTTTGTTGAAGGTGGCTGGTTAAATGGCTTTTTCAATCTGCATGTAGGAAAATATGATATCTATTATTTTATTGCAATTTTATAAATTGGAAGGAGTCCAAGAAGCATTTTTGCAGCCTCTGAACCTGTTTCTATTTTTAAATGTATGCACTTACACACTCACGCCTTTTATCCCCGAAGGGGTAGGCAGAGGCGCAACTAGTGCACTCACTTTTCGTTCCATGATGTGATAGGGGGCGAGCCTATTGCCATATTCCAGACTCCGGGCTAATACTGAATATAAAACCCAATATAACGTCGCCCGACCGGGAATCGAACCCGAGACATTGCAGTCACTCCGTAATACAACTACGCCAACGAGGCAGTCGATTTTTAAACAGAATAAATAATTGTGTTTGTGTGCACCTGTTTGGTACTATGACTAGAATGACGGGCCGCCATAACTTTTTTAAGTTGTAGCCTTCTTTACCTCTTAACAAGGCATAGAGTGTGCCAGCCGAAAGATTTTGGGCTAGATCCTTCTTTACCTCGTGACTATGTATAGAGTATGCAAGCCGGAAGATTTTGGGTTAGATTCCCAGGATGAGTACAACATTGTTTGAGTGAATAACATGATTGGCCTAGGGGATATCCTAAAGAGACTTAGCAGTTATTGCTAGACAGGCGGCTGAACAAAATAATCCAAAGCATTTCTACGATAATTATATGAACGTCGTCATCAAATCCTGAGTGTGTCAATATCGAAATTAATTAGGTTAGAGCAGCATACCGGTCAATGTCGAAATAGGTAATAACATCTACTGGTGATAGGTCTCTCATATGTAAGAGTCCGTCTGGGTGGGTACCACCGCAGTGTCTATTACTACCGCCAAGCAGCAGTGTGCATACACTGTTGTGTTTCGGTTTGAAGGACATTGTAGCCAGTGTAACTACTGGACATAATGAGACTTAACATCTCATGTCTCAGGATGACGAGCGCAGTGGAATGCCACATAGTACTTTGTAACTCAAGGTGCTGAATAGTATTGCTACTGTTTATGGGTGGTCGTATAGCTTACCATCACGCGAACGGCATGCTCGTCTAGTCATTCAGTGCAATAAAAAAAGAAAAAAAGCTAATAATCATCATTGATAATTTACGGAATCAGGCAAATAATTCACTGTTGCTAGGATATTCTCATTCGCCCGGATAACAACCAACGTATACAAGGTATAAACCTCCCATAGTAGCTAAGCGTGTCGCGTTCCGGGATCAACTAGCTTACATACCTATCTGGTTTTGAACAGGCTGGCGTAATTTTGTCGACTAAGGATAATCACCTTTCGTCAATAGATACTCTATCTGGAAACCAATCAACTTACCACTAGGAGTCACGTGATGTGTCCATATAAAAAAAACACAACCAAGAAAATACACAGAAGTCACAAGCAATATACCCTTACAGACCACCCACACCGATTACATTCAGGAATCGTAAATTTTGTGAAACGGTATGAAATATCGCAACCACATCTTTTCCAAATGGACTTGTTAAATCGTAGCACATGTATCAAAACAACGCATAATAAGGACCGAGCAAGTCCATACATTACGCGCTTCAAGTGAATTGTAAAACATTTCATGTGCGAACCACGGTCGCTTGATATATGGCCGTCGCTTCTGCAGCCATAGTATATGGCGCGGAAGCCCATACCAAATTCACATCGGAATAAACGCAAGCGCTTGATAATTTATTGCTTGTGTATTGTGCAGCGGAGCTGTGTTTAGACAGGCGATTGGTTTAATCAGAAACGTGAAGCGAAAAAGCTGCTAAATTTTGTTTTTCGCGTGTGTTCCGAACAGAACGGTCATGTTTTATTATATTTTGTTTTCTGATGAAGTTTGCGTTTGCTTTATCTAGATTAATGGTGTTTTATGAGTAGCGTTTTGCCAAAATGAAAACCGATTCAACCGCTACGAAGCTTAGTAGTAATAGACCCGCATTTACAAACTATTTATAGCATTTATTTTTCTTCTGCTGCAAACATGTAGTTGTACAACTTTTGTATTCACTTTTGACACTTAATAATATTTTGAGGATTCAGAAAGATCGACGCGAAGCAACACCATGCAAATACCTTTATAATTTAGAATTCTAAGTGGCGTTGCTGCTGTTTCGGGCAGGCGTTGCCCTTCTTATCAATCTAGCCACATGTATTCTCGCCAGTAGTAAAAACTGTTCGATTTGATTTATTCGTAATATCAAGATGGTTGTTGACGGACTTGCAATATTGTTTGTTCTGGGTTTCGTAATACCAGTTCAGTCGCCCTTTATTGACTTTCTTTTTTTATCGGCGCAGGTGCTCATGTTCAACTGACGCATCCGACCCACGTAGGAGGTGTTGAAAATGCTTAAGATGTCTTTCTTCTTCAACCTTTTGAAGTCCCTTGCTAAACATAGTCTTCCCCCAAATATTTCCAAACCAACCCGTTAGAAGCGGTCTGCATCAGGGATGAAGATATCTTTAGAATCATTAGCTCTTATATGTCCATTGTTTGACTATCTCCCATATGTAGCTGGTCTAGACCCGGCTTAGCTTCAGAAACTCCGCCACTAGGAATAACATAATTTAATTCGAAACAGTAACCATCTGGAGTGTGAAATTCGTATCTTAGTGTTGACCGTGCATCTACTTAATTAATGTAACTACAAACGGACTTGAGACGTATTAATTTACACTCAGTCACACCCTCGTCAAGTGACAGACACTTTATTTAGCCTACAATTACTCGGTTCATTAGTAAATGGCTACTTACAATTCTGGATACATTCGTCATTGAGTGTGTGTTGTCCTTATATATCTAACGTAAGTGATTTCGAGGTCTGTGGTAAGATTTAATTTTGATGATGGCTTATGGATGGGTTCAATTGAGATCGTGGCTTCGATTTGGAAGCATCTGGATCTATATCTGAATTGGGATTTTGGTATTAAATCGGATCCATTTTGATTAAGAGGATGGTAATATTGCTGATGTTTCAAGGGTCTTGGTATTCATTTTTTTAATTGAAACAGTCGTATAAAATTATACCGAGTTTTTTTCGTAGTAACATAATAATTTGTATTGCTCTGCGTACACTCTTCGTTTTTGTATTCTGTTCTAATATTAAGTAAAATAAAATCTATAGAGCTATGGAATTTGATTGAGCTGCATAGCATACGCTTATATTTTTTTTTAGAAAAATAGCATATTACAGCAAATAATAAATTATACGTAACCAAATTGAAAGGAGCAATAATTGTTTCAAATAATTAGGCACTTTTTGAATAACTCATTGATCATTAAGAGATATTCGAAATGGAGGATTTTTATAAGATTTCAGAAGAAGGTACTCAAAGTAAGTAGGATAATGATTCCGATATCATGGATGCTGTAATCGCTGTAATTAGGTGTATCTCAACACGAACCAGATGGCTTTCATGTTAATTGTTAAACCCCGCTAATTCGCCTGTCGATAGGCTATGTTCATTATCAAATGGATGTCATTATTTAAAACGTGGTATAAATTACTGATATAATGAATTAAAGCGTCGTATAAATTACTGATATAAACAATAAAGATATTTAAAAGTATGTTATTTAAAAATAAAAATGTAATTAATGAATTATTTTTTAATCTAGTGTAATCTATTGTCTGTATGGCACGATTGTAGATCAAGTCTCAAGTAACGGTATTTATGTCAATAAATTTCCAAACTTTTATTCGCGGCAACCACTTATACAGAAAGCAAAAGCCAGGTAACCAAATTTAACATTTATAGACGTGATTGTCTCGGTAGCGTAGTTCTATTTTGTGCGCGGTACGACTATCGTGCTGCGATCGCGGGTTAGAATCCCGGGCAGTGATATTGGATTTTCTACGCACTATCACCCTCGAGTCTGGAAATGTGTCAATGGCAATAGGCGCGCTCTATATTATATGGGATCTAACGTAGTTGGCGAAATGTGGGTGTGTTACACCTATGCCTACCGATGAAAATAGAAAAAGGCGTGATGCTATGTTTGTATATTTATAGTATAAGCCAATATAAACCCTGTATATTTGAGGCCACGTATGTTTCGACCGCGCCAAATGGAGACGACCGCGGTCAGTTTTAACCGATCTAGCGGACGATATCACTCTGGCCATCTGCCGTAAGAACGAGTTCTTGAAACTCATACACTGCATAAGACCGCAATTCCGTCCTCGCCGTCGAGGACCTCGCCGCGTTCCCCGTCGCCCCCCCCCCGACCCCCCCAACAGTTCCGGCCCGCGTGCCGACGAAAGCAACGGATAGGATTAGGTTAAAAACCAATCTTCCCCACTAATCGCTGATGTCTCATCCTCTCCCAGTGACCGTCCTGAGCCGAGGTCCGTAACCCGTTAGTGGGTTGCCCTCAGCATGGTCACCTAAATTAAAGGATTGCGAGCGCCTAAAGCGCTCACCCTAAAATCCGGTGTGGCCAGAAAAGCCGACTCACGTCAGGCTACTGGCCGTTAGGTCCGCGATAAAAAAAAAAAAAACAAATAGAGGCCACGTACTGGCAAGCGCAGCGTCGGCCGTCCACCTGCAAGGTGGATAGACGACTTGATAAAGGTCGCAAGAACACGCTGGATGCAGGCCGCTTTTGACAGGTCCGTCTGGAAATCTTTAGGGGAGGCCTATGTACAGCAGTGGACGTCATGTGGCTGATGATGATGATGATATTTAGGGATATTAATAACTAGAACTCTATCTCTTTCATCTATTTTATCTATTTTATGCTCATGGAAGCAAATAACTAATACAATATATAATATAATCTCTGGGACTGTTAGCACCATATTGAAATGTAAGAGTTTCAAGCCCAATTATTATGTTTACTCAAGAACTTGTCAAAGGGTCACACTTGAAGGGTAGAATTGGAATACAGTGGTGCGATTCTATAAAAACACAGCGTGAAGTGAGGTGACTTCGACATCTCAGGTGAGATTATGATTTATGACATAACGCCAGTGTGAAAATCGAAGGCTTTGTGAACAGAATACTGATTAGTGAGATATACGTAAGATCCCACTTATGAGTAGCGGACTCACTGCGGATTCAAGTGAGTTTGATAGTGAGAGGTTACAGAATAGCATGGCAGGTTACAGAATAGCATGGCAGGTTACAGAACAGGCATACAATTTCTTCATCAAAGTATATGTTATTTTACATAACGCTGAAGAGTTCGCCTTCATCACGTCATGGGACGGAAAACACATGACGAAAAGTGTGTGCAATAGCTGCGCCTCTGCCTACCCCTTCTGCCTTGTGTGTTTGTGTAAGTAGTAAGTCGGTATCGATTACATTAAGAATTGAACTATTAGTATATTTGTTATTTACATAAGGTAAAGTTAAAGGTTGTTATTATTTTAAAATGAAAGATTCGTTATAAAAGCTTGAAATATAGCTACTGGTGGTAGGTCTCTCATTATGTAAGAGGCCGTCTGGGTGGGTACCACCGCAATGTCTATTTCTACCGCCAAGCAACAGTGTGCATGCACTGTTGTGTTTCGGTTTGAAGGATATTGTAGCCAGTATAACTACCGGACATAATGAGACTTAACATCTTATGTCTCAGGATGACGAGCGCAGTGGAATGCCACTCAGTACTTTGTAAGTCAAGGTGCTGGATGGTGTTGCTACTGTTTATGGGTGGTCGTATCGCTTACCATCAGGCGAACGGCACGCTCGTCTCGTCATTCAATGCAATAAAAAAAAAAAAAAAAAAAAAAACATAATTTCTTACCCACCTCTAAAAAGATACCAAAAACATTTGAAGACACTTTAGCAGGAAGAACGCCCTCATCCGAGTATCAGAATTCGGAGTGCACTTCGGACGAGAGCGTCAAAGCGGCCGGATGCGTCGATTTGGCGGGCGCCATCTTGTATCTCTTGACATGGCGGGAATATTGCGCTACACCCTTTTTCGGCTGATAAATCTTGACCTAAATTTGTAGCATCTCAGCTAGACTTCTTTGTTTTACGCATTTTTGTTGTATTATATTGGTTTGGCATAAGTTGGCGAGAGATATTAGCTTCTCAGTTGATTTGATAAGTCAGTGATGTCTAGATAGACATCATCGGGTGCAACTGAGTAGGTTGTCGTGCCCATATAAACAAATAATCAAATGGACTAAAAGATTTAAGAAGCAATATGCTTTACAATTTCTGAAAAAACCCTCATATTATAATTACCAATAATCATCAGCAGTATGATACGTTGCGTCTGTGATTAAACATATTATTACCGAATCAAAGCGTTATGTATACCTAATTCTTGATCGTTTTAATATGGGTACATTTTGTACCATTCATTATTTGCCTCGGAACCTTTTCGAATTATGTGTAAATATGTCAATCCTAGACATAAGAAGTAAAAATTAAGGAATAAGTGAATACACTTTCCTTGAATAAAGTGACAACCCTAACACGTCATTTGCTCAAGCAGTGTTCTCACGATAGTACGGCGCTAATGCCATTTACGTAATCTCTACTTCGACCACGTGGCTTTTAAGTTAATTGTAGAGCTTCGACGATCTATGGAGACTTAACTTTTTATTAACGAAAGCAGTTATTTGAGTAAAATGTAGATGTTCCCTGAATTATATACTTCCCTACTGTTGAGCACGGGCTTCCCCTACGAAGAAGTCCAATAGTATGAATGTATGGAGGCTGTTCTCAGTAATGGAACTGATTGGATATTACTCAGAGGGATCACCTTCTTGTCCTAGTAAGTATATTCCTAGGCTCTGCACCGGGAGGTCCTGGGACTCGGTTTGACACAGTTTTAATATGAAACTACGTCATTATTTCTAAATGCCAGAAGTTTCGTATCGTCCAGAAGGAATGTTACACAGAATACACAAACAAAAACTAAAGTAAAAGAGTAAAAGTTGTACTAAGGAGAAATATAAAAACAAAGGCCATTGAGGTTAAATAATATAAAATTTATGCAATTAATTTTAAACGTAAACGTAGATGTCATATTGCAGTGGCTTGCTGCGGTCGCTCTTCAAGCGCAGGGTGACGTGGTGGAAGCCCAGGCCGCCACTAGTCACGTTAGCTGACGCCCCACTGTTGGTCAGGTCGTAGGCTAGGATACCCTGGAATGTTGGAAAACAAAATGGTAAAGATATTTTCACGAATGCATCTCCTGAGGAAGATTTTCACGTTAAGTTAAAATGGTGCGACTAAAGAATGTAAGTAGATTGTACGTAATAATATTCAATTTTACAAAAAAAAACTTCATATCCATTGACGATGATGTGAATGCCTCACCTAATAACAAATAATCGAATATAGCACTTAAAGGTAAGCCATGGACTCCATAAGCCGTCTCAGTATTGTAAGGCGAAGGAACTATTGAAAGCGACTAATCGGTTTTATGAAACATTGCTTTTTTTGTGACAAGGCACTTATCTCGACTACTGCAGAAAATATTCTATCAGTTTGAAGCAGTATATTTTGAGCGTGCCAACCTCTGGGACTACAATTCTTTCATTAAACACTATGATTCAGTGCTATATGCAAAGTGTACTTTTTTAGGCTAAAAGTAACTTATATTTGAATCCAGGACATCGCCTATCTGTGTGACCACATGTGTGACACATTTATACTATTAGGAATAGTATAAATGTGTCACACAGAGTGATTTCTGCGTTCACTTAAAATAAATATCCAAATATCTTCATAGTACCATTTAGAGTAGTTATAAGTAGGGTAGTACAGAAGTGAGTCGAGTGTCTGCGCCCACGAGATGTTACCCGAGACTGTCCTATGCTACTGGCAGTAGGTAGCAGCGACTATATAACCCCTAGACTCCTAATGTTCAATATTTCTCTTCAAATTAATTCTGTCAACTACCTGAGGTATAAGGAAGCGGGGTACTGCATTACGATTGGTTGGAAACATAGCTTAGAGATGGAACAAGTTAAATTAAAACACGATTTTTTTATCGATATTACTTTTATTTAATAAGGTTTCATAGTAATATAATTATTTATTAAACGTCTTTTTACTCAAAGTAAGTAACATATTATAATCTAAAAATAATTCTTTTAAAGCACAAAAGAAATAAAAAATCTGTCAAGGTACCTATTTAATTAAAATAAATACTGATGGCATTCTTCTTCTTATTTTTTATTTATTCTATGATGTATGCCAATATCAAGTATAATAAAGTTAATCTAATATATAAAAATCTCGTGTCACGGTGTTTGTCGCACGCCTCCGACTCGATCGATATTTATGATGTTTTTTATATAAATTTTGTAGGTATGGGAATTGGTCGTTGGTCGCTAGGTGATTAGGGTATCCCTATCCAGTGTTTTTTTAAATATTTTAATACCTATTTCCCAAATTTTCACCCTCCTACCCCCACTCTCCCATTTTTTTATCGCGATTTTAGTATTTTTATGTGAACAATATCCAAATAATTTAACTGTCGTTCGTATTTCAAAAGGTACGAAGTTATTTATGTTGTCGAATGACAGATGGCGCTAGTAAGCCTCATCGATATTAACAAGAATATTTGGGCGGGCTTGTAGGAATAACACAAATAAAGTTATTAAAAACAATCGGTAAAATCAACAAACAATAAAATAAAAAATAATCCTAATAACATTAATTTTATCGATATAACTATCGACAAATCCTTTTGGTGCATCACTTACTTATAATGTTCAATAACAAAACGAAATAGAAAATTTAAAAGTACTTTCGTCGGAAAGAGATGCAAATATAATAAGATGGCGCGGGCCTCAATGTTTGGCCGGTATAAGATGAACTCCGTAAAATTTATGTGTCATTATTGACATACCTGTGAAATGTAATGCCATTTTTTTGAAAATTTGAATTATGGCTATTTTTACCACACCATCGTATTGTGCATGGGGCCATTGCAATATTTATCTTTATTTATCATTCGCCAACACGGAAGTATTTACGGCTCACAGTTGTGGGCGCAACTGACTTGAAGATTTTGAACGGTAAGCTACATTGGATCTTCTTGTCAGATGTGTTGCCCGAAGCGGATCGTCTGTTATTAGGAGTCTAGGGGTTATATAGTCGCTGGTAGGTAGGCATGGTACCTTTAACATGCCCATAAAAAGTTGAAGGTTCCTTGACCGCTCTGCACTTGATGGTAAGCGGAGTGGGGTCGAGGTAGAATGTCGACTGATGAGAGTTGATTATCCCTCGCCAGTCGACAAAATTATGCCGGCCTGTTTAAACCGGCGATAGCCTAGTTGGGAGTGGAATGGACTGCCGAGACGAGTGTCCGCAAGTTCAAAACCCAAGGGCACGCACCTCGGACTTTTCTAAAAAGTTATGTGTGTATTGTTTGTAAATTATTGCTCGCATTAACGGTGAAGGAAAAACATCGCGAGGAAACCTGCATACCTGAGAAGTTCACTATAAGAATTTCGAAGGTATGTGAAGTCTGCCAACCCGCACTAGGCCAGCGTGGTGGACCAAGGCCTAAACCCTCTCAGTTGTAGAGGAGGCCCGTGCTCAGCATTGGGCAGTATATAATACAGGGCTGGTTTGGTATGGTATGCTATGGTTTATGCCGCATAGGTATACATATGTTGATCCAATAACGCGACATACTTACTTCCCCATGGTGTGTTTTAACACCTTATGTACGGTGGTCGCTATCCGGGCGGATGCAAAATATATCCCACCACCATTACTAACAACTAACTACTAACCTGGATACTCTGATTGTTGCTGTGAGGCATCGTGTAGTTGACATACTCGATCCGCTTTGTAAACGTATTGGCTTTAAACTTCACAGTGTTGTGGAAAGCCTGCCGCCGCATCACACTTGTACCCATAAACGTGTGTCCACACTCCGTCACCACTACTACGGCCAACAGCATTCCCAGGATGTATAACTTCATTCTGACTACAGCCTCTTCTGCTTCCAGTAGTCTTATTCGTTCGAGTAGTCTCACGTAAGAATGCTTAACTGTTAGTAAGTTATGTCTTTTATATTTACGTTCTTATCATTTATCAAGTCATGATTGCAGTAGTTTGTGGTGAAGTTATATTGTTAATTTCTTTGATCATTACAATTGATGGTGTATTTTTAATTCATCAGTTATTGTTGTTTTATCATGGTTCATATTTACAAATGCTCGAAGGCAAAGGCAAATAATGTACGTTTAAGCCAACAAAATATTACCGTAAATTATGGATTATAAATTAAAAAAACGAGACTTACCATGAAGATCGTGTAATATTCCAATTCCTTTAAACCTACCTAACTAATTATGGGGTCACTAAATTACTAATCTCTCTATCTTAATTAGGTTTTACACATCTGATACCTACTATTATAATTTCTATTTCAAATTATAACAGAGCTAGAATACACTAACATCTGAATTAAACTACGCTCTATGTATTCCGAAACTCATAATGTTGATCGCAATTGGTGCATGCTTGTTCTCAATTATAATTCTGCGCAAAATTATGATTTTGGGGATCCGTGCAATAAGATTGGTAACTATTTCAAAAGAGGTGTAAATAACACGAGCTATTCTTTCCTATATCAGCTCAGCTTGCTATTTATAGCTTGATTTGTTTGCTAGTTAATAATCATGTGTTAAATATTATTAACAATAAGCAATTAGGGTAATACCGGATCTCTGAGCTATCCCATTTCAAGATTAAACTATAGATGTTGCTTACGGTTCCTTCTACGTGAAAACTGGAGGCGGTTCCTGGATAGTACGAAGTGCGATTAATACATGACGTGATAGGTCACTTCCACTCTGCAACAGTGGTGACTTACAGCATCACGCCTTTTTCCATTTTCAGGCGGAGGAAGAGGTGTAACAACACCCACATTTCGCCAGTTGTGTCAGGTCCCATGTAAAAGGGGGTGGGCCTATTGCTATTTACTGAGCTTATTTCCAGATACCAGGCTGATACTAAGCAGAAATACCCCATATCACTTTGCCCGACCCGGGATTCGAACCAGAGACCTCAGCGTGATAGTCATAGCGCGCACTGGATACAATTACGCCACCAAGGCGATGGTGAGAAGTGTGCTTATGACTATTTACTAGAGATACTATGATTAAATATAATCTTACAGAATTCCCACTATCGCCTTTTATTTACGCTTCACATTTCTCAACATTGCTCTAAATTAATGACTACATATTGCTATTGTTTGTTGATTAAACAGTTGCGTTTTATTAGTTACAGTTATACCACAATGTAATGACTCATGATAACGTCTTTGATAAGAAAACCATTCTTAAGTCAATTACAATAAGTATCATGTTCAGTTAGAACACGCAGAAATAAAAACTGCGTTGCAACGATATTTTATTATTTAAGTGTCTGTTTATTCTATGACCGTCAGTCGTGCCCTTAGGGGGGTGCTGAAAAGAGGCCCACAGACCCACAGTCAGTCAAGGCCACGGACGGTCCCCCCCCCCAAGCCTCCACTGACGACCGTTAACCCTCACATAGGATTGATTGCAAGAAGTCTCACGAAATATTAAATTTATAAACAAATAAATAATAGGGGTCTATATGAGATGATTACTTTTAGCGTAAAGTATTTAACTGAGGGTAAAAAATAGAACGTGTCCTAAACCATAGAATGCCGTGCGTTAATAAAAAGAGTTAAAAAGTATCGCGAATGTTGAATAAATTAAAACGCATTTGAAAACGCAAAACTACAAGCGCCATCTTTTGACATTGTTGACATGCAATTTTCATTTTTTGTTCCATTCGCATTTATTCTAAGCGGAATAATTCATAAAAATGCAACGTGAAAATCGTTCGACCGTATTGTCAATAAACAAAACATGACCCGGGCTGATAGCGTGTGACAGCCCGATAGACGTTGTGGTCACCTATCGGTTTTACACCGAACTGTAATTCTCAGTGTCCTTTCTTCAGAGACAAAGTGTACTTCGAGCAGTGACCATATAGGCTCAGTCGCTGACTTCGAGTGACAAGTGGGTGATATTAATAACAAGTCATAAATTTTGTAACGTTTTATGTACTTAAAACGATAAATTACGTAATACAATTACGCGCCCTTACTTCAGAAGATTATGCCACATAATTTAAACATGCGCCCTTACTTCAGGAAATTATGCCACGGCTCCACGTGAAATTGTTTTTCCGGGATAAAAGTCCTGCTTTTTATTTTCCCGAGATAAAAAGTATCCAGGATATGATCCACCGGTGTGCCAAATTTCATCGAAATCCGTTCAGTAGTTTCGGAGATGTGCAGTAAAAACAAACAGAAAAACAGACAGACAGACAGAAAAGAATTATAAATATCGCTGATTTGTGTTCCATTACTCTTCTTTAGTCACCCCCTTACTTTTTTTTCACATTTCTTTAAATGTCCAGAAACACCGGTTCTACTGCTTTATTATACATGTATAGATAGATAATTTGTAACATTCTCGCATAGGCTGGGATGGGTTCCAAATTAATAAAATTATAGTAAAATCATTGATGTATTAAAAAACCCTAATACATCAATGAGTAAAATAAATAGCCCTTAGAAGTCTGCGAATACATGACATAATCAACTTTTTTGTTTTGATTCAGCACCACCATAAACGCATATCTAAATTCTAACTAAAACATCTTACACTCACTCTTATTTCGATTTCTTATGTTTATGCGATGTTTATGATCGGATTTTATCGCTGTTTTTAGTTTTATTTTACTCCCGACGTTTCAAAGACTTGGCAGTCTTCATAGTCATGGAATGGTCAGAGATGTTGGTGGTCCGAAAATTTTAATTTAATTCTTCAATTTAAATATCATAACATTAACAATCAAACAGAGGAAGAATTTTATTATAACCTAATCGTTTGTTAATCGTTTGTTACACAACGGTGTGATAGCCCGCAGTTGTTTTTTAGGAATACCTTACCTGGCCTGACTCGTCCGCCCGGGGGTTTTCAAAATGGTATTTTTCGAAAAAATAGTTTTGCAGACTGCTTTGATTTCGCTAAACTGACTGTTGATAAAGTAGAAATGTTTTAGTTTTTGCAAAGTTACACGTCCAAACGAGTTTCTGTAGTTGATTTTAGATATAAATCTGCTGTATATTATGAATTATGTTCTAAAAGGGCATATAATAAGACTCCATCTGGGTAAGTACCGCCACATTGTCTAATTCTTCAGCAGTAAGCAAGCACTGTTCTGCTTCCTTTTGAAGAAAAACGTAAATAGGCCATACTTAACACAATGGCTCAATGACATTGACTTTACTTTGACATGGATGATGCTCTGTTGTTATGATTTACAGGTAGCTTGTACATTACTCAAATCTATGCAATAAAGGAATAGAACCGATGTGTTTGTACATTTTAAGAAATGTGATAAAACAGAAAGGAGGTGACTAAAGAAAAGTAATGGAACACAAATCAGCGAATTTTCTAATTCTTTTCTGTCTGTCTGTCTGTCGGTTTTTCTGTTTGTTTGTTACTGCATATCTCCAAAATTTGTGAACTGATTTACCCTGGATTAATACATAGGCTACCTTTTTCTGGGAAAATATAAAGCGGGATTTTTATCTCGGAAAATCTTTTTTACGCGGGCGGAACCGCGAGCAAAAGCTAGTGTATAAATAAGTGCGTAGGCAACAAGGTAGGCTAAAAATAGATAGACATACGGTGTTAAGTCTCACAATGCCCAGTAATTACGATAGCATACCAATAAGGAGTGTCGAAGTACAAACGGTAAAGGGACACATCGTGAGGAAACCTGCACACCTGAGAAGTTCTATGAATTTCGAAGCTATGTGAAGTCTGCCAACCCGCACTAGGCCAGCGTGGTGGACTAAGGCCTAAACCCTCTCAGTAGTAGAGGAGGCCCGTGCTCAGCAGTGGGCAGTATATAATACAGGGCTGGTATGGTATGGTAAGTACGAGCAGACTTTCGGTAGTTGCAACTAACACCCGATTGTGTGACAATGAACTTGTGAACAGGTATCGAGCAAGTTATATAAATTAAGTTGCCAACTTAAATTGACTTCGCCATCACTGTCCGCTCTGATAGCTTGGCTGACATCTGGGGAATTATATTCGGAGCGACCGATACTAAGTTCTGCTACAATGGTTAGAAGTATGTTTTTTATTTAACTACATACGAGCAATTTAGTCACCTGTTAAGTGATTATTGCTCTTAAACACAAACAATTTAAAAAGAACCATGATTGGACTGCCGATTATATTAAGAAAAGACGAGTTTTGTTCGGGCTTCCAGAAATTTAACTCGCTATGCGAATATAAAGAAAGCTGTCAATTGACACTTCACATGAGTTTTTCACAGCAGTATTATCCCGAGTCGAGTCGGGCTATTAATGATTTAGTAGTTCTCAAAGTTGATAGGATCGGAACCTACTTAAGAAAATTCTAAATCCGGGACTAACTCTTGGCTATCATGAATGAAGGAATGTTAAGTAGAGTTAATAAGAGTAGAAGTGATGTTGCAATGGGAAGAATGTATTTGTTTCCTCTAATCTATTTTCCAGGGCTCACGAAATATTTCTTCCGTTGACCGACTAGTGGGTCGCGACCTATAAACTGGCAAATGCTGTTGTAGAAAACATGACATTCTAGTAGTGAACCACCAGGCTCGTGGTATGCTCAATGCGATGATAATCTACATTGAATTGCTGTTATCACCTTCCTAATATACCATAGATACAAATAATGTACTATTCAGTTTAAAGCCAACCTTCACATGCGAATCCTTACTCAAAGTTCGATATTGTGTGGTAACATTATGTTCCGTTAAACAACAATATATTAGTTGTTGGTATATTATGGAATTTGGTGTCAATATGACTTGGTATCATAATGGAGCATATATTGTGTAGGAAGAGCGTATAGAGTTTGGTAATCTATACTAATATATAAAGCTGAAGAGTTTGTTTGTTTGTTTGTTTGTTTGAACGCGCTAATCTCAGGAACTACTGGACCGATTTTGAAAATTCTTTCACTAATAGGAAGCTACATTACTCCTGATAGCCTATAGCACATAGGCTACTTTTTATCCCGGAAAACCTTTTCCACGCGGGCGGAGCCGCGCGCAATGCTAGTATATATATATTTGTGAAAGCATTAGAAGAACAAAGTAGGACATTATCGTGAGGAGACTTCAAAAGACTTCATAAGAATGTTAAAAGTATATAAAACATTTGAATCATTTACAGCCACTGTGGTAGATGAATGGTCTGTTTTCAATTCTAGCATTCTCAGAAGTCGAAACAGGCGCTAAGGTTTAAAAACTTTGTAGTATGCACTGGCTGAGCTACATACTGCCAGTTAGAGAAGATTAACTTATGAGAACATAGCAAACAGATGCTAAAAGCATTCCGAACTAAACTGACAAAAGTACTTTTCTGTGCGTAGCTTTTCAACGTATTAGTTTGTTTCTAAATAGGATTTTTATTCGTAGTGACTTTATTAGCTCTTATAGCTTACATAGCTTGGACTGCAAGGTTCTGGGTTCAAATCCTAGAGCAACGCTGTGTGGGTTATTTTGACACGACTTCGTCAGATCGGATTCCCCAGAGTTACATGACCACGACTTCCTTAGATCGGATTCTCCATGACTGATCGTAATTTATAATACATAGGGATTTTTTAATACATCAATGTTCATAGTATACTCATTATTACTTTTTTGGACAAGTTTGCCTAGGTCAAATAGTAGTAACAAAGGAAAATCTTGAGGCAGCCACTTTTAATATTACATGTAGGTACTTACCAGCTATACTTACTACATAGTATTTATTGTTTGCAAAAGTAAGCCTGTAGAAATTGAATCACATGCGGATGCGTCCTTCACCACCTGACTCCTTGAATATACATATGTGTCTTGAGAACTGAGGTCCACAGCGACGGAGACGTCACACCTTAAAACCTTTATTCAAATACTATTCAGAACACAAGCATCGCGCCAACAATGGCCGCTGAAGTTAGAGAGTTATCTCCGGCTAACATTCAGTAAAGTTTCGACGTAAACTTGATGGTCGTTTGATGAAGATTAACAGAGTCATTTAAAAGAAGGCTTTTAGAAAGGCTACTTTGTTGTAGGATATAATATTCGTTTACATAAAATTGGAAATAACTCTGGAAATGTCCATCACATATGTCTGGGATTAGATTATCCAGAGGTGGGTGATTGATTTTTCCATCAAATATGTCCGGGATTGAATTCCTGGTGGGTGAGGTTAAGCAGGTCGTAAAAACTAAACCAAATTCTTTATCAAGTCAGGTAATGCACGCTATAGACATTTTTTTGAAAACTAATGTTTTGTAAATAAAAAATCGTGCATACTGAATACCATTGACATTGCTAAATGAAACAAAGCCAAGTATCTCTTTCAAACGAGTGGGGCGTCGTTAGCCAACCCAAGATGCTATCAAGCGGACCACGTGCCAAATTTTCCAGAGTTTTTAAACTTAATTTCCTAGCCACAATGATCTTGGCAGCGAAGCAACGCTCCGAAATATTCGCGTCTTTATAAATACAAATTCAACTTTGTTTCTCCAGTCTTCTTTATTTAAATAAGGAGAGGATTTTCGATTGTTGAGTCATATTTGTTTGACTGCTTCGTTGGCGTAGTTATTTTGTTTGTGCGGTACGTCATCGCTCTAGGGTCTCGGGTTCGTATCGCGGGTCGGAGTCTTATTGGGTTTTTCTGCACAGTAAAGCTTGTGGTCAGGAACGCAGTGTAAGTTAGGGTCTACGTAATATGTACTCTGCTTGGGGAGTTAATATTAAATGTGTCTATGCTTAGAGACACGGACTTAGACCCAAGTATTTAATTTGATTCTTCCACCCTGCATGGCCGGAATTTGGAATCTTTGGAATCCTAGTGGGTGTGTACGAATTAAATGGGTATGTTTTAGCGTTGTCCGAAAGATCTCAACCGACATAAAGATAAAAAATTGTCGAAGACTTGAGTCTTAGAGAATTCACCACAAAAAGTTTTAAAAATGTATGTCGTGGAGAGAAATAGATGGCGCGCCATTAGAAGACAAGTGTGTCAGATGGCGCCACATCCGAATTGAATGTTAAAGGAAACGCCAAGCGACAAGCCTGGCTGAGGTCGAAACTGGAGTCGCAAAACTAGTTTGATATTTTAATTATCACTACAGATCATCGCTTGATTGGGAGCGCAAGAGTGAATATTGAGTTGGTTTGTCTTTTGACGAACTCACTGCGTTAACCGTCATACGTAAATATAAAGATGAGCCGCAGCGATATTTCTTCGATATGTATATACACGATCGTAGGACATCATTATTGAAGATAGAGTTCATTTGTTTTGTCAAAGAACTTTAGTAATAACATGACGTACGTTTTTAATACACCTTACAGATTGCATTTACTACGGCCCTTGGTTGCAAATCTAGCCAAAGTAAACTACGAAATTGCCGATACTATGCTTTCGGGCGCACTGTGTGTCCTCATGGTATTGTTTGTGAATACGGGTGTAAGTCAAAATTACTTTTAAAAAATTTAAACCATTTAAACCATTTATTTTTCTACACACACATAACAAAAACAAAAAAAAAAGTAAATAAAAAAAGACACAAAAAACAATAGTAAGTATTTGTTGCGATATGTGTGGTAGAAGGGTTGCCAGCTCAGTATACGCTGTTAAACAGCACTGATTTTCAGCTGTACCCTACTATTATATAGCACAACAAATCTTTACAAATGTGCGGCCAGGTGAAGTATAATAAATAATTAATAGAACTTTGGAAACAGTACATGAATAACAATAAAGGTATGGCAGATTGTAATATAAAGAACACGTATTTACACGACAATGTAACGGAACAATATTTTAGGAATAACAAATTTTAAACTGACAAAAATTCGATTTGGTTCTAAATTAAAACTTTTGGAATGGTAGCTTTTGAACATTTAAAAGTTCTTTCCGAAGATGTCCTTTCAGAGTATGCCGAGACATTCTTTTGCGAAGAGGTGGAGGTAGGTCGTTCCAGATCTTAGAAGCTGCGTACTTGAAACTACCTTTATAGCCTGCTGTCTTATGTCGTGGAATCACCATATCGTTTGCGTCTCTACTCCGCGTATTCCTCTCATGGGTATCTCGCAACCATCCAAGCTTGTTAAACAAGTATTTGGGATCTTTAGTTTGTACAATTTTGTGAACAAAGCAAGTTAAATGTAATATCCGACGAGCCTCCATTTTTAAAATATTATTTTCATTGAGATACGGAGTTACATGAGCCCTCTTTGGTATATTAAAACAGAAGCGTGCACATGCATTTTGTACACGCTGGATTGCCTTTTTAGTACTGCTTTGAAGTCTTGGCCCATACACGATGTCACAATAGTTAAATTGTGAGAGAACGATAGATTCCACGAGTGTTCTTCTAACTCTCTCCGAAAGATACTTTCTAATACTATAAAGAATCTTCAAACGGAAAAAGGCATTACGAATCTGGTAAAATGGTACCTACCACTTAAAAGATAACACATTTTTTATATTTCATTAATAAGCATGCCGTTCGCCTGATGGTAAGCGATACGACAACAGTAGCAACACCATCCAGCACCTTGAGTTACAAAGTACTGTGTGACATTCCACTGCGCTCGTCATCCTGAGACAAAAGATGTTAAGTCTCATTATGTCCAGTTACACTGGCTATAATATCCTTCAAACCGAAACAGTGCATACACACTGCTGCTTGGCGGTAGAAATAGACAATGTGGTGGTACCCACCCAGACGGACTCTTACATGTGAGAGACCTACCACCAGTAGACACACACTACGCTCTTCATTAGCGATATCAAAATGACCGTCGTACCAACGTACGTTGAAATAAAAATAACCGTAAAGGAACGGAGCGAACGAAGCGGAAAGTTAGTAACAGTATTTTTAATATAATTAAAACTGTTATTGGCGAAGACCTCGCTTATTCAGCCTGAGTTGCTTCGTGTATGGTTGTGAATTAGTTAAATGTAGAGGGCAATTTTATTTCTTAAACATATTATGCAGGTAGATAGAATAGTGTGTTAATATAGTTGTGACGAAGATAATGAAATCATTTAATACAGTCTTAAAAGTATGTCATTTGAATACGTAAAAATTGTGAAATATCTCTTCCAGCGTTTCACCATTATCAATTAATTTAAAGTGATCGTACTAAAATCACACCGAATAGAACCCGTACAATATAATAATTGTCATAAAAGTAATGGCTAATTCACACTATACAGCCGGCAGCTCACGCCTGACTCATTACATCACTAGCGGGTCCGGCCGCGCCCGCATAAACCATTTATGCAAAATAAAGCATAATTTAAAGTGACACAGACGATTTTAGCGTGGCAACTTAAATGTCTAGCCGTTGGGCGTTTCATGATAGTAATTTTGTTAAATATAGACATTCTCTGGCAGCTAGTTTCTTTATAAACTGTAAAGGAAAAACTAATAATAAGACACGCAAACCAGGCTAAAATAAAACCGTAAGAGATGCTGAACATTGAAATTAAACTATTATAACGGATTTTATCGCGGTTTTTTATTTTATTTTCTCCCGACGTTTCGAAGGCTTTGCAGCACTTCGTGGTCACGGGGCGGACTGAGGTGTTGGTGGTCCGAAAAGTTAGTGTTACAAATCTACCTTCAATTTACAATTATACAATATAAAGATGTTGAACATCACCAACACCTCAGTCCGCCCCGTGACCACGAAGTGCTGCAAAGCCTTCGAAACGTCGGGAGAAAATAAAATAAAAAACCGCGATAAAATCCGTTATAATAGTTTAATTTCAATGTCTAACATTCGCGTAAACATAAGGAATCATTACGTAAGAGATGCCATAATTTAAACAATAGTAATAGTAACTTTGACTGTTACTGTCCATAATGTAAGTCTAATCAAAAGCCTGACTTCAGACATATCGGTAACCTTTTACCTCCTATCTCTGATCTAATATCCCAAATTACAAGTACCTTCATCATCACAGAATATCCGTAGGCCATCTCATAGATTTTCAGACGGACCAGTTGGAAGCGGTCTGCATCCAGCAACTTCCTTTGCCCTTTATCAGATCATCTGTCCATCTTTATAAAATCTAGTATTAAAATCACAAAACGGGTTAGTTCAGTCACTCCGTCAAGCCAACAGCGGCCGTATGTACCGGCCATAAAATAACGCGTCAAATAACAAATCTCATGCAGATATTAATTTTAGCGCCGTCAAATGAATATTTACGTCAACAAAAATCACGTCTACGAAATTATGTGGAACGAAAACATGTTTGCGTTGAGCGTATCTGGAATAAGAAATTTCATCGTTGTATGTTGATTCGTTTGATTGGTCGCCCGTTTGGAGTGTACGAGATTTTTATGTTAAACGGAAATTTTGTTTTTAAAGATTTATTTGATTTCAATGGTCAGGTATCTCTAGGAAGCCTTTCGATGCGATCCCAAGAATAAACTAAAATTACGGATTGCAATTATTACACACGGATCATTTGTGAAAATCCAAGTATGATTTTGTTTAATTTAAGAGATTATGAAAGTGTGATATTGATCATAAAGTATCTTCTTCTTCTTCAACCTTTACAAGTCCACTGCTGAACATAGGCCTCCCCCAAAGATTTCCAGACCAACCTGTCAGAAGCGGCCTGCATCCAGCGGGTCCCTACGACCTTCACAAAGTATCAAAACCACCTTAAGTTAGAATTACTTAACGTAGCGTGCCACTTCACTGCAATTCATCCTGACAAACTACACGTCATGTCTCAAGAAAACCATTAATTATAGAATATAAGTCGATATTTTTATAGCCTAAATAGCCGAGCTAAATTGTAAGCCGGGATAAATTTTGCAAAATCGGGACCTACTGTCCCCTGATGCAACTCAAGGTAGTTTTATGTTCTTCGGACTTTTTTTTTTGTTTATTTTTTATTGCATTGAATGAGGAGACGAGCATGCCGTTCGCCTGATGGTAAGCGATACGACCACCCATAAACAGTAGCAACACCATCCAGCACCTTGACTTACAAAGTACTGTGTGGCATTCCACTGCGCTCGTCATCCTGAGACGTAAGATGTTAAGTCTCATTATGTTCAGTAGTTACAACGTCCTTCAAACCGAAACACAACAGTGCGTGCACAATGCTGCTTGGCGGTAGAAATAGACATTGCGGTGGTACCCATCCAGACGGCCTCTTACATAATGAGAGACCTACCACCAGTATTGACAGACTATTTGAAACGCGATTTTGAAAATGCGTTACAAAAACCACATAGCTGTTTTAAGAATCTGCCTCGGTGGCGTAGTTGTATTACGGTACGACTGCAATGCTGAGGTCTCAGGTTCGATCCCCGGGTCGGACAAAGTGATATTTGGATTTTTCTATTCAGCATCAGCCCGGAGTCTGGAATTTGTGCCCGATATGGCGATAGGCTCGCCCCCTATCACATCATGGGACGGAATACGCACAGCGAAAAGTGGGTGCATTAATTGCGCCTCTGCCTACCCCTTCGGGGATAAAAGGCGTGAGTGTGTGTGTGTGTGTTTTAAAAATCTGGACTTTATTTCTAGAAATGCCTTATCTGATTAAGAGCAGCCAGGGTGACGTTAAGGAAGCAGACAGTTCCGAGTAGGCAATTAAGGTTATCTAAAGCTATCCAGGTATGGATAAGGTAAAATTTCAACTAACCCCAGAACTCTCGCGGGTAGAATCTAGGAAAGCAATATGAAAGTCAACAATATACACTTCATTTTAACTTTGAGATAATATTGTGTCTCTTATTACTATGGTGTTGAAATATAAGGTCATTTTTACATTGCGTTATTAAATGGAACCACATACATGTTATTACCTCTGCTAACATAGTGCCAAAAAACCCGGTTGTAGATTTCCGTTTTTTTTTTATCATTTTGTAGTATAGTACGAATATGGTGTGTGCGTAAGTGTATTTCGAACTGAAAGTGCGATGCTGCCTTCTTGTGTAAATTTAAATTAACGTTTTATTGACATTTACTTATTTTCCACAGTGATATGTAAAAAAAGTTTACATCAATGATTGGAATATATGGATAGAATAAATCCTACTATCCTACTAATATTATAAACGCGAAAGTTTGTAAGAATGCATAGATGTCTGTTAATCTTTCACGCAAAAACTACTGTACGGATTTCGATGAAATTTGGCACACGGGTAGATCATGTCCTGAATTAGCACATACGCTACTTTTTATCTCGGGAAAATATAAAACGGGACTTTTATCCCGGAAAAACTTATTAACGCGGGCGAAGCCGCGGGCTAAATCTAGTCTATACTAATATATATAAATAAATAAAATAAAAATAAAAAGAAACATGATAAAGAGGAAAGATTTGATTGTTTATTTGTTTGTTTGTAAGGGATAAACTCAAAAACTACTGGACCAATTTTGAAAATTCTTTCACTAAAAGGAAGCTACATTACTCCTAAGTGCTATAGGCTACTTTTTATCCCGGGAAAATATTTTATCTCGAAAAACTTTTTCACGCGGGCGGAGCCGCGACCAGAAGTCTATATATTATAAAATGCTATTTTCAAGAAGACAAGCATGTAGTTTCATTTATTAACGCAATGTCAAAATTACCCTGTATAAATGCTACTAGGTGTTTCTCGCGGCTTCGCTTGCGTGAAAAGCCATTCCTGCCATAAAAGCCCTTAATCACTGTGGCAATCCATAGTGGTATGTGTAGGTACGCCACCAACGTCATCTACTTAGAAACTCATATTAAAAATATAAATAAATCCTACGAAACCAAATTACCGACATAAAAAATAGCATATACATGAATTCAGGATATGGTCTTAAATTCATGCAAATCCGTTCTGCGGTTTGCACGTTTACTTCTAAAAGGCGTTTATTTCTGTAACCACTACTCCATTCTCAAAATCCTGTTTAGGTACGTACCTAAACAGGAAAACACGTGTGTTGCCAACGTCCATACCACGTTGAACATACCGGTTCTCGTCCGATCACCGAAGTTAAGCAACGTCGGGCGCAGTCAGTACTTGGATAGGTGACCGCCTGGGAACACCGCGTGATGTTGGTTTTTTGCATTTTGGATAGGTTTATGGGCTTTTTGCATTTTGGATAGGTTTATGCTTCTTGAGGCTTTTCGATCTCATGATTTGATGGCCATTCTACGCCTCACGGCCCCACGGCTATTGTAATAATTATAGCTGAATATTTCGCTGTCCATGTAACACTGTTTTTTACGCGATGTGCCCGGGATTTGATGCCTCAGAGGGGTCATCTCAGGCGGACGCAGCTGCCGATCGTGAAAACGCCAAATTCTAAGTTGAAGAAACAGTTGCGCCGACCCCAAAAAGAATGAGATAAGGATAGATAGTAGAAAAAGAAGAATTTTCCTTTATTACAAATTTAATATCGTATAGTAAAAAAACACGGTTTAAAATAAAGAATTTTAAAGAAAATTTTCACGAGATTGAGTCAACAGTAAAGTTCCCGGCAGCGCTTTGTCTGATGGAAAAATTCCTGTCGTTTTCCCGCTTGATAGACTTCAGGGACTAAAGTTGTAACTACGGATTGATAAGTTGAATTAAAATTCAAGACACCAGTTCAATCAGCGTGTGGTTTGTGGGACAGGTGGTAGCGGAATAGTTTTAAAATATTTTACCAATGATGTATGAATTTATATTATGTTGACACTTTTTGACACGTTTTATATAGCTAAGTGAGTAGGTATGTTATATTAGTATAATATTTAATAGAATTTTAGATTACACTAACAAATAAAAATTAAACTGCTGAATTTTCAATCATAAGATAATTTATGGTATAAAATAATAACAAAAATTGCAGTAAATAATGTTTAAAAATAATTTATTAGTTCATTATTTTTTTTATTCTGGTAATATTCTAGGTATTAGATATCGACTATTAAAATAATCACGTACGATGTAATATACGTAATAATATAAAGGTTTTAATTTGTCCGATTTTGTCTCGGACTTAAATTATTTTACGAGAAGTAATTGAAAAAGTGGTCAACTATAAAACGTATCAATAATTGATTGGTTAATATTATGCAATTATTTCCACCTGCAACCAGGGCCACGCCGACCCAAGCCAGCCCATATGTGAGAAATCTATGAAGCGCCTCTGATTTTTGTCGTACTCTTTCGACATTAATAATATTTTTTATCATTCAAAGTTAACCTTTCTTGGCTCACTGTGGAGCGCAGATATATTTTTTAATTTAGGAAATTGTCTTTTATGAGGCGTTTGGAATAAGATATGTAGTTGGCTATTACAGCGACTGCGGCGGTTCTTTTGATTTTAACACAAAGCTCATAAAATTTGGGGTCAAAATTCAAGTAGTGTAAAGTTAAACCACAGGCGTAAGTATTGTCTTGGGATACTCAACTCTAAAGAATATGTTGTAGTATAACAAATATAATTTCAATAATTAACGCTGGCATTTAATCCTGATTCCGCGCGGCGCCCTTATTGCCTTAGCGCCTGTGTGCGCCGCACACTTCGCACATAGGGACGGCGCGGCCCTGACTGTAACGCGGACAGACGACTTGATAAAGGTCGAAGGAACACGTTGAATGCAGGCTGTTTTGACAAGTCCGCCATGAAATCTTTAGAAAAGGCTTATGTTTAGCTGCGCACTACGTATGGCTGATAATGATGATGCAATAACTTTTATGTTACAAGAGAGCAAGTTCGGTACTATACGATGTGCAAACACTACTGTTTTTCAGATTGAAAGGCATTATAATTATTGTTGGAATGTTTTGCTGTATTTCAACTACAAACATGTCCAACCATAAAACGCCCGAAGCCTGTAAATTACATCTGAAAAAACACGAGTAGCCCGTGAAAATCCATATAGATCCAACGACTAAATGATAATAGTAAGTACTTTATTCATTAACTTCTTCCAAGAAATTAAGATATAACACAGTTACTTTATATTGCGGTACGTTACCCAACTGCGCCAGAAGGAGGGTGATGATTTAGAGTCAAAGTACATCTATTTTTGCATGCTCCATAACTTAACAATACGTTTTGTTTTACATATCACTTACATAAATATAAAGCGAATAAATCATCAGATTCGTTAATCAAAACCAATGATTATTGATATTTTCTTGTCAATATCATTACGGAGTCTGGAATTATACCAGTTAAATAGCAAAACGTCCTCTGTTACATTAAAACACTGACTACCCCTCAAAAAGGGCGTAAGGCTATTTGAACATGGCGTCAATAATAATCCACTATGATAAAAGTCTAAGGGCCTGTTTTACAAGTTTAAAGTAAATTTTATTTAACACTTATCGTATTAAAGAGTTGGACGATAGCCTAGTTGGGAATGGAACGGTCTGCTGAGACAATGTCCGCAGGTTTAAAACCCAAGGCACACACCTCTGACGTTTCGAATTTATGTGTTTACCTAGATTGTTTATCAATTATCGTTCGCTTTAACGGTGAAGGAAAACATCGTGAGAAAACCATACTTGAGAATTCTCCATAAGAATTTCGAGGGTACGTGAAGTCTGCCAACCCGCACTAGGCCAGCGTGGTGGACTAAGGCCTAACCCCTCTGAGCAGTAGAGGAGGCCCGTGCTCAGCAGTGGGCAGTATATAATACAGGGCTAAAAGTAGTATACAAAGTATATAAACAGCTAATGTAGATTGTACAAATTATTTTGGAGCATATATTAGAGTGATTAGGCTTATATTAAGTGACGAGTAACACTTACTCAAAAGTTGCGAAATAGACCCTTAAACCGTTAAAAATTCAAATATCAACACGCCGATTGGCGCATTACCATTCCCAAAACTAACAAATATCGTATTCATTAACTTCCCTCTATAACCGTAAATAATTTAAATTGAAAACCGTACCATGTTTGAACATACAGTTTTATCGACGTCGATATAAAACGACCGGACGATATTAGAAACGAGATTTATTTGTGGCATCGTGTATCGTATCGATAATTCGTTTGCGATGCTGTTTTTAATTGTTTATGAGACCGGTTTGTAAGTATAATAGATATATGAGTAATTGGTAGTTAAAGGTTGTCTATCATATTGAAAGTTAGCGTATTGTTTTTACCAACCCTGAACAATGGTTAGTTTAAGTAATTAATAGGACAGGCCGACATAATTTTGACGATCATTAAAAAACGCGACGTCTCCCTAGTAACACATATTTGGACTAGTATGTTATTTTGAATATTAGTACCAGTGTAGTTGCAATGTACAGTATAATTTAATAACGATAAAACTAGCAACACCCACTCCACAATCCAAAAAGGTAACAAATATAAACTCATATAAAACCATCGTGTGTGAGCAATTTCATTCTAAATCCCAAATTGCTTCGGTCAATATCTGTGTCACATCCATTCGGAACGGCCGTTACGCAAACATTAATATTGGAGTAAACAACACTGTGACGTTTTATTTCTCCAAAAAAACTTATAAACCTAGATTCAACGTTATTGCTCATTTGTTGACTTTTGCGACTTCCTTGTTATCGTGGTTCCTTATTCCGATGGCAGGAGATTTTCGCGATTCCTTTTATGAGTAGACGTTTACCTATTTTGGGAGATGGGATGTTTATTTCAAGAAAAGAAAGAAATAATTTATTTTTATAATGAAAATTTTACAAAAAAATCTGGAAATCTTTAGGGGAGGCCTATGTTCAGCAGTTTACGTCATGTGGCTGATGATGATGATGATGAGGAACAAAAAAAACTAAATTAAAACGAGAAAAAGAAACAAACCAAAACCAAAATGGATCCAGCTCAGCTTTATGCTACAGCGTGAAGTGAAGCGCTGATTTTCAGCTGAATCCAATACGGATTCCATCACATTTAACACGATATTTAAATAAAATTAACATTATTATGGCAGTCGTGGTGTACCTATGTATGGACAAAGGATTTGAGATAAAGGATCTTTTAGTTTGGTAAGTACGATTACTGGCGCCCCCATCTTTCCTCGTTAATCTCTTACATTTTCTATAGGTTTCCCTCCATTGGATGACTGAATAATAAAACTTCATATCCATGATCAAAATTCTATGATGACCTACGGATAAATATTGGGTCTATGAAATTGCCGTTTAATATACAGAAAATTAAAGTCATTTTTTTATAAATATTTTTTATTTCTATCAATCAAAATATACATCCATGCTATCGATGCATTTTTGCCAGCGCAGTGGTATAATTTTTCAATGCCCTTCTTGAAGAAGTTAGGTGTACCGGAGCCGACAAACTCTTCAAAGGCATTTTGTCCTGTTTCGGATATATACCATATATCACATGTTATAATATGTAATAATAAAACAACTAACAAAATATCTTAGTACGTTTATGCATTACAAAACAAAAAAAAATATCGAATACATATTACATGGATTGTGGGCCATATTAGGAACCGGGCTTTATTGAGTCACACTATCTTAGATAATTTTGTGTTCAGGTCTAGGTAAAACTATATCCTAAAAATGAAATATTATCAGCTTTATTGTTATATTTTTATACAATCATATTATTGCTGGAGACCAAAAAATCATTTCAATCTGTATTCTTCCTCTTTTAAACTTGGTAATGTAATCAAGATAAAGGTCGCAGGAACACGCTGGATGCAGGCCGCTTTTGACAGGTCCGTCTGGAAATCTTTGGGGGAGGCCTATGTTCAGCAGTGGACGTCATGCGGCTGATGATGATGATGATGATGAATGTAATCAATGATATTTTTACCAAAAAGTATTTTTAAGTCCCTTTTCTCTGTCTCTCTCTCTCTCACACACACACACACACATACTCACGCCTTTTGTTACCGAAGGGGTAGGCACAGGTGCAACTAGTGCACCCACTTTTCGCTGTGCGTATCCGTCCTATGATGTGATAGGGGCCTAGCCTCTCGCCATATCGGACTCCAGACTCCGGGCTGATACTGAGTGGAAAAAACTTAATATCACTTTGCCCGACCCAGATCTAACCCAGAGCTCAGCACTGCAGTCGTACCTTAATACCACGAAGCAGTCAAAAAGTCCTATGTCAATAAAACTACTGGACATAATGAGACTTAACATCTTATGTCTCAGGATGACGAGCGCAGTGGAATGCCACACAGTACTTTGTAAGTCAAGGTACTGGATGGTGTTTCTACTGTTTATGGGTGGTCGTATCGCTTACCATCAGGCGAACGGCATGCTAGTCTCGTCATTCAATGCAATAAAAAAAATAAAAAAAAATAACTTCAAAAACTTATCACATAATAATCGGGTTAAACAACGCAGGGTACATTGTCGATAAAATCTTTCTTACAGCGAACACAAATATGGCCAGGCGTATAAACATTTTGTGTTATTGTGCTATAGTACGATGGTAACGATCGCGGTCCACAATAGGAGGCTCGATGTGATTCCCAGGATTGATTGGCTGCTGCACTCGTAGGGTTTGCACGGTTCATTTTTGTCGATATGAATTTTGTTCTACTTGTTATTTCTTCTAAAAATAAGTCAAATTTGTTTTATTGTTCTGTCAATGCCCCTATTATGTAAGGTTGTGAAAGCAAAATGACTGACCTGGGTTCGGATTGTCCTTCCATATCGTAGACTATAGGCCATATTATACTCACTATCACGCCATGAAACAGAAATATAATAGTTTTTTTATTAAAACAGTAATAATCAAGCTGGCGTGAGGCGTCAACAAATGGTAATGAATAACAACTATCTACACTAACATAAAAAATCAGAACTGAAAATAAAATTAATATATTTCAAACAAAAAAAAATCTTCAAAAAACTTACTACAGCATACAGGAATATATAAACAGTTAAAGTTAGGTAATATTTTTTATTCTTTTCAATTCTATTAACAGTAATAAAATTATAGTTTTATAATTAAACTAGCTTTAACGTATACAAACTTTGCCACCCCTTTTTACCCCTTGGGGGGTTAAATTTCGCAAAATTCTCGCCCCTCCCCAATCTTCAGGGTACTCCACTTGCAATGCGGAATGGCCTCAATATCCTGGGCATGGATATTCGCTGCGATCTGAATCCAGGGAACCACATCGAGGGCGTAATATCTGCCACTTCTCGTAGGGTCAGAATCCTGAACAGGGTGCGGAGGTATTTCACGTCCGATATGCTTAGCCGTTTATACAAAGCGCAAGCGCGGCCGGGTATGGAATACTGTTCGCACCTCTGGGACGGATGCGCCAAATATGTACTCGGTGCATTGGATGGATTGCAGCGAAGGGCTATCCGCATTGTAAATGATACAGACCTGACCAAAAACCTGGAACCACTGCAGTTGCCTCAGGATATAGCCTCACTCAGTGTATTCTATCGTCTGTATCATGGGGAGTGCTCTGAAGAATTGTTTAACCTTATCCCTTCCTCACCTTTCCTCAGCAGAACCACGCGTGCTGGCTTACGGAACCATAGCTTTGTAGTCTCCTCCATACCGGCCAGTACCAAAAGGTTCGGAAATTCATACTTTTGCCGTACCATTAAGCTGTGGAACAGTTTGCCAGCACACGTGTTCCCTCCGTCTTACAACGTGGGGTCCTTCAAGCGGAGCGTGAAGAAGCAATTAGCAGGACGGCATAATTGTGTCGACCGTTAACGGATAATCTTATCCCTTGCCGGTTGATATTTTTTTTGGACTTCACTTCGCTTAACACCAGGTGCGGTGAAGTCACTTTGCCGAGCTAAGTTAAAAAAAAACCCCGTCTTAGTGAGCACGTACGTCCTAAAAGGAACCCCCATGCAAGATTTGAGACTCCTAGCACTTGTAGTTTCTGAGATTTCGTGATGAGTGACCTTTCGCTTTTATATATTATATAGATTTAATTTTATTTAATTCAAATAGCAATTAATTTATATTTTTTTATATTTAGGTATTAGAATTAATGCCGACACCTTAACAGGGTATTTAGGGCTATATTGTTGAATAAATAAATAACAAATGTTAATTGCACTGTACAAGCATTACTGACTTATATAGAAAATTATTTAAATTTAGAATGAGGATATGTTAGATCTCTGCAAATATGCAAAGTTAGAACTCCGCGTTTACCTCTGAGAATACAAGCAAAAGTAAACAAGAGACGCGTGACAACCCTACCCTGTGATGAATTAAAACAAAGAAAGCAAACGCCAGAACAGTACGATAAAATAACGTGGTACTCTGCATCTATGTTTATTGTTTACATTATTATCTAGAATGGTCTAATAATGTTACTTTATTGGTAACCTAACGTAACGACTATTTACTGTGTTGCTTAAACCTTTGTTGCGGAAACTATTGGGTGGAAACATAAGAGCTGGCTGACCGACCAGGCAAATCGTATATTGCGTACATACCTAGTAGTATGACCAGGGCAGTATTATAAAATATTGCCTGTTGGACACGGTCCTCTACGGCTGAGATGGTTTAAGACTTAGTCCAGACCTTTACTGGTGGTAGGTCTCTCATATGTAAGAGTCCGTCTGGGTGGGTACCACCGCAATGTCTATTTCTACCGCCAAGCAGCATTGTGCATGCACTGTTGTGTTTCGGTTTGAAGGACATTGTAGCCAGTGTAACTACTGGACATAATGATACTTAACATCTTATGTCTCAGGATGACGAGCGCAGTGGAATGCCAGACAGTAGGTACTTTGTAAGTCCAGGTGCTGAAAGGTATTGCTACTGTTTATGGGTGGTCGTATCGCTTACCATCAGGCGAACGGCATGCTAGTGTCGTCTATCAATGCCATAAAAAAAAAGAAAAAAGGCCAACACGCTGGCCTAGTGCGGGTTCGCAGACTTCACTTACCTTCGAAATTCTTATGGGAAATTGGGTATACCTACATGTATCTATGTATATGGGTAAGAAGGTATATGTGTTACATAATATTTTCCTTCACAGCTAAATCAAACGATAATTGCCAGTCATAAAGAAATTGCAAATAAAAATAAAACCACAATCCAAAAAACTTTTGATCACACAAATGAAAACAAAATAATTTGAAAAAATAATAACTGTGAAATAAATAATCAACGGACAGACAAAAGGTCGCCAGAAAGGTAAGATGATGAAAAAAATTACATTGGAAATTAATTTTCTCGACTTTTGAAGTTCAGTTCGTCAAGATAATGAAAGATTTTTTATAAATCTCCCTTAACTGGAGTCGGCGCCCGGCTATGTCTAGCATTAATTGCCATGAGGATTCTTTGGATGATGATAAATATCCATATATTATAGGTTTATCTATTACTATTTGACTAATTTCGTCTTGCGGGTTCAGAATGACTACTGATTTTGAGTGCAATTACTTTGATTGATTACAACTGGTGGTTAAAACCCCACAATTTGAAATTTTTACGGTTAAAGTGGACTGTATAAATAGGCGGTTTTTTGTGCACTGGCAGTGTTACATTTATATATGCGGTGACAACAAACAAGGTACACGGGAATAAAATTAAAGGACTTACTGCGGCGCGGTGACCTGCCTGTTTCGGATGCTTCCCCGGGATCCCGGTTCTTGCGGTCTTCAGAAGTAGTGGTGATGCGACGGCAGGCGGATGGCAAGTGTGTCAAAATATAATTGACAGATAATTAACCAAGGACAATAGAAATTGTTTATGTCCTTGGTATATTTTTAAATTTGGTGCCAGCGCCCGTTCCATATCCAAACTTGATACTTCAAGCTTGAGTGAATAAGGAAGGATTGGGAAAAGGAGTTGTGTTGTTTAGCATAATAGACAATGCACAGTGCATAATGCCAATACATAATAACAATACCAACCATTTTCCCCCGGGGTTTGAAGGTTCCCTTCAAAAAGTACAAATTAAAAGGAAATCAAACGCATATATATTTGGGCGCCGACAAAACAAAACCCGTAGGTATGTGTATGTTTGTGCGGTATAATGAAAATAGAATTACAAACATTGTACAAGTTATTAAAATATATTACAAAATGTTATATATCATTATTAAATTATAATTTAAACTATCCATCTACTGGTAAGACGGAGTTAATGCGGGGGGCTCCGATGGATCAGAGCTCAATAAAGAAAGGATGTCACAGGCTCAACTGGAGTGAGAACTGTGAGCATCTCTTCATAGATACATACATATTTGCTTACCAAGAACGCGGAACAACAAAGATTTAAAGTAATTAATATTACATTTCCAATTACCTACTAACAGAATGACTAGCAGTGGAAGGATTCATACGCCAGGTTATATGATATGATCACAATGATCATCGCAAAAATCCCATAATTATAATTGTCAGATATTAAAACTTATGAAGGTCACTCAAGTAGGCCTTGGATGCGATGAAATTCGTACCATTGTCGCTATAAACGAATTTATAAAGGCCACATTTAAATAGAAATCATTCAAACGCAACTAGAAACGAAGCAGCGCCTAAATCAGAAGATAGTTCGATGTGAATCGCTTTTGTCACAAGGCATATAAGATGCACAAGTATGCTCTCTGTCTACGTACACCTCGTTACCTAGTTAACGTGATATTATAGAGGGTCCGCGTAATCAACGCCGGTATTTGTGAAAGCCTTACATTTATCTAAACGACACTTCGGTAAATCTGACATTGCGGGAAAGGTAGGTTTTGGATTAGTATGAAAACATTTGCGGTAACTATGAATACGTTTGTAAATCAAACGTCTCGCGGATAAAATCCAAAACCCATGGCGTAGAATTGATATAAATAGTTGATGACCAGCATGAGAATTATTGCGACGGTACTGATCAACTAAATTTTCAACAATGTGTCCGCTTTTAGGCAGCAATGCGGGATGTTTCTGTGAGTATTCCAGGGAGGAGTGCGACAAGAGACTACCTACCCGCAGAATACCCTCAGAAACACAAGGAAATAATTTCCGAAGTGCGGGAGAACAAACTTTGTTCTATAGATTGTGCAAGTCGTCAACAAAAAGTATGATGTATCGCTTGCACCACTCTCAACTCTGCGGCGTCAAGATCCTCAGCCGTTATGACACTAAAGTGCGGAATGAGTTTCAAAACGGTTAAAACATATGCCGTGGATCCCAAAAACCTGCTCCAACAAAATAAAGGAACCATAATTGGTTACCAGGGAGTTGCGAGGGTAACAAACCGCGAGATACAAAGGCAGCAGGATTTTGAGACCCAAGGAGATACTTCCGATATTCTATTATCTATTATATACGTGCCAAACCGGTGCGGCGAAGAGTTAACCCAACAGAGTGCAGCTTCAAAAATAAAAAATGCGAATTAAGTAATTGGTCCCACCAATCCTAAAAATTAAACAAATGTGCGGTTACTGATAAAAAATATATACGCTTAGCGCGATATGTTGGTGGAACAGCGGTTGCGAAAACGGAAACCATCTTCAGGACTCATAGACCTTCGAGAAGGTAGTTCCTTCAAAGACCAGAAACTTTCAACTGAGTCATGAAGAGGTTCCTTACTAAAGGTACAAAAGCAGCGGTTTGCGGGAGGGGATACAATAGGCGCGTCACCCATGATGATATATCCCAACGAAGTCTCAAAGGCCGAGGGTGAATTGGTATCTCCAACAACTTTGTTGAAACGCAAAATTTTGCAGTACGTATTTACGCCTAACAACATGTCAATCAGGCCGGGCTCAAAGAATAAGTCATCAGCTAGCGGCAGCCTTTTAAGATGGTTTAAAGACCCGATATTTACGCGAGCGTCCGGGAGTGGTGTCGTTAATTCGTTCACAACCAAAGGTTCGACGTTATACGCGTGCCCGTCATTGAAGCGAGACGAAAATGAAAAACTGGTAATACCCAATATATTTTGCTTCGACCCTCCAATGCCTTGAACCTCGGAAAAGCGGGTTTGATTATGTACATTAAGCGCTAAGCGCATACAACAATCAGCAGTAATATAATCACTTTGAGAGCCAGCGTCCACTAAGCATCTCAAATAATGAGTGTGATTAAATTTATCTACATATTTAACCTTAGCGGTACCTAATAAAGTGGTCGTATGTAAACGATCCACCCTGTCATAAGACATAGTGCACACTGAAGGGTTACTCCTATAAACTTGCGGTGATTCAACTTGGTGCGTACTGCACGCAGAGTTGAGAGTAGCGGATGCGATATTTTGTGACTCAGGCATCTTTAAATTACGCATAGAGCCACTCGCAGTAGCGGGGTTGAGAACCTCAGTGTGAGCGGAGCGAGATGTGTCATGAGCGACCACATCATTATAATTTTTTGATTTAGCGGGTTGCTTAAAATGCAAAAATGAATGATGTTTGCCAGAACAATTTAAACACCTACGTTTAGATTTACATGAAGAAACTTTATGTTTAATGCTCAAGCAGTTGGTACAAAATGAATTTGCTTTAACAAATTTATACCTTTGATGCGGATTTAATTTTATAAAATAAGGACACTTATAGAGATGTAAGTGGCTGCCATTGCATAAACTGCATTTATCTACATTATCAGAAGTAGTATTACACCTCAACTTACCACCAGAACTACACCCCGTCCCAGTATTAACAAAAGATTTTGTTATTTTAACCTGAGGCGGTGTATAATTTTTATTATGGGCAGTATCGTTTGAGGTGACAGCAGGCTTTCCAATTGAACGGGATAAAGATTTACTTTGCTCCCTCACAAATGTTATTAGATCCTTATAAGAAGGTATTTTGTCTTTGCGGTGCATAATATCAAACAAATGAACAGTATTGGAATCTAACTTTTCTAAAGCGAGATGTAAAAATATAAAATCAGACAAGTCATTTAATTTTAATTGTTTAAAGGCCTGAACCGCTGAATCAAAATTTGTTATAAATGATTCTAAATTAGTTCCACTGTTATTATTAATTTGTTTAAAATTTAATATTTGGTTCAGGTAAGAATTACCTAAAGACCGCGGGTCATCATATTTGTCAACTAGAGCATTCCAAATAATCAAATAATTTTCTTCGGTAGGTGCCAATCCGGAACAAACGGTTAAAGCGGGGCCTGACAACTTGCCTACCAAATATTGAACCTTGTCCCCGTCTGACAAATCTAAATTATCGTGAACCACAGATTTAAATTGTTGGTAAAATATAGGCCAGGTACGAACATCCCCTGAGAAAGAAACCAAATCAATTGGTGGGAGGTACTTTTTTGAGCGTTGAGGTTGTGCACTATTTTCATTGCATGATTTGTTCTGTTCGGTTAATTCTGACAAAACTTGCTTTACATGGCAGTACAACTCATCAAAGGAAATAAACGATTGGTAACTAATAGTAGCGGTTGGATTTAACTTTAAAAAAAGTAAATTATATTCGTCTAATACAGTCTCAAACTCTTTGCGCAAGTTATCTATACCAGACGCAGTTGAAAGAAATAGTTTATATTTACTTTGATCATTTAAATCGTTTGACTTGTCGTATATGTACTGCATACGTTGAAAAAGTGCATCTCTCTTGGCCTGATACACCCTAAGCTGATTGTTCTCGATGTCAATCGCATCTTGAAATTTTTGGGAAACAGATTCCAACTGTTTTTTAGCCATGGTATAGACCTACTCAAATGACCTCCACAAGTTAAAACAATATATTATAAGTGATTTTACCAACCTTTAAGCGGTACAATCCTTGTTAAAACACTGTAGTCACTTTATAACAGTTTAATTTTGGTTATTCAAACACTACAGACAGTAGACACTATCACAAATCTACCCTCGACTTTCGACAAAAATATGTAACTACGTAAATTTCAATATTTTGCACTGATCTTGCGGTAAATCGTTTATTTTAATAATAAATAACAATAATAAGTCTGCCAATGCGGAAAATAAAGTTTTAAACACTATAAAAGCGCACGAAAACTTGACAGATATTATTTCGTGACCAGCACAAAATTCACACACGTAGTTTAGCGGGATTGTACAATCGGGGCAAATATGCGTTTGATACTTTGCACAATGCAATATATCGCGGTTCGAACGGACCAAAAAATGATGGTGGTTAAAACCCCACAATTTGAAATTTTTACGGTTAAAGTGGACTGTATAAATAGGCGGTTTTTTGTGCACTGGCAGTGTTACATTTATATATGCGGTGACAACAAACAAGGTACACGGGAATAAAATTAAAGGACTTACTGCGGCGCGGTGACCTGCCTGTTTCGGATGCTTCCCCGGGATCCCGGTTCTTGCGGTCTTCAGAAGTAGTGGTGATGCGACGGCAGGCGGATGGCAAGTGTGTCAAAATATAATTCAAAGAGTATGTAATCACTACGTTATAAGAGACGGGACTCCCTATAAATAAAAATAAAAACACAAATTGTATGAAACGTGCAGGATGCTCTTATACCAACCTTACAAAAATTATAACAGATTATAGACTGGTACCACAAACTAGAACCTAGGGCAATGCTGCCAACATAACAACCTGAATAGTGATGTGCTTACACCTGCGCAGATATTATCGATAGTAGGTTTACAGGTCCAGACTATTGGTGCGATTCTTTCAATAAAACAATGGCAATAAAAAGACAAATTGTGTATATTTGTTTTATAACCATTCTTAACAATACATAAAAATAGGTAAATAAGGTGAAACTATGCTGCAGAATATCAAGATGGACCCAGGAATATATCCTTCTGTAATAGCTGGTAATATATTCTTCACGTCAGTTTCGTTAATATGTAGTGGAAACTCAATGAAAATTTCATCCAGTAATGGTGTAGAAGAAATTTCAATAGATGGAACAGCGTTTCTTCTTAATTGCGTTGTTTTTCTTGAAGTCTTTATTTTTGAAATGCTTTTCACAAATATACTTCAATTGATGCAAATTCTCAATTGGCACATAAACTAAGTCTTCTTTCCCAGTTGCTTTGACCCACTGCTTACACCTAAAAATGATAATCTAATGAAATACCTGCTATGTACGCGCAGACATCACATTAAAGCAATTAAAGAATAAAAAACAGCATACAGTTAAATAAAATGATGCCTGGAAAATATCAATATCGATAATCCATTGACATAGTAAGCACTATTTGTTTACATACGATGTTCGTTAAAAATATTACTCGGTATAAAAGCTTCAAAAACTCAACGAATCACTTTGTTTTGCCTAGTTATTTAATTAAAAAATTATTGATTTGCTTACCGTTCTTCATTCAATGGAAATTTAGCCATAAAAATGCGTTTTATATTATTTTCCCGGCATGTTTTTACACCACATATTTCACACGTTATTTTACCCATACTAGTTTCATACAATTATACTCAAAAACTAGGAACGTATGATTTTAATTAAAAGGCTTAATTTAAACAGCTTTTAATAACTTAATGCAAAAACTCGCGAAAAACTACAAACTTCCAATCTGTCCTTTGACAACTACGATTGACGTTGACATATTTTGACAAGCAAAATTAAAATGGCGACAAATTAGGATATAATCCGTCTATGTTCGAGAGTCATAGACCCAGTATCGCTCTAGAATATGCTCAGGGTTCTTTAGTATTGAAACGGATAATAACGCCATTAAAAATCCAGCACGTTTCATACATCGTTTCTTTCCAAGGGAGTTGCGCCAGACTGATATAATTGACAGATAATTAACCAAGGACAATAGAAATTGTTTATGTCCTTGGTATATTTTTAAATTTGGTGCCAGCGCCCGTTCCATATCCAAACTTGATACTTCAAGCTTGAGTGAATAAGGAAGGATTGGGAAAAGGAGTTGTGTTGTTTAGCATAATAGACAATGCACAGTGCATAATGCCAATACATAATAACAATACCAACCAACAACTAAGAAAATGATCACAGTTTTCAAAGTGGGCTTATTAATAATTATAGTATTTATTCGATACTTTATATTAAACAACTATTACCGAGTATTTACAAATCAAAACTGATAACGAAAAATAGGAAGGTTACTTTAGATTTTTAAGTAATAAATTATCTCAGCAATTTTGTTAATGTTGACGGAAAGTAGAATGAAAAACATAATATTATTATCCCCAACAATCACTTCTCTTACCAAATAAGTATATGAATCAGATGCTGTATGAGAGTGCATGATAGACTAGTTGGGAATGGAACAGTCTGCCGAGACGGATGTCCACAGGTTCGAAACCTTAGGCACACACTTCTGACTTATATTGTTTATCAATTATCTTGCGCTTTACGGTGAAGGAAAATGTCGTGAGGAAACCTGAGAATTTAATATAAGAATTTCGAGGGTATGTGAAGTCTGGAAACCCGCACTAGACCAGCGTGGTGATAAAGTACATACTTTTTGTATAGTATAGGAGGCCCGTGCCCAGTAGTGGGACAATATTCAAATACAAATTCAAATCGTTTATTCAGTAATTAGGCCCCTAAGGGCACTTTTACACGTCATTTTTTTACAATATTTTATCATCTAAAGGATTCTACCAGTGCTTCGGAAAAGCCCACTGACCTGAGAAGAAGCACCAAGAAACTCAGCGTAGGTCTTTTATTGTTATATTTTATATATATATATATATATATATATATATATATATTTTACAAATTGCAAGTAACAATATAAATTCAATTATTACTTATGTCAAAAAAAAAAAAAAACAAAACAATATATAACATAATATAAACAATCAAATTATAAAACATGAGTGAATCCGAGCAACTTAATCCCAAGCATTTGTATCTTCCAGATAATCGCAAATACGATAGTAAGCTTTTTTACAGAGGCGGTCTTTTATAGTGATTTTAAATTTTTTATTGGTAGTTTTACAATATGCTTAGGAAGTTTATTGAAGAAGCGTACACATTGACCAACAAAAGTATTACTAATTTTATGGAGACGAGTAGCATGTATCACATATTTATGTTTATTCCTAGTATTTATATTATGAATATCGCATATTTGATCAAAATGTGCGATATTTTTCCTCATATACAATAGATTTTCATAAATGTATTGCGATATTACGGTAAGAATGTTTATCTCTTTAAACTTTTCTCTAAGAGAAACACGGGGTCCAAGACAATAAATAGCTCTAATAGCTCTCTTGTGTAACACAAATACTGAATTAATATCTGCTGCATTTCCCCAAAGAAGAATCCCATACGACAAAATGCTATGAAAATAACTGAAATAAACAATTCTTGCCGTTTCTACATCAGTCAGACGCCTTATTTTTCTGACTGCATAAGCCGCTGAACTTAGTCTACCTGCTAACTATATATACAATACATAGCCCTGTATTGCATTATTATTTATTAAATCGTTATATGCATTGTGATGTAGTGTGATATTGCGATGACATTTGCGCAGGTTCGATTTCCATATCTATACTCGTTATTAAAGCTGAAGAGTTTGTTTGTTTGGTTGAACGCGCTAATCCCAGGAACTACTGAACCGATTTTGAAAATTCTTTCAATAATAGGAAGCTACATTGATCCTGAGTGCTATAGACTAATTTTTATCCCGGTAAAACTTTTCCACGCGGGCGGAGCCGCGAGCATCACCTAGTTGTTTATAGAAGTCCACCGAATGTCGAAGTACAGGAGGCCCGTGCTCAACAGTGGCCAATATACGGACTGATATTATAAATACTGTGTCATATTAACTGCAGTAAGAGTTTTACGAATTCTTATCACGGCTACATGAGTTCAGTGTACTTACTGAACGCCACCTGCGTCGCTAAACTTTCGGAATTTTAAACTGTTATCGATTTACACTTTATTTTATACCATAACCTAATATTGAGGTTATAAAATATTTTAAACTATGATACAAAGATACATATATGACGCCTTTTCCCTTTTGAGGATTAGGCGGAGGTGTATCACACACACATTTCGCCAGCTATGTTAGGTCTCATGTAATAGGGGGTGGGTCTATTGCCACTTACCGAGCACATACTGAGTAGAAAAACCCAATATCACTTTGCACGATCTAGGAATCGAACCCGTGACCTCAGCTTGAACTATCAACTAATATTTATGTTTTATAGTAATATCTTAGGCAAATTTGATTGTATTTTTTTATTAATGAATTGAGATGATACTTGTAAACTGATTTATGTATCACAGGTATCTGTGATATAAGATAACTTTTTTATGAAGGCGTTAACGCAAGCGGAGCTGCGAACAGAAACATTTTTCTTAATGTTATAATATTTCTAAACTTATGAAATAAACACGACATTACAACTATTATTAAAGTGTTTCATTAGGTAGGTATAGGCACCGCCATAACCAACAAGCGCAATACTTTGTAGTTAAAAATTAAATTAAACTCTATAGCGCACATTTAACAACAAACTTTTAACAGACGAAAAACTTGGACGGCACGAAAGGCAAAGGCATAAAGTTATTCAGCCTTGCCCATCGCAATTCCATTTTGCCGCCAACACTCGGCCAGCACCTAACGAACTGTCACATTTTCGCGCCAAAATGAGCGCCACCATAATTAGGTTCAAACCTCCTACCATAGTTTGCTTAACGACAGAAGTTATCGCTATTTCGAGGGACTTTATCGAGAGAAATTTTCTTCATTTATTTTACTTTTTATAATGAAACATCAGAAGAGATTAATTTACATAAGAAGCCTAAGAAGTTATTATTTTAAGTCCTCCTCTCCTTTGCGTTTACCTTGACAAAAGATTATAATTATTTCATTATGTATTCACCAACTATCTTGTAGTTTTATCATTTAATATCATAACATTTTTTGTTATTCCACAGACTATCTAGTCAGTCAGTTTAGTGTTCAACGTCGTTATTCTACGCCACTGTTGATCTTGGCTCTCAGGAGTTGCTATTGAAGTAGCAACGATCCGTCATCATCGCCTTTGTATTTATTTTACTTATCCTCTTTATTATAAATCCTACATTAAGTAACACATTTTAATGACAATAGTAAAGAGCTAGTGTAAACTACTTGTCAGGTTAGTGTTATCTCCTGTCTATTTATTTCCTTTCACTTCACTAACTTCACATCATTCTAAATGGATTCCATAAAAGACACACTCTCCGATATGATGGAATTGTTCCATAAGAGAATGGCTGAATTTGATGCTGAACTTCGCAAGACTTCATCCACCTCATCTACCACTTCGAGTTTGGCTGCTGAGTTTTCTTTATTCCGAACTTTCATCACACAAGCTCTTGGTAATCTCCAACAACAAGTAGAAATGCTTGCTCGGAATGTGGATAACATAGAGATGAGAAGCCGTAGGAAGATCTTGCTGCTGCATGGTGTAGAAGAGAAGAGCAAGGAGGACACAGCATTACTTATTTCGACTGTCATCAAGGATCGCCTTAAAGTCGCAGATTTCTCTTCGGTGGACATCAAGAGGTGCCACAGAATGGGACGTTCTGCAAATCCTCAGAAGCCGAGACCCATAATCTTCAAGCTCCAGGATGCTGCAGTCCGAGACAAACTTTGGTATGCCAAAACAAAATTGAAGGGTTCCGGTATTACGATGTCGGAATTCTTGACTAAGACCCGTCACGATCTTTTTATGACTGCACGTGAGAAATTTGGTATTGCGAATTGTTGGACCCTAGGAGGCTGCATTTACGTCCTGGCACCTGATGGCAGGCGACATCGTGTCGTTAGCCTGCAAGATTTGCACCAACTTGTCCGCGCAGAAATTACTAAAACTCCTACAACTAAGCCTACAGCACCAAAGCCTAGGCGCGCTGCCGCTGGTAGAAGATGAGGAGACTCATTATTATTATATCCTCTATTTGTTGCTTTAATGCTGCCGACCAAAGAGTTTAAAAAATACTATGGGTAAAGTTACAACTACCGACTTTGTTTTGTTGTTTATAACTTTATACTGTCATGTGTCAGTACGTAGTTGACGCTGTCAATTCGGTTATTACGTTCCATCGCCATAATATCCTTAAGTTTTAATTTTTTAGCATGAACACTTTTCTGTTATTTTTTTTTTAATTTTTTTTTTTTATTTTACTTTTTGGTCAATGATATTAATTATAGAATTTCATTGTTTTTGGTGCCCGGCAGTGTAATGTTATTTTTGTTATTTCATTAGTATTATATATTTTTATCCTTGCAATGTGGATGATGTTTTGTGCGTTCAGTATGATGCAATGAGCATTACAATACTACGGAAAATGTTAACATGGCACAACCTGCAAGTGGTTTTGGATTTTATTATTATTAATTGTATTTTTATTTTTGTATTGTTATTTTTATTTTCTTTATATTTTGTTTAAGTATAGTATATTGTATAGTATTAATATTGTATAGTATGTCTGACTCTAATAGTGATACAGACGATAATTATTTATCCGCAATTAGTGACAATGACAGTTTTTCGAGCATACCCTCTCTTACTGACACACTTTCATTGCACTTCTCTGATGTCCCTGGGAATTTTAACGCTGTGCACATTAACGCACAGAGTATTCCAGCACATTTCCCTGACTTATTGGCGAGCTTTGACTGTACGAATCTCCATGCTATTCTCGTTTCTGAGTCATGGCTCAAGCCTTGTATTCCTACTATCTCTTACTCCCTGCCTGGTTTTCAGCTTATCAGGAATGACCGGTGTGTGGGTAGTGGTGGTGGGGTTGCTATTTACTTACGAACATACATTCCTTTCTCCATAGTACATATTTCGCCCCAACCACCACCGTCAACTGCTGGTGAGCATTTATTTATTGAAGTTAAATTACAACACACTAATATTCTCCTTGGCGTTTATTACTGTCCTTCATTACGTATTGACTTTTTTTCTTCTCTTGAAACTATTCTTAATAATCTCACCCCTTCGTACAGTCACTCTATAATCATGGGAGATTTCAACACTTGCCTTCTCAAAAATAATCATCGCTCTTCCGCACTTAATTCTGTATTTTACTCTAATAACTTGCATATTCTACCTCTTAGTGCTACTCATCATTTCCCAAACTCAGTCCCTTCTCTGCTTGACCTTATTATTGTATCTTCTCCGCATCTAGTTCAAAAACATGGTCAATGTTCAGCAGATGTTTTTTCTTACCACGATCTTGTATTTCTGTCGTATAAAGTGCGTCTACCTAGGGCCAAACGGAGAGTTTTGATGCAGCGTAGTTTTCGTGGAATGGACTTGGATCAACTTCGTGAGGATGCTAACAATATTGACTGGGCTCCAGTACTTGCATCGTCATCAGTCGATGAACAAACCAAATTGTTTACAGCCAATCTTGTTAAGCTCTATGATGTACATGCTCCAATACGTGCAATAAAGATTAAGCATCTTCCGTCTCCATGGCTCACTGATGACCTCAAATCTCTAATGCACAAAAAAGCTATAGCAAAGGCTAAATACAAGCGGCGACCAATTTCACGAAATTGGGATAATTATGTGGCTATTCGTATTCACTGCAACAAAATGTGTAGGAACGCTCAACGCCAACATGTTCATAGCTCTGTTAGCAATGGCGATCCAGCAAAGGTCTGGAAATTTCTTAGGTCCATGGGGGTTGGTAAATCACCACAAAACCTCAATCCTTGTGACTTAAACATAGACTTACTCAATTCTCACTTCACAACCTCACCTAATTTTGATAGAACTATTAAATCTAATACTATTAAAAATCTTTCTACTCTTCCGACTCTTGACGTTCCTCAATTTGCAGTAAGTCAATTCACTGATGCTGATGTCAAAAAGAGCATTCTATTGATTGCTTCTAATGCAGTTGGTAATGATGGCATCAGTCGCCATATGATTGTACCTGTCCTGGACGAAATTCTCCCTATCCTAAGTTTTATCCTCAATTCTTCAGTCCGTGATGGTGTATTCCCTTCTCTGTGGAAAAATGCGGAAATTATTCCTTTACCTAAACGAGCTAATCCTAAATCTTTTTCTGAATATCGTCCTATTTCTATCCTTCCTTTCCTTTCCAAAGTTCTCGAAAGCCTAATTCATCATCAACTCAGTTCCTTTCTAACTGTAAATAGTGTAATGAATCCTTTCCAATCCGGTTTTCGTCCTGGTCATAGTACTACAACGGCTCTTATTCAAATTACCGATGACATCAAGGCCTCTATGGAAAATGGGAAGCTAACTGTTCTTGCTCTTTTAGACTTTAGCAATGCCTTTAATGCTGTAGATTACGATGTCTTACTTGGCATATTACGCCCTATCAACATATCTCCTGCGGCTATTCACTGGTTTCGTAGTTACTTGACTGGTCGTCGGCAGCGTATTCGCATCGATGATATCCATTCTGCTTGGTGTGATATACATGCCGGCGTCCCTCAGGGTGGCGTTCTATCTCCCTTACTCTTCGCTTTATTTATCAATTCAATCTCAGATCAACTTATTTCTTCTTATCATTTGTATGCTGATGATTTACAGATTTATTACTCTGCGCCGGCGGATCGAGTGACGGAAGCGGTTGCCGCTATTAATAAAGACCTTGCTCACATTGGCCAATGGAGTGCGGCACATGGCCTCAGTGTCAACCCATTGAAAACGCAGGTCATTATTGTTGGTAGCCCTAGGATGTTATCTAAATTTGATCTTGACAGCATTCCTCGTGTTATATTTGATAGTTGCATTATCCCCTATAGTGACAAGGTTAAGAATTTGGGAGTACTTATTGATAAAAACTTATCTTGGGGTCCCCAAATCCAAGAAGTAAGCCGTAAATTGTTTGCTGCAGCAGGGTCCTTGCGACGTCTACGTAATTTCCTTCCCGTCTCCACTAAAATTGCACTTGTACAATCTCTTCTCTTCCCTCTGTTTGATTATGCTGATGCCAGTTATCTCGATCTCACTGAAGTCCAGTTTGAAAAGCTTGAGAGACTTCAGAACTTCTGCATCCGATTCATATTTGGACTGCGCAAGTTCGATCATGTGTCAGAATTTCGGACTAAACTCAAATGGCTTTCTATACGCTTTCGCCGTAATACTCGTATCCTTACATTGCTTTACTGTATTTTGTTTCTACCCACTTCACCTTCTTATTTAAAAGAGCGCTTTCACTTCTTGAGTAGCACACATTCACGAACCTTGAGATCATCTGGGACTCTGGAACTAGAAATCCCCAAACATGCCACTCAGTTCCTGAGTAAGTCATTCACAGTACATGCTGCTCGGTTGTGGAATGACTTGCCTGTGTCAGTAAGAAGGGTCAAATCTCTTTCGACTTTTAAAAAACTTGTTAAGCAACATTATTTGTCACTGTCCTAAAATTGTATTTCTATTTTCTTTATATTATATTATACCTTTGGTAATATTTATGCTAGTGTTTATTGTATTATGTGTATGTATGATATTATTATGTATGTTATTTTTGTTAATTATTTATGAATTATGTATGTATTTTATTATTATAAACATATATTGTATGCAATAGGAGTTATTATATTATTATATTAGTAAGTACATCTTCATCTTTTACATATCATAGTATATACTTTCATCTTTCTGTATCAGTCGACACCCCTCTATTAAATTTCTTATCATCTCCAATCCATCCAAAGGTTGTCTGTAAGAAATTGCGGAATGCGATAAGACCGCCAATTGTACTTGTGTTTTTATCACCTTAGTTTTATTTTATGTTTATACATTCACCTTAGTTTGATGTACAATAAAGTGTTAAATAAATAAATAAATAAATACATTTATATTGAAAGTTAAATAAAAATTACGAAAAAGAAAATGCATTTTATTTATGTATTTTTTATTCACCACTTATAAATATACATTTTTTTTATTGCATTAAATGACGAGACGAGCATGCCGTTCACCTGATGGAAAGCGATACGACTACCCATAAATAGTAGCAATACCATCCAGCACCTGGACTTACAAAGTACCTACTGTATGGTATTCCACTGCGCTCGTCATCCTGACACATAAGATGTTAAGTCTCACTATGTCCTGTAGTTGCACTGGCTACAATGGCCTTCAAACCGAAACACAACAGTGCATACACACTGCTGCTTGGTGGTAGAAATAGACATTACGGTGGTACCCACCCAGACGGACTCTTACATATGAAAGACCTACCACCAGTAGTATTCAACGAAAACAATCGAAACACCGTAGTAGGGACCCACAATGCTTTCCACAATAAATACCAACAAGCCGAGCATGGGATAATAAAGGTCGTTAGATATTATATAGAAAATAATTAAATTACGCCTTGCTCATTTCACTAAGTAAATATTAACAACATTTTCTTTACTTTATTCTGACAGTACTTTGCACAAAGCTAAAAGCTATTGGCAAGGATTATTGAATTAGTATCGATAACGGATCAAGAAAAAATGGAGAATATACGGAGAAATATGGAAACAGCAATTTTAATTTATTTAGTCAACGGAATAACGTTCTTTTTGTTTTATAAGACTTTATTCTATCATTGTATCAGCGAAAGGTCCTTTCAGTAAACATATTAATTGTGTTTTTTTAACAATGGTTACAATAAAGAGCATTTGTGTTGTATTATGTTATAGTGGGTCATGTTATAATGGTGGTTGGTGGTAAAAGTAGCACGGCAAAGTGTCTTCCTTACACCTGGTGAAGAGAAGGGAATTCTATGGAAAATTATCAGTAGGAAATTATATGCCTTATATGTCATAATTCCGAATATTCTGGCTTTAGGAATCCATACATCCCATTTGATTTTGTCAATCCCTTCCTAACTCTATTTTATGCAATATCCGCCATATTGTGCATTAAATTTAGATTTCTCTATGGTGATGTACATTAGAAAACGGTTCGCGGTAAAAAGAGAGATTTAACCCCGGCCAAGATGCTTACAGACAGCCCTGTGATTGATGACGTAGCTTCCGGGAAGCGTAACCACAAAATCTACTTTGAATTGATGTGTTATAAATATTAAAGAGTTCTTAATGCACCTGAAAGATTATATTTCATAGACGCATTGGTTTATATTCATTCACCCTTGTGTATAAGTACATATTAATAGCTTTATTCCCTTGAGGGTATAGTGTAGAGGCGCAGGAAAAAGCAAAATTAGTGTACGGACCGTATTGCCCTGTACGAATAAATTCATAGGACCACTTTTTTTAAATTGAAAATTTTTTCTAGTTGCGAATTTAATAGCATTAGTATGTATATGTAAACATAATAGACCTATATATACCTACCCAATTGCACCAGCCACTTGCCACATTCGGTTTTAATAGCAATGTTATAGGTGAATATTTGTTTCAGCAGAAATATAATTCGTGAGCTCCCGCGACGGTTTCGGATTACAATGCGGCATACCGTCGTCCATAAAATAAAATGTTCCATACTGATATTTTTATTTTAATGTAAACAGAATTATTAAATAAAAATAAATGTTTATTTTATCGCACGGAATGCTATTTTGAATTTGTGGTAGTAAAAATATGGTTGCAAAACTAAAATAATTGTTTATTTTACCGTACGGAATGATTATTTGGAATTCTGAGTTTTAAAAATAGATTGTAGCCAGATTTATCAGAATGTATATTGTACAGGACGGGAAAGGCTAGTTGTGATTGGTTTGTAATTACTTCGGTTAGATTTTACTTTTCATATTAACAGCAATCAGCATGAAGTTAACAGTTAAATCTATTTACTTAAATTATTGCTTATAATAATTTAAATATTAAAGAAATAGAAACTGAAAAGGTATTTTGAGAATAAGTAACCCGTTTCCACACACGTGACGCAAAATGAAAGGGTTAGGTGCCTAAAATGCAATCAATTTGAATGTCATTCAATCAATCTTTATTCCCGGCACGTGACATTAATTTACATTCTACATTTGAATTTAATTATCATAAGCCCATCCGGATTATTCTTTTTTCGAATTTGATTAAAGGAGATGTCCGCTTTTTGTATGGGTGCTGGGCCTCAAAATCTAACCAGGCTCAAACTTTATGCATATTAAAGGGGCAAAAATATGGATCAGGTATCCATTAAAAAATATTTTATACCCCACCATTTATAACTACTTAGCTTTTTTTAATAACGTACATTTTAAGTGTAGTTTTTAAGCAATATAAAATTACACAAATCTTAATATCGGAGGACTTTAAAAGTATACGATTTATTGCAAAGGCTAGTTTTTGAGAGTACTATCCAAATATACAGCGTTATTTTGACATTGCGTTAATAAAAGAAATTAAATACTCGTCTTTGCCTCTGCTAACACTATGCCAAAAATAATCCATTAGAAACGAATAGTTTCACGAAAAATCTCGATTTTACTTTCCTGATTTCTTTATCATTTTGCAGTTTAGTAGAATATGGCGCATGTGTGAGTGTTTTTTTGACGTAAAGTGGGTTTTTTAATACATCAATGCGTAAAGTGAAATCCTCTTATAGTAGTAGTGGCATTAGGGCGTTTAAACTTAAAGTTACTTTTTCATCATCACCATCATCATCAGCCACATGCCGTCCACTGCTGAACATAGGCCTCCCCTAAAGATTTTCAGACAGACCTGTCAAAAGAGGCGCGCATCCAGCGAGTTCCTGCGACCTTTATCAAGTCGTCTGTTCATCTTGCAGGTGGACGGCCGACGCTACGCTTGCCAGTACGTGGCCTCCACTCGAGAACATTATCGCCCCATCTACTGTCAGTTCTTCAAACTATGTGCCCTGCCCACTGCCACTTCTGCTTGCAAACCGCTGGGCTATGTCAGTGACTTTCGTTCTTCTACGGATCTCCTCATTTCTGATTCGATCGCATAGAGAAACACCTAGCATAGCCCTCTCCATAGCACGCTGAGTGACCATGAGCCGTCTTAGGTGGCCCATAGTCAGAGGCATAAGTTACTTTTTATTGATATTTATTTTTCTCGAAACTTACACTTTTTTATTTTACATCTATGGTTAAAATAACGTAATTGAAAGTGTTATTTTCAAGGTGAGGATTTATTTAGTAACGCAATGTCAAAATGACCCTGTATGTAAACTATTTTGGTTAGAATTTTAGGCCCGTTTTAGACATGATTTTAACCGTATTATAAATTTACATGGTATTAAAAAGATTTTAGGGAAATGTATTCTTATTTTAAATTGTTTGTGTCAATTTTGTTATTGTGCAAGACCAAAAAGGTTTTTACTAAAATTATAACTAGAAGGCAGTTTTTTTAAAACTGTAAAACTAAAATAAAAGTGTAAAAGCCGCAAGGGTTGCTACAATACAAAGATCGTATACTTGGACTGTTATTGTCAATGAAGAAAGTGGCCGTTAGTGTGAAAGTTTATTACATTTTGCAGTTAGAATACAAATTCGCAATTGACTTTTCCTCAGTATTCACGAGATAGGCAATGTTTATTCAATGTTTTTAGTAATATTTGAACCAAAACCATTTTTCCAGTGTAGTGCAGTAGCGCAGTGTAATTCACAAGTCACCGTGCCAGGAGATTTAATCACGAGTTCGCAACAAAGTCTAAATCTCATAAACCTGTCGCCGTGTGGGCTCTAAACTCTGTCAGTGTAAAAACGATGTAGTTCGTCCAATACTGGTGGGTTTTTTGGCGCTCGCTGGCGGCCATTAAACATGCGGGCTGTTTTTTAGTATTCTTGGCGGCGTTGTGGAGTTCGATATTCAAAGCTAATGAAACCAATTTGCTAATTCTGCGTTTGAAGGACTATCTTTTTAAAGTGGAAGATATATCTCCAACTCCTTCCTATTAATTTACTTCGTTGCGGGTTAAGATTAATTAGTGCTCCCAGAGAATCGCCGAGCTTCACCGCTTGGTGTCATAAAATGCGTGCCATTGCCGATCCTAGCTTACATGAATTGCAGTGGTGGGTGTGAGGGCGGAATAGTCTCGTATCTTTTTTATGATCACACATCACGCTTTTATCCCCACAGGGGTAGACGGAAGTGCAACTAGGGCACACAATTTTCGCCAAGTGTATTCCCATGATAATATGATAACCCAAGATGAGTTGGGCTGTAAGAACTAAGACCGGTAAAATTAACCAAATCACTCATCCCCCAAGTGGACGGTAGCGACAACACATTTTCCCGCATCATAAAAGGAATTTGTATCTGTGGTGAGAAGGAACATATTTTTTTTCCATAAATTCTTTAAGCTATAACCTTGGGTATTAAAGAACAGTTACACGAGCTATTCAGACTTATCACTACAATATCACAAGTAAAATCGATTTCTCACCACTTTAGGGTTTAGAATCGCCCGTTTTATGGACTGGACTATAAAAACTAAGTTAAAACAATATAAACTACAATGTTCGAAACGAGTTGCCTATATGAGTTGGATTAAGAACGACTGGAATGGACATTTGGACATTGTTTTTGTTATGTCTCAGAATGTGATTTCTTAGAACATATACTTTAATATTTATACGGGTCGTTTTTGAAGTGTAATTAATGTTATGTTTTTGTGCTTTTGTAGTTACGATATCTGTTTATTTAAAATTCAATGAATATCAAGAACAAAAAGGCAAAAATGCAAAAATAACAAATATAACTAAGTAAATATTAACAACATTTTCTTTACTTTATTCTGACAGTACTTTGCACAAAGCTAAAAGCTATTGGCAAGGATTATTGAATTAGTATCGATAACGGATCAAGAAAAAATGGAGAATATACGGAGAAATATGGAAACAGCAATTTTAATTTATTTAGTCAACGGAATAACGTTCTTTTTGTTTTATAAGACTTTATTCTATCATTGTATCAGCGAAAGGTCCTTTCAGTAAACATATTAATTGTGTTTTTTTAACAATGGTTACAATAAAGAGCATTTGTGTTGTATTATGTTATAGTGGGTCATGTTATAATGGTGGTTGGTGGTAAAAGTAGCACGGCAAAGTGTCTTCCTTACACCTGGTGAAGAGAAGGGAATTCTATGGAAAATTATCAGTAGGAAATTATATGCCTTATATGTCATAATTCCGAATATTCTGGCTTTAGGAATCCATACATCCCATTTGATTTTGTCAATCCCTTCCTAACTCTATTTTATGCAATATCCGCCATATTGTGCATTAAATTTAGATTTCTCTATGGTGATGTACATTAGAAAACGGTTCGCGGTAAAAAGAGAGATTTAACCCCGGCCAAGATGCTTACAGACAGCCCTGTGATTGATGACGTAGCTTCCGGGAAGCGTAACCACAAAATCTACTTTGAATTGATGTGTTATAAATATTAAAGAGTTCTTAATGCACCTGAAAGATTATATTTCATAGACGCATTGGTTTATATTCATTCACCCTTGTGTATAAGTACATATTAATAGCTTTATTCCCTTGAGGGTATAGTGTAGAGGCGCAGGAAAAAGCAAAATTAGTGTACGGACCGTATTGCCCTGTACGAATAAATTCATAGGACCACTTTTTTTAAATTGAAAATTTTTTCTAGTTGCGAATTTAATAGCATTAGTATGTATATGTAAACATAATAGACCTATATATACCTACCCAATTGCACCAGCCACTTGCCACATTCGGTTTTAATAGCAATGTTATAGGTGAATATTTGTTTCAGCAGAAATATAATTCGTGAGCTCCCGCGACGGTTTCGGATTACAATGCGGCATACCGTCGTCCATAAAATAAAATGTTCCATACTGATATTTTTATTTTAATGTAAACAGAATTATTAAATAAAAATAAATGTTTATTTTATCGCACGGAATGCTATTTTGAATTTGTGGTAGTAAAAATATGGTTGCAAAACTAAAATAATTGTTTATTTTACCGTACGGAATGATTATTTGGAATTCTGAGTTTTAAAAATAGATTGTAGCCAGATTTATCAGAATGTATATTGTACAGGACGGGAAAGGCTAGTTGTGATTGGTTTGTAATTACTTCGGTTAGATTTTACTTTTCATATTAACAGCAATCAGCATGAAGTTAACAGTTAAATCTATTTACTTAAATTATTGCTTATAATAATTTAAATATTAAAGAAATAGAAACTGAAAAGGTATTTTGAGAATAAGTAACCCGTTTCCACACACGTGACGCAAAATGAAAGGGTTAGGTGCCTAAAATGCAATCAATTTGAATGTCATTCAATCAATCTTTATTCCCGGCACGTGACATTAATTTACATTCTACATTTGAATTTAATTATCATAAGCCCATCCGGATTATTCTTTTTTCGAATTTGATTAAAGGAGATGTCCGCTTTTTGTATGGGTGCTGGGCCTCAAAATCTAACCAGGCTCAAACTTTATGCATATTAAAGGGGCAAAAATATGGATCAGGTATCCATTAAAAAATATTTTATACCCCACCATTTATAACTACTTAGCTTTTTTTAATAACGTACATTTTAAGTGTAGTTTTTAAGCAATATAAAATTACACAAATCTTAATATCGGAGGACTTTAAAAGTATACGATTTATTGCAAAGGCTAGTTTTTGAGAGTACTATCCAAATATACAGCGTTATTTTGACATTGCGTTAATAAAAGAAATTAAATACTCGTCTTTGCCTCTGCTAACACTATGCCAAAAATAATCCATTAGAAACGAATAGTTTCACGAAAAATCTCGATTTTACTTTCCTGATTTCTTTATCATTTTGCAGTTTAGTAGAATATGGCGCATGTGTGAGTGTTTTTTTGACGTAAAGTGGGTTTTTTAATACATCAATGCGTAAAGTGAAATCCTCTTATAGTAGTAGTGGCATTAGGGCGTTTAAACTTAAAGTTACTTTTTCATCATCACCATCATCATCAGCCACATGCCGTCCACTGCTGAACATAGGCCTCCCCTAAAGATTTTCAGACAGACCTGTCAAAAGAGGCGCGCATCCAGCGAGTTCCTGCGACCTTTATCAAGTCGTCTGTTCATCTTGCAGGTGGACGGCCGACGCTACGCTTGCCAGTACGTGGCCTCCACTCGAGAACATTATCGCCCCATCTACTGTCAGTTCTTCAAACTATGTGCCCTGCCCACTGCCACTTCTGCTTGCAAACCGCTGGGCTATGTCAGTGACTTTCGTTCTTCTACGGATCTCCTCATTTCTGATTCGATCGCATAGAGAAACACCTAGCATAGCCCTCTCCATAGCACGCTGAGTGACCATGAGCCGTCTTAGGTGGCCCATAGTCAGAGGCATAAGTTACTTTTTATTGATATTTATTTTTCTCGAAACTTACACTTTTTTATTTTACATCTATGGTTAAAATAACGTAATTGAAAGTGTTATTTTCAAGGTGAGGATTTATTTAGTAACGCAATGTCAAAATGACCCTGTATGTAAACTATTTTGGTTAGAATTTTAGGCCCGTTTTAGACATGATTTTAACCGTATTATAAATTTACATGGTATTAAAAAGATTTTAGGGAAATGTATTCTTATTTTAAATTGTTTGTGTCAATTTTGTTATTGTGCAAGACCAAAAAGGTTTTTACTAAAATTATAACTAGAAGGCAGTTTTTTTAAAACTGTAAAACTAAAATAAAAGTGTAAAAGCCGCAAGGGTTGCTACAATACAAAGATCGTATACTTGGACTGTTATTGTCAATGAAGAAAGTGGCCGTTAGTGTGAAAGTTTATTACATTTTGCAGTTAGAATACAAATTCGCAATTGACTTTTCCTCAGTATTCACGAGATAGGCAATGTTTATTCAATGTTTTTAGTAATATTTGAACCAAAACCATTTTTCCAGTGTAGTGCAGTAGCGCAGTGTAATTCACAAGTCACCGTGCCAGGAGATTTAATCACGAGTTCGCAACAAAGTCTAAATCTCATAAACCTGTCGCCGTGTGGGCTCTAAACTCTGTCAGTGTAAAAACGATGTAGTTCGTCCAATACTGGTGGGTTTTTTGGCGCTCGCTGGCGGCCATTAAACATGCGGGCTGTTTTTTAGTATTCTTGGCGGCGTTGTGGAGTTCGATATTCAAAGCTAATGAAACCAATTTGCTAATTCTGCGTTTGAAGGACTATCTTTTTAAAGTGGAAGATATATCTCCAACTCCTTCCTATTAATTTACTTCGTTGCGGGTTAAGATTAATTAGTGCTCCCAGAGAATCGCCGAGCTTCACCGCTTGGTGTCATAAAATGCGTGCCATTGCCGATCCTAGCTTACATGAATTGCAGTGGTGGGTGTGAGGGCGGAATAGTCTCGTATCTTTTTTATGATCACACATCACGCTTTTATCCCCACAGGGGTAGACGGAAGTGCAACTAGGGCACACAATTTTCGCCAAGTGTATTCCCATGATAATATGATAACCCAAGATGAGTTGGGCTGTAAGAACTAAGACCGGTAAAATTAACCAAATCACTCATCCCCCAAGTGGACGGTAGCGACAACACATTTTCCCGCATCATAAAAGGAATTTGTATCTGTGGTGAGAAGGAACATATTTTTTTTCCATAAATTCTTTAAGCTATAACCTTGGGTATTAAAGAACAGTTACACGAGCTATTCAGACTTATCACTACAATATCACAAGTAAAATCGATTTCTCACCACTTTAGGGTTTAGAATCGCCCGTTTTATGGACTGGACTATAAAAACTAAGTTAAAACAATATAAACTACAATGTTCGAAACGAGTTGCCTATATGAGTTGGATTAAGAACGACTGGAATGGACATTTGGACATTGTTTTTGTTATGTCTCAGAATGTGATTTCTTAGAACATATACTTTAATATTTATACGGGTCGTTTTTGAAGTGTAATTAATGTTATGTTTTTGTGCTTTTGTAGTTACGATATCTGTTTATTTAAAATTCAATGAATATCAAGAACAAAAAGGCAAAAATGCAAAAATAACAAATATAACTAAGTAAATATTAACAACATTTTCTTTACTTTATTCTGACAGTACTTTGCACAAAGCTAAAAGCTATTGGCAAGGATTATTGAATTAGTATCGATAACGGATCAAGAAAAAATGGAGAATATACGGAGAAATATGGAAACAGCAATTTTAATTTATTTAGTCAACGGAATAACGTTCTTTTTGTTTTATAAGACTTTATTCTATCATTGTATCAGCGAAAGGTCCTTTCAGTAAACATATTAATTGTGTTTTTTTAACAATGGTTACAATAAAGAGCATTTGTGTTGTATTATGTTATAGTGGGTCATGTTATAATGGTGGTTGGTGGTAAAAGTAGCACGGCAAAGTGTCTTCCTTACACCTGGTGAAGAGAAGGGAATTCTATGGAAAATTATCAGTAGGAAATTATATGCCTTATATGTCATAATTCCGAATATTCTGGCTTTAGGAATCCATACATCCCATTTGATTTTGTCAATCCCTTCCTAACTCTATTTTATGCAATATCCGCCATATTGTGCATTAAATTTAGATTTCTCTATGGTGATGTACATTAGAAAACGGTTCGCGGTAAAAAGAGAGATTTAACCCCGGCCAAGATGCTTACAGACAGCCCTGTGATTGATGACGTAGCTTCCGGGAAGCGTAACCACAAAATCTACTTTGAATTGATGTGTTATAAATATTAAAGAGTTCTTAATGCACCTGAAAGATTATATTTCATAGACGCATTGGTTTATATTCATTCACCCTTGTGTATAAGTACATATTAATAGCTTTATTCCCTTGAGGGTATAGTGTAGAGGCGCAGGAAAAAGCAAAATTAGTGTACGGACCGTATTGCCCTGTACGAATAAATTCATAGGACCACTTTTTTTAAATTGAAAATTTTTTCTAGTTGCGAATTTAATAGCATTAGTATGTATATGTAAACATAATAGACCTATATATACCTACCCAATTGCACCAGCCACTTGCCACATTCGGTTTTAATAGCAATGTTATAGGTGAATATTTGTTTCAGCAGAAATATAATTCGTGAGCTCCCGCGACGGTTTCGGATTACAATGCGGCATACCGTCGTCCATAAAATAAAATGTTCCATACTGATATTTTTATTTTAATGTAAACAGAATTATTAAATAAAAATAAATGTTTATTTTATCGCACGGAATGCTATTTTGAATTTGTGGTAGTAAAAATATGGTTGCAAAACTAAAATAATTGTTTATTTTACCGTACGGAATGATTATTTGGAATTCTGAGTTTTAAAAATAGATTGTAGCCAGATTTATCAGAATGTATATTGTACAGGACGGGAAAGGCTAGTTGTGATTGGTTTGTAATTACTTCGGTTAGATTTTACTTTTCATATTAACAGCAATCAGCATGAAGTTAACAGTTAAATCTATTTACTTAAATTATTGCTTATAATAATTTAAATATTAAAGAAATAGAAACTGAAAAGGTATTTTGAGAATAAGTAACCCGTTTCCACACACGTGACGCAAAATGAAAGGGTTAGGTGCCTAAAATGCAATCAATTTGAATGTCATTCAATCAATCTTTATTCCCGGCACGTGACATTAATTTACATTCTACATTTGAATTTAATTATCATAAGCCCATCCGGATTATTCTTTTTTCGAATTTGATTAAAGGAGATGTCCGCTTTTTGTATGGGTGCTGGGCCTCAAAATCTAACCAGGCTCAAACTTTATGCATATTAAAGGGGCAAAAATATGGATCAGGTATCCATTAAAAAATATTTTATACCCCACCATTTATAACTACTTAGCTTTTTTTAATAACGTACATTTTAAGTGTAGTTTTTAAGCAATATAAAATTACACAAATCTTAATATCGGAGGACTTTAAAAGTATACGATTTATTGCAAAGGCTAGTTTTTGAGAGTACTATCCAAATATACAGCGTTATTTTGACATTGCGTTAATAAAAGAAATTAAATACTCGTCTTTGCCTCTGCTAACACTATGCCAAAAATAATCCATTAGAAACGAATAGTTTCACGAAAAATCTCGATTTTACTTTCCTGATTTCTTTATCATTTTGCAGTTTAGTAGAATATGGCGCATGTGTGAGTGTTTTTTTGACGTAAAGTGGGTTTTTTAATACATCAATGCGTAAAGTGAAATCCTCTTATAGTAGTAGTGGCATTAGGGCGTTTAAACTTAAAGTTACTTTTTCATCATCACCATCATCATCAGCCACATGCCGTCCACTGCTGAACATAGGCCTCCCCTAAAGATTTTCAGACAGACCTGTCAAAAGAGGCGCGCATCCAGCGAGTTCCTGCGACCTTTATCAAGTCGTCTGTTCATCTTGCAGGTGGACGGCCGACGCTACGCTTGCCAGTACGTGGCCTCCACTCGAGAACATTATCGCCCCATCTACTGTCAGTTCTTCAAACTATGTGCCCTGCCCACTGCCACTTCTGCTTGCAAACCGCTGGGCTATGTCAGTGACTTTCGTTCTTCTACGGATCTCCTCATTTCTGATTCGATCGCATAGAGAAACACCTAGCATAGCCCTCTCCATAGCACGCTGAGTGACCATGAGCCGTCTTAGGTGGCCCATAGTCAGAGGCATAAGTTACTTTTTATTGATATTTATTTTTCTCGAAACTTACACTTTTTTATTTTACATCTATGGTTAAAATAACGTAATTGAAAGTGTTATTTTCAAGGTGAGGATTTATTTAGTAACGCAATGTCAAAATGACCCTGTATGTAAACTATTTTGGTTAGAATTTTAGGCCCGTTTTAGACATGATTTTAACCGTATTATAAATTTACATGGTATTAAAAAGATTTTAGGGAAATGTATTCTTATTTTAAATTGTTTGTGTCAATTTTGTTATTGTGCAAGACCAAAAAGGTTTTTACTAAAATTATAACTAGAAGGCAGTTTTTTTAAAACTGTAAAACTAAAATAAAAGTGTAAAAGCCGCAAGGGTTGCTACAATACAAAGATCGTATACTTGGACTGTTATTGTCAATGAAGAAAGTGGCCGTTAGTGTGAAAGTTTATTACATTTTGCAGTTAGAATACAAATTCGCAATTGACTTTTCCTCAGTATTCACGAGATAGGCAATGTTTATTCAATGTTTTTAGTAATATTTGAACCAAAACCATTTTTCCAGTGTAGTGCAGTAGCGCAGTGTAATTCACAAGTCACCGTGCCAGGAGATTTAATCACGAGTTCGCAACAAAGTCTAAATCTCATAAACCTGTCGCCGTGTGGGCTCTAAACTCTGTCAGTGTAAAAACGATGTAGTTCGTCCAATACTGGTGGGTTTTTTGGCGCTCGCTGGCGGCCATTAAACATGCGGGCTGTTTTTTAGTATTCTTGGCGGCGTTGTGGAGTTCGATATTCAAAGCTAATGAAACCAATTTGCTAATTCTGCGTTTGAAGGACTATCTTTTTAAAGTGGAAGATATATCTCCAACTCCTTCCTATTAATTTACTTCGTTGCGGGTTAAGATTAATTAGTGCTCCCAGAGAATCGCCGAGCTTCACCGCTTGGTGTCATAAAATGCGTGCCATTGCCGATCCTAGCTTACATGAATTGCAGTGGTGGGTGTGAGGGCGGAATAGTCTCGTATCTTTTTTATGATCACACATCACGCTTTTATCCCCACAGGGGTAGACGGAAGTGCAACTAGGGCACACAATTTTCGCCAAGTGTATTCCCATGATAATATGATAACCCAAGATGAGTTGGGCTGTAAGAACTAAGACCGGTAAAATTAACCAAATCACTCATCCCCCAAGTGGACGGTAGCGACAACACATTTTCCCGCATCATAAAAGGAATTTGTATCTGTGGTGAGAAGGAACATATTTTTTTTCCATAAATTCTTTAAGCTATAACCTTGGGTATTAAAGAACAGTTACACGAGCTATTCAGACTTATCACTACAATATCACAAGTAAAATCGATTTCTCACCACTTTAGGGTTTAGAATCGCCCGTTTTATGGACTGGACTATAAAAACTAAGTTAAAACAATATAAACTACAATGTTCGAAACGAGTTGCCTATATGAGTTGGATTAAGAACGACTGGAATGGACATTTGGACATTGTTTTTGTTATGTCTCAGAATGTGATTTCTTAGAACATATACTTTAATATTTATACGGGTCGTTTTTGAAGTGTAATTAATGTTATGTTTTTGTGCTTTTGTAGTTACGATATCTGTTTATTTAAAATTCAATGAATATCAAGAACAAAAAGGCAAAAATGCAAAAATAACAAATATAACTAAGTAAATATTAACAACATTTTCTTTACTTTATTCTGACAGTACTTTGCACAAAGCTAAAAGCTATTGGCAAGGATTATTGAATTAGTATCGATAACGGATCAAGAAAAAATGGAGAATATACGGAGAAATATGGAAACAGCAATTTTAATTTATTTAGTCAACGGAATAACGTTCTTTTTGTTTTATAAGACTTTATTCTATCATTGTATCAGCGAAAGGTCCTTTCAGTAAACATATTAATTGTGTTTTTTTAACAATGGTTACAATAAAGAGCATTTGTGTTGTATTATGTTATAGTGGGTCATGTTATAATGGTGGTTGGTGGTAAAAGTAGCACGGCAAAGTGTCTTCCTTACACCTGGTGAAGAGAAGGGAATTCTATGGAAAATTATCAGTAGGAAATTATATGCCTTATATGTCATAATTCCGAATATTCTGGCTTTAGGAATCCATACATCCCATTTGATTTTGTCAATCCCTTCCTAACTCTATTTTATGCAATATCCGCCATATTGTGCATTAAATTTAGATTTCTCTATGGTGATGTACATTAGAAAACGGTTCGCGGTAAAAAGAGAGATTTAACCCCGGCCAAGATGCTTACAGACAGCCCTGTGATTGATGACGTAGCTTCCGGGAAGCGTAACCACAAAATCTACTTTGAATTGATGTGTTATAAATATTAAAGAGTTCTTAATGCACCTGAAAGATTATATTTCATAGACGCATTGGTTTATATTCATTCACCCTTGTGTATAAGTACATATTAATAGCTTTATTCCCTTGAGGGTATAGTGTAGAGGCGCAGGAAAAAGCAAAATTAGTGTACGGACCGTATTGCCCTGTACGAATAAATTCATAGGACCACTTTTTTTAAATTGAAAATTTTTTCTAGTTGCGAATTTAATAGCATTAGTATGTATATGTAAACATAATAGACCTATATATACCTACCCAATTGCACCAGCCACTTGCCACATTCGGTTTTAATAGCAATGTTATAGGTGAATATTTGTTTCAGCAGAAATATAATTCGTGAGCTCCCGCGACGGTTTCGGATTACAATGCGGCATACCGTCGTCCATAAAATAAAATGTTCCATACTGATATTTTTATTTTAATGTAAACAGAATTATTAAATAAAAATAAATGTTTATTTTATCGCACGGAATGCTATTTTGAATTTGTGGTAGTAAAAATATGGTTGCAAAACTAAAATAATTGTTTATTTTACCGTACGGAATGATTATTTGGAATTCTGAGTTTTAAAAATAGATTGTAGCCAGATTTATCAGAATGTATATTGTACAGGACGGGAAAGGCTAGTTGTGATTGGTTTGTAATTACTTCGGTTAGATTTTACTTTTCATATTAACAGCAATCAGCATGAAGTTAACAGTTAAATCTATTTACTTAAATTATTGCTTATAATAATTTAAATATTAAAGAAATAGAAACTGAAAAGGTATTTTGAGAATAAGTAACCCGTTTCCACACACGTGACGCAAAATGAAAGGGTTAGGTGCCTAAAATGCAATCAATTTGAATGTCATTCAATCAATCTTTATTCCCGGCACGTGACATTAATTTACATTCTACATTTGAATTTAATTATCATAAGCCCATCCGGATTATTCTTTTTTCGAATTTGATTAAAGGAGATGTCCGCTTTTTGTATGGGTGCTGGGCCTCAAAATCTAACCAGGCTCAAACTTTATGCATATTAAAGGGGCAAAAATATGGATCAGGTATCCATTAAAAAATATTTTATACCCCACCATTTATAACTACTTAGCTTTTTTTAATAACGTACATTTTAAGTGTAGTTTTTAAGCAATATAAAATTACACAAATCTTAATATCGGAGGACTTTAAAAGTATACGATTTATTGCAAAGGCTAGTTTTTGAGAGTACTATCCAAATATACAGCGTTATTTTGACATTGCGTTAATAAAAGAAATTAAATACTCGTCTTTGCCTCTGCTAACACTATGCCAAAAATAATCCATTAGAAACGAATAGTTTCACGAAAAATCTCGATTTTACTTTCCTGATTTCTTTATCATTTTGCAGTTTAGTAGAATATGGCGCATGTGTGAGTGTTTTTTTGACGTAAAGTGGGTTTTTTAATACATCAATGCGTAAAGTGAAATCCTCTTATAGTAGTAGTGGCATTAGGGCGTTTAAACTTAAAGTTACTTTTTCATCATCACCATCATCATCAGCCACATGCCGTCCACTGCTGAACATAGGCCTCCCCTAAAGATTTTCAGACAGACCTGTCAAAAGAGGCGCGCATCCAGCGAGTTCCTGCGACCTTTATCAAGTCGTCTGTTCATCTTGCAGGTGGACGGCCGACGCTACGCTTGCCAGTACGTGGCCTCCACTCGAGAACATTATCGCCCCATCTACTGTCAGTTCTTCAAACTATGTGCCCTGCCCACTGCCACTTCTGCTTGCAAACCGCTGGGCTATGTCAGTGACTTTCGTTCTTCTACGGATCTCCTCATTTCTGATTCGATCGCATAGAGAAACACCTAGCATAGCCCTCTCCATAGCACGCTGAGTGACCATGAGCCGTCTTAGGTGGCCCATAGTCAGAGGCATAAGTTACTTTTTATTGATATTTATTTTTCTCGAAACTTACACTTTTTTATTTTACATCTATGGTTAAAATAACGTAATTGAAAGTGTTATTTTCAAGGTGAGGATTTATTTAGTAACGCAATGTCAAAATGACCCTGTATGTAAACTATTTTGGTTAGAATTTTAGGCCCGTTTTAGACATGATTTTAACCGTATTATAAATTTACATGGTATTAAAAAGATTTTAGGGAAATGTATTCTTATTTTAAATTGTTTGTGTCAATTTTGTTATTGTGCAAGACCAAAAAGGTTTTTACTAAAATTATAACTAGAAGGCAGTTTTTTTAAAACTGTAAAACTAAAATAAAAGTGTAAAAGCCGCAAGGGTTGCTACAATACAAAGATCGTATACTTGGACTGTTATTGTCAATGAAGAAAGTGGCCGTTAGTGTGAAAGTTTATTACATTTTGCAGTTAGAATACAAATTCGCAATTGACTTTTCCTCAGTATTCACGAGATAGGCAATGTTTATTCAATGTTTTTAGTAATATTTGAACCAAAACCATTTTTCCAGTGTAGTGCAGTAGCGCAGTGTAATTCACAAGTCACCGTGCCAGGAGATTTAATCACGAGTTCGCAACAAAGTCTAAATCTCATAAACCTGTCGCCGTGTGGGCTCTAAACTCTGTCAGTGTAAAAACGATGTAGTTCGTCCAATACTGGTGGGTTTTTTGGCGCTCGCTGGCGGCCATTAAACATGCGGGCTGTTTTTTAGTATTCTTGGCGGCGTTGTGGAGTTCGATATTCAAAGCTAATGAAACCAATTTGCTAATTCTGCGTTTGAAGGACTATCTTTTTAAAGTGGAAGATATATCTCCAACTCCTTCCTATTAATTTACTTCGTTGCGGGTTAAGATTAATTAGTGCTCCCAGAGAATCGCCGAGCTTCACCGCTTGGTGTCATAAAATGCGTGCCATTGCCGATCCTAGCTTACATGAATTGCAGTGGTGGGTGTGAGGGCGGAATAGTCTCGTATCTTTTTTATGATCACACATCACGCTTTTATCCCCACAGGGGTAGACGGAAGTGCAACTAGGGCACACAATTTTCGCCAAGTGTATTCCCATGATAATATGATAACCCAAGATGAGTTGGGCTGTAAGAACTAAGACCGGTAAAATTAACCAAATCACTCATCCCCCAAGTGGACGGTAGCGACAACACATTTTCCCGCATCATAAAAGGAATTTGTATCTGTGGTGAGAAGGAACATATTTTTTTTCCATAAATTCTTTAAGCTATAACCTTGGGTATTAAAGAACAGTTACACGAGCTATTCAGACTTATCACTACAATATCACAAGTAAAATCGATTTCTCACCACTTTAGGGTTTAGAATCGCCCGTTTTATGGACTGGACTATAAAAACTAAGTTAAAACAATATAAACTACAATGTTCGAAACGAGTTGCCTATATGAGTTGGATTAAGAACGACTGGAATGGACATTTGGACATTGTTTTTGTTATGTCTCAGAATGTGATTTCTTAGAACATATACTTTAATATTTATACGGGTCGTTTTTGAAGTGTAATTAATGTTATGTTTTTGTGCTTTTGTAGTTACGATATCTGTTTATTTAAAATTCAATGAATATCAAGAACAAAAAGGCAAAAATGCAAAAATAACAAATATACATACAATTGGAAGATTTGTTGCGGCCAGGCAATATACTGAAAGTTGGTAGATATTCGCCTACATTTTTATAACGGGCTATCGAACATTGCAGTCACTTGTCCACTGAAAAAAAGCTAGTACGTCAATGCCTTATTATAACTGGCTATTAAATACTGTAGTCATTTGTCTACAGAAAAAAGCGAGTACGTCCATGCCTTATTATTACTGGCTGTGGAATACTGTAGTCACTTGTCAACTGAAAAAAAAACGAGTTCATCCATGCCTTATTATAACTGGCTGTTGAATACTGTAGTCACTGAAGTGTATTTTTTTTGTCTACATAATGCATTGTATTTTATACCTTGAACTGATTTTGAAAAGAGCAACACTAGAGTTTCTTGCCCGTTCTTCTCTAGTGGGAACTGCTTTCCGAACTGGTGGTAGAGTTAATATTGACGGAATCTAAATAATGTATAACATTTTATGGGTTCGAATAAATTATTTTATTTCGTTTCATTTCATTTCATTTCACTTGTCAACAGAAAAAAACGCAGTGCGTCCATGCCTCATTCAGCAAACAGCAACCGCAGTAAACTTCATGCCGACACAGTTTTCATTGTATTTTTCTTGTTTTGTCACCCCACAACGCGGCAAAGTCGTTTATTAAATTAATTTCGCTATCAAATGTTGTATAGTATTTATTTACGGAAAAAACTGGTCACGCGATGCATAATACGTTTTTACTTTTAAAATTATTACCAGCTTGACCACAATAGTCTAATTAATAAAAAGTTGTGACTTAATGCGCGGTTAAAAATGAATAATGATAGTTTAATAGGGTTTATCGAATCTTTAGAATATTATATTAGTGCCGCATATTTTTTTGAATTTGTAATCTTGTATTATGCTTAGATTTTTTTACGATGTGCCCTTGGAGTTTTTATAAGTTTTTATTAAAGGGTGGGGATTATATCGGTTACTTGGCGTAGTCATATTGAATCTCTAGAATACTCCCCTACTCTAGTAGTGGAAGAGTTAAAGAAAGAAGAATAGCCGTTAGCAATCCTTTTGAGATCTAGTTTTGTATTTGAATACTTACTAATACTTTTTGCTTGGAATTAGAGTCTAAGACCCGGTCCACAACGGAGATCAAAATATACTCCTGGCATTCTAACAAAACCCTGAAAAACAAAGAGGAATCAATCCAGCTCTGTTACATTAAACATATTCGTCGAGCATTATTCAAATTCAGACGAATCTATTTTCCTTAAAACAGTGGCCACGCACGACAGCTAAATAAGCCCGCTTCCCGCCGTGTATAAAGAATTCAGTATGCAACCCTTTTAACATATTGAGGGGATTTCTGAAGGCGTTTGACAAGTTCAGGATTGAGAGAATAAGAAAGGGGCAAAATAGCAGCGTTTTGTCTCTATTTTTGTTGAAAAATACCGCAAACATGCATGTGGGTGACCTAATGATAATTAGCATTGTATTGACTATTATTTTTAGGGAAAAAATTTCAACCTTCTAATACACATATCGGGTGATTAAATTGTCCTTTAAATCCGAATATGTGATGCTTAGCTGCAGGGACAGACGAGGCGGTCGTGGTTCCGTGGTTCCGTGCATTCGACATACTTACTTGCGATTTTTAACAGTTCACGAGTTGACTTATCATTTAATCAACCCCGTACGAGGCAAGCGTGTTGGATTAGGTTGTCAACCGTCTCAAGAATAGAGAAGGCCGTACCCAGCTGATATAATGATACAGTAAGATTGAATTCAATCAACCAATCAGCCTGTCGCTGTCCACTGCTAAAAGTCTCCCCAAGTGAGCGCCAACCATCCCGGTCTTGAGCAGTACAATAATATACAAGGTCGTTTTGGCATTTCGTTACTAAAGGAAACCACATACTTATCTTTTTGAAAATAACAATTTCCATTAAGTTATTTTAACCATAGGCGTTAAACAAAAAAGTGTAAGTTTCGAACAATATAAATATTAATAAAAAGAAACTTAAAATTTACACGCCACTACTACTACTCTAAGAGGATTCATCGCAGTGGCAACATTACACTTTCAGTCAGAAAAACACTCATGCACACGGCATATTCGCACTAAACTACAAAATTGTAAAAAAAGCAGGAAAGTAATAATGAGATTTTTGGTGAAAATATTCGTTATTCATAGATGACATTTGGCACGATGTTAGTAGAGATAAAGACGAGTATGTGGTTTCATTTAGTAACGCAATGTCAAAATGACCCTGTATATTAAAAAGAATTATTAAAATTATTAAGATTGCATCAAGATAAATTAATTTACTTATCATCAAACATGCCATACTGCCACTTCATATCGTCTCCCTCCCCAGGGGAGACAACGAGACATTGCCGCTTCGCAGGTTAGGATGCGGTTACATTGACTGAACGTACCTGTTTACGTAACGTGTGTGATTTCAGCTATTCCTAGCGAATGTACTTATCTCCGTCTACTTTCAAGCTTGTGAACGCTCAGTATACATTCTGAATATTTTGGTATTGGATTAGGAATGTAAAACTGAGATGATGTCAGAGGTCTAATGTTGTGTTGTGGATGAATAGAATTTTAATATTACTTAAATGCATGTTTGTGAAGTGGATTGGTTTGAAGTAAGCGCAGAAACAGGACAGACAACTGGATAAAGGTCGCAGGAACCCGCGGGATGCAGGCCGCTTTTAACAGGTCCGTCTGGAAATCTTTAGAGAAAGTTTATGTTGTTCAGTGGACTTCATGTGGTTGATAATGATTATGAAACGCAGAATAATCAGAAGGGGTTTGGAATGTGGAACAAACACAGACTAAGCCCTGAACATAACACAGGCGATTTATCACTTATAATACCACAAGAGCTTCAAAATTATCGGGTATTTTCCGATAGGTTCGTTGCAAACAAATGAAGGAGTTTTCAGGTTAAAAAATCACGAGCGCGAAGCGCGAGTGATTTTTCCTGAAAAACTTGACGACTTTATTTGTTTGCAGGGAACCTTGAGGGAAATGCCAGATAATTTTGAAGCTCGTGTGGTATTCGGGGGATTATTTTTCCGTCCCAAATGTCGGCCAATAGAATTGCACCATGAGATGAAATGAACAGTCAACAAATAAGAATTTCATAATATATAGTAACTACCAGAGAAAATATTCAAAAAATTATCAGTATAATACCATGTAGGTTGTACCACGTGACGTCGAATGGTGCAATTCTATTGGTCGATATTTGGGTCGGAAAAATAATCAGTATAATACCATGTAGGTTGTACCACGTGACGTCGAATGGTGCAATTCTATTGGTCGATATTTGGGTCGGAAAAATAATCATGGAAAATAAACAAGTTTTTCACGAAGTCGGTACTGCGGGCAACTACTAGTCATATGAATTTATATCTTAAAGCCTTATTTAGACGGATTAATTATCGCTAGCAATAATCGTCTTAATATCTGTTAAACAGAATACGAGTATATTCGTTAACGCGAGCGAGATTTGCCTCACCATTGCTTATATTCAGACATGCTATCGTTTTTTAAACAATAATTGCGTACGATTATTGCTAGCAAAAAAAAAAGAATAATACTTGAACGAGATCTACTGATATACCACCCTCTACTCTTGTGGCGAGTCTTTTTCAATGCAAATACGTCATTAGTGGTTGCTCGATAGCTATTTGTGTCGACAAATTTTAATGCATGGAAATTTAGCCATCGATAAACGGTTTTGTGCTTATCCCTTTTTATCGATACATCCATAGAATAGACAGCGTCGGTGGCGTAGTTGTATTACGGTACGACTGCAATGCTGAGGTCTCTGGTTCGATCCCCGGGTCGGGCACAGTGGTATTGGATTTTTCTATCCAGTATCAGCCCGGAGTCTGGAATCTGTGCCCGATATGGCGATAGGCTCGCCCCTATCACATCATGGGACGGAATACGCACGGCGAAAAGTGGGTGCACTAGTTGTGCCTCTGCCTACCCCTCCGGGGATAAAAGACGTGAGAGTTTGTGTGTGTCCATAGAATAATAATAATCCCTTCCTAGCCGATTTCGGCCACGGCGGCCAATCTCAACAGAGATCACAGTGTGTGCGCAATACACAAGTGCACTCACTATTCCTTCACTCTCATAGTCCGGTGAGACGGAAATCCGACATGACCGGAGAGAGATCAGGCGCAGGACCAACGGCTTTACGTGCTTTCCGAGGCACGGGGGTATCACACCGCCAACTTGCTGACTCCGAGCTGCGACTGGGTAATTTTTAAGATGGAAAAACCCAGTCACAATGTTTTTGGCCCGACCCAGGATTCAAACCCAGGACCTCAGCGCGCAAATAGTACTCGTAACGCGTACGGAATACAACTACGCCATCGAGGCAGTTAGTCCAGTCCAGTCCATAGAATACACTAGATTCTACACTACTCTCTGGTGGTAGGTCTATCACATGAGAGAACTCACCGTATGAAGCTTCGTTACATCTATTTATGCTGCCAAGCAACATTGTGCAGTACGTTGTGTTCCGGTTTTAAAGGAAATTGTGATTAGTATAATTACCGGGCATTATAAGATTTAATTAAAGCCTAGTTGTGAATGGAATGGACTGCTGAGACGAAGATCCTCAAGTTCAAAACCTAAGGTACAACTGACTTGTAGAAAACTTATAAATTTTTGTTCGCTTTAACAGTGAATGTAAACATCGTGTGGAGAACTATATAGTGTATGTATACCTAAGAATTCTACATTAGACAATCTGTACTAGTGGTGGGCTAAGGCCTAAAAACCCTCTCAATAGTAGAGGAGGGCCGTACCTAGCAGTGGGACATTATTACAAAACTTCAATCGAATGTCTCAAGATGACGAGCGTATTTATAATCGACTTCCAAAACAGGAGCAGGTTCTCAATTCGTGTGTTTTTTTTTTCTATGTATGTACACTGATTTCTCTGAAAATTGTGTGCCTATTTCCTCGATTCCTTTTTTATTTAGTAGAATAGGGTCTCGAATTGGTCCCATTTCAATATATCATGGTTTAGGGTTCATAATTTTAAGGAACAGACTTAATAGACCTGAATTATACAAGTAATTAATACAATTATTAAAATAGAGACAAATTGTTAAAATAACGAACATTTTTAATCTTTATAATAATTCGTGTATCGAATTTAAAAAAAAAAAAAGTGTAACAAACGTTTCATAGCAATAAAAATGTTATTAAGTTTACCCAAACATTCATGAAACCGTTGTAATAACATGGCTTTATGAATTTCATGAGATATTTCAATATGTTTATTCACTCAGTAGTGTTGTTGACGAAGTATAATAAAAACATATAATATGTTTTCTAATCTTGTTTATTCCTACAAAGAAAATTCCGAAAATATAGTTTATTAAAAAATGGGTATTGAGTATGTTTTTAGCTTTGTTAGTGAATTTTATATAGTGGTAGAGTATAGAAATTTAATGAGTTTCTTTTATTATAAATTAAAACCACCCTATAATCAATTCTGTACCCAGATTTGGCCAGAGGTATTACTACTCTAATATCACTGTTAAGTTCGAGGCTTATCTACAGCAGTGGGTCACGTGGCTGATGACGATGAAGTTCGTGTGGTTAGAGGAATTTCTAGATTTTCAAACAAATACTTTTTTTTAAATGGTGTACTATACGCAATACATCATTTTAATAAAATCTAGCCTTACGACTAATAAGTAATTTAAATTTGACCTAAACTTCTAATGAGACTATGACTAAGAATATGTCCAATAACACTGTTCTTATTGTCTCTATTAAAGGGAAGACACATTGTTCGCGTGTTCTTTTTAACTAGCACTCACTGCAGTATGTTGCACTAAATGTTCACTACACTAACTCGAAGGATTTTGTCCTCTTCAGTCTTCTCACTAGGTCCGTGTTGACACGCAAACACCATTTTTTTATACGGTCACGGCATAATGACTCCACTGCAACTTATTATCCCTCATCAGCCGACACAATTATGCCGGCCTGTTTAAACGGGATGTATGGCTGATCCCAGAACGCGTCACACTTACGTGGACCACTATAGCGGGTTTTTAAATCTTGTATACAGTGGTCGCTATCCAGACGGATACCAGATATCCTACTAATATTATAAACGCGTAAGTTTGTAAGTATGAATGTATGGATGTCTGGATGTATGGATGTTTGTTACTCTTTCACGCAAAAACTACGGAACGGATTTTGATGAAATTTGGCACACGGGTAGATTATGTCCTGAATTAATACATAGGCTACTTTTTATCCCGGGAAAATATAAAGCGGGACTTTCATCCCGGGAAAACTCATTCACGCGGGTGGAGCCGCGGGTAAAAGCTCGTATCCTATAATCCTATAGTTTTGGAACGAAGTTCCTTATCGCGCGTTGTGAAAAGGGGCTGAACGGAAAGTTGTCACGACACTTTTTTCTATTATCTTACTAATATGAACCTTAAATACAATGCGTAGAAGCTATAATTCTTGAAACGAGTATATTTTTATTTATTTTATTTATTAAAGTCATTAAAACCATTTCTTACTAATCTAATATGAACCTTAAATACATTGCGTAGAAGCTATTTCCCCAGCGTTGGCACGGCACGAGTACAAAAGAATTGAACGTAATATTATTTTTTCAAATTTTGTTGATTTATTCTACTTTACTACTACTGACATTTATCAATAACAAGACTAAACGTGCTTTGCTCGCGTTTAAAAATCTACTTTATGTGGTAAGCGTAAGATCGAATTTGTGTTTAGTCAATCAAAATTTGTGATAAAAATGCTATGCAATAGCTTTGTAGTCTCCGAGTGCCACACGTATTTATTTGTTTTTTTCTCTAGAAACTTATGTATTGGAACGGAAATAGGAAAATATTTATATATTTATATATATACACACTCTGTTATATAAATAAAATTTTATTACAATTCCTTCACTAATTAATCGAAAGGAACTTCGTTCCATCCGGGTGTCCCTTGACACCTCTCATTTTTTATGGCATTGAATGACGAGACGAGCATGCCGTTCGCCTGATGGTAAGCGATACGACCACCCATAAACAGTAGCAACACCATACAGAACCTTGAGTTACAAAGTACTGCGTGTCATTCTACTGCGATCGTCATCCTAAGACATAAGATGTTAAGTCTCATTATGTCCAGTAGTTACATTGGCTACAATGTCCTTCAAACCGAAACACAACAGTGTATGCACACTGCTGCTTGCACACGTTCAATGCGTTTCTCAATTATAATGTACTTTACAATTACAGTTTTCAATAGAACTTAAACATCGTACTACTAGCAGACACTACTTTCTTTTTTTACTTTAGCAACATCTTTTCAGTTAAATTATCTAAAACCCATACCAATAATGCTACCTCTGTCAATCCTGATTCTTAGTTTACAACCAACAATTCCTCAAACTTCTCGCTCATGAACCACGATCACATCATTTGCAACACCGCAAAAAGTTAAAATTCAAACCGGTTCCAAGTCAGGAAATCACGGCATATAAAGACCTGACGGGGCTCCGGCAAATTTAAGGAGTTTTAACGAGGACACCGCGTGAAAACTTTGTGCAATTAGTGCACGTTCACCAAGACCAATAAGTGCAGGCTGGGTGGCGGCTTAATTATTGTTCAACTGTTCAAGCATAATTTTTATATTGATTCTTATATGTGAAGCGATAGGTAGTAAAATCAATTGTTTTAATTTTCAACAATTTGGTCTAATGGATGGCATTTCTGTACAAATTAATAACGAGACTGGTAGTCTGAACGAGAATGGTAAGGTTGACTGTTCCCTATAGACAGTAACACCCAGAATTTTGAATAACAAAGCATTTCGTGGCATTGCACTTCTCTTGAGACATTAGATTAAGCCAATAGCTAGTGACATGGGTTACAATAGCATAAGAATATCATTCAGCAGATTGCTACAACACACCATTAACACGTTCGACTCAACAACGTTTAATAACGTCAATTTTTAAATAAAATCAACATAGCGTCTATTTCATGTGTACCGTAAATGAGCATTGTATGTATGGGGAAATATCACTATATACCTAAGTCTCCAAAAAACGAAACTCGAAGACGATGTAGTTTAATTTTGACGTTTGTGATTAATCGACAGACTTATACCGGGTTTTTTCAACTGTTGTAAGGGTAATCATTGGTGTTATTAAACTGGACGCGCTCGCAGAGCTTCGAGTGCTCCAGGTGCTGTGAGCGCGTCCAGTCTAATAAGACCCTGACAAAACGATAACTACAGTTGAAAAAACGGGGCCTAATACGTCAGTCACGGGTTTGTCTCCCAACCAATCCCAATAAAACGAAACGTGTTTTTTGCCACATTCTAAGCACACTGACTAGGGCGACGTTCGGCCGGACATGTTACACTAATGTCAGCAATTCATCGGAACAAGCTATTATCGTTTTAAATGTATATGATGTTTGCTACCCAATGGTGGTGGTGTACTATCCTCCCTATCTACCCCTTAAATATCTATTACACCAAACTAGGTCAAGTACCACAGGTTAATTAATTTAAAACCACTAATATATAAATGGAAGGAAAAAATTATATTAAATTCATAGAGAACACTAAACTGGGACAAATATCGACCAGTTACGACAAATAAAAATGGTACATAAGTAGGTATTTAATTTATTCCGTTTTTTCCACGTTTTGTTAATCTGCTCTTGCATTGCAAAATTAAAATGAAATTGGTATATTCGTTTTAGACATGTGTATATATTTTCTGGTTTCCTCAAATTATAATGATGCAAAGTACTTAGTTTTGTATATTTTAACTTCCAGGCAATATCATAAATATAAGGTCCAAAATATTTTATTTTTTGAGATAACACTTCAGCAATATCAGAATAGTCCTTTATAAATTACTTGAAACTCTTAAAAATTATATAAAATTTACAATAATAGGAAGGAACGATAATGTTTAAAGGGGAAAAAATTAAATAGGCCATATTTTAATTAGATGATAAAATAATAGAACAATGGAAGTTTGACGGGGAAGTTGGCGTTTCGCCGTTTTCCTTTGTTAACATTCAGAAAGTCTCGCTCCACAGTTGTTTTGGGTTTTATCGTTAATGACTTAGTATTCGGCCCTACTAAAAACGGGTGTACAATTTTTCATAGCAGCGCGTTTAAAATAACCAGGAGCTGAAATTATAAAATTCGTCTCTTTTTTTGAAGGAGGGTCTCATTTCGATACGTTGTTTTGTATTATTATTGGTAACTACTTTAATTTATTCCCATAGGGAAGCGAAAACTAAATTGTTTATTTAAACTTATAATTCTCTCAGTAGTAGAGGAGGCCCGTGCTCAGCAGTGGGCAGTATATATTACAGGGCTAATTGCATTGCATTGCAAACTTATAATTTATGTATCTACTTTAAAGAAATTCTGAGTAGTCCCGTTTCATTACAAAGCGAGATAGCTTAAGCTCAAGAAAACTGTAGCTTAAGCTATTAACAGTTTTCTTGAGCCTAAGCTACGTGTACTACGGCTACGTAGCTACGTAGCCGTAGTACTCATGCTACGCGTCGTAGACTGCAAACGCGCAACGATCCCTATTTAAAAAAAATACTATTGGAGGATTTCAGGTTTATTTTGATGTAGATATGTCCAAAATTTTTGCGTCGACTAACGGCTCTTACTCATAAACAAGACACGGCGTCGCGTCGTGAGACGGCGCGACGCCGTGTCGTGTTTATGTGTATGAGCCGTAAGATCTATCTCAGCATGCGATACTCCCCAAAACACAGAACACGCGCGACGCGTGCGGCCCGTCTTTACGTGAGGCCATCTGTCCCTAACTTACCCTTTATGTTATACAGAATAAGACTTAATATTTTCAGCAATTAGATTTAAAATCCGTGATAATCTTTCACGGCATATTAATGTAGTGTAAAATTTAAAATAATGATTATGCGTGCGTATGGAACACCTTCTTCGTTTAATTTGTTAGAGTAAGTATCTTTACTTTTTCCATAGTTTCCAAGTATCGAATCCACCAACATAAACGCGAATGCCTCACTTAAGCAGACAAGTAGGGGCGGAATTGTTTCGTGGCAAAAGTTAACGAACGCGAGGAATTTTGATGAACCCATACATTTACTGTTATTTTTGCAATTAGAATTTTACACGTATTGTACTGTATTTTAATTAGTTTGCGTACTGGTACGTGTTCATTGTGAATTGATGGATGGTTTTAGGGGCTTAACTGATGGCTTCAGAGGAGAAAAAATCGGGTATTATTTAAAGGATAAATTAGGATAAGGTTAGATGGTAACACACTGATACATACACATAGACACATGACGCCTTTTATCGCTAAAGCAGTAGGCATAGAATGGAATAAGAAAATACTATTATATTTGATACTCTCAGTATGCACCGGCGTGAAAAAACTACACTTTTGCTTTGTTTAGCGCTGTACTTAGTCATAATAGTTTCTGCATTAAGTGACTGATACGGACTCAGCAAAATGTATTTTGAGAAATTTCCCATAGTCTCCTGGTAGCCCTAAACATTTTACGCTTATCTACATTCTCATCTTCATAATGTTCGTTCTGTTTAATGCCTGCAGCGCATTTAATATTATTTTGATATTGTTGGTGTTATAAAGATCCCTTAGGCGTTCCACTTGTAGGGTTACCAAAGGGCAGGCGTTTGCTGCATTTGACAGGCATTTTAGGGTTTAGAGTTTAGACAGGAGTGCGGCCTGCAAAAATCAGTCTTATTTTTTATTTTTTTAGGACAGCTTGTGTCATTTGGAATAAAGAATAGTAAAAAATTGTCATCAATATTCTTTTCTTTTATACGGCAACGGCAAAGTGAACCCACTGCACCTGGCGGCAAGCGGAGAGATAGGCGTCGTCAGTCGATAAAATTAGGCCTGTTTGAGCCGGATAAAAATCTAAACTGGAAGAGAATTAGAACGTAACTAGTCTTGCTAAATGTTAAATTACACCCTTCTTTCTTTTCTTAGTCAATAATTTCCTTATGATTAAAAGCCTATACATAGTCTGATCCTGGGACGCGTATCACCTGGGCTACTATGGTGGGTTTTAAGTTTATATCCTCCCACCAAGATTTATTTATTTTGCACTTTTATATACAAAAGTATATCGGCGGACTTAATGCCAAAGGCATTCTCTCCCAGTCAACCTGTGGGTGGTACAGAGATAATAAGGTAGGTGCAACAAGGTCACTTGATATAAATGAAACATACATAAAAGTAAATATAGCAATTAATAAAATAAATACCAATCTTGAATATATACTTAATATAAGTAAAATTGTAAATACATAACATAAAAATTACACTAACATAAATACATAAGTATATAATATAATATTATTATTAATGTGATGACTCTTCTGCTTCGTTCAACAGTAGCTCTCGTACTCTTCTTTTAAAGGCAACCGAGAGGTGGCCGATTTGATTTCGAGGGGGAGTGAATTAAATAGAATAATAGATTGGATAGCATAGGACGAGTGAGTGAAGTTAGAGCTATGAGAGGGGCATTTGAGGAGAAGATTGCTAGAAGAGCGGAGGTTCCTAACGTGGCTACTGCAGCGGTATTGATAGTTTGATGATAAGTAAATAGGAAGTGTAGGGGAGGTAAGGAAAGAGAATAAAGTGGTAAGTGCCCGCAAAGAACGGCGCTGACGTATGGGTAGCCATTTTAGTAGTTGATGACGATAGGAAGAAATGTGGTCATATTTGCGAAGATTGTACACAAATTGAATGCAGTTATTTAGAAGTCGGTCCTGTATATTGAGTTGGTCTGCATCCAGATCAAAATAACACACATCACCATAGTCGATTACAGGAAGGATTAAGGCTTGTACAAGCATAGTCTTGGTCTTAGGCGGGAGGAAGTTCTTCAGGTGGTATAGAGAGCGAAGAGTGCCGGTGACTCTCTGACAGACAGAGGTTACCTGGGGCCTCCAGCTCAAGCTCAATATTCTCTAATCTCTTTTACTTATTATGTACAGTCAGCAGCATAAGAAGCTGAACAAATTCAAAATTTCAAATTGCCTACATACTTTTGTATTCTTACTAATCTATTTTTTCTCTTCACAAAAATAAAATAACAGAGATTTACTTTACGTCAAACGAAGAAAAAAAACTTTTAGTTTAACTTAACGCGTATATAGACGATTTGAAATTTTGATTTGTTCAGCTCCTTATGCTGCTGACTACAGCTTTTTACTTTAGACAGGCATTTTCCTGGAAATCAGGCATTTTATTTATTTATTTATACTTCATGCAAAACATGTAAAGGCGGACTTAATACCGATGGCATTTTCTACCAGTCAACCTGGAATGGTGCAGAGAAAAAAAACATAGTAGGTGCACGAACCAAATTTGGATCATAGTGTCGATTCAATTAAAATAGTAATATTAGGTAAAAACTACGTCAATAAATACACATATATACTTTGGTAATACTTATAATAGTAATAAATATATATAGCATACTTAATATAAATAATACAATTACATAAATATGTTTATAATAAATATGTATATAAAATATATAATTAATAATACATGTATAATATCGAAGTCATAAACTAGAAATTTACGATAATTCCGCTAATTCACCCGTAAGTAGTTCTCGAACTTTAACTTTAAACGCGTAACGATTCGTAGACATCCTGATTCCTAGAGGGAGCGAATTCCAGAGAAGTACAGATTGGACAAGAAAAGAGGAGTGAACAAGTTCTGAGTTGTTTGAAGGACACAAAATCGATTTTAGGCACCCTAAACAGGCATTCCTTTATCTATAAACAATAACCCTACACACTTGTTCGTTGCTCGTTTACCAGTCTAGCCTATAAAAACTTATAAAACACTGCCGTCTTAAGTCGGTTAAACAACTGCCGTTTTGATTACAATGAACAACTGGTATTTAATTTACGGAACAATAGCCTCGATGCTAAATATCACTTGTAATTTATCATGAACTTTGACATTTGTCTGACATTTAACATCAGCGCTAGTGTCACCCTGAGGTGTCACCATTCCCAGGGAATCATTTATTAATCACCTTCCTATCAATGTTACAAAGCGGCGATAGCCTAGTTGGTAGTGGAACGGACTGCCGAGACGAATATCCGCAGGTCCAAAACCCAAGGGCACACACCTCTGACTTTCCTAAAAAGGTATGTGTGTATTTGCTGTGAATTATCGCTCGCTTTAACGGTGAAGGAAAACATCGTAAGCAAACCTGCGTACCTGAGAAGTTCTCTGAATTTCGAAGGTATATGAAGTCTGCCAACCCGCACTAAACCAGCGTGGTGGACTAAGGCCCTAACCCTCTCAGTTTTTGAGGAGGCCCGTGTTCACCAGTGGGCTGTATATAATACAGGGTATGGTATGGTATCAATGTTACAACTCATTAAGAGGTACGTCCTTTCGTTGTCCAAAAATGTTAAGCTTTTTGTAATTTTGCTACCCTTAAATTGTTCAGGTTTGGATATTACTTACCTTATTCCTTGTCCCGGGCAAATGGTATGTGAAAAAATCAAAGAAAGTTATAATAATATACACACTCACGCCCTTTATCCCTAAAGGAGTAGGCAGAGGCGCAACTAGTGCACCCACTTTTCGCTGTGCGTATTCCGCCCCATGATATGATAGGGGGCGAGCCCATCGCCATATCGGACACAAATTCCAGACTCCGAGTTGATACTGAATAGAAAAATCCAATATCACTTTGCCCGGCGGATCGAAACCGAGACCTCAACATTCAGTCGTACCTTAATACAATTACGCCACCGAGGCATTCAAATTATATAGGCTCCATATGGGCTTTATAGTTTCCTATTATACTATAGATAAAAAAAAAATCTAAATTAGAACCTCATTTTTGAAATCGGTTAACAACTGTGGATGCACACATGTAAGACACAGTCAGGAGCACAAGTTCATGAATCTTAATCCGTACTAGCTGTTTCAATATTGTTTCGTTTACTCAGCATGGCTTATTGTTGCAAAGCCACGCTATGCATTTGCAATTAAATTAGCGTGTTCTCGACTTTATTTTTGTAAAATGTTAGTGCCAGTCAAACAATGAAATTATTGTCGCATTATAATTATGGTAACTAATTTCCATATTTGTTTTTCCACTATAAATGTTTTCACCTTTATTCAAAGGCTGGTGAAAGCAGAATGGTGTGAAACGCAATGTAAGAGGTCGATGACGCAATGCTTTAGCATGTCTTCGCGTTAGTGTATATTTAGGATGAAGATGGATACAGTCAGTCGCGGAAAATCATGATAATTTTATAGTACCTCATAAATATTGCTTGACTTAGGAATCAAATAATAATAATAATAATAATAATAATTGTTTATTTGCGCAATAAAACACATGACATTATAGAAAGGTTATTACCCTAGCCCCTGAACTAGCGTTAGCTGTATCTCAGGAACCAGTATCTTCCCCCAGCAATACACATATCATTGGTATTACAAATAAACGCGCCTTAGGCAATTTCAGCATTATAAATTATAAATACAGAAGATATTAATACTAGAACAAATATAATATATATATATATATATGTATATACAACAAACACAATTTAATAAACTTCCATCAGCTGGTACTTTTATTAGATAAATGTGTGTGTGTGTGTGTGTGTGTGTGTGTGTTTGAGTGAGTGTGTGTGTGTGTGTGTGTGTGTGTGTTTGAGTGTGTGTGTGTGTGTGTGTGTGTGTGTGTGTGTGTGTGAACGTACAGCATATTTATTCCTCTCTTACTGGTCACTTAAAGTAGCATGTTTTCAATGTCATCATAGCTGTGTTGGTTAAGCCATTGTAATAGTATTTTTTTGAATCTATTGTTATTGCACTGTTTTACCTTAAATTTCTTATGCAATATGTTGTAAATTTTAGGAGCTAGAGCATCAAAGTGTTTTTTTGCAAAGGAAGTATTGACCCTAGGGACTGGACATAGATCTATACGTTTAAACTCGACAGGTAAGGTAGGTACAATCTTTCTGTGGTATCTTCGCAACATTTCATATATAAAAGTCTTTCTAACTGACAGAACCCCTGTCTTGTTATAAACGTCAGATGTAGGGTGTCTGAAAGGTAAATGCAACAACACCTTGAGCACCGTCCTTTGGGCTCGCTCTACAGCAATTAGATAGGTTTTGGCTGCTCCTCCCCAGGCACATACACAGTATCTCACCAGACATTCACCAAGTGAACGGTATGTCTGAATAAGTAGCTTGCAGTTGGCAACAGCTCTCAGTTGTTTGAAAACATATATTAATTTCCTGATCCTGTTAGCCAACGTAGTAATTTGGATATCCCAGATGAGCCTATTATCTATTACAACACCCAGGTATTTAATATTTGATGCTTGAGATAGTACAGTACAACCACAGTTAGAAGGCCGAGGATTCCGATTACATGGGTATGTATGCATTTTAAGAGTTTTAATATCTGTATTTATTAGTTGAGACTTACTAAAGCAGATGTATTTTGTTTTAGATGCATTAAGTGAGAGGAGACTTTCTTCTAGCCAGGCAGTAATTTTTGCTAAACCAATTTCAGCCACACAATGTACTTCATTCCACGATTTTCCATAGAAGAGAAGGACGGTGTCATCAGCAAACATAAGAAGGTCCATAGTAGATATAACACTGTCTACTAACTCATTGATGTATATCAGGAATAAAGAGGGTCCCAAAATACTGCCTTGTGGTACTCCAAATGTGGTAACAACGCTATCACTCTGATACTGTTCCACGCGGACACTCTGATATCTATCAGATAGATAGTTTCTAAACCACTCCAACGCTATACCTCTAACACCAATATTGGTAAGCCTGGTCAGCAGTATTTTATGAGAAACAGTGTCGAAAGCTTTCTGTAGATCAAGAAAAATGCCAATGCATTTCTCACCATTGTCCATTCTTAAATTCAAATTTGTTGTTAATTTGAGAACTGCATCCTCAGTTGATCTACCTTTTCTAAAACCATATTGATTTCCATTTAACAAATTATTACTTTCTAAAAAAGACATAAGCCTTGTATTAACTAATCTTTCCAGGATTTTTGAGAGTGTGGGCAATAATGAGATTGGTCTGTAATTCGACGGTTGATCCTTATCACCAGACTTATATATGGGACACACAATGGCCCTTTTAAAAGGAGTGGGAAAAACACCGGTTTCCAGACTTAAATTGCACATATGAGTAATAGGGCAAATAAGACTGTCAATATTATATTTAAGAACATTACTTGTTATCCTGTCCCAGCCGGGTGCACTATGAGTTTTTAAGTTAAGAATAATTTTACGTACTTCAACTGGATCAGTAGGTATAAAATAAAATGACAGTGCAGGTGTTTTATTACATTTTGAATGATTTGCTAAATCGTTTTCAAGTGTATTCATTTTTTTAAGAATATGATTTGCTAGAGTGCTACCAATAGATGCAAAATAATTGTTTACAGCGTTCAATGAATCAATTGGTGTGTCACTCACAGTTAAAAGTTCTTGAGGTGTGCTCTTGTCATTTTTAATATAACATATGTCTTTTATAGTTTTCCAGGTCGCCTTCATATTGCCATGATTTTTCGTTAATTTATCATGGTAGTACTGTCTTTTCAAATTCTTAATAAGTTTGCTAAGTGCATTTCTGTAAGCTAAATATGTGTGTCCGATTTCATCATTGTCCGGTGATTTCTTAGCTTGTTTGTGTAATTTATCTCTTTTTTTAATGGATTTTACAATTCCTTTAGTTATCCAGGGCTTGAGTGGTTGGTAGCGTTTTGACATAGATATTGATTTACTGTTATTGGTTATAATCGTGAGAAGTTTATTCGTAATTAATTCTGCTGCAATATTTGCATCCCTGATACTATAAAACTGGTCCCATTTTTCACTATCGAGGGTATCTTTAATACCATCATAACATATTATTGTTTTTTGGAGGATAGATCTTTTTTTATTTAAAGTTACATTATCAATAACCAGCAATATAGGATAGTGATCTGTAATATGTTCTTCAATTACGAATGTTTTACAAGAACCACTGCATTTTATCATGAAGTGATCCAGGCATGAGTTTAATCTAGTGGGCTTGTCAATACCTTGCCTGAGTCCATATATGGCCATTAAGTTTAGGTAATCCAGCACAGAACCAGTTGTATCCAAAGTATTGATGTTGATATCCCCCGTGAATATAATATTCTTTGTGTGAATGTTGCTCAATACTTTATCTAGAGATAATAGGTATGAGTGTGCATATTTGAAGCTGGGGGGTCTGTATGAAGCAATTATTGTATAATCCTGTTGGATATTTAAGACTAAACAGTTTCCGTCAGTAAATACAGGTTCATAAGACACTGCACTATATTCGTCCCGTACATATACGGCAATACCATCATTTTGATTGAGAACATTTTTTGTCCAAAACACCTTATAATTATCAACATCAGGAGGTGGATTATTTATATTTGTCCAACACTCGACAAGGACTAGGATATCGATGGGGATATTTAGTACAGATAAGAATATTAGAAACTGATCCATGTTGCAGTTTATGCTTCTAATGTTCAGGGTTACGACCGTAATAGAGGTCTTGTTTTCAATATTTAGCTTGGACATGTGTCTACTAAGTTGAATATTGTTGACAAAAGTACATGGTATTACAGAGTCCAAATAATCTACATCTACTCCAATAGAATCATTAATTTGCTCGAATTCTGAATATTATAAATGGGGACCTCGTAATATAATTGAACTCAGAACATGCATACATGCGAATTGGAAACATGAATTCTATAAAATATATTATTACAATAATGAATTGGTGACCGAATATATAAAATACCAACAAAATTTCAGCTGACACAACATTACTTACTACGGTGTGTATACCTGCATTATGGAGATAAAAATTTTCTTTTTTCAATATTACATTAATTAGAATGCTTCCTAACATTGTCCACTTCCTAGATAACCTATGACATAGACAAATTACTTGTGTAATTTTTAAATTGTAAAGATGTAAGTAACGTGTTATTATGACGTTTTTACGTGTGTTATAAATGTTGTATGTTACATATGTTGAATAATTCGTTTTGTGGTAAGTGTTTTTTATATGTTTAGTGTGTGAAATTATATTATATTTAAATATGAATTGTGTTTGTTTTTTACAACAGATACACTTAATAAGGCTATAAACATAAACGGTTAATAAAAAATAACTATTCAAGAAACTAGATGAACAGTTCGATACTAAAACATAATAAGAAAGAATTATAAACTTGTCTAGTCAGTCCTTAATCAGATCCTTTAACAGTTCTTCATTTTTCACCACTATAGCAGGAGCTCCTTCAGATTTACGAATTAAAACCTTGCCCTTGGAAATCCAGCAATATGAGAAGCCATTTCTTTTGACAAACTCTCTCGCTAGAAAAAAGATCCGTTTCATATTTGGTGTAAGATATTCTGATATATATACCGGAGTTTTGTTGTCTTCGTAGCCAAAATGAGTTGCATTGAGTTTAGCGTTTGTATATTTCTTATTGTATGACTTTACGCCACTTATAATGGCCTGTTTATGAGCAGTGCTAGAGAATTCTACGATTATAGCCTTGTTAGTCGCTTTTTTCCCAGGCACGCGGAAGGCTTCTACGATATCATTCGAGTGTATCTGAAGTTTTAAAATATTAGAGAGGTTGATTACCAGCTGTAAAAGATGTGACTTTGTTTCTGTATCTTTTTGAGGAATGTTTCGTATTTCAATGAAGTTTTTGCGATTGCTGCGCTGAAGAATCTCGATTTGTTCATCCATAAAAGCAATGTGTTGCCGATTCTCCTGACACTGTGTTTCAAGCACATCGATTTTCTTCCGCATATCATCATACTGGTTGGATATGAAATCAAGTGACTTTTCTATATCTAGATTTGATTTTTGAATATTTTTTAGGGTGTTTTCTAATTTAGCTAATTTAGAGTCTTGTTCCGATTTCCAAGATTGCAGCATATCCATAATTTCTCTCTTAAATTCCAGTAAGTCATCCCTTGAAATATCAACATCCTCCTGTCTTCTTTTATTTCTGGTTGACATACCGGAGGACTGTTTTTGTGTCTTGGAAAGTTCAGAATTCATATTGGTTCTATGAGGTGATCGATTCATGATACTCCTTAGAGAAAACAACGGCAACTATTTGCATCAATCAACTTTGCGCTAAGATTATCAACAGGCACTTGAATTTCTGGTGTAGTTCGATTAGGTGTTACCGTGGGCGTGGTTAGCAACTATAATGACCAATTAGTCGGAAGCACGCACACACGCATATTCACTCACGCGTTTGTGTTTTACTTCCGAGCTTCTTCGTGTTTTTGTGCTCCTGGTGCTTGCTTGGCTCGGTAAAGTATTTTTGGAGGCCGAGCTTATTAGTGGAGCGGCGATGTACCAGCCGCACATAAATGTGAGGTGATCACTTGAGACAGTCAAGCGTTGACAGATACTTCCGTTTTTATGCACTCCTATTTTTGTCGATGTAATTAAATTTCACAATTTACTTATTAAGATTCGAAATTAAAATTAAATATACTACACGTGAACACGTTAGCACCTTGCGGTGGTCCGGAGGGAAGGAGGAAGTCAACGAAAGGCGACCGTAATAGGAGCGACACTACAGTGGAACATAAAATGAATACATACATACTTAGAATGTTAACATCATTACCCTTCCTTGCTTCGCCATAGTCGGGTAAAAATAATGATAAATTTCCTTCCTATAATCCTGGATCCTTCCGCCTTAGCGTGAAGAAGTAGCTTAGTAGGCCGGCATGATAACCATCTACTGCCATTCGATACTCTATCTGGACGGCATCGCGCTTACCATCAGGCGAGGTGCAGTCATTTTGTCGTGCCCGAATAAAAAAAAAAATACATTAAAAGAATAAACTAATTATATAAAAAGAATATAATCGATAATGAGGTCTGATAGCGAAGCACTCATAAGATCAAGAGGGCATATCAAAAGAACATTTAGAAATAATCTGTTCGACATTCGAATTTTCAAATAACGTAAAATCCAACGCTAATGATGTAAAAAGTCAATAGATATAGGAGTTATCTACCTCGGCTGGTGGACTAATTGGCGGAACGTTTAGCGGTTTGCTCTGAGCACCATTGACTGGGGATTATCGAGTCAGACTCTCATTTGCGGAGCTAGTAATATCGGTCGGTAATGACGAGGCGACCTTTGTCGTGCTGTTTGCTTGGGGATGTCGAATGATTTTTAAAATAGGTTGTTTTTTGTATAGATGGTAGACATGTTGATAATTCAAAGATTATTGAAAATAATGATAGCTTCATTAGTAAAGGATTTGGCTTTTGAATACACATCATCATTCCAAATAATCATCTTTGAATATCAAAACGATTCTAGTAGATTAGTTGCTTAATTTTAATAAGAGATAAGGGATTTAGAAAGCGTGAGATGTATACATTGTGTCTTTACCACTTATTAAGCCTCATTTAGATGAAGCAATTTTTGCTAGCAATAATTATTTTTTGAATATCTCAAAAGGTTCGTATACGCCAACGCGGACGAGAATTGCCTCGCCATTAAGCATATTCAGACGGGGTTTAATTATTACATGCAATTATTGCTGGCAATAAATGAATCGCCTAACGCTTTACTACATTACACAGTCATAACAGTGTGTCCATCGAAATAACCTATCCTAAAAAATTCTCAACCATTATTCCGTACTAAAAGCAATTTTTTCAGCTTCCCCACCTAACTCAGTTTAAAGCTAGTCATCAATATAATATTAAAGAGTTGGGTGACAGTGAGCGAGCCGACTGCCGTATAAAGCATCGATTATGCCCCAGTCTGATCCCGGCTTTATTATGGATTCCTATTTATGTGGGGTTGGAATGGTACTTATGATTATGGAACCGGTGATGATAGTAGAAACTACTTATGATTATAAACCTACGAGAGATTTTGATAGTGGTGTGTCAATTTCGAACTTATGTCGTAATATCATTACTCGTTAGGATTGGATTTTTATTTTTTTTATTTTTTAGATAGACTTTTCGTATAATATGATGGTTTACAAGGTATCAATTATTTGTTTTTTTACCGTCAAGCATTAGTTACTGTTCAAAGGATATTACACTTCGATAATTCAATACTGGATGGTGGACTAGTGGTAGTAATTAGCGCCTGAGTAACTTACTCGTCAATTTATCTATACATCTATACATCTATACATATAAATAATAAAATAAATAAAATTGGAGTGTCTGTTTGTAATATTGAAATAACCGTTTTTTTCTACATGTATATGAATATATATACGGTACATACACAAAATATTTTTTTTTACAATTTTTGTCTGTCTGTCTATCTGTCTGTTTGTTCCGGGTAATCTCTGAAGTGGCTGGACCGATTTTGACGGGACTTTTATTGGCAGGTAGCTGATGTAATAAGGAGTAACTTAGGCTACTTTTTATCCCGGGAAAATATAAAGCGGGACTTTCATCCCGGGAAAACTCATTCATAAAACATAAAAGTCCCGCTTGATATTTTCCCGGAATAAAAAGTAGCCTATGTTAGTCACTGATAATGTAGTCTTATACTGGTAAAATATTTTTTCAAATCGGTCCAGTAGTTTCTGAGCCTAGTCAATGCAAACTAACAAAGAAATCTTTTCTCTTTATAATATTAATATATAGATAGTGTAGATAACATAAAAGGTTATTGAACGATAAATTGCTAGTGGTTACTTATAACCGCCCTGATAGCGACCAGCGTGTTATCCTCCTAGCCAGTTTCGGCCACGGCGCCCAATCTCAACGGAGATCAGCCAGGTACGCAGGAGATATTATAGTGCACAAGTGTGTGCGCAATACACAGGTGCACTCGCTATTCCTTTACTCTCATAGTCCGGTGAGCGAGGCGACCGGCGTACACGAGATGTACAACCGGTCATGTATATAATATGTCTATTGGGGACGTATGCAGTCGCACTGATCACCCGTCTGATCAGTTCACCTCCTTGGAACTATTTCACCCTTAGTCCCAGAAAAACCCGTCATAGTTGCCCACGTAAGTATGTCGCGTTCCGGGATCATTCTGTGTATATCCAGTTTCAAAAAAGCCGTCACAATTATATCGAATGGTGATGGGTAATCACCGATCGTCACTTGCCATTTTTTTGGGTCATAATCCACTCACCTACCATCAGGTGCAAGAGGTCGTTTTGCCCGTATAAAAACCTGGGAGTTGCATCTATAGCTAGACCTGGGCATAGTTATATTTTTAATAAACTGATCACCCTCATCAGGAGAAGAATACGTCTTTCCTGATATCTTCAAAATAAATGTATTTCTAACTCCTCCCTATTCTTCTATTTGATTAAATTCGTTGCGGGTTAAGACTAATTAGCATTCCCAGAGACTCGCCGAGCTTCACCGCTCGGTGTCATAAAATGCGTGCCACTGCTGATCCTGCCTTACAGGAGTTGCAGTGGCGGGTGTGAGGGCGGGTGTGAGGGCGGGATAGTCTCTACCTTCAAAATAAGTTCTTAAGGGACCTGCTTTACTTTCTCAGGCATTGTGAAAGTTGTAATAAACCAACGCCCCTAAAATATATCATAAATATTTATAGTAGCATCTGGTGCCTGAAATTAACAATTTCAGTTAATTATGAAACGATTAAGCATGATAAACGTTACGACTAAATGATATAGTCGACTGCTTCGCGCCAATTTGTATTAGATAATGTTAATAACTCAGTTCATAATGGCGGTAAGAACGTATTATTATTTTGTTATTTACTTCCTTTTAATTTGAAGAGATAAGAACCTCCTTGCCTGTGCCTTTATAGATCTTTTCCTAGAATAAGTCCTACAAGGATCCGCCATATTTTCAGGATTAAGATTTTAAGCCGAAGGGCCTTCGTATAAGGTTATTCAGGCTATATATCTATAGGCTAATTGGTTTAGATAAATAGATATATTTAATTTATTTTTTAAACTACTGACTGATGAAAAGAATATGGCTCTTGCCTGATAAAAAGCACTTGCACTTGAGAATTACAAAGCGCTGCGTGTCACTACACTTGTCTCATCATCCAAATGCATCCATACCATACCATATTAGCCCTGTATTATATACTGCCCACTGCTGAGCACGGGCCTCCTCTACAACTGAGAGGGTTTAGGCCTTAGTCCACCACGCTGGCCTAGTAAGGGTTGGCAGACCTCACATGCCTTCGAAATTCTTACAGAGAACTTCTCAGGTATGGAGCTTTCCTCACGATGTTTTTCCTTCACTGTTAAAATGAGCGATAATTCACAAAGAATACACACAAAACTTTTAAGAAAAGTTAGAGGTGCGGTGTGCCCTTGGGTTTTGAACCTGCGGTGCATTCATCTCGGTAGACCGTTCCACTCCTAACTAGGCTGTTGCCGCCAAATGGATCCCAAAGAATCTACAAAGTCTATCAAACTGGATCACAACAATGCATGCACACCGCTGCTCGGCAACAACAGACATTGCCATTGCAGTACATACCTACCCAAACGTATTTTCGCCTAAAAGAAACCGCTCGACTACCCGATCATCCTAAAAGATATGTTTAGTCTCCTTGAGAAATAACATTCATGCAAAAATGTCTGCTAAATCCATTAAAGAATCGATGACCAAACAATACATAATACATAGAGAGTCCACTAGGGCGTTCGAACAAAACCGAGCGCATCGTAGTGCTAGGCACGTGTTTTTCACAGTACATTTTCACAGAGAGTAAACTCGGAGAAGGTATCGGAATGCGCAGCGTGGTCCCACTGCGTGCTTTATTGCGTTCGAGTGCAAGCTATAGGAGAATTCGATTTATAGCATTTCAAGACTATCCCGTCCTCACACCCGCCACTGCAACACCTGTAAGCCAGAATCGGCAGTGGCACGAATTTTTTGATACCAAGCGGTGGACCTTGGTGAGGCAACGAAGTTGATCAAATGGAAGGATAGGGACGATTTATAGCTTATAAAATTTATATTTTTAGGGCTCCGAACCGCGAAAGGAGAAAAGGAACCCTTATACTTCACTTTGTTGTCCATCTGTCTGTCTGTTTGTGTCCCTTTTTCTCAGGAACGCGCAGAGGTATTAAATTGAAATTTATACCAAATACTCGGGTCTATGGTTTCTTCCAGCTGTGAAATCAAACTTGTAAGTCAAATCAAAAGATATGATCGTTTATGTCACATATTTTCGCATATTTTGCGATTTCGCAAGGGAATCAAAACTTCCCGTGGACCTAGAATCACGAAATTTGGCAAGAAGCAACATCTTACTGCACATGTAAATAAAAAATCTGAAAACCGTAAATACCAATGTGCTTTAAACAAAAGCAGGCCGATTTAATAACACAAACTTATAAATTTGATTAATTAATTTTGGCGAACTACGGAACTTACATACTTGCCTACAAGTTTGTACGGAACCCTCGGCACGCGAGTCTAACTTGCACTGGTCCTGCTTTGTTTTGCTTTGTACTAATATTTAATCATCGTAAACTGTAACTGTGTAGTAATCGCTTATGTCTTGGACTCAACAACTGTACGTGGCACTCTAACAAGGGAAATTTTTTGTACCAACTATTTAAAATCTTTCACTGCACGATATAAAATATTATTTCTGCGGCTCTGTATGCTTTACAGACCGATTGCTGCTTGAAAATGTATTTCTAATTCATTTCTATCTATATCTATAAAAGAAAGTCGTGTTAGTTACACTATTTATAACTCAAGAACGGCTGAACCGATTTGGCTGAAAATTGGTGGGGAGGTAGCTCAGAACCAGGAGACGGACATAGGATACTTTTATCCCGGCAGCCGATTTGGCTGAAAATTGGTGGGGAGGTAGCTCAGAACCAGGACACGGACATAGGATACTTTTATCCCGTCAGCCGATTTGGCTGAAAATTGGTGGGGAGGTAGCTCAGAACCAGGACACGGACATAGGATACTTTTATCCCGGCAGCCGATTTGGCTGAAAATTGATGGGGAGGTAGCTCAGAACCAGGACACGGACATAGGATACTTTTTATTCCGGGAAAATATAAACCGGGACTTTTATCCCGAAATATCGATTTCTGTGAGTATTGTGTTTCACTAAAATACTTAATTTTTTATTTGTATTTCCTAATAAAAAATTGAGCTTAATAAAATCCTAAATCTGCTTATTTATTGCCTTTAAGGCGGAACAGAGTTCGCCGGGTCCGTTAGTTATAAAATAAAAACAAACCAAGAGAAAACTATTTGATTTTAACAATAGTTAAAATAACCAAGCATATGTTACATTGAATAGAGAAATAATAAAACGTTACTTTAGTTCGTTATTAAAACTAGTAATAACATCAAACGAATAGAATCAACTTCATTATCATCCAGACATTGTTATTTTAAACATTGTTACATTTAATAAAGTTTTAATAAAGCAGTGCATTTAGTTTGCATAATCTGTGAAAAAGCAAACTAAAGCGCGGTAAATTGCCTGTCTAACTATTTAATTATACAAGCAAATCAAATACTGGCTGCTTATATTAAATCGAGTTGTTTTACATAAATATTTTTTCATAAAAATAGCAAAGCACAATAGAATTTCTTAATATACAATATTGTCAACAAAATGGCGGACGGAACAAAATGGCCGCCACAAAAATACAATAGACAAAAGAATACAGAGCTAGGGCTCTTCGCGTCCCTTTAATGAGGGTTTCGGTCATTTTACGCTCATTTCGATGCAAATTCAAGGGTCTCGTGATGTTCAGAGGACTATGCAAATACAGCCAAAAGATTTTGATTAAAATTCATCAAGAAACTAGCGGTGCAATCGGGGCTTGCTTGGATAATCAGCGAGTACAAGGAACTTCTTTCTGTATCTGTCTTCCAAGCAACCCACATGTTGGTGAGGTTAGTTCCCTTTTGGTTCTCGACGTTGCTCTACCTAAAACATCTTTGGACACCTAACACTCTTTTATATCAGCTATACCCTCTTCCACCTTGTCTTTGGTCCGTCTTTGGATCATCGGTAATCATTTTAGAATTTTAGCCTTCACGTATTTACATAGGTACAGTATATATTTAATCTATAGGGTCATTCGGGGCAACAGCACGCAGTGGGTAAAAGTTCGCATGGTCAATATCTCGGAACCTATTGAGGGGGCTCAGACACTTTTTCAGCTAAATCAGGGGCGCGTCAGGGACGATGTCAGAGCCATAAGCTATTTTACCAAGCCTCACTTGTTTAGCGAAAAACGGTGATCAACGTGATTTTGTTGATTAGTTACCAATATTTTGTGCTGGGAAAAAAGTGTATGGCTAGACGGTGCATCAGTTTACAAAAGTCCGTTAATTATGGTAAGTTTACATGATTATAATAGTATTTATTTTAGTTATTATTCTGTCCTAGAAAATAAATGCGTCTCAACTAACGTGTGATTGTTTAAAATATTCCCTGTTTAAGTAAGAGTACGAGGTTAATAGTACGCACCCTGTTATAACTTCATTACAATGACCGCACGGTTTTTTCTTCTTTAAGCTGCAATTAAGTCGAATATTACTTGTAAAGATTTTTTGACCTTATACAGAAAAAAAATATTCTCATTAAACACTCTGCATAGTTTTACCCGCATAACGGGTCAATAGTACGAATTTCTCCCGATGCACTTAAACATGTATTGCAAAAAAAACAATGAAGCAATGTACAAAAACTCATTAAATAATGAAAGTAGAATAAATTTACTTTACATAGAGTGTTAAAACGTTTTTCAAGACACTATATTTTTGACTGTGTAGACGATAGAAAAAAAAGTGCGTACTTTTAGGCCGAATGACCCTATCTAGTATAGTAAAGTAGCAAATCCCGGTGTGTCTGTACATTGAAAGAAATGTAATAAAAAAAGAAAGGGGGTGACTAAAGAAGAGTAATGGAAAACAAATCAGCGATTTTTATAATTCTTTTCTGTCTGTTTTTCTGTTTGTTTGTTACTTCACATCTCCGAAACTACAAAACGGATTTCGATGAAATTTAGTATTGAAATAGTTTGAGACCTAAGAAAGGACGTAGGTTACTTTTTATCCTGAGAAAATATAAAGCGGGACCTTTATGCCGGATAAACTTTTACACGCGGACGGAGCAGCGAACAAAAGCTAGTTTTTACATAATTTAAATTGAATTTGTATGCACTATATTTTATGTATTTTAGCGGGTTTTTTAATACATCAATGTTTTTAGCTTAATTTTTATTTTAATCTATTTTGATTTTAACTACACATAGATAAACGGACTCTCTCTGTTTATATAGATAAAACCAATATGTTCTGATAGCATTATAAGTCGGAAGCTTACAAGTATTTCAAAATGGCAACCCTTACGTAAATAGATAAGGTACCTATGTGTTATAAAAATTGATATATAAAGGAGACTGCCTCGGTGGCGTAGTTGTATTACGGTATGAATGCAATGCTGAGGTCGTGGGTTCAATTCCCGGGTCGGGCAAAGTGATATTGGGTTTTAAATTCAGTATCAGCCCGGAGTTTGGAATTTGTGACCGATATGGTGATGGGCCCGCCCCCTATCACATCATGGGACGGAATAAGCACGGTGAAAAGTGGGTGCACTACTTGTGCCTCTGCCTACCCTTTCTGGGATAAAAGGCGTGAGTGTATGTGTGTGTATGTACGGAGGTCACTATTCTGGCGGATACAGAATTTATCCTACCATCAGCAAATACCCTGCTCAATAGGATGAGAATATTGATCGAAAGCGTGAAACTTCTGCTGCGATATTCAAAACATGTATGACGCTATATTGTCACCAAATACTGACGAGCGTCAAATTGGGAACACTTCAAATATTATATTCTAATGCGTTCAGCGGTTTCTGAATTTATTATAAATTCACAAACCATTTCACTTACAATTTTAATAAGAAGAACGTCTAGCTAGCGGGTCCTTAGACCATCAAATCTAGAGTCAGATTATGAAAGTCTATTACTAAAATCGCGACACGCCGCTATAAGCAAAAACGTTCGTATACCAATAGAAACATCATCATCATCATCAGCCACATGACGTCCACTGCTGAACATAGGCCTCCCCCAAAAATTTCCAGACGGACCTGTCAAACGAGAAATAAAAAAGAAACATCCGCCGAATATTAAACGAGGTAGCCCGGGGCGTCGAAAAATTTAAAGAAAAAATATAATTCCTAAACATAACCAATATGTATAGGTCTCACGACTAATGCTTAGGATAAAATGTATTAACCTTCAACTTAGCTCAAAATTGCTGTGTAATTATCTACGTTTAGTAAGCATTTATTTTGCACGCCAATAAAATGCTGCTAGATTAGAATAAAAATTAACATTGTCCGAACTTAAGTTTATATTGTTTTGAACTGGTACAGTTCTCAAGTTTGGAATTGAGACAATGGAACTTCGTTAGCAGAGCAAGTCAGTGTCGCTCTAAATTTTTACAACTTAAATGGCTTTTTTTTTTTTTTTTTTTTTTTTTTTTCGCGGAGAAAGTGACTTATTACTACCGCCCAGCCTTCAAGGGGGGCGACTGAGCGGTTATGTTGGGTTCACCGTGCCTTACGACCCGGCGTTGAGCCGCCCGGAGAGATGTAACCATCGGGCGACCGCCGGGCCGAGTCCCTAACCTATGTACAACGCACGGCATACCAACCAAAACTCCGCGGTGGCCATCTTCGGCGCATTAGGGACGGCTGTGGGCTTCCTCTGACGGAAGTGTCTAAGTTGTCGTCCGCAGCCGCCCCTGCGCGGTGCCGCCTAGTGCGGCCCGTCTCCTGTTTGGGGGGGGCTCAGAAGCCCCCGCACACCGAAGGACGCTCTCAGCGTCAACGGCAACGTGAGGCCTACCAGCCACGCTGTCGTCCATCACAGGGATCGCAACAATGTGCCACTAAGAACACAAAATTAAAGACGGACAGCCCCCTGCCGCCCGCCTGCGACCCCCGGTGGCCCCTATTAGTCGCCTTTTACGACAGGCAGGGGATACCGTGGTGGAATTCTCCAAACGCCCCCAATCCACAGGGCGGAAGACGCCGGTCAGTCGTCCACCCGGCGCCTCCTACGTCTTGTCTGGCGGCGGGAGGGATCTCCGCGCCTCCGATCCCTCTCGGCACTCTCCTTCCGCGAGAGGACCACCTCACAGAAGTGTGCCACCGCACGCCAGGACCTCCGGCTGTCGACCATGGAAGCGACCACGGCCGGCAGCGAGAGGTCTCCTCCGACGACTGCTCTGAGAGCGCTGCGCTCCTCATCCCAGGCTGGGCAGAACTCTAACGTATGCTGGGCCGTATCCAGCGGGCAGTTGTCACAGTGGTGACACACGGCCGACACCTCCTTCCTCACTACCCGCCACAAGTACTCACCGAAGCAGCCATGCCCGGCGAGCACCTGCGTCAGGCGAAACGTTGCCGCACCGTGGCGCCTGTCCAGCCATTCGGCAAAGACAGGACGCACTGCCGCGACGACCCTGAGCCCCGCTGACGGGGCCTCCAGCCTGAGACGCCACTCCTCCACGGCGGCTCGCCGTAGGGAGGCCCTCATGGCCTCCACCTCCTTCAGGGCCGGATGTTGCCCGCGACTGGACGCCTCCTCCCGCCAATGAAAGACATCGGAGAGGGATTTGGCGTCCAGATCCCAGGGCAGAAATCCGGCCAACAAACAAGCCGCCTCGAAAGAGACCGTGCGGTACGCCCTGATCGCCCGCTGCGCCAAAGCTCTCTGCGGAGTGCGCAGGAGGGCGACGCAGGGGCGGTTCAGGGAGTCAGCCCAAACGGGGCTGCCATAGAGGGCCATGGACCGCACGACTCCGTGATATAACCTCCGGCAAGGGATGCCAGGACCTTCCAGGTTGGGCAGCAGGCTGGAAAGAGCACCCGCTGCCCGAGACAGTTTCGTCCCCAGTTTCTTGAAATGGGCGCGGAATTTCCATCGGCTATCTAAGACTAAGCCTAGATATTTCATATCTTTGCCGATGGGAATCCGCACCCCCTCAACCACGATGTGGGCACCGGCCGGTGGCCCTCTCCGAGGCCCGTGGAAACAAATGGCCTCGGTTTTCTCGAGGGCCACCTTTAAACCCAACCGTCGAATCCGACTTACTACTTGGCCGGTGCCCACCGCCGCCAAGGTGGCGGCGTCCCGGAACGTCCTGGCGGTCGCTGTGACCAATGTGTCGTCGGCGTAGCACGTCACGCCGACGTCCCAGAGATTTGCACCACGGAGCACCCAGTCGTACCCGATGTTCCACAGGAGAGGGCCCAAAACCGAGCCCTGTGGAACACCGCGCGACATCGCTCTTCGGTGCCACCCGCCGTCGGCGCCCGGATACACCACGTCCCTGTCAGACAGGTACGCGTGCACCAGACGCCGAAGATAGGGCGGCACCACGTGGTACCGCAGTGCCTCGTGAATGCAGGGCCAGGGCAGCGTGTTGAACGCGTTGGAGATGTCCAAGGACACCGCGACAACTACTCCGCCTCCGGCCACTGCATCCTCCGCCTGTGCCTTCACCCGCAGAATCGCGTGGACGGTGGAACGTCCCCTCCTGAAGCCAAATTGGCTGTCGGCTAAGTTCGGTCCGACCCTCTCGAGGTGCTCGACGAGGCGAGCATGGACGATACGCTCGAAGAGTTTGGCGACCTCGTCGAGCAACACGATGGGCCGGTAGGCCGACGGCGACTCTGCGGGTCGTCCTTCCTTCTTCAGCAGGACGAGCTTCCCGGTTTTCCAACGCGCCGGGAAGACGCCCTGCTCCAAACAGGCGGTGAATAAACTGCGGAGCCTCGGGCCCAGGTGCTCGAGGGCCACCACCCAGGCTCTTCCTGGGATGCCGTCGAGCCCTGGGGCCGTTTTTTTTGCTCCGCAGCCGAAGCACTACCACCCGCAATTCTGCGGGCGAAACCTCTGGGATATCCCTTGCCGGATTCTCAATCGACGATGACGCCACATCCGGTGGCGCCATCGGTGGAGGAGTGGTCTCCACGGTGGCCGGGAACAAGGCCGCGACGACGTTGGCCAGTAATTCTGGCCGGAGACTCTGCGACAGCGGGGGCGCCGCTGGACGAAGCTTATTCATTACCATACGATAGGGGCGCCCCCACGGGTCACTGTCGAGAGTCTCCAGGAACTCTTTGCGTGCCGCGACCTTGGCCCTGTGAACGGCCACCCGCAGCGCTCTCTTCGCCTCTTTGTAGAGGTCATAGAGCCGCCGCTCCTGGTCTGCGTGATCCCCACCTCGAAGCCTGCGACGACGATGCCTGGCGTATCGGCGGCGCGCAGCGACGCATGACGCGCGCAACTGCGCTAGCTCTGCCGACCACCAATACACTTGTCGCCGCGGCGAGCGTCGGAGGGCTCGGGGCATGGCGGCGTCGCAAACGTCCGACATTGCCACCCCGAACCACTCCACCTCTTGTTCGACCCGAACCGGCCCGTCCGGCACGGGGAGCCACGACATCACCAGAGCGGCCAACTCTAGGGCCTCTTTATTGAGGCGACGAGTTACCCACCGCGGGCCGTCCTGATTCGGGGCACTCGGTTCACCACCGGGCTGGATACTCGGAGACGCGGAGACGTCGAACCTGATGTAACGGTGGTCCGACATCGTCTCGACGTCCGCGAGGACTCTCCAGCCCCGGACACGGTGCGCGACGGCGGGACTTGCAAACGACAGATCAACAATAGACCCGCCGTTGTGTCGCACGCACGTGTGCACCGATCCCCTGTTCAGGACGACCAGGCCGACAGAGATCGCCCAGTCCTCCAGGACCCCACCGCGACCGCTCGTCGCCGGCGAACCCCAAGCTACAGACTTGGCGTTGAAGTCACCGGCGACGACTGCCGGGTAAGGTTGGCCTTGTTCCACTAGGGCCCCCAGCCGAACGAGAAAAGATTCGAATTCGGCGAGGGGTCTGTTGGGAGAGAAGTATACTCCTACAACCCAAACGTCTCCCAACAGAGCCGCCACGCATCCCTGGTCCTTCGATATCTTTTCGAAGGGCGGGGAGCCAGCGGCACCCTGGGTGATTATGGCCACTAAACCGTCGGTGTCCCCAGCCCAGTTGTCACGGGGAGGGACAAAGTACGGCTCAGCGACCACGGCCACTTGCACCGACCACTGTGCCAGGCTTTGGGACAACAGGTCTTGGGCACTGGCGCAGTGGTTGATGTTCGCCTGGAGGAACTTTAGGTCCATTATTGGGCGATCTCTTCAACACCTTCCATCTCGGCCTCTTGCGGTGGGCTTGCTGTCTGCGGCTGGGTTGTGGCCACAGCAGCAGCAGCATTACGTCGGGAGGGGCGACGACGGTTGCGGCGGGAGGAGGCGGGACACGCCTTCCCCCCGACCTGGTGCCCGGCGGGCTTGCCGGAGGCCGCGCAGACCACGCAGTTCGGCGCAGCGCTGCACTCACGGGCCTTGTGGCCTGTCTGGCCGCAGCGGTAGCACAGCGCGCTACGGTCCACTGCGCAGTCGCAGCGTTCCCGGACGTGCCCGGACTCCAGGCACCGGAAGCACCGAAGGGGCCGCGCCTCAAGCACAGAAACTCGAGCCGCGACCCAGCCGATTATTACACGGCCTGCCCCCCGCACTTTCTGGGCTGCCTTTATCGGCATCCGAGCCCAAGCCGTGCCAACACCGGATCGGTCAGGACGGATTTGCCCTACCTTTATAGTTTCCGGTGCACACTCACCGGCCTTAGAGAGGGCCATTGCGACTGACTCAGGAGTGGCTGTGTAGTCCAACTCCGTAAGCCGCAGCTCCGCATGCTTGATGGGCCGGGAGATTCGAACGTCCTCCGACCCATTGAAACACTCCCTCAGCCTTGCGGCGAGGGAGTCAGCCCTCTCATCCGAATTAGCCCCGGGCACCTCGTACATTGGGGCACCCGTGGCCGCAAACTTTGGCCTCAGCCTTGTAATGTCAAGGCCGGTGAGGTTCACCTTAACCTGGGCCTCTGTGAGAACCCTGGCGTAAGTTAGTCCTTTCGCTACCGCCGCCGGCGTCAGGGATATCATGACGGCCGCGGACCGCGGTGGGCGGAGCTTGGGCTCGGCCCGGCGCGGTGGTTGCTGCTGACTTGCAGCCGGTGTCGCGCCGGACCTGGGCTTCGACTTCTTTTTGCCCACCACGACCGTCCATTCCCTGTCCAGGGACACTGGAGCCGGCGGTAGCGGGCGGGGCTCGCAGAGAGCTTGCTGCGCTGGGGCACTGGGTTTGCCTTTCCCCCCCTTGTCTTTTGGCTTCGGCTTGGGCGCCGGAGGAAGCGTGGGGGCCGGGACGACTCTCTTCTGCGCTTGCACCCCAGATGGTTTTGCCACGATGAATCGGGGCGGAGCACTAGAGGGACCGGCGATTGGGATCAGGGTGGGAGGACTGGGTTGGGCTACTCCCTTGCCCTTGCCCTTGCCTTTGTTTGAGGACTGAGGTGGACCCCTGACATACCCCCCCTGTACCGGGAGCTCCATTGTTTGGGCCCTATATTTCTCATGGGCCAGAGGCGGTCTTGCGGCCGGTCCCATGAGCAAGGACTCCATCCTTGCTTGCACCCTCGCCTCTATCATCCCCAGCATTTCCTCCGTTGGGCTTTTGCTGGCGGCCGCCTCTAGCTCTTCGAGGCGGCGACGGAGGGAGGCATTCTCTTCCTGAAGCTGCTTAACTGCAGCCTCAAGGCGGGAGCTCTTTTCCCGCCACCTCTTCGCCTCGTCTTCAAGGCCGGTGACCGTGGTCTCTGTGGCCTTGGAGCGCGCCAGTAACCCGGCAGAGCGGAGCCGCTTCGGCACTACCTTCTCCGACTTTTGGCAAGCCTCCGCACGCTTCGAGATGTTGCGCTCCCTCTCTGCTTTCTTTAGGCTGCCCACCGAAGGCGGACCCCCTCTACCGCGAGCAACGGTCGCCCTCGTCTTCGGCGCCGGCTCGTCCGTGTCGCTCGAGGTCCTCCAGAATCGCCCGCCTCTCACTGAAGAGCCACTATCGCTGGACTCCAAGTCCACGCACATGTCTTCAGCCCGTGCGACATCGGCCACGACTCCAGTAAGCCTCACGCCCAGATTCCCCCTTTCTACTTCTCCGTCGTTGGGCTTGCGCCCTTCGACCTCCGCCTCTCCAGCCGGAACTGGAGTAGGCAACCTCGTCATGTTTTTTTTTGGTTTGGATGTATTCATTTTGAATCCCACGAGTATGGGGGAAATAACAGTCCGCCCAGGCAGTGCCCCCTGTACCTGGGTAAGCCTAGCGTAACCCGCACAGAGTGTCGGCCGGTACTCTGGCGGGGGTCGCACTCGAGACCGAACTACCCATCAGCCATGCATCCCCTCGCGGTGCGCCGCCGCTTGGGATTCGGGGTAACTTTTTATAGAGGTTTTCTCCCTCGCAGTCCAGGCGGTTAAGCCAAGACCCTCGGCCCCAGGAGTCGCTGCGAAACATGACCACAGTGCCCCCTGAGATTCCGAGACTAACGGTGGCCACGGAGAACTAGTTCTGCCCCGGCCTGTTCCGCGGCAGGGTGAGTGCACACGGAACCCGTCTACCTATTCCTCCACTGCACCCTCTGCTAGTCAGAGGGAACGTGGAAGAATCCTCTTTGCTGGTTTTGGTCCACGCCGTTTCCGGTACCCCCCAAATTTGGGGGGCGTTCCCCTATCCGCCACCCAGGGAGACGCGCCCGATGGGAGACCAGCAACTCCGCACGGGAACTTAAATGGCTGCATATTTTTATAGCGCAGGTGAAGCACATGCAAGCGAATTAGCTGAAATGTAAGTATGAATTATCGACTAACTGGTGTGAAACGTACTTCGACTGTAAATGGTGAGGCTCTGGATTCTATTCCAGATTGGGTTACATTTTTGGTGAGTTTTTTTTTTAAAGTCTTGGGATATGAATTCGTGCCCGATATGGCAATAGGCTGTACGTACACGCTAAAGATGCGTCGAGTGCAAAAACACGCATTTATAAAACGTTATGTACATTAAATCTAACCTTCATCTAAAAATACAAACCTTTTCATATAAAGAAAACTAAACACGCATTTGCGGAAACAAGGATGGGGAATAATTACATTTTCCATTCTCCCAATGCCCTGCAGCTTCAAATTTCATTGGATAAACTGGATAGACTGAAAAAAGGTTGGAGCCCGACGGATAACTCTGAACTAGTTAGCTTTATCTGGGAAAGTTCTCGAACAGGTAAAAAATGGTTTCGTTCCCTGATTTTTTGGAGTTGTTTGTTCATCCCGAATTTTATGTGATGGATGTGTATACGCTTATTATTATTTTTTTGTTTTTAATAGGAATTTTTTAATACATCGTATTTTTGCTGTTATTTCTTAAAATACGTAGTAAAACGCTTAGGACTTGACACACACACACACTCACGCCTTTTTATCCCCGAAGGGGTAGGCTGAGGCGCACCTAAGTGCACCCACTGTTCGCCGTGCGTATTCCGTCCCATGATGTGATAGGAGGCGAGCCTATTGCCATATCAGGCACAAATTCCAGACTCCGGGCGGATGCTGAATAGAAAAATCCAATATCACTATGCCCGACCCGGGGATCGAACCCGAGACCTCGGGATTGCAGTCGTACCGTAATACAACTACGCCACCGAGGCAGTCAATGGCACCTGAATTTAAGTGAAGTGATACCAAAGGAAAATATCGACCGGCAAGAGATAAATACATTCCCGAAGGGTCTTCACAGTTATGCCGTCATGTCTAATTGCTTCTTCACGCTCTGTTTGAAAGACCTCAAGTTGTAGAAAGGAACACGACGCTGGCAATCATTCTATGGCTTAATGATGTGGCAGAAGTATGAGTTACTAAACCTTTTGGTGGAAGAAACCACGAAGCTGTTTAAAATACGTAGCGTCGTTTTAGCGGTGTGCGACTAATAATCATGGGATAAGATCCAACCCCTTTTCACTCCGGATTTATATTAAATTCCTTAGTCCAAAGGCGCAAGAATGCCCATGGGCGCAACTATCCACGATTTTGTAGGCGTTCGCATAGTTCCCTCGTGTTTGCCTTGCTGATTTCGTGGTGTGATTTCTTATTTGTTTTAGTGTTATTAGCTTGGCGTGTATTTTTTTTTGTAATTAAATGTCTGCATCTATATTATTACCGTTTATGAGCACTAGGAATATTAGAGCAGTTGGTGGTGTTTTGTTGGCATTTTAGGAAAGGAATGAAGTGTGTTCTGTGCCTCTGTCAAACAAATCCACGTCATTTATTTAGTTATTACTGATTAGACTAATAAGAGTAATCAACCGACTTCCAAAAAAGGAGAAGGTTCTCAATTCGTGTGTTTGATTTTTTTTTACAATAGGTCTCAATCAAAATACGATACTACTCACGATTAGAAAAATCTCGAGAAGAAACTCTTTCTTATTTTGACTGGCATTATCAATACCATGAGTAATCAAAGTTCGTTGATTATGTCATCGAAAATCAACCGCATTATGTCCAGCATATTCATTTAAAGGATCCAATTATATTATATTTGACTCAGATGAGTTAGTTTTATCAACGCAACCAAAACACTTACAAAGCAATAAAAACTTGGCCTGTAGTGGATGAAGTACAGTTATATTCTTTTACCCCGGTTGAGTGATAACCCTAATCTTGTTTATGTACGAAGTGACATCCCCTAAACTTATTAAATTATCTTGTATGAGGATTGAGGTGAGAGCGTGTCTCTCAGTGTAATAAACAGGAAGAAAAATGTTCGCTACTTTTGGCAAGTGGAAAGGTGATTTAAAATGTATGATTCGGTTGGGTTTTTTTATATAACAACTAGCTGACCCGGCAAACGTTGTTTTGTCATATAAATTCATTTTAGAGATTATTTTAGTAGAAAAAAATGAATAATTGATCCGTTACCGACCGGGGTTATAAGTTATTAAATTACTAATATCGCTATTAAAAAATAGGGGATGATGGAAGACAATTTAAGGTTGTACGTATTTTATAATGCCACATAATAAAAAAAAATCTGACTGAAAAAAAATAAAAAAAAACTTGGGGTGTGCCACCCTTATTTCAAATTGAATTTGGAATTTGGTGTTGTTGGTATTTGAGTAAGTCGTCTTTCTACTGGTCTTATTAAATCAAGTACAATAGGTTGTGTAATAGAAAGGTGGACAGAGAGTGCAAAAAATATATGAGTGTTCTGATGATTCGTGATCCCAAATTTTTCGACACAATTCTGCAATTTTAGAGATACCACATGCTATGGTTTTGTGCTCTTTCGGAATAATATTAATTTATTGTTTGATTGCCTCGGTGGCGTAGTTATATTACGGTACGACTGCAATGATGAGGTCTCGGGTTCGATCCCCGGGTCGGCCAAAGTGATATTGGATTTTCTATTCAGTATCAGCCCGGAGTCTGGAATTTGTGCCCAATATGGCGATAAGCTCGCCCCCTATCACATCATGGGACGGAATACGTTTGGCGAAAAGTGGGTGCACTAGTTGCGCCTCTGCCTACCCCTTCAGGGATAAAGGGCGTCAGTGTGTGTGTGTATTGTTGTTTCGACTCAGATTCACGATTTTTTATTCCCAATGGGCTTCGCAGAGGTTTCACTAGCGCGCCCACTACACATCATGTGTGTTTTGTCCCATGATATAGGGGGCGAGTTTATCGCCATTATTGTTTCCAATCGAATATAAAATAAAACCATTTTATATTGCAATATTTCTGATTTTTTTGAACAGCAATAATCTTTTAATATTTTAAGCTACGTTTAGACTAGTAAGTTCTTGCAGCATTATATTGCGCAAGAACATCCAGATGTGTTTACACTAACAACAATATTTCAATAGTTCTATACACATGCGATAGCCTAGTTGGGAGTGGAGCGGACTGCCGAGATGAATGTCCGCAGGTTCAAAACCCAAGGGCACACACCTCTGACTTTTCTAAAAAGTTATGTGTGTATTCTTTGCGAATTATCATTTGCTTTAACGGTGAAGGAAAACATCGTGAGGAAACCTGCATATCTGAGAAGTTCTCTATAAGAATTTCGAAGGTATGTGAAATCCGCCAACCCGCACTAGGCCAGCGTGGTGGACTAAGGCCTAAACCTTCTCAGTTGTAGAGGAGGCCCGAGCTCAGCATTGGGCAGTATATAATACAGGGCTGGTATGGTATGGTATGGTATATACATGCGACATGTAGCAAATCCGTCAAGCTTCGAAATTTGCAGAAGTCAACTTGCCGTCACTGTTTGGTAAATATTGCTTGCGGTATACAACTTCGGCAAGCTTTCTTACTAATATATTACCACTTTATAAATATAATAACGCTATTTGTTTGTGGGAATGGAATGTTAGTGTGATGCATGAAATGGAACGTACAGTGCGTGAGCGAGATGAAAGAGAGAAGAGTGGATGCCAGAAGTTGGTTAACGACGAAAAGAAGACGTAGACACAATACAGAATTAAAGAAGCAATTTACTCAATAATTAAGTATATTTTGATAATAATACAAGCATAATTGTTAATTCAATCTAATCTATACAAAATTATTCAGCACTAAAAACTATTTCAGTTTAGATAAAAATGCATATCACTATCAAGCCTGGAGAAGCGCACCTGCTATTACATTATTTAAAGATTTCCGAGGCGTGAGTATTCCACCCACGTCCACCAAAACCTTGAACGACTGTGTGGGTTCGTCTATATACCTTTCATTCTTATTTCGCCTATGGTTGCTACAATTAGAACAGCAAGAGCAATGTGAAATTATAAGTAAACTAGCATTCGCGTGGCTCTGCCCGCATGGAAAAGTTTTTCCAGGATAAAAAGTAGCCTATAGCACTCAGGAGTAATGTAGCTTCCTATTAGTGAAAGAATTTTCAAAATCGGTTCAGTAGTTTCTGAGATTAGCGCGTTCAAACAAACAAACAAACTCTTCAGCTTTACAATATTAGTATAGATAGTATAAATATATATTTAATTTGATTAGAGACATTACGTTCTGTGTTAATTAGGTGTTGGAAATTCCTTCTAAATGTTTAGGTTTATTATCAAGAACGTTATTTGGTGACTAGTCAAAAAGACGCCAAAAAAAATGTATATTTATTATTCCAGGTTGTTGTTCACGGCTTTGCTCGCACGAAAGACCACGGAATTAAAGTCTTATTTTGTACTTATCTGGGAAACATTCGCCAACTGTTAATGTAAGACATGGTCTACCTATCTTAACAAACTTTCGCATTATAATAACATTACAGATAAAACCGTCAGACCAAATGAACCTACTACCATGTAGAACGGCACCGAATCGGTCCGACGTCATTCATCAACACGGGCAAGCGCAAATCTCTGGCGGTTCTTGCGGGATTTATCCCTCAGAGCTTAATATCCTCTCCGAGGACTACCGGTATATCTGGCATCGAACTGGTGTTATCTGCGGTGATATGTGTTTAGTTACGCAGGTTGGATAGAGTTTTCTAGAACTTAGACAGTTCTATTAGTTGCGTGACTCATTGGTACTGAAATGTAGGAATCTGAGTATGATACGAATTTAAACGATTTATCTATTTTGTAGTCTGCAAATTTGTGTAATGCAGACTTAACCTTCATCATCATCCACATGAAGTCCATTGCTGAACATATTATGCCTCTACTAAAGATTTACAGATACACTTGTCAAAACTACATTCAAACAAAGTACGGCAAATAAAAAACGTGTAGGTTCAGTTATTTTATATTTATTTTGAATTTTGATGAATCGGGAAAGCTAAATGTAAGAAAAATTAAAATATATATTTATAATAACACTAGCTTTTGCCCGCGGCTCCGCCCGCGTGAATGAGTTTTCCCGGTATAAAAGTCCCGCTTAAAATGTAGCTTATATGACACGTTCGTAGATTTACCATAGCAGCGCCATCTATTGATTACTTACTCAACCCAGTCGAAAGGTATCGACATCTGTTAGAATCATTCATAGCAGCGCCATCTATTGATTACTTACTCAACCCAGTCGAAAGGTATCGACATCTGTTAGAATCATTTGGAGTTAAGATAATTGTGACTGTCAAATAATAACAGACAAATAATTAGCAATAAATTAAAATTGCGACTATAATTTGAGATTTAAACTATCCTATCTCTCAAGTTGGATCGAACTGCACATGGTGTGCGAATTTTATTATAATCGGTTAAGTGGTTTAGGAGTCCATTGAGGACAAACATTGTGACACGAGATTTATATATATTAAGATAAAAATAACCCATCTCGTAAATGAAAGACAAAGTTTTAGACATACACTGGATTCACCATGCACTATCAGGAACTAAGCAACATTTCAGTGCACTGTTTCGAGTTGGTGTTGGCTATTGTAATATTTTGTCAGTGAATTCAATGGTAGAAATTTATTGTCGGTTAGTAAAAAAGAGCTTGATCTGCCCGAAGTCTGGATAAAAATAGCTTGTAGCACTTAGGGACAGTTTCAGAGATTTCTCCCTACATCCAAACATAATTTATAAAATATATTTTATTTATTTATTTTATACACTTTGTACACATGGTATACAGGCAGACTTAATGGCATAAGCATTCTCTCCCAGTCAACCTTAGGGGGTTTAGAGAGGGAAACTTTACCTCTTTATAATAAATAAATAATAATAAATTATAATGTTTTAAAATTTTCATTTTTAATTTATATTTTTAATGTCCTTTAGACCGGATCACAACAGTACATGCAGAATATTGCTTGGCGGTAGAAATAGACATTGGGGTGATAACCCAGACGACCCCTCGCATACGAGAAACCTACCACCAGTAAAACAATCAAACCTTAACGAATGTAAATACAAATAAATTTCATCCAAGAATCAATAAGCGATCAAATCAGCGAAGGGTGTGTCAATAAACTTTAAGGCGATAGGCGCTGAGAGCAAACTTTACTCTTTAAAACTGCGAAAGCCATGTTTTTAATTTCCGTACCACTGAGCACGTGGCAAAGTACTTTAGAGGTACTTTTCTAACTGTGTATACTGTTGGGACGAATGGTGAACGGTTTTACCAACATTTTGAAAACATTTATTTTATTTTTATTTATCCAAATTATAGGTAGGTCATTCACTTTAACAGTGATGTCCACACTAGGTTTAGCGGAGAAAGGTCGTCGCCACTGTAGAGGAACAGATGGATACCGTTCCTCTATGGAAGGGGAAGATTTCCAGTCAGGTAGATGTTGCGCCTAAGCGGCCCGGCCGCGGCCCCTCCGACAGTTTTTGGAGGTGGTATGTATACTGCGCTTCGCGCAAATGTTGCTATTGCAATCCAGGATCCTGTGGTGCCATCTAGTAGTATTATTTTAGGCGTCATCTGCTAATTGTCGATAACACTTCGATGTCTGATGGATGAGTCTCGGGTCTTCTAATTGACCACTTAATTTAGTAGTTCCCAGCCATGTTGATAGGTGACGGTGTATGATAATTGTGCCGCCACACTAGGCCGTACTTGTATCGTAGACATCGCTTTTAATTTCACATATACAGTGAAATGTACACAGTGCACAGTTCAATTTGTGAACAATAGTCTTGGTTACATGTTTATTAGTGTAATACATATGTAATTTTTTTATTTAGTTTTTAATGTGTAACTGTTTTCTGTTCCTCTTGAATAAAATAAAATAAAAATAAAAAATAAATGAAATGCATTATTAAATTAAGATCTGATTTTATCAGAAAATAATAGTTATTGTTCAACTTAACTATCAGTTGACGGAAATTAATGAAACAATTGGACTATTTTAACCGTTCAAAATAGAATCTTTAATCGGTCTATGTATTTAACCTAAGTATAGATACATAATTTGTTTGAAGATTGACAACTTTTAATTCTGGTCTGCTAAACTGATTCTCAGCGAGCCGTTTGCCTTGTGATAACCTTCACATCTTATAGTAATAGAAAAAAACCCGTGCTTAGTAGTGAGATGTGAGTTATAAAGGCTGACATTCATTGCATTATAACCTTCTTACCTTAAGCAGCAGTTACATCACCAGAACGAAAAACAAAACACAGCATAAAATAAGTATACGTATTAGACGAACTAACTATCCATGTGTATCGTTGTGAGATCTTTGGTTCCGTGTAGGGTTGCCAGGTCGTCAAATCTAATAGCCGGACAGACCAGCCAGTTTGGTCGGACATTTGGGTAAAAAGGCCGGACGCCCTAAATTATTATGGATTTTGTGTCTTAGTATAAATACGATTTTTTAGCCCGCAAGTGTATTTCCATGGCTGTTTAATTTTACGTATTTTGCCGACTCCCTAAAACTCACTGGTCAATTGTAAAACGCATAGAAAAAGCCGGACAAGCCGTAGTTTGGCCGGACCCGCATTCAAAAAGCCTAACTATGTCCGGCTTTATCCGGACGCCTGGCAACCCTACACCCGTGTGTCTCACAGTAGCCTCGGAGCGCGAGTTCCCGTGTACTATTAGTCCTGGGTATATTAAAACTTTCTAACGTCCATTACATTAAGAAGCGTTCGGGTTAGCGCTAAGCTTTGTGCGCTCCGCTATTGACGTACATGTTTCGATGTAATTTAGTGATTTAACTTCTGTTTTTATTGCTTAGTAAGTGTAAGTCTATGGGAGTTGTGCTGACACCACATTGAACTAGGAATAGTAGGTGCATGGGTATAGTATATACCAGTAAGACTCCTCGAGCTGTATGCCTAGGACAATAATATTATGTATTCCTTTTTTAATAGCTTTGCGCGCGGAAAAGTTTTTCCGGGATATAAAGTAGCCTATAGCACTCAGGAGTAATGTAGCTTCCTATTAGTGAAAGAATTTTCAAAATCGGTCCAGTAGTTCCTGAGATTAGCGCGTTCAAACAAACAAACTCTTCAGCTTTATAATATTAGTATAGATTCGGGTACGGTAATGTACCCAATGACCTGTTTGAAATCAGACATACACACGCTGATCCCGAAGACACACGTTGGTCTCTGTATGGGGTTCTAAACTTTGAGTACGGTGGTCGCTAGCTAGGCTGATACAAATATTTTACTACCAGCCAGCAAGTTCCTAAAGTAGACCGCGAAATTGTATATTAATTTCTATCTGATAAATCACATGGGATTACGCGTCGGACTTCATAACTGACCGCAAAATTATAATTTCTATCCGATAAATCACTTGGGATGACTGGTCGACGAGCTTTCCACAAAATATAGGCATGTGTGACTGCCTCGGCTGTGTAATTATATTAAGAGTCCGTAGTACGACTTCCGCTCTGAGGTTTGGGTTCGAATACCGAGTCGGGCAAAGAGATATTGGGTTTTTCTGCTTATTATCAGCCCGGAGTCTGGACTTTGTGCCCTATATGGCGATAGACTAGCACCATATTGCGTCATGGGACGGAAAACAGACAAAGAAAAGTGGCCCTAATTGCACCTCTGCCTAACCTTTCGGAGTTAAAGACGTGATATGTGCTTCTTTGCTGTAGGCATGACCTATTTTGAACACGAACCAACGAACGGTGTCAATAACTATTCCAATGCTTAACTACGGATTAATGCTACGAATAAACTTTACTAAAAATAAAATAAGTCACCTGAAAGCATGTCAAACTTCATTCCGAATTAGTCCATCTCCACTGTCGATCAATAACGGTTAGGATCTATTGAAATTGGTTTAAAAAAGAACGCAAATGCTAAAATCCTCTTTCAAGTTAATATAATAAATAAACATGATAATCTCTATTTACCCCCACCCGTTTCAAGTACACTTAACTCCGATTAAATTTTAAAACACATGTAACATAAATAAGTTGTACTAAAAGGTCTAAATTCAGTTTGAACTCGGCACGACCTGGGACGTTAAGATACGTCTATTAGTGGAAAATTGTCTGAAACTAACTTAAGTATATTGCGAGTATAGACGTCGTGAACGTAATTTACGTGTAGAAACGTTTTGGTAGTTTGGTTTGAATGTAAGTGGCCTAATTTTTTTTGAAATTTACTAATTTTTTTTTGCATTGAATGACGAGACGAGCATACCATTCGTCTGATGGTAAACAGTAGCAACACCATCCAGCACCTTGAATTACAAAGTACTGTGTGGTATTCCACTGCGCTCGTCATCCTGAGACATAAGATGTTAAGTCCCATTATGTCCTGTAGTTACACTGGCTACAATGTCCTTCAAACCGAAACACAACAGTGCATGCACACTGCTGCTTGGCGGTAGAAATAGACATTGCGGTGGTACCCACCCAGACGGACTCTTACATATGAGAGACCTACCACCAGTGCTAAAAAAAGTACGATAATTCTATTCGACCATTTATTGCGGACTGACTGATAATCCTCATTAAGAAAATATTTGAACTTATACATCTATAAACATCTAACTACATTACATTCTTCCCTCACTACTTTATTACCAGCTATTACAGTAATTGCAATGCAATCAGCCCTGTATTATATACTGTCAACTGCTGAGCACGGGCCTCCTCTACTACTGAGAGGGGTTAGGCCTTAGTCCACCACGCTGGCCTAGTGCGGGTTGGCAGACCTCACATACCCTCGAATTTCGTATGGAGAATTCTCAGGTATTTAGTTTTCCTCACGATGTTTTTCTTCACCGTTAAAGCGAACGATAATTATTGATTTACAATACACACGTAACTTTGAAAAGTCAGAGGTGTGTACCTTGGGTTTTGAACCTCCGGACATTGTCTCGGCAGACCGTTCCATTCTCAACTGGGCTATCGTTCACTACAGTAATTGACTGACGTACGTAGAGATGATATTTACATTACAACTTACATTAATGACACATTGACAAGTTATAAGAGTGATCCTTAATCTAGTTTATTTTAACATTTATTATCCTAAATCTTTGCCGGCGTTATGCCTTATAAGTAATTAATATGCTTATTTAACCTACATAGTCTTATAGAGCGCGCTTGCGGCGGTATAGTGGGCTTAGAACATGACACGACTCCGTTTCGTTTTATTGGGATTGGTTGAGAGACTAACAAGTGACTGACGTATTGGTCTGTCGATCATTCACAAACATCCAAATGAAACGGCATCGTCTTACGAGTTGCGTTTTTTTCCACATTTTAAGCCCACAGGTTTGGATGGCGACGGTGGTGACAATTTACTTTGTGTCCCTTCCGAGCTCTCCTTGTCCTCGATTGAGAGAGATGAATCTTAAACTGGCGGCGGCGATACCGATGCCTTCGGCTGACCCCATGGGGTCTCCAATGAAACCAGACATTATCCACAACGATATTTTTTCTTTCCGTCCCCAAGCATAGCATCACGCCCATTTCATTTTTTTAAAGGGTAGGCAGGTGTGTAAAACAATTACATTTCTCCAGCTATCTTAGGGAGCAGACCTAGTGCCCTTTACCGGTCACATTTCCAGAGTCCGTGCTGGAATTGAGGAGAATAACCTAACATCATTCTGCCCTCACCTAAGACCTAAGCGCGATACTATTACATACGCAATACAACTACGCCACGAAGGCAGTCGATTAAAGAGATGATATTTAAAACCAGCATTGCAATTAGCAACTCACCAGATTTCTATATAAAAATGCTACAAAACCATTAAAGAAACCACTTCACGCACATCCGAATCTTGAAGCAGTATAAACGTTGCATGATAAAGAAAATGACAGACCCCTCCCTCAGGACGTGGGGAGGCGTCCCGTTTGTAAATCAACCGTGAGTAACGACCCAACTATCGCCGAGTACAGACGCTGCAACTTTGCTTCTACTTACGACTTGGCCGAATCATGTTTCTACTTCTTTGATAGATTAAAAATATTTTTTGTTGGGTGTTTTATTAATGTAATTTGGGTTGGACAATGAATGACACAGCTATTACGCATACTAGCTTAAGAAAAGTAGGCCTGTTTGTTTTAGTTTCATTGCAGCGCGTCACTCTATCTAGGTATATAATTAATCAAAGAGTTGGCATGATATTCTCATCTATATACTAATATATAAAGCTGAAGAGTTTGTTTGTTTGTTTGAACGCGCTAATCTCAGGAACCTCTGGTCCGATTTTGAAAATTCTTTCACTAATAGGAAGCTAAATTACTCCTGAGTGCTATAGGCTACTTTTTATCCCGGAAAAACTTTTACACGCGGGCGGAACCGCGCGCAATGCTAGTACAATATAACTAGCTTTCTGCCCGTGACTCTGTTCTCATAGAAGTCAGTCCGCGTAGAATTCTAAAAAAAAATTTAAAGTAAATATCTTAAAATATCAAATAGTTTCCGATATCCGATTTCAATTAAATAAATCCTATTTTCTGCTCTTAATTATAATTTGTGCACCTGTGAAAAATATATGAAAATCCGTTCAGTACTTTTGGAGTTATGCGCTAACAAACTGGATAGACGGAAAATAATTCTAAAAATCGCTGATTTGTATTCTATTACTCTCTAGTCACCCCCTTTCTTTTTTATTACTTTTCTTTAAATGTATAGACACACGGGTTCTACGGTTTTACTATTTATGTATATATCGTAACTTTAGAACGAAAACGACATAATTAAAAAAAAAAACGAAAATTGAGTTATCTTCATAAAATGACTTAGAACGAAGTTCTCAATACAACAATAGGTCAAACATAGCCATATTCAAGCGGGAAAAGGACCAAACTATTATATCGGGCCTTTTTTATTATATTTTTATAAAAACGGGACCAGTTTTAAGTCATTTTATGACGATAACTCAATTTTTGATTGTTTTGAATTGTGTCATTTTCGTTCTAAAGGTGCGATATGTTTAAATAGATGATGTTGACCTGCTCGCAATACACAATAACTACTGCATGTATCTTCTACATATTAATAATTCTAACGTATCGACTTTATGCACAAAGTATAATATACTTATCTCTTTTTTCTCAAGTCATTTAAGTTAATAATTATCCCATCCTTCCTTGCCGATTTCGGCCACGACAGCCAATCTCAACGGAGATCAGCCAGGTGCGCAGGACATATTATAGTGCACAAGTGTGTGCGCAATACACAGGGTGCACTCACTGTTCCTTCACTCTCATAGTCCGGTGAGACGGCAATCCGACATGACCGGAGAGAGATCGGGCGCAGGACCAACGGCTTTACGTGCTTTAAGTTATTGCTTGTGACAAAGCCATAGGCTTCAGCAAGTTCCTTAAACTCCAAATGGGTTCCAAAATTCGTCGTGCCTAATTTTTTCCCTAACCACTAAAAGCCATTCATCTAAAACTAACGCTACACATTACTTGCCGGTCCACTGCACAGAAACCTCTGAAAATTCACTCCAAAGACAACATTTCGATATAGCGTGAGGTACTAAATTACCTCTTTTTTCGACCGAGACCCTGCATTGTATGTGGAGAGTAGTACAGCAACGTTGTTCTCATAATTCTTAGTTTTCTTTGGTTTATTTTTACTTGGAGTTGATACGGTGTCAATCAATAGCATAGTGTGTATCCGATCGTAAATCGGATTGCGCGTTTGATTCCTGTGTCAAGGACAGTATGTGTAGAGCTACAAATCAAAATTTTCAGTGTTGGTTTCAGTTAGGTTCTCTTGGAGTTTCTGATACCAATAAACAAGACTTGTTTCTTATTATTGGAATGATTAACATGTTTGTTAGTATCAGGACTTATATTTTAAGTGGCTTCGCTCATGGCTCCGTTAGCATATAAATCCATTCCTCAAATATTTACCTAAAGATAGAATTTAAAAAGCAGAAAGATGGCCTTTTTTTAATCATTACAGTTTCCAATAATAAGGGTTTATAAATACACCAACAATATCTTCATTTAATAAAAGTACAACATAATCATTTGTGGCTTAAAAACTTCTTCTATAGTAACTATACCTACTACTCTATCCAGTTTAAATGTAAAGGGTTGGAGCGTCTAAAGCGTTCGCCCGAAAGTCCGGTGTGGTCAGAAAAGCCGACTCGCGTCAGGCTAATGACCGTAATGTCCATAAAAAAAAAAAGAAACTCTATCCAGATTTCAGAACTATCTGTATTTCTGCCGTTGATGCCATACACCCTAACACTGATTTACGGCACAGCAATGCACTCAAAATGTTATCCTACTCTTCCCTTACTTGCGGGGTTTTCTCTTTTCCCCTTAATGGGTATATATAGTACAATGTACTAATGTACAAGCGTCTATCCATTGTGTTCTCAGGTATGTGATCGATCTCAGTGAAGATATGACTGCTTCGCTGGAAATGTTTTGTAACGAAAATTGAGGTAAAAAGTGTTATGTATGGATTCTATATTATTATTTGGAAAATGAACGTGTTACCTGTTGGAATTTGCGTCTGAAATGGCAATATGATCATCCATTATGGCTTTGGACATAACTAAAGCATTATAAACACGACAGAATAAGGATGCACTTGTGTATTTGAGGACGTGGAGTTAATAAACGATTTTGTGATTTGCTATAAGTTGGTTCGTTATACAGTTATGAACAATTTCTTTGGGCGCTGTATTAAAATTCTACTGCGGTTTATATAGTAAAGTGTTACAAAATCTTTGGAGTTTTGCAAATATCTTCAGAATCTAACATAATCTGGACAGCGTGTGGTGTTAGGTATATCTTGCCTATATATAATGGCATAAAAACGCGCTTTGGATTTGCTTTAGATGCTACTTCATCAGTCACATGAAGTCCACTGCTGAACGTAGGCCTCCCCTAAAGATTTCCTGACGGACTTGACAAAACCGGCTTGCATCCAGCCTATTCCTGCGGTGCTTGGAATCTAGTATTTTCTAACACAAAACAGTTGTATCTTAATGTGACGCCAAGACTATATGTGAATGATTTATATACTTGCGAAATAGCGTGACGAAGAAACATACAAGACATTTTTTATACAAACTTGAAAAGTTGTAATGTCATCAACGCACGAAGCTTCGTAAAGAATGAAGAGAATATAAATATTTTCTATTGTCTTCGTACCTTGTGGGTTGACTGTTGGTGACATAGCTTGCTGGTGACTCATTTGTATACCTTTTTCAATAGGCTAGGTCAGCGTATAAGGGTACTTATACGCTGACTTGAGGAGTTTTTATTTAGCTTTTACTCGTTGCTTCGGGTTTAGACTAGTAATAAAATTACATATCCTTTCTCGGGGTTTAAGCTAACTCTAAATTTCATCAAAAACGGTTCAGTGGTTTAGTGTAAGAGTAACGGACAGAGTCCCACGTTTATAATATTAGTGTATTTGTTAAAGTCTTGTAGATTTTGTTGCCTACGTCGGCCAAAAAGTCCTTCGTACTTCGTACAAAAACCTAGACTACTTTCTAAAATTTCTTTTTAGGATTCCGGACCTCAAAAGGAACCCTTATAGGATCACTTTGTTATCCGTCTGTCTGTCTAGACCCTTTTTCTCAGGAACGTGTAAAGATATCATGTGAAATTTATAACAAATAATTGGGTATACGGTCTCTTTCAGCTGCGAAAAAATCAAACTTGAAAGTCAACGTGATCAAAAGATATGACCGTGTATGCCGCATATTTTGCGATGTCGCAAGGGAATCAAAACCTATAGGGTCCTTCTCGTTGACCTAGAAGCATGAAATTTGGCAAGAAGCAAGGTGAAGCAGCACATGTGAAGGAAAAAAACTGAATACTATCAACATGTACTTTAATAACAAACTAAAAAAGCTAAATCACAAACATTTTAAATTTGATTACATTATTAATTAATTTCGGCGAAGTATTGAACTCATATACTTAGATACTTTACCTACAAGTTTGTCGGAACCCTCGGGGCACGCTAGTCCAACTTGCGCTTGTCCGATTTTTTTTATACGGCACGGGAAAGTGGCCCCACTGCACCGGATGGTAAGCGGAGAGTCAGTCGACACAATTATGCCGGCCTGTTTGAACCGGATATACAGAGGCTGATCCCGGAACGCGGTACTTACGTGGGCCACTATGATGGATTTTAACACCTTTTTTATGGTATTGAATGACGAGACGAGCATGCAGTGCGCCTGATGGTAAGCGATACGACCACCTACAAACAGTAGCAACACCATCCAACGCCTTTTTTTTTTTTTTTTTTTTTTATCGCTGGGAAAAACGCTTTATCGCTTCAGCCACTGGGGGGTGAGTGCAACGGTTATGTTGGTTTCACACAGTCTTACGGCCCAATGTCGACACTCGGGAGTATAGCATCATCCGAGCGAGCATTGGACCGAGTCCCTAACACTATGTACACCCTACACCGGCATACGAACCAAAAACCGCGGTGGCCTTCTGCGGCGCCTACGGGACGGCCCCGGGGTATCTTGTTGCACAAAGATAGCTGCATAGGACCGCGCCAGCGCGATGCCGCATTGCGGGCCCTCTCTAAATGAGGAGGCTGAGAAGCCTCCAAACTCTATAGCACGCCTTCGGCGTTTACGACTGCGGGAGACCGACTACGCGCATTGTCGTCCACCTCGGAGTCGCTTACATTGAAGTAGTTGAGTGAACAGACCCCCACTGCTCACCCCGCGACTATCGCCAACCCCATTTAGTCGCCTCTTACGACAGGCAGGGGATGCCGTGGCGGAATTCTTTAGATGCGCCCGAACCACAGGGCATAACACCATCCAACACCTTGACTTACAAAGTACTGTGTGGCATTCCACTGCGCTCGCCATCCTGAGACATAAGATGTTAAGTCGCACTATGTCCTGTAGTTACGCTGTACCTTATGTACGGTGCTCGTTATCCGGGCGGGTATAAAATGTATTCTATCACTAGCAATCAGAAACAACTAGAAAATCTACAGAAAACCTTTCAAAATTTGTTAATTTGAAATGTGTTCCTAACAAAGATAAAACTATTTTTCGTTTTTATCTAAATATTAAGATTATTTAAATTCCATAACAAGACAAGAGAATTAAATCGTGAACATTAAATTGTGTACCACACGTACGGTGTAATTGTTCGTAAATTGTATTGTGCAAAGGAAGTTGTCAGCTCAGACTCGATGCAAGGCGGGAATCTTCAACATGAATTTAATTTCACACAATTTAGAAACATTTCCGTACATACTGTTTAAGGGAAGAGTAATTTACAGAATGCATGAGAATACGCGCATTTTGCCAGTGAGTTATTATTCCATTTAGAGCAAATCTAGTTATGCTAAGTTCTTGTAGCTATATGTAACTACTAGATTGTTTACAATAGCCGCAATATTGTCGTTGCAGTCTCTACAAATATCAAAGTAAGGGTCTCAAAACAATTTCCAACAGTAATTGACGCTGTTTAAATCACCTACAATAAATATAATAGGCCAATGATGATGACACAGGTGACAAGCAAGTTCTGCAAGCTTTAAAATTTTAAGAAATCAGCTTGCCGTCATTGTTTACGCGGTAAAAATTGCTTGCGGAAGTCGACTTTCTGCAAGTTTCTTCTAATCGAAACTTCGCTTTATAAACACTTCTCGCAAATCGAGGGATGATTTTTTGATTGCAGACTATAGTTGCTATGAGGTATTAATCGCTTTGTTTTGCGCGAAATGAAGTCCCACATAATTGTGTCGATTGTTGCTTGGGCATAACGTTGCTCGGTACTCGGTATTATATTTGAATTGCAGTCTATAGTTATATATAGCTAGCAGGTAAAGTGAATTTTAGCCGTATGGGAAAAAAAATAACAGTGTGGAAGTATACCTATTTTATTTTCTACGATAGTATGTCTCAACGTTCCTAATTTTAAGTCCCTCTGCGCCTTGGAGAGCTTTATCCAGCTGCTCTAGTTTTGGCAAAGTAAGGCAACTGTGGGGGCTAGTAAACAACTTTATGGTAAGTTTTGTAAATTTGAAAATTGTAGAACTACGTTATACTATTATTCAGTATTTACATTATGTTTGCCAAAGGTCTAACGCACTCACTTTTTAACTAGGGCTTTCTTTTGGGGCACCAAAGTGATCAAAATTGAACGTATTTATCGCAATATTACACGATTAGATGACTAATTGGTTCGAACAAGAGAATCGGTTACAGTAACTAAGCATGATCTCTAGTACAGACCATATAACTCACGAGAAACTTCGCTTTGATTGTCTGTATATTTAAATAAGCTTTATACAAATGCTCTATGTAGATTTTTGCCTGTTCTAAATATAATATTTGATACAATGATTACAACTGTTATTGAACGAGAATATACGCAAATATTTTTCCAACATGAAAATATTGTAAAAATGCCGATCACAATAAGTAATTCTTGGTAGCGAATATAAAGAAAATATTTTACTTGAATTCCCAAACACATGTCTATTTAACGCAAATTCCACGTTTTGAAAATAGAACATCAAACAGCTCGGGTAACAATCGCTCACTTTTGTTTTTTTTTACAAGACAAAGGAGGTTGCCCGCTTCGGGCTGTACGCGTCTAGTGTAACACGTTTTATTATGCCGCCAAATTAAGATGACCCTTCGCGTTCTAACAGCGCTGTGATGGTGGATTACGTAAGCGGGTCTCCCTTTTTTGGACGTTTACAAATGTCTTGCTCGGGGACATAAAGTACGGCTGTGTTTTCACATGACGACTGCCGTGTCATGTATCAGTCTGCAGTTGCCAGTATGACGTCTTTTGAATCGTTCTCGCTGTTTTGCGTTGGTCTTTTTTCTTTTTACCCATAGAATAATAACGCCAAGAATGATAGTTTCATATCAAAAAACTGTCAAGTGTGAAGCATAAAACTCATTGATGTAGGCGTAGGCCACACGTATTGACGTTCTGCCACACGCACACATGGGTGCAAATAATGTTGCTAGTGGTATCGGATGTTCCCCAAAACCTTAAGTCATTATTTAATTATGGAATTATTATTATTGTTCACAGTAAGGGATTACTTTATCCTTAATTATAATGATAAAAATCTGAAATAAAAAATAATAAAATAAATCCCTTAGAATGACCAAAACAGTACCAAATTAAAAACAAATTACGTTGATGACGTGAATTAAACGGTTGAATGCGGTATTTACCTTTGCCTCCATTCTAGTTTTATGATGATGATATGAATGAATGCCTTTATTTATGTCAATAATATCAAATGTATCTGGTTCTATTTTATTACGGTTTTTTTGCGAATCATAGTAAAAAAGGCAGCATCACCATTCACCATTCAACCGTATAATTGACGTCATTTGAAGCTTAGTGCTTACGTCTGCTGAAAAAAAGAAAAAAAAAAGTTAAAATTATAAATGATAACTTCATAATTTCTAAAAAAGAAAAGATACAGGTGTCCTTATTTTAGAACTATTTTCATTTAAAATAATAATATAAGCTTGTTAAAATTTGAAATGTCAATTAAAATCAACTCAACAGAAAAATATTATTTTCATAATACTGGCAACACAATTCCAAAGCATGCAAAGGTACCAATTAAATAAGTTAATTTTAGAAATATATTAATTTTAGAATATGAACATCAACATTTGGGGTATCAATTTTCTTTTTTTTTGGCAACATTTTGATATAATGGCTTCTATAAAATTTTTGAATTATTGTTTTTGCTTTAGCTATTATTTTATGTCAAAATATTAGATTAATCGTAATAATTGCATGTGAAATGTTATGTTACAATGTTTCTTAAAATTATCCGAGATACTGTGACATCAGTTTATTGCACAAACCATCATTTTAAAATAAAATATCGAGAGCTGATAGCGCTACGATTCGGCCTTGAGCACTGACGCGGGATGTTTGGTTACTAGGCTAATTTAGCCTAGTTTTACTTGCCTCACTAAGCGTGTATGTTCACGGTTTCTATGTGTTATTATTCTAAGTTTTTACCTCTTTTTGTCCGTTTTGTTTTTGTTTGTAGACAGTGGAAGTGTGTGCTTTTAAAAGAGTCGGATCCTTTTTTAGATACTTTTTAATGCAGCGCTATTACCTCTTTGTGTGGACCTTGTTTGAATTTAGAACTTCTATTTATAACCAAATCTGGCCGTCCTAGATTTTTTGGCCAAATATAAAACTAAAATAGTTTTACTATTCTATATACAGAGAAAAAGTGTAATTGTATTACATTGGTATTCGAATAAGAAGGAAATGTACCAGAAAGGAATTTTCAGCGAGCGACATTAATTTTTTTTTAGATTTTCTAAATTAATCGTCCAATGGAAAGTAAATTTGCCAAAAATTTCTTCTAATCCTCATGAATACCGAATAAAGGCGGGCGTCGGAGGGGAAATTTTCGAGTTTTCCACCGAAATTGTGCTTGTAGTTACACCCATATAAATTTCGGGACCTCCGTTTTTTCTTTTCAGTTATTTATGCGACAATCTATTGTCGCGACTAGGTCATAGGGTTGCAGGGTAATAAAATTTATATAGAATACCAAAAATATTAGGCACAATGAATTTTTCCTAATAAAATACAAACATACTGTGAATTATACAATACTGGCTTTGAATGCGCCCCCGTGAATGAGTTTTTCCCGGGATAAAAATCCCGTTTTATATTTTCCTGGGATAAAAAGTAGCCTATGTGTTAATCCAGGACATAATCTACATATGTACCAAATTTCATCAAAATCCATTCATTAGTTTTTTCGTGAAGGAGTAGCAAACATCCATACATCCATACTTACAAACTTTCGCGTTTATAATATTAAGTAGGATTGTGACTGATACCAAAAATATTAAAAGACCAATTCGTTTTATAAGTATTTGTTAATTCATTGAATTATAATACAAAATATGATTTAGTAGTTAGTAGGATTATTATTATGCTATAATTTGTAGAGTCGTGTTGTATAAACTGTTGTGTTTGTTGCGGCCATTGGATATAATAATTTGATAGGAACGCTAAATAACGACCCCAAAATTTACCTAAAACATGCAATTCCTCTATTATGGTACTTACAAGCACCTGTAAACACAGACATATTTATATCAGCCTTCAGCCTATTTTTGGATTATTATAAATATTACAATAATGGCTTTCATGGTAAACAGTAAAATCCTCACGCCTAATACCCGCAAACGGCTTTTGTTAAATAAAATCAATCTACAAAATGCTCCCAAACCTACCATTCTACTAGCCTCATTATTTTGAAACCTGGCAACCCTGACCAGCGAGGGCATTTTGTTTTAAATTAACGATGGAATGCGAAGAATTACGAGTGGTGCCATAGACAAAGGCGGAGTGCTTCGTTTGTAATTGTTCGATGCCCGGCTCTAATCCGATAAAAGGTAAAATTAAGTCGATTTCAGAAGGGCTATTTATTTTATTCGTGTTTCCCAACGTTAAGAGTGATTGTTTCGCATTTTATAACGTTCTACATCTATAATTAATATTATAACATAACAGTATGACCTTTTCTCTTTTCAGAGGTAAGTAGGGTATAACAGATTTCTTTATGTCTGATTCTGTGTGAATGGGGTGCGCCTATTCCCATTTACCGGGAACAATTCCTGACTTATCATTTCAAGAAGCGTCTCGATAACGTATAGTGTTAAATGCAATTAAGGCCAAGAACAATTAGATGCTGCTCTCTTCTAAGTCTAAAATCTGTTTGTCTAAATGTTTTCTGTTAATAATGATGCCTTTGTCTATCAAAACAACTACACAAATACATTAATTGTATGCAGCTTGGATTGCATCAAGGCTATTGTAGTCGTTTTAAAGTACATTCGAAAATTATCAAATTAACGGCAATTGCCCCTGTATTATATTATAGTGCCCGCTGTTGAGCACGGGCCACCTCTACTACTGAGAGGGGTTAGGCCTTAGTCCCCCACGCTGGTCTAATCAAATTCAAATCAAATTAATTACTGTATGTTAACTTTTGTAATCGTATTAACGTTTGTAGATATACAAAACTCGCTAATTAAATACTGGAGGCAACAGTGCTTCACTTGGTAAAAAGTATATTATACTAAAATGTCTGTAGTTTCCGTGAAAGCTTCTTACAAAATATAAAATAATGCTTTGTTACATTTTATCTGAACTAAAACCACGTTGTTTGAACAATTCGTTAAGAACTATCGAAATGTTTGGAGTAATGATTAAATTTAACATTTCTCTCCAATAATAGTACTTGTAAATATTTACTAATTTCTGTGGTAGTAGAAGTTGCGTCTTGTGCTATTCTAGGAATGCCTCGAGATCAACAAGTAGCTTCCTAGAGATGATTATTGTTATCACTTAGTCTTCCGAAGTATAGTTGTCTGTCTGGAAAACCAATCAATTTACTATTGAGAATTATACCGGCCGCTGTTAACATAAAAATCTTCCCTGAAAAAAAAAAACATTCTGTGATTTTTGGCAATAAAAATAATTTGATGTTTTAATTCAAGATGGTGTGCCAAATTTCATCTAAATTCACACACACACACATGCCTCTTATCCCCGAAGAGGTATGCAGATACAATATTATACACAATATTGGTAGGATTTAATGTTAACTTTAGTTAATATTTTTTAAAGCTATTTTTTATTATTAATGACCTAAAATTGGTTATAAATATATTATACATATAACATTATCGTTGTGTTTTAAGAATTAATTTTTAGTTTGACACAGTCGTTTGCTTTTACCTACACACAAAAATGTCATAGATGTCTCCAAGATTCAGGATACATGAATAAAACGTATGCCAGACTCCTACACATATCATCAAAAACGAAGATCAAACATGGCTAGGACTACGCCAAGACAAAATGAATAGACATCTCCAAGCCACCCTAAACCGAAATATCAGCAATGAAGCAAACTGGTCGCTAGGAATGCCTTCATTTCACCCCACGGCCATCGCCCCGACACAAATTCCACCACCATACCACCATACCAGCCCTGTATTCTATACTGCCCACTGCTGAGCACGGGCCTCCTCTACAACTGAGAGGGTTAAGGCCTTAGTCCACCACGCTGGCCTAGTGCGGGTTGGCGGACTTCACATACCTTCGAAATTCAAATAACTTCTCAGGTATGCAGGTTTCCTCACGATGTTTTCCTTCACCGTTAAAGCGCGCGATAATTCACAAAGAATACACACATAACTTTTTAGAAAAGTCAGAGGTGCGTGCCCTTGGGTTTTGAACCTGCGGACATTCGTCTCGGCAGTCCGTTCCACTCTCAACTAGGCTATCGCCGCTACACAAATTCACGGATGATTAAAACCTACGTTCTTAATAATACTATTGAAATATCTTTTACCCACACGATATTATCAAAAATGATTTGTTCCTTACACGTGCCGATTTCCTAATATAACGTCCCAAAATCATAGGGCGTTTACATCCCAAATGAGATTTTATTTCACCAAAGAGCTTTAACATTGTTTGAAAAACATTTTATGTGCCAACACCCTGACATTTTCCCCCTAAATATTATAATTTGATTGTACGCTCTATGTATTAAAGCATAAAATGCGGCAACATTGTGGCGTTATTTGGGGGAAATTTGTGATGTTTCATTGTTTTTTTATTGTTATATCTTTGAAGAGCGCTGGATACTTTATGGATTAATGCTTGTTCACTTACAGAAAATCTACGTATTAATGCGGAAAATTTAAATTTGTACGTCTTTTAGTGTTAGCTAGATTTTGCTCGTGGCTTTCCTTCTCGGAATCGTCCTTTCTTGGAATAGAAGTTCCATTTCTATTGTACACTATTTCGGCACATAAAGTAGCCTATATGTTAATTCAGGCCTCAAATTATTTGTGTACCAAATTCCAGCGGTTTGTGCCTTTAATACGAATAAATATTCAGATATTTTTATAAAATTTCTCTTTATAACACTTATTATAAGTAAGAATTGAGAAGTAGGATTATAAACGTAGAGGAACGAAATTTATACAAATCCAAAAGCACATACAGGTTCACAAACATAGCCATTGTCAAATGAAAGCATTTTGAAAATGGCTTTACAAGCTCAAATGCCTTAGCCATGCAATAAAATATAATTCGAATGTCAAGACATACTAGTATTAATGTTATCTTTGACTGATTCGGTGGCGTAGTTTTATTACGGCTCGACTGTAGTACTGAGGTCTCGGGTTCGATCTCCTAGTCTAATAAAATAATATTAGGTTTTTCATTGATAATGAAGCCTGTAAGTTGATCATTGTGCCCGATATGGCGATAGGTTCGCCCCTATCACATCTGCGGACCAAATACACATGGCGAAAAGTAGGTGCATTAGTATCGCCTCTGCCTAGCCCTTTGGAGATTAAAAGACGTGTGTGTGTGTGTGTGCGCAAATGAAATCTTCTGTCATATAAACAAACGGAAAATTGTTATAGTCATAGTTTATAGCGGTATCCAAGCGAAATATCCGATTTTATTTCGTTTATTTACGCGACACACGAGTAAATCATATAGGGCGGTTATTGGACATTATTATTGCTTTGCCCGATATTATTAAGTACATGTCGTTGACGTACACAAAGTTAGACGTTTTGTTAAACGTCTATATTAACTTGATATTCAGTACGTGGCTGCACTGTTTTTATTATCAAGTGCAGTGTAGAGGAATTAATCTGATTAAATAATAAAAATATAATATTATTTTTATTGCGAAAGTGAAAATAAAGTTGCATGAGTGTATGATATTTTATAATAAACTTTAACAGTAACTAGATGTGAGTGATTTAGAAAGTTCTGAAAAATACAGACAATTAGAATCCCTATTATCGTCGCAGAGAGTTCTATTTCATAAAATAGTTGAGTTGCCAGAGACTTCAATTGAATGCGATAAGAACTGCATGAGTGAAAATTTGCTATATCAACGGAAAAATGCAATTGTGGTTCTCAATTTGAATTGCATTATGTCTTCTAAGGATCTACAAGAGTTTTGGCGGGAACTTGGAAGTTTCATGAGGAGCTCTTGTTTTAATTCATTATTTTGGTGATACTTAGTGTTATATTGCATAATTATGGTGGTATATTATCCAATATAGTTCTATTAAAGAGCTGAAATGAAGTGAATTGAAATAATTGTGCTAATCAAGTGTTTTTTTGTTGCCGCCAAAACTCCTCGATAAAGTCTTGGTAAGGTAGCCACTGCTTTACTTCGACATACTACAGATAATAAAATAGACAAACCAAACTTGACATTGGCAAAATGTGAACTCAAATGCCATTATATAAAAATAAAAAAAAGGATCTACAATTATTATATATTATATATATTACAGTACTTTATACGAATGCAAAGAAACGTATAACTGGCCAGTATAAAAGATACAGTGTTTTAAGTAATTACTTAGTCACTTTTTTTTTTCGTCATCTTATGTCCGTAACATCAACCATTGGGAATCCACGTAGATTTCAATGTGTAATAAGATTTATTGTGTTGTGTTGTGTTATATTATATCCATTGATAGTATGAAACAGATTTTAGTGAGGCAGAGATGAAATATTAAATAGACATATCTAATCAAGGCTGTTTATTGGTAACATTCATTTTGATATTGCTTTAAATCAAAAACTATATGCAACACCAAAACCACTTAAATCACAAACATCCTGCAAAACCAAACTTCAAACGTAGAGGTTTATGTGAATATTAGTCCTTATGACATGAGATTATGTGCAAACCCGAATCATTCTGTTCGGCAAACATTGCCCTCTGGCGTTTACTTGCGTGTAATTAATTTAATGTTTACTCTCATCCTACTTCATATATACGTAATTACATTTTATTACACTGTGTAGTAAATATTTTGCTAACTTATCTGAATACAACACTTTACTAGTGGCTTCGTCTGTTTGATTTAGTATTAGTGTATGTAAAACGAGAGTCCATATTCAAGGTATAGTAGAATTCAGTTTCACAAATATTGTAGAGTAGCGTTTGCTTGCGGCTTCATCCGCCTGAAAGAGTTTTTCCGTGATAAAAGTCCGGCTATATATTTTCCCGGGATAACAATTAGACCATTTCCTTCCCAAGTCGCAAACTATCTCCAACCAAATTTCATTAAAATTCGTTTGGTAGTTTTTTTAATTTATTGCCTTCAGACAGACAGACACGGCGGGGTATTTGTTTTATAATATGGTGGTAGGTATATGGTAGTATGTAGTATGGTGGTATATGGCTTACTGGTGGTAGGTCTCTCATATGTAAGAGACCGTCTGGGTGGGTACCACCGCAATGTCTATTTCTACTGCCAAGCAGCAGTGTGCATGCACTGTTGTGTTTCGGTTTGAAGGACATTGTAGCCAGTGTAACTACTGGACATAATGAGACTTAACATCTTCTGTCTCAGGATGACGAGCGCAGTGGAATGGCACACAGTACTTTGTAACTCAAGGTGCTGGATGGTGTTACTACTGTTTATGGGCGGTCGTATCGCTTACCATCAGGCAAACGGCATGCTCGTCTCGTCATTCTATGCCTTAAAAAAAATTATGTAAAGATGAACAAAACAACGCAGCTGATATTAATTGTGGAGTGATTTTTGTTATGAAGACGCAGGCAAAGTCCCTGTGTGTCGTTGATTCATTTTTTTTTGTAGCATTTAAACCAGTCTTTAAAATAATGTATAACATTAAATAATGATAGAAGTGGTAGATACTGTCATGAAAGCACATTCAGAGCTATAAATAAGCTGCATATTTCTTTCCACGGTAATGCTATCGATAAATAACCGCCTCAGGTATGATGAATAGTTTTTATCGATAGAAATCAAGACAACGATTACGGTAATTTTTTATACGATTTAATGATGAGACAAGCTTGCTCACCTGATGATAAATGCTGATAAACAGAAGTAACAGCATCAGAATTTAAATTAATAATTTTAAATTCGAACCTGTGATCCGAGAGCGGTAGTCGTACCACTCAATAGAACTAAGCAGTCATATGGCATTAAACCGCAAATAGTACCATCCGAAACATAAAATGCTAATACATACTACATATTATATCCATTAACTTCCAGACATTTCGCAACACAACGGACAACCAACCCAACCTACAACATATATTTAGACATAATACGTAGCGGAATAAATACGTTTGCCATTGTGCTAGTGTTATTATTTTCTTTTGTAATTTGCGGTCCGGCAGCGTCGTAACGATCTGATAATGATTTAGGTATCCAACGGTTACCGGTTCTAACCGTATTAATTTAGTTTTAGAGATATATTGTACCCCGTTAATGGTATTTCCTGTGTTGCATTTGCTTGTCTTTCTATGTGTGGAACATGTCTTTTTAAGTTGATGTCTTTATTTGACTGCCTCGGTGGCGTATGGCGGTAGTTGTATTACTGTACGGCAGTGCTGATGTCTCTGGTTCGATTCTCGGGTCGGGCAAAGTGATATTGCGTTATTTATTCAGTACCAGCCGGAGGCAGAAATTTGTGGCGATAGGCTCGCCTCTATCACATCATGGGACACAGACGCGGCGAAAAATGGGTGCGCTAGTTTCGCCTCTGCATAACCCTTCGGGAATAAAAGGCGCCAGTCTGTGTATCTATATTGGAATGTGCGGTTTAGTAAGGCCTGTATGATGTGTCTAACCCAAAATTTCACTTATTTAGCGGTGGTTACGTAACGTCAAACGTGTTTTGGTACCAAGCATTTTTTTTTTAAATTAGGTTTTGCGCGCTTCTTCGCCCGAGTGAAATAGTTTTTCCGAGATAAAAAGTAGCCTAAAACTTTCTCAGGGTCTTAAAATATCATCGAAATCCGCTCGGTAGTTTTTGAGTTTGTTTCATACTATGTAAAGAAGGATAAGGATAAACCTATCGTAAGATTATGTTTATTAAGTTGATATTCCTACCGACGCAAACCAGAAAACATTTCAATGTGAAACTTTCCGCTGTTAAACTGGGCAGCTATTTTTCTTCATAGTTGAATATCGCCAAATTCTGGCAACAAACTCGCACTTGTAAATTCACGAGTAAGGCTGAGTGCACATTGGTTAAGATATTCTGTATTTCGTACACTGTAGAGTCCGAATTATAAAGCTCGCAATTTTCGTGGCGAAAATGCCTGAGCAAGCAAAAGGTTTGTGTTTGATTTCCATGCTAATATTATGTTAGTGTGATTTGCAATTATTTATCTAACATCTGAGATTTTTATGTTCATAGCACATATTCCCTTAGTTAATGTACACTTAAATCTGTGCAAATAGTACCTACTGAACACAGTTGTAGTATATATTTATTAATTGTTGTATTCGAAGGTAGGTATATGAAGTCTCCCAACCCACACTAGCCAACGTGGTGGTCTAAGGCCTAAACCCTCTTAGTTGTAGAGGAGGCCCGTGCTCAGCAGTGGGAGAGTACCTATATAAAGGCCATCACACGACAGCTATAATGTATATTACACCACGGAATGTATAGCTCTTAATTATCCAAAAGTATCACACGCAGCAGGTAATGTATCTTTCCCTTCATTCTATTGTATCCAGGTATAAATGTATATTTTCGTATCGCTTACATTTTTTTTATGGCATTGAATGACGAGAGGAGCATGCCGTTCGCCTGATGGTAAGCGATACGACCACCCATAAACAGTAGCAACACCATCCAGCCCCTTGAGTTACAAAGTACTGTGTGGCATTCCACTGCGCTCATCATCCTGAGACATAAGATGTTAAGTCTCATTATGTCCTGTACTTACACTGGCTACAATGTCCTTCAAACCGAAACACAACAGTACATGCACACTGCTGCTTGGCGGTAGAAATAGACATCGCGGTGGTACCCACCTAGACGTTCTCTTACATATGAGAGACCTACCACCAGGAAACGAGAATGTCAAATATACATTATAGCTATTGTGTGTGACCTGACGATTTCTATGGAGAGATGTATTTAGATGCATTTTAAATATATTGCGCGATAATATACATCTTTTCATTAAAGCTGCCGTGTGTTATGCGCTTAATGCAAGACTGATTTCATAAAATGAAATACATTGGCATGTGGAGGCCCAAACGCCATTTTAAGACAAGCTTATTCTTGCCACAACTAAATACGAAAACATATCCAGATTCCAGTGGGCTTAGAATGTGGCAAAAAGATGCAACACATCAGACGATCTCGTTTAATTTTGATATTTGTGATTGATCGAGAGACTAATACGACAGTCACGTGTTAGTCTCTCAACTGATCCCAATAAAACGAAACGGAATCGTGTCGTGATTTTTTATCACATTGTAAGCCCACAGACTACACTCGGCTTTAAGTTTCAACGTGCCGAATAATGAACCTTTGTCTTAGGATGCCGTCCGTTTGTCACTCGCAAAGAACTTCCGAGGGAAAGTTTGTCGATGTTTGCGTTTACCCTCATTTTGACATATTGCGAACGAATGTTTGACACTCAATGGATTTGTTCATATTTGAAGGATTTGAGGTTTTGTTTGCGATGTAATTTGTTTTTGACAACAATGGTTTTTTGTTGTTTTCTTGGAGTTTTTGCATTATAAAGAGATGAGGTAAGCGGAATATACTGTTGAATGTCTTTGGGTAAACGTCACGTTTCTAGGAATAGTTACGGTAGTACTCAGAACTTTGAAGTATAATGTCTCTATTTGCGAATAACTTGGCGATTAATTCGAGCACGAATACATTACTATGAATTATGAGTAAGGAATAGACCCAAATGAGCTATTTACACACGTATCCGTAACTATTCGTCTGTACGCGGCTAGTATCTGAATCAGGAGTAAAGTTAAACATAACATTGCGTCGCGTTTATCCTGAGACATTCAGTTTTCGTAATATAATTAAAATTAATTTCATCATCATCGTCATCAGTCACATGACGTCCACTGCTAACATAGGCCTCTCCTAAATATTTCCAGACGGACCTGTCAAAAGCGGCCTACATCCAGCGTGTTCCTGCGACCTTTATCAAGTCAGTCGGCTGTCCACCTGCAAGGCAGTGGACAGTGCTTGCCAGTACGTGGTCTCCACTCGAGAACTTTTTTGCCCCATCTGCCGTCAGTTCTTCGAACTATGCGACCTGCCCACTGCCACTTCAGCTTGCTAATCCGCTGGGCTATGTCAGTGACTTTCGTTTTTCTACGGATCTCCTCATTTGCATTAATTACCTTATTTCACATTATTCTAGTAGATAAATGTTTAAATTAACTAAACAAAATGTGAGTGTTTCTTAAAAAAACACTACAAGATATTCTAAAAATGTTCTAAAATCATTCTCAATACGACACAAAATCAATATGAAGCCGTCAATAAAATATAATTAAAACTCAACTCACATCCCCTTCGTGTTCCCGCGGGAATAATACGTCACAGCCCCGGCGTCCCGTATTTTAGTACAATCAGAGTGAAATTTTATTCAGTTGGATCGCATGTGCCGTTGCAGCACTCTGATGGTATGAAATGCTGAAATAAAATTGTCCACAATCATCTACGTTTCACGCTGAAATTAAATTTAGGAATTTTGGGAATTGGACGTGACTTTACAAAAGGGGTATATATGAAGTAAAATATATAATTTTACTAATTGACGTTTAAAAATTCTACTGGTTGGTCGCAATCTTCAGAGGAAATCTTGATAGAAATTCTTTAAGGAATGCCTGTGTTCAGTTTAGTAGATTTTCTGAGGCTGATGTTGATTATGTACAAAAATAATTTCTTTACTCAGGTATGCGGGTGGTTTAAAACTGTAATTTTATAAATAAGCAAATAAAGCGTCTTGCATAGTTGTCTCTACTTGAGATATTTTTTTATATGCCAGTATAGGCAGACGAGCTAGCGGCCCGTCTGATGGTAAGCGACCACCGCAGCTCATGTGTAGATAATAATAATATCATTAGCTATTAGTGGTATTTTTTATGACTGACATAAGTTTGTGGATTGGTTCCTTCTTGTAAAAATACGTCCAATTAATATTAGGAATTTTCCACTCAGTATCAGCCCAGAGTCAGGAATTTGTGCCTGATATAGCGTTAGGCTTGCCTCCAATCACATCATGAGACGGAATACGCACGGCGAAAAGTGGGTGCATTAGTTGCGCCTCTGCCTACCCCTTCGGGGATAAAAGGCGTGAGTATGCGAAAAAGATAATGTAATTAAAATATGACAATTGAATTAAACCCAAAAAAATGTGTAATGATTTGTGTTTACACGAATGTTTGACATTGGAATGAAATAGCTCAATGGATTTTATAATACACTTAAAGTTTTTCCAGGTCCCGCTTTATATTTTCCCGGGATAAAAAGTAGCCTATGTGTTAATCCGGGACATGATCTACCCGTAAGCTAAATTTCTTCGAAATCCGTTCAGTAGTTTTTCCGTGAAAGAGTAACAAACATACATACATTCTTACAAACTTTCGCGTTTATAATATTAGTAGGATGCATACACAAAAGTTTTTATAAAAGACGAGTATTTGCTTTCACACTTTGACACAAAAGAAATATACAAGCCGTGTCCTTTATGTATTGTCTAAGGACTACTAAAATCCAAATAATAATCAAATCAATAAGGGTTATCCTCATAGGAAACTATAACAAAAGCTATCAGCGGTCACAAGTCCGTTGTTAATTGATTAATTGTCTTGCAACGCGTGGGACCGTGTATGTGATACATTGCTCCAGGCTTGGCTTGAAACAATCCGGACTGTTCTGCAGGCTATTAATGTATTGTGATGTTGTATTCCGAGCTTGGTTTCTCGTGAATTTTAAATATAATTGCTGGCGTATATACAAAACAAACACACATTGCGTTTTATTCCCGAAGGGGTAGAGGCGCAATTAGGGGAACCACTTTTCTCACATCTCATGATGTTATGGGGGGAAACAGAAAAAAAATGACCTGGGATTTGGACCCGTGACCTCACTGCAGTGGTACCTTAATACAACTAGACCACCGAGGCAGTCTTGCTAGGCTAGTACTAGGGTTAATATTAATATACTATGGTTCAATTTTTCTGTTGTAAGAATTTAGAAATTATCATAGATGGTGTTTCCCGCGGTATCGCCTGCGTGAAAAACTTAGGAATAAACTTCTCACTTGTGTATTTCCAACATTCTTATATTAATTCAGGACATGATCCCTTTGTGCCAAATTCCATCCAAATTAGTTTAGCAATTTTTGCATTTATTTTTACATCCACTTTCAAGCCCTATCGCATTTATAATACTTATAAGATAATTGAACATAAGTAAATATTTAATTACACTTAACAGTACATGAAACAAGCGCAGTGATAATAAGTTCTTTATAAATGGAAATTCTTGATTGTGTTGTTTCTATTTATTTGCAGTCATCCGGCAATCGACTCGCCTTGCCTTGCACACACACTCACGCCTATTATCCCCAAAGGGGTAGGCAGAGGCGCAACCGGTGCAATCACCACCCGCCGTGCGCATTCCGTCCCATAATGTCATAGGGGGCGAGCCCATCGCCATATCGGGCCTTGTTTTGTGATTGTGAAATTGCATGTGTCGGTGGTAAGATAAAATTTATATCCACCTGTATAAAAATCAACGTACATAATAATAATGTTAAGATCCGCCATAATTGCCCACGTAAGTGTGCCGTGTTCCGGGATCAGCCTGTGTATATCTGGTTCAAACAGGCCGGCATAATTGTCTCTACTGACGAGGGATAAGCATCGCACGTCAGTCGACAATCTATCTGGACCCCTCGCCCCCTCCCATTAAGTGCAGTGGGGTGACTTTGGGGAAGGGATGGTAAAACCTCCGCATGCATTTTCGTCAGAATTCGGTCACGTGATCCTGACGCGAGTACGCGAGTTTCACATTTTATACCCATCCCAAAAAAGTGCTTAACGCAGCTAAAGAAGTTTTTACTTAAAAAAAAAAACAAATTTTGTTTAGTAAGTGCCCGCTTACTAACAAAATTACGTATCCCTTGTAACAAACGAACTCGAAGAAGCTTGCAAACTTTTCGAACGTAATTTTCCGACTAAAGCGAGTTTACCGAATGGTCCGAGTTTTAATTCTTAATGAGTGACCCTTGTTACGACACTTTATGAGACAAATACGTTTGTTTGTGCAAAGGCGCTCGATTTTAAGTTGATTGATTTTATTGTCTATTATTTTATTCCTATTACAGTATACTATAAAAAAATTAACATAACCATTTATGTGGATAATTATAATAATGTATAATGCTGCTTTAATTAGACGAAACGTGTTGCTAATGTAAATTATTTAAAAATATATAATTATATTCTTCGCCTTAAAAACCAGCAAAATTTTACTCTGATATCTATTTATATTTGCACACAGACCTCTGTATTGTAAAGACAGAAAAGTGTATGCTTGACCATTTTAATGTTCTAAATAAGTCGCTAGCTCGTCGTCTATCAGCAACATGGAAATTACAACTAATAATAATCCCTTCCTAGCCGATTTCGGCTACGGTGGCCAATCTCAACAGAGATCAGACGCAGGAGATATTATAGTGTACAGGTGTGTGCGCAATACACAAGTGCACTCACTATTCCTTCACTCTCATAGTCCGGTGAGACGGCAATCCGACATGACCGGAGAGAGATCAGGCGCAGGACCAAAGGCTTTACGTGCTTTCCGAGGCACGGGGTATCACACCGCCAACTTCCTGACTCCGAGCTGCGACTGAGTAATTTTTAAGATGGAAAAACCCAGTCACAATGTTTTTGGCCCGACCCAGGACCTCAGCGCGCAAATCGTACTCGTAACGCGTACGCAATACAACTACGTCACCGAGGCAGTCAAACTACAACTAAAGTAGATAAAAAGAGTCATCTGGTGTTTCCTCTGGGCATCTCTGAAACGATCGCATATGCTTGGTAAAATATGAAAAACTGGCGTTTTAACTTGAGAAAGTGTGCTAGCACCAAACTGGGTGATTGTACAGTGCTATCTCATACTTATACAGTAAGTACACCGTCCAGTTTGAGTCAACCCGTGAGGTTATTAGTATGAAGGCGGGAATACTTACTAAAATACCATTCTTACGTTGGACATTGACAAATCCGACTGAATTCATATTAAGCTAAATATCTGTTAATCAATTACGTGTTACGCCATTCTTATAATCACACACAAATACATCACGCCTTTATCTCCAAACGAGCAGGCAGTGGTGGAACCAGCACCAGCAGTGAGGTGGCACCTGCTTTTCGCTTAGCTGTGTTCCGTCCCATGATGTGATGTAGGGCGAGCCTATGGCTATATCGGGCACAAATTCCAAACTCCGTGCTGTTAATAAGCAGAAAAACCCAATATCACTGTGCCCGACCCGGGATTCGAACCCAGGACCTCAGAGTGGAGTCGTACGGATGTTATAAAACACGAGACAAGAAAATAGAATTTAACATACATGTAAAAACCTTAATAAACATTAGCGCACGCGATTTCGTCATATTAGAGGGAAGCAAGTATATCATTTTGTATTCAGATGCTCAGTTCAATACTCAATGCTCCGGCTCACGTGTGTACGTGAAAGATTTACAAACGGCGTGATTGCGGAGTGCCCCTTTGTGTCCCGTTTTCGGCAAGCGTGACGGGACAAAACTGATTTAGGCTGATCACTAACAACGCGTGCATGCAGCAGGATTAGCCTACTATTATGGAATTCGAATTTTAAAATGGGTGTTCTTCTGTTATTTTATGCCTCGAATTCGATTTTTAAAAAAGGTTATTTTGAAATTTTTTTTTGGTAAAAATTATAAAAAAAAAAGAACGCGTTGCACTCCGGGAGTGCCGGCAGAAGTGAAAACCTGAACATTAACGTTTTGCATTTTTGAATATTTTGGAATGGTTATGGAATAATTTCGCACGAATTGCTTTATTTATCAGTATAAAAGTACTAGCATTTATGTGGTTAAATACAATATTTATTTATTGCGCTATCGTACATAAAAATGTCAATTTCACTATTTCTTTATAAATCAAATTTTGAAAAAAGAATGTTACGCTCTTTTGTACTCGTGCCGTGCCAACGCTGGAAAAATAAATAAAAATGTAGTCGTTTAAGAATTATAGCTTCTACGCATTGTATTTAAGGTTCATATTAGTAAGGGATGGTTTTAATGACGTAAATAAATAAAAATGCACTCGTTTAAGAATTATAGCTTCTACGCGTTATATTTAAGGTTCATATTAGTAAGGGATGGTAAAACCTCCTACGCATTTTCGATCAGTCACGTAATCCTGACGCAAGTTTACCATTTTATACCTATCTCAAAAGTGCTCAACGCCGCTAAAGAATCTTTCACTCCAAAAATAGTTGAGCAAACGGCTGAGAGGAGAAAATTCGAAGTAATGTAGTGACTGTCGTTTCCTGGTAAACCTCTTATCTAACTTATTTGAATCGCCCCCTTGTGTACTCATTAGGCATAAGAGATTTGTTTACATGATTAAAACACAATCAACAATATTTTATAGCATTAACTAAATTAATAAATTAATTTTAGAAATTTATTATAAGCTGTACATAAAATATTTTTATATCAACAGAATAAAGTTCGATATTCGTGTTCATAATAATAATAAAATGGGAAAGATTTGCAGGGAGCGTGATTGCGGAGTGCTCCTTTGTGCACAATTTTCGGTTGTCGTGACGGGGCAAAACTAGTTAAAGGTTTGCACGCTACTTTCTGTGTACCAACCGATTGTATAGTCAAAAGTTTTTAACTTTATTTTTTTATCATAAAGACGTCCATTAACTTTATTGCGAGTTATAAAATTAAAAATAGAAATTTATATGTTATGAGCTATGGCGAATAAATGGCTCACAAAAAACGACGAAAGTTTGACAACGGTACTGGGTTTCAATTGCACTATTGAATATAAAAAAAAATTGGGACACTACACTCAAAATATATTTGTAATGCAAAGTATACATATTTGTCAATAACGTGATGGGCCGGCTTGGCAGGATATGTTAATTACATCGTAACTGGACTACACAGAAAGCTCTTTATATAATTGTAAATATTTATTCACTATTTAGCAGAGTTTACACTACATCGATTATATATATATAACAGTAAGAACCTTTTTCTTGTTATTTTCCATCGTTATGGAAACCTCTATGACAGATCAATACCAGCCAGCTAAATTGATACATATAAAACCTTCACCAGGATAGTACCTCTATCTCCCAAAAAACACGAACTGATAGCTTGTTGTGTCCTATGGTGAGTGTGATTCCCTTCTCATATCACCATAATTTGCCTTTGTTTTAACCCACCCTTAGTCGAAAGTCCACCAGTTTTAAATCGCGTCATTCAAATTGCGAACGTTTGCGTCCGCGGGTAACAACGTGTTTGGCGCAGGATAATTTGGTCGCGTTTGTTGCTGGCAACCAAGGCGACCAAGGATGCGACCGCTACTCATGATACTTCTGAGGAAATGGGTGGAGATCAATGAACATCAGGTGACCCACGTGCACGTTTGCCGACGAATGCCTTAAAAAGATAGAAGAACGTGTTACAGGAGTAATTAAAAATAATAATATCTGTAGCTCAAAACAGACGAAGTTTTCTAATTCTATAAAACCGCTGGGTGTAAAGAACGCCCTTAGCTCACTTCTATTCAAAAGAAACCGGGTTTCGGTAAGTAAAAAAGTAAATGAGGCATGTTTCGTGACCGCATGAAAAACTCCTGGGTCTCAAGCACTAGATATTTAACAACATACTCATTAAATTGGAACACGTCCAGGGTAACTTTTTATTGAAGGATACGATATTTATTTCTAAAGATTGTTATTTGAAGCGTTAAAGGCGTAAGTATTTGTAAAAAAAATTGGATTTTTTTCATATCTGGCTCGGCAAAGTAACTTTACTTAACCTGATATTTAGCCAAGTAAAATTTAAGAACTAACCTCCTGTTTTGAAGTTGGTTAAAAATGCGGACCACTAAAGGACTTTGTATTCTTCCGTAGCCATCGACCTGCTCAATGGCCTCTCTACGTTCCTTCGTTTGCCTTCTAAAACCAAAGACAAAATTTCAGATTCTGGTCCTTGGAGCTAATAATGATGAAATTCTGGAGAATATAATATGAAGAGTATATTTTGCATAATACTTATAAAGTGTTTTAAGGCTAGCTGGTGTGTATAAATAATTAAGAAGTGTATATCAAATAAAATTATTATGGTGATGGACAAAGGATGTCTATCACTGATAGTGGTAGGTCTCTCGTATGGGAGAGGCCACCTGGGTAGATACTACCGCATTGTCTATTTCTACTACCAAGCAGTAGTGTGCATGCACTGTTGTGTTCCAGTTCGAAAGTACATTGTTGCCAGCGTAACTACCGGGCATTATGAGACTTAACATCTAATATCTCAGGGTGACGAGCGCTGTGGAGTGCCACGCAGAACTTTGTACTTAAAAGTTCTGTATGGTGTTGCTACTGTTTCTGGGCGGTCGTTCGGTTACCATCATGCGAGCGGCATCCTCTTTTCGTTATTCAGTAGCATTAAAAAAATGGACCTTTAGACCTGTGGCGTCTCCATGGTTAGACCCACAATATTAATTATTATTATTTTCAGACTGGAGAAACATCCAACTATTTAGTGTCGGTTAAACAGCGACATGGCCTGACATATGAGCGCTCACCCTACAGCGAGGACCGGTTACCTGCCCCCGCACGCCGCGCGTCTTGCACCGGGCCGCCAGCGGAGCCCCGGGAGCTGCGCAGACGCAGCGGCCGCCACACAGTTGACCGCAACGTTTCTCCGGGACTACACGTCGTTTGCTTGCGCTATCCGCTTACGTTTTGCCTTTCGATATTTTTAAATTTCCGACCTAACGTACTTTCTGCCTTCGTGTTTCTACTTAGTTTTCTATCTTCAATATTCTATTCGACTTCCATCTGTTACTATCACTTTCTGCTGTTACTTCAATTGTAAATATAATTAATTTGGACGTTTCGTGTGCTGTATAATTTCGCACTAACATACCCAAAGACCTATTAGAACTACACTTTATTGGAATTGCTTTTCCACGCCCAAGCAGTCATAATCAACCAGGATATCCATCAAAGACCTCTCTAAAACCTTTTAAGAACTAGAAATAATAAGACATATAGCTGGCCCAAATAAGGAGTAATCATATTATATCAAAGCCCTTACAGATAAAACTTCAATAATAAATGCATCACAATAACAACGCATTTGAGTGAGGGTAGTAGATCCAAGTCTAGCACGTTCGGAGTGGCGTCTCAGGCTGGAGGCCCCGTCAGCGGGGCTCAGGGTCGTCGCGGCAGTGCGTCCTGTCTTTGCCGAATGGCTGGACAGGCGCCACGGTGCGGCAACGTTTCGCCTGACGCAGGTGCTCGCCGGGCATGGCTGCTTCGGTGAGTACTTGTGGTGGGTAGTGAGGAAGGAGGTGTCGGCCGTGTGTCACCACTGTGACAACTGCCCGCTGGATACGGCCCAGCATACGTTAGAGTTCTGCCCAGCCTGGGATGAGGAGCGCAGCGCTCTCAGAGCAGTCGTCGGAGGAGACCTCTCGCTGCCGGCCGTGGTCGCTTCCATGGTCGACAGCCGGAGGTCCTGGCGTGCGGTGGCACACTTCTGTGAGGTGGTCCTCTCGCGGAAGGAGAGTGCCGAGAGGGATCGGAGGCGTGGAGATCCCTCCCGCCGCCAGACGAGACGTAGGAGGCGCCGGGTGGACGACTGACCGGCGTCTTCCGCCCTGTGGATTGGGGGCGTTTGGAGAATTCCACCACGGTATCCCCTGCCTGTCGTAAAAGGCGACTAATAGGGGCCACCGGGGGTCGCAGGCGGGCGGCAGGGGGCTGTCCGTCTTTAATTTTGTGTTCTTAGTGGCACATTGTTGCGATCCCTGTGATGGACGACAGCGTGGCTGGTAGGCCTCACGTTGCCGTTGACGCTGAGAGCGTCCTTCGGTGTGCGGGGGCTTCTGAGCCCCCCCCAAACAGGAGACGGGCCGCACTAGGCGGCACCGCGCAGGGGCGGCTGCGGACGACAACTTAGACACTTCCGTCAGAGGAAGCCCACAGCCGTCCCTAATGCGCCGAAGATGGCCACCGCGGAGTTTTGGTTGGTATGCCGTGCGTTGTACATAGGTTAGGGACTCGGCCCGGCGGTCGCCCGATGGTTACATCTCTCCGGGCGGCTCAACGCCGGGTCGTAAGGCACGGTGAACCCAACATAACCGCTCAGCCGCCCCCCTTGAAGGCTGGGCGGTAGTAATAAGTCAATTTCTCCGCGAAAAAAAAAAAAAAAAAAAAAAAAAGTCTAGCACGTTCCGAAGTTAAACAAACCTGAAAAACTTTAATGGGTGATAAGAGATCTCGTCGACAATCACGTTTCATTTTAAGTGTGACCCGTACGTGAGTCCGAATATTTGTATTGAACGATTGCTTTGAAAACTTACTTTGGGTTATGGATTTAAGTATAACTAATAAAAGCTCTTTCGAAAGTCATTTCTTTAGGCTAGTATTGTATGAATTATTTGGACTTACCTGTAATAATATATTTTTATCGATTGAAATACTTTGATGTATTATTCGCATTATGATGAAATTTCTAGTGAGAATGATTTTTGCATTGTACTTATTGTTGCAAAAACATCATGCAACCTTCTTCATAGGAATAGTAATTACCAAAACCTCTTCACAATCAAAAACCAAAAACTGAAGTATTGTAAACAAAAATATCCGCACAATGTTTCATGATTTTGAATTCGTGGCACGTTTTAAACAATTTGAAACTGGAGATTTCGGACATAAGATAATCCGTCGCGATCTAATTGTTACTGAAGATGGATTTGGTACGGCTTTACGAACGCTTAAGTCTTCGCCAAAGAGGATTAAGGTAACCTTAAGTGAGTAATGGCCGACTTTCGATTTCTTTAATGTATTTTTTCCTGTGTTATGTATTGATCGGATGACCTCTTCAACTTCGGGAATTAGATTTTAATGGCATTTCTCATTCAAACAAAATTTCTGTTATCTAAATTTAAATTACCACTTCTAAAGAGAATAATTTATTGATAATATTTCAAAAACTTTTATTCTATGTTCTAGCAAAGCTTGAAAAGGCTACAGAAGAACAGTTTTTAAACGATAACTTTGTTTACAATTTACATATTGTTCGTACTAAGATGCGGAACAGCATCATTTACTTCCCAGTTCCCGCCCGCAATCCTTGCATATTATCTAGCTCATAAACCCTAATTAAATGAAATGGAATGAAAGTTCCCGGTAAATACTTTAGTCCCTCAATGCCTTTATAATGAAGCTGAAATAGGGCGCTTCAGAAGCCCGGTGAAGTCGTTTGATGCTAAACTGAATATAACATAATGAAGTGAATTAAATTTGACGACTGCAACGGTCAACGATGCCGCGGTGTTATTTTCTATGTTTAAAATTTAATTCGGGACTTGCAATTCATGCTACGTGAACATGGTGGATTGAAACATAAACCTTCTTTGTAGTAGAGGAACTGTGCCGAGCAGTGGGTCAGTAAATATATAATATAGAGTCGATATTATTAATATATTAGGCGATGAGTTAGTATAAATTAATAAATTTAAGAAGACATCTTTGTTACCTTTGGATTACAAAGACGTGGGTTATTAGGAAAGTGGAAGACCTAAAAGAAATGAAATACCTACAATGCCTTGTCATAATCATAAAAAAATTGCCGTGTTCCGTCCCGAGAACGATAGACGTATGTGTCATAACATTTCGCAGCTTTAAAGGCTGCGGACGGAATGACGTTCATTCCGGCTTCGACATCATTCTCAACCGAACACTCACCGACGTGACGTCATATCGACGCGACGCGACGTGCCCCTATCGTGCTAATACAGCTCAACGTCGCATCTGTTATATTAATGGTTGATTTTCAGAAATTCAAAATTATCTTCTTTTTAATTATAATTTTTTCAAAAGCTCCTAAATCGTCATGAATTTAGCATTTGAAGGTTATTGCTGGGATGAGGAAGCGCCTTTTTTTATTGCATTGAATGACGAGACGAGCATGCCGTTCGCCTGATGGTAAGCGATACGACCACCCATAAACAGTAAAAACACTATTCAGCACTTTGAGTTACAAAGTACTGTGTGGCATTCCACTGCGCTCGTCACCCTGAGACATAAGATGTTAAGTCTCATTATGTCCAGTAGTAACACTGGCTACAATGTCCTTCAAACCGAAACACAATAGTGCATGCACACTGCTGCTTGGCGGCAGAAATACACATTGCGGTGGTACCCACCCAGACGGGCTCTTAAATATGAGAGACCTACCACCAGTAACAAGGCTAAAGAAACTACCTCATCATTATGATCATTCAACTTTAAACTATGCTACGATATCATACTAGCCAGTATCACTATGATTTAGCATTTTATATTAAAAAATGACGTATTCTTTATTATATACTATGTAACGTAGCGTTATTATTACTTTCTTTTTGAAGTAATATTTTAATAATTCATTTTAATTTAGTCGATAATTTTATCGATTCCTTATACCGCGCGTCGATGCCGGCGCAGACTTCCCTCACCGCTCACGTCAGTCGTGTTCCACCATCTGCATCGTAGCGAACGGACGTTATGTACCTATAGATCTCGCGACCGTTCTCATGTTATGTGTGGTGGAGCGCGGCGCTCAGCTTACGGACGAATTCTGAAATAATTAATTTGGGCCGAAGCTATACTTACTTTTTAAGTTTAGATATAAATTAGTTTACGTGGATTCTGTGTATCCTGTTTAATTCGTTACTAAATTTGTAACTTACTTCTTGTTGTCGTAATCACCTCAGTTGTGTTGCATCTTAACGTGACAACTAGCTTTTGCTTTTGGTACTTTTGCAGTTTTTCCGGGATAAAAAGTAGCCTATGTCCTTTCCCAGGTTCTAGACTATCTGTGTACCAAATTTAAGAAGAAGCGCGATAGACAGACAGAGTTACTTTCGCATTTACAATATTAGTAAGGATTTTTCACGCCTTGATAAAGGTTGCAGGAACGTGCTGGATGCAAGCCACTTTAGACAGGTCCGTCTAGAAATCTTTAGGAGAGCTCTATGTTTAGTAGTGGATTTTATGTGGCTGATGATGATGATGTTATATTTATAGCCTTACAGAACAATTATGGGATCTCGGAGTGACTTTCATTCTGGCTTCAACATAGTTACAATCCCGCCGCGACTCGCCGCGACGCGCGTACTCCCATCTTACGTCCCTGTAAAATTTTACTTTGTAACTTTCATATACGTGGAGTATCTTAGTCATGCATAGGTTATATTGAAATTAGCTTTTTTCAGATTTCATATAATAAGATTTTCACTTTATACAAAGTTTCTTCTTAAGGTATGTACAACCGTATTTTAATTTCAGCGTAAAAAATAGCTTCCTCACCCAAAGAAGTACATAGAAGATTATGCTCCTAGACTAAATTAAGGGGTCACAAAATTTTAACACCGAACAGAATGCAGCTGGATAATGAGGTCAAACAGTGACGTGTAAAAATGGTGAAGTAAATTAGATAAAAATTTTCAAAAATGCCGTGGGAATAAGGTATTTCCATCTCTTTCCCCAAAAATATCCCGTATAATTTCCATCGCCTGCACGAACGGTTCATCACAGCCCGTGACTCCGGTATTGCCGTTAACTTGAGTGAATCGCGAACGACTTAACTCTGACATACAGATTTGGTCACGTAATTGGTTCGTGCCTTATTTGACACTTGAATGTGGAATCGATCTTAATCCGTCCTGCGAACGTTCTATGGATATTTAAAATAGGAATGGAATTTCTGTTTTCGACATTTGAATATGACGTGTTTCTATTTTCGCTTCCATTTCTAAACTGTGGGCTTAGACTGTGGCAAAAAACACGACACGACTCCGTTTCGTTTTATTGGGATTGGTTGAGAGACTAACACGTGGCGTATTGGTCTCTCAATCAATCACAAACATCAAAATTGACGACATCTTACGAGCAGCGTTTTTTTGCCACATTCTAAGCCAACTGATATTTTAACAACTGAAATGAGTAATTAAACAGCGGCCATGATATTTAGAAAAAAGCCAAGTCTTGTAATTATGATAGAAATAATTATTAGGTATATTGACAGTAGCCAGTTAAAGGATGTCCTCTGGATCTCTAAAAATTCTAACTTCTTGCGTTAAATACAACGAAGTTATAGGGGGGAGTCAAAAGTTTGAGTCGCTTCGAGACCAAGGATGGTACAGATGTGCTCGACATGGCGCAGCACTACCGTGCCTCCAGACAAAGGGTGGATTTATACTGTAGGTACTAGGTGTTGCTCGCGCCTTCGTCCGCGTGAGAAGCCTTTCCTGCTACAAAAGTCCCTAAAATACAGTACGACGCCAGCGCCATCTACTTGAAGAATCAGATTAAAAATATCCATTATTTAAAAGGTAGCCTGTGAGTTAATACAATACTAATCTACTCGTGTGGCAAATTTCATCCAAATTCGTTTAGTTGTTTACTTCTAACAAACATACGGACATCCAAAGATATTCCCAAACTTTCGCATTTATTATTATTAAGAAGTAAGAAAAAATAAGATTATCATAATTTAAAATAGATTAATAATTCTTCTCCTGGTTACAAATGTAACATTTTCAACAAATTAGTGAACTATCTCTAGCTAACTTCCTTCAACCGTTGATCATTGTAAACCGTAACTAGATTTCCAAAACCTGCAACAGCAGTCAGAATAAACCACAAACGACCATCTCCATAACCGAGTAGATAGTTTAATTTATCGATACTGTATCCTCAACTTAAACTTAACTTTGTCACCCTAAGCTAATCTCTTATTAATATTGACCAAAGTTTTACAAATAATTTTGTGATTAAATTTGAACTTTATTATAAAGTATTACGGTAGAGATATATATGTAATTAAGATGGGACGTTTGGACCCGAAACTATGAAGGTCCCATTGTTTAGGACCCTTGAAAGTACTAAGTTTGTGACATGGGTCTCAGAATGGGCTCTGGGTAAAGGGCTGTTAGTTGTTTTTGTTAATTGATGTAATTATTTTAGACCTCTATAAAAAGTTAAACTACTTAAGCAACATAGGTCAAAGAAAATGTCAAACTATGCTGTTGCGTTTTCTGTGCTTTGAGATTTCTGAGGTCAAAAATCGCCTGTCCTAATTGTTTAAGGTCTTTCAGGACCTCCCTGAGAGCTGTATACTTGAAGTATACTTTAAGTAGCTGCTATAGTAGGTATTAGCTGCAGCTCTCTACTACATTAGATTTTCTTTCACTGTTATTATCTTTAAAGAAAATTTTACAAAAGCTATAGCATCTTTATTGCAAACGTTATAACTTGCATTAAGCGTTATGAAGAAACCATGTAATTTAGCACAGATTGGTAATCCTGCCACCGTTACTGAGAATGGATACTTAAGACCCGTTGCTGCACCTCGGCTGAGTCGGTAATTTTTAATGTTGCCACAAAATAAAGGCCCAAATTATGTACAGGGCCTCCCTTACAAGGAGATTTACCCAATTTTGATATGGAATGTTTGAAATTATGATGTAGGTGTTACGCCATAATAAAAGGTTATCTGACTGAACATGTTTCTTTAGGACGTCTACAATGCTAAAAATATCTCGTGGCTAATTTTTTTTATTGAAATAGGGTGGCAATTATGCAACGCAATGCAATGCAATCAGCCCTGTATTATATACTGCCCACTGCTGAGCACGGGCCTCCTCTACTACTGAGAGGGTTTAGGCCTTAGTCCACCACGCTGGCCTAGTGCGGGTTGGCAGACTTCACATATCTTCGAAATTCTTATAGAGAACTTCTCAGGTATGTAGGTTTCCTCACGACGTTTTCCTTCACCGTTAAAGCGAACGATAATTGATAAACAATACACACGTAACTACGAAAAGTCCGAGGTGTGTGCCTTGGGTTTTGAATCTCCTGGCATTGTCCCGGAAGACCGTTCAATTCCCAATTAGGCTATCGTCCACTTTATATGGCAATTATAGGAGTACGAAATACATAAGAAAATTTAATCTTTTATCTATATTAAACTAGCCTTTACTCGCGACTCCGCCTGCGTGAAGTGTTTTTCCAGGATAAAAGTCCCACTTTATATTTTCCCGGCATAAAAAGTAGCCTATGTGTTAATCCAGGACATGATCTACCCGTGTGTCAAATTACATCGTAATCGGTTCAGAAATTATGTAGATGTGCAGTAACAAACAAACAGAAAAACAGACATACAGAATTACAAAAATCGCTGATTTGTGTGCCATTACTCTTCTTCTTTTTTATCACATTTCTTTAAATCTACAGAAACACCGGTTCTACGGCTTTATTATATGTATAGATATCAAAGTATAGAAAGAGAAAATACAATATTTGGCAATACATATTACATAATATTTTCTTTGGGAAAGGACAGGGCAGGACTTTTTGGGTTGAGGTTTGATACGATTCTTTCAATTGCTTCATAATCTTACTATCTTACATACTTATTTAATATTATAAATACAAATGTTTGTACGTTTAGATGTTGGTTAGAAGTAAACTCAGAAAATGCTTATCGGATTTGGAGGAATTTCGGTACATGTATAGACCATGTCCTGGATTAACATAATATAGACTTTTATCCCAGTAATTTGCTCCCTATTTGCTTTTCCTCTAGGCCAGCGTGGTGGACTAAGGCCTAACCCTCTCAGTAGTAGAGGAGGCCCGTGCTCAGCAGTGGGCAGTATATAATACAGGGCTGATTGTATTGCATCGCAATTTGCTCCCCTAGGAAATATTTGAACTTTTAATTTTATCTTTTAAGTCGATGGCACTGGGGACATTCAGATGGCGCTATAGGTGGCTACAATGTTTTAGGGAATTTTGGAACAGGGAAGGCTGTTCTCGCGGGCTAAGACGCCAGCAACACCTAGTCTGATTAATATAAATGCGAAAGTTTGTGAAAATGTATGGATGTTTGTAAGAAGTAAGCGCAGAAACAACTGAACGGATTTGTATGAAATTTGGCATACGGATAAACCATGTCCTGGATTAGCATATAGGCCAATTTTTCTCCTGGTAATTTGCTCCCATGGAAAAAAAAAAATTTTTAATCTGATTCTTTAAGTAGATGGCGCTGGCGTCGTACTGTATTTTAGGGTTTTTGTTGCGGGACAGGCTTTTCACAAGCGCAGCCGCGAGCAACACCTAGTATGTAATATTAACTACCGAGTACTATAAGCTAAGTACTAAAATATATATTTCTGAAATCTTGCCTTGTCATAATTCGTATACTTTGTTATCATCAGCTGCAGTTGTAGTAAACTTTTGACGAACCACGATAAACATGATATTTTTTAAACCTGGAATAACCATTATATTTTCTCTATAAAATTGAAGATAAAAACGTTATTAGAGAAAACAAAAAATTTAATTAAAAATACTATGAAAATTACTCTGAGATTGTTTTTACTGAAAAGTCTCAGACAAATTACTCTAATTGGTCGTTATATTTTCACAAAATTTTACATAAAATATAAAAATAAACACCTTTTAAATGAATTCCCGTTAAGCGGCTTATAGTAATAACAGTCTAGGAGCTAATTGCCCTTTTCTAAGAGCGTCATCGGGGCTTCGCACGAATTTATTATTTTCGACATTTAAATTAAAATGAGCTTTATAAGTAAGTCATAGCAATGGAAAATTCAAATAATAATAATAATATTTTAGATATTCTTCAAAGTCATAAAAACCTTAATGCTCTACGTCGAAATCCTTATTTACTTACCACAAAAAGCAAAAAAGCCTTTTCGCACACATTCCGTTAAGAGGTTTTAAAGTTAAGTGAGTAAACATTTTTGCGGCAGATACATTTTCTCAACGGCAAGTATTTCTTAATTTGACTGACGCTAGCACATAATTCCTCCAGATAAAGAGAATCGGGACTTACAAACTCTTTTGTGGAAGACTTGATTAAAAAAAATGTAAAGGAAACATTAATGCAAGAGCCGAAGGTGAGGAATGTATAGTTTTCAGCTAAACATTTGTTTACACTTTGAATAATAATAATAGCTAAAAATAATGTAGCAAATAAAAACAGGAGTTGGTTATTAAGAAAATGTAATTATATAATTAAAATGTTGTAACTAATATTTTTGAACATTTTTAATTACTTTGGAGAGATTTTAATTACTTTATCACGACGATCTAAAAAAATTATAACATACAAAATTGGAACGGTATATTCGTTCATTCCCGAACACCGAGAACTCAAAGTAACACAGACCTCAAAAAACATCGTACAAATTGCATTCGTTATTCAACACAAGTCACAATTTTACACCAAATACGTAAACTAGACGGACTCCCACACAAGGGATCAAACGTCCCTCGTTTGCGGGCAAAAAATATTTTCCCATCTAAAATGGAAAACGCACACAAAATGAGATGATATTGCAGCTTCCCCCTAGTTTCTTTTTAAATATGCAAATTTAAATGCGATTATGGTGAGCGAGATGCAACATTTTAAACGTGGAAGGTGCTATGAGTACGTGAGAGACAGCATCATGACCTAGGGCATGTTTTAAAGTCCCCCCTGGGTGCATACTTTGTGCCGTTTGCTTTATTAGTGATTTAATTTTCGTGAGGGGATCGGGGACTCGTAATTAATATGGATTTTCAGTCGTTAAGAGTCGCATTCTCGGTATTTAATGCTGACTGATAATTGAGGAATTGATCAAAGGTTAAAGACAGTAACCAAACTAGGTGATCAGATTTGAGTTGGTACCATTTTGTAATGCAGAGTATATGGAACGAAGAATTCTAAGATTTTATAGAGCGGGCATTGGGAAAATAGTCATACAAAAATTTTGAGCCTGTTCTTCAGTAACTCAATCTACGTTGAAATAACAAAATACCTATGTAAAATTCATTAGAACATACTTTGATATGGTCGTAATGCGTAAATTGGCATATTTCCTCCAAAAAGATTGTTGTCTTTACAAAATTTAAGCATAGCGAGACGTCTTGTTATACGGACGTGTCGGATAAGACAGCGACATATTACCAATTGGTAATAACTTTTGGACGAAAAATTTGGTCCAGATGTCCTGTCTAAAACTATACTGTTTAATGTCTTTGATATGGAACAATGCTGTATTTTCTTTTATTACAGGTCGAAAAACCAGCAATCAGGTCAGCCAGACAAGTGGCATCGCTCACCAACAATATCAGAGTTTTGTGGGTGAAATTTTCGGAAAATCGGAAACTTTGTTTTTATTATCTTTTGGTAAAATAACTGAAGTCTTGTTCCATTTATAAGATGATCAAAATGGCAGTAGGATGCTGCTTGTGCCATCTATAGAAGTCTTGTTCCATTTATAAGATGATCAAAATGGCAGTAGGATGCTGCTTGTGCCATCTATAGATGTTGACCAAAACACCACTATAGTCTTTTACCACAAACATGAATGGATGGTATCGCTAGGGATGAAAGGCAATTTCCACAGAAATTACATATTGACAAGATCCGTTACGTTTTTGGCTACAGGATTTGACAACATCCAACAGAGATAGTGTATTTTTAGGAATAAAACATAATATGTAAGATGTATCACAAGACACGCATGTTAAAATCAAATTTCAAGCAAGCGTGTACATTTTATTTGACGATTGCAAACGCAATAAGCAGGGCCTCAGTCATGCAGGACCGAATTAAATATTTCATGATGCGACACCGATGCGAAAAGCGTGGATGTGGTTATACGTGCATATATATTTGTCTACCATTTCTAAATGAATTAAATTAATACCAAGATGATGTGAAGTTTAATTTAAACTGATAACAGTGTTTTAAGAATATGTTTGGTTTTCGTAAACGTACTAATGGTAACCTAATTGATAATAATAATACTCAATGGAACCTAACCACGTATAATGAATAAATCAACCCATAATGTAATTTAAAGAGAATCTAATGATAAATGTATATGAGAACATAGATAGATGTACCACTTTTATACCAATGCACAAAAGTACTTTCTATCAGTAATAAAACTTTACGCAAACACAACTGTGAACAAAACCCTGTATTGTTATATACTGTATAGTACTTTAAAATGTCCTTCACAGTCCGCTCATACGCGGAAACTAAAAAAACATAATCGTTCCAAGTTCTTACATCAAGAAACATTGTCTTCCACATCCATTTATTACAGTTCTCGGTTCCCGGTACGAATCCCTCGGGAAATCAGAGATCACGGTAGCGGGCGTTAAGGCTCATGATGGGTGTCGGAGTTCCGTAGATGTTTACGTCTCAGACTTTGTCCGGTTGGATGGAATGGATTTTTTTCCAGTTATTGGTGGGATGATGGACATCACTCCAAATCTGAAGAATAGATAATGCTTTTTGTAGGGTAGGTACTGGTAGATAGTGTTTTGTTTATCTTATTTGTCATTAACAACAATTATTCTAGATTTTAGTTAACAGTTACATTCCTTGCAAGTATTTTGAAAAATATTTGTTGATCTCCATAATCTAACACAACCCTAAAATTATGAAAAAAATTACATTTGTGGATGTAGTCGGAATTAATTATAATCAGTATATAGTACGCATTTATTTAATTATGTACCATATTTTCATCGAATAAGTTTTATATTATATTATAAATAAAACAGCCATTGTCAAGTCTCGTCCCAAATCCCACATAACAACCAGCCACGATTAAAAGACAACAAAACACGAAACCAACAATGGAATCACAACAAAAATCGTACGCGATGAAATTACAAACTGCAAAAATCTGTTGTAATTCAAATATGGACGCGGCGTCGGCACTGCAGTAATTAGCGGCTAATTCATTACGTGAACGGTTTACTGGCCAACCGTTGCAAAATAGATGAAATCACCCACCGGCGAGGGATAATTCAGAGTGCACGGCCCTCGAGATCTGGAACTAACAAAGAAAAACTGTGTGTTGTTTAATTGGTATGGTGTTTTTAAGGATTTGACTATTCAAATACTATACTACTACTGTACTAGACTGTTCTAAAGATAGATAACTGATCATTCGCAGAAGGTTAATTGATGAGTTATTAGAATGGAGATAAAGGAATCAAAGTGTAAGATCTTTTTGTTATGGCACAGCAACGTTCAATGGTGTCACCCATTGCACCTGATTTGAAGATTGAAGCGGCGATAGCCTAGTTGGGAGTGGAACGGACTGCCGAGACGAATGTCCGCAGGTTCAAATCCCAAGGGCACACACCTCTGACTTTTCTAAAAAGTTATTTATTTATTTATTTACTAAAAATCTAATATAAGCTTACAGTGTTATGTGTGTATTGTTTGTGAATTATCGCTCGCTTTAACGGTGAAGGAAAACATCGTGAGGAAACCTGCATACCCGAGAAGTTCTCTGAATTTCGAAGGTATGTGAAGTCCGCCAACCCGCACTAGGCCAGCGTGGTGGACTAAGGCCTAAAAAACCCTCTCAGTAGTAGAGGAGGTCCGTGCTCAGCAGTGGGCAGTATATAATACAGGGCTGGTATGGTATGGTATGGTATTGCACCTGATGGTAATTGGAGTGGAGTCTGGATAGAATTTCGAGTGATGAAAAATGATTACCCCTCCGCAGTCGACATAATTATGCCGGCCTGTTTGAACCAGATATACACAGGATGATCCCGGAAAGCGACAAATTTATGTGGGCCACAAAGACAGGTTTTAACACCTTGTTTACAGTGATTGTTATCCAGACGAATCTATAATAAATCCTATTAGCAGAAAAGATATTTTGGGCTTCGAAAAATAATTAGTCCGCGACTCTAAGCTGCAAAGTTATCAGGTAATGGTATGGCAGTAAATAAAATTACTGTTTGGTTCTCTTACAATAATATATCTATGATATGTTTCTTACAATTGAAATGTTGTATCTGGTCACAAAAGATCTTAAAATACTTATATTAAAAATAAGAGATATATCTAGTACACACACATACGCATACACTCACGTCTTTTGTCCCCGAAGCGGTAGGCAGAGGCGCACCTAGTGCACCCACTTTTCGCCGTGCGTATTCCGTCCCATTTTGGGGTGAGCCTATCTCTATATCGTGCACAAATTCCAGACTACAGGATGATACTGAATAGAAAAACCCAATATCACTTTGCCCGACCCGGGGATCGAACCCGAGTCCCAGCATTGCAGTCGTACCGTGATACAGCTACACCTACGGGGCAGTCTATATACCTAGTACTTGTACGATTTCGCGTTTTAGTTATCCAATAGACATTAGTACGTAACGTAAGTTGTTCATTTTGTACAAGATACAATACTTTAACTGGATTGTTAATGAAACAACTTTTGCACGTAGCTATTAAAATTATCAACCATTTTATTTATTACTCAAGTTTTACACAATGTGACGCAAAGTTGGAACAGTTTTACATATTTATGTATGTGTATGTCAAAATGGAAAAACATTTTATTGGAGTTTGTCCTTTCCTTTTCTCTACGATAACTCATGTCTATTCTTTAGATAACCATTTAAATGGACCTTCAAATACAGATTTACATTATTCTTATTTTTTTATTATACGAGCTCAGAATTGGACGATAGCCTGTTGGGAATGAAACGGTCTGACGAGACGGATGTCAGCAGGTTCAAAACCCAAGGCACACACCTCTGATTTTTTAAATTTGTGTGTATTGTTTATCAACTAACGTTCGTTTTAACGGTGAAGGAAACATCGTGAGGAAACTATTGGAATTCTAAAAACTATATTGATGCATGATGTATTTACCTATAATTGGTTTGTTTCGGGATCCGATGATTCCAGTTTACATGGCGTTGGTATCCTGCTACCATCAAAAATGAACAAATATGTCCTTGGATACAACCCTATATCTGACCGTATTATATCTATGAAACTCAATACCAAGCCAATAACGCTTAATATTATTCAAGTGTATGCCCCGACAGCACAATCATCGGACGAGGAAATTGACGGTTTTTATGGTGCACTGGAAGCAACACTTGATACGATACCGAAGCGCGAGATAACTATGATTCTGGGCGACTGGAATGCCAAAGTCGGAAACACTAGCGCGGACAACCACATCAGAGACATTGTTGGAGGTTTTGGCCTTGGAGTCCGGAATGAAAGAGGTGAACGGCTCATAGATTTTTGCACCAATAGGAAACTTTCAATCTTGAACACCTATTTCCAGCATCACCCACGGCGTCTCTATACCTGGAAATCACCGGGTGATAGATTCAGAAACCAGATTGATTTTATTATCTTAAGCAATCGTTGGAGATCCTCCGTCACCAATACCAAAACATTTCCTGGTGCGGATTGCGGCTCCGATCACAATCTACTGATCGCCAATTTTGCCATTCGTTTAAAATCTCCTAAGCGCTTGGCTCCTTTTAAACCCAAAGCACTTGAGGCCGAAGAAAAAAGGAAATTTCAGGAGCAAGTGGAGACCAATTTAAAATCCCCTAATAGCCTTGTCACCGCCGATTCACAATGGGAAAATCTGAAAGGCGTCATCAACTCCACTCTAGAGGATATCCGTGCGGGAAAGCGTGTGGAAGCTAAAAAGTCTGCATGGATATCTGACAGTACTTGGAAACTTATCCAGCAAAGAAAACAGCTAAAGATTAATGGATTACATAATCCAGAAGTACTGAAGGAATACGCGGAACTATGTCGCTCCATTGAAAAAGGATGTATAGCCGACAAGAACTCCTTTATAAATAACATCTGTGCAGAGATAGAACTCCATTCTCAGAAATACCAAACTGCTGATCTTTTCAAAAAGGTCCGACTACTATCCAAGCAGTTTAAACCAAGATCTTGGGTAATTGAAAATGCGGATGGACATCTTGAACATGATTTGGAGAGAATAACAGAACGATGGCGAGGATATTGTGAACATCTCTACGAAAACGCGACAGTTGACCCTATTTCACAACTAGACTGGAGCAGTTTGGTCTTGGAACCTAATGTGTTGCGCTCCGAAATAACAGCCGCTTTAAACTCCTTAAAGAACAGGAAAGCGCCTGGCAGTGACAATATAACCGCTGAAATCCTAAAATCTCTTGGTGACGGCGGTATTGACACGTTACATGCAATTTGCAACAAAGTCTGGACCAACGGAGAGTGGCCCAAAGATTGGACAAAGTCTATAATTCTCCCATTGCATAAGAAGGGGTCCACCAAAGTATGCGACAACTACCGTACCTTAGCCCTTATATCACATGCCAGCAAAGTACTGCTCTACATTCTCAACAACCGGATCCGATACTATTTGGACTGGCAGATCCCGCAAGAGCAGGCGGGTTTCGTCAAGGGTAGAGGTACGCGGGAACAAATACTGAACGTGAGGCAATTGGTCGAAAAGGCGTACGAATTTAACACACCTGTAATCATGTGTTTTGTTGACTACAGCAAAGCCTTTGATTGCATTAATTGGAACAGTCTGTGGGAAGTTTTATCCAGCCTGGGAGTTCCTAACCATCTGACGGCTATTCTTCAATCACTCTACCATAATAGTCAAGGTGTGGTAAGAATTGACCAAACCTCTTCGAAACCCTTTAACTTTGGCAAAGGAGTACGCCAGGGCTGTATCTTGTCTCCAGTTCTGTTCAACGCATATGGAGAGTTCATCATGAGACAGACTTGCGACGACTGGGATGGAGGCGTGCGCATCGGTGGCGTGAGGATGACCAATCTTCGCTATGCTGATGACACAACTCTCTTAGCTGCAAGCGAATCCGAAATGGTCTCACTATTGGATAGAATGGAGAGGATAAGCCGCACACTAGGCCTACGCATCAATAGGGACAAAACCAAGATCATGGTCGTGGACCGCGCGAAACAACTGAACCTTAGCGGGACTTTTGGTCTTGGTTTTGAAATAGTAGACAATTTCGTTTACCTTGGCTCCACAATCACCAATTCCGGCTCTTGCGAGGCAGACGTGCGAAGACGTATCGGAATGGCCAAGAGCGCTATGACTCAGCTCCATAAAACATGGACGAACAGAAAGATCTCGCTCACTACAAAGATGAAACTTGTACGTACACTGGTGTTCTCCATTTTTCTTTATGGTGCTGAGACTTGGAGTCTAAAGGCGGCAGACAGGAGTCGCATTGACGCTTTTGAGATGTGGTGTTGGAGGAGGATGTTGCGCATTAGCTGGACGGCGCGGCGAACTAATGTCTCTATACTCAAGCAACTGAAAATTACTACTAGGCTTTCTACCATCTGCCTTAAACGAGTACTTGAGTATTTTGGACATATTGCCAGGAATACGAGCGACAATTTGGAGAAACTGATGGTCACCGGGAAAGTAGAGGGCAAAAGAGCACGTGGACGCAACCCAATACGCTGGACCGATCAGATCCGCACTACACTTGACACCACTGTATACGACGCCATACAGGTGGCCAACAGTCGGGATCGGTGGCGTGATATCATATGGCAGAAGCTGGTGAGGGGAGGTCACGACCCTCAGAACTGAGGAGAACGACGCATGGAGGAGGTTTGTTAGACTAAGATGCTATGTTTTTGCATGTTTCTTATTCAAGTAGTGATGTATACAAACGTTGGTACACCAAATCAACCATAAAAAATCCTACATACCTAAGAATTCCCCAAAAATTTCGAAGGTATGTGAAGTCTGCCAACCCGCACTAAGCCAGCGTGGTGGACTATGGCCTAAAAACCCTCTCAGTAGTAGAGGAGGCCCGTGCTCAGTAGTGGGCAGTATATAATACAGGGCTGGTATGGTATGGTATAGATAAAACAATCTTATTACAAGTCATTTATGTCACTTTTGCTATTTCTATCCTTATTCTACGTTTCGGAATATTTCCGATCCGGCTGTATGCTAATTCAAAAGACAGTAACAAAATATCTTCAAGCTGCATTAGTTAGCGACTCTGCAATTACAGTGTCTCGGTTGAAACTCTGCAATGCGGACTCTCTCGGGAGGCGCGCTGATATAAGTTCCTCTGTTTGTTTCGATAACTTCAACATCTCATATTGGTGGAGATCACACGAGAGTTGTTGATTGTAGGTTGAGTCAATGTGTTGAATCTTTTCGTGTATCAAACGATCCCAATCGCTTTTTTCGATCCATCGCGAGGATTGATCAATCACATCATCATTATTAAATGATGCTCAGCATGTCGTATGAGACATTTGTCAATTAGCAGACTATGAAGACTTGTGAGGTCAGTTACACGCGATTAAGTTACAGTTAATTTAATTTATGTGTCCAACATTCAAAATGCAATCATGGTCGTGTTATGTTTGTTGACGATGTAAATATCCACTTTATAAGAATGACCCTCCCCCCCCATCTAAAAAATATGACACGCGAACTACACGATGATGAAATCGAACTCGCGTCCACTGATTTCATAACCAGCTCATAGTCGAAAACGCCACGGGTAATTCATCGTTGATACAGCCATGTAACTCAAACTTTTATTGCTGAAATTTCTTCAAGCAAAAATTATAACCGCTCTTGTCGGATATTAAATTTTATCATTCTGGTGGTCCCGGCTAAATATCTTTGTTTAACGGAGCGTGAGTGAACCTTTTCTTGTACTTGGCCGTGTGACGTCAATCTCTGGCTGAGGTAGGCCATTCTGTATCGTAATTTTGGAAGGCATTTTTGTATTTTCTGCCATCTATGATCTTGGAATGGTTGACGTTTCGAGATTTATGTATGTAGATTGAGGTTGTATTTGACATTTCTTATTCTTGATTAATTATTTTACTACAATGAAATCTAGTTAAAGGTAAGTTTATTGAAGTTAAGGAATGAGGGATATGAAATGCAACTTCAAGGAATAAAGTATAAGAGCTAAGGTCATGTGAATGGAGCCATGCAATCCCACAAAGCAGTTACTGACGAGTTATAAACTAAGAAAATTACTATTCCAAGACCACCACATTCGAACAGAGAAAACGCAAATCTAATAAATGATTAATATCACCAGAATCTCAAGACATCGAGGTTAAACAATGTAGTAATATAATAACAGATAATCGATCGATCGGGGCTTCGGCGGCAGGCGTTCAATCAATCAGGCTTTTTGTCAAGCACATTGCGGCCTGACGTGATCTTTGACGGGTCGCGGCGGCGTTTTTTATTGGTGTAGGTTTGATGCGTAATAAAAATTCTTTTTGTGACTAGGAGAGCACGGCTCTTTACAAAAACGTATTCTTTGACAAATGAGCAAAGAAAGAATCGTCATCAGTTTTCTGAAACGTAGAATTAGCTTAAATTTTACATTTACCTGCGAATCGAAGATTTCAAGATTTCACACCTTTCAAAGCTGTCAATAGACCCATAAAGCCATAAATATGGTCATAATAAAAAATCACAGTTCAAAGTTCTACATCTCGAAACAGATCATGAAGTCCGGTTACACAGCTCACAGACTCGTCCTCCTAAAATCATATTCCAAAAACTCATCAACCTGTGGAATGAAAGTTTCGTCAAAATCGATGCAAAAAATTCCAGCGGAAAATCTAAATTTGAAAACATGTTTACAAGCAATAGGAGCTCAGTAAAAGCCATTTTAGTCACAGACACTTAAATTTAAATCGTCTAGACGTAACACAGAACAAACTTCATTAATTAGAATATTCAGAGATACGTCTTTCCCCCCTTAAGTCACGCAAAGTAATGAGTTCTTGATCGAGTTATTGTAGTTCCTTCTACACGCAAGAAAGGTGAAGGAAACGGTATTTTAGTCTGGAGTAGAAGTGTTTATGGCACTCTGTCGTATGTGGACGGCATTTTGTTACTTACCTGGTATTTCTCAACATAATTAAGTACTATAAGATCGGTGTGATTTAGGGAAACAATTTGTTGGTCTGTGTTTTTGTTTATCACTGCCTTTGAAAGGAATTCTTTTTGTTATATTTTGTTTCTTATAATAGTTTGTCCTTCGTGGGATTGTAGTCTGAGAAACGATAATAGTCAGCATTTTTGTTTATTAAGCTGTATTTATCATAATATGTAAAGTGAGCCCTGTTACTTAGTATTGCTCTTTATAATTTTAGTATTGTAATCAGGGAAATAATTTTGCCTTGAAATGTTTAGGCCTTTGTTAAATCCTTTTATCTTGGAAAAACTCCACTGAATCTGGTTCCTTCAAAATGAATTGCGTCAGTCAGTAATGTTTTTATGATGTTTTAAATCTAAACGATTCAACAGCCCACAGGATGGTCTAGACAATATAACTTCAAATTGCGTAGGCTGATTTTTAAACGTTTAGGCATAATAATATTATATATGTATATAAAATAATCTCTAAACATATAATGTTATCTGACTGGTCATTTTTGTACACAAAAAAAGTTTTTAAACGTCTTGTAAACAAAATAATTAGTGTTAGGTTTGTAATTAGTATGACCAATGTAACTTGACCTCTGTGATATCTTATAAGTAAAGCAGTGTTACAAAAATTACTAGTATAATACATATACGTGATTTCTTAATTAAGGAGTATTCATAGGCTTATAATATCGTTCGAACAAAATATTATCCTTTAAATTTTTGCCTGTCTTATTCTTTGACATCGTTAACCTCCAAAGCGTCTGAATTCATTAGTAAATAGACAATTCAGAAAATAATCAAGCCTAGACACAATTCCTAGAAACAAAAAAGAAATTCTTTAGTTAGATAATGTCCCTCATGACAAACTGTAATATAAAAGCTCAAATGTTGCGTAACTACTAACCGAACAAAACGCCTATGTCGGCTTCAAAATCTAATTAAACCGCACGTATTCTGTCCACTGCCACAGCACGAGACCGTACAAAATGTACACATTTATAAACGTTAGTTTGTTGATATGTGACGAAATTACAGAACAATCTTACTTTTTGAGGTTATACTTCTTTTGCCGCGTGAGGGAAGAAAAATCATGAGAGTAAATTTATACGATGCGCGCGCTCACCGTCACGAAAAACCGACACCCTGTTAGCTATAGTCAACATTTTTGAATTCACCCTGAAGTTAGCTATAGTCAACATTTTTGAATTTTGAACGTAGAATAAGGCGAAAGAGAATTTTTTTAAAAAGATTATTATCTTGTTACGCAAAAAAAAGTATAACTTCTAACGCGTGTACACAAGTACACACACACTTTTGTTTGTAATTAAAATGAAATCCCACTGCTCCTGATGGTAACTGAAGTAAGTTCCAGAGAGAGATTCCCTCGTCAGACGATACACATATTATATTATCAAACAATTTTTGAAACCGAACATTCGTGGAAATATCTTATAGTCGGTAGAATTTCTTTAACATCAGGTGACTGAATTGCTTATTTACTGGTTTCTTGTTCTGACTGCCATTCCAATGTGGGGTTAGCGCAACAAACTTGTTCGAACATATTGCAGAAACGATTTGGATTTTTTACGACGGGACGTTAGCCTGACGTCGACCTCTTCTGGAGAACCAATCTTGAGTATATTGAGGTGTTAGAATGTTTTCGTTTCGGTGGCTATGAATGCTTCGGTGGCGTAGTTACGTATTTGGCGTATCTTGTATTACGGTACGACTACAATGCTGAGGTCTCAGGTTCGATCCCCGAGTCGGGACAAAGTGATATTGGATTTTTCTATTCAGTATCAGCCCGAAATCTAGAATTTGTGCCCGATATGGCGATAGGCTCGCCCCCTATCACACCATGGGACGGAATACGCACGGCGAAAAGTGGGTGCATTAGTTGCCCCTCTGCCTAGCCCTTCGGGGATAAAAGGCGTGAGTGTGTATGTATATATGTATAGAATGTATTTATTCAATTATGTTGTGTATTAAAACTCTTAGGGCCTGTTTTACAACTTCTGAGTAAATTCTCATCACATTAATGTATAAGCCCAGAAAAAATATAAGTCACACTATAATCTATGGACTAAGGCTTTAACCCTCTCAGTTGTAGAGGAGGCCCGTGCTCAGCAGTGTGCAGTATATAATACAGGGCTGGTATGTATGGTAGGTATACTATAATCTATACTCCCAAATAAATGGTAATAAAATAAGAGTGCTATCTACATTACCATATAATACGATGACTGTCAAATAAAAACTATTTATTATTTATTTATTAAAAACTTTATTGTACAAAAAACAATGAAGAGCCAGAAGCATAAATATCTGTACAAAATATACATTTCAAATCGCCTATATACGCGTTAAGTTAAACTGAAACCTATTTTTCTTTGTTTGAAGTAAAGTAAATCTCTTTTATTTTATTTTTGTGAAGAGAAAAAAAACATTAGTAAGAACAAAAAAGTATGTAGGCGATTTGAAATTTTGAATTTGTTCAGCTACTTATGCTGGTGACTGTACTTAAGATTAATAACACAGTGAAGGCAGAGAAGAGGTACAATTGGTGGTCTTGATTACTTGATTACTTGAAACTTATGGAACAGGTCCTTAATCTAATTAAACATTCAACATCTCAGTACTGCAATTAATAAATCCTACTAATATTATAAACGCGAATGTTTGTAAGTATGGATGTATGGATGTTTGTTACTCTTTCACGCAAAAACTGCTGAACGGATTTCGATGAAATTTGGCACACGGGTAGATCATATCCTAGATTAACACATAGGCTACTTTTTATCCCGGGAAAATATAAAGCGGTTTTTTATCCCGGAAAAACTCATTATCATGCCGCGGGCAAAACCTAGTACCCAATATACTTTCTGCTAACAAATACTCCCGTTCAGTTATTGTAGCTATTAATAAATAAAAATTCTAAGATTTTCCTCTCCTCCGCGCCCACATCGTAAACTCATTCGAAACTTTGTACGCATTCTGTAACACTGCTTTATTATGTACCAACAAGCAGACAGAAGAAAATTACATTTTATAAGGAAACTGTACACTTTTAGCAATAAATGAAAAAGTTCCCTTTAGTGTGGAAATTTAATTAGAGAGCTAAAAGCCCGCCTTGTTTGTAAATTATAATAATAGCGTTTAGTTTCTTTTTATGAGAATGGCGAATAAGTATTTAATTAAATACACTTTGATCGTATTTCTCGAGTACTGTTACGGAAACGTATATTTTTACACAGGTTTGAAGTCTATTGAACTAGTAAAGTGTATGGATCGAAAATTTGGACTCTTTTGTTTGTAAAATAGGACCGTGTCCACTGGGATGATATACTTAGTACTTGATATATTATATTATACAGGGTTATATTATGTTAATATGCTCACACCTATATTCTGGGGTTAGACAGAGTCGCAACTATTGCACTTGCATTTTCCGTATTGCAATGCAAATTTTCGCCCAGGTCATATGCATGAGATAAAGGGCAAGCCTACCGCCACACCAGGCACACATTCCAATATATTGCAAGTTGCAATCGGTTTATTTGTGTTATAAGTAATTTAAATTTAAATTTTACTGTTTTTCACCCCATTAGTACCTACTTACTATTCAGTCCGTTTTGCTACTCTCGCTTTTTGTAAAATCAATTCCCCATTTATAAATATTTAATGGCTGCAGGGTTGTCAATTGCAATGACGTCATATTCCCAGGGGTGTCGCGTTGTTCCAATCCCACGTAACCCTTCAGTTGACATAACACAACCCCAAATGATGCAATATAAACTATTTTACAAACTTACTACTGTGTACAAAGTGCCATAGTCTGTATTTATTGTTACTGTGGCAACCATGATATCATTTTAAATAAAGATTTTTGAATATTAGTCGAGACTTCTCAAAATTACTTTTTTGAGATGAGCAGTAGCTCGCCTGATGGTAAACTACGTGACAACAGTAGCAACACCACCTAAAACATTCTAAATAGGAACAAAAGCAAAACACAGCGTTTTGAACTCGTCACTAGCATCATATTAATATCTCGATATTCTTAATTCTACGAACAATTAATCTAGTTTCATCCGATATAATAAAATGATCGTGAAAAATTTACCAAAGATAAAATAATACCTAAACGCTCTCCTAAAGAAATATGGTATATTATTTTTGATTAACAATATCGAACGAAAACAGCGGGCGTCTGATTAATCTAGTACAGAAATATTATTATTAATCTTGGGCTATTAAATCATTTGTTATTACTAGATCAAGCTGTAATGTAATAAATTGTGAGATATAAAATAAAATGAGATATTTATCCCATAAAGTTCGTAAAGGTTTAAATGTTTCTAAGAAGTTAATTTGAAAACCGCTGAATGGATTTGAATGTCTAGTATACATAAACATTTTTTGGATGAATGTATAGGCTACTCTTTATTCTGGTACGAAAATGAGGCTTTTATTCCGGAGAGAGAATTGCGAATGGAACAGTGAGCGATGCCTAGTTTTTTCTATTCCGTATTTTGTATCTGATTTTCAAACTGTATGACGTAGGAAGAAATATAGTAAGGGCTTGATTATTAAAAAAAAGAACGGGTTGCACTCCGGGAGTGCCGGCAGAAGTGAAAACTTGAACATTAATTAACGTTGTGCATTTTTGAATATTTTGGAATGGTTAGGGAATAATTAGGCACGAATTGTTTTATTTATCAGTATAAAAGTACTAGCATTTATGTGGTTAAATACAATATTTATTTATTGCGCTATCGTACATAAAAATAACAATTTCAATATTTCTTTATAAATAAAAATTTGAAAAAAGAATGATACGCTCTTTTGTTCTCGTGCCGTGCCAACGCTGGGGAAATAAATAAAAATGTAGTCGTTTAAAAATTGTAGCTTCTACGCATTGTATTTAAGGTTCATATTAGTAAGGGATGGTTTTAATGACGTTAATAAATAAAACGCACTCGTTTCAAGAATTATAGCTTCTACGCATTGTATTCAAGGTTCATATTAGTAAGGGACGGTAAAACCTCCTACGCATTTTCAATCGGTCACGTGATCCTGACGCGAGTTTAACATTTTATACCCATCCCAAAAGTGCTCAACGCCGCTAAAGAAGTTTTCTCTTCAAATACTACGAGGTTATACGGGTTAAACAATCACCATGTAGAATCAGTAAATTCATCAGGCTACCAGAAAACTATTTTTATTATTATGCAAAATTAAAACAATTTCTTTTACTGTCATCATTATCTTTGGTTATGATATTGAGAAAATCAGTTAATCAGTTTGAGAATAAACACTTTTGTGTATTTTGCCTAATCCCATCCCACCGTGAAGCCGTTATACACTCTTTAAATCATGTTGCAGAAAGGAAATTAAACTCAATGAAAAAAAACATATTTTAATTAATACACAAAAATAAACTTCACAAATAAATTTAAACTTACCCCGCGTGGTAACCCTACCCGCGCACCCCAGCCAGAGAATTCGCTCCCAATGTCGACGAACTCTTAAATAAATAAGGGCTGCGTTTGTGACGAACACAAACAGAACAGCGGCAAAGGACGGTGCCCGACGGTTGCACTGGCTTTGGGTTGAAGAAAAGTTACATTACTCCCTGCGTAATAGGGGCTTAAGTCTCGGGTAACGCCTACAACTACCTTCCTTCATTAAATGTTACTAGGATATATTTAGCAAGGACGTTTTTGTGATGAAATGAAATGAGTAACTCACCTGATTATATTGCAGCGCCTTTAAAACAGTAGCAACGCCACGCTAAACGTGATTGCTGAGCGGTTTGACTGTCCTTTCCAAAATTATTCGATAAAAGTAGTTCTGGGAAATGTGACATAACAATTAATTAATTTAGTAGCAAATAAGTTATTGATATCTTGTTAATTTGATTTTTAATATATATGATTTATGTAATCTGAATTAAATATATAAAATAAATAAATAATATATTGACGTTTGTTCCTAATACTCCACAAACGCTCGGTAAATGATTGTACGATTACCCCTATTACATGGGATCTTACACAGATGATAAATGTGTATTTATACAACACCTCCACCTGCCCCTAAAGGTATACTTTTTAATATCTATGTATGTGACAATGACAACGTGTCAACCAACCATCATTGGTGATTCTGCCCTGCGCTCGCCGCCCTGAGACACCTCGGAAGTGGTATTCATTCCAGCTTTCCTTTAATTTTCTCCATCAATTCGTACACTAATACTTATCGTCTACAAATATTGTTATTTACCCGTGAATAATTCACCAAAATTCCCCAATTAATGGGCAAACAAAATCATATTATTTTATAATAATCCGGCAGGGGTAATTATTTTTCCCGCCAGGATGAGCCGCAATGCGTCTAGATGAATGTCGTTACAAGCTCCATTTGTGTGAGATTACCAACATTGTGTCTTTATCGTCTTTCTACATAACATGGTGGGGAATTATGACCCTAATTGTGATTTGGTTAAAGGTTATGATAACTTATCTTTATTGGACGGGTATGCGTTTGGAAACCATTGTAGTATAGAGGTATTATATTATTTTTTTGTCCGCTTTCGTTAGTCTGTCCCAGGGTAGAATAGCGTTTATAAATACTGGTGGTAGGTCTCTCATATGTAAGTGGCCGTCTGGGTGGGTACCACCGCAATATCTATTTCTACCGCCAAGCAGCAGTGTGCATGCACTGTTGTGTTTCGATTTGAAAGACATTGTAGCCAGTGTAACTACTGGACATAATGAGACTTAACATCTTATGTCTCAGGATGACGAGCGCAGTGGAATGCCACACAGTACTTCGTAACTCAAGGTGCTGGATGGTGTCACTACTGTTTATGGGCGGTCGTATTGCTTACCATCAGGTGAACGGCATGCTCGTCTCGTCATTCTATGCCATAAAAAAAATGGTGTTCTGATAATTTAACTTACTATTAGTAAAATGTTTTTTTGGAACCGGAGTTCAAGAGATTAGTTTATTCAGACAAAGAACAGTATTCAACTTTATAAATATTTAGCTTGTTGATAAACATAATGAAGAAGTTCTAGTAATCTTTACCCTTACATATTATAAAACAAAGTCTCCTAGCAGCGTCTGTCTGAACGCGATAAACTCAAAACTTTCCAAACGGATTTAGATAAAATTTGGTAAAGAGATAGTTTGAGATCCTGGGAAGGATATAGGCTACTTTTCATTCCGGAATAATCTCTTTCACGTGGGCGAAGCTGCAAGCAAAAGCTAGTTTTTCATAAGATTTTTCACTCTGAGACGTTAGAGATGCATATGCAACCATACCATACCAGCCCTATATTATACAGGGCCATTTTGACATTGCGTTAATAAATGAAATCACATACTTATCTCGTCAAAAATAACGCTTTCCATTAAGTCATTTTAACCATAGACGTAAAATAAAAAAGTGTAAGTTTCGAACAAAATAAATATCAATAAAAAGTAACTTTAATTTTACACGCCTTAATGCCACTACTACTGCTCTAAGATAATTCGTCGCAGCGGCAACATTATACTTTAATTCAGAAATACACTTTCGCACACCCCATATTCGCACTAAACTACGAAATGATAAAAAAATTTGAAAACTAAAACCGGGAATTTTGGCAATAATATTCGTTATTTTTGGCAAGATGATAGAAGAGGTAAAGACGAATATGTGGTTTCATTTAGTAATGCAATGTAAAAATTACCCTGTATACTGCGCACTGATGAGCACGGGCCTCCTCTACAACTGAGAGGCTTTAGGTCTTAGTCCACCACGCTGGCCTAGTGCGGGTTGGCAGACTTCACATACCTTCGAAATTCCTATAGAGAACTTCTCAGATATGCAGGGTCCCTCACGATGTTTTCCTTCACCGCTAAAGCGAGCGATAATTCACAAATAATACACACATAACTTTTTAGAAAAGTCAGAGGTGCCCTTTGGTTTTGAACCTGCGGACATTCGTCTCATCATTCCGTTCCACTCCCAACTAGACTATCGCCGCTTGCATATGCAAGCGCACTATGAAATAGTGTTTGAAGAATCACCACTGTAAAACATAATAGTCCAAAGAGAATCACTCCCAACGGGAGCTGCAATAATCGTAATAATTATTCCGGCATACTAAATTGCTTCTTCGCGCTCGGTTAAAGGGGCTAGATTGCGGAAGGGTGGTGAACATAAGAATGGCTATTCCAGGACATAATGGTACGAACTAGCTTTAATTGTAGTAAAGACATTAAACAGTATACTTTGTTATTTGAATTGTAGCCTTTTTGGTGACAAACAAGCAAGTCTGATGCTAAGTGATTATTATCGTGAGCTTCTAGAACTTTAGAGGTATTCCAACAGGCCGGAATAATTGTGTCGATTGGCGATGGATAATCTATCGTCAGTAGTTACTATATTATGCCCTGTGGTCTGAGGCGACTAAATGGGGCTTAGAGAAAGTCGCGGGGTGAGCATTGAGGGTCTGCTCATTCCAATTCAAGTGACTTCGAGGTGGACGACGATGCGGGTGGTTGGTCTCCCGCTGTCGTAGACGCCATAAGCGTCCTTTAGAGTTTGGGGGCATCTGAGTCCTCTTGTATAGAGACGGGCCGCAATGCGGCAGCGCGCAAGGGCGGTCCCGTGCAGATATCTTCGTGCAACAAGATACCCCGGGGCCGTCCCGTATGCGCTGAAGAAGGCCACCGCGGGTTTTGGTTGGTATGCCGGTGTAGGGTGTAGGCTAGGGACTCGGTCCAATGCTCGCTTGGATGATGCTATACTCCCAAGTGTCGACATTGGACTGTAAGACCGGTGAAACCAACATAACCGTTCCACTGACCCCCCAGTGGTGGTAGCGATAACGCGTTTTTCCCCGCGAAAAAAAAAAAAAAAATTGTTACTATATTACTACGCTTACCATCAGGTGCAGTGGGGTCAGGTGGCCATGTACGTATAAAAATGCTAATTGTTTACAATGAGCGAAGGTTAGTTATAGTTGCATTGTACCCAGTGTAATTACCGACCATAGTGAGACTTAACATCTTGTGTCTCAGGATGAAGAGCGCAGTGGAATGCCACACAGTACTTTGTAACTCAAGGTGCTGGATGGTGTTGCTACTGTTTATGGGCGGTCGTATCGCTTACCATAAGTGCTCGTCTCGTATTTCAATGCCATAAAAAAAGAGGTTAAAATTCTGATGATCTTAAATACACAAGCTAAGGTCAGCAAGATTAGGTAGAAGTGAGAATAGTGCTTCCCATATTGACAAACTTATCAACCCATGATGTAAGAGTTGCTATATTGGGCACAATGCCAGTGTACAGGCTAAACATAAGAACAAAAGTAATCTTACATAAACAATCGCTCCAGAATACCTTTACATTGTCACAGCTTTACTACGATTAGACCAAAACAAAGATTTCAAACTTTCGTTATAAAAAAATATTAGACATTAAGTCAACCATAAGCCTTAATCGATTTATGAACTCTTTCATTCAGCAATTTAACTTTCTATCAAGAGTAATAATTTAGGCACTTTTATGGTGTTAAAAACTGAAGCGTAACAAATAACTTGACGCAATGCGATTATTTTTGCTTAAAAACCGTGTCAAAGGATCCTTTAAATATTAAACTAACGTAAAAAGTGTCCTTTTCTTAAGAGCTTTTTAACTTTATTGTAATTTTTAAAACAAATTTCAAAGCTCGATAGAACTAGAATGAAATCAAAAGTGTACTTTCTGGAAGGATAAAAATTTTCCGACGTTTTTCCCATTTCCAAGAGCGTGACCCGGTTCGATCTTAAATAAAAAGTCAACCGTAAAAACGTTTTTAGAAACTCATTTCGTTGCTCCGGAATGTTCGTAACGAATTCTTTCAAATTTAAACTTCTCCAACTCAGTTACAAAGATGTTTATTCAAAACATTCACAAAAATACACGACGGAGTTATGATTTTTACGAGTTATGAAATGTTGATAATTCATGTATATTAGAGATATTACTGAACGCAAATAAACTAATTGCAATGCAGTTCAGTTCGTAACATAGTTCGATATAAAACCCACTCAGTGTTTTGTCTTTGATTGTATTTATTTGACTGACACTAGGAACCTAGTAATAAAAGAGAGCATAGTATTAAGGTTCTTTATTGCAAGAGTAGAAATATAGCACTGAGACTCTAGATATTTAATTTCATCAAACCCAGTAACTACACTGGCCAAATGCCCTTCAAGTCGGAGCACAAAAGCGCTTGCACAGAGTACTATTTTGAGGTAGAAACACTGCGGGTGTACTTATTCCGATGAAGCCTATGAGGCTAGAATATCTTTTAGACATCGAAATAGTTACCGAATCCCACTCAAATAGAACAATGGAAGACCAGAATAGTACCAGTTTCTACAGAAGTAAATCAATCAAACCCCCGAGTGCCTCATTAATTCTCATTCATTCACACGAGAGTACGTTCCCTGAATCCTAAACGCATGTCGCGACAGCCGAGCGAAATGTAACTAAATGACGCGGGATTTCTATTTAGAGCGGGACAATCAAATTTACTGGTTGAATAATGGACGGCCAACAAACAACGAGCACTATTTTGTTCGCGCCGCACCGATATAGCTCTGGTGGCAAAGAGTAGTCCAGAAGGGACATGCTGGTGATTCAACTCATATTTTATAACATAGGCTGAAATTACCGCACATCAACACACAAAATTCCAAAAGGATTATGAATACGCTATATGAATATATTAACATTATAGGGAGGAATTAGAAAAGAGATGGTTTAAGCCTCTGGATGCCAACGTCAAGTGAGATCGTACTGCGTTTCGTATCATGAGTTCAATTCCATGAGGTCAAACCACGCTCTTTCCTCCCTTAATAGTGGCCCACGTAAGTGTCTCGCGTTCCGAGATCAGCCTGTATACATCCGGTTTCAAACAAGCCGACATAATTATGTCGACTGGTGACGGGCAACCATCTTTCGTCACTTGACATTCTATCTGGGTTCCACTCCGCTTACCATCAGATGCAGTGAGGTAATTTTACCGTGCCTGTATTAAAAAAAACCTATTTCTTTTTATAAGGCCCGCAATGCATCCATGATTCTTCTGATATCATTAGAGTTCAAAGTAAAAATGAAAAAAAAAACATCAAAGATATGCTACCATTCTACGCATTTCAATAATCTATGCCACAAACCGAGCCAGCTGCATATTCCGCTCGGCGTACCTTCGTTTCACACGAGTGTTGGTGCACGCTGCCGGACGGAATAGGTAACTTGTGTTGCACACGCTCGTCGAATCTACACGCTACGTAATTTAGTCGGGTTATGATTCTATTTGGAAAATGATGATGAGTGTTTCCCTGCGGTTGGGTCGGATTGAGGGTTTAATGCTCAGCAAAAATTCTGTGCAGTTGTAGTTATGAGTGGTACAGTGAATGAACATAAGCTTACACTTAATACTTATAGGGTAGACACTAGACAGTGACATTTGTACTTTATTATTTTGATACTTAAATTTTTCCCCGATGTAACAGGTTGAGTTTATTGCCAAATTCCAATCATGATTAATTCAAGTGTAGTTTTCGTATTGAAAGTTCATACAGCTTTTAGTTCCCAGCCTAAGAGTCAAGTTCCGAATACCATAGTTCACAGTCCAAACAAGCTGCCAATAAACAGAGTTTGCCAGTTCTATCAATAATAATAAAGGCATCAATCTAAAGAAAAGACGTGGTTAACCGTTTAATTGATGCATTGAATAAATTATCAAATGTATGAATTATCAGAGATGAATATTCAATAACTAGATATGAGTTTCGTGGATTTCATGTCTGTTTTCCTTCTATAGTGTGTTTGAAATTCATAGGGTTTTATACGTACGTAATCCTCCTAGCTAGTTTCGGCAACGGCGGCCAATCTCAACGGAGATCAGCCAGGTACGCAGGAGATATTATAGTGCATAACTGTGTTCCTTCACTCTCATAGTCCGGCGAGACGGCAATCCGACATGACCGGAGAGAGGTCAGGCGCAGGACCAACGGCATTACACGCTTTCCGAGGCACGGGGGTATCACACCGAGAACTTCCTGACTCCGAGCTGCGACTGAGTAATTTTTAAGATGGAAAAACTCAGTCACAATATTTTTGGCTCTACCCGGGATTCGAACCCAGACCCTCATCGCGCAAATTGTACTCTTAACTCGTGCGCAATACAAATACGCCACCGAGGCAGTTTTATAGCCTTCTTTAGAGTGATAAAGATTTTTAAACAACAAAGCGAGCTGCTCGCCTGATGGTAAGCGGGATGGGGTCCAGACAGAGTGGCAACTGACGAGTTATGATTATCCCCAGTCGACACAATTATGCCGGCCTGTTTGAACAGGATATGCACAGGCTGATCACGGAACGCGACACACTTGTTAAGCCACTATGGCGGCTTTTTACATATTATGTACGGTGGTCGCTATCCAGGCGGATAAATATATCCTTCCACCAGCAAAATATGGTATACTAGCTTTTGAATGAGTTTTCCCGGGATAAAAGTCCCGATTTATATTTTCCCGGGATAAAAAGTAGCCTATGTGTTAATCCAGGACATGATCTACCCGTGCGCCAAATTTCATCGAAATCCGTTCAGTAGTTTTTGTGTGAAAGAATAACAAACATACTTACAAACTTTCGCGTTTATAATATTAGTAGGATTACCTATAAAACATAGGATATCATCCGGACCGCCAATGAACAGTTATACAACCCGAACATTGAGTTACAAGACATTATGTGACACAGTACTATCGTGTACAGTCAGCAGCATAAGTAGATGAACAAATACAAAATTTCAAATTGCCTACATACTTTTGTGTTCTTACTAATCTTTTTTTTTTGTTAAAAAAAATAAAATAAAGTTATTTACGTTACTTCAAACGAAGAAAAAAATATTTCAGTTTAACTTAACGCGTATATAGGCGATTTGAAATTTTGACTTTGTACAGATATTTATGCTGCTGACTGTACCTGTCGGTACTACGTTCGTCGTTTCGAGACTTTAGACATTGAGTCTCATAATGCTCAGTAATTATAATGGCTACAATATTTATAAAATGAAACGCAATAGTACTTTCACAATATTGTTTGAAGACAGAAATCGATATCCCATCAAAAACATTTTCATGTAAAATGTTGCCAAGACGAGATTATATGGCTCGCACTCTCAAAAAGTTATCAGATCTCATGTAGAGCCAAGCTTCTAACTCTACAAGTCCTAACTCTACAAGCCCTTCACAAACTCTAAACTTTAGTCAAAATATGTGGCTACCGCACCTTGCGCTTCACTTGGTTCGTCTTAGCGGGTCACTAGCGTGTCCCCAGAATTCCGTGCTATCTTCCTAGATTTTTTCGTTATCTGAATATAATATAGGGCGCTTTCTTTTAAAGAGACCTAAACTGTATAAGTTATCAAAAAAAACCTCTCCTCAAACCATTAGCCTCAGACATCATAGTCATCATTAACTATAAATAGAGTGGACGATAGCCTAGTGGGGAAAGGAACGGTCTGCCGAGACAATGTCCGGAGGTTCAAAACCCAAGGCACACACCTCCTACTTTCGAAGTTATGTGTGTATTGTTTATCAATTATCGTTCGCTTTAACGATGAAGGAAATCATTAACTAATGGCATCTAAATTAAAACCAATTTAATTCATCACAATAGCAGCCACAAATCCGCTCCAAAATCGTCGGAATCAATTTTATTTCAATACAAATCGAATGTTTTTTAATTCAATTATCATTACTAAGTACGTGTGGGTGTTTTTACCGCAAACTCGATTCAGCGCAATGGTTTATGCACTTCAAATAATTGGTGCGCGGCGGTGGCTGTGGCGTGGCATAGAATGGCTAATAAGCTGTGCAATGGGTAAATGGAAGCAAAAAAATGTATTATTTTCTACCTAAGTGGTTTTTGAATTATTTTTTTGCAGGCCGGTTACAACAGGTCCGTCTGAAAATCTTTAGGGGAGGTCTGTCTTTAGCAGTGGACTTCATGTGGCTGATGATGATCATGAATTGGTATTTGAATCGGGAAGCTTTGATGAAAGAAAGAAAGAAAGAAAATCGAGTTATTTGTCACAGTCACAACATAAAAGAATAATGAACATAATCCTACTTCCTACTAAATATTATAATATAATATAATAATATTATAAACGCGAAAGTTTGTAAGTATGGATGTATGGATGTCTGGATGTATGAATGTTTGTTACTCTTTCATGCAAAAACTACTGAATAGATTTCGATGAAATTTGGCACACGGGTAGGTTATGTCCTGGATTAATACATAGGGTATTTTTTATCCCGGGAAAATATAAAGTGGGACTTTTATCCCGGGAATACTCATTTACGCGGGCGGAGCCGCGGAGAAAAGCTCGTAACAAATAAAAAAAGATAAAGGTAATAACCAAAAAAGCACCAAAATAAATAAAATGAAAACTAGTAATAACTTGGTTATAAAATAATGTTTTTTTCATGGCATTGAATGACGAGACGAGCATGCCGTTCGCCTGATGGTAAGCAATACGACCACCCATAAATAATAACAACACCATCCAGCACCTTGAGCTACAAAGTACTGTGTGGCATTCCACTGCACTCGTCATCCTGACACATAAGATGTTAAGTCTCATTATGTCCTGTAGTTACCTTAATGTAACCTTCTTTACCCATGGCTCAGTCGTGGCTGTGACAGGTAGGTGACCACTCAGCATAATAACTTGATGTGGTCCAAACCACAACACAACGCTGGTCACTTAGGGTGACCACTGAAAATCAGCAATTTGATCACAAAAATATTGTGCATCTTGAACATGTAGGTTCTGTTCACGGTTTCGTGATAGCATTTTTTCGGTTAAAGTTCTACTGTTGTACGGGCTACTACGGGACGCATATACTCCTTGTTTGTGATAGTTGGTGAAAATCATAGTCCGAGTTGTTTGATACTGATATATTGTCAAAAATCCGTCATAGTTATATGAAGAGTTGATGTTACAATTAATGAACACGCACGACCTAACGTAGTCGTATTGATATGCGAACTAACTTTAATATTTAATGTTGGTGTAAAATGCTGACGCCGCAATGTGCTTATTATACTTTGGTACGAGTCAGCTCGTATCTAAGTAATATAATCGAGGAAGGATGACCAACTCTCATCAGTCGACTCTGTCTGGACCCCGCCGCTCACAATTAGGTGCAGTGGGGTCACCTTGCCATTGCCGTAGAAATAACATGTATAAGATGTTAGTAGCCTTGAAATTAAAGCGTCTTTTTTTTATGGCATTGAATGACGAGACGAGCTTGCCAATCGCCTGATGGTAAGCGAGTACGACCACCCATAAACAGTAGCAACATCATCTAGCACCTTGAGTTACAAAGTACTGTGTGGTATTCCACTGCGCTCGTCATCCTGAGACATTTTTTTTTTTATGGCATTGAATGACGAGACCAGCATGCCGTTCGCCTGATGGTAAGCGATACGACCACCCATAAACAGAAGCAACACCATCCAGCAACTTGAATTACAAAGTACTGTGTGGCATTCCACTGCGCTCGTCATCCAGAGACATAAGATGTTAAGTCTCATTATGTCCAGTAGCTACACTGGCTGCGATGTCCTTCAAACCGAAACACAACAGTGCATGCACACTGCTGCTTGGCGGTAGAAATAGACATTGCGGTGGTACCCACCCAGACGGTCTCTTACATATGAGAGAACTACCAAGTAAAAAGTAGTCTGCGCCCCAAATATCAAAATCCATTGGTCTAGTTGTGTATCTTTCAAATAAAGTTCATATTACCAAAATTGTAATTAACTCGGTGGCGAAGTTGTATTGCGTGTGCGGAACGATCATCGCTCTAAGGTACCGGGTTCAAATCCCGGATCGGTCATATCAGTGATATGGAGTATATCTGTTCAGTATTAGCCTGGAGTCTGGAATGTGTGCCCGATATGGCGATGGTCTCGCCTGCTATCACATCATGGGACGGAACACTTACGACGAAGAATAGGTGTCTTAGTTGCACCTCTGCCTACGCTTTCGAGGATAAAGGCGTGATGTGTAACTGTACATAAACATAAAAAAATCACATTGAAAATATAAACATGTAAATACAGCAATAAGTATAAAAATAGATTACAACAAGGGAAACCAATTGAGAAAGCGGCACGTGTAACACTGCCATTGAATATAAGGACGTGTGCATAATGCTAAACACATTGGGCCCGAGGGAAATCAATGGGCGGCGACAAATCTCGCGATACGATACCTGGTCACGCATAAATCTGCTTTATAGTGACCACCATTGGACGTTTGACAGTTTTTTTTTACTTAGAAATAAGGTTATGCTCAGAAATGTTGAATACCCATATTCGTTCGAATCATGAGCATAAAAGACGTTAATGAAAGAAGAGTCTATCTACAATAATATTATAAAGAATTTGTATTTTTGTAACGAATAAACTCAAAAAATAAGAGGATGTAGTGACTAGGATTGAGAAAGGAATGCTTCGGTGGTTTGGCCACATTGAAAGGATGGATGAAAGAAGAGGAACGAAAGAAATCTATGTCGCGAAAGTGAGTGGTAGCGTCGGACGGGGACGTCCTAGATGTACCTTCATGGACCAAATTGACGACCTCCTAAGGAAGGGCCAAATAAGGAGTTCTCGTAACCGACGAGCATGTATGAAGAGACTGATGACTGTAGAAGAAGCGAAAGAGATATGCTTGGATCGTAGCACTTGGCGCTCCATAGTCTCTGCCTACCCCAATGGGAGAAAGGCGTGAGTTTATGTATGTATGTATGTAAACTCAAAAACTTTTGGACCGATTTCAAAAAATCTTTCACCAATGCCTATGCTACAAAAAAAGGCTTTACCACCTCAATCATAAGATCTCATATGAAATGGTTATAGCGTCCTTTGTTAGTCACCTTTAATTTTAAACATAATCAAACACGTATTTACGCACACACTCACTCAACACACACACACACACACACATTTTCATAACTATAGATCCTTTGTAACAATTTTTGTGTCCACTTTCGCCTTTGGAGCCTTACTTTTTTATACAGCACAGCTAAGTCACCTCAAAGTATCTGATGATGAACGGTGGGGTTCACATAGTGTTTACTGATGAGGCATGATTATCCCCCGCCAGTCGTTACAATTATGCCGGTCTGTTTGTAACCTTACTGTACCAAACACATTTCAATAATAAAAATTACAATGTGACACAATTTGAATCATAAATTATTAAACATTTTAGTAAGAAATGAGTCGTACACGTCCAAAATTTCCGAACAAGAAAAACGCTTCTAAACACCAATCAACTGACGAGTTTCACGAAATTATAATTCTTGAACTCATCAACATTCAGCACATTAATGTACAGTCAGCCACAAAAACAGAAGAAATTAAAAACTTCGAAAAACCTATTTATTTATTTTGTGTTTACCAACATCATTATTTATTTTCACTGGACCAAATCAAAAATTTCAAATTATCTGCTTTTGTGTCCTTGTCCAATGGGTTGACTTGTTTTGAATAAAGAACAAAATTGAAATGACCTTAAGCTTTATTATATGGGTTTATATATACTAATATTATAAAGCTGAAGAGTTTGCTTCTTTGATTATTTGTTTGTTTGTTTGCTTGGTTTAACGCGCTAATCTCCGAAATTAGAACTCTTTGCTCCGAAACTATGGAACCGATTTTGAAAATTCTTTCACAAACCAGGCAGCTTTTTATGACGGGAAAATATTTTTATTCCGGAAAAACATTTCACGCGGGTGGAGCCGCAAGCAATACTAGTAAGTTATAAAATTAATCAGTTATTTTTGTGACTGGCTGTACTTATTCGTTTGTAAAAATCACTTGCCGTTTTTGTACACCCTCTTTTCGCTAACTTAGTGGAAGCTAAATTGTTTCTTAAGAGTTTTTTCGCGTTCTTACGTATAGTAAATTCATTATAATATTAAAACTGCCTAGAGATTTTATCCCAAGTGATTAAACTGATTAATATTTACGTTAAACTGTATGAAAATAAAGACAAAAAATACCTTTCGCCTTCTTACCTTGTATAAAGTGGTAATCTTTTTGTTAATCGACTTCCAAAAGGAGGAGGTTATCAATTCGTGTGTTTGTATTTTTTTTATTAAAATATATTTGCTTTCGGTTATTTGATAATTTTTTTTGGAAAAAGTGATGGTGTTTTTGTTACACATATTCTAAAATAAAAAAAAATAAAATACTTTATTCATCACGTAGGCGAACATAGTTGCACTTATGATAAGTCAAGATACATTAAATTGATTATATTAATAATTATTATAAATACCAATGGTCACTTATATAACTACCGACATTTTTATTGGGAGTAAATCTATGATAAGAAATAAACAAAAACAAAAAAAAAACAGCTCGGGCTGGCAGGAAAGGGGATATAAAAAGGACATCATTTTATTAAAATAATGGGAGGAACGCGTCGCGATCCTCACCGGTGAGGACACTACAGGCCCTAGCCTAGCTAACCTACCAGCCTTTCACTAGCTACCTAAGCGATGACGACCCGAAGAAGAAAGGCAGAAAGAAACTCCGGGCTTACTTTTTTTGTCATCAATTGTTCATTGTTTCTTTCTCTTTTTTTTTTTTCAATTCTTTTGTGCTGTGTACAAAGTCAGATTAGTTATATAAGCTAATGCACGCACATCACCGTTGAAATAAGATAAAATCCAAATGAAGGGATTTAGGGAATACCTGGACAGGCATGTACAAATACGTAAAACTGGACATAACACAAAAAAATAATAAAATAACGGTGTACAATGTGCATTCGCCTACATTTACAAAATTATTTTTGTTGTATTGCTCTTCCTACTTTCTTAATAAAATGAAACTTATAAAGGCAAGCGCAACAAAATGATCGATTCATTTCAGACAGTCAAAAAATATTCTAGCACCAGTTGGAAGCACTAAAATAATATTGGAAATAAATCTAGCTTATTATAGTTTATTTTATATGGTTACTAGCTTTTGCCCGCGGCTCCGCGCGCGTGAATGAGTTTTCCCGGGATAAAAGTCCCGCTTTATATTTTCTTGGGATTAAAAAGTAGCCTATGTTAGTCTAGGACATAATCTACCTGTGTGCCAAATTTCATCGAAATCCGGTCATTAGTCTTTGCGTGAAAAGTTATTAAATAATAATTACTAATATCGCTACTAAAAATAGGGGATGATGGAAGAAGGTAGAATGTATGTAAGTAGTAAGTAGGTTGTACGTAATTTTAATGCCAAATCATAAAAAAAAAATGTCCAAAAAAAATTTGGGCTGGGCCACCCTTATCACTTAGGGGGATGAAAAATAGATAACAACCTATTCTCAGACCTACCAAGTGTGAATATAAAATTTCATCAAAATCGGTTCAGCCGTTTCGGAGGAGTATGGTAACAAACACTGTGACACGAAATTTTTATATATACAGACTAGCTTTGCGCGCGGCTCCGCCCGCGTGAAAAAGTTTTTACGGGATAAAAAATAGCCTATAGCACTCAGGATTAATGTAGCTTCCTATTAGTGAAAGAATTTTCGAAATCGGTGCAGTAGTCCCTGAGATTAGCGCGCTCAAACAAACAAACAAACTCTTCAGCTTTATATATTAGTATGGATAGATAGACAAAATCAGACAAAAACGTATATTATTTCTATGCTAATGCACAGTATTACGCATACGCATACTCTCGCCTTTTATCCCCGAAGGGGTAGGCAGAGGCGCAAATAGTGCACCCACTTTTCGCCGTGCGTATTCCGTCCTATGATGTGATAGGGGGCAAACCTATCGCCATATCGGGCACAAATTCCAGACTCCGAGCTGATACTGATTAGAAAAATCCAATATCACTTTGCCCGACCCAGTAATCGAACCCAAGACCTCGCACTGCAGTCGTACCGTAATACAACTACGCCACCGAGACAGTCTTAGATATTATGTATGCACAGTATTAGATTATCGATATAATATTATAATCTGCAACATGGACATTCAAATCCCTGGTAATAATGTTAATAATTTAACAATCTTGTTTATTTCATTAGTTTTGCTAAAACCTATAAATTACTTGCATATTATAAAAATCTGTACGTAGAAAAAAGCGTAAACAAAATGATATTCTATAATAGGGTAGTTTTCTATGTTTTAGTTTTGTCCATTATTTTATACTAGCTTTTGCCCGCGGCTCCGCCCGCGTGATTGAGTTTTCCAGGGATAAAAGCCTTACTTTATATTTCCCGCGATAAAAAGTAGCCTATGTGTTAATCCAGGACATAATCTACCCGTGTGCCAAATTTTATCAAAATTCGTTGAGTAGTTTTTGCGTGAAAGAGTAACAAACATCCATACATCCATACTTACAAACTTTCGCGTTTATTATATTAGTAGGATGTAACAGAAAATAATACGAAAAATAAATTCTTCCATGAAATCAGTATCAAAATTGGTTGAAAAATAAAACAGTAATTCATATTTGGAACATTTATTTATTTATTTATTTAGAAATACCATTAGGTAATACACAGCACATACGTTTGTTTAAATTACAGGTATAAACCATATACAATTGTGTTTACCTCTTAAAGGTATTTACAACTTAACTAAAACAAAAATGCTTAGCTACTTAATTTGATATATAAGTACACATACGCCTGTATGATAGGAACAATTTAAAGTTCTTAAACATGTTTCTTACGTTACATTGCTAGAGTTTATGGTTGACATTGCTGTGAACAACAGTGGGGCATGGTAGGGTTATCACGTTATCTCTTTCCCACGCACGCAGCGTTATGACCAGTCACATCTGGTGACGTTACAGTCTGTTTTCGATATTTCACAGAAGCCCTTCCACCAAATTTCTAGTTTTATAACTAATTTATTATTCAATAGATTTTAAAAAATCATTTTCCACTAGACTTTGGATGACATACATTTTTAATAAATGTCTTTTAAAAAGTAGTCAACTACCCTGTTCGCACCGACGCGATGCGATATTCTAAATACAACTGTACGTACCTTACGTTAAGAAGTATATTATTATTCCATATTAACTTATCTCCTAAGGTCAGGTATTATCCTCTCCCAGCCGAGCTGAATAAACGGCTGCCGATAGTGAAAGCCCTGGCTTGCAGAGTACGGCTTTGCGCAGATATTCGTGTGATTTTTGGATTTAAAGTACTACTTACGCTCGTGATTCAATGTTGAAACATTGCGATTATTATATTACTAACTAGGTTTTGCTTGCGGCTTCGCCGGTCGAAAGTCCCGGTATATATATATTTTTTATTGAATTGAATGACGAGACGAGCATGCCGTTCGCTTGATGGTAAGCGATACGACCACCCATAAACAGTAGTAACACCACCTTGAGTTATAAAGTACCGTGTTGCATTACACTGCGCTCGTCATGCTGAGACATAGATGTTAAGTCTCATTATGTCCAGCAGTTACACTGGCTACAATGTCCTTCAAACCGAAACACAACAGTGCATGCACACTGCTGGCGGTAGAAATAGACATTGCGGTGGTACCCACCCAGACGGACTCTTACATATGAGAGATCTACCACCAGTAGTATATATTTTCCCGGAATAAAAAGTAACCTTCCCAGGGTCACCAACTATCTCCATACCGAATTAGCGAAATAGCGATAGGCTCATCATGAAACGGAACACACATGGTGAAAAGAAGGTGCATTGGTTGCACCTCTGCCAGCCTCTTCAGGGATAAAGGTGGGATGTGTGTTTATTTGACCTATACCACATTCAAGAAAAAAAGAAGATGGTAGATTATAATATTATGGTATGTTCGATTTATCAATTAAACCGAAGATATCCTGGGTTTAGTTTCCATATCATCATCATCGTATGGGTGTTTTAAGGTCTTCCAAGGATGCCATCACTAACGTGGGGTTGACGTCAGGTTTTGAAACTCGCATGCAAAAGTTTGTCCTGTCGACCCCATAATTAGAGCAGTGTAACGACAAATAGAAGAATTCGTGACTGCCTCGGTGGCGTAGTTGTATTACAATACGACTGCAATGCCGAGGTCTCGGGTTCGATCCCCGGGTCGGGCAAAGTGATATTGGGGTTTTCTATTCAGTATCAGCCCGGAGTCTGGAATTTGTGCCCGATATGGCGATAGGCTCGCCCCCTATCACATCTTGGGATAGAATAAGAATGGCGAAAAGTGGATCCATTAAGTTGCGCCTCTGCCTACCCCTTCGAGGATAAAAGGCGTGAGTTTGAGTGAGTAAGTATTTGGGTTTCAATTTTTGTTTGGTCCGTAATCGCCCTCCTATATCAAATTCGAAGGATTTGACCCATAAACTTAATTATTTTGTAGACTCACTCAAAAAGGTCCAAAGATCTATTCCGAAAAGTAAAACTTCATGTAGAAACTTGCAGATTTCAATACAATTTGTTCCCTAACGATAGTTTTTTTATGACCACGGTAACTACGAACCTATGTATGAACCTACCGGTAGTATTATTTTAACATAGATTTTTTCTCTTTCATTATGTGCCTAAACGGTTTATTTTCCTGTAAATTATGTTATTATAGATAATTTTTTGGGTGGTAGGATTTTCGTATTCTGAAGTTTGTCAGGGTAGGTATCACTGCCTACTACAGCCAAAGCAATATTGTGAAACACTGTTAAGTTCAGATATTGTAGCTAGTATATATGGTTGGCAATCCACCACTGTACGTTTTAGCCGTAATTTTTTGCCACGTACTACTAAACTATGGAACCAATTGCCGCCAGCAGCATTTCCGGACAGATACGACGTGGCGACCTTCAAAAAAAGAGCGTATTCCCACCTAAAAGGCCGGCAACGCATCTGTGTGCCCCCTGGTATTGCAGATGTTCATGGGCGGCGGTGATCACTTACCATCAGGTGAACCGTATGCTCGTTTGCCACCTATACCATAAAAAAAAAAAAGAAAAATCCTGCGCCTTGTTTATTTTTTTTTTTTTTTTTTTATTGCTTTGAATGACGAGACGAGCATGCCGTTCGCCTGATGGTAAGCGATACGACCACCCATAAACAGTAGCAACACCATCCAGCACCTTGACTGACAAAATACTGAGTGGCATTCCACTGCGCTCGTCATCCTGAGACATAAGATGTTAAGTCTCATTATGTTCAGTAGTTATACTGGCTACAATATCCTTCAAACCGAAACACAACAGTGCATGCACACTGTTGCTTGGCGGTAGAAATAGACATTGCGGTGGTACCCACCCAGACGGCCTCTTACATAATGAGAGACCTACCACCAGTAAAGAAGAACAATACATCACTCAGGGTGATAAGGGCAGAACAATGCCACACATTGCTTTACCATTCAATGCTTTGGCAGGTTTGTTTATGCACTCGCCACAAAGATTTGTTGCTATTCGATAATCCGTTACCTAATCGTCAGTTAGGACAAAAACTGCATCAAAACGCTGCAGACAAAAATGTTATTATATTTTCACAAGCTTTTGTTCTATAAAATGTTTTGTGCGTCTAAAGAAGCATCAGAGCATAAGTGAGTTGCAACCGGTAAAAAGAGAAGTTTCCCGGTAATAAATAAAATACGTGTGCAGTGCAACAATAGCTTAAGAATAACCAGTCAGAAACGTACAATGGGGACGTGTAACTTTGTTACAGGCAAATTGTAGGACTAATGCATTTATTCTGCCTTGCTAAATGTTTTATGTGGAGTTACACATTTCTTGGGTTGGTTGTTGAGAACTGGGTTTTAATATTTCTACTCGAGTGCCAAGATTCGAGTTTGTCCTTTCAATATTTTTTTAGACATATAGAAATTTACTCACGCCTTTTATTCCCGAAGAGGTAGGTACTATTGGCCGTGCGTATTCTGTGCCATGGTGTTATAGGCGGCGAGCTCATCGACATATTAGGCATAAATTCTAGACCCCGGGCTGATACTGAGTAGAAAACCCCAATATCCCGAATTAAAATTTAAAAATAGTATAATTTTTTGCGTCCGTGTGGGAAAGGCGTGGTGTATTAGAATTTTTCATTTTCAGAAGTACAAATAGCCGAGCTCCACACTTTCAGTGAAATAATCCGGCCATGCTCCCTTCAAGCTGGTTGGAATCGCGACAATCCAGCGCCCGCTGTAAATCTCGGTCCGATAGCCCTTGATCAGCACTACCCATCGGTTGTATCCAAAAAAATCTTATATAAACCAGACATTGGGAAAATTGTCATACAAAATGTTGAATCTGTTTGTCAGTAACTCAATCTACTGTGTAATAGAAAAACCCCTTTGTAAATTCATTAGCAGATACTTTGAAATGATCGTAATGCGCAAATCGGTAATAACTTTTGAATGAAAAATTTGGTCCTGATGTCCGGTCTATAAAAACTATACTTACTGTTTAATGTCTGGTTGGATCACTATAGTTATTATTTAACGTGAGTGTTCATGTTCTAGTTGTATGTGCAATCGAGTTCTTGATCGAATTTATTTTGTTATTTTCAACCTTTTAATTTGAGGAAGATTTAATAATTCTTGCGATTTTTTTTCCCTATCTGGCTCTGTCCTTTAGGACAATTTAGCCAATGTCAAGTGAGGCGGATATATGTACTGAAGAAATAAAAATAAAAAATACTACGCCAGATGACCAGACGAAACAGAAACAAAAACACTGAGAAACAACAACATTCAAACAAGATGCAGAAAGATGAACAAAGAGTTATAAGACTATAACTGTTTAATGACTTTGTAGACGAACAACTAAAATTACAAAAAGGTCAAGAGAATAAGATAAAGAGAGACAGAGAGAAAGAGGGAAAGGGGGTGGGGCTTAAGAAATAAAAGTATAAAATACATTCTTGCGATTGGAATGTCTTTTGATTTCGTTTTGAGGTTGACGTTGTCACGAATTATTATGACGATAACAAATTCTTTTATCCTGCTATCCTAATATATGTAGGACTAATTTTATGAACGGAACGTATCGTGTGCGTGAAACGGAGTGCATAATGAGTGAGGGAGAAGGAGGAAGTTTGAATGTTTAAATAAGGAAGAGAAGGTTGATGGGAAGATTGTTTAAAAATAAAAAAGGGAGTTGTCGTTTTGGATAAAATGTAGAAAGACGTAAGGTGAAAGACGAAGATATATAAAATATATAACGAGCTTAAAGAATATTAGAAATATTATTTTATTTTGTAATATCCCACATATATCTTCAATATCTTTGATTATAATTAAATAACAAAGTAAACTTAGCCTATCCAGTCAGTGGAATTTTTACCCCCGGGAAACACATTTTAGTGCCAGAGTCGCGAGAGAAATCATCTTTTTTTTCTGAACATATAAATATTGATGAAATGAGTTCTTACTTAAAAAAAGGTACTGCAATACCTTGTCTATATATCCCGGTTTAGTATAAAATATATAAAAAACTATTCACCCACCACAAATATAAATACATTTCCAAATATAGATGTAGTAGAAGGCGTAGACATTTTTGATTATATTTCAACAAGCGCTAGTACCAAAATAAGCTAAAAGAATATCGCACGGTTATATTCTGCAATGAGATTTCAAATAGTTGAAAATTTGGAACATACTGGATATAATTTAATATGTTAAATGAAATAGTTCTTAAATGGGTAGAAGTTATTTTTGGTATTCCTAGTGTTTTTATAAGAACAACATCGACGTAGACAATTAGTGCAGTGGGCTTAGAATGTGACAAAAAAACACGTCACGTCTCCGTTTCGTCTTATTGGGATTGGTTGAGAGACTGACGTATTGGTCTCTCGATCAATCACAAACATCAAAATTAAACGACATCGTTTTTCGAGTTGCGTCTTCGTGTCACATTCTAAGCCCACTGGATTGTTAAACTAAAGCCTCATTTAAGCTAATCAACCATTGCTAATAATCGCACGCAATGTTTTGCAAGCAATTTTTTTATTTCTGTTAAAAGACTCGTATGTACAGTCAGCCACAAAAGTAGCTGAACAAATTAAAAACTTCAAAACGCTTCTGCGCGTTCACTCCAGTCAAAATATTCTTTTTTCTTTATCCAAAATTAATTTAACCATGTGAAGTTTATTTTAGAGAAGAAAAACCATTGTTGATACTGATGCAATAGTTTAGAAGCGATTTGAAATTAGTTCAGTTACTTATGTGGCTGACTGTACCTACGTCAACGCGGGCGAAAATTGCCTCGACGTCGTGTTCAGACGGCGTTTAATAATTGCTACTACTTACTAATCAAAAATATTTACAGCTATTACTACTATTTTGTTTCTTGTGTCTGGTGCAACAAGTTGACAGCGACCGAGCTACGTCATTTTATGGTGATTTAAAAAAAAAACTTCATATTAATTAATATTTATTATGTAGGTTAAGATTCTGTAATCCAAATTATACGTATTTTTCCAAAATGCGTAAATTATACGCATTATTTCTCACCTCATATCACATTATATGTTAGATCTTGTATAAAATTAATTTAATTACAAGATTTTAAGAGTTATGTTTATAATAATAATGTCCAAAAGTAGAAACAGTTACATGTCTTTTAAATTCACAGCTAAGCTTCATTTAGCAATTCACAATCAACATGCAAAACCATTTCAAATGAACTCTGAACGAAATGCAACGTGTGAAATAATATTACTTTCATATCAGAGGCGGGAAGCAACAAAACTAATTAAATCCGAGAGCAATACCAGCGTTTTTTGAACCACAAAATATTAGTTTCTTTTTTGTAAACGGCAATTCAAATTAACTCTGTGTGGCATTTCATTATTTTGTTTATTTTTCTAAAAGTTTTATACTTTGGCTGAATAATGTGTCATCCTTTATTTTAAAGGTAGTATCTGTACTGATTTGGTGATTGCCTCGGTGGCGTTGTTGTATTGCGTGTGCTGTACGACACTATTCTAAGGGCGGTATTAATAAATCAATCTCAAGTTTGAGTTACATCTCAAGTATTGATGGTTCAATACATAATGTCTAAGGTCTTGGGTTCGACTCCCGGGTCGGGAAAAGTGATATTGGGTTTTTCTGCTCAGTATCAGCCCGGAGTCTGGAATTTGTGCCCGATATGGCGATAAGCACGCCCCTATCACATCATAGGACGGAATAAAAATGGCGAAAAGTGGGTGCATTAGTTGCGCCTCTGCCTACCCCTTCGGGGATAAAAGGCGTGAGTATGCGCGCGTTTTAAAAAATATACTCAACAAAAAAGTAAGTATATCTCAATAAAATTTCATCTCCATTCGTAAAAGCCCAAAACAAGATCATGTTAAAACATCTTATTACTCTCATATATTTAACGACGCATTTTGTCGGTCTGTTTATTCCGTGCTCTCGACAAAAGAGGCTGAAATTATCACGTCCGACCGGAACTTCCGGTCTGGACCGTGATACACATGTAACCCTTTTGCGACCTTGTAAGCGGTTTTGATGTCTATCTTTTGTAAGAGTTTTTGATATGTTTTGTTTTGGAGTTAGGGAGTTTTAACGTTTAGTATGTTTGTTGGTGCTATGATCTGGAATACTTAATTGTGATGGTAATTTTTTGAATGACGAGCTTGACGATTTCATACTAAGTATCCATCAGTAGTAGCGGTAATATTGTATTACAAACTAGACTTCTGCTCGCGGCTTCGCCCGCGTTAAAAAGTTTTTCCGGGATAAAAAGTAGCATATGTGTTAATCCAGGACATGATCTACCCGTGTGCCAAATTTCATCGAAATCCATTCAGTTTTTGCGTGAAAGAGTTACAAACATACTTACATGCAAATCTTTCCTCGTTATAATATTAGTGTAGATTACAGAATAGCACTTTACTGCAAGACGCGAGAACCAGTTGGGTGTGGAACGGACTGCCGAGATAATGTCCGCAGGTTAAAAACCCTAGGACACGCAACTCCGACTTTACTCAAGTTATGTTGTATTGTTTATCAATTATTGTTCGCTTTAACGGTGACGGAAAACATCGCGAGGAAACCTGAATTATCCATACCTAAGAAGTTCTCTATAAGAATATTAAAAGTATGTGAAGTCTGCCAATCCGCACTAGGCCAGCGTGGTGGACTAAGGCCTAAATCCTATCAGTAGAAGAAGCCTGTGTTCAGCAGTGGGATAATATTTAATATTATAATGTTACTGCACGTGATATTTCTATAAATATCAACATAACATTTATTGAACCCTGCTGTTCAGCAATAGAAACATACCAGACTAAACCAAAAAATAGTACGGCTTAAAATGGTAGAGAGTTAGTCTGATGAGTTTAAGTTATGATGGTTAAAATAATTGATTTATCGATATCTTTTTTTTATTGCATTGAATGACGAGACCATCATGCCGTTCGCCTGATGGTAAGCGATACGACCACCCATAAACAGTAGCGACACCCTCCAGCATCTTGACTTACAAAGTACTGTGTGGCATTCCACTGCGCTCGTCATCGTGAGACATAAGATGTTAAGTCTCATTATGTCTAGTAGTTACACTGGCTACAATGTCCTTCAAACCGAAACACAACAGTGCATGCACACTACTGCTTGGCGGTAGAAATAGACATTGCGGTGGTACCCACCCAGACGGACTCTTACATATGAGAGACCTACCACCAGTAATCTAATTTACCTCAAAATACTTTTCATTCATTACCACAGTCAACTATCAATTACGTTGCCTGATTGAATCATTGTCATTTTGAATGATGTCTGTGTACAATAGTGTCTACGCTTTTGTTCGTAACTATGCCCTCGTGAAAGTCTTTGCCCAGAGACTTGCCTTTCCTAAGATAAAGTGGGGGTAGGGGTCGCCCGTACCGCACCTTTGAATGTCAGATATCTGACATTCTTAGTAAAGGGCAGGTCAAATGTATTCTGAACCAGCAGAAATACATGAAGAGATTAATGAAAGTGAATGAAGCGAAAGTTGTGCCAAAATCGGGCAAAGTGGCAATAACTCTGTGCCTACCCCTATGAGATAGAGCCGTTATTTATTATGTATGAATGTGCCTTTCCTGGGATGAAAAGCAGCTAAAGTGCATTATATCCACAGCAAAAAGGTTGTATCTCACCTTAGGAGTGGGTGACCCTTCGGTGACCTTTGGGTGACTCTTAGGAGCAGTTCATAAATTTCAAGAAAATTCACAAGCCCAGTAAGCCACCAAGTGCATATACAGATATATGCATTCAAAGAGATACACTTAAAGTAAACACTTAACTATTTTTAGAATGGATGACGTCTCCCTCTAATTCCTATAATCATTATTAACTGTGAACAGTTTGCTGATACAAGTATAAATCCGATATTTTTCCTTTGGCCTCTTAAGAGGAGTTCGACGACGCAACTTAGAAACGGATTTTATAGGACGGGACATCAACTTTTTCAAGCATATTGAGGCTTAGTGTTACGACTGGCCATTTGCCTAAAGTCCACCACCTGGGGAATCTAACTCCGGGCAACTAGTGTTGTAAAAATGATGTGTTGCCCGATTTGCCCAGAATATGTAAGTACATAACTGACACTGAATCAAGGAGACAAATATTCCATCCAAAAACCAACATTAAAAACACAAACGCAAAAAGACAGTTGAGATCCTGCTTCAGCTAAGTATTCTCGGCAATACGGCTTAAAAGGCCAATAGCCACAATTTACGGAAGTGTAAGATAAAAAAAAAGTGCCGCGCCTAACATTCTCCCCTTTAACGTTGGATAAGCGGCTAAAAGTTCTTTGCAGCTTCGTTTAATGAGTGCGAACGCAAATGTATGCCGTGTAAACAGTACCACCACGTTGTGTCGCGACCCGCACAATATTTTTCTTTGTAATAACAAAAAAGATAAACAATAGTAATAACTATTGTTTATCTTTTTCATTGTTACATTTGAGGTGATGTTCTGTCGAGTGTGAATTTTTATGATTGTACTAACGCTCGGTTTGGCTAGTTACTGGCCTGTTTCTTTATGGGCGGAGTTAAATTGAAGCTTAAGTTGGTAAAATATCTGAAGACAACGCCTGCTAATGATCGCATCAAGCACCGCATTACGCAATGACAGATGCGCAAGTCGATAAAAGTACGCTGCATTCAAAAAAAACATATATTAAAACTTCTAGTTTTAATATATGTACAGTGTTGTTATCATTAGTCTGGAGCCAGAATAAAACTTAAGTAATATGTTCAATGTCCCTCAAGTTCAAAGTATACGGGGCACACAAAACCACTTTTTCCATGCAGAACCATGCGGTTTTTGCCTCGCGCAGTAGAAGGTCTAATTAGAAAGTTAGATTTCGTAACTAAAGTACTATTATTATGAACGGCTGACTGTTTTTCTTATTTAGTCATTAACTTTTTACGCGACGGGCTCTTTTACGACAACAAATGCTTAATCTGTTATGAATTCAAATTTTAATTTGTCTCGAAATATATTTTTCATTTTATTTTCAAGATGGAAACAAATTGCATTATCATTTATATTAAAAGTATTTTTTTGTAAAGCTTAAGATGATTTTAGTTCTGATTAGGGTGGGTGGTGTTGACACTTCTCAGAAAATTGCTTTGGGAGTACATTTTAGATGGAAAGTTTACGAAGTAAAAGAATTAATTCATAATAATAATACACACACACACACACTTACGCCCTTCATTCCCGAAGGGGAAGGCAGAGGCGCAACTAGTGCACCCACTTTTCGCCCTACGTATTCCGTCCCATGACGTGATAGGTGGCGAGCCTATCGCCATATCGGGCACAAATTCCAGACTTCGGGCTGATACTGAGCAGAAAAACCCAATATCACTGCCCGACCCGGGGATCGAACCCGGGACCTCACCATTACAGTCGTACCGTAATACAACTACGCCACCGAGGCAGTCAATAATAATTATCAATAATAATATATTTTTTAAATAATATGTAACTTTCTTTGTGTGTATTTTACATTATTTTGATCCTTACGATAAGTCATATTTGGAATGATATTTGTTTATAAATAATTATCTAAGGCGTACCTTATCCCATGCACTTTTCTCATATTGCACAGACAAAAATAGACTATGTTGGAAATGAAGCAAATGCAAATGTAGCCATTCCGATGAAAGAGGGATATAGGTATTTCAAATTTTTCAAAACGTCCTCGCTGTTTGCATGTAAGAGAGATGATTTACCAGGTTTCGGATATTGAAAACGACTTTTCGATTGCAAACTTAATGATATCATGTCGCAGCGCCCGGACAATTTCGGGTACAAAAGTGAATCGGAAATTTTTGGGCAAACGCGTTTAGTGTTTAATCATAGTGGACTAAAGCGTCATTGAGTTCTTTCCGATTCCTTGGATTATTTAAATCTTTACATAGGTATTTTAAACTCATCAATTTAATTGGAGTCTGAATCTTCATCATCACCATATTCGTCGTGGCAATCACTACGATTTGCTTTTCGGTCCAAAACCTGAAACTAAAAGATAAATTAATTAAGTTTTATAAATATATTTTTCCTGTTTTACAGTTAAATATTACCCGCTGCACAACAAATACTATTTATAAAGGCACTGCGCAGACTTGATTAACTTGTTGTACCCAAATCACTGACCTGTCGATAAGTCCAGCACTTCATTGAAGCAACTTTAGATTTCAAAGTAATTGAATTATTACAAAACATTGATAGCTCGCTACCACCATAATCATAATGATACCAATCAAAGGAGATTCTATAAACAATACATCTCAATTGCAATTTCAAAATCCCACCAATCCATTCACGGTATCATTAAACCGGGAATAAGTAGAAAACGCGAGCGTTGTTGACAACCGCAATAGGAAAAACATAATATTTTTTTGCAGTACAAGCTCCCGGGAAATCATCGTGCTAACCTGACGACGGATGCTGCGATGTTCGAATCGTAGAAATCAAGGTGGTTATTTTTTTTCTGCTCAAGTGGCCTTAATTTTTACATGTTTGGATTTGGAAATAACAATACGCTAATGAGATGACGCGAGTGCACCATAACATGAAAGTGCATGATGCACTAGTTGGAAATGGAACGCACTGCAACGACGATGGTCCGCACTTTCACCTCTACCGGTGGTAGGTCTCTCATATGTAAGAGTCCGTCTGGGTGGGTACCACCGCAATGTCTATTTCTACCGTCAAGCAGCAGTGTGCATGCACTGTTGTGTTTCGGTTTGAAGACATTGTAGCCAGTGTAACTACTGGACATAATGAGACTTAACATTTTATTTCTCAGGATGACGAGCGCAGTGGAATGCCACACAGTACTTTGTAAGTCAAGGTGCTGGATGGTGTTGCTACTGTTTATGGGTGGTCGTATTGCTTACCATCAGGTGAACGGCGTGCTTGTCTCGTCATTAAATGCAATAAAAAAAAAAATAAAAAAAAACTTCTCTGACTTTGAAGTAATGTTGTTGTATATTGATTAATATTTATCACTACTAGTTCGCATTTACGGTGAATGAAAATCGTAAGGACTAAGAATCTCCATAAGATTTTCGAAGGTATGTGAAGTCTGCCAACCCGTACTAGGTCAGCGTGATGATTAAAAACTAAACATTGTTGGTAGCAGAAGAGACCCTTGCACAGCAGTGGTCAAAACAAGGCTGGTATTAATGATATACGTCAATATTAAATTAATTATAATTTTTGATGTATTTGTGCTAATGCTTGAAAAAATACCGCCAATTCCACATTATAGTGAGAGATGGGCAGAAAGAGATAATTATATAATTATCCATTCATATAAGTACATTTTTGATGATGTAATTAAACCCGAAACTTGGGTCAACAAATATTTCCGATTCATTAAATTGCCTTAAATGTAATTTTTGCCACCTCCAATAGCGGAGAAGGATATTCTTTATATTTTCCTCACAAAAAGTACTCGAGTAACCTTAGTTTTTCCTCGGTTACTAACTCCAACTTAATTGAATGCTGACCCACAAACTGTAATGACGGATTTTGCTTGATTTTTCTTTTAGTTTTCTTCACATACTTAAAGTTGATAATATTATTTTCTCTTGAAGCCTTTAAACTGTATTGATTATGAGGCCATCATAGTTTCATAAAATGTTGATCTGATTTATTACATACTCCATTAGTTTATTTACATGCCACTGCCTCACAATTAGGTAAAGGTAAATTATTAAAGGTCCTCTTCAATAGAAGAGTCAATACTAATTCCTCAAGAATTCAATGTAATTTTCAAAAGCCTTTCTCGTCTATTAGTTAGCAGGGTTCACCCTAAACCTGTGAAAGTGCCTTTCGGAAAATTTATCGAAACAATATATATACTTCATTATCTAGCGAGATTTTATAAATCTTTATCCTAACCGAATCCATATTATGCTTTGTATCGAATTAATTATTACAAATACTTTGAAACTAAACAACCCAATCCACCAAGATGTTCCACAAACAAACCTACCTCCAAAAACGCGCAAGACACCTTGCACGAACCAATACCTTGTCCGTATTTAATGCTGATTGCTTCCCACGAATAGGGATTAGCTTCTGTAATTTACCCGTTACCCGTTACCAGATTTAATCGGGTATCAACCGGTGTTATCGAGTTTCGCCCAACTTTGACCTTGCCGTCTGACTTCGCGCAGGTCTTTTATAAGTTTCTCTGACTTTATTAGTTAGGGATTATCTTTCTTCTGTGCTGTATTTGAGGGTATTTTTGAAGTAGATACTCATCTTACTTCTTGCTAATATTATAAATGCGAATGTTTTTGAAAATGTTTGGATGTTTGTACGTTTATTAGAAGTAAACGCAGAAACAACTGTGGGCTTAGAATGTGACAAAAAAACACGTCACGTCTCCGTTTCATCTTATTGGGATTGGTTGAGAGACTGACGTATTGGTCTGTCGATCAATCACAAACATCAAAATTAAACGACATCGTTTTACGAGTTGCGTCTTCGTGTCACATTCTAAGCCCACTGACCGTATTTGGACGAAATTTAGCACACGGGTAGATTATGTCCTGGATAACACATAAGGTTTTTATCCCGGTAGTTAGCTCCCATGGGAAATAATGAAACGTTTTAATCAAACTTTTGAAATAGAGGGTGCTGGTGTCGTACTGTTTTTAAGGACTTTTGTAGCGGGAAAGGCTTCTTACGCGGGCGAAGCCGCGAGCAACACCTAGGACATAATAAACTCTGCAAAGTACTGTCGGTTCACGTAATCTTCTTCTTTTTAACCTTTACAAGCTATTGACCAGGAATTGAGGAAGCTAGATAAATTAAACAGATAGAACCGCGTGTAAAACTATGTAAATAAGATATTAAGATACGTCTGTTTGTTAGGTTTGTTGACACGAAGTTTAATAAGTTCGAGAACATTCTGTGATCTTCAATATAACTGAACTGTTTATGTATTATCTAACTCAAATGTTTGATATCGCGTCGCTTAATTACAAGTTTCGTCTTTACTTGGATTTAACGGATATCGAGAAATATATTTTAGATTCGTATTTGGAATTACCGGTTTTCCAAAACAAGTACTCACGTCTATATTGTCATCTGTACTAATATTATAAAGAGGAAAGATTTGCTTGTTTGTTTGTTTTTTTTTGTAATGGATAATCTCAAAAACTACTGAACCGATTTTAAAAATTCTTTCACTAATAGGAAGCTACATTACGCTTGCTTGCTATAGGCTACTTTTTATCTCGGGAAAATATTTTGATCCGCGAGCAGAAGTCTAGTAATCTTTATTTCTAAGGAGATATATATCCTTTAAAGTACACGATAGACTTGTTGCAAATGGTGGATTAATGCCTAAACCCGCTCAGTAGACGAGGCCTGTGCTCAGCAGTGGGACAGTATAGGGCTGGTATAATTTATATTATTTATAGCTTCTCGCGGCTAAGCCCGCATGAAAAAGTTTTTCCGGGATAAAAGTCCCGCTTTATATTTTCCCGGGGCCTTTGTCCTTTCCCAGGCTCTAGACTATCTGTGTACCAAATTTAATTTAAATCGGTTCAGTAGTTTTGACGTGAAAGCGCGACAGACAGACATACAGAGTCAATTTCGCATTTATGATATTAGTAAGAATTATATTTCCTTTATTTTAATATCATTAGCCAGTAAATGAGTAAGAAGGTCACTAAATGTTGAATAAACTCCACCGCCCAAAAGCTTACAATTCGATTGCGACCTACGTAGGTTTTTGCCATGTACTATGCACAGTGGCGTTGCTTGCCATAGAGGAACCCTATATCGAAATGTTGTCGGGGACCTTCCAACGTCAGATTTATACTTTCTTAAGTACAGGCCAGTTAGTATTTGTCATTCCGTATTTCCAACGTCCGGAGGTCTAATATGCAGGAGCATAAAAACGGTCTCCGATTTTTTGGGTGAACGCTAAGTTTAGCGTATGGGCCCTTAGAGCTCGGGGGCGGTAGCGACGCTTCAGACTATGCATATGGTAAAAAACCCTGTCATGATTCCTTCCACTGATATATTACATTTATGGAGGGTACCGCACCTAAAATTAAACAGGCACTAAATATCTTATTCAATGATGAAAATTTGGCATCGTGTAAGCAACTTACTGGGTACCCGACCACCTACTAAAACAGTAGAACCGTCTCAGACGTTTAATATCGCGTTAAAGTTGATGACTAATAACCAATTAGGTGACCCAGTTTGCTAACTGCTATAAAAACTTTCTTGTATTATTTATGAATCTTTTTGTATATATCGGTACGCCGCGCAATGGTAGGATGCGGTCGTATACAGGCCATACACGATGCGACGGCAGCACGGATCGTCCGGTCACACTTTATTTCACCTGAGCGACAGAGACACGACTCACTTTTACCAACTGGCAGGTTCTTATAGAACTGACAGTGGCATAATCCAATGCTTAGTACATTTACATCATTGAAACTGTATAACTGCATGTATGGCGGCAGAAATAGACAAAGCGCTGTCCAAACTCGATCAAAATATTTATTTTCTTAAATCAGGTGTGTAATCGATATCTATCTCTGACCATTCGTGACACGACGCGGCATAAATTATTTAATGTCGGCATCGTTTCACATACAATCAGATAATGGCTCGACATTCTGGCTTCATGGGACTAACGATGAGTTATTTTTTTCACGGTAAACTGACTAAACTCTTAGTAATTTATAAAGATTTTATGACGGTGAATAAAATTTTGACGCGTAATCAAATGTCATCATGTAATTTGCTAATAATGTTGGAGTACGTAGCACAGAAATATAACAATTGTTCTGTGGTACGTAGAATGCTTTAAGCCTGATTTAGACTGTCAATTATTGTTCGCAACATTTGTATGCAATTATTGCTTAAAAAGTTAACCCATCTCAACAAGCGCAATGGCAAGGTAATTCTCGCCCGTTTTGATTTTTTGACAAATATTCAAAAGACCATTATTTGGTATTGAGATGGTTTGAGACTCTGGGATGGACATGGACTACTTTTTATCCGGGAAAATGTGTAGCGGGGCTTTTTTCCGGGAAAAACTTTTTCACGCGGGCAGAGCCGCGAGCAAATTATTCTCAGGCTCTTAGTGCAAGTTTCTTTTTACATTTTTTACAATAAGCACTAGACGCCCGTTACGTCATCGTTTGAAAATTATTTCAAACAATCCAAGTGTAAGAAACGGCCGTCTATCTCAGAAATATGCCCCGGGGTATACCCATCCAGCGGCGGAGAGCTCTTTATCACAGTCGTTCAACGTTGCATGGGTATATTTTCGGACGGACCCACGGCTCATGCTTAATTGGAGGTTGTAGGTAACAATTATTTCGTCGTCTTGTCTTAAAATACGGTAAGTTCACACGGTCAAACTGTATTGATGTATTTTAATTTAGTTTAAATTATAAACGTATAAGAAAAAAGCTCGTTTCCACCCACTAATTCAAGGAGGTTTTAATAGGTAAAAGATCAAGTGAGCTGTTGGCCTATTGTAATGGTGCGTCTGCGCAGCAGTATTTAATCAGAGCTTTTGCCCGCGGCTCCGCCCGCATGAATGAGTTTTCCCGGGATAAAAGTCCCGCTTTAAATTTTCCCGGGATAAAAAGTAGCCTAAGTGTTAATCCAGAACATAATCTACCCGTGTGCAAAATTTTATCGAAATCCGTTCAGTAGTTTTTGCGTGAAAGAGTAACAAACATCCATACATCCAGACATCTAGACATCCATACTTACAAACTTTCGCGTTTATAATATTAATAATAATAATCCCTTCCTAGCTGATTTCGGCTACGGCGGCCAATCTCAACGGAGATCAGCCAGGTGCGCAGGAGATATTATAGTGCACAGGTGTGTTGCGCAATACACAAGTGCACTCACTATTCCTTCACTCTCATAGTCCGGTGAGACGGCAATCCGACATGACCGGAGAGAGATCAGGCGCAGGACCAACGGCTTTACGTGCTTTCCGAGGCACGGGGGTATCACACCGCCAACTTCCTGACTCCGAGCTGCGACTGAGTAATTTTTAAGATGGAAAAACCCAGTCACAATGTTTTTGGCCCGACCCAGGATTCGAACCCAGGACCTCATTGCGCAAATCGTACTCGTACCGCGTACGCAATACAACTACGCCACCGAGGCAGTCAAGTATAATAGTATAATATTAGTAGGATTATGAGTTCTCAATTAAATGTCTCCTTCTATTAAGACACGATAAATAATAATTTAAACACTCAGTTGAATATGCATTAAAACACTTTATAGTTAACATTCCCCAAAAAATCGGGAATTTTAATTTTCCGATCCCAACGAGAAATTAAAATGCAGCTGTTTTAAGCAAAAAACGAGGAAAAAAATACAAACATTTACCATACATAAAACTCAATGTAGCGGAACAAGGTAAGCGAAAACCAACCAATTTTACAAAACAGAATGCACAAAAGAATTTAACTCGCTAAGACTGAACGTTGCACATCCGAATTAAATTTCCAATTACTTTAGCAAAATACCTCTGCAGTTGATAATTAACGAAATAACAAAAAACGAACCCAAAAGGACGATTGTTGACATTTATTATTAACAGTGTAATTTGATGGTAATTAAATAACTGGCTTAATTACACTTTATTTACAGATTTTTAATTATAATTAACGATTTCACTGATAATTGTTGCTTTGATAGTGAAATTTAGGTAGAAAGCTTCGGTGGCGTAGTTGTATTATTGTTGTTGTTGTTGTACGACTGTAATGCTGAGGTCTCGGGTTCAATCACCGGGACGGGCAAAGTGATATTGGGTTTTTCTATTCAGTATCAGAGTTTGGAATTTGTGCCCGATATAGCGATAGGCTCGCCCCCTATCATATCATGAGACGGAATACGCACGGCGAAAAATGGGGGCACTAGTTGCGCCTCTGCCTACCCTTCGGGGATAAAGGGCGTGAGTGTGTGTGTAGGTAGAATATTTTAAATGTAGTCTCGTTTACGAAAATCAGTCTGGATCGGCAACCTTTTTCCGTCGCTAGGAAACGGTATGCAAACATTTTGATTAAAATTTTAAGGACATTGCTGCCAATATAATTAGTGGGCATTATGAAACCATGTAACAAAGGATTATAATGAGTGCAGTGCTTCACTGGAAGTAAAAAAAATCTACAATTTATGGGCAGTCATGTAAAATCAAACAAGAAGCTTGCTCGATGCGTCATTCGCTTTTATAAAGATAGTAGCCCGTAGCCGATGCCTTTGTAGTACAATCGTTAATGCCAGTAGAAAACAGAAAAAATGTATGGAAATGATTAATCCTATCGATAAATCTATTGCTAGGATATGTCATTCTCATATTCTCATTGGACAAGTATAGATTATCAAATTATTTCATGATTCCTGAGAGGGTTGTACACTCGGATGGGAATTGAGAATTTAATATTATGCAAGTAAATATATGAACTGCTCTAAACAAAATCTGTACATTTTTTGTTTATTATACACTGTACCTAATTTATACCTTTGAACTGATTTTGAAAAGAGCAACCCTAGAGTTTCTTGCCCGTTCTTCTCTGGTGGAAATTGCTTTCCGAACTAGTAGTAAAGTAAACATTTATTGAATGTAAGTAATGTTTAACATTTTATGGATTCGAATAAATTATTTCATTTCATTTCCTACATGAAATTAGCGTTAACGATTGTAGGCAGGCGTCTTGGCTTCGGTCCCAGATCATATTAAATCATACGTAGGTATTTACAGGTGAGTTACGTATTCACTAGGTATTTTCTTAAGAAATATAAGATATCTCAGCCAACAACCAAAAGAATATAAAAAAGTATAAAGCAAAAATCTCGCGTACATATAAATTGAACGTGTAAGCGTGCAATCGACCGGTCGCCTTATCTAAAAGGATAATTTTTCATGTCAGTGCAACCGCTAGCCGACATTTGTCACGACGGCTTCAAGGGTTTTTATGGGCCGAAACGGCAAAATCACCTTTGTTACCTCGCAAACAAAGATTTACGTTGTACTGAATTTTTACACCTTACTGAGTTTTTTGAAAATAATTGGCGGATGCTTGAGTTTTGGGACAATTCACTACGTTATATTTTTGTTACTGTTTATTTAACTATCATCTTTGGAAATAATTATCTGATTCTGAAAATTCTTTCATTAGTAGGAAGTTATATTATCTCAAGTGATATAGGTTTTATGCCGGCAACGAATTTTAACGCGGATAGAGTTGCGTCCAGAAGGTAGTTTCATTATAATATATTACCTTTTGCCCGCGGCTCCGCCCTCGTGAATGAGTTTTCCCGGGATAAAAGTCCCGCTTTTTATTTTTCCGGGATAAAAAGTAGCCTATGTGTTAATCCAGGACATAATCTAGCCGTGTGCCAAATTTCATAGAAATCTGTTTAGTAGTTTTTGCGTGAAAGAGTTAACAAACATCCATACATCCAGACATCCATACATCCATACATCGATTCAACCATACTTCCAACATTCGAATTTATAATATTAGTAGGATTATTAGAATCAATAGTATTTTATACAGTTGTCTGTTTTTCGGATTGTAGCTACTACCACTTTGTCTAAATCCGAGGCTAAGCAGAAGTGTGTGTTACGTTCCAGTATAAAAACTGGTCGTCAGCTAAACTTAATCCTCTCTGAAGCGTGATTGAAAAAAATGTTGCGCTGATTCCGTATTACACTGGAATAAAGACAGATAGATAAAAAGGTTTCTTATATTATTTAACTTTAAATGACTAAATCTATATGAACCACGTTAAGTTCTGTTTAACCCAGATTAATTATAACAATTCCTATCCATCTAGTAATAATCTCAAACGAAACCACGTAAAACTCAGCTTTAGAGCAAATTTTTTTTTTTTTATAGCATAGAATGACGAGACGAGCATGCCGTTCGCCTGATGGTAAGCGATACGACCGCCCATAAACAGTAGTAGCACCATACAGCACCTTGAGTTACAAAGTACTGTGTGGCATTCCACTGCGCTCGTCATCCTGAGACATAAGATGTTAAGTCTCATTATGTCCAGTAGTTACACTGGCTACAATGTCCTTCAAACCGAAATACAACAGTGCATGCACACTGCTGCATGGCGGTAGAAAAAGACATTGCGGTGGTACCCACCCAGACGGTCTCTTACATATGAGAGACCTACCACCAGTCTACCTAAATCTACAAACCCACGCACTAAAATTAGGCAATATATCAGATGTTATCCAGACATTGACATATTCAAGTACCGAACCGACAAAATGGTTTCATATTCCCATATTTATAAATCCCTTTTAACTGAGATCTAAAATTGGACAATGTGTTCTTCATCTTGCGTACAAGACTGTGCCAAATGCCAAGAGTGTTCAATTTAGATAGAAGAGATAGATGGGTTTAGTAAACAGTGGATTTAGTTGCGTAGTTGTGTTATGGGGTGTGACTGCCGTGGTTTTGGATAGGATCTCCGAATTTTGGGGATATCTGCTCGGTATCAGTTCAGAGTCTGGAATTTTGTCCGATAAATGGACATCGACTCGTCCTTGTTATTTTATGAGACCTAACGTATACTGATAAATAACTGATACATTTTACGTTCAGCTGGCTAAGTGCGGTTTCGCAGACTTCACATATATTTAAAATTCTCAGGAATGTAGATTATTGTGATGTTTTCTTTTTTTTTTTTGAAATGAATGACGAGACGACCTTGCCGTTCGCCTGATGGTAAGCGATACGACCACCCATAAACAGTAGCAACACCATCCAGTACCTTGAGTTACAAAGTACTGCGTGGCATTCCACTGCGCTCGTCATCCTGAGACATAAGATGTTAAGTCTCATTATGTCCAGTAGTTACACTGGCTACAATGTCCTTCAAACTGAAACACAATAGTGCATGCACACTGCTGCTTGGCGGTAGAAATAGACATTGCGGTGGTACCCACCCAGACGGCCTCTTACATATGAGAGACCTACCACCACTAAAGTTTCTTGAAACACATTAGGCCGAACGGCTGACAAAGAACTTCATAAAGTCAGAGGTGATTGCGGTATCGAAACTGAAACCTTCATCTCAGCAGTCCGCACCACTCTCAACGAAGCTATCTCCACCACCACATTCAACAACCCCCACAAAAATCCCAATCCCCAAACCAAAAACGTAAAAGATAATCTCTTAATCCCCAACTTTATCAATTAAGCGGCGTTGTGTAAAAAGTTTAAAATTCAAATGATATCATAGTTTAAACTAAAAATGGCGAGACCGGCTCAATTTAGCGATATTGCTCAATAGAGCCCAACTAATTAAGCGTTTGTGCCAACAATCGCCTGGCGGTCTGTTCGCAGCGATAGCGCGGGCTTAACTTCTCAAGTGAAAAGGCAGCCACTTGACCGCAGAGCAACGGGAACAGTGACGCAAATGTCATTAGGTTAGTAAATGTGGTCTAATAATTAGTTTGGAATTGCGAGTTGTAATTGCAATGTAATTATTTGAATACGAGCTTTTGCCCGCGGCTCCGCCCGCGGGAATGAGTTTTCCCGGGATAAAAGTGCCGCTTTATATTTTCCCGGGATAAAAAGTAGCCTATGTGTTAATCCAGGACATGATCTACCCGTGCGCCAAATTTCATCGAAATCCGTTCAGTAGCTTTTGCGTGAAAGAGTAACAAACATCCATACATCCAGACATCCAGACGTCCATACATCCATACATCCATAATTACAAACTTTCGCGTTTAAAATATTAGTAGGATTCAGAAAAACGTCACTTCAAATAAACACATATCTCTCCTTTATCTCGGAAGCAACCAGTGGACCCATTGCAGCCAGTGTAACTACTGGACATAATGATACTTAACATCTTATATCTAACCAGCGTGGTGGACTAAGGCCTAAACCCTCCCAGTAGTAGAGGAGGCCCGTGCTCAGCAGTGGGCAGTATATAATACGGGGCTGGTATGGTTACTGTTACTTTTATAGGGCATGTCCGAAAACGGGCCTAAAATTCTAACCAAGATAGTTTATATATATTTGGATAGTTCTACTCCCAAATAATAGGCCTTTGCAATAAATCATATAAATTTAAAGTACTCCCGATTTTGAGATTTATGTGATTTTACTTTGCCTAAAAACTACACTTATAGTGCACGTTTTTAAAACAGTTAAGCTATAAATGAAGGGATCCAACATCCATATTTTGCCCCCTTAATATCCCTAAAGTTTGAGCCCGGTTAGATTTTGATGTCCAGCGCCCATACAAAAAGCGGACATCTTGTTTGTACTTGTGATAATGCATTCCCTAACTTGACAATAAATGTTTCTTTCTTTCAATCGTATATGTAGCTTCCTATAATGAATTTCCAAATTCGCAGCATTGGTTCTACAGACAAGTGCATTCAAACAAAAAAAATAAAAAAAATCTTTCGCCTTATTCTACGTTCAAAATTCAAAACTAAAATGTTGACTATAGCTAACTTCAGGGTGTAGGTTTTTTTTCGCCTTATTCTACGATCAAAATTCAAAACTAAAATGTTGACTATAGCTAACATCAGGGTGTCGGTTTTTCGTGACGGTGTGCGCGCGCATCGTAAAAATTTACTCTCATCATTTGTCCCTAACGCGCCAAAAGAAGTATAACTTCAAAAAGAAAATAAAAATAAATATTAGCCCCAAATCATTAATATAAATATTTGACAATAATTTCTCACTGCAAACTTTAGTAACAAGGATTTGTTTTAAGTCTATTTATTAACTACTGATAATATTATGGTTTTCTAGCACAATTGCTCCTGAACTTTTTATGAAACAAAATGTTACCATAACTCGGCCTAACTCTTTGCCCGAAACGAAACCGAAATTGGCAATCATTACAAATATCCGTTACATCTTACAACGCACTTGAACCACTGCGCACATATTTACTAGGGCGAACGCTTTTCAGACGGAAACGGGAGGCGGAACTATACGTTTAAAGCCAGACAATGTACTCGGCAACTTGTTAAAATCGGATTATAGAAATGAAATGCCGTATCCGATACCATTTTTAGCTCCAATTTTACGGCATTCCAGATCACCATGGCCAGTTTCCAACGGTTTAATGTCTTGAACGTAAGATCTCCCGTCGCGCGTTCACTTTATTTTGTATTATTATCGAAAAGTAGTACATTGTTCTTGAAGTAGGAATGAATGTTTCCATCCCCTATCCTTCTTGATTACATTTGTTGCGGGTTATAACTTTTTTTTATTGCATTGAATGACGAGACGTGGATACCGTTCGCCTGATGGTAAGCGTTACGGCCACCCATAAACCGTAGCAGCACCATCCAGCACCGAAACTTACTAAGTACTGTGTGGCAGTCCACTGTGCTCATCATCCTGAGACATACAGCATTGGGATAATGATCCTGTAAGTAGTATTAGTTGGTAAAGAAATAAATAAATAAATAAAATAAGATATTAAGTCTCATTATGTCCAGTAATTACACTGGCTACAATGTCCTTCAAACCGAAACACACTGTGCATGCATACTGCTGCTTGGCGATAGAAATAGGCATTGCGGTGGTACCCACCCAGACGGGCTCGTACATATGAGAGACATACCACCAGGAAACCACTTATAGACTGATTAATGAGCCCAAAGACTCTATGAAATGAAACAAGAAAGAAAGAAAAAAGAAAGAAGAACGAAAAGCAGGTTACTTGTGACAATTAACTTAAAACTATAATAATTTAAACAAAATGTAAACTTAAAATTAACGTTGTCACAAAACGGCTCCAGCTCAGCATGTGCTGGCGATAAAGCCAGCGCCGATGCTCCGCTGGGCCGCTTGGTGAAATATAGTGATTATATGTGTTATGGCGGTTTTATCCCTAAGTAATAGTTTCTTGCCTATTTATTGGTCGATGATATTAACTATTGTAACAAAACATGTTTCTCACTTTCTTCTTAGCTATAACGAAATGAAAGATATCGGAGGTGTGACAACTCTAAAACGATTTTATAGCGTTTGTCCTAAATTTAAAATTCGAACACCATAAACAGGAGTAACGTTCAATTGAAATTACACAAATCAGCATCAACTCTTTCGGGACACGAGAGATGGGCACAAACCAATTTCATTTCGCGATAGATGCCTACAGATTACGAATACAAATTTAATTTACTGAACATTTCTGAAAGGGACTCACGGGCGCGTAGGTTTGACAATCTAGTCAAAAATATTCCTGAACCATAACGTAGATACGTGGGCATGTATTTAGCCGTCGATATTTGAATAGTGTGAAGTATAAAAAAGGGTATGAAATACCGAAAGTTGAATCTAAAAATAAGTATAGTTTTTTTTTTTAATCTTATTTTAAGGAGCTTTGTCGAATATTACGACCAAGTCGCTCCATACGTCCACTTAAATATATATCTACAGACTAAACATTCATCATAGTACACTTAAAATATTTTTTTACCAAAACCCTAGCCCCTTCTGACATAGGAGCCGACAACATACTATTAAAATCCCCTATATTACTAACTAAAATATGAGGTCCACTCCGTACACACTCCGACAAAATATGGTGTACATCTTCCTTCACTCCACAGTCAGAGTAGTTTGGTGAGTCTGACGCCCCCACAAGATATTTAAACATATTTGTCGGAATGTGCCCGGAGCGGAGTCTCATCACTGCCACTAGCTCCCGTCTGCTTAAAACACAATCAGTAATCCTTGGAGATTGTAACGGTTCTGGTTGTATCGTGCGGTACCAAATGCCTTTTTCTTGGGAACGTTTATCAAAGAACTCCTTCCACACCTGACTACAGTGACGCTTTACTTGTAATAACAAATCGGTATAATGAGGTGCCGGACTTAAAGGAATACCCTCCGTGCCCGCCTCCTTAGCCAATAAGTCTGCAGTGTCATTTCCAAAAAGATGTATGTGAGAAGGAACCCATTGCATCTTAATAGTCTTATTTTTGGGTCTCATCGAAATAATTAGGCCTAAAATCTTATAGGCCAAAGAAGCACCACGAATGGTAGTCGTACACCGAGCCAAATGTTGTAAAGAGCTCTTTGAGTCTGTGAAGATCACAATATTATCATCTAAAATTGATTCTGCGTAACAATAGGCTTCGAAAATAGCAACTAGCTCGGCTGACATTATAGAAATTTCTGACCCAATCTTAAAACGTACCCTGGTATTTGTTTGCGGGTCAAAGAAAGACGCTCCTATATCCGTTTGAACTATCGATCCATCCGTAAAAATCTTATAATAATTAGAATATCTCTCGTTAATACATTGAAGGGAGGTTTGATTTAAATACTCAGTACTATACTGATTTTTAGCTAGTTCAATTCCGTCTACATGAGAAATGATACAGTCAGAAATATCAATGTAACTAACCCAATATTTCAAAGCAAACATATCTAATAAAACACTGCAGTTAATGCGAACATTCCTAAAAAGCTTATGTAATACCCATAATAATGGTTCCTTTTTCCTATTCCAAGCATGACCCTCGCGACATCCGTCCTCTACTGAGGATAAGATATTATGATTAAATTGTAAAGATTTGCACTTAAACAAATATTTTCCCCCTAAATAACGTCTTCTAATAGTGAGGGGCTGAAGGCATAGCTCACTCTCCATCACGTGTATTGGTGTTGTTTTCAAAAAGCTTCCAATGATTCGCATGGCTGCATTTTGAATTTTATCCAATTTACTTGTATGACACTGTGCACTATCATCAAATAAAAAACTTGCATAATCTAATCTACTCCGAACTATAGCCATGTAGATATATCTAAGATGCTTGGGATGAACTCCCCAACCTGAACCTGCTAAAATTTTTAAGAGATTTAAGTACTTAGACGCTTTTTCAGAAATTTCTTTAATGTGTTTGGACCATCTCAAAGAACAATCGAGCCATACTCCCAAATATTTAACGTACGTGGATAACTGAACATCAAAACCATCAACGTTAAGTTGAAAAGAATATTTTTTATACCTGTTTTGAAAGATACACACCTTGCTTTTAGACTGAGAAATATTCAGACCTAAAACATGCAATAAATATACAAAGTTGTTTAAGGCCGTCTGCAATTTTGTCACAGAGTCGGATACATATTGGTTTGTGGTGTATAGTACAAAATCATCAGCATACTGTGAGACATTCACGATATTAATTTGTTTGCTAATATTCATCGTTACAACATTAAAAAGTAATGGAGACAAAGGATCCCCCTGGGCTAATCCTCGACCGGTGCTTCTAGTAATAAACGAGAAATTAATATTTATCTTCAAATATCTTTCCTTTAAAAATTCCCATAAATATCTACATAATTTTTGTCCCACCCTAGACCGATCTAAAATAGCCATTGTAGTCAAGACATCCACATTGTTATATGCATTATCAATGTCTATAAAGCAAGCCACAGTAGCGTTCTTTCTACAAAAACCTTTCTGAATATCTGTAACAATTTGACTCAAATTATCCAAGCAAGACCTACACTTACGAAAACCAACAGTTTTATCAGAAAAAAGTCCATTACTTTCATAAAACCACTCTAAACGTTTCTGTAAAATGGAATGGAATACCTTACAGACACAGGATATCATAGATATAGGTCTAAGTGATGATAATGATCTGGGATCTCTACCCGGTTTGGGAATAGGAATTACATTAATATTTCGCCATTGCTTTGGAACAAAACCACTTTGTAAAAACCTATTATATAAAGTATAGATTTAGGGATGAAAAATATGGAATGATTCCAGAAAAACACTGTTGAACAATTTTGAGTAGTGGTATCGTTTATATTAAGTTATTTTGTTGGAAACAAATAACTGGCTCAGTGGTGTAGTTGTATTACGGTGCGATTGCAATGCTGAGGCCTCGGGTTCGTTCCCGGGTCGGGAAAAGTGATATTCGGTTTTTCTATTCAGTATCAGCCCGGAGTCTGGAATTTGTGCCCGATATGGAGATAGGCTCGCCCCCTATCACATCATGGGACGGGATACGCACGGCGAAAAGTCCCCTTCGGGGATAAAAGGCGTGAGTGAGTGTGTGTGTGTGTGTATATATTATACACGACACGACTCGTGTCTATTGGTCAAAACTGTTACTTATTTTTGAGACCAGAAATAGAATGGTGACAAAATGATCGATATTTCTTTTTCTTCTAAGGATTAAACTCAAATTAAGAATTTCTTCGGTGCCTTTTTCAATCGAGTAGGCACTACTTGATTATTTTCAAATAATAAAATATTTAACGTAGATAATTTAATTGAGGCCGAATTTCCAGTAATAAGATTAAATATTTTATAGGACTATGTATGTAATTATGGGTAACAACAAACCCCAAATTCCAAAAAACTCCTCATCCATCACAACCGTAAATCATCACTCAAAGGTACATTTGATGTATGTAATCAGCATTAAAGGTTTACGGGGATCAAAGTCCGACCAATCATCAATAAAATATTTATTTTGCAAATGTAACATCAAATCAAGACCTCTGACGCCCTCCGCGGGGTGATTTCCCCGGGGGCGCCGCGAGCGATAGAATTTGAATCAACTTTTATACACTGTGTTGTTTAAAACAAATTTGGAGAATGTCGCCAGCATAGTTTTTGATTTGTTGCTGCTAAAAGTTTTGAGTAATCAAATGAAAGTGAAATGAAGAATTTATGGATACATTTTACATATACATTACAAATACAATGTTGTTAAATATAGTTTACTAATTGCTCACCGGTTATTATTGTTTAACACATTTAGATATAAGGAAGGAACTCTCTCCTGACATACAGTTATGGGAACCTAGTTCAGGAGATTGTACACAATATCTGTAGCTATAATTTCTGATACTCAATAAAGTTTATTATTATATTTATTATGGATTACATAGATTTTGTCTTCAAGAGACATAATGAGTACATAAATTGTATGTTTACTAGATGCATGGAGCAGTGGATGGACCATAAGCTGGTGTTAAGGGAATTTCTTATTACCCTTACGGCAATATGACGTCACTGCACCTGACGGTAAGCGGAGTAGGAGCCAGATAGAATCAACTAATGAGAGATTATCCCTCGTCAGTTGACTTATTTATGCCGGCCTGTCTGAAACTGGATATACACCGGCAGATCCTGGAACGTGACACACTTACGCAGGCCTCTATAGTGGGTTTTACACAGTGCACGGTGTAAAAGTGGACGATAGAAGTGGACGGTGAAGGAAAAACCATCGTAAGGAAACCTCCGTACATGAGAATTATTCATAAGAATTTCGAGGGTACGTGAATTCTGCCAACCCACACTAGGGCAACGTGGTGGACTAAGGCCTAAACCCTCTCAGTAGTAGAGGAGGCCCGTGTTCAACAGTGGGCAGTATATAATACAGGGCTGATTGCATTGCATTGCATTGCATTAATTATTTGACTGCCTCGGTAGCGTTGTATGAGTTGTATGAGTACGTGGTACGCGAACGCTTTGAGGTCCCCGGTTCGAATCCCGGTTCGATAAAAGTGATAATGGGTTTTTCGGAGCTTCTGCCTACGCCTTTCCACCAGAGTGGAGTGTGTAAATATAATAATAAACTCCATCGTTCCTGAGTAAAAATTACTTTTTAATATACAAATACAACAACAACAAATACAAATAATTTATTTTTCAATCTTACGCTAAAATACATGTACACATGACACAGTGGTACCCGCACTAGGCGAACCTGTATCGCGGGCTACCTGAGAGTATTACCAGGATATATTCTAACTCAGATTGTACAGAGTGAGCCAAAAAAGAACAATAATATAGGAATGGATACGGGCGCAGCCGCGGATAAAAGCAAGTAATGCTATAAAATAAACGAGTATCTTTGATATGTATCGAATGTTTTGCCCCGACTAGGGGCTTAATGCTTATAATATTATCTCTAAATAAGCGTCTGTTTCTCAATTATCAGGAGGAATCATTGAGAAGATTGACAGTTCTGAAATATGAAACATAAAATTAGAAAACACGTGTGTTAGACAGAGATGCTTGACGCCTTTTTTGTTTCTTTCGGCGTACGTGATTATTATTCAGGTGGCAAACTTTAAAGTGTGACAAACACATTTGTTTTTAAAACACCTGGTCATTTGAGTGATAAATAATGTTAATTATTATTTTCAGGGAAATAATGCGACTGGCTTGTATAATAATGGTAGGATGCACCGTTTTCGGGTGTAAAAGCCAAATGAATCGCTTAATCGTTCTGTCTCACCTGTGTGCGCGGGATGAAGTCCTCTTGGTATAATAATTCTATGGTATGTGCACTTTCGAAACACATTTCTCGTTTGATTTGTTGGGATGGCATATCTATACTATAGATCGGTAAGCTAAAACTGGAACGTTCACAGTACTCACACAAATACAATTTAACAGAGTATGTTAAAAAATTATTAAAATTATTATCATTGAAAGGAAAGATACATAGGTGCAAATAAAACGTCATGCTATATTTTTGACTTTCTTGATGCGTGAGCATTGCGTTGTCATGACTGACGTATGTTTATTCACAGACATTACACACGCGTACTTATAAATGTGTTGTACGCACCAGCTTTCGGTAATCTACCTATACTTGATTAATCATTGATTAAATAACTAAATTACAAAATTGAAAATCATTGTGAAACCCAGACAACAATGGGAATCGTTTCAGGCAACAGGAAAATAGATAAAGCTACATGGTATAGGTATTAATTATCCAATAGCCTACGGTATAGTAGATTCAATAATTTAAAAAATTCTATGGTCTTTGAAAATTATATTTTTGCTGGACAAAAGGTAGCCTAGTAGTCCGAGTATTTTCGTAAGTTTTTTCTGTATCATTGTTGTCTTATATTAGAAACTTTGTAAGCATATCAAGACACAATAACGAAAAAAGATTAGAATAAAAATAATTTACCAGCAAAATATAATGTTTGAAGTATTTCCGTTGTTTGATAAACTGTGGCATTAAAACCCAGTCACATAATCCGAATAATGAAAAAAAAAAATTAATTAAGTTCTAGTCGTGGTTACGGCAATAATAACGAATGCAGATCTAAGACGCATACACTATTACCTATATTATTTCTGACTAATGAACCAGAGTGGAGATAGAAGAGCTGGTTCCTACCAGCTCTTCCATCCAACCGCACCGAATCATTGAATGTCAGATATCTGACATTATTAGGGCGGGTCAAAAGAACCCTAGACCTACAGGAATAAACGATGAGATTGAAGAAAGTGGAAGAAGCGAAAGAAGTAGATCAGAATCGGGCAAAGTGGCAACCCATAGTCTCTATCACTCTTATAGGACAGACGCGGGACAATATTACGTATGTACGTATGTTCAAACAGTTTCTGTGTCAGATATGAGTCACTCTTACAAAAAGTTTTACCTACTCATTAGGTACTCAAGCGCGGCATTTCAACATGCCAGACGAAATTTTATGGAGGCAAAGTAATCGAGAACTCAATACGGCAAAGTAAGGCGATAAAAATATGAGTCATTATTGTTTATTAATATTCATCGTCTTCTTTGTTTTCAGGCAGTATAGACTTTGCCCAGTAAATGGGTTCGTTATCTATATCTAGTTCCTTATGTGTTTTTCTAACACGATTGGATCTATGTAGAATCATGCCTGGAAAACTGTATAGGAACAATGAGTGGCATTGAAATTTTTCTTGACGCCGGAAGTCACTTCGTAGGAGTCTCGTAAGAACAACTGTCAATATTTTCCAATTGTACTGAATTTTATGCCAGTGAAACTTCACAGAAACCCCTCATTAGAACAAAAAAAATTTCATAGTGGTGGCGTTTAGCAGATCTTATCCATCACATGATGTAATAGCATATTATATCCGATACAAATCCTGGCCACTCATGTGTTTCCGAATTTAAAAAACTCTAACAAAAGAGTTCACACTACAATTCAAACCTATAGTTCCACACTCAGGTTCCACATCTCAACTACATTGGCACACCGATCAGTAACCAAGAAACATTCGATTTTTAAATCTTCCAACCCCAAAACACTACGTTAAGGCCAGTAAATGTTATCGGTACACCGCATTGTTGATTTTGTTGAATTGGAACCAAATAGAGTGCAATAGAAAGGGTTAGGCACATCCGGCCGCGAGACTAATGGGCCTCCGTCGCCGGTTCGATGTAAGGAATGAGGGCCGTTAGATAAGAGAATGGTACGGTGGAACATTCGCTTGCTAGATATATAAGCAGTTTTCGACACGGCATTTTATGGTTTGGAATTTTGTTGCTAGAGGATACGAATAATTCTGCTGGTGGAGAGGTAATTACTTGTAGTTAGAATTGTTTGGTGCGCGAAGAGTACACTTTAGTTGATGCTGGTAAAGAGGTATGGAGTTGCTCTTAGGATTTGAACGTATTTTTGGTGCATAAAGGTAGAAGAATACTTATTGATAGAGTGGCAAGAAGTCGTCAATACGGCATTTTTCTGCAGCTAATGTTAGTATTAAGGATTGAAGGTTTTTTTAATATCAAAAAAAAATAATTAAATAACCCCGACACAAAATCCTCTAAAAAGTAAAATAATAAAAGTGTATTTGTCGTTTAAGTAATTAGTAATATTTTGTCCCAACCGTCGTCGCGTCGGGGGACCGAACTCCGGACCGGGGAAATGAAAATATTTCTATCGCGGTATTATTTTACTTTTTAGAGTTTTTTGTGTCGGGGGTTATTTAAATTTTAATTATATTTTATTTTAAACTTTTTAAATTACTGTATTCTCCATCATGAGTCCTTCATATTCAACTATCTAACACCTACTCATTGGACCACTCTTATGAACCCACGCACGCTATATCTGCTATTAGTTGCTAAAGAGTTGAGTATCCCGCAGACTATCTATCATCAGCAGCTCAAGGTTAACATGACTTAAAAGTATTGCCGAAGTCACAGTACACAAAATTTAAAATCAATCGGACTTGTGAAAGTTTGAAATAAGCTGATAATCTGCAAACGCCTGAGCAGATATTCATAAATTATAGCTAAGATCCATCTTGATCACATCAGCTTTTAAACAAACAAAAAAAAAACGCGTCAAAATCGGTCCATTCTTTTGGGAGCTACGATGCCACAGACAGACATACAGACACACAGACACACACCCTAAACTTATAACACCCCTCTTTTTTTGTCGGGGGTTAAAAATAGTAGGACACTCCGTATCAGTTAGGATTTACGAAGTTGTAGACATGGCATTCTTCTGCTGTCAGGATTTAATCGGAGGCTAGGGAATATTTTTTATAGCAAGTACTACAAATAAAACAATATAATAACTGTCATTATAAATTCTAATTTAGTGTCAAATAAATCACTTCTGTTCCTTCTTAGGTTCATGTCAGATTATTCTTAGAAATTACTTCATTTGAAGACATAGGGTGGAGGTTCGCAGGGTTTCATATAAATTCATACAATTTGTTATTCTGATGACGTCATTAACCTTAAACGTGGGGGGTAAATTCCTATGACATAACGAACGAAGTAAAACCATATTACAGATGGCTACATTTATCATCCATTAAAATAATAACGTAAAGTCTTTTTCTTGCATTACAGTGAAACTGACTGGCTTTGAACAAATGTTTTCCGTTTGTGGCTCTAATCTACATTTTACATATTGGATAATAAAATTAAGTTTTAAATTACAGCCTTAATTAATGAAATTTCATAAAACAATATTGGAAATAGCCGATACAGGTCGGTATTACCCAATTAAGTTTCTATTACGCATAATGAAACAGAATGTTATCCAAAATCGAGCATTACTCATGCCCATACAAACAAGGCAATAGCTTATCTATTTCTGCTGGCATTATCAACCACTCCACTAACAATTTCGGACATAATATGCCTTACTGACGCTGGATTAGAGTTGAAAATTACAAACACCGCTATAGATAAAAACGATAATATAGCCCCTATCAGAATAGATAATCCCAATACCGATACGTAAACTTGCAGTAATAATCAAACCGTTTAATGAAAGGGCAAGTGATACAGTGTCTATTGCTAAAAGTTCTGATATATTAAATAAACGATCAAAATGAATTCTACTGCGTGCCGATACTACACCGAAAGGACTTTAGGCTGGATGATGAATAATAAGATGATAGTTTTCCTATCACTACTGTCGTTTTGTCTGTTTGTATCAACATTGGCAATGGCGGGACAAAGGAATAGATTAACAACGCGAGTAGACGATCTCGAGGTCGCTCTAGAAAACGCTAAGACAACAGTACCACCGACTAATGCACCAGAGGAACAGAATACAGAAGCCCCAGCACCTGAAGTACCAGAAACTGAAGCACCAGCAACTGAAGCACCCGCACCTGAAGCACCAGCAACGGAAGCACCAGCAACTGAAGCACCAGCAACTGAAACACCAGCAACTGAAGTACCAACAACTCCAGCTCCTGAGGAAGATCCAACTGTACGCGGGGGAAAAGCTTTTGATGTAAATGACAATGACAGTTTAGTTTCTGGATACCAAAATAGTAGACTGTTAAGAAGACTAGGGTTTGTGGCCTGAACTACGTGATCGTGTTTTTGTGTAATAAAGTTATATATTGATTCTCATATGTTTTCTCTATTGTGTAATATGTACTTATGTTTGTTTTATTATTTTTCATCCATGTGCTTTATTATTATCATAATAGTATACTATGATAACAAATATTTCATCAACAACTATCGTAATCAGTGTTTTAGAATTCATAATTATTTGAAGTCTGGAAAAATTACAAAACAGACGTAATAAATATCATAAATGTTGTAAAACGAAAATTAAATAGGGAAATATAGTCCGGGATAAACCGAGAAAAATTTAAAAAGTAAAATTACCGTTCTTAATATTTCACAATGTTGTTACAAGTAAATTGTAAAAAGTGGCGGGCTAAAGAGTTGCAGAATAATAAATATAATTTATAAACAGTTGTATTAGTTCTATCAAAAAGCCCCTTGCATATTGTAATTTTCCTACCATAGAAAATTTCAGTATAGGGCTAATCGATCAAAAAATTTATGGATTTAATTGAAATATTGTAAAATTTGTTTCAAGTGGTGAAATAAGTGCGCAAATAGTATGTTGTCATACATAATGTACACCGGTGGAGTTGTTTTGATAAGATGTAGGTAAAAATCCACGTTACAAATAAATTTATATATATATTTTTTTTAATTCATATTGATATGAATAAAAATATTATAATCTAACAATTAACTCATAATCCAGTTGAATATTAATGTCAATTAATTGACCTAATTTATTATTACAGCCTTTGATTAATTATATACCTAGATAGAGTGACGCGCTGCAATGAAACTAAAACAAATTGGCCAAAAGTACTTTTTTAATAAGCTAGTATGCGTGACAGCTGTCATACGCTATCGCTGCATCATTCTGCGTATCCTTGTGTGCGCGCATAATGATACCAGTTATTACATGGTTTCTATTAAAACGAGGAGATAATTATATCCATGAAAAACAACAAAAAATTATTCACTCGAACTCATTTAGCGGGGAATAGTTGGCCTCTATTTTTTTCGACGCGTTTGAAACGTTCAGTGTCTATCTAGGCAAATAATTAATCAAAGATTGCAGCTATAATTTTCGTGCTTTTTTTTTCATTGGAATAACTTGTTAAAGGTAAAAAAATCAGCCTTTACATTAGTTCAATAAACTAATTCATTTAGTTTAGGTCTGCGGTGTCTGTTTTTAGTGATCTGTTTTCCTCTTTGAGTATTTACCAGATTTCCTACGTTCTTATAGTCGCTGTGGTTTTAGAATTTAGACCGATTTCTCAACAAACACATAAATAATATGTACCTAGAACCTACCTAGTACCTAGTTAACTATTTAATAAACAATAAGAAATCGCAATAGTACAGTCAGCCACATAAGTACAGTTTTGAATATGTTCAGCTACTTTTGTGTCTGACTGTACAATGGTTTTTAAATATATGAAAATTGACGAAAACTTAATCCAGCACGAGCTAACAATATTTTTTTTTGTCTGATAAATATTGTCAGTGCGGAAGCATATGATAACATTAAAAATATTTAAATTGTACCTGCTTTCGCTCACATAGTTCACGTAGTCTACGTCATATTCTTCCTTTTTAGTTTTCTATACAGATACCAAGCTTTGTCAAAATTAGGGAATATAATCTGGACTTGGGATACTTTACGCCTCTGCGAATCCCACTGACCGCAAAACGAAACAGCTAAACACAAATTGCCATCTATATGACAAAATAACTTCACTACCTTCGGCTAGTCTTCGGCTTCACTAAAGTCCGAAGACGAAAAATCGTGTTCTAGTTGTAACTGTAGTAACCAACACCGTACGATTAACGATAAAGGTTCACAAGTTATTTAGGAAGAAGTCATCGCGACTCCTAACCGCTGGAAGCTATCGAATTAGAATATAAATTGAACTCTTTATATACACATTTATAATTTGCATTTAAGGCGACGTTTTTGGCGTGACGGCATTTGATATTAATAAAGGGGACCGGTATGTATTTTTAATAACACTGACATTTATTTTTAGATCAGAAAGATGTTCTCCTTTAATATTAAGTGGACTGAACTCGAAATATTATTCTGTAATACTATTTTTTTACGTCTATACTGCTCAAGCATTCCGTATGGCATAGCGTTGACCCTAGAAATATGCATTTAATCACAATAAAATAGTGATGCAGTAGTATGTGTGGAGTTTGGTACACACAATAAATAGTACACAGCTCGAGCTGCTCCCGTATTCTAAGTTTCGAGTAATTTCGTACAAAAACAGATCCTAAATACGCTAGGCCTAATGATAAACAACTTATTCAAAAGCTGTGGGGGGAAATACTTTAAAGATCACTGATGTTGCACGGAATGGACTTTAAACGGATGTTATATCGTGGAGTCGCTCTAGTAGCAAAAAAATCTATTGTCCTTCTCTTATCTACACGGAGATTACCAACATCAGTCGATGAAAGATCTCCAAATGCAACATGACTATGATTTTTGGAGATAACATAATAAATTATACTTGTTTTTCAACATGATTTTACCATAACTCTTAGCTTACCAATCAGTTCGTGGAAAACATGTTTTTCAACCTTCCTTTCATATCATTCATCCATCTGTCATTCAACAGTTCAAATATTCTAATATATTCTCTACTAGGTGTTCCTCGTGTATTTGCTCGCGTAAAAGACCTTTCTTAGTGTAAAAGTCTGACCATAACTATACTAAATTTGAATCCAGGATATAGTCTATCTGTGTGTCAAATTTCATCCAAATCTAATCAGTGCTTTTAATACGGACACGGCAACGTGACCCCACTGCACCTGATGGTAAACGTAGAGGAATTTAGATAGTGTCGACTGACCAGCGATGATTATCCCTCGTCAGTAGACATAATTATGCCGGCCTGTTTGAACCGAATGGATTGAATGAAGCTAACCTACTGCCGCTGACATGCAATGCAATGCAATCAGCCCTGTATTATATACTGCCCACTGCTGAGCACGGGCCTCCTCTACTACTGAGAGGGGTTAGGCCTTAGTCCACCACGGTGGCCTAGTGCGGGTTGGCAGACTTCACATACCCTCGAAATTCTTATGAAGAATTCTCAAGTATGTAGGTTTCCTCACGATGTTTTCCTTCACCGTTAAAGCGAACATAGCCCACCGGATTAGCAAGCTAAAGTGGCAGTGGGCAGGGCTCGTAGAACTGACAACAGATGGGAAAGTTCTCGAGTAAAGGCCACGTGCTGGCTAGCGCAGCGTGGGACGTCCTCCTACAAGGTGGACAAACGACCTTGTAAAGGTCGCAGGAACCCGCTGGATGCAGGCCGCTTCTGACAGGTTGGTCTGGAAATCTTTGGCGGAGGCCTATGTTCAGCAGTGGACTTCTAAAGGCTGAAGAAGAAGAAGAAGAACCTACTGCACTTACTTCTTACAACCATACAAACATCTTCACAAACATATGAGTAAAATTATATTTTCTTGATTAAATTTTGCTAAGTGTATAATGTAATGAAACACCGCTGTAACGACTATCGTTTAATTAAAACTCCATGTAATCTAATAGTAAGATAAACAATTGCATGTAACTATTTATCAGTTAAAATATCGAAGCTATACTAATATATAAAGCTGGAGAGATTGTTTTATTGTTTTAATCCGTTTTTTTTTTAATTAAAATAAGTTATTCATCACGTAGGCGAACATAGTTGCAGTTATAATAAGTCAAGATACATTAAATTGATTATATTAATAATTATTGTTAACACTAAAGGTCATTTGTATAAATAACGACATTTTTATTGGGAGTAGGTAAAATCCATGATGAGTAATAAACAAAAACAAAAAAGCCAGCTCGGGCTGGCAGGAAAGGGGATATAAAAAAAAGAAATTATTTTATTAAAAAATAATGGGAGGAACGCTTTGCGATCCTCACCGGTGAGGACACTACAGGCCCTAACCTAGCTAACCTACCACTACCACGTTTGGAACGAGTGCGCTATTTTGAAAAAAATTTTCGCAAAGAAATTCTAGTATCCATTAGCAGTATAGGCTATATATCCTCTGGAACACATTTGAGCGAAGCCGCGTGAAAAATCACTAACATGAAAAGACCACCTATGTATGCCTGAACGTCCAAAAGAACGGGCAAATATTGAACTTATTTACCCATAAATACTCAAAACAGCGAAAATTTTACAAAATCAGCTGACTTAAAAATATACAATAGTACAGTCATCAGACCTAATAAAAAAGTCTTTCATAGAACTAAAACTCTACTTTAAGTATCGCTAGCGAAAGCTCAAAGACAAAAAATCTCGAACATTTTTATCCCCTTATGATATACCCCTTAAGATCCACCGGTGGTACGAGCTACTCTCAACTAATACAGTATAAATATTCATAGTCATAAGTAGCTTCCGACCTATCGAACGTTTACACATAACCAGTAATGATTGACCCGCCCCACCCCCCGACATGACCTTATAATCATACACAGGGGGGAGATGGGGAGGTCAACCTTACCCAGCCATCTATACTTTACGCAGAAATAGGGATTCCGATACACATTATGCGATATTTCAATGCAGTGTTCATGTTTCCTTTGGGAATTTTACGTTGAATCCGCGTGGAGTGTATTGGGCTTTTTATTTAGATGAAATTTCTAATGTATGAGACAAAGACCCCTGAGGTTCTAGATTCAGATTTAGGATACCTACCCGTAGTCTGAGTCAAAGTAATTCAGTAGGTAACTGTAATGTTATTTATCTACTTTGAAGTAGAAAGCAATACCGCGATTTGTGAGTCAGTTTTTGCTACTATTATTTCAGTTTCTGAGTCATTAAGCTTATTTGCCCTTTCACTGTGTAAAATTCACGGTTATACAAACATTGAAAATACAAAATTAAAAATCAAATCGAATACTTTTTATTGAGGTCGTTAACCCCCATCAACATATATTAGATACTACCTGAAATCCTTCCAGTACGTAATCATAAGATGGAGAATCGAAATCATCTCATCAAAGCGGTACACGATATCCGAACGTACATTTCGCACCCGACGGATAGATTGCTACAAAATTGATGAAATATATACGAAGTATTTTTGGTATGCCGGTTCATTTTCTTTTTATTTTCGTATGTAGATCAATGATCATATTTACGTACTAGCTTTTGCTGGCGGCTCTACCCGTGTGAAAAAGTATTTCCGGGATAAAAGTCCCGCTTTATATTTTCCCGGGATAAAAAGTAGCCTATGTGTTATCCAGAAGATGGTCTACCCGTGTGCCAAACTTCATTGAAATCCGTTCAGTAGTTTCGGAGATGTGCAGTAACAAACAATCAGAAAAACAGACAGATAGACAGATAGACAGAAAAGAATTATAAAAGTAGCTGTTTTCTATTGATTGATTGATTTGATTTCAAAATGTCTTTATTAAGCAATATACAATACAGCGTACACAAATAGATCTTATTCTAAATATGTATACAGATTTGTGCATAAATATTACTGAGCGGCGATAGCCTAGTTGGGAGTGGAACGGACTGCCGAGACGAATGTCAGCAGGTTCAAAACCCAAGGCCACGCTCCTCTGACTTTTCTAAAAAGTTATGTGTGTATTCTTTGTGAATTATCGCTCGCTTTAACGGCGAAGGAAATACATTGTGAGGAAAGCTGCATACCCGAGAGGTTCTCTATAGGAATTTCGAAGGTATGTGAAGTCTGCCAACCCGCACTAGGCCAGCGTGGTGGACTAAGGCCTAAGCCCTCTCAGTCGTAGAGGAGGCCCGTGCTCAGCAGTGGGTAGTATATAAGGGCTCATACACATAAACACGACACGACGTCGAGCCGTCCCTCGACGCGACGCCGCTTCACGACGCAACGCAGTGTCGTGGAAATCCACGACGACGGTTAATCTCGAAAATGGACCGCAATATAATATGTCTATTGCGGTCCATTTTCGAGATACATTTCGTAGTGGATTTCCACGACACGGCGTCGCGTCGTGGGGCGGCGCGACGTCGTGTCGTGTTTATGTGTATGAGCCCTTATACAGGGCTGATATGGTATGGTATGGTATACAGAGAAAAACTGGTGACAATATGTCTTACAATAAATTACAAGGTCATTGTTATATAAAACCTCAAGTTACTTTAAAATAATTTTGTAAAATCCTATGTTATATTTGGCACATTTAGGGGCATAGATTAGAATGACTTTTGTATTTGGCTGGCTTATACGTTAATCAGAAAGCGGCGAAATTAGCCCTTACTAAATTTGCGCAAAATAAATAACATAACATGTCAATTTAAAAAGTCAATATTTCATCAATAAAAATGCATTTTCATTTAAACAATCACGAATTATATCAATTAACTTATCAACAGCGAATCTCTTAGTCGTCCAAACGTAAATGTACTAGTTACATTACAATGACACCATATACATATAACAAAAGGCTCCAATGTAACTTGTTTTGACATATAATAGCTGAAAGTTTGGTAGTTAGCGCGGCTAGGCATTTATTGTATGGTCGAAGTTCAGTGTGGGGGCGGTTTAATTCAATCAATGTCATGTAAAGGTCATGGCGGCGGTATCCTACATAATTATAAATGAAAGTTAATTCGCTATTAACACGTTAATTGTGGACTGAAGTTGAATGTTAAGTTCAGAAATAATGCTGATGACCAAGGAAATAAAAAACTTACTTTAGGGCTGCCAATTTGCTTTCTCGTTTTTTAAGCCGCAAGGAAAAACTTAGTCTTTCGTAATCATTGACGTATTGGGTTTTTAATACATCAATGTTCGTAATAGAAATATTGTGTAAGTTTTGAAATTTTTCAATATCGGTTATCTATTAACGCGTAACTGCTGATCTTCTTCCATATAAACTTTTAAGTATATTTTATTTAACACTTATTGTATTAACTGCCTCGGTGGCGTAATTGTATTACGGTACGACTGCAATGCTGAGGTCTCGGGTTCGATCCCCGGGTCGGGCAAAGTGATATTGGATTTTTCTAATCAGTATCAGCCCGGAGTCTGGAATTTGTGCCCGATATGGCGATCGCCCCCTATCACATCATGGGACGAAATACGCACGGCGAAAAGTGGGTGCATTAGTTGCGCCTCTGCCTACCCCTTCGGAGATAAAAGACGTGAGTATGCGTATGCGTATGTATTAAACAGCTAATGTAAATAGCACTCATTTTATTATCATTTATTTAGGAACATAGATTACAGTGTACCTTTTGTATTTATTTGGCTAATGCATCTATGTGACGCGTAGCATTATTCCAGAAGTTGTGAAACAGCTTCTTATTCTTTTAGAAGGACACTATCCTTAACGCTATAGCACTAGCCTATTTCTATTTTAGCAATCACTTAAAATTTTTCTCCAGGAACTTATAACATTGATGCATTTTTTAAATATCAATGACTAATAAGAAAATATTCTAGCAACACTTTAGGGTTTCGTGGTAGAGCATTTGACAAGTAATATACCCTCTAAATTATAAACGAGGCTGAAACGTATCCTCTGCGCAATGGTCACAGAGATTCCATAGGAAAGTAATCTATAGTAGGGACAAACTTATCTGGCCGGTATGAGATGACACGGTTTTGAATTTTTTGGGTAGACGTTCTCACAGAGTTATCGCGTCGGGAAAAATTTGAATTGTCATACCGGCCAGCTTAGTTTGTCCGAACTATAGTGTATTCATAATGAGATCAAGTATATCAACCAGTGAATAGTGTGTTTTCTTTCATCTTGCTCTACCTTAAAAAAAGAACTCGCTGAGTCAATGAACTTGCGCCGCACGCAATGCGGTCCCACCTGGCCGGCGCCCGTAGATATAACGGGTGGGCCGCTCTTACACACTGGCCTTGTTCTAATGACCAAAGTTTTCAGCGCTACCAACTTAATATATACAAAATTACCTTAACACCAACCGTATAGTGGTTTAATGGCTTGCTCCGAAACGTATTCGATCTAAATTGGCTTTTGTTCGTGATTTATTAGTTTGTATTGACAGTAAGTAATCGCCTATTTTATCATTGCTATTTATTCACAGTAATACAATACCATATTATGTGTGTAGGCTGAATGTTCCTGTTTCCTTAGCTCATTGGTTAGTTAAAATAAAATGACAAGATGGCCGCTTCTTCTAAGAACGTAAAAAGTGTAAAATGTGCAGCGGTTAATATAATTTTCAAAAGATGTATCTATACTTTATCCTGATTTCCTGATCCTACATGCATTATGGTGTTACTGTTGGGAACGGGCCTAATGAGTTGCTCGGGGCCTGTTGCTCGTAGTTATTAATGTTAAATCCCACTGTGTGTGTTGTATAGGAAAGATGATGTTTCTAATTTTTATTCATATTCACCGTTTGATAAATGCCACTCATCACATAAATTTATAAGCAGACCAAATACACAAGTCACACTCTATGCTCCTAAATAAATGGTAACAAAATAAGTACAATCTACATTAGCTGTTTAATAAGATAACTCTCAAATAAAATTTACTTCACACCTGTGAAATAAGTCCTTAGATTTAGTAATTAATGTAAAAGCTAAGCTGGCGTCAGGGACTAAGGCCTACAGTACAGGCCTACTTCTCAGTAGTAGAGGAGGCCGGTTCTCTGAAGTGGGCAGTATATAATACAGGGTTGGTATTATTATTATAATGTAAAAGATTGTGAATAGTAAATGATGTAACTGTAATGGTAGAAGGATTGAAGTACACGTGTTGTTTGTATTAGGTTCTTTATTAGACTGCTTTGTAGACTTCCCTTACAATACACCTTACATTTACTTATATATTAGGCACACACACTACACTACAAAACGATGATGAAATATTTATGTTTGATGTTTTTCGCCTGCATGGCTTAGTAGCAGCGTATATGAGCTGTGTTCGGTAAGACCTGTGTTCGATTTCCAGATTCAATACTTTTTAGTAAAAAGGTGGAAGTGGGATATTTAATAGAGGAATTGAGCAACGTGTAGCAACGTCTGTAACTATGAGCTATTAATTCAAAACAATATTCATAATAAAAATATAACAAACAAAATTCACTTTAGTATGTTTCTCCTTAATACAGTGGTTACACAAGTTATGTAACTTGTATCGAAGGTATCCAGCTGTTTTGTCTGTTAAGTTGCCTAATACTACATAATGCATATTTATTCGACACATTACCTAACAATATGAACTCGTAAGATAACGTTAGGAAGAAATATTATCGTCGGAAATGATGATTAAGAAGGTTGGAAATATACTTAATTATCATCATCAGCCACATGAAATCCACTGATGAATACAGGCCTCTACAAAAGATTTCCAGATGGTCAAAAGCGGCCTTCATCCAACGAGTTCCTGCGAAATATATCAATTCGGCAACCAGTCCTGTATTATATACTACCCACTGCTGAGCACGGGCCTCCTCTACTACTGAGAGGGTTTAGACCTTCGTCCACCACGCTGCACTAATGCGGGTTGACAGACTTCACATACCTTCGAAATTCTTATAGAGAATTTCTTATTTATAATAACTATTAAAATAATACTAACCCTGTTATCTATACTTTTCTACAGCTGAACGGGTTTTTATATCAATAATCTGGTATGGTATGGTATGGAGCCTTTTCCACTACCGAGAAGGTTTAATCATTAGTCCGTCACGCTAGCCTAGTGCGGGTTGAGAGATTTCACATACATTCGATTTTTTTATAAACAATAAGTAAGTATCGACTTTCAAGGTTTTCTGACGATGTTCTTCATCAGCATAAGAACGATAATTGATTAATAATACACACGTAACTTAGACATACAAGAGACATGTCTTGATTCAGTTCGAACCTACGATCTTCGCGTCAACTATTTTTTAGATGTTAATTTCGTACCGGCTGAACGCATTTGGTTAAAAGGAGATGTCCGCTTTTTGTATGGGTGCTAGGCCTCAAAATCTAACCAGTCTCCAAAATTAGGAATATTAAAGGGACAAAATATAGATCTTGGATGCATAAAAAAAAAATTACGCACCTCCATTTAAAACGAACTTTTTTAAAAAGTGTAGTTTTTAAGAAAAATTAAATTACATAAATCTCAAACTCGGAGGTTTTAAAAATTAAAAGATTTATTGCAAAATGCTAGTTTTAAGGATTTCTATCCAAATGTATGTAATCTTGGTTTGAATTTTAGGACCGTTTTTGGACATGTCCTTTAGTACACGGTGTCCTGGCTTAACATATAGGCTTATCGTGTAATTGAGAAGAGTATCCTAAGAATGTTTGGGATTAGGGAGAAGATGGATGGTAGGAGACTTACAAAGAGGATATATAAGAAGTATGGATGGAAGAGCCCATAGGAGGCGACCGAACCGTACGTTCGAATATCACAAATCTGATATTCTTGGTACAGGCCAGGTCAAAAGTACCTTGAATCGGCAGGTATGCATGATTGATAAAGGTGGAGGAAGCGAAAGAAGTGTGCCAGAATCGAGCAAAGTGGCAATCCATAGTTTCTGCCTACACTAGGTGATAGAGGCGTGATACTATGTATGTAGGTTATCGTATATCCCGGAAAAGTACACAGTGGGGTTTTTATTCCACAAAACGTATTTCGTGGAGACGACTAGCAATTTACACAATGAAAACCACAGCCATATCGTAAACCAGAAACCTTGACATATAAAATCTAAATGACAGGACATTTTCGTTATTAAAAGTAGAATTTCTTCATAGAAATAATATCGGCCGACGTAAAGCGTGAAACGGCATAAATCAAACTCAACACTTGAATCCCACCGTGGCTCGCGTGATGTATTCTCATATGTTTCGCACTTGAAATAATATATGTTACCGTCAAAGTTTTCAGGTATTCCATAGAATATCTAACAATTTACTGGCATTCATATTTTGTCTTTTAGTATAGCGCCATACTCGTTAACGGGTGCTGCTTGTGTGGACTAGTCTGCCCTTTTCGCTTATTATATCTAAGTATTAGGGGTATATCTTGAACTTAGATTAATAAAGACATTTTGAAGAATTTCAGATCAAATTATTACATGATTCCTGAGAGGGTTATGCAGTCGTGTTGGAGTTTAAAATTTATCACCTATTTTGCGAGTATATAAATGAACTGCTCTAAACAAAAAAACAAATACTTAATTTTTTTTTCTATATCATGCATTGTATTTTATACCTTGAACTGATTTTGCAAATAGCAACACTAGAGTTTCTTACCCGATCTTCTCTGGTGAGAACTGCTTTCCGAACTGGTGGTAGAGTTAATATTGACGGAATCTAAATAATGTATAACATTTTATGGGTTCGAATAAATTATTTCATTTCATAAAGCGAGAATTTTAAAAAAGGAATGTGATTGTGTAAAGGAAAATTGGACTTTATTATTGTTGTGTCCAATATATATATTTTTTTATTGCATTGAATGACGAGACGAGCATGCCGTTCGCCTGATGGTAAGCGATATGACCACCCATAAACAGTAGCAACACCATCCAGCACCATGAGTTACAAAGTATTGTGTGGCATTCCACTGCGCTCGTCATCCTGAGACATAAGATGTTAAGTCTCATTATGCGCAGTAGTTATACTGGCTACAATGTCTTTCAAACCGGAACACAACAGTGCATGTACACTGTTGCTTGGCGGTAGAAATAGACATTGCGGTGGTACCCACCCAGACGGTCACTTACATAATGAGAGACCTACCACCAGTAGTTGCCTTTCTTATCTTGTATCGAATCACAGAGAGTTCTCGCAAATTCTTCGTTTTAGAAATACTTACTGGTGGTAAAATATCTTTATCCGCCCGGATAGAAACTACAGTACACAAAGTATAAAACCAGCTATAGTGAACCACATAAAAGTGTCGTGTTCCGGGTTCAGCCTATGTACATCCGGTATCAAATAGGCCGGCATAATTTTGTCGACTGACGAGGAACAATCATTTCGCCAGCTATGTTAGGTCCCATGAAATAGAGGGCGAGCCTCTTGCCATTTATCGAGCACATTTTCAGACTCCGGACTGATACTGAGTAGAAAAACTCAATATCAATTTGCCCAACCTGGGGATCGAACCCAAGACATCAGCACTGCAGCCGTACCGTAATACAACTACGCCACCGAGCGGCAGGCAAAATTATAACATTTTTTTTGCTGAGAATACACATACATTTATTTACATTCATTCATTCACATTCATTACATACATGTAAGTTCAGCTGTATCCCTGAAGGGGTGTATATGTTGCCCCTGCCAAGGGAAAAAGTGACCTATATATGTAGTCCCAATTATAATTTCCATTTTTAGATACAAATTAATTATCACAAACAAGAATTTCTCGTTCGTTGGCAATAACTACTTGCTGTGAATAAATTTTGCCAATTATGATATCTATTTCATATGCCTTTAGGGTCACATGTCTTTCCTTTAACGAGTGCGGTGTATAATACAGCTTTTCCCTGTGGCTGCGCTCTATATTTGTTTATATTGTTGGTAAATTATGGAAACATAATAAATCATAATATGTACAGTCAGCCACATAATTAGGTGAACAAATTCAAAACTTCAGATCGCTTTTACAATTTTGTTCTTACAAAAAAAAATCTCTACACTAAAATAAAATAAAAGGTACTACTTTAAGATATTTACTTTACTCCACACAAGGAAAAAATGTTTCAATTAAACTTAACAGGCATAGGCGATTTGAATTTGGTCAGTTATTTATGTGGCTGACTGTACGTACATCCTTACATAGTATAAAACAAAGTTGCCCGCCGCCTCTATATGCGATAAACGATTTCGATGAAATTTTGTATGGAGATATTTTGAAACTCTAGGACATAGGCTACTTTTTATCTCGGAAAATATATATCGGGACTTTAATCCCGGAGAAACTCTATCACGCGGGCGAAACCGCGAGCGAAAGCGAATAATATATGATTTCATCAGCACATACTACTTTCTAATATGAAGACATACCCACTACGCTCATATGAGACATAAGAGAAACGTAGATACCTTGACTTGTCGTCGAGAAACACTACACTGAAACTTATTTGCTGAAGTTACCTTAGTTAGTTAGTTAGTTAGTAAGTAAATCAAATGTTTAAGTTTTCCAGAGATACCCGGCCGATTCCTATGTTCTACTGATATTTTCTATATAAAAATAAACAAACTTCCATCAGTATAAGCTTTTTATAAAATATCTTAGACATATTAGATATCGGAGTAATATGCTGATGTAGGAAACACAATCCTTCAACGGAGTTGATCGATGAAATTGTTTGCTTCAATAATATTTATTCTGTTCACTATTAGGTCGTGTGTGTATTGGGATTTGATAAATTGCTTGGATTGGTTTCGGGTAGTTTCTTTATCGATACTTAGGGCAATTGAATCGATATTAGTTAGCGATTCTAAATCTCACCCATGTGAATTACTTTCTCAGTGTAAACTTTGACAACTAATATTGGTATAACCATGTCTGGAAATCGTCAGCTGCGCATATTTTAGTCCACTGCTGGATAAAGCCTCCTCCAATACAAGCAAGTTCACCCGGTCTTCGGTCTGGAAATCTCAAGTGCAGGCCTATATTCAGTAGTGGACTTCATGTGGATGTTGATAATCATATCCAAAGTACTTAACGATCGTTATTATATGCCTTAACTAGGTATCATTCCTAGTCGGTAATTCTGTATAAACATTATCTAATTCTACAGCCAAGCGGGAATAGACAGGCATCGGTTATTTCCAGAGGACATAGCTGCTAATTTTCAAGGTATTATGAACCTTATTATCTTAGTGAACTACACATTACTGAGGCATGCAGTAAGTTGTGGTCGATGTGACAAGTGTTTGGGAGAGTAATGGCCGTTCCCTAGGCGAGCAGCTAGCTCAAGTCTTTCAGTTTCATAATAAACCCGATGTATCGAAACAAGCAGGTGGTAAGACCTGGTAACCTAAATTAATGCTATTACCTAGATTTCTTAATTATGTTATCTGATTATTATTCTTAAGTATACCAAGAATTTCGCATGGAATCCGTCCGTATGGAATTTTATTTGCATTAATTACACTATCCATGATGTATCTTGACTTTTTCAACCTATATCCTTACTGGAGTTCCGCTTAACAATGGTGAAATTTGTATTAGTTGCGTTATATTTCTGAGACTGGTATACTGGTGGTAGATCTTTCGTATGCAAGGGGCCATCTGGGTAGGTACCACCGCAATATCTATATCTACCGCCAAACAGCAGTGTGCATGCATTATTGTGCTCCGGTTTGAAGGACATTGTAGCCAGCGTAATTACTGGGCATTATGAGACTTAACGTCTAATGTCTCAGGGTGATTGATATTAAGCGAAAAACCCATATCATTTTACCGACCCGGGGACCGAACCCGAGACCCTACACGGCAGTGGTACCGCAGTACGACTACCACAAACAATGTTCACCAATATCACTAAAAAAATAATATTATGAAGGTATTTGAAGTCTCCGAAACCTCACCGGGCCAGTGTGGTGGACGAATGTCTAAACCCTCTCCATAATAAACGGGCTCATTCTCAGCAGTGCGGTACTTAGGATATTATGTTACTGGTTTGGTATTATTATTAGTTATGACTGTCTGCCTGACGACTAACCCGTCTGAGGATTGATAGTAGTAGCTACTACACTGCCTCAATGGCTTAGTTGTATTGCGTGTGCAGTATTATCGCGCTAAGATCTCGGGTTCGAGTCTCGGGTCGAGCAAAGTGATATTTTCTGCCCAGTATCAGCCCGGAGTCTTGTGCTCGGCAATTGGTAATAGACCCGCCCCCTTTACATGTGACCCAACATTGGTCACGAAATGTGTTTTATACTTCTGCCCACCCCCGAAAAGGGAAAAAGGTGTGATTCTATGTATGTAGCTACTAATATTCCCAACTTAGTGCGCTACAGCTCCGTTTTAGAGATAACTCTCAGTAACAGAGGCATTACAATCGATCACATAGCATCGATCGTAATTCCTGTGGGTAATGCGAGTTAGAACGTGTGGTTGGTCTAGGTACGCTGCCTAACGTCGTCAAACTGCGTTCTAGCCGATATAGCGTCGGAAAAGGCTCTGTAAATTATTTATGCTTTGATTATCAGTTTTAAACGAATTGAGATTCGTTCGTAGTTAAAGAAATTTGGAGTCAAAATTTAATGAAGGTGTTTACAATAAAAATAACATCTGCTAGATTTTTTTTCTTTATAATATCCTCTTATTATATGACTATAAAATGAAAAATACAAAAATTTCCATTTAATTTTAAAATAAATGCATAAACATTATTTTTATATTATTGTGGGTGGTTTACATTATTGAATTACTAAAAACTCTATTTCTTTCCACATTCGTACATTTTAAGAAACATTTCTTGAAGTATCAGTGCGTCTTATTAAATTTTCATGACCAGTGCTAGCCCGAGACCCTATCACACAGTTGATCGATTTTAAGCCGTATCGGCTTGTGGTAGAGTTGGTTTCGGAAAGTATACAATTTCCGGAGTAAATATTTTTAATGTTTCATTTGAGAAATATGCTTGTGTAATTACTTCAAGGTATACGCGTTTGTGTAATGTGCTATGATTATTGTCGGAACACTCCCACACGTATGCTCTACCTTGAGAAAAGGACATTTACTGGAAGTACAGACAAGGTTTATACATATTAAAGTGTTACCTCACGGTTTTCTAAAGGATTAGGCTATGAAATACTGATATTGACTATGTTGAAATTAATAAAACAATTAAAAATAGCAAACGCTATCAAAGAAAGAATTGAACTAACCATAATATTACTATAGTTATACTAATAAAAAAAGAAATTCATAAAGAAATTCACGAAGCTATTTTCTCAACGCTGAATCTACAAACACCAGACGCACCACACTCAGACAACTCAAATGACGTAAGAATTGAGTATGAATAATTTCAAGACTCTTGTGCGGGAAAATCTAAACATCCCCTTTGTTTCACAAATGTGAAAAAATATTACACATTCGCATTCCCGTTTATGCAAAAGGCGCAAGGTTTAAACGGCTCAATGTAACCTTTTCGAGTGCTGTGCGTGCGTGCGCTACGATGCTACGCGGCTACACCGTCCAGTGTGCTACGAATCGCGCTACGGTGCGGACGTGTAGCGTGGTCCCGCGTAATACCCGGTTACCGCGACTTGTTGCGATGTACGTGATACCCGACTTTAAATAAAAGAGTGTTAAAATAAACCGGAAAATATACGTTTCATGCGTTCTTCTTGTTGCATCCGTATGTGTCGTAATGAAGTGGTGATTATATTTTGCTTCTGAAAATGTTCCGTAAATTTAGTTAGACGGTATCTTATTCCAGTTTCATAATTGACAAAGAAGGTTGTGTTACTACAATTATTATCTCATCTCTAAGGACCAGGCTGCGATTTTACGGTGAAGACACATTGTTTGATTTATTACAGGCGGCGTAAAAAATATGACAGAAAACCTTTTATACCATTTATCTTCGTGATCCAAGGAATAGTATAATATTCCTTTCTCATTGCCCGTAAAAATGTAATATCGCTATTTACAGCACTTTTTCTAGAATGTAGTGAAGTTGCAGAGCTTGATTTATAGACTTCATAATATTTTATGTTTCACTTTGGTTGAGATTTTGCGTGTGAAACACGGCTCCATTATATTATTATTTTGATATTTTTGGCGTAGAGAAAAATGTTATTATTAATTTAATAGATTTGAATATTTTCTGAAAAACTTAGGTAACAAACACCCACATAAATAAATAAAATTGAAATATAGAAGATCTAAAATTAATAAACTGCTCGGCAAGACATATTATGATTCTTATATTATAATGCGAACATTTAGAGTGGTACCGCTATTTAACGTACTATAATACTAACAATAATAGTAATACATTGATTAATTATTGTTCTACTGCTGAACACGGACCTCCGCTTTGTAAGAGACAGGTTAAGCCTTTTGTCCACCACATAGGGCTTAGAATAATGACTAAAATATATTTTATAGTCTATGTAACATATTTCTTGAAAATTATAATTAATATATCATAACCAAAATTTATAAGAAATTACGAGTATCTTTATTCATTCAAAAATCTTTTATGACACAGAAAAATAATGTAATGTCCCTTTAGTCCTTCAACCCTAGTGTCTACCTCCTTTTACATAAAATAAACGAAGCATAAAAACTTTTTGGGTAGGCTAACAAGGGTGGCCACTGAAAAATTTTCGCAGCTTTCAGCGTTGTTGGCACAGTGTAGTTTATTTTGTTGTGAATATTTTTAAGTTGCCAGAGGAATAAAGTTACTCCATTTTCCTTTCTGTAAGCGATTTTGACGACTTTCTTTGGAACAATATGTGTTTAATTTCATTTGAAATGAACGAGTTGGTCGTTTAAGTAGTTTGGAGTACAAATATGTATCTCAATGTCTGTACGATACAGAACGTTACAGCATTAATAAAATGAGTTTAACCTTATCCTGAGGCTACAATTATTACAATGTCCTGAAGTTCAAAACCCAAGGCAAGGACTGGTGGTAGGTCTCTCATTATGTAAGAGGCCGTCTGGGTGGGTACCACCGCAATGTCTATTTCTACCGCCAAGCAACAGTGCATGCACTGTTGTGTTTCGGTTTGAAGGACATTGTAGCCAGTATAACTACTGGACATAATGAGACTTAACATCTTATGTCTCAGGATGACGAGCGCAGTGAAATGCCACACAATACTTTGTAAGACAAGTTGCTGGATGGTGTTGCTACTGTTTATGGGTGGTCGTATCGCTTACCATCAGGCGAACGGCATGCTCGTCTCGTCATTCTATGCTATAAAAAAAAAAAAAAAAAAAACACACCTCTGACTTTTCAAAGTTACGTGTGTTTTGTTTATCAATTATCGTTCACTTTAACGGCGAAGGAAAACATACTTACCTGAGAATTCTCCATAAGAATCTCGAGGGTATGTGAAGCCTACCAACTCGCACTAGGCTAACGTGGTGGACTAAGGCCTTACCCCTCTCAATAGTAGAGGAGGCCCGTGCTCAGCAGTGGACAGTATATAATACAGGGCTGATTGCATTGCATTGCAACCTTATCCTATCTGACTTCTTACTAATATGTGAAAGGGTTCTTCCGGGATTAAAGTCCCGCTTTTTATGGAAACTAAAATAAATGTAGCGTAAGTTACTCCTTATTACATCAGCTACCTGGCAATAAAAGTCCCGTCAAAATCGGTCCAGCCATTTCAGAGATTAGCCGGAACAAACAGACAGACTGACAAAAATTTAAAAAAATGTTATTTTGGTGTATGTACCGTATATATATTCATATACATGTAGTAAAAAATGGTTATTTCAATAATACAAACAGACACTCCAATTTTATTTATATGTATGTATAGATGAGAAAGTACGTGAAGATGTTTGGATGTTTGTTAGAAGTAAACGCAGAAACAGCTAAACGGATTTCGATGAAATTTGGCAAACAGGTAGATCATGTCCTGGATTAGCACACACTTTTTATCCCGGTAATTTGCTCCCTTAGTAAGTTATTTAAATAGATGGAGTCTTATAGGTTGCGCTATTAACCGTTACTGTATTTTGGGGATTTTTGTAGCGGGAAAGGCTTTTAACACGGGCGAAGCCGCGAGAAACACCTAGTATATTATAAAACAAAGTCCACCACCGCGTCTGTCTGTCTGCCTTAACGCGATAAACCCAAAAACTGCCGAATGGATTAATTATATCGGTAAATACGCAACTTTTTATACCGAGAAAATATACAACGGGACTTTTATCTCGGAAAAACTCCTTAACGAGGCTGCGAGCGAGACCTGGTTAGGTATATTATATGTATTTAAAAGAAAACTAATACTGTTCATATACATAAGATACCATGCTTACTATTTTTTTTTATTGCATTGAATAACGAGACGAGCATGCCGTTCACCTGATCGTAAGCGATACGACCACCCATAAACAGTAGCAACACCATACAGCACCTTGACTTACAAAGTACTGAGTGGCATTCCACTGCGCTCGTCATCCTGAGACATAAGATGTTAAGTCTCATTATGTCCGGTAGTTATACTGGCTACAATTTCCTTCAGACCGAAACACAACAGTGCATGCACACTGTTGCTTGGTGGTAGAAATAGACATTGCGGTGGTACCCACCCAGACGGCCTCTTACATAATGAGAGACCTACCACCAGTAAATAATATTACTATATGCCACATTAACGTATGGAAAAAAATATAAACAAAACATTCTTTTAAAATACATATTTTCTTTATATAGATGTCAACTAAACGAAATACAATACAGATTATAATTGGCAAATGGGTGGATATGTTTTGTTTATTATATTTTTCCGTTTTTCAATACAGGTCAGATTGACGGACTCATTCACATTATTATAAACTAGACGTCTGCTCGCGGCTTCGCACGCGGGAAAAAGATTTTCCGGGATAAAAATATTTTCCCGGGATAAAAAGTAGCCTATGTGTTAATCCAGGACATGACCTACCCGTGTGCCAAATTTCATCGAAATCCGTTCAGTAGTTTTTGAGTTTATTCGTTACAAACATACAAATCTTTCCTCTTTATAAAATTAGTATAGATAATAATATTGCTATAATAGCCCGGTCCTGCTTCTGTTCATTATTTATATACTGTTCCACTACTGGCCACTGGCCTCTTCTACGACTGAGAGGGTTTTAGTCCTTATGCGGGTTGACAGACTTCACATCTCTACGAAATTCTTATAGAGAACTTCTTAGGTATGCAGATCTTATCACGACCATTTTTCTAATAAGCAAGCGATACTACACATATAACTTTAGAAAAGTTAAAGGTGCCCTTGGGTTTCGAACCTGCGGAACCCACTCTCAACCAGGCTATCGCCGCATACACATTAGTTAAGGCGTATCTAAGGATATAGTATATTAAAAATACTACTATATAAAACATTTGACAAGACAATATATCCAATTATAAAATGCTTGCTAATATTATAAATGCGAAAATAACTTTATTACACTTCCACGGCTCAACGATTAATGGTTTTGATTAATTTGGTACGTAGTTAGCTTGTACTTTAGGAGAGGTTATATTTTTTTTTAATCTCAAACCGAAATTTATTCTGTTGAATTTGCAAACAAAAGCTGGTGAACATGTGCCTATTATCTACACAACACAAATTGTTTAACTTAACAAATATAAATGTTTATTTTGTTTTTGTCCAAACGTTCAGAATAAACATAGCAACATTTAGATAATTTGTTATTGAATCAGAATCAGACTCCGGTTCTGGATGTCGCATCGTTATTTACATTTCTGTGGAAGTACTGGTGGTAGGTCTCTCATATGTAAGAGTCCATCTGGGTGGGTACCACCGCAATGACTATTTCTACCGCCAAGCAGCAGTGTGCATGCACTGTTGTGTTTCGGTTTGAAGGACATTGTAGCCAGTGTAACTACTGGACACAATGTGACTTATTACTTAACATCTTATGTCTCAGGATGATGAGCGCAGTGGAATGCCACACAGTACTTTGTAACTCAAGGTGCTGAATGTTGTTGCTACTGTTTATGGGTGGTCGTATCGCTTACCATCAGGCGAACGGCATGCTCGTCTCGTCATTCAATGAAATAAAAAAAACCTTTTAAGCTTGTCTATAAAATGTAGAGTGAGTACGTCCATACATATCTTGGAGCAAAGGTAGATTATTATAATGATTATTTTTTCCTAATCTAATTAATAAATATACGGTTAAAGAACCAATAAATAAATTCGGAGTACCCCTTTGTGAAAGTCGCCTACGAGATAATAATATTATTTGATATGCATCTTTCATACAAAGTATCTAATAAAGTACACTACTAGAATAGGCTATTTGTAACACTCAGTAAAGTCATAAATTATGTACTTAAATATAGTTTGAGACAAACAAATAAATATTTTCTGAGATAACCGACTACACACATATGCACACTCACCGCCCTTTATCCTCTAAGGCGTAGGCAGAGGCGCAACTAGTGCACCCACTTTTCGCCGTGCGTATTCCGTCCCATGATGTGATAGGCGAGCCTATCGCCATATCGGGCACAAATTCCAGACTCCGGGCTGATACTGAATAGAAAAACCCATTATCACTGCCCGACCCGGGGATCGAACCAGAGAACTCAGCTTTGTAGTCGTACCGTAATACAACTACGCCACCAAGGCAGTCACCTATTAAAAAAAAACTGATATATTATTTTATTACCAACGGGAGCAGACTACCAGAATAAAAGTGGCTTATATGATCCATTACATAGATCTAGCGCCAAATAAATTCTAATCCGCCCAGCGGTTTTTGCTATTGCATCAAACATTCTCACAAACTTTCGCAGGTATATTAAGACAACGCAGTAAAAAGTGTTTTTGAAGTCATAATTCTCTAAGATCCCATCTTGAACATCAATATTTCGCCTTACAGATACGATCAAAACATAAATCTAACTTTTCAACAGATTTATGACACAGTAATGTGTAACAAAAAGCATTTAGCGTTTCGGCACGCGCACTAAAACCAAATTGTACTTAAATTTTGTTATCATTGGAGTCGTAAAATTCTAAATCAAACTTTACATCGCCGATCCGTGATAAGAATTATTTATTACTGAATTCGAAGCCATATTTTTAAGAATTCATTAGCTGGGGTATAATTATCAATGTCAAATCCAATCAATTTTATGATATACTCCTATGGTGATAAAATATTAAATAAGTTTTTTGTTGCTTTCTTTTTAAGTTTTTTTTTTGCAGTTGATTAGAGAGACGAACTGTTAAGCGATACGACCGAACATAAACAGTAGCAATACCATATAGAAATTTAAATTACAAAGTATTGCGTAGCACTTCATTGCACTCGTCACCCTTAGACATGTTAAGGCCTAATTTCACCATGCTCTGTTAGTTACTTTAACAGACTGTTAAGGTTTTGAGTGTCCCGCCATGCCCTAACAGGTGATTATCTTCCTTAACTAGACGTTCTTTCATGGGACGCGCGATATTTTAACATTCGCGTTAATTTTAATGCCCGATTAACTTACGCCCCTTACATAAGAAATTTAGTGAAAGTGAACCTAAGTTTCCTGATAAATAAGATCCATTTACCTTATTTAAATAAACATAATATTTTAAAAATGAAACACAGGCGCAAACTACATCTTGCATGTCTTCTCTTTGGGGTCTTGAAGCATAAAGCACCTAGCTATCTTCTTAGTAAGTTGTCCTGGATATCAAGTCGCAAATCATATGGGCCCCGGCAGTGTGTAAAACAGCTTACGACTAGACGTCATAGCTCTGCCGCTTTTAGAGGAAGCTTTCGCTATGTTGCTACCAAGTGTTGGAACAACATCCCTCCACCTATAAAGAATTTGCAATGTATTCACAGTTTTAGGTTGAAATTAAAAACATTTATTCTAATTCATCAAATAGCTCAGGAACAATTGAGACATGATACTAGTGCCATATAAAATAAATTATTACATATATATACATATATAAATATATTTAAATATGCACCTTACCATTAATTTTATTACTATATATCATTTTATTCCACATACATATTTATCATTTACTATTGCACACCGAAATTTTTATTTTTTTATTTTTTTGTTATTTATTTATTTACTTTTCTGCTTTAATAGTTGGTACTCAAATTCATTTTATTACTTACCTATTAGTTGTACTCCTTTGGCCTTTGCGATCTGGATGTCTACTCATTTGCCCATGTTTTTTTGGTGTATGTTTTGCACAGGGCATTCATGATGCTCTTTAGTTTCCGTAGCATTCATGTAATCAAAGAGTATTATTACGGAAAATAATAATGCTCTTTGCTCCTTAGCTCTTTAGTTTCATAATTTTCTTTTGCTTTTACCTTTATTTAACCTTTAGTTTTAGTTTTCCACTATGCCTTGCTGATTTTGGGTAATAGTTTTGATAGTTTTGACAGGTCACAATAAGGAGGAGGGTAGTGTACAATCCTTAATGTACCTATCCGATTATCTATTGACATCGTAAAAATGAGCGTGACCTGTCAAGATTGTCATCCTAGGTGTAACAAGGTACATTGTTTGTGCCTTTGGCGCCCGTGACATCACAAAGCGGCCCAACGGAAGACCAGCGCTGGTTTTTATCAGCTTATGCTGAGTTGGGGTCGTTTTTGTAACGAGCAATTTTAATTTTAAGTTTGTAATTCTTATTTTTTAATCTAGCTTGTTACAAATAAATATATTTCTTTCTTTCTTTCTTTCTTTCATTTAGAAGTCTACGTTTAAACCTAATAAACATATACACAAACTTTCGCATTTATAATATTAGCAAGCAGTAATATCAGAAAAACGATTCAAAAATGAAAAAGACATTGATATTATAATCACAATTAGTTCCAAGTTCTAACTACGATTGAAAGTTTCATTAGTCGGATATTAAAATTAAACATTAAATTTATTACTTCTTCTATAATCGTTTCTTCGTGATTGGATGTTATTCGATAGTCGACCTTAATTTATTCGAGAATTAATAGAAATGTTTCATTTAGATATTAACGAAAAGCAGAAAAACATTATTTAGCATCATTGTTTTGAACCTGCAGGAATTAACAGAAAAGGTCCGAATATGTAATGAAGCCAATTTTTAAATACCTACTTAATTTACTCCTCTAAGATTTTGTTTTTAATCTATATTTCATATATAATTGTTTTAGTATCTAGATTACTATTATAATGTTATGTAATAAATAAAATCACTACTAAAAATTCAATTTCATTTAAGCTTATCATAGTACAGAGAGAAAACCCATCAAAAGCAAATTACAATCTCCACTGCATCCCTTTAAAATTAATCCCAGTTGAGTTATAAAAATAAATGAAACGACAAAAAATAAATGAAGTGCGCGCGCTAAATTAATGAACCCTTAAATGGAACGAGGTGACAGTATGCGGAATGTAACGTTCGGGGTGACAGTGTGAATAGTTCATAACTGCGGGATGAGGATCGAAAGGACTTACTTTTGGTCGATGCTTCAGGCGCTGGCTCTGTTACCAACCATGGCTTTGAAGGGTGAGTTCATTTTTTATTATCTACTAGCTTCTGGGCGCGGCTCCGCCCGCGTGGAAAGTTTTCCGGGATAAAAAGTAGCCTATAGGACTCAGGAGTACAGTAGCTTCTCATTAGTGAAAGAATTTTCAGAATCGGTCCTGTAGTTCCTGAGATTAGCGCGTTCAAACAAACAAACAAACTATCCAGCTTTATAACATTAGTACAGATACTATAATAAAGCAGTAGATTCCGGTGTGTCTGTACATTGAAAGAAATGTGATAAAAAAGAAAGGGGGTGACTCAAGAAGAGTAATGGAAACAAATCAACGATTTTTATAATTATTTTCTATGTCTTTCTGTTTGTTTGTTACTGCACATCACTGAAACTACTGAATGGATTTCGATGTAATTTGGTATGGAGATAGTTTGACACCCTTCAAAGGACATAGGTTTTTTATCCCGGGAAAATGTAAAGCGGTAGTTTTATCACGGAAAATCTTTTTCACGCGGGCGGAGCCGGGAGCAAAAGCTAGTTTATCATATTTGTCTATCTTCTGACGTACTTCTATTGCACGCGATTGATGGGCAGAGCTCTGAGAACGAATAATAAAGAATTGTGTCAAGTATTAGTATCAGGTAAGTTAACGTTAAATATTTACAGTCGTTAGACGATACTATTTTTAGACGATATTGACTGCCTCGGTAGCGTAGTTGCATTACGGCCTGACTGCAATGCTGAGGTCTTGGGTTCGATTCCCGGGTCGGGCAAAGTGATATTGGGTTTTAAATTCAGTATCAGCCTGAAGTCTGGAATTTGTGCCCGATATGGCGATAGGCTCGCCCCCTATCACATCATGGGACGGAATACGCACGGCGAAATGTGGGTTCACTAGTTGCGCCTCTGCCTACCCCTTCGGGAAGAAAAGGCGTGAGTGTGTGTGTTAGACGATACTATACGACAAAAAAGAGATTTGTGCTGCGATTTCTGTACATTTTGACTAACACTGTTCTATGGGCTCTATGGCTATGCGAGTTTAGAAGCGCGCAATATTCATGCTATCATATTTATCATATTTACCGGGGCATTGCATAAATTTCTATACAAAAAATAAAGTTTGTGTACTTATGTACAGTCATAAGCAAAAGTATCGGTACCCACCAAGGCGGCAGTAACATCGGGGCCAAAGTAAAAGTCAAATTTATTTGTACCAACCAAATGTTATAATTATCTGGTTACACGACGGAGTCATAATTATCCAAACATCAATACATTTGCCGAAAAAGGGATGAGAAATTACTCAATGACTCTTCCAACTGCCGCAATAGAATGCCAATATCTTAGAGATGGGAATAGGTACGTATATTATCAAGTTTTATACCAGGACGTGAGCAGAAACCATTCTTATGCTACTAGTCGATATAAGGAAGATTGATTTGAGTTTTGACTCGCATTTATGTACCGATTTATATATATATATATATGGATAGCATAACGCCTTTCGTCTTTCCAGGGGTAGACAGGGGTATAACACCCACATATTACCAGCTATGCCAGGGCTCACGTAAGAGGAAGTCAGGCTATTGCTAATTAGCGGTACAGTCCAGATTTCGGGTTAATACTGAGCAGAAAACCTTACCCGATCGAGAATCAAACCAGAAACTCAGAACGATGGTCATCATCGCACTAAAACTACGCTACCCAGTCAATATTCCTATAGTTGAATATTCAATCACGACCTGATCACCGGGTAGCTAGATTTGGGGAACAACAATAAGTCTTTTTTGTTTAATTTAATGTCTCATAGGCTTTGTGATCTGCTGTCATTAATAGCCAATGTGCAGTGACTGAATCTAAAGTACTATGCTGTGTATAATCGTAGGAGAGTACCTAATCGATCAATTGAAATTGATGGGGACCTGAAGATGCCCAAGTTGCTGTAAGAAGTACCTACAGATATAACCGATACGAACCAGCAAGAAGACTGTTAAGCAAATAAGCGCAATACTACAGGCGTATAAAAAATTATACATCTGTGCATAATACCAATGTTTTGTAAAGATAAATTTTGTCTTGATAAAACTACTCGTATATTTCCGGCAACATCACAACTGAGACGTTCCTATATTCGTTAAATAGAATAGCAGCAATATTATTTTGTCTTTGTCATTTCGTGCATGACGTAAGAGACGTGTCATTTGTTTTTAAGATTATTGCGCATCTATGACAATTGTATTTCAAATCACATACATTTTTAAATTTATTGGTACTGGAGAAATCCATACATATAAGACAGGTTAGAATATCTGTCTGTAATTTGGAAAAAAACTTAAATTTTATGTTTTTTTGCATCTTCAATTTTAGTAGCTGTCAACGTTAATTTTGTAAAATGGTTTACCCACGACGGGACTTTTGTGAGCAGGTAGCATTCCTTTCTAGATGAAATATAAACTATCAAAGAAATTAAAAGGGCTCATAAATCAAAAACATATTATATTAATATTGAACCAAACGGCTTTTCCTCTAGCATAGTGTTTTAAGCTGCCACACATCAGCGAAAAAAATACACGGGTGTAGCCGGCGGCGAATAGCTAGTTATTATCGAAGGCATCATGAATTTTTCTAAGGCCTGCTTTACACTCACAAAATAACGTTTACAATCTCTGTACGAAAATTAATTTACTACATTTTCAACTTTTACTGAGTTTAAGTTAAGTAATATGAATAAGATACATATTATATTAATTTTAATGTAAATGATTATAATTGCACGCTAAGGCCTAAATACCATATAGTACATAATAAAAGGGAACGTGTAACATGTTGGCATTCGATTTGGCAAAAAAGAAAAACGATGTTCGAGGAATGTTGCAAAGTGCTGTCACCAACCCACGAAACTATTAACACCCGCACTTCGCGATTTTTGTTTAGTATTTTATCGTGAGTGGGGAACCAGCTTTATATTCAGGAGTAGTCATTAGAGTTTTTAGCGCGCTTTAATTTTTGACAGCATCCGTGATGCAGTGGGCGATAAGCCGGCTGAAACAAGATACCGTAGATTCGATTCCCGCACTAAGAATTAATATTTGTGTGATTTATGATTGATGAATATTAATTAATTGTAATTTAATAATTGCGAGACTGAAAGTCCATCATGTGGCTTATTCTTAGTTCCAGATAATTTATTATCCCTTGTTTGAATTTAATTATGTTTTATGCGTTAGATTGCATATAGCTACGAAATGGTACCATTTTAATTTAATTGGTATGGGACCTTGGACTTTGAAGATGCAGAAGGGAAGTTCTTGAAATCAAACAGTATCACTATTTTTCGTTATGTATTGGGATTAGTTGGGTCTTGTTATTTTTTGTTAGTAATAAATAGATATTATCAATAAAAGTTAGAGTTCCAGAAATCTAGCTTTTTAGCAAACAGGTCCTGGTGGAATATTATACGCGACCTCGAATAACATACTTTATTTACTATTTTTAAAATAATTGTCGAAACCGGTGGGTAAATGTGGAATATATGACTGAAATCGGTCGCCTTTATATATACTAGTGCCATAAAAATGATTACTATTCACCCCCTGGTATAAAAACTTGATGATATATAAACTTATTTCAATCTCTAAGGTATGCGTATTCTGTTATGATAGTTGGAAGAGTCATTGAGTAATTTTTCATCCCTTTTTCGGCAAATGTATTGATGTTTGGATAATTATGACTCCTCCGTGTAACCAGATAATTATAACATTTGGTTGGTACAAATAATTTTGAACTATCGTTGGTGTAGATGTTATTTCCGTGCTGTCAACGTATATATATTTATGCTTATGACTGTACACGCGTTAGAAGCTATACTTCTTTGGCGTAACAAGATAAAAATCTTTTTAAATAACGCGCCAAAAGAAGTATAACTCGAAGAAGTATATTCTACGTTCAAAATTCAAAACTAAAATGTTGACTATAGGTAACTTCAGGGTGTCAGATTTACGTGACGGTGTGCGCGTGCATCGTAAAAATTTACTCTCATCATTTTTCCCTAACGCGCCAAAAGAAGTATAACTTAAAAAAAAATACTCAAAAGAAACTATAACTCAACGTATACTATAACGAAAATATTTGTGCTACGGAATTGAGGTTTCAGGTTCAATCCTGATGGGTTGCTACAACTGAAATTAAGCCCGAAAGACGATAGTTTAACTACAACTACTATCAATACAAAACCTTGAAAAGTAAATTTTAAGACCGCTGTATCCAATTGGTTGGAATATCTACCTAACTTTAAGATAATGTTACATTTTTTCTCAGAATTGTTGCTCGCCGAATTTTTACGTTTATTTAATTCTCTCAAAACATCAACTGTACAGTCAGCAGCATAAATATCTGTACAAAATCCAAATTTCAAATCTCCTATATATACGCGTTAAGTTAAACTGAAACATTTTTTGTTCGTTTGAAGTAAAGTAAATCTCTTTTATTTTATTTTTGTGAAGAAAAAAAACAGATTAGTAAGAACACAAAAGTGTGTAGGCAGTTTGATGTTTTGAATTTGTTCATCTACTTATGCTGCTGACTGTACATGTTCATACATTGTAACTGAAAGGAGTAGAAATTGCGATGTTACTAACTGACAGTGACAAGGCAGTAAGTAGTTTATGAAACTTGATAATTCCAAGAACTGAACAGTATGAACGAAGTTTGGGCATCTAGATAATATTAATAATAAAGAGGTAGATAATATGCCATTAGAACATAATGTTTATTATTTTATGGGTTCAAATATAAAATAAAACAAACAGCCTTATACTTAGCCTTATATACGTGGACAGGCTACTTGATAAAGGTCGCAGGAACACGCTGGATGCAGGCCGCTTTAGATAGGTCCGTCTGGAAATCTTTGGGGGAGGTCTATGTTCAGCAGTGGACGTCATGTGGCTGATGATGATGATGATGATGATATTTATGCATTCAGAAAACATTACAGCACTTTTTTCTTTATAAAGACAATGTAACAGTATAAGTAATAAATAAATAATAATTTGTTAATTAAATATTATTAAAACTTACGCGAGCCATATCACATTAATAGTTTACAAAACCACGGTTTTACTCACGTATTCTTGGTCAGAATCGCCGACCAGTTTCGACCTATTAAGTAGGTCATCTTCATAGGCGAGTGCTGAGAGGACGTCCTTTATTCTGACCAAGAATACGTGAGTAAAACCGTGGTTTTGTAAACTTGTTAATTAAAGCTAACCCACGAAGGCCATACCGTGGCATTACCTCAGTCGAGCAATGGATAGATCTGGGTATAACGCCCATAAATAAAATTTCACATGCTTTGAAAAAAATCTGAGGGATTCCCATTAATTAAACTCAAACATCAGCTCCGTGCAACGTAAAAAGGAAAAATATTTAATATTTCCCAACACGCTAAATCCCGCACAACGCGGGCATTAAATAAAATACATCTTAAAACTTGTTAATTAAACCTCGCTAAGCTTTTGGGCGGACATTTAAAATTCATATCATATTAACTTAGCCAACACTTAGTTATAACTTAGTCGAGTTTAGTAATCTCGTCTTGCATAATCCGCCGCGTTTATAATTGATTGTGTTCTTTTTGAATTTTTTATGTTCACAAATTACACATTTGATATAGACTGCTGTTTAATTATGGTGTTTAAATATTCTAGGTATAACGTTAACTTTACTTTGTCTGAGTTCGGTTAAAGGTCAATTCAGTATCGTAACTGCTTATTAATCCGAATTGAAGAGCCGAAAGACTAATTATTATGTTCTTTTTTACATAATTAAGTACGAAATAAGACTTATTAATACGTTATCAGACATCGTAATCTTTATTGCTTCTGTAATATTATATTTTAAACCCTAGAACGTTTGAAATATATACATAATTTGTTTTAATAAGCACGTCGGAAATATTATCACTGTATTTGAGCGTTCTCAGCATATTTCAAGAATATTCCAAAAATAAGACAGTTTATGAAGCCATTTTTAAACTGTATTTGATTTCCATTAAATTGGATACAGAAAAAACTAAAGAGCATTATAATAACTGGATAAAGGTACCGGTCATGAATAACTTATAGATTATGACGATCAATGTTCCATTTTCGTATCTATAATTCATTGTACATTTGGATTTCTTTACTAAAACGGTTTATTAGGTCATTTTTATTTGTCTACAAGTGACCCACCGGACTTCATACGGGTAGCACTAATTATAATATTATAGCAACATGCCGATTATGACGAAAAATACAAAGAGCCAAAAAAATAATATTGATCCGATTGTTACCAAACTTGCAACTGCTGGGCTAATCTAAAGATCACCTAGAAGTTTCACTGAAATCGTTTCAGCCGTTTTGGAGTCTATAGGGAACATACATACACATTCATTTCTAGACTAATATTATTAAGAGGAAAGATTTGATTGTTTGTTTGTTTGTAATGGATAAACTCAAAAACTACTGGACCGATTTTGAAAATTATTTCACTAATAGGAAGCTACATTACTCCTGAATGCTATAGGCTAATTTTTATCCCGGAAAAACTTTTTCACACGGGCGGAGCCGCGAGCAGAATTCTAGTTATTTATGAACTAGGTGTTGCTCGCGGCTTCGCCCGCGTAAAAAGCCTTTCCCTCTACAAAAGTCCCTAAAAAGGCAGCGCCATCTATTTAAAAAATCAGATGAGAAGGTACCATTATTTCCCGTGGGAGCATATTACCCAGATAAAAAGCCTAAGTGTTAATTCAGGACATGACCTACCCGTGTGCCAAATTTCATCTAAATCGGTTTAGTTGTTTCTGCGTTTACTTCTGACAAATAAAAATGTTTGATTTTTACAAACTTTCACATAAATATAATATTAGTAAGATGTATGCATAGGCACTAAGACGTGGCCTTTGACTATGGGCCGCCGAAGACAGCTCACGGTCACTCAGGGAGCTATAGTGAGGGCTATACTCGGTGTTTCTCTACATCATCAAATAAGTTATGAAGAGTTCTATCGAAGAACAAAAGTTACCGACATAGCCCAGCGGATTAGCAAGTTAAACTAGCAGTGGGCAGGGTACATACTTCGCAGAACTGACGGCAGATGGGGCAGAAAGTTCTCGAGTGGAGACCACGTACCGGCAAGCGCAGCGTGGGACGTCCACCTACAAAGTGGACGGACGACTTGGTAAAGGTCACAGGGACACGGTGGATGCAGGCCGCTTTCAACAGGTCCATCTGGAAATATTTAGGGGAGGCCTATTGTTCAGCAGTGGACATCATATGGCTGATGATATGTCATAAAAGCTTTGATTAATTATATACCTAGATAGAGTGACGCGCTGCAATTAAACTAAAACGAACAGGCCAACTTTTATTAAGCTACTATGCGTGACAGCTGTGTCATACGGTATCGCTGCATCATTCTGCGTATCCTTGTGTGCGCGCATAATGTTACCAGTTATAACATGGTTTCTATTAAAACGGGGAGAATATTATATCCATGAAAAACAACAAAAATTAATTCCCTCGAACTCATTTAGTGCGGAACAGTTCGCCTCTATTTTTTTCGACGCGTTTGAAACGTTGTCTATCTAGGTATATTATATAATTAATCAAAGCATAAAAGATAGAGGGAATTAAAAGTGAAGTGATTTGCAATGCGTTTAAACCGCATACGGATACTCACGCCTTTTATCCCCGAAGAGGTAGGCAGAGGCGCAACTAATGCACCCACTTTTCGCCATTTTTATTCCGTCCCATGATGTGATAGGGGGCGAGCCTATCGCCATATCGGGCACAAATTCCAGACTCCGGGCTGATACTGAATAGAAAAACCCAATATCACTTTTGCCCGACCCGGGGATCGAACCCGAGACCTCAGCATTGCAGTCGTACCGCAATACAACTACGCCACCGAGGCAGTAAAAGTTAAAGGCGAGGCGTTTAAACCGCAGGGTGATAATTGGAAATACATCTTTCATGTGGGAATTTAGGCCCTAATTGAAACGTTTAAAAACAGGATGCATTTAAAGAGTAGCAATTGTTAAATTGAAATGAAATTATAAATGGTATGACCTAATCAGGCCGTTAAAAAATCCAGGACGTTACTTAATAACTATATTCCAAGACACCACAAAAACTAGGACAGCGCCTGGGCAGACAGAACGGTTGGTAACCTTACAATAGAGTCATTACGCCGTGCTCGTATCAAAATAAGTAAACAATCCATCGAGTAATTAGCTCGTCTCGTCATTCAATGCCATAAAAATGTATCGCCTATATAATTTTACATACAATTTTCATTTAACTGTCTGACTATCGATGTGTCTGTAATTAAAAAAACCCTAGTTTGTGTGAAAAGGTAGTATGTTATTATATAGTTTTTCTACGTAACGGAACCATAATTTAAAGGGGCGTGCTCCCATTAATTGTAACTTTACTGTAAAGGGAATAAGTAATGTTATATCATTCGGTGACATCGCAGCTAACATTTTCCGAAACGACTTTAATAGCTTTATTAAACACTAGCTTTGCCTGCGGCTCCGCCTGGGTGAAAAAGGTTTTAAGCGACAAAAGTTCCGCTTTATGTTATCCCAGTATTTAAAGTAGCCCATAGCGTAAAGGAATAAGGTAGCTGCCTTAGGGAAAGAATTTACAGAATAGGTTCAGGTATTTCAGAGAATAGGCCCTACAAACCTAAAAAAAACTTACATACTTTCCTCTTTATAATGTTAGTATAGACAACTAAAGCGAAGCTTATTATATTTAAATTTCATTCGAAAGAACCTAAACGCAGAAGTCGCCACACGGATTTCGATGAAAATGGGTAGACATAATAAAGCAAGTCTTGAATTGGCATATTATTCTAAACTACTTTTTATCAAATCAAAGTGCATAGTAAGATGATCTGCTGAGACGTAGGTCGCGACTCACAGGTTCGAATCTGAGTAGGGTAGTTAGACTACTTTATTTTAATACATTTGTCAAAAATGTATGCCATGCAAAATCTAACGGAAAATTATTTTTCAAAATTTAGGGCAATAATTAGTAAGTTATAAAGCTTTGAAAGTTGATGGAAGGGGTAGTTGTCAAATAACAGTAATATTACACTGTGACGTCACCGAGAGTCGCCGGCCATAACGCAGCGTGCGTGCGAAAGAGATAGCGCGATATCCTCTCCACGACCTCGCTTTTGCTCAGAACAATATTTCAAATATGAATAACTGCTTTATATTTCAACCAATTTTGATGCTGATTTCACAGAAGAATTTCTTTTTCGTATTATTTTCTATTATATATATATTTACATATAAAATAATTCCCAAAATCGAAAATAGGAAACTACCCTATTAACTGGTTTTGTTGTCGTGAAATATCTTTCCAGGAAAACACACAGTCGGAGCCGCTAGCAAAACTCAATTTAAAATGCCTCAATTCAACGTTGGCGAGTTTCTTCTCTTATCATACAATAGCAATAAAAATAATAAAACGCACGTTGAGGCAGAAAAATGCTTCGTCTAATTGGAGGTTTAAGCTAACTTATTTCGCTATGCCGTAATGTGGGTACTCTGCCCACCCCTAAAAAGAGAAAGCCATGATGCTACGTATGTGTTCGTCGTGTTCCTGCATTAGCATACGGTGACAGGTGCGACCGGGTCCAATCGACCGCGGGCGATATTTTTTGACGTTTCCCCACTTAACCCCACCCCGGCTCTGCTTTATGTAACTTTTATTACAGTTTCACGGCTTTTGTTTTATTATTTGGGTTGGTTTACGCGTTCGAGTGTTGTATACGTTTATTTGATTGCTATGTGTGTGCTGTGTTTGATAGGCGATAATTTGTTACGCTTTTTTTGGCTGTAAAAACTTTATTTCTTTACGTGTTTTGTGCAAAGTTTTAGTGATACTTATGTTCATTATAGCTGACAATTGCGTTTTATATCGTGCTGCCCTGTGTCGAGTGTGATGGGTAACACCGAGGCTAAAGATCTTGCGAACATTCATCAACAAGATGGACCGACCAAGTGAAAGACTCATCGTCCTCCAAATTTTATACAGCCGTAAGAGACTTTCCGGGATAAAATTCCCGCTTTATATTTTCCCGGGATAAAAAGGAGCTGTTTACTTGTGTACTAAAAAGTTGTTGTTGATATGTTAAAGCTTTATCTTGGTGATTTTTTTTAAATCGGTCCAGTAGTTTTTGTGTTTATTCTTTAAAACATACAAAAATACAAATCTTTCCTGTTTATAATATTAGTATAGATTAGCTTTTGCTCCAGGCGTCGGCGTGAAAAACCTTTTCTAGACTAAAAGTCCCCATTGTTTATTTTGCCGGGAAAAAAAAAACAAGAGTTGCCGTGTGAACACACACACACTCACTCTCTTTATCCTCCCGGGTAGGCAGAGGCGCAACAAGTGCACCCACTTTTCGCCGCGCGTATTCCGTCCCATGATGTGATGGGGGCGAGCCTATCGTAGATGCCGTGTGAAATTTCATTCAAATCCTTTTAACGGTTTCTACGGTTACTATTAACCTACAAACTTCTTCACAAATAGGCATAAAAGGAATTTTATTTAATTGAAGTATCCCAGTGACGTCACTCGGGCGTAATGGAAGGAAACCCTACATTACCAACTTGGCTATAAACTGTTAAATTATTCACATCCTAATACATGGGCAATCATTTTGTTGTTTAAAAATCCTTGTAGCGAGGGATATTCTTTAGCTAAATAGGAATTAATCCCATATGGCGACGGACTCGACCCTATCACACCATCGGACGGCATTCACACGGTGAAAAGTGGGTGCACTACTTGTACCTCTACCTACCCCTTCTGGGACAAAAACCATGAGAGTGTGTGAATTAATTCCATAAAAAAAACTCTCAACACGTTTATATAAGAACCTTAAATTTCTGAATATAAATGCTTTAGTCTCTACTACTAAAGAATCTTACGTCCACTTGACATACCTTCGAAAATCTAACGAAGCATTTAGTAATACAATGATGATGATACCATTGTAAGGAGACCTACACAACTGTGAAAGTATTAACGCAAACTATGATTTACGACGCACACAATAAATCACATTATTAACAATTCAAAAACATCGTAATAAATCCTCGAACAACCCAAAGCATGAATTAATTTAAAAGAAAAACATTTTATGAAATAACATTTCATGATCTAATTTATGAAAGCCATAATTGAACATTTGTTACAACAGAGATTTTTCACATTTGTATTTTCGCTATCATAACAATTTCTTTGAGGGAAAATTTATTGTTAATGTTGAGACTATCTAAACTAGTTTCAAAGGAAAGTCGACATAATTTGAATTTTATTATGATTGCTTTTAGCTCAGCAGACGTTAAACGTAGAACAACAATCTAGAATATACGCTAAATATTTTAATATATTTTCACATATTTGTTCGTTATTGTTTTGTATAATATTCATAAAATATATTGACAAGTATATGAAAGATGACTGCCTCGGTGGCGTAGTTGTATTACGGTACGACTACAATGCTGAGGTCTCGGGTTCGATCCCGGGTCGGGCAAAGAGATATTGGATTTTTCTAATTAGTATCAGCCCGGAGTCTGGAATTTGTGCCCGAAATGGCGATAGGCTCGCCCCCTATCACATTATGGGACGTGAAAAGTGGGTGCATTAGTTGCGCCTCTGCCTACCTCTTCGGGGATAAAAGGCGTGAGTGCGTGAGTGCCTGTGTGTGTGTGTATGAAAGGAATATAAATAAGATTGTGCCTTTACAATACCTGATCTCATTAAGGTTCATATTTAATAACGGATATTTGATCTTCTTCCCTTTAATTATTTAATTAACATGACATGAAAATATGTGAACATGTTTCGGTGTCTCAGAAGTTAACGCGGAAACCGCTGCGTGGATTTGGATGTAACACACATATACTAAGTTCAAGATAAATATATACTTTTATCTTGAAAAAGTACATTGTGAGACTTTTTTCAGGACAAAAATGTCACTAGTAATGCGACCCACACGTCTCATATAACTGCGTAAAGAACTATCTATTTTCAACAGAAACTAGTATATAAAAAAATGATGAACCAAGATATATTGAAATGGGACCACTTTGAGACCCTTATTTACTAAATAAAGAAGGAATCAAGGAAATGCGCTCCCAATTTTCAGAGAAATCAGTGTACATACATAAAAAAAATATACAAACACACGAATTGAGAACCTCCTCCATTTGGAAGTCGGTTAATAAAACACCGCCGTAAAGAACTATCCATTGTCAGTTTTCAAATAACAAAGAACCTTACCAATAAAACCGATTCAAACACAATATGCCATATCGATCACACGAAGCGTGGGCTGGGGTTCATCAAAAATTATGCAGCCGCTTATAAGTGACGAAAGGCATGTAAATGTAGTGGTGAGGGGACGATAATGGATTCGAGGGGTCGCGTGAGGAAATTATTGATAATCTAACTGGAAAAATAAACGCTATCATGCAGAGGTATTTTGTATTGATATGCATGATTATTCAAGGATTGTGGACGTTAATAACTATAGTCTATCTACCTGATTCATAAACAGTTTGTAAACCTATTTTAGTTATCGAATGATTTGTCTTTTTCCTTCAAACTTAATTCAAAATTCGTTTGAAGAAGACAAGACATCTCAATAACTAAAATAGGTTTATAAGCTGTTTCAGAGTAAGTTCGTATATGTGTATCGTATCTAGTTCCACCAGTTACTAACCTTCGTATATATACTATTCGTAAATTTCTCAGTAACTGTACTGAGTCTGGAATTTGTGCTCGGTATGGCAATAGATTTGCCCCTATCACATCATAGGACGGAGCACACAAGGTGAAAAGTGGGTGCGCTGATTGCACCTCTGCGTACCCCTTCGGTGATAAAATCATGATACATGTACAATTCTCAATTATTGTCCCCTTATACCGTGTCCCAATGCCCTATACCGTACCTCTTCAGCGTTCTATAGAAGATATATACCACTTAATATCTATCTATACTAATATTACAAAGAGAAAAGATTTGATTGTTTGTTTGTTTGTTTGTATCGAATAGGCTCCGAAACTACTGGACCGATTTGAAAAATTCTTTCACCAATATAAAGCTACATTATCAGCCAACATAGGTTACTTTTATGCCGGGGTAATGTAAAGTGAGACTTTTATCCAGGAAAAACTCATTCACGCGGGCGGAGCCACGAGCAAAAGTCTAGTATGCAATAAAACCACAACTCAACATACTTGTTACATTTTAAAAACTAAACTAACTTATTGAAACAATTCAGCTACATTGCAAAAGCTTTCTAATTAAACATCGGTAAAAGCTTTGTTAGAATTGATCAGTTTAATGGATTCAATTATTAATCAGTAATAACCGTTAAGGCCCAAGTGGAGTAACAGTCGTTACGTTTCATAAAATTAGGTCATTTTATAAATAAAAGCTTTTGATGTGTTCATTTATTATGGTATTTCGTCTTTTATTAAATATTTTTTACGATATATCTTACTTTCTGATGATAATTAAATATTTTTCTTGGAAATGATGAAGGGGTTGTGGATAGTTTTAACAAATTGTAAACAGTAAAACCCTACTAATATTATAAACGCGATAGTTTCTAAGTATAGATGTATGGATGTCTGTTACTCTTTCACGCAAAAAAGACTGAACGGATTTCGATGAAATTTGACACACGGGTAAATCATATCCTAGATTAACACATAGGCTACTTTTTATCCCAGGAAAATATAAAGCGGGACTTTAATCCCGGAAAAACTTATTCAGGCGGGCGGAGCCGCGGGCAAAAGCTAGTACACATTATATTAGAGATATAATAGTTATTTATACAGGGAATCGAAAGCAAATCCTTTTTTATACGGGCATGGCAAAGTAACCACTGCACCTGATGGTAGGCGGAGACGGGTCCATACAGAGTGTCAACTGACGAACGATGATTATCCCTCGTCAGTCGAGACAATTATGCCGGCCTGTTGGAACCGGATACAAAGGCTGATCCTGGAATGCCGCACACTTACGTGAGCCACTATGGCGGGTTTTAACACCTTATGTACAGTCAGCCACATAAGTAACTGAACAAATTCAAACTCTCAAATCGCGTTTAAACTGTTGCATCAGTATCAACAATTGTTTTTTCTTCACTAAAATAAACTTCACAGCAGCTACTTTTGTGGCTGACTGTACGGTGGTCGCTATACGGGCGGATACTAAATTTACCCTACTACCAACTATGTTGATAAACCTCGCTGTTCAAAGCAGAAACGCACCTGTAAATGAGACCATACCATACCAGCCCTGTACTTCATACTGTCCACTGCTGAGCACGGGCCTCCTCTACAACTGAGAGGGTTAAGGCCTTAGTCCACCACGCTGGCCTGGTGCAGGTTGGCAGACTTCACATACCTTCGTATTTTTGGTTCTCAAGTATGTAGGTTACCTCACGATGTTTTCCTTCACAGTTAAAGCGAGAGAAAATTCATAAACAATACACACGTAACTTTGAAAAATCAGAGGTGTGTACCTTGGGTTTTGAACTTCCAGACATCCGTCTCATTGGACCGTTCCATTCTCAACTAGGCTATCGTCCACTTGTAAATGAGGCACTCAATATCAATTACAAGGCAATTGTGATAATCGCTCTCTAATTAAAATAATAATTTACTTCTATCCACTGTAATTATAGATGTAGATTAGATTTCTTACAAATATTTCATTAACGAATATAATTGCGTACTATTTACAAATTTTCCAAAATAGAAAACTCTTCTGCCTCGGTGGCGTAGTTGAATTAAGAACCCGAGACTTCAGCACTACAGTCGTACACTGCAGTGCTGAAGTCTCGGGTTCGATTCCCAGGTCAGGCAATATCATATTGGGCTTTTCTACTCAGTATCAGCCCGGAGTCTTCAAATGTGCCCGATGCGGCGATAGGCTCGCCCACTATCACATCATTGGTATGTTAAATATGGACTAGGCAGTCATACATATTTAACATACCAACTATATTATCTATACTTAATCTATACTAATATATAAAGCTGAAGAGTTTGTTTGTTTGTTTGATTGTTTGTTTGTTTGTTTGAACGCGCTAATCTCAGGAACTACTGGACCGATTTTAAAAATTCTTTCACTAATAGGAAGCTACATTACTCCTGAGTGCTATAGGCTACTTTTATCCCGGAAAAACTTTTCCACGCGGGCGGAGCCGCGCGCAATGCTAGTATAATATTATAAAGCTGAAGAGTTTGTTTGTTTGTTTGTTTGAACGCGTTAATCTCAAGAACTACTGGACCGATTTTGAAAATTCTTTCACTAATAGGAAGCTACATTACTCCTGAGTGCTATAGGCTAAAGCTATGCTTATATAAAATTCTTAATTTTTGTTTATTGCCACAGATGCCCAGATGACGACGAAGAGGTTTTCCGAAGAGCCTGAGTTTGAACGACCCATCGGCAACCACACCTTCTCCCTCGGCAGAGAAGCTGTATTGGGCTGTGCAGTCACTAATCTTGGGAAACATAAAGTAAGTCAATAAGGATTATAATAGCTTGACACTGATCTTCGCTCCTTTAAGATTAAGAGAGTATTTGTCTCTTTGGTTTCATTATAGTATATTTTCGATTTTAATACTAATCTAGTGTTTTTGAAAGGTATCAGAGGAGGATGAGGTTCCGCTATTATATTCGTATCTCGCTCCACTATTAACTAGAGGATGACCCTCCCTACAAGATTGAGAAGGTCAGGTTTGTTCTTTGAAATCCAATACAGAACCTGCTGAACGGATTTGGATAAAATTTGGCACACAGCTAGACCATGTCTTAGATTAACATACTATAGGCTATTTTTCTTTATACCGTAAAGTACTCAAAAAAAGTACATACATGTGACTTTCAGCGAACTAAGTCGCGAATAACACCTACAATTTAATGCGCATGCTCACGCCTTTTATCCCCGAAGGGGTAGGCAGAGGCGCAACTAGTGCACCCACTTTTCGCCGTGCGTATTCCGTCGCATGATGTGATAGGGGGCGAGGCTATCGCCATATCGGGCACAAATTCCAGACTACGGGCTGATACTGAATAGAAAATCCAATATCACTACAATTCAATGCCTATAATATAATTATAATACCAGTCCTTATAAATTGTCCACTGCTGAGCACGGGCCTTTACTTCTGAGAGGTTTTAGGCCTCAGTCCACCACGCTGGCCTAGAGCGGTTTGGAGGACTTCACATGCCTTCGAAATTCTTATTGATAATTCTCGGGTATGTAGATTTTTCTTTCCTCATGATTTTTTCCTTCACCGATAAACCGAATGATACATTACACGTAGAACTTAATAAAATTCTTTAACTGAGGAATAGGTACAACTTATATCATAAGGCTTCATGTGGCTGTGTGGTGTCCGGCAGAGTAGAATAGCACCAACCCATTACACTTTCGGGTGTCGTACAAGGCGACTAATGTCTAAAGCAGAACATCTGAAGCTTCCGTAGACCAGAGAATGGGCAGCAGCGTTTTCTGGCATGCTCCATTCACTGCGATCGCCAACCCGCTTGCCCAGCGTGGCGATTTAGGGCATTACCTCCCAATGATAGGCACACAAAATAAACGGCCCCGAGTTCCCGGCCGCCTCACCAGGCTTGGCTACGGTAGCGGTCACAGCATCGGTGGGGCACGGGGTGCTAAGAATCCCCGGGTTACGGACGGCTACCACACATTGACCTTGGCTACGTATAATGGACGAACTCTGAGGCTCAACGAACATCTAGCCGAATTGGAAGTAGAGTTAGACAATATACGATGGCATGTTCTGGGGTTATCTGAAGTCCGTAGAGAGGGGGAGGACACAGTAACCTTGGAAACAGGCCATTTACTCTACTTCCGAGAAGGTGTCGGATTTCTCGTCAATAAGGCCCTCACTGGCAACATTGTGGAAATATCCAGTGTGTCGCCACGGGTTGCGTACCTCGTACTCAAACTAACCGATAGATATTATCTTAAGGTCGTACAGGTATATGCGCCCACCACTACACACACGGATGATCAAGTGGAAGCTATGTACGAAGACATAGGTAAAGCCCTGCACAACACCTCAAGAGCCCACTTCAATGTTGTCATGGGGGATTTCAACGCCAAAGTGGGAGTACGCACGGACACCGAATCGGTTATGGGACCACATGGTATTGGGAACAGGAATCACAGGGGGCAGATGCTGGTTAACTTCTTAGAACGAGAGGGGCTATATTTGATGAATTCGTTCTTCAAGAAGAAGCCCCAGAGGAAGTGGACCTGGCAAAGCCCCGATAACGTGACTAAAAATGAGATCGACTTTATCATGACGGACAAGAGGCGTATATTCAGAGATGTCTCAGTGATCAACCGGTTTAACACCGGAAGCGATCATCGACTTGTACGAGGCACTCTGAATATAAACTTCAAGCTGGAACGCACCCGTCTGATAAAGTCCACGCTCCGACCTACTCCGTTCCAAACCATTGCTGGCTCCGAAAGATTCCAAACGGAACTTCAAAACCGATTTGATGTGCTGGAAACCGAGTGCGATGTTGACGAGGACTTAAGCAGAGTAATGGAAGTCGTGAGGGATGTGGGTAACAGGTTCTGTCGGAAAAGGCATGCGGGCAGGAAGTCCAAACTTTCAGACGAGACTCTGGAACTCATGAGAGAGAGACGCGCAAATACACAGGCCGCGGCGGCAAACCAGCGCGCACTCACGAAACGTATTCGTAAAGCGGTACGGCGGGATCTTCGGGGTTCCAATACACGCCTCATTAAGGAGGCAATAGAACAAAACCGAGGATCTAAAGTATTCGTGAAGCGTCTCGGAAGGAGCCACATGTCTAAGCTGACTACCGCCGATGGTCGTGTCGTCTCCTCTAAGCCAGAGATCCTCTCGGATGTGGAAGACTTCTATGGCCAGTTGTATGCCTCGCAATCTCCGCTACCTGAACCCGTCCCCTGCGATCCTCGAGCTGCTTTAGTCCGACACTATTCCGACGAACTTCCCGACGTCAGCATTGACGAAATTGAGTTGGCCCTCAAACAAATAAAAAATGGAAAAGCCCCGGGCGAGGACGGAGTTACAACTGAGCTCTTAAGGGCAGGGGAAACTCCTGTCCTTAGGCAGCTGCAGCGTATATTTAACTCCGTTCTTCACAAAGGGAGAACTCCAAGAGCGTGGAGCAGGAGCATGGTAATTTTATTTTTCAAGAAGGGGGACAAGACCCTTCTCAAGAACTACCGCCCTATATCGCTCCTGAACCACGTCTACAAGTTGTTTTCGAGGGTTATCACTAATAGGCTGACGCAACGGTTGGACGACTTCCAACCACCGGAGCAGGCCGGGTTTCGCGGAGGATTTGGCACCATAGACCACATACACACGGTGAGGCAGATCATACAGAAGACCCAGGAGTATAATCAGCCTCTGTGTCTCGTTTTCGTGGACTATGAGAAGGCCTTTGACTCCGTCGAGACCTGGTCTGTTCTGGACTCCCTGCAGCGGTGCCAAGTTGATTTTAGATACATCGAAGTGCTGAGAAGTCTATATGACGCTGCAACTATGTCCGTCCAAGTACAGAACAGTCAAACAAGACCGATTCTATTGCATCGAGGAGTAAGACAGGGGGATGTGATATCCCCGAAACTGTTTACAAATGCATTAGAAGACGTTTTCAAGACTCTAAACTGGAACGGGCGAGGCATCAATATAAACGGCGAATACATCTCGCACTTAAGGTTTGCCGATGATATCATAGTCATGGCAGAATCGCTGCGGGAAGTTCAAGAAATGCTGCACAGCCTAAATGAAGCCTCCCAACGAATTGGTCTCCGGATGAACCTGGACAAAACGAAGGTTATGTTTAATGACCTCGTCGCTCCGGGACCAGTAATCATCGATGGTACACCTCTCGAAGTTGTCAAGGAATATGTTTATCTCGGGCAACTAATGCAGTTGGGTAGATACAACTTCGAAAAGGAAGCCGATAGGAGGATTCAGTTGGGCTGGGCAGCGTTTAGGAAGTTGTACCACATATTTTCGTCGGATATACCACAGAGCCTGAAGACGAAAGTGTTCAACCAGTGCGTCCTCCCCGTAATGACGTACGGAGCCGAGACGTGGACACTGACGGTGGGGCTAATCCATAAGCTTAAAGTCGCTCAACGTGCTATGGAAAGAGCTATGCTCGGAGTCTCTCTGAAAGACAAAATTCGGAACGAAGTGATCCGTCAGAGAACCAAAGTGACCGACATAGCTCTGAGAGTTAGTAGGTTGAAGTGGCAATGGGCTGGCCACATATGTCGCAGAACAGATAACCGCTGGAGTAAGCGTGTTCTGGAGTGGAGACCGCGTCTTGGCAAACGTAGCGTGGGACGCCCTCTGGCCAGATGGCGGGACGACTTGCACAAGAGGGCCGGCAGCGACTGGATGCATAAAGCAGCAGACTGGGCTCTGTGGCGTATCTTGGGAGAGGCCTATGTCCAGCAGTGGACTGCAGCGGGCTGATGATGATATCATAAACTCTAGTAGACATTTTGTACCTATCCTTTGACGCTGTAGCCGACGCTCCAGGCGAGAACATCAGAATGATAAATGATTTTGGAAATTAATCACATTTGGCTCAGGGCATTAAATCTTATCTGACACACGGCTTGCACATAAATAAAATACTGTCTACTACTTGGAAATATAGAAATTATTGGTATGATAGATCTCGTATGCGTGGGGTCATCTAGATAGGTCATCTACCTGCGCGATGTCTATTTTACAGAGGAACGTCACGCGTATTTTGTAATTAAAAGTTCTGTATGGTGTTGCTACTGTTTATGAGCGATCGTATCGCTTACCATTACTCGAGCAGTATCGTCTGGTCATTCAATAAAATAAAATTTATTCTCCGCACACAACTTTAGTCTTTACGTATATTCCTGTAACTAAAATAACATTTGATATACCTCTAAATATTTCTACCACATTTACGTTACCAGGTGTGAGGCACATGGCGTTCCATGTTATCAAATAATATATGAAATTATTCATGAACCAGCTTAATGACCAATATCGGTGCGGCACGCCTCACTTCACTCTGTAAATCAAGTTTTTATCGACGATGACTGTGTGAAGGGGTTTTTGATTTTATGTGATCATTTTAGAATCTATGTAGTATACACTAGACTGCCTCGTGGTGTAGACTGTATTACGTGTTCGGAATGACCATCGCTCTGACATCCCGGGTTCGAATCCTTAGTCGAGCAAAAAATTATGGGTTTTTCTGCTCAGTATCAACTTGATTCGAAATTTGTGATATGACGATAGGTTCACTCCCTGCCGCATCATGAAACTGGCACACGTGGCTAAAAGTGCCCTGGCTGCGCCTCTGCCTACTCCTCCGGGGATAATAGCGTGATCTGTGTTATGTTTGTTTGTCATATCGAGCGACATTTTTTTACGACATTGAGTTATATAAATATTTGGAATCAGCACATTTTTTGAACATAGTTTAAATTAAATATATAAAAAACTATTTCTACCGCCAAGCAACAGTGTGCATGCACTGTTGTGTTTCGGTTTGAAGGATATTGTAGCCAGTATAACTACTGGACATAATGAGACTTAACATCTTATGTCTCAGGATGACGAGCGCAGTAGAATGCCACTCAGTATTTTGTCAGTCAAGGTGCTGGATGGTGTTGCTACTGTTTATGGGTGGTCGTATCGCTTACCATCAGGTGAACGGCATGCTCGTCTCGTCATTCAAAGCAATAAAAAAAAATAAAAAAATATGAGAATGTATGGAACGATGCGATTACTGTTGCTGTGGCTTTATAGTTTTGTTTTATACAACCGAAACGGAAAAGAACCGCTTTCATTATGGTAAGAACTAAGAATCACCGGTAACCGTAACATGTAAGTAGCAATTAAGCGTTCTCAACTAAGTGATAATTTGACAAGTTACAAAAGTAATGTACAGTGTTTTTCATGATTTAAAATCCTGCTTATATATATATTATATATGATATTATAAACGCGAAAGTTTGTAAGTATGGATGTATGGATGTCTGGATATATGGATGTTTGTTACTCTTTTACGCAAAAACTACTGAACGGATTTCAATGAAATTTGGCACACGGGTAGATTATGTCTTAGATTAACACATAGGCTACTTTTTATCCCGGAAAAATATAAAGCGGAACTTTTATCCCGCGAAAACTCATTCACGCGGGCGGAGCCGCGGGCTAAAGCTCGTATTCTATGAAAACATACGGGAAATGTTGAAAAATCTAATAATATTTATACCGAAAATATCCTCCCATCCCTCCCATCGGTTCTTTATCCCGAGAAAAAACTTTCACGCAGGCAGTTACGAGGAACGACTAATATATAATATTGTTTTATTCCAAAAATTGTTATGTACGCCAATAGTTTTCCTTTAAACAGAATAAATTAGAGTAATCCCAAAATAGATGATTGCAGTTCAAATATCGTTTTATATTAATATAAAAACTATATTAATATAAAACTATGTTCTAATTCCGGTAAATGGGTCTTATTAAATGTTGATGATGAAAGCACCTCTGTCACAGAACAAACGTGACGATAGCCTAAACTTCAAGGAACTACTATTTAATATTTGACAGAAAATTCAGCATAGACTTGGGTGTTGGTGGTCCGAAAAGTCCGCCCCGTGACTTCGAAAGTTTGGGAGAAAAATAAAATAAAAAACCGCCATAAAATCTGTAATAGTAGTTTAATTTCAATGTTTAACATTCTCAATCCATCAACGCCCGCGGTGGACACCGGTGTCCATTTATATAAGGAAACTAGCATTTGCGCGCGGCTTCGCCAGCGTGGAAAAGTTTTTCCGGAATAAAAAGTAGCCTATATCACGGTCACGGCCACCGTGCCGGGCGTAATAAATAAATTTTATCGGAGGCTTGCTAGCGTTCGCACGTCACTTAAGGTGAACACTGAAAACCAGCGTTGTGCTGCGGTCCGCACCGTGGCACAGCATCATGCTGAGTGTTAACCTACCTGTCGCGGCCTTGACATGCAGTCTAATAGATTTAAGTTCGTTTTATTTTTAATTGTAGTTGTTTATATTATTATTATTATTTCTTTCCAAATGTTTGTACGTATGCATGTCTGTCCGTGACAAATAAATTACTTTTCTTTCTTTTATTTTTTTTCTATAGCACTCAGGAGTAATGTAGCTTCCTATTAGTGAAAGAATTTTCAAAATCGGTCCAGTAGTTCCTGAGATTAGCGCGTTCAAACAAACAAACTCTTCAGCTTTATATATTAAGTATAGATTAGCTTATAACTATATAATATAAGCGGGCGTTGACGGGTTAAACATAAGAAATCATTTTACTCCACGAGCAAAAAGTAGTTCCATAAAACAACCTTAACTTAAAAAGGCTCGTAAACCATAAAGACCTTGTACAACCGTTAGGCTTTCGAATTTCGTCGTATAGCCACTTATCACCCCCCACTGCACTAACTGAACTTTAGCAGTTAAGTTGATATACGAGGGAGAAACTCGTTCATTATGTAATATTGGCGTTTTTTTTACTTTTATTTATGCCAAAACTATTTTATTTAAACCAGCTGTTATCAAAAAAAGTTTGCTGAAGTTTATTTGGCAGTTTCTTGCGTTTCAAAAGGGTAAGTATCGGAGTTGGTAGTTTTAGTGATAGAATTGAGGAAGTTCATGTTTATACAAACAAACTTAAATACTACGCACTAAGTATATTATCTTACTCTGATTAATATTATAAATGCGAAAGTTTGTGAATTTTTTTGGATGTTTGGATACTTGGATGTTTTTGTGTTAGAAGTAAGCGCTGAAACGAGAACCCGCACTAGGCCAGCGTGGTGGACTAAGGCCTAAACCCTCTCAATAGTAGAGGAGGCCCGTGCTCAGCAGTGGGCAGTATATAATACAGGGCTGGTATGGTATGATATGGTATGGTATGGTATGGTATGAAGCATTTGTACGAATTAAGATGACATTTGGCACATAGATAGACCATGTCCTGGATTAACACATTGGCTACTTTATATCCCGGTAATTTGCTACCATGGGAAATAATGGGATTTTTTAAATAGATGATGTTGGCGAAGCCGCAAGAAACACCTAGTCTATTATAACATTATGCACCAAAACCCATTTTAATTTCCGAACGCTAATACGAATGTAAATCATCCGCATCCAAAATCGTAAGACATCAAAGTTACCAAACTCGAAACTCTGAGTCAACACAATCAACAACATAACATTCCCGCAACCTTGTAAATATGGAGTTGGAACTTTCCGGAACAAGCTCTAGGTTCAACTGGGAATCACTAGTAACCTACATAGCTTAGACCATTGTGCGTTTAAACCGTTCCGGAAACCGGATTAAGCGCTTCCCGTTAATAAACATTCACGTCTTTATCCCGAAGGATTAGAGATACACTTCGCTGAGCTTGTGTTATATGATCCATCCCGGATTGAGTCAGTTGTATGATGGATCATATATATGAGCATACTAGATTTAGCTCGCGGCTCCGCCGGCGTTTAAAAGTTTCCTAAAATAAAAATTAGCCTACGTCCTTCCCACTGTTTTAAAGTATGTCTATTCCAAGTTTCATTAAAATCCGTTAAGTTTTTTTTTTATTTTATACCTTAAGAGACACCCAGACACGGCGAAGGACTTTCTTTTTGAATATGTAAGGAAGAATGGATTGAAAATTCCAATCCCGGCAACATTAATGTGACCTTTTTAATGAAAAATTCAAACAAAATATTTATTTATTTTATTTATTTATTTATTTATTATTACACTAAGTTATAACATCAATTACAGTTTACAACCAATACGATGCTATAAATAATACATTATATTATAAATATATCCTTAATATTATTAGTAAATTTCATTTTTATCTTTGTTCTACACATTTATATGCTGCTTCAATGAATTTCGGTAGGCTACAATTAAATATATCAATATCCTGTGAAATAACGTTTAAAAATCGAATAGCCCGTGTTAAGGGAGCGTAGTGAGATAGGTTAGTCCTACCGGTGGGCAGGAGGAACAACGGCGGACGGTGACGGGAAAAGACGTAACCATTGGGTGCACACAGTTTAAGTGCTGCTAATATATCAGGTTGGTGGATCCACCCACGCAGAACCTTCCACAGGTATTTAATTAGAGAGACTTCTCTTCTTACCTCCAGCTTACTAAATCCAACCATACCCATTACAAATAAGCTCGGATACATGAGTGGATAGTAGGGGTAGACTCCAAATGTCATTTTGCTGACATTATGCATATCGGAGGTTCCCTAGGGGTTGTTATGACACTTCCACACGATTAAAACAAAACAATACACGTTGAATCAAATAAAATTAGAACTGTGTGTATATTTTTAAAATCGCTGCACTGTCTAATAACGAAACCGATATTACTAAAAGCTTTTTTATATAATTAATATATTGGTTACATACTCGGTAATCGAATCGACGAATTCAAGGTTCACAACTACCCTGCGACTAGGTTAAAGAGGCTCTAACTAGAAAATTAGGAATGAAATCTCAACGCCAAAAGAATATAAATCCAGTCCATTCGTATGGAAACCGAAAAACATTTTTCAAACAGAAAATTATAATTTTATTGGAAAGCCTTTCAAGGTTTGTGAGTGACATGAAAATGTGGATCTTGTATTTCTTTTCGATATCCAATCATGATAATAATTATGTGGAAAATAAATAAATATCGGGAACAGGATCGATTCTAATTAAATCACGTTTTCTTTGAAAAGGGTTTTGAGATGATATTATTTTTAACGAATATAGATTTTATAGGCCTTAAATGTCCGTAGTTATATAGTAACTATTAATTATAATTATTAATTATCATGTATCTTGATAAGCTTTGTTCAGCTACGTGACAAATAAATTATTTTATTTTAAAATACTGAAAGCGTGAACATAGACGAAATACGCTGCGCGTAGACCAAAGAAACGAGTGTTCAGTCTACCTATTGATAGATTCTATTATTCCTTAAACATCAGCCTACTTCGTACACCTACATGCAGCTTTTTATTTGCATTGAATGACCGGACGAGCATGCCGTTCGCCTTATGGTAAGCGATACGACCACCCATAAACAGTAGCAGCACCATCCAGCACCTTATGTTACAAAGTACTGTGTGACATTCCACTGCGCTCGTCATCCTGAGACATAAGGTGTTAAGTCTCACTACGTCCTGTAGTTACACTGGCTACAATGTCCTTCAAACCGAAACACAACAGTGTATGCACACTGCTGCTTGGCGGTAGAAATAGACATTGCGGTGGTACCCACCCAGACGGACTCTCACATATGAGAGACCTACCACCAGTGATTTTCACCATAAATGCGTAAACTTCCCACTAACAATACAAACTATAACTTACGAAACTAAAATTAAAAGTTTCCGAGACGTCTAATTTGTACTCCGAATGCGTCAAACGAAGGAAACTGTACACACGTGTTCGTATTAAAATTCGCAATGCGCATCACATAGCAGAAAGGTACAGTCTGATTTTTGTGCATTGTTATGCGAAAAGCGAGTGTTGCCAGATGCGGCTTTGTTGTATTCAAAAATAGAACGTGTGTTGATTTGACATTTATGGGGAAAAATTCAAAGGTTAAAGCAAAATCGACACAAGTTGAATAAAATATTTTTTTTCGAAATGAATGTTTCTTTTAGTTTTGTTTTGCCGGGTTTTTTAAGTCAAAGATTAGTTGTGTTGTGAAAGATATCATGTAAGTTCCAGGAAAAAAAAAACAAATTATTTCTGCATTTCCAGTGTTTTAGCGACTAAACTGTTATTTTTAAATAAAGTAACGAATATCAATTGTCACAATTGTGTATATGTCACAAAATAGATTAGACAAAAATGAATGAAAATTTTCCTTTTTTTTTTTTACTTTTAAATATTACTCTCTGATAATGTAGCTTTATATTGGAGTTTTTTTTTAAATCGGTCTAGTAATTGTTGAGTTTAATTGTTACAAACATACCACACCATACAAATATTTCCTCTTTATAATATTAGTATAGACTAGCAACAATTCTATCATTTTAAAAACGAAGTTAATTCCAAGCATTAAAAATGTTTGCTCAATCACGATAGGGTAGTTCCTATGTTTGATTTTGTAAATTATTTAATATGTAACAGAAAATAATACGAAAAAAAATCTTCTATGAAATCAGCATTAAAATTGGTTGAAAAATAAAGCAGTTATTCATATTTGAAATATTGTAGTGAGCAAAAGTGGGGACGTGGAGGGGATACCGCGCTATCTCTTTCGCACGCACGCAGCATTATGGCCGGCGACTCTCGGTTACGTCACAGTGTAATATTACTGTTATTTGACAACTACCCCTTCCACCAAATGTCAAAGCTTTATAACTTACTAATTATTGCCCCCTTTTTGAAAAATAATTTTCCGTTGGATTATAGATGGCATACATTGTTGATAAATTTATTAAAAAGAAGTAGTCAACTACCCATTAGTATTTGCCTACTGCTAGAAAATAGTAGCCAACATAAATTCGGAACTTTGGACCACAAGATCCGAGAGATTTAAGGCCGACAACACCAAACATGGCACACCGCCGGAATCCATTGCGGCCAGAACTCGCTGTAGCATTAAACGGCGAAGATTTTTCAGATAGTTCTATGTACAAAAGATTTTTATACCCGCAAACGTGTGTTCTAGTTAGTGATTTATTTATTGTTTCAGATTCTACTAAGAATTGTGATATTTTTGTCCAACTTAAGAGGATTTGAGTGGTGATATAAATAAATTGCCGTCTCAAGTATTTTATTAACTTATGTGGAATAAACTAAATTTTCTTTCTTGTTGAATTATAATCTAATGCTAGGTAATTGATAATGATCCTTAGAAGATTCGTGTCTGTTTATCCAATATTCTATCGTTTGTACGTATATTATACTTTTCCGGCTTATTTGAAGTACAACTCAACTCCGAATATACGTCGTTTATTACCATTGGTCACTTCTCAGCAATTGTTTAAGACTTATATCACTCCAGCTAAATGCACAATCTCATTCGTTAAACCCGGTTTCTAAGAGAACTGTTGTCAAGGTCTTGTCACTAATTTGTCACCATCTTTATCGTAGCCTTGACATTTTGCTGACATTATGCATATCGGAGGTTCCCTAGGGGCTGTTATGACACTTCCACATGATAAAAAGAAAATAATATACGTTAAATCAAATAATATTAGAACTGTGTGTGTTACGACACTAAAAAACAGAAGTATTTTAAAAAATCCATTGCTAAGCGGCGTTTTGTTGATACGTCCGATCGAATGACTCAAACGTAGTTCCCAATAAGTGTGCTGAGAGCGCTTCAAACAAAATTCGATCGTTCCACTGCCAACGACACCTTTTTCAACTGATCGAATGTCAACTGTTAAACTGTGCAAAAATGTTTGGAATACGCTCCAAATTGCCTTTTATAAATGGAAATGGATATCTGATGAATATATTCTCGTTCAAATGTTCCTTTTTGATACGTGTGACTACAATATATTTTAAGGGATTGTGAACCGCAAATTCGACCTTTCTAGAGATAGCTGGGCATTTAAGAACAATCTGCAATAAATAAGAGACAAAAATATAAGAAGTTGAGACATATAGACACTCGAGATAAAGCGTGTATCAAACTTTATGGATCTCATTCCGAACAATAGACGGACGTGCTGCAAAATGCCAGAAAATACGGAAATTTCTCCTCTAATTTGCAGTCTATGCAACTCCAGATGTTATTTGCATATTGTCTAACATAATATTGCGCTCAGGTTACAAAATATTATACCACTAGGGGGAAGGATGTCTGCTTTTGCATTAAATATAATAATTCCTGGCATAATATTCATGATTGTTTGTTTGTCTATAATTCATAAGTTTCATTGGGATGTTTTGTCTGTTAAGTTAGTTTTTTTTTTTTTTTTTCCTATCTGGCTCTGTCCTTTAGGACAATTTTGCCAAGTTAAGTTAGTTATTTGTTTTTATAATAATTCTGAAACCTGTCAAACATTTATAGCTTTTTCTTCTTATTGCTATTATCCGGCATGGAAAAATGACCCACATTACTACTAAATCAGTAATGTCAAATTTAATAATAATAAACATGAGGACTAGCGAAGGACTTTGCATCTGTCAACGCTCCCCAATGCCAGTGTGCCCTGCTGCTTCTTCACATGCCCCTTAAACAATACAATATAAAAAGGAGTCATGTGCCCAAAAAACTGTACTTAAGTTATTCATCCAATTATTTTCCATAGGTTGGATGGCTTCGAGCAGAAGACCAAACTGTCCTAACAATGCACGAGAGGGCTGTCCTCGGAGCCAGGTATTCAGTGAACTTGGACGCTCCCAGGACCTGGCAGTTAAGGATCAGGCCGCTGCGAGCTGAGGATCGAGGATGTTACATGTGCCAGATAAACACGCAGCCGAGTATGAAGTGGGAGATTGGATGCATAGATGTTAATGGTGAGTTATTACTCTATGGAAATGAATAGTTTAAGTAAATTATAGGAAAATATTGTTATAAGAATGATCAATTATGTCAAGTATTTTATCAACTATAGTGCTAAGACGCAGAGTATTACGTATCTCCTCTTATACTTTGTTGTAACACGTGCTACAACAAAGTTAAGAGTTTGTCCTAGCTAATATTTTGAACTGTCGATTGCAAATTCTTGGATACTATAGATTCGGATTAAAAATACTTTTATTGTATTATCATTGTCTGTTTTATCTTTACCGCTTATTTTCTATCCGATTTCTTTACTAATATTTTTTGTCAAATTTGTAGTTTCCTTACCATATCATAGTTATTATAATTAGAAGCGACGATAGCCTAGTTGGGAGTAGAACGGACTGCCGAGACGAATGTCCGCAGGTTCAAAACCCAAGGGCACACACCTCTGCCTTTTCTAAAAAGTTATGTGTATTCTTTGTGAATTATCGCTCGCTTTAACGGTGAAGGAAAACATCGTGAGGAAACCTACATACCTGAGAAGTTCTCAGAATTTCGAAGGTATGTGAAGTCTGCCAACCCGCACTAGGCCAGCGTGGTGGACTAAGGCCTTAACCCTCTCAGTTGTAGAGGAGGCCCGTGCTCAGCAGTGGACAGTATATAATACAGGGCTGTTATGATATGGTATGGTATAATTAGAAACCATCATTTCTAGAAATTATACCTACTAAACAGTCTTATGATAGTTTACATTATACCTGTTACAGACAACCTCTGTATACAGATTTTCATGTCCAATTTGTTAGTCACGAGCCGTGACAGCACGAATTCACGAGAGGAAGTTATTTACTGCAATATAACTTTAATGGCTACACTTAAACTTCGTATTCTGACCGAGTTATTGTGGGTGTACGGTGTTTATTACATTAGTTGTTTTCGAAATCATTTATTTCCACAGTTTATGTATGTATGTAGAATTTAGTGATTTGGAGAATTACTGACATTAATACTGTTAATATAATTATTATCACTCCTTTTTTCTCTGCTCTTATCGCAATCTAATGTGGAATTGACATTGTAGAGTGGATAACCAGTACTGCAGTGAAATAGGAAGCCGAGGCGTAACATCCTTACTACAAATATTAAACACACATACACTCACGGCTTTATCCTCGAAGGAGTAGGCAGAGGTGCAACTAATGCATCCACTTTTCGCCGTGCGTATTCCGACCCATGACGTGATAGGGGGCGAGCCTATCGCCATATCGGGCATAAATGACAGGCTCCGGGCTGATACTGAATCGAAAAACCAATAACACTCTGCCTGACCCGGGGATCGATCCGAGACCTCAGCATTGCAGTGATACCGTAATACAACTATGCCACCAAGGCTGTCTACAATAAATACTGTAAAACTAAATTCAAATTTATGTTAGTTATGGAGCGACGATGGCCTAGTTAAGAATGGAACGATCTGCCGAGACAATGTCCGGTGGTTCAAAACCCAAAGCACACACCTCTGACTTTTCGAAGTTACGTGAGTATTGTTTATCAATTATCGTTCGCTTTACAGTGAAGGAAAACATCGTGAGGAAACCTACATACCTGAGAATTCTCCATAAGAATCTCGAAGGTATGTGAAGTCGGCCAACCCGCACTAGGCCAGCGTGGTGGACTAAGGCCTAACCCATCTCAGTAGTAGAGGAGGCCCGCGCTCAGCAGTGGGCAGTATATAATTCAGGGCTAATTGCATTGCATTGCAAATTCTAATTTCGAAATACCTCTTAGTGTACGACCTCTAACTGTCCACTCTACTAACCACATATAAGGTCTAGCAATTAAACCTTTGAAGTGGTAGTTAATTTACTGAATTTTCGTCCTAACGGTCAATAGCATAAAGAGTAACTATGTTGTTGAACAGTTCAACTTGCTTAATATCACGATCCACTTACCACCCGACCACAATTCGGCAAAGGAGCTTTGTGCGCATTAAACTAGGTTTAACTAGATTCCAGTCGCGTCATCAAAAAGTTTTACATTATACACTGTGTATTTTGGACTCCACGAGCAATTGAGAATCGAGGCACGGCTGTGTATTTTAAATTTCTATTTTTGTCGTTAAGCAGCAGTGGGTCAGTACTATTGTGGTTTCTTAGAAGGATATCGTGAGAATTGTAGTTCAGTGCCTTATTTCCATACTAAGTTTTGGAATTTATAATTTTGGGCACAAAGTGTGACCAAGTTAAAAAGTAAAAAAAGTAGTTTTTGAGAAAATTGCTGCCACACAAACTTACATACATACAAATCGAATAGAAAATCTTCTTTTTTGAAGTCGGTTTAAAACACGATTCTAAATGGAAAATATCTTAACAAATTACGTAAGTTCTAATCATTTCCGATAAAAGGCAAACAAAACAATCCAAAGTAAAATCCATACATACACATCTTCATGTGTGACGTGGATGAATATATTATTTCAATAGCTTTCGTATCCTATTAGTCTTTATAACCGATTCTAGTTCAGAATAACAAAAATAGAAACCAATGCAATGGGTAATAGCTAATGGCTAGGTATCAGGAAACACAGCTTTACAAACTAACCTATATTTAGTTTAATCACCTCACTAATCTAATAGAAGCGTACTTGGGCTGCAAACAATGATTGTAAATTCTAATGCTATGTCAGATAATAGGAATTTAGACAGATCTTTGTTGAGAATAAACATCTGAATTTGGAGGTATATGGCGAATCGGAATTGAGAGCTTGATTTCGAGAAAATTCGTGCGAGTTTATCGATTTGAAATATATAATTTAATATGCCAGGGTCGGGGATCGAAATACTGGACAGTATATCGATAGGCTGGACTTGATTAAGGTCGGAGAAACACGCTGGATGCAGGCCACTTTTGACAGGTCTTTCTGGAAATTCTTTGGACAGGCCTATGTTTAGCAGACTTCATGTAGCTGATGACGATGATAACGATAGGATTGCTTTTTTACATATTAGGACAGAAAAAATTTCAGTGATATGCATACTAGTTGCGCCTCTGCCTACTCTCCGGAAACAAAGGTTTGTATTTTAATATTTTTTTTTTTTTTTTTTTTTTTTTTTATTGCATTTAATGACGAGACGAGCATGCCGTTCGCCTGATGGTAAGCGATACGACCACCCATAAACAGTAGCAACACCATCCAGCACCTTGACTAACAAAGTACTGTGTGGCATTCCACTGCGCTCGTCACCCTGAGACATAAGATGTTAAGTCTCATTATGTCCAGTAGTTATACTGGCTACAATGTCCTTCAAACCGAAACACAACAGTGCATGCACACTGTTGCTTGGCGGTAGAAATAGACATTGCGGTGGTACCCACCCAGACGGCCTCTTACATAATGAGAGACCTACCACCAGTGAAAATGTTATGGAAACACTATTAGCTGAATGGGTTGCCCAGGTGGTAGCGCCGTTGTTTTTTCTAAGAGTAGAACACGCAACGGTGATCGATCGATTGCTGCCTCACATAGAACCGACGGAATATGATTTTTCTCCCTTTATCGGTAGTAAGTTTTCTACACTGTTACTTTAACTCGTTGGTTAAGTGCCCTACTTTCATGAAAATTGTTTGATTTGATAAGATCTGGCTGTCATAAGTGTGAGATTTTTAATTCGAAAGCCACTCGTGAGAAATCCAATATTAGAATTAGTGCCAGGTAAAATAGAACTTTAGCCAATGAATTTAGTAAACCTACTTTTCGCCACGTGTATTCCATCCCATAATATTATGATTGTGCACAAATTCTTGGCTCTTCGAGCTGATACTGAGCAAAACACAATATCACTTTACACAACCCAGAAAACGAACCTGAGACCTCAGTAAAGCAGTCGTACCATAATACAACTATTTCACCGAGGCAGTCAAATATTATCACTTAAACTTTTTTGCACTAGTTGTACCTTTGTTTCCTTGTTTGCGGAAACAGTTGTGAACTTATTATCAAGGCTTTTCTATAATACTAAATTTTCCTATACTCCAACATTTTTTTTATATAGCAGAGTAATAGCAGAAATATTTCAAATAGCATGTCCATATGGATGAATAGGAAGATAAGCTACAACTGCTATATCTCTAAAGGTTCCTTTGCTAGAAGTACCTATCATTGAGCAATGCTTAAACCATCATCACCTTAAAACTTGTTTTACTGTAGGTATCCTAAATCTAACAGGCTTCAATGAGATATCAAGAGCCTCGTCTTACATCTAGCGCCATGTTTGTCGCATCGAAATTTCGTAACCATAATCTTATTTACAAACTCAGTTTAGAGCCACATGTTATAAATTTCTAAGCGAATGAATAAATAATATGTTCCACTTTTGCCGACGGGTGTGCGGGACTCAAGAAGCCCCGCCTATCACTTACACTAAATGACCTATATCCACAGACTATGAGCCTTGTCTTATCTATTCTTAGCCGGATTACCTTAAGTTGGTCAAGTCACGCTTGAAACTTAGAATGGGGTTTGACCAACTGAAATAGATTTGGATGTAACATGAGACTAATTGGTGTTGAGTCATTGGTTCACGAATTGAAGAGGTATTATTACGTCAATGGTACCCACAAAAATTTTGCCGCCTCCTATCAATTCTTCAATACACGTTAAAAACAAAGAGAAAACAATGAGTATGAATACAATTAAGCTCCAACTGAACTCCAATACGAAAACAAATCCAAAGGAAATAAAAAAACTTACACGCTATGAATTGACTAATTTATAAGGAAAAATTCTTACTCAACCCTCCGTCGCGGAGTTTAGCAATTTTGTACACTCGCCGATATTTGCATGGCGACCCGCCGAGAGATTTCTTTTTCAATTTCGGAACTTGTTCTTTACTTTATTGGAAGCCAGTGTCACGACCGTCGACGAGGCCCACTGCGGGTCGAATTACTAACGCTTTCTGTTGCAATACTTTGTTTCTTTCACTTGAAATATGTGGCGTTGGCGGGTTGGATGAATAATGTAGGGTTGAGGTTGGCTGGGGATCGGTTGTACCAGGGTGTGTTTTTCACCGATATCAATGAATTAACCTTCGTATAGGTATTAATGGATGATATAAATAATGTAGAATTCAATCAAGAATTAGCTCCATGTAATATTATGTTTAATCCCTTGAATAAATTAATACATTAGCGAGTTTAATGTGTGTGTTTTGAAATTTGATAAGAAAATATAATAAGTTATATAGTACACAAAAATTATTACATACTCGCATTTAAAATTATGTCTTATTCGGATAGTTGAAGTGAAGCTAATGCAGTGTAAGTATTCAGTAAACATTTGAAAGAGTGTTCATTACAAACTGAATACGCCTCGAATATGAATTTAAAAGATGCAAAACACGAAATGGCACTCGTCGTACGCAAATTTCTAAAAGCAAATCCTGAAGGTAATGTAGGTGATATCAAGCTCATCACCAGTATACGACATATTGCATTTAAAATGAAAATTCTTGAGTAAAAACGATGCCAGGCGACACGACGCCTCAAAGGGAGGCGGATAAAAATTCAACATTAAACATTTCCTAAGGAACCTGGGGAGTAAATAAAGTTTGTTGCAACTCTATCCGGTGCAGTCTGGAGTGAGGACAGACTGCACAACTCTCATAGATAGAAACATAATGGCGTGAAAACTTGGAAATTGGTTCGTTTTGTCGAGATTGAACGAGAATCAAATCTTTGTGTTGCTGTTTTGCTGTGTTATTTTTGCTTTCATGTTGAAATGTTTATATTTTTAAATGAATTACAACATAATATAATAGATTTTAGAGTATCAGACCACAGTCTGCATAAAAAATAGCATGATAGTAAATATTATGTTAAAAATATGCCTTTGAAAATGTATGTACTCATGACACTATGTATTTTGTTTGCAATCAATCAAAGCTATTGACAATATCTTTGATATAATAAAAAAAAATTAGGTTCGAATATCAAACGTGGTTATCATGTAAAAACAAAAACATATATATTAATTTCATAAAAAGAAAGACAAAATTGCTGCACAAAAAATTCTTCGATTGTTCTTAAAAACTAAAGCATTGAATAGAAATCAAATATTTGTATTCTCTTTTGTAGTGTTTCAATGGGTTTTTTAATACATCAATGGTTTCAATCATTGATGTCTTACATCAATGGTTTTAATATAATATTCTGGAGTACTAGTCGTCTTTGACAAATATAGTAAGTGTGAATATTGGATTTTCAAGTCCTTTTTAAATGGCACTGGATTTCAAATGCGGCAGATACTAATCTATCTTATAGTTTATATATTTATAAAAAACATAGTCTTATTGGGTTACATTTTTAGGTTAGGTTATCGTAATATCTTTTATTATAATTTAAGTAACAAGCATAAGTCGCGATTAGAAAGGAAAGACGATTTGAATGATATTTAGTATCTACACATTTTTTTAGATACTACACGACTAAATACTGTTATACTTGCGTCTGTTTGTTATTTCGGTTAATTCGTTTTTACCTCAGTTAAGATACTGATGCCATTTATCATTATGACATAGAGTTTTTTTTCAGCATTATACTATTTTTTATTTATTTTGATATATTTCTGATAATTAGCGATCCCTTCAAGTAAAATCATATACGCAGCCGGTAGGACTCGAGCCTACGCTCCCATGGGGAAACTGATTTCGAGTCAGACGCCTTAACTCGGCCACGACTGCACATGTGAGGGGAGACCAAATAATACAGGATCAATCAAAAATGACAAGACACAAATGACGACTTATCAAGTACTTACACTTTTCTAATTATATTTCTTAGTACAATTGCGGCAGAGTAGTTTTGGGTAAAATATGACACTGGTTCTTATGAAACTGACAATTACTAACAGTTTCTGTAGTTCACTAGCAAACACCCACGTCGCAACATGAGCACAAACCTTGTGTATGGAATGACGTGGTTTTAATGTCTGTATGGCCATCGAATACGTTGAACTTTGTATATAGGGTACGTCTATAAGTTATGAGCAAGGCGTCACCCCTATTTGCTACCAAATAGCAGTTTATTGACACCTCCAACACACACAGGCACTGAATTATAATAATAATAATCATAATAATCCCTTCCTAGCCGATTTCGGCCACGGCGGCCAATCTCAACGGAGATCAGCCAGGTGCGCAGGAGATATTATAGTGCACAAGTGTGTGCACAATACACAAGTGCACTCACTATTCCTTCACTCTCATAGTCCGGTGAGACGGCAATCCGACATGACCGGAGAGAGATATCAGGCGCAGGACCAACGGCTTTACGTGCTTTCCGAGGCACGGGGGTATCACACCGCCAACTTCCTGACTCCGAGCTGCGACTGAGTAATTTTTAAGATGGAAAAACCCAGTCACAATGTTTTTGGCCCGACCCAGGATTCGAACCCAGGACTTCAGCGCGCAAATCGTACTCGTAACGCGTACGCAATACAACTACGCCACCGAGGCAGTCAATTATAAAGTAGTAATAAGTAGTACTCATATTTCCATCACTCATATTAAAGCAATATGGCGCAGGAAAAACTCAAGCCGGCCGCAAAATACTAAAAGTTTAGCAATTTACTTTTATTCGCGCCGACGTTTTGCATGACTCAACGAGGAAATGTCGCGATTTCTTTTCCAATTTCGAACTTGTTCCATATTCGAACGCCACAAGGCGAGATGACTTCGTAATCTGTTCGATTAGTTTTTCGATTTTTTCTTTTTTGTACTTACACAGTTTTTCACAATGCCGCCGTGCCAGGCCCTTTAGTTTTGATTTATCAACGTCTGGCATCTAAATTATCTAAATTTGGACAATGGTCTTTATGACTGATCGTAATCTTAATCGAATTTATTTTCGATAATTGTATTTTAGAATTGGTTAGCTTTTATAACTTTTACTTGATTTTGATAAATGAAAATGAAATTTTCTCATAATACTATTAAACCTATCTTAAATTTATTAGCCTTCTTCAGTTTAGAGATAAGGAATTGGTGTTTAGTAAACTAATTAAAGACTTAGCTTTGAAAGTATGGATTACAGTTATTTCAGTTAGTTTAATTATAGGTTTTAACACTTTCTCATAATTTAGAGACGTTCATTAGTATTTTTTACTTTTTAATAGATAGTTATTGTAGAATAAGTTTTTTCTACAATAAATTAAACTTTTTAAGGTGTTAGGCATCGTTAGGCGTGGTCATTATTCATCAACATGATGTCTATGATATAAATATCTGATTCTTTATTACCATTCAAAAATATTTAATTATATCCCATTGAAGCTAAAGAAATTTATTTTACGGCAAAATTCCACTCGCAAACTCGATCTTGTGCACAAATGAAAATAACTCGGAGCCAGAATCGGCGTCTGAGAAGTCCTTTAATTTTAAAAATTAAAACTTTGCTAATAAAAATTGTTGATAATATTTAACTGCAGGTCACCAAGGATAGAGTCACGGTAGATGCTATGTCATATTTCATCCAACTTTAGCTCCGACTAAATATTAAATATTCAGCGAAACCTTCGCATATTTTTACGTTGTTTATGGACGTTTACTTATGCGGCATAGAGACATTTAATTAAAGACATTCATCATTAGAAAGAGGGTCGAAATAAATGGTTTGGTAACGAAGCAATATTAAGCCCGGCGCCATATTTGAAAATCAAATTATTGTAATCAATGTTAGCTTAATGAAAAATAAAAATTATTTATTCTTTGCAATATTCGTTATTGGACTGTTTGTAGCAAATGTAGCTTACCGCTAATACTGCATGTTAGTTAATTTATGATCCAGTTTTGCTATTTTTGGACGTATTGAGTTTATTATAATTCAGAAAGTCGATTATTGTCAGAATGTGTAACATATACGCATTCTGACAATAATATTGCTATCTTCGAGGGACCCGTAATTTCAAAGGTTGATAAAATGGTTACCTAGATGTTTCTAGAAGACATAAGGGCATAATCATCTTCTAACACAACCTGTTTGACAACAATTCATATTATGCATCGTGCTACGCCCCTCCAACACGTAATGTTCATTTGACAACGTCGCACCTTTGATTAATTATATACCTAGATAGACACTGAACGTTTCAAACGCGTCGATAAAAATGGAGGCGAACTGTTCCCCACTAAATGAGTTCGAGTGAAACCATGTAATAACTGGTATCATTATGCGCGCACACAAGACGCAGAATGATGCAGCGATAGCGTATGACACAGCTGTCACGCATACTAGCTTAAGAAAAGTTGGCCTGTTTGTTTTAGTTTCATTGCAGCGCGTCACTCTATCTAGGTATATAATTAATCAAAGCGTCGCACATTGCTAATAAATATTGAGTACGATATAGCTTTTATAGTTAAAGAAGCAAACGGTTAAATAATTAACCTAATGGCAACCCATCGACGATTGAACATAAAACCAGTGATATCATATCATATTAATGTATTGTCAAATACAACTCAAAATATGTCCAATTTTAGCGAGAAAAATTCTTAAAGCCTCACCACATATAGGCGTAGTTCCGCGTGATATTTTTGCGACGGTCACTGCAACAGTCACTTGTCACGATGTCGAACCTAGTGAAATTCCCAGCATTTTTGGGCGTTATATTCGGGAACGTACGGGCTCATATTTAGGCGAATAAATCTGTTATCGCGTTTGTTTGTCATAGTTGTCGCGTGTTTTAGGTTATTTCGTTTAGGGGAGTGTCTTGAGCGCCAGCATTCACTAAATTAGATTCTGCAGAAGTTATTAATTTTCGAAATTTCTTGTTACTTATGAATACTATTTATTTCTATATTCATAGCGTAGCTATGCGGATTCCGGGAGTAACTATTTCATGAAGGTCCGTCGGAGTTCTAGGAACCAAGGTCAGAAAAAGTTCTTGTTTAACAGTTCGATACGAGTATACGAGGTTAGATATTTAGATAAGGCCAAAGGATATACAGACATTCTCAAATTATGTACGATTTTATTATTATTTTTTGGCCAGGAAAGATTACAGGCCAAAGATTTCTTCATTATTATCAGCCAAATGTATTTCACTACTGAACACAGCCTTTCATATGCGACCTTTATCAAGTCGTCTGTACATTTTGCAGGTGGAAATCCAAAGATTATGCTTGCTAAAAGATATCAATAAATCAATCAATAAGCCTATCGCCGTCCACTGCTTAACGTAGGCCTCCCCAAGTGAACGCCAATCATCCGCTACCCGCTGCCTTTTTCAAGTCCTACCTACGTCTATCTAGTCGTGGTCTGTATCCATCACCTCTCTACTGTGTAGTAGACAGTAGTCTTAAGACATAATTTTCGTAAATAAAAGCCAGATTAAATAAAAGTAGGAAACAAATTAATCAAACCGATATAAAATCCCAATGAAATCTAATGATATGATGGAAGGTAAATTAAGCGTCTCATAAAAGTCTTGAGTTTTATGAACCGCTCACATATTTTACGAGCCGTGCCTTCAATTTGTCTGCGACACACGTACCGCCTGTGACATGTTTATATCGTGCATGATTATTTTATTCAACGTTTGGTCACGACCAGTAATATCATTAAATTTGATTATATAAACTAATTATTTTCATTGACAGTCTATTTACTGTGATTCCAACGTATTCAATTATATCCCCAACAGCGTTGATTAAAAAACTTAACTTGACAATGCACAAAGTAGACAAATAGAAAGTTAAAGCACTATTAGAAAAAGTAAGTGTCCCATAGAATGTAAAAGTAAGGAACATTAATGCAGCAGAAAAAGAAATTTAATTCGAAATGTTGAATGCAAATCGAGGCGCACGGTAAACGTTAAAGAAGAAAAAGTTTCGCGTTCCACCGAAGCGGCTATAAATCACAACAATATTGCGAAAATTTACCTTTCTCCCCTTTTCCGGTAGGTTAGTGGCCGAGGGGGGATTGGGGACCAACCCTATTTTATTGTTAGAAATCGTTTACGGTGGATGTCTGATATATCGATTAAATACGAATGACAGTACTGGGGGCTCATTAAAAATATTTAAAATGTCTCGGAAATCATACTCGATTTTTTTTTGAAGATATTACTTAGACGTTCAGTTACCTTAGATAAGTACCAAGACTTAAACTATCTTACAAATTCAGTCTTCAAAATGCCCAATTTATTGATGAGTTCAAACTTAGTTAAAAATGATTCTTGAATTAGTTACTCGACCTAGTCGTTTAAAGAGAAATTTCAAGTATTAAACTATCAAGTCTGGATACTTAAAAAGAATACATTATAAATTGGTTAAGTACCTGCCTCTCGGAGGTATATCGATCAAAGTTTTCACGTTAAGAATCTCCAGGCAGTTTTGTAAGTCATGCTGTATCATCGTTCAGCCGTTTATTGTTTCCGTTTTGTTTTCTTCCTTGTGATGAAATAAGCTCTGGATTTGATGCTTTTCAGTTGTAAACGTTGAATTTAGAACTTGTTTTGTGATGTTATAAGTCATCTTTAATAAGAATTATAGATTTCACCAAATAGAGGATCTACACGGTAATTCGCCGAATTTTTTGGTTTTCATGTTGTGTTAGGACTTACGGTGTATAATTAACTTCATAGCCGGTATAAAACTCAAGAAGAATAGCTGAAGATTAAAAAATTGGAACACGAAAATGTATGGTTCGGCCCGAGTATCAAACTCTGTTCACCAGCTCACAGCCTAATAAAATTACCTCTACACCAATTACGTAAACGGACTCTACTTTTTGAATTCTATCTAAAGCTCTAAATATTATTCCAAAAACTTTTCTCATTTCCACCGGACGGAATGACCTTGAACTTTCTTCGAATAATGATAAGACACTTTATAAAGTTGCCGGTTATAAAATATGAAAGAATTTTAATATTCCCAAAGGAATCTGTGATCATTTTAATCTCTGCTCTTAATATAATTTTCCTTATCTTTCGCAACATAGAAAAGTATAAAAAAAATGTGGTACATTCTGCTTGAGAGATGTTTATTCCTCGCCAGTTGACAGAATTATGCCGACTTCTTTGAAGCCGGATATACATAGGATGATCCCGGAGCGCCAAACACTTACGTTGGCCAATATGGCGGGCTTTAAACCTTGGGTGCGGTGGTTACAAATGTCCTACCACCCAGTTTTTGATTTGCCACCTTATTTTCTTAACGACAAAATATAAAAAAAGACATTAAAGTTACCTTTTTGTCAACAGTACCACCCGACATCATCAGTGACGATACATCAGGAGACGTGTCAGTTCAGGAGTTGGAAAACGCCACGCTGACCTGCAAAGCGACAGGTCATCCACCACCCAAGATCACGTGGAGGCGAGAGGATCACGAGCCCATACTCTTGAAGAAACCACTTTCTAGAGACTTTGATAAAGGTACGACCGTTTTGAAGAAATTCAAATATATTGAAGATAGATACAAAATTATGGATTTTATAACAATTTAATCTCTTTGTTATTTTTTTAAAATATGCTTGGCAAAGTGACCCCACTGCACCTGATCGAAAGTAGAGGAGGGTCTATATGGAATGTCGATTGACGATAGAAGAGTACCCCTTACCCATTCGACATAATTATGTCGGCCTGTGATACCGTATATACACAAGCTGGTCCCGAAACGTGACACACTTACGTTATTTACGAGATGTTTTTGTTTTTTTTGGGTTTTATGGGGCTAAATGCAATAGTACCTGATAACCATTACAAAGGACTTGTACTATAAGATTGTAGATCAGAGTGAGCTCTGGTCAAAGCAACCACTATGCCTATTATGCGGCTATTTAAGAACAGTGGTCACTTCATCATCATCATCATTATGAACCGTAGAAATTCCACAACTGATCATAGATCTGCCTTAAAAAATTCAATACCGACCTTATAAAAGCGGCCTGCATCCAGCGAGTGCCTGCAACTTTTATGAGGTCGTTTAGTCTATTATCATGGACCCCCCCCCCCCCCTTATGCTTTGTGACACACGTTATTTTCACCGCTCGTAACAAGCGCGTAACGTAACTCATCGCATTTATCACTATGGAAATTGGCATACAGAATACCATTTAACGCCAATTACACTAAGTTAACGTAACACGGCCGCGTTACGAGTTAACACTGGCATAGAGAATAAGAGGGCAGGTTATCTACTTTACCGTTTGCTTACATTCTGCAATAAAAAATACATGTATATCTTCTAAAGCTACTCACGCGTGTGGGCGGAGTCGGTTAGGTAGGACAACGCAGGTGCGAGGAGTTTGAGACAATTAGCTCCGGCGCTATACTAAAAGGCTGATGTGACGGTTTGTGTCTTGAATTATAAAGTAGATACGTATAGTCCAGCAATATTACCTTAGATTGTATGAAAAATCATATAATTTTTATAATCGTATAAAATCTAAGGTCACCTTGTCCTAGTGACTAGAAAGTAATAGACCCTAGTGATAGAGTAACTATATGTAGATCGGGATGTCCTGGATTCGGTCCCCAGTTCATGTGATACATTGTATAGGTTTTTATGATACGATTTTCCGAGAATCCTAAAGGGATGACGTCAGGTCAATATGAAATTTGAAAAATTGTATAGATACGATACTATATTTTAATGGCTTAATGGAGATACACTATAAGCTAATCTTAATGTTATATATTTGTAGTTCACCATATTGTGGTATTCAAATAGATTAAAAACCCCTACAGAAAATAGAACAACTATGGCACTCAGTGCAATAAATTAGTCAGCCATTAAGTCGATAATCGGTCCCATTCTTTCTCCATGTAATCGGTGTAAAACATTAGTTTTCAAAGAGCGAGATATCAATAGTTTTGTTAGTTGTCGATAACTTAATGAGATTTGTTAGGTCTGTGATTCGTGACATAATGCACTGATCCAATAGTACGAGACTATCGCGCCTCATAGGTGTTTACTAATGATTCCTATCTCCCTCTCTTGTCCGCTGTCCTTCTTTTTACCGACTTCAAAAAAAAGGAGGTTCTGTATTCCACCCGTATCTATGTATGTAAGTTTGTATAGCTGCGTTTTTCTCAAAAACTACTGATCCGATTTGGATGGGGTTTTTGTTATTCAAATGTATATGAGGGAAGGTTTTAGTATATAATTAAAGTACTATGTTTAAATTATTTATTTCACTAAGTTTTGCTTGCGGCTTCTTCCGCGTGAATGATCATTTTTTACCGCGTACTACAAAATTGTGGAACCAATTGCCGCCAGCAGCATTTCCGGATAGATACGACCTGACGACCTTAAAAAAAGTGCGTATTCCCACTTAAAAGGCCGGCAACGCATCTCTATGCCCCCTCGTATTGTAGATGTTCATGGGCGACGGTGATCACTTACCATCAGGTGAACCGTATGCTCGTTTGCCACCTATATCATTAAAAAAAAAACATTTCCGAAATAAATATGTGTATTTTTCCGGCACACAGTGCCTTAGTTCGTTCAGCATGTTTGGCATATGAACCAAATCTTGTCTGAATCAATGCAGCGGTTTAGGATGTACTAAACTACCTAAGCAGTCTAACAATTATAATCAGTCCATTAACGAAGATCAACGATAATTTACCATGGAAAAAAAAATGAAGACCTTGGTGATTATAGAGATTTTAGATGTTACGTTATTTACCGCAGTAAACCCTCAAATTAAACATGTGGATTTAAACGGCTTTACATAAATCATAAACTTAACTCCAATTAGCTAATGTAACCGAACGCGAAACCGACCATTGTAATTGGAAACTTTCCGAATCGAGCTTGTTTTTACGCGGTCAAAGGAAATGAAATACCGTAATGATGTTATAAAAGGTCACGGTACGCTAGCCGCTCAATGCCATTTCAATAACCACGCTAATGTTTCGTGTAATCGGTTTATATTTTGATTCAATATTGTTAAATATCGGTCACGCGACCCTTAATGTTAGTTCGTATCGATATTTTTTCCTTAATGTATCATCATCATCATCATCATCAGCCACATGGCGTCCACTGCTGAACATAGGCCTCCCCCAAAGATTTCCAGACGGATCTGTCAAAAGCGGCCTGCATCCAGCGTGTTCCTGCGACCTTTATCAAGTCGTCTGTCCACTTGCAGGTGGACGGCCGACGCTGCGCTTGCTAGTACGTGGCCTCCACTCGAGAACCTTTTTGCCCTTAATGTATAAAAGAGTTAAAATCATAACTTGTAACATGTTATGGTCTAAATCATGGCGTATGTGGTGGTCTGGCAGTACATTTAGGCTCTAAACTTGAGTAAGTTTTGTGTTAGATCCACCGTTGAGTCTGTCGAAAATTTGTTTCAAATGACTTTCTGATTGTAAATCATTGTTAGAGCATAGTTTAAGCCTAATTAAAACATAGTAGCGACTATTCAAATTTACTATAGTGATTACAAGTATTATTATTTTATCTGGCATAATCAAAAATCAGATGTCTAGACCACAGTACACATATATATATCTGTGTACTGTGTCTAGAGTGAAATTGGCTGGGAGGATTTCATTTAGGTTAAACTATTATGTAAAATGTAGTAGCAAATAAAAGGCTGTTTCATTTTATATATTTAATCAAAAATTGTTTAAATATATTTAGTATCTTTCTATATTAACTTCAAAGATCACACTGCCCATATTATAAATGAAAATACAGAACCAAAAAACTAAGTAAAGAAATTTCTTTGGCCAGGGGCATCATTAATATTAAAAAAAATACATTACTGTTGATTCGAACTAGAATTTCACGGAACATTGTCAATAGGCGAGGACTGAATTCAATCAACACTAACGACTTTGGAAAATTGAACAGTAAAAGAAGTTACGTTACTATGCCGTAAAGTGCTTATAGCACTCACGCGGGTAAAATATAAAGTAGTAGATATTAGGACTAGCGACCAAGGTACAAACGATAGAAATCATGTTGAAAGGTTAGATGTCAATGTATTAAGAATAGGTAGAACAAAGAGAAATCAGTGTACATACATAAAAAAAAATACAAACACACGAATTGATAACCTCCTCCTTTTGGAAGTCGTTTAAAAATAACATTTATTCGCACAATATACTGGGACGCTCGCATTTATAACAAAAATAAGTAATATATAATGAGACTTAACATCTTATGTCTCAGGATGACGAGCGTAGTGGAATGCCACACAGTACTTTGTAAGTCAAAGTGTTGGATGATGTTGGTTATGTTCATCAGGATAACGGCATGCTCGTCTCATCATTCAATGCAAAAAAACATAAAGGAAACGGAACGTGCATCTCATGATACTGTCGAAAAGGTTCCAGTTCTGTATAAAATGCCAGGCAAGGTGTGCTTGGCGCTGGTTTTCAACTGGACACGATGTACCATACCACTATCAATTTGCTGTATTAGGAAATTAACCTGTAAAGTTCACCACATCCTGGTAAAGTTCCTGATAGCCTATACGGAACCTATCCGCCATATAAACTAAAAACATTGGTTTCACAGGTTTCAGAAATATTTGGCAGTAAAGTCGCTAGTAACGTGTCAGGTTTATTTGTTATACAGCGTTATATGCCAGACAGCTATCTGAAACGTGATCAAGAACTGATGAAACTGACCCTGATCCAGTGTTGCCGTTTGACGACAGAAAAAAGCACTAGACTCTTATCAAAAACGCACTAAATGTTGTGAAAATCTGGCTAAATAGCACTAAACAACGCGATAAATCTTGTGAAAATCTGGCTAAATAATAGCGCTAAACAATTTTTAACTTTATTTTTCGTGGGGGGGGGGGAGGGGGGTGCTAGCGTGAGCAGTGTAAATCACTAGACCCATATTAAACAGGCGCTAAATCCGTCTCGAAAAAGTTTCCACCAGTTTTTTTTTTAGCGCGTACTTATCACATAAAAAACGCTAAAGACCCTTAAAAAGCACTAGATCTAGCGCGAAAAGCTACTAACACTAACTAAAACGGCAACACTGCCCTGATCTTGTAATTAAGGTCGATAATCGTACTTTTTTGTGTAGTGGAAAGCTACGTAGGCAGTTCACTGCCACTATGGCGCGTGGATAGACGACAGATGGGGGCGTTCCTCTGCATCGCGTCCAACGATGTACCACCAGCAGTTAGCAAACGCATCATATTACTAGTCAACTGTGAGTATATTTTATTTATTGTATGTATCAATATGAAATTGTATCAATCTTATTTTATTTTCTGTTTAAAAATGGTTACAATAAAGATTATTTGTATTGTACTGTAATTTTTCATCAATTTTTTGTAACTACTCTTCCTTATAAGACGAAATATTAATCTTCATTTCATTAGAAGTTTTGAATGTAAATAAACTAATATGTTACCATGACTTAGGTTTTATCTACACAAAAATGTTAATATATGAGCTACTTGTATAATATAATGTTCAAGATTAATTTACTTAAATAAATTCTATATTGTAAATGAATATTCTATGTCATGTTTATTATCAGACTTCTTCTTGTTCAGCATTTGGAAGTCCACTGCTGAACATGGGCCAAAGATTTCCAGACCAACCAGTTAAAAATATCCAACAGTTTCTCCAATTTTACGTACTCTTTCTACGTTTAAGAAAGAGTAAGTTAAATTGGAAGACGAAGACTTAATTATTATAATTGTCATTGGTGCCATTTTTCTTTCGAAATGTGTAATTCTTTAAAAAAACAACAATTTCTCTTTGACCACTAGTGACGTAACCCTATAAAAATGAATTCTTTCCTGAAATTCTTACAGAACACTATCCCGTTTACCTTCTTTGTTTAAAACGTCTAAGAGATAATACAGAACGTTGCTAGTGTTTCGTTTTTTAAATGTTTCTCCGAGTAACTCAAACTTTGTACTTCAAAGAAAGAAGTGCGGGAAGTGTTTTTTAAACTGCATAATGGATATTGCACCATTGTTTTTGAGTTCTTGTATTCTTCTTGTTAGCAAGATCACATAACTACGAGAATCTTTGAGTTTTAATATTTCATATGGATTTTATTGACGACATGAAGAAGATTTATAATCGTGAACAAGTTATACGTACTCTATCACACAAATATTTAATTTCTTAAATGTAGCGTCTTGTTGAAACCAAGTCTTTACAATTCACCACTATCCATTTATACTCAAGACTACCACTACCATATAAAATTAGTAATATTATCTACGTCTTTTCTTATACCGAAAATTTCATTACCATCATTCCTTTCCTTGTTCCTAGTTGCGCCGACAGTAAAAGTGCCAAACCAATTGCTAGGAGCGCCGCTTGGCACAGATGTGAAGCTCAAGTGCTACGTCGAAGCCTATCCTAACACCATCAACTACTGGATCAAGAATCGAGGGGAAATGCTCCTTGACGGGTAAGTCTTAAGGATTTTTTTTTATTTTTATTTATTGCATTGTATAGTAAAGTAAGTTAAAATCATTTTACCTCTCAAATTTGTGACTCTACTGCTGTATTATATCTTTTAATTTAATGTATTTATGTTATCATAAGCATTGGTATGTATTAGTATATTCTTATTATTTATTTAAGTATTAGTATTTGACTCGAAATTCTTTTGAATATATATATTTTTCTAATTTATATATGTATACATCGATCATATGTATATATCTTTATTGTACACCACCGTTCACTTCTTTACTTTCATTTCTGTCCATCCTAAGGTTGTCTGGCAGAGATCGCTCTTAGCGATAAGACCGCCCATTGTAAAACCGTACCGTAGTTGTTAACTTATATTTACTTTTCATGTAACTTGGTTATACAATAAAGAGTTTTGTATTGTATTGTATTGTATTGTATGACGAGACGAGCATGCCGTTCGCCTGATGGTAAGCAATATGACCCCCATAAACAGTAGCAACACCATCCAGCACCTTGAATTACAAAGTACTGTATGGCATTCCACTGCGCTCGTCATCCTGAGACACAAGATGTCAAGTCTCACTATGTCCTGTAGTTACACTGGCTACAATGTCCTTCAAACCGAAACACAACAATGCATGCACACTGCTGCTTGGCGGTAGAAATAGACATTGCGGTGGTACCCACCCAGACGGACTCTCACATATGAGAGACCTACCACCAGTAGGATTCACTAAGTTAGAGACCTTCAAATGAAGAGACTACTTCTGCTTCAAAGGTCGGTAACGCATCGATGATTCCTAGTATTGTGGATGTTTACGGGTGGCGGTGATTACTTAACATCAAAAGAATTAGACAAGATGCCTTTTTACAAACTTTTATTTAACTTGCAATGTATGTTTGTTCGGGTGGAATCTTGCAAGTCAATTTTGAAGCAGTTACCTTCAACCGATTGTATTGAAATTATGCATACACGTTTAGTTTAGGTGACAATGCATTGTTAGCTAAGTGACCTCATTCTGAATTCAATATGGCGGACGGCCCAAGATGATGGACTAGTTATTTATAATCGTTAACGCTAATAAAAAAAAAAATAGGAATGACATATCCTAGCGATACGTCACGCGGTCAAAGCGAACGAACAGATAGAAAAAAAAGATGAATAAAAAATAATAGAATAGAAACATTTGCAACTTGTGTAATGCCTATGATGATTATTTGTTCCTTTGCCCCCCTCTACTATAAAAAGACTGCTCAACTTCACATTACTTAATGATGATGATCATCATCATCATCGGCCACATGACGTCCACTGCTGAACATAGGCCTCCCCTATATCCTTATTATCCTTGGCTTTATTTCTAAATCTGAAATATATATTTTTTTGTTTAGTTCGTCAAGAATTTTTTGATGTTTTGTCACTTTAATTTAATCAGACATCAGAAAACATACATCGAATAAAAAATCGATTATGAATACATTGTTAGCAAATTGTTTTAAAAATAAAATAAAATATCTTAGATAAATTGTCTAAATTTAAACAATATTTAACTTATTCTAAGTCATAGTCCAGGTAAGTGCAATTGAATATATATAAGTCCACGAGAAATATTCAATTGAGACAAATTCATTATCCTGACAAATTAGATTAGGTCTCTGTAGGTTCAAAATATATTTTACCAATTTATAAACATGAAAATGTGTTAATATACATCTATTAATTAATCCAGTGTAATGACCAGCCGGCTCTGAATATTTTACTTTATACTACTAATTGCTCACTGGCATTTATTATCGATAAACTGATAGCTATTTTGAGAGCATTAATGATCTGCCACCGCGGTACTTCATTGAAATTCTACTCCATTGTATCATATTTTATTGATGGAGGTAATCACTTGCTATCGGGTAACCCACTTGTATAATCGAAGTTTTTTTTTATTACTACTGAAAGAAGAGACGAGCGTGCTGCTCGCCGATGGTAAGCGATACAAAAGAAGAAGAATATGGTAAGCGATACGACCGCCCATAAACAGTAGCAACACCATACAGAAGTTTTAAGAACTACACTGCGCTCAGCACCATGCAACATTAGATGTTAAGTCTCATAATGCCCGTAATTACGCTGACTACAATGTCATTCAAACCGGAACACAATAGTGCATGCACACTGCTGTTTGTCGGTAAAATTAGACATTGCCGTGGTACCTTCCCAGACGGTCCCTCGCATACGAGAGACATACATGATAATATTCCTTTTGAGTATTATAGAAGACTAATTATTAGGTGACCTTACATTAAGTGGTAATCTCCCTCGATAAATAACTGGAATCATTAACCTAGCTTTATCCTGCTCTAATGAAGGATAAGCACAACATACTTTTTCAAGGAAAGAAAAGGTTTTGTGTTAGTTTCCTTCCTCTGGAGATTTTATATGAGACGAATCATTCATTGCCGACCTGTAAGGTAGAAATAGGTTCCGACATGGTCGCAAACTACACATCCTACTCAAAAAACGACTGACATAATTGTTATTAAAAAAATATGATATATTTATGTATAAACTAAACCAGGCATTCTTTACAGGCCTAAATACACAATAAGAGAGGAGAAATCTTCATACAAAGTTTCCATGTGGCTGACAATCCGTCAGTTCTCAAGAAGCGATATCGGAACTTACAACTGCGTCAGTACCAACTCCCTCGGCAAGAGTGAGGGCACCCTTAGACTTTATGGTGAGAATCATTCCATCATAATCACTATCATCACTGATCATCTACATGTGATATAGTTAGCGTTCGTTAAAGATTTGATCTTTGAGGTGCATCTTCTTTAATGACTAATAAGACTGAAAAGCACAGCCGCAATTTTGGAATTAGATTTCCGTACGTATGATTCCCTATATGTGAAATAGTATGAGTAAAGCTGTAAACCGTAATATTATACTAAGAAATACTATTTCTTAATAGTAAAATATTTTTCATCTGCGTATCAATATGCTCTCTCTGCTGCCTCGGTAGCGTAGTTGTATTACGGTACGACTGCAGTGCTGAGGTCTCGGGTTCGATCCCCGTATCGGGCAATGTGATATTATTGGTTGTTAAACTCAGTATCAGCCCGGAGTCTGGATATGTGCCCGTTAAATGGCAATAGGCCCGCCCCTATTACATGACACCTAATATAGCTGTCAATATGTGGATGTGGTAATCTGCCTACCCCTTAAAAGGGAAAAAGGCATGATGGTATATCTGTATGTATGCATCAATATGTCTTTTACAATAAATTAAAAAAACCTTTTTACCTGGCTGTAAACAATAACTATTTTCCTCCATTCTAAACAAAAGCAGAACTTCCTTGCTCGGGAAAATATTTAACCGGTAACAGATTGCTCCCGATTCGACGACCGAAATAGATGGAAGCTATTCACGCGCGTTTGGCATGAAAATATGATGTACGTGACAGAAATAAGTTGAATCTGTTTTATCTTCCTCATGCACAATTTAATACGAAGATTGTTAGGTATTGATATCTAGTGTTCAGTTGCATAGCAAAGCAATTGAATTAAACCTTCCAGACGCACTGTAGCTATAATACGAATTAGATAATGCAAGCATAAGCTGGAACTTGTGTGAACAGAATGTATATTGTATAGGTCGTGTGCCAAAATTGATCAAGGCTTGAAAATGAAGGTAGACTTTGGTAGCTCTCGAACTTCCATCTACGTGAATAGTATCACACTGTGTATTTCTAAAGGGATATAAAACTAATTTATGAATAACTGTCTATTAGCATAAGAAAAAAATCAAACTAAACAGATAAGTAAGGAAGATACTGTAATTTTTTCTGAATTAGTCAAGATAACTTTATCATAAAACTTGGTGATGTTTTTATTAAATCTATATTATTATTATTTATTTAATTTAAGTTGGTAAAGAATCCAGTAAATAATTATGTCAACATGGAATAGTTTTCACATCGACATCTATTTAAAGCTGTTCGGAGAATATGTTTTAAGTACACATCAATAACGAATTACGCTGCCAATATTCGCGATTTGAAAGAGCTATTAAAAACAAAAGATGCGAATAAAGTTTTCTATTGTTGCAGAAATAAAACTCAACTCTTATGCGGAGGATTTCAGCAATCAAATCAGCGTTGCAGGAGGTATGGATTCTTATGGAAGACTTTTAAGTGATATGCCGGGGAAGGGTAGGGTTTTAATCATTTCAAAACTTGGTAAATTGAATTTGACATACAGGGAACTGTTGATTATTAAGAATGTTACTTTGTAGTGAGATAAGAATATAAGCATCCTGTTTTAAAATTTTCTGTATGAGGTACTTTTGCTAATATTAAATATTTAAAATTTCTTGTCGCTTGGTCTTCATCAATGATATTCCAAAATTAAATATGATTTAGTAATCGCAATCTCAAGAGTAACCCACTTGAGATAGTTTTATACACTACACTTAAATGACAAATACTAGCTGTCTTTATTACTCACACTGGCTTAAATACGTCATCTCTTTCACATACAAAATGTCAAGCAAGAATGTGCGTGCGGAACACTTATTTCGTTTAATTTATTAAGGGTATGGCGTATCTACTTTTTGAAACTCATTGGTCTTCATTCATAATTTTAATGGTCATTAAAGTTTGGATTATCATCCTACCGTCGATAAGTGGTTCTTGTTACTTTCTTCAAATGAATGTAATCTGATGGATGGTTGTTATACGTAGAAAAACAAGTTAAAGTTAAATATATTTTGTGTCTCATTTCGTCTTGATGAGAACCGGTTTATTTTTGCTTCAACGTTGGCACTTCCACGAAGCAAACGTATTCTAGAAGGCTTCTCATTATTCTATTTTCATTTTACCTAGCGATTTACGCCCATGATGGCACGGTAATATGATGGTGTCAATTTGTATATTGTGAATAAAATCCCACGCATATTCAGAGTTCTTACATAATAATCTCCTGGGTTGACTTCATACTAACGATGTTTACTTCTTCTGATTTTGTATAAAGAAGTATAGTTCTTTCTTTATTTTAGTTGTGTTGCTATGATGTAAATATACCTTACATGTATTTAATATTATAAATAGAAAAGATTTCATTGTTTCTTTGTTGGTTTGCATTGAATAAGCTCCGAAACTACTGGACCGATTTGAAAAATTATTTTACCAATATAAAACTACATTATCAGCGAGTAGCATAAGCTAATTTTATCCCGGGGAAATATAAAGCGGGACTTTTATCCCGGAAAAACTCATTCACGTGGGCGGAGCCACGAGCAGAAGTCTAGTCTTACATAAATTTCTTTTATATTAATGAAAAATCATAACTGCTGGTCATTTATTCAGACATAATTTAGTAAAACGTTTTCTACCCACCTACCACCGTTTCTTCGTAAAATTTATAATCTCCCAAAATAAATGGAATATGATATAGCTATACTACTGTATAATATTCTAGACCTCAAGATTTTCTGCGCATTGTTGAAGGAGGCTTTGGCTATAAATCTAATGACCTCTCTTAATCCGATAGTATTTAAAAGATTTTATATTAATATTTTTTCTATACAATATGGAATTAGACTGTGTTCTCAGACGATTTTATCTTTTCTTTAAAAGAAAATTTCATCGGAATTATTACATTTTAGAGCACATTATCAATAGTAATCACTTATGTGTTTAACGTTACCACTAATTAAGCTTAAAAAAAAAGAAACAAATTGTAAATATGAAGGATTATTTTTCCGACCCAAATATCGACCAATAGAATTGCACCATTCGACGTCACGTGGTACAACCTACATGGTATTATACTGATAATTTTTTGATTATTTTCTCTGGTAGTTACTATATATTATGAAATTCTTATTTGTTGACTGTTCATTTCATCTCATGGTGCAATTCTATTGGCCGACATTTGGGACGGAAAAATAATCCCCCGAATACCACACGAGCTTCAAAATTATCTGGCATTTCCCGATAATTTTGAAGCTCTTGTGGTATTATAAGTGATAATTTTACTAGCAAAAAAAAAACATCGCGTCGACACCAATAAGAAATTCCTGGTGTTCGTTAAAGTTTTGACTGCAGCTGGCCATTTTATACGTAAAAGGATATTTTTTAACAGTCAGTACGTTGCACTTGATGGTAAGTCCAAAGAAAATTTTGACCATCGAGAAACTTCGCACCTAAATAGTCACCACTGTTATGCCGGTCCGTTTAAAGGCAACGAATCCATTATAATAGGTAACAAGGAACACAGATCCACCAGTCACTATATTGTATTGTATCAGCTTATGACATCTCAATTTTGGACAGGTTCTCCCCAAGATACTTGTAGGAATCGTGATCCAACGCTATTGTGAAACTATTTCATTATTAAATCTATCTAGCGCGTCCCGCCATCTCTTATTTAGTCTACTACTACACCTTCCATCGGTGTCGAAATTCCAGTTATTTTTAACTACCACGTTATAAAGTGGTACAATGTAATAAGAATAAAAGGCGTAATAACACTTAGAACAGTTTAAACTGCCATATAAATGGCAAGGTTATTTATGAATTTACTAACGACGTTAATGAAATTAATTTGTTTCTTCAGGTCTTACGGAGGCAGCGAAAGGCAACACCTCAGATCCACTGTACTCACAAAGGACTTTACTATCGATACTGCTTTGTTATGTTACATATTGGTATATGTTAACGTAATAATTAAATTATATGTTTTGTTATTTGTGTCTTACGTCTGTTTAAAATAGAAATATTCAAAGAAATAAAAAAGATACAAGTATACAAGATTGAATCTAGATAAAAGAGTAAGTCTGTTGAAAATAAGGAGTAAAAAAAATTTAGTTTCTTTAGAATTTATAGCCACAAAGGATTTATGTCTGAGGGGTTGTAAAGCTAATAAGTCACTAGTCCGTACGTGAATTCTCAGACCACAAAATTGGTTATGGGTTGTAATGTAAAAGAAGATTAAAAATATCTGAAGTCAGTTTGAATAGAATTACTTATATTTTATTCAATTTATGAACGGATATAAAATTATCGGCACAGAGAAGTTAATAATATATACTTTAATATGGATTTCTCAGCTGAAGAACTTTTTTTCTTTCATATTACTTGTGTCATCCAACATTATTATATAAGCATATTTTTATTTACTTAATATTCATCATTTTCCTTATTTTCAAGATGTGATGAGATGAGTGGTTTTTGCCGTCGTATTTATGGAACAAAAACCAGAATACATTGAACAAATAAACACATTATAGAAATTATTAAACTTACTTATAATATATTGATCTACAGTACCTACTGTAAATGTTACTTGCGAGTCCAAATTACTCGCAAGTAACGCACTAACAATATCCAAATAAAATAAATCGTATCAAACTGATTGCTATGTCCGAATTATTACTCAGAAATTACCAAACAATGAAGCTGTATAATGATTTAAAGTCTTTTATAACAGACGTGAGGCACAATTTGCTTCGACAAACCAGAAACGTAATTCAATTACATTGTTTCAATTCCTGTAAATATTAAATAAGGTGTAATGTTTATTGTATAAATGTACGAACAACGATAAAACATTAATGAGATTAGCTCGTGTAATCGTAACTTCGCTTAGAAAATTCCGCCAAATTGAAATATTGTTTACGTACGTGAAAATGTAAATTCATCTCTCGTTTATAAGACTGTTTACGATAAATAAAGTTATGGTAACATCGTTGTAATGTTTCTTTTTAAGACCTATATCGTTTCAAGGCTGTCTGCAGACGTTTACTCTCTTTTTATATTTTACTAGACGTAGCTTATAAACGATTGTCTTCAAGTGTCTTGAAGGTAATTTATGAAATTAAATAGAACACAGAGGTGGAAAGCAAGACATTTAAAGGCCTACGTTCTATTTATAGTCAGATACAACAGCATTATTTGATTTTGTTGCCAAGATAAAATATACCTACTGCTGTATTCCAATTTCAAGAATATTGTGCAATATACAGGATATTCTGAGTCTAATTTCTTAGGATGACAAGCGCAGTGCAGCATATGAATGTATCTCTCGGAGTCGGAATTCACCGATAGCCATTTATTTTCTTTTTTATATGGGAATGGCCTGAATGACCCCACTGCAACTGCTGAGCGGTGTGAGGTCCAGGTATTGATTGACGAAAGATGGTTATTTCTCTCTATTTGATACAGCTACGCCTGTTTGAAACCGGAAAATTGCTTTAGAATAGGCTCATCAACCACTACACCATGGAGCCTTAATATTCCATAACAAGTAACTTTCAAGGCTTCATACAAAGTTTATTGGTAAGTACTAAAATAACTACTCAACGGGCCATAACTGATTTTTTAGTTTTCCATATTCTTGTTCATAAATATTGAAAGACACTTTATAACTGCACTCAATTCATATTTCTATGACGTGGTACCATTGCATAATATTACGACCATTTAACATTTTATTATAAATTATTGACTATGCGTCGCTCTGGTTGTGTGAGTAGTATCCAGAAAAGTTACACTGTAGAAATCCAGAACATAGTCCATCCTTGAGCCAAATTCATCTAGATCTATGGAGTGTGATACAAATAAACAAATAAAGATTCTCACGAACCTTTTTAAACATTTACCACACACACACTCATGCCTTTTATCCCCGAAGGGGTAGGCAGAGGTGTAAGTAGTGCACCCACTTTTCTCCGTGCTTATTACATCCCATATGGTTGGGGGCAAGCCTGTCGCCATATCGGGCACAAATTCCAGATGTTAAATCTGCACGTTTCCCACTACAATTTAAATTCAAGCATGCTGCAAAAGTATTTGGCCTTGCTTGATGTTAACTCCCTCTGGGGATCCTGTTCCGAGCAAATCATGTCAAAATCCACAATAATCGCTACCTTACTTGGACCAAGAACAGACTCCCTCAATCCATATACCCTAGAGGGTAGGAGGCGACTTTTATAATATTAGATATTTTATATTCAAACGGCTGGCACGAACGTGCTCTAGCGTGGCAACGCTGTGGGATCTGCTTCTTGCGACACATTTTACAGCTAAAATTTAATATAACAGCAAGTAAACAGCACCTCACGGTATTGGGTGTGTTTTACGAGTGAGGTCTTGGCGACTGGCAACTGAAATTTGTAGCGGTAAAATCGATAGTAGTAATAAAGCTTAAACTTTTATTGCTGTAAATTCAATAAGATTAAATGAAAAATATTTAATCCTTAAAGAGGATAATCTGAATAGGACCCGTATAGGCATAGGTGAATCTTCTCAAAAATTTACTAATTTCCATGATTTTATCATTGATTTGGGGAAGATTTTGGATAATGCGTGGCATTCCCTTAGGAACAACGGCATTACTTTGGATATTTATGTAACCTGAGGCATTATGGGAGTATTTTTAACTAAACAATAACTAGCTGGAAGAAATGTGAATTAAGAAAAAAAAAATTGGTTGGGTAGGTACTTTGAACTCAAAAATAATATTTCACACCGCTTTTCATCAGCTTTTTCCGATAATACATCTTTTTCTTTCTTTTTTGTAACACAATGGTGCCGTCCAAGATCAGAGCTTATACATCCTGCAGATAAAATTTATCAACAATACAACCAATATTTCCAGTTTATTTAATACTCAATATTAAATCTCCATAAATCAGGTGTGTCACCCTCCATTACTCATATTACAATAAAGTGACAACCAAAATCTGTTCACAATATCTTTTTATTTCCCCCTATGAAGGGTTAGCGCGTCATGTTTTTCCTTTTATTTTGTCTCTTCACACGTTATGTTAACCCCTTATTGACACATATTTCACAACAATTTTTATTTTACTGTTTTAATGGAACTCTATTACCCATTTTATTGAGCACTCATTCACGTCTGCAATATCATACTACTAATATATAAAGCTGAAGAGTTTGTTTGTTTGTTTGAACCCGCTAATCTCAGGAACTACTGGACCTATTTTGAAAATTCTTTCAATAATAGGAAGCTACATTACTCCTGAGTGCTATAGGCTACTTTCATCCCGGAAAATCTTTTATACGCGGGCGGAGCCGCGCGCAAAAGCTAGTCATACTATAAAATTATAGATGATACCTATAATCGTGTAAGAAGTAATTAGTTGATAGTGTTACATGACAAACGTATCTGAGGTTTCTAAACAATTATATTTGTTTTAGGTCTTGATGTAGTAAGACTGAAGGGCTCTGTACTGTCTGATACATTCAATACAAGGCTTGTAGTTTAACGATTACGACTGTATTGTTTCAAGAGACCTGTCTTTATTATTTAACCTTCCTTTTACGCCAAAGTGAATTTATCAAATACTAGCTTTTGCGCGCGGCTCCGCCCACGTGGAAAAGTTTTCCGGGATAAAAAGTAGCCTATAGCATTCAGAAGTAATGTAGCTTCCGATTAGTGAAAGAATTTTCAAAATCCAGTAGTTCCTGAGATTAGCGCGTTCAAACAAAACAAACAAACTCTTTAGCTTTATAATATTAGTATAGATTCAACTGCATAGATAAACCAGGGGACAACATCTATTTACTCCTCTGACCTTTCACATTTAAAATCATAATTTCGTACACAACCTGTATCAACCAGACATTCCTCTCCACATTCGACGTTTCCCAAACTATTACTTACAATATAGACATCACAAATCACGGTACAAGATAGCTGTCCCGAGGTGTTCGTAGGGAGCTAAAAGAGTAAATAAAATGTCATTCCCGTCGAATAATTTCCCAGTATTTTCTGCTCTGCCCGGTGACGCTAAAAGAAGGAAATGCAATTTGATAAAATATTCTGTTGGTGCATTTTTGTTTCGTCTCCCCGAGGAAACTATGCTACAGTGTAATCTTGTTAGAGACGCTACTCTACTCGTCTATGCATAATTTTCTTAGTAGTTTTTGCTCAAATATGAAAACAATTTGGTTGAATGTTGTGCTGTTGGATGTATTTTGCTTTAATTAATTTTGAAGTGGTATTTTGTTGTTTTTGTTAGTTGTTAAAAAAAAGTTTGTGTAGAGGCATAATGGCATCATTTACTACCTACCACTTGTATAGGGGAGTCTAAACACGTACCAAAGCGTACAAATTGTTCATCTCATCATTTTGATGTTAAAAATAATCAACTTAATTGAAAACAAGAAAATATATTAAATTTATTCAGAATGCAACTCCTGACCTTAATATGCGTTGGCTTCAACAGTTTCAATTTTGGTGAGTGGCGATGGCAAAAAACTTGACGGATTAGCCTCACATTTCATAATTTCAAGCACCATATTGCACTGAAACTGCATTTTATCATACGTCGTCTACGTTTAGAGGTGTAAGTTATGAGACATTGTAAGGTATGGGGATTGTTATTAATCGGATTTATTTTAAGGGTTTCAGGAACTGTTGAGTCGATATCAACATACGAACGTAATAATACTTCCTCCATATTAAGAAGTTTAATTATTTAGTATATCGTATTGCACAATAAATATAAGGCTACTAAGGTAAGGAAAGAGGTATATATTTTCGATGATGTCCAGATCAACCTTTGTGGACCTGCTTATCGTTTCTTTATAGATAATAATAACATCATAAGCAACAGCTTAGCTCGTATAGCTTAGATATTACTGGTGGTAAGTCTCTCGTATGCAAAGAGCCGTCTGGGTAGGAACCTCTACAATGACTATTTCTACCGCCAAGCAGCAGTGTGCATACACTGTTGTGTTACAGTTTGAAGGACATTGTAGCCATCTTATTTACTGGGCATTATGAGACCTATCATCTAATGTCTCAGGGTCAAAGCGTGGTGGAGTGCCATGCAGTACTTTGTAATTATAGGTTATGTATGTTGTTGCTACTGTTTATGGGTGGTCGTATCGCTTATCGTTATGCGAGCGAAAATTCTTGTATGTGAACCGCAATCTAAGCTATGTGGTATTTCTAACACGTTTGTGAGCTAAGCTACATGAATTTGGCTTAGTTCTTGGTTAGCAGCCGGCTTCAGGCATTGTTCTAAGCTTTAAGAGTTGAATATGAGGCGAAGCGTGTAATGTCAATAAGCTTATCGGCAAATGTCAACGTAATGCCATCAAAATATCGAAAATTTATTAACCGACTTCAAAAAAAGGAGGTGTATTCGACTCTATGTATGTATGTATGTAAGTTTGTGTGGCCGCGAGTTTCTCAAAAACTACTGATCCGATTTGGATGAGGTTTTCTTTATTTAAATGTATATTTTTCAGGAAATGTTTTAGGATATAATTTATTACATAAGTTTTGCACAGTAATTATGAAGACAAATGTATTGAATTTCAATTTGTGCAGGTTTAGGCATCAAAAGACGTATTATTTTATTGTTGTGTCGCGGAGAAAGTGATTTATCACCACCACTAAACCCTCATGGGTTGGTCATTTTGGGTTCGTCAGCCTTGCGACCCGGCGTTGAGCCGCCCGGAGAAATGTGGAACGTTGAACGACCGCCGGACCGAATCACTAACACTTTATACACCACTAGCATTGCGCGCGGCTCCGCCCGCGTGGAAAAGTTTTCCGGGATAAAAAGTAGCCTATTGCACTCAAGAGTAATGTAGCTTCCTATTAGTGAAATAATTTTCAAAATCGGTCCAGTAGTTCCTGAGATTGCGCGTTCAAACAAACAAACAAACTCTTCAGCTTTATAATATTAGTATAGATATGCACGGCAATATCAACTATAACTATATATCAAAGCTGGCCATCTGCAGCGCATTAGGGACTGCTACGGGCTTAAAGACGTATTACCTAACGTCTCAGAAAAAGGAGTACAGTTCATTGCCAGAAAGAGCCTTGTAATCCTAATTCTGAGTGGAATTGCCACTGGCACTTACTATCTGGTAACATTACTGAACTTTGAAATTGAAAATTTCCTAAATGTCTAGGAGAATCGAAGACTCACAAAGATATTGAAATTAAACTACTATAATACGGGATTCCGCCCCTTGACCATAAAATGCTGCGAAGCCGAAACGTCGGGAGAAAAATAAAATAAAAAAACACGATAAAATTCGTTATAGCAGTTTAATTTCAATGTCTAACATTCGCGTAAACGTAAGGAACTATTATGATTTACGAAGACGTTCCAAATAGTATTAGGTGTTGACAGGCTTTCCTTTAATGATAAATAGTACAATGACAAAAAGGAAATAACTGCCTATCAGCTGGAGTTGATAGGCAGTTATTTCCTTTTTGTCATCGCTATCCATAGCGACGATAGTTCGATAACATCGCTTTTCTTCTAACCTTGTACCATTTTAAACCCGTCACCGGCAAGCGACGACTTAAATAATAACTTCTCTAGTTCGCTCTTAGAGGAAACATTCCTACGTTTGTGTAGAATTGACTCGGTTTAAGATTGAACGCTTATACAAACCGTGCTTCATGATTAGAATCTGCCGCCGTATTTTATGCTGTCTGTTTGATTTTATCATTTAATTTAAGATTTACGCTTTGAAAGATATCACTGATATTACAGCTTCTTCTTGGGATTACTTGAGAGTTTATGAGAATGATATCATTCTTAGTTACTGCTGACCATTTTTGCCACAAAAGTTAGCAACATTCACAATTCTAATAGAACATTCACAATTCTATTAGAAGTATTGATCGTCATAATTGTTCATTGATTACTTTCCATGAAGTGACTTGCACGTTTGTAAATAAAAAAGAATATTACAAAATCTAAACATTTTTGATGAATCCAATAGAAACGTTAAACAAGACGATAGTAACAACAAAAATTGCTACCATAAATCAGCTCATGTTGCGCAATCATTCAATTTCTCCGTCCATTTGTTCGCACCGGGATTCGGGTGTAATCCTGCAAATGTTAATTGTAGAGGTGTTCCTTGGGGAACATCTCCGTCATCAATCTCGCGATGGCATGACGGATTGTTATAGAAAATACTGATATGTCATTGAATTTATGCCTCGTCACCTGTTTCTTTGGGAGTGATTCATTATCGGCTTACCTTTCATTACTACAAGGTTTTTCGGTGACACGAATACCGAAAAAAATTAAATTGATTATTTTGGTTGGACAAAAATATTAGGCAATGTGTGCGTAATTTTATTGGTAACTAAAATCATTTAACAAAAGTAGGCTTGTCTTCATCGGATGATCTTATTCATATTGTTTTTGTGATATTTTACTGCAACCTTTTGTTTGTTTTTAACAATGCAATGATTTGAAACAGATTGCACACAGAACAATTACTAGGTAACAAGATACTCAAAATACTATGTGTCAAAATGACGGTCGCAGTGTTGTGCTGGCACTATGAGCAGTTGTAGCACTTAACAAGCGAACTTCAGCTTGTCTCGTTATTCGGATAGAATAATTCGAACTTTCGATTAGATCTACTGTCTTATATATTATACTATCATTTCCTTCCACCTGCCTTTATTGCACTCCAGTGTGAGGTCATGTTGGCGCTACACTTATTAAACAATAAAACTTCTTACTGAAAGCAAGAAATTGTTTAATATATCTAGTGAATTATTTTTTGTCGACAAAAACGTAACACTATACGCTTTTTACAGCAAAACATAAATTTTAACAAAAACTTGATTTCCCCTCAGATCGTAGATCAACCGTCCAAACTTACTATTTTCTCCGCTTTATCTGATTTTTTTTTTGCATAACAATGCTTAGTTTAAAAACAGCGTTGAATTTCTTCCAACATATAGACGGTTAGTTATCTACAAGATTTATAACAATACCCTGACATTTGTAATGTTTTGTCCGACTAACAAGGAGTGGTGTACCTTTTGTTCCTTTATTTGTATTTATTCTAATTTTATTCTCAGGGGTGTGGGAAGTTTCAAACATCTTTACCACCTAAGCTAACTTTACCTGCTTATGGTTTCTTTATGACGAGACAATCAAGTTGCTCGCCTGATGGTGAGCACCGCAGTTATTCAGTTACAGCAGCATCGCTGAGAACAACTTAATGCACAACTGCACTCGTTACCCTGAGACCAATGATTTTAGATTTTATATGATTTAAGGGTAAGAAAGGCGTCTTGGCTATGGCATCTGATCCAAATTGCCTAATATCAACGCAAAGATAGTGAAGAAACTTTGGAACAAGAAAGAAAAAAACAAACATTTAATGCCACAGAGGAAAGAACATGTGACTAATAGGTAACTGCAATAAAAGAACAAGGAAAAAAGTACCACTGTTTAGTATACCTATTACCACACGGGTGCGCGTGTGGTAATAGGTATACTAAATACAAATACACCGTGGCAACAAGACGTAACAGGTTAATAAAAATATATTTCATAAGCCCATTAAACTTCTCGCTAATGGGGCACTGACTTCCCATGGATGGGGTTGTTTGGTAGCGGTTAATGGGGGTTTTACGGCTATACAAATACCGAGACTGGGACCAAATGAGGCAAGGTGATGTGATGAGATCTTCGAAGCATTTGTCTTAATGAAGCATTAATAATTGAGTGGATACTGGATAGAAACTTTAACTTTTTTTATTTATCAGTCTTAATTACCATTGTTTAAGTTAATTTTTACAGCGTAAATGCTCTCCATCAAAATAACGAGGATTTTGCATTCCATAAACTTGCAATGAACCTATGTGAAAGATTATTGGTCGAGCTCCTTCTCGGAAAGAAAAGGAGAGCCTTCCAGTAGATACATGATTGATTTTTAAAAGATATTATCGTATCTTTTTCATATCATTCGTACCGCCTATTTTCTGCTTCTCTTGTGCTACCTAAGAACTAAAGAGCTTAGCTTTTTTGTATATTCACAATTTTAGTTTAAAGAAGGCTAACTACTTAAGAATATTTTGTAAAAAAACACGTGGTGGTAGGTCTCTCCTATGCTAGAATGTAGATAGGTATTAACCACTGCAATGTCAATGCTTTTTTAATTTTTGTTTGAATTGATAAATTTCTGTAGCTACTGCTCCAATTCTGAAAATTCTTTAACTAATAGTAAGCTACATTATCCATGAATGGGATTTTTATCCCGGGACCAAACTTGTACTAAGAGCGAACAAAGCTGGTAGTAAATAAAATGGTAAAAGTATTGGTTTGCTTTTTGTAAATTTTTAGACATTTTCACAGAGGAACGAGGTTCAGCTACATTTTGGTCAATTGAAAAGAAAGTAATATTTTAATTTATTATAGTTAAATTAAAGTTAATCTACTATTCTGAGGTAGGTAAGTGATTTTTAATTTGTTATTCAAAATGGCTTTTCCTTTATGTATTTAATAGGTTTCGTGGATTTTTTTACAAAGGCACAGATTTTACATCTACATGTTACTTTACGTTGTATACTAATACTTACTATTCGGACACGGCAGTGACCACACTGCACCTGATCTTCAGTGCAGTGGGGTCCAAGTATGTGTCTGACATGAGCTGTAAGATGTAAGGATTTAAAACGAAGATATTATTGGTATAAAAAATTATCAGGAAGTTGTAGGGCCACATTCTATTCGTAATATTTGTGTACAGCGCAAATAGGCCGGCTCGACCGGGGCTAGTAATATTGGGTTACAAAAGAACCCGAAATCACAACTTGCTAACATCTAACATCCATTGAAAACTTTCTCGGTCGCCAGCTTATGCAATAAAACATAAATCGTTCATTGCTCGCAAGACGTTTCGCCTCAAAATTACTTGCATCGGACCTAAGTACTCTTACCCTAGCAAATTGCAAATAAAAATAGTACGAAATGTCTTCGCTACGAGTCCATAACGTTGGCTTCGCATGCAACATGCCTAGAGTTAATGGAGCAAAACAAAACGTTTGCGTCTATCTCATTACATTAAGGACTAATGGAAATTGCTTATTGCATCGGCTGCGACGGGCAACTCCGGAAAAATATGGTTTATCTAAATGTTCATGATTGGGTAACACTGATAGTAAAATTACATTTAATTTGATATTGAAGATAATAAAGCAGTAGAATCTTTTGTGGATAGCTTGATAAAGTTAGTGCCACTATCTGGAAGAAAATGGACGTGTAGTGTCAGCTTTGCAGTTGCATTTTGCATGATTGGTGAGAAAGAAAGAAAATATTTATTTGTAACTAGCAATATACAAAATAATTTCAATGAATAAGACAATAAACTGGTAAAAAAACCAGCGCTGGTCTTCTGTTGAGCCATTTTGTGATGTCACGGGCGCCAAATGCGTTAACATTAGTGCAAAACTAAAGAGCATCATGAATGCCTTGCGCATGAGATTGATAAGCATACTCACGCCTTTTATCCCCGAAGGGGTAGGCAGAGGCGCAACTTGTGAACCCACTTTTCGCCGTGCGTATTCCGTCCCATGATGTGATAGGGGGCGAGCCTATCGCCATATAGGGCACAAATTCCAGACTCCGGGCTGATACTGAATATAAAAATCTAATATCACTTTGCCCGACCCGGGGATCGAACCCGAGACCTCAGCATTGCACTCGTACCATAATACAACTACGCCACCGAGGCAGGCATGAGATTGATGTTGTCACCAATACCACGTCTAAAGTTATCATTACCTCCACAATTCTTTTGTCAAATATTTACGAGACTATCCCGCACTCACACCCACCACTGCAACTCCTGTAAGCCAGGATCGGCAGTGGCACGTATTTTATGACACCAAGTGGTGAATCTCGACGAGTCTCTGGGAGCACTAATTAATCTTAACCCGCAACGAAGTTAATCAAATAGAAGAATGGGGAGGAGTTAGCAATTGTTCCTTTAAATAGTGACTTCGCCTTGAAATCTGTTGAGTCACTAACGTTAGCCAACTTCTGCTGTAAAACTTTAGGATACAAATATCAATCCCGCACACAGAGCAATTCGCATTTTGATTTTTCAATTCGCAAAACTCCCACTAAATTCGATTAAGTAAACTAAATAATTTCCGCTATTAACGGAATATTTTATTTCTCGTCAATCATGTAAGACGGTTTTATTGTTTAACATAAATAATCATTTCTTCAGCCTATGTTCTGTTACTTACTGTGCTTTTTTATTGCAATTGAATGACGAGAGGAGCATGCCGCTCACCTGATGGTAGGCAATACGACCATAAACAGTAGCATCATACAGAACTTTGAATTACAAATGTCCTTTACAACAAGAAAGCAACAGTGCATTCACACAGCTGCTTGGCGAGTAAAAGACATTGCGGTGGTACGTACTCATACTGCACCTTGCATGCGAGAGACCTACTAACATTAAATGATTTATTATACCAATATAGATTGATAAGTTTAGCAAAATGTGTTTATAGTAATACGGTAACATATTGTTTTAGAGCAGGGCTACTTTCTTGTGTAAACAAAAAAAAACATTCTAAGCAGTGATCGAGGTATGTATGATGACCATAAAGCCAAAATTTATAAAAACACTAGCTTCTGCTCGCGGCTCCGCCCGCATGAAAAAGATTTTCCGGGATAAAAGTCCCGCTTTATATTTTTCCGGGATATAAAGTATCCTATGTCCTTTCTCAGGCTCTAGACTATCTGTGTACAAAATTTCATTTAAATCGGTTTAGTAGTTTAGGCGTGAAAGCGCGACAGACAGACGGGCAGAGTTACTTTCGCATTTATAATATTGTAAGGATATGGAAACGAGTCATCTGTAGCACACTAGACAACAACAATAGCAACAAATCCATTGTACACTTTGTACCTTTTTATAAACTTTTGATGTTGTATTTATGTACGTGTAGTAAAAATAAATGGTTTAGATTCCAAAAATTTCATACAGCTTCACTCGATCTTGGGAACGAACCTTAAATTACAATATCTTTTATGGGTCACCGGGTGTACCGGTAGACAAAAGAGCTGGAGGAGGACGGTTCTGAGGTGATATCGGAGAAAATGACAAGCGAGGTGACGCCGGAGGATTTAACAACAGTGAAGAAGGAAGTCCAATCAATTAGCCTGTCGCCGACCACTCCTGAACGTAGGCCTCCCCAAGTGAGCGCCAACCATCCCGGTCTTGAGCAGCCCGCATCTATCCGCTACTCGCCGCCTTTTTCAAGTCGTCGGTCCATCGTGCAGCAGGTCGTCCTACACTTCGTTTACCTAAACGCGATCTCCACTCAAGCATTTCTCTGCTCCATCGATCGAAGAAGGAAGTTAATTTCATTTCATTTCATTTCAAAATTGAATTGAAATTTTACAATCAAATTCAAATATAAATAACAACTCGTAATCAACTTACGAATGGATATTGCCAGATATATTAGAAAATATATTTCCAAAGTGCTAGTGGATATCGCGTATATTAAAATCCATCCGTGACTCCACGGATTCAAAGCGGGATAAGTTGTTTAAGCCGCGATAATTTGCGAACTTACTTCCCCATTCCTCAGCACGTACTGATACGTTTTGGTGTTCGCGTGAATTTATACTTTTATCACTCGCTTTAGTTTTACCTGAATAATTCGAGTGTTTAAAGATTTAGTTTTCTGAACTGGTGAGCTGGCTCTCGAACTTGGAATGCAGTGGTGAATCTTGGAGGTTAGTTAGATATGCTTTGCAAGTTCTTGTTTCAAATTAGGTTAGAGTTAGTAGAAGCTGCGCTATTGTACGAATAAAAACCGGACAAGTGCGATTTGAACTCGCGTACCGAGGGTTCCGTACAAACTTGTAGGTAAGGTATCTAAGTATATAAGTTTAATTGTTCGCCAAATATATTTATAAATAAATGTAATATTCCCGTCAGTAATCAGCGGGGCCTCCGTGGGACATGACGTCTCCTGTCAATTAAGCGGACATCGTTTTACGCAGCGGCGCGTAAGGTTCTAGTTTAAAAAAATGACAGCTGTCAAACTACGGAATACTCAAAGATTAAGAAAATGTAATATAAGTACTTTTGTACGGTTTTCAGATTTTTTCCTTTATATGTACTAGAGGAGCTTACTTCTTGCCAAGTTAAAATGCTAGGTCAACGGGTAGTAAGTACCCTCTATATTTTAATTCCCTTATGAAATCGCAAAATATGCGACATAAACGGTCTATCTTTTGATCGCGTTGACTTACAAGTTTCATTTTTTCACTGCTTAAAGAGACCGTTATCCCGAGTACCTATTTGATATAAATTTCAATTTGATTCCTCTACGCCTTCTTGAGAAAAAGGGTCTTGACAGAAAGATGGAGCGACATACAGACGGACAACAAAGTGATCTTATAAAAGTTCCTTTTTTCCTTTTGAGGTACGGAACCCTAAAATGACTTCTACGGTTTTCAAAACCATTTAATTAGCAGTTATTAAAAAAAACGTAGAACTCACAGAAACAGGAATAATATACCCTACGGCAATATTTAATATTTGTGTCTAATTATGTATGTCAGTTTTATTGTCTTTCTGCCTAACCTGCCGAGTCGAATTCAACACAATTTGTTTTTTATTTAAAACCTAAGAGATATTAGAAAAACAATATAGGAAGATAACGTATATCACATTAAATATCTACATTGTATATTAATTTGAAAACAATTTATGAATTTTATAACCCCGTAACCCCAGAACAAAATTATTACGAAAAATTTAATACTAACCCAAAGTCAAAACACTGTCAGTCGAAACACAACTGTCGACATTGAAAAAGGAAAGCTTTCTGGAATCGCAAAAGGTTCATTTCATTTCACAAAAGAGTTTCTGTTTTGTGTTAAACCGTAAAAAGGAACTTATAACGGGGTTGAAAAGTGTTTTTAGAAGCATTTTGCCAGACCTCAGTGAGGCCTGTTTGCTCCGACTCATACATTGTCTCTGACGTGTATTCTGTCTTTTATAATGCATAGAGTTACTTAATTCTTTATGATTTATAAGCTCTCGCCTTATCTCTAAACAGGCAGGCAGTGCAAGATAATAGAGAGAACTATACTAGTACACAGTAATGAGTCCAATTACTTGAACGACCCTTTGACGAGTAAAAACGTCCCCCTCCCTGTCAGGGAGTTTCTATAACAACTAAGCTCTTCAGCTCGCAGGCCTTTATATCCTTTAAGAAAACCCAGGGGGCTGCAACCCTCCGTGGAAAAAGTTTCTAATCCAATCTTATACACACTTGAAGTAATGCATTATATAAATATAACGCAATAGCAAATATTTTTAGGTTATTATATTGTATATAAATAGGTTATTAATGTAAAATAAATATTGTAGAATAAATCTGGAATGTACTGTAGAATTAATCAAAAACTGACTGCCTCGGTGGCGTAGCTGTATTACGATACGACTGCATTGCTGAGGTCTCGGGTTCGATACGCGGGTCGGGCAAAGTGGTATTGGATTTTTATATTCAGTATCAGCCCGGAGTCTGGAATTTGTGCCCGATATAGCGATAGGCTCGCCCCCTATCACATTATGGGACGGAATACACACGGCGTACAGTGGGTGCGCTAGTTGCGCTTCTGCATACCCCATCGGGGATAAAACAGGTGAAATGAAGCTCATTATAAAATACATTAGAAATTACAACTAACTTTATTCGAATTTTAGACAATGGGATAAAGGAGAATGTAAAATATAATTATAAACAACACACATTTAATTAACGACCTACAAAACCAAACAATTTAGTGAACCCACGCGAGAATCCGAAATGAAACTAAAACAAGAGAGCAAGACAAAATTAAATAGGTACAATTCCTCTCGGGCCAAAATTACTTAAAATCTAAATAAAACCAGGTCGAAGTGAATACACAGCAAATGAACTACGTGTTTGGACGTAAACCATCGACATCACGCCCGCACCGCCTTGCTAAAAAACAACGCAAATTGAAGCTATAAAAGTTTTACAGTAATAAATCACAATAAAATGATTTGGGTTTACAAATTCTGTTATACAAAGGAGTGTGCCATTCGGTTGCCAAGCCATGGCTTCAGTACAAATCTATATAAATAAAAGCGAAAGGTCACTCACTCACTCACCCACTCATCACGAAATCTCAGAAACTATAAGTGCTAAGAGTCTCAAATTTTGCATGGGGGTTTCTTTTAAGACGTAGGTGCTCACTAAGACGGGATTTTGCGAAATTCAACCCCTAAGGGGGTAAAGGGGGGGCAAACGCCCGCCGCATTTGTACGCGATAAGCTCTAAAACTACCGAACAGATTCAGATGAAATTTGGTATGGAGATAGTTCGAGCCCCTAGGAAGGTTTAAGGTTACTTTTTATCTCGGGAAAATGTATAGCGGGACTTTTATCCAGGAAAACTCTTTCGTGCGGGCGAAGCCGCGGGCAAAAGCTAGTATATTATATTTGCGGATACTTATTTCGTCTTTATTCTCAACTGGGTGTAGTTCGTGGTTCCACTCGCTTGATAGGCCAGTTCCTGAATAAAAGTATATCTTACTATTCCGGGATAAAGGGTTTTAATCCAGGATACTTTGATTAATTATATACCTAGATAGAGTGACGCGCTACAATGAAACTAAAACAAACAGGCCAAGTTTTCTTAAGCTAGTATGCGTGACAGCTGTTTCATACGCTATCGCTGCATCATTCTGCGTATACTTGTGTGCGTGCATAATGATACCAGTTATAGTAGGGACAAACTAATCTGGCCGGTATGACATGACACGGTTTTGAATTTTTTGAGTAGACGTTCTCACAGAGTTATCGCGTCGTGAAAAATAATGAATTGTCATACCGGCCAGCTTAGTTTATCCGAACTATACATGGTTTTTATTAAAACGGGGAGATAATTATATCCATGAAAAACAACAAAAAATAATTCACTCGAACTCATTTAGCGTGCAACAATTAGCCTCTATTTTTTTCGACGCGTTTGAAACGTTCAGTGTCTATCTAAGTATATATTTAATAAATTTTTTTAACTTAGCTCGGCAAAGTGACTTTACCGCACCTGATGTTAAGCGAAGTTAAGTCCAAAAAAAAAATGTCTACCGGCAAGCGATAAGATTATCTCTTAACGGTCGACACAATTATGCCGGCCTGCTAATTGCTTAATATAATTAATCAAAGCCAGGATATTGTTTATCTGTGTGTGTATGTGTCGAAATTCATCCAAATTAGTTCAGTGGTTTCTGCATTTATTTACTGCAATTATCTTGCAAACATCCTAACACCTTCACCAACTTTCTCATCCTTACATAATATTAAAGAACAAAGTCCCCCGCGGCGTCTGTCTGTCTGAACGCTATGAATTCAAAAACAACCAGACGTATTTCGATGACATTTGGTATGTATATAGCTTAACACCCTGAGAATGTCATTAGCTACTTTTTCTCGGGAAAATATATGGCGGGACTTTTATCCCGCAAAAACTGTTCACATGGGCGGAGCGTGGACCAAAAGATAGTTTATAATCCTACTAATATTATAAACGCGAAAGTTTGTAAGTAGGTATGGATGTTCGAATGTCTGGATGCCTGGATGTATGGATGTTTCTTTACTCTTTCACGCAAAAACTACGGAACGGATTTCGATTAAATTTGGCACACGGGTAGATTATGTCCTGGATTAATACATAGGCAACTTTTTATCCCGGGAAAATATAAAGCGTGACTTTTTCCCGGGAAAACTCATTCACGCGGGTGGAGCCGCGGGAAATAACTATATTAAATACAGAACAATAATTAAGATTTGCACGTATTTATACAATACAATCCAAAAATTATAATGTCGATTTACGAGATACGATGCGTACATCGACCGTCTTCAAACTGTAACGGGCTATCTTACCTACTAAATCCGTACTCGTCCACTGTTTTGTTCCTTCACCATATTAATCAGGCTTCTATCAGCCACATTTTAATTCCATTATGGTTTACCAGTAATATTACCGTTTTGTCTCCAGTAAATGTTCTTATACGATATTTTTAAGTTATTTTTCATAGATCATACCCGTGCTAAAATTTCTCATTAGTTCGTAATTTCGTATGATATATATATGCATGCTTTTTTTTACATGACCACGACAAATCGACTCTACGGCACGTGATGGTAAGTGAAGTCCAGGTAGAGTTTCGACTGACGATAGATGACTACCCTTCATGACGATACGGTTGTTTGAAATCGGATATACACAGGCTTAGCTATAGCTTTACGATACCCTAGTTGGGAATGGAAGTCTATCGAGACACTGGTGATAGGTCTCTCATATGTAAGGGTCCGTCTGGGTGAGTACCACCGCAATGTATATTTCTACCGCCAAGCAACAGTGTGCATGCACTGTTGTGTTTCGGTTTGAAAGACATTGTAGCCAGTGTAACTACAGGACATAGTGAGAATTAACATCTAATGTCTCAGGATGATGAGCGCACGACCTCCGACCTCCCTAAGCAGGCCGGCAGGTGGCGGGCAGGCATCCGGCTACCGGGAAAATAATGCCCAAGAGGCTGGCGTGCAGAATTACATGCACGCCTATGATATTACCGAGGTTTTGTTCCTCGGACTACGAGAGGCTCTGGTCAAGAGCTAACTCCTGCGAGGGTTGCGGTTGCATGCTCATGCGCACCCCGCGACTTTCGATATAAGGGAGAGAGAGTAGAATGGCGGGGTTTTAGTCGGTAGGACGGTTTCGACCGGTGAGTCCGGCAGAAATCCGTAAATGGATTACCCCGTGTTAAAAAAAAAAAAAAAAAAAAGGATGATGAGCGCAGTGGAATGCCACACAGTACTTTGTAACTCAAGGTTCTGGATGGTGTAGGTACTGTTTATGGATGGTCGTATCGCGTACCATCAGGCGAACGGCATGCTCGTCTCGGAATTCAATGCCCTAAAAAAAAGACAATGTCCGGAGATTCAAAACCCAAGGCACACACCTCTGACTTTTCAAAGTTACGTGTGTATTATCAATTATCGTTCGCTTTAACGGTGAAGGTAAACATCGTGAGGAAACCTACATACCTGAGGATTCCCCATAAGAATCTGGAGGATATGTGAAGTCTGCCAACCCACACTAGGCCAGCGTGGTGGAATAAGGCTTTACCCCTCTCAGTAGTAGAGGAGGCCTGTGCTTAGCAGTGGTCAGTATATAATACAGGATTGATTGCATTGATTGGATTGATTGCATTGCATACACAAGCTGATACAAATTGCCCTACCAGCATCTACCTAAGCTATCATAGGCAGGGCACATAATTCGTAGAACTGACGGCTGATGGAGCAAAAAGTTCTCGAGTGGAGGCCACGTATCGGCAAGCGCAGCGTCGGACGTCCACCTGTAAGGTGGACGGACGACTCGATAAAGGTCGCAGGGACACGCTGAATGCAGGCCCCTTTCGACAGGTTCGTCTGGAAACCTTTAGGGGAGGCTTATGTTCAGCAGTGGACATCATGTGGCTGATTATGATGATGAACTACCTAAAGTTACCATTAAGTGACAGGTTGTCAAATTTGCCACAATAAAATTCTCTTTATACCTATGCTCGATACAACAACTAGAATATTTGAAAAGATTTATTCGTTATTCCAACAATTAGAGAGTCAATTTTGACAGATATAATCGACGTGTCGACGAGGTGTCGACCACCGGCAATATTTATTTTAGGCTGACGCGACGATTCACTTTGCAAAATGATCTACCCTTTGTTTAGATAATTATAGACGACTTCTCTATTCTATTTCCAATCTAGTATTCGTTTTTCATCTGAAATGAACCAAACCTATTTAAAGTTTAAACTGTTTTACGTATAATCTATCAGTTGGTAGAACTAACCGCATTTTGCGTTACAATGGCCGCATAGTGAAACTGATCCAAAAATAACTGGCCCCGTTTAAAATTTAAAAGGTTTCTGTTCCAAATGGAATAAAGGAACTAAAAGTACACTCAAACCATATTTACTGACCGGTCGTCTGAGATACATTGTTACTTCACTGTATATTCTGTTTATTATCATAACATGGCACGTTGCCTTTCATTGTAGGCTATTTTCAAAGGCTGCATTATGTCATCAAAAATTATAGTAATCGGGAATGAAAATTATTAAATATTAATGACAAACGAGACATCAGTAGAATTTTTTGGATTGAAATGAAATGTTGAAAAATATTATATTGACTAGGTTGATCCTCGATTATGTATAATACCATGAGATAAAAAAAATCTACTTGTTCAAAATAATTACCTGACTAAAAAAATCTATTGTGTTAAATGATATACAATGAAATGAGTTCATTAAAAAGCAGACAAAATCAAATGAGTTCTATTATATTACGCACGCACGCACGCACACTTAACCACGCCCTTTATATTAAAAAGATAAATAGAAAAGGAGGGCACCCATACTTCACTGAACTGATCATCCTATTATGCTTTTAAAACGACCCTACATGCTTTACTGACAATTTACCATCCCTAGCAACTGGTATTTTCAAATTCATAAATTTTTAATCCCTGAACCCAGAACCTCACACCTCAAGAACGTTGCTAGACCAATACAAATGTAGGCTGATCATGTACCAGGCTGTGTCGCATAACAAGCTTGTGTCAGACACCGGTGTCCGGTCTCAACGGATATTGCAAGCTTGTCCGCCGCTCTCGGAATGTAAGCCGCTGCCCACTGGCCTGCATTTTCATTTGAAGCATTTCCCAAAGACTTTTCAGTTTAGTTTTTGTATGCTTTTTTGATGTAGTTTTGTTGGAATGTGGGTGCTGTGTTCGTTATTAACCTATTCTGGTATTAATTTACCTTTTCAAGTAGGAATTCTATTGTATTTGTAAATTTTTAATTCATTTTGAGCACCAAGTCTGCTGGAATACCTGATTAAATAAATAAATAATACAATTAAGTGGATGAAAGGGGTTCTAACAACATTATTCGTATTTAAACTGACATTGTGGTGCACGTTGCTGGTAACAAACGAGATTCTGGTAACATATGAACTCGCATTGGACCGCCATGGCTAACAAAGCCACAGTAATGAAATGTATCAACAAATATGAAAGTGTTTTTCATCGGCATAGATCAGACAGTTTTATCTCAGTTTTATAACCTAATAAATCATGCTTTACAGAGACCATCATAATAATTATTATAATAAACATAATATTATTATGACTGGATAGAGAAAAATACCTATGTGAAAAAAAAAACAACTCAATTCCAAACTGAACGTGAGAGTAATAGCACTTAAATCTACACATAGAAGTGTTACAACCAACTTCAACTACCTTTCCCGAAGAATCCCATGCTTATCTGAAAGGTAACATTAAATTGAAGCGTAAAACCCGTTCATTCTAACTTTTAAACCCCCATTCGGTACGTTCTACGGCTGTCCGTCACGGTCGAGGAGTTTGAACCGGTCCCGCTCTCGATCTCGCTCCCGCTCCCGTTCCCGCCCCTCACACGCCACATAAATCTTATTAACGGACGACTTGCGAGCTTTCACATACGTGCGAACAAGCATTTTCCTGCGAGTTGAGGGTTGCAGATTGGAATTGATAAAGATTTTGATAAAAATCTAGGTATACATGAAGTTTTGAAGGCAATTTACGCAATAGAAATGTTTGTAATTTGTTGGAACATACACATTATAAGCAGTACTAAGCTTCATACACACACACTCACGCCTTTTATCCCCGAAGGGGTAGGCAGAGGCGCAACTAGTGCACCCACTTTTCGCCGTGCGTATTCCGTCCCATGATGTGATAGGGGGCGAGCCCATCGCTATCGGGCACAAGTTTCAGGCTCCGGGCTGATACTGAATTTAAAAAACCCAATATAAATTTTCCCGACCCGGGAAGCGAGCCCAAGACCTCAGCATTGCAGTCATACCTTAATACAACTACGCTACCGAGGCAGTCTAAGCTTCATAATATAATATAGGTATGTCTTCAGGTTAGAGGTTTAATCACTTCTCTAAAGTATTTCGATCACTTAACCAAAATTATTGCTCAAAAATAGTCGACATTTGGCCGTCCAATGTATTTGATCTATCTAAGCAGCATAAAACTTGACTGTAAGGTCAGGGGCCCCAACAAAACCGTCTGCTTGTCTATGTGGCTAAGCGGTAGTAATAACATTCCCCGCGAAAACAAAGACAAGGATCTGTCTGATTGATGATAGGCATTAGGTCTAAACCTAATGCCTATCATCAATTCTAAAAGATCAATTTCATTCGTCTTATCCTCGTTAGAATTTACCCTGTTTCAAAATTAAACCCTATCTTCCTCATAAAAAATTTCCTCATTTACCACGAACTATCTCGTATTCCCAGAGTAATAAAGCAAAAAATAAAAATATCATTCATTTGACAATAGTAATATCTCCTGTGGGAAATGATAAAATGCCTCGGAAACGCCGTAAGCTGAAATATGGAGCTATCAAGTATAATATTGGCTATTAATTTTGGTAGTATAAAATTGATCCAGCCATCAAGAGCGAGATCAGTGGGATTCGCGGGACTGCAGGGATGTCTTCCGATTAATAATACAAATCAGGATTTGAAACTTGCCCGTTGATCTTGAGTTAGGTGAAATCTACGGTTCAGGAAAGGATAGTTTGAAAGTGGAAGATAAGTTACAAATTCGAGATACTTCTGTAAAATAGTGTGGAAGTTTCAGGTTTGGAGATAAGAGATAAGGCCGTCACTATTTCAAAGTAATATTTTTAGAAATACGATAGAAGTTAGATATCTGAAAGTTATCGCTGGTATTACTTACAAGGCTATATTGATATATCGTAATAATAGCCATATATATGACTGCTCAATTCATAAATATTCCTATTTGTATTAAATAAAATATACGAAATAAGTTGCTTTTGAAGACAATAATGACCTCAATAATTCACCACTACCATTAAACATTTTCACGACAAATTTCTCGAAACACTTTAACGTCACACATAAAACGAAAATATTTCTCAGCTAAGATAAAACTCTACGAAATAAAACGTGTATGCGGCGGGGATAAAATATGAAATTCTCACTGAATTACACGTATAGCAGCAATCGTCAGGCAGTATCGTGCAAGACATGGCCGTGTGACGAATGACGTCCTATATAACAAATACTTAGCTCTGAAGTGGATTAAGCGACGGTTCTCTCCCCTGATGTATGAACGCACAGCGGCTTGATACATAAGACAGTCGGTAGGTACTATTGGTCGCCATTCGACAGCGAAAGATCTTTGTGCAGCCAGTTTGCAAATGTATTCTAATATCTTGCTTGTAGCATTTTAAGAATCATTCATACGATTCTTAAACGCTTATATCTTATAGAAGCAGGTAAAAATTTACCTTTATTGGAAGATTAAAAAAAGTATATATTCAGCTAAATATTATTTGCTATGAAACCAGTCAATTAACACACATTATTTTTCTTCTGGTAATTTAGACAGGTTAGATAGGTACTGTATCATTAAAAACTTTCTTTATTTTAAACTAACTGATATCTGACTCTGTCTGTTACGTTTTCACGGGAACCATTTTTCTCTCGGGGAAATATAAAGTTTATTACACAGACGGAGCCATGAGCAAATGCTAGTGAATTATACTATTTTGGCCTTTTAGTAAACTTGTATCTATTGTCTACGTCTACGTACTGTTTGTCGAAAACATGATAAGGGATACTAATTACTAATGTACCAAATTTCTTAACTTAAGCCATATTTAAAACTTTATATTACACAGATAATGGAAAGAAACATCATCATCATCATTAGCCATATGATGTCCACTGCTAAACAAAGGCCTCCCCTAAAGATTTCCAGAAGGACCTGTCAAAGCATCCAGCGTGTTCCTGCGACCTTTATCAAGGCATCGTTCCACTTTGCAGCTGGACGTCCAACACTGCGCTTGCCGGTACGTTGTCTCCATCGAGAACTTTTTTGCCACATCGGTCAGTTCATCGAAATATGTGCCCTACCCACAGCCAAAAAAATATGTTAACTATTAATTTAATTCCGAATTCGATTAATGCCTGAAAAACGAAAATTATAAAACAATACGATGGTAATTCAATCGGAATCGTATTCAAATTATTCATTGATGCATCTCAAGAGATTTTGATGCCTATATTGTGTTCAGTTCACTTAACCGCTGTAACATATTTTATGATTAATTTTATTACGTCGTATAACGTTAATCCATTGCACATTAATGCGTTTGGTCAGTGTTTATTGTTATATTTAATTTGATTAACGTCAACATTTGTTCATTAAGCAATTACAAGCGCAAATGGTGGTGAATTACGAAACTATAATGCACACGTAATTAGTGAATATATTATAATTTATGTTATATTTGATTGCGTTAAGTAATGTAATGACAATCTCTAATATTAAAATTGAATAAAATAGTTTATATCAGTAGCAGTAAGCCGTTTAATTTTATAATAAAAGTCAATATATATCGTAAATTAAGTTATGACCTGTAGGAACAATTTAAGAAACGTAAGCATACATTTTGATGTTATTTAAGTATTTTCACACTCACACACTCACTCTTTTATCCTCGAAGGGGTAGGCAGAGGCGCAACTAGTACACCACCTCCGGGCTGATATAGAATATAGAAACCGAATATCACTTTGCCTGACACGGGGACCGAACCCGAGACCTCAGCATTGCAGTCGTACCGTAATACAACCACGTCACCGAGACAGTCATTTAAGTATTTAATATGCAGGTAATATTTGTTATTATTAATTAGCGATATCCACATGAACTATACCGCGTTCCAGAGCTACTATATCAATAACTACGAGCTGCTCGCGGTTTCGCCCGCGTGAAAAACTTTTTCGTCTACATGAATCCCATAATCACTAGCATTCCATGGTGCGATATGTACTAGTATAGTGTATTGTAATTTTTTTCTACCGGATCAAAGTACCGGGATAAGAAGCTATGTTAAATCCAGGACATGGTCTACCCATCTGCCAAATCTCAGTCAAATCCGCTTAGCGGTTTCGGCGTTAGCTTCTAACAAACATAAATTTTCACAAACATTCGCATTATAATATTAGAAAGAAGAAAGAAAGAAAGAAAAAATATTTATTATTAACACAAGCAGTACTATCTTTTATAAAAAAGAGGGAGAAAAACTAAATGCAAACAAATATAAAATAATTGCATGCATTGTGCCAACAACGGGAACCCCCATTCAGCTTCTTGCTGCAGCATCAGCTTGACTGATACTGCAGCGCTGATTTTCAATGGGGGACCCGGGTGACGTACGGACATTAAGTCGTCGTGAACACAACTTTAGCTACACCAAAGTACAAATAAATACAAAACATAAACAAATTTAACTGACTGACTGCCTCGGTGGCGTAGTTGTATTACGGTACGACTGCAAGGCTGAGGTCTCGGGTTCGATCCCCGGGTCGGGCAAAGTGATATTGGATTTTTCTATTCAGTATCAGCCCGGAGTCTGGAATTTGTGCCCGGTATGACGATAGGCTCGCCCCCTATCACATCATGGGACGGAATACGCTTGGCGAAAAGTGGGTGCACTAGTTGCGCCTCTGCCTACCCCTTCGGGGATAAAAGGCGTGAGCATGCATTTTTAAACAAATTTAACACGAAACACATTCAAAACAATAATTAATAATATTAGTAATTTATTTTAATAAGAAATAAGATAATGTAAGATGTTGCTAATACAACATAACAGAATCTCGGCCTCCGAGCCTTAAGGAAAATATTATGTATCTAAACATTTACTCGGATATTATTTTACCAGGCACGTCCGCTGTAACAGTCGACCTCCAAACTACATCTTTCACGATATTTTCTTTGTTATACGAAAATATAGAATACGTGGTAATGTTGACTGTCATAATAAGTTCCCTTGCATGTTCCATAGTAACATGTAAATCATCATCTTTTTGAGACATTATTTACCGCGAAACACAGATGGCACTGTTTCGAGCGAGAAAAATATGAAAACCATGAGTAAGGTAAGAATTTTTGTGAAAAGACTTATCATCTTCGAAGGAAGTTCTTTTTCGAATGTTTTACGTCATTTAGCTGTTGGCTTGGTGTTCTTTGATGATATTGGGATCGATTTATGAAATGCTGAGTTTTGTTATTATAATAAAGGAATTGGTTCAATAACTTCAGAAGAATTCATTGATCTTTTTTGGAAAGTTGGTTTGATTCTTACTTTTTAAATCTGATTCTCAGAATTCCGTTGCTGACGTTTTAACTGTTTGTATAATTGCCGATATTGTGAACTAATTTCTATTATTACTATTATATTGTAACAAAACATCCATACCATACGAGCCTTGTATGATATACTGCCCACTGCGGAGCATGGGTATTTTCTGCTACTGAGAGGGTGTAGGTCTTACTCTTAGTCCACCACGCTGGCTTAGTGCGGTTTGGCAGACTCCACATGCCTTGGAAATTATTTTAGGGAAATTTTCAGGAATGTACGTTTTCCTTCACCGTTAAAGGGAACGATTAAAAGACACCAATTAAAATAAACTACTTCACTTTCTTCCGATTTTGTTGTTTTGATTCAACGTAATATTCGCATAAACATCATAAAAAAACCCCCTTTCTTTCGAGTTATCGCAGTTACAAGAACAATCGATACATCAAAACAAGCGATCATAGTTTCAAATTTACAATACGCCTTTCGGCTAGAATATAAACTGCTTTTTAATTCTTGATAAAGTGTATTCCTCGAGGGAGGCCATGCGATTTCTACTCGGAGCTATGTTTTTGAAAGGAGATAAGAATGATGAGGGGTTCCCTAAGGGTAGGTGTTAAGGATCAAAGAATATAGGTTTATCCGTACTTATTTGGTAGTTTCGTTGCAAAACTTTTTGGTATAGGAACTGAAGGGCTTAGTTATGAATTGATGGTCCAATATTATATTAATAATATTATAAATGCGAAAGTTTGTGAAAATGTTTGGATGTTTGTATGTTTGTTAGACGTAAACACAGGAACAACTAAATAGATTTGAATGAAATTTGGCAAACTGGTAGATCATGTCCTACTTTTTATCCCGGTAATTTTCTCCCATGGGAAATAATGGATATTTTAAATCGGATTCTTGGTGTAGATAGTGCTGGTTTCGTACTGTGTTTTGAGGACTTTTGTAGCAGGAAAGGCTTTACACGTGGGCGAAGCCGCAAGCAACACCTAATTTCTCAATTTTTTTAGGCAATGCATTGTGTTCAAAATCTGCTATTTTGTGGTTGATTTAAATGTTAATCTAAAGCGATTGTGGTGACTTTTGTAATGAGTTAATTCATCATCATCATCATTAGCCCGTTGCAGTCCACTGCTGGGCATAGGCCTCTCCCAAGATCCGCCACAGAGCCCGGTCTGCTGCTTTAGGCATCTAGTCGCTGCCATGAGTTAATTAATAGAGAATAAATTTGTCAAACAAATTGTCACTTTTGCGTCCTAAGCTAAATTTTTAAATGGTCTGTAAGGTCAAAGGCTTGTTATTTACGACAAATACTAAGCATCCCGACATCAAGTGAATCTACTTTATTATTCAGTTAATACGAGTGTACAGAATGATGTTTAAAGTCCATCCAATTTTTACTCTCGCTTTACAACTGCAATAAAGTTTTGGTATCCACTGCCATACAGTGCAGCGTTTGCATGATATTAACATAAAATATTGGGCATCTCATTCCGCAGATACTCGCAACTTTTGTACAAATAGCTTGCATATATTTTATCGAGCAATAAATATTCTACCAATAAATCTCGGATCAACCTGAACGTAAAATTCGGCAGGGGTCATAAGAGTAGTAATCAAAGATAAATAAAAAAGGAATGTAGTACATTACAGTATTTTTGTTTATCAGATATTACAGAATACTAGTTGTAATGTATTGTTATAAGGTTATTTAATTATTCATATTAACAGCCTTCATTACGGGGTGGACGATAAGTGGTATTTGCTCGGGAATTAAGTAGGTACCCAGACACCAGGTCAGACCACCGGCCACTAGCAGAAACTGGGCTAAATCCATTTTGCAGCAAAAAAAAAGAAATGCAACCTCACATTAGACCGGGATCACAAAATCACGACGATATCATATGAATTAGAATTATAACATAACATGGGATGGTAAGTACGCAGATGGATTGTAGTGTGGAGAATGTACAAAATCTTCTAATTTATATAGCAAAATACGTACGATAACTAAGCGCGGAAATTCCATCCGTTTAACATTGTTACAGGCACAAAGTCGCGAGTATTATGCAAATGTATTCAAATATAAATCCACGCGGCTGATATATGGCAATTTTGGCTGCAGAATGCATAATTACACATTAGTTTAAAGTAATGATGTTTCGTTATCGCAGCCGTTTGATGTAATCATTAAACTTGTGATCCATTTTGTACGTCTGTACAGCTCACTAGACTTTTGCTCGCGGCTCCTAGATTTTCCTGGATAAAAGACTCGCTTTATATTTTCCTGGGGTAAAAGGTAGCCTATTACTCGCTGATAATGTAGCTTTATTTTGGTGAATGAATTTTCAAAATTGGTCCAGGAGTTTTTGAGTTTAATCGTAACAAACATACAAAAATACAAATCTTTTCTCTTTGTGATATTAGTATAGATGGAGCTCAAATTCAAAGAAAGATTGACTGTGCCAATACGAATACTCAAATGTTTGGTCCATATCATCTGAAACCACGAATGTGCGTTTGATTATCCGGAATTCTGTGGAATCCTCGACTTAATGTAATGGAAAGGTACACAGGTGCATTGTGGGGTGCGAGTAACGAAAACAACCAGTCAGTGACTGAGTGGCTTCTGGAAATATGGACTAATCTTATACAACCGAACATTGGGTATGAACGTCGCCTTTGTTAGAAGAATGTTTAAAGAGAGAGGGAGAAAGAGAGAGAGGGAGCTATGAATGTTGATGAAAGGAAACATCGCATTGAAACTACATACATGAGAATTCTCTATGCGAATTTTAAACGTGTGAGGTCTAAAGATTTTCATTAGGCCAGTGTGAATAAAGGCCCGCACGATCTAGTAGCATATGATAGATAATAACGGATCTCACAAATATCTCTTCCACGAACCAGACCGATTCCCAAATTTTAAGGATGGCCGGACTTCAGAACCATTATGTTAACAGATTAATAGGAAGAATATTTATTTTTGATAATTTCTAAGCTACTTACAACAAAAGTTCCGTATAAAATATGTAGTACTTACTGTTTGAATTTTGTTTGTTTTTCTATTTTATTAATAAGTACTATTTTAAACGAAACTGAAATGGTTTTTCGTAACATTTTTCGTTTATTACTTAAATATTATACTATTATTATTTAGTTTGTTTTCATAAATATATTTCGCGCACTACATCTCTGGTGGTTTTAGTATCACTTTTCAGAATAATAGCATTATTTGAGTTTGTGCTCATTGAATAATTATTCAAAATGTTAGTTTTGCATTCATTGAATGTAGTTCTAACATTGTTCGTTAAATTATTAGATTATCGGTGAATGTAATACTTATAAATGTATGTACTGGATTAAATTGTTGACATTATCTATTTATATATCATTGTAAATAATATGAAAGCGACTTGACTCCTAGGTTTTTTTTATTATATTTGCACCCGCACGTCGCATATTCTTTTATATAAGTTCACCGGAGTTTCCATCAACATCATACAAAAAGTATTAAAATTTATTCAATCGTTTTAACATGTGATTTTATATTAACCGAACCTTCTGTTTCATTATAAGTGTTACAGGTTATAAAGTTTAAAGCGTATATTTTGACTAATTTAATCAATAAATATTTCGTTTAAAAAGATTCGCCGTAAATCCGTGAAACATAATACCCCAAATCAATGTTCCACGCATTAATAAACAAATGACATCAGAGGTCATTTTAATTATAGAGCAATTATAGTTCGTTTTCAAAGAATCATTCGACAGCTCCATCGAGCGAACCAATTTCGTTAATAACAATTAATTTTGTTTATTACATCAAAGCAGTTTAAAGCCTTTTCAAATGATTTATTCTCTTGTGTACTAACAGATATTTTATTGATAAACTAAATACCTCGTCTCAAGTTGAAAACTTCACTGATTTGCTAATAAATTATTCATCACACAATTTATATTGAAGTGTTCTGTTTTTCTTCGTTTGATTTTGAGTGTTTTTGTCGTTTCCAAATTTGGAACTCGGGGCTTACAATGTTTGATGAATTTACATAAAACGCGTTTGTGATAAGGTAGCTAAATTTTGCTTATGAAATTGCAAATACTTTTATATCTCTTGATGTCGGTATTGAATGTGGCACGGTCGATTTCGTAAATGTATTGCGCAGCTTTGCATTTATTACAATAAATATTTATTGAAAATGGTAAATTTATTGTTGCTTTGAATTTTAACGAGACTGCCAAGTGCTCATGATGTCTAGATTTAATAACTGTGATTTGAAGTTTCGTATCAAGACATAACAGATTTCAAATTAACAGAATTCTAGCAGACATCACAAAGCTATTAAATGAAAACTAAATTATATCAATACCGATATCAAATCTAGTTATTAAAGAGCAAGATGAAGTTGTAGCTTATATTAAACAACATAATGTCTATGTAATTTCTACTAAATCCTTCAAAAACTTATCATTAGCAACAGCTGTAAATAACATTGATAAACAAATGTAATTGATCAGTGACAAACATAATGTCCCGAGCGGCACATTTACAAACTTTATTAGGAAGACGTGATATCTGGGAGTGAACAGTGCTCTCACAACTATCGCTATGACTAATTGTTGTTGCAAAATTAACGATTCACATTAATTTTGGTGGTGCTTTGTTTTGTTAAATAGAGTGGATAAAAATAGATGGATTAAGTTATTAATTGTGGATTAATTTATCGTTGAATGTAATTAATTTGGCATTTGAATATAGGTTCCTAGATTCCAATTAGAACTTATAGAATAGCTATGGGAGTTCCTAAAGTGATTTACCCAGGATTTGATCCCTTAGTGACAATATAGGTACAAGAAATAGCTGATAGAAAAAACTAAACCCGAATAATTTCTGCAACGGTTTTAAAACATGCTTTAGGTAGGAGTGGGTGTAGCATAGGTGGATGGTTATTAATGTAATTATACCATAACGCGAGGTATGTAGAATCTATGTTATAATCAAATTTATTTGCGATCTAATATCAAAGATCTACAAAATTATAATGGAGTATTAACAAGAGGAAAGGCAGGAAATTTACATACCTGAAAAGTCTATATAAGAATTTTGAAGGTATGTAAAGTCTAGCAACCCGCACTAAGCCAGCGTGAAGTACTAATAGCCCCTTACCCTCTCAGCAGAAGAGACCCGAGCTCAGCAGTGGCCAGTACATAATACAGGGCTGGTTTTATTGTATTAGCAATAAGTAACTGTATAATTAGTATCTTTTACAATGTCCCTCAAATCAAATATGGGTGTTTCACAAAACAACGTACAATAAAAACGAAGGCGAAATTCCTCAGAGAATACCTAAATACTACGCTAGGAATAGCAAAATTTGTATCATTGGTCGCAAATAACATGACAAACCCTCGTTCTCCAATGGTTACCAAACTTGTAAACTTTTTAAAAACTTAACCGCCACGAGATATAAATTTGGTTTTATTCGCATTTTAAAGATGCATTTAATAAGTTTTATAATACCGGTTGACTTCACGAATGTAAAATGCATAATTCGATGCTTTTGTCTGGAAAGTGGAGTTTATTTATGGTCGTGTTTTCTGACTTCTTTTTTACGAAACTATTCGGTCTAAACTCAGAATTTACGACCGCGTTGAAATTACGAAATTATTCTGGTTTATTCATTTATCACTATTTCGTTTGTGAAATAAACAGCTTTATACTTTGCGTGTACCGAGTTCTGTTTTTATCTCTTGGATAATCTGGAGGATAATTACTCAGCTAAGAATGTAAATTAATGCCTAGTTTCAAATTTCAAGGAAAATCAGACTACCGTTACGGTATTTTGTTGTTACTGAAATTGTAATTACTACTGTGTAACATTAATTTTTTAATCATTTCCTAAGATAGCTATTAAGTAAATATTGTGTCAGAACATGTTCAGGTGCTGTCGTACTAATAAATATAAATATACTCTTTGATTAATTATATAGCTAGATAGACACTGAACGTTTCAAACGCGGCGAAAAAAATAGAGGCGAACTGTTCCCCACTAAATGAGTTAAGTGAGAGTAATTTTTGTTGGTTTTCATGGATATAATTTTCTCCCCGTTTTAATAGAAACCATGTAATAACTAGTATCATTATGCGCGCACACAAGGATACGCAGAATGATGCAGCGATAGCGTATGACACAGCTGTCACGTATACTAGCTTAAAAAAAGTTGGCCTGTTTGTTTTAGTTTAATTGCAGCCCGTCACTTTATCTAGGTATATAATTAATCAAAGAATGTACTGTAGATAGAACTACATCTCTAACACTTAATAAAAAGGTGTGAGATTAAGTATGCAATAAACATTTATCATTTATATCAAATATGTTATACTAGATACTTTAAAATAAAACATGTTTCAAATATTGCAATACTTTCCAATAGTATGAGCTAGCTGTCTAAATGTTATTCATATTCATAACTGGTGAAGCGAACTCACGATATGTGACGAGGAATAAAATTCACTTCCTACTTCCGTTTCGACCGGATGTGACTGTATATACGTAATTGTTTACGTCTTCCGTGGAAGGTTTAAAATATTTTTCGTATTGGTTTGAGGATCGAATATGAATGATACTTAATACGAATTTATTCTGCAACAATATATTTTTTGTAAACTGAAATACCTTAGAAGCGTTGTATGCTAAGCATGATATAACTTATATCCGATTCTACAGCTATATGGCAAAAAACTTGTCATAATAGCTCGCAAAACGCGATTAACAAATAGAACATTAGGACAGGCCGGCAAAGTTCTGGCAATTGACATACAATCATTTTTGTTGATCAATATGATATTTACCTATATATTTTACACACACACTCACGCCCGTTATCCCAGAAGGGGTAGGCAGAGGTGCAACTAGTGCACCCACTTTTCGCCGTGCGTATTCCATCCCATGATGTGATAGGGGGTGAGCCTATCGCCATATCGGGCACAAATTTCAGACTCCGGGCTGATACTGAGTAGAAAAACCCAATATCACTTTGCCCGACCCGGGGATCGAGCCCGAGACCTCCGCATTGCAGTCGTACCGTAATACAACTACGCCACCGAGGCAGTCTGCATTTTACATTAAGTTAGATATAGTAAACTAGATGTTCCAGAATAAAGAACTTTGCTGTCTTACGACCGTATTTTATAGATCGCAAACTCTAAAAAGGACAAATCTCTACGTATTTCCTCCAACTTAATGTGAATTAGTTCTATAATGTCGGCAAAACGTTGCAATGTGTCTGAGAGTCGACACCGTGACAGTTTAGAAGACACGCCACCCGACCCGCTGATGTATGGATTGTTTTGGCACCCCGGGACTCCGAAATCTCGAGCCTCCAACCAATCCGCGACCGTCGATTTGCTTTAATGCCCGTGGTTTAAACGGGAAAGTTGGACTTTTCGAACATTCTGGGAATTAAAACTAAGTTTAGTTTGTACGAGTTCTTTAAGATCGTATGTCACGAGGTGTTTGAGGATTTATTGTTCCGTACTTCGTTTGTTTATAGTATCATTTGTGGTGTAGTGGTAGCGTAAAAGGATTAAAACCGGAGCATACGAGTTCGATTCTCAGATCAGGTTGGAGGGAATAGGCCATTTTATGTGGGTATTTAACAGGATTTGCGCTTGATAAAGGCAGTATTGTAATCCTTCAGACGTAGAAAATTTGTCTAGGCGTATTCCAGAAAAAGTCTGCGCAATAACAATATCAACACTATCTGGTTATTTCTCGAAAAAATGAAATAAATCCTGTTTCCGTCTTATTTTATTAAAGTTGCTCAAGTATATTAGGCATAAAAACCGTTGCAGGATGAGATTAAAAAGGCAGCATCTGAAGGCAAACTTAAAAACCATAGACTATACCTACTTACAATATTCAAAGTATAATGTGCCCACAGTAAAATTTTCTGTTATTATTATAATTTTATAATAAACGCTGGCGCTGTGTTAAAACCTATAGACATTGTTTAATTACTGAGACAGATAAAAAAAGACAAGTTTTAAGAAACTTTCTGTGTTTATTGAAATTATTCACTTCAATATAATATATTTTTTTTTTTTTTTTTTTATTGCTTTTAATGACGAGACGAGAATGCCGTTCGCCTGATGGTAAGCGATACGACCACCCATAAACAGTAGCAACACCATCCAGCACCTTGACTAACAAAGTACTGTGTGGCATTCCACTGCGCTCGTCACCCTGAGACATAAGATGTTAAGTCTCATTATGTCCAGTAGTTATACTGGCTACTGGTTATATTATATATATATAATGTACTTGACTGCCTCGGTGGCGTAGTTGTATTGCGTACGCGTTACGAGTACGATTTGCGCGCTGAGGTCCTGGGTTCGAATCCCGGGTCGGGCCAAAAACATTGTGACTGGGTTTTTCCATCTAAAAAATTACTCAGTCGCAGTTCGGAGTCAGGAAGTTGGCGGTGTGATACCCCCGTGCCTCGGAAAGCACGTAGAGCCGTTGGTCCTGCGCCTGACTTCTCTCCGGTCATGTCGGATTGCCGTCTCACCGGACTATGAGTGTGAAGGAATAGCGAGTGCACCTGTGTATTGCGCACACACTTGTGCACTATAATATCTCCTGCGTACCTGGCTGATCTCCGTTGAGATTGGCCGCCGTGGCCAAATACGGCTAAGAAGAGATTATTATTATATAATGTATTTTTTTATGTTTAGTAGTTTCGATCAATTTTATGATTTTTTGAAATTACAGATATTTCATATCTACTTGAATTAATATTAAATAAATTTTAATATTCGAATATTCTTTTCCGAAATACTTGAATGCTTATTAACAGTAAATACAAATTTGCCTAATGTGAGAAAATCCCATACATAAAACGTATCTCATTCAAGATTCCATAAGAAAGAAAAATAATGATAGAACTTTTTATACCTAAAAGTAACATGATCAAAGGCCGGAGGAAAATGAAGAAAAATAGAAGAAAGTTAGAAACACGTTAAGTGTACCCTCATCAAATTTGAATACAAAAATACATCACATAGCTTCCGATAGATTGGGCTTATTTGAACTCTACATGCATGTAGTCAGGTAAGAAAGAGGGATACGTGGTACCCAATAACGAGTATTCTAACGCAATCTATCATGACGTTGTTTGATCATCTTTGTTCTAGTAAATGCTAAGAAATTAACTAATTAAATGAACTAGATTTTGTCTATATACCCTCATTGGTCATTGTGAATTAGACTAACACTGCTGCAGCTAATACCGATTAAAAAATTATAAATTGCAATAATAATGTAACTCGTTTTCTAAAGTACCTATAGGTAATTAATAGTTGTAGAAATAAAAAGCGACGATAGCCAAGTTGGGAATGGAACGGTCTGCCGAGACAATGTCCGCAGGTTCAAAACCCAAGGCACACACCTCTGAATTTTCGAAGTTATGTGTGTATTATCAATTATCGTTCGCTTTAACTGTGAAGGAAAACATCGTGAGGAAACCTACATACCTGAGAATTCTCCATAAGAATCTCGAGGGTATGTGAAGTCTGCCAACTCGCACTAGGCCAGCGTGGTGGACTAAGGCCTAACCCCTCTCAGTAGTAGAGGAGGCCTGTGCTCAGCAGTGGGCAATATATAATACAGGGCTGATGATGATGATGATGATGAGAAATAAAAAAATACCTACACCATTATACATAATGGACATCTACCTGCAAGGCGGACAAACGACTTGATAAAGATAGCAGAAATACGTTAGATGCAGGCCGCTTTTAACAGGTCCGTCTGGAAATCTTTAAAGGAGGCCTATGTTCAGCAGTAGACTTCATATGGCTGATGATGATGACGAGGCTTAATCGTATTGCAGAAATGTTAGTTAACTTTCGAATGATCATTGCCAATCTAGGCTTTTTTTTATGGCATTGAATGATGAGACGAGCATGCCGTTCGCCTGATGGTAAGCAATACGACCGCCCATAAACAGTAGCAACACCATACCTACAGCACCTTGAGTTACAAAGTACTATGTGGCATTCCACTGCGCTCGTCATCTTGAGACATAAGATGTCAAGTCTCATTATGTGCATTTTTTTTTTATGTAGGCGATCCTGAAGTCAACACCGGGGGAAACCTGCGAATGGGATACTGGAGTCCCCCGGCTTGACGACTGCAGGGGCCTGGGAAGGAAGCGGAAAAGGATGATGGCAGGGAAGGTGGCGGGAAGGGAGGAAGGTTCCCAGGATCGGCGGAAAGAGAGGGTGCCAGGAAATGTTCGCGGGCCCTTTTAGGCCTCAATGTGTTATCCAACCAAGAGGTATGTAACACACTGAACTGTGTGCCTCGGACCGCGACTAATGTCCCCCCGCGCATGGGCGTGCATTGGGTGTGAAGACCCAAAGCACAAGAATTGCCTCGGGGGGCCATTATGTCCATTAGTTCATCTCAATTTTACCCCCTTTGAAACACACCAAGTATAGCCATGTATCTTTGTGCAAAATAAAATGAAAACACAATAGAGCCTCACTTTTTACGACATTCTATATCTTCTGATATCGTGGATCAAATTTCTGGGGTATTTGTTTCCGACGTCCTTATGCATACCGTTTCGTGCTATGTTGAACTCAATATGAATACTATTTCCCTACATTGAGCTGTTATTTTACTTGTTTCAAAGATTTGTAGAAATCCAAATTTTCATTTTGGCTTAAGGAATCTTTACGATAACACAAATAACTTTGAACTAATCGATCTTAAACTGTGCAGTTTAAAGGTTATAATGAAATAAGTTTTGAATGAATTCTCTTTCCGTCATTATATCTGTGGTAATTTTAAAACTAGTTTAATGAGACTCATTGGCAGGTAGAGGACTTATCAGAGAAGAATCTAAGCTATAATTTATTTGATGAAAGAAAATCAATTATATGCGGAGACGTGAACAAAGTTAGGATTTTATATTATAGTATTTGCAGATGGGGCAAAAAAGTTCTCGAGTGGAGACCACATACTGGTAAGCGCAGCGTCGGCCGTCCACCTGCAAGGTGGACCGACGACTTGATAAAGGTCGCAGGAACACGCTGGATGCAGGCTGCTTTTGACAGGTCCGTCTGGAAATCTTTGAGGGAGGCCTGTGTTCAGCAGTGGACGTCATGTGGCTGATGATGATAATGATGATTATAGTATGTATATATTAAAGTAACCCAATTCAATACTCGCTGGTGACAAAATTGCCGAAATACATTCACATTAAGTGTTATTGGTTTGAAATCTATAATGCAGTTTGAAATAACAAAACACACTAATATAGACGAACATTTTCTGGTTAATAATTTCCTTTGTTTCAAATAATATTGATACCAATTTGCAGGACTCAGCTAAATTTACTATTAATTATAGTAACTAAATTTACTATTAACTATTGTATTAGGTACCATTGGCTTCCTTTATATTACAACACCGATTAAACAAAGATAAATTAAAGTTCTATGTACCTTTTGGATACAGGGGCACTTGTGGGAAGAAACTTATTATGAATTAAGTAAATTCAATTATATTATGCAATGCAATGCAATCAGCCCTGTATTATATACTGCCCATTGCTGAGCACGGGCCACCTCTACTACTGAGGGGGGTTAGGCCTTAGTCCACCACGCTGGACTAATGCGGGTTGGTAAGTCTACCAACCCGCATTAGGCCAGCGTGTGAAGTCTCACATACCCTCGAGATTCTTATTAAAAATTCTCAGGTATGTAGGTTACCTCACGATGTTTTCCTTCACCGATAAAGCGAACGATAATTGATAAAAAATACACATGTAATTTCGAAAAGTCAGAGGTGCATTGGATTTTGAACCTCTGGACATTGTCTCGGCCGACCGTTCCATTCGCAACTAGGCTATTGTCCACTTTACTTATATTAAATTATTACTTTACAATAATTATAGTATAAACAAATATGAAAACTTAAAAACCTCTTATAACTTCATAGAAATGAAAATGTCTAACCGAAACTTCCTAATTTAAGCTTCAAAGCATTATGCTATGCATTATGCTATTATGAAACAAAAACATTATCAAAACAAAACACCAACAAAAAATACTTACCAAAATCGACAGCCCTACTATCGTTTATAAATAAAACAATCAATTATCTAACAACACAGAACAAGGTAGTAACAACAAACAAGTGTAGAGCTAGCCTGTGTTGGACCCGTGCCCGAGATCGTGGACACCACGCTTTACGGCGACAAGCTGTTGCTTTTACGTTTATTCACATCGGAAATTATAATGGTAAGCGTTATTGTGATTTCTTCGCAAGATAATTAAGTCGGTTTTCCCTTGAATTGAATAGGGTTGTCAATTAATGTTTTTTCACTAGGGAATACTGAATTTATTTGTATGTAAATCTTGTAATAATGTATGTAAAATGTATTATTAGTTATGTATGGTGTTCAGGGCGTCTCCTCTTTCGAGGGTAGCCACGCTGGGTGTGGAATAAAAAACGCCTTGCTGGTCAGTGGACTGTAGTTTATTTTCTCTTCGTAACATATAGGTACACCTTATAATAATATATAAGAAACAGGAGTTGGTTGGCGACTGCCAGAATTCCGGTGCTCTTGATGTTACAATTTTGAAGGTAACACGTGGCAGTATGAAGTCGAGCGAAATCTTGAGAGCTTTTTCTGAGCGTGATTATCGGGCTAATAGGCCCTTCTTATATCATAATTATAGGAGTCGGACCTCCCACAGAGCGCGGGCGCCTTACATTTTGGCTAACCCAATCAGCGCTTAGTACATTTTATTATTATTAGCACCCCCGCCGCGCTTTCACATCGAAAGCTCACAAAGGGTGGCGGGTGTGCTACGAACGAAATTGCTAGTTTTCGATATTTACATACATTACTTAATACTTAATAATACAATTCAAAAACAACAAACTATGGCTAGTGGGGGCTAGGTAGGAAATATAAAATAATATTTACAAAGGTGCAGCCGGGACAAGCCTCGCCGGCTCATTGTCCGTAACAGTAGGAAATATAAAATAATATTTACAAAGGTGCAGCCGGGACAAGCCTCGCCGGCTCATTGTCCGTAACAGCCTCCCCCCGGCGTCGATCCTCGTCGCCCTTATTTATCGGCAGGACGATGAGCCTTCGTACCGGCCTTCTGAATACTCCCCCTCGAGTTCGAACGTCTGCGCTACGTACTACGTTATCCGGGCCTGTATAGATTTTCTCTATTTGGCCCCGTGGCCATACGTTTCGAGGTAGAAGGCCGTCTGCTATTACGACGATGTCACCTATTTCTACGTTCCTAGCCCTTTTCCTATTATCTCCGCGCGGTGTTAACGTTGGTAAGTATTCACTCACCCATCTCGCCCAGAACACATTTGCGAGCGCCTGTGCGGCTCTCCACGCACGTTTATCAGACACGCTGCAATCTCCGACGAACGGTAAGCCTACTGCGGAGCCTAACAAGAAGTGGTTAGGTGTCAATGCCTCCGCATCGTCGGGATTCACTGATACGTGCGTGAGCGGGCGCGAGTTAACGGTGTGTTCGACTTCGGCGAGTGTCGTTGCTAACACTTCCTCTCTAGGCGCTTGTTCATTTAATGTAACTGATAGTGCGGACTTAACGCTTCTGATCATGCGCTCCCAGGCTCCCCCCTGGTTTGGCGCGCCAGGGTCTATGAAGCGCCACTCGACGCGGTTCGAGACCGCGACGTCCCGTAGAGCCGGGAGCCACTCTTTAAATGCGTTTATCAATTCCGTTTCCGCACCGTGAAAATTCGTTCCGTTGTCGGATAAGAATACTTGAGGCCATCCACGTCGCGCGGCCATTCGCCTAATTGCCATGATGGCTGAATCGGTGCTAAGACTGGGTACTGTTTCTACGTGTATCGCCCGTGTCACTAAGCAGGTAAACAGCATTCCCCATCGTTTTTCGCGGCGCCTGCCAATCGTCACCCACATCGGGCCGAAGCAGTCGACGCCACACTTTGCAAATGGCCTAACGTAGGCGCTTAAACGAGTGTTCGGTAAATCTCCCTTTGTTGGGATAACGGGTGCTGCTCGACGCACTTGGCACGTTACACACCTACGTACGACCTTTTTAACTGCTGGACGTACTCCTATTACCCAATACTTCTGTCGTATATTATTTACGATCTGTTCCTGTCCTACGTGAACTTTACCGTGTTCCGCGCGGATGATGAGTCGGGAAAGCGGGTGCGCGCCGTCTAATATCGGCGGTTCTTTCATCGCCTCGGGGACTCTAGCGGCATTTATACGGCCGTGGAGGCGGATTACTCCGTCCTCGCCGAGCTTGGGGTCTAACTTAAACAATCGGCTCGCGCGCCCTACAGCCTTACCATCGGTCACTCGAGTTACGTCTTCAGGGAAACTATCGAGCTGAGCTTGCCGGATCAGTCGGCGCTCAGCCTCCTTTACGTACTCTAAGTGCGTGCGCAGGGCGCGCCGTCGCAGTTTATCGACTGCTTCCAGTACGCGCGCGAATGTTCGTATTAGCCGCTCATATGACGAAAACCGCTCGATATCTATGAGGCGCGCTTCCTCCGTTACGCGAGTCGTCAATACTTCCTCGCACGTGTCTGCTTCGTTGGACGGCTCTGTCGGCCAGTGCCTTTCCTCACGATAGAGGAATGACGGCCCAACGAACCAGCGATCACTATCGGTCAATTTTGTATTTCCTAATCGCGTGGCGTCGTCCGCGACGTTGTGCGCGGTCGGAACCCACCGCCACTGATCGACTCGCGTAGTCTCTGCTATCTCGCCTAGCCTGTGTGCTACGTACGGAGTGTATCGTGCGGAATCTTTTCTAATCCATTGTAACACTGTTCTTGAGTCGCTCCAAAACACGACCTCCGGCTTAACGCGATGTTCCTTTATGATGTCGGCGGCTAAACGCGTTCCTATTAGACACGCCTGCAATTCCAGACGTGGAATTGTTTGCAATTTCATCGGTGTGACTTTTGCTTTGCCGGCGACTAATATCACCGTGACGGAACCGTCCCGTCTCTCTACACGCCAATATGCGGCCGTGGCGTAAGCTTGTTCACTCGCGTCACAGAATACGTGCAACTGCGTTCTAACCGCGTCCCCATCTAGCCCGTAACAGCGTGGTAAGCGGAGGTTGCCGATGCATTCGAGGTCCGTTTTCCATTCGTGGAAAACAGACGCCTCCTCGCTGGGTAAATCCTCATCCCACCCCAGCTTTAGCTTCCACAGACCTTGTAACATTATTTTCGCGGTGATCGTGTACGGACTAATCAGGCCTAACGGGTCGAACACCGACATGACGGCACTGAGCGCTTCGCGTTTCGTGGGAGTTCGCAGGTCTCGTTTGACCTCTTCCGGCACTCGGTGCATGGCGATATTAAATGACAACTGGTCCGCTTCCGGGATCCACAGTAATCCCAGCGTTTTACCGCACGCGCCCGCGTTCGCGCCCAATTCCTTGGGTGCGATCGCCCGATTTTCATCGGGTATCCCATCTAATAGCCGTGGGCGATTGCAGCTCCACCCCGCTAGTTCGAATCCTGCCTTACTGTGGACCTCGGTTACGTCCGATATCGTGCGCGCGGCCGTTTCCTCCGAATCGAAACTGTCCACCCAATCGTCCATGTAATGGTTGTTCGTGATTGCGTCGAATGCGAGCGGATGAGAGACCTTGTGGTCCGACGCATTTCTATTACGCACGCTGTGGGCGATAAAGGGTGAACTGCGCGCTCCGAATATCATGGAATTCATGACGTACTTTTGCGGCGGACGAGTTCGTTCGTCTCCGCGCCACAAAAATCGTTGGGCGACGCGATCTTCTTGTCGGATGTTAATACGGAGAAACATCTCTCTAATATCCGCGGTCACGGCCACCGGCTTTTCCCTGAACCTGAACAATACGCCGTGTAACGCCTGTAAGAGATCGGGCCCATCTAAAAGTACGTCGTTGAGACATACGCCGTTCGTGCGCGCTGCCGCGTCAAACACCATTCGCACTTTCCCGGGTTTGTTCGGGTTAGTAACTGCGAAGTGCGGCAAGTACCATTCCCGCGCGTCCTGAGTGTGACCGTCGTCACAGCGAGTGGCGTATCCCTTTTTTAATAACGTATCTACTTGCAACGTATATGCTTGCCTAAACTGCGGTGATCTATCCATTTTCCTTTCTATCCCGCGTAAACGTTGCATGGCCATGTTGTAGCTAGGCGGTAACGTGACGTCGTCGGAGCCCCATGGCAGGCCCACCTCGAAACGGCCGTCAACGCGCCTCATCGTGTTCCGTACGATCTCCTTGGCGCGTTCCTCCCTAGCTACGGGTTTCCTAATTTTGCTCACGCCTAAGGCGTCGATATCAAAATGCGACTTCACGAGCTCATGGAGTTCATCATTATCACTGAGGCGACGCGCCTCCTGCCATGTGTGCACGTGAAGTACGGACGCATTATCTGCGCTAATGACGCTCCTCGGTGTCGCACTGGTCCCGTGAAGGATCCAGCCGAGTTGCGTTAATGAGGCCGCCGGTTGGCCCCTATCGCCGGTTAACAATTTTCGTGTTACTATCAGGTGCCAGTTATCCGCTCCGATTAGGACGCGAGGCTTCGCGTTCTCATAACATACGTCCGTCGGAGATATCTTCCTTAAATGTTTCGCGTTTAAGAGATCGGACTTGACTGACTGGCATCCCAACGAAAGGTTCTTAACCGTGCGTGCCCTAACGGTGTGATATTCGCGCCTACCGTTGCCTTTAATAGACATGTCGACGACCTGACTCCCGGGTTCTTGTTGACTCGATGTGACTCCGTGGATATTCAATGCTCGCGTCGGGCCCTGTGCCCCGATTTCCCCGGCTATCGCTTCATCGAGCAACGTGATCGTAGAACCCTCGTCGAATAGGGCGTACGTTCTCACCGTTTTCTTAGGACCCCTAATGGTGACCGGACATATCTTAAGTAATACGCGCTTATCGGTATGTGGTGACGTCAGCGTCGCGGCCACGCGCTCCTCTTGAGCCGGTTCTGTATCGCTCTTTGCCTTGTCGGTGTGTAGAAGCGCGTGGTGCGGTCGTTTGCATTCGCCTACTCCGCATCTTTTCTCCCGGCAGTGGAAACGTCGGTGTTTGCTGTCTAGACACGTGAAGCATACACGGCTCTCCTTAGCCCATTCCCACCGCTGGGTTACCGACATGCCCTTAAGTTTGGCGCACTGTGACGTCCTATGTGCGGCCCCGCAACAAAAACACGCGTTCTCTTTTGCCGGCGCCTCTGTCGTGGTATAGACATTCGCCCCGCGATTTCGCTCGAAAGTCCGACGCGGTCGGTTCTCGGGCTTCGTGCCCGTCGCGGTTCGAGTGCTCGTTGCCGGTTGTGTCGTTGGCGAGTACGCGTATTTTACGGCGCGGTCCGCTTCGCGCATCAGGAAGTGCGTCAATCCCACGATCTCCGGTTCCCTATTCCCTAGGAATTCCTCCGCATGATCGCACCATTTTGATCTAACGTGCGGACTAAGTTTTTCGGTAACTTGTCGCGCTAGCATGGGGTTCATCAGGTAACCCCGATCGTCCAGACTCGTAATCACTGTGACGATGTTTTGCAGCTTAACGGCAAAGCTGTTAAGTTCCGCCGCGGAGGTCCCTACGCGCGGTAATTTTCTTATATCCTCAAGAGCTTGGTCTATGATCACCTCCGGCCGCCCGTAACACTGTTCGAGTGTTTGCATCACTTTGGACGGCTCGGCGGCGGTGTACAATAGTGCGGACACCGTTTGTCGCGCTTCCCCTTTCAAGCACGTTCTGAGGCGTGCCATGTTCTCGGCCGGCGAGAACCCGTGCAGACTCGTAGACTCCCTCATGGCCGCTTTGAATGGCAACCATTCCCCTGCGGCTCCGCTAAAATGAGGTAAGTCTTGAGTCTGCCTCGGCGGCGCTCGTCGCCTCATCATTCGCTCTAAAGTATCCGCTAAACGTTCGATGCCGCGTTCCTTTGACCTATGAGGCGTAGGGTCCCTAATTTCCCGCGCGGTATGCTCCGGCGACGGTACGCGACGCGATACATTCAAATTCGGGGCGGTTCGTCGCGGCGAGTGTTCCCTATTCATCCTATGCTCGCCCTCCCCCCGTATTCGAGAATGTTGCAACCAATCGCTCACTCGATGGTTCGCGTCCATAATGTCGTCGCCGCCTACGCTTTCCCTATCCGTTTCCTCGCGGATAGTAGCGACGTTCGCTGCTAACTTTTTCCTAATGAGCGTAGCCTGTAACTGTAATTCTTGCCGACGGACTTCGGCAAGTTCCTCTTCCGCGTCTAACTCGGCCCGCCTTATCCTAGCTATCGCGCTCGCGGTTGATTGATGTGAGTGTACCGACGGCGGTCGCGACCTACGTCCCGGTATAACCGTAGCAGGCTCGCCCGGCGGCGCGAGTTCCGATGAAACCGGTTCGCGGAATATGGTACGCGGTACTCCCGGCGCGAGTACGGACGCGGATGCTTGCCCGGATGGCGAAGCAGGGTAATCTTCGTAGACCCGCAACGACTTGTCCTCGGCTGCCTGACTACGTGTCGTTGGCATTTCGACACGACTACCTAGCCCCTAAGAAAAAGTTAAACAATATCAAAAAAAATTTAAATAAATTCAAAAATTCAAAAATTATTAACTACACAAATCCTAATCCTAATATCCCTAACACCCTAATATCCCTAACACCCTAACGTCCCTAACAGCCCTAACAGCCCTATCAGTCCGTCAGGAGGGCCCGGTATCTACCGGGATACGCTCCTTCAGGGATGGAAGGTAGGGATGGGTAAGGTGGGTACTACCCGGCAGAGGGGTATCAGTGAGTACGGGGCGCTCGGTGGTCGGCTGGAATGTCCGACCCCTTTGGCAGCGCCTGCAGTCTGGCCCCCGTATCACTGACACTCTTACCGGCGTAGTCGTGCAGGGATGCGGCCAACGCACGGGAGGGCGTTATGGTACGGCCGTGTGATGTCGCACAAAACACCACTTCTGCTGTGAAAACAGCGTTTGTTGAGTTCTCAACCTTTGACACCGTTAGGTGGTTGAGGACTCCTAACCGTACGTTTTTCTTTATTCACAATCACACGTCGTACCTTGTTTGCTCGTCCCGGCGTACCCGATGGCTTGCACGTCGCACAATTCGTGTTCTTCACTAAACCCGTTGATTGCACGCCGCACCGTTGGGTGATTTTCGTACCGGAACAAAGGAGGGGCGACCACGCACACAGATAGCGGCTGTGTGGCGGTCTATTTTCACGTTGTGGACACAGATTTCACAACGATCTTCACGATGATTCTTGGTTTTTTCACGCTGTGCGCGCAGACTGCACAACGATCTTCACGACTATTCTTAATTTTTCACGTTGTGCGCGCAAATGGCACAACGATCTTCACGATAACGCTTGGTTTTTCACGTTGTGCGCGCAGATGGCACAACGATCTTCACGGTGACGCTTGATGACGCTTGGTTTTTTCACGTTGTGCGCGCATATGGCACAACGATCTTCACGGTGACGCTTGATGACGCTTCTTCTGGATTTTCTTCTGGCAGTCTTATCCGGCTCACGAAGGACCAGCAATTGTTCAGGGCGTCTCCTCTTTCGAGGGTAGCCACGCTGGGTGTGGAATAAAAAACGCCTTGCTGGTCAGTGGACTGTAGTTTATTTTCTCTTCGTAACATATAGGTACACCTTATAATAATATATAAGAAACAGGAGTTGGTTGGCGACTGCCAGAATTCCGGTGCTCTTGATGTTACAATTTTGAAGGTAACACGTGGCAGTATGAAGTCGAGCGAAATCTTGAGAGCTTTTTCTGAGCGTGATTATCGGGCTAATAGGCCCTTCTTATATCATAATTATAGGAGTCGGACCTCCCACAGAGCGCGGGCGCCTTACATTTTGGCTAACCCAATCAGCGCTTAGTACATTTTATTATTATTAGCACCCCCGCCGCGCTTTCACATCGAAAGCTCACAAAGGGTGGCGGGTGTGCTACGAACGAAATTGCTAGTTTTCGATATTTACATACATTACTTAATACTTAATAATACAATTCAAAAACAACAAACTATGGCTAGTGGGGGCTAGGTAGGAAATATAAAATAATATTTACAAAGGTGCAGCCGGGACAAGCCTCGCCGGCTCATTGTCCGTAACAGTAGGAAATATAAAATAATATTTACAAAGGTGCAGCCGGGACAAGCCTCGCCGGCTCATTGTCCGTAACATATGGTATGTGTACTACTGAATGACAAGGCGAGCAGGGTGCTCGCTTTGTGTTAAGTGCCACATCACTCTACAAACAATAAGAACTAGTGTCAGGAATAGCTAAAACCCTAGCTAATATCAAATCAAATGAATTTTGAATACTCAATTCCTCAACGCCCGCGGTGGACACCGTTGTCCATTTATATAAGGAAATTAGCTTATAGCTATAATATATAAGTGGGCGTTGATGGGACCTACCATGAATTAATCCTGATGACAGAATTATTTACATAAATGCAGAAGATACACGGCATACATCGTAAGAACAATCCAGCTCTAAAATCTTATCCATCTAAGTAGGTTATTTTTTTTTTAATTTGCCTTTACAGGAGGACGAGCTAGCGGCCCGCCTGATGGTAAGCGGCCACCGCTGCTCATGGACTCGGCAATGCCAGGGACACAAACAAGCCGCTGCCTACCGTAGTGACATTACTCTTTTTAAACCTCATTTGAAGAAGGGCAGGTCATAGCGCTCAGGGAACACCGACACAGGTAGTTCATTCCAGAGCTTACACGTGGTAGAAAAGAACGCTGGAACCGTTCCGTTTGGGAACGGTACGTTTCCAGGTGGTAGGAATGAACTCTACTGCGGTGACGAGTGATGGTAGAAAGGTGACGATGGTACCATCTTAAACAATTCCTCGGACCACTGGTGTTAGGTCTCTCATATGTGAGAGTCCGTCTGGGTGGGTACCACCGCAATGTCTATTTCTACCGCCAAGCAGCAGTGTGTATGCACTGTTGTGTTTCGGTTTGAAGGACATTGTAGCCAGTGTACTACTGTAATGGGACTTAACATCTTATGTCTCAGGATGATGAGCGCAGTGGAATGCCACATAGTACTTTGTAAGTCAAGGTGCTGGTTGGTGTTGCTACTGTTTTTGGGTGCTCGTTACCATCAGGCAAACGGCATGCTCGTCACGTCATTCAATGCCATAAAAAAAAAACCACTCCCCGTGGAACAAACTATAGAACACACAGAGAGACCCAGTCTCTCCGCAGCCCTAACGGCTCCAGTTTGTCCGTGAGATTGGCATCATCAACGATTTGAACAGCTCGGTGCTGTAAGGAGTCAAGTGGGTCAACCTGGTATTTTGGGGCAACTGCCCAGAGATGAGAGCAGTACTCCACGTGGGGCCAGATTTGCGCTTTGTCAAGCGTTCACCTATGACCCGACGCGAAGTACCGCTTGGCTCTGTTCAGGATGCCCAAAAAATATTGCAAAAAGTACCTGGGTGCCTCTTCCTCTTTTACGACATTTAATGACTAAAGGGCCCCCATCCTTTCTCCCCCCAAACACCATGTATAACCAAGTGTACTTGCAATGCAATACAATCAGCCCTGTGTTATATGCTGCCCACTGCTGAGCACGGGCCTCCTCTACTACTGAGAGGGGTTAGGCGTTAGTCCACCACGCTGGCCTAGTGCAGGTTAGCAGACTTCGCATACCCTCGGAAATTCTTATTGAGAATTCTCAGGTATCTAGGTTTCATCACGAGATTTTCGTTCACCGTTAAAGCGAACGATCATTGATTAACAATACACACGTAACTACAAAAAGTCAGAGGTGTGAGCCTTGGGTTTTGAACCTCCGAACATTGTCTCGGCAGACCGTTCCATTCCCAACTAGTACCAAGGGTACTTTTGCTACCGAAAATAATTTAAAATCCAATTAACGTTTAAACAACATAACAAGTGGTCCGAAATAATAAAATATGTTTAAAACTAAAAGGCACAAATCCACAAATGAAAATATAACTAATTAAAAACGAGAACACAATGTTAAACCAATAATTAAATATTCCGTTTGTAATTTTGTGGAACAGTACAGAAAGTATATAAAAAAATCAAGTAGAGGGCGAATGTGTGGATCTCACAACTCATTCTGTACGCAGGTGTGTACTAAGTTTATATTACATGAGGTAAAATAGAATTTTGTTGTGACGATTCCGACAGGGGAACATTAAAAAAATATGGATAAGCCATCAGTAAATGTAGACACTCAATCGCCTGTGCTTTTCACTGTCGATACTTCTCCTAAATAGCAAAATACCCATATTCCTCTGATAGTATGGTTATTCGTAGGTAGTAGGTTCGTAGATGTTCGATCACTTCTCATTAAGTGACATGTTGCCTGGTTTGCCAGACTAGCATTAAAAAAATTGAACACCTAGTTATTCAAAGTTTATAATAAGTAGTTGTTTCCATTTTGATACTAGCGCTGTAAATAAACATAATTTACAAATTCAACTTATTAATTTGAGAAATCCGAATGATTTCAATTCATTGCAAACAAAAACAAATTATCCCAAACAAACCCCACGTAAGTAAAATCAAAACGTTGTAAATTCTCACTTAAATGAGTCTATTTACATCTTCGTTAATTCATTACCTGTTCGTGTTGCGATACAAACAACCAATAAAGTTTATTTACAGAAAAGTAAACGAGGGTCTGTACCCCATAACTTAGCGGGGAGTACGTGCCATCGCGGACCAGGCGAAATTAAACAAAGGCCAGGCAATTATGAACGCCAATCCACTTTACAATTAGCCAAAGGGAATAATGGTGTAAATATTTCTTACTTCGTTCCCGGTTGCGCAATTTAATTCCAAATGTACCTCAACCGCTTATTTGACTTTTTGGCTTAATTTTAGTTCATTATTAGGAACATAAACACGCCGTCTGCTGTTTGAATATTGACTTCGTTAAGTCATTCTATTGTTTGCTATGAAATCTTGACAGTGAAAAGGATTACAGTAAAGGCAGTTGATTGCATTAATGTATTGTATTTGGACGGGACGTTTTACTAAAGTTGTATTTCGAAATATTTTTGCAATAAGTCTACGCGAAATGCGATGGCGAGTACATTGTTATCTAAAATCTGAAACATTTTTAACTTGATGTCATTAAGAGACTAATACTTTGAGAGAGACATAAGTAGAGACGAATTTTGAAATATAAAAATCTTGATAGTGAAACTACATATTGTTATTAAAATCACAGACACTCACACATATACAGGTTAAATCCTGTTAATCTAGTTTTAAGCATTTCTCTATTTCTTCATTCATTAGTTATAGAACTACGTTACTGTGAGCCGGTTGTTTTTGTTTATTTTAAAACAAAATATTAATAGGTAAATTTTTACTTATAACCCTCATAGGCTTAGCTTAGTGTGGAAGTCAATGTAAAACAATTCCATTGTGTAAAATTTTTATTGTCAAATAAATTTCTATATTTCCTTTTTTCTTTCATTAGCCCAATCATAGACCATACTTTTAAAGCAATTATTATTGTACTACACATGCAATACATGCAGATCACGTACCACACCCATAAATATTATATTTGAATTACGAATACAAGGCACTGGCAATGCGCCTCTCACCTCAACATAGGTTACCAGTGTATCCACAAACCTTTTCAACCATTGATTCAACGTATTGCTTCCACAATTCTTCAGCAGATAGAGGTTCTTGGGTAATAGCAGTTAGCATAATTTTTCCATTTGGTCACAAAAAATAGTTTAATAAAACTTGAACACATAAACAATAAATCATGCTTAGTAAACATTTAAAATCTATAACTCAAGCGTGGCTGTACAAAAGTAACGCCTGTAGTACAGTAATTTGGATGATTCATGGGCCATTATGCCGGGTTATTGGAGTTCGAAAAAATGCGAGGAGGGCTCCCACCTCTGAGAGAAGACGGAGGTGATAATAAACTCGTTGGCACACTCCCTTTACCAACCGTTAAGGGGCTTGAATTATTGTTCAGGTTTCAGACAAATTTTCTTTATTATTGAATACATTTAGTAGATTCTAGGAATCTTATATGCCAGGGTCCATCTTGGTAGGTATTATCAATTATTCTATATTTATTATAAGGAACGAGGGAACGAGCTTGATGTTCATCTAACATATCCACAATACGAGGATCTGCACACTGCGTTTTATAATATACTAGCGGCCCCGGCAGACGTTGTCCTGTCCTAAAAAGGAAATAAAAACCTAGAACCCAAGTACAGCACCACCTACCGGATCCAATTGTTAATCGAAACCTTTTTTTTTTAGTAATGCTACCATCGTATAAATATTGACAAATATTGACATTAATATTTATACGATACTAACGTCACTCATTTGTTTTGCCTTCCCGGAACCTCTCCACTAACACTTAAACTGAGTTTTGGCGGGAACTTGGAAGTGTCATGAGGTGCTCTTGTTTTAATTCATTATTTTGGTGATACTTAGTGTTATATTGCATAATTATAGTGGTATATCATCTAATATAGTTCTATTAAAGAGCTCAAATGAAGTGAATTGAAATAATCGTGCTAATCAAGTGTTTTTTATGTTGCCGCCAAAACTCCTCGATAAAGTCTTGGTAAGGTAGCCATTGCTTTACTTCGACATACTACAGATAATAAAAAAGACAACCCAAACTTGACATTGGCAAAATGTGAATAGTACAAGTGCCATAAAAAAAAAACACTTACGGTCTTATTCATAATGACTCTTCGGAACTTTATAGGACCGTTAGTAGAGGCTTGTAAAAAATTGTTATTCATAATGGTTCAAAAGCGCTAAAACGGCCTATAAGCCTACGGTGAAGTTGCTTTGATTTATAGGAGCTAGACCCCTTCTTTAAGCGTTCCGTAACAAAAAAAATGGCCGCCGTCGGTCAGCTGTTTCGTGTTTGGCACCGATTTCCGATGTCAATTGTCAGTCGATTTAAAGTAAACAACACATCGATCTCGTAGCGCATAATTTTCGTTTCAAGAAGTATTTTTATTTACTTGTGTATAAATAATGGAAGCCTTACAAACCCTGCATAGCATTGCAGTAACTGAAAATATTTCACGTAGAAAAGTTTATCGTCAGAGTTTCATCCGTTTTCTCTGGATGACGAGGAATTCCGTAAACGGTATCGTTTTTCCAAACGAACGGCTGCTTTTATAATTGAATTAGTCTGCGAAGAGTTACAGCTGCACCGTAAAGGTAAGAGATAAGTTAATCCTTTTCGATATTCATACAAACTTGGGTATACCTAATGATGCGTTACTTTTAAGACTCGTTTTCTTTACAGATTCAAGAAGATGCTGGAGACCTCTATGGATTATCTCAAGCCACTATCAGCCGCATATTTAGCAGAGTAGCGCGTGCGCTCGCACGACGTGCTGCAGATTATATAATGATGCCCATTTCTGTTGCAGAGGAACAACAGCTAATGACAGAATTCCACCATGTAAGAGGCTTCCCATCTGTAATTGGTTGTATTGATTGCATGCATATATAAATAAAAAAACATGGTGGTGATGCAGCCCAATATTACATAAATAGAAAAGGATATTCCCTCAATGTTCAGGTAAGATTTTCAGGAATATATAAAGTAAACTACGATAGGCTTTACTTTATTGCATAAACAAGATAATAATTGTTGTAGGTTACCTGTGATACTAGTCTTCGGATCAGGGATATTGTTTTTAGGTGGCGAGGCAGCACTCATGACTCCCAGATATTTAATGAATCGACCCTCAAAGAATGTTTTGAAGCAGGTGAGTTAAGGGGTATACTTCTAGGAGATCCAGGGAGAGACCACTTAGTCATGCTGAAGAGAAATATAATGAGGCACATATTTCAACAAGAAATGTTGTGGAGGGTTGCTTTGGTGTGTGGAAATAGTGGAAATAGTGGAATAGGTGTCTGAATCAATTAATTTTGAACCACACCCTAGACAGGGTAGAAATTCTGCCATTTTGCAGGCTTTTATAGCTAGGCACTTCAATTAATGAAGTTTTTTACACTCAAATAATTAAATTATAATTAAACATCCTAATTGTAGTTAGTCATTGTCATCATTTTATAAAATTTATATTTTTCTTTTATTATTACATCATAAAGATTAAAAAAAATATTTCACTGGAGGTTATTGTCCATTTGAATAGCATGCTACTTTTTCCTGCAATGCATAAACATTATTTTGAATGTAATACTGAAAATAAGCTTTATTTATTTAAATATACATCAGTACCCTACAGGATTATAGCACAAGATTGGAAATACTTATGATGATTTGTTAATACCTCCTTTATATTTCCAGGTGCACCATGCAGGTGGATTTTAGTATCCTACAGGATTATAGCATCAAACTAGAATGATTTAATAATGATTTGTAAAATACTTTTTGTTTTCAGGTGGCGGATTTGGACTTTTTTTATTTCTTATACATATATGCATGCATTATTCTGTGTATTGAACAAATTGTTAATAGTATTGAAGGGAGGGAAGGAAGGAAAGTGGAACTAATCCTTTCCACCCTGCCCATGTCTTCTGTACCTGCTAGGCCGTGTTGGTTCCCTAAATAATTTAAGTAATTGAAAAATGAATATTATGTATTGACTTGTCATAAGAGCCTTTTATATGCCTACGTAATGAATAAAGTTTTTATTTTATTAAGTATTGTATTTTTTTTAACTAATACCTGAAAAATATGTTTTACATCTCCACATGAAACAATAGTATCTTACATGAATATAGCATAATACTGATACATAAATATCTCATTTATATTTCCTGCTGGAAGTGGAGTCTGATGAGGTACAACTATCATATTCTGAAAAATAAAATTATGATTTACTAGTTGTTGCTCGCGGCTTCCCACTACAAGTCCCGAAACACTGTAGCGATTTATAGCGAAACCAGTAAGACGCCAGCGCCTTTTATTTATAAAAACCACATTATTTTCCATGAGAGCAAGTTATCAGGATAAAAAGAAGCCTATGTGTTAATCCAGGATATGGTTTACCTGTATGCCAAATCCATTTAGATTTTTCTGAGTTTACTTAACAAATATTCAAACATTTTCACAAACTTTCGTATTTCTAATATTAGTAATATAAGATTATCCCAATATTCTATTTATATGAATATATAAAAAAGTGGCTATAGTAGTAAGGTATACATGTGGAGCCATATTTATATACACCTGTAATGAGACTATGTGGTACAGAGAAATACAATGAGGCAAGTATTGTTGCTTTGATGTATGGAAACAGTGCTTCCAATGCCTGCTCTATGCCATGTCTGTAAAATTTGACCTATTAAATATGACTAGGTATTGTGGCCATTGCAATTTTGCACAACATTACAATCGCTCAAAGAGACTTAAGTATCCGGGGATAGTGTGTCCAATATTGAATGAAGTGCACACCCAAAGTTAATAATTAAACATCATATAGTTTAGATACTTTTTGGCTTATAATTATTAAGTTTTTTTTTACTAGTTTCTTTTAATTTAAAAAAAATATTTTTCTACTGCTCATTCTTCATCTGCATGGCATGCAGCACTTTTCGGCACTGGATTTCGAATTCAGCTATTTGTTCTGCAGGTGCGCGACAAACCTGAAATAATGCAATGTATAAACATTCATAGTTGACAATAGCCTAGTTAGGAATGCAACGGCCTGGTGAGACAGTTGTCTGCAGGTTCAAAAGTTATGTGTGTATTGTTTATCAATTATTGTCCACTTTAGCAGTGAAGGAAAACATTGTGAGAAAAGCTACATACCTGAGAATTCCCCAAAAATAATTTTGAAGGTATGTGAAGTCTACCAACCTACACTAGGCTAGCGTGGTGGACTAAACCCTCTCAGTAGTAATATAGGGCCTTTTCTCAGCTGTGGGCAGTATATAATACGGGGCTGGTATGGTATAAACAAAATAAAAGAATTAATAATAATATAATATAATAATATAAACATTTATTAATATAATACTAATTATTTAAATATGGAAATTAATTTAAAGTTTACTTACTGCAAGAACCATTTGACTTTTGGTATAACATACCTCTTCAATAATATTATTTACAGTAGTTGTAGTATGTGTGAAAGCAGAGGGTTTTGAATATTTGTCCTGTAAAGGTGAATCTTCAATATGCTATAATATTCTCATCTAAAATATTCAAATAGTTACAAAAACTATGACTCAGTGGTTACAAAAAAAAACATGCCATAAATGAATATTACCTGATTTATACTGTCAGAGTCAAATTCATTTGTGTCGGTAACAAATTCATTAGGCAGCCAGCTGCTAATGTCTTCACTACTGACTCCTTTTATTACTGGTGGTGGGCCACCACCAGTCTTCAGCAGCTCCTTCCTCTCTTCCGCCTTTGCTTTTTAGCCTTCATTTTTAAGAGGCCCCACTGTGATTTCAGGTGCACTACTGAGCGTGGATACCATTACACATACAGTTAAAACTGAAATGAAAAAAGAAGTTTGTTTAAGGAATGTCTTAATTGTGTATATTGTTTAACATGAAAACAATGCAAAAGTAGCAATATTAGATTTAAGTTAGCCCCTCTTTCTCAAGTCATTCCACGCCGCCACCTTCATGGAATTGGAGTTCGTGTCCGTAGTTTTATTTTTGAGGACCCTGACCCACTCCCTCACCAGTTCCTTTAATATAATCTTGAAAGCGAAAACAATACTGTTAGTAATGCATGCATGAATCGCGCAAACTGGAACTTTCAAATAAGTACGTAAAATAGCTGCACCAACCTTGTCTTCTTCCAGACAATTTTCACCCATCTGCCGTTTTTCTTTTTTTAATTGCTGCATACTTCCAATTTATTAATTTATTCTGTTTTTAATTACTTTCCAGAACAATCAACAAACTCAATGTGAATATAAACAGTATAATACATACATTGGTAGTTTCCCTCCAATTTATATTTTGACAACTGACATTGACAAGTTGTTTTTTTTATAGTTGTTTCCAGAGACAAAGCTTGGTATAAATTGGTAGAAATCAACTTGAATATTTTTTTTCTACGTATTGGCAACATCATGTACTATAACGGCAATTCACTTATAGTAGCTACAAAAAACCATTATGAATAAGAAATTTTATCGAACGCTCGATAGGCTTCTAGGACGTTATATCTAATGGAGGTTTTTACCTTCGATTAGCGTTTTATTATGAATAAGACCGTTAAACTTTATGGTATGGTATTAAATTTCAAATTGACTTTAAAGTATTATTACGAATCGATTGTATGGGAGTATAGAAAAGTGTTGTTTTTAGACTTTTCAGGCAATTTTTAAAATTTTTCTCTCCGTAAGAACCATCCTCGTACTTCAAGGAATATTCTAAAAAAAGAATTAGCGAAATCGGTTCAGCTGCTCTCGAGATTTGCGCTTACCAACACATTCAGCGATTCATTTTTATATAATAGATTATCTAATTTGCTAACTTAACATGTGTAGTGCCGTTATAGTCCTCCACAATTCCAGAACTGGTCACTATTATTATAACGGGGGACTTAACTGTCCAACAAGCGACTTGCTCCTCTCATCAATGAACAAAAATATTCCAAAATACAGTCAAAGATCTATCCACAAATTGCCTTTGTTTCAAAAACCGCTGTAATCCAATTCGACAGCAGCAAAAGGACCATGAGTTTTGATCGAATATTTTTTTCTAACAGATGACGTTGGATGTTTATAGTCCTCGAGTCATGAATACAAAACTGATCCAATTCGTGGATCTTCAATCATCGTGGGATCTCGCCGTGACATCCCATTTCCGAATGACACCCTTTCGCCCAACCTATCAGTTATTACTGCTGTGGCCCAGCCGTGAAATAGTATGGTAATTTTCAAGTTGATCATGTGACATATTGGCTTATCGGCAATTGACTCTTCTTGCAATATATCTATTAGCTCATTTGAACGTAATAATTAAAATAAAATAAGGTCATTTATTTATCATGTAGGCTTATAAAAAGCGCTTCAATTTAGACAACAACACATTTACAAAGGTAAATATACCAATTAAATAATTTAAATTACCTACATTAAACAACGAACAAACAGCACGACCTAATAGGTACAGAGGACACGGACATTGGGGATGGGAATAGGGCTAAGGAAGAAGAAGTGGAGCTGATATAAGAGAAACGGAAGGAATATCTAAGTCGATTTGTACTGTTTGTTGTACGATTTAAATCTGTCATTACTACATCTATCGTCGTATGAATAGATATTTTAAAAGATAATTTCAAAAGGAGCTGTTTTTTTTTCAGTTTTTTTTTCATACATTTAAATTATGTTATTGGTTGTGACGTATTTAAACATTATTACTGTTCAATATGAATATGAAGAACTTGCCACAAAACAATACAATTACAGAAAACTAGCCACATACCGAAACTTAAAAAAATAGAAAAAGGTAAACAATGCACCTTTCATTGAAATTCGTTGCTTATTCTCGAACCATAAGCCCTTTTCTCAGTTATGTCACAACAGAAACGTATTGTCAAGGGAGCGTTTCGTATTATTTTTCTTGAAAAATCGTAAATATTTGATACGCTATCATTATCCCTTCAGGGATGTTATTGAGGTACATTTTATTGATTGAGATTCACCCCGACGTCTGGGGAGATCTCTGAGAGATTTTTTATTAAGGGATTTTGATAGTAATTGATTAGTATTGAACCGTAAAATGAATTTGTTATTATTGGATTGGTTTTAATAAAAAGCCTTTTGGGTTAATATTAGTAGTTCGGATTTTATTGCGAAAAGCAAAATATTTGATAGCTGTAAAATAAATATAGAATATTTCTTATAGTATTATAGAGAAGGTTAAAATTCCATATTATTTTCGAATATAACTGTTGTTTGTGTACTAAGGATAATATATACAGATCTCTGAATATAAAATATCGCGAATTGTAGCCATATTTGTGGTTCGCTATGTATAACAAATTTGAAAATGAACGTAATAAAAAAAGCGTCAAAAAATGTAAATAAACCAAATTACTAAATATGCAGAGTTCTAATTTCTTGAGTTGCTTAGAAGCCTTTTAGTCTAGTCAACAAGTTCAAAAATATAAAAAATGAATTTCTCTATTTGTTTAAAACAATTTTATAAACAAATAACGTAAAAAAATTCATAACCTATGTTAATTACTGCCATTGTTCAATGCGAAAACAGGCATAGCTAACAAATTAACTGAAAAAAATATATTTCAGCAACATTTTTTAGATATTTAATTTTGCAATAGTTATAAAAAATCGTAATTAACAAATTAATAAACTGGCATGAACATTTATCGCAGGATCTTATGAAGTATATATGTATATATTTCATCCCATTATTTATGACAACGGAGATTAGAAAAAAAATTGTTAGTTAACAATTGAATAACTTTTTGAAAAATGGTGATAAAACTTTTTTCCAACGGGGCTCGATTCTTTTAAGTGTTAAGAAGATACAAGAATGTTTTCAAGTTTTTAAAATGACATTTTATGTTATAAAAAAAATATTTTATCTTTTTAGCGGTGGCGCGCGCCTGCCGTAACAGCCGCGCGGAGCCCTATTTTCAACGTCAAAATAAAATTATAAATAATAGAGACAGAGTTCCAGGAGTGCAGACTTTTTTGTCGAAAATTTCCTCCTTCTTAACGAGCTTTTTTCAAAATTCCTTAAATATTAATATTTTTCGAGTTATTAATGAAAAACTAAATATCATTTTTTTTCTCATCTTATTTTGTTAATAACAATTGCAATTTTTTATATGCACCAAAATCCTTCAAAAACATTTTTCTAGAAGTGATTCCGAATCCCGTTTTTGAACTTGTTGACTAGACTATTTTACTTATTTAGTCTAGTGAAGTGCAGACTTTTAACTTTCTACAAAAACAATCATTGTGAACTAATAATATGATTTCATGGTTATTTACCATTGACAATGTATTTATTTTCATAATACATAATTTTTATAATGCAGGTATGTAGGACTGCCTCGGTGGCATAGTTGTATTACGGTATGACTGCAGTGCTGAGGTTTCGGGTTCGATCGCTAGGTCGGGCAAGGTGATTTTGGATTTTTCTACTCAATATCAGCCCGGAATCTGGAATTCGTGCCCGATATGACCATATGCTCGCCCCCTGTCACATCATGGGAAGGAATACACAAGGCGAAAAGTGGGTGCACTAGTTGCACCTCTGCCTACCCTTTCGGTGATAAAAGGCGTTACTGTGTGTGTGAACGTATGTCTTAGAACTAGGAATTAATATCCAGGCATGGATACTAGCTAATCTTAGGAGTTCAATCTTTAAGCTCATTTGAATTTTTCTATTGTCTTCACCCGTCGTAACCACTATTTTTTACATAACTAGTTAACTTATTTAATTTATAACAGAAAATTCACTAAGCTTTTATATAGCTAACAAACCCTATATAATGTTCAAGATACACTTTTTACTTGTATCATCTTAAGAACTTAACGTTCTTCGAAGCGTTGTTGCAGAGCTCGTACATAAGTCCCGTGTAATGAAATAAGTTTCAGGCCCTAGTAGTGTTTGAGAGGATTTTAAATACTGAGCAACTCCACTGTTGACTTCCACGGAAATTATCTTCGTATGTGCAGTGTATGTTCGATTTTGTTCACGATAGTGATTATGCTTCATTATTAAAATTCTAAGCAGGAACTCGAACAATGTGTACTAGGATATGACTAGTAATGATACTTTCTATGTGTGGGTCTTGAATTGGGTTGAATATTTCCGTGTGGCTTATTTATTGAATTTAATCGAAGTTTGACTGCCTCGGTGGCGTAGTTGTATTTCGTACGACTGCAATGCTGAGGTCTCGGGTTCGATCCCCGGGTCGGGCAAAGTGATATTGAGTTTTCTATTCAGTAACAGCTCGGAGTCTGGAATTTGTGCCCGATACGGCCATAGGCTCGCCCACTAATCACATCATGGGATGGAATACAACGAAAAGTGGGTGTACTAGTTGCGTCTCTGCCTACCCCTTCGGGGATAAAAGGCGTGAGATTTTTTGTACGTATGTATGTAATCGAAGTTTGAAACAAAAGAGTCCTTACTTTTCATTTGTATTATAATTCTCGAAATAGAAAATAATCGATCATAAATAATTTTAAACAAAAAGAATTATTCTTGGTGCTATCTCTAAGAATTAATTAGTGAATAATGAACAACATCTCTCGTCTCACAGATTACCTACTATTAATTCCCCTAGCTAAAAACGATGCTTTTTGCTGTATTCATTTTTATCAAATTATGTTGCTCCAAAAATTGTAAGAAGCCAGGCTTTTTGTGTTCTACAACATCGCAGACATTTGTAACATCCTAGACCTCCCAAGTTAGAAACATTTTAAACCAGCATCTTGGTACAAACATTTGGTAAAAATATTTGTTGATCGTGTCCCTTTGTTGGTTGGCCAAGTAACTACTGTGCTACAGTTGTGATCAATAAAATGTAGGAAGTTATTAGTGAACCAAAGTAAAAGGAATTCAACTTCTTCTTCTTGTGTCGTGTTCCTCAGTACTGAGGGTCGCGACCCCCTTCTGTATCATTTTCTCTCGAACGAGCTTTCTCCATTCGTTTCTGTCACATGCGGTGCGGAGAGCGCTGTGAACTGTAGTGTCAAGAGCGGTGCAGATGTGGTCAGACCAACGTATTGGTCTGCGTCCACGTGGCCTTCTCCCATCTACTTTGCCGGTCACGATGATTTTCACGAGGTTGTCACCGTCTTTCTTGCAATGTGACCGAAATATTTTAAGGAAAGTAAAAGGAATTCAACTAAATTATGGATATTAGAACAATACCGATTTAGCATAGTAATAACATTAATAAAATTGGCATAGCTGAACTATATTTTATCGTTATAATGGATAATAAAACGAAACGGAAAATAAACATCGAATCGTAGGCCGAAACCGAAACTTGTAAACGCGTAAAAAATAATCTGATGAATATTTATAAGGAAGGAAAACACGAACCGTCTAATATTTTGTTTATATAATAGAATGATTATTCGGCCCGATTTTCGTAAGCCTTTAAAAAAGGATTTTATGTGATTCAGATTCCATGAATCGTATTTGATTCGAAATATTCAATTTTTAGATGTTAAATATACTTTGTTTCCTAAAACTGGTTGCTGTTACAATGATTTTTATTTAGGTTTGGTATGAGAATTGGTATTTTCCATGCTGATCAAGGTGGCATTGTACAGGGTAATATGGCAGTAGACTACTCGCACCATAACACTGTCAAAATTAAAGTCAATCGATCCAGAATCGCCGTATCAGTTATCAACCTGGCTGAATATCTTCCCCTTCACAAAATAATCTTCATCTGGTAATAACCTATCGGTTCCTCTCGATTCGTAGATACGATGTAGTCCAAGTAAAATATTAATTTATTGCGTCCTTAAATGATTGGGAAAATTATATCAGTTTGTCATACTGAATCCATATACCACAACGCAAATTCCTAGCACGTGAATATATTTTTATTATTAAGCGCGACTCAAATATTTCACTGTTACACAAATACATACGTGCCCTGCAGGAAAATATAAACAAGTTACTCCAACCTTATTTCTCATACATGAAGCCCATTAAATTCAAAGCGAAATTTCATACCATGATAAAATAAATGCAAATATTACATCCATCTATCAACCGATGCCAGTAAATTCTATGCTTGCAAGCTCATAAATTACGAATTTTACGCTCGAGTAAAACTGCCCCTTGCACCCATTCTGCCCCTCCCCCTTCCTCTTGTTTTGAAAAGGTATGAAACTTTTACGTGCAGTAAAACACGGATGTCGTCCTTAAATTTCGCTTTCAATGATTTTATTGGACGTATCCATTTAATATAAAATTTGATTTGATACTCTGTTTCATTGTGTTTATTTCATATCTTTATCATTTATGTTTTCGGGTTCTAGGTTGTTTTTATTACAAGGTGGTATGTTGTACGCCAATTAAGATTTCAGATAACTTTTTTGTGAAATTTAACGTAGCATATTTCACATTAAATATCTCAGGATGACGAAAGCAGTGCTGTGCTACGCTGTGTTTATTAACAACTAGGTGTTGCTGGCGGCTTCGCCCGCGTGAAAAGCCTTGCCCGCTACAAAATTCCATGAAACACAGTACGACGATAGCGCCATCTACAATTAAAATATTCATTATTTCATATGGGAGCAAATTACATGGAGAAAAAGTACCCTATGACGTGTTAATCCAGGACATGACCTATTCATGCGCCAAATGTCATCCAAATTCGTTTAGTTGTTTTTGCGTTTACTTCTAACAAACATACAAACATTCAAACATTTTCACAAACTTTCGCATTTATAATATTTACTGGTGCTATCTCATATGTAAGAGTCCGTCTGGGTGGGTACCACCGCAATGTCTATTTCTACCGTCAAGCAGCAGTGTGCATGCACTGGTGTGTTTCGGTTTGAAGTACATTGTAGCCAGTGTAACTACTGGACATAATAAGACTAAAGATCTTACGTCTCAGGATGACGAGCGCAGTGGAAGGCCACTCAGTAGATACTTTGTAGGTCAAGGTGCTGAATGGTGTTGCTACTCTTTATGGGTGGTCGTATCGCTTACCATCAGGCGAACGGCATGCTCGCCTCGTCATTCAATGCGATACAAAAAAATAAAATTAGTAAGACTTCAAGTTCTGGTTGTGTTTGTTATTATATAAGCAATAATAGAGTTTTTTTTTATTGCCTTAGTTGGCAAACGAGCAAGCGGTCCGCCTGATGGTATGCAGCATCCGTCGCCCATGCAATAAAGCAATGTCAGAGGTACAGCCAAGCCGTTGACTACCGGAAGCTTGGAAGCAACTTAACCATCTTATCATGTATTTTATTAAAAAGAAAAAGTAATTTAGGCTAATTGAGATGGTATAATAATGCTGCTCTTTAATTTATTCAGAACTGCTATTAAATTGGACTTATGATAAAGTGTAAACTAAAAACTAAATTACGTGAGTACACGCTACAATGTTGACAGAGTAAGTTTTACTTACTACAGCTTCTTTGCGGGCGTACTAGACCAAAAGTTTCGTAAAGTTAATGTACAATGAGAAAAAACTTGATAAATTTTGCCACGGAACAGAATTACAAGTAATTGAAGTGATATCATCAGAAATTATCAAAATAAGAAATGCTACTAGTAAAGCAGTATTTATTCAGATTATAATTACATGAAACGCGATGGAAAAGTTCTTTATTAATGATAACGTGATAATAATATGAGATGGAATTGAAAAGAGATTCTTCAACAAAGAACCAATTTTCAATGATAATTTACATTCCACTCGGAATTTCCATAACGCACAAACGACGTCAAAACTAAGTGCTGGACTATAATAAATTGTCTACGTATTTTGAAACCCTGGGGAATCCATGCAGTTAATCATAGAGTATTACCGCCCCGGCATCAAATTCAGCACTTGAAGCACCGCTCATGCCGTAAAAACAACAGCGATTAAACACTTGAAATATTTCCAAATATTTTCCAGCATCTCAAGCTGCGCACCTGCAACATGAAATATCATCGCAAATCTCCAGCATTGCTCGCGAAAATCTTTGAGTATATAGCAAAAAATATATCAAAGACAAATTGTCAAGTAGACGTTAGGACGTATCGACTTTAAATTCTGTCCGGGGAATGTGTTTAGCTTGAATTATTGACGCATTTTTGCGTTATTTGACGCGCTTTTCAATATCATACCGTTGGTGTCGGGGGAGAGGGATATTGTTCTTGAGATTGATGTCTGTCTGTGTGGCGAAGAAAAGGTTTTTTGTTTGAAATGTCTTGAATTCAAAGAAAATGGAAGAATTTTCTGTTATTAGCTGTGTATTTAATCTTACGTTTAATTTTTCAAAGATATCAAAAGCTAGTGATTTACAAACTGTTTTCGCTCGGCTTTATCCTGTTATATCTAAATCTACCTTCACTATAGTTAACATAATTTTAGGCGCTACATAAAAATAATTCAGTAATATGACGGCACACTTCCTTGTAACTTCTCCGTGGTAAGATTTTCTAAATAATTATCTTCTATTTTATAACTGTTTATTTATTCGAGACCCATGATGTTAGTAATAACTAATAAGTATCAATATTCCTGTTGAATCTCATGGTATTAAAACACAACAGAAATAGTACAAGAATTAAACAAATCTGTAAACAAAGAATACATCCGTACATCCAAAGCGTTTAAAACCCACAAACAAAATCCAAAGCAAGTACACGAACGTCAACAATCCTTATTTACACTTAAAACCCATCGCAGTATTGACAATTACACCAGATCCGAGTTAATGTGTGCAAAGCTCTGTAGCTCGCTGCTCGCAAAAAATACCTCATTCATTCGACGGAAAAGTTTGATTGCCAGAGAAAACTCTGGTGAAACATTAAAATCAGTTTGTAAACTATCTTCTGCATCACCACTTTAACGAGTTCGAAATTGTATTTTTAAATACTTTCAGAACGAAACATAATGTTATCTAAAGTAATACGGAGTTGGCTGGTGTTTTACTGCCATTGTATTGGGGTAATTGGCTTTGGTTGTAATTGTGGTGTAGAGAAAATAGCTGTTTTATATTTTAACAGATAAAGTGTGGATAGAGTGAACTGCCTCGGTGGCGTAATTGTATTCTGGTATGACTTCAGAGCTAAGGTCTCGGGTTCGATCCCCGAGTCGGGCAAAGAGATATTGGTTATACGTGCTTGTTATTGTTCTTAGGTTTTACTACTCAGTATGGCGATAAGCTCACATCATGGGACGGAATACGCACGGCGAAAAGTGGTTGCACTAGTTGCGCCATAAAGGCTCACGCTCATGCGTATGTGTGTAGTTGTGTTTTTATCTATTGGAATTTAAACACGGTTATTTTTCTAGAAGAGATAACTTTATTCTTATATACGAGATTCAAAATCCATGTCCATCGTTTGTTTTTTAAGTTTTTGATTCATGAATTCGGTCTATATGAGAATTACTAGAACCCTTTTCGAAACTTTAAGGATGCATTTCCTTTGTAAAAATCATACCGGACCCTATTATTGTTAAACACATAATAAGCACTTCGAAGTTACTTGCCAAAACCCTTGCGAATGTCGAATGGATGAGCTAGGCTGTAGGATGGACTTATGCTGATTATATGATAAAGATCACGACAAGAAAAGTAATAGATACCGCAATTTTTATAATAATGTATGTAATGTTGGGGCATTTAGACTAAATGGATGATATGATGGGAGCGGCGATAGCCTAGTTGGGAGTGGAACGAACTACCGAGACGAACGTCCGCAGGTTCAAAACCCAAGGGCACGTACCTCTGACTTTTCTAAAAAGTTATGTGTGTATTCTTTGTGAATTATCGCTCGCTTTAACGGTGAAGGAAAACAACGTGAGGAAACCTGCATACAACATAATTTTTCTATAAGAATTTCGAAGGTATATGAAGTCTGCCAACCCGCACTAGGCCAGCGTGGGTGGACTAAGGCCTAAACCCTCTCAGTTGTAGAGGAGGCCCGTGCTCAGCAGTGGGCAGTATATAATACAGGGCTGGTATGGTGGTGGATGATATGAAATGACGTAACAGATAGATTTGGAATAGAAATGTTGTTAGTAGCACAATTAAGCTATGCTTATGGAAAGCAAAATAGCAAACGAAATCCATCCACTGGCAGTTTACGAGGTAAATGTTTGAGAATAGCAACTCAGAACCCTCTGTTTGAGAGGCCTATTTATTCTATAGTAAATACTAAATTTCCCTGATTACTTTACTACCGAAATTATAATTCCCATATCTGATCTTTATTGAAACATTTTGTTTAGGGCTTACTAGTCGTAAAAGAGTAATAAAACTATTGTTCAACGACTTTACAACAGTAAATGGCAATAGTCATGAAAATTAAACTCGAAGGCACTGAGGTAATGAAGCTTTAAACAATTACAATTTTATTAGGTGGTCTCTCGTACACAAGAGTTCTTCTCTGTAAAAGCTACAACTTTTCCTTTTACTACTTCCAATCAATTGTGCAACTACAAATTAAAGAGTATGTTTTTAAGTGTACAGTCAGCAGCATAAGTAGCTGAACAAATTTAAAATTTCAATTTGCCTACATACTTTTGTGTTCGTACTTATCTTTTTTTTTCTCTTCATAAACATAAAATAAAAGAGATTTACTTTACTCCAAACGAATAATAAAAATGTTTCAGTTACTTAACGCATATATAGGCGATATGAATTGATTTTGTACAGATACTTATGCTGCTGACTGTACACGGTAAACTGATCCTACTGCACCTGGTGGTAAGTTGAGGAAGGGTTAAAATAAAGTGTAGGCTGAGGAGAGATTATCATCCATTGCCAGTCGACACATTATGCCGGCCTGTTTGATGCTAGATATAAACAGGCTGATCCTGGAACGCTAATACTTACTTGGGCCACAATAGCTGGTTTTACATCTTATGGGTATCGCTATCCGGGTGGATACAATCAACTGGTGGTAGGTCTCTCATATGTAAGAGTTCTTCTGGGTGGGTACCACCGCAATGTCTATTTCTACCGCCAAGCAGCAGTGTTCATGCACTGTTGAGTTTCGGTTTGAAGGACATTGTAGCCAGTGTGACCACTGGACATAATGAGACTTAACATCTTATGTCTCAGGATGACGAGCGCAGTGGAATGCCACACAGTAATTTATAACTCAAGGTGCTGTGTGATGTTACTACTGTTTAAGGGCGGACGTATCACTTGCCATCAGGCGAACGGCATGCTCGCCTCGTCATTCATCATCATAAAAAAAAAAAAAACTTTTTTTTGTACAATTTGTGGTGTAATTACTATAATGTATGACTGTGTATTATAATTTGAGTCTGAAATTTATGCCTGATATGGCGATTGGTTCGCCCTATCACATCATGGGACGGGATACGCCCGGCGAACAGTGGGTGCACTAGTTGCGCCTCTGCCTACCTATTCGGGGATAAAAAGCGAGAGTATGTATCTAACTTCTAAATATCAGGGACGCAGTCACGAAGAGTATTATGTGGGTATAAACATCTTAAGTGCAATCTCAAATTGTGCTTTATAATTTAAAGTTCATTGGTGATGCTAAAAGTGGGCAGTTCTGACGTTATCATGAATTGAATTGGCTCGTGCTTCATTAAATCGTATTAAAGAATCTTAAAATAACTCACAGTAAAACAGTATGATGCACGATAGGAATATTCAAAATATCTAATTTCAAACCATCTACTATAGTTCCAACAAGTTCCTAGTACATGATTTTATTTTTTTACCGAATCCCACAATCGCGATTTACAATACTAAACTATCCACTCTTAAACTGGGCTACGGATCTCCCAAATTGAAAAATAACTCGGCGTCCCCAAGATAAATTTTAAGGCAAAACTTAGCCGTTTAATCGCGAACGCGGAATTTCGGCCATTTAAAGTAGGCACTGTTATTAAACTTGATCACATAAATAAGTTGGGGTGTCTCAAAGCAGATTGAAAGAACTCCACCAACTGTAATTCTGTGGGCATACCAAATGAAATTAACTGAATGACATTTAATTATGAAATTGAGTTTGTAATGGAGTAAGTTCAGCCATCTGTAGCATTAACTTTCCTGTTGGACATTAACATTAAAAAACAGGTAGCAAAGGTGACATTTGATTCTATTAAAGAAGATTCTGCTTGCTGTTGTCTTTGATGCATATAAAGTAGCTTTGATGCATAAGAATTTAAAACTGTGTATCAATGTAACTCAAATCCATTTAGCGGTGTATTCGATGACCTAACACACATCGCACCTTTAGAATGAAAACGACACAATTAGAAAAAATAGAAAATTGAGTTATCGCCATAAAATTGCTTAAAACGAAATTCTTAATACAACAATAGTTCAAACACAACCATATTCAAGCGGGAGCAGGACCATAATATTATATCGGACCCTTTTTTATTATATTTTAATAAAAAAAGGACCAGTTTTAAGTCATTTTATGACAATAACTTGATATTAGATTATTTTAATTGTGTCTTTTTCGTTCTAAAGGTGCGACATCTAAAATCCCTGAATAACAATATAGCCGCAGCAAAAATACATCAAGTAATGTTAAGACGTTCAAAATTAGAGAGGCTCACGTAACACAAAGTTCCATTACATTGGCACTAATAAAAAACCTACATCAAGCAATAAATAACAACTACCTAAATCAACAAAAAAATTTGCTCGACAAAAATAATATCAATATTTCCATCAAAAATGATGCTCTGTGGAAACCTAATCTTCCCTTGACAATTGTACAGCGTCTTCATTATACTGAGTGGTACCTACGGAAACTTATTTCTTAAAGAGGATATATTATTTGTAATGCGATATTTCCAATATACTTTACGTTTTTTCCATTTTTCCGACCACTACTTACTAAATATTATTTATGAAGTTTTGTTGAGTTTGCTATTAATAAGAATGTCAGTCTGTATGTATGTGATGAAATGTAAGGACTATTTGGAGGAATTTTCCTCATTTGTTTGAAATTTTTATAGAATTTATAAAAAGATGCTAATGCCTCATATAATTATTAATATCATGCTTGAAAAATCGGTAAAAAGACAATTATTAAAACAGAAATATATTGTGATAGCCTCCTCAAATTAGACTTAGCTAACTAGTATGAATAAGGAAAATAGATAAGGTTTCGTTTAGATGAACATTTATGATAATAATCATTTGTTTTAATCAATCTTAAAGAACAAAAAGTAGACAAGGAAATGCATAACGCGTTTCACAGTACGTTAACAACTAAATCACGTTTCACTGTAAAGTTCTTGAAAAAGTGGACAGCAAGATAGAATTTAGCATTTTTTCACCCGTGTTGACGAAGCTTTTAGCCGTTTTAATGGCTCATGCACGGAGCATAGACGTTATTTTTGCACAAATATGAATACGTCGCCCGGGTTGACAAACAAATAATAAATTTGGGCATGCCAGCAGGTGTACCAGTTCAAATATGGAGCATATACGTAAGAATGAAAGGTATGTTTTTGTTTTTTTAAGATTTGTTTATGAATCAGAAAGGTGAAATAATTTCGTTTTGAAACTTTTCTTTCTTCTGCTTATAATTGTGTTATAGCTCGAAATTATATTATGGCATGTAAGGCAGCAACACATAGACGTGTAATTGGATTCTCTCTACTTACCAACGCAAAAAAAGTCTAAATCTTATAATTTTGAGCCATACCGTCTTTATACCATATCAGAGCTAGTAACATTCCTTATTAGACAAATCCTTTTTTACCTTCCAATCCTGAAACCCCTCAAAGAACTATAATAAAATTGGTAAATATACTGCCTATTACCAATAATATAAGGTGTATGGTCCACCCGAAAAAAACAAAAGCAAAAGTCACTAATAATAGCGGCCGTTTATTCCCTGTTAAGGGTCAAGGCACACCTGGAGTAAATTGAATTCTATGAATAAATTTCCTCATACTACATCATGCAAGTTATAAGATCATAGCGTTTAAGGAAGAAGATGAGGAAAGCAATAATTTTAATTACTACGCTTCTTTGGTCTAATGACGGAGACGTTTTTAAGTACGAAGCGAGAAACATGTTGGATTTAAAGTAAGCTAGAATTTGTATAGATATATGTCTTGTACAGTGTAAGAATTTGTGGTCGATATGGATAAAATTACCCCTATATTATTTATTTATTTATTTATTTATAAGGTTCTCCAGCAGATTGTACATTAAGTTTACACAGGTGATTTATAACAATGGTCATATTGAGAGAGTACACAGCATTCATTAAAATATGTAGTGCGTTAACAGTTAATTTATACAGCTATTATGATTACATCTAAAGCTAGAATTTAACAAAAAACAAAATGTGATAAACTTAATAAACGACCAAGAAAAGAAAAGAAATCAAGAATTGGAGGCAGAAGAACCAAAATATTTCAACAGTTTTTGTCTGAACTTATTGTATGGGTCGTGGAAAATATCAATATCATTATTTGATTTGCATACAGTATTATAGGTGGTACACAGTCTCGTAATAGGAGAGTTACGGCCCAGATTGGTTCTAAAGGGACGAGATCTAAACGTATCGGTAATAGGATATCTGGGAACTCTGGTAGGCACGGAGATATTAATAAGGGATAAAATGGCAGTACAATCGATTCGTGAGTTGATCAATTTATACAGGAAAGTTAGATCGTGTAGTTGGCGACGATGCCTGAGGGACATCATATTGTTAAAGTGTTGCAGGCGTATTGTGTAGGGGTTCCTGTGTGAAAAATCAGGCGCTGCAAAAGCCAAGTAACGTGTAAAATTGCGTTGAATATTCTCGATTCTTTGCGAGATTATTATTATTCGATTATTTCAGCTTAGGATGAAAAAAAACGCGAAGTATCATGCACAACTGCGTCTTTATTAAATTTTATATACTATTTTTCGTCTGACTCCACAGAATTATTAAGACTTTGCCAGGTTAAAATTGGGCACCCATTATCAAAAGTAATCATAAACAAAAGTGAGTGTTATGTGCAGTAGCAAAAAAGCATCTTTGATTAAATCGTAATTACACAATATAGTTGTTGGTACCCCGTTGTCCATTTCTTCTCTCTTACGCCACACAGCCGAGCGGTCCTCGCCGCACCATTTCATCGGAAACAAGAACTTATTGCCCCCCCGTCCGTAAATAACTTAATATTATTAGATTACAAATCAAATGCGATTTTTTTATTATTCTTCCATTCGTACATTTTGGGGTTCTATATAGGGAGTACAAAGTGAAATAAATAATATTAAATGGCTAGAAAAAGCGATTCCCAAACGTAGTATCGGGAATAAAAAATCAACATATTGTATTATTGTCTTAATGTGTAGTCCAACTGCCTGCCTCGGTAGCGTAGTTGTATGACGGTACGACTGCAATGCTAATGTCTCGGGTTCGAGTCCCGGGTCGGGAAAAGTGATATTCGGATTTTCTTCTCAGTATCAGCCTAGAGTCTGGAATTTGTGCCCGATATGACGACTACTTGTCCTCATCATCTCATGGGACGGAATACACACGACAAAAAGAGGGTGCACTAGTTGCACCTCTGCCTAACGCTTCGGAGAAAATAGGCGCGCGTGTGTGTGTGTGTGTGTGCGAACTCTAAATATTTGCAAGTATGTAGTTGATTTACCAAATAAACCGTCAGCCTTAAATAAATATAAGTCAACGACCTCTTCGAAAACCGATATATTTACTAATCGAGACGAACGATCATACATCGAATAATTAAAATTACTACAACATAGCTTTCAGAACTATTTGATGCATGTTTGGAAATCTAATTTCGTCGAAGCTATTTCGACATTTACGCTGGGTGTCCTAAAATTGGATAGCGATACACATAATGTTCCGGAGTTATGTGTGTGCTTTCATATAGTGAATGGTTTTGAATATTTGGACATCAGGTTCATTGACAAAGAGCTAGTTAGGTCAGGATAGGGTGCTGGTTTTATTCTGAGAGCCAAACTATCAATAGGTATACAATACTTGGAGTAGAGACTATGAGACCGAAAGTCTTCGTAGTTTCTAATACCCGATACACAAGATTTTTAAGAATCAAGTTGTTTGTAAGGACATTCCCAATAGTGGATAGATGTATTAATTTATATGGAAGTGGAGTTATAGCTCAAGTAAATAATGCTGAAGTAGTTTAAATTGAAATATCTAAAGATATATAAAACATTGGGTTCGGACTTTGAAAGAATGAAGGAAATATAGAATAACGATTTATTTGACATGTTACATGCATCCTAATGTTCTGATCTTAATCATCAAAAAATATCAGCTGCGGCTGACAATCCAGAACTTAAATCAAAATCTCTCAGATTAACCGAGTATACAAAAAAGATACACGACCTCACAATAGAACGTAAACTCACTGATGTTAAAGGCACTCTCAAACCAGTAGACCATAAATATGTAAATCCAGATAATATAGAAAACTGAAGCACAAAACCACTAGGCAAAGTTTTCCATGGCCAGTAGTAATTTTTACACCCACTCAGATATGATTCTTATAAACAGACGCTGCCAAATTATCCACCTACTGTATAAACGAATGGAACCTTTATACAAATGTAACAAAGCAGTTCAAAACAGACTTCGTTGGGCCGCAATTTAGTGGTAAGTTGTTGCGGGTTTATTCATATAAATTCTGTATTATGGTCAGGGGGCCTATTTCGTCTACGGCAATATCTGTCTTTATGCATTTTTTTACTACTATCTAAGCTATCCTTCGATTTGAATGCTCGTAATTCCATAAAGACGAATTCACCCCTGTAGATGGAATAGGGCCCTGCCCTTACCATCGTGATCTGCGATTGAGATTTCCACGAATGAATTATTTTGATAAAGTAACAAGTTTTGCTGTAAAAAAAAACAAATTCTCAGTATCAGTAGGTCGATAAAAAGTATTTTGGTTTCACAGAACTACAAAAGAAAATCAAGAATCGAAGGTTAATAATTACTTTTCTTCACATTTGTTCTCCGGTAAAGATTTCGTGGGCGGATCAAAACCAGTATAAAATGAAGTTATAATTGGTGAAACTAATAAAAACATTCCAATTTTCCATGATCCCACGCAGGATACTAATGTCTAGACTCTAGATCTTGTAACATTGTTTCCTCTTATCTAAAAGACGAATTATGTTATCAGATTTTACAATCTTATAAAAATAATATTTTTCTTTTTACACTGCCTTAAATTTTTATTTTCCTCATCAGTATAATATATTAAAGTATGTTTCACAGTATGGATGTAGAGTAAGATCGCCCCCGCTTCCTCTCGCTTTCAGTTGCAGTACTAAAACTTCCTCTCCCGAAGCATTTATATTCGGTGGCAAGTACGCTTAAGTTTCTTGCTGGTGCCGAAGTGGTTATAATGGCCAACCAGAATTATTTCACTTACTATTCCACAGTTGGTATCGACGCTCGCTTAAATTATAATAATTAGTTGTATTTATATTCTCTATCCAACATGCTTGGAATAGTATGTTGCATTGACCCCACATCGTAAAGGTGTAGATATAAAGTACTACTTTCAGCTCAAAGTTCCATACACGGAAAAGTTCTTTCCAGGATTTAAATAATAGGAATAGATTCCAATTACAGGGATTTTAGACTTATTTGTCAGAGTCTTCAGAATTCGATCAGAACTATATGAAATTGCTCCTCATATATCAAATCAACAATTTTACCTCTATAAGATATGGTTAGATTAGGTGATAGATCAAATAGATCAAAGAGAGAAGAGAAACGAAATGAACAGTATTGGAGTAAAATAACTCATATCATATACATTAATGCCTCCAACCGAGAGATTTCAAAGGATTCTTATTTCACAAGCTCGTGGAGCTACATCGGTTATTTAATTAGAAAATATATGGAAAGAGAAAGAGATTTGAAGATTTTTATTTGGTGAATTTTATTACTACCGATTCCTGTTTTCCAAAGTTTGCAATGAGTACCGATATTACTTTCATTCAAAGAAACCTATTTTTAAGAGTTCCAGAAAAAGGTTCTTATAAAATAATATGAAAGGTAAATACTTGCTTCACAAAAAAAAAATATCTGATGGTAAGTCCCACGGCTGCCTCTTGATTAAATTAGACTTAGAAATACGAATTCAAAGTATTTAAGCTTCAAAAACCAATATTGCAAATGAAATGAAAGCGGTTTTTTCACTAACATAATTCCTGTCTGAACAAAATCTGTTGATTCCATAAAACAATCAGTAAATAACTTAGAGGTAGTTAAAAACCAAAAGAAATAATAACGTACAGTAATAAACGGAAAGGCAATTACACTGCCTGGTGTATTAGGGAATTGGCATATTATTTAAATGCGGAAACTTCGAAGCTGTTGGTTGCAGGCGTTCATTTACACCTAGCAAGAACCACTTCCAGCCGTAAATGGTATGTTAATTGAAAATGTATTATTAATGAACACATACGGCTTCTGGTTTTGGTAATTAGTTACTGCCTTCTTATTAACTTACAAGCAATAATAAGTGGAGTTATAGCTACATTGAAACAATAAGAATTGTTGTGTTTTGTCTTTTTGAATCTTGAGTACAGTTCGGAATGAATGTGTAGTACATTGTGCATTTTTGTAAATATTTTTTATTCTTACTGTTACCACTATGTTATTGGAATTATAATATCGAAGTAAGGATGCGCCTTGAACTTCAACACATCCTCATTTTTGACATTAGTATCACCCACCAGTGTCGCACAATTGTGGAACCCTACGTCAAACTATATTTTTTCTTAAATCTCATTTTGTAGTGAGTATTAGCGCATCTTCACCAATTTAGTTTCCTAATTGAATTTTCTAGATAACTTAATTTTTCTTCCTGAATTGGCAAGTTTAAACTATTTAATATTTGAAGTCAAACCAACTCAATCAGAAAACAAAGCAACCCTTGCACTTTACCGTTTTCGAAAAACAAAAACTGATAGCATTAATTCAAATTCACTGATCTCGAAATAATTGCAACTATGAAGAAATAATTCGCATAAATAAGCATTCTGAAGCTCGTTTCTGGTATTATTTAAATACAACGGGTCCGTGCACTTCGGTGCAAGCAAATTTTCCACATAAAGATCCTCTTAGATATCTATTTGAGTTTTATTAAGAAAAGTACCGACCGTTGTAGCCGCTCGACTCTATTGATTTTGAACAATTTCAAGGAGTCCGCATTTAATCTACTGTTCTACTGGGGTCGATTTGTTCCATCAAGTAAGTTATTATGAAGATTCATGGGTCAATTCAAAGTCTGTTTTAAAAACAACGGTCACTCAACAGGCATAGCTTGATATCTTAAAACGAAAATCTTATAAAGAAGAAACGAAGTTTCTTCGAAGTTTTAGAAGTATTTATTGGAGTTAAACCTGCAACTCGCATCAGATTAAAAATCAACTTAGAAAACTTATTTCGTGCTCGTCCAATTCGTTTTTCGAATAAAAATATTCCAATGGATATTTACCAAATTGCATCGACTAAGAAATTGACATTCTATGCACAATACAAAATCATAGCGTGACTTGGGAGATCGGGATTTGAACGTGAGGACACCGACCCCATTGTTGTTTGATTAATGTGCATCGAACGTTATGGTTTGGGGCGTCTGGACTGCATAATGGACGAGTTATAATGGATCTTGTATAGTATTTTCGATAGGGGAGATGTGTATTCTTCGGCCATCCAATAAACTGTGATGACGCCTTTAAATATTCTGAGCATGCTTGTAAGATTTGTTAAGAGATGTTTGTTGTTTTATTGAGAAGCAACTAAAGTAGTGAAACTGGCAACAATTCAAGATATAAAAGTCACGAATTCTACCAATGCATCCATTACTAGGTTATCATGCTTTTTGGATCTAAGTGTGTTATGATTGTTAATTGACTTTTAAAAACGTAAATTATTTCTGTCTCGATGGCGTAGTTGTATAGGCCTATGTTTGATTTTGTAAATTATTTAATATGTAACAGAAAATAATACGAAAAAGAAATTCTTCTGTGAAATCAGCATCAAAATTTGTTGAAAAATAAAGCAGTTATTCATATTGAAACATTATTGTGAGCAAAAGTGGGGACGTGGAGGGATATCGCGCTGTCTCTATCATACGCACGCAGCGTTATGGCCGACGACTCTGTTATTTGACAACTACCCCTTCCACCGAATTTCAAAGCTTTATAATTTACTAATTATTGCCCAATTTTGAAAATTATTTTTCCGTTAGATTTTGGATGGCTTACATTTTTGATGAATGTACTAAAAAGAAAGTATACAACTACCCTATTACGGTATGACTGAAGAGCTAAGGTCTCGGGTTCGATTCTCGGGTCGGGAAAAGTGATATTGGGTTTTCTACTCCGTATCAAATCCCAAGGCCACGCACCACTGACTTTTCTAAAGTTATGTGTGTATTCTTTGTGAATTATCGCTTGCTTTAACGGTGAAGAAAAACATCGTGAGGAAACCTGCATACCTCAGCATTTTTCCATAAGAATTTTTAAGGCCTTAAACCCTCTCAGTTATAGAGGAGGCCCGTACCCAGCAGTGAGATAGAATATAATACAGGGCTGGTATTTATCAACCCCGAGTCTAGAAATGTGCCCGCTAAATGGCAATAGGCCCACCCCTATTACATGAGTCCTAATATAACTGGCGAAATATGGGTGTGATACACCTCTACCTACCCATGAAAAGGGAAAAAGGTGTGATGGTTTGTATGTAAATTGTTTCTGTGTAATGTTATACATAAACCAAAATATGTGTAATTATTTTATGGAAACATTAAATGCATAGTGATATTTACTGAAAAATGAAATGAAATGAAACTACTACTAAAACAAAATTTATTAAAAATTGTTAATGGTTCAGTTTTGTTATTAAAAAAACACACACACCCTCACGTCCTTTATCCACAAAGGGGTAGGCAAAGGGGCAAATAGTGCACCCAGTTTTCGCCGTGCGTATGCCGTCCAATGATGTGATAGGGGGCGAGCCTATGGCCATATCGGGCACAAATTCCAGACTCCGGGCTGATACTGAATAGAAAAACCCAATATCACTTTGCCCGACCCGGGGATCGAACCCGAGATCTCAGCATTGCAGTCGTACTGTAAAACAACTACGCCACCGAGACAGCAAAAAAAATATCTGGATATTTATAACTTACACATCATTCACAAATTAAGTTCCCTGTGTCCTATAAAAATAAAGAGGTTCAAATGATTAATACATGTTGATATTTGTTCGAAACTGCGGGCGTGAGGCGTTACATACAGTTTTGATTGATAATCTGAGTACGACCGAAATGACTGAACGATTAATGAACCGTTCAAGGCAACTAGTTCGCGGTTAAACTGACACTGCTAAATACGGAGTTCCTGCATAATTATTGTTTTTTTATGGAAGAGACAAATGGCTAAGGGATTCTGTGATACTGGTAGTGAATCTTCTTTTATTAACCCTTATCCCACGTATATTACACATGTTTTCGTGCGTGTTGATATTTGGCTGCAGTTTTTTACGACTCGTCAAGTGTTTGGCGTCAATTTCCATACCATACCATACCAGCCCTGTATTATATACTGCCCACTGCTGAGCACGGGCCTCTTCTACTACTGAGAAGGTTAAGGCCTTAGTCCACCACGCTGGCCTAGTGCGGGTTGGCAGACTTCACATAATCTCGAGATCCTTATGGAGAATTCTCAGGTATGTAGGTTTCCTCACGATGTTTTCCTTCACCTTAAAGTAAACGATTATTGATAAACAATACACGCATAACTTCGAAAAGTCAGAGGTGGGTGCCTTAGGTTTTGAACCTACGGACATTGTCTCGGCAGACCGTTCCATTCCCAACTAGGCTATCAACACTGACAGCCAGCCAGCGCCCTATGCCCATACATAGTATGTATGACACAGTAGAACTTCTTCGAAATTCAGAGAGCTTCTCAGGTATACAAGTTTCCTCACGATATTTTTCCTTCACCGTTGAAGCGAGCGATAATTCACAAATAATACACACATAACTTTTTAGAAAAGTCAGAGGTGCCCTTAGGTTTTGAACCTGCGGACATTCGTCTCGGCAGACCGTTCCACTCCCAACTAAGCTATCGCCGCTCACAGCTTGCCAATTGATTGAGTTTTTTTAATAAAAGGACGTAATTTAGTCACTAGTATAAAACTCTTTCAGGGAAGAATGTTAAAATACAGTTATTTTGTATACATTTTTAACAGTATTTTAAACGCCAACTGAATGTCGACAATCTGCAACACTTTGCAAAACTCCTAAAACGTTTCGTATGATGTTATGATATAATTTTGCAATGTTTCCTTCATTGTTTGAGTGCTGTATATTCGCAAGCGTATTTGCTCCTTCTGTTGCAAGAAAGGAATGTACGAAGTAAAATACAATTTCAACTTTAACTTGAAGAAATTCCTTAGAGACACTATAAATATTACTATAGTTGTAGTGTTTTTTTATAGTCTATACATTTTCTACGCTCTTTCCCAACTTTCTATTTTTACATGGACCTGATTCCAGTTTATAATCCTCTCCCACATGCTCATTTCGTGGCTTCCCATAACAAACAAAATATCTGACTATAACTTGTTAATATTTAATATATTATATTTGACTTCAAACAAACAAGAGGCTTAAATAAATATTTATCTGTTACAAAATAATTTATTGTAGAGTTGTAATTTTATTCGTGAAAGGCCTTTTGGTGTATAAATAACATAATATTATTATTTATGTTTATAATGCCTCAAGCATTTTCTTTGCATTTGAGTTTTAACAACTTCAATACCACAAAAAATGTATATAAAAGGACATTCGAGATTAAGATTTTTTATTCGTTCAGGAGAGATAAATTCAGACAGGAGGTTGTTTGTAAAAATTAAGCTTAAGTCGTTTCTAAATTTAAGCAAGTATGAACTTAGGGTGGCCTACGTTTAGCAGGCTAGGTAGCAGGATAGGCTGATTCATTTACTTATTGATTGTACTTAGGTAATAAAGATTGGAGCAGATGAAAATATACCTAATACTTAATGGAGTTTTTCAAAGCAGGTAACACCTTTTTTTTAGTTGCAAGTTTTAGCACTATTTACAAATGTATATAAAATTTCAATCGCTTCATAAAAAATCTAACTTTATCTACAATAACAAACAAATCTCGAATTCGAAGAACAAACAGAAACCGTACAAAGTCATACTTTGTACAGTATGGATTGAATAATTCGGCACAAAGGGTGAATAAGAGTGAAAAACATCTGGGAACCAAAATATCGTCTCTTCAAAGTATTAACGAAGAATGCCTTGCAGTTCAGGAACTGCAACTTTGATTTGTCAGTTCAAAGCTAAATTTGCACTGTTAAACTGCAAATTTTCTTGTTTTATATTACACTATTTCTTCGAGATTATTGCGAATCGTATGGATGTTTATAGCATGGAATTTATGCAAAGGTAAGGATAGTAATGAGATTCTGAGAGATACTAAGAATCAGCTGTTGTAGAATTTTCTATAACAGTAGACTATCAATAATTTGAATTGTCAGCTTGTCACAATTCGCAGAGCATATTAATCTAGGGAAACGAGCTTAGACCAATTACAAATTGGAAGTCACTTTTGTATCTAGAATTTATGCCTGTTTACCTACTGAATCTATTACCAGATTTATAATTTCACCAACCATTTCCATAATTAGAAACAAATTAGTGTTTAAACAATAAAACACCCATTTCAATTTTTATCACCAGCAGTTGTCAAAATGTTTTACTACCAACAATAATAAATAATTAAAAAGTAATAGCTTGTGATTCCATACATCTTACTAGACGTTAAGGTCAAAACCATTTATTGATTTGAAGAACATGACATAATATAATATTATGCCATTTTGTTACTTCGAACTAAATCGTTTTATTTTAATTCTGAGAAAGGTCTTTTACATGGGAAAGCCACGAGAACAACCTATAGTAAGATATATTGGAAAGTCAAGTTTCCTTTTTTCTCCTTATCCGGAAATGATGGAAAAAAGGAACAAAATTATAATGAAACCTAATTCACAAATATGCTTTCTCTTTCTTCTACATCCACGAGTTAGAGTTACTCTCTTGAGAATAACCAGCTCAGCATAATGAATAGATTTAGTACTAATATCACATAATATCACACTGCCATTTCATACATCGGAGCCTTTTCGGGCAATAAATAGGCCCAGTCGCTTGATGAAGCACCACTTACACGATAAGCATCTAAAACTTCCACTGCTACAACAATAGGATAACACAATACAACTAACAACAGAATAATCCGTACGTAATCACTCAAACGCAGTTCTAATTCAGAGCAAATCTCGAGGAATTTGTCAGTACACGCCATTTCTTTCTTAACAAAACGAACAATCCTTTAGCATCAGCAAACATTTGTAATCTGAGGCGCTATTTATCAAGCTCCATTGTAACACGGCTCGTCCATATTTCATCTCTCGCTACCACCTTAGGAAGTGCCGTAATGATACCCATTTTCTGTGTGCGGCGTGTACACTTCCAAATTGTTTCTGTTAAGCATAGTTTGTAAATGGCAAACAATTTTGTAAAGTTTTGTAACATTGTTCCTGTTATTGATTTAAGTTTTGTTGTTGGATTTGGTTTGTTTGAGGTTATGGTTCTGTACTGAAATTTCTACAAAACTTCGTATACCTTTCAAAGAAAAAAGCAATGGTTTTCTGTGTATAATAAATTTCCCTCACCTCACGCTTTTCGAAGCAGGTTACAATTTATATGGACATTAAATGAAAATCTTTTTTTTATTTGGGCTCGACAAAATGACTGCACCTCGCCTGATGGTAAGCGCGATGCCATCCAGATAAGAGTATCAAATGGCAGTAGATGGTTATCTAATGCCATTTGACACAATGATGCCGGCCTACTAAGCTGTTTCTTCACGCTACGGCGGAAGGACCCAGGATTATAGGAATATACATTTTTTTATATTGACAGAACATCTATATTGAATAATCAAAGATCTTGCGTAGACTTTTTTTAACCAGAAACCAACAGTTGAAAGCTGTATTTTCGCGTCGGTTTTGTAAAAGATAGTGGAACCAAAAGTGGTAAGTTAAAAATTAAGTTCGATTTAATTCTATAAAATACGATTGGAACTATCCAATCGAATTGGACCATTTTGGCTAAAAAACACATATCTGTGTCAATATTTAGTATAAAATGTATACTATTAGAATGTTTTCTTGAAGACTTCCACAACTAATAAACTAAGTAAGTTTATGTATATAATCACGAATCAAGTCAGTCCTTACCCCTGTATCAATTAAAATAGTATTCTCTCACAACATGAAGATTCTCGGAGCAAAATGTTTTCGACGAAATTAAATTCCAATTTTTAATCATGATATTGAATTCAATAAAAATATTGCACCAAACTTGAATCGGAATATGTCATGTACTTCGGGGGACATTCATTTATTGGATTTCAAATTAATCAACTGATGAACTTACTTATATTGGTTGTATTTTATAATATAAATTAATTAAATTGCAATCCTTTGAGACTTATAAATTGGAGCTGATTTATGAGTCCATTTTTATGGAGGTGGAAGTGGAAATTACGTTTTGAATGATGGAAGGGCAATTGTGGAGGGAATTATTAGTTTGTGACTTTAAATCACATAAAAAATATAGTGGGTATGGCATTCAGGTTTTGAAATGGAATGACGCTTAATATCAGCTGATATTTAATGTTGATGAAAACAGTCTTAAGTGTACTTCCAAATCATGGCTAATGAATGACATTTAATAAGAAAATTGACATCTATTATAGTAGAAACACCCATCTCAAATAAACAAAACTATACCTACCGGTAAGTTATGAGACGTGACATAACCTTTCATATTTACAGGTTTATCCAAAGATATTAAACAGTATAGTTACTTTATCAAACCAATCAAGATGTGTGAAGACACAAACTATCGGAAATAAGTTGTGAGTGCTATGTTTGACGTGTCGAACGTGCCCCGGTGAGCTTAGGCATGTTATTTCCTGTACCATTTAGTTACGTAAGATGGAAGCGCCCTTTGGAATTTATATAGGAAACGTTAAATGTAAACAGACGATTACTTCCGATGTAATTCCTGGCTTCTGGAAGCATTAATGAGTTTTAAAAATTATTACTTAAATATATTGGTAACGCTAATATTGATAATATTTGTAATACATCGGAAAGAGCATAATTAAAAACTGATTTAAAATTATATCCTTCACATTGATTATGATAATCTGCAAGTCGATATAATTTTCCAGATTATTATGAATAATTTAACATCTGCTTTAAATGTGATTTTCACTGAAAAAAATGTGAGAAATATTTCTATCGTCAAAGTCAGCAACACAAATGATGTGGATAGATATGTTCCAACTTGCAAGGATCTAATGGAATTAATTTAACCAGAAAAGAATTAGTATTCCCAGACCTGTTGTTTATTTATCCAATAACTGTTTCAAAACTTAAATAAAGAAACAAATATAAAAAAAATATTTAAGAAAAACAAAAAATCCGACTGCGTCGATATCTACCATCTTTATTAAATTCATTGAAGAACTGAAAAGATAGAAACAAGATTTTAATTTGAATATTTTGTTTTGGTTTTGAATAATCTTAGTTGACAGTGTTCACAAACGCTGTCGGAGGCATAACACGCTCACTTCTCATAATTTGGTTGGTGATATAGGTAGAACAACAAAATCTCGGAGTGAGCAGATGCCTCCGACTGCGTTTGTGAACACTGTCACTGTCCTTCTTTCGCAGTCGGGTAAAAACATGTAAAAACAATTTAACAGTACGATAAACGCAGTTCTGATTGCACCATAAACAGAAACAAACAACGTCATTCACGTCCATTTTAATGTCATGATTGATTGACACCACGAAAATACTATAAAAAAGTTAAATAAATCATCAATACATCCAACAATCAATATCATATAATATCGTAGGATGGAGTTTAAAATTCGGCAATGGATGAATGCAATCTGCAATATATTATGCACGGCGCAATCATTTTTCTGATGTAATCTTTGAAAGAGATCGTCAGTTCATTCGTTGAATTCGCTTTATTTTTAAAGTGACTATGACGACGATCTTTTGTGCTAAAGTCTGTTTGCAATCGTCGCTTTATTTATACCAGTCATCAAGCAGCAGTGCAACATTTTTGTATTTCGGTATAAATTAATTGTTGACAAAATTCTGTATAGTGTTGCTACTGTTTATGGGCGGTCGTATCGCTTACCATCAGACGAACGGCGTGCTCGTCTCGTCATTCATACATATGTATATATACAGGGTCATTTTTACATTGCGTTAATAAATAAAATCGCGTGAGTATATATATATATATATATATACTCACGCATTTTATCCCCGAAGGGGAAGGTAGACAGAGGCGCAACTGGTGCACCCACTTTTCACCGGGTATATTCCGTCCCATGATGTGATAGGGAGCGAGCCTATCACCATATCGGGCACAAATTTCAGAATCCGAGCTGATACTGAATAGAAAAACCCAATATCACTTTGCCCAACCCGGGGATAGAACCCGCGACCTCGGCATTGCAGTCGTACCGTAATACTCTTAGATTATTATCGTATTCTTAGATCTCTCGAATATAGAATTGGATCTCAGTTTGTTTCTTATAATAATTGTCTAGCAAAACACAAAATGTTATCTCTGTCACTCAGGCGTCAACTACATGATGTGATGTTCTTATATAAGCTTATTAATAATGTCATTGATTCCCCTAATTTGCTTGAACAAATAAAATTTAAAGTACCCTTCAGGTCAGTACGTAAAACAAATAACTTGTTTGTAGTTCCGGGTTGCAGTACTAATTACACCTCTAATACATTTTTCTGTCGTTGTTTGACTGTATATAATCAAAAATTATCTGATATTGATATATTTAATAACTCTATATCTAAATTTAAGAGAAAATTACAAGAGTTTTTGCTTAATGAATTATGAAAATATTTTTTCTAAGCACTGGAATGTTATTAAGTAACATTTATTGAAATCTGTTACCTACTTTAAAATTTAAATACTAACACCATGTCTGTCTTCATTCTAAATGTGATCCTTTTATTTGTAATAGTTTCTTTAAATTAAGTGTTGGCACTCAAAGTCTGTGAGTTGTAAACATTATACTATTAAGTTTTTGTGATGTATGTGACTGTTTGTTGTCCAAAATAAAATAAAATAAAATAAATAAAATAAAATACAACTACGCCACGAGGCAGTCAAATCTCGAATTACTACCAACACGTCCACTTCTGGCTATGGAGATACTAATCTACAGTATAATAAAATAAAATAAGCCTTTATTCTACCATAAATATTTTAGGTTATTGATTACATTTAAATTTGTGATTTTGAATAAAATATGTTTTAATATGTTTTTAAAGTACTATCATTATTATTATGTATTCTCCTTGTGTGTAACTTAAGTTTAATTAGACTTTTTTTTATGTCATTATATACTATTTATGGAAGTCGCCTCTTCGGCGTAGGCCTCCCCCATTCTCCTCCATTCTTCTCTGCGTCTTGCCAGTCTCGTCCAGTGTGACCCACATCTCTTCTTAAATATGTCTTCCAAGCGAAGTATTGGCCTGCCTTTTTTCCTTTTACAGTCACGGGGTATCCATTCGGTGACTTTCTTTGTCCATCTATCATTATCCATTCTACATAAATGACCTACCCATTTCCACTTCAAACTTCTAATCCTTTTTATTACATCTACCATTTTTGTCCTATTCCTTATTTCTTTATTTCGAATTCTGTGTGATAATTTTATGCCCAGCATACTCCTCTCCATCTTCCTCTGTTGTATACTCAGTCTCTTTTGGTCTTCTTTCCTTAGCGCCCATATTTCATGTATAATCTACAGTATACTTACCACTAAAAGACCAACTTGCTGCCTTCTAAAAAGTCCCTTCCAGTAATGCAAAATTTTAAACCATGCAAACACAAGCTCAATCAATTTCATGAACGTTATATGCAATTTAAAGCACTCGGTAATCAATTTAAAGTACTTTAACAAAGGAGTGTTTCTTTCCGTTCCATCTCGTAACACTGGCAAACACCGTGTCGTAGTAGGGTACCCCCTGGGTAGTTTGTAAGGTCATTAAAAGGTTGTTGGAAAACTTTTCTAATTAGGCTGGAAGCATTAATCTTCTTGACGTTCCGCGAATCGTTGTGACTGGCACAAGCCGCTAAATTATAGAAATAATTACATTGGAATATTAGTATTGATTGCTTTCGTGGTTCCTAGTTTGGGATTTGTGTACTAAAGAGTTTTAAATTTAAAGGGAAATTAATTAAATAAATTAATTTTATTTTATTTTAAATTTATGCAGCCGCTTTGACTTGGGATAAAAGCTAGGAGAAAATGTAATTAATAGTAAAAATAATAGAAAGAAGCACTTACCGATTTAAAATCAAATTCTTTTCTTTTTTGGAAATGTTTTTTTAGACCTGTTAAATATGCCTTACATGTTAATTGACTTAAAACATAAACACTAGTAACGGAAATATAATACATTAATTAACCTTTGAATACCATGATTTAAATCCCCTGCTCCATAAAAATGAAATCGAAGACTTATCTAAGAAATCAGCCGTTGTTGAGATGTTCTGTTCTTTACAGGGACCCGTCCCCTGTCAAGTGAAATTGTTTTTTTCCCGTCGATCGTTCTCGCCTATTGTGGCGACTCTCGGTTTCCTCGTTACTTTTTCAAATGTTTTTGCTTTTGACAGATGCGACAAAGCAACGAGTTTTTTATACGTATCTCTTTTATCTAAATACTTGAGTGTAGGAAAAAATATTCCATCTGAAATTGTGTTTTGCTGGATGGTATGTTTATCGCTCTCGTAATTATTATTTTCTCATTAATAATTTTTATTACGAAGGTAACTAATAAACATTAACCAAGAACAAAATTTTCTTTTTTCTTTTTCTAATAAAAACCCTCTCAAAAATACACGTCACAAAAAGTTGAATTTGATATTTAGAAATGACATGAGCAGTCATATAATTGAATACTCACGGACTTAATCATCTCATTCCTATAAATTATTGAGATGATTACGTCAGTGAGTATTCAATTATATGACTGCTCATGTCATTTCTAACTATCAATATAAATATTATGACTGCCTTTGCAAGGAAGAAGAAGTCATAATTCTTGGTACATATATTAAAAAATGCATAAAAATACATTTAATAAATGGTGTAATTGCTGTAATAATAATAACTGCTGTTATGGCTCCTTTCGGGACCAACAGGTACCTATTGCTATTATATCCAGTAAAGCTGACAATTCTAAAAATCTCCAATGACGTCATTTGAAATTATGTCCGTATTAGATTTAGTTACCATCAATAATATTTTTCTTTATAATACCTAAATTCCATTAAAAAACCCGTAACCGTAACCAAAATCAATATAACCCATATCATGAAGAGAACTTTACACACGGAAATCCAATACCATGCATCACCAGTGTAGTTTGTAATCCGTCTGTTCGAATGATCCGATTATATACGATTTTATTTAAAATTGGAACCAAAACCGAGCACGTTGCTGTTAATTTTATTAGGATTTATTGTATTTTTTTCTATATTCGTGCATAGTGAAAATGTATTTCATGAAGAGCGTAAATGTGTTTCCGGTATGTTTAATATATTCACATGTGGCTTAGAACCATCCAGTTGTGTGACTAAAGTGACAAACCTAATGTAACGCCATAATTGGCCGCTTGCTTACTTCATTTCTCTTACCCAAGAAGGTAACATATTTTGATGGTTTTCTACCTACCTGAATTTACAATCCAACAAGATTGGTGTTGGATCTTCCTAATATCTCCGTATGAATGAAGAAGATACTATATGTCTTTGAACGACTAAATCACTAATACATATTAATTCACAACCTTAGCCTAATTCATAAATGAAAATCCAAGAGAAAATCTGAAACCAGAAAGAATATAAATAAAAATGCCTTTGATAGATTTTTAAACGTTAAATTAAAAACAAGACCTAAACTCCATCGTATGAGTAAGGAAATGAAAATATCAGGGCGTTTTAAATTATAGCCAGCACGTGCTTATAACAAAAATGACGTCTTATTTTTCATTGCAGCTTCTCTTTATGTTTATTTTCAATTGTATTTCCATTGCACTCTGTTTTTATGTTGGAAATGGTTTTTCTGTCATCACACCTATGTAGGGTAGGCAGAGGTGTATATATAATTGATTCAAGGGGACAAGATAATCGTCATATTGGGCACAATTCCAATAGAAGTATCATGTGATCTGGAACTCAGTTCAGAAGCCTAAACAGCTTCGTCCCTAACCTCGCACTCCTTTCCTTTAATGCCGTTAGCGCATTCATGATTCTTCTGATATTTCAGATTCTTCTCCTTCTTCAACCTTTAGAACTCCAATGCTGAACATAGACCTCCCCCAAAGATTTCCAGACCAACCTGTTAGAAGCGGCCTGCATCCAGCGGGTTCCTGTGGCCTTTACAAGGTTGCAGGAATAACTTTTTAGGTATTACCACTAGTAAATGTCCAGCAGTGGACGTCGTGTGGCTGATCATGATGAAGTGAATTCAAACCCTCACGAATTTGACAGTATTAAAAAATGCCTGATCTAGCTCAGAAAGCCGCTAAGCTTAAATAGAACTGGGCTGGTTACATCAGTCGTATCCATGACGAGCTTTGAGCCAGAATTGCCACTTTATGGAGCCCTGACATTGCTCGAAGGCGTCGAGGTAAACTAAAAATGAAATGGCGGGATGAACTGGATTCATTTAATAAAAACTGGTTTACCGTATACGCAGGATCGCTATTCATGGAAGGATCTCGGGGAGGCCTTTGCCCAACATTGGAACATTATCTTACTTCTTACTATATTACTCTTATATTATAAATGCGAAAGTTTGTGAAAATCTTTGGATGTTTGTTAAAAGTAAACGCAAAAACTACTGAACAGATTTGGGTGAAATTTGGCACACGGGTATATCATGTCCTAGATTAACACATAGGCTTTTATCCTGGTAATTTGCTCCCATGGAAAATAATGGATATTTGAATCTGATTCTTCATGTAGATGGCGCTGGCGTCGTACTGTGTTTTAGGGACTTTTGAAGCAGGGAAGGATCTTCACGAAGCCTCGAGCAACACCACACGAGCCTAGTAGGCTAATAAAATACAAAAAGCAATGAACCAAACTGACATCAGTGACATCAGATCTTGTTCATACAATCACCCTATTAACTAAACACCGATAGGTATACATTATATATCCCTTTCTAGCCGATTTCAGCCACGGCAGCCAACCTCAACAGAGATCAGCCAGGTACGCAGGAGATATTATAGTGCACAAGTGTGTGCGCAATACACAAGTGCACTCGCTATTTCTTCACTCTCATAGTTCGGTGAGACGGCAATCCGACATGACCGGAGAGAGATCAGGCGCAGGACCAACGGCTTTACGTGCTTTCCGAGGCACGGGGGTATCACACCGCCAACTTCCAGACTCCGAGCTGGGACTGAGAATTTTTAAGATGAAAAAACCCAGTCACAATATTTTTGGTTCGACCCGGGATTCGAACCCAGGACCTCAGCGCGCAAATCGTACTCGTATCGCGTACGCAATACAACTACGCCACCGAGGCAGTCAACATATACATTATACATTAACAGAAACGTAACACAACTTCTTAAAGCACTTACCATCAATAGCTCTGAAGTGAAAAACAGTTCATGGTTTAAAGTGCAAACGAATCAGTTTGCAGGCGCATGAAGTTTGCACGGTAATAAACAGCTTGAGTGGGTCCGTTGCGACTATTGCGTTCCGATTTATGTTTTATTCTATCTATTTGTTGTTGACATGGTTGCTAGTTTAGAGAACGAGTTAATATAGATGAAGCGTTCGATTATTAGAAAATAATATTTTTTTAATATTGTGATTTTATTTGTTGATAACGCCCATTTTTAAACCCCGACAGAAAAAGGGGAGTTATAAGTTTAGGGTGTGTACCTGTGTATCATTGTATCTGTGTATCTGTATATCTGTCTGTGGCATCGTAGCTCTCAAACGAATGGACCGATTTTGACGCGATTTATTTGTTTGAAAGGTGATGTGATCGAGATGGTTCTTAGTGATAATTTATGAAGATCTGTTCAGGCTTTTGAAGATTATCAGCTGATTTCCAACTTTAAAAAGTCCGATTGATTTTTAATTTGGTGTACTGTGACTTCGGCAATATTTTTAAGACATTTTAACCTTGAGGTGATGCTGCAGCGTCAAGTAGTCTGCGGGATACCCAACTCTTTAGCAACTTATAACAGATATAGCGTGTGTTGGCTCATAAGAATGGTCTCAACGAGTAGGTGTTGGATAGTTGATTATCAAGGACTCATGATGGAGAATATAGTAATTTAAAAAGTTTGAGATAAAAACTATATTTAAATTTATATAACCCCCGACACAAAAATCCTCTAAAAAGTAATATAATAAAATTGTCTTTGTCGTTTAAGTACTTAGTAATATTTTGACCTAAGTGGTTTTTTGTGTCGGGGATTATTTAAACCTTATGGATAAATAATTAGAGAATTATACATCATATATTATGCGTAATTTAAGACGTAAAGATTATATTTTTGATAATCAAAATGTAATTCACGTATTTTTTTTATTATTTTTTTATGGCATTGAATGACGAAACGAGTGTTCCGTTCGCTTGTGATAAGCGATACGACCACCCATAAACAGTAGCAACTTCAAGATATTTCTGCTCCGCCAAATACTTTAAAGGCATTAAATCCATATAACATTTTTGGAAGGTTGTTTCTTTGGGTCGGGTTAGTAATTCCAAGATTTACATTTAACGAAAATCAACTTTACTTTTTTTAAATCTTTGAAGTAGTAGACAACATTGTGTAATATAATTGGACTTTACAAGCCAATACATAATATAAAGGAAAAAAACGAACATCTCAAAATTTTTAATCATTATATTAATATTATTTATGAAGTACTTATATAGTTAGAATATAACATTGTATAATAATATTTAATGGGAAATTACAAGCCGATATCCAGATTAAAACAATATTTTTAAAAGAACGAACGTCCCAACTTTTTAAATCGTTAGTAATATACACACACACTCACGCCTTTTATCCCCGAAGGGGTAGGCAGAGGCGCAACTAGTGCACCCACTTTTCGCCGTTATTCCGTCGCATGATATGATAGGGGGCGAGCCTATCGCCATATCGGGCACAAATTCCAGACTCTGGGCTGATACTGAATAGAAAAACTCAATATCACTTTGCCCGACCCGGGGGATCGAACCTGAGACCTCAGCATTGCAGTCGTACCGTAATACAACTACGCCACCGAGGCAGTCAGTTAGCAATATAACGTTTTTTTTTCGCCTGGCTGTACGTTAACCAATTGCCACACGTTTGCGTGCGTGTTAGAGTTACTTACGTGCATTCTAGACTGCGTCGTAGTTTAATACTGGCGTGAACCTACACTCTGGACTAATTGGAGGTACCCACAGGATTGACGCACCATTACATTGTATACTATATTGGTTGCCGTGCAATTTATGCACAACAATTTCCTAATTTCAAACGTAGTTGGTTTAATTCTCTGTAATAACACTTTCATTATAATTTAAGGGGTAATATCAATAATAAAAAGCATACGACTCTACTTAAGAAGGCTAGGTCTGTAGTTTTCAATTCGGAAAAGGCTCGTGAAGACGAGTGTGAGTGAAATCTTGTGTATTTACGTGGTAAATTAATATTAGTTAGTTCACCTACATTGAAGTAAAAAGTTACTATGTAAAAAAAACTCTTTTTCGATTTTTCAATCATCAAATAAAAACTGTCCGTGAAATAAATTATAATGTAACTAAACGTAAACGTGAATCATAATGATATTTCAAAAACATAGATATGACTTTAGCAATCGCAATTTGTTAAGTTTCATTTTATGAATAGATACCTTTTATCAGACAACTGAGAAATTTGCTCTCAATTCTTATACGACACAGGATATTTCCATTATTCAGCAACAAAATCGTATTTCGATTCAAATATCTACTCAATCCTAAACCCGACGTGTCCGTCCATAACTCGATGTAAAGTTATCCGAAACTGCAGACAGAGTGAATCGCCCTCGCAAGGAATGAATTCACGGGTATCCGCAATTCGTGCGAATGTAATGTCTAGATGGACTATCGCGGGGCAAAATCATAGCTGATTATGTTGTAAGCGGCCAGTAACTTTAATTTGAATTGTTCCGTGTGTTTTTAATATTAAAAATAAAAAAAATATGAATAAAATCTTTTTGATGTTTTGTAACTTGTCAGCGCGGGTAACTCCTCGTCATGCGCATGTTCAAACGGGGTATTTTTTTAAGGAATTACAGTACACAATTATTTATAGCAATAATTGATCCGTCTAATTGAGCTTAACTCCACCTGGCAGTAAGCGACATGATTGCCCAAAATCACTCTAACTTTACTTTAAAAGGACTTTTTTTTATGGCTTTGAATGATGAGACGAGCATGCCGTTCGCCTGGTGGTAAGCGATACGACCACCCATAAACAGTAGCAGCACCATCCAGTACCTTTAGTTACAAAGTACTGTGTGGCATTCCACTACGCTCGTCATCCTGAGACATAAGGTGTTAAGTCTCACTATGTCCTGTAGATACACTGGCTACAATGTCCGTCAAACCGAAACACAACAGTGCATGCACACTGCTGCTTGGCGGTAGAAATAGACATTGCGGTGGTACTCACCCAGACGGACTCTTACATATGAGAGACCTACCACCAGTAAAAGGACTGCGTGGCTATTGCTCTTTGATCACCCTAAGAATAACGGTGATACCTTTCCAGGCAGACTACGTCTACGCCATCTACATAACTTGCAAGAATGCAGTATCTAGACATGTATAATCAATGTGGGTGCAGTAATTGAGCCGCACTGGGCAGTGGGCACCGCAATCCGACCGCTAGCAAAGAGCGCGCTTCGTCCGATTAATTGGTGGTTAATCGATCGGTAATTTCCCAGAATTTGGACATTTATTTATGCATTTTGCATACAAATGTTATGATTATGCTTGGGTTTGAATGTGTTCAGTTTTAAAAACAGAAATACTGTAAATGGCTTTTTGACTGTGAAATTTTGATTAAAAATTGTCATTGTCCATCGTGATGTGGAGGGGATTAGGGTAGAGTCAATAGCCAGTGATCAGAGATCTAGACTAAATAATGTGGAAATAAAAGGTGTTCCCTTAACTAAAAGTGAAAACTTATTTAACATAGTCGAATCCATAAGTAGAAAAGTGAATATCTCATTCCCTAAGACTCAAATCAATTATATTTCACGTATACCTATGTATAAATCAAAAGAAAAAACGATTATTGTCAGTTTTCTTAATCGCTATATAAAGGAAGATTTTGTCGCTGCTGCTCGAGCCTGTAAGACTCTGTCTACTTTCGATCTGGGATTTCAAGGAACATCTACCCGAATATACGTTAATGATCACTTGAACGCAGATAGCAAAACACTTCTCAACAAAACTAAATTACTGGCAAGACAAAATAACTATAAATATGTCTGGGTAAAGCATGGAAAGATACATATACGTAAAGATGATACTTCGAAATCATTTGTTATTGCTAAAAATAATGATTTAAACAAACTAACATAGACAATTTCTTATGCCAATTAAAATCATTCATATTATGGTTGTTATCAATCTTTACTAATATAAGTTATCATTTAACTATAATAGATAAAATGTTTAGAATCTATGCTTTGCTTCTTGTGACGCCATCCTTTTGTTTTACAAATTGCACTTATCTGATTGATCGCACAGCTGTGAGTATATTATTTGTCTCGTTTGCACTAATACATAACTCGCCGTGCAGTCATCCTCTTCGCACGTCTAATTATTATTGCTGGGCTAATTACCCTCATTTGCTACTATATTTTCTGCACTGTATCATCGCGTGTTTATACTGTTTGTTCTCAACTAAACGTATCGTATTTAATTTCGTTTATTTATGTGAAATCGACTCCAACATTTACTTGTGCGAATCGCCTTTAATTATTATATCAATAATTTTATTTACAACAACTATTCAATTGTACTCGGAATATAATAGGTAATGGCCCAATCAAAGAATAAGCTTAATATTTATTATCAAAATGTTAGAGGACTTCGTACAAAAACAGATACGTTTTTTCGTCAAATCTGCCTTATTAGTCCAGATGTTATTTTGCTGACAGAGACGTGGCTGATGGACGGCATTTTGGATACTGAATTATTCAACGGTCAGTATATCGTATTCCGCCGTGATCGTGACTATTGCACTACTGGACAAACTCGTGGCGGGGGTGTTCTTATAGCAACGCGTAAAGATCTTTCGGCTACTTTACGACCTAGCTTTCAATCTTCAGCGGAAGATCTGTGGGTAACGCTGGAACTCCGTGAACCAACCAGAGCGAATCACATTAAATTGCACCTCTGTGTCCTATACCTATGTCAACAACATCAAGGCTATTCCTTTACAACTCAACTCTCTAACTTTACTGCCAAACTTAACAATATAATGATAGATAAAAATTTGGATCAGTTTTTAGTGGTCGGTGATTTTAATATGAGTGGTATAGAATGGGTGTCACTTAACGACATTTTAGTACCCACTAATGTTCGTACCCTTGATGAAACATTGCTCGTTGATGAGATGCATTTATTGGATCTTAAACAGTGTAATATGGTCCGTAATAAGTTTGGTAAAATTTTAGATTTAGTCTTGTCTACTGATGTGGTTACGGTCAGTGAATGTCCTGATGCTCTTGTACCCATTGATCCCTACTACCCCGCTCTTTCTATAAATGCAAATTTTCTCGAGTTGGTACCTCTCAAACAAGCATCGTGGAATAAGTTTTTATATGACAAGGGTGACTATGACTCAATCAACCAGCAAATATTAAGTATTGATTGGGATAGCGCGCTTGCCTCTCAGTCAATCGATGAAGCTGCCACTTTCTTCTATAACAAAATAATGGACCTGCAAAGGAATTTCATACCAGCCAAAAAAACCTATAATTATTCTTATCCGCCATGGTATAGCTTACCTCTTATAAAGTTAATTAAAGAAAAAACAAAGTTTCTTCGCAAGTTTAAGCGATATGGTAGGCTTTCAGATGAGTTAACATTTAAACTTTTACATGAAAGAGTCTCAAACCTAGAAAATATATGCCACAATAACTACATTATATCTACGGAATCTTTTATCGAGAAGGATCCTAAACATTTCTGGTCATATATAAAAAGGCGTTCTACATCTCATTCTATACCTAGCAACTTGAAGTACGGAAATTTAACTGTTAATTCTGGGGAATCAATTTGCAATGCCTTTTCTTCTTTTTTCTACTCATCCTTTAACCATGATAATGCTTCTGTTCCTAATAAACATTTTACCACTGCTAATCCTAATACAATATCTGATATAGCGTCAATAGAATTAAATATAAACGTAATAAAAAAATACCTACTTACTCTAGACCCCTCAAAATCTGCTGGCCTTGATTTAATTTCACCTAAACTCCTGATAAATTGTGCCAAGACAATTGCTAAACCTATATTCCTACTGTTCAAAAAATCTCTTACTTATTGTACTGTTCCTCAGATTTGGAAGTCTGCTTATATAACACCCATCCATAAAAAAGGGTCTAAAACTGATGTACTAAATTATAGACCCATATCAAAATTATGTGTTGTGGCGAAAATATTTGAGCGTATTGTTTATGATCAAATTTACTCTGCCTTAAGGAACTCATTCAACCCCGTCCAGCACGGATTCCTGCAAGGAAGATCTACTGTCACCAATCTTATACTGTTAAATGACTTCTTAACTGATTCTATGGACATGGGTAAGCAGGTGGATGTCGTATATACGGATTACAGTAAAGCATTTGACCGGATAAATCATAATATTCTATTGGAAAAGCTTTACAATGCAGGCATCAGAGGTGATCTTCTGAGGTGGTTTGCCTCATATATCAGCAACAGATCCCAAGCTGTAGTACTAAATAATTATATATCTTCTTGGGTTACCATTCCTAGTGGTGTTCCTCAGGGGTCCTTATTGGGCCCTCTATTGTTTACGATCTACATAAATGACATAGATTCCTGTTTTCAAACATCTCACCTTCTTTGCTTTGCAGATGATATGAAAATTTTTGCTAGTATAGAGTCGTGGGCTGATATGGATCTGCTTCAGGCTGACTTGTCACGTTTATACGACTATTGTAAAACCAATATGCTTGATCTTAATCCGCAAAAATGTTCCGTCATCACATTTAGTCGCAAACATGCCAATCTTTTGACCAAATATAAACTCAATCATCAACTGTTACCTAGGTGTAATGTAGTGCGAGATTTGGGGGTATTACATGACTCTAAACTTATCTTCGATGAGCATATTGATAAAATTGTGGCTAAAGCTTCTAAAGCGCTTGGATTTATTATGCGGTGTTCTACTGGTTTTACAAAAGCCAAAACTCTAAAGATTTTATACTGTACATTTGTTAGGAGTCACCTTGAATATGCTTCACAGATTTGGAATCCCTCCTATGGAAGATATATTGAACGAATCGAGAATATACAAAAGAAATTCATAAAATACCTATGCTATAAATTAAATTTTCCTTACCACTCTGCAAACTATTTAAACATTTGTAGAAAGCTACATATTCTACCACTAATTAACCGCCGCAGAATTGCAGATGCTACACTTTTAATAAAGATTATGCGTAACGAAATTGATTGTACTGATCTACTGAAAAAACTCAAATTTAATGTCCCCATTAAAAGTATTAGATACAATCCCCCATTATATACTCCTAATGCATCTTCTAATTATAGGCAGAATTCATACATAGTGCGATCAATTAGAGATTTCAATTATATTTGTAGAGAATACTCACTGGACCCATACTGTGCAAGTGTGTCGTCAGTCAGGAAGCAACTTAGTCATAATTTTTTTTCTCAAACATGATTTAATTAGTAATTTTCAAATGTATTATTGTAGTGCATGCCATTAAGTAATTCAAATATTACGTATTTGATGTTAGCGTAAAGTGCTCTCAAACTCTGTTTCTAAACTAATAACTAGCCGTGATAACCTGTAATTGGATTTATATATCTATACTATAACTTATATTTTTTGTATACCATTGGTTGTCCTTGTAACAAATAAATAAATAAATAAAATAAATAAAAATTTTGAATGATGAAAGGCCCCATCTATTCATCGTCTCAGCTGCTCAAATAATTATAGTAACCAGAATTCGCAATAAAATACTGCGTGGCATTGAGCTATGCTCGTCCTCATGTTAAACACTACACTCAGTACATTTCACTACACTCAATTATACTGTATCCAATTTTGTTCAAACTGGAATACCTACAATATTTTCATACCATTTATTTGACTGCCGATAATATAGACAAATTAAGGTTTTTATTAATAAAAGAATTTTCAAAATCGAAGCAGTATTTCATTTAATAATACAAATTCCAATTTTGAAAATTCATATCGAAAACGTCTATGATGTAGTAGATAGATTCTTTAACTTAAACCCACGCATGCAACTTACCAATCGCAAACAAAGACAGGGGAATAACTGTACCGCAACCGCAACCAACATCTTTTCAGACAGGGAAAATAAACATTCCCGCTTACAAACATTAAGTTCCAAGTGCACACGTAACTGCTGCCGCTACTTCGAGTTCTCGCTAGAACTTATAACGATGCGAGTTTGATCTTGTTAAGGATGATTTGACGTGTGCGATGCTTGATTTATAAACGTATGTATTTCGTTTGGATAGGCACCAAGTAACATTGCACTTGCAATTCATAATTCATGTTCTACGTTCAAGAAACGTATATGTTCTATTTTGCTTTGATTTGAAAGCTAATTATATTATAGATACTCCCTCTTGCTGACGAAATCGTTTGTTCCCGGGATAAAATTAGCCCATAAGCAAACAATGAAGTAAATTCCTAATAATGAAATTATTTTTATAAACTTCCAGAAATTAGTACATTCAAATTATTTTTTATTAAATGCAGTTAGCTAACCCCTGTGGATACAACAAAATTCTGGGGTATCACATTAGACTTCAGTGGGGTCCTCATATTTCTATCTTAGTTAAAATCTGAGTACTGCAGTTTTTGCAGTGAGCAGGATACGCCAACTGACTGACATTGAGACAACTAGATTGGTCTATTTTGCTTACTTTTATAGTTTGATGAGTTAGGTCAAAATATCTAGAGGATAAAAATGCCAGGGATTAAGTATGTTTGTGCAAGGAATTTTCTTTGGAATCATGTCATATGATACGTTAAATGTTTGTTTTATCTACATATTATATGAAAAAATATTGCTGATTTGAATACCGATTTGAATAGTTTTTTGTTTTAAATACATAAATAAATTTACTGTAAACAAATTAAAAAACGAAATGTGATGTTTTTTGTATATACTTTGTCTTATCTACTTTTGTCTTTGAACCTATTTAGAAAATTGCAATACAAAATTTTCTAAGCCATTATTCTCTGGTGAAAACTCCTTTCCGAACTAGTAGTAGAAAAAAATACGTGTGACACTCGGAGAGCATAGCATTTTTTATCACAAATTTTGATTGACTAAACACGAATTCGATCTTACGCTTACCACATAAAGTAGATTTTTAAACGCGAGCAACGCACGTTTAGTCTTGTTATTGATAAATGTCAGAAATGCAATGGTCATCACAACCAAAGTAGAATAAATCAAATTTTAAAAAAGAATGTTACGTTCGATTCTTTTGTACTCGTGCCGTGCCAACGCTGGGGAAATAGCTTCTATGCAATATATTTAAGGTTCATATTAGATTAGTAAGAAATGGTTTTAATGACGTTAATAAATAAAATAAATAAAAATATACTCGTTTCAAGAATTATAGCTTCTACGCATTGTATTTAAGGTTCATATTAGTAAGATAAAAAAGATGTCAGGTTATTTTCGTTACGGAATTTCTGGATTCGGTCTCCACGCTCAAGGCCCGCGATAGATGCTATGCAATAGCTTAAAAAAATTACCCAATCTAAATGTTTAACATTCTATGGATTCGAATAATTTATTCCATATAAATTAACAAACAAAACCTTCAGCTTTATAGATTGTACATAGAGAATTAAGCATCAAGCAACCATCATTACACTAAAATTCATAGTAGGGGCGTTTCTTTATATGTCGCGGTAGAGAGAAATGTCTTTCATGAATCGCGGGTCCGGCACACACCTGGGTCTTTTTCAGACGGATGTCGGGCCGTCGACCCGGGGAAAGTTTTAAAACTTCATCCGGTTTGTGGGATGGGCACGGTTACTCTTTAAGGCGTTTGTTAAAATATCCGTTTGAGGTTTTTATTTATTTAATAAAAGTTTACAGCACTTGTTCTATTTATGAATTTCGTTACACTGATAGTGCCTGTATTTTTGTTGTTGTCTGACTTGCAATGCAAGGAAATGCAATCAGCCCTGTATTATATACTGCCCACTGCTGAGCACGGGCCTCCTCTATACTACTGAGAGGGGTTAGGCCTTAGTCCACCACGCTGGCCTAGTGCGGGTTAGCAGACTTCACATACCTTCGAAATTCCCATAGAGAACTTCTCAGATATGCAGGTTTCCTGACGATGTTTTCCATCACCGTTAAAGCGAACGATAATTGATAAACAATACACACTTAACTTCGAAAAGTCAGAGGTGTGTGCCTTGGGTTTTGAACCTCCGGACATTGGCTCGGCAGACCGTTCCATTCCCAACTAGGCTATCGTGCACAACTAATCTATCAATTATTGCCGCCTCCGTACACCCACATATCTAGAAAAATTACCAATGCGTTATTAAAGTTTAAAGAATAGGAAAGGATATGGTTAACTATATATAAATATATAACTATATATAATACAGGGCTGGTATGGTATGGTATGGTATGGTATGGTATGGTATGGTATGGTATGGTATGGTATGGTATGGTATGGTATGGTATGGTGTGGTATGGTATGGTATAGTTAACTATCCTGAAAAATAAGTTTTATGCGGGCGGAGGTGGCAGTCAAAGTTAGTTCAAAACTAAAAGACCGTCATATTAAAAATGAAACCATTTTCGTTCCTCTATTTTACCTTTCCGCAGAAAAAATACTATAGAAAAAATAAAACCAATTGCGTGATAAAAATAGAGTTTACTTCTTCAGTACACTTTGAAATACCGTGCCAGAGGGCAGAAGACGACATTTAGATAAATAAACCTATCTTTTTCTTTACGACGTAGAAACATTAGGTAAGGAAAAATAATGAAAGGTAAATAATGGCATGGAAATTGTTATAGGACTTACAAATGTCTTTTCCTTTGCCTATTTTACTCTTAGAAAACCAGAACTATAGGAGTGATTGCTATGTGTGTATTTTTAAAATACTCGCTTTATATTTTCCCGAGATAAAAGTACGCATGCTCACGCCTTTTATCCCCGAAGGGGTAGGCAGAGGCGCAACTAGTGCACCCACTTTTCGCCAAGCGTATTCCGTCCCATAATGTGATAGGGGGCGAGCCTATCGCCATATCGGGCACAAATTCCAGATTCCGGGCTGATACTGAATAGAAGAATCCAATATCACTTTGCCCGACCCGGGAATCGAACCCGAGACCTCAGCCTTGCAGTCGTACCGTAATACAACTACGCCACCGAGGCAGTCGAGATAAAAGTAGCCTATGTTACTTGCTGATAATGAAGCTTTATGTGAAAATCGGTCCAGTAGTTCTTGAGTTTATCCATTACAAACAAACAAAAAATCAAATCTTCCCTTTTTATAATATTACTAGCATTGCGCGCGGCTCCGCCCGCGTGGAAAAGGTTTTCCGGGATAAAAAGTAGCCTATAGCACTCAGGAGTAATGTAGCTTCCTATTAGTTAAAGAATTTTTAAAATCGGTCTAGTAGTTCCTGAGATTAGCGCGTTCAAACAAACAAACTCTTCAGCTTTATATAATAGTATAGATATAGATTTTTATTATTTATTACTATTATCAAAATAATTAACAATTTATTTAACAACAGATGTTGCATAAACTAGATGAAGTTTTTGTGTACAGTCAGCAGCATAAATATCTGTACAAAATAAAAATTTCAAATCGCCTACATACGAGTTAAGTTAAACTGAAACATTTTTTTCTTCGTTTGAAGTAAAGTAAATCTCTTTTATTTTATTTTTGTGAAGAGAAAAAAAGATTAGTAAGAACACAAAAGTGTGTAGGCAATTTGAAGTTTTGAATTTGTTCATCTACTTATGCTACTGACTGTACATCTACATCATCTCGTCATCTGTAACTATGGCTAAATAGAACAAGGTTATTAAACTCGCTTGAATAGTATTCTTTCACAAAAAAAACTTTGAACAGGATTTAAACATAATAATTACACACGCTGTATTCAAAACGACCGACGACGCTCTTCAAACGCAACTATATGTGTTTGCCGTTTAGACTAGCAAGTTTTTGCAGCAATATATTGTGCAAGAACTTTTAAATTCGTCTACACTATATTTCAGTAGTTCTAATTTTTATATACAATCCACTTGCCGCAATTCCTGCAAGCCTCAAAACCAAAGTTAACTTGCCGTGATTGTTAACACGGTAAAATTCCTTGCGAGATTCCACTTGTGAGTTTTGTTGGTAAACTAAACCTTGTTTAGACTTCACAGACAACGCGTTGAACCTGTGTACTTTTCATTTGTTTATAAACCGTTATGTGTATAGGTGGTTACTGCCTAATTGATAAAATGCCAACCTATAAATATCTTTAATCTATATCTATACTTATTATATAAAGCTGAAGAGTTTGTTTGTTTGAAAGCGCTAATCTCAGGAACTAATGGTCCGATTTTGAAAATTCTTTCACTAATAGGAAGCTACATTACTCCTGAGTGCTATGGGCTACTTTTTATCCCGGAAAAACTTTTCCACGCGGGCGGGGCCGCGCGCAATGCTAGCAATATTATAAAGCTGAAGAGTTTGTTTGTTTGGTTGAACGCGCTAATCTCAGGAACTAATGAGCCGATTTAAAAATTCTCTCACTAATAGGCAACTACATTACTACTGAGTGCTATAGGCTACTTTTTATCATGGGAAAATATTTTTATCCTGGAAAAACTCTTACATGCGGGTGGAGCCGCGAGCAATACAAGTAACATGAGGCAACTTAAAACTCTAACAAAAGCAAAACAATCCGCATTGAATCCATTGAAAATAGTACAAAGAGTTCAATTCAATTTAAATTTATTTAAAAAACTGTCTAAAGCATATCCAAAACACGTTCGAACTTGATCTAAGACTATTATCGTCGAGCAACTGTTGTTAGTAGTTTTCAACGCTACTAGAGGCGCACTGTCTGAAAAAGCAATTTAAACTGTGCCAGAGTTCGAGGTGGTGGATGTGATAGGAGATGGAGGTTCTGCCTTTGTAGCAGAAGTAGATGGAATTGACGGTGATAGAAGCAGGAGGGGAGTAGGGGAATTGTAAATGATCTGATCTGAAATGGGAATGACAGGTGTCTCTCATCTTGACCGTACGGAGTGTAATAATTCCATTTAATTTTTTGGACTTCGTCTGCGAAATGTTTTAGAATATAATTGTTAATAAGTTAACACTACTATATTAAAAAGCTTCGTAGACCAGGGAGAATGCAAGTGTTATTTTAGATGCTCATTAATCTAGCATGCCGTCGCGATATAAGACAGTTAATTTATAATAACTTTTGGTAAAAAAAAATAGTGCGTGGAGTCCCTCCGCGCGGAAGAAGTGAAACTTCGTAATGTGGACAAAAACCTAACAATCAATTGAAATTCACAAGAGACGTACCTTGACATAACCTTAAATCCGTCGCATTGTCTGTGGGACTGTTTTCACTATTTTTTTACAATTCTTATCCACTAAATTTGAAAATAAATTAACGTTGTGCATTTTTGAACATTTTGGAATGGTTAGGGAATGATTTCGCACGAATTGCTTTATTTATCAGTATAAAAGTACTAGCATTTATGTGGTTAAATACCATCCATACCATACCAGCCCTGAGGGTTAGGGCCTTAGTCCACCACGCTGGCCTAGTGGGGATTGGCAGACTTCACATATCTTCGAAATTCAGAGAACTTCTCAGGTATGCAGGTTTCCTCACGATGTTTCCCTTCACCGTTAAAGCGAGCGATAATTCACAAAGAATACACACATAACTTTTTTAGAAAAGTCAGAGGTGTGTGCCTTTGGGTTTTGAACCTGCGGACATTCGTCTCGGCAGTCCGTACCACTCCCAACTAGGCTATCGCCGCTTCCGTGCTTAAATACAATATTTATTTATTGCGCTATCATCATTGATGTATTAAAAATCCCAAGATGCACAGTTTCATGCAAATAACACATCAATAAGTGTCGTCGATAAGTCAAACTAAAATAACCTCCTCCTTTTGGAAGTCGGTTAAAAAGAAACAAACAATTAAAATTTCGATTGACTAAACACAAATTCGATCTTACGCCTACCACATAAAGTAGATTTTTAAACGCGAGCAACGCACGTTTAGCCTGTTTTTTAATAAATGCCAGAAATGCAATGTTCATTACAACCAAAGTAGAATAAACAAAATTTGAAAAAAGAATGTAACGTTCGATTCTTTTGTACTCGTGCCGTGCCAAAGCTGTGGAAATAGCTTCTACGCAATGTATTTAAGGTTCATATTAGATTAGTAAGGGATGGTTTTAATGACGTTAATAAATAAATGTAGCGTTAAACGTTTAACGCAACCTTGTTGGAAGTCCCATTAGAAGTAACACTTCAAAAGGACTTAATTGTTATACATGCTTATACTATGACGTTGTAATATAAGACCGTAGATTTTCCAGAAGCATTAGTAAAAAAATGACCCTAATATACTGATTACCTTAGAAAGCATCTTTACCCTTTTAAACAAATGAATTAAACACACCCTTCACACAAAAATACCTCAGAAAACTTGATTTCCAGCATAAGTCCCGACCTAAGAAGACTGTTTTAATTAAGTCATTACTGTGTCGCCCACGCTTGTGACTTACCGTCTTATAAGTCGAGAATACAGTGTGTCACAAAGAAAGTGAAGTAACGTTTAGTTCCTCGTATAAATCTTCTGAAGTCAGGGGAATAAATAGCTTACGCTGTTTGATTCTTGTGCACTGATTACACCTAGTAATTGACAACTATGTTCTTTTAATACTTCCGAGCAAATCTTTACTATGGAAACTTTTACGTAGCGATTAGCGATTTGACGCTTGGGACAGAAAATTTGGCAATGTCACATTTTTATAATTCCGAACCTCAAAAGGAAAAAAGGAACCCTCATAGGATCATTTTGTTGTCCGTCTGTCTGTTAAGAACCTTTTTCACAGGAACGCGTGAAGATATCACGTTGAAATTCATATCAAATTCTCAGGTCTATGGTTTCTTTTAGCTGTGAAAAAATCAAACTTGTGAGTCAACGCGATCAAAAGATATGACTGTTTATGTCGCATGGATTCGCATATTTTGCAAGGGAATCAAAACCTATAGGGTACTTTCCGTTGACCTAGAATCATGAAATTTGGCAAGAAGCAAAGTCTTACAGTACATGTAAAGAAATCTGAAAACCGTCAATATTTACTTTCAAAACAAAAAAGGGAATTTACAAACTTCTTAAATTTGATTAATTAATTAATACATTTTGGCGAACTATTGAACTTATATACGTAGATACCTTACCTACAAGTTCGTCGGAAGCCCCCTCGGTACGCGGGTAAACTCGCACTTGACCGGTTTTTTGTTGATAATGCCGAGACGCTAATGCAATCGCTTGAAAGTTACAAGGAAGAGTAAAATCACCAGTAAGAGGTTAAATTTATTATAAATGCGAAAATTCGTGGAGACGTTTGGATATTCGTTAAAAGTTGGTGAAAGTAGAAGAAACTATGTTTAAAGAAATTTATTCTCAAAAAAGACTACAGTCACTTACATGAGAATACAATTTACATAAAAGTGGACACGATATTGAGCATTGTTCGCACATGATGCTGTTCCAACACATTCATCATTATTATTGGGACTAATTTAATGTAGACATCAGTATTTTTCTAAAACATATTGAGCAAGTTTTACTTTGAATGTGTTGAAAGAGTTTACATTTTTTATATTTGACGGTATTTGGTTATAAGTTTGTGCACCTTCATAAGTAAACATTTTTTTTCCATAATTTGTTCTTGTTTTGGGTAGAACTAAAAAACTTACACGGCGCGAACTTCGCTGGGATATTTGGTTTAGACGTGTAAAGGATAAGTTAGTATGGAGAGAGTCGTTTAATATTTTTCTAACAAGAATACAAATATTGTAAATATATAATTGTTTTATGTTCATTAATTTTGTTTCGGTGTAAACTTTGGTAGTAGGTGTTAAGTAGTGGTAACGGAATAATAGTTTTATAATTTTATTTTGGACAATCTGAAGATCAGCTAATTTTGTTTTGGCGGCGTTGCCCCAGATTTCGATTAAATACAGTAGATGTGGTTTTACAAGGGAATTGTATAATGTGTAGCGTAATTTATGTGGAACACACCGAACGACGTGCCGAAGTGATCCCATAAGAGATAAAAGTTTGGATCTGATGTGTTCGATCTGTGTGTTCCAAGTCAATCTACTATCAATTTGCAGACCTAGGTATTTCTCGCTGGTTTTTTCTTGCAGTGGTAGGTTGTTTAACTTTAATTGGTCGTGTGGTGGAATATTTTTATTTTTTGCTCTAAAAATGATGTAGCACGTTGTCGATGTATTTATTGTTAAAAAGTTGGACCGGAACCAAGAAAACAGTTTATTTAAAGCTTTGCACATTAGGTCCTGTATATTTGATCCAAAATAAAATAAGGATGTGTCGTCAGCGTACAGCATTACGTGGCCATGCAGATCTAGTTCTTGTATGTTGTTAATATATATGGTAAAAAGTAACGGAGCTAATAAGGATCCTTGCGGTACGCCACATTTTATGGGTAATTTTTTACTTTCGAGTGTTTCCTAGTTTAACCACTTGAAATCTGTTGGTCAGGTATGATTGCACCATGTCAAGTGCTGGACCTTTGATACCGATCCTTTGCAGTTTTTTGATTAGCAGCGAATGACTGACGGTATCAAAGGCCTTTTTTAAGTCAATAAACACGCCAAGAGCAATAAGTTTATTGTCTATGCTCGATTTAATTTTGGTCACTAGGTCAACCGTAGCTGTAAGCGTGCTACTTCTAGGTCGAAAACCGTATTGCCGCTCAAAGATGAAGTTTATTGAATGAAGATGGTTTGTTAAGCGTTTGTATATAATTCGTTCGAGGACTTTGGAAATTGCTGGGAGCACCGAAATTGGTCTGTAGTTCCCAGGATCCGTTTTTGATCCTGATTTATGGATAGGCGTTACTTTGCCTATTTTTAATGAGTCAGGAAAAACACCGGACAGTAGCAGTTTGTTAAAGCATTTGACAAGATTATTTGCGATTAGGTGTTTTATACTTTTAATAGTTTTGGTACTGATTCCGTCTAAACCGGCGCTAGATTTCTGGTCGAGATTATTTATTATATCTATGATCTCTACGTCGCTACATGGATTGAAGGTTGTTAGTTCAGTGGGATATGTGGTAAGGGGGAGGGCTGAGGTGAAGTTTTCATGGTAGTGTTTTGGGATTTCGCTAGCCAAGGCGGATCCTATAGTAGAGAAGTATCGGTTGAATTCTTCACAGATATCAGGTATCTCAATTACTTCTTTGTGATCAATTATTAGTTTCGTGGGTATATAGTTTTGCTTAACTTTGTTCTTTGCTAGGTTGTTGACTAGGCTCCACATCTTTTTTGGTTTGTTAGTGTATTGAGTAAATTCCTTGTAGTAGTAGCTGTCCTTTGTGTCTTGAATTAATTGTGTTACATAGTTTTTAGTTGTTGTAAAGTCTTTTTGTATCAATTCATTATCAGGTTGTTGTTTGAGTTCTGCCCATAGGTAATTTCTTCGATTAATTCCATGAATTATATCTTTATTTATCCAGTCCTTTTGGGGTGGGTTTAATATCTTAAGTTTTGTTACTTTGCTATTGTTGATGTAGTGCGTAATGGATTTTTCTAAGGTGGAATAGTCGTAGTCTACTTTGTCGAGACTAATTTCTTCAAGTGATTTGTATAGTTTAATATAGTCAATAGCTTCGTATTTAGTGAATGTTCTTTTAGGTGCCTTTATCTTCTTTATTTCAACATAGATCTGTTTGTGGTCGGACATGGAGGATTCGATAATTGCCATATGGAAATAATCATTCTTTAAGTTGGTGCTAACATGGTCAATTGTGGTTTTTCGTGTGGCTGAGTCTCGTGTACAATACTTCTTTCCAGTTTTGTTGAGTATTTTGTATCCGTTTTCGATTAGAAGTTCTTTGTATTGTTTACTTTTTTTAAAACTACTGAACAGATCAGAATTAAATTTAGCGCGCAAATAGATCATAGCCTATGAACATAATTTATTAACTTGAAAAGTTGCATAGACACACTTTATCACCGCATATGGATTTTAAAGCGAGCGAAGCGAGCACCTAGTAAAAAATAAATAAACCACTAAGGACCTGGTTCACAAGTTTCAACTCAATTTTATTTGACAGTTATAACATTAAACTTGAACATAGCACTTATAAAATTAAGTTCTCGAGTGGAGGCCACGTACTGGCAAGCGCAACGTGGGACGTCCTCCTACAAGGTGGACAGACGACCTTGTAAAAGTCGCAGGAACCCGCTGGATGCAGGCCGCTTCTGACAGGTTGGTCTGAAAATCTTTGGGGGAGGCCTATGTTCAGCAGTGGACGTCTAAAGGCCGAAGAAGAAGAACATTAAACAGCTAATGTGGATAATACTCATTTATTTGGGAGCATAGATTAGAATCTATTGTATTTGGTCGGATTATACATTTTTGTGACGAGTGGCATTTACTTACAAATTGTAAAACAGTCCCTTAATTGATCATTAATATTTTGTAAACACAAAGTCAGTTTGTTATAAATACCTACTTGAAATCAATTCAAACTAATTGTCCACTCGTATTTGAACTCTGATAGTTGCAGGTCCAAGCGTTTAAAAGTAAGTTTGGAACTGTAATTATTGAGGAGTGGCATCGGCTCAATCCTGCAGACACGTTCGAATAACATTTGTAACGTTGATATACATTGATGTTTAATAAATTCAATGAAAAGTCAACAGGTGGTTCGTCCTGGTGGTAGGCCATTTGTATCCGCCCGGCTAGCTACCAGCGGTAGGTGTAAAACCTGCCCTGGTGACCTACGTAAGTGTGTCGCGTTCCGGTGATCCCGGACATTCGGTTTGCAACAGGCCTTCATAATAGGTTAGATGACTATATTTTTTTTAATACATTTAAAAACTCCTAGTTGGGAATAGAACGGATTGGCGAGACGAATGTCCGCAGGTTCCAAACCCAAGGGCACACACCTCTGACTTTTCTAAAAAGTTATGGGTGTATTATTTGTGAATTATCGCTCGCTTTAACGGTGAAGGAAAACATCCTGAGGAAACCTGCATACCTGAGAAGTCTCTGAATTTCGAAGGTATGTGAAGTCTACCAACCCGCACTAGGCCAGCGTGGTGGACTAAGACCTTAACCCTCTCAGTTGTAGAGTAGGCCCGTGCTCAGCAGTGGGCAGTATATAATACAGGGCTGGTATGGTATGGTATGGATGGTATCAAAAATGTATGGCATCCAAAATGTAACGGAAAATTAATTTTCAAAATTGGGGCAATAATTAGTAAGTTAACAAGCTTTGAAATTTGGTGGAAGGGGTAGTTGTCAAATAACAGTAATATTACACTGTGACGTCACCGAGAATCGCTGGCCATAACGCTGCGTGCGTGCGAAAGAGATAGCGCGATGTCCCCTCTACGTCCCCACTTTTTCTCACAATATTTCAAATATCAATCAATAACTGCTTTATTTTGCAACCAATTTTGATGCTGATTTCACAGAAGAATTTCTTTTTCGTATTATTTTCTGTTACATATAAAATAATTTACAAAATGGAACATAGGAAACTACCCTATTGTGTCCACTGGTGAGACCCCTAAGCATCTCTTATCAGTCGATACTTTATTTGGACCCTACTCCGTATAACATCAGCTGCAATAAATCTAAAGTATTTTTAAGGGCACCGATTGATGAGATGATTATCACCGTTAATCATCAGTCGATACAAATAAGCACGTTCGTACCCGTCTTTCCTTCTTCAAAATTCCTCCGGTGTGGTACACATGCAAAAAATTCTACAGTATTTCTTAAATTCGGTATAGGACTTTTACAGGAGCAATTATCAAAACATACATTTGCGTTTATCCTCGAAGGTGTAGGTAGGGGTCAGTGGCGTAACTATAGGGTGGCAGAGGTGGCAAAATGCCACAGGCCCCCGGCCGCCCCGACCCGAAAAGCCGCGAGCTCAGATATAACATAAAATTTAGATGGCGGGAGGGGGGGTTAACCCTACGCCATTGACATTTACCTAGGACGGCCTTACTGGGGCCCCATCCAATGAATTTGCCACGGGCCTCATATGATACAGTTACACCACTGGCAGGGGTACAACCGGGGTAACCACTTTTCGCCTTGTGTGTTCCATGATGTGACAGAGGGTGAGCGTATCGCCATATCATGCACTTATTCCAGACCAATACTAAGCAGGAAAACTCAACATAAATAACCAGATCTGTGACAAAAGTATCTTATCAGAGAAATTATCTGTACAAACTTCTATAGTTACCTTAACAAACTCGAAAGCAAAGCCATAAATTCAACAGCACCTGAATTAATGACTCAATAATAGCGAACTGAGATAGTTTACGAATTGCTAATGTATCTAATGTAGTGGACGATAGCCTAGTTGGGAATGGAATGGTCTGCCGAGACAATGTCCGGAGGTTCAAAACCCAAGGCACACACCTCTGACTTTTCGAAGTTACGTGTGTATTGTTTATCAATTATCGTTCGCTTTAACGGTGAAGGAAAACATCGTGAGGAAACCTACATACTTGAGAATTCTCCATTACAATTTCGAGGGTATGTGAAGTCTGCCAACCCGCACTAGGCCAGCGTGGTGGACTAAGGCCCAACCCCTCTCAGTAGTAGAGGAGGCCCGTGCTCAGCAGTGGGCAGTATTATAATACAGGGCTGATTGCAAAATGTATCTAAATGGTCAGAGCCAGTTTCATGAACTGTAAAAATAGCAGCTATAATCATATACAAAAGAGTTACCGCAATCAACGTCGCTAAAGTAAAATTCTTATTCAAAATTTCAAATTTGAGGTACTAAAAAAATGACATTGTTGGAAAAATACATATCATTTTAATAGATCGTGTTGCTGAGGGAGTTTCTTGCGCCGCTTCTTCTTCATAGCGATTACACGTTCCGAAGCGGTGGTAGATTCATAACGATTCGAAAGAGATTGTCCAAGACTACTTGCAATGCAATGCAATGCAATCAGCCCTGTATTATATACTGCCCACTACTGAGCACGAGCCTCCTCTACTACTGAGATGGGTTTAAGCCTTAGTCCACCACGCTGGCCTAGTGCGGATTGGCAGACTTCACATATCTTCGAAATTCTTATAGAGAATTTCTCAGGTATGCAGGTTACCTCACGATGTTTTCCTTCACCGTTAAAGCGAACGATAATTGATAAACAATACACACTTAACTTCGAAAAGTCAGAGGTGTTTGCCTTGGGTTTTGAACCTCCGGCCATTGGCTCGCCAGACCGTTCCATTCCCAACTAGGCTATCGTCCACTTTTACTACTTGAATAAAGAAAATTTTGAGTTTGCGATAAAGGTTGCTATAAAACTAGCATATTAGGCAAAAGCAACTGTACCTTTAGTGCATGACAATCTAGGTGGGAATCATCAGGTGCAGTGATACCATTATGTCGAGACATAGATGAAAAGAAATGCCAGGACGAAGGTCCGAAAACCCTAAGGTTTTGGGCACACACTCCTGACTTATCGAATTTATGTGTATATTCAGTGCCAATTATCGCTTATATGTTCATACATACATACCTAAACAATGCTACATAAGAATTTTGAAGGTATGTGAAGACAGGCAATCTACACTAGGCCAGCGTGGTAGACTAGAGCCTTCATCTTCTCAGTGGTAGAAGAGGCCCGTGCCCAGTGGAACAGTATATAATACAGAGCTGGTTTTATCAACATTAACTTTTACTGTTACTATCAATAATCTAGCCTTCAGACTTTATCAAGTGACTATTAAAACAATTTCTAAATATTATCTGGTTACAAAAAAGAGGTCGCTCGATAGCTCTGAATTGTTTTTAAGTCTGCGTCTTGGAAATATAAAACCTCTCCCATTCCTATACACCCACTAATTTCTACTGTTTCAGTTGACTAGTTTGCAGGTTGTTAGGTTTTTATTGGTTGTTGTTTAGAACTCCGCTTGAAATTCTGTTTGTGATAAATATTATAAAAGTAGCCTTTCTTGTAGTTGTATATAAAAAAATATATCAAAATGGGCTCAGCAGCTTAACCATGACTGCGTAAGAGAGAGAAAGTCACTGTGACTTTTATAAATTAATATGGTTTTAAAATTGTCAACATAGGCAACTATCCGATTTATCTATACAGTATACACCCACGACTCATCAAATAACCTATTATAAATTAAGTCTAAGTCTATCATATCGGTCTCAAATTCCAACCCTAGGCTAACGTGTAGTTCCCACATTCGTGGAAATTCTTGCTCCATATAACCGAACTCTAGGCCACATAAATTCATCTGCCCTAATCTAAAGGACCCGATTTTCAATGTCAAAATTGAATAAAACCCTCACAAAGCTGCCTACAAAATGCGGTGAATAAGCCTGTACTCCCACTAGACATGTTGATCTGAAATCGATTGGTAAAAAATTGGTTCCAAGTATCGATTTCATTAATATTTAACTCAGCCTTACAAATGACTATCATTATTCGGTCATACATAATTTAATTATTATGACTAGTGGACGCCCACTAGTTGAAATTCGACTGCGATTCGTAAACTTTATTTTTCTCTATTTGAACTAAAATTATGCCAAATCTCACACTCGTCCGTGCGTAATGTGCTTAAACGTAAGTAAAACAAAGAGAGTCAATAATCTATACCAATATTATAAAGCTGAAGAGTTTGTTTGTTGGTTGAACGCGCTAATCTCAGGAACTACTGAACCGATTTTGAAAATTCTTTCACTAATAGGAAGCTACATTACTCCGGAGTGCTATAGGAGGCGTATGTTAAGCAGTGGACATCATGTGCCCGATGATGATGAACAATTCCCATTTATTTAAGTCTACAACATAGCATCGAGACTATTATATATTATGAGAAATTATACCACTATTTAATCACTAGCTTTCTAACAATCGATTCATTTGATATTTGAATCGATTCCTTGCCCTTACGTTTCACATCCCTATGGTGTCACTTATCAAACGACCTTCTTCTCATCCGATCGTAACGTTTTATTGTTTCTTTTTCGCCGCCTAACGATTGCAAATCGCGTTCCTTACTCGCAATAGAATATAATGGCACAATGTTTTGAGATACGCACTCGAGACAAAGGATTTTTGGTTAAGAATTTGGGAAAACCTCCGGAATTTTTAGAGTAAAATAAGTATATAACTACCGTAAGTGAACACTGTGACTGCCTCGGTGGCTTAGTTGTATTACAGAGCGACTGCAATGCAATGTTGAGGTCACGGGTTCGATCCCCGGGTCGGGAAAAGTGATATTGGGATTTTCTTATCAGCTCGGTGTCTGGAATTAGTGCCCAATATGGCGATAGGCTCGCTAGGTTCCTATCACAGTACGGGACGGAATATGCACAAAAAATGGTGCACTAGTTGCGCCCCTGCCTACCCCTTCGGGGAATAAAGCATGTGTCACAAAAACGTATAACCCGAGCAGATACAAAAGTCACACTTTAACCTACGCCCCCAATAAATGCTAATAAAATGCGTATTACATTAGTTGCTTAATACGATAACTGTCAAATAAAATTAACATGAAATCTGTGAAACAAGCCCTTACTATAGATATTAAATTTCAATCGCAATGCATCTGTATACTGAAAGGATGTGCGTATTTTATTATAGCTCCTTGCGGTTGGTGCGATTTTCAGACTCCTAAATCAAAAAAATCGATTTTCAGACTCCTAAATCAAAATCTCAAAAAATGCTTTATATTCCTTAAAAAGTTACCTATGAATTCTCTAAATAAAATTGACTTCATGTGTCCCTAATGCGATGTATAACAAACTTATTCTGTTATAATAATATAAATAAACAATTTAACGTTAACAATACCTATTATATTGAAAAATATTTTTATCCACTTATAGAAAGTTTAAGATTTATTATTTTCTATTCCATCCATTAAACTTGAAACAAGTTGAAAGTTGTGACTATTTTTATCTCGAAAATGTTGCCAATACAAAATTGCAATCTTAGAAAATAATGTTTCTTCTAAAGGACCTGTCCAAAAATGGGCTTAAAATTCTAACCAAGACAGTTTGTATATATTTGCATAGAGCTTCTAAAACTAGCCTTTTATAATAAATCGTTTAATTTTAAAGACCTCCGATTTTGAGATTTATGGAATTTTATTATGCTTGAAAACTACACTTATTGTGAACTTTTTAAGAAAGTTAGTTATAAAAATGGAGGGGTCTAAAAATATGTTTTTAATGAAACTAAGATCCATATTTTGCCCCTTTAATATCCCTAAAGTTTGAGCCTGGTTAGATTTTGAGGCCCAGCACCCTCACAAAAAACGGACATCTTTAAATTAAGGAAAGAATTCTTATAAAAAATCGAAAATAAAAAACAATATTGATTGATTGAAAAGTATTTTATGCATAAAGTCCTAACCGCAATTTTAAACGTTTCTCGTACTCATTTAATTACAATTTATAGAGGGCATAGTTGACAGCGGGATTTTAGAATTTGGTGGTTTTTATACAGAGAGTTTTAAGTTTATATAGAGCGGACATTGGGAAAAGTTTCATACACTCTAATCTATGCTCCTACATTAGAGTGACTTTGTATTTGGTCGGCTTATATTTACATTTATGAGACATTTTTTATGAATGGCAAGTTGTGCCGATGTCGACAATTCTGCCAATGTCAATCGGATAAATAGGGTTCTTCAGCAAGCAGTGAAATAGGCCGTTTGTCATAAGTGTCAACGTCACATAAAAATACATTTTCAAAAAAAATCCCATATTCGTCATCGGATCTAACTAGAATAGGTAAATTACAAATATATTTACAATTATATGTATTATATGTATAGACTAGCTGTTGCCCGCGGCTCCGCCAGCGTGAATGAGTTTTCCCGGGATAAAAGTCCCGCTTTATATTTTTCCGGGATAAAAAGTAGCCTAAGTTACTCCTTATTACATCAGCTACCTGCCAATAAAAGTCCCGTCAAAATCGGTCCAGCCATTTCAAAGATTAGCCGAAACAAACAGACAGACAGACAGACAAAAATTGTAAAAAATGTTATTTAGGTGTATGTACCGTATACATGTAGTAAAAACGGTTATTTCAATATTACAAACAGACACTCCAATTTTATTTATATGTATAGATGTATAGATTGAAGACAATAATTAAAATGTCCATTTCTGAAGACACATTTCACTGACGAACTAATCGGCCGTATTAATAATTCTGTTAGTACGTCGCTAAATGTAATTAAATGTCATGTGGTCTTAGAGCTTAGAGAATGGTTATGATATCCTGTAATCAAAATGACTCGTGGTTATTAATTACAAACTACATTAGTTATTCAGTGAATATCCTTATGTATCCTTACTTAGTATAAAACAAAGTACCCCGCGACGCGCGACGTCTGTCTGTAAGTCTGTCTGATCGCGATAAACTCAAAAATTACCGAATGGATTTCGATGAAATATTATATGGAGATAGTTTGAGACTCTGGGAAGCATATAAACTTTTTATCCCGAGAAAATATATAGCGAATCTTTTATCCCGTAAAAAATCATTCACTAATCTTTCAAAATCGTTACCTGTTAGTTATAAAGTGATTTGCTGTTAGAAAATATCTTATTTCACTAAAACACAACCCAAAACAAATATGAGAAACTCTTACGCACAAACAAATGGACAATCGTTAAAAAGTTACCCAAATCCCTGATAAATTAATGTATAAAAACGCATGAACTATTCTGGAATCTGTTGTGCTGGATCTTTTTATTCCATTCCCAACACTACTTACAAGTTTTTACAAGTTGCAAACCGTTTTCACGAGCCCCTGAGTTTAGAGGTACGGAGATTCACTGCGGCATCCGTCGTGTCCTCTTTTACACCGACTTGTAACGTTTTTTAAGGTCAATCCACGAGTGAGGTTACCTGGTAAAGATGACTTACACAGACCATAGATGCCTATTTTCCACGATTACTCAAAAGTGTAGAAAAGCCATACCTTAACAAATTTAACGAAAAAAGTGCTTTGTACGTACAAAAGAGGTGTCCCCTTTTTGTATGGGCCTCAAAATCTAACCAGGCTGAAACTTTATGGATTTTAAAGGTTCAAGAATATGTATCTTGGATACATAAAAAAATATATTTTAGACCCTCCATTTATAACTTATTTTTTAAAAATGTTCATTTTAAGTATAGTTTTTAAGACATTAAAATTATACGATTAATTTCAAAGGCCTAGCTTTTGGGAGTACTATCCAAATATATATAAAGTATCTTGGTTCCATTTTAAGCCTGTTTTTGGACATGTCCTTCAATAGCCAACAAACAATTTGAACACAATACTGCGGGGCCGCGGATTTTTCTGTACATAAGTGTCGCTACACTACTACGTAGAAATAAAAATTACCGGCAATCACACTTATTCTTGACATTGACATGGCATGTGAAAGAGTTGGCATATTTAAACCAATACGAGCAAAAAGACAGCTAGTATTTATCATTTACGTGTAGTGTATGCAATGGTCCCAATTTGGAAAATTTTGAGTCTTCAGATTGCACCGTCTAATGGCATATCAATCTCTTTATTACCATATAGAATATCATTGCCTATATGCCAATCATTGCGACATTTTATTTATTGAATCAAGAATACCTCTCAAGACGTTCCACGCCTGTTATCACAATTTACGTGGAAAATGTTTAACAAGACCAATTTCATAAAATCTTTTAGCCCACAGAAAGTAAAGGGATATAGTGTAATAGTTCAAACTAGCTTTTGCTCGCGGTTCCGCACGCGTGAAAAAGTTTTTCCCGGATAAATGTCCCGCTTTATATTTTCTCGGGATAAAAAGTAGCCTAGGGTACTCAGGGATAATGTACCATTCTAATGATGAAAGATTTTTTTAAATTGGTCCAGTAGTTTTTGAGTTTATTAGTTACAAAAATACAAATCTGTCCTCTTCATAATATTAGTGCAGATTATCAGGGCAACCAAAAACGTTACCCTATGTTATCACGCATGATAAAAGATTTTATGATAATTGTCACCCCGATTAACATTCACTATTTTTTTTATTCCATTGAATGACGAGACGAGCATGCCGTTCGCCTTATGGTAAGCGATACGACCACCCATAAACAGTAGCAACCCCATCCAGCACCTTGAGTTACAAAGTACTGTAAGGCATTCCACTGCGCTCGTCATCCTGAGACATAAGATGTTAAGTCTCATTATGTCCAGTAGTTACACTGGCTACAATATCCTTCAAACCGAAACACAATAGTACATGCATACTGCTGCTTGGCGGTAGAAATAGATATGATTAGATAGACCGACACTGACATATGAGAGACCTACCACCAGTCCTATCCTTGCTCTTCCATTGTTACACGTCTGTCTAACAGACAGCAGTCCTAAAAGATAAGCCAGCCACCGTGTCGCGGCCTTCTGTACGCAATTTTATCCCCATTTCCCCTCTTCGACAAGTTTAATATAGTTTGTAGCTATTTGATAAATTCAACGTAAAACATATTCTCTATCTTCGATTGAGTTTTTCATATTTTTTTCGTATTCCATATTTCATTCTGTGTTCTTTATTGTATTGAATTTGTATTTCTTTTTACGCGAGTTGTGTTTTAATATTAGAGTTTTGAAGAAAAACTACTGCGTTCAGATTTTGCAATTGATTTCAAATTGTAGTTTATTTTCTTATTAAATTGTGTTTGTATAAAAATATGCTCGATTGAATTGAATCTTTTTATAGCAATAGAATGAAGAAGTGGGACATTCTAGAGTTTCAGATCATTGTCAACAATGCACTTATTAAAAAAATAATTATAGGAGTGTTCTCGATCTTTAAGGATTTATGGAAGATGAGATTCACACAGGACTAATCCTCATTGCATTTCATAGAAACGCAATAATGTAACGTTTATGGAACGAAAATATTATATTTATAAACGACTAGACTTCTGCTCGCGGCTTCGCCCACGTGAAAAAGTCTTTGCGGGATAATATTTTCCCGGGATAAAAATAGCCTATGTGTTAATCTAGGACATGATCTACCCGCGTGCCAAATTTCATCGAAATCCGTTCAGTAGTTTTTGAGTTTATTCGTTACAAACATACTTACATACAAATCTTTCTTCTTTATAATATTAATAATACCAGCCCTGTATTAAATACTGCCCACTGCTGAGCACGGGCCTCCTCTACTACTGAGAGGGGTTAGGCCTTAGTCCACCACGCTGGCCTAGTGCGGATTGGCAGACTTCACATACCCTCGAAATTCTTATCGAGAATTCTCAGGTATGTAATTTATAATATTAGTATAGATTAAAAATAGCGTAACAAAGGTATTACTTACTTGTATTAAAAAAATCTATTTAAATAAAACGCAATCTAAGACCACTCCAAAATGAAGAAAGAAAAGGTATTCCAAAAGAATATAAGTCTAAAAGTGATTTACACGTATATTTACTTAGTAAACTTCAACGATTTGAATAAATTAAAAAATAAATAGCTTTTTGGTGAATTCGAAGATTATAGTGTTCTTATAGTATGCCATTTCCAACATAGTTTTAGTTCCAAACTTTTTTATTCGTTTTCGATAATGGATTTTGTGTGTGTTTAAAAAAAAAGAAATATTTTAATATTCAAAAAGGTTTCAAGAAAAGTTTTGATTACAGTTCGAAACTTAAAGAATAAAATTGAAAATGGAATTGCATTTAGGGTCGGCGCTGACGGAATTCTGCATATAAACGATATAACAATTGAATGTCAACTTTATTTATATTTTGAATACGGCTGATATTAGTAATTTATAAAATCTACGAATTTTAAGGGCCGATTTCACCACTTGCTTACTTCGTTTAGACTTATAATGAATTAATGTTACTAGTGAGTTACAGCAGTGGGCAGTATATATTACAGAGCTGATTGCATTACATTGCATATATTTATACAGAATGAATTTTTGAGACGAGCCAGACAAGAAAACTTTCATATGAAACTATTATATTTGAAGATATTAATATGTGCATTCAAAGACTTAACATAAAACTACAGTCGGGACGAAGATGGACAATTCAGACAAAAGCTATGCCTATTAATCCGCTTGCTTCTAAGGACCAAAAGGCTTTATGAGACCGCCCGAGGTTTGAATATTTAAGGTCAGATATTGCTAAAACTCTACCCGTATCAACCTGAAACGCCTATACACTACATTTTGTCGTATTTTATTCAGGCGTTGATTTTATAGAAATAATTTTACCTTACACACACACACACACTCACGCCTTTTATCTCCGAAGGGGTAGGCAGAGGCGCAACTAGTGCACCCACTTTTCGCCGTGCGTATTCCGTCCCATGATGTGATAGGGGGCGAGCCTATCCCCATATCGGGCACAAATTTCAAACTCCAGGCTGATACTAAACTGAAAAATCCAATATCACTTTGCCCGACCCGGAGATTGAACCTGATGCCTCAGCATTGCAGCCGTACCGTAATACAACTACGCGACCGAGGCAGTCCCTTAAACAATTACAATTAGTCCATTTTACCCTAGATTTGTAATAAACAAAGCACAAAACATTCTCAAGCATTCTATTCTACATCCAAAAATACGATGATTTAAAACAAAGCCGACATCAAAATCGCATCCAATTTTCTCGCGCGAAGCCGTCCAAATCCTAATTTAAATTAAAATTTTCAAAAAGTATTTTTACTTTTAAAAATATGTTAATAACCAACGTTCGTAATACGTGCAGTGCTGCGCGTAATCTAATTTCCATCATAGCGCAATTTTTAGAGATCCTTTATTTTTTTTTCTGAGTCTGTTCTTTATGATAATGTAGATTATGACAATGGAGTCAGTGATTTTTGCTAATAGACTATGGTAATCAATATTTTGCAAGTAATAGCCTCTTACATAGCAACCTGTATAGATAAGCTAACTTCTTGACGTAGCTTTTAAAATTAGAATTAGTGTTTATGCTTGTAACATGATTTGCCAGGATTTGAATAGCCAATGTCGATGTCACACAAGCGGCGATTGATAAAAACGAAGCAACTAAGGCTCTAATTAAACAAAAATACTGCGTCAAAATCGGTCCATTCGTTTGAGAGCTAAGATGCTACTGACAGACATACAGATACACAGACACAATAATCCTCCTAGCCAGTTTTTGTGTAATCCTCCTAAACTGGCTAGGAGGATTACACAGACAGACACCCTAAATGTATAACTTAATTTTCTGTAAACGTATACACCTACCTCAATTTGGAATGGGACGAAGGCAGCCGACAAATTTCATACAAAAATTTACGGAACCAAGAAACAATGGTCACCACTACCACATTCTCTTTTTTCACGCGACAGCGATGCTACGCGAAAAGCTTTTTACAATGCCAACGCGGTTGTCTGTTGTTCCTGCAAAGATTGCATTCACTGTGACGTTTATAAAGGTAACTCGAAAAAGTGCTTTCAGGCCTACGCGCTCCACTGTGAGAAATGGGCATTTTATGCCTATAAACGTTGTCAATACCGGTTGAATTTAGAATGGTCCTTGAATTTTTATATGAATAGAGGGGTGGTGAAAATAGACGAGTGGGGCGGGTTGTTGGTGAAGGTTACTACGTTTTTTCTACTAGGGCGATACTTTTTTAGTCAATGCCTATAATTTGACGAAATAGTGTCAAATTACCAGTAATAAAACACATAAGTCTGAGTCATATAATCTGGTAATGGCTATCCCGCTATACTTCCACTAAATTTCAAATTATTTGCCCTTCTCCGTGACGTCATAACTTTATGATGAAATACGCTCTTGAGCCTAGTTCAACGACCAAAAAATTGTGACCTAGAAAAACATATTGTGGACGGTATGGGACAGCACGGCTATAATAGGACACACACACACTCACACCTTTTATCCCTGAAGGGGTAGGCAGAGGCGCAACTAGTGCACCCACTTTTTGCGGTACGTAATCCGTCTCATGTGATAGGGGGCGAGCCTATCGACATATCAGGCACAAATTCCAGACTCCGGGCTGATACTGATTAGAAAAACCTAATATCACTTTGCCCGACCCAGGGATCGAACCCGAGGCCTCAGCATTGTAGTCTTACTGTAATACAACTACACCACCGAGGCAGTCGTAGAATACACAAGTTTTATAAATTGACAGTTCGAGGGAAAAATAAAAAGTGGATACCAAAATATACAAAAAATTGTCGCCCACAATAAATTTCATCGGTACAGCATTTTAGAAAATTGTTCCTCGATTTTGAATTTTACGTTCGGAAATTGTTCACATGAATCCCAGTTAAAAGATTTTTAGGTTCCATGTAGTGCTTTAGTTTGGATTGACTTTTACGGAGTATGTTATGACATTTTTATATTTTGTACTAGCTTTTGCCCACGGCTCCGCCCGCGTGAATGAGGTTTCCCGGGATAAAAAGTAGCCTATGTGTTAATCCAGAACATAATGTAGTAGTAGTTTTTGCGTGAAAGAGTAACAAACATCCATACATCCAGACATCCATACATCCATACATCCATAGTTACAAACTTTCGCGTTTATAATATTATAGTAGGATTTTATTTTATTGTAGCTATCAATGATTGTAGCTTTTGACCGCGGCTCCACGCACGCTTTAAAGTTTTCCGGAGAAAAATCCCGCTATGAACTTTTCCGGGATAAAAAATAGTCTATGCTCTTCCTTATGTTTTAAGCCCTCACTAATTTATCAATAAAATCGTTATTTGGCCATAAAAGTATAATAGACTAACAGACCGACAGAGTTATTTTCTAATTTATAATTTAAATATGGATATAATTTCTTATGCCTGTTTGGTGCAAATATTGCCTCAGTAACTATGTCGAATTTGGAATTTACATTAGCTTTGTATTTATTAATAATATCACTGGTGGTAGGTCTCTCATATGTAAGAGCCCGTCTGGGTGGATACCACCGCAATGTCAATTTCTACCACCAATCAGCAGTGTGCATGCCTTGTTGTATTTCGGTTTAAAGGACATTGTAGCCAGTGTAACTACTGGACATAATGAGACTTAACATCTTATGTCTCAGGATGACGAGCGCAGTGGAATGCTACAGAGTACTCTGTAACTCTAGGTGCTGGATGGTGTTGCTACTGTTCATGGGTGGTCGTATCGCTTACCATCAGGCGAACGGCATGCTCGTCTCGTCATTCAATACAATAATTATTTTTTTAAAGAATAGAGGAGTACAATTACAAACCATATACAAACAGCTGAAACATACATTGGGCTTTATTTTACTACCTATCATCATCATCATCGGCCACATGAATCCGATGCTGATCAAAGGCCTACCCTAAAGATTTCAAGACGGACCTGTCAAAAGCGGCCTGCATCCAGCGTGTTCCAGCGCCCTATGCAATACAATGCAATCAGCCTTGTATTATATACTGCCCACTGCTGAGCACGGGCCTCCTCTACTACTGAGAGGGGTTAGGGCTTAGTTCACCATGCTGGCCTAGTGCGAGTTGACTTCGAGTTCGACTTCACATACTCTCGAGATTCTTATGGAGAATTCTCAGGTATGTAGGTTTCCTCACGATGTTTTCCTTCACCGTTAAGGTAAACGATAATTGATAAACAATACACGCATAAGTTCGAAAAGTCAGAAGTATACGCCTTAGGTTTTGAACCTCCGGACATTGTCTCGGCAGACCGTTCCATTCCCAACTAGGCTATTGATACTGACAGCGCCAGCGCTCTATGCCCATACATAATATGTATGACTCAGTAGAACTTTCCTCTCCTTTATTATATTGCTTTCTCTCTCTAACATACAATCAACAACCAACAAATATCGAGTAAAATTGAAATAGGTTCAATTACAAATTAATACGAGCACAAAGGCCATCCCTTGTTCAGCCCTGAAACTTGTTAATCGACGCTAATTTGATCACTGATTAAATTTCAGCCCAAATTAAATTAAAACTTGTCAAAATTCAAAAGTCTCGCGAATCTTGTAGCGAGCCATTATTTATTAAACAGTTTTCAATTATCAATTTATTGTTTTGAAATTGGAATCTTGTGTGATTGTAATAAGGCTTTTGAGATGAGTGATTATGCCTATTATGATTGATGACCTAGTTTAAAACAAGGCCTTTATATTCGAGCAATGGATTACATTTTGTTACCACAATAAATAAGACATTTGCAACAAATTAAAATTTACTTTGTTCTAAAGACACTAAAAACCGAGATGCACTAAATAAACACTTCTTACCAATCTTTAACTATTATGTTGGTACTTTCTTCCTTAAAACCGCTTAAAGATTAAAGATACAGGAGTAGAAAATAGTTTATATTCAACACTGATTAAAAACGTTTATTGATAAGGAACTTTAATTGATAATTATACTGCCTAATAACCGCGTAGTAAAATTTTAATTTAATTACTAAAATCTATATATGGAAAGGAATATTTTCATTGTCTGCCTTTTCAGGCGTATTTCGCAAGTAGAATTAATTTAATTATCGTCCTCAAATGTGGGTTACATATACCCATGTAGAATTTAACTCAGTTTTACTATCTATACCACCAATGAATTCTGCAGAAATCCCGCTTTGATTACAAAGGGAATAATTTCTGCATGTGACGGCTAACTTAATAATAGGAATACTGTAACAAGCATTTTTACGATTAAATAGCAGATTTATTAATCCAATTTTGTTGAATATTCTAGAATATTATTTTCAATTAATATTGAAATAAGATAAAATATTATTAAACACTAAAATAATGTCAGCAAAAATGTTGCCACATAAAATTATCCGAGAGACAAAAATGTCATTCGTTCAAGTAGCGACCAAAAAAGTAAATCGGAAATGAAACTCTGTAAATAACACGAACTGGCAGTTATGTCCACACAATAAATTTAATTATGGCAACATTCAGTGGCTCATAAACAACGGAACGCGATAAATACCGACCTCCTGTTATGAATGAAAGGGGAACTTGCCGCTGAAAAGAAATTACTTTTCGGAACTTTTATAAAGTCGTGGATGACTCAGCGGACACGCTATGAGACTTTGTGTCGTGTTATTGTTTTTAATTGGGTCGTTAATTATCATGGTTAGATGAATATTGGCTAGGACCCACTGGGTGCAAGTAGGTATTCATTCATAGTTGATGAAATAACACCAGATCGCTTTAATAATGAAATCTTTGCACATGATACTGTTTTGATCGGGTGACTTATTCCTTTTTTTTATTGCATTGGATAACGAGCTCGCCTCGTTCGCCTGATGGTAAGCGATACGACCACCCATAAACAGCACCTTGACTCTTGAGTTACAAAGTACTGTGTGGCATTCCACTGCGCTCGTCATCCTGAGACATAAGATGTTAAGTCTCATTATGTCCAGTAGTTACACTGGCTACAATGTGCTCCAAACCGAAACACAACAGTGTATGCACGCTGTTGCTTGGCGGTAGAAATAGACATTGCGGTGGTACCCACCGAGACGGACTCTTACATATGAGATACCTACCACCAGTAATCATTGTGGTACATATGCCATTGGCTAAACTGTTCAGTAAATTACCTACTCAAACAGACGAATTACTACACATTAAATTAATTGTATCTTGAGAAGTATCAAAATGTCCATATCACAAAAGACCAATTTAAACTGATCATACACAAGACTAACAAAACCCATAACAAAAGTGAACATACAATAAAAGTAAACCAAAGTAAAAGGATGCTGTCTAATGACCCAATGATTTCCACTCAACAAAAAAGCATTCCAAAGGAGGAAAACGTTGAAAACAATTAGGACCAGACTAGTTTCAAGTGATAACGACGGAACGATGTCAAAAGAAAAGAGTATTTGAAGATTATCCTTCTACGAATCGTGTCCTTGGCTCCAATTGTTTGACATTGGACTTGTAGATTTATACTTAAAACTTTGGGAATCAATCCGTTGAAATAAATAAAAATAGCAGCCTACTTGGATGATGTTCTTGGCCACTATTATACCGAAAACGCTAAGTAAGGTTGAATATTTAGAATTTTGCCTGTCAATTCCATCATTATATTATATCTTAATTTGTACGTCATTAAAATTAGTCTCTCAAGTCTTAACGTTTTTATAAATTCATATTACTTCAATACAATGGAATCATTAAAGTGTTTTGTTTTTAATATAAACTAGTTTTTGCTCGAGGCTTTGCCTGCTTGAAAGGGTTTTTCCGGGATAAAAGTAGCCTATGTCTTTCCCAGAGTCTCAAACAATCTCCATACTCGTAACTCTCGAAGGCTTTTTTTTTAATTTTTTTTGCTCACAAGTATAACCATAAAAAAGCAATATGTACAGTCAGCAGCATAAATATCTGTACAAAATCAAAATTTCAAATCGCCTATATACGCATTAAGTTAAACTGAAATATTTTTTTCTTCGTTTGAAGTAAAGTAAATACCTTTTATTTTATTTTTGTGAAGAGAAAAACAAGATTAGTAAGAACATAAAAGTATGTAGGCAATTTGAAATTTTGAATTTGTTCAGCTACTTATGGCGCTGACTGTACAAAAAGCAGTCTCATCGCTAATTATGATGATTATTATCATTAAAAAATATTTACTACAAATAAGTTTGTCTAACCAGTATTCATACCAACACAACAAGCACAATGATCACAAATTACGTAACCTATCTAATCCAATAAAGATTCCGTACATTCCTCGAGGTTTATCCGAGAAATTCTTGTTTTACAATGTTTACACAATGTACTGGGATATTGTGAGCCGCTTTCCACTAAATCGCCGAGATACGAGCAAATTGCTGCGCGTACACGCTCAACTTTACATGAAATATGTTTAACTAGCTTTCGCTCGCGGGTGCACTTGCTTGAGTCTTTATAGGAACAATCTATTTTTCCGGGATCTTGCTTATCGAAATATGGTTTGTCGATAATTTCATTTTAAATTACTTTCTGAAACCAAAGCTCACAGTAACTTAACTAAAACTTATTAAACTCAGCTTTAAACTACCGAAATGTGTTGTTAGCTGCTACAACACGAACTTCGAACTGTGGAACTTGCAACAAAAACAACCAAAAAGCACTGTGTACTAAGGGCGAAAAGAACACAGAATTACATTTGGTACCAATATTTGACCAAGCGATTTAAATTACTCGCTGAGAATAATTAAAGTACATACATACAATATGCTCACGCATTATCTCCAAAGGAGTAGGCAGAAGATGGTGGACAAAAGTTAACAAGCGAAAACTTAGACGAGCGTATATAAATAAGTCTATGCAGTTATGTAACAGGGAGCTAGCATATTTTCATATTGGACTCAAATTCTTGAAAATTGAAACAGTTTTTATACCCAACCTAAGAATCGAAGTCAGAACTTCACTCATCACAACAATACGCTAATCGACAAATAATACCATAATCTATACGGGTCGATTTCTCTAATAAGCATTTTGAGCCTAACAAAGGTCCATAAAAGCTTTATTGAAAGGAAAATAAAAATAAGATGGGTATAAAACGGGAATAAAATTCTCGTAAAATAGCACAAAGCATATTTTATACATTGTAAAGCTAAGTCGGTGCGAGCAGGTGATACATCAGTAAGGCGATGCGCAGACGACAAATTTCTTTTAGAACACACGGCAAAAATATGACATGTTGTGATAATTCGAATAAACTCCGTTTTTAACTACCATTCGTAATTTTTTAGTTCTATACGTTCGACATCACTATGTTTTTAAGCAAAGCTAAACAGTAGAGTTGTCTAAACCAAGAATGGGCATTCCCGACCAGGCTACTACCACTGCCTCTCAGAATACCAACGTATATTGGCAGTTTTCTGCTGCAAATAATCTGAGATCTTTCATGGCAATTCCATCCTTCCGATTTCTTCTTCTGTTTAGGTCCAGCAGAGTATCCACGTTTCTCCTTTTTTTGTATTATGTGTCTTTTGGTGCTTTATCGTTGAAACCCGGTCTACTGGCCCACGTAAGTGTGACGCATTCCGGGATCAGCCTGTGTATATACCGTTTAAACAGGCCGGCATAATTGTGTCGACTGCCGAAGGGTAAACATCTCTCGTCTGTCGGCATTATCTGGCCATAATCCAATCATCAGGTGCAGTAGGTTCACTTTATCGTACCCGAATAAAAATAATATCCTGTTTCTAAAAACAAAATTGTTGATCACGTCTGCGCAGTGCCTTAATCTCCGTGTAGCCAGACGGAAGATTTAAGCGTTCCACTGTGGGAACAATGCCTTTCGAGCCCTCAACGGCCTTTCCTTTAGATTACCAGTCCTTTGTAATTGTAAAAAATACCACTTTTACAAAAGGTCATGGTGAACTTGACTTTTTATCGGCTTGCTGGCTGATTTTATGCGATTTGTGTTCATTATTTAGTTTTACTATTAGAGATCGTTTTTAGCCAGACTATAGTATGAAGAAAATAATAAATAAAAACACGCTTTATAAAAAATCTAACTAAATAAAATATTTTTAACTATTGACACCATGCACCCAACGCTTTTATTACAATAACATACATTATTTTCTTATTTACTAGTGTAAATAAATTTGAAAATAAATGTATTATATTATATATAATTTCACAATAAATTTGAATTAAGAATAGTTTCTTAATTCAAATTTATTTTCTATTTTTAGTTGGATTTTTTATAAAGCGTTTTTTTTAGTTTTTTTTTAAGCTATTATTTATTTTTCATTTTTTAGTTTAAAATATTGAATTGTCATCGGTCCTTGATAAGTATGCCAAATTTCGATTTAATCCGACGTTTTTAAGGGGGTCAAAATCATGTTCAAAGATTCCGTTACAAATATACATACTTACATACATACGTATGAAGCTAAGAACAGCGTGTTGAAAATAACCAGACATGGCAGACTTGATGTTTTACCTAGAAGGATCAGTTAAATTGAGGCTTTAGAATTCCCAGTCCTCTACTTTAAAGTTCAACATACCAACAAATCCTCTGATTATGTTATTGTTACAGAACGACGGTGATCACTCACCACCAGGCAATCTACTTGCGGCCGTTTTCAATAATCGATCTCAATCTTAATCTTCGGTCCGATCCCGATAATAAACCGATACAAATAAGTCATTTGTAGGCATGTCGTCATATATTTTGTTTATTGAAAAAGGTGGTTAATCGATAAACTTTCTTTGAAAAAGTAACAAATGAAACTCTAAATAGCCACACGACGAAAAATAAATAAGCAAATCCCGTCACTTCACCATTTAACTCACGGTTTGAAAATACCCAATTTTTTTTACTACGTACAAAGTCAAAATAAATTTCGTGTCAGCTTAAAAGCGTTTATCGGTAGCTATCATTTAATTCCACTGAAAGCCTCCTGAGGTGTTAATAATATCAGAAATAGGTCGTGACTGCCCTCCAAAATCGTTACAGGCCCGCGTGGTTTGCGGCTTGTGTACCAGTATTTTAGGCAAATTCTGGCTGTATTGTTTTATTTTCAAAATTGGAAGGCTCCAAATTCAAAAATAAACCGTATTTTTACACGCTTCATATTAGCTTCACTTGTATGTTTGTATGTTAGTATGTTTGTAACTCCTTTGGGCGCGATTAATTTTTAGTGACATCTGTTCGACCATACTAGAATTACAACTAAATTGGCTACACTTATGCGTAAAAAAATCCTACTTGTCACAAGATGGCGCTTTCGTTTTTAGTGACATCTATTGGACAATAGTAGAACAGAACAAAAAAATTAAAAATAAATAATAGTTTAAAACAACTAAAAACACGCTTTATAGAAAATCCAACTAAAAAAATAGAAAATAATTTTGAATTGAGAATAGTGTAAATAAGAAAAAGTGTATTTTATTGTACAAAAAAGCGTGGGGTGCATGGTGTCAATAGTTATAAATATTTTATTGACAGATAATATGAGTAGAAGTATTATATATCATTTTGATAATATCTTAAAAAGCACCCCACGCTTTTTTTTTACTATAAAATACACTTTTTCTTATTTACACTATTCTTAATTCAAATTTATTTTCTATTTTTTAGTTGGATTTTCTATAAATCGTGTTTTTTAGTTGTTTTAAACTTTTTTTTTCCAAAGAACGGAGATTTAATACTCAAGAATGGTATTTCCGCTAACAGTCAAATACCAGTTACCACCGCTAACAGTTAAATTATGCTGTCATAATAATGTTATTAATGTACGGCTTCATGTTAATATTATCATTTCTATCGTCTAAACTGAAAAAAGTGCATGCATGATATCAAATTGAATTTGTATCTAATTCTTTTACTGGTATACTAGTATTTCAGTGCAAGAGCGACGCCAGCCGATGGCCCGGGGGGGGGGGGGGGGGGGGGCGGCAAATTGATATTATGGAGAATGAGAAAAGTACGAATTGTAGGTAAAGTCGAGAGCACATGAAGCTTTTCACTTGTAGTACGAGCGTTCCATCTACAGCGATTGTAATAATAACTGTACAGAGTCCAACGTGTAAAGCTTCACGAGTGCTTGACTGTACAATAAATAAAACTTATAAATAATTGGCATAATATATTATTAATTGACTTTTTTAGAATTTCTAGGGGGGTCAGCTGCCCCTACCTGCCCCCCCTTGGCGACGCCCTTGTTTCAGTGTTCTATTCATGTACGTCCTGATTCACAAAGGTTTTGTCTTTTAGTAAGGGTTTTTGGTAATACAGCTAAATCTACAGAATAATAAATCAAAGGATTTAACTAACTTCATACTCAGAGTTCAAGAAGCTTTTAATAGATAATTAATAATTAAATGAATAAAATGGAGGTATTACTTTGTAATACTACTCCTGCAGTCTGACGAGCGTAGCGTGCGGCGGGGCGTGTAGCGTGCATTTTGGTGTACTTAATAACTGTAATATATATCTATTATAGCTCAAGAATTATTTGTTTTGTTTTTAAGGCGTTAATATAAATGTCATTTAACACAGCAAAACGATTCATTGTAAAATATATGTTGGCCCAGCACAAGATTGAGTACTCCTTATTGAATTGAAAGTGCGAGGTTGACAACTGGCCGGAACTATGCTGGACTGCCTCTTTGGCGTAATTGTATTACGGTATGATTACAATGCTGAGGTCTCGGGTTCGAGCCCCGGGTCAGGCAAAGTGATATTGGGTTTTTCGGTATCATCCCGAAGTCTGGAATTTGTGCCTGACATGATAGTCTCGCCCCCTATCACATCATGGGACGGAATACGCTTGGCGAAAAGTGGGTGCACTAGTTGCGCCTCTGCCTAACCCTTCGGGGATAAAAGGCGTTAGTGTGTGTGTGTGTGTGACAGAGCTTTGATATCATCATTGATTGCCAGCATTCTCTCCCTCCATGGAGGTAGAAAATAGTACATAATAATTCCATAGCTACAGCTTGAGCTATTGTTCAAGTTGGTTACAGCGAAGTGAATCCGTCTTCAAACTGTCATGCTGTTTCACTAATTAGTTTTGTGGTTTTGTAATTTATATTGTAATTTGGACTATACTATTGTATTTAGCTTCAACCCCTGTCACCTATGTAATGGTATCTTGGAGTCAGAGCTGGAGGGTCCCATATTTTTTTATCATCTCTTAATTATTAAAGCCAAACCTTGAAATCATTTAATATGAAGGTTTCAGGTGTAAACCGTTAGGTTTAAATATAAATAAATGTTAATATATAACTAAGATTTGTGCCTCACATCACTCAGACTCTATCACACCCTGGGACTGATAAAGTCTCGATGATCGCGCAATATTATTCTACCTACATCTCCGTAGATAAAAGGTGTAAGCTCGTGTTATATTACCCCACCCGAAATCGAATCTACTCATCCCCAATCCATGGTTGCATCCTCATATAAGCCTTTATGTACAAAGGAGGATATTATTCACGATCCCGTAAAGCCGACGCTCCCCGAGGCGGGCGTTGGTAATGGAAAACTAAGCTGGCTTAGGGGTCATCGTAACTTGTGCCGCGCAATTCCTGGACATGGCCAGGGTGTTTAGCCAAGATTATCTCCCCTGGACATATACAAGGTCAAAGGTTCAGTCTCAATCTATACTCATATTATAAAGCTGAAGAGTTTGTTTGTTTGTTTGAACGCGCTAATCTCAGGAACTAATGGACCGATTTTGAAAATTCTTTCACTAATAGGAAGCTACATTACTCCTGAGTGCTATAGGCTACTTTTTATCCCGGAAGAAGTTTTCTACGCGGGCGGAGCCGCGCGCAATACTGGTCTTAGATATAAGCCAGTAATGGGAAGGTATGTTGTGATACAGACTGCTAGTTCGTTCCCAGCTAGGGTTACATAATACTAGTTAATGGATATGTATATGCTGTGTATTAATGACCAGGTGTTGCTCGCTGCTTCGCCCGCGTGAAAAGCCTTTGCCTCTACAAAAGTCCCTAAAACACATTACGACGCCAGCGCCATTTATTTAAAGAATTAGATTAAAAATATCCATTACTTCTCATGGGTGCAAATAACCGGCGTAAAAAGTAGCCTATATATAAATCCACGGCATGACCTACCTGTGTGCCAAATTTCATCCAAATTCGTTTAGTTGTTTCAGCGTTTACGTCTAACAAACATACAAACATTTTCACAAACTTTCGCATTTATAAGTAAGATAAGATTATCCGTCGCTTTAACAATGAACTTATGATGTCTATTATTATAATTATAGCTAGCTTTAATGGTGAAGAAAAACATCTGGAGGAAAAATAATTCTTTAATTCTCAATTATTTTTAAATGTATTCATAAGAATTTTGAAAGTATGTAAAGTCATTCAATTCGCATCATAAACCGAAGGCCTAGCCTGTCTAAAAAATGAGGCACGTGGCTAGTATCACAGTAGGTACACAAGGCTGGTAAAACTACTAGCTTTTACTGACGGCTTCGCTCGCGAAAATCGTTTCACAGAGTAACATATAACACGATAGATATCGGGTTTAAGCGTAGCCTTTTTTCTTGACATGTAAATGATGAGACGAGCATACCGCTCGTCTGATGGTAAGGGATACAACTGACCATGAACGGTAACAGCGCCATACATTGAATTACTAAGTTGCGTGGCACGCCACTACGGTCGTCACCCTGAGACATTTTAAGCGTCATAATGCCCAGTAATTACGCTGGCTACAAGGTCCTTCAAACCGGAACACAACAGTGCTTGCACACCGCTGCTTGGCGGTAGAAATAGACATTGAGCTGGTACCTACCCAGACTAGAGACCTAGCATACTAGAGCCCTTCCACCAGTAATGCTAAATTAACCCTAATTAATTTCACAGCTTATTTTTAAATTCATCTTCGTGAATATAATATCAGAGTATTTAGTATTAGCATAACATGAATACATACACACTCACGCCTTTTCTCGCCGAAGGGGTAAGCAGAGGCGTAACTAGTACACCCGCTTGTCGCCGTATTCCGTCCCATGATGTGATAGGGGGCGAGCCTATCGCTATATCGGGCAAAAATTCCAGACTCCGAGCTGATACTGAATAGAAAAACTCAATATAACTTTGCCCGACCCGGGGATTGAACCCGAGACCTCAGCATTGCAGTCGTACAACAACTACGCCACCGAGGCAGTATTAGCATAAGTCACTATAAAATCTTTGTAAGAAATAAGATAACATCATATGACGGGAAAATTATATTTCGCCTCGAGCAACACTGCACAAGAAGGTTCAGTTTAGCATCTGCCGGTGAAACTAATATAAGATTGCTCTTACTTCCCGGCAACTTAAAAACATTCACGTATCTTAATATTCTCTTTAGAAAGGGGTTACATAACGAAGTCGTTATAAAATATATTATATACATACATAAGCGAGAAGTTGACCGCGTGTGCAGCGATTCAGCATTATGTGAGGCCGTTTTGAGAAAAAAAATATAGCCTAGATAATTACTGATAATTTTGCGACTTCATCTAATTACTCAGGAAGACGGACACAGTGTAATATCACGCAGTTCAAGAGGCTATTGGTTACAAGCGGTCGTGACGCGTTGTCCCCGATATGGTGATAGGCTTGCGGCTTGCTCCCTATCCCTATCATAGGACGGAATATGCACGGTCAAAAGTGGGTGCACTAGTTGCGCCTCTGCTTACCCGCTTAGTGTATTCACTGCACTTGATGTTAAGTGAAGCCCAAAAATATTTCAACCGGCAAGAGATAAATACATTCCCGGACAGTCGGCATAGTTATGCTATCCATCAAGAGAGCGGCTTGCACTTCTTCTCATTCAATTGGATAGTTTCCTATGTTTGAAAAATGGGGGCGTGGCGGTGATATCGCGCTATCTCTTTCGCACGCAGGCAGCATTATGGCCGACGGCGCTTGGTGACGTCACAGTCTAGTATTGCTGTTATTTGACAGCTACCCCTTCCAACAAATTTCAAAGCTGCATAACTTACTTACTATTACGCCAATTTTGAAAATTCTTTTTCCATTACGTTTTGGATAGCATACATTTTTCATAATTGTATTTTGAAAACAGTAGTCAACTACCCTATTGAAATAAAAATAACTTTCTAGATTCTAGTAACCTCACAGACTTTTACTGGTGGTAGGTCTCTCATATGTAAGAGTCCGTCTGGGTGGGTACCACCGCAATGTCTATTTCTACCGCCAAGCAGCAGTGAGCATGCACTGTTGTGTTTCGGTTTGAAGGACATTGTAGCCGGTGTAACTACAGGACATAGTGAGACTTAACATCTTATGTCTCAGGATGACGAGCGCAGTGGAATACCACACAGTACTTTGTAACTCAAGGTGCTGGATGGTGTTGCTACAGTTTATGGGTGGTCGTATTTCTTACCATCAGGCGAACGGCATGCTCTTCGCGTCATTCAATGCCATAAAAAAAAAGACAATACATAACTTATCAAATCTATCATCTCACATTCCATTAGACAGCGATAAAATTCCCAATATTCCACTGCCCATCAAAACTATCATTTCACATCCTACTAAACAGTGGTATAATCCCGATCAAACAAACCCATTTTGTAAACAATACATCCACCTTAAACCACTTTCAGCTCAAGCGCTTAACGCTGAAATTGCGTAGGAAAAAGTCTAAAAATTTAAATGTTAATAAAATACCCAGTGCTCGGAGTCAACAGCGTAAGCGGTGATTTACAAAAGGCGAAACAGTTTTTCACAACGTTTTTTTTTATCCATTCAAAAAGGCAATACAATAGCTACCATAAATTAGGTGTAACAGAATGAAATGTTCTCCTTTTTCCAAGCGCTCATTGTAAAATGCGATGGAACTTTCCAACTATGTAGTCCGGTGTCTTGATTAGATGCGTTTGGAAATTTATTGCCGTTTTATTGTATTTGTTTATTGTATATTTCATGTACCTAATACTTAAGCTATTTGTAAGATGTACCCAGTTTTGTGAACCATAAAAAAAAAAAAAAAAAAAAAAAAAAAAAAAAAAAAATTGTTGTCCTCTGGCAACTATTCCAAGTTGAGGAGTTTTTATGTCTGGACTAAATGGCGACAAGTTTATATGATGTGGTAATAAACTATTTGTTGAACCAATGATCTCACCAATTAAGGATGCGTTAGATAGGGCGAAATCTTTTAACGAAACATAAAGGCAAACCCTGGCATCCAAGCAGGGATAACTCCTGGAAGAAAGATAATACTTGGTGTAGGGTCTCTCCTATGATAGGGACCGTCTGGGTAGGTACCAACGCAATGTCTATTTCTACCTCAAAGCAGCAGAGTATGCACTGTTGTGTTTCGGTTTGAAGGACATTGTAGCCAGTGTAATTACTGGGCATTATGAAACTTAACATCCATTGTCTCAGAATGACGATCGCAATGGAGTGTCACGCAATACTTAGTGATTAAAAGTTTTGTATAGTGTTACTACCGTTTATGGGAGGTCGCATCGCTTACTGTAGCGACAACGCGTTCATAATTTCACGTACTTAGATAAGCCATGCCACGTACGTCACGTATCATGTTAGTATATAAGCACCATTCGTACATAGAATAAATCAGACCAAAATCATCTCGTGTCTCATTACTTCATACTTACCATCAGGCCAGCGCTATGCTGCAGTAGCAATAAAATATTCAAATTCAAATTCAAATAATTTATTAAGTAATTAGGCCCCTAAGGGCACTTTTACATGTCATTTTTACAATTTTTTATCATCTAAAAATTCTACCAGTGCTTCGGAAAAGCCCACTGACCTGAGAAGAAGCACCAAGAAACTCAGCGTAGGTCTTTAATTGTTATATATTTTTTTTAATATATATTATATATTTTACAAAATGCAAGTAACAATATAAATTCAATTTCAAAGATGGATATTAAATGCGAAAATTAACGGAGAGTACCTAAGTCAAATAACCAGAATAAAAAACATCATTGCTATACAATTTAGCCCTTAATTTATTAATACCAGCGCTATATTAAAGTACTAACCCTCTGCTAGGCATGGGTAAGTAGAGGAGTCTACTACTAAAAGAGAATCCTGAAATAGGCAGCGGCTTGGCAGTGCCTCTGGCTTTGGCTGACGATGAGAGATGGTGAACAAACTTCACCTTTTCTCACGGGCATGCAAAATGAACATACTGCACCTAATGATAATTGGGGTGGGTCGAGATAGAGTGTCAACTGAAGAGAGATAATATCCCTTGCCAGTCGATACAATTATGCCGGCCTGTTTGATCTGGTTGAATGATGAAACCTAATAGTTTATCTGCCTTCGTAAGCTAAAATAAATACTAACTAGAATTTCTTAAAGCCAAACCGCCAAATCAATGCAGCCAAAAGAATCATGGAGATTATCGCGCGCGGCGGAGAAATTCCGGAGTAAGTTAGACGAAAGTTCATTTCGGCGCTGACGGGGCCGTCGGAGAACAAATTTCATGAATAAATTTTTCCTTTGTAAACAAATCGAGCGGCCATATTAAATTAAAGCCCTCTCGTAACCGAGAATGTAATAAAAATGTGAATAAGAGTATAATGTTAACAGTTTAGTGTTTGTCAACGATTTAGGAGGAAACGTCTTTATTTTAAGAAATGGGGAGATGGAAGGTCTTTAGTCAGCGACATTATGGGTATATACCTACTAACGAAAAAAAAGCAATGAGAGGTGTCAAGGGACACCCGGATGGAACGAAGTTCCTTTCGATTAATTAGTGAAGGAATTGTAATAAAATTTTATTTATATAACAGAGTAATATATAAATATTTTCCTATTTCCGTTCCAATACATAAGTTTCTAGAGAAAAAAACAAATAAATACGTGTGGCACTCGAAGACTGCCGCGGTAAAGCTATTGCATAGCATTTTTATCACAAATTTTGATTGACTAAACACAAATTCAATCTTACGCTTACCACATAAAGTAGATTTTTAAACGCGAGCAAAGCACGTTTAGTCTTGTTATTGATAAATGTCAGTAACCAAAGTAGAATAAATCAACAAAATTTGAAAAAAGAATGTTACGTTCGATTCTTTTGTTTTCGTGCCGTGCCAACGCTGGGGAAATAGCTTCTACGCAATGTATTTAAGGTTCATATTAGATTAGTAAGAAATGGTTTTAATTACTTTAATAAATAAAATAAATAAAAATATACTCGTTTCAAGAGTTATAGCTTCTACGCATTGTATTTAAGGTTCATATTAGTAAGATAATAGCAAAAAGTGTCGTGACAACTTTCCGTCCAGCCCCCTTTCACAACGCGCGATAAGGAACTTCGTTCCAATATCTAATTCTACCGCTAAGCATGCAATTACTGGGCAAAAAACCTCACATCTTCTTCTTCTTCAGCCTTCTGAAGTCTACTGCTGAACATAGGCCTCCCATAAAGACTTCCAGACCAACCTCACATCTAATGTCTCGAAAACGTGAGCGCAGTTCAGTCACCCAATGCTTTCTAATTCAAAATTCTGTGTAGTTCACTACAATTTATGGGCAGTCATGATTAAAATTTTGTATAGTCAGAAACATTTCGTGATGAACAGCAGTGATCTCACCAACATTGATCAAAGTATACCGATAAGTAACCTTCAGTAATTTACCTTTCCATCAAGATCACCACATAACCTTCCATATAGAAGAATTCAACCTACTAAACAGATAACCCTCAAAACCCAAATTTCACTCATCTAAAGAACTGCATGATCAAAGTGACCACAATGTCATGAAACGTAGATCAAGCCTTAGAGTTTAACGGCAGTAAACTGGACATTACGCGTCGCAAAATTTCTATCTTGAGAGATAATCGCTAAGTGTCGCGCGCAGCTCCGTGAGTTCTCTGACAGTAAAAACTTTCCGGAATATAAAGGGTTGGTTTTCTGCTCCTAATATTTCAGTATTTTTGTTTTAAAATCTTACTCATATTATAAATGCGAAAGTTTCTGAAAATGTTTGGATGTTTTTATGTTCGTTACAACTAAACGGATTTGGATGAAATTTGACGCACGGGTAGATAATGTCGTGGATTTTTTTTATTGCATTGAGTGACGAGACGAGCATGCCGTTCGCCAGATGATAAGCGATACGACCACCCATAAACAGTAGCAACACCATCCAGCACCTTGAGTTACAAAGTGCTGTCTGGCATTCCACTGCGCTCGTCATCCTGCGACATAAGGTGTTAAGACTCACTATGTCCTGTAGTTACACTGACTACAATGTCCTTCAAACCGAAACTCAACAGTGCATGCACACTGCTGCTTGGCAGTAGAAATAGTTATTGCGGTGGTACCCACCCAGACGGACTCTTACATATGAGAGACCTACCACCAGGAAACAAAACAAATAGGCTGGATTAACAGATAGACTAGTTTTTATTCGGGTAATTTGCTCTCATAGAAAATAATTATTTTTAATCTAGTTATTTAAGTATTTATGGCGCTGGCTTCGTACTGTGTTTTAGGGACTTTTGTGGCGGGAAAGTCTTTTCACGCGGGCGAAGCCGCGAGAAACACCTAGTTATATCATAAATCGTTTGACTGGTGGGCAGTCTCTTTGTTCACGCTGACCCTAAACCATAAACAAGATTTCACATACTTTAGATATTCATAGAAATTTGTGTCTGTTTTCCTAAAGATATTTCCGTTAATTATATTTTGGAACGAAGTTCCTTATTGCGCGTTGTGAAAGGGGGCTGGACGAGAAGTTGTCACGACACTTTTTTCTATTATCTTACTAATACGAACCTTAAATACAATGCGTAGAAGCTATAATTCTTGAAACGAGTATATTTGTATTTATTTTATTTATTAAAGTCATTAAAACCATTTCTTACTAATCTAAAATGAACCTTAAATACATAGCGTAGAAGCTATTTCCCCAGCGTTGGCACGGCACGAGTACAAAAGAATCGAACGTAACATTCTTTTTTCAAATTTTGTTGATTTATTCTACTTTGGTTACTGACATCAATAAAAATACTAAACGTGCTTTGCTCGCGTTTAAAAATCTACTTTATGTGGTAAGCGTAAGATCGAATTTGTGTTTAGTCAATCAAAATTTGTGATAAAAATGCTATGCAATAGCTTTACCGCGGTAGTCTCCGAGTGCCACACGTATTTATTTGTTTTTTTCTCTAGAAACTTATGTATTGGAACGGAAATAGGAAAATATTTATATATATACACACTCTGTTATATAAATAAAATTTTATTACAATTCCGTCACTAATTAATCGAAAGGAACTTCGTTCCATCCGGGTGTCCCTTGACACCTCTCATTGCTTTTTTTTATTAAAACCTATTTATTTAATCTAGGGTAATAACAAGCCGATTTCGCGCAAGATGTACCTACCGCTGTCTCACCGAACTCATGATTAAGAAAGTAGACATTTTAATTTTACGTTTTGTACTGAGATTGTCCTTTTATTTTATTTAAAGGTTACAAATATATACATGAAAATTGGATCATAGCTGTTTATGAGCTGTGGTAGTCACCATCACCTAACCCACCAGCCCTTACACCAATCTTGTCCATAAACAAAATGTTATTCACAGACCAAAGATTTATTACAAAATTTATGGAAAACCAGCAAGAAAGCGCAACCCAACAAAGCTCTTTTTCCTAATTAAATAAAGCATTAATTCATTTATCAATATACAGGGTGCGCGTAAAGCCGAGTTAAACCGCCCTTATTCAATTTCATAAGCGTACAATTTACGAACTGCGCGGGCTCCGAGCAAACATTTCATGGGCTTAGGAAAACCGAAGTCATTTCACTCATTCGTAATGCTTGCGTATTTAAAATAAGAAATTAAATAATTAATTAGATTTAGGGAAATGATTTTTGTTTCATGTTGTTTAAGTCATTTATGACAATCTAGTGAACTTAGATTGTGAGGTGTTTGATATCCTGGTGGATTTGATTCTTGACACATTAAAAACTTTTCTATTTCAAAAGACTCATTCCTTTGTTATTGTAATTTTTTTATCGCTCGACTAATCGACTACATCTATCGACGCGACAGGATAACAAATTGCTTATGATAGTACTCTCCCAATATTTTACTTAGCTTTTATTATTAGCTAAAATATGCTATAAATATATATAAGGCTTGAAAAGACAAAAATCTCTGAAATTAATTTATAAATACATTACAAAACAACAACACACACACGTTAGATATTATCAATTTCATACCTGCTATTACTAATATTCCCATCCGCGAATGCCCCAGAGAATAAAATCTCATTCACCTTACCGCGCCGAATTCCCCATTGAGATAGAGAACGGATTTACCTGTAAAAGGGAATTTTAGTAAGACAAATAAGATTTTTCATAGCATAGCCTGGCGTATAATGACCCACTGCTGGGCACGGTCCTCTTCTTTCACTGTGCACCATGCAAAGGATTATGGGTCACATGATAAGGAACCTCCGCCGCTCCTAAACACCCAAAATACCAAGACTCCTGGATGAACTGCTAGCCTTATAGAAATGAAATAGGGATTATACTGATGGTGGGTTTCTCGTACGCGAGAGGCCGTCTGGGTAGGTACCATCGCAATCTATTTCTACCACCAAGTAGCAGTATGCATGCACTATGGGGTTCCAGTTTGAAGGACATTGTAGCCAGCGTAATTACTAGAAATTATGAGATATCTTATGTCTCAGGGTGACGAGCGCAGTGGAGTGCGACGCAGTACTTTATAATTTAGAGTTTTGTGCGGGGTTGCTACCGTTTATGGCAGGCGCATCGTTTACCATCAGAAACATGCTAGTCTCATCATTCAAGCAATAAAAAATGGGGAGTGGTCCGAGTCTCCTAAAATCTCACTCGTCACACACGAAACTGCCAGTTATTATTTCACGTCAATTTTTAGGATTCATCTGTATTTCATATTTATTTATGCTGTAAATTAACAATAATTGTTGTCTACGACGTAGTCTACCTCTTTTTAAATGTAGTCAATTAGGCCCAAGGCACCACAGTTGCAAAACTGCAATTATTTGATGGTAAATTCGACCCAAAAGTTTCATATATTTTCAGAACGGATTTTTACCCGATTTGATATTAAAGATATCGCTAACTATCAGGCGAGCGGTTAACCCGTGTCGTCATTCAAATCTTTTTTCTTTACAATATAAAAAATACTGTTTTGGAATCATGAATGCACTAAATATAACTTTTTCCATACTAATAAAGCATTATGTTGAAACTAAATATCAAATCCCAAAAATCGCCTGTAAGCCTGCTTAATCCTCTGGCAATCAAACTAACCGCTAACTACTGAAACTTTTGCATAAAATGTATTTCTAAATTGTTTTAATTCAACTAAATTAATATAACTTTAGTAATGTTACTAACAACGTAATATTTAGGGGTTAGAACAAAATTAAATTGGGATCTGACCTACGTTCACTAAAATACGTATTTAAGGCTTGACATCAAGCCAATGGCCTTGAGGAATCGGGCGGAGCTAGCAATCTCTTCCCGCGCTTCACCGCGCCCCCGCACCAAAAGATCGCAATGCGCTGACCGCGTGTCATTCACGGGCCGCTTACGCTAGTGACACTGAGTAGAAAATTTACAGAGTAGTAAAAGTATTATAATCAATTATCTTTTATGTTTACTAGCTGCGCCCCGCAGCTTTACCGGCGATTTTGCAGTTTTTTAAATTTTATTAGTAGTTCATGCATATATTTTAAAGTTTAATTATTATGAGATAAATCTAAAATATTTAATGCTTATCTACGATTCACTATTTTGTTACTATATGATACCTACTTATTCAAAGAACAAAATACGAAAAGGGACAGCAGCAGCAGTGGTTTTGTGTATAGATATAAAATTAATAAAGGTACAAGTTTTACGCAGTTTTATTCAAGCTAAGTTTTTTAATTATTCTTTTTTTTTCTTTTTATTGCATTAAATGACGAGCATGCCGTTCGCCTGATGGTAAGCGACACGACCACCCATAAACAATAACAACACCATCCAGCACTTTGAGTTACAAAGTACTGTGTGGCATTCCACTGCGATCGTCATCCTGAGACATAAGATGTTAAATCTCATTAAGTCCAGTAGTCACACTGGCTACAATGTCCTTCAAACATAAACACAACAGTGCATGCACACAACACCGCGGTGGTACGCACACAGACGGAATCTTACACATGAGAGACTTACCACCAGTAAAATTAATAATATTAATAATAATAGAGCCATACTCACAGATAGAACTATACATTACAATAGACCAGATATAATATTAATTGTCAAAACACAAAAAACAGCTTACATTATAGACATAGCGACACCAAACACCTACAACATACAGTCCACAATAGCTGAAAAACTTTCTAAATAGAACTCAAAGACGAAGTTATACGAATGTGGCGTCTTAAAAAAGCATTAATAGTTCCAATAGTTTTATCAACCACAGACGTGATCCCTAAACAGCTCCACAACTCTCTACAGACACTCCACCTCCCAAAATTCACTTACATCAGCCTTCAAAAAGCAGTCTTCCTCAACACTTGCCGCATTGTAAGAAAATTCCTTCAAATAGACCATGACTAAGTCTCCTTTTCCTTCACAATACTTTATCTCCTAAATGTTGCTGCAGACTTGGCTTAGGCCCGTCCGCATCCAGCAACCCGGCCTATGAGCCGAGATTCAGTAGTGATACAAAAAATAATAATAAGAATTATAAATACTAAGTACTGGTGGTAGGTCTCTCATTATGTAAGAGGCCGTCTGGGTGGGTACCACCGCAATGTCTATTTCTACCGCCAAGCAAGAGTGTGCATGCACTGTTGTGTTTCGGTTTGAAGGACATTGTAGTCAGTATAACTACTGGACATAATGAGACTTGAATGGGTAGTCGTATCGCTTACCATCAGGCGAACGGCATGCTCGTCTCGTCGTTCTAAGCTATAAAAAAAATGTATTTAGACATATTAAAATTCACCAGAATTTAATTTTTTTTAAAACAATATTTTTCCTCCTTTAGACGTTTGAACATTTTCATCGCTTGTTATTATTTTTTTACTTTCCTTTTTTTCTATCTTTACGTCAAGTTTATTGTTCTCATTGCTTTTATTCTCTTCTTATTCTTTATTATATTTTCTTGTTTTTTAATATTCCTTTTTGGCTTTATCTTCCATAGTCATTACTATGTACGACGGATTTCTAATATCCATTTTTCTCGGGTGCCTCGTATACAATCCATATAAAATCGAGTTAGTTTGTTTTCCATCAGATTTTTCAAAAGCTGTCGACTTTTTCAATTATTTCTATTTTCATAGGTGTTCTTTCACTCAACCATAGTTCAAATAGACATTTGTTTTTTTTTCTGTAATGTGCAGCTGGACCTGTATTTGAAAATACCAATTATGATTTATTTAAAGAAATTGGACGATAGCCTAGTTGGGAATGGAACGGTCTGCCGAGACAATGTCCGGAGGTTCAAAACCCAAGGCACACACCTCTGACTTTTCGAAGTTATGTGTGTATTGTTTATCAATTATCGTTCACTTTAACGGTGAAGGAAAACATCGTGAGGAAACCTGCATATCTGAGAAGTTCTCTATAGGAATTTCGAGGGTATGTGAAGTCTGCCAACCCGCACTTGGCCAGCGTGGTGGACTAAGGCCTAACCCCTCTCAGTAGTAGAGGAGGCCCGTGCTCAGTAGTGGGCAGTATATAATATAGGGCTGGTATTATTATTATTATTATATATTATAAAGAAATTCTTGTGGCAATATTATTTTTAAGTATGACGGTGTGATTTTGCCGAAGAGGAGAAAACTTACATTTAAAGCACCTTTGCCGTAGTCTACTTATCTGTTAACATTTTTATAACTTTCCTTCTTATTTAAATTATTTAAATGATTGATTACTTGATCTGTAATTGATAAAAAATATTATAAAACATACGAACAAAGATACATAAAAATGCCCAAAAACAAAGGCTATGTTCGGTACCTACACACTTTTGCGTAGTTCGACTCTGTGACAATTATCTACTCTGTGACACCAGTGCGTACAAAGTAGCGCTAGATATAAAAATGTTATTGAGCAGGTCATCAGCTTATGACTTTAGAAGTAACTATGTGAGGAACTGCTGTATGTTTTCATTTTTTTTTATTGCGTATAAAACTGCGTTTGACCACCGATCTATCTATAAATAGGTAATCTTACAAAATATAAAATATAGTGCTTACTTGCTTATATTGTTGCCTCTAGTTTGAATAGTTTTTTGAGACCACTTTTCTGTCGCCTCTGTCTACTCCCCATTTCGACTAACACTAATTGTCAATTTTTTTAATACCACTTATATATAATAATAATTATTATATACTAACCAAGTACCTACTACCTATATGTACATAAGTTATTAAGACTCACTAACTCACACTATCAAAATACTATTATACACTAAAGCTGCCAAAATTTAAATATTCGCGCTGTAATACTTACAAAAATAAATTGATGTGCCGAGCTAACGCAAAGCGATATAGGTCCATCTAGCAACACGGCTCGCCCCGCACTGACTTTTTGGGCGAACGCGGGGATGCCATTGATTGAGTTCTTAGTAATATTAATTTTTTATTTATTATAAACGAAATATAACATATTTTAGTAAAGTAACAAAATAGTGTCATTGAAAATAATATTATTGATAAGTAAATAAATTTTTGTGCTGTTTTTTTTATAAATTGAAGGATTAACATGGTTTTAACCGTCAAAGTAAGAGGAGGTTTGCTATTTTTTTTCACACAATCTAAGATTGAGAGAAAAAAAATAAAAAAATAAAATCACTTCTCATAACCCAAAGATACAGACGTTTTTTTTTTAAAGAGTTTGCTCTATAAATATTGTCAAAAAGTGGTTTCAATTGCGCGCGTTTTCGGCATTTTTTGGGAATAGCAGCCTTAATCGAAATAACTTTATATTTGAGATTGCAATTAGATGTAATTAATTGAGGATTTTAATTGTAATCAAATAGTAAGGCTGAGGTCATCTGCATAACAAATATAACGCATGTTTATTAAACTTGAGAGTTCAAGTGTTATAAATAAACATATATTAAAATTGTGTTGCATTGCTAAAAACAATAGAGTTGCTTTAGGAATACAGTTTCTATAATGGGCGATCTTATCGCATTCAATAGAATCTCAATCCCATTGCCACGTGGGATCAAATCAGGACCAAGGATCTCATGACAATGTGACATCATATAGGAAATCTGACGGTACGATATCAAAATCGTCATCAGTATATCAGTGCTATATTATATACCGTCCGACTGCAGTTGGGCACGGGCCTCCTCTACTAATGAGAGGGTATAAGCCTTAGTCCACCACGCTGGCCTAGTGCGGATTGGCAGACTTCACATACCTTCGATATGATAATGAAGATGAAGTATCATTATTGAGTTTATGACTATTGGTACCATCAGGCGACTTGCTTCTTCACAGACCTTCCATTACAACCAAAAATACAACGTAAAGACGAGCTAACATTGAAGTGTCCAATATAATAATATTGCCGAAACTCCAAAATATTTAAACTTAGACATCGTAATTAGGCATTACGAATGGAGTGTTCAGAGGGAATTTGAGTACCTCACACACAACATCAAACACTACATAACCTAGTCAATTAGAAACCATAATTAGACAGGTATAAAGCATAACATAACACACACACACACACTCACGCTCTTTATCCCCGAAAGGGTAGACAGAGGCAATTAGTGCACCCACTTTTCGCCGTGCATATTCCGTCCCAGCATGTGACATGGGGCGAGCCTATCGCCATATCGGTCACAAGTTCCAAATACTGGGTTGATGCAATGCAATCAGCCCTGTATTATATACTGCCCACTGCTGAGCACGGGCCTCCTCTACCACTGAGAGGGTTTAGGCCTTAGTCCACCACCGCTGGCCTAGTGCGGGTTGGCGGACTTCACATACCTTCGAAATTCAGAGAACTTCTCAGGTATGCAGGTTTCCTCGCTATGTTTTCCTTCACCGTTAAAGCGAACGATAATTGATAAACAATATACACGTATACTACTTACTACTATACTTACACTATACTTACTGGTGGTAGGTCTCTCATATGTAAGAGACCGTCTGGGTGGGTACCACCGCAATGTCTATTTCTACCGCCAAGCAGTAGTGTGCATGCACTGTTGTGTTTCGGTTTGAAGGACATTGTAGCCAGTGGAACTACAGGACATAGTGAGACTTAACATCTTGTGTCTCAGGATGACGAGCGGAGTGGAATGCCACACAGTACTTTGTAACTAAAGGTGCTGGATGGTGTTGCTACTGTTTATGGGTGGTCGTATCGCTTACCATCAGGCGAGCGGCACGCGCGTCTCGTCATTCAATGCCATAAAAAAAAATACACGTAACTACGAAAAGTCAGAGGTGTGTGCCTTTGGTTCCAAATACTGGGTTGATACTGATATCACTTTTCCCGGCCCGGGAATCGAACCCTCAGCATTGCAGTCATACCGTAATACAACTACGCCACCGAGGCATAACATAATCGTAGCGAAAACAGCTAATCAACAAATATTGCCAAACTAATGACCTACCTAATAGTAATTAACTATCCAACGCCAATTTTGTATTAATTGCTTTTGCTATCCAACACAGACCATCAGATTTACAAGGTGGGGCGCGGGCCATGACCCACTGAACAATTCTAATTGCATACCTTTGAATTGGACTTTAACAAGCTTAGTTGAGTTTTACGCCTATCCAATTTGGTTTTCGTTTGTGATGCCTAATTATAGGTTTGAAGTCACTATTTCCTGAGTTTTCGTATAAAAGTTGGCTTTTATGAAATCTTTTTGAGAATACCATCATGGGAGAGATATTTGAATTTGTTAAAAGAAACTAGCGAGATAAATATGATTTCAGTTACATCAAAAATTCAATAATTCCGTCGAGCGTTCATTTTTCCGTATGCAATGCAATGCAATCAGCCCTGTACCTGCCTGAGCACGGGCCTCCTCTACTACTGAGAGGCTATTTCCGTATATGGCTTTGGTATATGGCAACATATTCATAAAAAAATAAAAAATGTACAGAGAGTTACATCCAAAATTAATGCTTTCAAACAAACAAGAGCAGCTTATTAATAGATACTCCGAACAATAAAACGATTTTTTGTCGTATAACAAGGATCCTTTTACATTAGCGTGTATCGTGGATATTCGCACGGTCATTACTGCTCGATTATGCCTGTATACAATGGGGTCAAGTGGGAATCAATCATTATCTCAATTTAACTCTTTATTGTTGACTTACTGGCTTGTTACGGACAATGCGAACCACAATATATACTTGGAAAATACGGGGATAAAAATAAAGCTCGTTGAAGTCTTTAATTTTTTTCGTTTATAGAATGTTTTCGGGTTCTAAATTCGAATGTAGACTATACTTGTAAGCTATTGGCCGTTGAGGCTATGATAGAGAAGTGTAGTTTTTATTATGTAAGGTTTTTTTCAGAGAAGAGTGATATTTCTTTGCAAATAATATTATGAAAATCTAAAAAATATAATTGTTGCTGGCTTTAAAAATACAAAAAAAAATCTCCTTAAATGTTACTAAATCGAACACTATTATATTACTCTACTAGCTTTTGCTTGCGGCTTCGTCCGCTTAAAAGACTTTTTCCGGGATAAAAGTCCCGCGATATATTTTCCCGGGAAAAAAAGGTTAAATATCCTTCCCAGAGTCTCAAACTATCTTACGAATACCAAATTGTATGCAAATCTATTCGGTAGTGTTGAGTTTATCGCGTCCAGACAGACAATACGTATACCAAGTATACGTTACATCGATAGATCTGATTAAAGTTTTAATAGAAAAGATGATTTTCTTTGTTTATTTCATTCATGAATATATAAAAGGAATTTACTAAGACCCTATACGTATTGATAACATACCGATACCTCTAGAGTTGCATTCCATCAGTGGGGAAACTTATCAATTATTTATTTATTTATTTATTTATTAGGGACAAAAAACAGTTGTATGTTACAGTAAAATTTTAGTTTTTAACTTAGATTAAAGTATATAAACATACAACCCACACCAATGTCCACAGATTAACAAAAGAAAAATTAATTAAATATAGGTACTAATGAAGGAAGGCAAACAATGCACAGCCGTTGAACCTACGCTAACAATAAATTAATTGCCGAGTTTTTAAATTTTTGGCTTGATAACGAAAATATGTCTAAATCAAGAAAATGTGCGTTGTATGTTTGTACAAGACGACGAAGAGGTGCTCGCTCTCAGGCGTTAGTACGGCACTTAACAGTGTGAAACAACCGGGGCACGCGCACCGCTCGTCGGTACACTGTCCTAGGTACTATATAGCATAACTTATTTGTAATATCGTTACAATCATATTTGTTATTGCACAGGCTGTGAAGCATCATAACACTAAGAAGTAATCGCCTAGATTCCAGGCTCAGGATGTTATAACGCTTCAATAACTCCTCGTAATGTAATTTAGAATTTTTACATTTGTAATTAAGAGTTCGTATAAATTTCTTTTGAACTAACTCCAATCTTTCGTTATACTTAGTATAATAAGGATTCCAAACTGGGACGGCGTATTCTAACTAGGGTCTAATCAAGGATTTATACAGTAGCAGAAGTGTAGAGGGTCGCACAAAGTCGCGGGTGGATCTCATGACGAAACCATACATTCCATATGCTTTATTTATTATGTTGTCAATGTGTATGTCAAAATGTAAACGCGAATCTATGGTGACACCCAGATCCCGAACAGAATCTACTTTGTTTAAATGCACGTTATTTATAGAATAATTGAAACAAATTTTATTTTTATTTTTAGTAAATGTGATGGTATAACATTTAGGTAAACTTAGAAAAAGTTTGTTGTTCATACAATAGGCACTTAACCTATTGATATCTTCTTGTAGAAGCAAGCAATCTTGTAATGTTTTACAAGGTTTATAGATCTTTATATCATCAGCATACATTAAAAAATTTGAATTTACGAAGCAATGTTTAATATCGTTTATAAATATGATAAAAAGAAGGGGACCTAGAATGGAACCTTGTGGAACGCCGGAATTTACAAATATTAAATCGGATTCAAATCTGTTTATTACTACTTTTTGGGTTCTATTATAAATATATGAAACAAACCAGCGAAGTAAGTTACCGCGTATCCCATTGTATGCAAGCTTTTCTAAAAGCAAAGTATGATCTACCTTGTCAAACGCCTTCCGAAAGTCAGTGTACACGGCGTCCACTTGAAGTCTATTATCCATGTGTTCAAAAAGAGTGTTAGTAAATATCATGAGATTAGTAGTGGTAGAGCGTCGTTTAACGAAGCCATGTTGTTCGGGTACAATAAGCTGATGAACATGGGAATATAAAACACCGTGTACAAGCCTTTCAAAAAGTTTCGACAAAACAGAGAGAATGGAGATAGGGCGGTAATTTTCGACATTACTTTTGTCACCACTTTTATAAACTGGTATAACAAACGCTTGCTTCCAAACAGCAGGAAAACACCCTTCTCTTAAACACTTATTGTAAACAATGTGCAAGGCATTATAAATACTCTCATAAGTATTTATGAAAAAGCTTGGAGGAATGCCGTCAGGTCCAGCTCCTTTCGATGGGTTAAGCGTCTATAGTTCCCTCTTTATGACATCTTCGGTAAGATAAATATCAGATATACAAGTTGATGTGTCTAGGTAGTTATTACAGGGTTGCCAATTCTCAGGATCAAGTGTAGAGGTTTCGTATACAGAACTAAAATAAGTTAAAAATAAATTACATATTTCGGGAGGGTTGGAAGAAGTATTATTGTTGAAAAACATCTTGGATGGAAAATTCGAATGACTCTTTCTGTTAGTAATGTAAGACCAGAAAAATTTTATGTTTATAGGAATGCTATCTTCAACCAACTTAATATAGGACTTAAAACACTTAGCCGACTCACCGTGAAAGAGATTGCGGTAACTAGAAAACTTTTGGTAGTCGTAGAGATTGCGGTATATTTTCCATTTTAACCAATAGTGTTCCTTCTTTTTAAAAATATGTATTAGGGAAGAGGTAAACCAAACGGGATATTGAGAGCCTTTAGTTCTCATCAATGGGACATACAGCCTAATCACTTCATATAATTTATCATACAAGACCTTGACGGCTGTATCAGCAGGAAGAGGAGACAATAGTAATTCCCAATTAATATTACTGAGTTTTTTATTAATATCAACGTAATTAGCTTTATTGTAATTATGTTTAAGAACCGAGTGGTGTTTCATTGGTATGAATTGTAAATTTAATTCAGTCAAAGTTGTAAAGGGTGGGTGGTGACCATCGGGTTCAAGAAGTGCATTGCAAGACATCATCTGGCAGTCTATATTGGAGATAAAAAGATCTAGTGTTCTACCTAAGTTGTTCTTAAATGTATTAAATTGTTTACCGTTAATCTCAGAAATAAAATTCAATAAAAGCCGGCATAACGGATTTGTAGTGAATGCAATAGCGTAATGTAATAATTAACACACTTTATGTTTACTCTAGCATCCAGTTGATGTATAACGCTATAAAGATTCACCATAATATGGCGTGCGATAGCATCTGGAAATAATTTATGATTTAGATTTTGATGGCGGCTCCGTATACATACAGGTGTTTACAAAATACTTAGGCGTTATCAAATCAAAATGTAACATGATTTTTTCTAAGAAATGTACCTTGTAATTAATGATCACGTTGTTACAATCGGTTTATGAACTAATTCAATCTAAATATCCCATAATGAAAGTCAACATAATTATAAAATTTATAATAATAATTTTATTTTATAATTTACTCACCAAAAAATATACATACATACACACTCACGCCTTTTATCCCCGAAGGGGTAGGCAGAGTTGCAATTAGTGCACCCACTGTTCGCCATGCGTATTCCGTTCCATGACGTGATAGGGGGCGAGCCGCAAGCCTATCGCCATATCGAGGACAACGCGTCACGACCGCTTGTAACCAATAGTATCTCATGAACTGCGTGACATTACACTGTGCCTGTCACCCTGAGTAATTAAATGCCTATTGCCATTTCGGGCACAAATTCCAGACTCCGGGCTGATACTGAATAGAAAATACCAATAAAAAAATATTCATTAGATATTTTTGGAATGTTTTGGTAAGCAGACTCGGCACTAATATCACGAACGAAATCACCTCTAATCTAGTTGCCTCACAAATATGCCTGTGTTAGTTCGTACGACAATATATCGCTTAATTCAGAGCTACAATTGGAGGCTTCACTTAATAACTACATCAAGAATCGATACGAACTGCGCTCTATTCGAATAGCCTGCAATTATTGCAGAATATACCTGATATCCTGCTAAATAAAGGGGATTATAACCTCCAGCCCTCCACACAATCTCCCATAAAAATTTTAGTTCTGCTTCACAAAGGCTGAGCTGAGGCTGGAATGGAGGTGAAAAATTTTAAGATGATAGGACATGTCCAAAAACGGTCTTAAAATTCTAACCAAGATACTTTATATATTTGGATAGTACTCCCAAAAACTAGGCCTTTGCAATAAATCGTATAATTATAAAGTCGTCCGATTTAGAGATTTATGTAATTTTATTTTGCTTAAAAACTACATGTTTTTTATTTATTAATATTATTTCGAGTAATATAAAAAGTATATCTTTAAAAAAGTCAATCATAAATAAATGGAGGAGTCTAAATTCTTTTTTAATGAATCCAAGATCCATATTTTTGCCCTTTAATATCCATAAAGTTTGAGCCTGGCTAGATTTTGAGGCCCAGCACTCATACAAAAAGCAGACATTTCCTTTGGAAAAAAAAGCATTTAATTTTGTATTTTTTTTAAATAGACGGTACAACAATAAAACGAAATTGTGAACGTTATAAAAGTAAAGAAAACAATAAAAACTTTCAACACTCTTAAATATCAAACCCAAGTGGATTACAGAAAGAAAAAAGTTTAAAACGAATCGGTCGACGGTGGGATTTAGTCAGCGGTCGGCGGCCGTAATGAAATGTTCTGATAAAGTGGGATTGATCCCACGGGCGGGATTCGGGATTGGGGATCTGGGCCCGATGAGCCGTGAAATTCACTCTATACCCGCCGAGTCCTGCCGAGTCGCGGCGCGGACGAAGCAGTTCTATTGATTTCGTTACGTTTGATTTGTTGAAATGTTCTATTGTCTTTAATTAAAGTTGGATTTTGTTATACTGTACTGCATCAAGTATTTTTTAGGTACAATAAAAAAAAAATGTCACCTGTAATATAGCCGTTGCTTAAGAAATTAAAATATCAAGTTTTGTCTCCGACGATGACATGTCTGATATAAAACAAAAAAAAAACTGGCCAACAAATCGTTGACCATATGCATGACCTCCTCTAATAATATAGTTCCATTGACCAAGTTCAGAATCTAACACAAGACCATCCGATCTACAGACTACAAACACTAGACTAAAGAAGCGTTTGGGAAGGCTGATAATGCATTTTTATTGAAATACCTCTCCTACAGACGAATCCATCACTGAAACATTCTTAACCCTTAACAATACAATTAGAAACACAAACCCATACAAACGGGTGACACGCGTGCCAACGCAGCTAAACATTGCAAATATAGGATGTCGATGGCAGGCCGTACAGCCGCCAGCCAATGACAGGGAAGAGTCAATTATACGCAAGGGCGGCTTACAAGAGCCAGATCAATTCAGCTTTATCACGACTTTGGGGTATGGTGTGGGTTAGGAGATAATAGAGGTTAAGTTTTATGCTATAAATCTAGAGGCAAGTCTCGGAAAGTGTAGCTATCTATGCAATTCTCGTGTGGTAAATTTATGATGCAATGTAGTATCGAATGTATTATTGGAACTTTGTTCTTATTTAAACGCAACAGACAGGTGTCAATATGTCACTGCTATAAAATTTTGTCTTCACAAAATATGTGTTTTCTTCGAAATCTCTAATATGGTACCAGAGCGTGGTTGTGAACGTTGAAGAAGACGCATAATATATTTTTGGACCTACGCCGCATCAAGAAAATGGCTTCTTCAACTCAATTGATAAATTCTGTTGAGAAACTCAAAGGTTCGGAAAATTATTCAACATGGAAATTTGCTATGCGAATGTTGTTGATTCACGAAGAGCTTTGGGAGTATGTGGAAGAAGAAGAATGCAAAGATAAGAAAAAGGTTGACAAAGCATTGGCACGTATTGCTCTGTCTGTCCAACCTCCAGTTATTCCTTATATTCGTACAGCGAAAACAGCATATGAAGCGTGGAATAACTTAAAGAAGGCGTATGAAGGTCGCGGATTATGCAGGAGACTAGGCCTCCTCAGAAATTTGTTTGGAACAAAACTATCTGATAGCAGCTCGATGGAAAACTACCTCAACAAAATTAAGGAAGTTTCACATCAGTTGAGTGAGATAGAGTCCCGTTTAGATGATGAGTTTGTTGCTGTGATTATGCTAAGTGGCCTGACGGAAGATTTTGACCCGTTGATTATGGCTTTGGAAAATGCAGGTACAAAGTTGTCATCCGAGCATGTCTCAGTGAAACTATCAGAAGAAACTCTGAGAAGGGAGGACAAGCAGGATGGTATTACAGCACTTGCCACTCGGAAGCAGCTTAAATGTTTCAAGTGTCAGCGTACTGGTCACATCTTTAGAAATTGTCCTGAGAAACGAAATAAAGGACAATCAACATTAAATAATGAGAAACAGAGTCGCGGTCAGAACAAATACAAACCAAAAAATAGTGTGCAGGAGAATGCCTTAGTTGCTGCGTTATCAGTTAACGTAAATAGTAATGTATGGTATATTGACTCAGGCGCAACACACCATATGTGTAACAATAAGGATTTGTTGGAGAACTTCAGTGCTAACAAATCTGTGGATGTAAGTGTGGCAAATGGTGAGAAATTGTTGACCGCAGGACTAGGAGAAGTTAAAGATAATTTAAAAAACTGTGTAAAGACTATAAGTAATGCTTATTATGTGCCTAATTTAAGTACTAACTTGTTGTCAGTTAGTGTTATGACCCAAAAGGGATACATTGTTACTTTTGATAAAAAATCTTGTACTGTTTACAATGGTGATGAAGTTATAGCTACAGGTACTCACGTCAATGGTGTCTATCAACTTGACACTGTGTCAGACAATAGCTGTACTCAGAACATAAGATGTTCATTACTGACATCAGCAAGCGGATCAAAAGCAGTATCCCAGGAGGTGTGGCATAAACGTCTAGCGCATCTCAACTCAAGGAGTATGCAACTTTTACAATCAGGTATGGCAACTGGTATTAAATACAGTGTGTCTGATTTTAAACAGTGTGTAACTTGTATTGAGGGGAAACAGTCTAGATTGCCATTTCCTAAGAAGTCATTCTCTAGAGCAACTGATGTATTAGGTTTGATTCATACAGATCTATGTGGACCTATGCAGACTCCATCTCTTAGCGGAGCTAAGTATGTGCTAACGTTCATTGATGATTTCACAAGAAAACAGTACAGCTATTTTCTAAAATCTAAAGATGAGACTTTTAGATTTTTCCAGCAGTTTAAGGCACTTGTGGAAAATGAAACGGGAAAGAAAATAAAAGCACTTAGGAGCGATAGAGGTGGGGAGTATATGTGTTCTAAGTTTCAGAATTATCTTAAGATGAATGGCATCAAACATCAGAAAACAATACCAGATTCTCCGCAGCAAAATGGCGTAGCTGAACGTTCCAATAGAACAATTATGGACAAGGTTCGATGCATGCTGCGAGATGCTGGATTGGAAAATAATTTCTGGGCAGAGGCGGTAAATACTGCTGTTTTCTTAAAGAACAGAAGTCCGACGAAGGCAGTTCCTGGTAAAACTCCAGAGGAGAAATGGAGTGGAAATAAGGTAGAACTTAGCCATTTAAAAATTTTTGGTTGTGTAGCATATGTTATGGTAAAGAAGCGGCAGAAACTTGATTTAAAAAGTAAACCATACATATTTGTAGGCTATAGTGAGGATTCTAAGGGTTATAGGCTTATAAATCCTGATAATTTAAAGAAATGTGTAAACGCTCGTGATGTTGTCTTCTTGGAAGATACATTTTATAAAACGGAAAAGTTAGATGACGGAAATTCAAATCATCATCAACACTTAGTAGATCTCAGTTTGAATTCCAATAAAATTCCTTCACCGGGATCATCCGCTGTGAGTACTGATATATCTGATGACACAAAATTATCACAGAACATTAATCGAGAGATTAGTACGATCACAATACATGATTCTGATAGTGAGAAAATAAGTGAAGCGAGTGATGATCGTTTGGATCCAACTTACCTTCCTGGGGAGGATTCTGCAGAATACTCAGAACTCTCAGATGATCAGAGCTATGATGATGCACCTGATATTCCAGTCATGATCAACTATGTGACTCATCTGAAAGGGGATCCTGATGAACCTCAATCCGTAGCGGAGGCATTGAATGGATCAGAATCAAATAGTTGGCGCAAGGCTATGGATGATGAATATCAGTCATTTATTAAGAACAAATGTTGGACTCTGGTAGAACGAGATATAAAGCAGAAGCCTGTAAAATGTAAATGGATATTTAAGAAAAAGTTTGGAGCAAACGGTGAGTTGTTACGATTTAAAGCTCGATTAGTTGCAAAAGGTTACACCCAAAGATTTGGTGTAGACTATTTAGAAACGTTTTCACCTGTAGTGAGACACTCTACGCTTAGAATGCTTTTTGCATTAGCTGCAGAACAAAATATGACCATTGATCACTGGGATGTTAAAACTGCATTCCTAAATGGGGACCTTAAAGAGTATGTTTATATGGAACAACCACAAGGTTTTGTAGTTAAAGGGAATGAGAATATGGTTTATAAACTCAACAAAGCTGTTTATGGTCTTAAACAAGCATCAAAATCTTGGTATGACAAAATATCCAAGGTTTTATGTGATAAGTTAAATTTCATTAATTTAACTTTTGAACCATGTGTTTATTTTAGGACTGAAAATGATTCATTTATGATCATAGCTTTGTATGTAGATGATCTAGTTGTATTTTGTTCACAAACTTTCCAAAGCAAAGAAGATGTAAAGAAGAAATTACAGCAGGAATTTGAAATAACTGACTTAGGGCAAGCACAACAAATACTTGGTATGAAAATTACCAGACAAGGTGCTGAAATTTCTATAAATCAATCTAACTACATTCAAAAATTGTTAAAGAAATTTAGAATGGAGGATTGTAGACCTTCAGGAACACCTATGGAAACTGGTTTAAAATTATCCAAGGAAACTCTTAAAGATGAAACCTATGACTACAGAGGTTTAATTGGTTCTCTCATGTACTTAGCGGTAAGTACAAGACCAGACATCTGTCATGCGGTGAGTTACCTTAGTCAGTTTAATAATTGTTTTAGTGAAATTCATTGGAAAGCAGCCAAAAGGGTTTTAAGATATTTAAAGGGTACAATGAACTTAAGTCTTGTGTTTTGTAAAAGTGGTAAAGACATTATTGCATATACTGATGCAGACTGGGCATCTGATAACATAGATCGTAGGTCGTATACAGGCTATGCCTTCTTTATAGGTAAGAATATTGTCTCTTGGGAGAGCAGAAAACAACGTACTGTTGCATTGTCCAGTACAGAATCTGAGTACATGGCTTTGTCTGACACATGCAAAGAAGCTTTATTTATTAAAAGTTTTTTGCATGAGACATTGGGTACTGTGCCTAAAATTACCATCTATAATGATAACCAGTCAGCTATAAAATTATGTAAAAATTTCATGTTCCATTCTAGGACAAAACATATTGATATACGTCATCACTTTATAAAAGAAATTGTTAATGATGGTGTAGTTGAAATTAAATACTTAAATACAAATGATATGTTAGCTGATGTACTAACAAAGCCACTTTGTAGAGATAAACATTGTAAATTTACAAATTTAATGTTAACATAAAATGTATGTTTGTTTATCTGTGTTGGGTACACAGATAAACAAACATACAGTATATAGTTTTATATATATAGGTACTTAATAAAAGCTTGTGTATTAGACTAGTTGCGTTTAAGGGCCAGTATTGGAACTTTGTTCTTATTTAAACGCAACAGACAGGTGTCAATATGTCACTGCTATAAAATTTTGTCTTCACAAAATATGTGTTTTCTTCGAAATCTCTAATATGTATAACAGGAAGATAATGTTCCAACAAGCTTTTACAAAGTGGGCTGAGAATAGCTATAGTTTAATAAGGCACAGGGTCCGTAATAGCACTTGGTTGTTGCAGGATAGAATCCTAATTCCAGATGAATAAAGCTGTGGAAAGAATCTTCATAAAATAATTTATGCTTTAAATGTATTCTAAACTTCAGATACAAGGAAGATCATAATTGCCTCTTCTAAACAACTGTTTTTACAGATGAAATATAGTGCAAAAGAATTTATTTTCAAAATATAATGTCTTGGCTGTTGACTTGCACCAAATGCTTAGTTATACGAAGGTAGATATGAGGAATAATCGTCTAATTGTATTGGAGTCAGAGGTGAGAGGAACAGTTTGTCCGTTTCCACTCTATTTGAACGCAAAATGTCAAAAGTCGTTTATTATTTCACGTCTTTTGATGGGACGTGTAAATACTATTACGTCAGGATTAGGACCTTTTAATGATTGAGATGATCGTAGATTTTGTCGGCGATTTCGTGGAGTATTATGGAACGTCCAGTTTAAGTTGACCTATCTATCATAACATAAAGAAATCGAGATATTGATTATGTCTCAGTACATGCTAAGGTGACATCTATATATATAAAAGAAAGTCGTGTTAGTTGCACTATTTATATCTCAAGAACGGCTGTACCGATTTGGCTGAAAATTGGTGGGGAAGTAGCTTAGAACCAGGAGACGGACATAGGATACTTTTATCCCGGGAAAATATGAACCGGGACTTTTATCCTGAAAAAGCGTTTTCTATGAGTATTGTGTTTTATGATGTCCTGGTACTTAATATATTTTAAAATAGGGAAGTTATAATAATAATCCATATATATAAAAGAAAGTCGTAGAATCATTAAAATGCAAATTTTTTTTATTTGTATTTTCTAATAAAAAATTGAACTTAATAAAGTCCAAAATCTGCTCATTTATTGCCTCTAAGACGGAACAGAGTTCGCGGGGTTAGCTAGTAGTATCTAAATAAGAATAATGTTTAAAGCTACCTCACTATCAATTTCACGTTTACTTCTCCGTGTCCCTACAATACAAAAGATCGCTTTTAAGTAATTCCTTTGGCCCATTCCCACACATGTCATAAAGGGGTTACAATAACAAATCAATAACTAGGCTAGATCAAAGAGATTTCAACGTCGAGCCAAAATTCGGACCAACCTGTACTGACAAATGATTTTCTTTTGTTTTCCATTCTCGCTGATGCGAGGCCCGGATTCACTGTTCCGAACCACTGGACCCCTTGGATTTTGCTTTCGATTCATATTAGTTTTAGAACCTTATTGGAACTGAATGGGAGGACCGTTATGAAATTGATCTTTGTTTTTATATTTTGTTAGAATGTTGTGATTATATTATATTATGAATCTGGACCAAATATCAACATTGTATTTTTAAATTGGTTTTGTAAATTTTTGTTCGAAATCGTTGAATTTATTAGACATTGTAAATAGCTAGAATTCTGTCTGGTGATACCAAATAAAATTCCAGAGTTCTATCTATAGTAACTTAAATCGTCATGTATTTCAAAATATTGGAACTGAATGGGAGGACCGTTATGAAATTGATCTTTGTTTTTATATTTTGTTAGAATGTTGTGATTATATTATATTATGAATCTGGACCAAATATCAACATTGTATTTTTAAATTGGTTTTGTAAATTTTTGTTCGAAATCGTTGAATTTATTAGACATTGTAAATAGCTAGAATTCTGTCTGGTGATACCAAATAAAATTCCAGAGTTCTATCTATAGTAACTTAAATCGTCATGTATTTCAAAATATTGGGGTATTCACGCAGTTACACTTAAGTGTATAATTTGCATCCAGAATACCTACATAATGTTATTTAAAGAAACTAGAAGGTTTCTCCAGAGTCTTGTCAGGTAGTTATTTGGTCCATAAGTATCTAGAAGAGATATTGTTATGAATCCAAAAAGATTGTGTTGAATATATTATTATTCAATATATTTACATAAAACAAAAGTGAATTTAAAGGATGTTTTAATCTCTGACCTGATACAGCTTTAAATACAAAAATAATTTATGAGCGAAGTAAGTCCTAAAACTTAATTCTACAAGTTCACTTAACAGAGGTCAAGATAAAATAGTTGTATACAAATCTAGTAGCTTATCAAAAGCAGGTTAAGCCAGAATACTAACAACTTCATATAAAACTGAGCTTGCCCGGAATTTCTTCATACAATTTTATGATAGAGACGATTTTTTTATCTTTGTTAAAGTAGCTTTGACAAATTTTACGACTAGGTAGCTCTATACGTCCACTTCAATAGGTGCCTTCTAAATTACCTTATCTTCATCAGCCCGTTGTAGTCCACTGCTGGACATAGGCCTCTCCCAAGATACGCCACAGAGCCCGGTCTGCTGCTTTATAGTACTCAAGTGCAAGTCATTCCGCCATCTGGTCTACCTTATACTCTTAAAATACGTTTTACGAAAACCCCCTGTGACGCAGGAAGGGAGGCGATTTACAGTAACATCGGCATATGAATTTTGCTTTATTACCTCGAATATGTTGCAGAAATAGATTTTGTTGAATTGAGTTACATATTTCTGCCAAATGTATGAGACCTTTCGAGGTTTCGTAAGACGGGATTAAAAATAGCTGTGCTCGGTTATTGTTCGAAAAGGCTTATTGCCATTTATGATACGAGATTTTTAATTGTCTTATTTGAGACATGTGGAATGGGAATAAAGACATTCAGGATTCTAATTTCAGATCAAATAATCTTTGAGGTAGAGTATTTTCGCCTTTAATTATTGCTGAAAGTAACCTTTGCAGAATTGTTGAAGACCATAATAAAGTACATAAAAACAACAACCATAATCAAGAAGTAAAATATCCCGTAATCGCTAACAACTTCTATAAACCATATTCTGGCTACAAAACTCGTAGGGTTTCTCATAAAAAACATAATGACGTATAAAAGTCTTCCATTATAATATTTTGTCGTCGGAAAGACGATTATTATAAATATTACAGCAACAAAAGCCACAAAGGATCCTGCATACTGTGGAAAAACTTTAGACTCTATAAAACTGTCAATGGAAAACAAAATGCAAGGCGAATGCGCCGATATTGTGGCTTGGCAACCTATATTTCCCACGTCTAACCAAGTGGCTGACTCAGTACCGAGCCATTTTTATGGGTCCTCGAGTGTATCGGGCTGTTTGAGAGAATCGCTCACCTATTTACATAAATGAACGCAATGTAGGAGATCCAACGAAAGTGCTGCGAGCCCGGCTTTATTGGCTTTTAATTCGGTCTTTGAATGCGTTTTATTACACTGTTTTAAAGCCGATACTATTTTCCTACATTGAAGAAGGCTAATTTGTTCTACGCCCATAAAATCGAATCTTATCGTGACGATTCAGACGGGACCGAATTAACTTTTCAATGGGAGACGTTGATATTACAAATTCAATTCACAGTTTACATTAGGGAGAAAAAATCCGAACTCCCAGGTTACATATTAAATTCTCGGAACAAAGTTACGATCTCGAAGGAGACATAGTAAAAATTCAATATTGGAATCCATACTTCAAAACTTCAGAATTGAAAAAAAAGTATAACCCCGAACTAATTTGAGAGGCGGCGATAAAAGTTGGCATTCACCTCCAACGGTGCGCTGAAATAACGTTAACTTCCCGTGAGGTGATTTATTTTTCTTAAGAAAATACTTTCCACCTTTCATTCGAAACGTTTCATTGATATTGAGTTTTGTTCTAAGTCCGCCGAAAGTGTCCTCGAATGTTTTGAAGTTGCTGTCGCATTCTATCCCTAATAAGCTTAAGTCTTCCTTTTTTATTTCTACCTATTATACGTTTAAAGAATTTGTGACGGGGGAGGGTCGGTTTTTGCGAATTCCGCATCCAAAAGTTGGTATTACGGTTTGTTTTTCTAATTTACTTAAGTTCTTTACGGCTTACACCTTTTCAATACGAGTGCGGGTCGAGCAATTTTCCCTTTTAATTTGCGCTTTGAACTATAATAAATACTAAAACGTTTTTAATTAAAAAACCTCGAGTATTTTCCTACTGATAAACGCCTAACCACGATACCGTTGGACGGTTTTGTTTAAGGCAATAAATTAAGTGTTTTTGATTTATGTTCGCGATTCTATAATAGTTCACGTAATTGGTTTTAGAGCCTCTGTAACATTTTTCAATTACTTTGTTAATCCTTTTGAAGTTTGTATCTTTTTTAGATGTTTTTATCATTTTAAACAAAATAGTATCTGATGATTTCTTTAGTTCTAATTATTAATAATCACAGTTTTTTATTCGAGTTTTATTATATTAATAAAACTCTCTACAATATTATTGTATGACCATAATTATTGCAAAAATTCAGAACATACTCAGAAATTTACCTTTATCAACGAAAAATATAGGCCGGTAAATAATTCAGCGATATGTGGATTAATTTGACATTTCTATAGTTTTTTTTTTTTTTTTTTTTTTATGGCATTCAATGACGAGGCGAGCATGCCGTTCGCCTGATGGTAAGCGATACGACCACCCATAAACAGTAGCAACACCATCCAGCACCTTGAGTTACAAAGTACTGTGTGGCATCCCACTGCGCTCGTCATCCTGAGACATAAGATGTTAAGTCTCATTATGTCCTGTAGTTACACTGGCTACAATGTCCTTCAAACCGAAACACAACAGTGCATGCACACTGATGCTTGGCGGTAGAAATAGACATTGCGGTGGTACCCATCCAGACGGCCTCTTACATAATGAGAGACCTACCACCGGTGAATTCTGATAGCTAGGAAACAGAGAATCTAAGCATGGTTATACCATTTAACCGCGTGTTGGAGGATGCAGATTTCTTGGAGAAGCTAGTTTACCCATAGGTTCTATTTTAATCATTTATTTATTTTAAATTCCTTATTTTACACATAATCCATCACCAATAATAATCTTACAGACGAAACAAAACTTTAATAGTTCAATAGAATAAAAACATGTAAATTGCACTTATTAATATTACAAAACTTGTGAATTTAAAAAGGAAAATACTGAGCTCAAAAATGCTCCTTAAAAGTAGCAAAACAATACAAACGAATTCCAAAGCACTTCTCAGAAGCAGTTAATTTAAACCAGCAGCATGATATAAGGCTCAAGCAGCATTTGAAACAAGTAAAACATTTCTAGTTCCTAGAAGATTCCAACATAAACGTTAATCTATACGGTTTAAAATTCAGAGCTCGCGGCCGCTGCGACTGCAGAGTAAATTAAATAAAAGACATTTGTAGCCATGAAGGAATGCAAATTCCGTTGAACAGCACCATCGAGTGCTGGGTTTGAAAGTTTGAAGTGATAAATCGAGATGTAATTATGGATATTTGTGGGAAATTAGAGGATTTTAACGAGGTCAGAGATATATATTTATAACGTAAAACGTAATCGTCCTAGCCAGTTTCGGCCACGGCGGCCAATATCAACGAAGATCGGCCAGGTACGCAGAAGATATTATAGTGCACAAGTGTGTACGCAATACACAGGTGCACTCTTTATTCCTTCTCTCTCATAGTCCGGTGAGACGGCAATCCGACATGACCGGGGAGAAATCAGGCGCAGAACCAACGGCTTTACGTGCTTTCTGAGGCACGGGGGTATCACACCGCCAACTTCCTCACTCCGAGCTGCGACGGAGTAATTTTTAAGATGGAAAAACCCAGTCAAATTGTTTTTTTGGCTCGACCCGGGAATCGAACCCAGGACCTCAGCGCGCAAATTGTACTCGTAACGCATACGCAATACAACTACGCCACCGAGTACTAGTCATATATATATAATATCAGCCCTATAGTATTATAATACTGTCCCACTGCTGGGCACGTGCCTCCTCTACTACTGAGACCTTAAGGCTTGAGGCCTAAGGTTAAGGTTATCTTCTTTTAAATAAGTTTTTATATACTTGGGTTTGTATAGTTGTGCTTATGCACAACTATTTATTTACGAAAGGTTAGGCAGCTGTTGCACTACATTTCGTTGAGTTTATTTCATACCATGTTGTAATAGGAGGTGGTTGCCTTTCGCCATATGAGGCACAAAATTCAATTTCGTATTTCCGCCCTGGAGCAGTGACCAAGATGCCTTTCTACAATTCGTTAACGCTAATAGAAAACTGAAAAAAGTATGGGAAGAACTTATCCTATCGATAACTCTATCGGTACGTTATTCTCATTCGTTATGTTAACGTTGACAATTGTAGAAAGACATCTTGACTACGAATTCTGGATAATGACCTTGGAACCTCACAGTTCCAGGTTCCAGTTCAAGTACACTACCACTACAGAGATTCTTTTACGATATAGCCGTGATATCGATAGTATTTTAGGAAGTAGTCCAGCAGGAATTTATTGCGGTGAATCACGTGGCGTATAGTCCTACACTTTGTAGACGTTGTTATTGCAATAAGGACTTTATTACTGTCACTTTGTATCTATAGTTTTATCAACACTTTTATACATTCAAACGTAATGCTAGATGTAGAAATAATGTCCTGTGCATCAGGTGTTCAACGCGTTTATTTCCAATTCCTGTGATGATAGAAGCTTAGTTGTCATGAAGGTTACGAATTTCAATCGCAAAGCCCGTGCATTAAAAAAATCTCATAATTTGTATCTCACTTGAGAATAACTTCAAAATCTCATCCGTTTCATGCTGCTAGGTGACCAAAATAACAAATAAATATATATTTTGTTTTATGAATCAATTATTTATTAATTAAAAAAACTCTCAACTATCTCATTTAAGAATTAACTTCAAATGTCATCTGTTTCACGCTACCAGGACAATAAAAAAAAGAGTTTTGTGAATCAACAACACAATTTCCCCTTAGCAACTACAGATTTCAACTAAAAGCACGCAAGGTCGTGCAAATATAAAGTTTTCGAGCTCAAACCGCAAGAGACACAAAACAAAAGCAACTACCATTTACTCGACGATAATTACGTTTACTAATGCATGTGTAGTAAGGAAAAGATTACTGACTAAAACAAACTGACTCCCGCAATAATCTGAACCATTAACGCTCCCTTTGTGCTTAGCTTCACTTAAGGGCACGGAATCCAGATTAACGCAGTGGCGGAGAAAATGGCGTCTTATATTTTTTGTAAAGATAGACTTAGGACGGATGTACCTACATTAGTAGAAACTGGTAGTTAGGAACCTATGGAAAACCTCTACATCCCAGAAAGTAAATATAAATAAGAGTGGCCCGTAGGACTCGTTTAACTCAGTAATATCTCCTTTAAATAGAAAAAGAAACTGATATTTTTTGCAATAAGAGGAGTCGCTTGCTCAACAGTCGTTCCATATAAACCTGAATGATGTAACTTTCAATCACAAAGTACTACATGGAATCGCATTTATCTTTCAGAGCTAGCAGAATTTATAATTTTATGATCTATACTACCTATACTAATATTATTAAGCTGAAGAGTTTGTTTGTTTGTTTGGTTGAATGCACTAATCTTAGGAACTACTGAACCGATTTTGAAAATTCTTTCACTAATAGGAAGCTACATTACTCCTGAGTGCTATAGGCTACTTTTTATCCCGCGAAAATATTTTTATCCCGGAAAAACGTTTTCACTCCGCCGCGAGCGATACTAGTATTCAATAAGTCTAATAGTATTTTTTGGGAGTAAAAGTAGAAAAGTCATGGTACCTACCGTATCAATCAGCTGTGCGACTCTCACGTGCATTACCATCAGGTTAAGAATAATTATATTAATCATCACTTTCTCAATGGTAGAACATTTATTCATTCATTTTACTGGTGGTAGATCTCTTATATGTAAGAGTCCGTCTGGGTGGGTACTACCGCAATGTCTATTTCTACCGCCAAGCAACAGTGTGCATGCACTGTAGTGTTTCGGTTTGAAGGACATTGTAGCCAGTGTAACTACAGGACATAGTGAGACTTAACACCTTATGACGCAGGATGACGAGCGCAGTGGAATGCCACACAGTACTCTGTAACTCAAGGTGCTGGATGGTATTGCTACTGTTTATGGGTGGTCGTATCGCTTGCCATCACGCGAACGGCATGTTCGTCTCGTCATACAACGCCATAAAAAAAAATACGTCTGGCACTCGGAGACTGCCGCGGTAAAGCTATTGCATAGCATTTTTTATCACAAATTTTGATTGACTAAACACAGATTCGATCTTACGCTTACCACACAAAGTAGATTTTTAAACGCGAGCAACGCACGTTTAGTCTTGTTATTGATAAATGTCAGAAATGCAATGGTCATCACAACCAAAGTAGAATAAATCAAAATTTGAAAAAAGAATGTTACGTTCGATTCTTTTGTACTCGAGCCGTTGTAGCAACGCTGGGGAAATAGCTTCTACGCAATGTATTTAAGGTTCATATTAGATTAGTAAGAAATGGTTTTAATGACTTTAATAAATAAAATTAATAAAAATATACTCGTTTCAAGAATTATAGCTTCTACGCATTGTATTTAAGGTTTATATTAGTAAGATAAAAAAGATGTCTGGTTATTTTCGTTACGGAATTTCTGGATTCGGTCTCCACGCTCATGGCCCGCAATAGAAGCTATGCAATAGCTTAAAAACATACCCGTTTCCGGAACTGGGATAGCATGTAATACTATGTTTACTGTGGAAGGATATTTGTATCCACCTGGATAGCGTTTTACACAAGGTGTAACATCCGCCATAGTGACCTATGTAAGTCTATTCCTGGATCAGTCTAATCCATTCATCAGATTTCAAACAGGCTGGCATAATTGTGTCTACTGTCAAGGGATAATCATCATCATCAGTCAACACTCTCTGGACCCCACTCCTTTTACAATCACGTGAAGACATCTTTACCTTGACCGTGTAAAAAATAATACAAAGTGGTACCATTAGTAGCATACAAGAAAAAATAGCACCTAATTTTCCCAACCAACTTGAAGTAAAACATAAGAATAATTACTGTAATAACATCTTCACAATGAACACCTAGAATCCCAAACTCAAACAACTATTTCTCAAGCGTCGCCTTAACATTCGCTCTGTGCCTAGTGGGTATTAATCTTAGTATAACATCATTATTGTGTCTCCTATTTGCTTCTTAATGCATGAAAATGAGATCTTACATTCGTAATGTGGCCGTTTAAACATGTTTGTTCCCTTTGTGTTTTAGTTTCGTGTAATGTGTATTTGTCTAATTTCGTATTGTTTTCTTCTGCTCGTGTATTACGGAATATTATTGATTAGGGATCAAGATTTGTTAAGACTTTCTTAATTATTCTTTCCTTAGTATTAAGATTATGATGCATTTCTGTTCCTTTCTCAATTGTTTTTTTCACTTAGCTCAACGCTAAACGCCGGATAAATAGAGTGCAGTTCAATAACATAGTGCATCTTACGAATAGATTTACTCCAGGTGACTCCGAACAAAGAGTTAAAAGATTATATAGAGCGGACATTGGGAAAATTTTCATAGAAAAATGTTGAACCTGTTCGTCAGTAACTCAATCTACAGTGAAATAGCAAAACACCTATGTAAAATGCATTAGAACATACTTTGACATGATCGTAATAGGCAAATAGGCATACTTTCTTCCAAAATATTGCTTTGTTTACAAAATTTGCACATACCGAGACGTTTGTCACATGGATGTGTCAGATAAGACAGCGAATTATTAACAATTGGTAATAACTTTTGGACGAAACATTTAGGCCTGATGTCCGGTCTATAACTATACTGTTGAATGTTTTTGCCCCGGAACAACCCGAGCCTCTGTACCGAACTTATCGAATAGAGATCAGGTACTTATCAACATTGAAAGGCCGTGTATCCTTAAGACTTCTCGCGGTGACAAAGTGATTATAGTGGTTCGCTTGCGTGAGTTGCAATTTGGGATAAGCCAGTCTTTAAATACTTACGATTTGTAAGACAGGATTTTTGGAAATTTATTTCCTAATGTTCAATTTTGGCAAACGGCAGTCTATATAGTTAATACGGTGTTTTGTCGATAGGTATAATAATAATACCAGCCCTGTATTACATACTGCCCACTGCTGAGCACGGGCCTCCTCTACTACTGAGAGGAGTTAGGACTTAGTCCACCATGCTGGCCTAGTGCGGGTTGGCAGACTTCACATAATCTCGAAACTCTTATGGAGAATTATCAGGTATGCAAGTTTCCTCACGATGATTTTAAATATAGATATTAACAATGCGTGTAATCTGGAGAATTATGTAATAGTGTTGATAAAATATATCTGTTCATAAAATCTTGTACATAATATATAGGTATACATTCAATGATGATTAAAGAAAAAGGTGTAAATGCGTTATAAACATTCTCCAAATGGCACACTAAAATTGAGCTAATTAGCGCAATCGGCCTTAGTATCGTGACAGAATCTGTTGAAGTTAGATGATGTTCTATATGATAATAATAAGAATTATGATATGCCGTAATAGTTTCACGTGACATATTATAGTTTATTATTGTAATATTAAATTAACTATGTGTGGGATAATGTGCCGTTTATGAGAGCTGAGTACAGTATAGGTGCCGTATCTACACATTTTTATTAAATTATCATTGTATACATACATACATACATACTCACGCCTTTTATCTCCGAAGGGGTACTATCCCGCCGTCGCACCCAGCAATGCAACTCCTGTAAGCCAGGATCGACGAGTAACCCTAAGGGGCAGGCAGAGGCGCACCTCGTGCACCCATATTTCCCATGATGTGATAGGGGGCGAGCCCATGGCCATATCAGACACAAATTCCAGACTCTAAGCTAATACTAAATAAAAAAAACCCAATATCACTTTGCCCGACCTGGCGATCGAACCCTAGACCTCAGGATTGCAATTGTACCGTAATAAATCTACGCCACCGAAGTTTATAACAATAAATAAAATAATATAATATTATAAAAGGTATTGTTAAGGTATTGTTATAAAAGAACAAATTTCAAACATAATTACTAAAGTAAATATAGGCCTTCACGATCGAGGGCCAATAATTAATAAAACAATATTAATATCGAAAAGGCCCTGTTACTTATTAAAATGATTATAAACTACAATATTGCGAAAATATATTTCGGCTAAGTTGCTCTCTACTTTGTTTCTCAATATTAATGGATACTCCAAATTAATTCCCGTTGAGTGGCGCTTTTATCTGTCCCGAATAATGTTTTATGTCATTAATCTTTATATTAATTAATGAATTTTGTATACAATATTGGTTCCTTTGCAATTTAATTTCGTTTTCCATCATGTTGGGATTAAATAGTTGATAGATCGTAGTGCTTATTTATCTAAACTACGAAATTTTATTGGCATATCTTACTATAATATCTTCTTATCTATCTCTTTATTGTACGCCGCCGTCTATTTATACATCTGTTTCTGTCCATCCAAAGGTTGTCTGGAAGAGATCGCTTTTAGCGATAAGACCGCCCATTGTAGAACCATGATAATATTACCTTGTATTTTGTTTCTTTTTATGTTTTCTTGGTTATACCTACAATAAAGAGTTATATTATTATTATTGTATCTTTCCTGTGGAATATCACGGCACGAAGGCCGGTCCTTTTGGAAGGCTTGCGTGGGGATACAGATCCAACACGTAGAGGCCCCTTAAAGATACTTTAATATAGTTGGGATATGTACACCATGCAGGTACTATCTCTGTCTGCATTTATGGGAGAAATACAACCAAAGACAGCGCCTGCAAGGTGTAAGGACTATTGCAGAGTAGATGGGAATTAATTGGGTCTATGGATGGGATCTAGCTGGACTGGTTGTTGGGCTATTGATTGAGACAACGGGACGCCTGCCAAGTAAAATGTCTCAATCATTTGTATTCAAGGCAGACGGTGACTTGCCCCCCACTAGATGGGCATCCCAAAAGCGGCGCATGCCAAGGACGCAACATCGGTGTGGGTGGCTAAAGGGTGTCGAGAGGTGTGCACCGATTTCACCATCGCGGGTCGCTAACGCGTCCCGGAGCGGGTTTCCTCGCTATTACGCAGCTTGAGCACTTCCACCCTGGAGCTTCAGGTTTTAGCTCTTGCGATTTCCACCCCTAGCCGGCCAGTTAAGGCAAGCCAAGGGTCAGGGGGTCTCATTTAGCCCCCACGGAATCGGGGTACGCGGTGTCGCCACTCACCGACGGCTCGCCACAAAGCCGCCCCTGCGGGTTTATTATTATTATTATTATAATATAATATAATAAATCATTCATTATTAAAATGTCCTTAATTAAAATATAAATAATTTTATCATAGACCCGAGAATAATACAAATTAAGTGATAGTCTACAAGACACTACAAAATAGCATCATCGTGCTTTCAAAGTTTGTATCAACAGCAAAATTTTATAATTTAATCCCATATTCCGCTTCACTCATGTAGGGTACTTATCACTTGAATGAGTAATTCTGCCACTTTTACCATCCCTTATCACACCCCCCGGGGTAACTTGACAGGCGTCATTAATTTATCCCATAACGTTGATGGTGACGCATAAAGTGCTGTACAATTTGTACGAGAGCTCTTATGAGAGCATTTCGTAACTCTAAACCACTTGTGTATAGGGGTTCTAAAATCTCTAATGGTTGAAAGTGACGAGAAATGGGATAATTTATTTTCGGTACAAATAGATTGTACATTACAGGTGATTACATTTTACATTACATTACAGATATTCAGTATCAAAGCGCCAATAGCCTAGTTGGGAGTGGAACGGACTGCCGAGACGAATGTCCGCAGGTTCAAAACCCAAGGGCACGCACCTCTAACTTTTCTAAAAAAGTTATGTGTGTATTCTTTGTGAATTATCGCTCGCTTTAACGGTGAAGGAAAACATCGTGAGGAAACCTGCATATCTGAGAAGTTCTCTATAGGAATTTCGAAGGTATGTGAAGTCTGCCAACCCGCACTAGGCCAGCGTGGTAGACTAAGGCCTAAATCCTCTCAGTAGTAGAGGAGGCCCGTGCTCAGCAGTGGGCGGTATATAATACAGGGCTGTTATGGTGGTACGGTGGTAGATTCAGTATCAGTGATAGGCTCGCACCCTATCATGGGACGAAATACGCAAAAAAGTGGGTGCACTAGTAGCGCCTTTGCCTACCCTTTCCGGAATAAAAAACGTGTGTGTGTGATACAAATAGAAATGTTGAAATTATGGACCTAAGGAAATGTAGACTTTTTAACAAAGTAAATATTTTTGTAACTTTTGATATACTGGTTTTAAAATCATCGAATATTGATGGAAGGGAGATATAGTCCCAAACTTTCTTCGTACAAGTTGTATACGTTAAAATAGACAAAATAATAAAGATAATTTCGAATAATGGGTGTTAATTTTTTCTAATAATAACGCCCCCTAATAAAATACATTGGAATTATGAAGTCAATAAACACGGTTTCTGATTATAGTTAAAACATAGAATACAGATCCCTTTAATGACCTTTCTACACAGATAAATAACATTAATAATTCAGACTAAAGGTCTATTACACAGGTTTGAAGTAAATTTCATTTGATACTTTTAGTATTAAACAGCTAATGTAGTACTAATTTGATTACCATTTATTTGGGAATATATATTAAAGTGGGACTTGTATTTGTTCTTATACATTTACTAGGTGATACTCGCGGCTCCGCCCGCTTGAACAAGTTTTTTCGGGATGAAAATATTTTCCCGGGATAAAAAGTAGCCTATAGCACTCAGGAGTAATGTAGCTCCCTATTAGTGAAATAGTTTTCATAATCGGTTCAGTAGTTCCTGAGATTACCGCGTTCAACCTAACAAAGAAACAAACAATCAAACAACCTCTTTAACTTTATAATATTAGTATAGATTTGACAAGTAGCATTCATCAGCAAGCGTTCAAATTGGTCCTAAACTAATTAAAATCACCACTTGACTCCACAAGGTCAACCCTCCAACGCATAACAAATATATGCATCACTAAACACTAACTTTTTAAACCCGCGTCAGAACAACTCGCAAACTCATCGATATCGTTTAGAATCGCAGAACTAAAAGTTTTGATGGCACTTGAATCTCGGCGTATCGTAACCTTCAATAAATGAGTATCTGCACACAGATAGCCCCCGTGCTCTCTCAGCCCTTGGGTACCTTTGTAAAGTTTTGCAACTTTGGTCTGGGTCGGCTTTTTGCGGAACGAATGGCAAGATTTTTGCAAAAATGGAGGCTGTTGTACTAAACTAATGTTGTTTCTTATTTCATGTTAAACCTTTTGGATGTGATGTATCGTGTAGTCAAAATATAGCGACAAATGGGAGACGTTGTGTCCCTTGAAGATCCATAGAGTAATTCTCGTTAATAGTAATGAATGTTCATCGCCTTTTTTAATTATTGCATTGAATGACGAGAGGAGCATGCTGTTCGCCTGATGGTAAGTGATACGACCACCCATAAACAGTAGCAACATCATCCAGCACCTTGACTTAAAAAGTACTGTGTGGCATTCCACTGCGCTCGTTATCCTGAGACATAAGATGTTAAGTCTCATTATGTCCAGTAGTTACACTGGCTACAATGTCCTTCAAACCGAAACACAACAGTGCATGCACACTGCTGCTTGGCGGTAGAAATAGACATTGCGGTGGTACCCACCCAGACGGACTCTTACATATGAGAAACCGACCACCAGTGACCGTATACATACTATATTCCTTGTGAAAACAGCTTTTGCTGCTGCATTTCCAAATATTACCTCAAACCCCAGGCTTGTTTGCCTCTCTGCTGTAAAAAAAGAGTGCAATGCAATGCAATCAGCCCTGTATTATATACTGCCCACTGCTGAGCACGGGCCACCTCTACTACTGAAAGGGGTTAGGCCTTAGTCCACCACGCTGGTCTAGTGCGGGTTGGCAGACTTCATATACCCTCGAAATTGTTATGTAGAATTCTCAGGTATGTAGGTTTCCTCACGATGTTTTCCTTCACCGTTAAAGCGAACGGTCTGCCGAGACAATGTCCGCAGGTTCAAAACCCAAGGCACACACCTCTGACTTTTCGAAGTTACGTGTGTATTGTTTATCAATTAAAAAAAGAGTAATATTCGATAATATTCTTTAACCTTGATTCATCTAATCTTATATTCTATAACACTAGGCCTTTCTGGCTACATAAATCCTTAAGTTCATAGCGCCATTTGTACTATGCTAGCGCTATCTACTTAAAAAATCAAGTTCATTCGGCTACTGCGTTAACAGATATACAAACATTATCACATACATTTGCATTTATAATATTATTGTGAGAAACTGATGTGGCAAAAGCTGAAGGACTGAGAGTTATATTGATACGGCACCCTTTTTATAAACCCAACAGGCACTTCCACTACTAGTTTGATATCTCGACTGGTTTTCATAACTTGCCAGTATGTCACAACTACCCTCACAAAATATTTAATTGCTAACATTATATTATATTAAATAAAAAGTAAGATTAGATCAAGACCACTATAATAAGACATTTACGCAAAATTAAACCCAAATACAACGTAATAACATTTATTCATAAAATTAAGATGTATTAGTTAAAGAGCGTTTTGTTACGTAACCTCTCAATATTTCTCGACGGTAATGCCTATTTCTTGTACATTTTTGGTCTATTCTTGTACGAGTGTGTATATTGATTGGCACACGGGTAGATCATGACCTAGATTAACACATAGGCTACTTTTTATCCCGGGAAAATTAAAAGCCCTTTCACGTAGGCGAAACCGCGAGCAATAGCAAGTATTTGAATAAATAAGGACTTATTAGCGACTCGCACCAACTTCACACGCAGACAAATATGCTAAGAAGATAAAAAGAAATTAGTGATCCGATTACTACGAAGCTTCACAAGATTCTACTGGTGGTAGGTCTCTCATATGTAAGACTCCGTCTGATCGATCGTCGATTGATAGTCACTTAATACAGACCGGTTTCAACAGGTTGGTCAGGAAATACTTTAAAGAGTGGATGTTTTCTGGCTGATGAAGTTGATAATGATGATGATGACGATGAAAATAGAAACATATGGTAAAATTATTTTAGCTGTAACGAAATATATTCAAACTTTGATACTTCTGAAATCAATGGAGGGAGAGATGATACTAGGTATTTTTCCAATCCATAAATATCACTGTTTATCAGTGAATATATCAGAGAAGATAATATTATTTAAAAGCACTTCATATTTGAAGCTTGAGTTTGGTGAGTAAAAAATACTTTGCTTCTTTTACTCTAATATAGACTTCATAGTATATCGTAGTTTTGAACAAAATAATTACTATACCTCCATTTAAAAATGAAGCTACAGATTTAATAACAAACCCACATACAAAATATACACTACATAAATAAATCGACTCGTAATGCTGTATGTCTATTTTGACTGCCAAGCAACAGTGTGCATGTACTGTTGTGTTTCGGTTTGAAGGACATTGTAGACAGTATAACTACTGGACATAATGAGACTTAACATCTTATGTCTCAGGATGACGAGCGCAGTGGAATGCCACACAGTACTTTGTAACTCAAGGTGCTGGATGGTGTTACTACTGTTTATGGGTGGTCGTATCGCTTACCATCAGGCGAACGGCATACTCGTCTCGTCATTCAACGCAATAAAAAAAAACATAATAAACAAACTGACTTCATATTTACGAAATTCCGTCCCGACGATACATCGACCGCAACGATGCATTCTTAAAACTTTTCCATCTTTTGTAATTCATGGTTTAAAATTTAATTTCCTGCCTTTCTCATTTTATCGCACAATTGGAAATTCGTAAGTTATTGTACTGGACCGGTCGTATAAAATTGGAAATGTCAATTTGTTTTTTTGTGCGAGTTTTATTTGTTTTATCTGCCCTAGCGTAGATTAAAATGTAAAAGATACGATCGAAAAGTTTAAATAATAAATATTTAGTTTTATAATAAAAATGCCACATCGAAATATATATTAAAAATCAGTATTCCTAACTATTCGGTCCTGACAAAAAACAAAAAAGAGAACTTTTCTGACAGCGTTATTATTGGAAATAAAAATGGAAGCTACCTTTTGACGCACATATCAGTCCACCCGCGCTGAAGGGTTAAAGTGCCACCAGATTTTTACAAGTTAATCTTTCTTTATCGCGCAATAACCCGCCATGTTATTTAATGAAACGTAAATATTATCTAATAAAGTGGCGCCACTTTCACGGTGCCCAATATATCTTTATGACGTCATATAACCCTTAATATTCGAGCGGAAATATGATTATCGTGTCACACAAACAGCGCGTCCCGCGTTTTAGGGTTAATTTTATAGGTTTGCGTAGCGTTTATTAAAAGCTGATATAATTGGCCGGTTAACGTGAGATTAAATTAGGGTAATTAATTTTCTTGTACGCTTCTCCGGAAGTTGATGTAAAATGTTGGGTATATTAGGAAAATATTTGTTCAGATTTTTATCATGATTATAGACTAAAAATTTTTTGAGGATATAATTGTATAATATTATATTGTCTTATCTCTTAATTTACCGATTGCAGATCATACAATATCTATACTATTAATATTATAAAGAGAAAAGTTTTGTATTTTTTTGTTTGTAACGAATAAACTCAAAAACTACTGGTTCGATTTTAGAAATTCTTTCACAAACATAAAGCTCCATTACCAGCGAGTAACATAGGCTTTTTGTACCAGGAAAATATAAAGCAGGACTTTTATCCCGAAAAATTCATTCACGCGGGTGGAGCCGCGTGCAAAAGGCTAGTCTATCTATACATATAATAAAGCAGTAGAATCGGTGTTTCTGGACATTTAAAGAAATGTGATAAAAAAGAAAAGGGTGACTATAGAAGAATAATGGGAAACAAATCAGCTATTTTTATATATCATTTTTTTTATTGCATTGCATGACGAGACGAGCATGCCGTTCGCCTGATGGTAAGCTATACGACCACCCATGAACAGTAGCAACACCACACAGCACCTTGAGTTACAAAGTACTGTGTGGCATTCCCCTGCGCTAGTCATCCTGAGACATAAGATGTTAAGTCTGTTCTATGTCTGTTTGTTTGTTACTGCACATCTCCGAAACTACTGAACGGATTTCGATGAAATTTGGCACAGGGGTAAATCATATCCTGGATTAACACACACTTTTTATCCCTGGAAATTAAAAAGCAAAACTTTTTTCCAGAACTTTTTTTAAAAAAAAAGCTAGTTGTTAATAAACAAAATAGATAATAAAGCTTATGTTAATGCAATATCTAATAACATTAAAATAAAATTGATCTAAATCTGACGACAAAACAAACACACCTGACCCCAAGCCCCACAAACACTTCCGTATTTCATACTGAATTATTTAAACCGGGCCCTTTTAATTGACAAAGAGTAAACCGAAGCCCGGCTGCTCACGGAGAATAGTGGAGATTCAACGCTGGTTCTGAATACATTACAACGCCCGGGCACCCACCGCGTTCCGGCTGGCAATTTTCAAGAATTACATAACACCAGGGATGTAGCTTGGGGTGTTCATGGGTACCATTTTTATCTATTGAATAATTTCAAATTTAGAAACGCAGCTATAAAATATTTATGAATGACTAAATCCTGGAGATATACTGAAAGTTTGGTTATTATATTTTCGACCCAAATCCTACTTAATATTATAAACGCAAAAGTTTGTAAGAATGGATATATGGGTCTATGTATGTTTGTTATTCTTTCATGCAAAAACTACTAAACGGATTTCGATGAAATTCGGCAAACGGGTAGATCATGTCCTAGATTAACACATAGGCTACTTTTATCCCGGGAAGATGTAAAGTGGGACTTTTATCCCGGAAAAACTTTTTAACGCGGGCAGAGACGCGGGCAAATGCTGGTTAAAAATAATTTGTAAATAACTCTATTTTTACCAATCTGTATTATTCTTATTATGTCTTTATCGAAAGATTTTCCCAATAGCGGAAAAATAAGTGGAAGATTATGCAATTTAATTTTTTGACTCAAAAAAAAGACTAAAGAAAATGGAAACTAGGTAAATTAGTCTCTCAAATTACTCCGATTAATATTAATACACTGAATGCATTATGCAAGACATGTTACTTATATAGCAAGTACTTACGTCAAATTAACAGCTATCAGTGATATAAAATAACCAAAATTGAAACCACAACTTATTTCCAACTAATTTGTACTCAAAAATATCGATGGCAAAACTTTGCAACTTTCATTAAATTTCTACTCCGCCTTCAATCACCACGTGAACTATGAAATCCGGGGGGTCATGTCCCACGAGTCCTCCCCAACTCCTTCCGTAACATCGCCAAGGAAAGATTACTATTCGCGCCCGTTCCATTGTAACTTTTCCCTCACAATAAAATAGGACGTGACCAAGGAATTAAATGTTGTTATTTACAGGCACCAAATCAATTTGGGAACGGTGCGTGTTTAGATATATCATTTAACATTTTGATATAAGCAGAATGTTGTGATTTATGATAACGTTCGTAACGCCTTCTGTTTATTTAGTCTTTTCGTGAGTTGTTTAGGATGAGGACGAAAACGTGACGTGGGAACTGACAATATTTTTGTAGTCAAATGAAAAACAAGACGCGGAAACCACTGGATTGAAACAACTACCCATAAACAGTAGTATCAGAGATAAAACAGGAATTTGTTTTGATTTCTTATGTTTTTCGCGACATTTCTTATGTTCGACATTGACTAAACTAGGTAGCTTAAGTATTTTATTCGAAGAGTTTACAGCCTTCATGGTCACGGGACGCACTTGTAAAAATAAATCAAAAAAATACGTGTGGCACTCGGAGACTGCCGCGGTAAAGCTATTGCATAGCATTTTGATTGACTAAACACAAATTCGATCTTACGCTTACCACATAAAGTAGATTTATAAACGCGAGCAATGCACGTTTATTGTTGTTATTGATAAATGTCAGAAATGCAATGGTCATCACAACCAAAGTAGAATAAATCAAAATTTGAAAAAAGAATGTTACGTTCGATTCTTTTGTACTCGTGCCGTGCCAACGCTGGGGAAATAGCTTCTACGCAATGTATTTAAGGTTCATATTAAATTAGTAAGAAATGGTTTTAATGACTTTAATAAATAAAATAAATAAAAATATACTCGTTTCAAGAATTATAGCTTCTACGCATTATATTTAAGGTTCATATTAGTAAGATAAAAAAGATGTCAGGTTGTTTTCGTTACGGAATTTCTGGATTCGGTCTCCACGCTCAAGGCCCGCGATAGAAGCTATGCAATAGCTTAAAAATAGTATTTATCGTAATAATATAATGGTAATATAAAAAATATACAAATTTATCGCAAGAATTCGTTATGGAATTTGTTTGTTGATTACTTACATTATTAGTGGTGGTAGGTCTCGCATATGTAAGAGTCCGTCTGGGTGGGTACCACCGCAATGTCTATTTCTACCGCCAAGCAGCATTGTGCATGCACTGTTGTGTTTCGGTTTGAAGGACATTGTAGCCAGTGTAACTACTGGACATAAATGAGACTTAACATCTTATGTCTCAGAATGACGAGCGCAGTGGAATGCCACACAGTACTTTGTAACTCAAGGTGCTGGATGGTGTTGTTACTGTTTATGGGTGGTCGTATCGCTTACCATCAGGCGGACGGCATGCTCGTCTCATTCAATGCAATAAAAAAATATTTTTTTTAAAAATAGACTATTTTCTGGTGCTCAGCTATTTTTAACCGACTTCAAAAAGGAGGAGGTTATCAATTCGTGTGTTTGTATTTTTTTATGTACACTGATTTCTCTGAAAATTGGGAGCGTATTTCCTTGATTCCTTCTATATTTAATGTAATTAAGGGTCTTGAAGTGGTCCCATTTCTATATATCTTGGTTTAGGGTTCATCATTTTATGGAACAGACTGATTTAATAACGACATTATTTTATTCACAAAGTCGTAATACCAGAGTGAATCTTCCTCTTTTATAAAACACGTGAAATATCTATATCGAAACTCTGCAAACAAAGCCCTTCCGAGTACTAAGCGCCTTTAGCTAATTGAGAGCGTACACTTAAGCAGGAAATAATTAATTTTACACCTTTCCCGTCAGTGTTTTTTCTAAGTAAATGTGATGAAAAGCGGTTCTTATATTTATCCTCCATGGTTATTCCTTTGATAAATTAGCGGTGCTACTAAGGTAACTATTGAGCTTGCATAGGCAAACACAAAGCCTCTTTATGTTATAAGAGCTATCAATCAATTAGCCTGTCGGCGTCCACTGCTGGACGTGGGCCTCCCCAAGTGAGCGCCAACCATCCCAGTCTTGAGCAGCCCGCATCCATCCGCTACCCGTCGCCTTTTTCAAGTCGTCGGTCCATCGTGCAGCAGGGCGTCCAACACTTCGTTATAAGAGCTGGCAGCATAATATTATACTAATAAGTAAGTGGTTATTCTAAAGAAAATCTAGTTTGCTTTCACTCCCTGAACACGCTAATTCTGCTGTGCGACTCTGCCAGGACGGCCCATAGCCCAAGAGTGGTCTCGGTGGTGTAGTTGTATTAAGTGCGCGGTACGACACCGTTAGAGGGCCCGGGTTCGAATCCCGGGTCAGGCAAATTGATATTGGGTTTTTCCGCTCAGTATCAATCAGCCCGGAGTCTGGATTTTTTGCCTGATATTGTGATGGTTTCGCACAGGAAGAAACACACATTGTGAAACGTAAGCGTCCTTTGTTATGTTAAGGTGACTGCTTAGAGGTTAAAGGGATGGTTGAAAGTCTCCGGCAATCTCATTGTGTCACGTCGATTTTCAGTATTATCTTACACACACACACTCACGCCTTTTTATCCCCGAAGGGGTAGGCAGAGTTGCAACTAGTGCACCCTCTTTTCGCCGTGCGTATTCCGTCCCATGATGTGATAGGGGGCGAGCCTATCGCCATATCGGGCACAAATTCCAGACTCCCGGCTGATACTGAATAGAAAAATCCAATAACACTATGCCCGACCCGGGGATCGAACCCGAGACCTCGGGATTGCAGTTGTACCGTAATACAACTACGCCACCGAGGCAGTATTATCTTCTCGGTATCTTTTCCGATTTACTAGTTATTTCTCGTGATTACACCCATATGCTACAGTGAAATGGAATTTACAAGCAATTATGTATTCTTAGATAAAAATCAAGCTCTATGTAAAATCACGTCGTTTCATACCTCCGTACTGCGTGAAAGATAAACAAACAAACCTTCAACCTTCACATACATCACTTGGTAAATATTACTATGCATATTCATAAATTCTTACGTAACCTTAATTGAATCTTAATAAAATATTAAGTACTCGTTCGTGGTATGTCTTCTATGTAAATTTTATTTAGAACGCAAGCTTTAGTCAGTGTACATAAAATGGATACCCATGATAGAGAATTTTTGAGATTTTCTTATTTACCAACTTTAAAACATATTTCTACGATTTTCCAGTAATATTAGGTGCGTGGCATAATGATTAAGAGTCGAGGCGCAAGCGCAATCGCGTCTCTGTTTTCTTTATAAGAAAATGGAAGTGCTTTCATTATAGTAAAGTTGCGGCACGGACAAAATAACTGCCGCCATTTTTTTCATTCCGTTGCTTCAAATCAATACATAAGCTTTGAAAAGATATCGCTACACTAATTAAATTACAAACGATAAAAAAAACAACATAATTTGTAACAGAAGTGAAATCACCACTTAGAAAATTGTAATTCTTTAAAACATAAATAATAATTAATGGAAAAAAAAATATTGTATGTAATTCATTTTCGGCCCAGGGTGACTTTGCCACATGAAATATAAATAGACTCAGCAAGCAGTCATGATACATTTATCTCTATCTACCCGTTACGATACATGCGTGAACCTTTGAAGTATTAAATTTAACTGTGCCCTCAGCTAACTTTGAGACCTCGATAAAACTCGAAAGGGACGCAATTTCAATGAGAGTTGTGGAGTTGTAGACACAAAAATTGCTTAAGCAATTCAAAACTTGAAATCGCCTGTATACGATAAGTTTAACTGAAACTTCTTTATCTATGTTCTATACTAATATTGTAAAGAGGAAAAGTTTGTGAGTTTGTTTGTAAGGGCTAATCTTTGGAACTACTGAACAGATTTTGAAAAGTCTATCACTAAAAGGAAGCTACATTACTTCTGAGTGCTATAGGCTACTTTTTATCCATCCATATCCATCTACGAGAGACCTACCCCCTACATATATACTAGCATTGCGCGCGGCTCCGCCCACGTGGAAAAGTTTGCCGAACCCCCCCCCCCCTTAGCGTCTAAGATGATAAAATGATTAGGCTATGAAACATGTCCACACTTTGTATACGGTGTCATGTCATACCCACGCCACAATTTTTTTTACATCGTAGGACCCCGCCCATGTGAAAGCTATAGCTACGCCTGTGGCTGATAGTATGGAAGAAGATACCCTGGGGGCGTCTCGTATGTGCCGAAGAAGGCCACTGCAGGAATTGGTTGGTATGTCTGTTTAGGGTGTACATAGAGTTAAGGGCTCTGTCCAATGCTCGCTCAGATGATAATGGTGAGTGTCGAAACTAGGCCGTAAGACCCATGAAACCAACATAACTGTTCCACTCACCTCCAGTGTCGGTAGCAATAGTGTTTCTTCCGCGAAAAAAGGTGAAATATGCTGGTGTGTGGAGTGACATTTTTACACAAATTAATTTATAAGTCTATTAGCATGATAGCCTTACTACACACTTTTCTGGGAATTCTGTTTAAAAGCGAAATATTACCTCCTAAAAAGACAAGTACAATTTTAGAGAGGTTTCGCTGAAATCTGTTTTGGGATCAGTTACGTCTAGGCTCAATTATAATTTAAATATAAGCACGCTACTATCATGATAAGGGTAGGTGAAATTGGGAAGGACTTCGGTACATCGTAAACAATTTCCAAATTCCATCAACTAAAGTTAAAAACGAGTGCCTCGGTGGCTTAGTTGTATTACGGTACGACTGCAATGATGAGGTCGGGCAAAGGGATATTGGATTTTACTAATCAGTATCAGCGCGGAGTCTGAAATTTGTGCCCGATATGGCGATAGGATCTCCCCTATCACACCATGGAATGGAATACGCACGTCGAAAAGTGGGTGCACTAGTTGCGCCTTTGCCTACCCCTTCGGGGATGTAGGCGTGATGTGTGTGTACTTTTATTACAGAAAATATTTTTCACGCAGGCGAAACCGCAAGCAACACCTAGTAATTACTAATCTACTTAGCATTTATCACGAGTCGTACATTTGATTTTCTTTTATCATATTATGCTGTAACACAAATTACATGTAATCAAATATTGTACTGTAGGTTGCGAGGAATTAATACGGCACAAAGAGTCCTCATTAATAAGGAATTCCTTTGTCTTGTGGATAAAGATAATGATGACGAGTAGAAATAGACCCTAATATTACACGTTGATTCAAAACATTATCAATATTTAATGGAAGTAATAAAATATAATCAAGCTTTTATTCTCATAGGAGTAGGCAGAGGCGAAACTAACGTTATGCTACACTTTGTCCCTACACAGCAACTGACATCCTAAACTTTGTAACACATAGTATATTATTAGTGTATTATTACTATACTTACAATTATTGAAGCACGTCATAAAAGCTTCCGACATTTTATCACTAAATAACATCATTGACTTGATCGACTCTAATTCTGAAAATATACATATTATGGAAGAACGTGGCAAAACAGAGATTATATTACAAATTATTAAACACTAGTAGGTATAAAAGTATTTATTGGTAATGAGAAGGATTTTAAACTTTATAATGTCCAGCAACCGCTAATAGAACTAGAAGGTAATGCAGTAAAATGAAATGAGTTAAAAACCGGAATTAAGCTTAAACATGAGGTGTATAATACAAAAGGAAGTAGTAAAGACATAGAGGAAAGCAATTGAGATTAACGTTTGCCCTCTAATTACTAAACTTGCCTTTTTCCTCTCTCTCTGCGAATAAATATAAATAGAGTTTTATTTTTATTACACAACAATTCTTGTCTGAAAATCACGTTTGTTATTTTTGCACTTTCATTTTCGAAAGTAAAAACCTAAGTGCTTAATTGTGCTATCTAAAAGTATTTTAATTTAATATTCTGAGTAGTGGTGGTACTGTTTTCATTAAGTATAAACAGTCTTGCAGCTTATTTATTTATTTAATCAATAATGACTGGAATTAAAGGAACCAACTAATCATCTAGCGATTTGCAAGTCTCGCTTTATCTTTTCCAAACAATTGCTTGGTCTGAAGGAATAGTGAGTATATTATTGATCTCTAAAGATTAAGTAAGGAATGAGAAAAATCATTTTGGGACATTCAGAGGCCTTTCTGATAACGAAAATGATATGTCACATCAATTTTGTATGAATGTGACCATCAAAGCCGTTGACGAAACTAGTATCAATGTTACACTAACTTCATAAAACACTGCTCGGTTAAAGACATTCCCTTTAATTTTTTCATCGATTGTAGTGTTAGTGTCACTTTGTTCAAAATAAATAGATATTGCACTATAAACTGGTAACCAATAAAGGTACATTTAATGGGAACATTTTCTTAGCGGCTCTAAGACCCGTTCTCGGTAAAACTGGTGCGGTTTTATTTCATAGTTACAGTGCAAGTGTTTTAACCCCTAACACAGGTTTGTCTCGGCGTTACTATCTTTAATATAGGTTCAAAAAGCCTCTAAGCTTAGATAAATGCTTTTTTAACATCCATCAAGAAAATTGAATAAAGCTTTATGAGACATACGCATTTTAGGGTATAATTTTACATGGGTTCCATAAAAAAGTAAGTAGATACCTTATTAATTTGGATGTGTAATTCACCAAATAAATTTAACCTTAGGTAATACTCTCACATTCATCTTTGAAATGCAATATTGAAGTGAAATCTGGACCCGATAATGCTAACAAAGCCCAATTCTACATTCTCTGAAAGCATAGAAAAGCGACTCTGAAATGCACAATACGAGACTAGATACTATAGCCAACACTAACAGACTACGAAAAAACGCCACTAATAAGATTACACTACACCGATTCGAGGTAGGGGTGGGTGTTACGTCAAAGCTAATGGGTACAGTAATTCGAGTAACTAAGCTATAAACAACGCGTAATTACGGGCCCAGAAAGAATTAATGCCGCGTTCGTGGAAGTGAGCCAATTAAAGTTTTACCAACGTGTATTGCGAAGGTATTATGCCATTTACAGAGGCTGTTTATGTTATGGGGATGGAAGCTATGATACGTGTATGATAATGGTACGGTTATTGTGTAATTTAGATTTTGATAAATTATTATCGTAATATACAACTGCCTCTTAGACAGGCTTAATTTACTTTTAACCCCCGACAGAAAAAGAGGGGTGTTATAAGTTTTGGGTGTGTATCTGTGTATCTGTATGTATGTCTGTTGCATCGTAGCTCTTAAACGAATGGGCAGATTTAGACGCGATTTTTTTCTTGTTTAAAAACTGATGTGATCGAGATGGTTCTTAGCTATAATTTATGAAGATTTGTTCAGGTGTTTGAAGATGATCAGCTCATTTCCAACTTCCACAGGTCCGATTGATTTTAAAGTTGGTTTATTGTGACTTCGGTAATATTTTTAAGACATGTTAACCCTGAGCTGATGCTGCAGCATCAAGTAGTCCGCGGGATACCCAACTCTTTAGCAACTTATATCAGATATAGCGTGTGTGAGCTCATAAGAATGATCTCAACGAGTAGGTGTTAAATTGTTGATTTATCAACCAAACTCCGGACCAGAGAGATGAAAATACTTCTTTAGCGGTCCCCCGACGCGAGGACGCTTGGATCGAAATATATACTTAAACGACAAAGACACTTTTATCATTTTACTTTTTAGATGTCTTTTGTATCGGGGGCTATTTAAAGATATTGGAATAATGCAATATCACAAGTTTCATTGCTTTCTAGAATCATTGAATCATCATTAAAACCTTACATTATCTTTATATTATATATATTATATGCGTTTTTTTCTTTACCTACCTACATTTCTGTACTAAAACCATCCAACAATTTAACTACTAGAAGAGGAACACGTAAGATGCTTTTAACACACTCACGTCATGCATTATTCAGAGTAAAACAGCACATTGGAGCCTAACTCAGCACTAACGTAAAACGCGGCGCTCCGTCGTACCGGTAACCATCAAAAATAACAATTTACCAAACTACTAACTCATATTTGACAAAGTTTCAACAATCGCCCCGGTCTGGCGTTAGGAACTTCTCCGTTTTGGATGCTGTCATTTTGTAGTACATATTTCTCATTTTTTTTAATAGTTCAATTAGACCATAACTTTTTTGGCATACTTAAAAACATCACGCCATCATTAGATTTTTAATCTGGTGTCATGTTTAATGAACCAGATGTGCAATCATTCTAAATACCTTTTCAGAAATATTAGCTTAAAAGACGTCTCGACGAAGAATATTCACTCTGTGCAAAATGAAATACCTACTTTGTGTAGCTTGTGGTATTACTATTGCTAAACAAAGTTTCTATCTTCTTATAAGTCCACCCATTTCTCGCCAACCACGTTTAGGTGCTACCAATTTTTTTATTTTTATTTTATTACATTGAATGACGAGACGAGCATGCCGTTCGCCTGATGGTAAGCGATACGACCACCCATAAAATTAGCAACACCATCCAGCACCTTGAGTTACAAAGTACTGTGTGGCATTCCACTGCGCTCGTCATCCTGAGAAAAGATGTTAAGTCTCATGTCCAGTAGTCACACTAGCTACGATGTCCTTCAAACCGAAACACAACAGTGCATGCACACTGCTGCTTGGCGGTAGAAAAAGACATTGCGGTGGTACCCACCCAGACGGACTCTTATATATGAGAGACCCACCACCAGTAAATTAACCAATTAATCATTTTTCCGTCTATTCCTTGATCTTCTGTAATTCAACAATTAGTTCATATTAAATATAATATCAAACAAAATATAACTAAAAATTAATTGAAGAGCAGAGCATCAGAGCCAAATAAAATATGAGAATCAACTCATAAATCGACCTCACAAATAATTCACGTCATGATACATTTTGAATTATCTACACGCTCTACATTAATGTTACAAGCCCTTACACAGCTGTGGCTTGTAAATATTTAAAAGGAAGAATGCATCGCCTAGTTGCTATTTACGTGTATCGATCCAAACTATCGAGGTCACGCAATGTACATCGTCCTAATTTGCTTGCAATGAGGTGTCGTCAAATGTGTGGTTCGCATGGGTTTATGTATTGGTTTTTGGATTAACATTTGGTTTGTTTGCATCCTGTACTAATAAATGAGCTGATTTGTCGTTTTCGGTTAACTAATGATATCGACGATTAATTGTTGTGTAGGTACTTATCGCTTTTTTAGTCTAAATACAGCTTTTAGCTGTGAAGTGCTGAATTCGATTTCCAGATAAAAAAACAAAGAGTTGGTTTTTGCTATTTCAAAAACTGACAGTCATTAATAGGCTTTTGCTGTGCTACTTATAGTCAATACCTCGATGACTTCGATGGTAATGTACTCCAGTCACAAATACCAAGAAGCTTCCGTCCTCGTCTAAAATTTCTTTAGTTATCTGGGTGACCATATGTAGCAGTATTATGCCTGTAAATTACCCATTTAAATTTCCTTTAAACGTCCAAATTAATCCTTTCTTTCTAATATACCCCCGCTACAAATTTAAACTTGAACCTGAATTAATAATTGGCAGCTTCAAACAAGACGCCAAAAACAAACAAATATTGTTCACAAAGTTGCCTTAATATTAATCCAGCTAAAACATCCTTCGGCAAAACGGCGCTAAACCAGCATAGAAAGTTAACTGAAACACTAATAACTAACAAACAAATTAAATATAAATACTGTTAAACTTTTCCATGTAACATTGATTTTCACGGGACTGTTTGCGCGATGTCACCTTTTTGTGTTGATCTGCCGCATCCCCTTTCACCATGGGATATTGGAAGCGGGCGGGGTAGTGGCACTGATAAGCAAAGTTCTAGATATATTGGTCAGCGAAGTGGAGACCAGAACAAACAATTAGCGAAAGTTAAACATGGAACCATCCCGCATTCTAAACCGGGCAATCTCTCACACAGCCAGACCATAGCATATAACTGAAGTGGTGGTAAATAATTTTCTGTTAGCACAATATGAATTAGATGTTTTAGGAAGTGTACTGTTGTAACTGGATGCGGGTTTAAGTTTGAGCTCACGTTTAAGAATAATATATCATGCCAGTTATATTGGTAATAAAGGTACTTCACAGTACCAGTTTTCTATGAAATACTGATAAAATCCCTGTCATACTTTCGAATTTACAATCCAGTTCATTTACTTCAAAATTTCATCCTATTTATTACTACGACATTCAATCTATGTATTATAAAAATCAACATGTGCCTCAATGTTCCCTATGGACTTCAAAACGGCTAGAGCGATTTTAATGACGTTTTACGTAATCTTCAGAATAGCCCAGCAGATGATCCTGTGAAGTTTGGTAGCGATCGGACCACCAGAAGTCATCTTTCTACAGATAATTAAGTGATGCTATCCGTGCGAAACCAGGGCGTGTCGTTTGTACACACAGTCACGCCTTTTTATCCCCAAAGAGGTAGGCAGAGGCGCAACTTAATGCACCCACTTTTCGTGCGTTCTTTTTGTGCGTCTTCCGTCCCATGATGTGATAGAGGGGCGAGGGTATCTCCATAGCTATTTTTGTAAATAAAATATCCCAAGAAAATAATGATGCCAATGCAACCTGACTAAACGGTTTATTCGAATCAAGTGCAATTAAACAGTTTTTAAAGAAAGCGGACAAAACCTGGCGTTGTAATTGTTGGGTAGGCCAGATTTTATTTTGAATAATGACTTGATTTACAAGCTCATGCTACGACTATTTCACGAGTTTCCATTGACCAAATTGAGTTCCTTGATATTGCGTCTACGTTTCTGCAGGTCTACTCAAAGAACTTTAAGATTCGTGGTTGCATGTCTAATAATTAGTAAGTGTATTTATTTCATGTTGTTTTGTTTTCCGTCGTTTGGTTTGTCTGTCAAAGAGCAAACACCTCTATTATGTTAGTTAGTTATTGTAATATTTATACTGTTCGTGTTTAATTTTGCACTAAGATTTTATAATTCGTAATTCCATATTAATACCAGCACAAATGCTTGTTCGTTTCTACTAAAGCCGTGCCGTAGAATAATGGAACCTCACCACCGCCCCACCGTGACAGTCACCAGCAGTCACCACCTTGCGCCAGTGGTATTTAAAACATTTTCCGTGAATATAATTGCCTTAACATTATAAACAGTTTCGTACCGCGCTATTCCCAGCTATGTAGGTCAGTAGAAATGTTTGTTTATATTCGACGAGCTTTTGCCCACGGCTCCACCAGCGTGAATGAGATTTCCCGGGATAAAAGACCCGCTTTATATTTTCCCGGGATAAAAAGTAACCTATGTGTTAATCCAGGACATGATCTACCCGTGTGCCAAATTTCATCGAAATCCGTTGAGTAGTTTTTGCGTGAAAGAGTAACAAACATCCATACATCCAGACTTCCAGACATCCATACATCCATACTTACAAACTTTCGCGTTTATAACATTAGTAGGATTAGACTGCATTTTCAAACGCCATTTATTTCAGTTCGATTTATATTTTTGGTTAAAGAATTTTTCTGATGATAAGGCTTATGATTATAGGTTTATGATTTTTGTTTGCTTACATTTATGTATCTATAACTTGAGGTGGATAATAGGTATTACTAAGATTATTAAACAAAGAACCGTGACATGAGAACCTCTTAAAAGTTTCGAAATCTTTTGTCTGAACCAACAAAATCGAACATTGAGTATAACACCCGAACCGCAAAAACAAAACGCACCCATTGCATTATGCATGCCATTCAGAGATACAGAATCAATATGAGCAGTAAAAGCTTTCATATCTGAATACCGAACGTTTCTTTCGTCGAAAACGATTTTTCAATTACAAGCCCTTTCAATCCACCCTACATTTAGAAGCTGTTCACGTTTCATCGAGTGCCTCTCGCACCGCTCATTTCCTACACTCGTGAACGAGGGTCGGCAGCACACCGCGCGAACCTACGTCAATCAACGCTTGGATATGGTAATGGTTTGTGTCTTCAGGTATTTGGTTTTTAAGGGTCACGTGAAGGTGTGATTATTACCAATAGTAGGTGCATTGTTGATCCTCAAGAAGAAATGAAAATTGGAAAGTAGAGATATTTTTTTGACGGATGAGAGTCTAAAGCTACTATAGAACTGAAGGCTTGAATTCCCTTTTGTGTAAAATTAACACGAGTTAAAAATCAGTAGAATAAATATAGTTTGAAGTAACATAAATAGTTTGTAAAAGAATAATAAATCGTACTAGTGCTTTGTTTTATAAATCCATCAGAAGCTGAACTAAAAGGCGTCAATAAAAAACGTCTGATCGCGTGGCGTAAGAACAATGTGCCCAATTCCTCCAAGTGGAAGTAATAAGGTCCGATTAAACAATTAGGGTAAGTTTATTTAGTGATAATTGGTGTTCGATTGTCTACTAAAGGGAGCGTAGTACCAACGAAAGTAACTTCCCAGAACATTAAACAAGGCCGCAACTAAACATCCAATAGCTATTGCTTTTATTAGAGATAAAGGATAGGTAGTCTCGCGGTAGATTTATTGGAAAATATGTTTTATGATCTTAGAAGTGGTTTGTGGCAATTTAGTTCAATTTATCGTTATTTGTTCCAATAGACTTATTCAGATTCATGTGGGATATTACGATGACAGTAAAGAGATGAAGTTCGATTACGGTAATGACGATAATTTTAGTTTTTCGTTTGGGACTTGTTTTTCAAGTTTGAAGTAAATTTTATTTATCAGTTATTGTATTAAAAAGCTAATGTAGATATTGATTATTTAATTGAATGAATTAATGAATCCAGACCGAATCCGGCGATCGTTTTCTGTTGTGAGTGGTTATGGATGAGTCTTCACATGGGGATGTATCTAATTTTAGTTGTTAATGTTCTTGAACAGATGCTACATAGGAGAATGCCATTGACATAATTGTAAATGATATCTGATAGTAGCTTAGCTCTTAGATGATCTTTTTTTGAGTTAATATTTGTTTTAGTTAAATTAATCACCATTTATTTGGGGGTTTAGATTACGGTCTGTCTTTTTTATTTGGTCGGCTAATACATTTGTGACGAGAATCATTTACTCAAAAGCTACGAAATAAGTCATAAGATTTTTTATATTTTAGCTATTGTGTCCGAAAGCTCTTAATAGTTCCCAGGACATATTTTGTACTTAGGAACGGGCAGAACTGACTATGTGACTGGAAGTTATTATTTACTGTTAGGTGAAATCTCGTTTGTAGCATTTCGAATTGCCAGTTACTATTTTTTTATTGCGTTGAATGACGAGACGAGCATGCCGTTCGCCTGATGGTAAGCGATACGACCACCCATAAACAGTAGCAACACCATCCAGCACCTTGACTTACAAAGTACTGTGTGGCATTCCACTGCACTCTTCATCCTGAGACATAAGATGTTAAGTCTCATTATGTCCAGTAGTTATACTAGCTACAATGTCCATCAAACCGAAACACAACAGTGCATGCACACTGTTGCTTGGCGGTAGAAATAGACATTGCGGTGGTACCCACCCAGACGGCCTCTTACATAATGAGAGACCTACCACCAGTGCTACTATACAGTAGCCACAATGGTCTCAATTTGCACCGACAGCAATGCACGCTACGCTACCCAAAACTGAGAAGAGAGGATCTTAAGTCCTTAACAGTCAGTTGAGTAACATTCGAAATACCTAAGACTGAGAAATTGAATTCAGAATAAAGCAGTGAAATACTGTGTAAAGTATTACTTGAACTTGAGATATTTTATTTACACTCAAAATTATTTTAAATTATTTTTTCGCAAGTATTATGAGATGAAGGCATTTCTTTGACGATTCTTGTTAGCTATGGCAAAAATCAATATGACACAAATCGGCAAAATGTTGACGAATATAATGCAGTGTAGGTTTTTTTTTAAATAGTAATCAATACTTCACCAATATCGTTTTTTGGCATAGCTACCATAGTGAATTAAGAAAATCCTTTACTTAAAATCTTTCTATCTTAAAAAATTTCACATTTATTCTAAGCCTGTTATAACAGCCTATCTCTAGTTAGATAACGCGTAAAGACAAACGCAATTATGTTTCTTCACCTAATGCTAATGCGTAACTACGTCAAAACTAAATTAGGGTGCCAGAATCGTTAGATAGCCTAAGTATTAGGGCCACAGGATGAGCGGTATTATGCCGGTATTATGGTATATAAGTTACAATAAATTGCATGTCATTCATTCCGCCAACTGTGTAAAAACACGAAATAAATTACGATACAGTTGTATTTGTTTAAGTGTAGTTTTATTTGCTACGTATTTTATTTGTATTGTAATTTGTTACGAGTTATATAAGGGCTGGTTACTATATATTCAAATTCTCCTAGGTCATTGAATGTCAACTGCCAATCCAGCAGGGCCGGCATTATAGCAATCATTGCCTCGGGTATTGAACCTTTGTCGGGATCGGGAACTTCGTTTTGGCAGTCCTTTCCATTCCCAACCAGGCTTTCACTTTAAGGTAGCAGCAACTAAATCATCCACATCTGACGTCATCCTAGTGGCCCCTCTATAACCGACGTGTGTTTCAAAGATAATTATAGCGCACCACTTACGAAGGATAATGGAAATGCCAAACCCGAACCCCACCACTCCGTGACCACTTCTATTTAACTTATCCACGTCTAGGTCGGGACGTCGCGTTGCTGGGATTTGTCGCTTCCAATTAATTTATTGTTCCACCTTTGTTTTGTTTGTCAGTGGAATATTTTGTTGGAATAATGCGTACTGTTAGGATAAAATGTTTAAGGGGTATTTGTAATGTACTGACCAGTTATGAAAACCTACCGAGATGCCAAACTAGTAGTGGAAGTGACAGTTAGGTGTCTAAAAAGGGTGCTGTATCGATGTGCACTCTCATTCGCGCTCAGTCTCGCAGTCGATCTAAGTCGTTGTCTTAGTGGCAGGTAAGTTAATTTTGATACCGGCCGGTTGGTTGCTAATATCTTTGTGAAAGTATTTCTGTTAAATATATTTCCGTAAAATCAGTGGTAGATCTTTCTTATTTAAATCAAAATCGCTTCTGTTTCTAACAATACTATATTATTCATAAAAATAATGTAGCGTTAATTATTCAATCAGATAATAATTATTAATCCAACAATTTAGTACCTGACAGAAAGAGAAATCTTTAGGGGAGGCCTATGTTGAGCAGTGGACTTCACGTGGCTGATGATGATGACGATGAAAGAGAAATCGAACAATAAGAGCCTGTTTCACAATGTTCATGTAAATTTTATTTGCCAGTTAACGTATTAGACAGCTAATAGTTTAGTAACTTTTTCATTATCATATTTTATTTGGGAGTATAAATGACAGTTTGATTTATGTATTTGGTCGTCTAACAATATATTCGAAAGTAGCAATGATCTGACGATGTGAAAAAGGCTCTTAACCTAGAAATCAGACTTCAAAAAAGGTACTTAGACTGATTTGCATAGTTTTTTTTTTATTTTATCCTATGAATGTTTTTATTCTAACGATAGGAAAATCAGCCGCTCGTTAAATATAGCTAAATCTCCTATTTGTTAGTAATTCGTCATGACAATCATAGCTGTTATAACGTTACGTTACATAACTTCATTTGATTGACAAATAATGACAAAGAAAACTACGACATTGTCAACTATGGTTTCGGGCGCACTATGTTCTAGTGGGTCCTCAATCCTCATGGTATTGTTTGTGAATACGGCCGTTAGTAATTGAACTCTCTGATTTGTCGTGCTACAGGCTACTGTTTGGCAGTCGTGACGTGTGATGGACTTGTTTATCTCTTGACTATTTTTTTAAATTTTACTAACATTTTACTACTTAACGAAAGTTGATATGAGAGGTATTAAAAATATCTATATTATATAAATATGTTTAGTATTTATTAGACATTATGTAGTAACGATTAAAAAGTTCACAACTTAGCACTTCGCAAACAAAATGGGAGTTTTTATTCATTGTACCAATAAATATTTCGTGGAGTGTAAAACTGTTATTTACATTCCTTTCAAAGCGGCAGTCATTAATCACTGTTGACCTGTGAGGGCCGAATATTTGACATCACAATGAAATCCTTGATACGGTGAGGGTATTTTAATGGTTTAAAGATATTTTGTGATGGGATGATTATAAAAAGCTGATAGGGCTAAGCCTAATTAAGTGAATGTAGATTGTAGAATTTTAATGTGAGGTATTTTGTGGTAATGGTAAACATATGTTGATTGACAGCTATAGACCCTAATATCATCCAAATGAGTAAATCTACTTTAAAAAAAACAACGGGTTTGCACTCCGGGGGTGCCGGCAGAAGTTAAAACTTGAACATTCACGTTGTGCATTTTTGAATATTTTGGAATGGTTAGGGAATAATTTCGCGCGAATTGCTTTATTTATCAGTATAAAAGTACTAGCATTTATGTGGTTAAATACAATATTTATTTATTGCGCTATCGTACACAAAAATGACAATTTCACTACTTCTTTATAAATCAAAATTTTAAAAAAGAATGTTACGCTCTTTTGTACTCGTGCCGTAGCAACGCTGGGGAAATAAATAAAAATGTACTCATTTAAGAATTATAGCTTCTACGCATTGTATTTAAGGTTCATATTAGTAAGGGATGGTTTCAATGACGTAAATAAATAAAAATGCACAAGTTTAAGAATTATAGCTTCTACGCATTGTATTTAAGGTTCACATTAGTAAGGAATGGTTTCAATGACGTAAATAAATAATAATGCACAAGTTTAAGAATTATAGCTTCTACGCATCCTATTTAAGGTTCATATTAGTAAGGGATGGTAAAACCTCCTACGCATTTTCGATCGGTCGCGTGATCCTGACGCGAGTTTAACATTTTATACCCATCCCAAAAGTGCTCAACGCCGCTAAAGAAGTTTTCACTTCAGAAAACCGCCATAAGGAACACCTCTTGTCACAAACAAAAAGACTCAAGGAACACTAACAGTCCACAAGAAATCAATTTAAGAAGTACAATAACACAACGACCCAACGCTCCACGTTTGCAAACAAAATTAAACCCAAAAATCACATCGGAAATTCCCTCATATAATGGAGAGAAAATGGTGTCATTATGAAAGTTAAACAATAGTGGAACGGACCTCGGCTTGTAGTTTGACCGTGACTGGCAATTAGTTACAACGACCTCGAAACGGGTGCAACTCTCAACTTTAAGGGATAAACTATGGAGTCGATAAGTATCTCCTGTGATGCGGGTACATTGTACTTACTATTCGGGGTACTTAGTGATCAGATTTTGATTTTCCAAAATATTTGGAAATAATCACCTTTCTCATGCTGGTACAAAACTTGCGCCTTGTTTTTTGGACCATAATTATATTGCTTAGTAGATTTCAGTGCCACAGATGAGATTAGATTGGGGCCTAATAAATACACACACGCTATTATTCCCGAAGGGGTAGGCAGAGGTGTAGCCAAAACACCGACTTTTCGCCAAGTTTGTTCCGTCCCATGATGTGATAGGGAGCGAAACTATGGCCATATCGGGCACAAATTCCATACTCCGGGCTGATACTGAGCAGCAACACCAAATATCACTTTTCCCGACCGGGATTCGAACCAGGCACCTCAAAGATGTTATTAAGTATACAACAAAATATCTTTATGTCCTCAGAAATAATGATGAAATTACTAAACTTCAGCCTATACCTTAATTAAAAATAAAGATACAAACTCTAAAACCTTTGACATTCAAAATTTATCAGCAGAATTTATACATCACCCACCACAAGGCATATCCCGCATCGAACCAGCTAAAATTATTGTCCAAAACTTTAATAAAGCAACCGCAATGCGCCTCCCATGTTAAAATCAGACACGTGCTAAAGCCTCCCGGGGGAATAATTATGGAACTTAAACAATAAAAGGATGTCGACTAACCCTCGGGGGTGATTTCAAAAGGGAATGTTTTAGTGAATTTTTGGACGTTGTGCGAAGGATATTTTTAGTTGTATGTTAATTTAGAGGCGATTGTAGATTTTGAGAGCTGTTTAGGTGTTCCGTAAGATAAAGTTTGTATTACTGTTTTGCGAAGTGGAATATTTTTTTATTGCATTGAATGACGAGACGAGCATGCCGTTCGCCTGATGGTAAGCGATACTACCACCCATAAACAGTAGCAACACCATCCAGCACCTTGAATTAAAAGTACTGTGTGGCATTCCACTGCGCTCGTCATCCTGAGACATAAGATGTTAAGTCTCATTATGTCCAGTAGTTACACTGGCTACAATGTCCTTCAAACCGAAACACAACAGTGCATGCCCACTGCTGCTTGGCGGTAGAAATAGACATTGCGGTGGTACCCACCCAGACGGACTCTTACATATGAGATACCTTCCACCAGTAATGGTCGAGCATACGCTTTTCTGACTGTACAAAAAGTGTAAAACCTCCATGGCGTAGTTGTATTACGGTACGACTGCAATGCTAAGGCCTTGGGTTCAATTCCCGGGTAGGGCAAAGTGATATTGGGTTTTAAATTCAGTATCAGTCCGGAGTCTGGAATTTGTGCCCGATATGGCGATAGGCTCGCCCCCTATAACATCATGGGACGGAATACGCACGGCGAAAAGTGGGTGCACTAGTTGCGCCTCTGCCTACCTCGGGGATAAAAGGCGTGAGTGTGTGCGTGTGTACAAATTGTAAATCCCTTAATAGTGACCCAAGTAAATGTGTCACGTTTCAGGATCAGGCTGTGTATATCCGATTTCAAACGGGCATAATTGTGTCGACCGACGAACGGTAATTATCTCTCATCTATCGGAACTCTATGTGGACCCTACTCCGCTTCCCATCAGGGTGCAGTGGGGGCACTTTACCGTGAAAAAGAACATCTACTAACGAGAAAATTTTACCTTTAATTTGAAATACAATTATTTGCTCGAGGCTTACAAAAGCAATTAATGAAAAAGTACCTTTTTCTGTCAGAGCGTTTACGTCTGCTGCGAAGACGTCTTCTTTTATTAGTGATCAAGCCAGTCTAAACTTATTTCCATTAGACGCAATTTGAGTACCTAATTTTGAAAACCAATAACTATATTTGGATTATTCCTTCGTCCATAAATTATCTTTTGCTTATTCCTTCCGAGCTAATATTAGGCCTCTTCCACAAGTTTAAAGTAAATTTTATTTGACAGCTATTGTATTAAATAGCTAATGTAGATAGAACTCTTTTTTATTACCCATAGATAGCTTAGAGTGTGACTTTTATTTGGTCGGCTTATACATTTATGTGACGAAAAACATTTTATCAAAAGTTGAGTAACAGGCCCTTATACTTAAAATGTGATCGATCCAATAATACGAAATATCACTTTCATACAACATTCAACTCAACTCCACATTTGAACAAGTAATGGTAATTACTGGTGGTAGGTCTCTCATATGTAAGAGTCCATTTGGGTGGATACCACCGCAATGTCTATTTCTACCGCTAAGAAGCAGTGTGCATGCACTGTTGTGTTTCGGTTTGAAGGACATTGTAGCCAGTGTAACTACTGGACATAATGAGACTTAACATCTTATGTCTCAGGATGACGACCGCAGTGAAATGCCACACAGTACTTTGTAACTCAAGGTGCTGAATGATGTTGCTACTGTTTATGGGTGGTCGTATCGCTTACCATCAGGCAAACGGCATGCTCGTCTCGTCATTCAATGCAATAAAAAAAAGTGGATATACGCAGGATTGAAAATGTACCAGATAAATGTGAAATTTGTTAGCCTAGTATTAAAGCAGGCTTTATTGTATTTGAGATTTCCAGATAAGTTATAAGACATTTCGCATTACATAGAACCCTAGATATAAATTAATAAACAATCAGATGAAGACACGTCAAAGAAATTTAAACGGGAATACTGTTTAATTAAATTCCAACGATTTATTTGCGACGCGGATTACAAAGCGTTAAACTATTATGTCGATCCGTTTCGAGAGGATTGTACAAATTGTCCGTTTTCGCGAAACAACGCACTACAATTTCGTATTTTATTAGTTACATTGAGAGAATTTAACACAAACGCCCGTTGGGAACGTTTTGTTGTACGGCCGCGTTGCTATTTTTCGATGTTCAATATTTTAAATAGCTCGAAAGCGCGTGACGGTACATTTGTTTTATGGTATCGAATGCTCGTTAATTTTAGACGTTAGTTATGTTAATTGGTGAGTAATAAATTAAATGATAATGTACACGAATAACAAATTTGGCAAATAAAAATCTACAGCAGCATAAATCAGTCCCTAACGTGAGATCTATAATTATAAATCAGCTAGCTACACCCGATAGCCTAGTGAAGCGGCGATAGCCTAGTTGGGAGTGGAACGGACTGCCGAGACGAATGTCCGCAGGTTCAAAACCCAAGGGCACACACCTCTGACTTTTCTAAAAAAGTTATGTATGTATTCTTTGTGAATTATCGCTCGCTTTAACGGTGAAGGAAAACATCGTGAGGAAACCTGCATACCTGAGTTCTCTGAATTTCGAAGGTATGTGAAGTCTGCCAACCCGCACTAGGCCAACGTGGTGGACTAAGGCCTATACCCTCTCAGTAGTAGAGGAGGCCCCTGCTCTACAGTGGGCAGTATAAAATACAGGGCTGGTATGGTGGTGGTGGTGGAACTACACACTGGGTAACCTTTAGGATACAGAGTTGAGAAAACTGGTTATCTAGACAATAGAAAGCAGAGTTTTTTTTTTTTATGGTATAGGGGGCAAACGAGCATACGGTTCACCTGATGGTAAGTGATCACCGCCGCCCATGAACATCTGCAATACCAGGGGGCACAGAGATGCGTTGCCGGCCTTTTAGGTGGGAATACGCTCTTTTTTTGAAGGTCGCCAGGTCGTATCTGTCCGGAAATGCTGCTGGCGGCAATTGGTTCCATAGTTTAGTAGTACGTGGTAAAAAATGACGGCTAAAACGTACAGTGGTGGATTGCCAACCTCAGAGGTGATGTGGATGGAATTTGGAGTTCTGCCGCGAAGTACGGTGATGGAACTCAGCAGCAGGGATAAGTCCGAACAATTCTTCAGAGCACTCCCCGTGGTAAATGCGATAGAGAATGCAGAGCGATGCTACATCTCTACGCAAAGCCAAAGGAAAAAGTAAAGTTGCAAAGTACAATCACCCAATTTGGTGCTAGTACACTTTCTCAAGATAAAACACCCATTTTTCATATTTACCAAGCAGGTACAATCGTTTCGGAGATGTACAAAGGAAACAGCAGATAAGTCTTATTGTCTACTTTAGTTGTAAGTTGCATGTTGCAACAGACGACGCGCTAGCGAACCTTCAAGTGGTCGAGCATACACCTCGCTGATTGTACATAGAGAAACTGTTAATTGAATGTAAGCGATGCAGAAGCTGAAGTCGACAATTAATTCAGGAGAAAAGTGTCCAAAAAATTATGGTTTCTTACGTTTACGCGAATTTCAGACAGTGAAATAAAATAAGGTTATGGATTTTGTCGCGGTTTTTGTTTAGTTTTCGACATTTCAATGTTTCTAAAAAGTTATATACAACTAGATGTTGCTCGCATCTTGCTGGCGTGACAAGCCTTTTCCACCACATCATCATTATCAGCCACATGACGTCCACTGCTGAACCAAAAAGATCCCTAAATACTGGAGCAATCCATGATGCCATCAAAACGACGCCAGCGACATCTACTTAAAAAATAATTACTAAAAATTTCAGTTATTTCACCTGGAAGTACATTACGGGAATAATAATTTGACCGTATGTGATAAACTAGGATATCGTTTGCCGTTGTGCCAAATTTTAGCCAAATTCATTCAGCTGTTACTGCTTTTATGTGTAACAAACATCCAAACGATTTCACAAATTTTCGAATAATATTAGTAAGATAATAACAGAAAAACATCTAGTGCAATGCAATGCAATCAGACCTGTATTATATACTGACCATTGCTGAGCATGGGCCTCCTCTACTACAGAGAGGGGTCAGGCCTTAGTCCACCATGCTGGCCTAGTGCGGGTTGGCAGACTTCACATACCCTCGAGATTCATATGGGAAATTCTTAGGTATGTAGGTTTCCTCACAATGTTTTCCTTCGCCGTTAAAGTGAACGATAATTATTGATAAACAATACACACGTATCTTCGAAAAGTCAGAGGTGTGTGCCTTGGGTTTTGAACCTCCGGACATTGTTTCGGCAGACCGTTGCATTCCCAACTAGGCTATCGTCCACTTATAGTCCCTCTCTATTATTAAACATATTAAACGTTCAAATAATAGCATCTCCATTCTCTGCTTAAGACCATAGACAACGCCAATAAACAATAAGAAAATTCCAATTTAAAAAATCCAGGGCTTAAACGCCGCATCTCAGAGCAAAGATTGGGACGCAATAAGGGGTGAGCGTGGGGGGTCGGGGGGCGGTCTTCATAAGAGGATTAAACACGGTAATAAGGTTTGCAGCCGACACACTTGGCTGGGTCAAGTAGGGCTTACTGGCCCGGTTGATGTTACCAAGTGTTTCAGAACCGTTTCGAGCCTTTTATGTGGTTAGTTAAACTGGAAGTTTTGTTCGAGTGTTGTTTTAAAGGTGTAAGTTGAATTTGAGTTTGGAACGGTTAGTAACGCCTACGCAGATTGAATTCCAGCGATATTTTGTGAGATAAATTGGTCATCTTCAGAGGATTAAAAAAAAATAGAACAAACATTCTTAAAGAAGTAAACATTTAGAAAGTCATTACCAATTTTAAAATTATTAAAAATATTAGTAATTTTACTATGATATGTGAAATCGTATGAATTGAATTCGAGATCCATTAGTAGTTGTTACATGCAGAGAATATAATATATTAAAGATCTAAATATGTATTTTAACAGCAAAACATTGTAACTATCTTCACAGGGTCCTGTAATTATCACAATCCTTCAAAGCCTTATATTATTACATCTCAACCATTTTTGCAAATTGTTTTGTTAATTTTGTAAATGAAACCACATGTCATAGAACTTTCTATTTATTTTTGAATAGCTTCTAAGACCAGATTAAAATAGCAAATTACCCAAGTCATAATATGCCTCGCTTTTTAGCCTGTCACAACAAAATATCATTCTACGTCTTATCTATATCTATACTAGTATGATAATCAGGAGAAGTTTGTGAGTTTGTTTGTAGATTTGTAGGGACTAATCAATGAAACTTCTGAACCGATTTTCAATTCTTTCACTTATAGGAAGTTACATTACTCCCGAGTTGCTACTTTTTGTCCCGAGAAAATATAAAGCAGAACTTACACACACACACACACACTCATGCCCGTTATCCCCGAAGGGGTAGGCTGAGGTGCAACTAGTGCACCCAATTTTCGCCGTGCGTATTCCGTCCCATGATGTGATAGGGGGCGAGCCTATAAGGGCTACCTACGGGCGGAGCCGCAGGGAAAAGCTAGTGGTAAGTATATTGCAGTTCAAACACAAAGTCTAGGATCGAAAGATGTTAACATCTCTTCACGGTCGAAAGTATTATGCTTGTCTGCTTGGAATTTTGATAATTCTCAAAATGTAATGTAGATACGTTTATATATTGTATATGTATGGTATATATATTTATTAATTTTGCATTATACTTATCATAGTATAAATCAATATTTATGTATGTGTATTTATAAGTATATATTATTTCGAAATAACTACCTCTGATGCACCTACCTTGTTAATCTCTGCACCACCCTAAGGTTGACTGGGAGAGAATGGCTACGGCATTAAGTCCGCCTTTATACATTTGTATATGAAGTGCTTGAATAAAAAAATAAAAAAAAAAATACTCGCCATTTAGTCGAATCCGAAATGCGGTCCATTGAAAATACAAACTACTAGACTTCTGCTCGCGTCTCCGCCCGCTGAAAAAGAAGCCTATAGCACATAAAAAGTAGCCTATAGCACTCAAGAGTAATGTAGCTTCCTATTAGTGAAACAATTTTCAAAATCGGACCAGTTGTATTTGAGTTTATCTATTACAAACAAACAAACAAACAAACCTTTCCTCTTTATAATAGTATAGATGAAACAAAGTACGATTGTTTTATTCACTGTTATACAGAAAATATTTTTGATATTTATCCACTACACACCATCACTTTGACTTGCTGGTATTCTAACCCATGGTACCAATCTCTCTCAAATCCATATTTACCAATAACATAAGTATTTTTTTCTCCTATTAATGTGTGAAGACAGAAAATAAAACGGGTAAATGTAAATGTAAAATAACAACAGATATATATGTGGAAAAATCTACTGTATTAACCGAATAAACATGTATGGAAGAAACACCTATCCCAGATATAATTAGGACCAGGCGTATGATAATGAATTTTTCCCCAAGCTGCAGTCCAAAGTTGTTTGTCTCATTGCGATAGAAAATACATTAACTATTAGTTATAGTAAACAACAGTTACTTGAAAAATTGACTAACGAGAGACGCTGCATGATTGACTAGCAGAAAACCGAAGTACCGAACCCCCATTCTCTTCCGTAGATCAGTGACGGCACAACGATGTTTTTTTTCAATTCGGGTTTTCATGGGAAATCATTAATCAGACGACCTCATACTCTGCTTCTAATGCCGTAATATTCTATTCTCCTACTATAATTGCAATGCAATGCAATCAGCCCTGTATTATATACTGCCCACTGCTGAGCACAGGCCTCCTCTACTACTGAGAGGGTTTAGGCTTAGTCCACCACGCTGGCCTAGTGCGGGTTGGCAAACTTCACATACCGTCGAAATTCTTATGGAGAATTCTCAAGTATGTAGGTTTCCTCACGATGTTTTCCTTCACTGTTAAAGCGAACGATAATTGATAAACAATACACACGTAACTTCGAAAAGTCAGAGGTGTGTGCCTTGGGTTTTGAACCTGCGGACATTGTCTCGGCAGACCGTTCCATTCCCAACTAGGCTATCGTCCACTATACACTACACTACTATAATTATTATATTAAAATATTCACATAATTCTGCTTAAAGATACCGGTAGAACTGACAAACCATTTCATCTCAATGACAAGTAAAAACAAATAGTAATTTAGCTCAAACACAACAGGATATAAATTCTGTGTATCAGCTTTGCGTCCAAGTCGGGCTCGAAGTGCGGCTTGGCCGGCGGTCAACTCGTTACCGGGCCCCTGAGACCGGAATGTTGAGCTGTGCCGACCTCCAGTGACCAGATAAATACGAAGAAGGGTCAATTTAGGGAAATCACTGTTAGATTTAAAGAGAATTAAGAATTTCCTGAGTATGTTAAGAATTTCGAGGCTATGTGAAGTCTGCCAACTCGCAATGGAGCAGCGTGGTGGACTAAGGCCTAACCCCTCTCAGTAGTAGAAGAGGCCCGTGCCCAGCAGTGGACAGTATAATATTATACAGGGCTGGTTGCATTGTTGCATTGCATTGAATACTGTTAGATTTCGCAATGGCCGGATGAACCTTGGGTTACTTGGGAACCAACCACATCAGCGCACAAGCTGAAACGTGGTAGCCTATTTGACATACAAGGGACGGTTCCAGGATACTGTAATATCATTCATTCATTGCTGCAACCGCCGTTGGTTTTGATCGATAACTTGCAATTTGGAACAACTATGAATAGATAGATGATATAGATATTTGATAGAGTCACGCTGTATATTTTTTTTACATAAACTATTAACTTGACAGTGGTAGTAGTCTGCTAGTGCAGTGGTACTTGATAAGTGGAGTAGGATCCAAATAGAGAGATCAACTAACGAGAGATAATTTCCTTTCGCAAGTCGACACAATTATGCCGGCATGTTTGAATCCGGAAAACTAACGTAGGTACTGACGACCATATTATCATCAATATTTGCCCTATCTGCGAATAGTGTTTCTAATATTATAATCTTTGTGTCCTCAGTGTTGGGAAGCCGCGACGCGACGTACTCTACACTGGACTTAATGGCGACGAGTCGTTGCTTTATTTTGCTTAATTAATGTTCGCTGCGTCGATGTCTCATTCTTGTGAAATTCTCTTGTTATAATAATTTTGCTTTAATATATATTATTATAAACTAAGAAGTATAAATAGGTAATTTGATACATTGATTAAACTATAAAGTACTTTGTGGAATCTTTGAGCTACGTAATTAATTACACGATTTTTTATTAAGATTTTTTTTCAATTAAGTACTCGGTTTTCTCAGAGTGTTTATAGAATGGATATTCATATAAATTTTTATTTACCTACTTTAAATTTATATCACAGAGTAGGACCATGCCAAGTGGTGTTGCTACTGCTGTTAGGCATTGGCGTTCGTTATAGAAATGTGGGGATGTTACACCTCTGCCTATCCCTGAAAAATGAATAGACTTGATACTATGTATGTGTTGTTTACAATCAGACGAGCAATCAAGTTTTTATGCAGTTTTACCAAATGTCGTAATAAAACCCGAAGTTAATCCTACTAATATTATAAACACGATAGTTTGTAAGTATAGATGTATGGATGTATAAATGTATGGATGTTTGTTACTCTTTCACGCAAAAACTACTAAACGGATTTCAATGAAATTTGGCACATGAGTAGATCATGTACTGGATTAACATATAGGCTACTTTTTATCCCGGGAAAAAATAAAGCGCGACTTTTATCTCGGGAAAACTCATTCACGCGAACCGAGCTGCGGGCAAAAGCTAGTGATATGATAATCCCCAACATGCTTTATACTAGGGATTAGCATAATCAATCCAAAACAATAGCTATAATAACTTGATACTCAAAGTTATTGCGACCCGCGGGAATTCCTCCTTCACCATCTCTAATAACTTTTAATGTGTTTATTACACATCACATGGTAATTATGGTTAATTTATTAAAACAAGAGAATTTCTTTCACTGTTACGGCAACAATCTATATAATATTAATACGCGAAGAAAAATCGCAAATTTCGCGCACGGAGAAGTGTGAGATTTGACATAATTAAAGTTCTTAAAGAGAGGGAATGCGATAAAATTCGTCTATATGTGTTACAAATATATCAAATTCGGCGGTCGACTTTCGACCAGTGAGCGACCACTAGCCATTAATAAATAATCATTATAATTATTTGGTCGGTAAATTGCAATAGACTGGCCATCAATTAAATAGAACCTAACATAGCACACATTTTCTATTATACCTACAATAAATGGTGAGCATCGCTCATGTACAGTCAGCAGCATAAGTATCTGTACAAAATCAAAATTTCAAATCGCGTATATATGCGTTAAGTTAAACTGAAACATTTTTTTCTTCGTTTGAAGTAAAGTAAATCTCTTTTATTTTATTTTTGTGAAGAGAAAAAAAAAGATTAGTAAGAACGCAAAAGTATATAGGCAATTTGAAATTTTGAATTTGTTCAGCTACTTATACTGCTGACTGTACATACATACATGGGAAATACAAAAATCTCTGCATACTACAAAATACATTTTATCAAACGCCATTTAAAAACTGACAAGCGCTGTAAACAATTGAAATTCAGCGAAGTGAACGCGAACGACTGACGCGTCGTTTTGTTTTTAGAAATTAAAACACACCGAATTTAGATCGAAATCGTTACAATCTATTTCAATTTTTATGCATTTAGAATTTAAGCACAAAATGTGCGGTTGCATAGTTTTATACGTGTAATTAAGTACCGGTGTTTTTAACACCACTCCATTTCATGAAGAATTCCTACGGGATTGACCAAGTACATGACACGCTATAACTTGCGAATCGATTTGTTTGTTTCGATCCCCGGGTCGGGGAAAGTGATATTAGATTTTTCTATTGAGTATCAGCCCGGAGTCTAGAATTTGTGCCCGATATGGCGATAGGCTCGCCCCCTATCACATCATGGGACGGAATACGCACGGCGAAACGCGGGTGCATTAGTTGCGCCTCTCCATACACCTTCGGGGATAAAAGGCGTGAGTGTGTGTGTGTGCCATATTCGCACTAAATTACAAAATAATAAAAACAATGTGAAAATTAAAACTGGGATTTTTGATGAAAGTATTCGTTATTCATTAATGATTTTTTGGCACAGTCGTGGCACAGTGTTAGCAGAAGTAAAAACGTGTACCTATCTGGATTCATTCATAAACGCAATCTGAAAATTACCCTGTATATCAATAATAATAATAATGTTACGATAAAACGTTTTGTGATGGTATTTGTAACGTACCAGCGACTAGGGGTTATATAGTCGCTGTAACGTACTGACCAGTTATGAAAACCTGTCGAGATATCAGACTAGTAGTGGAAGTGACAGTTGGATGTATAAAAGGGTGCCGTATCTATATGCACGCTCTTTCGATCTCAGTAGGCCCCAGTCGGTATCAGTCGTATTCTTAGTGGCAGTTGAGTAAATTGTGGATTTACTCTCGTACCGGTCAGTTAGTTAGTGATATCATTGTGAAAGTATTTCTGTGAAATTAGTGGTAGATCTTTTTTAACCGCTTTTATTAGCTTCTTTTGACACGCTTTTATTAGCTTCATAAGTATGTAGGTATGTATCAGGGTATGTAACGGAAACTTTGAACATGATTTTGAACCCTTCAAAACGTTGGATTAAATCCAAATTTGGCATACTTATCAAGGACCGATGACAATTCAATATTTTAAACTAAAACACGCTTTTATCGCAAATCCTACTAAAAAATGAAGAAATAATAGTTTATTTATTTTTAGTGACATCTGTTGGACAATAGTAGAACAGAACTAAAAAATGAAAAATACATAATAGTGTAAAAAACACGCTTTATAGAAAATCCAACTAAAAAATAGAAAATAAGTTTGAATAATTTGAATTAAGAATAGTATAAATAAGAAAAAAAAATATTTTATTGTTAAAAAAGCGTGTTTTTTAGTTTTTTTTTACTATTATTTATTTTATATCGAAATCGCTTCTGTTTCTAACAATCATGTATCGAAAACGTCACTAGAAAAATTAATACCTAATCACAGAAGTAAAATCCCTTATCTACCATTGCTACAAACGATTAATTTATGATAATAACTTTTACAGTAGAAACAGTAATTTACTGTAACTCATTAAAATTCGGAAAATAATTAAAAATGAATACAGTCTTTTAAATACGAAAGTTTAATATTATGTTAATGGACTTTATCTTTGTTACTTTAAAACGGGATAATGTGCGAGTTGTTTCATTTACAGGGAATGTCGGCGAGAGGCAATTTAAAACTTAAAGGATGGCGCAGACTTATCGGCATCAGAATGAATTTAAAGTACTCAGTCAGCATCCATACTTATATTATAAATTCATAAGTAACTCTGTCTGTCCTTCAGTCTGCCTGCCTGTCTGTCTGTTATGCTTTCACGGCTGAACTACTGAACCGATATCGATGAAATTTGGTATGGAGATAGTTTGGGAAAAACATAAGTTACTTTTATCCCGGAAAAATATAAAGTGAGATTTTATTCCCAAAAAATAATCACTCGGGCGGAGCTCCGAAGCAAAAGCTAGTTATTAATAAAAGTAATAAATATTTTTAGTAACGAGTAATACATTTAATGTCACAATGATTATCGCAGAATAGTTACACAATAATGAAAGCATTAATTTACGAAGTAATTAATTTTACAAAATAATGTCCTACGCACATTTAAAATAGTACATTCAAATGAATGAGCTTAGAAATTGTAGATTCAAAATGCAAGACAATAGGTACTGTATTAACAAAAATATTTATATAACGTAGAAAATACAAATATGTAGGTACTTGATACGCTACTATACTGTATGTATAGGTAAGCATCAAAACCAAGATCAGATTAGTACGAGTCTTGGCATTTCTTATCTTTCTGTATGGAGTTGAAACGTGGACAATCCTGACCCGCGAAAGACGAAGGATTGATGCATTTGAAATGAGGTGCTGGAGACGAATGTTAAGAATCTCCTGGACTGCGCAACGCACCAATGCATCGATCTTGACCCAGCTTCAAATAAAAACTCGCTTGTCCACCATATGCCAACAACGCATACTCTCCTGATATTTCGGCCACACAGTGCGCAAAGGCGATGAAAATTTGGAAAAAACATTGTGGTGTGGAACACCGAAGGCAGAAGATCGCGAAGTTGTTCATCAACAAGATAGACTGACCAAGTGAAAGACTCATCGTCCTCCTAATTCTACACAGCTGTAAGAGACGCGCTGGACACAAAGCGGTGGAGGCAGATCATCCGCTCCAGATGCAACCCTGACGCCGACCACGATCCTCAGACATGAGGGACTGACCAGAGAGAGATAGGTACGTTATCTCATAGTGTATTATTTAATAGATCCTTTTTGCAGTATCATAATATGATTAAGTATTTATAATTATGCGACCCAGAAGGGCCCCCCGGAGAAAAGTCTGCGACAATCTTTAGATGTTTAAAATCGTTTTTACTTGTTTGTGGGTATTACGCATTTCAAAAAAAGGCTTTCGGTATTTTTTTATTGGAACCTCATAAGAAAGTTATAAAGCCTCTATGAAACTACTAAGCCAAGTCTAACAACGTCGATCGTTAAGAGGTAAGTAATATTAATCCTTACACGAGAGCTCTTCCCGAGGGAAGCGATGACACTTTGGCTAATGGCGCCCACCGGTTATCCCAATTATAATATACTTAAACACTCACCTTGGTTGCAATACCTGTAACAAAGTTAAATTGTTTTAGGTCTATTAAGCGGTGATAGCCTAGTTGTGAGTGGAACGGACTGCCGAGACGAATGTCCGCAGGTTCAAAACCGAAGGGTACGCGCCTCTGACTTTTATAAAAAGTTATGTGTGTATTCTTTGAGAATTATCGCTCGCTTTAACGATGAAGGACAACATCGTGAGGAAACCTGCATTCCTGAGAAGTTCCCTGTAAGAATTTCGAAGGTATGTGAAGCCTGCCAAGCCGCACCAGGCCCGCATGGCGGACTAAGACCTCATAAACCCTCTCAGTTGTAGAGGAGGCCCGTGCTCAGCATTGAGCAAGTATATATTGTGCCCTTCATATTGTGTAGGTATATGATACGATTTACGATGCCTATGGACTAGTTGGTCGGCCTCTTGCGTTTCATTTTTCAGTATTTACTTGACTAAGTTTCGAAACGGCTAAATCGATATTGATGGTTTTCATTCGCCGATAGACGAATTTACCGAATAATCTTAGATAAAATTTTGTGCCACAAACATTGATGTATTAAAAAACCTACATCAATGGCCACAAAAAAGAACTTTGCGTAGAGAGAATTGCGATTTAAAACTAACAACATACATACACATCACGCCTTTATCTCCGAAGAGGTAGGCAGAGGTGCAACTAGAGTACCCACTTTTCGGCAATTTTTCGCCATTAGGGTTGCCACCCGTACTTATAATTATTAATTATAATAAAGTATTGCACGTTATTTCGGGTAATTTTACTTTATAGGGGGCGAGCCTATCGCCATATCGGCTACAAATTCCAGACTCAGATCTGATACTATTCAAACAAACCCACTATCACTTTGAACGACCCGGAAATCGAACCCGGGGACTCAGAGCGCTGTCGTACCGCGCCCGCAATACAACAACGCCACCAAGGCCCTCTACTATTTACAATATACGCACTAATATACGTAATATGAATTTATCCTAAGCTTTATTAAAATCTCTCGTTAAGTTTGATGGAGTAGTTTACTTTTAACGTCACTGAAACGTAAACCTTTTCATTATACGGCGCTTCATGTGTACCTTCGGGCAAGTGGCTCGGATAATTTATTCACAGATCTAAAAGTTATGGAAGAGAATATCTTATGGCGGGCCTGCGGAGCACGTGGATAATATTAATAAATTGTGATTTTCGCCGCGTATACACTATGATAAATAAATCGTGGGTACCTTACCAACCCACAAATCGCAATAGGTATTAGGTACTGATTGACGTTACCGTTCTTTTAGAAATAAGAAATTTGAGGGAGTTTTACTAGACCAAAATAAGTTCATGAAACAATTATTTTAATATTATTGAGTAATCTCGAATATGTTTGGCCGTCTCGAAGTTTAACTTCTACACCGTCTGTATCCCTTTAGTTCTTGAAAACAATAAATACTGTCACTTGTGACTTTTTTTTTTTTAAAGTGACAGTCTACCTGTGATATTACTACTGAATACTATAATAAACTCATTGATGTTATTATATTAATATTTTAACTAATTATTAATCATATACAGTTGGTAGTAATTATTACACGAAAGAGAATTGGTCAGCGAGAAACGTCACTTAGATGTGTCAGAGATCACTTCAAACGAAACCGAAATCAACAGATCCTCAGGCCGATGTGCAGTATTAACTGGTATATTGTATCTCATTGATGTGTGATATCCACTGCCGAGTACTACCTCTTCTAGAAAACACAATCTCGGACGATCCTCAATTATTCACTATAAAATTAGGAGTAATTGACTGATCCAGGCGCGGGCAATCTAGATAAAAGCAACTTGGTGATACCGCCCCCATAAACGGTTGGAGATCGTCTGCGGCCCGCTTGGAATATAATAATAATAGTCTCGACTTTTACACAAGGGTCAACTGCGGGTTTGTTCTTTGAATGTGGTTGAATTGGAAGTTGGATTTTTTTAACCAGCAAATGAGGGCGAAACGCGGTTTTCACCTCTGCCTATTCCTGATAAGGGAAAAGGTGTGTGATGTATGTAACGAATGAAGGCCAGCATTGTTCCCACTAGTGTAGCGCCGCAACATATTCTTCTGTATGAGGTTACTGGTCATAATACTATCACCCTTTTGTAAAAATTTTGTTTATGAACTTAATTAATTGATATTGAACCTTAGTCCTCGAAGATATATCAGGAAATTCTTTAAAAGCAAACAGAGAATGTGAAGATAATTTCTTTATCATTAAATGATACCTAGAAAATAACAAACAAGACTTGTTGATATTTTCTTAACATACAGAAACGAAGGCAGAATGTTTACCATAAATGATGTAGGAGAGGATAAAAAGTTACGTTCCTACGTAAATATAATACGTTAATGAAAAACTTTATTTGCCGTCTGTAGGGTCAAACAGGAACGGGTACGCTCAGCTTTTATGTATTACAATGATTTTTCTATTATTTTACATATGAAAAGGTTTATTGAAATTAAGAGGGATTCTGGAATGAAATGTTACGACTATTTGCGGAAATGTATGTGGGACGCATTGTTATGTTTGGATTACGGATTCCAGAATCAAGGACATCTGAAGTATCTCAAATCAAAAATACTTTAACCACCTCAATGGTTTCATGGAGACGTACTCGGGTGTCCTGCGGTATTGGATTCGATTTCGTGGTTGGGTAACAAATATCTTAATGCATTAGTTTAAAGGTCTCTTCAAATTTGAATTTCAACCAATACAAACAACTTTTCTAACTTCTTAACACAACCTCTGCAACCATTAAAACAATTTCACAGCACTCAGGAATAGTAACACGCCCCTCCCAAGCCCGCAAATAAATATCCATTAAAGAAAGCATTTAAATTCGTATTCATCAAAGGCGTCGCTTTTAAATAAGCATCTGAAACACGTCCCCAATCCTTTAGGGACTTATCAATCTTCCAAGCAGGCATTAGGCGGCGACACATCAAGCCTGCATCAATCACACGATCAGGAAAAATGTTTTGAGAAAACATAAGGTGAGGGAGTGGCAAGCGTGAGTTGATGTTCAAATGCTGGGGCTTGTTTATTAAATTCTGACGTCGGAACAAGAATTTACAAAATAACATAAGTTTTTTTTTTATTTGACTGCCTCGGTGGCGTAGTTGTATTCGATAGTTTATTCGATCCCGGGTCGGGAAAAGTGATATTGGGTTTTTCTACTAAATATCAGCCCGGAGTCTGGAATTTCTGCCTGATATGGTGATAGACTCCCTCCCTATCACATCATGGGACGGAATACGCACGGCGAAAAGTGGGTGCACTAGTTGGGCCTCTAACTACCCCTTCGGAGATAAAAGGCGTGAGTGTGTATGTATGTTATTTATTTGATTTACCAACGTTTGTATACATTAATACTTGAATAAGAAACATGCAAAAACATAGCCAATTATAGGTAAATACATAATCATTTATTGTTATTAAGTATTTATTTATGTCTCGTCTGTGGGGCAAAACTTATTTTATTTTTGAATCATAACCTAATAATAAAAGTAAATTTTAACTATGCAAGGGTACATCCTGTTTTTATTTGTATTTGTAGGTAACTCTTCTAAATATCTCCATGCCTTATAGGGGAGACCGGGTACAAAAGTAATGGCGGGTCGAACGTAACATCGGCTCTGTAGGTTTATTCAATAGCCAAAGACCGCTTAGCTGCCGTAAGGTGATAGCCGGTGGCGCCCTCATGCCCTCACTTGCATCCAGTCGCCACGCGTGCCACGCGCTCTTAGGTTGTATGAGAGGACTACATGTGATTTCACAAATCAAAAGTAAGTATTTTGACGTTTTCGTAGTCTTAAAAGGATGGTACCAATCTGAATATTTGCATAATAGTTCTTGATTAGATTGATTACACAGTGTTTTAATTAGTTTTTGTCTAGCACGTTCCATTTTAAGTTTATCTTTCATGTTTTAACAAAAATGTGGTCGGGTACAAGAGTAACATAGCCCTATGGTTACACAAGTAAATGTTACTTTTGTCTCCGTATTGATTTATTTACTTAATATTGTTGTGTGTATTTATTTGAACAGAATGCCGTGACAACGAGTAATAACTACCACACGAGGAACTACTGACACGGATAAAACGCAGTTGAAGAAGAATATCAACAAAGATTCTTAATATATAAAAGTTGAGCATTTAAAATGTATTTATGTTTATCTGTATTATTGATACAAAGTCTTCGAATAAATAATTTGACTTAATATGTCACATTATATTCATTATAAATTCCTTTGTCCTGTTACTTTCGACCTGCCTACGTGGACGAAAGTAACAACTGACGATTTTTTTAAAGTCTCTGTGATTCTTTTAAAATAAACAATAATAAGGTAAATCAAGATTCTAATGTAAATAATATAAACGGAATTTATATATGGCTACATTTGTTTCATTAAAATAATTATACCTAGCCAGAAACCAAGGTAAAATTACAAAATGTTACTTTTGTACCCGGTCTCCCCTATACTATGGTGGAAAGGCCTAAACCCCTCTCAGTTGTAGAGGAGGCTCGTGCTCAGGTATGGTGATGGTGGTGGTATACTGTCCCACCACTGTGCATGGACCTCCACTGAGGGTTTAGGTCTTAGACCACGTTGGCCAAGTGCGAGTTAACAGACTTCTTATACCTTCGATATTTTTGTATAGGATAGAAAGGGCACAATGATTGTTTAATATTGAGATACAACTTTAGTTCAGTTGACTGTCAGGTAAACAGAACTAAACAAAGCCAAAGAAAATGATGAAATTGATAACACTTTTTTTTTCGCTGGGAAAAAACGCGTTATTTCTACCACCATAGGGGTGAGTGAAATGGTGATGTTGGTTTCACAAAGCCGCGTGCAGATGCACTGTGCGTCCTCATGGTATTGTTTGTAAGCACGGGTGTTAGTTTCTTACGGAACCCAAAAAGCATACCCGTATGAGATGACGGAATAGGTAATTTGTTGTCGCATGCGATCGCGATCCATTTCATGGACGTTTCTGGCAATGAGAACAAACATCGCGAATCATGTTTGTTCAATTAAATGGGATATTGGTGCATATGGTTTTATTTTACGTCAAAAATCAATTTCACGTTCGCAATGTTGATGTTGAAAAGTGTTTCAATCACTTGGAATAGATTATTTATTTTATTAGAATTTAAAGCAGTTTTTTTAAGTGTAAACTTCTTTAGCGTCGTTAAGTGCTTTTGGGATGGGTATAAAATGTTAAACTCACGTCAGGATCACGTGACCCTGATCGAAAATGCGTAGGAGGTTTTACCAACCCTTACTAATATGAATCTTAAATTACATGCGTAGAAGCAATATTGTTAAACGTTTACATTTTTATTTATTTGCTTCTTTAAAACCATCCCTTACGAATATGAACCTTAAATACAATGCGTAGAAGCTATAATTCTTGAAACGAGTGCATTTTTATTTATTAACGTCATTAAAACCATCCCTTACTAATATGAACCTTAAATACAATGCGTAGAAGCTATAATTCTTGAAACGAGTGCATTTTTATTTATTAATGTCATTAAAACCATCCCTTACTAATTCAATATGAACCTTAAATACATTGCGTATAAGCTATTTCCCCAGCGTTAGCACGGCACGAGTACAAAAGAATCGAACGTTACAAATTTTGATTTATTCTACTCTGGTTGTGATGACCATTGCATTTCTGACATTTATCAAAAACCAGACTAAACGTGCGTTGCTCGCGTTTAAAAATCTACTTTATGTGGTAGGCGTAAGATCGAATTTGTGTTTAGACCATTCCAAAATATTCAAAAATGCACAATGTTAATGTTAAAATTTTCACTTCTGCCGGCACTCCCGGTGTGCAACCCGTTCTTTTTTTTGACTATTTATTGAAGTGTTGTTTTATAGCAGCGGTTAGATCAGCTTGCAATTTACCAAAAATAACCACAAAAACACAGACAGACTTTATCCTACAGTACAGTTACAGGATAAATAGTACCAAAAATAAAAACAAACGACTTTTAAAATCCACTGCCTCGATGCTGTAGTCGTATTACGGTACGACTGCAATCATGAGGTCTCGGGTTCGATCCCCGGGTGGGGCATAGGGATATTGGATTTTTCTAGAATTCAGTATCCGCCCGGAGTCTGGAATTTGTGCCCGATATGGCGATAGGCTCGCCCCCAATCACATCATGGGACGGAAAACGCACGGCGAAAAGTGGGTGTACTTAGTTCCGCCTTCCTACCCCTTCGGGGATAAAACGGCGTGAGTGTGTGTGTGACTTAAAATCCATTGTAAGTTAAACCTTCCTGTAACAATTTACATTACAGTTATTTGGCACTATAGAAATTATAATTATATAAAAGAATTTATGTTTTTTTGTTAATTAGAATTTTTGTTAATTGTAAGCAGACAGTAGATACCTACCTATAATTTTTTTGCATGCCGTTGAAACGGTAAAACATGTTGCACATATGTATTATACATCTATATTATGTTTAACACCTTTGTTACATACCATGTTTATAGCAAAATAAATTAATTTGATTTGAACTAAATCCCCATTTATCGTTAACGCATGCCATGAACTATGCTATTAACAGGTATTATATAATCGCTATAATCACTATAATCACGTATATCCTAACATTTAATTTGTGGTTAAAATTCGCGTATTACGTTCATGATTCACGACTTGATTGATAATGTTATAACCATTTAATATAACTTATTAATTAATGTTCGGGAAGTGGTTAGGCGAATTCTGATCATATTGATTAGTTAAGTTTAATTATGTATCGAGTCGTGGGTTTGGATCTCTGTTGCTAATGAAGGCCATTCTTTTCCACCAAGGGTTTGTCGCGACGTAATAGCAATTTACATTTTAACAATACCAGCCCTGTATTATAGACCTCTTCTACTACTGAGAGGGTTTAGGCTATAGTCCAGCACGCTTGCCTAGTGCGGGTTGCCAGACTTCACATACCCTCGAAATTCTTATGGAGAATTCTCAAGTATGTAGGTTTCCTTACGATGCTTTTATTCACCGTTACATTAACACTTTACATATTTTTTCATCTATATCCACATTCTATAATAGTTAAACGTTAGTAAATAAAGAAATAAAGATAGTAAATATAAGAATGAAGATAGTCTACTGACACAATATCACTGACTCAAAGCGACATCTAGCCCCTTTTTATTTTATTGCATCGAATGACGAGACGAGCCTACCGTTCGCCTGATCGTGAGCGATACGACCACCCATAAATAGTAGCAACACCATCCAGCACCTTGACTTACAAAGTACTGTGTGGCATTCCACTGCGCTCGTCATCCTGAGACATAAGCTGTTAAGTCTCATTATGTCCAGTAGTTATACTGGCTACAATGTCCTTCAAACCGGAACACAACAGTGCATGCACACTGCTGCTTGGCGGTAGAAATAGACATTGCGGTGGTACCCACCCAGACGGACTCTTACATATGAGAGACCTACCACCAGTAAATTATTCCTTGAAAGTCGTTACGCTATGATCTATTATTTTTGGTTAGTTATTGGTGTACCAACCTGTATTCGGTGTCTCCTCTCCTCGGATAATTGCGATACATATCCTTTAATAAATTATCTCGTCTGTAAATTTGTTCAACCATATTATGTCATCATGTCATTGCATATTATACTGAGCTATCATAGCTACTTTAAAACACTTAACATTCAAATAGACATACTATATATTTTTAGATAGTAAGACAATCAAATCCTAGTAAGACATCCAGCGAAGATATTAAATGTTTTTAAAGTTCGTGCAATTACAGAACTAGCCGTGCGACGGACCATTATACTCCATAGCAATTTCCGTAATGGCGTCTTCTAGCTGATTTCCAGCACTCCACTAATTCCTTTTATAACTGTATTAACTGATATTTTACCAATTTCAACTACAGTTTCCGACATGGTTTGAAACTGGTAGATTTTTAATTCATTGTTAATTGTAGATATGTTATTATAATATCAGCCCTTATACACTTTCCCACTACTGGACTTCCTCTACTAGTGAGACGATTAATTAAATTTCAACTGCCGTCTGGGTGGGTACCACCGCAATGTCTATTCACTGGTGGTAGGTCTCTCATTATGTAAGAGGCCGTCTGGGTGGGTACCACCGCAATGTCTATTTCTACCGCCAAGCAACAGTGTGCATGCACTGTTGTGTTTCGGTTTGAAGGATATTGTAGCCAGTATAACTACTGGACATAATGAGATTTAACATCTTATGTCTCAGGATGACGAGCGCAGTAGAATGCCACTCAGTATTTTGTCAGTCAAGGTGCTGGATGGTGTTGCTACTGTTTATGGGTGGTCGTATCGCTTACCATCAGGCGAACGGCATGCTCGTCTCGTCATTCAAAGCAATAAAAAAATTAAAAAAAAAAACTGTACTTTCTGATATGAGATATCGAAATTAATTTTAGATGTGTATTTATATCGAGGAAACCTCCATAAATATACGATACAAAAAGAATTACCACGAACTAAAGTAATAAAGACCATTTTGTACCATATTGAATGGGATAGTGCTATCTTAGGTCACACTACACCTAGAATACTAGAAGTATTCTTCTGGCATCTATAAAAAATAAGATCATAGCCTTAAAAATCGTAACTATAGTTCGGACAAACTAAGCGGGCCGGTATGACAATTAAATTTTTTCTCGACGCGATAACTCTGTGAGAACGTCTACCCAAATTCAAAACCGTGTCATGTCATACCGGCCAGATTAGTTTGTCCCTACTATAATAACCACTTCATTATATATATAATGCGAACACTATTAAGATCATAAAAGTTTAAATTAAATCAAAATAGATGTACTATAAAACATCTGTCAGAGCGGAGTACACAAAATAGAACTCAATTAATAGAGTACCTTGAAGGTACACCAGCCACTTGATTAAGAGAATGTAAATAATTTGTCGGGAATAGGTGCAAGACGTTAGCTGACAGCGGTGCGGCGAATGAGCGTTTTTCATAACAATCCACATGTACGAAGAATCCTTCGGGATCTCCACTCGGAACCGTTTCACTGCCAAAAGACCACCATAATTTTTTGAACTCTGGGGATCTTCCAGTAACTCAAACCTGGAAATACTCCAAAGGTTCCAGAATATTGCACTAAGAACAATCTCACGTGCACACTGGTTTGTGAAAAACTCTGAAATTCATAAATTTCTAGAAATATCGACCGTAAGAGAGGAAGTGATGAACTACTGCAAAAAATATAAAGACAGACTAAGCAAACATAGTAATGCACTAGCTAAAGACCTGCTGAATATTCATAATGATAATATAAAACGCCTGAAACGATGGAGCATTCTCGAGCTAGACCAAAGAAAATAAAACACAAACCACTCTAGTATGGAGTGGAGTGGAGTAATACCCAAATAATACCTACATAATATGAAACCATCTGATTAAGGCTGACGAGCCGATTGCAGATAATTATATATAAAAAAAAGTTTTTTAGGCAATTTGACTTCATATTTTCGGTTATGGACCCGAAACAGCAGTAATGCAATTGATAGTGTCTTAGTTGAGTCTGCTGAAATCATTTCCCTTTCTCCGGACGCTGGGAAGTATCCGTAAGCTAAGTATTGTGTGTGGAAAATACCTGAAAGTAGAATTAACTTCAGCAATAAGTAATCCCAAGTAATAATACCTATATAACTTTATCATGTAGTCCAATAATTTTACTGTGCAATGTCCTTCAAACTGGATAATATTAAAAAATAAAAAAATAAAATAAAAAAATAAGCCTTAATTGCTCTTAGATTATAACTTATTTGACCATACGTTACTTATTTAATCTCGACCATAGGCAGCAACTTGTCCCTTGCGACAGTTGTAGCAGCCATGGTTGAGAATGAAGATGGGTGGAACTCCGTTGCCTCGTTTTGCGAACAAGTCATGTCCGCAAAAGAGGCAGCGGAGAGAGAGGGAACTGTCCATTGGACTCCCCCCCGTAGCAGACGTCGGAGAGACGACCTCCGACCTCCCTAAGCAGGCCTGCAGGCATCCGGCTACCGGGAAAATAATGCCCAAGAGGCTAGCGTGCAAAATTACATGCACGCCTATGATATTACCGAGGTTTTGTTCCTCGGACTACGAGAGGCTCTGGTCAAGAGCCAACTCCTGCGAGGGTTGCGGTTGCATGCTCATGCGTACCCCGCGACCTTCGATATAAGGGAGAGAGAGTAGAATGGCGGGGTTTTAGTCGGTAGGACGGTTTCGACCGGTGAGTCCGGCAGAAATCCGTAAATGGATTTCCCCGTGTTAAAAAAAAAAAAAACGTTACTTATAATATAACCATAGAGGTAAGAAGCTATACATTAACTTAAACTAAAACATATTCTCGGCATTCTTCGGCATGACTGCCTCGGTGGCGTAGTTGTATTACGGTACGACTGCAAGGCTGATGTCTCGGGTTCGATCCCCGGGTCGGGCAAAGTGATATTGGATTTTTCTATTCAGTATCAGCCCGGAGTCTGGAATTTGTGCCCGATATGGCGATAGGCTCGCCCCCTATCACACCATGGGACGGAATACGCTTGGCGAAAAGTGGGTGCACTAGTTGCGCCTCTGCCTACCCCTTCGGGGATAAAAGGCGTGAGCATGCGCATGCGTATTCTCGGCATTCAGCTTATCTCCCCTTTTAACAGCTTGTCTTTCGACAAAGGCCTCCTCTAAGGATAATGTTTCTGTCTTTTGCTGTCCGTAACCATTCTGGCCCAGTTACTTGCTCCAAATCGTCTTCCCATCGCTTTGGCTGTCTTCCTCTTCTTCTTCTGCTTTCTTTACGGTACCATTCCGTTATTATTCTGGTCCATTTCTCTTACCTTTCTCTCAAATTATGTCCTGTCCAACTTGATAACAGTTCTATTTAAATTTCCTTTCCACAAGAATATACGCTACCGATGAACTCGCATACTTACGTACAATGTACAATCGTCAGAATTATCGATGGTTATACTTATAAAAAATAATCTATGATCATTTTGACTTTAGTCTGATTTTTCGACTAATGTCGCTAATCACTACTCGCCTTTCGCTCATGCCTTAAAAACGAACCTCAATGAATTTTCAGTACCTCGGAATATAGCGTTAGAATCGGATTAAATGGTGTTTAGTTAAAACCGATGAAAGGGTAAATTCCCTGATTATTCGCGATCATCTTCAACTAAGCCTCTTCGATGTACTTCGCTCACTCAATTATGTAGCACATATTTAATGTTAGAAATTTGAACCTTTGACTTTGAAGTCGATAATTTGTGACTTTAATTACACTGCTCTAAATGAACGTTCACTTGATCTTTATATTGGGCTACATTTATACTAGGCTATTTTGACAATGCGTTAATAAATGAAACCAACTTTACTGGTGGTAGGTCTCTCATATGTAATAGTCCGTCTGGGTGGGTACCATCGCAATGTCTATTTCTACTACCAAGCACCAGTGTGCATGCATTGTTGTGTTTCGGTTTGAAGGAAATTGTAGCCAGTGTAACTACTGGACATAATGAGTCTAAACATCTTATGTCTCAGGATGATGAGCGGAGTGGAATGCCACACAGTACTTTGACACTCAAGGTGCTGAATGGTGTTTCTACTGCTTATGGGTGGTCGTATCGCTTACTATCAGGCGAACGACGTGCTCTTCTAATCATTCAATGCAATAAAAAAAAATGCCTCTACTTACATTAGGCCAAAAATCACCCATGAAAAACGAATACTTCCACCAAAAATCTCAATTCAACTTTTCTGATTTCTTTTATCATTTGGTAGTTTAGTGCGAATATGGTGTGTGCGTGAGTGCTTTTCTGACTGAAAGTATAATGTTGCCGCTGCGACAAATCCTCTTGAATAGTAGTAGTGGCATTAGGGCGTGTAAAGTTAAAGTTACTTTTTATTGATGTTTATTTTGTTCGAAACTTACACTTTTTTGTTTTACCTCTATGGTTAAAATAATTAATGGAAAGTGTTATTTTCTTAAAGATATAAGTTTGTGTGGTTTCATTTTGTAACGCAATGTCAAAATGACCCTGTACAAAAATACAGTTCCACGTCATTATACGCGAAAAGTTAGCGAAAGGTGCAACTTATGCACTCAGATTTAGTCAAACATCACTACTATGAACCCTAATGTCATATCGGACAAAAAAATTATCTCGGACAATCATGTATTTTTTCGAATCGCAAACCTAAAATTAAGTTGCCTATAATAGGAGGTAAGTCCAAAACCTGACGATTTACATCCCCAATACATTGCCATTACACCAATGATTATTTATATTACCATCCGCTTTGTCTGCTAACGTCCGCTCAGTAATCGGCCTGTTGTTTCACCGATTTGAATCCATGTGAACGGATTCATATTTTAAACATAATATGCCGTGTTCATAATAAATTAAATTTACAATGCGCAGCATATTTCATGAAGGCTTGAATGAATTTAAACATATGACTATTTTCATTTTTCACAGACATTTTGCTTAAAACGAGCCCCTAATCCCTGTACTCACAATTTAGTTATTACATTTAGTAGGTACATACGTCAATAAAATACATCTAACAGCTGTTAAGGGTCCCTTAGAATTAAATATTTTTAAGATGTTAAACATTTTGAGAAATAAGACAAAGTTTATGAGAATACGGTAGCTGCGAAATGTTTTTTTTTTTTATTGAAATTACCTTAACATTATTCCGTTCAGTTTTTTTATCAATGCATCTAAATAGCTACAATATCGATATCTTTCCAGCACTAATACTGATATCCAAAAACAAATTAGATACGTGTTACGAGGACTAAGACGAATGGGATAAAAAACCAAACCATATCCCGGTAAGCAATTAATTCGTATAAAGTGATGGTCCGGGATAATGCCTGATGACAAATCGCCTGAAGCGACAGGGGTCGGCCCTGGGGCCCCGTCTTAACACAGCGTAATTTATTTAGATAACCCTTTGAAACTAAGGTGCGTCGGAGACACTTTTCGTTTGGATTTATTCCTTGATTTTGTTGAATTTGCTCGCGTTTTTTTTTGGCGTGGAAGTCTTTGCTCGTAATAAAGATGCCACTGCATATGTTTAGAAAGTAGCCTTATAGACGTCTGTGTGGTACGTTATACGTTGTACGGTGTGTCTGTTAACCAAATTTCATTAAAATACGTTTAGCGATTTAACAAACATCCTTTTAACTCAGCTGTTATTGAGTATATTTGAATTATTGATTTTTCAAATAGACTACACAGTACATATCTTCTTAATTATTACATCTTCTTCTTCCTTAATCGTATTCTTCATCACTGAAGGTCGTGTCCGTCCTGAAATATTTTGATGGAGTCGATGACGAGCCGTCTCCATGCCTCCCTATCTTCGGCTTTTCTCAGGGCAGTGGCAATACGAAGTCCTGTTATGGCCTTTATTTGGTCAGACCAGCGGGTAGGTGATCGCCCACGTGGTCTTTTACCTTCTACTTTCCCTACAACCAGCAGTTTGTTCAAGTTATCTGGTTGTCTTCGGGCAATTATTACATATAATTGCCATAATCTAAAACAAAAGAACCTAATTATACGAATCACACACACATGAAACTCGAGACAATGGCCATTTTTAAATCAAACAAAGCTGCTGAACAAAAAGAGTAACACTTAATGCGGCGTCCATCCGGCCTCACAAACACGGCCGCTTTCGCATCCGGTGCGGAACTTACGCGATCACGTGCTCGGAAATGGAATTTTAAATCCGTACGTTGCGCTTAACGCTAGCCGCGGCCTACTCGCGCTAGTGAATACGGACACACCGAGCGCAACGCAGATAGTGACATCTATGTTAATAATAATAATTCTTATTATAATAAATACTCTCCCACTGCTGGTCACGAGCCTCCTCTGCTACTGAGTTCGTTTAGGCCTTGGTCCACCACGTTGGCCCTGGGTGCGTTGGTAGACTTCACCATACCATACCATACCATACCATACCAGCCCTGTATTATGTACTGCCCACTGCCGAACACGGGCCTCCTCTGCAACTTAGAGCGTTAAGGCCTTAATCCAAATACTGGCCTAGTGCGGGTTGGCAAACTTCACATGTTTTCGAAATGTTTATGGGAACTGGTGTTGCTGCTTTTTTATGCATTTCTTGGTCTAACTTGAGGGGTAGTGTAGATAGGGGCCATAAATAGAGAAGTTCTATTTTCGATTTTTAAGGGACAAGTCGAATGACACTGTGGGATTTTTTCTGATATGATTTGAAGTTTGACTGGTATTGAATAGATACAAAAAAATCTTAAATACAAACTCCAACAGATTTCTCGAATGCTTGTAAATTTGTTCAGCTAGCCGACTCAGATGGGAGTGGGATAGGGGTAGGAGGAAAAACAGGAGTATTTTTATACGACAGCTGCGAACTATTTATATAAGTTGGCATCTGATAGTCACGTAAGCAAGATTTCATCTTAATACAAAAGGTCATTTTTATTAGCCTTCCATTACATTTTATTTGTTTTTTTTTTGTATAATAATTAGGAGGCTTAATTTTTATAAAACAAATACTCGTTGTATCCCCAACTTACCGGACTTTCTGGCAGTCGAATGATACAGGCTGTGCACTCGGAACGCGTAAAACTGAATTCACAATGAAAATACTCCGACCATTCATCCGATGCTTCAAATATTTATTCACATTGCTACCATAAATTATATCAATGGTTACTTTGAAACATATTATGGGGCTTTTTTCTCGCGTGCCTAATGCACTACGAGGCGTATGTTTTTAGGAATTGCCTCATTTTAGCGGCGTGCTTTGAATTTGTTCCTCGGTTCAAGAAAATTTTAACATGATAAAAATGTCTCTAGCGTAAACAAAGGGGAAGTTCAGAATTTGCACCCACATTTTGATAAAATTATCTTTATGGCAAGGGGCGGGAAACAAGTAAGTGGGTGAACTGATGCTAAGTGATCAGTACTGAGCTCTGGAATACCACACTCAAAATTCTTCACTAGTAGGAACCTGATATCTCTAAAAGCAGTCTATACTTTCGTTTTTCTTGACCATTCTTTTCACACAAGGCGGAACTACGACAAATCTAACAATCCACACATTTTTCTCTAGAAATTTCGACACAAAATCCTCGCTTATCTTCCTGCCAGCGACACGGGAACTCTTGATGACGTCATTAATCCGTTTAAATACACAGGCCTCACACGACTCTTTATCAGAGTCTAAGATATTTCTAAGAGACGTCTTAATTTGGCCCGGCCTGTAATTAAGGAGACAAGCCGGGGCCTGTCAAATTAATTACATCTATTCCGGATAATCGCGCTTGGAATTCTAGACGGGATTTTTTACTTTGCCTTAGAAGTTCCTTGAAGGATTATGTTTCGGTTGTAAGTTTATATATATTTTTTTTATCGGTAATGATGGATTCGTTTACTTTGATGAAAATTATGGTGTATCTTCTCGACACAGATTGGTGCCATATAGTTACGCAAACATCTTTCAGTTTTGGGGTTTGTATGATCATTCCCTCGTAATTTCTGATAACCACAACACAGTTTGTATCTCAATTTGACTTCAGTAACTAGATCTATTATGCGACTGAGTATAAATAATGTGTATCTAATAATAGGTAGGTGGGCGGCAGAGGTTTATTTATTTGTAAATCCCTAAAACACCATTAAACAATCAAGCCACGTGTCAAGAGACACCGGTGCACAATGACTGTAAATTTAAAGGCCCCCATAAAAAACCTTGTTACACATCTGTTTCGGCTCACGGAAATATTTCATTTTATCCTTTAAGGGCTGCTGTTGTTATGAAAACAGCGAGTTTCGACCCTACGCCCATTCAACGAGAAAAGGAAACATCCGAAATATTTATTAAATTCAACCTGAAAACCCACCAGGGTCCTGGGTGTTATTCTTGATACTTCGATATCTGTAAGTAGAGATCGACTTTTGTTAGTTGTATGATATCACACACACACTCACGCCCTTTATCCCCGAAGGGGTAGGCAGAGGCGCAACTAGTGCACCCACTTTTCGCCGTGCGTATTCCGTCCCATAATGTGATAGGGGGCGAGCCTATCGCCATATCGGGCAGAAATTCCTGACTCCGGACTGATACTGAGTGGGAAACCCAACATCACTTCGCCCGACCCGGGGATCGAACCCGAGACCTCAGCATTGCAGTCGTACCGTAATACAACTACGCCACTGGAGCAGTCTATAGTTGTATGATATCAGTGTCCCAATATTTAGTATAAGGAAACTTGGGTGAAGGATATGTGTTTTTTTTATAATATTGTATCATGAGACTACAGAGTCGCTCGTCTGATGACGCATGCTCATAAACGGTAACTACACCTTGTCTCATGATTCGACTTTAATTGTTAGTTTTTGAATTGGCATAGGTAAGTCTCTTGGCATCTTAATTGGAAAATGTTGGCAATTTGAGGAAAGAAATGAATATGACCTTAGGACCTCTTATTTACTGTATAAATGTAACAGATAATTACATGCTAGTTTTCTGTGATTCGGTTGTATTCAGGTCGAATTGATCAGTTCGTTCTGTGGACAATTTGTCTACAGGTTTTATTAGTTATATGCGAGATAGTTTTATTATATTCGACATCTGTCCTTTCGAAACAATACCTATATCGAAGAATTGAGAATAAGGGCCTCATTGCATTTTAATAGAAATGGGACAGAATGTGGAATTCGGAATATAATATCAATTTGATCGCGTTATGCTAATAGATTTATAGCATACTAGTTGTGCCCGCGACTTCGTCTGCGACTTAAGTCTATACTCGCTTACTTATATTAGGTATTACCGACATGCCGATACACTGCACCGTAAAATTTCTATTTTTTTTTTATTTCTACAGAATGAGTTAATGAGCTTACTGCTCGCCTGATGGTAAGCGATACGACCGCCTTTAACCAGAAGCAACACCCTACAGAACTTAATTACAATGTACTGCGTGGCAATCCATTGCGCTCGTTACCACGAGACATTAGATTTCAAGTCGCATAATGTCCAGTAATTACGCTGGGTACAAATTCCTTAGTCCACAGTGCTGCTTAGCGGTAGAAATAGACTTTGCGGTGGTACCTACCCAGACGGCCGCTCGCATACGAGAGTCCTACCACCTGTAATGTATCTTATTTGTTGAGATATTAGGGCTTTGTTCTTACCGTTACTTCCAATGGTACAATTGCCATCCAAAAACTAGTACCTATTTCTATAGGTCGAACAATCTTAGCTGGCCGGTATGACAATTTATTGACACTTCACGGAATACTATGTGTAGGGCAGAGAACAAAAAATCGGTTGCTCCAAATAACCGATACTTGAATGCAATCGAATTTTTATTCAAGGAGTTTATTATCGTATGTAAATAGAGTTACATTATTATTAAATCTAACACATTAATTAGGAGTTTTTTTATTATTGCACTTATACTTTAAACATAATTTTTAAATTAACAGCAGTGTTTTTAGTTAGGTACATCCAAAGTTTCGATTTTTTCAGCAATCGGTTACGTTTGGTTGCCAAGCGATTTAAAACTTTCCCAACACTACGCTCATAAACTGCAATATACAACATTGTAAAAGCGTCGCGTTGATATTAGACTCAAGATTATATTCTTTATTTCAGTACATTTTTACAATTTTAATTCAAATATGTTACATAAGTATGATACTCTTTGTTATAATGTATGGAGAACATGATAAGTATTTGTAATTTTGTAGTTGACTTGATTTTTTTGGGTAGACGTTCTCACAAAGTTATGGCGTCTTGAAAAAAAATAATTGTCATACCGGCCAGCTGAGTTAACAAACATTTACAAACTACGCCACGCAATCAAACAATCTCCTTAAACCCCAATAAATCTAACTCATCCAAAACTACAACCATTCCGATCCAAATTATACCAATTGAAACACTAAATCTACGCATTTGATGCTCGGCCAAAGGTCTGACTCATTAACAAATATTTAACAGTCTAAATTTCACTGGTACTGCAAAGTTGCTGTGTTTTACTGCTAATCAAAATTCAACTATGCTAATTTGGGCACTGAAACACTATTAAGCCTTCTATGTGAAGCTTTTCGGTGCGTCAGTCGCACATTTGGTATATTTAATTATGTCCCAAATGGTTAATATACATTCTGGTTGGGTGATACTCGACTCACGAGCTATGAGTTTGGTTAGCTACGTTATACAATACGTATCATCTATAGTGATAGATGTTTCTTTGCTTTTCATAGAGTGTGTGGTTTACTGGTGGTAGGTCTCTCATATGTAAGAGTCCGTCTGGGTGGGTACCACCGTAATGTCTATTTCTACCGCTAAGCAGCAGTGTACATGCACTGTTTTGTTTCGGTTTGAAGGATATTGTAGCCAGTGTAACTACTGGACATAATGAGACTTAACACCTTATGTCTCAGGATGACGAGCGCAGTGGAATGCCACACGGTACTTTGTAACTCAAGGTGCTGGATGGTGTTGCTACTGTTTATGGGTGGTCGTATCGCTTACCATCAGGCGAACGGCATGCTCGGCTCGTCATTCAATGCCATAAAAAAAACTTATCTTATTAATATTATAAATGCGAAAGTTTGTGAAAATATTTGAATGTTTGGATGATTTTTTTTTTTTTTCGATAGGCGATCCTGCAGTCAACAGGTTCTCAGGATGGGCGGAAAAGAAAAGGGTGCCAGGAAATGTTCGCGGGCCCTTTTAGGCCTCAATGTGTTATGCAACCAAGAGGTATACACACTGACTGTGTGCCTCGGCCCGCGACTAATGTTCCCCCGCGCATGGGCGTGCATTGGGTGTGAAGACCCCAAAGCACAAGAATTACCTCGGGGGGCTGGGGGGGTGTTTGGATGATTGGTAGAAGTAAACGCAGAAACTACTGAACGGATTTGGATGTTTGGCACACGGGTAAATCATGTCTTGGATTAACACATAGGCTACTTTTTATCCCGGTAATTTGCTCCCATGGGAAATAATGGATATTTTTTACCTGATCCTTTAAGTAGATGGCGCTGGCGTCGTACTGTATTTTAGGGACTTTTGTAGCAGGAAAGGCTTTTCACGCGAGCGAAGCAGCGAGTAACACCTAGTTTCATGATAAATTGTAGTTAAGTTACCTAATTTCATTTTGGCTTATATATAAAATAACCAATTCATAGTAAAATACTAAAATTGCAATGTATCCCGCATTACATACCTTACCATACCAGCCCTGTTTTATATACTGCCTACTGCTGAGCACGGGCCTCCTCTACAACTAAGAGGGTCTAGGCCTTAGTCCACCACGCTGGCCTAGTGCGGGTTGGCATACTTCACATCCCTTCGAAATTCTTATAGAGAACTTCTCAGGTATGCAGGTTTCCTCGCGATGTTTTCCTTCACCGCTAAAGCAAACGATAATTCACAAAGAATACACACATAACTTTTTAGAAAAGTCAGAGGTACCTTTGGGTTTTGAACCTGCGGACATTCGTCTCGGCAGTCCGTTCCACTCCCAACTATGCTATTCCGCATGCGGCTTATTATTCAATTTGAAATTTGTATAAGAGCAGCCCAAGATACAAGCTCCGTGCAGCTTAGTTTGGGTGCTCCTGTCAACTATTGTACGCACATTATGTTTGCTACATGAAATAAATACTTTGAAACTTTTGGGTGCCTTTTGAATTTATTTTGTACCCAGTAGCTTTGAGATAGAATTGTAGACTAACAATTATTTACATCAAAAAGTACTCTCGACGAGTCATCCAATAATAGAACTCGGTAGGAAATATTACACATCAAGAAATTCATCTTGCAGTACCTCGACAACTAGAGAAGGTTGGTAGCATATCAGCCTTTGTCTTTTTCAAGGCGAAATATTCTACACAGCTTGCAATCTTCAATACCGACATCGTGAACCAAAAAGAAAATTTCATGTCAGTGATAAAAAGTCGAATATGCGAATGACAGGCATGATGTTATACCAAACCGAAGCAAATTATCGCTTTCTAAAATATATTCACTGACTTGTATCTCACTTTATATAGATCTCTATGCCACTGCCAATTACTCTATTCCGTAAATCATATCTTACTATATCATTTAAGTAATGTTCCACATTTTTCTCGCCCGTGTGTCCCCTTAATTCTATCACAAGGAGCTAATTTAATATCGGTATGACTATTGAAATGATAACAATGTATGCACTATATTGTTCATAATACGTTTCTAACTATGAATAAATCGAAATTAATACAGTAATAAGTACGAAGAATATTTTCGCTTTCAGTTGTTTGATACTAAATGAGTCATTTTATACATTACCATACCAGCCCTGTATTATATACTGCTGACTGCTGAGCACGGGCCTCCTCTACTACTGAGAGGGTTACGGCATTACTCCACCACGCTGGTTTAATGCGGGTTCAAAGAGTTCACATACCCTCTAAATTCTTATGAAGAATTCTCTGGTATGTAGCTTTCCTGATGATACCTTCCTTTAACACTAAGCGAACGATTATTGATAAACACGTAACTTCGAAAAGTCAGAAGTTGGGTTTTTAACCTGCGGATATTTGTCTCTTCAGACCGTACTATTTCCCCACTAGGGTATCCTGCGCTTTTGCTCATACCGTATAAAAATATCTTTTCATTCAGTTACATATAAAAAAACTGCCACTAATCATAAAAACTAAATCCCCACATCCATTTACAAACCCAAAATTTTTAATACTATAGCCGAGCTCAATTTAATTAGCGCCACAATGTATATTGCTCCATTTCAATTATTAACTAAGTTACAAGCTTGGAATTACTTTAATCGACCTCCCCGTTAGAGATAATTAAGTTGTTATAATAGAAATCATGGTTCAAGACAATTAACTTAATGTTACTGGCACACACGACTATGCGAAACTACTTCAACTTGTTTCGAGTTTTGAACTCGACCTTTAGGTCATTTTATTTAGTCGTTTATCAGATAAATTGCTTAAGGGCTCATTGGTTTAATAGGGATATTAAAATTTGCAATGAGTAATGCAAGGTTATCAGACTTGATTGTCACAGGAACACGCTGGATGCAGGATAACAGGTTTGACAGTTCCGTCTGGATTTATTTAGGGAAGACCTATGTTTAGTAGTGGTCTTCGTGTGGCTGGTGATGATGATGAAATCGGTACTGGGTGTATAAGCGGCGACGGCCTTGTTTGTTGAGACGAAGTTCGTGGGTTCGAATTCAAAGAATGCACTTCTGACTTTGATTATAAGTTAGGTGTGTATCCTTTAACATTTATCGCTCGATGGCGAACGAAATATTATGAGGAAGGCTATATATTTAACAAATCTGCATACTTTCAAAGGTATGTGAATTGTGAAGTCCCCCGATCCACTCGCCAGCTTGGTGGGCCAAGCCCTAAATCCTCTCAGTATTAGAGGAGGTCTGAGCCCAGCACAAGGACAGTACGTGAATTATACTACAAGACTGGTTGTTGGTATTTATTTATTTATTTATTTATGTAACACTTTATTGTACATCAAACTAAGGTGAATGTATAAACATAAAATAAAACTAAGGTGATAAAAACACAAGTACAATTGGCGGTCTTATCGCATTCCGCAATTTCTTACAGACAACTTTTGGATGGATTGGAGATGATAAGAAATATTGATTGGTACTCATTTTTAAACAAATATTATCCGAGACCCAGAAAATTAAATTAAAAATTTTAGGATTTTCTTTATCTGACTGCTTTTGTGATTAAAAATAGAGCCCTATTATCTTATGAAATAAATACGTACCGTCACCCACATAAGTAGCTGAACAAATTCAACATTTCAAATCGCCTCTACGCGTAACATTTAATTGAAATATTTTTTTTTCTTTGTGTGAAGTAAAGTTAATCCCCTTTATTTTACTTTTGTGAAGAGAAATTGAAAATTGGTACGAAGACAAAAGTGTACCTACAGGCGATTTGAAGTTTTGAATTTGTTCAGCTTCTTATGTGGCTGACTGTACTAGTTGAATGGAATAATAAATGCCTAGAGCTAAGATCGGAATATAGTTAAAAATAATAAGGGACACAAAATTTAGAGAAGTTAGTAAATTAATTTTGTACAGTCAGCCTCCTCAACATATTTGAAATTTCAAATTGCCTACATACTTTTGTGTTCTTATTAATCTTTTTTTTTCTCTTCACAAAAATAAAATAAAAGAGATTTACTTTACTTGAAACAAAGAAAAAAAGGTTTCAGTTTATCTTAACGCGCGATTTTAAATATTGATTTTGTACAGATATTTATGCTTCTGACTGTACAATAATGAAATATTTGACTGCCTCGGTGGCGTAGTTGTATTGCGTACGCGTTACGACTGCGATTTGTGCGCTGTGGTCCTGGGTTCGAATCCCGGGTCGGGCCAAAAACATTGTGACTGGGTTTTTCCATCTTAAAAAATATTCAGTCGCAGCTCGGAGTCAGGAAGTTGGCGGTGTGATACCCCCGTGCCTCGGAAAGCACGTAAAGCCGTTGGTCCTGCGCCTGATCTCTCTCCGGTCATGTCGGATTGCCGTCTCACCGGACTATGAGAATGAAGGAATAGCGAGTGCACCTGTGTATTGCGCACACACTTGTGCACTATAATATCTCCTGCGTACCTGGTTGATCTCTGTTGAGATTGGCCGCCGTGGCCGAAATCGGCTAGGAAGGGATTATTATTATTATAGTGAAATATAATAGAACATTGATAATAATATATAAGACATCCACGGGCTCAAAGATTACAATGGTTCCCTAATTAAATTAACTTATTAGACAATCCTAACTAAATACAATTCATAGATAATATTCGTGAACATCAAAATAATTTGTATCAACGCTTATGTAGACTTTCATAATATGTATTTGAATAAATATTACTTTATTTCGTACGATTAACAGATTTATTAAATAAATGGTCTTCTTCACACATTCTTTTTATCATGATTATTCAAAATATAATCCCTTTCGTTCATTTTTCAAACCTCATGCTCTGGAAGATTAGCCGTCAGTAGTTCCAAGCTTTTAGTTTAGTTGCTTATTTTGCAATGTAATAAGGATGATATTCGCCTGGCACAGAGCTCAGAACCGAGATAACAGATCATTTTACCCAAATGAGCTGCCATTTTGCAAGTTCGGCACCCAGTTTGGGAACAATCCCAGGAACTTGGCAGCGTTCACCTCTACTAACCGTGGGTAATATCATAATATGATCCTTTTTGGTTATTCAATCATTTTTAGTTTGATATTTGAAGTGAAAGTTAGAATTTGATGTCGTCATTGGATTATTTAGATTATAAATTAGTTTATTTTAATAGGGGAATCAATTTTGAAATGTTACTTTGTAAAAAAATAAGCTTGATTATTTTAATAAGCAATATAAACTTCAATGATATTATAATACACACACACAGACACGCACTCACGCCCGTTATCCCCGACGGGGTAGGCAGAGGTGCAACTAGTGCACCCACTTTTCGCCGTCCGTACTCCGTCCCATGACTTGATAGGAGGCGAGCCTATCGCCATATCGGGCACAAATTCCAGACTCCGGGCTGATACCGAATAGAAAAATCCAATATCACTATGCCCGACCCGGGGATCATACCCAAGACCTAAGCATTGCAATCGTACCGAAATACAACTACGCCATCGAGGCAGTCCGATTGAATTTCTTACAAAAATATATTAATAAATATATTTTGTCGGAGCACATGGAATAAGTTGAAGCTTTCTGACAGATTCTGACAGCTTCAGCTTCCACGTTGGGAAAAGCTCAATGAGAGAATTAAACACCGTCGAAAGTTCCAACGCACACTCATTTACATAACTTCATTGACATAATACATGTCAACAGAGTCCAAATGGATTTTATTATCGCAAAGCAAAAAGAGCCAAATAATCCGACGATTAAAGCGTTGCGTTACAGACTGGGCCATTGTTTTAAATGGCCCCGATGTTGCGTGAAAACTGATAATGTTTTTAATTTAATTGCGTTCGTTACGTATTCAAGTGGGATATGATGGTCATAAACGTAGTCCTGTGTGAGTTCATTTTGATATCGTAAGCCAATTTGAAAAGGCAGGTTGATTTGAACATGCTCAAGGTTTTAACAACGTGTAATAATACCCCTTTTCCTTGATGCTTAACCATCTCTTAAGCTTGTATAAAGCTTAAGAGAAGGTTGATTGTAACGCTCAAATTTGAACCCACTTATCCCTAGAACTACTAGTTGGATTATGAAAATTATTTTGTGAATAGAAAGATATTATATAGATATGTATAGGTTTTTACTAGGAAAGGATTTAACACAAAGGGAGCGGCGAGCAAACGCTATTCCACAAAGTACATTTTAATACTTATAAGGCATTCATATAACACGATTATTATTCATGAAATTTCACAAATCTCTATCAAACCGCAACTTTCTCCAAGACTTCTCAATTGCAGCGTTCATTTTCTTGGTCTAAAAGGCTGTATCGTAAACATGAGACCGGTGCAACGTTACAAGTCAGTGGCAATGGGCCAAAGGTACCCTCAGCTGCTAGCCAACGTGTTTTATATTCATTGTTCATATTTATTTATATCTTCAAGGTTTATCGTCAGATATAGAAGGATAAGCTTCTTGGTGAAGAATTTTTTGCCGGTTACACGCTATTGGTGGTAAAGAAATTACAACAGATTGTGTAACCCCCTTTTTGAAGTCAGTTATAAACGCAGCGTTGTACAAATAATATCTAATAACATGATACAATTTTAATTTTGACATACATTTTTTTTTTGACATAAGTAATAATTGAATTTATATTGTTACTTGCAATTTGTAAAATATATATATAAAAAATATAACAATAAAAGACCTACGCTGAGTTTCTTGGTGCTTCTTCTCAGGTCAGTGGGCTTTTCCGAAGCACTGGTAGAATCCTTTAGATGATAAAATATTGTAAAAAAATGACGTGTAAAAGTGCCCTTAGGGGCCTAATTACTGAATAAACGATTTGAATTTGAATTTGAATAGAAATTTTATAAATTAATAATACTCGGTTACGCCCACATAAATGTCTTTTCCCGAATAATAGTCTTGCTATGCCCTTTTTCTAATTAAGAGTTATTGCGTTTACTTCAAGCAACATCTTTTTTGTAATCTTTATTAATGATTTAGTCGCGAATTTAACTTCTAGTTTTAGACTATATGCCGATGACCTCAAAATATATCGTTCCGTATCTAATTATGAAGATGTCTATAAGCTTCAAAAAGATCTGGTTTGGGTACTTGATTGGTGTAGAGACAATGGCATGACATTAAACGTAAACAAATGTTACCATATCAAATTCAGTCGTAAAAGAGTGCCTTTAGCTGCATGTTATTTCATAAACGACACTCCTCTTACTGAAGTTTCTCAGATTCGGGACCTTGGAGTCATAGTAGACGGCACGCTTTCTTTTAGGTATCATGTAAGTCACATTGTAAATAAAGCCACGAAACTTACTGGGTTCGTCTCTAGACAGATGAAACTCTTTCGCGATCCAAAATTGTCAGTCATCGTATATGGTTGCTTGATTCGTAGCATCCTAGAGTATTGCAGTCCTATATGGAACCCATGCTACCAAGTTCACTCTGATCGAATTGAGAGGGTTCAAAAGCGTTTCCTTTATTATCTTGCTTTTAGCGACACAAAATGTAAAAAACTCTATTCCTACGATTCGCGTCTAAGTTATTATAACCTGACAACTCTCCAGAAGCGCAGAACAGCTGCTGACATTTTGTTCTTATATAAACTGGTGAACGCTCAGATTAGCTGTCCTGACATGTTGCATCGTCTTCGATTTAATGTATTTCGTCCAAGTAGCCGTTTACAGAATCGTAAAACCTTTGCTTTACCATTGTTCAAAACGAATATCGGTCAACATTCACCCCTTTACCGCATGTGCTCTTCCTATAACGTCATGTCAAATAAGTACGACATCTTTTTTGGTTCACTTGCCTCTGCTAAAATTAGCATACTTAAAAATATTATTTAAATATTATTTAATTTAATCTTCACATTTTTTATGTACCAGTCACTTGACACTTATCAGATAGTCAATTACCTGTTTTACCAACCGTTTTTAATTCATGCATGTCGTGTTCACATCTAGAAGGTTGCAAATATGTGTAACAACAGTATATTAGTATGACTATATTTTATGAATTTCAATTGTTTGTAACCAGTTTTGTGAACCTAATAAATAAAAAAAAAAAAAAAAAAAAAAACATCAAACACATTTTCATATTTTTAATATCAATAGTAGGAAATAGAAGACGGCCTCGTTGGCGTAGTTGTATTACGGTACGATTGCAAAGCTGACGTCTTGGGTTCGATCCCCGGGTCGGGCAAAGTGATATTATGTTTTTTCTAGTCAGTATCAGCTCGGAGTCTGGAATTTATGCCTCATATGGCGATAAGCTCGCCCTCTATAACATCATGGGATGGATTACGCACGGCAGAAAGTGGGCGCATTAGTTGCGCCTCTGGTTACCCCTTTGGTGATAAAATGCGTGATGTGTGTGTGTGTGTAGGAAATAGAAAAGAAATTAACATGCTTCAAACAAAAAGCTTTAGTCACATTTCAAAATGTTTGGCTACATTTAATAAAACTGTGTTTGTTGCGATTGTGTCTGTGAAATCGCTCCGAACTTTTCCAATCACAAGTCAGTATATAAATAGAACTTCGCATACAATTGCTTTTTTAGTTCTTTTACATAAAAAAGAGTACACTAATATTTTATAAATTTCATAATCATCATCATCAACAGCCACACGACGTTCACTGCTGAACATAGGCCTCCCCTAAAGATATCCAGATGTACCTGTCAAAAGCGGCCAGCATCCAGCGTGCTCCTATTCTTCCTGTGTTTATATATTTACCTGTCTTCAATTGACGTAGAATTAAATTGAATCTCTCATCAGTCGACGTCCTATCTGGATCCTTCTCCATTCACGATCAGATGCAGTGGGTTTACTTTGCCGTAGCTGTAGAAAAAATATATATTTAAAAAATCAAAAAACCCGACTGCGTCAATATCTTCCATCTTTATTAAATTCATTGAAGAACTGAAAAGATAGAAACAAGATCTGCTCACTCCGAGATTATGTTGCTCTACCTATACCACCAACCAAATTATAAGAAGTGAGCGTGTTATGCCTCCGACAGCATTTGTGAACACTGTCAACTAAGATTATTCAAAACCAAAACAAAATATTCAAATTAAAATCTTGTTTCTATCTTTTCAGTTCTTCAATGAATTTAATAAAGATGGAAGATATTGACGCAGTCGGGTTTTCTTAGTCGGGTAAAAAGTGTAAAACCCGAATCAATTCCCGAAGTACTGTTGTATAAAAAAAATCTATACTTAATTTTCTGATTCGGACATAGATCACTTCTGCAAGTCATACAACGTGCCAAAAGCAAAAACTGGCAAATTCAATGTCTCATTTACAATTCTGAATTTATTCTTTAAATTACAATGCGCGAAATATTTATGTTCTTGATGAGACTATTTTTATTCTTTCTTAGTATTTTAATAAGAAATTTACTCGTTTTTGAGATTCATATTCTCATTGTATCTCCAAAAAACTGATGATCTAATGCCGTGATGATTATGAGCACAATCTATATTAATGTAATGTAAATTGTATTTTTGTGTGTTTGTAACACGAATAAACCCAAAAACTACTGGACGGATTTATAAAAATCTTTCACCAATATAAAGCTACCTTATCAGCGAGTAACATAGACTACTTTTTATCCCGGGAAAACTCATTCACGCGGACGGAGCAGCAAGCAAAAGTCTATAATAAAAATTGACTCTAAATTCCTTTGCATGCCCTCCGGCCATCAGTTCTAATCCAGACGAATCGCTTATAATGCGTGTACCATTTCCTCCTAAATTAATTTGTGAAATGAAAAATTCGACAGTATCCTCTCTCTTTTATTTTCTAATCTCGACGGAATCTTCTTAAAATAAATGAGAAACAGCCACGCTAACGGCGAAAACTTTGTTTTTAATTTCGTTCGCACTCGCGAGCAAAGAGTCCAGCGTTACGTCTTTAATTAATTAAGGGCCCTCTTCTAAATCAAGTGTCTAATGAGTGTTGTTATTTTTTCTTTTTTCCAACGTTACAGAAACGCCTTTTTCGTTGAAACTTTACGCGATAAGATTCTAATTGGAAAAGCGCTTCGCGATAATTCTTGTGTTGCAATTAATTCGGTTTTCGGAGCGGGCTGTGATTGCTTTTTGTTGGCTCAAGTTTTTTATTATTCACTATTTAAGTTAGTCCTTTGTCTTTTGAATAGATTCTGATAGAGCCCAGATTTAATCCCGTTGATAAAACATAATGGATTTGTTAAGGACAGCTGTATAAATTCAATATTGTTAAAGTTTTTGGACATAGTACTTTCCTTTAGTTTACAGTACTCGAAATCAAAATGACACAGCATAAAAATCCTCTTTACTACCTATTAGGATAGTCAGGTTAATATACAAATCCAAAGAATTTAATGATCTACATTTTATTTATTTATTTATTGGTTAAGGATTGCTAACGGAGTTTACAATAATTCTTTTAAAATCTACACATATTTATATATATGTCTATTGTAATTGCAACTCTGGTTATAAGCAATCACAGCATATAACACAATCTTTAAAATAAGAGAAAAAGCCTTTATAAATGTAATGAAAAAATAAACTTGAAATAATCAAGCGTCGTTGTGAGAATTACGTTTTATTTAATCACATCGTAGCGTAGGAAACCGAACTCCGTCAAGCAAACAAATTGCTATCTCGATTTACCTTCATATTATTCAGATTGTTTTAATGAATGTGCCTCTTTTGTACCGTGTTACAGCTTTTTGTTCGCAATCACGAGCAAAATTATCGCTCATTTTATATTTTTTGAGACTCACTCGTATTAAAAATGGCCGCGTTTTTCTCCTGCTTTTGTGGTTCCTTGGAATTCTCGGTACCTATTTAATGTGACATAAATCTGACATTGAATATTTTTATTAAATATTAGACCCACTTTCTGTGATACATTATTGCACATAGCATTAGTCCTTGTCAAAAAATCAAATAAGAATATTATTGCTTACAACATTCGTTACATGTTTGTTGTTACAATAATTAAACAAATAATGTATCATCTAGTGCTTCAACTACTTCAAGAACCTTACTAGCCTAAAAATACTAACCACTTTTAGTCAATTCTATGCCGAATATCTCGACATTTACAATAACGTTAATTATTGTAATAATAATAATACCACCTCTGTATTATATAATGTCCCACTGCTGGACACGCGCCTCTTCTACAACTGAGAGCGCTTTAGGCCTTAGTCCACCAGCGTGGTGGGCCTTACGAAGATTGGCAGACATCAGATACCTTCGAAATTCTTCTCAAGTATGCAGGTATGTATATGCATTAACCTTAACTTACCCTTTATTGATCTACAGATCATTGCACTTTTAGGGTTCACCATTCTAATTCAGTCGTGGTGTACCACTGGCTCCCTCACATCGAGGGGTACATTGCATGCATGCAGCCACAGACAATCCTTATCGCAAACCCTTGCGGTCTTATTTAATAAGGTTGCAATTTATTCGTTTATTGTATAATTGTGATTTCACCACAGTCGTTTGTTATACTTTTACGTTCGTTATTAATTATAATTATAGTAGACGTACTCGATGGCGACTTTTTCACAACATTTATTTTCAAATTGGCCGTTAGTGCGGAGGCGTAAGCATATAATACAAAAAAAGAACGGGTCGCCGGGAGTGCCGGCAGAAGTGAAAACTTGAACATTAACGTTGTGCATTTTTGAATATTTTGGAATGGTTAGGGAATAATTTCGCACGAATTGCTTTATTTATCAGTATAAAAGTACTAGCATTTATGTGGTTAAATACAATATTCGTTTATTGGGCTATCGTACACAAAAATGACAATTTCACTATTTCTTCATCACTTAAAAAAAAAAACAACAACAAAAAACGATTTCCTTTGCCCATTTGAAAAAACAAAACTGAATGAGCGGCTATTATTGCGACATCGATACTTCATTAACCGATACACAATTCATTGCTTATAAACATTGATGTATTAAAAAACTTAATACATCAATGCTTATAAATCAAAATTTGAAAAGAGAATGTTACACTCTTTTGTACTGGTGCCGTACCAACGCTGGGGAAATAAATTAAAAATGTACTCGTTTAATTATTATAGCTTCTATGCATTGTATTTAAGGTTCATATTAGTAAAGGAATGTTTTAATGAAGTAAAAAACCTCCTACGCATTTTCGATCAGGTCACGTGTCCTGACGGGAGTTTAACATTTTATACACATCCCAAGGCTCAACGCCACTAAAGAAGTTTTCACTTCAAAAAACCATTTCAATTATAGGGAAATTCATTTAACATCTAATATTACACGGGCAGATGTTAAGTAAGAAAATAATTCGTTAAAATTATCAGTGTCTTTGTCCAACTAGAATTAATGATCAGATACTTCATCGCAATCTACCATCATAAACAACTATTGATGGTTCACGGAATTTTCTTTTGAATCGTTAAAAATATTCAGTGCTTAGAACCGGACCATAATAAAACCTTTGCATGGAAACATGAAACTTACAGTTTCCAACCAAATCGTACATTTACACTATAACAGATCAATAAGGAAGCGATCACGCGAATTTCACAAAATACCTACATTAGTAATGTATCGTGAACTTTATTGCCGTTGAAATACGGTGTAATTTATACCATCGTAAAACGTATAGGCGAGAACCAGCAATGTTTTTAAAAAGCGCGCCAATTTGAATCTTACTTTAACACTTCCCCACTAAGTTCAATTTAGAATGAAAGACAATTTTATGCATAGGTAAAAACCCCTATCCAAAAACAACATTTTCTTTAACCGATAGAGTGCTTTAAGTGTAGGAAATAAGGTGTAATTTCAATTACGGCGTAATTGGTAGACGAGGGCCGTCACGTACATTTTCCCAAGTGTCAGTAGCAATTTACTCCAACACTACAAGGTAATGTAAAGAAGTTAGATTGACGTTTTAAACTTTGCCTGCATTAGAAACTGAGCTTCAGGTAATGTATTTGTACTTTAGCACCGTATATTCAATTAATCAAGTAAAGAGAATTTAATGGAATGAGATTCGATGCTAACGCGATATAAAATGCCATTCATGACAATGACAATGACATTTACTGGTGGTAGGTCTCTTATATGTCAGAGACCGTCGGGGTGGGTACCTCCGCAATGTCTATTTCTACCGCCAAGCAGCAGTGTGCATGCACTGTTGTGTTTCGGTTTGAAGCATATTGTAGCCAGTATAACTACTGGACATAATGAGACTTAAAATCTTATGTCTCAGGATGACGAGCGCAGTGGAATGCCACACAGTACTTTGTAACTCAAGGTGCTGGATGGTGTTGCTACTGTTTATGGGTGGTCGTATCGCTTACCAGCAGGCGAACGGCATGCTCGTTTCGTCATTTAATGTCATAAAAAAAATTTCTCATGACTGCCTTGGTGGCGTAGTTGTATTACGGTAAGACTGCAATACTGAGGTCTCTGGTTCGATCCCCGGGTCGGGCAAAATGATATTGGTTTTTCTCTCAGTATCAGCATGAAGTCTGGAATTTGTGCCCGATATGGTGATAGGCTCGCCCCCTATCACATCATTGGACGAAATACGCTCGGCGCAAAGGGCGGGCACTAGTTGCGCCTCTGCCTACCCCTTCGGGGATAATAGGGATATAATTGAGTCGCTGGTATGTCCTTTAATTCAATCCCACTGTAGACACTTGATAACTCCACACCAGCATGGATTTGTTTCTGCCCGGTCAACCTCTACTAACCTAGTAAACTTTACTGAATTTCTAGCCGAAGCCATGGACAAACATAAACAAGTAGATGTTATTTACACGGATTTCAGTAAGGCGTTCGACCGTGTATCTCATATCATTCTAACTCGAAAACTTTCATATTACGGTTTCTCTGGTTGTTTTCTGACTTGGTTGATCTCATATCTGTCCGAGCGTTCTTTCTATGTAGTTGTCAATGGCTATAGCTCGGTTAAACATGAAATCTTGTCAGGCGTCCCTCAGGGCTCTCATCTAGGGCCCATCTTATTCAATATTTTTATAAATGATGTTCCGGACTGTTTTCAACATTCTCTTCCGTTCCTCTACGCCGACGATTTAAAGATTGCAAAAATTATCAACTCCGATAGTAATACCTATATCACTATTACAGGATGATCTTAACAATCTGTCCAACTGGTGCTCCGATAACAATATGTCTCTAAATCTAAGCAAGTGCTTCCATCAACGATTTACTAAAAAACTTAAAGTAATAACCTCCGGGTATAGTATTTCTTGTCATCTCCTTGAAGAAGTTTATCAAAATAAAGACCTCGGCGTCATTTTTGACAGCAAACTTTCCTTCCAACCACATATGGACAATGTTGTCAAAAAGGCATCGGAAATGCTTGGTTTTATTATCAGAAACGGCAAAGTATTTCGCAATATACGAACGAAAAAGATGCTTTACTACAGTCTCGTGCGCAGTATAATTGAATATGCTAGTGTTGTATGGCGCCCACATTACTCCACTCACTGTTTACGACTAGAAAGAATTCAAAAGCGATTTTTGTGACATCTTGCTCGCTCAACCAATCCTAACAAAAAATCCTTCTCGTACGATCATGGATTGAAACATTTTAAAATTGTTTCACTTACTAAAAGGCAAGATATTTTGGATTTACAATTTCTATACAAACTGTTGCGAAATCAAATTGATTGTACACCGCTGTTGGAGAAAATAAGTTTTAAAGTCCCATTTAAATATCCTAGATATAAAATAAAACCACTTGTTCCACCTTTTCGTAATACAGTCACAAGTGCTAATTCTCCGTTGTATCGTTTGAGTAAGTTGCTGAATAATTACAGTAATGTGGTAGATGTCAATTTCCAAAGTTTCGCCAACTTTCGTAAGAGCATATTGGAGGATGATGGGGGTACAGGCATTGTTTCTAGTGGTATTCATAATTAATTAGAATTAAGTAGTCCTGAGTTGTTTTCTTTTCTTCTTTTTTACCGTCTTTATTTAAATGGGCTCCACACCTATTTTCATTTTTCATATTTTTTGTTGTATTTTAATTATAAGCATATCGTTTGTAACCGTCACTTAGTTTAAAGTTATAACTTATATATAATGCAAGCTGTGTTTACCTGTAAGTTGGTTTGTCATATTTAGATTACACTATAGCTATACTTAATATAACACAATGTAATAATGTGAAAACCGTTGGTGGACCTAATTAAAATAAATAAAATAAAATAAAAATAATAGGCGTGAGTGTGTGTGTGTGTAAATGACATTCGAATTTTGTTGAACCAATTACTGAATGACGAGAGGTAGAAAGTGATAATTTGGAAGAGCTACGACAAGTGACTACCTAATATCTATAAACAATAGCGTCACCCCCTTCCCCCATTTACATAAATAACTTAGTTCGCGTTGCGTTCATTTCGAGACCTGCAAAGTCTCATAATACTTCGTTTTTATTGCTTCCAAAGGCAGAGGAGCTAACGGTTCATCTGATGGTAAGTGGTCACAGTCACCCATAGACACCTGCCAGGTCTTAAAGCAAGTTACCTACCGTAAAAAAACTTTTAAAGGTATACAACAGACTTTCGCATACTGGAGTTAGCCTTCTAGTAATCGCCAAACAGCTGGAAGGTGCAGACCATTCTCTATACGGTCAGCATTCCCTGTCAAACGATAGCGCATCGTTAACCGTTTATGATAAAGCCGGTAATCCTTGGCAATTTCCTTCACTCGCTACTGCTTGGGTAACTAATATTGATTGACATTAAGTCGTCAGAACACGTTAAGTGCAGCGGACTAGCTGGACAGAGGCCAAAAGTTCGCTCTAACGGACCTTATAAAGGACCTTATCGGGAATTGATATTTGCCAATAGGAATTCGATATCTATCGCTATAACGAGGTGGGTTTGATCTGGCTAGAGACACTTCTGAGTTTTATGGTATTATTTGGGAATTTCAGCTTGCTTTGGTGATGGAAGATATAGAATAGTTAATCTGAGTAGTCTTCATAAGACTACAAGGTGTTGGTAGTAGGCACAAAAAACCGACGTAAAATGTTATCTTGCTGTTGAATTTCGTGTGTTGTGTGAGGTATCTGGGGGTTCGAAAGACCCCCTTAAAGTCCTAACCCTTATCTCTTTCCTCTAAGGCTTCTAATGGATCCTTGATTGAAGAATCTTCGAAAATTTCAAAATTTTAAGGGCGATGGAGACAATCTAGCACAATGCGATCCGCTTGCTCGTTTACCAGATGAAGTTTAAAAAATACAGCTAATGCTATCCCGCTAAATTGTATGAAATACATCTGAGACGCAAAAGGAATTCAAAGTTTACTTAATAAGATGAAGAATAATGTATCTTGTAAACTGGTTTTATAGGCACTTAGCAGTATTCTTGTCTAGACCAAAACAATCTCATAAAATTGTAATGAAATACTGCAGATAATATATTATTTATGAATCATAATATATCAAACAGATGGGAATAATTCAATGTAAAATAGAAATATGTTTATTTCAAAAGCATTGAAAAGCAAATTTTTTATTCAATATAAAGTGATTTTCTAAGTCACATTAGTGACAGCTTTTTCTAGGATCATAGGACCTATGTTCATGTTAGATCTATAGAAATTTAAAAATTATCTTACTAATACTAACCATACATTCGAAAGTTTGCCAAGATGTATGCATGTAAGAATTAAACATAAAGTCTGCTGAACTGATTTGGATGACTACCAGTTCTATCTACAACTAGTTGACAGTGTCTGCCCCTTTATTACACGCTTCATATTAGTTTCACTTGTATGTTTGTAACCGACCACTTTGGGCGCGATTTTGACCCACTTTAAACCGAAGATTTTATTAAAATTTTGTAGATTTGTCGATGTCGATGGCAATACACGAATTTGATAAGATTATGCCATTATTCAATTAGCAAAATGAGATTTTTGTCAATTTATATATTTTTTATTTTTAGTGACATATGCTGGACCATAGTAGAATTACAACTAAACTGGCTACTCTTATGCGTAAAAAAATCCTACTTGTCACAAGATGGCGCTTTCGTTTTTAGTGACATCTGTTGGACAGAACAGAACTAAAAAAATAAAAATGAATAATAGTTTAAAACAACTAAAAAACACGCTTTATAGAAAATCCAACTAAAAAATAGAAAATAAATTTGAATTAAGAACAGTGTAAATAAGAAAAAAATGTATTTTATTGTACAAAAAAGCGTGGGGTGTATGGTGTCAACAGTTATAAATATTGTATTGACAGATAATATGAGTAGAAGTATTATATATTATTTTGATAATATCTTAAAAACCACCCACCGCTTTTTTTACAATAAAATAATTTTTTCCTTATTTACACTATTCTTAATTCAATTTATTTTCTATTTTTTAGTTGGATTTTCTATAAAGCGTGTTTTTTTAGTTTTTTTAAACTATTATTTTCTCTGACATAATTTGCCACGAACTAGCTTTCCAACGAAATTTTTCTTATATTTCACTTCCATACGCTACTATAAATGTAGTATTCAAATTAGTTCAAAACAAAACTTTTTAAGTTTACAGCTGAAGTGAAACCGGAGGCGAAGTTATATAAAATCTTTTCGAAAGGAATCCTAATTTAGAAGCAACTAAAGTGTAAATTACATCGAATAAAATTTTATTGGTATCATAAATTGAGAGCGGAGCATGCAGCTGTGGGCAATAGGCAACTAGCACGACTTGCCATAAATAAACGATGGAGAAAGACCTCAAAACACCCAAATGTTGGTGAAAAAGCAATTCACACACACTCACGCCTTTTATCCCAGAATGGATAGGCAGAGGTGCAATTAGTGGACTCACTTCTCACAGTGTTATTCTATTCCATGATGTGATAGAGGGCAGTCTTTCACCACATCGGGCACCGATTACAGACTCCGGGCGGATACTGAGCAAAAATAACCAATATCACTTTGTCCGATCTGGAATTTGGCAAAGCTTGCCGTGTTTTTAGGGAGACCTAACTCTTATCATCAAATGAGCAAGGGGCTTGTCTCTTTGTTGTAATAGTTTACCACAAAGTGAGCCTACTGTATTTGATGGTAAGTGAAATAGGGTCCAAATTGACTGTTGACTGAGGAGCGATGTTTATCAATCGTCAGTCGATTTAATCATACGGGCCTGTTTGATGGCAGGCCTGTGTATACACAGGCTGATCCCGGAACGCGGCATACTTACGTGGCAACTATGGCAGTTATTACACCTTGTGTACAGTTTTAGAAATTAAACAATATATTTCGTATTTCATCCGTTACTCTTTAAAATCCTCTTGCTTACCAGGGAAAATCGAGCGAGTGGCAGCCCTGGGCAGAGCAAATCCTCGAAGCAAGCACCAGAATAAATTCTTACACTATTCATTGTGGACTCTGAATGTTTCTGTTTGTTTATTGTTTTATAGTAGTTTAATTAAGCACTGTTGCTTTATACTTCTTTCTGTTGGTTCACTTCCTTCATTTGTAAGGGAATTGTAAATTTACTTTCCGTAATGAAAAGACGTAATGTTTTTTTATTTCATTGTATAGTATTCAGTCTTCTCGCGTATCGTCCTCTTGTCTATTAATAATCTTATAGCATTAGCGCGCTATCCCATTGAACCTCTATCCCTTTGATTAATTATATACCTAGATAGACACTGAACGTTTCAAACGCGTCGAAAAAAATAGAGGCTAACTGTTGCCCGCTAAATGAGTTCGAATGAATTATTTTTGTTGTTTTTCATGGATATAATTATCTCCCCGTTTTAATAGAAACCATGTAATAACTGGTATCATTATGCGCGCACACAAGGATACGCATAATGATGCAGCGATAGCGTATGACACAGCTGTCACGCATACTAGCTTAAGAAAAGTTGGCCTGTTTGTTTTAGTTTCATTGTAGCGCGTCACTCTATCTAGGTATATAATTAATCAAAACTCTATCCTTAGTTACATTCGCATAGACTAACAAAATAGGCAGCTAGCAAATATTAAAGTTTTTGTTATGAACATTAAATTTAAAACTGCACTGTGCCTATAGGCGCAAAATATAGTCTTACACCCACTAAAAAAATTCAATAGCAACCTAAATGCCTGTATAAGTGACGTAAATTATCACCTGCGTGCAGAGAGCGTATAAAAGATTTAAGCGCGAAAGCACTTCATGCTGTTAATTGCGATGAACGCACGCTCGTGCCGCGCGACCGCTTGCTGCGCCTATTAATCTCCTTGTAGCACTTTGTACAGTACTCGGCTGTAAATATTACATCTAGATATATAGCAAGTGAGAGACACAACGTCATAGATGCAATCATGTGACAAAAACGTTGGAGTAGCCGAAAGTTATCCATTATCTTTTTCTAAAACCACCTCCATTGCTTGTGAACGAATTGAAAGTAGCCGTAGAAGCGGCAGTTATGTGTGTGTTCTTAGTGAATTATCGCTCGCTTTAACGGTGAAGGAAAATATCGTGAGGAAACCTGCATATATGAGAAGTTCTCTATAGGAATTTCGAAGGTATGTGAAGTCTGCCAACCCGCACTACGCCAGCGTGATGGACTAAGGCCTATACCCTCTCAGTTGTAGAGGAGGCCCCTGCTCAGCAGTGTGCAGTATATTATACAGGGCTGGTATGGTGTAGATGCTCGTGGGCTTAAAGGAGCCAATTCAAGGAGTTCGAAAGAGGAGAAATTTTTTGCACACCGGCAAACTCCCTCACCATGCACTCAGTAAGTTGCCATTTTTTAATACCAGCCATGTATAAAATACTGCCCACTGCTGAGCACGAGCCTCCTCTACTACTGAGAGGGTTTAGGGATTAGTCCACCACGCTGGCTTAGTGCCGTTTGGCAGACTTCGCATAACTTCTAACTGTTAATGAGAATTCTTAGGTATGTACTATGTAGGTTTCCTCACGATGGTTTCCACCTTTAAAGCACACGATAATTGATAAATAATACACACGTAACTCAGAAAAGTAAGAAGTGTGTGCTTTGAGTTTTGAACCTGCAGATCTCGACTGTCCATTCCATCCCCAACTAGGCTATTGTGCACTCTTATTTCTGTCAAACAATGGTACCTACCATTGACTTTGGTTTTGCCAGACCATTAAACTATAGACAATTATTTATACAAATCTATTGCACTTAATGAAAGGTTTGTAATTCGAAGTTCCATGATGTTCATATTATTTGCAGTCCATGGAGCTCATCAGGCCAATAATTGCTTGTCTCGTCATTTAAAAATTAGCGCGAAAAATTAAATGCAATAGCATTTTAAAAAACTGAAAGTATTATAAAAGCTGGATAAAATAACATAGTTTAACACGTTCATTGCGAAGGTGGAAAAAGTTTATACGTGATAAGTGAGCGGTGCATGCAAAACTTTATTATGCGCTCGAATAGGCGTATGTTTTGTTTGTATATTGTATTTTTCGAAATGTTATAAATATTAAGAGTTTGATTTGGGAAATCAACAACGTTCAATGATTGTAAGTAATGTTTTTTTTACTGGTGTTGTATTGAAATTGAATAACTATATCGTTCATAATTTTGTAAAATTGTATTATTTTTAGAGGCTTATAAGGAGTCAACAAGAGATCTTTTAACATTACGTGACTCAGTTGCATATTTTCCAAACTATACAACAAAGAAAACATTTTAATAGCACTTCATGTAGGTCGTCTGTGAGACAGAAGTAGTCCCAGTCAAAACAGCCCATACAAGCCTTTTATAATGTAACTCATGGCTTTATAAAGGGCACAAAGGCAAGGTTTCGTAATCATCCATCACAGGATGTGTCTTTTAAAGATTGCGCCACCTTGACGATCTCCCTTCCACATCCAACCGCTTCCCGCAATGAACTGTCATCACAAGGTTCCACGCTACGCTTGGTTATACGTGTTTTCACTATATATATATATTTAGGAATCAAGTAAGATAACAACAACAACATCCCCTTTCTTCTTACTTAATACAGGATATCTTACTATGTATTCCAAAACCACATAACCTCAAATTTGCAGTTTTAATTGTATACTTAGATCACCTTCAAAGACAAATTTATTAGTGTCTGTAACAAATTGTTAGACCTAACAAATCACACCCAGGAAGGCACTTGCGTGAGGTTAACCATTGAATTAATTCCTGAAACACAGGAAACGAAACTCAGTTACCATCGTGTAGGGTCTAGAGTCGGTTGAGCTAATCGAGGATAGATTCCGTGCTAGGCATTGCTAGTTCTATATTGTAATCAGGATGTTTACTAATGATTACATGGTTATACGCTTTAGATAAGGCCTGCCATTATTATTTGTTCGTGAAGGTTATATCATCAATGGAATAATATATAGATGAAAATCAGGTGACTATAAAATGTAAAGATATGGAATAATGGTAATGTGGTTCATTTAAGACAATAAATAATGAAGTATAAATTTTGAATTATTTAAGACTATTTTTGTGGAGAAATCAAATCCTTTGTGCATTGAAAAACGCTCGACATTTATAAGTCTACTCATCTTTAAACCTAAGTAAGATGGCCAAAATTCCAAAAAATCTGACATCAACTGTATTCCTTAAAAATTGGCAACATAGCGATGCTAATCGGAAAATATAGGTTATATTTTATTTTACAATCGCTCTCTCCGACGAGTGACTATGTTCAGCTAGTGCTTCTATGTTAAATTGTATCATTATAGTCTGGTAGTCCACTGTCGATATTAGGCCTAGAGATAGTAGCGGCGATAGCCTAGATGGGAGTGGAACGGACTGCCGAGACGAATGTCCGCAGGTTCAGAACCCAAGGGCACACACCTCTGACTTTTCTAAAAAGTTATGTGTGTATTGTTTGTGAATTATCGCTCGCTTTAACGGTGAAGGAAACATAGTGAGGAAACCTGCATACCTGAGAAGTTCTCTATAGGAATTTCGAAGGTATGTGAAGTCTGCCAACCCGCACTAGGCCAGCGTGGTGGACTAAGGCCTAAACCCTCTCAGTAGTAGAGGAGGCCCGTGCTCAGCAGTGGGCAGTATATAATACAGGGCTGGTATGGTATGGTGGATTTCCACACAAATCTGTTAGTATTAATGACGAGAAACACTTCACTACTTCCTATTGATTCAGTAACTGTCAGTTTCATAGTATTTCTGGGTTAAAAGTATGACGACTTACTTACCAAAATCCTCTTCATGTTAGACTATTAGTCGGACCTTTCGATCTTAACCACCACCGTCGAATTCATAGGGAAAATGGACCTATCAGATTAAAATTTGACATGACAGATGAGTTATTTTGATTGCCTTAATAAGAGTGCCTTGGTAGCACAGTTGGTTTAAGATAGGACTGCAGTACTAAGGTCTCTAGTTCGATCCCCGGGTCGGGGATAGTGATTTTTTTTTATTTTTTACAGTAGCAGCGCAGAATCTGGAATTTGTGCCGATATGGATCACTCCCAATCACATAATAGGACGGAATACGCATGCTTACACCTTCGGGGATGAAGGGCGTGGGTGTGCGGGTATCATTAACGTAGCTAGTTTATAGTTTAAACGAATCGTTACTAATATTATAAATGCGAAAGTAACTCTGTCTATCGCGCTTTCACGCCAAAACTACTGAACCGATTTAAATTAAATTGGATACACAGATAGTCTAGAGCCTGGGAAATGACATAGGCTACTTTTTATCCCGAGAAAATATGAAGCGGGCCTTTTATCCCGGAAAAGCTTTTTAACGCGGGCGGAGCCGCGGTCAGATGTTAGTTGGTAATAAATACAAACACAAGCAAATCCGCAGAATTCTACGGTTGTACCGTAAACCGTGATAACGATAGCTGACCTGGCCCTTAGCATGTCGGTCAGTTACCACTGAAAGCATTCTCGTGTACAGCTGATATTTTTTGTTCGCCAGGCGTTTAATGAGCCGAGGGACGGCTGTAGATTTAAATCTAAAAGACAATTTATGTACTAGACTTATGGTAGCTCAGTATTGGTAATACTTGAGCATTTTGATGATATCTTGACGATATTGAGGTTTTATGTTCACAGGAGTTTGTAAATACGAAATTTAAAAGGGAAAACGTCATGCTATGTATGTGATGTGATGTAATGACAATTTTATTGATTTACATGAAAGTTTAACACCGATTTAGGACTCTATTTAAAGCTAGGAGGCAATTTATATTCAACTAAACCAGACTAGATCTTAATACTTTGTTGTTATTGATTTATTTTATTGCACAATATTTTGGTTATGTGAGTAAATTCCTATTTTTATTTCTTTCCTTTTTTTTATTGCATTGAATGACGAGACGCGCATGCCGTTTGCCTGATGGTAAGCGATACGACCACGCATAAACAGTAGCAACACCATTCAACACATTGAGTTACAAAGTACTGTGTGGCATTCCACTGCGCTGGCCATCCTGAGACATAAGATGTTAAGTCTCATTATGTCCAGTAGTTACACTAGGTACAATGTCCTTCAAACCGAAATACAACAGTGCATGCACACTGCTGCTTGGCGGTAGAAATAGACATTGCGGTGGTACCCACCCAGACGAGCTTTACATATGAAAGACCTAGCACCAGTAATTACTAGTACTTGTTTGAATGTCGAGTTGAGGTTGGAATGTTGTATGAAAGTGATATTTCGTATTATTGGATCGATCACATTTCAAGTATAAGGGCCTGTTTCTCAACTTCTGATTAAATGCTTTTCTTCACATAAATGTATAAGCTGACCAAATAAAAGTCACACTCTAGTCTATGTTCTATTCATTGGCGGGAGGAGGCGTCCAGTCGCGGGCAATATCCGGCCCTGAAGGAGGTGGAGGCCATGAGGGCCTCCCTACGGCGAGCCGCCGTGGAGGAGTGGCGTCTCAGGCTGGAGGCCCCGACAGCGGGGCTCAGGGTCGTCGCGGCAGTGCGTCCTGTCTTTGCCGAATGGCTGGACAGGCGCCACGGTGCGGCAACGTTTCGCCTGTCGCAGGTGCTCACCGGGCATGGCTGCTTCGGTGAGTTCTTGTGGCGGGTAGTGCGGAAGGAGGTGTCGGCCGTGTGTCACCACTGTGACAACTGCCCGCTGGATACGGCCCAGCATACGTTAGAGTTTTGCCCAGCCTGGGATGAGGAGCGCAGCGCTCTCAGAGCAGTCGTCGGAGGAGACCTCTCGCTGCCGGCCGTGGTCGCTTCCATGGTCGACAGCCGGAGGTCCTGGCGTGCGGTGGCACACTTCTGTGAGGTGGTCCTCTCGCGGAAGGAGAGTGCCGAGAGGGATCGGAGGCGCGGAGATCCCTCCCGCCGCCAGACGAGACGTAGGAGGCGCCGGGTGGACGACTGACCGGCGTCTTCCGCCCTGTGGATTGGGGGCGTTTGGAGAATTCTACCACGGTATCCCCTGCCTGTCGTAAAAGGCGACTAATAGGGGCCACCGGGGGTCGCAGGCGGGCGGCAGGGGGCTGTCCGTCTTTCACTTTTGTGTTCTATTAGCACATTGTAGCGATCCCTGTGATGGACGGCAGCGTGGCTGGTAGGCCTCACGCTGCCATTGACGCCGAGGGCGTCCTTCGGTGCGTGGGGGCTCCTGAGCCCCCCCACAACAGGAGACGGGCCGCACTAGGCGGCAACGCGCAGAGGCGGCTGCGGACGACAACTTAGACACTCCCGTCAGAGGAAGCCCGCAGCCGTCCCTAATGCGCCGAAGATGGCCACCGCGGAGTTTTGGTTGGTATGCCGTGCGTTATACATAGGTTAGGGACTCGGCCCGGCGGTCGCCCGATGGTTACATCTCTCCGGGTGGCTCAACGCCGGGACGTAAGGCACGGTGAACCCAACATAACCGCTCAGTCGCCCCCCTTGAAGGCTGGGCGGTAGTAATAAGTCGCTTTCTCCGCGAAAACAAAAAAAAAAAAAAAAAAAAAAAAAAAGTCTATGTTCTATAATAAAAAAGAGTACTATCTACATTAGCTATTTAATACAATAGCTGTCAAATAAAATTTACTTTAAACTTGTGGAAGAGGCCTAACATTGGCTCGGAAGGAAATTTTCAAAATTAGGTACTCAAACTGCGCGTAATGGAAATAAGTTAACCAGTAAAATTCTTGAAATTTAAACAATTTCTTTTTCTCGAAATCGTATTAATATGTTTTATCCATCTCGATCTCACAATGGTGTTAGTTAACAATAATTGCTTAGCCTTTCCGTAATCTTTAGAATAGCAAAAAGCCAAAAAGTAAGATACGCATACCTAAAAATACGGCATTTAAATAGACTGGATACAATAAACCGAGAAAACGCCCGTTAATTTTATTTAATAAAAAGGGGAATTAATGACACTATTCCATTCAAACGTATTTTTAATTAGAGGAGAAATTATTCGTAGTTAAATACATGTCCGCCACGGAACCCCTTTTTTATTACGGCGGCAATACAAACGAGATGTTTTTCTCCGCCTTTTTTTCTTAGGCGGGTCGCTTACCGCAGTCGATGCGGAGGCGAGTGTCGTCTACGCGGAAAAGATTTCTGCTACCTCCGTACAGTTTTTTTTAAGATAAGCCTAAGTATTGGCTTTTATCCGACTTCAACTTTTATCAAAGGTACCTATTTTTTTAATGTTCCTTTTTCTGTGACATTTTCTTTTCTTTTTGCTACTTCAAAAGAAAGCGGTTACTCTATTCATAGTAATTTTTAATAGAATTATTTGAAGTAAAAAAATAATTTATTTTTTAAGAATCTTTTTTCAAATTTTATGTACGATCGAAAAAATATCGCAAATTTTGAACGAATATGCGATATTCATAATAAAAACACTAGGAATAAAAATAAACTTGTAGTACATGCTACTCGTCTCCATAAAATAAACAATTCTTTAGTTGGTCAGTGCGTACGCTTCTTCAATAAATTTACTAAGTATATTGTTAACTTCCAACAAAAAAAAAATTTCTGTCCAAGAACGTCTCTGCAAAAAAGGTTATTACAGTATAAGAGATTATCTTGAAGATACAAATGCTTGGGATAAGGTTGCTCAGATCCACACATGTTCTATAATTAGATTGTGTCTATTATGTCATTTATTGATAGTATTTGTTGTTTACATGTTTAAAAAATTTGGAAGGACAATTACATTTCGAAAAAAAATATATCATTTTGACAGATCGTGTTGCTGAGGAAGTTTCTTGCGCGGCTTCTTCACAGCAATAACACGTTCCGAAGCGGTGGAAGATTCATGACGATTCAAAAGAGCTTGTGAAAGACTATGTGAATAAAGAAAATTTCGAGTTTGAATTGCGAATATATCTAGCCATACTGATTATTAAATTAGGTATTAACAATATTTGCAAAGAGGCAATATATTGTCTCTTCCCCCATCCCACAGAATGACACAGAACAAATACACGAATGCAAGCCGTAAATTATTTCTATTATATATTTTGTCATATAAGGAACAAATGTTTTATATAAATCAAGCACTCACATTTCTCACCTTTATCGAGACACAACGGCGCCTAACGAATGACATATATTCGCCGCTGAATCGTCCTCTCTTCGACTATCCTTCGGGCTTCGACTGTCCGTCTGTAAGCAGCCTTAGAGATCCGCAATTTACTTTAAAAACCAAGCGTAAACAGGCGAAGCGGTGGAGCTGCGGTAGTTAAGAAATAACATTATCTTTTAAAAGGATTTTAATTTGTTTTTATTAATGTGCTAATATTTAAATGTCTAGCTTTAAATAATGTTGTTTGTAATGCTTGATTAAAGTAAATTCGTCAAGGGTTGCTAGTATTTATAATTAGCAGCCTTAGTTAATATTTATTTAGTATTGGGTTTTTCTGCTTGGACTACCTCGGTGGCGTAGTTTTATTACGGTATTGCTGCAATGCTGAGGTCTTGGGTTCGATTCCCGGGTCGGGCAAAGTGATATTGGGTTTAAATTCAGCATCAGCCCGGAGTCTGGAATTTGTGCCGATATGGTGATAGGCTTGCCCCCTATCACATTATGGGCCGGAATACACATGGTGAAAAGCGGGTGCGCTAGTTGTGCCTACCCCTTTGAGGATAAAGGCGTGAACGTATGTGTGTGTATTTAGTATCATTGAAAGCAATAAAAAGTAATAGTTTAATTAGTCTAAGCGAAATGTAGACCGGGAAAGCGTTACGTTCCGATTTCTATGTATAGTTTGCGTAATTAATCACGTAAGTTAAGATCCTATACATGAGTTGCTAGAAAATCCAATTTATGGATAGTCGTGCATCCTATTATAATCAGAAGGAAGTAACCGTAGTTGCAGTAAACGCACACAGTACACGTCGGCACATCTTCTGGCTTTAGAAGTGTTTATACTTCATGTTTCTCACTAACCACCAGGTACTCATGTCCAATTTGCTCATCTACTAAAAATAAAAACACCAAAGGCGAAGATTCAATCTATTCATCTAATGCCGTGTAAACCTTAAAATCCAATGCCCGAGCCGATGCTTAAACCGCACGAGCGACATTAATTATCAAAATATGCGCCATTAGAGAGCAACAGGCGTAAAAAATAAAAAAAATACGAGCACATTACGTACATTAGAGTGACGGACGAGTCAAAAAATCCACCATTAACTACTGCAAAAAGGTTAATCACATGGATTAACGCAAATGGGGAGCGTGCCTGTAATTGGCTTTCCAAAGGGCCTTTCCCGTAGAGCTGTAATAGTAGTACGTTAACTCGGATTTACACTGAAATGGAGCATTTTTTATTGCTACCGAATGACGAGACATGTATACTCCTTGCCTGATGGTAAGAGATACGACCGCCTATAAGCAGTAGCAAGTAGCAACACCATACAGAACTTTGAACTACAAAGTATTGCGTGGCATTCCACTGCGCTCGTCACCCTAAGAAATCTGGTAATAAATATATTATCAAAGTTATCTTTTTTATGATGTAGGTGGCAAACGAGCATACGGTTCACCTGATGGTAAGTGATCACCGCCGCCCATGAACATGTGAAATATCAGGGGGCATAGAGATGCGTTGCTGGCCTTTTAGGTGGGAATACGCACTTTTTTTGAAGGTCGCCAGGTCGTATCTGTCCGGAAATGCTGCTGGCGGCAATTGGTTCCACAATTTTGTAGGACGTGGTAAAAAATATCGGCAGAAACGTACTGTGGTGGATTGCCAACCTCCGAGGTGATGTGGATGGAATTTGGAGTTTTGCCGCGTTATACGGTGATGGAACTCAGCAGCCGAGATAAGTCCGAACAATTCTTCAGCGCAATCCCCGTGGTAAATGTCTTTAAGCCACAATGAATTATTGCAATAAATTAAATAAAAGTTGGAAATATTATAATTATTGCCCCTTCCCCATTCCTGCAAAGTGTTAGACAAAGTGATAAAGTAGAGGTAAATAACCTGTTGGGGCAAACAAGCAGCTGTCCGACTCGCCCGCAGTGTTTTGTTACAAGATATGCTTGTGAATGAACAATTGGGTCATCTAAAGTTAAATTAACAACTCCCACGACACCAGAAGAATCTTGATGCGCTGCCACGTCGTGAAGAACAGAATAGGGATTATAAAGGCAAAGATTATTCGGGCCTACTGAAACCTAACTATGACACACAACAGATATCTTGAAACGTAGATTTAATATAGTTCAGGTTGTATGACCACTGTCTCACTCATCTCATCTTTCAATTGATAAAAAACCTAATACCTATGTACAGTCAGCAGCAAAAATATCTGTACAAAATCAAAATTTCAAATCGCCTATATACGCGTTAATTTAAACTGAAACATTGTTTTCTTCGTTTGAAGTAAAGTAAATCTCTTTTATTTTATTTTTGTGAAGAGAAAAAAAAACATTAGTAAGAACACAAAAGTGTGTAGGCACTTTGAAGTTTTGAATTTGTTCATCTACTTATGCTGCTGACTGTACATAGGATTTGAAACACTGTTCAACGCTACCCTACATACTCTCGGGTTTTCGGTTGGCAGTAAATTTAGCCGCGTCATCGATGTCACGTGGACTTAAACGTGGTCTTACAATTTAATTGCACTCGACCAACGTACAGACACGTTGACGTGTCGTGTAATTACTAAAAGATGTTGCACTAGCATGAAGGATATTGGTTTTAAATAAAACGTCAGCCTAGATAGTACGCTGGATAATTAAGATTGAAGTTGGTTAAAAGGAATAAGATCGCTAAATCGATTTGATGCATTTCAATGAAGATGTATTATTGATATAGACTTGATGAAGTCCGTCGCCGGTTATTTCTAATGAGCCACAGCCACCATGGGTTTTATTATGAGTAATTTTACTGACTTCAACGTCCTTTGAACTGAGAACTTTAGCGTTTAATTTTAGATTCGCCTTCTTTATTTTTGTTTTATTATAAATATTTTACAATATATTAGTGGGCCTAATCTAGCGAAAGCCCGATGGATTTTTGTTTCTACATAATATAATTATAATTTGTCGGTGTCTGAAGAGTGCAAGCCCTTACTAATAGCCCGATTTGATTGTAAGGTCCTGCGCACAAGTCATCCACTAAGCTCCGACATGTCTCATATTTTTAAATAACACCGGATGGGCTGTTGCCACTTGCCAGGTCTTTGTCCTCTTTTTCATTCTCTGCATCTACTTTTGTTGAATACCTGATTTGAAATAACAAAAAAACGAGTAATATTCGAAAATTAAAAGAACAAGTTCAAAAACACGTAAATGAAAAAATGAAAACGAAAAATTGATAAAAAATATATAATCCACAACCGCCGACAAAGAGTGCGGGAGTGAAAATTCTCAACAAACTTTATAAGTGATGACGTATATCAATAAACTACGAACTCTCGGCGAACGCTCGATTAAACTTCCACTTCACTGTGATTAACACTTAAACATCTCACTCCGGTATATTTTACCCCCAATTGCACAGAATATAAAGTTGTAGAATCCTTGTAATTTTATCTTTTGTGAAGGCCTGTTCGACAGCATGCTTACCTATATGTTGATAAGTGTTCCAGTAATAAATTATTTCTATTATATTTGTATCACCTCTTAATTATGGCTGCTTTGAATGAAGTAATAAGACCACCTACACTTGTAACTGGTGTAGAACATAAACGTCGCATTGTACCTCTTACGGGATAGGCAGAAATCAGACGAGTATACTTACATTCCGTCAACGATCTTGAATTGGATCACACCTTAGAAGATGTGATAGAATTCAAGTCTATTGCCAGACACAGTTCCAATTCTATGTAAATTATAAGAAAGGCGTAGATTTAGGTTGAAGCCGTCGAACCAAGGGTTCCAGATTAACCCGATCGACATAGCTGCCACAATACCAATGTAATTGTCTGTTATAATAAGATATAGGGTATTATTTCCAAGCTCAAATCTTCATAGACGCTTTCTGAGAACCTCTCAATCAATTCTCACAGCCCCATCGAAATAAGCAGCATTGCTGAGTAACTAATCTCCACTGTTCCTAAGATTTAATGCAACCCCTTTCTCTTGAGTATAAACGTTTTCCATTCTGGGAATCTACTCCTAAATAAGAACTAATCTGCAGCCAGTGCTGTGCCCACTGTTTTAACAAATGATTAGAAATAACAAAATGATTTTGTATTCATAAAAAATGGGTATTAAAAAAAAAACAAAAACATCACTTAGCCCATCTCAGGGTTCGAACCTGGGCCTCAGAGCGGTTGTCGTACCGCGCACGCAAGGACGGACAAGCTAAATATATTAACTAATCTCAACAAAAGGAAAATAACTACGATTAGAAAGGACCGCCACTGTCTGCAACAACTTTTAGTTTTTTTTAATCAAATCTATTCAGTTATTCACCACAGCCGTCTCGTCGAGTAGGCCCGTCACTCCCTGTTGCCACTGGGACAGCCGAATCCGCTCAAACGTTCAGACACTGCGACGAAATTGGCTGTCCCGCTGCTGAAATAGATTGGCCAACTTACAAATTTAAAACGTTCAGATTTTCCAACTCTATCACCCAAAACCCAAGACCTAGTTTCCTCTGACTAGTATTTAAGCAATCTTATTTTCGTAGCAACATAATGGTATGGAATACAAGGCAAATGCTTGGAATAGGTGTGTATGCGACTCCAGTGCATGCAAAACGTTTGTCTCCTCTTATATTCGTGTCCTTGATTCTGATAAACCAATTGTGAATGTTAACCGAGTTTTAGTTTGTGACTGAATAAATTGAATGGATAAAATTGTTTCGATAGCGTTAACTGGTACAACGGTCATAAGGACTATCGTGTAAAAAAAGTCTGGATTTTATTCTGGGATACAAATAAAATTACATTAATAATTTAAATGCATTTGGACATGCATATAAAACAAAATTACCTACTATGGAACGAGAAATACAGAATATTTAAAAACTCCCAATCAACTAAATTTTAAAAGCCCTTCCTCAATCTCGATGAATAACCTCCCTCAACCGCCATAGCAAATAACAAACCATTTCACGACAACAAGAAATTCCATACTCGCGCCTTTTATCCCCGAAGGGGTAGACAGAGGTGCAACTAGTGCACCCACTTTTCGCCATGCGTATTCCGTCGCATGATGTGATATGGGGCGAGCCTATCGCCATATCAGGAACAAATTCCAGACTCCGAGCTGATACTGAATAGAAAAATCCAAAATCACTTTGCCCGACCCGGGAATCAAACCCGAGACCTCAGAATTGCAGTCATACCGTAATACAACTACGCCACCGAGGCAGTTGAAACAAGAAATTGCTGAAATAAAAATTAGAAGAAATACTATATTCAAAACAAATAGTTTGTATTTCCAACTGGATAGAGATAAACAAACTGTCTCCAGACTGCAACGATTAAAAAAACAATCGATATCGATTCAACTCGATACCAATTATTATCGGGACTCATCTCACATTTCCGCGGGACAATAAAACGAGACCATCGGTCGTAGCGATGCTGTATAATTGGATGTTAAATTATTTGCATTGTCTGGTGGGTTAGTTGTAACTGGTTAAGTTGAGAAGAGGATTTGTAGTGGTCATTTGACTATCCGAATAAATTGATTGAAGTGGATTGATTAACATGACATGTTTTGATACACTTGTTTGTGAACTCTTTCTAAGATATTAATCTATATATTTCCTACAGTTCCAGATGTTCCGATGAACACTTTATTTCTTACAGCTCAGTCTAACCATACAGAACTTTTTATTTCACAATACTATCTGCTAATCAATCAAGTAAACTGCTCATCAAATCTTCAGCCGCTCCAAATACGTCAAAAGTAAGCAAGCTGCCATTCCACTTATCATATCAAAACATAACTGTACTGAGAATACCAAAGAATTAAGATACTGACGAGCGATTTCTTTGACACAAGCGTTGCGTTCACAAAATATGAATATTTTAAGATCCGCTTTGTAACCGTTTACGAGCCCGCCCCCTCCGGGGAATCCTGTCTCGGAATTCGCTTTGTATTTTTACTGGCGCATGTTGCAAGACAAATATTACTTTGGCAAGATTCTTATTTTCACGTACATCGCAACACACCTTTTTCCCCTATCATAGGTATGCAGAGGTTTAACTCAACCACATTTCGCAAGCTTTGTTAGATCCCATGCGACAGAGGGCGGGTCTATTGCCATTTACCAAATTTCCAGACTTTTTTATTGCATTGAATGACGAAACGAGCATGCCGATCGGCCTGATGGTAAGCGATACGACCACCCATAAACAGTAGCAACATCATCCAGCAACTTGAGTTACGAAGTACTGTGTGGCATTCCACTGCGCTCGTCATCCTGAGACATAAGATGTTAAGTCGCAGTATGTCCAGTAGTTACACTGGACATACTCCGGACTAATATTGAATATGAAAACTCAATATAACTTTGCCCGACCCGGGACACGAACACAAGACTTCAGCGCGATAGTCGTACCGCGCACGCAATACAACTACGCCAGCGAGGCGGAGACTCTTATTTTGATGTTAAATATCATGCAGTGGCTGGTGTACCTTATGAAAATGTTTTAATTTATAGCTTTCTTTCATATTGCTTCGAAATATATGTTGCCTCAACGCCATATTGAAGTGGGATGATGGCAATTGGAATAAGAAAAATTTTAGTCAAGGATATTGAGCTACATTCAACAAAAGTCAGTAAGTCTGTCTCGAAGGCCATCTCTAAAATTCCAAACACCAAATCCCTTAAAAATCCATCGAACAAACCACATAAACAAAAATATCTGTCCAAAACATCTCAAAATGAAGCGCGGTTGGACTAAATACGAACACAAAGAAATATTGGATCAATTCATTTGTCCAATTCTAACTGGGGACACGGCGCGCATAAATCATACATCACTATGAATTATTGCCACGAAGCACACTAGCGCCACAATATGTAAAATTGGGCACGTGACAGACTAAGCCTTGTTTTGGTTGCAACAGTAGGTCAAGTCTGTACGAAATTGTTTTTTTTTATTTTGTTGATTTTTTTTTTTATATGGATCGTCCAGAGAGATGGTTATCTCTCGCCAGTCGAGAGTTTTAACGGCCTGTTTGAATCTAATATACACAGGCTAATCCAAGTACCGAGCCCAAAGTAAACTTTCTTACTGATAAATGCTGATACATCTGTCACAGCTAAAATTGTCTTGCGTCCCCTTAAATGACTATTAATATTATAAGGCAAAATACGGAATAATTAAACGTATCCATTTATTATTAAGGCGGGGAAAGCAAAAAACGAAGTTCCCTCTCTATAAGATAGATATTAAAGCTAAATTCCAGTGGATTTCTTCGGACGCGCTGGGCTCGATATCGTAAATAGCCGTCGTCTAGCGTGCCTTATACTGTAATAATGCTAGTTCTTTCAATAAAACTGTTCTAGATATTCAATTTGCTTGGTATTATTCGTATATAATGTATAAGTATACTATAATCCTATCTACATAATCGACGCTGAAAAACACTATTTCTACTTTATGGTCAGCGAATCTCTGAAAATTACCAAAATGCTTTTAACTGCAACAAAATAATTAAAAGATTAATTTGGCCTCACCTTATTCTTCGTACTTGTTTCTCTCTCGCAGGTCGGTCCCTCATGTCTGCATCATGGTTTCATCTGGAGCGGATGATCTGCCTCCACCGGTTTCTGTCCAGCGCGTCTCCTACGGCTGTGTAGAATTTGGACGATGAGTCTTTCACTTGGTCGCTCCATCTACGGCCGGCTGCTTATTTACATAATTAATTAACATTGAAATAAAATATGTTTTTTGGCTTATTTATGTAATAGTAGCTTTTTCCCACGGCTCCGCCAGCGTTAAAGAGTTTTTCCGGTATAAAACTCCCAATTTATATTTTCCCGGGATAAATAGTAGCCCATGTGTTAATCCAGGACATGATCAACCCGTGTGCCAAATTTCATCGAAATCCGTTTAGAAGTTTTTGCATAAAAGAGTAACAAACATCCATACTTACAAACTTTCGAGTTTATAATTTTTTTTTTTTTATGATATAGGGGGCAAACGAGCATACGGTTCACCTGATGGTAAGTGATCACCGCCGCCCATGAACATCTGCAATACCAGGGGGCACACAGATGCGTTGCCGGCCTAATTACTGAATGAATTCTACTATGGTGACAGCAAGTAAAACTCGCCTGTGACAGTTAAGTCACGATCATTTGTGTACGAGTAATTTGTAGCACACGTTATGCGTTAAATTAAATCTGGATTTCATGATTAGATGGAATGGAATTCGGGACAAATGGCTGTGAGTGATTGTTGTCTATAACGCATAAGCCAGCATACGTGTAAGTACCTGATGTCGAGTGACGTACAGTCAGCCACATAAATGACTTAACAATTTCAAATTTTCAAATTGCCTCAACGCGTTAAGTTTAATTGAATCATTTTTTTTTTCTTTGTGTGGAGTAAAGTTAATCTTATTATTTTTATTTTCGTGAAGAGAAAACGAAAATTGGTAAGAACGCAAAAGTGTAGAGACGATTTGAAGTTTTGAATGTGTGCAGCTACTTATGTGGCTGACTGTACATCGCACATAATCACTAAAAATACTATAGGAATCATAGATCGTCTAATAAGAATTTTGAAATGGTGAGGAGTCACTTTATGATGGTTAAAAACAGTCATATAGCTCCGGTTCAACCTTCATATATTTTGCTTTGAAGCCAAATGGAGGAAATCTAAATCATTGAATTATTACGCCCTTCCTTTTGAGCTACGTCACGGGGTAAATAAGAGATTATCAAAATTCCTTTAATATCAGCCGTCGCGAAATATCCAAACTTTCGAACCGAACGATCGACTACTAAAGGAAATGAATTTCACTTAAGTCTAATGAAAATTCTTTGATAGCACCGGAGGATAAGCGCCAAAATTTCCAGCTTTTGAATATTTGAGAAGTAATATGGGGTTAGAATGTTACGCACCGATATATCGTATCGTCGAATCAGTTTTATATCAACCCCATTATCCTTGAAGCCTTCTAAAATTTCTTAGTTGCCTTCATTAAATCTGTAGTAGACAGTATCACGTATCTACCTTTATCAGCGATAAAGTTAAAAAAATCACAAAGGAAGCCAATATATATTTCTTCTGCTTAATTTAGGTACTATTATTATATTATAGTCAATTACAGTGTCTATCTGAAATGTTTACAATAGTAAACCTGTAGAATGGTACGGGATACGTCCTCACTGTTGTTTACCCCCATAATACCTAGCAACACTATCACTATGTATAAATCACACCCAAGATAGTTTACAGTTATAAATATCAAGTCAACTCCTCAAAACCTTTATTAAATTATTTCTACCAAATTGAATACAGTTCCGTAGATTCTCCGTTTCAATTAAAATCTTATCTTAAATTAAACAACTCAAAACTTTGATTGATTTTAGAATTTAAACTCCTTAATTAATACGACTCTTGGCAATGTCATCAATCTTTATATAGAAGCAACAAGTATTAAAAGCGGTGAAGCGAAATGACCATCATTATTGAGACTAAGAATCGGTTAGTATAATAACGAGGAAAATTTAGAGTTTGTTACAAACGCTTGACGAACTATATGAGTGTATATATATATACCCTTTCTAGCCGATTTCAGCCACGGCGGCCAATCTCAACAGAGATCAGCCAGATACGCAGGAGATATTATAGTGCACAAGTGTGTGCGCAATACACAGGTGCACTCGCTATTCCTTTACTCTCATAGTCCGGTGAGACGGCAATCCGACATGACCGGAGAGAAATCAGGCGCAGGACCAACGGCTTTACGTGCTTTCCGAGGCACGGAGGTATCACACCGCCAACTTCCTGACTCCGAGCTGCGACTGAGTAATTTTTAAGATGGAAAAACCCAGTCACAATGTTTTTGGCCCGACCCAGGATTCGAACCCAGGACCTCAGCGCGCAAATTGTACTCGTAACGCGTACGCAATACAACTACGCCACCGAGGCAGTCATAGATATGAGTGTAAGATTCTACTGTACAATACATTGTGGATACTTGAGATGGGGCAATGACGGCAGCTGGCTACTTTAAAAGTTAGAGCTAATATTTTCTTAAAAGATTGACCATCGTTTTTAATGATAGGTATTTATTATCGTTTTAATGCATGCGCAGATTTAAGAAACAATATAAATAAGAAAATTTACAAACTACATTCTTTTGGTGCAATCCCATTTGTCGTCTTTAAGAATGAAAAGAAAATGGAACTATCTGAGATTTAAGTTACTACAACTACCTACTGGTGGTAGGTTTCTTGTATGCAAGAAGCCGACTAGGTAGATACCAATGCAATGTCTATTTCTCCCGCTAAACAGCATTGTGCATGCACTGTTGTGTTCCGGTTTGAAGGACATTGTAGCCAGCATAATTACTGGGTACCATGAGAATTTAAAAGCGACGATAGCCTAGTTGGGAACGGAACGGTCTGCCGAGACAGTGTCCGGAGGTTCAAAACCCAAGGCACACACCTCTGACTTTTCGAAGTTACGTGTGTATTGTTATCAATTATCGTTCGCTTTAACGGTGAAGGAAAACATCGTGAGGAAACCTACATACCTGAGAATTCTTGATAAAAAATTCGAGGGTATGTGAAGTCTACCAATCCGCACTAGGCCAGCGTGGTGGACTAAGGCCTAAACCCTCTCAGTAGTAGTACTGAGAGGGTTAAGGCCTCCTCCTCCTCCTCTACGAGGAGGCCCGTGCTCAGCAGTGGGCAGTATATAATATTGGGCTGGTATTATTATATTATTATTAAACGTACATATCTATACAATAAGGCACTATACCACGCCGAAAGAAGAAAATATATATTATCACCCAAAGCAATCACTATTCCAAAGTATAATTAGAGGAAATTATGCAAATCGATGCCTCATAACCAACGGATAGCGTTCATCGTGATAATCGTTTCTCCTCTTAGTGATACGCTCTAACCCCGCCCTTCACTATTTAAATGATGCGGTAACTTCAAGCGGTCGCTTATTCATGATATCTTAAAAGCGAAGATACTCTGCGGTGACCTCTAATTTGCAGTTTAGTTTCAAGACTAAATTAATAATTCTATCTGCCTTAACTTTTTATGTAATCGTTTGTAAATGACCCGGGATTTTGGAATAATTCCGTGTTAAATTGTAGAGTCTTTCGAAACTTTTAAATAGATAGTTATAACAATTGCTTCTGTTTCGTAGATAGTAGATACTAGATATGTTCTTTCTTGCCTTAGGTAAATATAAACTGGTATAATTCCTTTATCGTCTTTTATGCGGACGAAACAGAGAGGTAAGCTTCAGATCAAAATGTTACGAGAGTTCAATCTGACAGTTAGAAAATCTTCCTTTGAGAACTTAGAGCATTTAACATTTAATCTCTCTGTTTGAGAACAATCAAATCTAGAATTTGCTAGAGAACCGAACAATACGTTGACGTCTAGTAAAACCTTGATAACTCTCAACCAGCGGAGAGTCTTTACTGGAATTCCATACGATACACTTACTATACATACATACATTTACTGATGGTAGGTTTCTCATATGTAAGAGTCCATCTGGGTGGGTACCACCGCAATGTCTATTTCTACCGCCAAGCAGCAGTGTGCAAGCACTGTTGTGTTTCGGTTTGAAGGCCATTGTAGCCAGTGTAACTACTGGACATAATGAGACTTAACATCTTATGTCTCAGGATGACGAGCGCAGTGGAATGCCACACAGTACTTTGTAACTCAAGGTGCTGTATAGTGTTACTACTGTTTATGGGCGGTCGTATCGCTTACCATCAGGCGAACGGCATGTTTGTCTCGTCATTCAATACCGTAAAAAAAAAACGAATCCAGATATCGTAATGGAAATTGTCGATCTATCGTATAATGTTTGATACACAATACAAATCCAAACAGAAACGTTATTCCATTGAATCGCGCAAGAGTGGTAAATGTATGCGCATATTCTGTCTCGTTAGGGAGATCGAGGAGTGTCTCCGCGCTGGATGCGGCTTGGTTCAGTTTTAAAGGTGTATCATGCTTTCAACTCAGGGGGCAAATCTCAAAATTTTGATCCAGGTGGGGCAAAACAAAGCTGTCATATTGGTAGAACCAACATTTCACACCTACATACAAAAGTATGTCGTTTATGGCTTTATCAGGAGCTTTTAAGGTGATTAATGGCCGGTTTCTGAAGTACTATTGACGGCAGTTTATCTATCCGTTAGCGCTATTGGTTCGATAACCCATGAAATTGCGTTTCTGAACCACGCACTGCAAGATAAACTCAGTTTAAACTTACTTTAACTTAACTGGCCAATTTATGCCGTTTATCTGTTCCATAATTATTTGACGTGTCATTTTGTGACAAACGACGGCAACTTGTTAAATATTATTTACAATATACAGGAACATAATTGATACAGCCAATCACAACAGTTTCAGTAGTGTTTTTGAATTTAGAGTAGTTTGTGTATTTTAAAGTCAACTGCTAAAAAAGAGCCATCTAGTAGCAAAATAAGGAACTGGTTGTCGGCTTCATAGTTATTGAATGCTTCATTATATGTTCAGAAACACAGTGAAAGTCAACCGACGTTTATCATAAGTTTAACTTTAATGCATCAATAGTTATTAAAAGTTTAACTGGCAGATTCAGAAATCGGGCATATGTGATTCTAAGGAAATGTCAAAAAACAGGCCTAAAATTCTAACCAAGACAGTTTATATATATATTTGGATATAACTCCTAAAAAGTAGCATTTTACAATAAAACGTTACAATAAAATTCGACAAAGACCTCCGATTTTGAGATTTATGTAATTTTATTTTACTTAAAAACTACACCTATGAAAGTTTTAAAAAAAGTTAGCTATGAATAGAGGGGCCTATAAATATTTTTTTAATGGATCCAAGTTCCATATTTTGCCCTTTTAATATCGCCTGGTAAGATTTTGAGCCCCACCACCCATACAAAAAGCGGACATCCAACATTTGTCTGACAATCGACCAGAAAAGCTCATTCATATTAAGATGGCGGAATGCGTAGCTTTCTCCATCTTAATTCTGGGTAAAACACGTTAGATAGCCGTGACGTATAAAACGAGTTTTAATCCCCTTTCCATTTTAAACACGACTTTATAAATAAAACAGTAGAAGCTATTCTAGAATACCCTAACTCTACTGAAACACCACATCAAAGAATATCGAAAATTTATATTCTAACGATGGCTAGTAATTGGAATTGTATTTGAAACCCACGTCGGAACCCGCCCCACGTAATTATGAACAAGATCGTATAATCATTTCTATGCATAGCTTTTTAAATCTGTTCACTTCAAATCAGAATAAACCCTCATTTATAAACGACGCAGAAAATAACTGAAGTATGGAATTTCTGAGATCTCTTTATATAGCTTCCAAATATCTACTAGTACGTTTATTTATGACTGCCTCGGTGGCGTAGTTGTATTACGGTACTACTGCAAGGCTGAGGTCTCGGGTTCGATCCCCGGGTCGGGCAAAGTGATATTGGATTTTTCTATTCAGTATCAGCCCGAAGTCTGGAATTTGTGCCCGATATGGCGATAGGCTCGCCCCCTATCACATCATGGGACGGAATACGCTTGGCGAAAAGTGGGTGCACTAGTTGCGCCTCTGCCTAACCCTTCGGGGATAAAAGGCGTGAGCATGCGTATACGTTTATTTATTTGGTTACATACATCATATTTGTGGAAATAACACTGTATAGATGACGTCACAAAAAAATATATATAATATATTTTACTGATACATATGCGAGACCTACCGTCTCTCATATGTAAGAGTCCGTCTGGGTGAGTACCACCGTATTGTCTATTTCTACCGTCAAGCAGCAGTGTGCATGCACTGTTGTGTTTCGGTTTGAACGACATTGTAGCCAGTGCAACTACTGGACATACTACAGGACGTAGTGAGACTTAACACCTTATGTCTCAGGATGACGAGCGCAGTGTAATGCCACACAGTACTTTGTAACTCAAGGTGCTGGATGGTGTTACTACTGTTTATGGGTGGTCGTATCACTTACCATCAGGCGAACGGCATGCTCGTCTCGTCATTCAATACCATTTTGGTTGCCGAAACAGCCGTTGTGTAAAATTAAAATTAGTATTACACACGCTTCGAACAAGTATGGATTAATTCGGATAAGCCTCACAGTCGTAGTCGCTGCAGCCTTCAATGGTGCCGTACATTTTCCACAATACCTAGTGAATGTCCCGGAAGAGATAAATCGTGGGTGCGTGACGAGCGATATTCGACAGCTGAAAAATTGTTTCGTAATACTCACCCTGTATATAAAATATTATCGCGATTTACCCTTGACATTGGTTACGGGGCAAATGTATGTTCTATTTATTAGTGGACTTGGAATTTGAAAGATGTATCTATATTTTGTATCCATGCACTTTGTGGTAAATAAATAAAAAATAAAATAAAATAGTTTATTCATCACATAGGCGAACATAGTTGCACTTATGATAAGTCAAGACACATTAAATTAATAATAATTATTATTACAATAAGTCACTTATATAACTACAGACATTTTTATAGGGAGTAAAATCAATGAAAAATAAATAAAGAAGCCAAGCTCGGGCCGGCAGATAAAAAAAATATAATAAATAAAATAATGGGATTAACGCGTCGCGATCCTCACCGGTGAGGACACTACAGACCCTAACCTAGCTAACCTACCAGCCTTTCACTAGCTACCTAAGCGATGACTACCCGAAGAAGAAAGGCAGAAAGAAACTCCGGGCTTACTTTTTTGTCATCATTTGTCCATTGAATCTTTATATATATTTTTTCCAAGACTTTTGCATACAAAGTCATATTAGTTATATAAGCTAATGCACACACATCGCCGTTAAATTGAGATAAAATCCAATTGAAGGAATTTAACAAACACTAAACTCTACACCTAAAAAAATCACAATATGATAAGAGAACACAAATAAATAATTATAATTAAACGGTGTACACAGTGCATACGCACTTACAAATATAATTTTTCAAATTTTCTTGGTTTTCGAGCAATACGCACAATTTAAGCAATGATGCTATCAGTACATAAACGTACAGCTTATAAACTACAATATGAGCTAAGCCAATAATATTTCCTTATTTAATGCTTTTCAGTGCATACGTTTTTTTTATACAACAAAGTGGTCCTAATTTTAGTTTAGTTTCCACGATAAATATAAACCAAGGATATAATAGTAACAAAATATTCGAATAACAATATACATTTCAGTTCGATTCCCGCTTTGAATACTATAAATATTTTTACACTCCAAAACACATATTACTTTTTACACAATATTCTATATCAGGTTCACAAATCACAGGCTAACCAAAAAGAAAAAGAATCGAAATTCTATACACGAATATGAAAATACCATAGCTTGTAAATTTCCAATTACTTTAAAAGTTAGTATAAAGCGTCCCATTGAACCAATGTTACAATCTATAACACGGCCCGAGTAAAACTTGTTGGCTTACTGAAAAGTTAAACCTCGATCAATGGTTTAATCCAGATTTATCCCCCAAATCCTTTTGCGTTAGATTAATCACGGCTGCTTTTGGTAAACATGGATTTTTCCCTGTATACGTGTATAAAGTTAGTGGTTAGTGTGTTAAGTTTTATACCTACCTACCTTTTATACTCTGGCGTCCTGAACAGACCAATAAATATATCATGAAGTAGCTTAACAAAATTGAGTATAAAAGCTTGAGTAACTAATGCAGCCACATTTTTAAGTTTACCTTTTACGTCATGACGTAAAAGGGAGTTTGTCGCCCTATCAGCATTGATATATAAACCTATCAGACAAAAAATTTAAACCATGTTTCGAACCTAACGTTTGAAAGTCCGAGATTGCTACATAAAAAATTGAAGGAAATACAATATGTTAATTTACAATTCGCTTTCAAATATTGGCACATACGAAGTCACGCAAAATTTAAAAATCGAAAGGAACAAATTCAAAGATTTGATTAAAAAGTTTTACTTAGGCGCAACAAACGAGCGTCGGGCCTTTCTCGAATACTTTTCATCCTTCTAAATTAGGGCCTTTCATGGGCCCTGTAATTACTCTATTGGGTCGTATGAGTGCCTCGCCCTGATTTGAGTGTGGGTAAGTATTTGTGATTTCGTATTAGCATTTGGGATTTTCGCTTGCGCATTTTAAATGCGATTTTATTTTTACGTAATTGAATGTTTTTATTGTGTATGTGCTTATTATTTATTGATTTAAGGATCACCAACATGATATACATTAAAATTATAATTACAAGTTACACTATACAATACTCTTAATTTAAATGTTGCCATAATTATAGGCGACCACGACATGCACAGAAACGAGATTAAAGTGATTTGAATTACAAACCTAACAATAATATAACAATTTTAGTATGCAAGATTAATTTTCTCAAAATGTATGCTAATAGAACAGGGTACAACACTTATTATGAGCTATATTCGCACAGCATTGAAGTGTTTCATAATTTTATTTTTAAAACAAGTTTTCGTGTCTTCAAAGATATCAATGTCACTAGACTTATTAAGAGCATTATATTGTCCAGCCAATCTGTTAATGGGGCAATTTTGACCGATGTTAGTTTTGGAAAATCTCAAACTAAATGGAATATATTTGGATTTTCGGGGGAGCTTAACAGCGACATTTATTTGAACTCTATTAACCAATTGTGGACAATCTAGTTCACCAAGTACCAATTTTCTAAAAAATAACATGTCAAGAAGAAATCGACGTTCTTGCAAGCTGATAATATTGTAATAGTTAAGACGTTCTTTGCAGTTTTTTGCAGCTTTGGTCATTATAACCAATGTGCCAGAGCAGTCTTTTTTGGACTCTTTCTATGTTTTGTATGTATATATTATACTGTGGATTTCAAACTACACTTACGTACTCCAAAACACTCTGTTAAATAAGTATAATATAAGAATAAAAAATAATAATAAAAGAGTAAGATTAGATTTAGTCAAATTAAAATTCTAGTATCGTAGGAATAATTTATTGATCTGGGAACTAAGCTGGTCCCCCTATTTATAGATAGGTAAACCAGCAGAATAGTTAGGTACCTTATGATTGCTAGAGAGAATTTAGATATATTGCTTTTAGGGTGACGGTACTTGTCAAGCATACATAAGATACACAAACACTTAAACTATTACTTGACGCTTTTGCCCTTTAAATAGAGTGGTACAACCCCGGTCGTCTCAAAACTGGCCTCTACCACAGCCTGGAAACCAAAAAAGAAACACTGCATAAGTTCTATAACCGCATAAACCGAAAACATAATTAACTCGAAAGAATGTTCAAATATTAAATCGGTGCATATTTTCGCCAATCTCCCGCTATCCAAGCGCCCATGAAAAACTGCTACACAAAAGCGTGAAATATTTCAGGTTTGCATAATGAAATTCAGATTGTATTGTACATTAATTGATAAAATACTGAATTACAGCCGCTATAGTGTCATAAATGCGGTTTTATTTTGTAGGTACTACTCGGCTGGATACGGACTTGCACTTATTACTTGGATTAATATTAGACTTTACACTACTTCTTAATCTCCATAGAGAATCTTCAGGCAGTACAGTCAGCTACATAAGTATGAACAAATTCAAAATTTCAAATTGCCTATACGCGTTGTTACGACTGTACATAATTACGTTACGTTTCTTCACAATATTTCTTTTTCGCTATTAAGCAAGATAAAATTATAAAGGATTATACATTTTAAACAGCCTATAAAAATTCTACAATTAGTTAATAAAAGAAAACCGATTCATGGTTGATTATAGCATTGCAATTAATACCACATTGATCATAGTTGCTATGCCTACTACGTAAAGACAATCAATACTTACTTAAAACTAGAGTATAATAATATTTCTTTAATAAAACCGTGAAATTAATCTTTATAAAGTAGTGTACATTAAATCTTAATAATATTAAATGCGAGAGTTTTGAAAATTTATATTTGTTAGAGGTAAACGCAGAAACAATTAACGGATTTGGATGAAATTTTACACAGTGGTAAGTACATCATGTTCTGTATTGACAGATTTTTTTACCGGCAATTTGCTCCCACGGGCTATAATAGATATTTTTAATCTGATATTTTAAATAGAATGCACTGTCGTAAAGTGTTTTAGGGAGTTTTGTAATGGTAGAGGCTGTTAATGCGGGCGTCGTCGTAAGCAACGCCAAGATACAAATAAAATTACTTCATCTTCCAACTAACGCCATCTAGTTTCCGCGTATTTAACTGATATTTGTAACAAGCATAGCTAACGCCTAACAAAGAGATCTGCGCCGAAAAAAGCCCTGCTTTTTAACAGTTTCAAGTCAACGATCTCTAATAAGGACAATTTTATTATTATATTTAACTTTGAGTTAATACTGCCTTCTCTACAGAGATAATGTTTTTTTTTATGGCATTGAATGACGAGACGAGCATGCCGTTCGCCTGATGGTAAGCGATATGACCACCCATAAACAGTAGCAACACCATCCAGCACCTTGAGTTACAAAGTACTGTGTGGCATTCCACTGCGCTCGTCATCCTGAGACATAAGATGTTGAGTCTCACTATGTCCTGTAGATACACTGGCTACAATTTCCTTCAAACCGAAACACAACAGTGCATGCACACTGCTGCTTGGCGGTAGAAATAGACATTGCGGTGGTATCCACCCAGACGGACTCTTACATATGAGAGACCTACCACCTGTATAAAAATGATTCTACGGGTTAGGATTTCAATACGACATTAATTTCACACATAAGTAGAGCTAGTGTGATCACTATGATGATGTACTACGTACTGATGTAGACCTCATGTAGTGACCTCATATATCGAGGCGTTATTTTACTTTCAAACCGACAATTTTACTTACTGTTTTCAAAAATAAAGTAATTGGTCAGCTACGAGGCGTGAGTTTGTTTAATTCAGTCCTGCACTTCGTTTCATGCAGAAAGTGAATGAAATATATTATGTAAAATGTCTATGTATGTAATCCTCTGTAATGATCGATGTATTGCGAACAGCGATAATATTTGCTGGTGCACCGACCTGGTGCAGGTTACAGGCTGTATGATCCACCGATATTTTAATATGAGCCATGGTGCACGGTAATAGATAATAGAATCAAATGACATAATTTATTTGAACCCTCAAAATTAAACTACTACAACGGATTTTATCGCGGCTTTTTATTTTATTTTTCTCTCGACGTTTCGAAGGCTTTGCAGCACTTGGTGGTCACGGGCGGACTAAACCGCGGTAAAATCCTTTATCGTAGTTTAATTACTGGTGGTAGGTCTCTCATATGTAAGAGTCCGTCTGGTTGGGTACCACCGCAATGTCTATTTCTATTGCAACTAGCAGTGTGCATGCACTGTTGTGTTTCGGTTTGAAGGCCATTGTAGCCATTGTAGCCAGTGTAACTACTGGACATAATGAGACCTAACATCTTATGTCTCAGGATGACGAGCGCAGTGGAATGCCACACAGTACTTTGTAACTCAAGGTGCTACATGGTGTTGCTACTGTTTATGGGTGGTTGTATCGCTTACTATCAGGCGTCCAGCATGCTCGTCTCGTCATTCAATGCCATAAAAAAATTCATAAGGAATTATTATTTGAACCTATAAAATATTATACATTATTTAGGTTCCATTAATATTTTAGGTTCCATTTATTGCAAATTGTCTCGTTGGCGTTAGTACTTGTTGGCTCACTCTTTACTATAAAATTTCTATAAGTGAAGGCGTGTTATTGGCTTTCAGTCAACCATTCTAGTGTTAATAAGGTTTATATAGCTGTAAGTCTTCCATATCGTAAATAAATAAATAAATAAATAAATATTAACTCTACCATAATATCATGACGACTGACGAGCAATAAGATTTTTTTGTCCCTTACTAGTCAAAATTTTCTATGGACTTCACTTCACGTAACATAAAATGCAACTTGCCATGCTTAAGATAACATGAACATGACGCCCCCCGAGGCAATTCTTGTGGTCTGGGTCTTCACACCCAATGCACGCTCATGCGCGCGGGGACATTAGTCGCGGACCGAGGCACACAGTCAGCGTGTATATCTCTTGGTTGGATAACACATAGAGGCCTTAAAGGGCCCGCAAACATCTCCTGCCTCCCTTTCTCTTTCCACCCATCCTGGGAGCCTTTCTCCATTTCCCCACCTTCCCTTCCTTATTCCTCTTCTACTTCCTTCCCAGGCCCTTCAGTCGTCAAGCCAGGGGACTCCAGTATCCCGTTCGCAGGTTTCTCCCGGTGATGACTGCAGGATCGCCTACCTAAAAAAAACATGAACATGACAAGACATGATAATTTCGCCATCAATTAATCAAACTCAAGTAATGTTTAAATATTTCAGGAAGTGGACTAACTACGCTTTAAAGCCCGTGGCAAATTAATCTAATGGGGGACCTCATAAATCTATATAAATTTTAGGTCCCAATACAAAAAATGTCTCCTGAACGGCTCTTTTCTCAGGCCAGGGGCCCCCTCGAACTGGAGGCTCGTGAAATTTTGCCTGTCATGACAACCTACTGTTATGCCACTGTTCGTGAATTGTACCACACAACGAGTGTAAAATAACGATATTTGATGGTATCCAAAGGTAGTCATTAAAAGCGACTTATAGTATTGATGTGTATGCACGAAACGTTTCTTTGATGTACCTACCGTATCAACATTCAAATCACTTGAAAAATAGTGATTTCTGAAAAGAAAATAAGCCATATTATGAGTTTTAAAGATGGTATTAGGTTAGGTTAGAAATTAATATGTAAAATTTAATTAATGCATACGCATACTCACGCCTTCTATCCCCGAAGGGGTAGGCAGATGCACAACTAGTGCACCCACTTTTCGCCGTGCGTATTCCATCCCATGATGTGATAGGGGGCGAGCCTATCGCCATATCGGGCCAAATTCCAGACTCCGGGCTGATACTGAATAGAAAAATCCGATATCATTTTTCCCGACCCGGGGAGTTAGTTAACAATGTAAAATAAATATGATTTAAAGTCAATTCAGTTTTTGGTCTTTCGTCTGTAATCGTCTAGCCTCAAGGGCTTTACGTTTGTATATTTCTGCCGCCAAGCAGCTTTGCAAGCACTACTGTTTCAGTTTCAGGCCAGAGTACTACTCAATATTCTATATCCTAGTATCCGATGGCTCTTGGAGACAAGGCTAGTGCAGATTGTTGTATCATGCGCCGCTGTAAGATTTAACTTCCGTATGGCGCGGCCTTGCTACATTTTATCTTTCTAAACGTAGGCATTTTTAACAACGGAGTAACTACCGCCTCTGGTCATTGAATTGCATAAAAAAAACATGCAATTTTTTGTTAGCACTTTGTGAATAAAATATTTAAATGAAACTATTTTATCTTTTACTATGTATTCGGGTAACTGATGCGTCGTAAGCAGAACGCGTTTCGCACGTTGCGCATAACATTTCAAAAATGGTGGCTCGGAAATGGCGGCAAACTGGCTGCGACCGTTAACGAACCTCTTTGTTACACCTGGACGTGGATCTACAAATATTGGTTGAATATATTTTTAATTATTTATGCATCATGTAATTGCAACAAACCTGTTATATTGCAATAAGAAATTAATCATAGATTCATGATTTTTGGCAAACAAATATATTTTTTTACAGACCGGCTTTTCTAGATCTTGCCAAGTTTCAATAATAATGGTGTACTCATGAGTATTATGAAATAAGTCTGTAATAAATTCAATATTTAATACTTATCCACGAGTCAAATGGCCAGTCCCATGATGAGATAAAATACATACATCGTGGCTACAAGAACTATTAGCGAAATTACCTATTTAATTAAAAGTTTAAAGAAATAAAAACAGTGAAAAGAATCCAAAATACTCATAACAAAAGCATGTTTTCCAGGGCACCTTCTATGAATCACTAAATTTGACCTTCAGAACTTCCTAATCATATAACCAAAAATGTGCAAATTCATGAAATAGATATTTGATATTTTTATTGACTTTATCAAAATAATCCTAAACTCAGCATTCGTAGCTCCACGTCCGGGCCAGCTGAACGGAACCATTATTTTAGGCTTTGCTGACCAGTCGCCCTCGTTACCTGTCCAGATTTACAAAAGAGGTTAGTCTAAACCGCGCCCCGGTTACTACAATACCAGTATCGCTCCTTAGTCCTTTGTACTTTACATAATCTTTTTATAGTATTTCGTTTAACTGGTCAAGCGTATTTTAGTGATATTTTCTGATGGTTTTGGTTGATAAAGTTAGGTAATTGGTACATTGGTGGAAAGTCTTATGAATGCGAGAATTTGTTAAAGAGTCCGCTACTTTGTTTATTTATACCGTCAATTTATCTATATATTTAGGTACACATATAATAAAGCAGTAGAACCGGTGTTTCTGTACATATAAAGAAATGTGATAAAAAAGAAAGGAGGTGACAAAAGAACAGTGATGGAACACAAATCGCATCATCATTCAAGCGACTTTACAATCTCGACATTTTTTTGCAATTGAATGAGACGAACGTCTTCCTCGCCTGATAGTTAACAATATGTCCGCCTAAAAACAATAGCAACACCATACAGAACTTTGAAATTTACAAACTACTGCGTGGCACTCATCACCCTGAGACGTAAGATTTTTGTCTCATAATGCCTAGTAAATATAAAAAAGTCGAAATTCACCTGAAGTTTTGTCATTAGTCCAATTCACACATACACAGAAGACTACATCTAAGATCTACCAACTTCTCGTTGCGATGACGGAAGCATACGCATGCTCACGCCTTTTATCCCCGAAGGGGTAGGCAGAGGCGCAACTAGTGCACCCACTTTTCGCCAAGCGTATTCCGTCCCATGATGTGATAGGGGGCGAGCCTATCGCCATATCGGGCACAAATTCCAGACTCCGGGCTGATACTGAATAGAATAATCCAATATCACTTTGCCCGACCCGAGAATCGAACCTGAGACCTCAGCCTTGCAGTCGTACCGTAATACAACTACGCCACCGAGGCAGACGGAAGCATTCCCACACATAATAGGTTCTCGTGGGGTTTAAACACATCACGTATCCCGGGGGTGGGGTCGCTATGCGTCCCGCGGCGTGTCAACTTCATACCACTACTCAGGGCTCTTAAAAACTATTCAATAATAAAATTGACATGTCAATTGGTAGTATTTTTGGGCTTGTGCAGCATCGAAACCCAAATTTTGCATATAGAATGTAGGTAGTGTTTTGGATTCCAAGACAACATCAAAACTGCTTCAGATCGGACTTGTGCCCAAAATAGCGATAGTTGTACAGCAGAAAGCAAAGAAAACAAAATAATAATTATCAAATTACGCAATTTTCACCATTGCCTTTTCTTAAAACCAACAATATATCTTGTATTGTGACAATTTGTGAAAATGTTTGGATTTACGTCAGAAATAGACGCATAAGTACTGCTGAACGTACTATTATAAAATTTGGCTTAGATAATTCAGGTCCTAAATCTTATCTTAGGCTATTTTCTCTAGGAAAATTCACTTTTATTCAAGAAAAGGACATTCACACGGATGAAGCTACAATGAAATAAACTGAACTCGGCAGAACCAATAGTAGGGCCAAATGATAAACTTCAAACTCGTACCGAAACTAACTTCAGCGAATAAATGTAGCTGAAACGTTTGAAGGTTTAATCGAAATCCGCGCTCGGACAGACTTGCGAGATAATACGCTTAAACTACTACTAGGATGCACTACACGAACCTGATGACCAACTTCACCAACTCGATTGCAATTGAACACCGGCTTGAAGAGGTTTTCTGAATGGCCAAGCGAAACATGGGTGTCTAGTTACCTCTGCCTATCTTTGAAAAAGGAAAAGTGATTTTTATGTTTGTGTGATTTGCTGGTGGTACGATATATTTTCTAACCGCCCGGATATCGACCACCGTACATCACACACACACACTCACTCACGCCCTTTATCCCCGACGGGGTAGGCAGAGGCGCAACTAGTGCACCCACTTATCGCCGTGCGTATTCCGTCCCATGATGTGACAGGGGGCGAGACTATCACCATATCGGGCACAAATTCCATACTCCGAGCTGATACTGATTAGAAAAATCCAATATCACTTTGCCCGACCCGGGGGGGATCGAACCAGAGACCTCAGAATTGCAGTCGTACCGTAATACAACAACGCCACCGAGGCAGTCACCACCGTACATAAGGTGTTAAAAGCCTGCCATAGTGGTCCACGTAAGTGTACCATGATCCGGGATCCGCCTGTGTATATACAGTGTAAACAGGCCGGCATAATTGTGTCAACTGACGAGGGATAGTCATCGATCGTCAGTCGACACTCTATCTGGACCCCTCTCTGCTTACCATTCAGGTGCAGTGGGATCACATTGCCGTGGCCGTATAAAAAAAGTGAAGTATAAAATAAAAAAACCTTGCCATGTAGTAAAATATGGAACTTAATCTCTTAAAACCGAAAAAGCAAAAGTGGCGCCACTAAATCAAGTTTTTTATTTTCCTGGTCAGTCTATAACTTGCTGTTGCGTTTCGTATCGTCAGCAATTTCTCGAATGCCCAATAATGTATCCCCTTTCTTGTCCCCAATACTTTAAAGATTTGCAGTTCGTCCCCAACTTCCTCTGACATTACTAATTAGTTCTCCGTTGGAGATGTCTTGCTATCAGGCAACCCAGTTACTCTAAACGCACTATAAACAATATCTCAATCATTCTATCAGCTTAAATGATTTCAAAAGATCCCATTTTTTTTTTATTGCATTGAATGGCTAGACGAGCATGCTGTTCGCCTGATGGTAAGCGATACGACCACCCATAAACAGTAGCAGCACCATCCAGCACCTTGAGTTACAAAGTACTGTGTGGCATTCCACTGCGCTCGTCATCCTGAGACATAAGATGTTAAGTCTCATTATGTCCAGTAGTTATACTGGCTAGTGGCTACAATGTTCTTCAAACCGAAACACAACAGTCCATGCACACTGTTGCTTGGCGGTAGAAATAGACATTTTAACAGTTATAGGAGTAATTGAGAAATGATCACACTATTTTTCTCTGATAAGCTTCTAACAACCTTTTGATAGGCTTCATTTTATTGGATTACGAGAGACATTCGAAACTTCGAGACGTAATCTCAAGCTGTCGATAATTGAAAAGGTATTAATGTCTGTGATTGAGACGCGACTGGAGACAAGTCAATGATAGGATTTCCATAAATCATTTTACCCCTGACATAAAACGAGGGCTTTTAGGTAAACCCCTTCATCTATGTGTGTGTCTATATGTCTATCTATTCGTAGTACCTTAAGGAATGTACCCTCTTAATAGTAATCATACAAAGGCATATAAACTGTCTTTATGGTTTACTGTCAGGTATATTTATTACCAACTTTCGCAAGTCGGGCTGTACGTTTGAAAGCCTATCCTTTCTCTAACAAACATACCTTCATCACCATCTTTAACATTTCCAATAATAGAATACTATAAACTAAAATGTATAAATAATAAAAACATGAACAAAAATATCCAACCCTAAATATGAATTCATTTGGTAATACTTTAACTAAAACCAAAACGGCTGGTTTAGTTCGATACTGACTAGCCCATTTGCTTGAGTCCAGTTATGTCAGTCTGCCAATATTATGAACTTAGATTGGTTTTGGTTTTATGTAGCGAACACGTCTTCATCAATACAGCTTCTACCATTGATTTAAGCTTGCATAAATGGAAAAGAAACTTGTTTGGTTCATTGGAATTGGAATTCTGAGTTATAATATTATGTTTTGCGCATATATTGTATTTATAATATTTTTATATGTCTAGATATAAGTGAGACACTTCACAGCCACCATTTTACCATCTTTTTATATTATACTTTCTGAAAGTAATAAAGAAAATAACTTAGAGATTGCAATGCAATGCAATCAGCCCTGTATTATATACTGCCCACTGCTGAGCACGGGCCTCCTCTACTACTGAGAGGGGTTAGGCCTTAGTCCACCACGCTGGCCTAGTGCAGGTTGGCAGACTTCATATACCTTCGAGATTCTTATGTAGAATTTTCTGGTATGTAGGTTTCCTCACGATGTTTTTCTTCACCGTTAAAGCGAACGATAATTGATAACAATACACACGTAACTTCGAAAATTCAGAGGTGTGTGCCTTGGCTTTTGAACCTCCGGACATTGTCTCGGCAGACCGTTCCATTCCCATCTAGGCTATCGTCGCTTATCTAACTTAGAGATTACACAATTGAATTTGAAATTAAAACGACTAAATAATTACAACAAATATAACTTTACCTTTCGCTTATTACAACAATACCACACCCAATAATCCCAAACAAATAAATCATACCAAAACAAACATTATAAAGGACATTCTACAAATGCTTAGAAAAGAAAGCAGTTATTTATTGAGATTGATCCAATATATCAGCTAAAAGAATTTGTACGTCGCAATAAAGCAAATTGAGCGTTAAATTAACCCAGACTCCTGTGAGATATTGCCCTTTCTGGGAACAATAGACTCCTAATGTTATTGATATAATTTTGCTAAAACGTCCCTTGACGTCGCCTCTATCTAGCTTAGTCTGTTCCAGTTAGCAGTTTATACCCTCAAATTAGTAGTTGAATTTTATATATTTGCAAGCTTTGAATTAATAGTGTTAGAGGGAATGGTTTTATTTCGTGTTTATTGTATAGTTGTAATTACGTTATCCTGATTTTGATTTACAGGACAAAAAATATTTAGAAGATTTGGAAAACACTATAATTATTGTCTGACTCTACTTATATTAACAATCTATTTCCACACACACACATACTCACGCCTTTTATCCGCGAAGGGGTAGGCAGAGGCACAACTTGTGCACTCACTTTTCGCCGTGCGTATTCCGTCTCATGATGTGATAGGGGGCGAGCCTATCGCCATATCGGACACAAATTCCAGACTCCGGGCTGATACTGAACAGAAAAATCCAATATCGCTGCTCGACTCGGGGATTGAACCCGAGATCTCAGCATTGCTGTCGTACCGTAATACAACTACGCTACAGAGGCAGTGTTTCCATACAATTATAAATAATCTCACATATTGTTCAGGATAACACCATACGTAATTTACTTTCTTAATTATTGCAGTCTTACAAAAACACCATGTGATGCTGCATCTTTTCTCCACAACGGTGCATACGTATGATTTTTAAATGGGAGATATTTCGAGCCCATAGCCATTACAAAAGGGTTGCGGTTGAATATAGACGGGGGTGTGAAGGGCATTATGCGGCAGACATTGTGGCGCACGTCGCGTACAATGGGGTAAGGTTCAGTGATCATCTTCAATTGTGACACCGATGCAATGACTTGACTACTGACAATGTGAACTTGTGCAACCTTATCTTACTAATATTATAAATGCGAAAGTTTATAAAAATGTTTAGATCTTTGAATGTTTGTTAGAAGTAAACGCAGAAACTACTGAACGAATTTTGATGAAATTTGGCACACGGGTAGAACATGTCCTGGATTAACACAAAGGACACTTTTTATCCCGGTTATTTGCTCCCATGGGAAATAATGGATATTTTGAATCGGATTCTTTATGTAGATGGCGCTGGAGTCGTGCTGTGTTTTAGTGAGTTTTGTAGCGGGAAGGGCTTTCACGCAGACGAAACCGCGAGCAACACCTAACAGATACTATTATTTTTATGCAAGCTAATAGCCAAAAAATTCTCCTTATACTTATAATAAGAATATGTATAATAATACCATCCCACCATATACTATCCTACTGCTGAGCAAGGGCCTCCTCTACCACTGAAACAGTTTTAGGCCCACCACGCTAGCCTAATACGGGTTGACAGACTTTACATACTTTCGAAATTTTTATGGAAAACTTCTCACGTATACAGGTTTCCTCACGTTGTTTTCCTTCCCCAACCCCACAAAGAATACACACATAACTTAAGAAAAGTCAGTGCAGTCCTTGGGTTTTGAATCTACCTTCGTCTCGGCAGTCTGTTCCACTCCCAACTAGCCTATCCTCGTGTAATAGATCATCATCATTATCATCACCAGCCACACGACGTCCACTGCTGAACATAGGGCTCGCCTAAAGATTTCCAGACGGACCTGTCAAAAGCTGCCTGCATCTAGCGTGTTCCTGCGACCTAAATAAATACTAAATTCTAATATCCAAAAATCCGGATAGGTACAAATTCTTTTATAGCAATTGCCAAACAGTATGCAAGGTCTAACACTTGGCAGCTTAATAAATTTTTTGAAAATTTATATCGCATGAAGATTAACGATTTTAAATTGATTTTTAAATTACAATTTCAGCAGTCGCTTACTCGTTGGTGAATGGTAAGACTATCCATAAATATGAACACTACCACCTCAGATGAGATTTCGCCTCATGTTCACAATCCCAGTGGTCCCCAAAACGCTAGAGCTCCCATATTCAATAACCATATCGCATGTGATGCAGCACTAATGCGCACAGTGTCGTGCTTCGACTTGATCTAATGCCTAAGATTCCGTAAATGCCTTCGTAATGGACCACAAATTATACTATTACGTAATATGCTAACGTCCAAAATTAATATATTGTCTATAACAGCTGCCTCGTTGGCGTAGTTGTTTTCGTGCGCGGTACGACACCGCTCTGAGGTCCCGGGTTCGAGGTCGGGCAATGTGTTATTGGGTTTTTCAGTATCAGCCTGGGATCTGGAATTTGTGCTCGATATGGCGATAGGCTCGCACGCTATCACATCATCAGTCGGAACACAAGTAGCAAGTGGGGGCACCCCCTAATTACATCTATATTGTGTAGAGCAGATTAAGGATTTAAGTACCTACTATCTAGGATGCAATGCAATCAGCCCTGTTTTATATGCTGCCCACTGCTGACCACGGGCCTTCTCTACTACTGAGAGGGGTTAGGCCTTAGTCCACCACGCTGGCCTAGTGCAGGTTAGCAGACTTCACATACCCTGGAAATTCTTATGGAGAATTCTCAGATATGTAGGTTTCCTCACTGTGTTTTCCTTCACCGTTAAAGCGAACGATAATTGATAAACAACACACACGTAATTTCGTAAAGTCACAGGTGTGTGCATTGGGTTTTACTGATGGTAGGTCTCTCATATGTAAGAGACCGTCTGGGTGGGTACCACCGCAATGTCTATTTCTACCGCCAAGCAGCAGTGTGCATGCACTGTTGTGTTTCGGTTTGAAGGACATTGTAGCCAGTGTAACTACAGGACATAGTGAGACTTAACATCTTATGTCTCAGGATGTCGAGCGCAGTGGAATGCCACACAGTACTTTGTTACTCAAGGTGCTGGATGGTGTTGCTACTGTTTATGGGTGGTCGTATCGCTTACCACCAGGCGAACGGCATGCTCGTCTCGTAATTCAATTTCATAAAAAAAAAAAAACCTCCGGACATTGTCTCGCCAGACCGTTCCATTCCCAACTAGGCTATCATCCACTCGACTCTACCTAGGATGACCCTGGGTCTAATATCAAGTTGAACAAAATTGTGTGAGTCGTACATAAGACTGGAAGTACGAATTTTGTAGTCTAAATAACGATTATCTGCTATTTTTACATAGTATTTTAATTTCACAAAATTGTGGGTGAACACCTCCCTCTGCCCAATACTATAGAGAGACTTATGTTATAAGTATTATTATTATAAGTTGTTATTATTATAAGTATTAGGTACATACCTACGTATCTAACCAGAAAATATACATTATTTTAGTGTTGTGAAACCAAAAATTCATAACCCGGTTGGAATTTTTTTATGTTATTTTTATTTATTATTTACTAGTAAAGGCACAAAACTGAATACAGCCAAGAAAACAATAAAATACATTTAATTAAATTACTAAACTAGACTATACTCCACAGCATGTGTCCTGATCCAATTCAGACAAATTTGCTTGTGTGTCTCCACCACTTAAAATACATATAGAATAATGATTTTTCATAATTTTAATCCATTTCCCCATTGGAAATTATATACAGATAATTAACCATTTTTTTAATGGCCAAAGTAAAGTCAAAAAGAAGGTTATAAGCTCGTCTAACTAATTTGCGGAACATTATTTATATTAAGAATAAATTACAGACATTTCTTCAGGAAAATAAGAAAATGTTTGTCTTTCTAACATGCGCTCACAGTAGGACCTTGGGAAAACAATAATATCTTTCTGTGGCGCATAATATCCAGATAACAAGGAAGTTATCTGACAGACAAGATAGGGAGGAATTCAGAGTGCTTCTAAGGACCCATGCCACCCAACACTTGAAAGTTGGTCTTTAATGATCTCAGTATATTAAAATCCATAAAATGACGATTTCAGATTGCAGATGAAATGTAAGAAAAATACTTATTTGGAAATTAACAAGTGGGACATCATATTATCACCATGGTTGAGTCTTTTTTTATTTAAAACATCAAAATTACTATAGGTTCTGATTATTGAATCAGATTATAAAACTTGTTGTTTAACCAGAGAATTATGTCCGACTACTGAACAGGTGCACATTCTGTCTCTAGAACATGACACTTATGAATGAGTCTGTCTAGCAAGTTATAAATTGGAATAAATTCAGTTATTATGTTTAATAAATATGTTAGATTATTCCGACCCCGATATGTTCCTAAATACGTCCACGCCGTTTTATCCACACTTATCAGATCGGCGGTGAGAGAAGCTGTCAACCAGTGGCTATTCAGTGTTTATAGAACGAGAAGATAATTTGATAAATGCTTGACGGAATTCCCAATGTGGGAACATGTGATTATCACGTCTATTGAATGTTATGATGATCTCTATGAATGAACTGCTCTAAACAAAATAAAAATCTATATGTATTTTCTTTTTTGTATTATACACTGTGCTTAATTTATCCTTTGATCTGATTTTGAAAACAGCAACCCTAGAGTTTCTTGTCCGTTCTTCTCTGGTGGAAACAGCTATTCAAACTGTTGGTAGAGTAAAAAAATACTGAATCTATGTAATGTTTAACATTTTATGGGTTCGAATACATGATTTCATTTCATTTCATATTGCTAATGACATTATATTATGGCATGAAAAATTAAATCATTGGTGGCACCATACTTGACCTTCCACCGTGAAGTTCTTGGTGCAATTCCCATGTTGGGAAACAATATGTTGATTTGAAAAACACACCTAAATTGCCCGGGATCTAGAATCTGTGTCAAATATGGTTATAGGCTTGTTTATTATCTGATAGAGTAGATATAAATCGGCTAAATACGGATGCACTGGTTCATCTGCTTATCGCTACTTTTAAAAAAAGCGTGATTATAATATTATTTGGGTACCTATATTTTACAACTACATTTTATTACTACTAAACTTATATTACTTTAGTTTTATGAGCATTTTACAAGTTGTATAGAATAACTCATTGTCTGCTGACGTTTCAAATAAAAGTTTAAGTTGCAAACTGCTATTGTTTTCTATAATTTACGACGTTGGTTACAATTTTATTGTATTCTGCTTTTTAATCGTAACCATATTTTATATACGCGCTATGTCTGCAACAATAATTCAGTTAGAATAGATCTGCAACTATAAAATGTGATTAAAGTAAAAAACCCTAAAAAAATGTTTCAAGAAATTAATTTCGAAAAGAATAAAAACAAGAAATTAATTTCCAATAGTCACTTTTGCTTCATAGCATATAGTCACATAATTCCCATTGCCAACTAATGCAATGCAATCAGCCCTGTACCATATACTGCCCACTGCTGAGCACGGGCCTCCTCTACTACTGAGAGGGGTTAGGCCTTAGTCCACCATGCTGGCCTAGCCAACTAAACTCCGAATTATTTTCGTCAGTATAACCAGCGCCTTGCGTTAATCAATAGCAATAACCGTTAGCTGTGGTTTACTGGTCCACAGCGGCCGCCCACAATTACTGCTACCGCGATAATAATTAATATATCAAAACAGTAACGCGTTTGTTTACGTAGGTATGTTGATTAGTTTATTAGGTTTTGACGTGGAAGTTACGATCATGTTTAATTAGCATAAAACGTCTTTTCGCTGTATTTAACTGGTGGTAGGTCTCTCATATGTAAGAGTTCGTCTGGGTAGGTACCCCCGCAATGTCTCTTTCTACCGCCAAGCAGCAGTGTGCATGCACTGTTGTGTTTAGGTTTGGAGAATATTGTAGCCAGTGTAACTACTGGACATAATGAGACTTAACATCTTATGTCTCAGGATGACCAGCGCAGTGGAATGCCACACAGTACTTTGTAATTCAAGGTGCTGGGTGGTGTTGCTACTGTTTATGGGTGATCGTATCGCTTACCATCAGGCGAACGGCATTCTCGTCTTGTCATTATAAACAATAAAAATAAACTTTATGCCTGAATGTCTCGATGGCGTAGTTATATTAAGGTACAATTGCAGTGCTGAGGTCTTGAGTTCGATCGGGTCGGGCAAAGTGGTATTGTGTTTTTCAATTTAATATCAGCCCGGAGTCTGGAATTTGTGCCCGAAATGGCGATAGGCCTGCCTCCTAGCACATCATGGGACGGAATACGCACCGCGAAAAGTGGGTGCACTAGTTGCGCCTCTGCCTACCCCTTCGGGGATAAACGGCGTAAGTGTGTATGTGTCTTTATGCCAGGGGGTTGGTAGAAGCTATTGGGAATGAAAATTTAATTAATTTATTTCAATTGGTGCGCCAATTAAAAGTATTATAAAGTTTAAAAAAATACACAAAGTTTATGTGTTTTGACGCTCTTTTTGCCAATGTCCTATGGCAAAGTTGTTATTAACTTTATCGGTTACCAACATAAATAAAATCTAATATTTCCTCTTTATAATATTGGTGTAGATTTTAAAATACGACTCATCGCCATTCAATACTGGCTGTAAAAAGTAGAAAAATGTAACCCAAGAAGTTTCCTCGCATCGGAATATATCTTGCGGCTTGTTACCGCCCTTGTTACGCTCGATTCATGGTAATAAGCAATCTATATTTGATGGCATCGCAAACAACAAGTATTACGGCAACTTGCTTAGACAACCGTCCAATTTGGAAGATACTGGATATCTTCGAACTCTTGGATAGCGCTTCGTGGCTTAGATTTTTAGCTTGTATCTAGTGAGAGATCAGAATAATTTTTAGCTTCAACGCAGAATTTAGGTTTACGTACTTCATATTTGTATTAAAAAGTGTTGATATTTTAACAGCATTCGTTTTATCAGCTTACGTTTCATGTTGTTTTCATAATGAGTTGTTTTTTTACAAAACTCTTAATTTTGGATGGGTTTTTATCACCATGTTTAGACGGTTAACTAACCACTGCTTATTTGGTGCAAATAACAATGCTTATCGGGTACAAATACTGACTGTAGGAACTGTTAGGACCTAGACTAATTTGAAAATTCTAATGAAAATACCTCAAAACTTTACAATAACCTCAATCTCTTAAATCTCTTTAGCTGCACCATTCCAAGATAAATAACTTAAGTCTTGAGAACAAGAATTAGAAATTCCCATATTAAATACAGTGAAACGAACCAATCCGGTGGAGTAAGCTAGTCGCGATCGGCCAATCTAGGCACAATGCCGCGTCGGCGACGTACACAATAGAACCTAGTGATACCTGGCTCTCCACTGAACTTTATAGCGGCAGATACGGGCTATCTTTAAACGCTTTGTTTCTAGCGTATGCGGCTTTCATTTATGTACGTTTATTTTGGCTGTGTAGAAGATGAAGGATTTTGTCTTATACATATACATACATACATACATACATACATACACACTCACGCCTTTTATCCCCGAAGGGGTAGGCAGAGGCGCAACTAGTGCACCCACATTTCATGATGTGATAGGGGCGAGCCTATCGCCATATCGGGCACATTATTCAGTTTAGTATTCAAGATCTAATTTCACCAATTTCTTAGTTAACGGGCGTTATTTACTCGGGCATTATAATTAACACGAATGTTAAAGTAACGCGCGTCCCATGAAAGAACGCCTAATTAAGGAAGATAATAACCTATCAGGGCATGGTGGGACACTCAAAAACCTTAACAGTCCGTTAAGACAGTTAACAGGCTGTTAAAGTAACTAACAGAGCATTTTTCTATGTGGTATAGGTGGCAAACGAGCAAACGGTTCACCTGATGGTAAGTGATCACCGCCGCCCATGAACATCTGCAATACCAGAGGGCATAGAGATGCGTTGCCGGCCTTTTAGGTGGGAATACACTCTTTTTTTCAAGGACGCCAGGTCGTATCTGACCGGAAATGCTGCTGGTGAAATTAGGCCTAAGCATTTTAGTTGAATAAACTGTAGAAATTATTTGTATAAACTTCTTTAGTCTGATGACAGTGCTGTTACCTGGGGTCGAAGCCAGGACGCCTTTCTACAACATTAATTTTTGGGAAAGACATGTCCTTTCGGTAAATCTATCGCTAAGATATGGAATTCTCATTAATATCGGCAGCGATTGTAGAAAGGCCTCTTGGCTACGGCCCCTGAACTATAAAGTTCTATTCCCAAGTCGATGATCGATCTCATAAAGGACATGTCCAAAAACGGGCCAAAAATTCTAACCAAGATAGTTTATATATATTTGGATGGAACTCCAAAAATTAGAGTTTTTGAATAAATCGTACAATTTTAAAGTCCTCCGATGTGGAGATTTGTGTAATTTTATTTTACTTAGAAACGAGTTATTAAAGAAGTTACTTATGGTGGGGTCTAAAAATATTTTTTAGTCGATCCATGATTCATATTTTTACCGCTTTAATTAATTAAATTAAATTGAATTTATTTCAGGATATTCACCCATAGTATAAGTAAGTTACAATACTTATAGCTATGTTAGTACGTACATAAAAAGATTTAATATCCATAAAGTTTGAGCCTGGTTAGATTTTGAGGTCCATCACCCATACAAAAAGCGGAAATCTCTTTTGTTTGAGTTTTCGATGTAAAACGATACAACTAAGTTACCAGGAATTATCATGTATATAGTAACAGGTTCAGTGATTCAGATCGGAAATGATTCTCCCTGTATACCCCCAAAGGTCAAACTCTCATGTCAAATTTACGAGATGCACAGGACGCCGACCATTTCCTTAATGTCTCGATAAGTTAGGGCACGTCGACACGCGCGTGCGTTGGTCCGATAACACTATAATTTACTGCCACAGACCATCGACGAGTTAATGTCTCATTATCTACAAATTCACATCGGTCACTTGCAATTATATCTGACCTTATAGACACGCTATTTTATCTAACCTTATGTCTAACATAATCAATAATATTTTTGTTTTTTTACCCATGTGAAGGTTTAACTCACTTAAGCATTTATAATTTTTTATATGCTCTTATGATATTTAATTTAGCTATCTTTTAAGTCAAGATAGACAACTTTTTTTTTCTTTTGCATTGAATGACGAGACGAGCATGCCGTTCGCCTGATGGTAAGCGATACGATCACCCATAAACAGTAGCAATACCATACAGCACTTTAAGTTACAAAGTACTGTATGGCATTCTAATGCGCTCGTCATCCTGAGACATAAGATGTTAAGTCTCATTATGTCCAGTACTTGGCCACTAGACGGAATTTCCCCTTCAAAAACGGGGAAATTCGTCGTATCGGTAGAATAAATGGAAATCGCTCGTTATTTGAAAGATACACGTGATAAGGTAATGCATCGGTGGTAGATAGTCAATGGTGACCATAAAAATCTTAAAAATAAGGTCTCGTTTTATGTGCAAATAACTTTTATGAGGGCTATTCCGGCACATTAAGGAAGGCAGAGGTTCTAAACCTAATTTTATTTGGTGCACTACAAAATGAGAAGACACCAATCCAGGGTTTTTAACTCCTGAAGACGGTGTGGTTCCTCTCTCAATTTTATTGAATACATGGTCCATTATAGAACCCAAACGTATTTTTTTTAATATTACAAGTGTTGATATTAGATGCGTTTCCAAAAAAGGTTTACGACGCCTGAAATGGGGGCTAGATCGTCATATGCCGATTTATCCCAATCCAAAATAGATGGAATAAGGCACTTGCCAATTTTGAGATCATACATTTACCACGTTAAATAATTACCTATTTACACCATTTTCTTGCAAACCAACGACAAGTTACGTTTAAACGGACATTAAACTTTATAATTTTTATATTACAGTTTTCTGACACTGTAAGTTGCATAACTTTATATTTATCTTCAAATGGCTTTCCACGTCACTCATGTTTCACTATCAAAATGCAAGTGAACTTCAATCCTCATCTTATTATTTTCTATAAAGACTTATGACATCTATGTGATTTTGTTCGGACTAAGAAATTATGATCTTTTATTTATACGGCTGTCAAAGCTATCCGTCTATTAGAACGCCCGTAATTGCAAAAAGATGGATTCACCCCGTAGACGGAATAGTGCCCACTGACCTTAACCAAAATGGAGTCTCCGACTGCGTCTCGTATAGACTACAGTCGCGTCGTTGCGTTAGTAGGTTCCATAAATAGTAAACGTCGTAGTACGCAACGTGATTTCACGTGGGTTTTCTATGAGACAGTAACAATCCTATAACCATTTTCGGTGTGATCAATACTGTAACCCCAGCATTTCACGTCAATCTTCTCTGAAAAGGTATCACCAACCTACCGCAACAGCAAGCCTTCAAATGTATGGTCGTTTTGTAAACAATCAAGCTCAGTTAATACCCACGGCCGAATACTAAAACTTACTATATCAACTAGGCCAATTTACGTAGGTTCATGTTGCGTACAGCAATCAAACAGCCCGCAGCCCACATCTTAGCTGTTTGTTCAGGCAAACACGGCGACATGCGGGCAGCGAGACTTGATCACCAAACACCGGTATTTCTCATTAAATAAGTAATATTTTGTTAGTTGAAAAGGACCTAGTTGCGAATGGACTGCCGAGGAAATCTACGTAACAACTTTTTGGAGTCGTGAAATTCCACCGGCCATAATTATCTACAATTCCAGAAGAATCATGGATACACTACCAGCCTTAAAGGATAAGGAAGGGAATTTGAAATGGAAGGAAGTCTTTTGGGCTTCCTGAATTGCCACTCACTATACGAAACGCCACTTCAAACTGGATGCAGGCCACTCTTGACAGATCCGTCTGGAAATCTTTAGGCGAGGCCTATGTTCATCATGTGGAACATACGAAACACCACAACAACAGCACTTTCTGTCTGTTTTTAGACAGTGTTTTTTTTTATGGCATTGAATGACGAGACGAGCATGCCGTTCGCCTGATGGTAAGCAATACGACCTCCCATAAACAGTAGCAACACCATACAGTACCTTGAGTTATAAAGTACTGTGTGGCATTCCACTGCGCTCATCATCCTGAGACATAAGATGTTAAGTCTCATTATGTCCAGTAGTTACACTGGCTACAGTGTCCTTCAAACCGAAACACAACAGTGATGCACACTGCTGCTTGGCGGTAGAAATAGACATTGCGGTGGTACCCACCCAGACGGACTCTTACATATGAGAGACCTAAAAGAATCATGGATGGTGGTACTACTCTAATGATACCAATCCATGCTATAAACAAAGCATCTCAATTTAAACCGTTCCATAGCTATTAGAACTCGACTTCGAACCCGGTACGGTTATAGCGGTATCGTAACTACTCGGTGTAAACGGCGTCAGAGGTAAATTGGAAGATAGCTGTATCTTCCTCTACCTGGCTAGTGTGCAATCTTGTCAATTAATTACGACCGGCACAATCGCTTGTCTCGCGACGATGCGAACCGGTACTAAAACTAGATATACACAAACACACACTCACGCCCTTTATCCCCGAAGGTGTAGGCAGAGGCGCAACTGGTGCACCCACTTTTCGCCGTGAATATTCCGTCCCATGATGTGATAGAGGGCGAGCCTTTCGCCATATCGGGCACAAATTCCAGACTCCGGGCCGATACTGAATAGAAAAACTAGATATTATTTACTAAAACATTAAAAATCAATTTGGAAAATCATTAATTATACAAGCATGTGCCTCTTATTACAGGTCTAACAAAAAAACATAAAATAAAAACAGAATCACCAGTTATAATAACAAGAAATAATCAGCCTAAGCTAACAGGTTTTTTTTTATTGCATTGAATGACGAGACGAGCATGCCGTGCCGTTCTCCTGATGGTAAGCGATACGACCACCCATAAACAGAAGCAACACCATTCAGCACCATGAGTTACAAAGTACTGTGTGGCATTCCACTGCGCTCGTCATCCTGAGACGTAAGATGTTAAGTCCCAGTATGTCCAGTAGTTATATTGGCTACAATGTCCTTCAAACCGAAATACAACAGTGCATGCAAACTGCTGCTTGGCGGTAGAAATAGACATTGCGGTGGTACCCACCCAGACGGACTCTTACATATGAGAGACATACCACAGGTACAGTAGACGCAAACGACGGACAGGGCAATGAGCTTAGAAAATGAAATTGGAGAAAAATAAAGATGGAATACTGATTTACTGATGAAATAAAAAAAAATTACGGATTTTAGCGCGGTTTTTTTATTTTGGAATACTGTCCATGGTTGATGAAACTTGCCGCGGTCCTAGCCGGTGACGATCATTATAATTATACATTATTATTGTAGGTCATTAGAAAAGATGATATCCGAACATTTCACTAGTTACCTAAGCGATAAGCGACCACCTGAAGAAGAAAGGCAGAAAGACACCACTTACTTTTTCGTTTCAATTTTTTATATTACGACTCATTCTCTCATCACTAATTTTGAGTATCCTTTCATTAACAGATTAAATCACCTAAACTCCCGTAGTAGTAATGGAAGCCAGTGATTAGTAACACGAAGCTGATATCCACTATATTAGTTTAATGGCTTATCACACTGGACTCATTATAAATAACATAATGTACAAAAGTCGCGCCATCATCTTTTAATGCTTTCAAAGAAATGATAAATAGATAAGTACTATTTACATCTATGTATTTACATAAGCTATCTAAGGTCCCTACACTAAAGTGGGACAAAGTAATAAATGCAATTTTCTCCCAGAAACAGGTGTCAGATGTAAAGTTAAGATCAATCTTATATTCTTTGATTAATTATATACCTAGATAGAGTGACACGCAATGAAACTAAAACAAACAGGCCAAGTTTTCTTAAGCTAGTATGCGTGACAGCTGCGTCATACGCTATCGCTGCATCATTCTGCGTATCCTTGTATGCGCGCATAATTATACCAGTTATAACATGGTTTCTACTAAAACGGGGAGAAAATTATATCCATGAATAACAACAAACAAATATTTCCCTCGAACTCATTTAGTGGGGAACAGTTCGCCTCTATTTTTTCGACGCGTTTGAAACGTTCAGTGTCCATCTAGCTATATAATTAATCAATGCTTATATTATGCTTTTAGCGTGACTCTTAAACGCCCTCCGTGTGGTCACGTTAAGTTTTTCGGTGATTTTTTTATTTATAGAATTGACTTATTATTTAAGGCTCATTTAATATCAAAATGCTCATCTAAAAATAAAATAGATAATAAATTTCTAAAATATATAGAAAAGGTTACATACATACTTAGAAATTATATATCATTTAGCCGTGAACATTGACTATCATTACGCGCACTCTATTACACATTTTTATTTCTAAATCATAAATACCATGTCTGTTTAATTTTGGCAAAGCGTCCTTCGGGAACCGGAATTGACGGACTTCGCGGACATTGACACGTCCGAGCCCCAAGGCCATTGTGACGTCATCCTTCCCTTATCTATATTCCTCAAGTAATAACAATATAACGTCATAACACCACATTTTCTAAACTAAGTAGTAAATAGGCCAGTAGAATTAACCGCGGGATCCGATCCGCGTTTTATAAATTTAAAGAATGTTCATTATTTTTTAGCTGTTATCAAAGTGGACGATTTACTCATTCGTTATGAAAAGTTATTAGAAGTTGCTTCTCGCCGCATATCATTAGAAGCAGCTTTTATTGACGACTCTTTCAAGATACGCGCGTCTCTTTCACTCTTATAGGCTGATATGCGCAAATCTTAGTTCCGTCTCGCTCGCACGAACCGGCAAATCAATCGCAGCAACGCCCGACGCCGTTTCATTTTAGCCGGGTTATATTATTTATTTTTATAAAGCATACGTGTTTAGTGCGTTGTGAGCGAGTGTAGTGCTTCAATTAGCTACACTGTTTAGTTTAAAAAATACTTTTTGATTAAAAATGTACGTGACATTTTTTAAAATACGCATGCGTGCGTAACTGTCAAAACCGTGGAGCGCGTCAGCTGGTTTTCGTAATTTTGCTCATAGTTTAATTATTAATAATTTTTCCGTGTAGTGTTAAAGTGAAGACTGAATTTTAAGTTAAAATGTCTAAGGAAACTCCTCTTGTGGGCCTGGATGCTATACTGAAGCAGCTGGGGCCCTTTGGGAGGTACAATGTGCTCAACTACATTTTGCTGCTGTTCCCATGCTTCTTGGCTGGGATGTATGGCTCGGTATTCGTGTTTGAAGCTTCAGATATTAACTACAGGTACGATTAGAAAACACATGTCCTTCGCATATCAACTTTTATAGTCCTAACCTTTAGAATAATCACAACATACTATGCTAATAATGCAAATATTTTAACTATATTTACGTATTTATGATAATAGATACACATAATTGATTTTAAAACCGGTGTTTGTGAGGAATTCTGTCAGCTTTGGTTAGTTTTTGTTGCTAATACCCGGCTTATGCATCGCGCATGCGTCAGAGTTGTCAAAAAATAGGGCAGCGGGCAAAGGACACTGCCCCGCTTTGGAGTCTTTTGCATTTTTAAGGGTTACATTTATTTATGGTATGATGAATAAGATATCTCGTATTTCTCTTTGGATTTTTAACAGTTTTGTATTCATTTTAATAATATTCGTCACTACTCTGGCTGCGAAATAATATCTCGAAAGAAAAGGAATAACAATCAATAAAATAATAGTAGTAGGAATTTAAGACATCGTCCCATATGAATTACTGTAGAAGATTAAAACTTTTACCAGTTTCAAATTTTATTGTAACTAGTCTAATTCTGTTTGATCTTATGTTACATGCTATAATAAAAAAAATATAGATTATATTCCATTCTAAGATATTAAAAGTATTCCGCGTCCTAAAAAAACTACTTATTATTCAAGTCTCACAGATTCGACTTGCAATTTCTCTTTCTAGAAAAATATCATACGATTCCATAAATGCTTTAGTAATAACTTCAAAATGATCAAGTTATAATATTTTTAGATTTTTTATTATGCCTTGGGCATGCCAAAATCTATTACGGTTTATACTGGTTTGTGGATACATCATACAATGAATAACACTTATAAAAAAGGTGTTTCATATCATTATGTTTCAAGCTCAAATACGATCCATTGGCAGCATGAATTACGCATACGCATACTCACGCCTTTTATCCCCGAAGGGGTAGGCAGAGGCGCAACTAATGCACCCTCTTTTCGCCATTTTTATTCCGTCCCATGATGTGCTAGGGGGCGAGCCTATCGCCATATCGGGCACAAATTCCAGACTCCGGGCTGATACTGAATAGAAAAACCCAATATCACTTTGCCCGACCCGGGGATCGAACCTGAGACCTCAGCATGGCAGTCGTACCGTAATACAACTACGCCACCGAGGCAGTCATCAACATGAATTAGATTTTTTGTAACATCGTCAATATTCAAATACGTTACGACACTTGGTGATATAGATAAATATTATGTTCTGACAGTAATACGTCTCGAACTATGAACATCATTCATAGTACATTGTTTATCAAACATCTCACGGCTAACGCATGATGTCAACTAAATCCATTGATTGGAATACAATATTTTAATAATATTATATACACATGTATAGTACTCGCTTCCTTGGTCTAATGTAGACTGTGGACCGGGAGGTCTTCAGTTCGAATCTCAATTAATATTTATCGATTCAAAAACACACTTGAGTTTCCCAAGGTTCAAAAATATGCCCGATATTAAGGCCTATATGAGAACATAACACTGGGGTTGGCCAAATGGGGATGCAGTATGTTATGCATCTGCCTAACTTTTCGGGGGAAAATGCGTGATTTTATATTATTATATTATATCATTCTCAAACGATGTCGTGGCTGTTAAAGACCACACTGGCAGATTGCAATTTCATTGCCCCTGCGCTCCTGTGAATTCGTCCGCAATTTGCCAGTGTGAAGAGCCTGATTTGATAACAAGGTTGCACGTGTTACTAAAATATCAATTTTCAACGAAACGACAGAGAAAACCAAACTGACATATTTAATATCTTTCGCTCGCTGCACCGCCGCGCCCGCGTATAGTCGATTTTCGGTGATAAAAGTCCTAGGGCGGTATTAATAAATCAATCTCAAGTTTGAGTTACATCTCAAGTAGACATAATTCAATACATTATGGCTACTTGAGATGTAACTCAAACCTGAGATTGATATATTAATACCGCCCCTAATGTTAACTTTTCCGGGATAGCCTTCGTGCTATTCCAGACTATATTCTATTTGTGCCAATTTTCATCCAGATCCGTTCAGCCGTTCTGACGTCATTGAGTAACAAACATCCATCCACTTTCACATTTATAACAGTAGTAATATTTTTTATTCTCGCGTTTTCAATTTTCAACTCGATGTCTATCAGGGCGTCAGTAACGTTCTGATACAACTCTCGTCCTACGAGTAAAGGTTATCTATAAATATAATCGTTTTGTTTTGACTGCATTTACAGCTGGATTTTTATCAGGGCTTTGAGAATTTTTCACTATTTACCAATTGGTGGATCTTTCGTTTGATAGCCTTGTAATGTTTTTTGCCGCCAAGCAATATTGGGCATTTGTTTTCCGGTTTGGAAGATATTGTAGCTCGTGCTATTAGGCTTTATGAGATTTAAGGTACAAGTCCGTGGCGAGCTGCTGACCGCATTGCTGCGCTCGCGGCCTTTTCTATTGCGATATGAACTGCAAACCGCACGTGCCGCGGCTGCAGGCCTCAATTGTTTTCATAGTTTCCCATTATCTACGATCTACGTAATAGCAATCCAACAAAATTTAGTTTATGTGACATCTAATGTCTCAAGGTAATGAGCGTGCATTGAAGTCAAAGTACATCTAATGTCAAAGATTATAGCTTCTAGTAATGTTGCAATTACTTATGGGCAGACGTATCGCTTACGTGTAGCAATTGGCTCGTCTCATAATACAAAATGTACAGTGGTATCTAGTAGGGTCACCGCCCTTTAGAATCAAACTAAACAATCTACTTAGATTTGACAAACATTTAATCTGGAATTGCAAGTCCTTTAATGTTGTGTTCAGGGCATTAGAGATTCGAATACAAACACAGCGGTATACACTAGTGCTCGCAGCATGGATTTATGCAAATTACTACATCTAGAATTACAGTGCACAGAAATACATCTAACAGTGATAGCTTAGCGATGAGTGGATTTGCCAAGAAGGTCGCAGATTTGAGTTCACTAGTAACTGAATAAATCATGTTCAAAAATTACGAATCTATTCCTTAATAAACCGATGATAATAAGGCATTTCCGCGATACATTTGAAAATAAGTACGCGTATCTTACTGTTCGAAATATTTTATGGTAGTTGTGGCACGATTTAACGGGGGAAAAAACATGGCGTAAAAATTCGCATTTAAAAAAACTCCACAAAATTTAAAGTAGGTAAGTAGGTTATTTCCAGAGGCAGATCCCCCATTCGCTGGACTGACTTGATTAAAACGGCAACACAGTCCTCCATGACAGAGTGTACACGCAGCGCTACTAACCAACAAAAATGGAGAAGCCTTAGTAGACCTACGAACATCGCCGAGAAGACTGACAACGCTGACATCTTTCCATGTATAACCATCGCGACAACCACGACCACTCTGCCAAGAGTGTCCGACTGAGAAGAAGAAGAAAGAGGTTATTTCCAAAGCTATAAACCATCAGCATTAAGCTTCTATTTACGAACTTCGGATAATTGACTCCAACATCCCCTAGCACAGCGCCGTATTACTCTTTTATTAGAAGTCGGTGCCCATCAGAACGACTTTTATGAGTACGAGAGTACACAACACCTATATTATAACAGCTGGCAAACAACTTGATCACAGTACCGCGCAGTGGAGGATTTTTACTGGTGGTAGGTCCCTCATATGTAAGAGTCCGTCTGGGTGGGTACCACCGCAAAGTCTATTTCTATCGCCAAGCAGCGGTGTGCATGCACTGTTGTGTTTCGGTTTGAAGGCCATTGTAGCCAGTGTAAATACTGGACATAATGAGACTTAACATCTTATGTCTCAGGATGGCGAGCGCAGTGGAATGCCACACAGTACTTTGTAACTCAAGGTGCTGGATGGTGTTACTACTGTTTATGGGCGGTCGTATAGCTTACCATCAGGCGAAAAGCACGCTCGTCAAGACATTAAATGCCGTAAAAAAAAGTTATTTTAGAGGCTGATATTATTGATTCTTCTACTGCGCTCTCTATATTATGTGATCTTAAGTAATTGATCAGTTCTTTCAACTCGTCTGATTGCTCGTAAACTTATTGTTCTTATCACAGCATTGTGTAACTCCGGTTGTGCGGCGTCACTTTATTATATTGACACACATACAGATCTACATTATTTTTATTGTACATGTTATGTAAATATGGCTTTAAATTATGAGTAACGAATACACTCGAATAAACTTCTTACACACTAGTAGTCGTCACTATTCGGCTATATTCGACAAGTATCTAAATCAGAGGTTAGAGTATACTCTTCCCGTACATTGATAAATATAAGTATTTATATATATATTTTTTTTCAAAACGGCTGTTAAAATATTTAAATAAAGAAATATTGTATAACCAGTAACAATTACAAATAAAATGTTTTAGTACTGTATTTAAGGCAAATTTTTCAAGCATCATGGATTTGATCTAGTCATAGATATGTACCTAACAGTCGCTGCGGAATAAACACTTTATATTAAAATTGACCAAGGCCTTCGAAAACCTCAAAGGAGATGTCCGCTTTTTGTATGAGTGCTGGGCCTCAAAATCTAACAAGGCTCCAACTTTAGGGATATTAAAAGGGCAAAATATGGAACTTAGATCCATTAAAAAAATACTTTTAGACCCCTCCACTCATAACCAACTTTTTAAAAACGTTCATATTAAGTGTAGTTTTCAAGCCAAACAAAATTACATAAATCTTAAAATCGGATGTCTTTAAAATTAAACGATTTATTGCAAAAGGTTAGTTTTCAGAAGTTCTATCCAAATCATTGATGTATTAAAAAACCCTAATACATCAATGATCCAAATATATACCTATAAATTGTCTTGTTCAAAATTTCAGGCCCGTTTTTGGACATGTCCTTTGTTTTTAATTTCAGCTCAAATAACTGAAAAAACATTGTTCAAATAACAATGTTTTTTTAGGATAAACAAAACATTTTATTTATAAGTCAGTACTTATACTTTTTATCAGTATTACCCAAATTTCATTCGTACTGTGGTACAATTTTGGTATATCATGTTTTTTATACCTTCACGGCATTATGGCCTGCCTGCTCCTGATGATGAGAGGAATGGGGTCGAATAGTTTCGAGAGATGATTATCCCTTGCCAGTTGACACGATTATGCCGGCCTGTTTGAACTGTTTTGTATTCAAAGTGTAGTAGTAATCGAAACGCAATCAACCGCCTCCCTTTCTCCGGAATTCAAGTGACTAATCCTACTTCTTCTACACTAATAATAAATAGGAAAGATTAGATTGCTTGTTTATTTGTTTGTAATGGATAAACTCAAAAACTACTGGACCGATTTTGAAAATTCTTTCACTGATAGGAAGCTACATTACTCCTGAGTGTTATAGGCTACTTTTTATCCTGGGGAACTATTTTTATCCCGGAAAAACTTTTTCACGCGGGCGGAGCCGCGAGCAGAAGTCGAGTTACTAATATAATACTAATATAATAAATGCGAAAGTATGTGAAAATAATAATAAAAGTAAATGCAGAAACTACTGAACGGATTTGGTTGAAATTTGGTACACGGGTGGGTCATGTCCTGGAATAAAACATGGGGGTAATTTTAATCCCGGTAAAATACTCCCATTGGAAATAATGGCATTTTAGTCAAATTTTTCAATTAGATGGCACTAGCGTCGTACAGTCATTTAGGAACTTTTGCAGCGAGAAAGGTTTCTCATGCGGGCGAAGTCGCGAGCTGAAGCTAGTTGTTATAATATACTAACTAGAATATTGAGTAAATATTATATCTATAAACAAATCCTCGATATCAGTCAGCGTTATTTACTTTGTTTATGATAGTTACTTAGTATGTTCTGTTACATAATTGTTGAGTAAATATGTATTGGAAATTTCCCATACTTACCTATCGGATATTTTTTAATATTTAGTTTTATGTAAGATGAAATTTCGAATCGCCAGTTTTTTATAACAAATTGTGCCGTATTCTCTCTTATGGTATAATTGACCGGTAAATAACCAAAATAAGTTACTACTGAAATGTACGGAACTTAGCTATTTTTACCCAAGGCTAAGAGTTAAGTCGTTGTATGTACGATCTAACAAGGCAAGTTTTGTTACACAACATGAAATATTTTCTTCACTAATCACCATATTCTTTACATAACTGGTACATACATGCAACATTGTACAGTCAGCAGCATAAGTAGCTGAACAAATTCAAAATTTCAAATTGCCTACATACTTTTGTGTTCTTACTAACCTTTTTTTCTCTTCACAAAAATAAAATAAAAGAGATTTACTTTACTTCAAATGAAGAAAAAAATGTTTCTATTAACTTAACGCATATATAGGCGATTTGAAGTTTTGATTTTGTACAGATACTTATGCTGCTGACTGTACACTGTTGTGTTTGGTTTGAAGGATATTGTAGTCAGTCTAGTTATAGATCATGAGACTACATCTCATGTCTAAGGGCCATATTAATAGATACAACTCAATATCGATCTGAAGTGCGATATCAGCTGAGACGCTGTCAAATTAAGGTCAGCATCTTAAGATATTGGCTATTTAATAAACACATATTAACATCAGCTCAAATGACATCTTAAGTTAGAATATGAGACGGATTTTGACAGCTAAGTTATGTTTATGTAGCAGCGCTTACTCAGCCGAGGGTATGCTCTTAAATTACAGCTTAAGCTTGGTTTATTAAATAGTTCAATACATTAAATGTCTACTTGAGATTTTACTCAATCTTAAGATTGGTTTATCAATACCGCCATAGTACTGATGAGCGCACTGCAATGCCACGCTCTGCTTAGTATTTTTTTTTTTATTACTATTATCAAAACAATTAACATTTAATTTAACAAGAAATGCAGCATAAACTAGATTAAGTTGAAATCAACGTTCGGATGGTATTGTTACTTTTATTAAGCAGCCATGTCCCTTACTATCAAACGAGTTGCTAGCTTATTTCTTCGATCATTTGTAAAAACAATATTTTCCTTTTAGCATCTAATGTTCTGTCCACATACTTATTTTTAACTACTACTCCTTGTTTCAACATAATCTCAAATCAACATACATTTTCTTCACTAATACCAACTTCTACAATTGGTCTCAGCAAACATCTTCACTAATCAGCGTCTCATCTTCAAATCAACTATTGCTCAAAATCTCGCGTCACGTAATTGAAAGGCGCAACCTCTGTGTGGCGCGCCACATTTGGCTGCACTATGGCCCCATTTACATATATTTGCATGGCTCAACGTCACTCGGATGGTGCAGAATTGTTGCTAGTGTGGTGATTCTGTATTTTGGGATTTCGTAGCATGTATTCTATGTTGCGTCTTGCATTCGTATCTGGCTATTTTGAATATCCCTATTAAGTATTGTTTGTGGTGTTTTCTCCTGAATAGTACTAAGATATTGTAGTGTTTAATTCATCATTAATCTTCGTGCTTAAATGACCTTTATTATTCTTGTCTCTTTAATCTCATTATATCTCTCATTTGCATTAGATATTGCGCATTCATTATGTTCTTCTGTTATTATAATATACTTTCTTATATAAATTAACCAATTTCTAAAATTAATAGATACATAAAAGAGATAGATAATCATTTTACTAATAATTTTTTACATCTTTGCCATCCGACGGCTGAATGTGACGCGATATCGAACCGTTTACTTATTGAATTTATTTTAATTCTTTTTGTTATATTATGCTAGTCTCTCCTTATTCTAGATAACACAAGACTTACGACTTATCGTTTGTATAATTAGGGTTTTTGTTCCACAACAAGCAGAATCCAAATAAATATTTGTAGAACAAAATATTTCTCCGTATGTTCATTAACTTATGATTACTTCAGTTGCCTTGTCTTCATACGATAAATAATAAAGCCTATCGTATAGATTTACATTCTAATCATAATGAGTATCATGCACTCAAAATGGCTTTGTGTCTGCCTACAGTATCAGATCAGGTGTCACGCGTCATCGAAACGTGTGCAAATTATCTTAGTCCATTTCTAGATATTTATCTTAGAATTTGGTTTTTACATTTGAAACATCATGTTGAATTCTGTGAATTATATAGAAACATTGTATAGATTAGTTTTCTTTTACCAGGGAACCAGAAAATAGTAAGTTCTTTCGTTGTAATTCCGGATACGAAATGTGAAACCCGCCATAGTGCCCCATATAGTGTTTAGCGTTCAGCTTGTGTGCAGGCTGCTTGAAATAATCCAGCATAATTGTATCGGCTACAAAGCGATTATCATCTCTTGTCAGGCGACACAATGTACAATGAAATAAAATTAAATTAAATCATTTATTCAAATCCATAAAATGTTAAAAATTACTTAGATTCAGTCAATTTTTACTCTACCACCAGTTCGGAAAGCAGTTTCTACCAGAGAATAACGAGCAAGAAACTCAAGGGTTACTCTTTTCAAAATCAGTTCAAAGGTATAAATTAGGTACATACAGTGTATAAAACAAAAAGAAATATATACAGATTTTTATTTTGTTTAGAGCAGTTCATATATTTACTTGCATAATAATAAATTCTCAATTCCCATCCGAGTGTACAACCCTCTTAGAAATCACGAAATTATTAGATAATCTATACTTGTCCAATACAGGTATTATTAATCATTAGTTCTTAGACATAGTAAGCGAAATGGGCATACCAGTCTACACAAGCAGTTGTGCATTCTGGACCCAACACCATTTCCCCGTGCCCGTATAAAAAAATCTATGAAACATCAGACAGTGTTGGCTCTGTTTTAACTAGTTTTAAATTGATTCAATAATTCTAGAATTCACCTACTTCAAAGAACAAACAAATTTTATATTTGCTTAATATTCAGTCACAAATCATACAGTAATATCTAATGAATTTATTGTTAAACATTAGGCCTTGTTCACAACTTCTAAATAAATGTTACTTGTCACATAAATAAATCAGCCGACCAAATACAAAAGCCACACTTTTTTTATGGCATTGAATGATGAGACGAGAATGCCGTTCGCCTGATGGTAAGCGATACGACCGCCCATAAACAGTAGCAACACCATCCAGCACCTTGACTTACAAAGTACTGGCATGCCACTGCGCTCGAAATCCTGAGATATAGATGTTAAGTCTCACTATGCCCTGTAGTTACACTGGCTACAATGTCCTTCAAACCGAAACACAACAGTGCATGCACACTGCTGCTTGGCGGTAGAAACAGACATTGCGGTGGTACCCACCCAGGCGGACTCTTACATATGAGAGACCTACCAACAGTAAAACACTCTACTCTATGCTCCCAATAAATGGTAATAAAGTGAGTACTATTATTTATTTTTGGAACGAAGTTCCTTATCGCGCGTTGTGAAAGGGGGCTAGACGGAAAAACTTCTCACGAAAAGTTGTCACGACACTTTTTGCTATTATCTTACTAATATGAACCTTAAATTCAATGCGTAGAAGCTATAATTCTTGAAACGAGTATATTTTTATTTATTAAAGTCATTAAAACCATTTCTTACTAATCTAATATGAACCTTAAATACATTGCGTAGAAGCTATTTCCCCAGCGTTGGCACGGCACGAGTACAAAAGAATCGAAAGTAACATTCTTTTTTCAAATTTTGTTGATTTATTCTACTTTGTTTATTGACATTTATCAATAACAAGACTAAACGTGCTTTGCTCGCGTTTAAAAATCTACTTTATGAGGTAAGCGTAAGATCGAATTTGTGTTTAGTAAATCAAAATTTGTGATAAAAATGCTATGCAATAGCTTTACCGCGGCAATCTCCGAGTGCCACACGTATTTATTTGTTTTTTTTCTCTAGAAACTTATGTATTGGAACGGAAATAGGAAAATATTTATACATTTATATATATACACACTCTGTTATATAAATAAAATTTTATTACAATTCCTTCACTAATTAATCGAAAGGAACTTCGTTCCATCCGGGTGTCCCTTGACACCTCTAATTTTTTCCTAACTGACTGTCCAATCTACATTAGCTGTTTAATACGATAACTGGCAAATAAAATTAACGTAAACCTTGTGTAACAGGCCCTAAATCTCATAATATCCAATAATCCTCATAATTGATACTGACTGTAGTATTTAAAACTTGGCGGTAGAAATAGACAAAGCTAGTGATGCTAAAACTCGCACACAGTCTACCATGTAATACAAGAACCAGTATTGAATTTCAGCGACTAACGAAATCCTGAAATTTCGCCTACGCTATTATCAATTGATCTACCACGCGCGTGTACTATTGTCTAAAGTGAAGTGCGCTCAATTGAATAGTGCTTTGAAACTTGAAGCTTAATAAAGCCCACACATTTGGCCTCGGCGGTGGTGCATTCATAATCAGCTAACTAGATTCGAATACCATTTGTTTTACATTTAAATTAACGTGGGCTTAAGAGGTTGTGTTCGGGCTATGCATTAGTAACATTCATTCATCATCATTCATTCAAACATCGTGAGGAAATCTGCATACCTGAGAAGTTCTCTATAAGAATTTCGAAGATGTGTGAAGTCTGCCAACCCGCACTAGGCCAGCATGGTGGACTAAGGCCTAACCCCTCTCAGTAGTAGAGGAGGCCCGTGCTCAGCAGTGGGCAGTATATAATACAGGGCTGATTGCATTGCATTGCATTGCATTAGTAACATTTTGGTAAATGTTTTAAAAGAAATTTTAGAGTTAAAGGTCATTTTATAGTTTACAAATTTATAAAACTAGACATCTATACTAATATTATAAAGAGGAAAGATTTGTATGTAAGTATGTTTGTAACGAATAAACTCAAAAACTACTGAACGGATTTCGATGAAATTTGGCACACGGGTAGATCATGTCCTGGATTAACACATAGTCTACTTTTTATCCCGGGAAAATATTTTTATCCCGGAAAACCTTTTTCACGCGGACGAAGCCGCGAGCAGAAGTCTAGTACTTTATAACGGTCACCATTGTTGAAAGTTTTTTCTATATTCTGAGTTAGAAAGACATGGAAACGAATTTTATAACTATACAATATGATTTCTAAGTAATATTCAGACTTTTTTAATGTTTATAAAGAAATCCTATACCAAAAACATTTTTCCATTTGACAAGGTAGTAAAAACTATATGAAATCAATTTTTTGCAAATATTTACGATTCTCTCACCTTTAAATCCAGTTGTTTGTGATATTTATGTCATAATTTATGGTAGGGAAGTATTTTTATATTAGACGCACCGTGCAAAGTGATCCTTGAAAAATGATAGTTTGCTATCAGACGATCATTAATTACTCACAAATTATACGTATTTTATATCCCAAATTATTGTGGAACAAGTTATAAGTTTCAGCGTGTTTCTTTCTTAATTCTATTGTATTTTTTTCTTTTTGTATTTGAGTCCTACTTTATGTAATATAATCACTTCGAATCAACTGTCACCTGTGGTGTTTTGATGGAAATTTTAGGTATAATATCTTAGTTGCTAAAAATGGGCATTTTTCTATATTCGTATAATATAGCTAAGTATGCGTTTAATACTGCACCAATTAATATTGTAGATTTACTAAAAAGTCTTTTCAATGGAAGAAACCCCTATTGTCCACAGCCAGGCATTTAGAAGACAATAGAATATAAAGAGGTGCTTTCAAATTAAACCTTTGCATAATAGAACAATTATCATACAATATGAGCCGTGAAGGTTAGACATTCCTGATCTAGTGACACCATTCGTGAGCTGTCTGTAGTCTCGAAGGTACTCGGATCCAGTTCCTGGATTAATTTTAGGCATTTAACATTGCAATCCTCGTGCTGAAGTTAGGCTTGATGTAAAAAAACTATAGCATCGGTTCAATCTATCGGTTTGGTTATACCAGTTTTACTTGCATTAAATAGTTTATTGAATATATATAGTCGAAGTTAATAACTTATTAATAAGAGGTAATACAGGCACAATATAATCTCCAAACGCATAATTCCGCCCGCCATCTTTGGTCCCTTGAGCCGGATCCTCAAGATGCTATCAGGAACAGCCGGCCTAACCCCCGCGCAATCAATCATGGCCGCCCATCAGACTGATATTAATTATATCGCGTTACGCGTAACGTTCGCCCGATTGTATCATTGACACACTTATTTATACGCAATTTATCAACACCGCGGTGGGCGCCAATTGAGTCTTGTTATCGGATTTAGAGCGTGGGTTTTTGGATTCAAATTGTTTTTGTATCGATTATTGTTTGTTACAGTTGTCATTTACTTTATAAAGGTAACTAAAACTTGCCTGTTTCATAACGTATCTTCCTAAAATCCGAAATTTTGGAGTTTTATGGTGAAACCTTGCTATTATTAGGTAATTTTCCTGTCATGAGATCGAATATGGCCCACAAACCCAAGTTTGGTCTTAAATTATAATCTGTCAGATGACGCACAGAATAGCTGGCCAGCACTTTTATTTCTGAAGTTGGCGTTTAGCATCAAGGTATTCAAGGCGTGACAACTCATATTATTTAATAGCTTTTTGGATGATGTTATGCCAATGTTTTTTAAGTACAAGAGGTTGATACAACGTTTTTCCGCAAATCTTGTTTTGAACGTTGTATTAGACGAATAACTCGCGTCATGAGAGCGTGTTGAGATAATTCTTTACAGAAATTGTCTAAATAGCAAGATTACTGTACTGATAATTTTTATCATATTGAAACCAGCGCTTTTTACCATAAGCGATAAAATCCTCAATTCGATGATAAATGAAACAATTTTATTATACCTATCGTGATCCCATGCATCTTAACATTGAAGTGTACATATTGTATAAAACAAACTGCAATCAGTGATTTACTAAAATTTGCAATTACTTCTTGATTGGGGGATAACTAATTTGCTTCTACGCCCCTTTAGACTCTAGATGCTCTCAGAGTTGCTTTGACCAATCTTATTCAAGTGTAAATATTGTTTTTATGCCCTATCTTTTCTGCTTGCTCTGAAGGTAATCTCTCTTATTAGCTGATAGCTAACAAAATATGAAATAATTGTATAACAAAATAAGGAAATAAATGGTATGTAGAGGGGTATTTAGACTTTACAAAGCATTTAAATATTATAAATAAATAGATATATTTTACTCGATTTTCCCTTTATTGATAAAGCGAGCGGTAATAACTGTCAATAAGTACGTGCAAAATAACAGACTTTATTGTTTCATTCGACGTGACGAATTAATAATTTTCAGTTCCGCTATTAAACTACGAATATCCCAATTCCCATAAGTAATTCAATGATTTTATAACGATTCCTTATGTTTACGCGAATGTTACGACATTGAAATTGAACTACTATAACGGATTTTATCGTGGTTTTTATTTAATTTTTCTCCCGACGTTTCGAAGGCTTTTTAGCACTTCGTGGTCACGGGGCGGACTGAGGTGTTAGTGGTCCGAAAAGTTAATGTTACAAATCTACCTTCAATTTACAATTATACAATTTTAAGATGTTAGACATTGTTTGCGGTCCGGTCTACGCAGAAAGAGCTCACAATGTCTTGAGGTCTGGCAGCAGGTCTTATGGGGCCCGATTTAATTAGATGTATTACCGAGCCTCTGGCCCTCTATACGCCTATTGCTATCATCATCATCATCATCAGCCACATGACGTCCACTGCTGAACATAGGCCTATGGCTATAAAAATACAATATTTTAAAATTCTCCCTATCTTTCAATTAAAGACAGATTAGTGTTGCCTGATACTCGCCAAGCTTCACCACTCGGTGTCCTCAAATGCATGCCACTGCTGACCCTGGCTTTCAGGAGTTGCTGTGGCAGACGTGAAAGCGAGATAGTATCTTAAAGCTATAATAACCATTGTTACAGATGCGAAATACCCGAATGCGAGAGTTCCCAAGAGAGTATTTGGCTGGAGCATGCAATACCCATGGAAAAAGGCTCCCTTGCAAAATGCAGTCGGTATGCCTTCTTGGACGATGCTAGTGCAAACAGTTCGTGTACCGCTAATATATTCAATAGAAACAGGACTGAAAGTTGCAGTTCCTATGTGTATAGCGATGAAGACTCTGCTGTTAAAGATGTGAGTATATTTAGCTGTCTTTTAGGGAAAAAAGGAATCTATCGACCTGGCTCAGGGGCGAAATTTAATTAGGCAAAATATTTATCTTAGGTCTTCAATAACCTCCGTCGCCCAGCCTTAGAAGCTAAGTATTTAATCTGGAAATTTGGATCTCATAACTCAGTGTAGATCAAATACAATGTCGGCAAATTTTATGGGCGGCGAAATTATGCCGACTTGTCTTAGATATTTAATCTAATGGAATGGATTACCGGGAAGAAACGGAGGTTCAAAACGACAGATATTTTCAAGTTTTCAAAGTAAAGTGTGTTTTTGGCAATAATAGCTCGCTTTGACGGTGAAGGAAAACCTAGTAGGTCACTACCTATGGGATGATGGATGAGGCCCATACACCGCAGCATAACAGTATACACAGTAATAAAAGATATTTAAGAACAGTAAACAAGTCCACAAAAGCAGCGCCCATTTACATACATCGTGGCTTTAGATTGAGACAACCCAAAACATTCTAATTATCGCACAATATAAATACTCTTATCTAACATCTGAAACTTGACAGGAAAGATACGACAAATTATGTCAAGGACGGAATAGTAATATTCACCTAGTGATATATTAGTACATTGGAACAATACAAAAAAGATTTTTTTTTATTAAAACGAATCAAGAGACGAGAAAATGTCTCGCCTGATGGAAAACGCCACGATTGTTCAGATAGTAACAACATCACACAGAACATCAACTTAGAAACTGCACTCGTCCTCTGAGACGTTATAATTATCATTCATGCAATGCAATGCAATCAGCCCTGTATTATATACTGCCCACTGCTGAGCACGGGCCTCCTCTACTACTGAGAGGGGTTAGGCCTAAATCCACTACGCTGGCCTAGTGCGGGTTGGCAGACTTCACATATCTTCGAAATTCTTATAGAGAACTTCTCAGGTATGCAGGTTTCCTCGCGATGTTTTCCTTCACCGTTAAAGCGAACGATAATTGATAAACAATACACACTTAACTTCGAAAAGTCAGAGGTGTGTGCCTTGGGTTTTGAACCTCCGGACATTGGCTCGGCAGACCGTTCAATTCCCAACTAGGCTATCGTCCACTTTATCATTCATAATGCCATATAATTGTAGTTTTTTGTACGGTCGTGGTAAACATACTGCATCTAATGGTAAGCTAAGTGGAGTCCAGAAACAATGTCAACCGACGAGAGATATCACCTCGCCAGTCGACGCCTCGTTCTATGAACCACAGAACAACGATAAGAGGTGTGAACCGGCTATACAATCTCATCTAGGAATGCGTCTTACGTTGGCCAGTATGGTGGGTTTTTACACCTCGCACCTTTAGGACAAAAACGACGCAATTAAAAAAAAACAAAAATTGGGTTATCGTCATAAAATGACTTAAAACTGGTCCCTTTTTTATGAAAATATAATAAAAAAGGGACCGATATAATAGTTTTGTCCTTTTCCCGCTTGAATATGGCGGTGTTTGAACTATTGTTGTATTGAAAATTACGTTTTAAGTAATTTTATGACGATATCTCAATTTTCGTTTTTTTTTTAATTGGTCGTTTTCGTCCTAAAGGTGCGACCTGTAGTAACTACAATGTCCTTCAAACCCACTTCTTATTTATTATTATTTACTATACAAAAGTTTAGAATTGATAATGTATGTCCCAAAACTGCAGAATCAGTTATATTGATATGAATGATAAGCAGCAGAGATCTGGTTAGATTTGTGAACGAAATATCTATGTATAAATATAATACAGAAAAGTGATATAAAATAGGCTAGGGTAATCTACGTGGTTTTTTTTTTTTTTTTTTTTTATTTATTTAACATGAATCCCCTTGAAATTGTCAAGGGACCTTGTATCATTAATATTTATTAATTAATTACTTAATTGCTAACAGTTCAATATAATTAATAATTAATTAAATTATTTATAACTACACACAGAATTATTTATACTATATATATAAATATTACGTTATTGAGATGATTTAATTATTAGATTAAAGATTAAGAATTATTACATTTAATTTCTCCTTTCTTTTTTTTTAGTCCAGAGACCATGTCGCCGTGCTACCGTTCTCCCGGCAAACCTTCAGCATTATTATTTTGCAATATTTAAAAAAAAAATTCTTTGTATCTTTGGAGCTAATTAGATAAGGAAAGTTTGCCGGAACAACGACAGTGTTCGTCTCGCATTCTAACTGATAACGAGCCAGGCAGTAACGTGGACATTCAGCCAGAACGTGGACGACATCCTGCACAACCTCTGATTCACATGTACACCATGCATTATCGCGGAGCCCAAACCTATGGAGGTACTGTCCCGTTCCACCATGTCCCGTCAGAATCTGACTCATCAGCGCATTGGGTTTCGACAGCCTCGCATACGCATACGCAGAGAGGGCATCAGGGAAGAATATCTTGATTGTCTTGTCAGAAGGAATACTTTCATATTCCTCCCGCCACCTGCACAAACTTCTATCCCTGATAATACCCCTAGCGCATGCTAGCGTAAATCTGTCGTAATCAACAACAGTATTCCCGTTCCTGGCCGCACGCTTTGCTAGCTCATCTGCACGCTCGTTGCCAGGGATACCAACATGAGCCCGCAGCCAAAACATCCGTACATCCACACCCGCAGAAGCCAGTTTTCGGATATTGTGTTTAATCTTGCTGGCAACGGGGCTAGTGGTGCATATACTCTGCAGTAGGTCAACAGATGACCTGCTATCTGTAAGAATGTTGACCACTTGTTCTTTATATAATTCCACTAACTCCGTCGCCTTCAAGATCGCAAACATCTCGGCCTGAAAAACGGTACAGTAAGTTTCCAGACTAAAAAGTCTGAAGTTTATCTCCGCATCGTCCCTCCAGACCGAGAGTGCCGCACCAACCTTCCCTTCTATCTTGCTCCCATCCGTGTAGACGCACAGTCCGGCCACCCCCGACCCATCCAACGCGGAGTACGCAATCGACTGCCATGAGGCTGGGTGCGGCATATCTCCCGGTTTCACCTTTCCTTCAAATATCTTCCCATATAGTTCTTCCAGGGGGCCCCCACGTTTCACCTGGTAGAGTGATGCCGCCTCCTCGACCCGCAGCTCAATAGGTATCAGACCCGCCATAGCGATAGCAGACACATGCGATACTGTCCTATATGCTTTTATAATTTTTTTAGCAAAGGAGCATTGTACCGCACGCATCCTTGCCACCACATAACGCAGACCTACGGCACCAACCCAGGCGCTCGCCGCATACAATATCACCGGCTCCACGACCGCCTGATAGATCGTGCGGACAATTTCCGGATTCAGACCCCACGTTACTCTGGCTGCTCTCTCAAGTTGCTTAAAAAAATTAATAACTTTTTTACTTACCATTTCCACGTGTGGCCCGAAACTCAGTCGATCGTCCAACACGACCCCCAGAAGTTTGACCTGTTTGACCATAGCTAAGGTCTGCCCTGCCATGCGCACCACCGGGGTACCAACACACCTCTTTCTGGTTATTACGACACAATTTGTTTTGTGTGGTGCAAACCGTAACCTGTTGTTTGCGCCCCATTCGCACACACGGTCAAGCACCCGATTCGCCTGATCCTCAAGGTCCCCCAACTGGTCGCCCGTGAAAACCAGCACAATGTCGTCGGCAAACGCCTGGCAATAGACGCCACATCCCCATAGGTCCCGAATAAGCGGATCCAGCACCAGGTTCCACATAGTAGGCCCCGCAATTGAGCCCTGAATGCATCCCCGGTTCGTGTGCCTTTCCAGGCGCACCCCCGCGTAAAACACCTCTACGCTCCGGTCCTGCAGGTAAGAACTGACTAGAGCAAACAGGTTCCTTGGGCACCCTCGGCCAGCCATCTGTTTCCTTATTACAGGCCACCAAGCATTATCAAAGGCGCCCTCTATGTCCAGCGACACCAAGATGTTAATCTTTTTATTATTTAGTTTTTTTTTTATATGGTTTACTAGGTCATAGAGGGCATCCTCCGTCCCCCGCTGGGGCATAAAGCCATATTGCTTTGGATGAATGGTTGGCAAAAGGTGCCACCGGATCCTGTTCACCATCATTTTTTCTATAATCTTACCCAGAACCGGTAACAGCCCAATAGGTCGGTACGAGCGCGGTTGTGCAGGGTCTTTACCACCCGGCTTAGGGAGGACGCATACAGCCGCCCGCTTCCACTGTCGCGGGAAATATGCCAGGCGAAGCGTCGCGTTCGCCAGGGCCAGAAAACATCCTCTGTCCCCAGAGATTGCCGCTGTACACACATCAGCAGTGAGGTGGTCCGGCCCGGGTGCCTTCTTCGGTGAGAAAGACAGCATAGCCCATTCTAGCTCAGATGCCGTGAAATCCGGGTCGTCAGGCCCACATTCATCCCATAACGCTTCGGGTTGAGCTGCTTCTCTCAACTCCGCTTGCTCCCGAGTGTCTTGCCTGAAATCGTCTTCCGGGAAAAATTCGTTCAGTAGCAACTGAGCCGACTCAGCTGGTGTACACACATGACCATCCCCCCCACGCAGCAGACACTCAGGGCGACGGCGCTCCGTACCCCGCAAAACGCGGTACACTCCGTCCCACATACTCTCCCCCTCAGCAGCAGTACAATATTTCTTCCAACTAGCCGTCTGCGCGGCCCGTACGGCCTCACGGTACTCCTGGAGTGCCGCAAGGTACAGTTGGACGACATACTCCCTCCGCCTGGGTGCAGCGCATCTGATTCGTCTCCTCCTTGTGGCAACGTTTTTCTTCATACTCTGAAGTTCACTGCTCCACCAAGGGGGATTCCGCTTCAGATGCGGCGGACGTATCGGGGGAATCGCTGCCTCACAAGCCGCGACGACCGCCTCCGTGTAGACCAACGCGGCAGCCTCCACTCCGTCCTGTGTAGTCAGCTCACTCATACCAATCGCACTGATGCCTTTCCTATTCATTTCATCTCCCAGCGCCTCCCGGAAAACCGTCCAATTTGCCTTAGCAGTGTTATAGCGACGCGTTCGTGAGCGTGGTGTCATTGTTAAGGCGATGGCTTCGAAATTTATGACCAGTGTCTTATGCTGTGACGTCGTAATCGACGAATTGACTTTCCAATCCGTGAAACGCGGTAACAGACCCGCGCCACATGCAGTCACATCAATGTGGCTACAACAAACACGGCCTTGCCTCCACGCCTCGAAGGTCGGTTCGTCCCCCCCATTTAACACCGTCATGTTGCACCGATCGAATAGATCAGCCATCGCCTCTCCTCGTTCATCACTGTGAACACTGCCCCACCAGACATTCCAGGCATTGAAGTCACCTCCCACCACCACACGCCCTGTACCCAGCGCCGTGATTACCCTCTCTAGATCAGTGACCTGATGTCTGAAGGCAACCATGGCGTCATGGTCCGTTCCGGGCTCAAAGTAGGCCGAGACAACTCCAATCCGGCCCTCACCGGTCTCGAGGTGCGCACTCGCTATATTTTCTGTTTGCCTCATGGGGTCCATATGAAGCCTAAGAGCACCATCCAAGACGACAATCGCTGCCTTATTAGGTCCACGGCGCCAAGGAGGGTATGCTTGTACAACTCTTCCATGCACCGTATCCGCCAACTCTCCCCTGGTCCCGACATAAGGCTCCTGCACCAATAACAGTGTCGCCCGACGACCTACACCCGCCATCACAATCTCTGCAGTAGCAATCCTAGACCGATCTAGGTTTGCCTGCAGGATCCGAAGCTCGCTGGGGCCGCCCAGAGCGCCTTTAGTGGTACGCCACTCTCGATCGCGCTATGGCGTCCCACTTTTGGCGCACAGGGCATGCTACGGAAAACGCCGAATGCTGGCCGTCAGTCCGCGCCCCTTCCCTTCTGCCACAATTGACACATTGCGGCGGGTCACCCCTTGCTCTCGCAGGGCACTCCTCTCCATGGTGCCCACCACAATGTGCACATGTCCTCGCCGTCTCGGTGCAAACCTTACGCATGTGTCCATATCCCAGGCATTGGGAACATTGAACCAGAGGCGACCTGTCACCCACATAACAACGTTGAAGCCCCACATAGATACGTGCAACCCCGATTATCTTGTTCCATAGCCCTGGAGTTACCTCTAGTACTATGTGGTTCTCTAGGGGATTCCTGGCACGTCTTCGGAACAGCACTCTGGCCTTCTCCGATGTCCTTTGTAGTCCCTCAACGATGTGGGTGTTTTGGGTCCAGAGTGACTCCACAACCTCCTCATCTTTGTTAAAGGCGAGAACGTTCCGGATTTCGACCATAGGCAACCGCGGCGGCGCATCCGATACCGCAAGGTCCACAGTCCTTAACCTCGCAGCAACTCTGTCCGCCTCGCCCCTGTCAGCCAGCCCCAACACAATCTTGCCATTCCCAACCCTGCGGCACTTGTCAACTCGTATACACTCCTTCCTCGGGTCAACAGCGCACTGCACCTTCCTTATCACATCATCCGAGGTTGCTCTAGGATCCTTGGACGATACAATAAGGGTGCGAGCCGGCGCCCCAATGTCAGACCCGGCAGCTATACTTCCGACCCCGACCGCCCGCGGCGCACTGCATGCTTCCGCATATGTCCTTTTAAACCCCTCCCTTATTACTTCTTTGATTTCCATAACGGCCTGTTTCAACGAGTCCTCCATCACGCACTCCCGAGCCGGAACGAGTGCCATGTCTTCCATTATTGCTTTCCCCACAGCACCTAGCTCCTCCCGCAGCTGCGCCGTGAGGTCCTTTGGCTGCCTCTTCATGATGAGTGACCGTGTCTCGTCAAGCGCTGACAAAACGTCATGGGCAACTACTTGACGAGCCGCCTCCACCTCCTTGTGAAGGGCAGCCAGCTTCACACCCACTTCCGAACTACCCGACTTTCCCGACATTCTAACGGTAGTAATTTACCCTCGTTATCTCGACAGGGAAGAAGCAGTACCCACTACAAGCACATACAGTTAAACAGCCACACTGCACTTAATTCATCAGTTTAGTAAATTGTAAATAAGTATAATATTTGCTGAGTAGCAATATAGACACTTATAAAATATATTTAAAGGTGACAATTATGTATGCACTAATTATAATAGGCGCCCTGATACCAACTGTTGACATCAACGGTAAGACTCTAAATTTGAGTTCACAATTTTGAATAAATTAATAAATATTGATTCATCACGCGCAACCAGTCCGACCGCCAGCCATCAATCTACGTGGTTAACGTAATTATGCCTGATATGACTCAAGGCTCGTCCCATATAATATGGGACTTAGCATAGCTGATGATTTTTATTGCATCGAATGACGAGATGAGCACGCCGTTCGCCTGATGGTAAGCGATACGACCACCCACAAACAGCAGCAACACCATCCAAAACTTTGAGCTACAAAGCACTGTGTGGCATTCCACTGCGCTCGTCATCCTGAGACATAAGATATTAAGTCTCACTATGTCCAGCAGTTACACTGGCTACAATGTCCTTCAAACCGAAACACAAAAGTGCGTGCACACTGCTCCTTGGCGGTAGAAATAGACATTGCGGTGGTACCCACGCAGACGGACTCTTATGAGAGACCTACCACCAGTAAATTTGGTTGTGTTATACCTCTGCCTACCGCTAGAATGGGGAAACGGCGTAATGCTATGTATATAGGTTTAGTCCACAGCGTATCTCATGAACGCGCTCGGCACGTGCTAATCACGTATGTTTTTACCAAAGATATAAATAACCGGAATCACGCGACCGCTCAGACGATACTACGGCTACGCCCGATCGCCCGATAAATACGAAAGTTTGTATGTTTATCATAAATAAACTCTATTTACAAGGGTTAATAGAGTTTAATATTAGAAGTCAGTCACCCTGAAGAAGTGGATGGATAAGTGGATGTCAGTCAGACCGATTATAAAACCTAAGTAAATCAGTTCTGCCACTTGGGTTAAAAAGTATTGCTCTGATCATATTCGACTGCGATGAAGGCAAGCATAGGAATGCGTAGAACGGAAAGGAACAAGAACAATGTCAGCTTTTGCTGCTACAATATGCCAGGAGGAGGTCCATACTCCCTTTCTGCACCCCAAGAGCCCTCCAAAGTTCTTATTCAAAGAAAAAGATCATCCAATAGTGACCAAGTCATCTTTACTGTTGAGGGATATCATCAACGAACTACTACAACGTAACCTCGATTTCGTTGCTATAAAAAAACCTGCTATTTTTATTTGGGCGGTACTTACTACATGTCTTGGTGACCACGTAACCTCGAATTATTTCTAGCCTTATGCAAAAAAAACTGTGATTAAAACATGGGCAATACCTAATACATGTTTTGGTTAACAATGAACACGCGATGTCACGCGTCACCACATGTATAGATAACGGGTATCTAGCATGTTGACCGATAGGAACATAAGTAACATAACATTGTATCCGGTTCAGTTTAACGTAATTTCATTTGACTTCTGTTATGGTTATGAATAATTTAATTAGTAATGAAAACAGGCGCTGATGTTGCTACATGTTTACACTGGACTGAGCGACTTGATAAAGGTCGCAGGAACACGCTGGATGCAGGCCGCTTTCAACAGGTTCGTGTGGAAATCTTTAGGGGAGGCCTATGTTCAGCAGTAGATTTCATGAGGCTGATGATGACGAGCGATAATAATAATTTTCTTTTTTCATTATGGATTTTATGTTCTCAATATCACTGTCAAGGGGAAAATCGAAATTAAAATTCGACTCCCTTGCATGTCTTATGCATTATAGGTAGACGATAAAATGGTCTAAAGTACATAATATCTTTCGATTTCAAATACTATCTAATTTATAAAGAGGTCATGATCAGAGTGAAGATTTCACAGTAGATACCATCATTATCTCTCAAAAATATCTTATACATTATACACTACCAACTAATAGCGCATATTTAAAATAGTTTTTTTTTCCATTTAAAAGATAATACGAGCAAAAAAAATGAATAGGTACCTAAGTAGAGTTTTGAGTTCATGCCTACTGTAATGTATGGTACGTACACCTACGTACACAGCATTCGAAAAAAATATTGAGTAGGCATAACAATACATTTCCGAAAATTACCTTTCTATTACTTGTCAGCTTTTCCCTATTTTCGACAGCTTCTGTGGCACAATGAGTAAGTAGGCGATTTTTGTAAGATATTCCCTCAGATGCATGTGTTGTCTCGTAAAGCCTGGTTATTACACTTACCGTTGTTTCAGTTTGATTTGGGCTGTCAAAATTGGAAGAGGACTCTCATAGGCACCATACATAACTCAGGGTTGTTCCTCTCATTACCTCTCACTGGTATCATATCAGATAAATTTGGAAGAAAGCGTGCCCTGGCTATAGCGTCTCTTATGAACTGTATATTTGGGTTTTTGAGATCATTCTCCACTAACTACGTCATGATGGTGATATTTGAGTTCCTTGAAGCTGGTTTGGGAGCTGGTGCTTATACTACTGCTTTTGTTTTAGGTAAGAACAAAAATTAAGATCAAGTAACTTTGTGAAGTCTTAACGTTTTATAAATTAAGGAAACTTAGAAAATCATGATCATAGAACGAAAACTAGCTATGAATAAAAATTTTTATCCAAAGCAAACTAGTATAAAAATGAACTCATAGATTTAAATTGCAATATCCTACTAATATTATAAACGCGAAAGTTTGTAAGAATGTATGTATGGATGTATGTATCTTTGTTACTATTTCACGCAAAAACTACTGAACGGATTTCGATGAAATTTGGCACACGGGTAGATCATGTCCTGGATTAACACATAGGCTACTTTTTATCCCGAGAAAATGTAAAGCGGGATTTTTATCCCGAGAAAACTTATTCACGCGGGCGGAGCCGCTGGCAAAAGCTAGTAACTTTTATAAGTTGTTCTTCAAGAAATATCACGAAAATAAAAACTAATGCTAAAGTCTTTCGAATAATTTTATAAATACTAATAACTCAATATTTCCACACAGCCATGGAGTTAGTGGGCCCCAAGGGTCGCGTCTTCGGTAACACGCTCATTAACGTGGTTTTCGTATTCGGCCTCATGACCCTCTCCGGTCTCTCCTGGATCCTACAAAGCTGGAGGACACTCCTCAGAGTCATCTACCCACCAGCCCTCCTGGTATTCTCCTACCTCTGGATCCTCAACGAGAGCGTCAGATGGCTCCTAAGCAAGGGAAGGAACAACGAAGCCATCGAAATACTCAACAAAGCAGCAAAAATGAACAAAGTACAACTATCTGAACAAGATTTTGCACCTCTATATGAAATGGAACCGGTGAAAGAAAAAAACGAAAAAGTTGATGAAGCGGAAAAGAAAGAGGAACCATCTTTATTTATACAAGTGATAAGATCTAGTATTATTAGGAAAAGACTGGTTGTGTGTTCATATTTATGGATTACTTGCACTTTTGTGTACTATGGTCTGTCGATCAACTCTGTGTCATTGGCCGGCAATAAGTATATAAACTTCATGCTGGTGGCCTTTGTAGAGATTCCAGCGAATTTTGTCTGTCTGTGCGTGCTAGACAGATTTGGGAGGAAGAGGGTCATGATAATCACGTACATCCTGAGTGCATGCCTGTGCATCGGACTGTCATTTATACCCAAAAGTAAGTTACATTTCTTTCTATTAAAAATGTTATAATTACAATACTTACTTTTATATTTTGCGGTGATATTCTAAGTAATGCGTTTGATTACTATTAAAAGAGATAACTATTATAAACACGTCATGCGTGCTCCTGACGTGATAATACTAGATAAAATAACATGTAAATTTAACTTTTAATAAGTTTTTCTCGGTGCAGGTACACATAAATTTAGTAGATTATTAACAAAGTTGAAATAGTCTTTTAAGTTTTAAACAAACTGAAACAAGAACAATAAATTTCAATCAGATAAATTAAAATATATTAAAATGCAACATGCCATTATGTATGTAAAATTATGTGAAAGTTACATTAAAATTCGTGAGCAACACACGAGACTAAACTTTAGATTCCCAACTCAAACCATAAGTAGGAATTCTGTAAACATACAGGGACGTATTACGAATAATTGCGAGCTTCTCCGGGGGCAAAATATTTATAAATGTCTGGTAATCCAAGCTTATTGCATATATTGTAATACCTAATAATTATACCAATACACAAAATATGATTTGTTATAGAAAAAGCCATCAATGCAAAACAAGTCATTAATAATAGATGCACGTTACGATATTTTATGATACAATAACGTATAATCTCCTCGTGCAATCGCTAAGGGCGGTCAAGCACCACTCTTAATACCTTACTTTCCTTGAATACATCCCTGGATAATTGTTACCTCTAGCTCAAAATGTGGGACAGTAGAATGGAACATCTGTCGAAGTTTGTCTTTATAATTAAGTCGTGATACAAAACATAATTCCGGGCATATCTGAAGAAGGGACGTACAATTATCTCACAAAGTAAATGATGCGACAGTCGCCAGAATTACGCCGGCCTGTCCGAATAAATGTACAGTCAGCAGCATAAGTAGATGAACAAATTCAAAACTTCAAATTGCCTACACACTTTTGTGTTCTTACTAATCTTTTTTTTCTCTTCACAAAAATAAAATACAAGAGATTTACTTTACTTCAAACGAAGAAAAAAAATGTTTCAGTTTAACTTACGCGTAAATAGGCGATTTGAAATTTAGATTTTGTACAGATATTTATGCTGCTGACTGTACACTAGATAAGATTAAATTGTGGATTTTTCGCCTCGTATATATCAACTGTTTTTATGAATATAATAGACGGCAAACATCTTGAACACATCTTAGTGTGTCTAGAAAAATCCCCCACCATCACTATCCCCAGGATTTTTATGTATACTTACATACAAAAGTAATCCACCACCGTGCGGTATTTTGTTCAAGATGTTTGCCGACTATAATACCAGCGAATGATGAGTAAATTGCTCGGTTGAGAGCAAGCGACAGCATTGCCCATGAGCAGCAGAAACGTTAGCAAAAATGTTGAATAACAAAACTGTGTGACGCGGCACCATGATGAGGATGATATCCTGAGACGTAAGACGTTAACAAAACAATTTTTACATAATGCAGCTTGGTGGCAAAAATAAACATTGTCGTGATACCTACGCAGACAGACTGGAACTCCATCAGACATTGTTTATCGTACCTAATCATCTAAACACTTCGGTACAAACTCGGTACTTAAAGCCTGTTTATTTAAAACTGTTTACGTAACAGACAGAATTAATGGAATCGACTTAAGCCGATTTGAGAGCCACCGACGTCTGCAGAGAGATTTGTAAGGTTGTTGAATTCCAACAATTTTCACTTGCCATTGGTGTGAACTAGCTTATTTGGTAAACAGTCGTGGATTTGAATAATGATTATGTATCGAGATTGGCTGAAATAACATTCGTCGGAACGAATCAACAAATCTTGAAAGTTTTCAATTTACGAGTAAATTTGTAAATCCAAAGTGACGTTGGTTAGGGAATAAAAGATCTAATTGACAATTTAAACTTATGAATATCCAAATATCTTTCTTCTGATTGTCATCATCTTTGTATAACGAAGAAGGACTGTTTGCACATGAAGCAGGGAGCAATATCTAATGCACATTAAACCAATATTTGTATTGTAATCGCAGTAATTCTACCACACACATTATAACTTTTATACTTTTTATTTTGACTTGCAATTTCTTCACCAGATCAAGTGTGGTGGTCGCTGATCGTCTACCTTTCTGGAAAGTTCTCCATCACTGTCGCGTACAGCTCCGTGTACATCTACGTGTCGGAGGTGTTCCCGACCAAGGTCCGGCAGTCGTTGCTGGCTATTTGCTCGTCTACGGGCAGGATTGGATCTACTCTGGCACCGCTCACACCTCTATTGGTAAGCACCTTGTGTATGTTGAAGTGCCGTCTGCGAAGAGATCGCGGATGGAATTCTGCGTTTTTTCTTTTTACTGCATTTTTTCTTGTTTTCGGTATAGAACCGACATTTGTGTGTGGTCCCTGATATTCAGATTTAAAGACATTTTTAATTTGTGCGGAATCTGAACTGTGTATCTACGCCATATTTAAAGATCAAAGACAAGCATTTATTTTTATTACATTTACATATTTCATATTATAATGACATAAAATATTATTTTATTTATTTAAAAAATCTACTTTATGTGTAATCTAGAAAACCTAAGGCAACTGACCAAGGGGCACCATTGGTTTTTCTATGTTATCAATGATTATAAATTACAATATTGGAACTGCGTACTCTACCATTTTGGGCAGAATTAATGATACCTCCTGGTCATACTTGATGGTAAGTTGAGTGGCGTTCAAATAAATGGTTATAGAAAGTTGATTATCCTTCGCAAACCATGCCGGCTTCTTCGAAACCGAAATTTACAACAACGTTCCTTTCAGGCATTGTACTACGACAATCTACCATCGATATTCTTCGGGACCCTTGCAGTGATAGCTGGTATGCTGGTGTTTACCTTACCAGAGACCATTAACGTACAACTACCCGACACCATCGAGGATGCTGAGCGATTATCGAGAGCGCGAAGCGAGAAGAACTTAGCTTAATGTGATACGGAATTTGAATATAATATTTCGTCGACTTTTGACTCAATAACTGCAAATAAATCACAAAGTTCAGTTAATACGATGAGTTTGTCTCTATGAGAACTTCATTATATGAAAACTCACTAATTTTGTTTTCTTTTTTGCGTTCAGAGTTCTTACAATAAGTCGAGGATTTATTATATATGTGTTATTGTTTGTAATATCAGCCCACCAATGTTTACAAACAGTTCAAAAAGCACTAGAGAATAAGGAACTCATGAATTTTGAGTAAGAAGACATAATGAAACAAGTCTTGATCGCATTTAGAATTTTGACACAAATAGATTATTTTTCCTGACTGGCTCCGACACAAATTGTAAACCAAAAGGTATAGTAAATTAATCTTAAAAGCTGCGTTTGTGATATTACACCTAAATGTAGATATGCATAGGTAATATAATATAATATTCTCGCTATCAAAAGCCAACAATTTTATATTACATGTTTGTATATCATTTATTTAGAAAGTAAAAAAACGACAGGTTTTAATTCCTTATGTGTAATTTTTGGCAAAACTTTGTACAAGTATAAAAGAATTACTTTTCTTGACGATTTACTTTTGACTTTTGGCACCGCTTTTAACGCGTAAATTTGACGTATAAAATGCCATGTTCAAGTGACAAGTTTTTTTAATTTTGATACACGTTTTGAAAAATATTTTTTGATGCCACGTACAAATTGCAAATTTTGCCTTATCAACAATGGTACCAAAAGGATATTTTTTATTGAAAAAAAAATCACTATTGAAGAAACATTTTATCCCTTGTTATTAAACAAAATATGACATTTCGTAGCATTTTAAGTATTGTATATACTTGTAAAAGTTACCAATGTATCCTAAGTCAGTAATATTAATTTACTCAATAAGTTTTTGAGCTTATATTAAGCTATTTGTTGCTTTTATATCAAACAGCCAAATGTTGCTCATTATCTTTGATACAAGCTTGGTTTTGATAATAATTTTACTATGGTTTTGGTAATCTGCTTTAAAAAATAAGTTCCATTAACTATTTTGTCAACTGAAGTAGATTTTTATGCGAGTTTTAATTCTGCACAAACTTGTGATTTTGTAAGACCTCAAATATTTTCTTAACTTAATTGTACACTATTTGATATTACCTAATTACTTTATTTTGAGTTATTAAAATGTTTTATTTTTTAAAAAATGTGTCGCTTTATTTTTAATTCTATTGCTCCTTCACAAATTATAATTGCAATGTTGCCAATATGAGAATTTGGTAATTCATACGCAAGACTCCGTCTGGGTACCGCCATTTTGTCTTTTGACACCAAACAGCAGTGTGGAAGCATTGTTATGGTTACAAAAAGTATATAAAGTGCTATTACGTTTTTACCTACTTCAGATTTAACAAAACGAGATTAGTCAAACAAACTCTAATCTTAAATTTGCCTAAAAATAAATTCGTTATATGAATGCATTAACATCAAAAGGATATTTTGCATTCAAGTAGCACCAGGCGCATCGCAGTTCATTTTACTTACTACTGCTACCCAACGGAACGGAATGGAACGGTCTGCCGAGACATTGTCCGGAGGTTCAAAACTCAAGGCACGCACCTCTGACTTTTCGAAGTTGCGTGTGTATTGTTTATCAAGTATCATTCGCTTTAACGGTGAAGGAAAACATTGTGAGGAAACCAACATACCTCAGAATTCTCCATAAGAATTTCGAGGGTATGTGAAGTCTGCCAACCCGCACTAGGCCAGCGTGGTGGACTAAGGCCTAACCCCTCTCAGCAGTGGGCAGTATATCGGTCATCCAGGTACTAAATTATAAACCGCGACATATCAGAAATCGATATTAATATCAGCATTAGACGAATGATTAATTTGCAAGTGAAATCAGTTTAGACGGACATTGTATTCCAATGAATTTGATTAGATGACTTGGGTGTTAGATGTTTATATCAAAAACAAGGAGGAGGTTCTATGTTCGGCTTTACACGTATGTTAATATAAAACATTTAGGGCCGATTACACCGCTTTGATAAACATAGATTAGTGTGACTTTTGTATTGGTCGGCTTATACATTTATGTGACAAATAGTGTTTATCAGCTAGCGGTGGAATCAACCCTCAATCTTTATGTCCTTTCCAAAAAAATGTGAAGCATGTATAGTAAGATAGTTGAATAAATCCAATCAGTTCGCCTATATAGTTTTGTGTCCTGACCAATATTACTTTTTCTTCGCGGCAATTAACTAAAAGTTTTTTATATTATATAAAGAAATGTTTTTTGTAATATCGCATGTATAAGCTATTGATTTCGAATTTGTACAGCTATTTGACTGCAAAAACCACGGTTTAAAATAACTAGTTATTGTCGGCTACTTCCATAAAACAAATTGAAACCATACCATACCAGCCCTGTATTATATACTGCTTACTGCTGAGTACGGGCATTCTCTACAACTGAAGGGGTTTTAGGCCTTAGTCTACCACGCTGGCCAATGGCAATGCGGGTTGGTAGACTTCACATACCTTCGAAATTCCTATAAAAAACTTCTCAAGTATGCAGGTTTCCTCACGATATCTTTGAAGGCGAGCGATAGTCCACAAAGAATACACACAATAGGTTCCTATACCTTTAGAAAAGTCTGAGGTGCGTGCCCTTGGGTTTTGAACCTACGGACTTTCGTCTCGGCAGTCATTTCCACTCCCAAATAGGCTCTCGCCGCTTCCAAATAAAACCAATATAAATGTAATTTTTTATAGCATCGTTTTATCTATAAGCTATATGTAATTTCCTCTAGATAAGGGGAAATCCTACAAATACGGGATTATTCAGTCATTAAGTTATAAATTCCTATATGATTGCAAAAGACCTATGACCCAGTTATCAGTGCAAATGGAACGAGTTTTCTCCCTTCATGCGATACGTTGACTTTATAACACCAAGTAATGACAGCAATATGTGAGATTAATAGGTGTTTACCTTGAATAGTAGGGTTGTCAACTAATTTGGAAAACATAATTAAATTAACTTTCTTTTCCTCGCAACTAACGCTATAGTCGGATTCTGAGTAAAAATAGCCGCTAAGTCAGGTATAATGTAGCCTTTTATTTAAGAGTTAAACAGCAGTAGTCCAAAAAGTACAGTCAGCAGCATAAATATCTGTACAAAATCAAAATTTCAAATCGTCTATATACGCGTTAAGTTAAACTGAAATATTTTTTTCTTCGTTTGACGTAAAGTAAATACCTTTTATTCTAATTTTTGTGATGAGAAAAAAAGATTAGTAAGAACACAAAAGTATGTAGGCAATTTGAAATTTTGTATTTGTTCATCTACTTATGCTGCTGACTGTACTGTCCACAAAAAATACTCAGATTTTATTATATTTCGATAAATAACACAACCACAATTCTTTACTGTTCACTGAAACAAAAAAGTACCTAATGCTCTTATGCTTTAATTAATTATTATATTTAACTAATTCCCATGAATAAAGCCGCGACCGAACGCTAGTAATTTACATCAGTATATTGTTACGCTAAAATGGGGGTGGGCAGAGTACATACTTTACAGATCTGACGGCAGTCACAATCACACACTCACGCCTTTTATCTCCGAAGGGGTAGGCAGAGGCGCAAGTAATGCACCCACTTTTCGCCTTGCGTATCCAGTCCCATGATATGATAGGTGCGAGCCTATCGCCATATAGGGTACAAATTCCAGACTCCGGGCTGATACTGAATAGAAAAATCCAATATCACTGCCCGACCTGGGATTCGAACCTGAGACCTCAGCATTGCAGTCGTAGCTTAATACAACTACGCCGCCGAGGGTGTCTGAACTGACGGCAGATTGGTAAAAATTGTTCTCGAGTGGAGATTACGTACCAACAAGTCAGCTTTGGACGGCCACCTGCAAGGTGGGTAGACCACTTGATAAAGGTCGCAGGAACACGCTGGATGCAGGCCGCTATTGACAGATCAAACTTGAAATCTTTAACGGAGAACTATTTCAGCCGTCGAGTTTATGTGGCTGATAATAAGATAAGATAAAGTTTATTAAACAAAAGAAAACATACAAAAACACATAGCATAAATAATTGTCTTATAATTAGAGTAATGCTAAGTAGTTCAGCAATGTGTTTGATTGAACTCTGGTGTCCAAATAAAGATCTAACTTGTGTTAATGATGATTACGCGGAAAATACTAAAATTTAGTTTCTGAACTTCATTGGGAAAAGTTTATAAGTTCGTAACATAATTCGACACATTTTTTTACGTATTTTTTCATGTGTTTATTTAGTATTTCAGTCCATTTCAAAAATCAGGTAAACGAAATATGTTACCAAAACACCTAAATTATTTTCTTCGACCTTTTTATCAAAGCCGTTGACAACCCTAGACGTGACCTTAGTGCACACACCACGACGTGTTTACAACACCGTGAGAAACAACAAGTAAAGGACATATAGATATTTCTAGAAAAACTAATTCAATCTACACTACAATCATAGTATATCTAATGTGTTTGCTTGGTAGTTTATTTTACTATTACTTTTAATTGATGGTCTCTCGTAAGTGAGGGGCCCTCTGGGTAGGTATCACAGCAACGTCTATTTCTACCGCCAAGCTCTGTTGAGGACATTGTAGCCAGCGTGATTATTGATATTGGGCAATTTGAGACTTAATTTGTTGTTTTAGGTGGCACGCAGTACGTTGTCATTCGAAGCTCTCTATGGTGTTGCTGCTGTTTATGGGCTTGAAACGCTTGCCATCTGGCGAGTGGCATACACGTCAATAAATAGAAATAAAAAAATTAACTCTATGAATCTTAATAAAAGATAGTACTTAGTTCAATTTCTCCTAAGTAAAATTCAGTAATTCAACATTTGCGTTTTTGTGTTTCTTACAAACAATTCAAACGTTCGCATTTTCAATATTACTAAATAAAAAGTGAGATACAATTGCCATTGTTCTAATAAAAATCGTATTACAATAAAAAAGACACGCACGCTCTAACGAATAAATAACACTTCTTTTTTTTTTTCACACAATAACCAACGTATTATTGAAACTTTCTTGCGATTTAAATACAGATAAATCTAATACAAAATACTTTTAAACGACTTTTCCCACGGTAGAATATTGTTAGCAACACAAATGCACATTAAGCCCCTCAAAATGCCAGCGCGGGTACAAAGCATTGGTTCTGAGAACACACGACCTACCTGCTCCATAGTTTATCTAAGAATAGGGTGTATGAAATATTTCTTGCAATGTCTCATTGCTGTACAGTTGTGGGAACTTGGATGCTTAGGGTCTGTCGCAACTACTAAGCAAATGTTACTTGTCACAATGTATAAGCCGACCAAATACAAGTCACACTATAATCTATACGCATACTCACGCCTTTTATCCCCGAAGGGGTAGGCAGAAGCGCAACTAGTGCACCCACTTTTCGCCGTGCGTATTCCGTCCCATGATGTGATAGGGGACGAGCCTATCGCCATATCGAGCACAAATTCCAGACTGCGGGCTTATACTGAATAGAAAAATCCTATATCATTTTGCCCGACCCGGGGATCGAACCCGAGACCTCAGCATTGCAGTCGTATCGTAATACAACTACGCCACCGAGGCAGTCTACTCTAATCTATGCTCCCAAATAAATGGTAATCAAATGATTACTAACGTAGTAAGTAGCGGCAATAGCCTAGTTGGTAGTGGAACGGACTGCCGAGACGATTGTCCGCAGGTTCAAAACCCAAGGGCATGCACGTCTAACTTTTCTAAAGAGTTATGTGTGTATTCTTTGTGAATTATCGCTCGCTTTAACGGTGGAAAAACATCGTGAGGAAACCTGAGAAGTTCTCTATAAGAATTTCGAATGTATGTGAAGTCTGCCAACCCGCACTAGGCCAGCGTGGTGGACTAAAGCCTAAGCCCTCTCAGCAGTAGAAGAGGCCCGTGCTCAGCAGTGGGCAGTATACATATATATATAATATAGGGCTGGTATGGTATGGTAAATGAGTACTATCTACATTAGCTCCTTAACACAATAATACCCTATTTACCACATGCTGATGAACTCCCTACTCCCTGGTACTCTATTCGGAACGTATCCGCCATATAAACTACAACTTTTGGTTTCACATATCTGGAATAGAAATGTTGAGAATAAAATTTACTAAAACTGCGTCAGAAGTATTTGTTAGTTTTGCCGTTAAAGCGAGCGATAATTCACAAATACACACATAACTTTTTCGAACAGTCAGAGGTACCTACGTGCCCTTGAGTTTTGAGCCTGCGCGGAGGACATTTGTCTCAGCAGTCCGTTCCACTCCCAACTAGGGTATCGCCGCTAAACCCACGAGAATATTGAAACAAATATTTTTAAATGTGAGACATGCGATAACCCGTAACATGTACATCCTACTCTACCCACCAAAATAGCGCGTGGCAATCACATTCGCTACTTAATCTCGAAAAATGATTTATGTGTCACAACTTGTTCGCCTACAAGACATTTTAACGTGACATGGCAAGCTTTGATTAATTATATACCTAGATAGACACTGAACGTTTTAAACGCGTCGAAAAAAATAGAGGCGAACTGTTCCCCACTAAACGAGTTCCAGTAAATTATTTTTTGTTGTTTTTCATAGATATAATTTTCTCTCCGTTTTAGTAGAAACCATGTAATAACTGGTATCATTATGCGCGCACACAAGGATACGCAGAATGATGCAGCGATAGCGTATGACACAGCTGTCACGCATACTAGCTTAAGAAAAGTTGGCCTGTTTGTTTTAGTTTCATTGCAGCGCATCACTCTATCTAGGTATATAATTAATCAAAGATGGCAAGTTTCATAGACTTGCAGACTGATTTTTTTTTTTTTTTTTTTTTTTTTTTATTGCATTGAATGACGACACGAGCATGCCGTTCGCCTGATGGTAAGCGATACGACCACCCATAAACAGTAGCAACACCATCCAGCACCTTGAGTTACAAAGTACTGTGTGGCATTCCACTGCGCTCGTCATCCTGAGACATAAGATGTTAAGTCTCAGTATGTCCGGTAGTTATACTGGCTACAATGTCCTTCAAACCGAAACACAACAGTGCATGCACACTGTTGCTTGGCGGTAGAAATAGACATTGCGGTGGTACCCACCCAGACGGCCTCTTACATAATGAGAGACCTACCACCAGAAAATTAAGCTTAGTTTCGCTTAGCTCTTATAGCTGAGATATTTTTTCATACTTGTGTCAAGGTATAGCATATGTGTACTGTGCTTGTGTGCAGGCCGGTAACTATATAAACTAAACTTTGTTCTATACCTATGTAATTTTCTCAGCTATTAGAACTAAGCTAAACAAACTTAGCTTCCTTTTCGGTCTGCAATCTGCATTATACCAAAATTATATCTTCATATTTATATTAAAAATGAAAATATAAGTTCCCTACTTACAAAATTGCCCACGAGTCACGACACATGGTTGGCAATTTAAAAAGTCGACCTAAAACTAGCTATATCAAAAGATCTGATTTTTTTTGTCAACAAGTAAAATAATAAGTACCATGCGCACGCGCAGTGCACGTTTCATAGCGTCTTAGCGTTGATGATTGTATCGATCGATTTTAAACGGATCGATTAAATCTATATTATATTTCTTGTTTCGGTAGTGTTTACAGCTTGTTGTTAATATAGGAGTCAGAGCTCTAGCTTGAGGACTTGCCCGCTCTAGCACTTACATAGTCGCGCAAGAGTGTGGGTCGTAACAGTTGTTATATAAAAAGAAATATCCTACCAAATTCTACATAGGTAAAACTTTCCGAAAATAATAAAGCATGTCGGAATAAATGGGCGTACAATATTTAACCTTAATGCGGCATCGCCCCACAGTGTACGTAAGTTGGCCGTTAGTAGTCCCTAATTAGTAAGTGAAAATGATTATTACTTCATATAAAAGGCTTATTACTTATAATTTTTTGGACCCTCGTCTTACTAAATAGACAACAAACAACCACAAACATCATGGTAGGTTAATGAATTATTATACAGATTACAAAAAAGTTTAATATGTATTTAGTATAAAAAAAATATTTAGGGAACTGGGATTTTTTTTATACCTGCTGAACCAAAGTAAAGCTATCTACAAGTACTCTGACTCGGCCGTGTCCTTGAAATAATTACCTACAGCCGCGCGGTACGTAAACACGCGATAGGGCTGCCCGTCTGCAGTATTTTAATTTAATCTAAGATACTTGAATTTCTTTCTAGTTTTGAGATTGTAAAAGATATTATTTAAAAAATGAAATTCTTTGTGAATTAAATGAGAAGTGTTCAATTAAAATACATGTTGTGTTTTTTGATTAGTAGATTTAATAAGTAAAAAAAAACACCTTTATAAATTTGAGACGGAAAAATATTTGTGCCTCGACTGAGACGTATGAAAAGCTTTATTGATAAAAATGCTATAAGAATTTTGCTACGCTCAGATGCATTAAAAAAATAAAACATTAATTATAATTATTGTCGAAATAAATTATATATCGAATACATTGTAATGGACTGTTTTAAAAATGTACTTGAAACATTTTTTAATAAATATATGTACATAAACAGGGTCTATTGACCTGCTTCAGTTGAATACTCTATCGTGATACACCCTGTATACAATTTCCAAGTTTCGGTTTTTCTCAGTAATCGTTTATATTTCGTTTCCAAACGATTAAAAACTATCCCGACGCTACACCTGTGAACTGAAGGATACAACATTGTAAAGGCGTCGCGTTGATATAAAAGAAGATTAAGAAGAAGATTAAATTCTTTATATCAGTATATTTTTACAATATTCATTCATGGTTGGTACATAAATATTATACTCATTGTTATAATTTATGGAGAACATGGTAAATATTTGCAATTATACAGTTGAATTTTGTACTTTTTGGGTAGATGTTCTCACAAAGTTATCGCGTCGCGAAAATATGAATTGTCATACCGGCCAGATAGGATTGTCAGAACTATATAATGTGTACCAAACTCGAGGCACGTAGGTATCACTCGCGTTCCGACCGTTTGTATGAAGATATTCTACTGTATAGAATGTATACTGTGGCTGAACCATAGCAAGTGTCATATCTCAACTCTCAATTGTTAAGTATTGAAATTTTTTTCGAGGACAATAAACATGCTAATATGCCAAGTAGCGAAATACATCCAAAGTTTTTATGAGTCATCTATTGTGTAACGATATTGATAGTGAAGGAAGAAAATATTTATTTATAAAAACGCAAACCGCCGCAACTTAACGACATTTTATCATTGTTTCTATTTATACAACAATTAATCGCTTGGCTGTACATTTTAATTGACATATTCCGCACAAACTACAAATCCAAGTGCATTCCTTCACCACGTACACGTACATGCGATAGAAATAAAACTATTCCTATATCCAACGCGCGCTGGACTTGGTATTCCAGCGTGTAAGGATTAAGGTCAACAGAAATGTAGCACGTGCTAACAATAGATCCGTCGAGAGTGGCGTAAGCGCGTGGCGCGATAAAAATGACGTTTCACAGTGGCGTCGGCGCTCGATCCCACCAATGCGGCGACGAGTTGAATGTGTACGATTCGGAACGATACATCGCCAGTGGCACACTCAAACCGGTCAAACGCCGGCCGGTCGTCTCTAACTTACGTAAAAAATCGTAATTTGCGCCCAACACACCGTTGCATTTATATTTTTCTTGGCCAAAAACAAGAATATTTTCCAAAAAGTGATCACGTGACTGCAATTTGAGGTTATAAGAAGAAAGTGCAGCATGGTGTTATTGTGATTTGGCCCATGGCACACCATATGAGCTAGTAAGTAATTTGTAAAATCATTGCAGCTGTTGGTTAATTAGCACGACTATAATTATACTACGTTAAGGTCTAATTTAAGAATTATTTAAGGCACAATAATTCTGTTTAAACACATGTTGCTTGCAGCGTAACTTAATTAGAGATCGCATTCCGATGCGTTGTTTAAAACACTTATTGTCTTCCTTACGATCGATTGTACGGTAAACATCTCGATTCCGTAAACGTATACCTGAATGATAGATGTCGTATTATTTTTAGAATTCGTCAAACTGTGACATGTTTCTTTCGACATTCGTACGTTCGCGGTTTACGGGTTATTGAACTGAGATTCGTTTGCCACAAATACGATACTTTTTATTTGCTCGTACATAAGTATCGAATTGATTTGTTTTCATTCGATTCAATAACTGCGGTTAATACCATATTTGTTTTATTTACTGTTAATTTTTAATTTTTCGTTACTTTTTTCTTATAATTATGCTTAATAAATATAAGATAAATGTGTTCTATAATATCGCGTACATTTCCACATAAATCATAAGCCCTTTTTGCAACGCGTGGGGTTCCGATCATTCTAGAAACATTGCAGTGACTACACAATGCATGGAACGTTGAAAAGCTCTGGGGATTTACGACCTTTAGAAGCAATTTTCTAACGTCGATCTATATTTACAACTTATTCTTGTTCAGCATTTGTAAAATTATTGGCTAGTTTTAAATACATTTATTAGAAGTGAACAATTTGTTGAATGTCTTTGTAATAACAAAACACTGCGAAAAGAACCTGACAAATAAGTTTAGATTATATTTAATGTTATAAGGTACAGCAGAAAGTTAAGAAAAATCGTAAAACATAATATGGGTTATTGATTTGTGTCCGTCCATAGTAAATAATAAGGCCGCCTTTTTATTAATATTGTCCCAATGCTGGCCACGGCCCCGTACTGCTCTCAGTCTAAAACCTCTGTTTTAGACCTAAGTCCACCACAGACCACACTGGGTTAAGCGGGTTCACCTCCTAACAGTACTTTGGAAAATAATTCAATATTTTTACTATGAATTCCTCGAAGTAATAAAAGAATCGTACGTGCTTACACTTTTAATTTCCAACGATGTACCGAACGCTAACTGAAGTAAGTAACAAACGGTTATCTCTATAAACGTTTACCGGGATCGGATTTGCAACGTATAAAATCCTTCGGGACTATCGGTACTTAACGGATAAGTATTTAGCTAGCTGTTCTGTTAGCAAATGAACATCTAAAAGACAGTCTTTGTTATAAGATGAATTTCATAACTCATAAAGAAAAATACAAAAGCTATTGACAAAACTGATGCCTCAACACATTCTTTATTCATTTATGCATAAAAAACAGCTGACTTTATAACCGCTCAAGGAAATTAGGTATTCAATGTTGGTATATCTTTGTTCTTGATAATATTGATACTATTCTTTGACTAATGAAAGGAATTACATAATTATTAAGTTTTCTTACAATCTTTATAAAGTTTGACTCACTTATCGCGTGCTGTAAATCGCCTCGAAATAAATTACACAATAATGAACTTAAACTCAGTTAAATACGATATGTTTTATCACATCCCACCCACTATCTCGAAAAATTCTAAACTATGTTAACCCTTTTATCATTATTATTAGTAATATCAGTTACAAAAAACGATTACTGACACATCCCTTTTATGAAAACCGTACTGGGTTTATTGAATACAATGGGATAGTATTGGGTAAATTTTAAGTATGGAATTGACGGAATGGATAGGGGAGTCCCTCTCTGCGGGAGACATTGGAATTCCCCTATATGACGTCAGCATTGCAGGGGTGACTATGATAACCCTATAGTGCTATAGAAAGGCAGGATCAATTGTCCACTACTTATTACAATCTTAATTATCCTGCTAAAGTATAAGGTCCTATTACAATAATGTGGTATACTTTCATTCTCACATCTAGAAACAGTTCCAAAATTTTTGATAGAATATCTAATTAAGAAAAATAGTATGAAATATCATACCGACTTTTTTTTTAAAAGAATAGTGTACTTTGTAACGATATGGAATATAAAGTACATTAAATAAAATATTTTCATTTTTAACTACTTAAATCATTATGTTAATAAATGCAGAACTAATCGACGGTTTTGATCTACGCGATACACGTGGTTTAAGGAAACGAATAAATCACGTTTAATTGTTATCCATCGTAATAAGAACGTGTGATGCCACCTTGCTATAATGGCATCATGGGCTAAAGAATGTAAGATCGTGAGTTCGCTTCCGAGGTCGAGTTACATCCTCTATTACCAGTGGCGTAGCGTCGCGTTGATTCTTGCCTGGGCGGACACAAAATTTACCGGCCCAAGGCACCAAAAAAAGGTAATTTCAACAAACAAGAGTCGCGGGTCCACCCTGGTTTTATTTAACAAATTTAACCGCCCGCCTGATAGTGCCGCCCGTGTCGGACCGCTCCCCCCAATCCCCTTTCCGCTCCTACAACATTACGGCACTGTCTAATACAAGGACTTAATATAGCTACCGAAAAATGTGTTCTAACACCTCTGCTTCTCCCTAAAACGGGAATTAAGTGTGATGCTGTGTATGTAGATCCCACAAGATGCCAGGTTTGATCGGCCATAGCTCTGTGTTTTTAGTACTATTTTCTCTGAAGTTATCCTCAATAGGTGGTTTGATATTGACTGGGTAAAAAGAAAGATAATATTTCTACGACATGCAAAAACACACAGACGTTGACAATGCAAATCTGTTCAACATCAACAAAACAATTTGCACAGCGCCATAACCTTGGGCTCAATCTACACGCCCAAGGATTGTTCAAACTGAACTTCATAAGACAAGAATAAAGGTATTGCGTGTTGATCCATTTAGATTTGGTAATCGATTGTATCAGATATGTAACTAGGGAAGCATTAATTAGCCCTCTGTGTTCCGTCTCATGATGTGATAGAGGACGAGTCTATCGCCATATTGGGTACAATTTCAAGACTCCGGTATAATGAGAAGAACCCCATAACACTTTGCCCGACCCAGAATTCGGCCGAAGAACCTCAGAACGATGATCGTACTGCGAACGTAGAATACAATTACGCCATGAAGACAGTTCAGCTGATACCAAGACCCTCACATTTCGTGGAGCCACGCGTCAACAAAGGGCGTAAAGAAAAAACATTACCCCCCTTCGGTAATAAAGTATTCGGTAAATATATAAAGCTGAAGAGTTTGTTTGTTTGTTTGAACGCGCTAATCTCAGGAACTACTGGACCGATTTTGAAAATTATTTCACTAATAGGAAGCTACATTACTCCTGAGTGCTATAGGCTACTTTTTATCCCGGAAAACTTTTCCACGCGAGCGGAGCCTCGCGCAAAAGCTAGTGTATTATAATCCTCTTTGAATTGAACATTGTTTTTATATATTTCTTTGTAATAGCTTAACTTGTAATTTAAATTAGGCACCGGCTGCATAAAAGTATTTAAAACATACTAACACGAATTATAAAATTACATTTCTTGTGGTATATTATGGTAATTTCTTGGTAAACCATATATGTATAAAGTTAAATATTTGTTTTGGTTGTAGTGGTTTTTGGAGCCTTTTTTTGTTAATTATAAAACGCATCTAATTGAACCCAATACAAAAAGAATAATTCTCGTACTATTTTATTTTGATGTTCAAAGTCAGACAACAATATACGTATTTAATATAGTGGTATTTTGTAGCTATACTGAATCTAACACAAAAAATCATCAAAATCTTATTTAATTTTAAGGAGTTCTCTTATATATTTACGATGCTCAAGGTCAGACAGCAATATTTTTAATGTGGTCGTATTTTGAAGCTATATTAAATCCAACACAAAATGTATTATTAAAATCGTATTTGATGTTGAGTAATTGCCCTCCGTATCTTCGAAACCCAAGGTTCTATACCAATGAAATTATTCCAAAATGGGATCATTCCAAAATCATACGAAATCGAACGCAAAAAGAATAATTCAAATCGGGCCACGGGGTAAAAAAATATCGCTGGACAAACAAAAAAAAATCACAACGAATTGATAAAGTCTGTCCTTTTGAGTCGTTTAAAAAGTCATAACGCATCAAATACGAATTTCTTAATATATTGTTAAAGCAAGTAATATTCCACGAGCATCTTTGAAGTCAGAGGTGCTGAAAGGAATCTGATCCACGACATCCTCTTGTATAAAGTATAACTTTACATAGAATATTCGAAGTTTGGCAGTAATTGAGTTATCTGGAACAATATAGTAACTCTCAATATCTTGAGAACTGGATTCCTTGCATTCCGAATTACGCACGGACCAAGTCTTGCGCAATCGGCTATTTACTAAAGTAAAACTTGTTTACACTGGGATGTGTGTTTTGAAATTAATTTATCTTTATTTTAGATCATATTGGAAGTAATGGTCCAGGTCCTGAATCAAAGTAAACCGTAAATAACTGGATGACAAAGTAGATCGACCATTTTTCAAATATACAAGATGATTCTAATATTATACGTACATAGCATGAAGCATTTGTTTTCTTTTCAAGGGTAGGTGGAGATGTATCACACACACATTTCGCCAGCTATGTTAAGTCCCATGTAATAGGCGGCGGGCCTGTTGCCATTTACCGGGCACATTTCCTGACTTGGGGCTGATACTTAGTATAAAAACCCAAGATCACTTTGCCCGACCTGGGGATCGAAACTGAGACTTCAGCACTGCAGTCGTACCGTAATACAACTACGCCATCGAGGCTAGCCCGCACTAGGCCAGCGTGGTGGACTAAGGCCTAACCCCTCTCAGTAGTAGAGGAGGCCCGTGCTCAGCAGTGGGCAGTATATAATACAGGGGTGATTGCATTGCATTGCATCGATGCTGTTGATTCTATATTATGTAGATGTTGATGCTTGAATATCGGACGTTTTATCTAGCGCTGCCGCTAATCTAATTTTTGCAATGTTTAACTTCTAATATGAAGGACATTGGGAGCAGAATCAGAATATTTTATTTGCATTAAATGTAGGTACAAACATAGGTGACAATAAAATATTTCATAAGTTCCGATACATTCTGCCAGATGTCGTGCAAAAATTAAGCTTAGTACGTTATCATCCTTGTTTATTGGTTCTATATTATGACCATACTTCATGTGCCGAAATTCTGTCGTGAAAAAGTACATCTACTCTTACTATATTATTGCAATTAACGTGGGTGAAACTGACTGTAAACATTAGCTAATCGAGATAAGAAATCTGTTTGTTCTCGATAGTCATGCGGGTTAACGACTCATAATTGATAAAAAAAAGTATAAGGAAAAAGATAAATATAATTTATCATTTTTTTTTTATGCGGAGATTGACGGGACGATCATGCCGTTCGCCTGATGGTAAGCGATACGACCACCCATAAACAGTAGCAACGCCATCCAGCACCTTGAGTTACAAAGTACTGTGTGGCATTCCACTGCGCTCGTCATCCTGAGACACAAGATGTTAGGTCTCACTATGTCCTGTAGTTACACTGGCTACAATGTCCTTCAAACCGAAACACAACAGTGCATGTACACTACTGCTTGGCGGTAGAAATAGACATTGCGGTGTTACCCACCCAGACGGTCTTTTACATCTGAGAGACCTACCACCAGTAGAAGTATATCAAATAGCTAACACCATAATGACTGGCCATGTCAAATTATCGCTATAAGTTGTAGCTACATCTGCGCCTCGCCTCAATTAATGCGATTAAAACATAAAGTGACCCGTTCGCGTGAATCAACATCAATTGAAATGCTGCATATTATTGGCCGCGAATATAATATAATCCCTATATGATACACGGTCCCACTGCAGGGCCTTTTGCTCTACTAAGGCCGTCTTGTTTCATCCGTGGTCGAGTAAAGTTAACGGTCTTATTACACTGGACGAGCGCGCCGCCCGCCTCGCTGTGAATTCGCTTGCAATTTCGTGTGATTGTTTTTAGTTGAAAAAATTTGAAGAGTGTCAACGTTGATTAAGACCTCCTGGAGTTTTCAAGTATAAATAATCGTATTCATTATTGTATTTAGGAAAATACCGCGACTGGTACGTGTAAAAATGGTAGGATGTAGTGTTTTCGTATGTAAAAGCCATAATTTATTTATTTATTTTATTTATTTATTTATTACAAGGAAAGCTTACAGACTAATAGCTTAATAAATATAATATCGTAATTAACAATTAATTAGCCAATTACAAGCTTTCACAAATATTACCTACATTTGCACCCAGAACAGCTGTATAAATGCATAACTGCATAACTGTTTTAACATAATAAGAGTTATAGTATAGGTTAGTACCTATACTATAAATTAGTATTCATTGGAACATTTTCAAGGACAAAAAAATTGTTCACTTAGTTTTCGTCCCACCACAGAACTACTCGTGCAGAATACGTCAATATCTAAATTAGTAAGCTAAATTAGTAAGCTGCTGAATCGCTATGTTTCATTCGAGGCCACACTGTGATCCATCTTGATGTATTAAATCTAAGGGCTCGATCACTATTCTCCCTAATATATTCGGAAATGCGCATAAACTAGATACAAACACGATTTACTAAACAAAGCGTTAATTGTTACAAGAATCCAAATTAGATACATAAGTATATACACATTATGTATGTGAAGTCTGCCAATCCGCACTAGGCCAGCGTGGTGGACTAAGGCCTAACCCCTCTCAGTAGTAGATGGCCCGTGCTCAGCAGTGGGCAGTATTTAATACAGGGCTGGTATTATTATTTTATTATACACATTATACATACATACATAGCATCACACACCTTATCCCTTCAGGGGAGTAACACACCCACATTTCACCAGCTATATTAGGTCTCATGGAATAGGGGGCGAGGCTATTTCCATTTACGGGGCACGATTGCAAACTCCGGGCTGATACTGAGTAAAAAATCCAATATCACTGCTCGACCTGGGACTCGAACTCGAAACCTCAGCGCGATAGTCGTACCGCGCACGCATTACAACTACGCCACCGAGGCAGTAACAGACATTATATTATTATTATATTTATTCCTAAATGTACAGGATGGATTCTCTAACCGAGGCAGTGACTGCAGTTTTTCAGATACTTAATTATCCACGCTTTGCCCAGCCTTTCTCCTCATAGTAACACATGGCAAACTGGCAAAACCATAATCGCCATATCTGGCACAAATTCAGTAGCTATGACATAGGACAGTGCAAATTAAGATAATGTGGCTGTTTTTTTAACGATAAGATTATTTAGGTGTGTTATACGTACTAATATAAATGTAAAAGTATATGAAGATATTTGTATGTTTTTTAAATGAAATCGCTGAATGGATTTTGGTGCAATTTGACAAAAGGATAGACAAAGTCCTGAATTCTTGATAGGCTACTTCTTATCCCAGTAAAGACAATGATTTTTATATGCTGACAAAGGGTTTTTGATCAGACGAAGTCGCAAATGACCTCATGACAATCCTTCTTCTTCGGCCTTTGGAGGTCCACTGCTGAACATATGCCTCCCCCAAAGATTTCCAGACCAATATATTAAAAGTCGCCTCCATCCATGACGATCCTTATTCGTCGGAAATAAGGTAATGCTTATATTCTCAGAATACACACACACACACTCACGCCCTTCATCCCCGAAGGGATAGGCAGAAGCGCAACTAGTTGCACCCACTTTTCGCCGTTATTCCGACCCATGATGTGATAGGGGGCGAGCCCATCGCCATATCGGGCACAAATTCCAAACTCCGGGCTGATACTGAATAGAAAAATCCAATATCACTTTGCCCGACCCGGGGATCGAACCCGAGACGTCAGCATTGCAGTCGTACCGTAATACAACTACGCCACCGAGGCAGTCTCAGAATATGTCGAATAATGTCGCTTATCGAGTAACAGCGCTTTCCAATGTCATACGGGGATAAGTATTTGTGGGATTCGTAAGATTCTGGGATCGAAATTCTTTCTTGTAGAAATAAGTTTATATAACTATAACAATTTATCAAGATATACAACCAAATTTGTTCATAATCATAATAAAAGTACCCGCAGGGGCGGCGGCATTTTGGCGAGCCGACGGTGAGTGGCGACACCGCCTACACCGATTCTTTGGGGGCAAAAGATACAACACAAAAATATGTAATCATAATTTCATACGTTTTCGCAGTGTGAAATAAAATTGAAAACGTTTGTAGAAGTACTTTTCAACTAAATAACACATTGCAAATCTATACTAATATTATAAAGCTGAAGAGTTTGTTTGTTTGTTTGAACGCGCTAATCTCAGGAACTACTGGACCGATTTTGAAAATTCTTTCACTAATAGGAAGCTACATTACTCCTGAGTGCTGTAGGCTACTTTTTGTCCCGGAAAACTTTTCCACGCGGGCGGAGCCGCGCGCAAAAGCTAGTGATTTAATAATATTAAAACGCCATTCAAGTCAGGGGCCGGTGCCAATTCCACTGCAATCCATGGTGTTGCTATCTGATGTGTTATTCATTCACTCACCTGCTTTCGCGCGTCTTATCCGTTACAATCTTTTGTAGGGACCACAACGAATTTCAATGTGTGATTCTTAACATATGTTTGCTTGGCTGTGGGGGGTGCTTACGAGTTAGGTCGCTCTTATTTCAGTGATGTGAATGGATATGAAGGGGCGGAAGTAAACTACCGTCCGATATAATTAACATCTACTACTAGTAAATGTTGTAGCTTCATGATAGGTATAATATAGCAACCGTTCTAGAATATTTGCAAATAAACAATAGTAACGTAATTTCTAAATGGGTCAACGAAGTTAGTCAATCTCATTTATAAAATTTGTGGGTCAGGGTCTGCCCGGTAGACCTAAAATTGTATACATCATTTTTGAAGCTATGTCTTCCAAATGCTTACTTGTATAAAACCGCTTAGTGGTAGAAAAGACAGTCTAACTCAGTCGGATTAAGTCATGATGTAAGGGAATTAATCACTCAATTTTACCAAACGAAAAATACTTGTCAATTTCAATATCACAAATGCCCGCCACCCGTTTCGATTAGCTCGGAATTACTTCAATCAAACGTCGTATGTCCTTTAACCATTTCATTACTTCAATGAATGGTGCCAGACTTTTTGATCAAGCTGTCATTTCAAAAATCCTGTTGCACTTTATGGATCCGTTAATTCAAGCCACCTGTGTAGTGTTCATGGACATTAGTTCAAGTTATGTTACTTTGATCGATAAAGTGACTATATTATCTTAAATAAAGTTCAAGTGTATTCGTGTGTCAAGTAGACTGCTTCTTGCGTGCATGCTCTCTTGTGTTCCGGTTTGAAGGACATTGTGGCCAGCGTAATTAATTGGCAATATGAGACTTAACATCTGATATCTCAGGGTGAAGAGTGGAGGGGGTGCCACGCAGTACTTTAAAACTGAATGTTCTGTATATTGCTACTGTTTATGTGCGGGCGTATCACGTACCATCATCATGCCGCTCGCATGATGGTCTCAACATTCAACTGCAATAATAAAATTCTCAAGCAAAGATTGAATAATTCCTAATAGACTACAAGAAAAAACTCAAGAGCAACGACCTGAAAAACTCAATGCATCTTTATAACGATATCTTTATTAGTAATTACTGATAAAGCCAGACTTCGCCCGTCTAGATTAATAAATTATGAATCAGTGTGCAATGAATCAATTTATTATACTGTAAATCATTAAAGCTATTCATTCTGATATCGTAAACGACATAAAACATACATAGTAAACTTTATTTCGTTATTTAAATAAATAAATACTGTTATTGGAAATGCCGCATATACACACACATCACGCCTTTAACCAAGTAAGCAGAGGTGCAACCAGTGCACCCACTTTTCGCCATATCGTCGGGGATAGTGCAAAAGTGCGTATCTAGCATTGGTAAATACCGCGTAAGTGATGAAATAAGTTTAATTGAAATTCATACTTACCACACTAATCTTATGGTTGATAATACTGTACATTTTTTTTACTTACGCGGTATTTACCAATGCTAGATACGCGCTTTTGCACTATCCCCGACGATATGTGTCTCGTCCCATGCTGTGATAGGGAGCTACAAATTTCAGACTCCGGCATACTAAGCAGAAAAACCCAATGTCACTTTCCCCGATCCGGGATTAAATCAGAGAACTCAGTGTCGTACAGCTCACGCAACACAACTACACCACGATGCAGTCTATTGGCATTGGAGAAGCGTGGTAAAAAAAAAGCCTTGTCAATTTATTAGAGTTCAAGTCAAAGTAGTGGGATTATCTAAAAGAGGGCTAATATATATCAAAGAAAAATCTCCATAACCCATTATCGCACTATACGTAGAGGAAGCTCGTATCCAACAGTCGGACTATAATGACAATGTTAGCGTACTGCCACAACCGAGTTGCACATTTAGTAAATTTATCTACTTCGTTCTCATGGCCCATTTCACCTATCACTAATTAGTAGTGCAACTATCGTCTGACCCATGACATTACCCCAATGGCCTAGTTTGATATCACGTGAAATTATTTGGGTTTATTTGCTTTGGACTTTGTTGTGTGATTAAATTATCATTTAAGGTAAGGATCATAAAATTCGTCACAGAATATCAACTCTATACATTATAAGTACTGTTCTACTGTTAAATCTCCTTTCGGGGATATACTTAGACTGCACCACGCTGGTCATATACCTACGGCTTGGTACAATTCGCATACCTTAGAAACTTGTTCGACAAACTCCCAAAAACCAGCTATAAGTGAGAATTGCTTATTATTGCTGATCAAGTTATCGCAAAAAGCTAGACCGAGAGCTAGACCTATGGGAATAAGAAACGGCGACTTTTCTTGGCATTCCATTCCCCTCGTTGGATTAACTAGCAACTTTATCTCAAAGTTCAAATCTAACGTATTAAGGAGACAATAGCATTACTCATCCTTATCTCATTGTTATAGCACGTGCTATTTGTCAAACAATGTGCTATATCTACGAATCTAGTTATCTGTCGTATCTGACTTTCGTGAATTGTTTTATTTTAGTTTTGAGATATGACAGCTGTCAAAGTAATAGATAAAACTGATTGAGTTTGAATTTATGTATGTCAGTCTATGTTGGTTTTATGGAAAACGGACTTGTGAATAACTTTATAGAAACGCGTCCCTGATGCTTCTTTTTATTATCACGAAGAACTATCTCATTAATCTTAACAGCATTTTCGAATTGCATGTCTCACTCACATAAGACTACTCAACCATGTTTCAAAAGTTACGCTATAGAAACACCACAACTAAAAGTTCCCATGAAAATACAGTCAAAGAAGCTGTCAGAAATTATGTCAATCCTTTTTTGATCTCAAAAACAACTCAATTGGAACCGGTTTTATCGTACCTGGTGAAGGCCGGGATACCACCAGGTAGAAATACACCAGATGTTACTAAATCCTTGTCTCACCGTCATCGTGCCCCTAAAAATATTCTTGTTTTGTTATTAGCATTGTTAACAGCGACAAAGTTTAAGGCCACATTGTAATTCAATTGTAAACCGACTTCTAACAATGAGGTTCTGTATTCGACCCGAATGTATGAAAGTTTATATGTCCGCGATTTTGTCAAAAACTGATCTTATTTTGATAGGGTTTTCGTTATTTATATATTTTTCAAGGAAGGTTATAATATATATACCGTAAAATATATGAGTATTATTATTATTAATTAATAGGTAATAATAACACCGCTAGATATGTAACCGGATATGCTTATAATTTCTGCCGAGCAGCATTGCGCAAGCAGTTTGTGTTCCGATTTGAAGAATAATAGTCAGTCCGTGTAATTAATGCATATTGATATATAATATCTAAGGTCTCAAGGTGACGAGAAAAAATATTGCTACGCAGTTCAATTCAAAGGTCAGATGGCGCTGCTACTATTAGGCTGGCTTGTTTCATCCGTGGTCAGTTATAGTTGAGGTTCTTATCACACATTTGGAACTAGCTCAGTACAATCTAACGCATAATACGTGTGTCTCGGTTAGGATTAGCATGTAACTACAAATTATTAAAACTGACACCAAGTACAATTAAAGTTGAAGAAAAAAAATTATTCCCGAACTGCATACAAATCAGTATAATCAGTTATTGAACGTAGCATGAATCAATCGACTGATCACGAGCCGAACGTGTGGACTCTGATAATATGAATCGGTCAAGGACATTTTCAACATACCTTTTATGAAATTCAGCTATTTTTTTTTTAATAGATTTGGTATGTTGATAGTGATAAATTTTGATAAGGATATTTTGAAGTCTAGTAAACACATTCTAGATTTTTTTACACAATTCAAAGACCAGACGGGCAAATCATGCAACAGTAAAAGTCATTGCCTATCAACAGTGGAAACATCATCGGAACTTGGCATTACAAAGAACTGTGAGTACTGCACTCGTCACGCTGAGATGCCCAGTAAAATTATGCAAAGCGTATCTACATACCGGGCAAATTCCAATAGTAACTTAGTTAATCGAAAACAAATGATTGCTCTATCCGAGAATAAACCAAGTACCTCCTTAGTTCACTAAACGGGTATAAATATTTAATATTACATACGTAATTTAAAGACGATGTGTAAACATGAAGGCATTGACCCACAAATTAAGTCATTAGTATCAACGCCACGTAAAACCAAGGTCAACCTGGGATTTTTCCAGAGTTCATTCATAATTAAGCAGTCTTTAACTAGTTTTTTTAGTTTAATAATATCAACCCATTGACTTTGGCAAAACCGTAATCGGCCTTGTATTATATACTGTCCCACTGCTGGACACTAGCCTATGCCTTGTATCTAGAGGGTTTAGGTCTCAGACCATCATGCTGGTCAACTTAATTTTATTTTTATAAACGATGATGTAGGTTGTACTCCGGTTGATAAGCGCCTCGCCTTACCAAAAAAGGTAACTCCCCATTAAACTTTGATTTACAACGTGCATGGATTTGCACTGCATCTTTATTCTAAGGTTCTTTTTATATTTTCAAATGATTGTACAAAATGGTTTCTTATTATTAACATTATGAGTAGTGGCTTCGATTTGAGGAAGGCGGGGGGGAGGGCAAGGTTCCGCTATTTGATACGTAACTCCCAGCATTCTAAGGCTTTAGACAAAGTATGTTTACAACTCGCCTATATTATGCTATTCGTAATTAAAATCATTACCCTTCCTCGCTTCGCGGCACTCGGGTAAAAATAAGACGACAACAAACAAAACAAAGTCACGCTGTCTAAATTTCTCCCATATTGAAATTAAAATAATCCCCGTAATGCCCCGACACAAAAATCTCTAAAAAGTAAAATAATAAAAGAGTCTTTGTTAACGACAAGTACCTAGTAATATTTTGACCCAAACGTCGTCGCGTCGGGGGACCCCTAAAGAAGTCTTTTCGTCTCCCTGGTCCGGAATTCGGTTCTCAGGCAAGCACTAAGAACTTAAAACACTGACAAAAAAGAGCATGTTGTTGACCAGTCGAAAGCATTTTATACATAGCATTTGACTCATGCTTTGCTTATTGAGTCAGGAGTCAGGACGCAGGACCAATATCAATTTAGTCACTTCACAGTCAAGAATAGCTATTGTGATTTGTGACTCTTATTACTTTTTTATGCACTAAGCTTTTCATTTACAATTATATCATGATGATTTCTTATGTCTACGTAAATGTTCGACATTGAATGCCACAAAAAATTTTTTTTTTTTAATAAAACTCGACGATACGCCGGGAGTAAAAATTTACTAAATTTATCGCAAAAATATCCGTAAAGTAGTTTTATTTCAATAACGATTATATTCTTTGTGTGTTGAGATAACGATAAAAGATCTTTCTTACCATTCTGTTCTGCATTCATCACGTCTATTTGCTTATCAATAAGGAATTCAAAATTATAAAAATAAATTTTAGTGGGTAGAAAATCACACATTACCTTGTACATATTACGAATATCATGCTCAAATCAATTTTCCCCTCCATCCCATTCCCTCTTTCAATCCCATGTAAAGTTCAAACTTTCGGGAATGTACTAATAAACAGTGCCATGGCCTATTTTCTTTGCTATTAAATTCGATTCCTTTCTTGCCACAAAACAAAGAAAACAATTTCTTGCCGTTATGCTTTAAAAAAGGAATATTTTCAAATCTGACAGTCGATTGTCTTGAGGTGTGCGTGCGCGCAGTGTCATCGGATACTCTCAGCCTTGAGCCACAACAATGGAGGAAGCACGGCTCGCTGCTCGATGATTTATGACCAATAGGAAATATACTATCGAAGGTTTTTAACTTTTCTGACCTTTTACATATTTATATATAAAAATTGCTAAGTATGTATTCACGTCACTTTTATTCAGTTTGACTTTACGCCAATATCGGCCCTTTATTAAATATTGTTCCACTGCTAGACACAAGCCTCAGCTAATGAGTGGGTTAAGGTCTTTGTACACATGTCTTTATGTGTGTGCCTGCAAATGGTAGCAACACCACCCACGATATTGACTTACACCGCGGAATCCATACTCTGAGATATCACATATTAAGTCCCAATGCCAATTGAATCCCTTTGATGTTTAAAAATACTTTAAAGCTGTAGTCCCTGCTTTTTTATTTTAACATAACTTATTTTAAATTAGAATAACTATTGTCGACTTTGAAATTAAACCTTGAAACATTTTGTATTTGTACCTATGTGACCTTACGCAGAGTTTAAGTTCAATTTCGTAGAAATGTTTAAGCTGCCATGTCCCCTCGTATCCAGCAGGGGTTGAATGTCCATGAGTCATAAACTACGTTGTATTCGGATTCCTTCGAGAAGGATCTATATCATATACTAGTTATACGTTGAACCTACGAAATAAAACTATGATTAAAATATTAGGATATAATTCTTCGATCGAAGAAAGTAATTAAAGCAACAAAAATTTTGAAAAGTGCAATTGATGAGGTGAAAAAACACGGATTTTGTTGTCTTATGGAACTTATTAGTGGACTTTTGCAATGTAATTAGTGTTTCAAGTAGGAATTGATATCAGTCAGGTGACTGTCTTAAAATAGGTAAGCCAAATAGATTCTATACATACCTGAAAAAATGTGAAGTGTTAGACATCATTTTGGAGTGGGATAAAGTCAGGAGGAAAAGACCATCAAGTACTTTGTCGGTAACAAGCATAAAGTGCTTCTAACTTAATCATCTCCTCTAACATTAAACCTTTCAAGCTAGCAACAGTACAAAACGCATTAGCTAATCTAGGAGCCCTAAGCGCCCTGACTCACCCGCACCGAATGCAGGAAGATTAAAAGGTTAATGAAACGAGCGGTTAATCGCAGATGGGAGACAATTGGCCGGCTTAATTAGTTCAATTGTGACATGAAATGTTAGACCTTAGTTGTAGTTACTAGTAATGAAGTAATTATGTGTACTTAGTATTTCAATTACATCTAGCAATATAGTAACAATGTTTCATTAAGTTTTAATATATTTGTAAAATTTTTACTTTTGATTTTGTTTTCCCTTCTCTTTTAATTTTCTCTCTATCTCTTAACGCCACCATGACCACCTCGAGATTCCTTGATTCCTTAAACAACTATAAATAATGCAGAACTATGATATATTGATAACATCATATTATGGTGTTCAAAGTATTCCCATTAGATATTGAAATTCAAATCAATTGAAATATATGAATTAAGAAACAATTGCAGAATCTATCGGCTGAAATGATTTTCTATTAAGCCAATAAGAATGGAGTCACAACACGTAGAGGTGATAAATAACCGCTCCATACGACAAATATACATAATTATGTATTGTCATTATTGTGAATCATGCGCTTCGTCAGCCGACTGTGGCCGTGGTCTGCCACGGCTCTTGGTGACCGACCTTATGCCATATACGTAAACTACACACTGATATAATAACTATAGAGTAGATTTATATAGCAAATGATCAGGTAGGTCACTAATGAATCGTGAACATTGATACTACCGGATGTTTTGTACCTTTAGAACTCCATCAATGTTACTGACCCTTTTTCGCGGCGATATAGTTTTACAACCCTGTGTCGACGCGGGGAGCCTAGGCTGGTAAATCGGTGTAATCAGCCAACTTCCCACGCCAAAGTATCGTCAAAACCCCACAGTAGTCTGTCGACACCCCTGGTCGCATCAAAGGCTACATAACACAGCCACGGCACAGCTAACTTATTCAAGTCTGCCAAGAATTATATAAGCTTCACAGTTCATACAGATACTTACCCAGACTCTGCTGGTACCAAACCATACCATACCAGCCCTGTATTATATACTGCCCACTGCTGAGCACGGGCCTCCTCTACAACTGAGAGGGTTAAGGCCTTAGTTCACCACGCTGGCCTAGTGCGGGTTGGCAGACTTCACATACCTTCGAAATTCAGATAACTTCTCAGGTATGCAGGTTTCCTTACGATGTTTTCCTTCACCGTTAAAGCAAGCGATAATTCACTAAAAATACACACATAACTTTTTTAGAAAAGTCAGAGGTGTGTGCCCTTGGGGTTTGAATCTGCGGACATTCGTCTCGGCAGTCCGTTCCACTCCCAACTAGGCTATCTCTGCTGGTATTAGGAAATATTTTGTATCCGTCGGCCGGCCATGTGTATCGCGTTCCGGGATCAGGCTGTGTATAACCTGTTCAGACGAGCCGGCATAACTTTGTTAACTGGCAAGGGATCATCTCTCGCCAGTTGTCATTCTATCTGGATCCCAATCTGCCTACCATCGGGTGCAGTGAAGTCACTTTGTCGCGGCCGTACAAAAACAAGTAATCTCGCATGCGAAAGACAATATTGGTGAATCACCAGAACGAATCAGAACGAGAACAAAGGACGTGTCCGAAAATGGGCATAAAATTCTAACTAAAATAGTTTATAGTAGTAAGGGATTCACCGATACTGGAGCAGGTTCGACGACCGGTCCGCGGCGCTCCGGTGGCTAATGGCCGACGTTTTCGATTGCTCCAGATTCGGGCCGCGGCACCCGCGAATAAATCCGCGGATTACTTTAATACCTACCGCGAATTAATTTGATACCTACCGCGGATTAATTTGATACCTACCGCGGATTAATTTGATACCTACCGCGGATTAACTTGATACCTACCGCGGATTAATTTGATATCGACCGCGGATTACTTTGATAACACCCGCGAATAAAAATTATATCGTCCGCGGAATCCGTTTCATATCACCCGCGAGGTAGGTATGAACCACGAATTTGTTCATGGTCTACGGTTCCCTTAAGCTTGTACTTTTTCCCTGTTCGTTGTGCTTTTAACTTTCTACTTTCTATCGGCGATCCTTTTTTTTATTTGAAGGATGCAAAGGTCTTTGTCGCGTATTTCTATTAACTCGTGTTTCTACGCAAAAGCCGTTTTAAATTACTTAATAGTTACCCTTTACGCATTACGAGCATTGTTTATGATAGATAAAGCAACATTTTCCCTGTTTCGTTGTGTTATTGACTTTCTACTTTCTATCGGCGACCCTTTTTTATTTGAAGGATGCAAAGGTCTTTGTCTCGTATTTCTATTAACTCGTGTTTCTACTTAAAAGCCGTTTAAAATTACTTAATAGTCGCCCTTTACGCATTACGGGCATTGTTTATTATAGATAAAGCAATCGTTACAATACACCATACCTTTCTCAAATTCTAGGTAAAACCCTTTGGGTCTTCTCATTGTCATAATAATTACGGTTCCCATTATTCACATTACCTGATATTACGTATTCAACGGAACATTTAAGGTGAAAGTCGAAACATGTTGGATCTTGTCTGCAAGGAAACAATACTCCCTCTCCATATAAAAGACCGACTCAAAATCACATGGTATCGTATTCCACTCTGTGCTCTGCTCGAAGTGTGATCTCCAGTTGTGTGTAACAGTGAAGTGATAGTAAAATTGTGAAATAGTTAAATAGTGAAAGTGTTATAAAAATGAATGTAAGTACCTTTATATACTTTGATCTAAAAGTGTTGTAACCAGATGTTTCATTAATTGTTTATGCCATGTGTTGTCCACCAGGTTAATACATTTTAGCTATCTTTGATGTCTTATTAATTTATCATTGTTACTAATGTGTACATGTATACTTCGCATACCTATAAGTATTTATCATACAGTACTTACTTAACCGATAATTAAAACAGTTTCATTTCATTTTGTTACAGTTTTCTGAAAATACTTTCAAAAACTACTATTATGCTGAAGAAATCGACGAACCTAGTGATGAAGAAGGTACACTCGCTTTTAAAGTAAAAAAAGCGATAATAGCAAATAAAAGACCGATCGAATGCAACAGCATTGATGAGTTCTTCGAAAAACCAAAAAAGAAGAAGACAACAACAAGAAAGTCATCCAGTGTTGGTCGATCGACGAGCGGGGGTGTTTCATACATCCGATCAAACAGCGATGACAACAGTTCTGCATCACATCTCATAAAAATTGAGGTGTATGAAGTTAATAAAATAAAAAACATCGCACCGACGGAACATTGGAAACACGCTGATGTGCGAGTCAAATATTACGCGGAAACCGACAGTGATAAGAACTTGCAAAGTGTTAAGGACACTATATACAATATAACTAAACAGTTGGCTAGTAAGGACGATTGTGTGAAATATTTTATAGACACAGACAAATGAACAAAAGTGCCAGTGCGTGTTAATGTTTTAATATCATAACTTTAATCATATGCTTTGTACTACTATTATTGAAATAAGAAACTATTATTGTAATAACTGTACTTAAGAATCTACCTGTTTAAATTTAACTTACATTGTATTGTATTTAAACTTTGTACTCTTTTAAGTTACATACTTAATAGATTAATTTGTTTTTGATTCTAGAACTCTTTGTGAATTGTGTTATTGCTAAGTATTATTGTAAATAGTTATAAGTCTTTTTAGTGTTTTTTCATGCTCATGCTTACGATTGTAAAGTTATTGGGAACATTCATAAATTGTTTGGAAGAATTATAAGTATTGTATGAGGTTATTAATCTTCAATAAAGAAAAATCATTCATTCATTTTCATATTTCATTTATTCACCTCAAAACATGATTTAAATAAACCATTTAAAAACACATCATTGCATATTGTATTATCACTAAATAATACTTGAAAATCTTTGAGACTCTTACCATAGTATTTATAATACAGATACATTAAACAGTACTCTCCACAAACTATAGTAAAGTCATTTTGAATTCGACTTGTATTGTAATTCCACATTCTAGAATTTCTCGCTAAAAACATTCGGTGGTATCCTTGAGGTGGTCGACCGTATGAATCAAAGTACTGTCCAAAACCATTCTTATCTATGTGTATGGCGACCCAGTGAGAACCTGGTTTGTTATCAGAGTCTAAGTTGCTAACTACGTATGTAGGAGTTACCACATATATTGGTAGACGATTGGCTGCATATACATTATATTCAATACTTGGATCAATTTTCTTTAAGTAATTCTGTATTTCTATTGTATTCATTTTTATTCACCGTATCGCTGCAGAATCTTATCAGGTCGAATGATAAAGTGGTAATGTCTTATATAAGGTTAACAAGACACTATTATGGTACTTATCAGCCAAGTTGACTCTTGTTGTGGGGTTGCAAGGATTAGAGTAAAACAAAGAACTTAATATTTTATGAATTCGTTTTATTGGTAACTTAAATCTAACAACAAATCTGAATTACATTATTCACGCTTAATCTAATCTTAAACAGTTAATTTTGTGTTCTTAACTACTATAATCTACTGAAATATTGCGGTTTTTATCTATTTCAATAACATTATCAAACTCCGCATAAACAATGCAATTAATAGTTTGTGATAAAGCTGTTTCAAAACGCACTTCTAATCTCACACTACCATGCTTTACAAGATTCCAATGACTTGCAGAGTTTGCTGATAAATCAGGTGTCAAATCAAACGCTAACATACAATACCCTTCAGCGTATTGTTCTCGGGATATCCCATTACCTTCATTGAGAAAGTGTATACCTGTTCCAGAAAACAATGTATGATATACTGAAGTAAAAATTTTGTTCTCAAATGAGGGTTGTAAAGCCTTTGATGGTATTTGTTGACCGTCTATATATAAACTAAAAGTATTGATGTCGTAATTTTGAAAGTTAAATGGGTTCTTAGTGAGGTTTCCATTGAAAGCAGCGTTATTTACAAATCCCACTATACACCTTTTAGGTAATTGTCCTAAGAAAATGTTATCTAGAGTTTTTCCTTGAACACCTGATGGTATTGTTAAAACTTTAACTTCAGCTCGAGTAATGGGGTATTTAGCTGTGGTAGAAGCTAAGACCTTTTGATGAGCAAGTAACACGCTGGGATTGATTCGTGCTCTACGAATAATCAAAGATGCATCCGTAATAGATACCTTTAATTTAAGGTCACCTGTAGAGGCCATGAGATTGAAATTTTCTCTAGAACGAATTAACTTAACACATATATCAACACCATTGATTAAAAATTTTTCTTGATTGAATAAATCACCATGTAAGTGACCAATCATTTCCATTTCTTTACTTTCACTAGATAATTCTTGCCTCTTAGTAAATCCTTTATTAGTATCATCGGTGGAATCCATATTTCCAGCTGTATCTTCATACCATAAACCACAGGTGAGGTGAGATTTTTTTGCTGCAGGAGCATAGTTCAATAAGTTTTCTATATACGCACGATAAGCATATGTGTTATTGGGTGGTGATACAAGTTTTTGATTTAAGTAGACATCAAGTTGACTGAAGAGTGAGTGCAACCAATTATTCACCGGAGCAACGACTGTAGATGCGGTTAGTTTGGTGTTATCTTGATTTACTATTTTCGCTTTCAAGTGAAGTAACGTATGAGATAAATCTATGTAGTCATCTCCTGCTCCAGGAATTTGAAATTCTATAGGACCATCATCGGCAAGAGATGAAATTGGTTTATAATGGATCCAAATTCCACTTTCAATGCTAGTTTGAGTTGACGGCAATGCAAACAAATCCAATTCGGACTTTATACATTCACAGGAATGACTATGTAAAAAAGACATTTTGATTAATTGTTAGAAAATATGTCCTTGATTTGTTTTTGAGTAATTTTTGATTTTTTTAGAGCTTTCACTTTCGCGGTCAACGACGGACTGACTCCAGGTAGACGTTTTCGTTTTGTTATATATCCGGATCCAGACATATTGATTTTATCTATTTTTTCATCAGCCTTGCGTTTTAAGTTGGAACCAACTTCTTTAAGACGTGCTTTTATTGAATCTTCCATTGGTCGCGCACTAACCATATCTGTCAATAGACCAACACCAGCGCTCAATGCCTCTTTACCAACAGATCGAACACCGCTACATAATAATGGTAAAACTGACCTAAACAATCCCCCAAGAAAACTACCAATTCCATGTCCTTTTTGATAAGGCGCCCCTTTATATACCACCCCTATACCTGAACCAGCCTGATGAGAATAATAGCGTTGATAAGGACATATCATGTTGGAGCGTTCAAAATGCATTATAATTTTTTAAAATGTAGTTTAACACACACCGTTCCAAATTGAAATGGTATCTTTTGTCCGGTGCTTGACCTTATATCTATTTCAATGGTATCGAATTCTCTTCGCATTACCGATAAGTAATGAGGAGGTGAAAATACATGCATTTTATTGGCACCATAGATGTATTTTGAAGGATCTAATGGTATTACTCTCAGAAGAGGTGTCATTACATCACCTACAATTTGAGGTTCAACTATATCACAGTAAACGAATAGTTGAGATGGTAACCCTAAATGTAAATTAGCTGGACATTTAGCTAAATTCTTTTCAACAAGGTTTCTGTTTGGTTCAAATCCCAACTGTAAGCCTAGTTTAGGAGATAATGTTACAGATTTTATTGATTCGTCTAACACAGAAACAGAAACAAATTTAGATATATTATCGTAGCGGAATTTGATTTTTTCTCTTATATTATTTAATGCTGACAAAATATGGTTAATATTATCATAGTTTGTGGCAGGTATGTGAGTCTTATAATAAACTGTAGATAGTTTGTCTTCATTGGGCATTTTCATGATTTTTGTTATGTAAATAACATTCTCATGATCTTGAACAGTAAACATGGTGCATGGATATTGGAATTCAACGATTCCTACACACCATTCTCCTTCCAATATTATGGGTTTGGGTAATTTTGTTGAAAAAATTGATGTTTTGTTCTCAGGAAAATATTCCATTGAACTATTGCTAAGTAAAGTTAAATAAAAATCTTTAATCATATTTTTTTTAAACTGGAAGCTAAAATCCAACTATTAAATTTGTTTGGATAACCTTTCCACTTAACTAACACTTGTTGTCTGCTGCCAGAATAACGAGAGCGAATTATTTTATCAATCTTGTGTTCAATGGTGGGGTCATAAATGACCTTTTGTAATTCTCGTTCATAAAACGTTCCTACTATCTCCTCACCATCTAAATCTTTTATAGTATAAACGGGCCACGGAGTACGTTCTATTATAGAAGAAATCACAAATATTTCATCGCTCCAATTAGATTCATAACCTTTTTGGAATACGTGTTTATATTTAGTTATTCTGACATGGTCACCGACATGAAACATAGGTAGTATAGTTTTTGATGATTTTTCAGATTTTTCATATAAATTACTCCAAACTGTCATTATATTATTAGAATTAACATCTGAAGGACACATTTTAATACTAGAATGGAAACTATGATTGTAAGAGTGTATCAAATTCTGCAAAATATCAATATATTTATGTGTATTCTTGTGTGTAAAATAGCGCCACATCTTCATTTTTAGCGTTCTTTGAAATCTTTCTACAATGCTTGCTTTGATGTCTGGATTATTTGTCGTATAGTAATTTATGTTTTTTGTTTTAAAGTATCTTTGAACATCTTTCGATACAAATTCAGTGCCTTTATCAGATTGAATGTGAGTGGGTGTAGTATTAGCTTCATTAAATATACTGTCGAAACACTTTTTTACGGTTTCTGAATTTTTCTTTTTCAAGGGTCTAGCATATGCATATTTGCTAAAAACATCAATAACACAAAGAATGTAGTTGAAACCTTTATTATCTTTAGAATAAGTCCGCATGTCGCTTAAGTCAGCTTGCCAAAGTTCATTGAGGTTAGAGAGAACGTATTTGTTCCGAGCGAATTTTCTATGTACTGGTTTGTGGAGTGTATACGTAGATTGGGATTGCAACCAGTTATTAACTTCTTCCTTTTTCATTTTACCTTTCATAGCTTTTGATAATTTGTCGATATTGCTATATCCAGCTGGGTGTGATACATCATAATAAATTTGATCTATTTCTAATAAGGGGTCCATTTTTCCCAATCAATCTTTTTCTTAATTTTATTTGCGTGTTTATCTTCGCTCGTTGGCGTCAAATATACCTCTGTGTTTTGTTGCGGTTGTTCTTCGATGGCTTTTTGAAGTCGAGCTATGTACTCACGTCTTTTTGGATTGCCAATATATGTTAAAGGTACTTTTAAATCGTTTAACGCTTTAGCAAATTTTTCCCAACCAGGTGGGTCGTTGTTTTTTAATGGTCGCAGTGTATCGCTTACTAAATCGATAATGTTACTGTTAGGAATCACTTCATTATCTACAATCACTGTGCCAGCATCATTCCAATAAATTTTGTTTTTATTTAGTGACACCGAATTCAATAACAACTCACCTTTTTTTACATATGTTTTTGGTATTAAATTTAAAATTTGTTTTGTTGAGTAGGAAGGTTTTTTTTCGAGTGTAAAACTTTCTTGTTGCTTCTCTTCATCACTCAGTGTCTGACTGACAACTACATCTTTATTCTTGATATCATTATTTATATTAAAAAATTTCCAGCTTTCAGATGTGGGTTTAATGTTATCGTCATTTGAAGTTATTATAGGGAGTTCAATGGGACGACGATCTTCTTCCATAAAGTGAAGATATCTTTGTAAAATTTGTAAGTATAATTTACACTTTTTTCGATCATCCATATTACTGTCGAGTATTTTTTCCATTTCACTATCTAAACGAGAGGTAGGATTTTCATTTCTTTTTTGATTTAACTTATCTATCAAGCTTGGATCAACTAACAGCATTTTTTTGGCGTGTTCCATTTTTAAACTAGTCCACTTATCAATCCACTCAAAATAGAACCCAATATAATCGGAAGAAATGCACCACCTTTTTGAACTATAATATTCTTTCTTATTTTATTTGTACTTTTACGTACCAATTTTCGTAGTAGATTTTTGTACTTTTTTAGTTTACTCTTTGATTTTTCTTCAAGTTTTATATTTCCTTGTAAAACGTTATGAATACATTCACATATAAAATTAATTTCGTTTTCGTTACAGACTTTTAAAAGAGCTTGTTGATGTTTTGGTTTAAGTTTATAAAGAGCATTTAATAAGTGTTCATGCGTCTTTAAGCGTCGATCCATCATTTGTAAATGACGGGTATTGGTTGGTTCTTGACATATTTAAACTCTTTTGTGGGAATGTACACTGTAGAATGACCATCAGATGGAAATATCTTTGATTTAATTCGACACATGTCAAAAGTGTCTTGTTTTAGATCTATCATCAAATAGCCATGTGCTTCTTTTGTAGCATCTCTGTAAGCATCTTCTATGAATTTGCTATTTTCTGGTGATACTTGCCGTGCTAAGTAACGTATTTGAGTTTTATCACGTGGGTTTTTAAAATAAATTATGTAGTTTGAATTCAAAGAAATGTCTCTTTGTCCTTTACCTTGATGAAATAAATTTTGAGTAATGTAAAATACACTCAAGTTCCTATGATGACTACCTTTGGTAAATATGTCAACAATGCGACCATCAGATTCCCTCATGAGATCGTCGATAATAATAAGGTTAGCTTCCTTTCCATCAAACATATTCAAATCTGGTATACCCTGATAATAGTTTACATTTGGTAAATTATATAAGGGCTGCATTTCATCAAAACACCAAGTAATTTGATGAAAATTGGTGTTGCACACCTCATTAATATGTTTAATAAAGTTTGTTACAAAATTAGACTTTCCACATCCACTTGGACCTGCAACTATGGCAGTAAAAGGATGATAAAAATGAAACATTTTTAAATACACGTGTGAACTCGAAAAGCGTTTCGGAATGAATAAAACCAGAAGTTACGATTGAATGTATTATATTTGATTTTGTTTTACATACAAAGATTACATATACAAATACTTTGAAAAATGATCACATACAGTTCATAGCTGTTTTGAAAAATATTACAGTAAGAAAATTATTATAAAATAAAGTTAAATCAGGTATAACAAATAACTAACTACATACATTAAAATTTACATCTAATTTTTCATGATATTATACAAAATAGTTGTCATAGTAAAAAAAATAAAAAAAAAAAGATAGTACATAATAAAGACAGAAACACACACACACACACATTAACATACATATTTTCGTTGTACAGAAATCGTTGATAAAATCAAATGTCCTTTATTTTATAATGACCCCATGCAAGAGTATCTGTTGAATTTTCTATTAAATAACGTTTAGTGTCATTGTGTGATAAAGATATTTTATTAATTTTTTGTGTATATATAGCATGTTTAATTGATTTAAATCTTATCATTTCGCTGTATTGCGTTTTCTTTTCATATAAACATGATTTATAATCGGTAAGACAAAATTTTTTTGTTACACTTTTGTTAATCCCTTTTGCTTTACATATACATTTATTCTGCACATCCATTGCATACATTTTAGAGCGAAGACCTACAAACTCTTTAAGAATTTTACCGTTATTTTCGTCTTTAAAAAAACCTAACCGTTTTTTATTCAATAATGGTAAACCATATTGATTATTTGGTGGATAGTCGGACGTATCAAAGTAGTTGACTAAATCAAGTTTTATATCAGCATAATAATTTTGCGTAAATATTTGATATATTAAGCTATCGGTATCAGTATATAGTAACTTAATATTATCTTGATATTTTATTTTCATATAATCGTAATGGAAATCGTATAGTAATGTTTTAGATATATCTAAAATACAAAAACCGAGGTAAATTGGTTTATTATATAAAACGTTAGTTTTATTTAATTGTATTGCAACTAAGCTCTCTGAGAATATAGATAAACTATGGAATTCTGGTCTTGCTATCAAAGATTGAGCACCTTGAGTTTTGCCACGATTTAACCAATGATTAATTAATTTGACATTAACTCGTTTTCTTACATTTTCCATTGTTTTACCAAAAACAGAATTATTCATAAGTTTAAAAAAATCTTTCTCAAAATCTGAAGTGGCTAATGAACGCATATGAGTATTCAAGTCTATGTAACTTTTCAACCACGCGGATTGTTCAAATTTTAAAATTCTATGTACTTCAACCAATCGGAGACCATTTTTTAAACATTGCTTAAGGTTTCTATAATGAATGACGTAATTTTTTTTATTTTTTAAATTTGGGATCAGTTTCCTGTCTTTGCTGTTTCCTAAACATACGTTTTCTGGACAAAATGGAAAATCTGAATGAAAATCATGTAAATTTTTTGAATATTCTAAATCTACTTCCAATATTAAACCATGTTTGGCATCATCGGCTATATTAAAATCTGTATTTATATCGACCCATTCAAATTTGGCTGTTGGGAGACATTGGGACATAGCCCAACCATAAAGATTATTTGCGTCTAAGTACATCAAAAATGAAGATGGTTTATCTGAATCGTATTCCGACATAAACATGTTATTTGCCACTGCATGTCTATTGCTGCATTGTGATATACCCCCCCGAATATTATTCGCTATAAACGTAACCTTGTCGATATCTGTTAAAAGTTCTAAATTTATTTTGGTAAAATTTAACATAGCATCCCAACTTAAACCAGGTGCTGTATAATAGTGGGCAGGATCTAAACCGTATGTTTTAAGACAGACATCCCTAAAGTTTTCAAATATATCTGCTAACAACAATACATCTGTTTTTAAATACAGGTCTGAATATTCACCCATGTTTTTACAATTAAAATGATTCCACACGTCTTGAGCATGATGGTATTCACTTTCTGTAATGTGACTATCATTTAAAGAACTATAAAATTGATCGCGAGTGGGAAGAGAAGTTATTTTTAAAGAATCAAATGTCGTCATGTATTCGTATGGATAAACACCTTTTCTTATTAAACGTTTAAAATCTTCTTCACATGGATATTTTAATTTGAGTTCACGAAATTGTTCAAGTAATAAGTTCTGAGCTAATTTGTTAAGGCTACTTGACATAAATTTAAAAGAATCAAGAAATCGTAATTTTATAACTCTGTTATTGATTTGTAAAACTTTAGAAAAAGAAATATATTTTTCCTTGTTCTCAGGAATAAGTTCAATGTCACCTTTCTCGAAATCAAGACCATGCACTATGAAATGAGCGTCATAATTACTTAAATTATGTAAAAACACTGGCACAAAATTAGGAGCTTTGTATTTCTGAGAGCATACTCTATGAGCTACACCTTCATATACACCAGTATGCCAATTATATGATATTGTTCTATCCACGTTTAATTTAGTAGCACAAATGTAACAAGACTCACTTTGATTGATATTTATTTTATTTTCTTCAGTTAACGGTAATGGTGATTTGACAAAAGAATTCTTTTTACAAATATTTTCTAAATCTGCGTAAATGAATTGCATAAATTTTAGCGCACAATCTTGCCCTGTATAAGACCTATATACTGAAAGATTATCATCATAAGAACATTTAACATAATACCCAAAACTATACGTTTCATGTTTTTGGATATTAACAGTTGATGATTGATTTGGATTGTTAGAACAACTCTCTATTGGTTTTAAAAATGCTTCAAAGTCAGCATACACAACGAATGGAACTCTTAATTTACGTTCATAGTTGTTAAATGAAATTTGGTTTGATGGTATTAATTCATTAAACCAGTTTCTTTTTCTATCGTTTTCCGATGGTAAATTTGTACACACATTGAAACAGTCATTTTCTTGGTGTCGTTTTAAATTATCTAATGACGTGAAATTTAATAAACACCCATCACAAATATGAACTGCATGTTCAGAAGTCGATAACTGTTTAGATAATAATCTCGAGAGGTTTTTAATATAACAGAAATGACCTTTGGAACCTTGAGATATATACAATAAGTTTAAGTGAGTAATTTTACGGTGTTTCGTAAAGTGTAATGGACCCACAACTTTATTTGATTTGCTTATTGAATCATATTGTAATCCAAAAACATTAATACTTATACTATTTAATTTTTCAAACTTATGGATGTCATTAATTTTTATAGGAAACGATAGGTTATCAAATTTTAGTTTGTTTTTGTGTATTATATAAGATGATACCCTATTGGAACTATGAGTAGCTGGAAATAATCCTGACAAAACTGCCCAACGAAAGCATTCATGATCGTTATTTTGAACATTGATTACAGCTTTCTTATGTTTTATATCTAACGGTAGGTCTATGTATGAAGATCCACGCAATGGGTTAAATTTGTTGACATTCATATCCAAGTGATTTATTTTAACTAAACTCCATCCACTACCTTTTTTTTGGAAATTGGTCATTTTGTTTGTTATTTCGGTAATTATAGATGAGAAAATAATATCTTTGTCATCACCTTGACAAACAAGATAGTTTGAAATTTGAAAATCAAAAATATTGTGTAGATTTTTTGTTTCTTGTGTGAAATCCGCATTGAGAATAAAATTAACTTTTACAACAGAATATTCTAAGATAGATCGTTCTAGTAATGTATAAATTATTTTTTTAATATTTTGTAAAAATAATTCAGGTGATTCAAGCTGTGTATCAGAAACTAAACTAGATTGCACTCGATATGTAATAATTCTATTACCGAAAGCACTATCAATGAATTGAACATTAGGTAGATTATTATCTCGTCTAATTAAATTATTTTTATGTTTATTGCTCTTATAGTGACTGGTCATATATTTTTTTGACACATATATGTGACACTCAGGACATTCAATTTTATCATTATGCTGTTCTGTACTTACATTTAAAATGTTATCCAGCGACGATGTAGATGTCGAAGGAGCTTCAAGACGAATATTTTTTCTTCTCTTTAATGGATCCTCTTCAAACAATTCAGTTGGCGCTAATCTTTTCCTGCTGCCTTCTCCATTCTGCATAGATCTGATGGATAAGAAAACTGTTAAAAAAATGTTATCTCACGAAATAAATATGCTATGTTTCTATTATTTAAATAGATACTAACATTATTTGTTATTTACACTGCAAACAATATGCTTTCATTGATAATACACCATCAATATCATCCTCATCGGAATGAGTTTGTTTTGAGATTTTATGTCCACTACATGGTGTATAATAAGGAGAAATATCAGGATCTCCCAACATTGATTCTGGCAAAACATTTAATATATACCAAAACCGTATGAAACGATGATATTTATGTAAAATTATCTTTTTATCGAAACTCGCAATCTCACTCTGAGATAAACTAGAAATATCAAGTGAGTGGTACATTTTGGTTGCACTTCAATGTTAAAAATATAAACGGAAGAAACAAGTTGAATGATTGTGCAAGATGTTCGAACCATTATAAATACTTTAAGTGTATCCCCTCTTCATGGATTCCCAAAACATGTTGCAACTAGTCTTAACATAATAAAAAATGTTTTACTCACGTTTCGACTTGTCTTTGTTCCATTTTATCACAGAGCTCGTACAGTTCTTTGTCGTATTGCGATGACATCAGATCCATTGATTCGATGTTTTCGAGAAGTGCGACGAGTTCCATGTTGTATAAATCACAGCTTGTATCCATGGTAAGGAATGTCTCAGTATATTTTAAGTTATTTCAACGCTTATATACTACCCAAAACAATGTCATTACATTCTAAGCTATCCACTTTTTTCCAAACAATTTATGAATGTTCCCAATAACTTTACAATCGTAAGCATGAGCATGAAAAAACACTAAAAAGACTTATAACTATTTACAATAATACTTAGCAATAACACAATTCACAAAGAGTTCTAGAATCAAAAACAAATTAATCTATTAAGTATGTAACTTAAAAGAGTACAAAGTTTAAATACAATACAATGTAAGTTAAATTTAAACAGGTAGATTCTTAAGTACAGTTATTACAATAATAGTTTCTTATTTCAATAATAGTAGTACAAAGCATATGATTAAAGTTATGATATTAAAACATTAACACGCACTGGCACTTTTGTTCATTTGTCTGTGTCTATAAAATATTTCACACAATCGTCCTTACTAGCCAACTGTTTAGTTATATTGTATATAGTGTCCTTAACACTTTGCAAGTTCTTATCACTGTCGGTTTCCGCGTAATATTTGACTCGCACATCAGCGTGTTTCCAATGTTCCGTCGGTGCGATGTTTTTTATTTTATTAACTTCATACACCTCAATTTTTATGAGATGTGATGCAGAACTGTTGTCATCGCTGTTTGATCGGATGTATGAAACACCCCCGCTCGTCGATCGACCAACACTGGATGACTTTCTTGTTGTTGTCTTCTTCTTTTTTGGTTTTTCGAAGAACTCATCAATGCTGTTGCATTCGATCGGTCTTTTATTTGCTATTATCGCTTTTTTTACTTTAAAAGCGAGTGTACCTTCTTCATCACTAGGTTCGTCGATTTCTTCAGCATAATAGTAGTTTTTGAAAGTATTTTCAGAAAACTGTAACAAAATGAAATGAAACTGTTTTAATTATCGGTTAAGTAAGTACTGTATGATAAATACTTATAGGTATGCGAAGTATACATGTACACATTAGTAACAATGATAAATTAATAAGACATCAAAGATAGCTAAAATGTATTAACCTGGTGGACAACACATGGCATAAACAATTAATGAAACATCTGGTTACAACACTTTTAGATCAAAGTATATAAAGGTACTTACATTCATTTTTATAACACTTTCACTATTTAACTATTTCACAATTTTACTATCACTTCACTGTTACACACAACTGGAGATCACACTTCGAGCAGAGCACAGAGTGGAATACGATACCATGTGATTTTGAGTCGGTCTTTTATATGGAGAGGGAGTATTGTTTCCTTGCAGACAAGATCCAACATGTTTCGACTTTCACCTTAAATGTTCCGTTGAATACGTAATATCAGGTAATGTGAATAATGGGAACCGTAATTATTATGACAATGAGAAGACCCAAAGGGTTTTACCTAGAATTTGAGAAAGGTATGGTGTATTGTAACGATTGCTTTATCTATAATAAACAATGCCCGTAATGCGTAAAGGGCGACTATTAAGTAATTTTAAACGGCTTTTAAGTAGAAACACGAGTTAATAGAAATACGAGACAAAGACCTTTGCATCCTTCAAATAAAAAAGGGTCGCCGATAGAAAGTAGAAAGTCAATAACACAACGAAACAGGGAAAATGTTGCTTTATCTATCATAAACAATGCTCGTAATGCGTAAAGGGTAACTATTAAGTAATTTTAAACGGCTTTTGCGTAGAAACACGAGTTAATAGAAATACGCGACAAAGACCTTTGCATCCTTCAAATAAAAAAAAGGATCGCCGATAGAAAGTAGAAAGTTAAAAGCACAACGAACAGGGAAAAAGTACAAGCTTAAGGGAACCGTAGACCATGAACAAATTCGTGGTTCATACCTACCTCGCGGGTGATATGAAACGGATTCCGCGGACGATATAATTTTTATTCGCGGGTGTTATCAAAGTAATCCGCGGTCGATATCAAATTAATCCGCGGTAGGTATCAAGTTAATCCGCGGTAGGTATCAAATTAATCCGCGGTAGGTATCAAATTAATCCGCGGTAGGTATCAAATTAATTCGCGGTAGGTATTAAAGTAATCCGCGGATTTATTCGCGGGTGCCGCGGCCCGAATCTGGAGCAATCGAAAACGTCGGCCATTAGCCACCGGAGCGCCGCGGACCGGTCGTCGAACCTGCTCCAGTATCGGTGAATCCCTTACTACTGTTTATATACATTTGGATAGTACTCCCAAAAACTAGGCCTTTACAATAAAGCTGATAAGATAAAAATACATACAAAATTCATTTTAGAAACAGTGTTATAAGTTATACATACTAACTTGCAAATACTACAAATATGAGTTAAGTGTGTAGACTTGCAATTGTTTTAGTTTATACTAGCTTTTGCTCGCGGCTCCGCCCGCGTGAAAAAGTTTTTCTGGGATAAAAGTTTCGCTTTATATTTTCCCGGGATACAACAGCCCATGTGTTGATCCAGTAGTTTCGGAGATGTGCAGTATCAAACAAACAGAAAAACAGACAGACAGAAAAGAATTACAAAAAACGCTGATTTGTTTTCCATTACTCTTCTATAGTCACTCCTTTCTTTTTTATCACATTTCTTTAAATGTACAGATACACCGGTTCTACTGCTTCATTATATGTATAGAATTAGGATTTATAGATAGTCATAATTCATGTTTTTCCTGGAACGTGAAATTAACTTCGCTGGTGAATGCAGTTTAATCCAAATTACATCGTACCTACCTATAATCCTAAACCCATACTGCTAGAGAGATTTTAGATGCGTAGCTTTTAAGAATGAACGGGAATTAGTAAAAAATGAATATCTCAGTATAAAAGTTAATAGCAACTTCGCTGCTTTAATCGAGTTTACTGTAAAACAATGATATTTACTAGACTCAGATATTCGTACAATGGAAAAAATTACATTATAGCTCTAAAACTTATTTCTAATGATAAAAAACAAAACAACCAAATGTAAATGATAAGTGCGCTCGTAAATCGAACTTAATTTATAAGTTAAACGTTCTATCTTCACAGGATTAAACGGGAGATTTTATTTGAAACGTTCTAAAATGGAGGAGGGCAAGAAAGAAATCAATCTAGACTCTGTGCTGGAAAGCCTGGGTCCTTACGGCAGATTCAACTTGTTGAATTTCGTACTACTACTGTATCCAATACTTTTAAGTAGTTTCTTTGAGTGCGGATTTATTTTTGAAGCTCAAGAACAGATGTACAGGTGAGTTTACTGCTTGTATAATATTTCGATTTTAATGTACAATTTTGAGTAGGTAAAAAGAGAAATTGATGTTACGGCCGGGCCTACACATAACCGACTTTTAATGTGAGGAGTTATTTTATTTTTGACATTTTTAAGCCCATGGCTATAATTCTGACGTTAAAAAATGTTACACCTTATTTGACAACTGGAATGTTACCACTACATATCGATTTTCCCTAACTGATTAAAATTGTTTATAGTATTTACAACATAATAAATGATAATACAACGAGGAAATCCAATAGTCTTGTGTTTAAAGATCCATTGATAACCCTTTGAAGACAAATGTATCAGAAGTTTTAATCTTAATTTATCATCAGATGCGAGGTAAACGGATGTGAACAGAGATTCAACGACACATCATGGATCAACTACGCCATACCCACAGACCATAAGAAGAAAAGGCCTCAATCCTGCATCAGATACGCACCTCTTACCAACGATACTGATTTACAATGTCTCCCTGAAGAGTTCTCGACCAATCGCACAATACCCTGCGAGAGCTTTATCTATGAGGATAACCATTCGCTTGTGAAAGAGGTACGTAAAAACATGACTTGCCGAGTTCCTCTACGTAGTCAGTCAATTCTTCAAGTTATAAATATTTTGCACTTGAAATTGATGTAGCTGTCAATAAGTAAACCTTTAGGAGACGCCAGATGAAATTTATAATGATTATCGTTGTTTTTACCATGATTGTTTGGGACTACTCCCTAAATGTGTATCATTTTTTTTAACTGGTGGTAGGTCTCTCATATGTAAGAGGGTGGTCGTATCGCTTACCATCAGGCGAACGGCATGCTCGTCTTGTCATTCAAAGCCATAAAAAAAAACCTTTAAGAATTAAGAGAGCAAAACTACTTGTACTGCATGAGCAAAAGATTCATATATCAAAAGAGACAGCAGTAAATCTAATAAGAAGGCTAAATTCGCTGTATAATGTATATGTGAAACCAACAATTATTTCATCTTTCAGTTCAACCTAGGTTGTCAAGAATGGAAGAGAGTGTTAGTAGGAACGATCCACAATTCAGGAATGTTTGTAGCGATGTTGTTCACTGGAGCTATATCTGACCGGTTTGGCCGGAAGATCGCCGTGGGCTTCACCTCATGTGCCAGCTTTATCTTCGGCGTGGCCAGGTCTTTCTCGCCAGGGTATCTCACTTATGTGGCCATGCATTTCCTGGAGGCTGGTTTTGGAGGAGGGTTGTATCCTTCTGCTTATGTATTTAGTAAGTAAATTTTTAGATTTCTTTTTAATGTAATTTCTATCTTCTTTAAAATAATAAATTTATTTTTACAAGGGGTGATAGTTATGGTAATTAAATATACATTTACAAATGAATCATATTTATTAAAGTACTGGATAAAAAAAATGTTAATAATAATAGTCAGCATTAGGCCAGCGTGGTGGACTAAGGCGTGAACCCTCTCAGTAGTAGAGGAGGCCCGTGCTCAGCAGTGGGCAATATAATATATATTATATTATAATACAAGGCTGATTGCATTGCATTGCATTCTAATTTTTTTATTATAAACGGTATCAATGAAATTAACCTTACATCGTTTGCATGATCAGTGAAAACCAATAACATTATAATACAAAAACAATAACACCTTGCCAAATCCTTTGCAAAATCCACAAACATTCTGATTACATAACCTAAGTTCAACCGAGTTTCTGCGACCTTCAACCTAAATTTCTCCACAGTTGTAGAACTGGTTGGGCTGAAGCAACGTGTGATCATCTCTGCGATGTGCAACATGACATTCGTTATCGGCGTCGCCCTCATTGCTCTCCTCGCGTGGTACGTCGACAACTGGAGGACCTACATCCTCATCCTCTACTGCCCCGCGATCATCACCGTCATTTACGTCTGGTTCATGAATGAGAGCGCCAGGTGGCTCCTCAGCAAAGGCAGAAGAGACGAAGCCATAACTGTTCTGAAACGAGCAGCGAAAATAAACAATTTGGATCCTAGGAAGTTAGAACTAGATGCCTTGGGAGATCCGTTACTAAAAACACAAGATAAGGGCGAAGATAAGAGATCGCAGCTATCGAAGGCGATAAGGTCGAGTATTATTTGGAAGAGGCTGATCATCTGCTCGTTTTTGTGGATGACGTGTTCACTGGTGTACTACGGATTGTCGATCAACTCTGTGTCGCTGAGCAGTAATAGATATGTGAGTTTCATGCTGGTGACGTTGGTAGAGGTGCCGGCATACATCGTGGTGGTGATTGTACTGGATAAGTACGGGAGGAAGAAGACATTGGTGTCAACGTATATAACGTGTGCGGTGATGAGCTTGCTCTTCGCATTTTTGCCTAGATGTGAGTATTAAGTTCTATTTTTAATAGTTTGTATAAGCTGCAAATTGAGGACAAACCGATTCTTTGGGCTTTCCGTGATCTCTGCCCAAACATTTACTTCGACAATTCGATATTAATTAATGCTTTTAATAAACAGAGAGAGGTGTAATTCGAGTAAAGTTTCTATTGATTTCTTGCCTCGTTATGGTCATATATCACTTTACTATAAGCGGCATAATTTATATTACTTTCAATAATAGACTAGTAATCAGACTTCCAAAACATAAACTAGTATTGAAGTAAAACTATTTAACGGATATTTTATTTCAATTTCAAAAACATTCGCATGAATATAAGAAATCATTACATAAACTAGTAATTCACAAATAATTTACGTATCAATAAGATCTATTTCTATTACGTATCATCATTATCATCAGCCCGTTGCAGTCCACTGCTGGACATAGGCCTCTCCCAAGATACGCCACAGAGCCCGGTCTGCTGCTTTATGCATCCAGTCGCTGCCGGCCCACTTGTGCAAGTCGTCCACACATTCTCTAGTACACTACTACGTATAGTGTACAAAATATAATCCCCATCCATAATATATAGCTTCAGATCAAGTTTATTTATAGAGCGTGGGCGAAACGTTGAAGATAAACTATGATAAATATGTAGTCGATATATCGCACCTTTAGAACGAAAACGACACAATTCAAAATGATCGAAATTTGAGTTATCGTCATAAAATGACTTAAAACGAAGTTCTCAATAAAACAATAGTTCAAACACAGCCATATTCGAGCGGGAACAGGACAAAACTGTTATATCGGTCCCTTTTATTATATTTTAATATAAAATATACCAGTTTTAAGTCATTTTATGACGACAACTCAATTTTCGTTTTTTTTTAATTGTGTCGTTTTCGTTCTAAAGGTGCGATATGCTCTCGTATCTCCTCTATTGGTGCATCATTCGTGCCTCCAGCCGCGTTTTGGGCAATTATCATTTCTTCTTTTGACTGTTTTTGTCCCATTTTATTTTATGTTGTACTTTACACACGTCGCAATTGCAGTTCTCAACAAGATACGGTGATTGCATGATGTAAAATTTCATAGATCATTCTCTATGGATCATTCCATGTTTATGAATGTCAGTCCTTATACGGAGCACTAGTGACGGGTGCGCGCGCGCCTTTCGGCAGGGTCGCCATGTAAGGTTGTCACCGGAGGATGATTAAAACAAAACGAATGCTGGCTAAATACTACTATTTATTGGCACATACAGTCCTTTTATAATAATATGGGACATACATGACAGTGTTCATTATACTAGGTAGGTACATACATCTCAATGGCAACCACTTTATATGTTGTATTGCCACAATAAATATAAAATGCATTGTGTTCGAGATAGTTCCATTAATAGTGCGGTTTAGTTGATTACAATTCTATTGGATACTTTATTGCCTTGCACATGCAATTTTGTTCTAAAACTTTTATTATTTTACCTTTTGTAGTCGATTCAAGCAAATCGGCGTATAAAATCCAAGCGAGATCGAGTCGAGTTCCTAGCTCCAATAAGTCAAATCATTGGGTACCTATCTATTTGATTGGAGAAACAAACTTCAGTAGCAGTACACCTTGCACGTAAAGATTTGCGCTCAGTAATCGTATCGACTTTTTACATTTAAGTCATCTTAAAAGAGATTCGTGCTGCCCATTCTTATACATTTTGTGTTTTCTGTTTTATGGGTACACGATTTACTATACGAAGTTAACATACGCCCAATGTTTATGTTCCCGAATTATAGTTCCAAAAACGCTCACAGGGCGCTGTTTTAATTTCCATATTAATTAAATTTAAATTAACTTAAACGAAACTATAATTTAACGTGTACAAATATTCGAACTAAGGGTATTACATTTGTGTCCGTATGTCAGTAAACTCGTTAGTCGTTACCATATCAAACGGATAGTGTAGTGACATAAAACCTGCTAATAAATAAAATAAACCACATTAAAATGCGGAAACTGTTATCAATAAGATACACGTGTTCTATTGTTTACTAGTAATGTTATGCTGGCTTGACAAAACGTACGCGCACTCACACTGTACGTCGCGCTGTGACCTGCTTAGCTCTTGTGAAATGTCTATTTGTGGACAATAAAAGTCCATGTCTTTATCATCTATGGTTAGGTAGAGTATGCCACTCAGTACTTTGTCAGTCAAGGTGCTGGATGGTGTTGCTTCTGTTTATGGGTGGTCGTATCGCTTACCATCAGGCGAACGGCATGCTCGTCTCGTCATTCAATGCAATAAAAAAAAAAAAGAACCAGTAATGCATCTACGAATCACTGAAGTTAATTCCGTTCCTTGCAAATCTAATCGGATAATTCGATGTTTTTGGAATCCTAAATACAAATGTGGACATTTTATCAGTGGATTTTCGCTTTTTTTTGGATCGCTTTAGATCCGTAATTTACGTTTTAATACCCAACAACTAAAAATATCAAACCGCGTGATGCGCAAAATATGCATATAAGAAAAACGTGAAATGCTTATGTAAATTCTAATGTTGCTTGTTCATGCTATCTTTACCTCAGGCAAGGACACACATTTTGTCTTCCAATTGACAGCTGCGTCAATAATAGCTTGAAATGAATTGTCACCGACTCTATGTTGATCGGCCTTAACTTCTATTTGTGTGTTCAATTAGTTGTTACGTGTGAATTACATTGCCGATTTATGTCGCACTTCTTGAGCTTTTTATGGAAAAGAATTATAATATATTTAAGAAACTAGAATTTAAGGATAAGGATAGCTACGGATCGGATCAAATTCGGCAGCCTTGCCTTACGTAAAATATTATTTTCTGATTAAACGTATTGGAGATGTATTCGTATTAGTATTAGTATTCGTATCCTGGTATTGCAGATGTTCATGGGCGGCGGTGATCACTTACCATCAGGTGAACCGTATGCTCGTTTGCCCCCTATACCATAAAAAAAACGTCTCATTGTAATGGTTTCCAGGAAAATAGTAGCGTTAAATGTTAATTAGGAATATGGTCTGTGTGCAGAATTTTAATCTAATTCTGGATTCATTAAATTATACTATTTCCCCTGAAAAGCAGTGAGAATTTCTTTCCAGAGGACATCATAAAAAATTTTATAACAAAGTATCCCTTACCATCTATTCAGAGAAGTCTTCTGAATACAGTTTTTGAAGTTATACTTCTTTTGGCGCGTTAGGGAAAAATGATGAGAGTAAATTTTTACGATGCGCGCGCACACCGTCACGAAATACCGACACACTGAAGTTAGCTATAGTCAACATTTTAGTTTTGAATTTTGAACGTAGAATGAGGTGAAAGATATTGAAGTTATACTTCTTTTGGCGCGTTATTTAAAAATATTTTTATCTTGTTACGCAAAAAAAGTATAACTTCTAACGCGTGTACATAAGTACATTCAGCCACATAAGTAGCTGAACAAATTAAAAACTTTAAATCGCCTTTACACTTTTATTCTATTAGCAAAGTGATTTTTTTTCTTCACAAACATAAAATTTAAGACATTTACTTTAATTCACACCAAGAAATAAAAAAAATTCAAACAGCTTAACGTGTAAACACGATTTGAAGTTTTTAATTTGTTCAGCTACTTATGTGGCTGACTGTACACACACACTTTTTTTTATACGGACACGGTAAACTGACCCACTGCACCTGATGGTAAGCAGAGAGAGGTCCAGATAGAGTATCGACTGACGAGCGATAATTATCCTTCGTCAGTCGATACAATTATGCCGGCCTGTTTGAACCGGATACACAGTCTGTTCCCGGAACGCGGCATACTTACGTGGGCCAGTATGATGGGTTTGGCACCTTATGTACGGTGGTGCTATCCGGGCGGATACAAAATACAGGATCATGTTATCGATCGTAAAACTGAGCTAAATTCTACAGCATAGATATACAGGGTCATTTTACAATTCGATACTAAATGATACCACATACTTACCTCCTTGAAAATAACACTTGCCGCTAAGTTATTTAATCATAGATGTAATACCAATAAATGATTTCTATTTCTATTTCTAAAAAACGTAAAATAGTGTCAGTTTCGAACAAATTAAATATCAATAGAAATTAACTTTAAGTTTACACATCCTAATGCCACTATCACTGTTCTAAGACGATTCGTCGCAGCGGCAACATTACACTTTCAGTCAGAAAAACGCACACGCCATATTCGCACTAAACTACAAAATGATAAAAAAAAACAGGACAGTAAAATATTTGGTGAAAATATTCGTTTTTCGTTTGATTTTAGCAGAGACAAAGACGAGTATGTGGTTTCATTTATTAACGCAGTGTTAAAATAAACTTGTATTTCCTACCACCAGGTAATAATCCAATATCTATTGTCCACAGCCGACTACTGGTCCATACCACTGTACCTGATTGGTAAATGGAGCGTGACCCTCGCGTACAGCTCCGTATATATCTACGTGTCGGAGGTATTCCCAACGAACATGCGGCAGACGCTGATCAGCGTGTGCTCCACTGCCGGTAGGATCGGGTCGCTCATAGCACCTGTGACTCCGCTGCTGGTGAGTTTTATAGCACAGCAACTTGACCTCTACTGTAAGCAGAGTGTGGTCCAAGCCAAGATACCTTTCTACAATTAACGCTAATTTAAAACAGAAAAACTGTATGGGAATGACATATCCTATTACTTTTATAGGTATAAAGAATATAATTATATTTATTGATATAGTGTTTACCTAGTGCAATGCAATCCGCCCTGTATTATATACTGCCCACTGCTGAGCACGGGCCTCCTCTACTACTGAGAGAGGTTAGGCCTTAGTCCACCACGCTGGCCTAGTGCGGATTGGCGGACTTCACCTACCTTCGAAATTCAGAGAACTTCTCAGGTATGCAGGTTTCCTCACGATGTTTTCCTTCACCGTTAAAGCGAACGATAATTGATAAACAATACACACAAGTGGACGATAGCCTAGTTGGGAACGGAACGGTCTGCCGAGACAAAGTTCGCAGGTTAAAAACCCAAGGCACACACCTCTGACTTTTCGAAGTTATGTGTGTATTGTTTACCTAATATTACTATTTTAATCGTATCGACACTTTGTTTTAATTCGTTTTGTGCATCTACTATGTTTTTGTCTGCACCTCAGGTTGACTGGTAGAGAAGTCCACCTTTACATGATATGTATGAAGTGCAATAAATAAATAAATATCCTATAAGTCATTCTCACCGATTGTACAGTCAGCAGCATAAGTATCTGAACAAAATCAAAATTTCAAATCGTCTATATACGCTTTAAGTTAAACTGAGACATTTTTTTCTTCGTTTGAAGTAAAGTAAATCAGCGTTATTTTATTTTTGTGAAGAGAAAAGAAAGATTAGTAAGAACACAAAAGTGTGTGGGCAATATATAGTGACTTATGCTGCGGACTGTACAAAGGCATCTTGGCTATGGCCTCCGATGTTGTGTCGACTGACGAGATATGATAACTCGCCTCTTGTCACAATTATGCCGGCTTTAGGTGGGCACTATGTCTGGTTTTACCTTGTGTACCTTCTACCACCAGCAAGAGTAACAGCCATTTGTTTATCAAAATTCTCTTATCTGTCTGCTATTTGCCAGGATTTTTTTAATGCATGACGTGAATAATGGATCAAGTAAACCTCTTAATGGCAACACCTATAAGATGCCCTTAAACGATTCCAACGTGGAGTTGACGAAACAGAATTTTAAAACATGTTAGACTTGACTTAGTTTTGACGCTGCCTGACGTTAATCCCGTCTGGGAATTCTAAGTTGGATAAATCATTCTAAAAAGTCCACGTAGTCTGACTATAGTTTGATCTACGCAGCAACAGAGTAACAGATCGACGTGGATTTCTGACTAGCTTTAGCTCTAAGCGTGTGAAATAGTTTTCCGGGATAAAAGGAAGCCTATGCGCTATTCCATACTATAATCTATCTCTATGCCTTTCATCCAGATCCGTTGGCAAATTGTATCCCGAAAAACACTCCGTCCGCAAAAAAAATTTTTTTTTTTAATTGCTTTGGATGTCGAGACGAGCATGCCGTTCGCCTGATGGTAAGCGATACGACCACCCATAAACAGTAGCAACACCATCCAGCACCTTGAGTTACAAAGTACTGTGTGGCATTCGACTGCACTCGTCATCCTGAGACATAAGATGTTAAGTCTCATTATGTCCAGTAGTTATACTGGCTACAATGTCCTTCAAACCGAAACACAACAGTGCATGCACACTGCTGCTTGGCGGTAGAAATAGACATTGCGGTGGTACCCACCCAGACGGCCTCTTACATAATGAGAGACCTACCACCAGTGATACCACCATATTTAAGTGAAAATATGGTCCGAACCTCAGGCAAAAAATGAACCGATTTCAACATAATTGCTACTACAAAAACGCTAGGCGCCAATATAACTAACCAATCCTTCCTTCCAGTCACTGTACCACCAATCGATGCCGACCGTCATATTCGGGGGCATGTGCATCATCTCGAGCATGCTAGTCCTTATGCTGCCGGAGACCAGGAACATGAGGCTCCCGGACACCATAGAAGAGGCTGAACACCTATCCAGAATGAAGAGCAAATCGGCCACACCCTCACTATAACCAATTGTATGAGACTGATGGATACCGAATTTCCTCATAATTTAGTTAAACGGCTATGGATCATCGGTTTTGGCTTCACCTTAACGCCATTTTGGTTCATCAGTGCCGCAGTGATAAGTGACCGTATCAACCCATGGTAAGGTTCAAAGTTGCGGTGCCCGATAATGACGTTAAGGGATGAGGTAGCCCCTGATTATAAGGTATTATAACTTTTCCATTTTGGCTGGCTGGCTTACTTATGTTAGAATATAGCTGTCGCGGCTTATAACTATCTTCAAATAGGTCAAAAAGCGATGGATATTCCGCTGCCTATAACACAACTGATCAGTGTTCGATTGGTTGATTAGCGATGAAAAATAAAGGCACTGGTTCATAATATGTTAATTCTGATCTTACTTACCGTAATAATATCAGTTCTGAATTACAAACTGTCCTTCTTGGATAGGCAGGCTTCGCACTTGGTCTTATATTTTAAATCCCTAAAGGCTAAAGCAGCCAAGTACCTACCGTCTACTTAACAATGTATTTAACAAATACATTAAACAGTATAGTTATAGACCGGACACAGGACTAAATTTTTCGTCCAAAGTTATTACCAATTGGTAATAAGTCGCTCTTATCTGACATGTCCGTGTAACAAGACGTCTCGGTATGCTTAAATTTTGTAAAGAAAACAATATTTTGGAAGGAAATATGCCAATTTACGCATTACGACCATGTCAAAGTATGTTCTAATGAAGTTTATATAGGTATTTTGTTATTTCACGGTAGATTGAGTTACTGACGAACAGGCTCAAAATTTTTGTATGACAATTTTGCCAATGTCCGCTCTATATTATCTTAGAACTCTTTGGTATTTAAGATGTTTTTCCAATAGGATCGTGTTAACCCGTTGACGCGAGCTTCCGTAAATTGTAACTTTGTACTTTGTAACTTTACACATTGTATAGTATACTTTATATCGTATAAGGAGAATTTCCCTGTATTTAATTTTCAACGTATGTACAGTCAGCAGCACAAGTATCTGTACAAAATCAAAATATCAAATCGCCTATATACGCGTTAAGTTAAACTGAAACATTTTTTTCTTCGTTTGAAGTAAATACCTTTTATTTTATTTTTATGAAAAGAAAAAAAGATTAGTAAGAACACAAAAGTGTGTAGGCAATTTGAAATTTTGAATTTGTTCATCTACTTATACTGCTGACTGTACAGTCAGCCACAAAAATAGCTGAACAAATTAAAAACTTCAAAACGCGTCTGCACGTTAGCTCCAGTCGAAATATTCTTTTTTCTATATCTAAAATAAAGTCAACCCTGTGAATTTTATTTTAGTGAAGAAAAAACAATTGTAGATACTGACGCAAAAGTTTAGACGCGATTTGAAATTTTGAATTTGTTGAGTTACTTATTTGGTTGACTGTATTAAATAATGTATATAAACCACACTAAAATAAAATATTATGAATACGTCATTATACGTGTATATGTATGTTTATGGTTATGTCTGTAAGAATTAAAATACAAGAATTCTTAATATTCTATAGTATTTTAAATTATGTATGAAAAATATTTGTTTATTATTATTATTATGCGATTTTATAAGGGCCTGTTCACAATATAGATGTCTAAAACGGCCCCTTAGCCCCCAGATAACGCCAATCACAAAAATAGGTTCACACACCTCACTGAAGATGGTGGAATTTACGTTATGAAAATTTTAAAAATGGAATTCCATCCGTTTCTGCTCTATCGTAATGCAATCACGCCCTTAATTTATATGAAATGCACAATTAATTCCTTCAAATTCCAATGTATCATTAATGTTTTTTTTTAATTGGTTCTTATGTACAAAACCAACTGTATTTATATTTGTGGATTGTAATATACATGTATTTACTTAAGTTATATATACTTAACTCGAATCAAAATACTTTTCGCACTTAAATACTTAACCTAGGATAATATAAGTTATAAATATTATACAACATGGAATTATTTTAATTATAAATAATCCTCTTAAGAAAATAAAATCCTAATAAAATATTTTTGAAAAGATCCTTCATAGTTCATACCATTCGTCTGTATATTTTATTCAAACGAGAGGCTACAATGAAAAGACAAAGTTCAAACATCATTATTACAAAAAAATGGAACAAAAAAAAGGATTTATGTCAACAATATTTTCCTATAAAATATAAAAAAAGTTTTTACTCGTAACATTTGCAGGGAAGAACAAAAAAAACGACAGGTTTATGCAGTATTTCCATTTTTTTTAAGTGTGCACGTCTTTAATGTAGAACCTTAGCATGGGACCAATATGACGGAGTTTATTTGTCGCCCGCAAACTAACAAATACGGCATTTATGAAATAATATTATATTTGTTTTGCACTTTATACAGTTTACAACGGTTATAAATTCAGGGATCACCATAAAAAATTATTTCGCACTGGTGTAAAACAGGTGTATTGAAAATAAGGTTTTATTTTGTGGAAATATAATGTCGTTTTATTTTATTTAATATGACAATAATTTTAATGTTCTTTATTTAAACCTCATCACAAATGCACAATTAGCGACTTAAGAACATTAAGAATACACATTATTTTCCACTTTTTTTATTTTTAGCCTATGGACGACACTCCGTACCGCATTTTGCCTTGTGTATTTATGCCTAACGTTTAAATATCCAGTCTGTATTATCCATTTTATTTATTGTAAAATCATACTTGTATCAGTACAAAATGTAAAATACTGTTTTTACAATAAACTTTTATAATTTGAACGTGTTTTTATTTATTGCCGGATTACCATTTTAAACCTCACAATCTACAAGAATATGGCCCTAAGTATTCATAGCTTACTTACCTACTAGAAATAACCGAGCAATTATACATGTCGTTTTGTTACTACTAAATGATTACCTCTCTGGTGACCAAGTGATGCGCCTGCACATAAATAATAGCAACATCGCCTAGATCTTTGGCTTGGATACAAAAAAACGCACCACTATGCTCTTCGCTTTGCGTTATAATATTCGCTTACGAGCTACGAGCGGAAGGTTACTGAATTAAAAAAAAAACTAATAAGTCTATTTGCGGGTACACCGGTATGTAGTACTTGCTATATCTCATTAATTTATTATGGAAAACATCTTCAAACTATTAATTTTTGAATGGAAAACCCAAATATCTGCGTTGACATTGGAACTTGTGCTTATTATTACGATAGACTCGCTCCCTAACAATGCTGCAATGCCATCAGCCCTGTATTATATACTGCCCACTGCTGTGCACGGGCCTCCTCTACTACAGAGATGGGTTAGGCCTTTGTCCACCACGCTGGCCTAGTACAGGTTGGCCGACTTCACATACCCTCGAGATTCTTATGGAGAATTCTCAGGTATGTCGGTTTCCGCACGATGTTTTTCTTCACCGTTAAAGTGAACGATAATTGATAAACAATACACACGTAACTTCGGAAAGTCAGAAGTGTGTGCCTTGGGTTTTGAATCTCCGGTCATTTTCTCGGCAGACCGTTCCATTCCCAACTTGGCTATCGTCCACTACAACAATGCTGCAATGGTAGACCAAGTGGGTGCTCTTGTTGCGCCCGTGCCTATCCTTCGATAAGAATAGCGTAATTATAGCTAAGTAAATTCAGCAACAGTATCCTCTACTACGGAATAGGGTGTACTTTGGCCCGTGCTTTGTTAAACCGCACTCTCCTTCCTATACCATACCATACCATACCAGCCCTGTATTATATACTGCCCGCTGCTGAGTACGGGCCTCCTCTACAGCTGAGAGAGTTAAGGCCTTAGCCCACCACACTGTCCTAGTGCGGGTTGGCAGACCTCACATACCTTCGAAATTCAGAGAACTTCTCAGGTATGCAGGTTTCCCCACGATGTTTTCTTCACCGTAAAAAGCGAGCGATATTTCACAAATAATACATACATAGCTTTTTAGAAAAGTCAAAGGTGTGTGCCCTTGGGTTTTGAACCTGCGGACATTCGTCTCGGCAGTCCGTTCCACTCCCAACTAGGCTATCGGCGCTTCCTTCCTATAATCTTAATATTTAACCGCAGGGGCTCATTAAACTTGCCAGTTACCTCGCGTACAACTCAATTTAAATATTTAACTAAGCTTAAGTAAGTAGTAGTTAACAGCTGACGCTTTTGATCAATTAACCCGGATCTTTGAGAAATGCGTTCTTAGTAACATTTAATTCGTTTTTTTAGTCCTAGGTCAGCATGGATTAAGGCCTAAAACCGTGGTATTGAATGAGGTTCATGCTTAATAAACTATTTTTATTGCTTAGGTTGGCACATAGACAAGTGGCGTAACGAGACAGTACGACCACAGTCCAGTCTATTCAAACTGTATACAGCATACCAGTACAAATGATTAAAATCTACCTAGTCTACCAACTCTTCTATTTGTGTGCGGTCGGGTAAACACGACCTACCTTTTAACAACATATTTTTAAATATTTTTTTCTACTTTCCTTGCAGTCGAAATTAAAATAGCACTTTTAATCTTTTGGCGTTTCTATTTTCCTAGCTTCTCATTAGAGGCCAGACTCATGACCGCAGATTTTTTTGGAGTGTGAAAACGGCCTGCGAACTTTAGACTTATGTTTGTGTACCGAGGAGTGAGAATATAGGAGATATTGGATGTGGTAATTTTTTTCTTTTTTGGGTTTTAGTCGCAGATTTTAAAGATAGTAGTCATTTATAACCGTGAGTATGAAGAGTTTTACATTCCGTTTACCTCCATGCAGTAAGTATACATGCTTCATTAATCAATCTAACAAATACATTATTAATATTAGAATTATTAATATACCCGGAACAACAACGAACAAACTTCAAACAGAGCTTATAGTCATTAAAGGATATATTTTCTGCAAGGTATCTCTTTTAATTATTTTTAAAGTATTTCCAATACACAGTCTAGAATCTAAATAAACTGTATTCTCTTTTTACGAGATAAAACACCCATACCTTACTTTCAGGTCATATCATATCCAATTTTCATAGTTGGAATCAAGTCAGAGAGGATGTATCATGAGACGCAACAAAGCCGTGGTTCCGGGGCGCTCGCCCTTTTGTTCGGAACACTCGGGTCGCCGGGACCAAAAATATTGCACTTCTCTAAATCGTCTGAAGGGATGCGCTGTGGGTTGTCGATAGATCGACAGCTAAATTCACATATGATATTTTACTTCTTACTATTACAGTCTTTATAGAACTACTATTATAAATGCGAGAGATTCAATCTACTTCCTATTTATCCAAATATTATAGTAATGAAAGGAGGAGCCTAGTTAGCCTAGCCTCAATAGCCTAGTTGGGGATGGAACGGTCTGCCGAGACAATGTCCGGTGATTTTACTTTGCTTAAAAACTACACTTAATATGAACGTTTTTAAATAATCTACTTATAAATGGAGGTGCTTACAAATATTTTATTAATGGATCCAAGATCCATATTTTTGCCCCCTTAATATCCATAAAGTTTGAGCCCCATAAATTTTGAGGCCCAGCACCCATACAAAAAGCGGACATCTCCTTTTCTCCTTGCAATGCAATGCAATGCAATCAGCCCTGTATTACTTGCCCACTGCTGAGCGCTGAGCAAGGGCCTCCTCTACTACTGAGAGGGGTTAGGCCTTAGTCCACGATGGCCTAGTGCGGGTTGGCAGACTTCACGTACCCTCAAAATTCTTATGGAGAATTCCCAGGTAAGCAGGTTTCCTCACAATGTTTACCTTCACCGTTAAAGCGAACGATATATAATTGATAAACAATACATACGTAACTTCGAAAAGTCAGAGGTTTTTGTCAGACATTGTCTCGGCAGACCGTTCGATTCCCATCTAGGCTATCGTCGCTTTTTTTTTCAAGTTCATATGCAAGAGGTAATCTCTGAAAGTGACGGACAGTTTGTAATACAACTCTCATTCTCCATTATACTTCTGACAGCTACTGTTCCTGACACAGGCTATAATATTTAAATTCGCTTTCGAGAAATAACTTCGCGACCAAAGTTGCGAGCATAAAAAAGAGTAAAATATAATAAAATATGTTAAATCTCAATTTATTATAATAATATAAATTATATATTTATGATAAATAAAACAATATTTCAGAATTTATCGACCATCGATAAACTTACCACGCGTGGTCAATCACTACAAGTTGACACTGTCGCATAAAGGCTCTTTGTGTGATTGAGGGGTAGAGTTTGAGAACAGCACGACGTGATGCTGATCAAACAGTACGTACAAACAGAAATCCTGAGAATGTTAAAGAAAATAAAAAAATCTTCTATAGTAGTCTTTCGTAGGCAAAGTCTGGGTAGGCATAAAGTAAGCTTAGCTATGCCAACAGTTACTTATTATAATGATAGTTGCCTATTGCCAGTATTGAGTATTCAGTGCCTATTCAGTAGATACTTCTACTGAATATTATCTATACTAATATATAAAGCTGAAGAGTTTGTTTGAACGCGCTAATCTCAGGAACTACTGGACCGATTTTGAAAATTCTTTCACTAATAGGAAGCTACATTACTCCGGAGTGCTATAGGCTTTTTAGCCGCGCGCAATGTCTTATATGGAGCACAAGTCATTAATTTGTATTATAAGTATCTGCTACTTTTCTAGTTCACATTTAGTCTTACTTCTATTTTATATTCAAATAGATCTTTCATACATACATACATACACACTCAAGCCTTTTATCCCTGAAGGGGTAGGCAGAGGCGCAACTAGTGCACCCACTTTTCGCCGTGCGTATTCCGTCTCCTAATGTAGATCTTTCATACTCGAATTAAAGTAATGTATACTATGTAAGTATATTTTCTTGTTTAAACATTAAACTTCCCCCTTCCCTCAAATGTCTTACAAAACGGTGAATACACCGATAGACTCGCTCATGCTCCAAGTTATTCTGCATTAATTAAGAACTCGTACTATGTGAAACGGAGCTTATTTAGTACTAACTACTTGGTGAACAAACTTGGAATTCAGAGATTTTGTCTATACAATGTTCTATTCCGAAATCATTTTAATTTAGAATGGGTAAATATAATAATAATACCAGCTCTGTATACAGTGTCATTTTGACATTGCGTTACTAAATGAAACCACATACTTATCTCCTTGAAAACAACACTTTCCATTAAGTTATTTTAACCATAGACGTAAAATAAAAAAGTGTAAGTTTTGAACAAAATATATATCAATAAAAAGTAACTTTAAGTTTACACGCCCTAATGCCACTACTACTACTCTAGAAGGATTCGTTGCTGGAGCAACATCACACTTTCAGTCGGAAAAACACTCACCCACACGCCATATTCGCAATAAACTATAAAATTATAAAAAAATCAGGAAAGTAAAATTGAGATTTTTGGTGAAAATATTCGTTTCTCGTGGATGATTTTTGGCACAATATTAGCAAAAGCAAAGACGAGTATGTCGTTACATTTATTAACGCAATGATAAATGACCCTGTATACTGCCCTCTACTACTGAGAGGGTTTAGTCCACCACGCTGGCCTAGTGCGGGTCGGCAGACTTCACATACTCTCGCAATGCTTATGGAGAAATTATCATGTATAGGTTTCCTCCCGATGTTTTCCTTCACCGTTATAGTAAATAATAATTGATAAATAATATACACGTAACTTACAAAAGTCAGAGGTGTGTGCCTTGGGTTATGAACCTGCGGACTTTCGTCAAGGCAGGCCGTTCGACTCCCAACTAGGCTGTCGTCGCTTTAAATAAAGTAACACCAAATTAATTAAATTAACAAAAGATAGCATGGCACTTCCAAATACCCTCCAAAATTACATCGTCAACATCCACACCAAAAAACTAATTCTTTTTTAATTCTGAGAAGCAAGCAAAGGACTCATTTCGTATAGCCTAGTTATTTTTCGACGAAACGATACGCACCGTTAACTAAACATTCGAATTTCGAAACCGCAAACTAAACCTAGTTCACTTGTATACGGAGCTAGAATTCAATAAACAAGCCTGCAAAACTGCAATATAGAAGTTTGATGCACACGCGGCCGCCATCTTGTCCCGAGTCCCGAGTGAAGTCTAAACTGTTATCCGATGATATTACAAACAGATTTACTTGATACGGATTTTATACACACAACGGACATTTTTATCAAAGTTTTGCCGTTCCATTTTTAAATTGAAGCAATAGTTTGAATTTGGAAAGAACTTTGCAAATGATTTTTGTAAACTCGGATTCGAAACTTATGAGGTGCCACTTACTTCATTTTCTACTGGCTCTTATCCTATTCGAAAGTGGGGTCGGCGCAACTCTGGGAGGTTTAAAGCACTAGGGAGTTGAAATGGTAGAGTAGTTCAACCTCCTACTATAAGCTACAAAAAATTTACTGGCCCAATAACATACTTTTTTATCTCACATCATTATTGATAGTTGAGTAGAACACTATGATGACAATACCTACATTTTATTACTATCATGCCTATAAGCATAAACGCGGATACAAATACTCGGCCTTTTTCTCGCGGGGAAAAAACGTGTTATCGCTACCACCACCGGGGGGTCAGTGGAACGGTTATGTTAGTTTCACTGGTCTTACGGTCAAATGTCGACACTCGGGAGTATAGCATCATCCGAGCGAGCAATGGACCGAGTTCCTAACCCTATGTACACCCTACACCGGCATACCAACCAAAACCCGCAGTGGCCTTCTTCGGCGCATACGAGACGGCCTCGGGGTATCTTGTTCCACTAAGATAGCTGCACGGGACCGCCGGCGCCAGTGCCCCGCGATGTTTGTTTTATTCCAATTAGACCGTAAATTTAACCAAAAAACCATTAGCAACTATACATACATAGATAGACTGTGGTGAAAATGAGTAACTACTAAGTACAAGCTGAACACCCTATCCATCGTACATCATTCTTGGTACATCTATCTATAACTCGACGTGTAATAAATTTACTGCCGAGTAGGTACTATAGAATTATAGATATACTAAGCAATCATTCGTAATATGGCACAGGTATTTTATTAATTTAAAAATAAATTGATGGCATCCTTCACAGAATTGTGCTTGGAATCGATGACTGATGAACGTACTCTAAAATAAGTTGAAAAAGAGTTTAAAATATTTTCTGGGAATTCTTCAAAATCGGTGATCTTCTGGCGGGCAGTTTGCGTTAAAGACCCCACACTTAGTGATGAAAACTCACACAATGACGATACGAGTAAATTTGGCTATGATTAGTGTCATTACTGCCGATTAACAGTAGCAAAACCACACGAACTTTGAATGTCAATTAAAATAAAAAAATATTATTCACGTAGGCGAACATAGTTGTACTTATGATAGGTTAATTTAAAAGATACATTAATTTAAAAGTTATTACAATTTAGACCTACTTACATAGCTGTCCCATGATATGGGACTGAATACACGGGTGAAAACTACTGGTGGTAGGTCTCTCATTATGTAAGAGGCCGTTTGGGTGGGTACCACCGCAATGTCTATTTCTACCGCCAAGCAACAGTGTGCATGCACTGTTGTGTTTCGGTTTGAAGGACATTGTAGCCAGTATAACTACCGGACATAATGAGACTTAACATCTTATGTCTCAGGATGACGAGCGCAGTGGAATGCCACACAGTACTTTGTAAGTCAAGGTGCTAGATGGTGTTGCTACTGTTTATGGGTGGTCGTATCGCTTACCATCAGGCGAACGGCATGCGTTATTTTGACATCGCGTTAATAAATGAAACCACATACTCGTCTTTGCCTCTGCTAACATTATGCCAAAAATCATCCATGAATATAAAATATTTTCACCAAAAATCTCAATTTTACTTTCTTCTTATTTTTGTAATTTTTCAGTTTAGTGCGAATACGGCGTGTGTGTGAATGTTTTTCTGAGTGAAAGTGTAATGTTGCTGCTGCGACTAATCCTCATAAAGTAGTAGAAGTGGCATTAGGGCATGTAAACTTGAAGTTACTTTTTATTGATATTTATTTTGTTCAAAATTTACAGTTTCTTATTTTACTTCTATGGTTAAAATAACATAATGGAAAATGTTATTTTCAAGGAGAAAAATATGTGGTTTCATTTAGTAACGCAATGTCAAAATGACCCTGTATACTAATTCCAGACTCTTGGTTGACACTGAGGATAAAATCCCAATATTACTTTGCCCGACTTGGCATTCGAACTGGATACCTCAGAGCGACGTTCTCTCCCAATTCACCTCACCCAACCCCCAGCGGTTTTGCGAGGGGAATGTCCAATTACTGCTCAGTGGATTTCGCGTGCTACCAAAGCTACAAACGAATGGACAGATTTACTGAACATGGAACAAACCTGAAACTAAACAGAGACGTGAATTAGTAAATCTATAGTCAAAACTCCGGCACTAAAGAGGTTATTTAAAAAGGATTGATAAAAAGGGTCAATATAATAATACATAATAATTACAATATAATTACAATACAAATCTTTGTTGCTAAAAATACTTTCTGTAGAGTTAAGACGCTTTTTGATGAACCTTGTAAATATGATATATGACAGAAACATGAACACAGGTGCTTTTAGAAATGGTGACGCCAGCATAACTGACGTCACAGTTTATTTTATGTGAGCACATTTTATTATTTATACCACTGAAACAGTTTACTTTACAATAACTTGCACTTATATTTTTATCACAAATTTATCCACACCAGCATAAACCGAACAAGACAAATAATATTACAATTGGTATTCTTATAAAAATAAATGAGGAACCCTAGGTACTTAACTTATTAGTCGTCCGCTCTATTCGACACTACCAAAGAGCATTATAATACTACGGAAAGACTCTACCAAGCGATCCGTACACTTTATAGTATTTTTAGCTTCTACAAAACCAACAGATATTACCGTTACGCTAGCAACGCAATATCATCGCCATCTTTTTAATATACAACGGAAATTGTGGCATTTGTAGAAACTTTACAAAACATTAACTTTCTACTTTATAAACAATGTGATAAATCTTTATTTAATAAATAACAATTATTACAATTTTAGTAGTTATTTTAAAGTATTCTTATATAGACCGGATGCTTACATTCAAACAAATTACAAGCTCAAACTAAAACAGCCTGATAATGAAAACATTACTTTGCATCTAAATTTGTACCTTTAATTATAGGTTTTATTACAATGTTAATAATTAGTATCAAAAAGAGTTATTAATTTATAGTGATTCCAGACTTCCTGTTGCGGAAGTCAACAGTACCTAATTGTTTACTTTATTATATGCATCTGGTTATTCTTAAATTTACATGACAATATAAATCAGTAATTGGTTATAAGTAATAAATCTTTAAACTATTATTTTAACAATAATATTATGATTAAAAGGCGTATTTGCGCCGACACGGCCATACTGATAGGCAGTGCGCGCTCTGCACTAGCCTTTGTTTGTAAAATTGAGATACGCATCTATAAGCAATGCCTTATATTAAAATATGGAACTTAGACAACTTTGAGATACTTCATCAATGTGTTACTTTGCAGTGCATAAGATACACTACAAATATAATTATATTTGTGTTGAATGACACTGTGCTCTGGGCGGTCTCGTACGCCGTGGTACACAGTGTTATGTTATAAATGGTTATATTGAATGACACTGTGCTCTGGGCGGTCTCGTACGCCGTGGTACACAGTGTTATGTTATAAATGTTTATATTGAATGACACTGTGCTCTGGGCGGTCTCGTACGCCGTGGTACACAGTGTTATGTTATAAATTTTTATATTGAATGACACTGTGCTCTGGGCGGTCTCGTACGCCGTGGTACACAGTGTTATGTTATAAATTTTTATATTGAATGACACTGTGCTCTGGGCGGTCTCGTACGCCGTGGTACACAGTGTTATGTTATAAATGTTTATATTGAATGACACTGTGCTCTGGGCGGTCTCGTACGCCGTGGTACACAGTGTTATGTTATATTTTTTTATATTGAATGACACTGTGCTCTGGGCGTCTCGTACGCCGTGGTACACAGTGTTATGTTATAAATGTTTATATTGAATGACACTGTGCTCTGGGCGGTCTCGTACGCCGTGGTACACAGTGTTATGTTATATTTTTTTATATTGAATGACACTGTGCTCTGGGCGTCTCGTACGCCGTGGTACACAGTGTTATGTTATAAATGTTTATATTGAATGACACTGTGCTCTGGGCGGTCTTGTACGCCGTGGTACACAGTATTATGTTATAAATGTTTATATTGAGTGTCACTGTGCTCTGGGCGGTCTCGTACGCCGTGGTACACAGTTTTATAATAGTATAGTGATAATGTTTTTTTTTATAAAAATTTAAAAATATTCAACATTACATGGTTTAGTATAGTAATTAAAATTAAATTAAAACCCTTTACCTATATAGTGGTAAAGCTTTCATTAAGCAGAGGTCTTTAGGTTTAAGTGTTGTGAGGTGCTAGGCAGCGGCTCATCTGTAATACCCCCTTCTGTAGGAAAGATTTCTAAAGATGTTATCGCCGACTCGGTCGATTGTTATCCAGGTTTTGGTGCTGCACGTAGTTTGTCATGGGCAACTTTGCATGGTCGCCCTCGTCCAGTCACCTTCTTGACCATATACCGGTCATTCTCCAAGACCTTACATACTTTATAGGGCTCACTGAATTTTAGGTCTAAACTAGTTTGATTTCGAGGATTATTATTTTTATGAATACGTAGTCACCTTTTTGGAAAGAACGTATGCGGGCTTTGTTCCTGTTAAACCTTTGTTTTTCTTGTTCGCTAGCTGTTTACATCTTCTGGTTCACGAATCGTTCCAACTGCTCAATGTCAAAGGTTCCTTCATCTAGATTAACTAAATTTGCGAGTTCAAGTGGAGTACAATGTTTGCGCCTTGTAATTAAAGTGAGTGGTGCTACACCAGTTGTCTTGTGGGGCGTACAGTTGAGTGCTAATTGTAAGCTATCAAGAGCTGTATGCCAATTTTCAGTTTCATAGTTATTTATCACAACTAAGGCATTCTTGAGCGTACCTACTACACGCTCTACTTGGCCATTGGCTCGGCTAACTCCTGGTGAAATCGTGTGTATATGTATGCCTATTTGATCGCAGTATTGTTTGAATTCTCCTAAAAATTCGCTACCACCATCGACAATGATTTGAGTTGGTGTTCCAAACAGATAAACTGTTCGTTTCAGCGCAGCAAGAGTACTAGTTGGATTTTTATTATTGGAGTAATGGAGCATGACCTACTTGCTATACGCATCGACAATCACGATAACGTATTCGTGGTTGATTGTTGTGCCTAATTTCCCAGTGATGTCCATATGTACTACTTCAAATGCCGAAGTAGGTTTTTGAATTGGATGTAGTTGCACCTGCACAGCTCAAAAGGTATCCTTTGACATTCTACACACGAAACAATTGTTCACAAATGTTCTAAGAGATGTACTCATATTATCGAACTAATATGTATCTTTTAATTTCTTCAATATTTTCTCCCAGCCAGGATGTTTCAAGAAGTTGTGGTATGTATTAATCAAGCTCCATTGGAATGCTTTTGGTACGACGACTATTTTCTTGAGAGTATCATTTTCTAGCGTATAACCATCCTTGCTATCACCGCGTGATAACGAGTCCATGATGGGGCGCAATATACTGTCCCGACATTGCTCCACCTTTAGCCGTTCTAAGTCACGAGTCATGATATTATCTTGTAATGAACTTATATTACGACTGAAAAAGTCTGTGTGTTGAATATGTTCCCCTTTCCTGTACTCGATCTCAAAGTCGAAGTTTTGGAGAAACACCCACCAGCGATATTCTCTTGGCAGCAGTTCCTTTTTGTGCTTCGCAGCCACTTCTAATTTTTCTAGCTCATAAGAATGATAACGGCTCTACGTTTCAGTTCTTCGCATATTAATATAGGCCTCAGCATGCCGACGTCCCTCAATCACTTGCATTAGTACAGCGCCGTATCCTAGGCTACTGGCATCCGTGTATAACTCTGTAGGTGCATTCTCCTGGAAAAGAGTAAGCACCGGAGACAAAGTTAAACGTTCAATAATAATATTTCGGGCTTTCTCATGCCGTTCGTTCCATTCCCACTACACGCCTTTTTAGTTAGCTCATAAAGAGGTGCCATTTCTCATGAGAAGTTGGGAATGAATCGACGGAAATAGCCTGCTAATCCGTTAAATTGATGCACTTGTTTAATGCTATTGGGTATAGGGGACTTAAGGAGTGCTTCTACTTTACGAGGACTTGGACTAACTTCTTATTTAATCTTAGGTGTCGCCATGCTGTGTGGACAAACGGTCGGACATATGCTTCATAGTTTGTATCATTTGGTTAAATACTTGTATCGGCAAATTATTGGAAAGTAATTGGCTAGCCGCGTTAACCGCTTGCTCGCCTGTGTTATTCGAAATACCAGGAGGTCCGGCAGAAGTGGATGGGCATCCCACTTCTGATGACAGAAACATGAACACAGGTGCTTTTAGAAATGGTGACGCCAGCATAACTGACGTCACAGTTTATTTTATGTGAGCACATTTTATTATTTATACCACTGAAACAGTTTACTTTACAATAACTTGCACTTATATTTTTATCACAAATTTATCCACACCAGCATAAACCGAACAAGACAAATAATATTACAATTGGTATTCTTATAAAAATAAATGAGGAACCCTAGGTACTTAACTTATTAGTCGTCCGCTCTATTCGACACTACCAAAGAGCATTATAATACTACGGAAAGACTCTACCAAGCGATCCGTACACTTTATAGTATTTTTAGCTTCTACAAAACCAACAGATATTACCGTTACGCTAGCAACGCAATATCATCGCCATCTTTTTAATATACAACGGAAATTGTGGCATTTGTAGAAACTTTACAAAACATTAACTTTCTACTTTATAAACAATGTGATAAATCTTTATTTAATAAATAACAATTATTACAATTTTAGTAGTTATTTTAAAGTATTCTTATATAGACCGGATGCTTACATTCAAACAAATTACAAGCTCAAACTAAAACAGCCTGATAATGAAAACATTACTTTGCATCTAAATTTGTACCTTTAATTATAGGTTTTATTACAATGTTAATAATTAGTATCAAAAAGAGTTATTAATTTATAGTGATTCCAGACTTCCTGTTGCGGAAGTCAACAGTACCTAATTGTTTACTTTATTATATGCATCTGGTTATTCTTAAATTTACATGACAATATAAATCAGTAATTGGTTATAAGTAATAAATCTTTAAACTATTATTTTAACAATAATATTATGATTAAAAGGCGTATTTGCGCCGACATATATGACGAATTTATAATGATAATTTATAATGATGATTTCAAGTACGCAGCTTCTAAGATCTGGAACGACCTACCTCCACCTCTTCGCAAAAGAATGTCTCGGCATACTCTGAAAGGACATCTTCGGAAAGAACTTTTAAATGTTCAAAAGCTACCATTCCAAAAGTTTTAATTTAGAATCAAATCGAATTTTTGTCAGTTTAAAATTTGTTATTCCTAAAATATTGTTCCGTTACATTGTCGTGTAAATACGTGTTCTTTATATTACAATCTGCCATACCTTTATTGTTATTCCTGTACTGTTTCCAAAGTTCTATAAATTATTTATTGTACTTCACCTGGCCGCACATTTGTAAACATTTGTTGTGCTATATAATAGTAGGGTACAGCTGAAAATCAGTGCTGTTTAACAGCGTATACTGAGCTGGCAACTTTTCTACCACACATATCGCAACAAATACTTAATATTGTTTTTGTGTCTTTTTTTATTTACTTTTTTTTTGTTTTTGTTATGTGTGTGTAGAAAAATAAATGGTTTAAATGGTTTAAATAATACTTTTCCTTATTACAATGTTCTTTGTTTAACATCTAATGATATAATGACAACGTATAACATACCTTTGTAATTATCTAAAAAATCTGGATCTTTATGGTTATAGTTCTCACTTTAATACAATCACTCCTCCTTTTACACACACATAGGCTCACGCCTTTTATCCCCGAAGGGGTAGACAAAGATGCAAACTAGTGCACGCACTTTTTGCCGTGCGTTTTCCGTCTCATGATGTGATAGGGGGCGAGCCTATCGCCATATTGGGCACAAGTTCCAGACTCCGGGCTGATACTGAATAAAAGACCAATATCACTTTACCCGACCCGGAGAATCTAACCCGAGACCTCAGCATTGCAGTCGTACCGTAATACAACTACGCCACCGAGGCAGTCCACCAGTCCAGTATAAATGATATGGTAATTTAGAACTTGAGTCCAACTATTACTTGAGTCAAGGCACAATTATAAAAGTACCTGATTACGTAAAGTCCAAAATAGAACACGTTATTTCATCCAAAAACATAATTATAATTCGCTTTTAGATAAGCTAAAGCAAAACAAGCGGCGTTTACTTCCCTATCTGGAATCTAAATATGTTTTAGTGTCGTATTCATAACCTAAGTTTATAACACGAGCAAATTATCTCCGAGGAAAAAGGTTATATCACCAAACAAATGAGTTCAGAATCCTAACGCAATTTTGGGGAAGCACGTTAGCACCGCGGATAACAAGCAATTTGTATTACAGAGTGCTCATTCCGATCAATATGCAGTTTATTTTGTTGGCATTTTTGCCTACTTTTAATGTCAAGTGTTTTGGAAGATCTTTTCCTCGGTTTGGTGCAGACGAAGCAGTCTCTCCTCAAGTGTTGTCATAGATAAGCCTGGACTAGCACATCATTCTGCAGCTTACTTAATTATGATAGTAGACCGCCAAACTGAGACCACGAATATACTGCCAAACTAACGAGCAGATCCACGTGATAGGGATCAGCACAGTCATAATTCATAGCGCTATTACACCAGTTATGGGTGTGAAGGTTGTAGCTAACCTGGAAGACAAGGTCCCGTTAAGCTGGTCAACAGATACAATGCCATTTAATTCTTCTTTAGTCGACATCAGATTCAGCGCAATTTATGCAGTACTTTACCATACTTAAGTCCTGTTTCACAAAGTCAGATTAGTTGTTACTCTTCGAATATTATAAGCCGACCAAATAGAAAAGTCATACTATCAACTATGCAAATGAATGTTAATTAAATAAATTTTTTACTGGTGGTAGGTCTCTCATTATGTAAGAGGCCGTCTGGGTGGGTACCACCGCAATGTCTATTTCTACCGCCAAGCAACAGTGTGCATGCACTGTTGTGTTTCGGTTTGAAGGACATTGTAGCCAGTATAATTACTGGACATATTGACTTAACATCTTATGTCTCAGGATGACGAGCGCAGTGGAATGCCACACAGTACTTTGTAAGTTAAGGTGCTGGATGGTGATGCTACTGTTTATGGGTGGTCGTATCGCTTACCATCAGGCGAACGGCGTGCTCGTCTCGTCATTCAGTGCAATAAAAAAAATAAAAAAAAAACATTAGTCGTCTAATGCGTTCACTGGCAAATAACATTTACATGAACATTATGAAACAGCCTCTTAATATTATACCTAACACTCTCAACAACGTACGTATATAAAATAACAAAAACTCGGTAGTACGTATTTGTAGCTCATTTGAGAGTTGTTTGGTGACACACTGAGCTGAAATTAGACGCGAGTGCCGTACATGATGCCGCACTTACGCCATCTTGATTTACACTGCTTTTGGGACTGACTCGCTCATAACTTCACACTCTTGGGGACAATGATTAATTTTCAGTTTAATTTTGATGTGAAAAACGGTTGGGTTTCTAGCTTAGTTCTAGTGTCGAAATAATATCTGGATTTGCGCTTAGATTCAGTAACCTATATAACAAGACTTTATAACTCGGGTAGAAGATATTCTGCAGATTACTTTGTGAAAATAGAAATAAATAAATTCACAGCTTAAGGTTTAGGGAATCGGAAATACAAATCTATGTACATATATAAAAGCGAAAGGTCACTCACTCATCACGAATTCACAGAAACTACAAGTGCTAGGAGTCTCAATTTTTGCATGGGGGTTTCTTTTAGGAAGTAGGTGCTCACTAAGACGGGATTTTGCGAAATTCAACCCCTAAGGAAATAAAAACGGGTGGCAAAGTTTGTATGAAACTTCTATAATGTTATTAAAAGGTTTTATTATTTCACTAATAGGAAGCTACATTACTCCAAAGTGCTATAGTTTATATCCCGGGAAAATATTTATCCTGGAAAAACTTTTGCACGCGAGCGGAGCCGCGGACAAATGCTAGTAACTAATAAATTTACAACATAATGTCAAATTCCAATATATCTCTTGTTACTTCATAAAAAAACACTCTTATTACTTTTCATTGTAGTATTCATACTACAATAGTTACCAGGAACTAATAACGATACATTACGTGTTCTGTGTTGACCTTCGTGGACCAGCGAGTTCTCGGTTGAGAAACGTGAGGTTGTAGGTTTGATTTACGTTTGGTCCCGTATGGGATGTTAAATTGTTAACCGAACCAGAGCTCATTTATTGTGAACCGAACCTTACACACAATTATAAAAGACGTTAAAGCATATATTCAACTTAATCTAAATTACGTAAGTACTTTTGAGGTAATAACGACCGCCTATTGTCGCACGTATTTTACATATTTTTTTTTCTCTCGATTATAATTGTATTCGTTTTGCTGTATGCAGTGTGTACAATAAAGTATTTTTTCACGATAAATATAAATAATGATAAATAATGACTAAAGAAATTGTATTGAGAAGTATGTGTGGGCTGAAAGTAAGTGATAGAGTGAGGAATAGCGTGATAAGAGAAAAATGTGGATTGAAAGAAGATGTAGTGACTAAGATTGAGAAAGGAATGCTTCGGTGGTTTGGCCACATTAAAAGGATCGCAAGGACGAAAGGAGAGCAACGAAAGAAATTTATGTTGCGAAAGTAAGTGGTTTTCTATTCAGTATCAGCCCGGAGTCTGGAATTTGTGCCCGGTATGGCGATAGGCTGGCCCCCTATCACATCATGGGACGGAATACGCTTGGCGAAAAGTGGGTGTGCACTAGTTGCGCCTCTGCCTACCCCTTCGGGGATAAAAGGCGTGAGCATGCGCGCGCGTGCGCGTAAGTAAGTGGTAGGTAGTGTCGGACGGGGACGTCCTAGACGTACCTTCATGGACCAAATTGACGACCTCTTAAGGAAGGGTCAAATAAGGAGTTCTCGAATTCGATGAGCATGTATAAAGAGACTGATGACTGTGGAAGAAGCGAAATAGGTATTCTTGGATCGTAGCAGTTGGCGCTCCATAGTCTCTGCCTACCCCAATGGGAGAAAGACGTGAGTTTATGTATGTATGTATGTAAATTATATTTAACTATTAAAATCTATCTGTGATGGCTCGTTTTTGTTTATTATTATAGACGCTGTGACCACCCAAATAAAATAAAATGAGCAATTATTATTACTATCATCAGCCTTATAGCCAGTTACACCGATTCCTGATAAATTTCCAGATAACTATCTGACATATAACGCTAGCTAACAAATAAATTTATTAATGTTTTTTTCTGTCAGATATTATTATTTGAGATCTGTGATACCAAAAGTTGTAGTTTATATGAAGGATAAGGTCGGAATAAGCTCTCAGGGACTTTATCAGCATGTGGTGAATTTGGCCATTAAACTCTCATAAAACAACTAATCCCATATCCGAACATTAATATGCATTCTAAAATCAAAACTTGTGCTAAACTTTCCCATTATACTTACATTTGCACTTAGAAACTTCCAAATTTTCACAACGAGATTGATAATTATACCTAATTCATACCTCCCACTTGAGAATATTACTAATTATCTGTCCTGGTTCTTCCTGGACTTTGTAGAATAGATATCCTATCTATCTATCCTAAATAGTAAAGACACTTCCGAAATACATCAATGGCTTATTTTTTCACTCACAAATATCTCATGAGTCAGCCATTCTATTTTATTTATTTTATTTATTTAAAAGCTTTATTGTACACCAAAACAAAAACAATGTACTTAAGATTAAGAAAACAATGACAGAGAACAGGTACAATTGGCGGTCTTATCGCTCGAGGCAATCTCTTACAGACAACCATTGGATGGAATAAGAGAAAATAAAGAAAAGGGTAGTCTAGGGCGTACATATAAGCAAATACGAAATATATATATAATTTAAAATTAAAAGCACAATAATACTTACAGATCATACATACACAATAATACAATAAATATATACATACATACATACACACAAAATACATGAATTATATACGTAAAAAATAAACAAACATATATATAAATAATTATTGCATAACAGAAAATGTATAACAAATTATAATCAATGTCACAATTAAAGTATTAGGAACTGAGCAAATGTTCTTTTACCATTTTTTTAAAAACAGGTAGTGATTGCGCCCGTCTTATAGCTACTGGCAACGCATTCCATAACCTAACAGCGACAACAGTGAAAGATTTTTCCATAAAAGAAGTAGCATGCTCAGGCATTTTCAGTTCAGTTTTCAGTTTCATTCTCTTCGAGAATAAAGGAATTTACACTAATATTGTATTATAATTTTGATACGTGCTCTCTTAGAATATTAAAATCTGAACAATATGCATTATACAGAATTAAAATGAATATAATAGAGCTCTCCGTGTGTGCCTCATACAATCTACCGTTTTACCACTTTACCCCCCACAACAGGAGGTGGGGCGGAAGCGCATACATTTGAAGCTACTTTGTGGATAACAATCCCTCAGAGTCAAAAAGTTTCAATCCCACAAAGAGCTCTCCTTTCAAGAATGGAGAAAACTAGAGATGCGAAGCTAAATTATCGATAAATTCCGACATCGATTACTTACTAATACTTTAGTTCGGAACTCATAAGTGTTTGGATAAAGTTTTATAAGTTGTTGGTAGTTGGAAGTAAAGTGGACGATTTGTTCCATTTTATCGATAACTCTCTTGAATTAAAAGAGATAGCAAATATTTTTATTTAACACTATTTTCTATTTGACTACCCCGGGGGTGTTACTACGCTTTCAGGCAGGGAATTCAATAGAAAAACACGGGGTTCTGTTAGTATAAGGGATACTGCAGCGCTGAGGTCTCGTGATCGAGTTCTGGGTCAGGTAAAGTGAAATTAGATTTTTACGGTCAGTATTATTCCAGAATCTTGTTCAAAGTTTGTGTCCGATGTGGTGATCACTCGCTCGCTCCCTATCACATCACGGGACGAAATAAATACGGTGAAATGTTTGCGCACTAGTTGCGCCTCTGCCTACCCCTTCCGGGGTAAAAGGCATATTTTTGTGTATATTTTAGCGTGATATTAGTTAAAATGACTGCTTTGAATCATTTCCAGTCCTGATATTTATATTTTCAAACGATAATGAACAATGGTTTAAAACAATGTATGGTATCGACAACAAACATTTGGACTCGCATTTTATACAATTTAATTACTAACAAGTATGTTTCACTTATTGATTTATTAATTGTTGACCTAAACGTTTCATAATAGCTTAATTAACCACAAGATAAATCTATCTAAGTTATATAGAATATGCGTATTTAACTTTTTACACAGAAACGGGAACAAATGCCATTAATTGTATAACAATTCTAAATTTTTTATCACAACAGTAACAGACAACATGCAATAGGATGTAACATAAGGCGACTTAATTATATATAATAATAATAACAGCCCTGTATTTTGTACTGCACACGGCTGGGCACGGGCCTCCTCTACTACCTAAAGAGTTTTAGACCTTAGTCCACCTCGCTGGCCTATTGCGGGTTGACAGACGTCTCATAGTTTCGAAATTCTCTGGCATGCAGGTTTCTCCCTTCACCGTTAAAACAAGCGATAATTCACAAAGAATACGCACATAACTTTTTAGAAAAGTCAGAGATTGGTCAAAATTACGGTCATAAGTATTAGGTATATTACATTCATATTACAGCTGTAACATATATTTGAGAATAAAGGTTTTTTTTGTAACGCATTTGATCAATAGAATATATTTTATTGGATATTTATATTTGAACAGGTATTCAATTTCAGTGCAATAGTGCAAGCTATATTATTAAAAAAAAAACATAAATGTTGAAATTCTACAAAATAATACGTAACCCTTTAATGGCATGTTTTATAAATAAATATTAATGTATTCTCGATATCGATAAACAATAATTCCATCACTAGCGTCATAGGAAGTACAATATCGGATACTAGGTTCACGTCAACGGGATTCTGTTAGCACTACGGTCACGTGCGCAAGCTAAAATTGTTTATAGTAATATAATATGAGGTACATTTACCTAAAACATATAATATACAATACATATTGATGATTTTGTTGCGTCTACTGCTGTCAGTAAAATTGCCAGGATCTCCAGGATCTTTCGTGGTGGGGTTTTTTTTTTTTTTGTACCTATGTGTAGCTTTACAAATGTATAACAAATCCCCACCACGCGGTGTGTGCTCAAGATGTTTGCCAGCTATTATACTAGACAGCAAAAGTAGACGAAACAGCGGTGTCTAATCACACAAATTCTGTAGAATCGTAGATCAAGAATGCAAATATACCCAAAAGTAATGTAATCCATTTATTTTTTAAGTATTAATTGTTTCTTTAACCTTCGGCTACATTAGATATCTAAAAATACTGTTGGTAGGTTTCTCATATGTAAGAGTCCGTCTGGATGGGTACCACCGCAATGTCTATTTCTACCGCCAAGCAGCAGTGTACATGCACTGTTCACTGCATTGTTGTGTTTCGGTTTGAAGGACTTTGTAGGCAGTGTAACTACTGGACATAAAGAGACTTAAAATCTTATGTCTCAGGATGACGTTCAGGCGAACGGCATGCTCGTCTCGTCATTCAATGTCATAAAAAAATTTAATAATCGTATATAGATAAAAATGTTAATATTTCTTACACAAGTTATGCTAAAGACTACAGTTTAATAGTACTTTAAATAAAATCTTTACTGCGCTGTCCAATACAGAATTGGTTTGCATTACACAAAGCGAATACTTTGTCTGCAACATAAAGAACTTTAATAACGCATTGCGGTCTCGACATAGCTAGTAAAATTAGAAGTATTATTGTGGCTAACCAATTTGACTGTTAGGTCCTCGACTCACGACACACTGCGAGCCCTTGGGTTTTGAAAGTGCGGACTTTCGTCCCGGCAATCCGTTAGACTATCGCCGCTTACATGCAATGAGCTCCCAAAAAAGCCCCGACCCTTCTTAATGTACCGTGGAGGACTTTACTGCCTCGGTGGCGTAGTTGTTTTGCATACGCGGTACGAGTACGACTATAGCACTGAGGCCCCGGGTTCGAATCTTGGGTCGGGCTAAAAACACTGTGGCTGGGTTTTTTAAATTACTCAGTCATAGCTCGGAGTTAGGAAGTTGGCGGTTTGATACCCCCGTGCCTCGGAAAGCACGTAAAACCGTTGGCCCTGCGCCTGATCTCTCTCCGGTCATATCGGACTGTCGTCTCACCGGACTATGAGAGTGCACCTGTGTATTGCGCACATACTTGTGTACTATAATATCTCCTGCGTACCTGGTTGATCTCCGTTGAGATTTGCCGCTGTAGCCGAATTTCGGCTAGGAGGGGAAAAAAATTTACCGTGGATGACGCACATTGACACATAATAAAAATACTACATTGACTACCAAACCACTTTAAGAGCGTGAACATTTATAAGAATCCAGTTTGTTGATTTAAAGATATATGCATAGTTATTACGAACTAGTATGTAAACTACCTCAATTATCCAACATTGTCGTCATAGAATAACAACAATTTTGTTGTTAGGGCCTGTTGTTACCTCTCATACATGCGCACTTAAGTTATCTTTGACTATGTTATTTTAAGCTTGATCCCTTTTTACTTGCTCGACGTGGGTAACTTATTTGTGATTTTTATTTCTTTGGAGGTTTTCCATTTAAAAAACACTTACAAACATGTCTGAAACTAGAATTAATTCCTAATATTATCGTAAGTGGACGATAGCCTAGTTGGGAATGGAACGGTATGCCGAGACAATGTCCGGAGGTTCAAAACCCAAGGCACACACCGCTGAGTTTTCAAAGTTACGTGTGTATTGTTTATTAATTATCGTTCGCTATAACGGTGAAGGAAAACATTGTGAGGAAACCTGCATACCTGAGAATTCTCGATAAGAATTTCGAGGGTATGTGTGGTCTGCCAACCCGCACTAGGCCAGCGTGGTGGACTAAGGCCTAACCCCTCTCAGTAGTAGAGGAGGCCCGTGCTCAGCAGTGGGCAGTATATAATACAGAGCTGGTATGATGATGATGATGATGATGATTATCGTAATAGAGTCCCAATATACCATGGGTTAAGTAGGGGACATGGGAGATGCACTATTTGGATATTTGCCTATCCTTTCGGAGACACTGGACTTATTTTTCATCAGTTTGATAAATTAATTAAGTTTAATACAATGTTGAACCGTGATACGACGCCTTTACACACTTACTGGATTGACGTATTAAATATCTTTCACAATCATGCGGTTGAATAGGAACCAATACGAAACAATGTGGTGTATCCGTTAATCCAATGTACTTCAACCTTTGGTTCAAGGCCCCTGAAGACCCCAAGTCATCCTACAACGATTTGTAGAATAAAAATTAAGAAGTAATTTTTAATGGCATTGGATTATATGTATAATTTAAATTGGTAGAGAAACATTAAAACATATAAGTTTATAGCATGAATTAGCTGATTCGAACAGTAGTATCACTATTTTGCAGAAAACCAACGTGAATTATTGATAGCTTGAGTATTGGTGAGTAAGATATCCATAGGACTAAAAACTCTATTATCTAAGCCCTATTGCTTAATTTTAAAGGCGATAGTGAATCGTAGAATCCTATTGTTGATGTTTATGTCTTTTACCTTACTAAACTCAGACTTAGAGATTAGGAGTCCTCAACCCGTTCATACTAAAGTCAAATCTAATTAATGATTACATATTAGTAAAATCGACTCTATCACATATAAACTTTTTTATATTTCATGATATCTACAACCCGAGGCTTGACAATTATCATCTTTAACTGTTGGCTATAGGGTTAAAAGTAATTTCAACACAAAAATACACAGAACTATATATAATAAATAAATAAATAAGCCTTTATTTCTACTACATAGATGTGAAAAAATTCTTTACATAAGCCTTCACGTAGTAGTCGCCTCCTCAGCGTAGGCCTCCCCCATCAATTTCCACAGCTTCCTATTCCTTGCCTTCGTCATCCAGTCCGGTCCTACTAACTTCAAGAAAATAGCGTCCCACCTCTTCATAGGTCGATCTCTACCTCTGGTATTATTTCGTGGTATCCATTCAGTTATATTTTTGGCCCATCTATTATTTTCCATTCTACAAAGGTGTCCTGCCCACTTCCACTTTAAAGATCGTATTACTTTTATCACATTGATTAGTTTGGTTTTGTCGCGAATAATTGAATTGCTGATTTATTCTTTTTGCCTTATTCCTAACATACTTCTTTCCATTTTTGTTTGGCACATAGCTAGTCTCTTATCGTCTTACTTTAAAAAAAAAACAGAACTATATATAAAATAGACCAATACATTTTCATAAAGGGAACGAGTTATTGAATTCGCAATAATTTTACTCGTGTTTTGCGTCAATGAATTAGTAATGTGCTGCCGGTTATGCTAACGCTATATTTTTGTTCATCAATATCAGTTCATCATAGAAATGATAGCCACTTAAGACCAGCGAAAAAGGACCCGTTGCGATTTTGTTCATCATACCTCTTAGAAGTAGAAATGTCAGCAACTTAAGACCAGCGAAAAAAGACCCGTAGCTGTCCATAGTGTTTCAAAGATAGCCACGAGTTGGTTGGTATAGATAAATTCATCCACGATGACGCACCCAACTAATTTTCACGATCGCTTACAGTCCAAGTGGACAACCTTCCGCTTGTGTTTTAGTTCTGTAAATACTCACTGAGGTTTTGTTTTTTTTTTATTGTTTTGAATGACGAGACGAGCATGTGTTTCGCGTGATGGTAAGCGATACGACCACCCATAAATAGTAGCAACACCATCCAGCACCTTGAGCTACAAAGTACTGTATGGCATTCCACTGCGCTCATCATCCTGAGACATAAGATGTTAAGTCTCATTATGTCCTGTAGTTACATTGTTTACAATGTCCTTCAAACCGAAACACAACAGTGCATGCACACTGCTGATTGGCGGTAGAAATAGACATTGCGGTGTTACCCACCCAGACGGACTCTTACATATGAGAGACCTACCACCAGTACCTAAGTACCTATGAATGCATATGCATACTACGAAGAATAATCGAAGTCCTCTCAATCCGCGAAATCTTCAATGAAAAATTGGTAGTGTGCGTCATCATGGAGAAATTATGTATATGCCAGTGCTTACTCCACATATGGACGGACGATAGCCTAGTTGGGAATGGAACGTTCTGCCGAGACAATGTCCGCAGGTTCAAAACCCAAGGCACACACCTCTGACTTTTCGAAGTTACGTGTGTATTGTTAATCAATTATCGTTCGCTTTACCGGTGAAGGAAAACATCGTGAGGAAACCTACATACTTGAGAATTCTTCATAAGAATTTCGAGGGTATGTGAAGTCTGCCAACCCGCACTAGGCCAGCGTGGTAGACTAAGGCCTAACCCCTCTCAGTAGTAGAGGAGGCCCGTGCTCAGCAGTGGGCAGTATAATACAGGGCTGATTGCATTGCATTGCACTCCACATATCATAAAGAACTCACCCTAGCAATCGCTCAATGTCTACCTACCATCTTCTAGAAGGTCTCTACACTTCGGAACTGGATATGCCTAACATAATTCAGTTACCCTTGAAGTAGTAATAATGTTTCCTTTGCGGAAACAAAGAACAGAGTTATACACTATACAGGTGTATAAATAAGTCCTCGTAGAAATGTATAAGCTATAAGTCTGCCAATGGACACCGCGCCTCATGTTGCTTTGAATACGTGATCCACAAACAGTATAAAGGCACGCACTTACTCGCTTATAATCTATGGAAATTATCATATTCGTGGACGAGTGGTTGGTAAAGATATATCGTATTAGGATTAATTATAATTTAAAAAGAAATAATTCCATTTAGCGATGATGAAAGTAATTATAAATATTTTTTCAAGTACAAAATATCATTGTAAATATGTTTTAATTGACTGTAATAAAAATATAATCAGTACTAAAATATCCCTTAAAATACAAACTTAAATAAATAAACCCTAAAAAAATTACGGTTGTCGTGTAATCTGATTATATGCTGTAAATCTCTGAACACTAAGTAACAATTATTTCGGCATGTCGATGGTATTGCAATCTATTGGAGTTCTTCAAATTCAATGGATTTAATGATTTTCCATACCAGTGTAGGTACGAACAAACATTTTAAATTATTTTGTGATAGACTACCTCGGTGGCGTAGTTGTATTACGGTACGACTGCGATGCTGAGGTCTCAGGTTCGATCTGATGATCGGGCAGTGATATTGGACTTTTCTACTCACTATCAGCCAGGAGTCTTGAATTTGTGCCCGATATGGCGATAGGCTCGCCCATATCACATCATGGGATGGAATATGCACGGCGAAAAGTAGGTGCACTAGTTGCGCCTCTGCCTACCCCTTCGAACAAACCGGTATAGATGTGTCGACTGGCAAAGAATAATCATTTCTCGTCAGTCGACACTCACTTCACTCACCTTCAGGTGCAGTGGGGTCATTTTGCCCTGCCCGTATAAATAAAACTTTTAGAACAACTGCTATTATAATCAGTGATGAATCTGTATTCATTCATCAGATGATGATTGCTTTCAACCTTCTGCTATAAAAACCTTGTTAAATTATAACTGTCATAATCATCGTAACATCCATCATACTCGTAACTTACTATTTAGAGTTGTATCTCGTTGTCGCCATTCTTTATCTATTTTTTCATAAAAAGGTATTTCGCAAAGTACTTTTGAAGGTCTTGTTGGTGTACTGTACTTTCTATTGTCGCTTTAATATTGATAAACATTCCCCCACTAACCTTTAGTGGTTAACGGTCAATGTCAAGGTCTGCGTATACATTCTTGAGATAGTTTTCACTTATGTTCACGATTTATTTCTTACATCGTTTTAAGTTTTGCAAATAGACTTTACAATAGATCTCTGTGTGATTAATTTGAATACAACAATACCCATGCAGTTTCCGTGTTCAATCGTAACGTCACAATTCAATAAAGGTTGTAAATAGTTACTTTCCCACTCGAACGTTATCGTATGACATTAATTCTATTGAGCCAATGATTTTAACTCCAACAATAAAAACCATAAATCGTTCGAACGGCTCGCACTATCGGTCCAGCGACCGAAGTCGCGCGCGCCTTCCAATCCTACCGTTTCAAATTTAATTCAATTGGTTATAACAATTAAATTTATTCACAATTAATTAAAGTGTTGAGTGCAATGGATCCGGAAAAGAAGCAAAGTGAAGAAGTGACGGTAGACGATATTTTGAGGATATTAGGACCGTTTGGCAAATTCAATGTATACAGTTTTACGTTGATTTTGTTCCCTGTTTTTTTGGCCGGGATGTATTCTTCTGTGTATAATTTTGAAGCGATGGATCTTAAATACAGGTGAGATTTATAATTTAATCAAAACTGGTTCTTTTATTATGATTTAATAAGGTCGTATTTCTATTATTTTTTAAAGAGATTGTTTATGAAAACAATCGTATAGCGTAATCCGTTAGTGGAAATAGTTATTATAGTGTTATTTGCAGTTTAAATAATGTTCAGGCGCTGTTGACATTGAAATGTATGGAAAATATGCTTCCATACATATTTTCCCACAATTATCAAAATAAATGATTATTTACGGTTGTAAAAATATTTATACGTCTGTCGTCATAATAAATTCTTATAAGTTACGTATATAGTTGGTATAAAGATCAGATTATAGGAATTGTAAAACTGTTGACTGACTTTTTCGGTTTTAAAACTATCCTCTCATTTAGAATGCTGTTGGGCCTGCCTCGCTTCTGTAGTGCTTCCCAGATGTTGGCAGACATAAATACTGACGGATTTGTAGCGATTAGACGTAAGCGTGCAGCATCTTTACTGCATAAACTACGGGGCAGTACTGGTGGTAGGTCTCTCATATGTAAGAGTCCGTCTGGGTGGGTACCACAGCAATGTATATTTCTACCGCCAAGCAGCAGTGTGCATGCATTGTTGTGTTTCGGTTTGAAGCACATTGTAGCCAGTGTAACTACAGGACATAATGAGACTTAACATCTTATGTCTCAGGATGACGAGTAGAATGCCAAACAGTACTTTGTAACTGAAGGTGCTGAATGGTGTTGCTATTGTTTATGGGTGGCCGTATCGCTTACCGTCAGGCGGACGGCATGCTCGTCTCGTCATTCAATAAAAAATAAAAAGCAGTTATAAACACGCTAATCCTGGAAAGCGACACGCGTGGGCCACTACGGCGGGTTTTAGACCTTGTGTACAGTGGTCGTTTATACGGGCTAGTGCACATATACACCAGCAAATATGTTTTTGTTTGTAAAGCCCTAGTAATCCCTTATATTCTTGACTTGTGTATGTATTCCGACTTGTGTAAGCACAGCTATGCCACGCTAATAATGAAGACTCAAATAGTGTTGCCCGACCTGGCTTTCGAACCCAGGGCTTTCCCATACAGATCTCTTATACACTGCCACTAGACCAAAATAGTAGTTATTGATATATTGCACAACATGCAAGTTTATTCACAATTTGTTAGTAATTTGTTCAAATAAAATATTATGCTAATTTTGACACGTCGTGAATTTTATTATCGTTTTCAATTTGTATTCAAATATACGTTTATTAAATACTAGCTTTTGCCCGCGGCTCCGGCCGCGTGATTGAGTTTTTCCGGGGTAAAAGTCCCGCTTTGTATTATCGCGGGATAAAAAGTAGCCTTTGTATTAATCCAGGGCCTGATCTACCCGTGTGCCAAATTTCATCGAAATCCGTTCAGTAGTTTTTGCGTGAAAGAGTATAAAATTAACAAACATTCTTACTAACTTTCGCATTTATAATATTGGTAGAATTGGTTGTGTTTAACGTGAATACAATTAGCTTTTTTATACTTATTAACGAAACGAAAAGCTCTATCAAAAAATCAACAGTGACTGCATGATGCTACTTTGTAGCAAAAATAAACAATGTAAAAGAGGACTTAGGGATACACACACGACTTTTATATCAAAGGGTTAGGCAGAGGCGCAACTAGTGCACCCAGTTTTCGCCGTGCGTATTCCGTCCCATGATATGATAGGAGGCGAGCCTATGACCTTATCGGGTACAAATTCCAGACTCCGGGCTGATGCTGATTAGAAAAATCCAATATCAATTTACAATTTACCTCAAGGGTGTTACAACCACGCCGCCGAGGCAGTCTAAGCAGTTTTACGCTACAACTATTTACTATAATGGTTGAACGAGGCATTATTCGTATCTTTATCGTCATAACAATACAATACTTATAGATTTCACACAAAATTACAGTGCATATAAATATTACAGTGACCTATGAAATATAATAGTGTTGCGTTGTTAACAATGGAAAGATTACCACAATAATATGGTGTTTAGGTTTTTTTTAAATACATAGAAACATGCCTTTGTCCCTTTTCGCCAGCTATATTAGGTCTTATAGCGGGCGGGCCTATTGCCATATACCGGGGTCATTTACAGATTTATCTGGATAGATACCAATCTATCCAGATGAATCTATGTAATACACCAGTATTACACCGCTAAAATCCCCTAATCGCTGATGTCTCATTCATCTTCCAAGGACCGACCTGAGCCGAGGCTCGTACCCCACTTAGGGGGTGCCCTCAGCGTGGCCGTTTAAATGTAAAGGGTTGGAGCGCCTAAAGCGTTCGCCCGAAAGTCCGGTGTGGTCAGAAAAGCCGACTCACATCAGGCTACTGACCGTAAAGTCATGCAAAAAAAAACAGATTCTGGGCTGATACAGAGTAGAAAAAACCAATATCACTTTGCCCGACCTAGGATTGGAACCCGAGACCTCAGCGCGGTAGTTGTACCACACACGTAATACAACTACGCCACCGAGGCAGTTTATTTTACAAGTTAATAAATCACTCTACTGGTGGTAAACAGTGACCGCCTTTAAATATATCTATTGACAGAATACTTAACATTAGATGGGCCATTTGCTCGTTAGCAATTTAAAATAAAAAATACAAAGCCATTGGAATTGTGCAAAATCTGTATGGAACTGGTCATCATGAGAAACTAAATAAGCTCAAATTATTGGCTACAACACAAACTCGACCTTGGTCTTGTTTGGTTACTACATCGTTTTCAATCCCAGAACCTTCCTTCAAAATTTTAAGAGTTTGTCTAACAGTAAGATAAAACATAGTATATGTCGGCGAGGTGTCAGGGTTTTCGTGTTCGGAATCCATCGTAATGAAAATACAAACTGAATATTGCTTAGTTTTCTTCCCAGTTGACTTTTGGAACAGAAGTCAATCGAATTTTTAACTGACTTGATTCTTTTATAATCCAATAGACATTCAAAGTGAATATAAATGTTATAATAACTGCAACCTCCTTTGAAATTACTGTACAATAAATCTTGGGTTATAGCTGAATATTCAAAATTGATATTATAATGATTTTTTCATAATTCCAGATATAATCACTAAATATTAATTTGCGCCCACATATACAAGTAAATCCTTTCTAATACAATCACTTGAAAATTTCTAGTAGTCATTTATACATTTGATTTAAAGTGTTATTTTATTTTCCTGCTATATTTTATTGCTACAATAAAACGTTAATTAAGGGCATAAAAACTGTTACACAATCTTCTAATTAAACTCTCAGCTCTACAATTACAGTTATTTCTTTCTAATTGACGCCATCCCGCCAAATTGTCAGGGTTCATCACATTTTTTTTCGCGGGGGAAAAATGCGTTATCGCTACCACCACTGGGGGGTGAGTGGAACGGTTATGTTAGTTTCACACAGTCTAACAGCCCAATGTCGACAATCGGGAGTATAGCATCATCCGAGCGGGCATTGGACCGAGTCCCTAATACTATGTACACCCTACACCGGCATACCAACAAAAACGCGCGGTGGCCTTCTTCGGCGCATACGAGACGGCCCCGGGGGTATCTTGTATCTTGGGTCTATCCCCTGATAAAATGCTAACATTTCCGATCACAGGTATCCTGTAGGAGTACCTCGTCAAGCTGCTCCAATCATAAAAATACCAGCCCTGCGTTATAATACTGCCCAGTGCCGAGCACGGGCCTCCTCTACTACTGAAAGGGTTTAGGCCTTAGTCCACCACGCTGGCCTGGTGTAGGTTCGCAGACTTCACATACCTTCCCAATTCTTATGGAGAATTCTTAGGTATGTTATCAAAGGTATGATGTAGACTACTAACTACTACATCCTGTAGAGCCACTTTTCAAATTAATCATATTCGTATAAGGTCAGAGGCGCATTACCAGTTCTTCTGAAATTTGACTTAAGAGCGACGGAGATCACTTGGATACTATGTGGATTGATACTATGTGGCATTCCACTGCGCTCGTCATCCTGAGACATAGGATGTTAAGTCTCATTATGTCCAGTAGTTACACTGGCTACAATATCCTTCAAAACCGAAACACAACAGTGCATGCATACTGCTGCTTGGCGGTAGAAATAGACATTGTGGTGGTACCCACCCAGACGGACTCTCACATATGAGAGACCTACCACCAGTTGTATATTAAAATTCCAAGTTCGGTATAGTGTTGCTACGGTTTATGGTTGTATCGCTTACCGTCAGGCGAATGGCATGCTCGTCTGGTCATTCAAGTGCAATAAAAAAATCAACTTGCTCGTTTACCGGCCTATAAAAAAATATTTAATATTACAGAAACACGATAGAAAAGCGATTGTTTTATAAACGTCAACGACGAGTTTTTTCATTACGCGCATATTTACATACCGCATGGTGTTAAGCAAAACATCACGGCGTACGCGTCAATGCAACTGGTGCGTTTGCGTAAATAGTGATAGCATGATTGTGAAAGGCCTAGTTTTGTCCTGAGATCTTAAATTTATTATTATTCGTATCTCTAATATCAAGTTAAGTACCTGATGCACCTACCTTATGTATTTCGGCACCACCCTAAGGTTGACTGGGAGAGAATGCCTTTGGCATTAAGTCCGCCGATATACTTATGTATATAAAGTGCAAATAAATAAATAAATTTTCCGCTGGAAATAGTAATTGCTGGTGGTGAGATATATCGCACGTTTAGGCCGAAAACGACGCAGTTCAAAAAAATCAAAAATTGGTTATCATCATAAAATGAACTAAAGTCCCTTTTTATGAAAATATAATAAAAAAAGGACCGATGTAATAGTTTTTTTCCTTTTCCCGCTTGAATATGGCGGTGTTTGAACTATTGTTGTATTGAAAATTTCGTTTTAAGTAATTTTATGACATTAGCTCAATTTTCGATTTTTTTGAATTGTGTCGTTTTCGTCCTAAAGGTGCGATATTTTATACCCGTCTGGATAGCGACCACGGTACATTAGGTGTTAACACTCTCTATAATGGCCCTCTGAGTCTGAATAAATTCCTCAAATATATAAGAAATAGCACGTCTTATGTATCTCTCTACACTTTTGTATGGACTGACTTGATGGAATTTTCTGCTAGTTTACGAAATCACCAGTTTTATAGTGTACCTTCCTAGGTCTTTCTTACGTCAGAATGACCAGATGAACCCAAAAGGGTAGATACCATCACATTGTCTTTTAATTTTTTTATTTTTTTTTAATAGCGTAGTATGACGAGACGAGCATGCCTTTCGCCTGATGGTAAGCGATACGACCACCCATAAACAGTAGCAACACCATCCAGCAACTTGTCTTACAAAGTACTGTGTGGCATTCCACTGCGCTCGTCATCCTGAGACATAAGATGTTAAGTCTCATTATGTCCAGTAGTTATACTGGCTACAATGTCCTTCAAACCGAAAAACAACAGTGCATGCACTGTTGCTTGGCGGTAGAAATAGACATTGCGGTGGTACCCACCCAGACGGCCTCTTACATAATGAGAGACCTACCACCAGTAGGTAGTAGAGCTACTTTTTGATAATCATAGTGTATTAGAGCTCAAATAATTTGCTTTATTTTCACAATACTTTAGTAACCAACTACCTCAAATGCTTATCTTGAAATCTTAGTTAATTCAGTAACTAAGGCCTTTCCTAATATTTTACGTAACACATACGTGACTTTATAAATTAATTCAAAACTTATAATTAAAATAGTTGATACTGTTAGAATTATCTATTTCTATAATTTATATCGCTGCTGATAATAATTATTGCAAAAAATGTTACATAGTTAAGATTTCAAGATAAGCATTTGAGGTAGTTGGTTACTAAAGTATTGTGAAAATAAAGAAAATTGTTTGAGCTCTAATACACTGTGATTATCAAAAAGTATCTACCTCTAGCGGTAAATATATAATAATGACCAACGAGAATGCATTTCTCAGACGCCAGAATTTTTACAGTCCTCTTATTCAGTGAAAAAATAATAGTCATAACTGGCTGATACAAGTGACTCTCTATCACTAATATGACGTCATTTTCACCAACTTGACGGTGAACATAATGCAATCGACTTTTCCATGAACCATAATAAAAAATGAACTATAATAACATAATAAACCACACCGCAAGTATTTCACAAGACCGACGTCAAGAGACATCGTAAAATAAATAATTTAATACTACAAGTTACAACATACCAAATCCGTCATAGTACGTAGATTGAACGGGAAGTAATGACACATCGAAAATTTAATGTCCATTAACAAATTAATTACCGATTTAGATTTTAAACCAGTTTCGGAGACACCACGTGGCTAAGTTGAAAAGTACTATTACAAAAATAAAGACTTTATTGACCACAAAGATAATTATAATAAGTGATAAGCTGGGAACATATACACATAATCTATGTTGTGATTAACAAAGAACAATTAGGAGATAGCGCCACTGACCACACAGATGAGGTTAGTAAAGAGGTTTTAATTGACTTGAGTTATGGGACTTCCGTGTGAGATTGCAGAAGACTTTGGTAATTGCTCTATATTTAACTTTAATTCATTGGGATTAAGGTACCTTAAGATACTACTTACAAATCGAATTCCCTTCGGAAATTACTTTTTATACTTTACTGGTTGGTCTCTGGTATGCCAGTGGCTCTCTGGGTAGGTACCACTACGATGTCTATTTTTGCCTAGCAACAATTTGCATGCGTTGCTATGTTCCATTTTGAAGGAAATTGTTGCCAGTCTAATAAGTGGACATTATGAAACTTAACATCTTATGCCTCGCATGCATGCATCATACGCAGTACTTTATAATTTAAAGTTCTGTATGGTGTTGCTACTGTTTACAGTCGTTTCGCTTGCTATCAGGCGCATGCTCATCTCTTCATTCAAGGGCAATAAAAGAACAAACAATAAATCAAATAAACAGTCTATAAATGAACTTTAAAAATAACAGTCGCAGAAGTACCCTACGGGAAAGGGATGAATAAGTTGGAACAAGAAGCCGTTCAGAAAAAGTTTCAAGACAAAAAGAAAAACTATTTAATTAAATGTATATTTTCGAAACCTATTAAACAAAGTTTGTTGAACAGAAAGTCTGGGACTAGGTGATGTCAGAAATATTCAATGTTTGTTCCCTCAAAATACACCGGGAATACTGCAAAGTTCAGTCTTTATTGGCTGCAAACTTTCAGTGTACGATCTTGGAGTTCGTCGCTCATTTTCATATTATGTTTGTCTTTGCAAGCATGTCTCGGTTATTGAAATATTTTTATATGGCCAAGAAATTTTCTAAATGAAGTAATTTAAGCAAACTCTTTTTAAAGCCTTAGTCCTCATGCGTCGGTTACAAAAACCTTCATATTCCGACATTAGACTGGCAAGATACAAAACTATAAAATATGCTGTTGTTTGTGTAAATATGTTCCTGTTTCACTTGCCTTCCTTCTCTTCTTCTGAGGGGTCGGCGCACAAACACTCCTTTCAAGTATAAATAAATAAATAAAAATAAAATACTGCAAGATTTGCAAATTGTAAAAAGGATTTAGATTAGTTTTTACGACCACCCAATCCCTTCCAGAGGAGCTAGTTCCACAGAAAACCAATAAATAATCATAAAGTGTTGCCCGAACTTGCCATTAAATTCAGGACCAAAGCATCCGCAGCTTAACTTTTTATTAAATATTGTTTCAAAAACCAACTCTAATTCCAGCACATAAACAATATCTAAATCATATCGAATAATTTTCTCACTTTGCTACTCGCCTTAGAAATTCAAGTCATCAGAATTTGGAATCTAAAGTGTTCCGCCTTCTCGTGTCGTAATTGATAAAGAGATCACGGTTACTCTGTGCCTAATCAGATCGCGGTGAAGCACGTACGAGTGCTACGAACGATCATCCATTAGTTTAACGACCTGTGCGAACTGAATGGTTACATTCTGACACATAGTACACACACACACACTCACGCCTTTTATCCCCGAAGGGGTAGGCAGAGGCGCAACTAGTGCACCCACTTTTCGCCATGCGTATTCCGTCCCATGATGTGATAGGGAGCGAGTCTATCGCCATATCGGGCACAAATTACAGACTCCGCACTGATACTGAATAGAAAAATCCAATATCACTTTGCCCGACCCGGGGATCGAACCCGAGACCACGGCATTGCAGCCGTACAACTTCGCCACCAAGGCAGTCACATAGTACTTATTGTAAATAACACCAAATAGATGCTGAAAACTTATTTCCGATAAACACGACACTAAGGATTGTCGGTTTCAGCAACTTCAGAAGCCGTTACTAAATCCCTCGACTGTCACGATGACATTATTGTATTAAGTATGCGAAACAACTGCTGTCCTGAGATCTCGGGTTCGATCCTCCGACTCAGATACACTACATTCAAATTACTCCAGGCTTCCCTAAAACCATCAAGCACCTAAATCAGATTTCAATTCCAGATGCTCGATACCAGAGTGCGAAGAAGACCCCTCAAGGATAAATTACACAATACCTCATGGACCTGACGGGACCCCTGCTAAGTGCGTGCGGTACGCTCCCTTCAACACCACTATAGGAAACGGGACCTTCTGTGCACCACACTACTTCGACACGTCGACGAAGATCGAGTGCGATTCCTACGTGTATTTGGAAGAGCATTCTATAGTTAAAGAGGTTTGTTTGTTTGTTTCTTTATGTATAATCGTTTATACCTTAGTTCAATTTACGTCAATTGCTCTTGAAATGATTCTTATTACAAAGTCATATTCTTCCTTAATATCCAATCATAACCTTGTCCTTTACACCAAATACCATCACCGTACTCTAAATATACTTGTTGCACTGCCTATTTCCTCAGAAATACGTGCGTGACGATATGTTTATGTTTACTCAAATTTGGAAAGTGGCACAATAATTCAAGATGGACGACTTTGTTCCATTAAATGTTATCGGATAGAATACCCACTGTGGGTGTTGCAGTTCACACATGCAGATCTAGTCAAACTAATTACAACTTCATTCGATATGACCAGAAAGAGATGGGATTCGATTCCGAAGTGAGAAAGTCAACATTTTCGATGCGCAACAGAAAATATCATGACTTCGATACGTTAGTGATTGCACAATGCTACCTGTTAGCTGAAAGAAACATTACGAATATACCTAAACTCTGGCGTACAAGAGACCCACCACCTTAATTTGGAGTCACTTCGATCCTGCTGTCTAGGTGTTAAACAAAATTGACCTTAGGCCTAAAGCCATGACCAAATTCAATAGTTACTCAGCTCATTAGCAAGATTTCGATCGAATACATGTCACCTACCAAACCGATGATAAACAAAATTGACACTTAATTCATATTTAATTTAAACATTTACAAACACTCCATTCCGATTACGAAACAGTCAATAGTTGGAATTGTATTAAACAGTGTTTACGTTAAATTTCATTGAACCGATCTAAATACGAGTATCACTTAATTCGTTAGCTAGTTTTTTCTTGCGCTTACGCTCGTGTAAAGAGCCGTTCCTGAAATGAAAAGACTACAACACTTAAGGATAGTTAAAGAATGTTCTTAATCGGAAGAGGAGTTAAAGAGATAAGCATTCAAACAAAAAAACAACCTAAAGATCTTTACATAAGAGATTTCGTTTTGATAAATGTGGTGGAGCTCTCACAGCAGAACAAATAGGCCAACTCTGCAGACTTGACGAAAATCAATGCAATACACTGACAAATAACAAGAGTTATGAGTTAGTTAGTTAGAGTGGACGATAGCCTAGTTGGGAATGGAACGGTCTGCCGAGACAATGTCCGGCGGTTCAAAACCCAAGGCACACACCTCTGATTTTTCGAAGTTATGTGTGTATTGTTTATCAATTATCGTTCGCTTTAACGGTGAAGGAAAACATCGTGAGGAAACCTACATACCTGAGAATTATCGATAAGAATTTCGAGGGTATGTGAAGTCTGCCAATCCGCACTAGGCCAGCGTGGTGGACCAAGGCCTAAACCCTCTCAGTAGTAGAGGAGGCCCGTGCTCAGCAGTGGGCAGTATTTAATACAGGGCTGGTATTATTATTATATTATTATGAGTTATAAATTACCAAACTCAAATAAATCAAAACAGTTGAAGTATGTTCAATTAGCATTGATGAATCCGCTGGATGAATCGTTAAATACTATATCTAAATTAATAGTCTACGTATCTAAATGCATTCATTTGATTTCGTATATTTTTCACGTCAGGTTCGTTATTTATGTGGTTAGCTAATTAAGAGCTTGATGACAAATTGGAGGCTCGATGCTTCACCATTTGAGATACACATTAAGTTACTAACCAGAAAACTGAGATAACGGTACGTATCATTATCTTACCACGCCTTCCTTTATAATAATAATACCAGCCCATGTATTATATACTGCCCACTGCAGGGCACAGGCCTCCTCTGCTACTGAGAGAGTTTACACCTTAGTTCCAAACCGTTAACCTAGTGCGAGTTAGTAGACTGTACATACCCTCGATATTCTTTTTGGAGAATTCTTAGGTATATAGGTTTCCTTACGATGTTTTCTTTCACCGAAGCGAACAATAATAAACAAAACAACGTACCTTCGAAAATTCAGTAGTGCGTGCCTTGGGTTACCCCTATGGAGATTCGTCTTGGCAGACCATTCTATTCCTATGGCTATGGTGTACTTTTCTTATTCAAGGGCGGATCTGAAAGGGGGGTCATTGAGGTCACGCCCCCCCCCTGCGCCATTATTTCTTTTGTAATAAAATTTAATAAATTCATTATTGTAATAGATTTGGAGTCTGTCCTGGCTAGACCTCGACAATATCACGCCTGACTTAAAAGCTGGATCCGCCCTTGCAGTCGTATTCCCCTTCTTTGCTTCTGTCCCAATTTGCGAACACACTTTCTCAAGCATGACATAAACGACTTGGCGCAGTTTTTACGACTCATCTCCTACTTTCTCTTCTTTCTACATATATGATGCTACTTCTAAGACCATGAAGGCAAAAACTATTTCTTCTTCCTTACTGCTGAATGGATTTAGCCTTTAGGTCAATACGCTGGCCTGGAACGGATTGGTCCTAGGATGTACGTTGCATAAAGGTAATAACTTTGTAAAGTCGATCAGTTGTTAATATTACTCAAGCAATTCTGATTTTATATGAACAATATAAGAATCAATCTGATTATAATTCTTCACAACACAGTCTATTTGCGTAACTGTGTATTATCTAATCAAAGTAAAACGAAATCTTCAATTTTCTTAGTAAAAGTTACTTGTTTTTTCCACTCCACACTTAGGTATTCGTAGTTTTTATAATAAAATTATAGTAAAATGGAAAGTAATTTGGTGAAAGTTGGAATTTCACTCGATTTGCTTTCAATAGCTTTTCCACGTCATTTAAGATCTTATAGTAGAAATTATGCAATTTGCCATGTATTTTTGAACTATATTTAGATGGGAAATATTATTTTCGCATTCGGTTCCACTGCAGCGTACTTTGATCTAAGCAACATTACTTGCTCTTTTCGATTACTGATCAGACATAAAAAAGTCCTCGATTTTCCCCTTTTTTAAACATAGATAACAACACAACTACCTTGTAGTTAATACCTAAACTCTTACTTAAAACACAATTCGGAAGCACTAAAACAGTTTCCATATATTGTTTCACGCTAAACCAACAAGCTTCCTTTGGCATCGCTATTATTAATTTAACCACTATCAGCTATTCTCGAAACAATTTTGGCTCTATATCAGATCAAATGGGATTAATTAGCTATTCCTACGCATGAGTTTATACCTAGATGAACACTAACATTGGTAATAAATGATATTAGTCTAAGCATCGTGTTGGGGCAATTGAATATAATACATACATACATAATATCACGCCTCTATCCCATAGGGGTAGGCAGAGACTATGGATTGCCACTTTGCTCGATTCTGGCACACTACTTTCGCTGCATCAATCTTTCATGCACTCCAGCCGGTTCAGGGTACTTTTGACTTGGCCTTTACCTAGAACGTCAGATATCTGACGTTCGAAGGTTTTTTTTATGGAATTGAATGATGAGACAAGCATGCCATTCGCCTGATGGTAAGCGATACGACCACCCATAAACAATAGCAACACCATTCAGCACCTTCAGTTACAAAGTACTGTTTGGCATTCCACTGCGCTCGTTATCCTGAGACATAAGATGTTAAGTCTCATTATGTCCAGTAGTTACAATGGCTACAATGTCCTTCAAACCGCAACACAACAGTGCATGCATACTGCTGCTTGACGGTAGAAATAGACATTGCGGTGGTACCATTGCGGTGGTACCATTTGTTAACAAACTGTTTCAATCCCAATATGCCACCGCCGTTCGTACCATAATTCAGATTTCAGTCTCAAATTAATATTGTTGTTTATTAACCAAACGTATTATTAGTAGACGCGAATGCTTGTCTGGTTAATTTATTGTAACAGTCACACTTTTATTTGTAAACTGGTAGGCAGTGGAGGAACTGGTACACCCATTTTTCTCTAAAATTATTTTCCATACTATGATGCAGGTCTATCGCAATTTCGTTGATTTTCAACGTAAAATTACATATTATTTACAGTACATTACATAGCATCATACCTTTTTCCCTTTTCAGGGATAGGCAGAAGTGAATCACACCCACATTTTGCCAGCTATGTTAGGTCGTAAGTAATAGGGGCGGGCCTATTGCCATTTACTAGGCACATTTCCAGACTCCGAGCTGTTACTAAGTAGAAAAACCCAATATCACTTTGCCCGATCCAGGAAACGAACCCGAGACTTTAACACGGCAGGCGTCCCGAAATACATCTACGCAACCGAGGCAGTCGCAAAATTATTTCGTTGTATAAAAAATTATGTGCAAAAACGGATACACAATTAATTATTTTAGAAACAAAATGACTTCAACGGTCTCCTGAACTTGGTAATGGCTTAATTCACAACTTCAGTAATAACTACATAAATGGGAAGGCCAAATGCATTATCTGTAATTCTTTGGATAATTTTATACTTAAAGCATGCTGAGGATTTCATAAGTAGAGTTTCGTTCTTTAAATAATTAAGTACTTATATTACATAGATAGTAAGCGGCGATAGCCTAGTTGGGAGTGGAACGGACTGCCGAGACGAACATGTCCGCAGGTTCAAAACCCAAAGGCACACACCTCTGACTTTTCTAAAAAAAGTTATGTGTGTATTCTTTGTGAATTATCGCTCGCTTAAACGGTGAAGGAAAACATCGTGAGGAAACCTGCATATCTGAGAAGTTCTCTATAGGAATTTCGAAGGTATGTGAAGTCTGCCAACCCGTACTAGTCCAGCGTGATGGACTAAGGCCCTCTCAGCAATCAACATCATAGCAATGGGACAGGATGTAATGCTGATATTATTTTTATAATCGGTGCAGAGATACAAGAATATAGACTTGAGTAAATCAAGGCAATATCGATAGTTTTTCTTTTTTTATTGAATTGCATGACGAGACGAGCTTGCCGTTCGCCTGATGGTAATCGATACGACCACCCAGAAACAGTAGCAACACCATCCAGAACCTTGAGTTACAAAGTACTGTGTGGCATTCTACTGCGCTCGTCATCCTGAGACATAAGATGTTTAGTCTCATTATTTCGAGTTGTTACACTGGCTACAATATCCTTCCAACAGAAACACAATAGTGCATGCACACTACCGCTTGGCGGTAGAAATACACATTACGGTGTTACCCACCCAGACGGCCTCTTACATATGAGAGACCTACCACCAGTGAACAATACCACTCCGCCCGACCCGGGGATCGAACCTGAGTCCCCAGCACTGCAGTCGCACCGCAATACAACTACGCCACCGAGGCAGTTATTCATGTTACAATACTGACTATACTATAGTATAGTACAAATTCGAGTCGGAACAAAATATTTACTTATTGACTACTTTTGCTCGCGGCTCCGCCCGCGTGAAAAAGTTTTTCCGGGATAAAAGTCCCGCTTTAAATTTTCCTGGGATAAAAAGTAACCTATCTTACCCGGGATCATCATCACCATCATCATCAGTCACATGACGTCCACTGCTGAACATAGGCCTCCCCTAAAGATTGTCAAAAGCGGCTCGGGGATAATGTAGCTCTATATTGGTGAAAGAATTTTTGAAATTGGTCTAGTAGTTTTTGAGTTTAAACATTACAAACAAAAAAAATCTAATCTTTCCTCTTTATGATATTATTATAAATAGAACAAGTTATATATTAACCCAACTTACGAAGGTAAATCAAGAGCATGCGTCTATTGACCTTTAGACTTTTAATTAATAACTAACCTTAAGATCGCGTAGTACTTGTCAATCTCTAAACAGGAAGCTGTTAAGGGTCATTTATTATTTAATAAACTAATACAATACTGACATCATTATCTATTAATATCTTGAGATGGGTTTCCTACGCGTGAGTTTGAGACCTTGTAGATTTGTTTTTACTATAACTAAGCAGTAATGTATGTTTTATATTAAAAGTAATATACCTAGAGTATAAATAGGCATTTTAAGACTTTTTTTGACCGGTCGCCTTTGAAAATCCTTTTCCGCGAAAATAATGTTAGAGAATTAACAAAAATAGTACCCAACTTAGGTTTCAAACATGTCCTATGTTCTCTCGATTCACAGACCGACATTTATCCAATTTTACCCAACTACGGCGTAGTAAGGAAGGGTAATGATTTAACACCCTATATATCCATTTAATGTTCCATTCTAGCGTCATTCCTATTGAACCGATTTTGAGAAATGCGGTTTCTATCGAGTCGTATTTATTGTGCGATCATCATCATACCATATCATACCAGCCCTGTATTATATACTGCCCACTGCTGAGCACGGGCCTCCTCTACAACTGAGAGGGTTAAGGCAGGTATGCAGGTTGCCTCACGATGTTTTCCTTCACCGTTAAAGCGAGCGATTCACAAAGAATACACACATAACTTTATTAGAAAAGTCAGAGGTGTGTGCCATTGGGTTTTGAACCTGCGGACATTCGTCTTTGCAGTCCGTTCCACCCCCAACTAGGCTATCGCCGCTTTTTGTGCGATTGTGCGATGGTTATAAGCTATATTTTACTATATACTCTACAAAATTATTGACGTAACTATCCTTTAACTGTTAACACGAGTTTACAAACGAAGCCTAACGCAAGCGAATATAATGTCGATTTCACAGCGGCAACTGATTCAATAGATTTATACGTGGTGACAAAACATTCACGTCCAGCGTATCTGATGGTGGAGAGTCACGTTTCAGTGCATGCTACTGCATTGCGGGCCGGCTTCGGTCGTCGGTAAAGGGGCCGTTCACATATAACGTAAGCAACAAGGGGTGGGGGGTCTATGCTTCGCTTATTTTCGATAACATGGGGGACGGACGGTATGAACAGTGATTACGTCAGCAATATTTATTTAATTTATTTATATTTTTTTTTTTGATAAATAACAATAAATAAATTTGAACAGATTTGTAAACATTATACATATTATGCTGTAAGAGAGGGTTAGAGCTTTGCTTACTTTTGGTGACAAGGGGGACGGGAGGGTTAATAATACAATAAAATCTACTTACGTAATACTTGAAAGTCCTCTAAGTGGGACATGAAAGATAGATAGATAACTCTTTATTGAACACCACACAAGTAAAAGAAAAATAAACAAACATACTTATTAACTATAGCTAGTGTAATAGGTGGTCTTATCGCTAAAAGCGATCTCTTCCAGACATCAGATGGAATCTTTCTGCGTAGAAGTTGGAGTGTGGGTGTGTTTATATTTAAATAAATAAAATACCTAATAATATAAAATGATAAAAATAAATAAGTCCATATATTGTATATATATAGTATATATAAGTACATATAGATATTATATTGACAACAATACAAATACATACAAACAAAATATGTGCATAAAATAATATGATTTAAAATTGCTAATTTCTTTTTTCGGGCATTGGGTGATGTATTTTTTTGAATTCCATGGAACCCATCGTGTTTATTTATATCTATACTAATATTATAAAGTGGGAAGATTTGTTTGTTTGTAATGGATAAATTCAACAACTGCTAGACCGATTTTGAAAATTCTTTCACTAATAGGAAGCTACATTACTCCTGAGTGCTAACGGCTACATTTTATCCGGGGAAAATATTATTATTCCGAAAAACTTTTTCACGCTGGCGGAGCCGCGATTACAAGTCTAGGATAATAATAAAAGTAAGTAGTTAATTATTTTTATTATTATCCTAGACTTCTACTTCTACAGGACTAGTTAGTCCTGTTAGTTCTCGAATGTAAATTTTTTTTAACAATTCCTATTTTATATTATGCCTGAATAATCTCACTAATATAATCCCTTGTCTTTCCACAGTTTGACCTCGCCTGTCAAGATTGGAAGCGGTCTCTAGTGGGGACAGTACACAACGCGGGATTCTTCATATCAATCCCCCTTACCGGCCTAATATCGGACAAATATGGCCGAAAACCCGCCATTGTGTTCGCATCAGTTGCGAACGGAATATTCGGCGTCATTCGCGCACTTTCGGTGAACTACGACATGTTTGTCGTATTCGAGTTTTTGGAGCCGGCATTCGGCGGCGGCGTTTATACAGCATGTTTCGTTCTCGGTGAGTTATGTTTTTCATTTAGGGAATCTAAAGTGGACATTCGGTGGTGCATTACTAAAATCTATAGTGTTAGTTTATGTTCATTTGAATTCATTGAACTAACAGTAACATCGTACATTATCCAATATAAGGCCTATGTGTCTCTGTTTATGCGAAATACGTTTAAAATTACTCGACAGAATAATTGAATTTCATTATGTTTTTGTCACTCAGGGTCATAAAACGAATGCAGACAGATAGAACATTCAACGTTGAATTACAGGGAAACTATAGGGAATTCGTATTTGTTTTACTTGATAGTAGTAGGTTGATAGTACTGGTGGTAGTTCTCTCGTATGCGAGGGGCCGCCTGGGCAGGTACCACCAAAATGTCTTTTTCTACTGCCAAGCAGCAGTGTGCATACACTATTGTGTTTCGGTTTGAACATTGTAGCCAACGTAATTACTGGGCATTATGAGACTTAACATCTAATGTCTCAGGGTGACGAGCGCAGTGGAGCGCCACCCAGTACTTTGTAGTTCAGAGTTCTGAGCGGCGTTGCTACTGTTTATGGGCGGCCGTATCGCTTACCATCAGACGAGCGACATGCTCGTATCGTCATTTAGTAGCAATAAAAAAAACATAAAAAAACTTCATAGCTCCCTATATATCGACGGTAGAAAGCGGAAATGTCGTATCTCGGAAAATGGCCAAAATGACTTATTACTATATTATTGATCAGAAAAAAAAGCCGCATCGAATGGTCTAGGTCTCGTCTTCTTACGACGAAAAAAATTAAGATACGCCATCGATTTTTTCCTAGTTTTTGTACAGTTTACACAAAAATTTGCTGTAAATAGAGAAAAAAACGTTACTTTTGAAAATAAAAGAGATACAACAATACGCCCAGTGTAAATAATTGTTACAACATTATTTTTCAATTATGGAGATTGATTTTCGGAGATACAGCATTTCTGTCGGCCCAAAATTTTACGTTGCCAGAGATGTGCGTATAATTATTGAAAAGTTACTACATTTCAAACATTGAATCGGATAGCGAAAATCACACTTACGTCATAGGAACGGAGTATTGTTTTTTTGTACAGTGATTAATACTTTGTCAACACGTCACTCTAGCCAGACCCGCTCCCGTCACTTCGCTCCTACCCCAGCGTGTACCTTACCTACGCCATTCCGAACCAGCTTCTCGACTTCCAAAGCACTTCTTGAGCGACCGCTGCATCGCTCTCTTGCTAAACCCATAGTTTTGGCGTAGCGGGTGATCAGGGTGTACCGCACAGTTTCTTTCGAGGCGGCTTGCTTGTTGATCGGTTTCTTGCTTTGGGAACTGGTCGCCCTCTTCGATGCTTTTCATTGGTGGGAGGAGGCATCCGGACATGGGCAGCATCCGGCCCTGAAGAAGGTGGAGACCATGAAGGCTTCCCTACGTCGAGCTGACGTGGAGGAGTGGCGTATCAGGCGGGAGGCCCTGACAGCGGGGTTCAGGGTTGTCGCGGTAGTGCGCCCGGTTTACTGCATTGCTGGACAGGCGCCATGGCCCGGCTACGTTTCACTTGATACAGATACTTACCGGGCATAGCTGCTTCGGTGAGTAACTGTGTCGAATAGTAGGCGCAGAAGTTTCGGCTGTTTGTCATCATTGTGACAACTGCCTGCTGGATACGGATCAGCACACATTGGAGTTTTGGTCAGTCTGGGACGAGGAGCGCAGCGCTCTCAGAGCAGTCGTCGGAGGAGACGTCTCACTGCCGGCCGTGGCCGGTTCCATGGTCGGCAGCCAGAGGTCATGGCGTGTGATGACCCAATTCTGCGAGGTGGTCCTCTAGCAGAAGGAGAGTGCCGAGAGGGATCAGGAGCGCGAAGATACCTCCCGCCACCAGAGGAGACGTAGAAGACGCTAGGTGGAGGACTGACCGGCATCTCCCACCGTATGGATTGGGGGCGTTTGGAGAAGTCCACCACGGTACGGTACGGTGCCTGTCGTAAAAGACGACTAATAGTGGCCACCGGGGGTGGCGGGCGGGCGGCAGGGGGTACTATACCATACCATATCAGCCCTGTATTATATACTGCCCTCTGCTGAGCACGGGCCTCCTCTACAACTGAGAGGGTTTAGGCCTTAGTCCACCACGCTGGCCTAATGGGGGTTGGCGGACTTCACATATCTTCGAAATTCAGAGAACTTCTCAGGTATGCAGGTTTCCTCACGATGTTTTCCTTCACCGTTAAAGCGAGCGATAAATTACAACGAAAACACACATAACTTTTTTAGAAAAGTCAGAAGTGGGTTTGGTCAGAACCCTTGGGTTTGGAACCTGCGGACATTTGTCTCGACAGTCCGTTCCACTCCCAACTAGGCTATCGCCGCTTCAAGCAGGGTAGTTCGTCTTTAATGTTGTATTATCTTTTAGTACAATGTTGTGATCTCAGTGATGGAAGATAGCGTGGAAAGTAGGTCTCACGCTGCCCTTGACGCCGATTTTTTCCAACTCCTCCCTATGTTTCTATTTGATTGATTTCATTGCGGGTTAAAGACAGATTAGTGTTCCCTGAGATTCGCCGAGCTTCACCGCTCGGTATCATAAAATGCGTGACACTGCTGATCCTGGCTTACAAGAGTTGCAGTGGCGGGCGTGAGGGCGGGATAGTCACTGCCATTGATGCTTAAAGCGTAGTTCGATGCTTGGGGGATTCTAAGCAAACAACAGGAGACGAATATAGTTAGAGTTGAATAGAAAAATTACTGTTTATTTTGTTTATTTATTTGTTTTTTTTGTCCTTACATTCTTAAAAAGAAAATAAAAGCGTTTAGTAAAAGATACAGCATTTTATTTTTATAACTTTTATGATACTGCTTGTATGTAAGACGTGGTTTTTTTCATAAACTAGTTCGAATAAATCATATACAGCAAAATAAACATGATTCGCATGGTTTTTATTTGAGATACAGCAGATCCGTCGCATCGAAATCTTTATGTATCTTAGTTGGTCATACATTTCACCTCACAGATAAAACATTTCTGCTGCTCGACATTAAAACATCGACTGCTGTAACTAGTACAAAATCAATGAAGTAGTAACTTTAGGATATTTCGGTTAACCGTGGAAAGCAAGGTTTAGATTTTTGGAAATATGTTCCAAATCTCAACTTTCTATCTTCATAAATTTACGAGTTATGAATTTTTTAAATCGTTTTTTGGCTCTGGTGTAAAGTTGGATATTTCGAGATACGACAAAATCGCTTTTTACCGTCGATATTTAACTTGTCTGCATTACCTGTGTAATCTCATCAGGCAATGTTGAGTCATACAAAAAAGTAGCGCATGAATGAATGACGAAAGAATGCACATAAAAAATATAGTCAATCAAATCAAGAAATATAATTTCATTGAAATAAGCGTGAAAAAGCTATCAAATATATCTAGGAAGTTAGTTTAAGGAAGTATTTATATTTTTTTCTTCGCTAGATTTTTAGGTGTTGATATTATCTGTAATTCAATCATGCTTAACCGTCTTTTAAGAAATACACAAATCAAGCCCAGAAATAACAACTAACTGGTTTTCCCGCGAATTCATAATAAATAGCTTCTATAGATTAGGGTCCTGAATCAATAAGAACTTGTATATTACAAACAATATCATTAATCACATCATATTATACACAGTCAACGTCAAAACATTGTTTTTACCTTAGAACATTCCGCACATTACGTAAATGGATATAGTCACTAGGTATTTTGAGGCAACAAGGACTCTATATGCGAGAGAATATTAAAGAATAAACTAGAAAATCCATTACAACAAAATCTTGACACTGTCTGACAAACAACGCACGGCCTAAACCGTAGTTTCCGAAGCATGAAATTTTGTACCTCCGGTTTTAATGTTTTATTTTTTTTCCATAGTAAGAGCTCTTCAAGCAAATTCTTTAATATTGTAGTAACTTAGAATTTAACCTAATTTGCAGTTGAGCAATGAAAAATAGAGCTCACCTGATTTCCTATAATGCTCGGTTTCCTCACATACGAAGGCTGATTGTTAACGGAAATAATGGGTGTAGCGTAATAAATTATCAATTAGAGCGATATGTAGGCGGAAACATTATAGGCTCTCGTTTATTTACTCTTTAATAATTCAACATAGGTTAGATACCACAGAGTACTTTATAATATACTGAAATAGAGATATCTCTCCGGCCTTTTTATTGGTAACAAATTTACAGCGCCATCTGTACTCGTTTTATAGACCTATTATATCACACTACATAATTATATAATATATAGGTAGTTACTATAGTATCAATGTATAAAAATCCGATTATTCAAATTTGAATTTAGGGCAAATGTAAATAAAACGGAAGAAGTGAATTAAAACATTTATTTGACAAGAACTAGATACATTCACATAATATTATAGATTTGGGCCATAAATATTGAACTAAAAAGATGAAGATAGATTTAAAAGTATAATATAATAATAAATTGAATATAAACACTACATCGACATAATCAGAGTCCTATCTCACAAATAAATCAACAGAAAAAAGAAAAAGAGTCACTGTCTCGCCACAACACTTCGAGTCTATATCTCACTACACAGAACACTCATACGAAGCAATTATCACAGCAACCGGAAAAGAAAATCTCAACGCAACGGATTATTATAATAATAATATAGAAGTGGCAATCTCCAACAAAACGAGAATTCTGATAAACAGCAAATTCGTTTTGAGTTTTTACTTTGGACCGGGTTAACCAGAATGACATTCTTAATGTTGCCAGGATAGTTAAAAAAAATCTTACGTTTAGCTTCTACAGTAAACTTAAAACTCGCGATTTTTATTACATTGCAACCGATTTGGCTCATATTTGACTATAAAATTATATAAATCAAAATTAATTAGCATACCTATAAAGTGTCATTATAATCGATCGATTTTATTATTTACCAATTTAGTTTTCATGCAAAATAAATCTACCAAAGAGCAGAAATTCAAAGTACGGTCGTGAAAATTATCTGGCTATTTTAAAGAGACCATCAAGGCACCCAAAATACTGTTGTAAGCATGTATATCTCATTTAGCATATTTACACTTGCGATAACATAACCGTAGCGACATCTCTAAACGTTTTATGGAAAAAGTAAATTATAAGGCTGCTAAATAGAAAGTAATCAAGATTAGGTATACGTTCCATTGCACTCCCGTACAACTAAAATTAGTACAATAATCTGTCTGAAGTTACCGTCACCAATGTACTAAGATTGAATAGCCTGTTAGATACGCAATAGCGTACGGTGTTGTGTGACGTAGATTCGAATCCGGAAGGGAGTGGTCATTTTTAACATAACTTACGTATTAACCTTCAAGATTTATTTGGGGATAAGATATAGCCTAGTATTCGATATGCCTATTGTTGAAAGTCCCATCAAATCGATTCAGCCGTCAACGAGTTTAACGTGCTGGCCGAACAAAAAATCTGAGGAATCGCAACGAAGACTCCGTACCTCAACACATCCTTACGTATTATAAATCAAAGTCTCCCGCCATGTCTGTCTGTATGAACGCAATAAATGAAAAAGCTACCCAACGGATTTCAATGAAATTTGGTATGGAGATAGTTTGAGACCTTGAAAAGGATATATGCTACTTTTTATCCCGGAAAACTCATTAACGCGGGCGAAGCCGCAAGCAAAAGTTAGTGTATAATATTTACACAAATTAACTATAATTTATAGTTATCTATAATAAACTTACTATATAGATAAAGTTGAATAGTTTGTCTGTTTGAACTCCTTAACCTCTCGATTTATTGCTCCCAATTATTTTAATTTTATTTTATTACATTTAAAAATTCTGTGGGCTACTTTTTAGGCAAGACGTTGCTGCAAACAAAAATATCTGAGACATTTTTAGCTCCTACCATTACAGTAAGAAATACCCATTTAAGACCTTTTCTGAAGTATGCTTAACGTCTCTGTTAGTATTATTTGGGTAGGAGACCGTACAAAAGGCCAATTTTGTGTTATTTCACACGTTTAATCTGAATAACGTATCAAACTCGCGCCGTAGCTGCAATTTTAATAATTCGACATCATTTTGCAATTTTTTATTGATGACAATGAATTTTTAGCAGTAATTTTATTCTTTATCCTTTTATATGCAATTGTAAACCATTGTATTATCTAGGAGGTCTCGGATTTTATACTTAGGTGGAAAAATATTAGTAACATTTGAAATTAGAAAATTATTTTATAGTTTCAACTTCCTGGATTGGATTTGTAATTTCACCAGGCCTTCAAATAATATAATGAAAAAGCTTGATGATTGATTGATAGGGGGCGAGCCTATCGCCATATCGGGCACAAATTCCAGACTCCGGGCTGATACTGAATTTAAAAAACCCAATATCACTTTCCCGACCCGGGAATCGAACCCAAGACCTCAGCATTGCAGCCGTACCGTAATACAACTACGCCACCGAGGCAGTTACAGAGCATATTATTATAATATAGACCTCTGACCACTCTCTCCCTCGTATATTCTTTTACATCTCAATGTAAATTGCATGTAATTTATAATTAGCTACCAACATCAGACCCATCAATTGCAATAGCGATTATCGTGTCAACTTATAATAAGCGATATAAACAAGATTAATATCGCTGAACTAATGTTTTTATAACTATTTCCTGCAACTTATTTCATTGTTAGCGTACAGTTCGATAATATTGTTTGAAATATTACAGTAATCGCGGCTACATAAAACAACTGTTACTAAAGGATTTGTCATACATTAATTTTTTACCTCGTTCGATTTTTAAAACTTGCGGATGCAGACAGAATCATCATGTTTAGAAAAAAAGTTGTGGTGTCTCTTTTTTTATATTTATTATTCAGCCATTAGGTACTTGATTTTTAGAAAGATTAATAAAGCTTTTGCCTGCGGCTCCACCCGCGTGAATGAGTTTTCCCGGGATAAAAGTCCCACTTTAAATTTTCCCGGGATAAAAAGTAGCCTATATGTTAATCGAGGACATGATCTACCCGTGTGCCAAATTTCATCGAAATTCGTTCAGTTGTTTTTGCGTGAAAGAGTAACAAATATCCATACATCCATACTTACAAACTTTCGCGTTTATAATATTATATTATTGAAGTTATACCTACTTCTTTTGGCGCGTTAGGGAAAAATGATGAGAGTAAATTTTTACGATGCGCGCGCACACCATCACGAAAAACCGACACCCTGAAGTTAGCTATAGTCAACATTTTAGTTTTGAATTTAGAACGTAGAATAAGGCGAAAGATATTGAAGTTATACTTCTTTTGGCGCGTTATTTAAAAAGATTTTTATCTTGTTACGCCAAAGAAGTATAACTTCTAACGCGTGTACATAAATACACACACACTTTTTTATAGTAATAATTTGTTTTTATTTCATTCAAGTCTCGTATGGTCTTAAGCGGCGATAGCCTAGTTGGGATTGGAACGGACTGCCGAGACGAATGTCCGCAGGTTCAAAACCCAAGCGCCCACACCTCTGACTTTTCTGAAAAGTTATGTATGTATTCTTTGTGAATTATCGCTCGCTTTAACGTTTAAGGAAAACATCGTGAGGAAACCTGCATACCTGAGAAGTTCTCTGAATTTCGAAGGTATGTGAAGTCCGCCAACCCGCACTAGGCCAGCCTCTTACATAATGAGAGACCTACCACCAGTATATGTAAGAGTCCGTCTGGGTGGGTACCACCGCAATGTCTATTTCTACCGCCAAGCAGCAGTCTGCATGCACTGTTGTGTTTCCGTTTGAAGGACATTGTAGCCAGTGTAACTACTGGACATAATGAGACTTAACATCTTATGTCTCAGGATGACGAGCGCAGTGGGATGCCACACAGTACTTTGTAACTCAAGGTGCTGGATGGTGTTGCTACTGTTTATGGGTGGTCGTATCGCTTACCATCAGGCGAACGGCATGCTCGTCTCGTCATTCAATGCAATAAAAAAAAAACTGGAGATGATGTTAATATGGGTTTATTAAATAGCAACTATCTTAAGATGCTGCCCTTAGTTTAACAGCGTCTCGGCTGATATCGTACTTCAGAAATTGAGTAGCATCTATTGCCTTATGACTCATTTAATATTAAGGGTGTTTTGTGGGTGGTAGAGATAACAAAAAAATCAGATGAACAACTTGCTGCAAAAAGTCATTGATTTTCTCATTCAGTCATTGATATCTCCAGATATGTTCAACTCTTCCTTTCCCAAATTATAAAAAACAAATTAATTAAATCCGTTTCTAAATATATTTACCATTTCTGTTTTTGACCGATATCAAAGCATTTAGCACGCTCACCTAACAATATAAGTTTTTGTGCGCGGACGTAGGTATTTATAATTTTTTTACAACAATTCGTCAGTAACAATCAAAATGGCATGTGCAAAAACTATGTACACGTTCACCCGAATTATTTTAGTTGAATTGTATGTTTTTTTTATTATATGATATATTTTTTTAAATTAAACTATTGTATTTCGTGGTCGGGTAAATCAACAAATCAGCAAAAACACGTGAACAAAAACGTTACGGAATAAGCATTATTTTTTTAATTGTAATAGAAATTCTATTTATTGACTTTTGTTTTTATGTTACCACTTTTTAAGCTGAGTCATGCCTTAACAGGATTTCGAATTCGAAGTCATCAACAGTATTTTTCTTGAATGCATCAATTTTTAAACACTAAGGGTGGGTTGCAGAAAATAACTTTAACAATAACAAAGGTCTTACCAGCTGTCAAATCTTCGGTTAAGCAATTTTCGGGTTGCATAAAATTTACAATTGTCAAAATGACGTCGCGAATAACAGTAACATTAACCGCTCAGTTTCGGACGGTTAATGTAAAAGTTATGGTTAGTTTTCGTAATCTGTGTGTATACTCTGTATAGTTAATTGTCATTTGTCAAACGATTTGCAATAATAACGTCCTATGCCCTATTTTAATACAAATACTCTGTTAAATACCTGGGTAAAATGTTTAGTACGCGAAATATTGTGGGAAGCAAAATCTAGCGATGATAGCGATTCTGATAGTGGGTCTATCCAAATAGTTTGCTGGAGCAAAAAATTCCGCTGAAATTCTATGATAGAAACAAAGAGGATGTACATACTAGACACCTACGTAATAATAGAAATTTGAATAATGAATCGATATTTCATCAAGATTTGATAGTTATATTAAATCATTACCAATGCAAAAATATTACCCGTGCAAGTTTTTGGGGTAATATAGCATCATTTCACTGGTTACTCGTTTACCTTTAACTTTAACAATTACAGCAATGGTGCAACAGAGGAAATGTCAATTTCAGTAGTCATTGTTATTGTCACTGCTAAAGTTAACTTTAACGGTAACACTAACGTCAGATTTTGTGCAACCCACCCTAAGGTAGTTAATATGACAGCCGCCTTACTTCGGCGACTTTTTCAGGCTATAGACACATCAGAACGCTGTTTTCCTATAGCTGTACCTGTAAGACCTCATGACCCTATGTTAGCTCTTTCAGGAAACGCCAATAAATTCCTCTGTTCCAAATTATAATAAAACATACATAGATTTTTGTTTTTGAGTTTGTAAAATCTGACAAAACTGATGTCTAAAATAACGACGAAGGAAAACTCTCTTTATCTCCACAAACAACTGGAAGACGGAATTGAAATAGTTTTTACAATGAACTCAAATTAAAGAGTAGTAGGTATAGAATTTTCATACTAGGTACTTCAACAACGTAGTCTAAAGAGGTAACTAATTTTCCACGAAGTTTTAATCTTATAGCCATATAAAAAATACAAGAATTTAAGAACTGCAATAAAATATAGCAAACAAATTCAATAAACAATATATACAACAACTTATACAGCCATTTTGACATTGCGTTGATAAATGAACTACATACTTGTCTTTACCTCTGCTACCATTGTGCCATATATCATCTATGAATAATCGATATTTTCACCAAAAACCCCAGTTTTAGTTTTCTTAATTTGTATAATTTTTAAGTTTAGTTTTATTTCTGAATGAAAGTGTGATGTTGCCGCGGCGACGAATTCTCTTACGAGTAGTAGTAATGGCACCAGGGCCAGTAAAAATAAAAATTAAATTACTTTTAATTGATATTTATTTTCTTCAAAATTTATACTTTTTTATTTTACATCTATGGTTCGATTACTTAACTTATTGTTGAGTGTTATTTGCTAGAAGGTAACTATGTAGTTAAATTTAGTAACGCAATGTCAAAATGACCCTGTTACATGTTTAAGGAAAATTCAGCATACAAATTAAAACATGTATACCAAGTTTTGAACAAACCCAAGCATTTCCCAGTACTGATCACCCATAGCCTTCGTGCTTCGCGCCTCATCAATCGCTTGTAACTAATTACAGTTTTTGTCACCAATTAATTTCCGGCGAATCTGTTTTAGTCACTTTCTTATTATAGTGTCCATGGAGACGCATGACTTGGCAATCTCAAGCAGAGTTTATTTATGGGGAAATAGGTTTGTCTAGATTTTCAGGTTAATACTTAACCCCCACGCAAAAAGAAGCTATAAGTTTAACTATGTAGGTATCTGTATGTCTGTGGCATCGTAGCTGCCAAACGAATTCACTAATTTTGATATGGAATTTTTTGTTTGATAAACATTTGTTTTTTTTTTACTTTTTAGGGTCTATTGTATCGTTTTTTTTTTTAATTATTTGAAGATATTTTTTTGTCAAGGTCCTAGGATCTACATATTAAGAATAGACTTCGAAATTCAAAGCATAGACCACTGAACAGTAGTCGCTTAGCTGAGATATTGAACATAGATAGAAGATTAGCTATAAGAAAAATAGCTTTGGTTCCTCGTCACGAAATATTTCTTAGAATTACAAGATATTGGTTACGATAGCATTTTCTACAAAACCATATTTTAATCACATAAGCAATATCACAGAGATTTTCAAAAAGTCATAAATAATATTATTAATGCCTTTTCAACTCCACCGTCTGACTTTGTCTTTTGAATATATCTTAATATTATATTAGTTATACTTTGTTAATACTTACCGTTTTTATTGCAGCACTGGAGCTAGTGGGACCTAAAGGCAGAGTATTCATCAGCTTGCTCTTCAACACCATGTTTATCCTTGGCGGAGTCACCGTCACATTACTCTCGTGGTGGCTTCAAAACTGGAGACACCTCCTCTTCATAAGCTACGCTCCCTCAATCCTCGTCTTCGTATACATCTGGATGATGACAGAGAGCTTCAGGTGGCTCTTCAGTAAAGGAAGATATGAGGATGGTCTCAACGTCCTCAGCAAGTCTGAGAAAATGAATAATGCTAGCGTTCCCAAAGATCACTACGATCAAGTAGAGAAACAAGCGACAAGACAAAGAGATGAAAGGAAATGTGAGTCGAAGGAAAGGAACCAGTCAACTTTTAACCAACTCTTGTCGTCTCCTATGATTTGGAAGAGGCTGTTTACTTGCTCATTCCTGTGGATATCGTCCACTCTAGTCTACTACGGCTTGTCTATAAATGCTATAGAGTTATCAGGGAATAGTTACGTAAACTACATTGTCGTTTTGGTCATCGAAGCGCCGGCTAACATCTGCAAATTGGTCTGCTTGGACAGATTTGGAAGGAAGAGGGTCATAGCTTTCGCTTTCTTCATGACTGGATTGATTTTGATTAACTACGGATTCGTTCCTGGTAAGCTATTTTTATCATAGAATAACTTACCTATTAATTTATTTATGTAAGTAAATATTTGATAGATTACCTTTTTTTCTATTTCTGTCATCTTTCAATTTCTTGACATTAGTCAAGAAATTAAAATAAAATATGTAAAAATGATTTTTCTGAGTATTACGTTTGGAAACAAAAATTATGAGTAGGTACAGTAAGTGAAACTCAAGTATTTGACCACCACTTTCGAGACGTGGGTTGTAATACTGGTCGAATAGAACAATCACTTCTTGAAATAACAATTTAAAACCTCGTTCTGCGTAAACTTTCATGCAAACTTTTTGTATTCTAACAATTTATAGTGGAATGTTTAATAAGCCTTAACTCGAAAAGTCTCACACTATAATTAATAGACGAACGCCATTAATTGCTAAGATTAGAGAATAGTCAATTTTCTTAACTTCTTACGCAATTAGCAAAGTTCTCTTTATATTTGAAACATTACAATCGTGATCACAAGACCTAAGGGCGTTTTAATACTTTACTAAGCGGTTTTTGATTGTGTTCTAACTATGCATAACTTTGTGGTCGTAAGGCTGAATGTTATTGTGAACTTTATTTTGTAGTTATATCTTTGATATTTACGACTACGAATATTGAGCAGATAAATAATTCAACTAGGCATTGGATTGGAATGAACAAATATTCACTGTTAGGAAAAAAAAGCAATTGACGCGCTCAAATTTCGTTGAGCCTATCTATCCTACACATCCCATGATATGATAGGAATCGTTATATCTGTACAAATTCTAATCTTAGTCATCTCCGGCTACTCCTGGATTTTTTTAATTTATTTCCACAAATTTTAACAATAATTATTTACCCTCACTTCTGAGCTTGGTATAAATCTGTGTTACAGAATGAGCATAACATAATACTAAATCGCATCGAAATCTGTTCAGTCGTATTTATGATGAACGCGCAATTATACAGACTACTATTTTTTCTATGTTTTAAATATAATTATTGCAGAATATAGTACTAAGAAATTCATTTATTTTTTACAGCGGGCAACTGGTCCATACTCCTGTACCTTGGAGGGAAGTTCTTCATCACGTTGGCGTACAACTCCCTCTACGTGTTTGCTGCGGAGGTCTTCCCGACTAACTACAGGACTTCTTTACTAGCCATGTGTTCCACGATTGGCCGGATTGGCTCTACAGTCGCACCACAAACTCCTCTATTGGTAAGTTTATAGTCTGTAATCCCAGGATTAAATTCGAATTTCAAATAATAACATTTATAAAAAGTCTTCCAATTTTTTTTAATAATAATAGTTTTTTAACCTCCTTTGACTGAAACCATACTTATATAACTTTTCTAAACTTATTAATATATTAACTTAATATTTATAAATAACTTCTTAACAATCAACTTCTTAAAAATCATCTATCTGCTCGAGTTCTATTTATCACACAAAATATAAAGTAAATTAAAAATATTATCTTTCTACAGACAAGGTACTACGAATACCTACCAACAATGCTCTTCGGCAGTATGGCGGCTCTATCTGGGTTCCTAGTCTTAACATTACCAGAAACAAATAACCTCAAACTGCCAGACTCTCTAAAAGAGGCCCAGGAACAAGACAGAAAAGATCAACCACAAGAAAAGACTACAGAAAAACCTACAGATACTAAAACACGACTTTGAATTTAAAAAGTGAGATTAATGTAAAAAACGGAATGTCGCGCCAAATAAAATCGACCAAAATATTGTTGTCGAGTAACAAAATTATGGTAATACACGTGCCAGTCATAGGGAAATAGGGTAAACTTTTTAGAAAAAACAGGTACACAGATTTTATTGGGAATAATATTATGTTTTACACGAGAAAACAGCTTCCATGCTAAATTCATTTATGATGGAAATTTCATATTAACGTAAAACGTTACTTATAACAAAATGTGTTCGCCATCAAAATATTTAAAAGGCGGTATCGTCACGAATTTTAAATTTAGATACTGTAAATTCCATTTATAAATAACGCCATCTTATGTTCTATTTTTAAAATCCGACACCTTTTTTGTTTTATAATAATTTTACAAAGAAACTTGATATATTATCATGGCATTTGTGTGATTATTTTTTCAAAATTGCATACACGAGATTGTATATTATGCAATAAAATCTTGGGTGCCAAAGGCTCGTGATGTTGATAAGGATAGTTGTAATAAAATATCGTAGTATTTATGTCATCCGTAATTGTAGAATAGGTTATTTTAGAATCTCTATGAAATGTTTACAAACACTACAAGTAAATTTTGCAATGTTCGTCTATATGATTGACCTTAAATTTTAAGGTATCTTTAAGTAAAGTAAATTCGGTTTGACGGCTTCCAACATTTGTAAATAGAGGACAGTTTGTGAAAGGACTCATTGACTACATTACATAGTTGAGTTCATTGGGATAATAGTAGAGACCGGTCTTTGGTATGATTCCCGTTGTCGGATAATTAGGCAAAACGGACGTAAATGACCTGAAATAAAAATTTGGATCCGTTGCTGTGGGTGCTCTAGCTGTCCTTCTGCCTACTCCCTCGGGGATATAGGCTTAATTTTATTTTATATATTATAAGTACTTAAGTAGGTATTATTAAAAATTTAAGTTTTGTATGATGTGATCTATTAGTAAGTAAAGATAAATTAATTAGGTAAAGTCAAATGTAAATAATTTTACTAATATTAATAAGACATTATATAAAAAAATATGCAATTTAATAAGAACTTAAATTGCATAAATCCTGGCATTCCACACTCGATATAAGTATTGTAATTATTATGGTTGATTATTTTTCATTTTATTTTTGAAGCATTATACAATAGATAGTGTCGTCTGTTATTTAAAAAGTAGGTATTATTTATTTTTTATGTGGATACACATTGAAACAAAATGTAAGATTGAAATAAATTTTATTAGTATTAACATCTATATTTCTAATATGTTTTTAGCAATTTTACTGTTTTGTTTTTTTTTTACAAAAAGTACAATATAAATCCAAAATGTCTGTACGAATAAATGTTTATAATTACAAATTTTTATTTCAAATTATTATAAACATAAAATATTTGTCGTATTTTTTAAAAATCAAATATTTTGTTTTTGGTATTTCAATATATCCCTTTTACTTTTAAAATGAGCTCACTGGCAAGGCAGAATCTGATCACGTCCAAGTTTTAATTTGAAAAAGGGATTAAAACCTGACGTATTATTATTTTTTAAAACATTCCGTTCTTTGCATCTAACTGGCGCGTCCACAATTGTAATTATGCGTTTAGAACGTGATCCCATTTCTCTGTACGTGACTGGGTGGACCTCGTTCATGTAAAATAAAAAAAAGTCATGTCCATAGAATATGTAGGAGATAACTGGCCATTTGGCGCAGATTATCTTTATATTTCGCTATGATAATAATTGTACATACCTATATATATGGATTACATTGCGTAAAACGAGATTAGGTTGTGTTTTATAAACAAACGGAGCGCTGACATCGTTTATTATAATTAAAACTTTCATGCCTCGGTAGTTGTATTACGGTACGACTGCAATGCTGAGGTCTCGGGTTCGATCCCCGGGTCGGGCGAAGTGATATTGGATTTTTCTATTCAGTATCACCCCGGAGTCTGGAATTTGTGCCCGATATGGCGATAGGCTTGCCCCTATCACATCATGGGACGGAATACGCACGGCGAAAAGTGGGTGCACTATTGGAACGAAGTTCCTTATCGCGCGTTGTGAAAAGGGGCTGGACGGAAAAAACAAATGAAAAGTTGTCACGACACTTTTTGCTATTATCTTACTAATATGAACCTTAAATAAAATGCGTAGAAGCTATAATTCTTGAAACGAGTATATTTTTATTTATTTTATTTATTAAAGTCATTAAAACCATTTCTTACTAATCTAATATGAACCTTAAATACATTGCGTAGAAGCTATTTCCCCAGCGTTGGCACGGCACGAGTACAAAAGAATCGAACGTAACATTCTTTTTTCAAATTTTGTTGATTTATTCTGCTTTGGTTACTGACATTTATCAATAACAAGACTAAACGTGCTTTGCTCGCGTTTAAAAATCCTACTTTATGTGGTAAGCGTAAGATCGAATTTGTGTTTAGTCAATCAAAATTCGTGATAAAAATGCTATGCAATAGCTTTACCGCGGCAGTCTCCGAGTGCCACACGTATTTATTTGTTTTTTTCTCTAGAAACTTATGTATTGGAACGGAAATAGGAAAATATTTATATATTTATATATATACACACTCTGTTATATAAATAAAATTTTATTACAATTCCTTCACTAATTAATCGAAAGGAACTTCGTTCCATCCGGGTGTCCCTTGACACCTCTCAAGTTTTTTTTTGCGCCTCTGCCTACCCTTTCGAGGATAAAACGCGTGAGTATGCGTAAAACTTTCACGGATTGCAGTATGTCACATATATTTAAGTATTAAGTAGATGTGGAGGTTTTTTTTACGGGCTCGGCAGCGTGACCTCCCTGCAGCTGATGGAAAGTGGAATAGGGCCAGATAAGAGTGTCGACTGACGACATATGATTTAGGCAATCGATATAATAATGCCGGCCTGTTTAAATCGGATATGCACAAGCAGGTCCAGGAACGCGACACATAACTTCTGTACAGTTTCCACCAGAAATTACATATAATTTCAAGTCACAGACAATTTTAGTACTTACTCTAGAAATTATTGTTGATTTTCCTACGGTGACTCTGTCTAAGAAACTCAACATAAAACTAATTACCACGAATAAGAACACATCTTTACTTTAACAAACACATCATGCAACTAGTCATATAAAATTATTGTAATTCCAATACATTAACGCATCAACGACCTCACAAAAGACATCCAATAAACAGCCATAAAGGCTTTACTTTCCCGCCGTTGCTTTATGGTGACAAAAAAGAATAACATAGTTGGCCAAAGGGCAAGCGGTCTCACGCAAAAACAATTTGCAAGTTTTTGTGAAGGTTCCCTGGCGTATACATGAATATGTTAAATCGAACCGTCCCATTCGTTACCTTTGGTTTGGAAGCTTGTTAAATTCACAGTTGCCTCCATCTAAATAAAAAAGTTTATCATTTTTTAAAAAGAAACTGTATCATTAGCTTTGGAATGTCTATGTTTTGAAATTAGTGTAATTAGAAGTCGGTTAAAAATAGTTTATTATTGTAAAATATATTCTTTCATCGTTTCAGTATTACAAAAGTTACAAACTTTACCGCTTTAAAAAATCTGTAGATGAAATCGCAATGTAACAAATTAACATACAGAGAGATTAGCTTAATCTCAACTATCAAGCAATTAGCACTAGGTCGGAGCAATAAGCAGGTTACAGCGCTGGTGATGGACGGCGTCCTATCGCGGCAGCATAATCGTCGCATCACTCACGCGTTCCAATATACAGCCCATAAATCCCCCGCAGTCATATGTTGATGTAATCAAGCATTGTCCGGCATAGGTTTGAATCGCAGCACGATTAATAGGGGTGACCGCAGTTGTATTGCAAATTCCTGGGCTGTGTTCAACACTGGGGAATTTGATTTGGTTATGGTTATGTGCGCTATGTTCTTTTATGGGAGTCAATTAATAAAAATTACGTATACGTAATCAAAATATAACATTTACAACTACCTTCCTAGCTGCGCCTCGGGAATTGCTGACCAATCGTAAACCAGTACGTAATAAAGAAATTGGCCAACTCACTGAACCGCCGTCGCTATAATATAATAATAATATGAATAATTTTATTTTGCATCTTTTGCATGAACAAGCGGGTAATGATTAAGCGCTTAAAGATGCGTTCTATCATTTAAAGTTCGAAACGATGACGGTGTTAAGTTTCGCCTCGAATCCAGGGGCGTAGCTACCGTAGGACTAGGTGGTGCAGTGCACTGGGGCCCCTGAGTCCAGGGAGTCCCCTGGTCTTAACTGCAGTTAACTTAACTGCAAGGTCACCATCCTATGAAAACTAAGAAAGCATCTCGTAACTTATAATTAAAAAGATAAAATCAGGGACATTTTGTTTTGGATACACTGGGCCGGGGATCATAATCTCATGAAATTGGCACTTAACGTTGGTTTTCTATAGATAAAAATACGGCCACCCTAAGCCGGCTCTTTCATCTAGAAATACCAAAAAGATCCATTTACTTCAATACTAGTAAAGCCTATAAGATAAATCAAAAACTCAATCAGGTATATTGACTTTTAAATTGCTTACACCAGACTTGTCCCGAGACTTAAATTAACGAGAAATAAAACGCAGCAAAAAATCGAAATCATATAAATTTATAATTTACTTTTATAAATAAATCCTTTAATCCGATCTGTGCGATTCATTTTATTGAGATAAAGAATATAACTGTATCTACGTGATCCTAATAGTTTAACTTAGTAACAAAATTCACAGAAATATCATTAGTCTGCCTTTTGTTCTAGTACATTTAGCTATTATGTTAAGACATCATTTCTTTTATAAAAGAGATTTTTTGATCTTAATGCGTCCTAGACCAAAGAACTTTTCTCTTCGAAGAGCCAAGTCGCATGGCATTAATTATATTTTATTTACTGTGGAACAGCGAGTTTACCTATGGCTTTTACATACCTATAATGTATTTCTTAACGAGACTTTTATACGCTTTATAAAGGAATTATTTTGTTGATTTTATTATGCTTTGATTTTCTCTCATGATAGCATTCTTGGGTTATAAAAAATCACTCTGAGAAAAACATTGTCGTCCTTCGGCAGTCGAATAAAAAATACTTTCTATTTTCATTCTAGAAGCGAACCCTCCTGTATCTATACTAATCTATACTTCTATACTATTATATAAAGCTGAAGAGTTTGTTTATTTGTTTGAACGCGCTAATCTCAGGAACTACTGGACCGATTTTGAAAATTCTTTCACTAATAGGAAGCTACATTATTCCTGAGTGCTATAGGCTACTTTTGATCCCTGAAAACTTTTTCACGCGCGCGGAGCCGCGCGCAATGCTAGTACTTATCTATACATACATACATACATATAAATAAAATTGGAGTGTCTGTATGTAATATTGAAATAACCGTTTTTTACTGCATGTATATGAATATATATACGGTACATACACCAAAATATCATTTTTTACAATTTTTGTCTGTCTGTCCGTCTGTCTGTCTGTCTGTTTGTTCCGGCTAATCTCTGAAATGGCTGGACCGATTTTGACGGGACTTTTATTGGCAGGTAGCTGATGTAATAAGGAGTAACTTAGGCTACTTTTTATCCCGGGAAAATATAAAGCGGGACTTTTATCCCGGGAAAACTCATTCACGCGGGCGGAGCCGCGGGCAACAGCTAGTTAATATATAAAGCTGAAGAGTTTGTTTGAACGCGCTAATCTCAGGAACTACTGGACCGATTTTGAAAATTCTTTCACTGATAGGAAGCTACATTACTCCTGAGTGCTATAGGCTACTTTTTTTTTTTTTATCCTGGAAAAACTTTTCCACGGCGGCGGAGCCGCGCGCAATGCTAGTGTTTAAATAAACTTGAAGAACTAGCGATTGAATGTAGTACACCCACTGGCATATTATGTTTGTTTAACAAGATGTTTGGCTTTTTGATATGCAATCACTCATAAACCGCTAATTTGGTTAAGATATAGGTAGGTATATAACTAACATATTATTATCAAAGTAGACTATTATCGTGGTATACTTAATGGAAAGTGAGACTTTTAGGACGAAAAAATACTCAACAAGATATGACCACGAAGTAATCTATCTCATTATAAAAACGTATAAAGACTATACAAGTTCATAATCTTCAGCAACAACATTTTCATTCGCAAGAATTATGTCAGAAACCCCATTGTCCCGCACAACACGCAGTTGAGTTACAACTGACTATTGTTTGATATTACGAGACTATCACGTTTAGTGTTTACGATCACCTGGGTAGCTAATATTGCGGTTACGTACTTACGTGTTAAAAGTTTAAAAACATTGGTTTGAAAGTTCTAGAAATATTTTGATGATTGCAGTTTGCACATTATATATAATACTAGATTTTACTCGCGGCTTTTCCGGGATAAAAGTCCTGCTATATTATATTTTCCAGGGTTAAAAATAGCACTTGTCCTCCCCAGGCTTTGATTAATTATATACCTAGATAGATACTAAACGTTTCAAACGCGTCGAAAAAAATAGAGGCGAACAGTTCCCCACTAAATAAGTTCGAGTGAATTAATTTTTGTTGTTTTTCATGGATATAATTTTCTCCCCGTTTTAATAGAAACCATGTATCTAATAACTGGTATCATTATGCGCGCACACAAGGATACGCAAAATGATGCAGCGATAGCGTAAGACAGCTGTCACGCATACTAGCTTAAGAAAAGTTGGCCTGTTTGTTTTAGTTTCATTGCAGCGCGTCACTCTATCTAGGTATATAATTAATCAAAGTTCTCAGGATCTACTGCTATCTTTATACCAAACATCAAAATCCGTTCGGTGGTTTTTGAGTTTTTCGCGTTCAGACAGAGGGACGCGGCGGGGGACTTAGTTTTGTAATAGGTATCTACTAATGATTAAATAACAAATAAACACACATTGCCTGATGATGAGTTAACCACTGCCGCACATAAATATTATCTAATTATAGGCATCTTTGATTTATGACTTTTTAAAAAATAGAGTTGTTTTTGCTTCCTCAAGATTCTTTTTCATCCGTGAAGAACCAGCTAAGGACAAAAACGATGCTGCCAAGTCATAAATAAAAATCCCAGACAAATCGCAATTCTTTATTCAAAACTATTTTTTGAAACGGGCACGACATAGGTATTAACTCCTGCCCTTAGCATATAAGCACTAGTACAGTGGCGTCTAGATAAAATATCGATGGACGAGAGATAATTAGATACTCCGCATACTTATCTATACCTAAAATTATATTCAATGAGCTAACTGGCAACCAAAAAAAAAAGTTAATTCTTGGCTCCTTACTTACCTCTCCTATTATACCTAATGCTCCTAGATGCAAATACCTTATATTAGCCCATCTGCGGTATACCAAGCCGCTACCCTTCATCTGTAATCTTTGTATTATAAAACCAGATACGATATACAATATAAAGTTAAGATTCTGTGCAAACGTCGGTTACCAGGGGGCTAATAGCGCGAGCTGAAGCCAGGTATTGCGGTCAGCCGTTACGATCCACATGGATTATTGTCACGGTTCTGTATTGCCTTCCGTAGTGTTATCGCCTTTTCAGTCGTATTGCAGCCCCCACAACTTGTAGGGTGACTTACGTGCGCTGAAATATTGGACTGGGTTGGGGCTTGATTTGCTTAAGTTAAAAAAGTAGGACAAGTTAGTTAGAGGTTAATTGTATGAGCTTAATCGATTTATAGTTTTATTTTTTAAATGTCTTGATTTTAAGGGGCCGGTTGGTCGCCTAATAAACGTCATGCCATTTAGTTTTACAGGCTTAGATATGTAGACCTTGTTAGAATGCGACCCTACAGTCTGTCTTTCCACAGCTTTGAATAAAAAAATATTCAAATCATTTTCGTATGTACCTGTAAATTCAAAATACCAGATATATTGAAATAAAACTATGTTGCGGATTTTATCGCGGTTTTTTAATAAATATTTTCTCCCGACGTTTCAAAGGCTTTGCTGCACTTCGTGGTCACGGGGCGGACGAAACGTCGGGAGAAAATATTAATTAAAAAACCGCGATAAAATCCGCAAAATAGTTTTATTTTAATGTCTAACATGCGCGTAAATATAAAAAGTCATTATGCATACCAGATATACTTTAGTAATGCATATTAGTAGGTATAGACAACACCTCTACCTACCTGCCCTGCATATCAATACACATAATATTTACTTTATAATTTATTTTCAATAGCAATGAACAATCACAAAATGTTACTCCAAACTTCAAACTTTATTTTATAATAAGTAATTCCTGTCTAAACCTTATATTTTCAAAATATCTTTATACAAGCCAAAGCATGGCCACCACGCAATGTGGCGAGTTGTAATGAAGCATTCCTCACCTGTGACACGATTTATCGCCGTGCAGTAGAAGCATGCGGCTAAATTGGGAATGCCACCTGACTGTACGGCGGGCGATGCCGCTGGAGACGTTTGCAAATATTCGTATAACACGCCGCCTGGATTTGGTCAATTTGTAATGAAATATTACTCGAATAAGACGTTCTAACTGGGAACGCGAGCCAGGGGAACGTTTACGTGATTGAGTTACGTTTTGTATGGAAATTTGCGAATTGACTAATAAATTATACCGAGTATAATTTTGTTTAAATACTAAGAACTAACTAAGTGGACGATAGCCTAGTTGTGTATGGAACGGTCTGCCGAGACAATGTCCGGAGGTTCAAAACCCAAGGTACACACCTCTAGGTAACTTTTCGAAGTTACGTGTGGTATTGTTTATCAATAATTAGCGTTCGCTTTGACGGTGAAGAAAAACATCGTGAGAAAACCTACATACCTAAGAATTCTCCATAAGAATCTCGAGGGTATGTGAAGTCTACCAACCCGCACTAGGCCAGCGTGGTGGACTAAGACCTAAACCCTTTCAGTTGTAGAGGAGGCCCGTGCTCAGCAGTGGGCAGTATATAAAACAGGGCTGATTGCATTGATTGCACTAAGAACATACACACATAACGCCTTTATTCCGTTTTTCGCCATGTGTCAGTCCCGTGATGTGATAGGGGATGAGCATATCCCCGGTCCCTGACTCCTTTGATGTTAAACGCATCCAGTAATTAGATTAGCTACGATGTCATTCAAACTGAAACACGACAGTACACGTACAATGCTTAGTGGCAGAAATCGATGTTACCATTTACGGTGGAAACTATTCAAAGTCTCTAGCATATGGGAGACCTACAGAGCACAGAATATAGTTCTGTGGGAACTGGGAAGATCTACTTCTTAGTAAAATGTACTCAGAGTGAGGTGCAGTCTCAGTAGTGCCACGCAATACTTAGTCAAAATTGGGTTATCTATTATTTATATAATATTGTTATTGTGTATAGATAGACTAGCATTGCGCGCGGCTCCGCCCGCGTGGAAAAGTTTTTCCGGGATAGAAAGTATATAGCACTCAGGAGTAATGTAGCTTCCTATTAGTGGAAGAATTATCAAAATCGGTCCAGTAGTTCCTGAGATTAGCGCGTTCAAACAAACTCTTCAGCTTTATAATATTAGTATAGATGTGACGCTTACCATTAGCGAACGGATTTGCGGTCATACTTCCTCAGATTACAACCTTTCCGTAGTATTATAGTACTGCTTGCTACAACCCTAGAATCTTTATCTTTCAAGTTCACTTTTCGACTGCTATACCTAATACGTTATACGGGGGTCTCTTTAAATTAGAATTAACAGAACCATTTAGAACAATTTACAAAACTAGGATAGTAATCATTAGTAATTATACATACACACATGCCCTTTATCTCCGAAGGGATAGGCAGAGGCGCAACTAGTGCACATACTTTTCGCCGTGCGTATTCCATTTCGTGATGTGATAGGGGGGGCGAGACTATCGCCATATCGGGCACAAATTCGACTCCGGGCTGATACTGTATAGAAAAACCCAATATCACTGCCCGACACGGGAATTGAACCCGAGGCCTCAACATTACAATCGTACCGTAATACAACTACGCCACGCCGGCAGGCACCAATTAGAAATTATAAAAACACAAATTATAAAAGTAATATTTAATTACATCAACTTTCATCAAATACAATCTTCTTTCCTTCGAAAGGTAAAATTCCTGACTTCTTCCTCTTTGCTTCCCAAGACGGATGCAACTTCTCTGGTTCATCTTTTGTATTATTAAAATTCCTATTATCAAATTTTCTATCATTAAAACTACCCTTATTATTAAATTGTTTATCTTCTCTATCATTGAATTTACTTCTAAAATTGCCTCTGTCATCATTTTGTTTAAATCTGGAGTCATCATAATTCTCTCTTGGTTTAATTTTTGGTACATGACCAAACATAACAGCTCTTCTTAGCTTTCTGTTGCCCTGTTTATGTATTTCTTTTACCTCGTCAGGTTGCCTAGGTTCTGCTACTGACATATAGTTTTCACCTGAAGATGTTATGAAGAAAGGATCTACAACTTTATTCTGTGTTACTGGAGCTTCAACTTCACCTTTCTTGAATTTCCTTTGAAGTAACTTCTCATTGAGATTTTTGTTTTTGTTGAAATCTTTTTTCTTGTCTGGTTTCTTTACTGGTGGTAAGACTTTAGTTGGTTTTTCTATGTTTTTACTATCTACATTAGTAATATTGTCTTTTATTTTTTCTTTAACCTGAATATTTTTAGATAAATCTGGTTTCACTATAACAAAATTACTCAAACTTGACTTTTTGTCTCTAGTATTGTCATTATGACTGTCAACACTATCATGACTATCACTACCGTCATCTTCCTCACTACCTTGATCTTGCTCATCTCCTTCATCTACCGCACTTTCATTACTTTCTTGTTCATTAGCAGAATCTGCATCATTTAATAAGGCTTTGCCTCTCCTTTGATCATTATCCGAATCATCCTCCATTTCAAAACCATCACCTTCATCAGATGACATATTTGCGGCTTCACCATTCTCATCCATTAAAGCCTTCTTACCACTCATTTTAATATCTTCCACATCCCAGTCACCTTCAGCATTAACAACTTTCGCGTTCTTTCCTTTCTTCTTATTCTTCTGTTTTTCTTTTGCTTCCTTCTTCAGCTTTAATCTTTCTTGTCTAGACATAAAGAGATCTCTGATGGGGACCTTTGCAAATCTTCCTCTGATGTGTTTGTACTTTTCTTGTAATGCTTTGTGGAGCAGAAGTCTAGCACATGCTTTATTGTGGTCCACATTGGGCCTGTTCACATAGTCTTTTAGTTCTCCTTGATGGGTTATCATAAACTGCGCCAAGTCCTTGACTTTTATTTTCTGTAAATAGAAATAAATTTTGGTGTTGATATTAGTATGAAATAGCAGTGGTGCATTGTGAATTAAAAGATAATCAGTTGCTTGCTATTTTTTACTAAACACATTGATAATTATAGAAATATATAAAATTTCACTAGAATGATAGAAAACAAAAAAACTTACTACATATCCATAAACACTTAAAATATTCCATAATATAATTAAATGTACAGAGACTATTGCAGACTTCCTTTTACTATTTTTCAACATAAAAAAATGATATTATTTTATACAATATCATAAAGTATCAATAAGGTAGGTAAATACTTCATCAGAATTATTTTACAACAGTTATTCAAATAATTTTAAAAATAAACATAATTTTTACTGGATATATATAGGATTTCATATGTTTTCCTGAATCAAACCTTACCATTCACCCATTACAAAATTCAGAATGTTTACAAAATATGCTAGCAGTTACAAAATTTATATTATAACAATTACCTTTAAAATTAAGACTTCATTCACAGTAGATTCCGCTTTTCTCTTCAGTTTCTCTTTTAACGCATCTGGAGCTTTCTTTCCTGTAAGAGTCTTGGCTTTTCTCGTCAGTTTATGTATTACCTGCGTTCTAGCTTGGTTTAAATTTTTCTTTAAGTGTATAAGCTGGAATAAGTACAAAATATCATGTGAATAAACAATTATTGACAACGTGAATAATTGAAACGGGTAATATTATAGTATCTAACTCTAATAAAATGTTTCGCGCCATTTGCATATATCAGGTCATGCTTACATATTATTATGCCCACACTTACCTCATTGTTAAATGCTTGTTTTACAGCCCCAACTTCCATTTTAATTAATAAATATCTTTATTTATGTCTCAATTTTAGGTTATTTCTTAACATGTCGAAGTCTGTGTCAAAGTACCGGCAGGGAGGGCGCGGGGGAAACAGTCAAGTGTCAGTTGTCAAATTGACACTACTGTCAGCACAAACAACACAGATAAAAAATTAAAAAAGCGACTTTGACTGGGCTTATAGATCCGGAATTTCCGGAACGCCACTGAAATATACAATATACAACCACTTATTAGCACTTATAAATTAGGCTACGTGAAATGGAACACAGGATCAGGAACACACTGGATGTAGGCCGCTTTTGACAAATCCGTCTGAAATTTTCAGGGGAGGCATAGACCTCCCCTAAAGGTTTGCCACTTTCTCCAATGCTGAATATAGGTTCAGCAGTGGATATCATGTGGCTGGTGATGATGAAACCGAATGAATTCCAGATCTGAGGCTAAAACGCTTGCTAAACCTGCATTCTTTCGCAGATTACTGGATTACTGGTGGTAGGTCTCTCATTATGTAAGAGGCCGTCTGGGTGGGTACCACCGCAATGTCTATTTCTACCGCCAAGCAACAGTGTGCATGCACTGTTGTGTTTCGGTTTGAAGGACATTGTAGCCAGTATAACTACTGGACATAATGAGACTTAACATCTTATGTCTCAGGGTGACGAGCGCAGTGGAATGCCACACAGTACTTTGTTAGTCAAGGTGCTGGATGGTGTTGCTACTGTTTATGGGTGGTCGTATCGCTTACCATCAGGCGAACGGCATGCTCGTCTCGTCATTAAATGCAATAAAAAAAAAAAAAAAAAAAAAAAAAAAAAAAAAAAAAAAAAAGATCAATCTGAAAAAAAAAATATGATATATTCACCATGTATATGAGATGGCTAATGTAACTAAAGAAACGAGACTTTAACTAGCTGGAATAACTAGCAATATAATTTATTGCTTTATCCAGTGATTATAAATTACAATTAATTTGAATGGAAAACCTTATCGCGAGGATCTGCTTGATAGATTTCTAATCTGTATTAGCCATAGACTAGGAATATATGACATTGAAGGAAAAAGTAAAAACAAAAATAAAAAGTATTCTTTTTGGTCGGATCTGTCAATCCGAAATGTACGTAAATATTTTTTATAAAATAAATTAGTTTTTATCCATTCAATCTATTTATTCAAATGAATTTTAATCTATCAATTTGAAGCTGGATAAGCTAAGTGAACCGACTGTATGTTGATTTTCCCGTTAACAGTTTGTGTGTTTGATATTTCAGCATGGCTCCCCGGTTTGAGATCGCAGTTGGTCTGCGAAAGGGCCACAAAACCACTAAAATATCTGCCGGCAGAAAAGGCATCACAGACAAGGCCATCAAAATCAGGCCAGCCAGGCTAAAGGGTGTAAGTATTCACTATAAACTTCTACTTCTAGGTTATGTTTTGTTAGATATCTTTATGCATTGTTTCTAACATTATCTCAAGTTGTTTTCCTAAAATTTTACCCGAAGTTTTACAATGTCTTGTCAAATATCCGTAGATTTCTTCCAGCCCTATTTTTTTCTCAATCTTTGCTTCTCCACATTTGTTTTTATTAAAATTCAATTACAATTTTAGTAATATCTATGGCTAACAGTTTATAAATCATAATGCACACGTATTCAGTTTCCTTACAAAATTAGTCACATTAGGTATTCTGTATTAATTGCCTATGGATATTGGATAGTATATTTGTAATTTTTTCTATTTCAGCTGCAAACCAAGCACTCTAAATTCGTTCGCGACCTTGTACGCGAGGTTGTGGGACACGCACAGTATGAGAAGAGGGCTATGGAGTTGCTGAAGGTAATATTATTTCATATATTTATTTACTATAATGTCAGCACAGCACTGCATCCTGGGGAAGAGATGTAACAATAAACTGCAACGACGAGGACCCAGAGACACATCGCACCTCTAGGACGAAAACAACACAATAAAAAAAAACGAAAATTGAGTTATCGTCATAAAATTAAATCGTCAAAAAATTATTGTTTATGTATTATGATGTATTTCAGCTGTTGGTTTTCCAATAAATAAATAAATAAAAATGACAAAACGAAATTTTCAACACAATAATAGTTCAAGCGGGAAAAGGACAAAACTATTATATTGGTCCCTTTTTTATTATAATTTCATAAAAAGGGACCAGTTTTAAGTCATTTTATAACCCAATTTTAGATTTTTTTGAATTGTGCTGTTTTCGTCCTAAAGGTGCGACTTATATAGCAACCTAGTAGTACCTTCATATGTCACTGTCCTGACATTCTTTATTTAACTTCTATTTATATCTTACTTTTGTAAATGTTAACCTCAAGTTTGATAGAGGTAAATGCAGTGGCCATTTGAATAAGTGAATGAAATTACTTAGATACACCATATACTTAACACATTGATTGCGGTTTTGGGGTACAATGCATGTGTGGCTAACTGGAGTGTTGAAAAAGACCATAAGACTCTCTCAGTCACTGCATCATACAGCCTAATGCCAGTGTGGGACGACAAATTCCATGCACGGTGAACTACACTTGGGGATATGTTGATTGTTTAGGTAACACAGAAAATTTCTTAATACCAAAAAGACTACTTTTACCCTAGAAAAACATATGGTGGTAATTGAAATTAAGCTACTATAACAGATTTTATCATGGTTTTTTATTTACAGACTCAACCACAATTACTAACACCTTAAAATTGTATTATTGTAAATTGAAGGTAGATTTGTAACACTAACTTTTCGGACCACCAACACCTCAGTCCTCCCAGTGACCACAAAGGCTACAAAGCCTTCGAAACGTCTAGAGAAAAATAACTAAAAAACTGCGATAACATCCGTTATAGTAATTTAATTTCAATGTCAAACATTTGCGTAAACGTACGGTATCATTATGATGGTCATATTAAGTTTTGAATAGTCTTCTTACAGACAAAACTGTATTGAACAAGATGTCAATTATTATCAGACATAATCCAACAAACAAAGAATACTTGAGTGTATTAAACTGGTAATGTAATACCCTCTGTGGCAATTATTACCCAGTGAAATTTGTATAGAAATAAGAACCACCTTGATCACATCAGCTTTAAAACAAAAAATCATATCAAATTCAATAAATTTTTTGGGAGCTATGATGCCATCAGATACATACACAGATACACACCTTAAACTTATAACACCCCTCTTTTTGCATCGTGGGTTAATTAGAAATTAGTAAAAAGGCAATGTTTTAATAATTCATTGTTTATTTCATACCATAATAACTTGTAATAAAAATTCTTTCACAGAATAAATGTCCCATTCTGCTCTTTTGCTGCTTAAATGTTAATTCCGAACATGTTCTGTGTGCCAAATTCAATCTATTCAGTATTGTGTCTGTTTACTTCTAACAAACATTGAAATTTCTCTAGAATATACAAATGTGTAATTGTTAGGGCCAGCATTAGAAAAGTATGAATCGGCATAATGGTTATTAAGTTGACTGTGTAATAATATCGCACCTTTAGAACGAATATGACAAAATTCAAAACAACCAAAAATTGAGTTATTGTCGTAAAATGACTTAAAACTGATCCCTTTTTTATAAAAATATAAAAAAAAGGCCCGATATAATAGTTTGGTCCTTTTCCCGCTTGAATATGGCTGTGTTTGAACTATTGTTGTATTGAGAACTTTGTTTGAAGTCATTTTATGAAGATAACTCAATTTTCGATTTTTTTGAATTGTGTCGTTACCGTTCTAAAGGTGCGATATGTTGATGGTGTGATCCTGCACCAAGACACATGCAGCCCGAATGTGTATTAAGTATGGCTACAACATTTGCCCCTGTATAGTTAGGGATATATAATAGATACAACTCAGTTTCACTCTAAAGCGCGATATCAGCTGAGACACTGTCAAAATAAAGTGAGCAACCTAAGATAGTTGCTATTTGATAAACACACATTTGAGGCACCTTAAGTGGCAATATGTCATAGGTTTTGACAGCTGAGTTATGTTTATGTAACAGCACCAACTCAGCTGAGAACAAGCTCTTAAATGACAGATTTTTTTATGAAATTTTTCAATACATTAAACGTCTACTTGGGATGTAACTCAAACTTGACATTGATTTATTAAGACCACCCTTAGTTACTCAAAACATGAGACTACTATCGTAGTCAGGATTTTTTAATTGTATCGGTTGGATATTGCATTGGTTTATTTTTATTTATTGTTCTTGAGACTAGTTGAGAATAAGTTTGCTCATATACAATTTGTATAGAATTAAGTCCTTGAGAAGAGATGGTATATAGTTTGAGAAACACCTACCTCGCATTTTTAAGTGAAAATTAAAAAAGTGTATCATGAGTCTAAAAAAAGTATTTGTATTATGTTTTTGAATCACATATTTCATCATATACGTCAGACACATGATGTCCACTGCTGAACATAGGCCTCCCCTAAAGATTGCCAGACGGACCTATCAAAAGTGGCCTGCATCACATATTTCTTTATGAGCATTTTTTTACATATCTTTTCTCATACAACAGGTGTCGAAAGACAAGCGCGCTCTCAAGTTCCTGAAGCGTCGCCTGGGCACACACATCCGTGCCAAGAGGAAGCGTGAGGAGCTCAGCAACGTGCTCGCGCAGATGAGGAAGGCCGCCGCCCAGGCTCACCACGCCACCACACACACTAAGTGAACAATAAACTAGTTTACCACATGCATTGTTTGATTTCTTAAGAATTTATACAATTTGATGCAGAAAGGTATCAATCCCACAACTCTCAAACAAATATACTTTGCACTTTGTCAACCCCTCATTACATACTGTATTTCATCATGGGGTGGAGCATTGAAAACAATTATAAAGCCACTGGAGGTTTCCCAAAGATTAATTCTTAAAATCTGTACTTTTAAATCTTTTCAATATCCAACTAAGCTCTTGTACGAATTCTGTGAAGTTCTTACTGTGCGTCAATTATTTTTGCTCAATATTGTATTAAAACAACATATTATGACAGAATATAGAGAGGAATTAACACACAAAAGGAGAAACTTTGCTGTATGCGAGAGATCGTTTAAACCCAAAACTTCGTTTATCCGCAGATTTCTTCCCTTTCTAGGCCCGTTTCTATAGAACAAAATTAATAAAATTATTAAAATTTATAACATGAACAGAATAGCTGTTAAAAAAGAAGTCTCTCTATGGCTTCTAAAACTCTCATATGAGGAGACAGAAAATTTGCTAATAATTATGCAGTAAAAATCTAGGCTTACCATCTCTACTCACTCACACACACACACACACAACACACTCAATACTTTCACACCTAATAAAAATACATTTTCTTTATTCATAGTTTTGTATGTGTTTAATTACATAAGGCGAGTTTATTTGTATAAAAAGCTACGTATATTGTTAGGGGAAGACACTGGTTCCTGAGATACAGCTAACGCTAGTTCAGGAACTAGGGTAACACCCATTATTTATGTCATATATTTTCTGTGCAAATAAACAATTTATTATTATTATTATTAATGAAATATAATTAAAAATGTATGATTAACGTATAGTGATAAGTAAGGAAGGAAAAGGCGCGTAATCTCCTCACACAAACACCCAATAGGCTTTAGAAATAAAAAAAAAGTTAACAATTTATTTGGCAAACTGATGTCACTTCAAAACAGGCAGTTGCACTATGGGAGATATCGAATTTGTTGTGATTATACTTTGTTAGTCTTTTGTGAATTCGAGATTGCTTTTCTGGAAATGTAGTGGATAAAATATAATATATCAGCTATTATATTATGCTCAGTAAATACTAGATATACGAAAATTTCGATATTTTTTTTTGTTTTTTTTTGTACACTGGCTTCTAGATGAGTAGTAGGTAAACTAAAAATTCTGTAATACCTACATACCACACACAATGATAAACTTTAATAATTATATGTACGGGTTTGCAATGCAATGCAATCAGCCCTGTATTATATACTGCCCACTGCTGAGCACGGGCCTCTACTACTGAGAGGGTTTTAGGCCTTAGTCCACCACGCTGGCCTAATGCGGGTTGGCGGACTTCACATACCTTCGAAATTCAGAGAACTTCTCAGGTATGGAGGTTTCCTCACGATGTTTTCCTTCACCTATGAATGATGAACGGGTTTACCTATGGATTATTATCAGCTTAGAGTAACTGTCTATCATAAATGCAATGAGTAATGACCATGGAACTTTTATAAAAACATCTAATCGTGATTAATCTGCCACCGTTTTGGAATGTGGCATTGTTATGAACAAATGGCTTAAAAATACAAGAATCTGCCTATCTATGAATATATTAATTAGGTATGACTACCAGAATACAAGGAAACTGCCGTCATAATTCCGTGCAGGGAATATTATATGTATTTCTGTGGTACACACTATAACTTTTAAATTATAGTGTTTGACGGGTGATCATAGAGGGCGCAACTCATCAGTGGGCTTAGAATGTGACACGAAGGCGCAACTCATAAAACGATGTCGTTTAATTTTGATGTTTGTGATTGATCGAGAGACCAATACGTCAGTCTCTCAACCAATCCCAATAAGACGAAACGGAGACGTGACGTGTTTTTTTGTCACATTCTAAGCCCACAGGTAATTGATCGTTACGTCGCAAGCTCTGGCCTGAAGTAAATCACTTCATACGCCCTTTTCGATTCAAATTCACCGGTCAATTGAAATGACCGGATATGAATTATAATTATTGGTGATATTGGAATGTTCTGCGCAGTATTAGCCCTTTTTTTTTTTTTTTTTTTTTTTTTTTTTTTGTTTTGGCCCTACCGGCCAGTAGCCTGACGCGAGTCGGCTTTTCTGGCCACACCGGACTTTCGGGTGAACGCTTTAGGCGCTCGCAACCCTTGATTTAAGTAACCATGCTGAGGGCAACCCACTAACGGGTTACGAACCTCGGCTCAGGACGGTCACTGGGAGAGGATGAGACATCAACGATTAGTGGGGAAGGTTGGTGTTTAACCTAATCCTATCCATTTATTTCGTCGGCACGCGGGCCGGAACTGTTAGGAGGGTCGGGAGGGCGACGGGGAACGCGGCGAGGTCCTCGGCGGCGAGGACGGAACTGCGGTCGTGTGGAGTGTAGGAGTTTTAGGAACTCGTTCTTACTGCGAATGGCCAGAGTGATATCGTCCTCTGGATCGGTTAGGACTGAACGCGGCCGTCTCCATTTGGCGCGGTCGAATGGAGTGTATATTGACGCTTTGCGGACTAACGTATTTGGGTGTTTAACCGCCCGGTCGAAGTAGCGTTTGCTGGTCATTTGCATGAAATGCCTGATGGTCGGCATGTTAGTATCCACGTGGAGGTTGCGATTGCGAACGTACCACGGGGCACCAAGAGCGTGTCGAAGAAAAATGTTTTGCAATACCTGCATACGCTTAAGACGAGCAGGCGGTATATGGGCGAACACGGGCGACGCATATGTCATGATCGGTCTAATACACGTGGTAAAGATCCTAATCTTAAAGTATTAGCCCGGAGCCTGGAATTTGTACCCGTTATGGCGACAGACTCGTCCCCAATCACATCATGATACGGAAATGGGTGCCCTAGTTGCGCCTCTGCCTAACCCTTCCGGGATAAAGGCGTGATATGTGTTTGTTTTTATGTTTGAATAAATAGGTGTTATTTCATATTCAAATTTCAATCAGCTCTACTGACGAAAAAAATCTCTACCAGATTAAATACCTACCCATTACCTATTATAGGTTTCTCTCAAAATCCCGATAAACTTAACTGCCAGCCCTGAGCCCATTCTAAAAATTACGCAAAAAAGCGTTGGCGCATTCCAGGGATATAAAGACGCCAAATACATAGCACTTGGGGATAAAACTAAAAAATAAAGCTTTCCTATGTTTAGGCCGAGTTCTCTCATCCGTGTTCAGGTAAAGTTAAGGCTCTTATTACACTAGCGAATTCACAGCGAAGGCGCTCTCGTCCAGTGTAATAAGACCGTTAACGTTACTTGATCACAAATGAACAACACCATCTAGTTCTATATATTAGTTAGCCTAAGGTATTTAAATAAAAATAGACACGTCACTCAAAAACCTTGCGCATAAGTAAATAACAATGAATTCTACTTATTTACTTACTCGATTATTATGAAGAGATGATGAAACTATGTATGCGATTGACCCACAGCGGGGACATAATATTAGATAATCCAATTATCAATGAATTATATATATCTTACAGGGCAAAACCATGAACCCCTTACGATATACTACGATAAAAATAAATTTAAAGATAAACAAGATATTTTTGATAAACCTCGAATCGAAGATCCAATTTAAAATTAAGAATATCTTAAACTGTTTATTTACGTGATTTTTATGAAAGCGACCGGGTCAACATTTTTATATCAATCGTTATAAAAACAAGGGCAATTCATTATCTATTAGACGAACGTATAATTTATAACAATAATAACATTTTCAAAACCAGCTGTAGATATAATTTGACAAACAATTCATCTAGTGAGATATTGTTTTTTTCCGTGTAGAGTTCCGTTACATCTCAGGTCATCTGTTAATAAAATTAACGGGAACCAGTGCCGTAGCATGGATTCTTGCCACGGAGGGCGGAACCAAAATTTACCACCCCAAGGCAGTGGCCAACCGCCGAGACAAAAAAAGGTCATTTCAACATATAAGTCACGCGAGCCCTCTGGCCACTGGTGCATGCAACAAAAGTTTTATTTTAATCTTTTCGCCGTGCATACTAGGTCCCATGATGTGATAGGCAGCGAGCCTATCGCCATGTCGGGTACTAATTTCAGATTCGAGGCTAATACTGAATAGAAAAACCCAATATCACTGCTCGACCAGTCGTACCATAATACAACTATGCCACCGAGGCGTTTTATGGTATCCTTAGAGAATTAAACCATGGCGTACCACATAACCTATTACATTAATCAAAGCCTATTTCCTTGTTACCTTGACCACTAAGCTATAACTGGGGCGTAAACATAGAAGTGATCAATAACGCAACAGCTCTATCACTTCGCATGTGCATATTTGCGATACCTACTGTTTACTTTCAATCATGACGCTACTAGGGGTCTGCAGAGGCCGCATGGGCTATCATATTGCGTCAAGTAATTTGAGAATCAGCCCTCTCTGTCTCACACGCCTAGTTACTGTTATCTGCAAAACAAGCAAGTAAAAGATGTTCGTGTATAAAAAGTGGATGCGTTGTTATTGAAAGTAGTAAGTTCCTACTTATTTTGTAGTGGTGAAAGTTAAACTAAGAAGTGTTTTAGGCATTAACGTTTAGTGTTAGGAAATAGTGATACCTAAATATGACTTCGATAAATAGGTAGCTACTTGCCTATTTTTCGTAAAATATATTTATTTTTTTCTTAATAAAACAATATGGTTTAGAAATAAGGATAAGTACTGTATGGTTGTCAACTAAACATACATTTTATGAAATGGTTATTTGAGAAGTACTTACCTAACTCAAAATTACACTTAAAATAATATAATACTTTCATGAACATAACAGCGTTTCTTATCAATTCTATATTTATATAATTTTCCAGTTCTCTCAAAGTTTATTGTTCCTTAATTAGCATAGCATAGATCTGAATAATAAATACATTTACATTATTACTCAACTATATAGATAGGTATACTTACATAAATACCCTTGTAAATTTATTTTATTACTTATGGATAGTACGATTCACACTGGTTGACAAACGAACAGCTTTTTGAGGAGGGACGGGCCACAAGTTCGATTTCTAACCATTGATGTATTAAAATTACATACCTACCTATCAATGTACTAACTTATGTGTACTAACTTAGAAAAACTTATTTCCCTGAATACGCTCCAAGCATATATCTATATACTAATATATAAAGCTGAAGAGTTTGTTTGTTAAATGTAGTTTTCTAAGCGTTTCGTATGCTAGTCTTTTTTTTAATGACACCTCCACTACTTCTCGTCTTTTTCAGCAGCATTTACAGTGTTTTAACTCGAAGCACAATGTAGCCGTGGAAATGTTTTGTACTTTGGCAATCTCACAAAACGTGCATTACCGGTAAGTACCATGGACGTGGATTAATCCTGTAAGACGTTGGTACCTACCATACCGGTTGAGCTACAAGTTATAATACAAAAAAAACAAGTGTATCTACTCTTAAAACTTACTGCCTCGGTGGCGTAGTTGTATTACGGTACGCCGTACGACTGTAATGCTGAGATCTCGGGTTCGATCGCTCGATAAAAGATGATGGTAGGGCCCCTGGCCGGGTAAAATTAGGTATATTAGGTTTTTCTAATCAGTATCAGCCCGGAGTCTGGAATTTGTGCTCGATATGGCGATAGGCTCGCACATCATGGGACGGAATACGCACGGCGAATAGTGGGTGTCTGTGTGTGTACCTACTGTTAAAACGCACTAATAATATAAATACTTTAATATCTCGGAACAGCTGTGGCTATTTTAGTTCTATTAGTTTTAATTTTAACAACGCTATTATCTTTAGAGAAATATCCTCCTACGCACGCAGTGAATGTCAATCATCGCTGGCTTCTAAAATAACATAATAAATACACGCATCTTTAATTTTTTTCATAACTTTACACTTTTTTAGTCTATAAATTGTCAAAATCATGATTACGGATAGCCTTCAAGTCAGGAGAGATTGGTCATACAAGCTTTCTGGTTCTGTATCCTGAGGACAGTAAGTAAGCAAGTACGGGTATATCTGGGTTGCAGCAGAAATTGCATTTAGGAACACAGGTTTCTTTGCAATACGTGTCACCAGAGCAAATGTGATGTTCTATATGAAAATGAGCGGAATCATAATGCATCACATTTGTAAAAGCGGCCCTAATAAAATGAGGCATAAAAAACGACACGAAGTTCTGTGTCGTTTAATTGTGCTAATTGAGATTCTGTAACTCCTGGCTCACATGTTAGTTTCTTGACCAATCATACACAAGCTCAAACACGTGTTTGTGGCCCACGAGAAATGGTTGAGCACGGCTGTTCTAGAGGGGCTCGTCTTTACGGTCGGGAACCCAAGACTGCCGTCTCGCCAGAACACGCAGTATTTTGAAGCTAATCGTGAAACCTCATATAGATGTAAAAAGACATCAGAATGCATATCGAACACAAAACAAAATAAAACCCACAAATCCCGACAACGTCTGGTAATTAAACTTGCTATAAATAATTCTATTGCTTTTTTCCCATATTTTTTATGGCATTGAATGACGAGACGAGCATGCCGTTCGCCTGATGGTAAGCGATACGACCACCCATAAACAGTAGCAACACCATCCAGCACCTTGAGTTACAAAGTACTGTGTGGCATTCTACTGCGCTCGTCATCCTGAGACATAAGATGTTAAGTCTCACTATGTCCTGTAGTTACAATGGCTACAAAGTCCTTCAAACCGAAACACAACAGTGCATGCACACTGCTGCCTGGCGGTAGAGATAGACATTGCGGTGGTACCCACCCAGACGGACTCTTACATATGAGAGACCTACCACCAGTAAAATACCTACCTATTTGCTAGGAACAAAGCAATAGAGTTAGTAGGGTACATATCACTTTTCCATTCTTTCACCACGGCAACACGGAATAATTTAATACGCATGTTAATAAAGTCTTAATTACTTGGCATCTACCAAATCTCGTATTTAGGTGTGGACGGAAACGATTTGGCAGTACTTTGTACCTACATTGCAGAAAGTTTTCAAATCTTTTTCTACACTACATAAAACAATTTTTGTCAGTCAGGTAGAAACTAAATACTTAGAGATTTTGACATCCTCAGGTATAAGGGCAACAATGTCTAACGGCTCTTACCTAAAAACGTGTTTCTTTTCGTAAAAAAGGTACTTACGTACAAGTATTCATTTATACTGCGACTGCGCTAGTTTGAAAGTCCCTTTCCCTGAATAAAATTCTCAAAACGTTTTCAACGTATATCAATCCAGAATTTGGTCTAACTGTGAGCCACGTTTATCTAAATCCATTCAGCGGGTAGAGGCCAGCATGTAATAAGCATATCTATCAGTATAAGTCGTTACATTGTTACGTGAATAGTTTTCCTTTTCTTCATAATTCGATTAGTAAAAGCATAACTAAGTACCTGTTTATAGTGCCGTAACTAGGGTGGTGCCAGCGGGGCCCAGGCACAGGGCGCAGACCCTAGAGAGGCGAAGAAATCACCACACTAGGACCAAGTTTTACGTCATGCATGGGCTTAGTTATAGAACCTCGCACCGGGCGCAGGAAAGGCTAGTTACGGCACTGCCTATTTATAAGTACAACAAAGTGTTATCTAACCCGTTTTCTTTAAAACACACATGTTTCTACATTGTTTTTTTTTATTGTTTTGTGCATCACCGCGTTCTTGTGACCAAAACGCAGCTAATTAGCGAGGCCAAAATAAAAATGACGTTAGAAATAGCCGAAAAGAAAGCACCTTGCTTTGACACGTTAAATAAAGTCGCCAATCTAAAAATAATATAACATCCATAAACAACAGCTGTTATATTGTTTTCCTACTAGCGACTTATTCTATTGCGTAGTAGGTACTTAATTTCGTATTTCGTATAATGGGTCACCATGTAGGCTTAATAACATTTTATATGGTAGGTAGGTACTTATTGAGTTCAATTTCTTGGTCGAGTAAAACCCCTACCCCTTTGGGGATAAAGAACGTTAGTGGGTGTGCTTCCATAAAGAACGTTAGTGGGTAGAACCGGAACACAACAGTGCAAGCACTGCTGCTTGGCGGTAGAAATAGACATTGCGGCGGTACCTATACCTCGCATACGAGAGACTTAAGACTAGTAAAAAGTTTGTGTCAAATGATCGCTGATCGATTATATAATTTGAAAGGTCCACTGTACCTGACAGTAAGTGAAATGGGCATAAGCGTATAAAGAGGGCTCGCGTGGGCCGTGATGTACGGTGGTCGCAATCGGGGCAAAAATTTTCGTCGTTAGATTAGTTGGATAGTTTTGTTTCATCCCTTGTGTCCTCTTTAGGTACCTCTTTTCACTTTAAGTACAGTAGATCTTTGGTATTTACTAGTGTAAAAAATAACAGCTAGGCTAGGTAGATACAAGTTACAACTCCATTCATCCCACGGTTGCTGCTTATCTTCCTTTTTAATAAAATCTGTTACGTCATTCAACATACAAACATCTTCAGCTATGTAGTTATCCCCACCAGCGTCATGTTTGGACAATATTGACAAATCGACGCGCCCACAAACAATTTACATCATCGTCGAAGTGACCTTAAGGGTCAAGTTTTCATACAGATAATGGCTGGGTCATGTAACAGCTACTTAGGAAAAATACACGGATTGTCGAAGCATATTATTGTTTACCCCGGTGGTCATATCAATAGGAATGGCAACGTATTTTGGGTCATGTGGGTATTTGATAGTAAATTCAACAAGTTTATTTTATGGTCAATTCGTGCCAGTAGCATTTACGCAAAGAGAATATCGGTATTACCTATTTTAAAAATACCTAAGATATTTTTTTGTCGATGAAATATTAAATGGTTTGTCAGGAAATTATTTGAATTAAGTCGGATACTGTGTGTGTGAGGAAAATATCGTTGATGATAATTATTGATAATTGATGATTAGTCACGTCGTCTGTGCAGCTGCAAGGTGGACAGACGACTTGATAAAGGTCCCAGGAACACGCTGGATGCAGGCCGCTTTTGACAGGTCCATCCGGAAATCTTTAGGGGAGGCCTATGTTCAGCAGTGGACGTCGTGTGGCTGATGATGATGATGATGCTTATAATCCCATCAAAAACATAAAATGTAAAAAAATGCCACGTCTCGCAACGTAGTTCTTTCACTACAAAAAGTAGATCTCATGTTTAAAACCTAGTATCAACATTTATAGTGATCATATCAGACACCTTTATTTCTATAATAGGTAATTATAATAACTTGGCACTAGCATGGCACCATAATTATAAAATAATACTTTATCTTTTACGATTACCAAGTAAATCTAAACACAATGTAGTAGTACGTAGTAGTTATATTTCCTTTGGGTGAGTGTGTCACTAACAAAATTAAAGAACTTTGACCTGCAATAATTCGTAAAGTATAAGGTATAATTATGTGGTATATTGGCAATATAGTTAGTTACAAAATGTCTTATTGATCTTTAAAAATTCAAAGTTCTTGCTTTAAACACAACAAAGTTTTAGGGAGGTCAAAAGTGCCATGCGGTGCCCCTGGATCGATTATATTCAATCCAAACAATTTCACCACTTCTACTTACCATTTCGAAAAAATGGTATTAAATTTAAAAAAAATATATTCTTACAGACTACTTTAATTCATAATTAAGACAACTGATTATTCAACAGAGATGTTTATAAATATGTTCGTATAATTTGAATAATTTATTGGCGTCGTATATTTGAAAACACGACACACCAAACGCGGAAATCCTACAGTTCCAAACACTATTCTTGCTGGACGCGCAAAAAAAAACCGTGACGGTATTATTCCGACGTAACATTAAATTAAAAACAAGTTTATAAAATCAGTAGTCAATAAGAAGACGATAGTCTAGTTGGGAATGGAACGGTCTGCCGAGACAATGTCTGCAGGTTCAAAACCCAAGACACACACCTCTGACTTTTCGAAGTTACGTGTGTATTGTTTATCAATTATCGTTCGCTTTAACGGTGATGGAAAACATCGTGAGGAAACCTACATACCTGAGAATTCTCTATAAGAATTTCAAGGGTATGTGAAGTCTGCCAACCCACACTAGGCCAGCGTGGTGGACTAAGGCCTAACCCCTCTCAGTAGTAGAGGAGGCTCATGCTCAGCAGTGGGCAGTATATAATACAAGGCTGATTGCATTGCATTATAAAATCAAAAACAATGTTAGTTAAATCAGTTGTTATTTATTATTTCAGTGCGTATACCTAATATACATTATTTATTAGCTTAATTCTCAATTTACATAAAGGCATGTGCTTGTCAAGCACAGTTGCAGCCAATCCATAAAATTTTAGCGTAGAATAATATCAAAATATAACAATTTGAAGTTCATTCGCTAATAATTAGCTATTCAGCCAAACTCCATTATCAACTATAATCAAAGAGAAAAATATAAACAACCTAAACTAATATAATAAAAAAAATGATCTTTAATGTTTTACTCACTCACAATGTATGTCTTTTTATTGTGGCTGTATCAAAATGTATATTTCATCTACAGTGAATACAAATAAATGCAAACTAAGGTAAAATACAATATTCCATGAGATTGGAATGGACCTTAAATAAATGGGGTACAACTGATACCTCATACCTGATCGACATATTGAAATAATGATCGGCAAGTTTTTGTTTTTGTCCTTTAAAGCTCTTCTTCAACTGAGATTATATTTTAAATATGTAAATTCATTAACATATAATGGCTAATGTTGTATCAATTCCAAATAATATATGAAATTGTGTAAAATATTGTCCAGACAATACATATTTTTTTAAATTGCTCCAATCTATGTTTGCTGTAATTGTTAGCAATACTGCATATATTCCTCATCCAGACACATGAAATATTTTGAATAACCTTAACTAAATGTAAACGTAAAAACAAAGTATTAAACTAATATGGAACATTAGAGAACAGATATGAGACGGACTCTCCATTGTGCGTACGTCGCACTGCCTCTGCCAGCATCATGGATACATCAATGCACTGGATCTTGGGACACTCCTGCATGTGCCGCTCCTGGGGGATAGTGTTCGTCACCACAACAGCCTCTAAACATGCATTGTTAATCCTTGAAATCGCAGGTCCAGAGAAAATACCATGTGTTAGGATTGCATATACCTTTGTTGCTCCAGCTTCAATTAATTTCTCTGCAGCATGGCATATAGTGCCACAGGTGTCAGCCATATCATCAACCAGGATAGCAGTTCGGTCCTTCACATCACCAACTAACACCATTGATGCAACTTCGTTGGCCTTTTTCCGTTCTTTGTGAATAAGAGCAAATTCTACATTCAATCGATCCGCGATAGACGTCACTCTCTTGGCGCCACCCGCATCGGGAGACACGACAATGCTCGTTTTCCAGTCTGGTATATTTTCTTTGATCCACTTCAACACGGCGGGCTCGGCGAAGAGGTTATCTACGGGTATATCGAAAAATCCTTGGATTTGCGACGCGTGGAGGTCCATTGTGATAATGTGATCCGCTCCGGAGACGGACAAGATGTTGGCGACGAGTTTTGCTGTGATGGGCGCTCGGCTTTTGTCCTTCTTGTCCTGCCGCGCGTACGGGAAGCACGGGATGACGGCGGTGACGCGCGATGCGGACGCTATTTTGCACGCATTGATCATAATAAGAAGCTCCATTAGATTGTCGTTGATCTCGCCGCTGCCGCTCTGCACGATGTAAACATCCTCGCCACGAACCGACTCGCCGATTTCCACGCACGTTTCCATGTTACTGAATTTCTTGGTTACCACTTTGCCCAAATCGATGCCAAGCCGGTCGACGATCTTTTGGGCCAAATCCGGGTGCGAGCTACCACTGAAGACCTTGATGTTCGGCATCCTTGTTGTTAGGGGGAGAGCTTGATCTAATCTATTCACTACTTCTTCTAAGGTTACTGTTGATTTCATGGACACTATCCGAGACAACGTCCCGACACTCGCTGTATGCGAGCCGATAATAATGAGATGAACTATTTATGTGGGTCTAATTAAACGATAAGACACTGGGGGCAACGTGAGGACCGACGCGCCGCGCCGTAAATACGCACGCTCCACAACTCGACCACACTTGCACGCTCCGCGTTTGCCCTCGCCACTTATCTCGAATGGCCGCACGTTTTTTGATACCTACCAAAATTGATTTGACCTGTCAAGAATGTCATGAAAAAACTCTTCGTGCTGTACAATTTTATTGTGGGCTGTGGCTACGAGCTGTGTTGTCAAGTTATTGTAAATTACGCGATTTATATATTCCTAGCATTGCGCGCGGCTCCGCCCGCGTGGAAAAGTTTTTCCGGGATAAAAAGTAGCCTATAGCACTCAGGAGTAACGTAGCTTCCTATTAGTGAAAGAATTTTCAAAATCGGTCCAGTAGTTCCTGAGATTAGCGCGTTCAAACAAACAAACAAACAAACTCTTCAGCTTTATATATTAGTATAGATTATTTTTTTTGTTTATTTTGCAACTGATTCAAGATGTTGTTATTTAGAAAGGACATGTCCAAAAATGGGCCCAAAATTCTAACCAAGACAGTTTATAAATATTTGTATAGAACTCGTCAAAACTAGCCTTTTACAATAAATCGTTTAATTAAGACGTCCGATTTTGAGATTAATATAATGTAATTTTAGTTAACAACTACACTTAATAATGAACATTTTTAAAAAAGTTAGTTATAAATGGAGGGGTCTAAAAATATTTCTTCGGATCCAAGATCCAGTGCTGCCAACTCCAAGAAACAAAGAAACAACAGTTCACTAATAAAAAAAACAGGAGAAAACAGTAATATCGGGGATTTTGAGGAGGAAAAAATAAAGGTCCTCGATTTCGATGTTTTCTTCGATAACATCTAAAAAGTAAGGGAAGGTGGATAGGGTGGCGACCTAAAAAAAAAAGCTCCTGGAGCATTTTAGTATGTAGTAATTTACTAACCTGTACTCAAAATCCGTGACAATGCATGTAAAAATCAATAAAACAAAAAACAGTAAAATTCCGACTCTAAACAGAAAACAGGGATGACATAGCAAAAACAGTAAATCTACTGTTAAAACAGTAGGGTTGGCAACACTCCCAAGATCCATATTTTGCCCCTTTAGTATCCCTAAAGGAGACAGGCGAAATTGGGCCTGACCTTACACTTATGAAACATGTATCAATATTCTTCTTCTATTTTTATGTCTCCCATTTAGAAATATTAGATTGTGTTACAATGGGGAAAAGAAAATCAATTGTTTAATGAATAATAACTGACTTCCTGTATTGGGATCATCAGGCTGTCCTCTACAATGTTGCTAGTTATTAACACGAATTTAGTAGTATCGATTTAAAACTTATTTCGTCTCGGAATTTTTATTGCAATTTATTTTATCATCCGTTATGTAATATACCAAGCAGGTATAACAATAATGTTATTGACATATTAAAATTAATAATATTAATTCATCTTTAGGGGAGGCCTATGTTCAGCAGTGGACTTTTAAAGAAGAAGAAGAATTAATAACATTATATTTTTTGAAATTAAACTAACGACACTTTCACTTTTTAGGATATTCGATACTGGTTGATTTTATTTAATTTTACTGGCAACTCTGTACAGCGCTCTCGACGTAATGTCAAATTGAAATACATATTTGATATTATTATGGCTCATTTCTACTCTCGGTTTACGCACATCGCCTCGGGGCCCTCGCAACCTCCACGTGAATACCAACATGCCGACCATCAGGCATTTCATGCAAATGACCAGCAAACGCTACTTCGACCGGGCGGTTAAACACCCAAATACGTTAGTCCGCAAAGCGTCAATAAACACTCCATTCGACCGCGCCAAATGAAGACGGCCGCGTTCAGTCCTAACCGATTCAGAGGACGATATCACTCTGACCATTCACAGTAAGAACGAGTTCCTAAAACTCCTACACTCCACACGACCGCCGTTCTATCCTCGCCGCGTTCCCCGTCGCCCCCCCCGACCCTCCTAACAGTTACGGCCCGCGTGCCGACGAAATAAATGGATAGGATTAGGTTAAACACCAACCTGCCCCACTAATCGTTGATGTCTCATCCTCTCCCAGTGACCGTCCTGAGCCGAGGTTCGTAACCCGTTAGTGGGTTGCCCTCAGCATGGTTACTTAATTCAAGGGTTGCGAGCGCCTAAAGCGTTCACCCGAAAGTCCGGTGTGGCCTCGCAGCTCCCGTGATTCAAGTTTCTGTTTATAATCTCGCGGTGGTTTCATTTATTTCAAGTGAGCTACGAGGTGAGTTGTTACCGCACTATTTACACTCTTGTATCGTGGTTCGCCTCGCGACTCGTTTTGAACCGTTTGCGCGAGAATGTAAATGAACCATTATATATTTATATCAGACCTCGTCGATCCCATGTGATGAGTTCAATTCTGGTTATTACCTAAGCTAGCTGCTCACTATTCAATACGACAATCCAATGGCAATGATTTTTTTTTTTCGGTAGGCGATTCTGCAGTCAACACCGGGGGAAACCTGCGAATGGGATACTGGAGTCCCCCGGCTTGACGACTGCAGAGGCCTGGGAAGGAAGTGGAAAAGGATGATGGAAGGAAAAGTGGGGGAATGGAGAAAGGTTCTCAGGATGGGTGGAAAGGAAAGGGGTGCCAGGAAATGTTCGCGGGCCCTTATAGGCCTCAATGTGATTAACAACCAAGAGGTATACACACTGACTGTGTGCCTCGGCCCGCGACTAATGTCCCCCCGCGCATGGGCGTGCATTGGGTTGTGACCCAGCGCACACGAATTGCCTCGGGGGGCAATGGCAATGATTAGGTACTATGAACATCTTGTGTATCAGGTAAATAAAAAGTAATTCACAGAATTTTTTTTTAATACTTTATAGCGATTATTTCTTTACTCCCATTGCACAGACAGATTTTTTTCCTCTGTTGTAAATGGTTCTATTATACCTATAAAATAATGCATAAATTACCTCTGTAACACTAAGCCCAAGGTTCTACAAAGTTTCGCCCATCTCCTTTGAGCCTGATTAGATTTTGAAGCCTAGCCACCCATACAAAAAGCGGATATCTTCTTCAACACATTTTTTTTTTGTATATTGTAGGAGGTTCCATTTATAAAACGTATAAAAAAATATTTGTATTCGTCCATGACCCCTACAATCTATCTAATCTATCTCCTCCTTTATTTTTCTGTTTATTACTGGATTTTGCGTATTTATCGTATTTTAACTGTATAGTTTATGTATTATAATATGTAGCTATTTTTATTTTATATAAATTGTATGCTGTATGTACTATAATATTTATGTACATCAGATTTTCATCCCCTTTTATACTCAAAGCCTTTTATTACTTGATAATGACCACCCGCTCTCTTTTTCCTAGTTAACAAAAGTCCATCCAAGGGTTGTCTGGAAGAAATCGCCGATTGCGATAAGGCCACCATTTGTACTTCTTGTTTAAGTGTAGTCTCTATTGTAAATGAATATGTTTCTTTTATGCTTTGATTTACAATATAGAGTTTAAATAAATCATATTTTTTACATACAATTTCTCAATACTTTTGTTGATTTGTATGAAATTTTCGATAATTTCAGAGAGATGTGGGTATAATCTTTCTTCTTTGTGAATTATCGCTCGCTTTAACGATGAAGGAAAACATCGTGAGGAAACCTGCATACCTGAGAAGTTCTCTGAATTTCGAAGGTATGTGAAGTCTGCCAACACGCACTAGACCAGCGTGGTGGATTAAGGCCTAAACCCTCTCAGTTGTAGAGGAGGCCCGTGCTCAGTAGTGGGCAGTATATAATACAGGGCTGGTATGGTATGGGGGTATAAAATAAGTTGGCGCTACTGGAAGCACTGCAAAGCGCGACAAATCCATACACTTGCTTTTATATAATATATAAACTACGCGCTAAAAACATCTTATGGAATCTGGCGCAAAACTACCAAAACTGTTAATGATAGAGTGAAGTTTGGGGCTCAAGTATATACACACAAAAATGCAGCTGAAATTATTTCCTTTCAGGAATAGAGTAGTTGCCAATGTTTGATTTCGTGCATTATTTTATATGTAACAGAAAATAATACGAAAAACGCACGTAGCGTTATGGTCGGTGACTCTTGGTGACGTCACGGTCTGATATAATGACACTGACCTCTATTATACTAGTACGCTGGACAGGGTTTACCATACAAAATGACAGCTAAATTTTGTGCCGATTTGAAACGCCCCTCTCGAGCGTCTACGGAACTAAATTTGACATATAATGCATATGGCCGTCGTCATAGAATAATAACGCCAAGAATGATAGTTTCATATCAAAAAACTGTCAAATGTGAAGCATAAAACTCATTGATGTAGGCGTAGGCCACACGTATTGACGTTCTGCCACACGCACACAAGGGTGCAAATAATGTTGCTAGTGGTATCGGATGTTCCCCAAAACCTTAAGTCATTATTTAATTAGGATTATTTAATTATGGAATTATTATTATTGTTCACAGTAAGGGATTACTTCATCCTTAATTATAATGATAAAAATCTGAAATAAAAAATAATAAAATAAATCCCTTAGAATGACCAAAACAGTACCAAATTAAAAACAAATTACGTTGATGACGTGAATTAAACGGTTGAATGCGGTATTTACCTTTGCCTCCATTCTAGTTTTATGATGATGATATGAATGAATGCCTTTATTTATGTCAATAATATCAAATGTATCTGGTTCTATTTTATTACGGTTTTTTTGCGAATCATAGTAAAAAAGGCAGCATCACCATTCACCATTCAACCGTATAATTGACGTCATTTGAAGCTTAGTGCTTACGTCTGCTGAAAAAAAGAAAAAAAAAAGTTAAAATTATAAATGATAACTTCATAATTTCTAAAAAAGAAAAGATACAGGTGTCCTTATTTTAGAACTATTTTCATTTAAAATAATAATATAAGCTTGTTAAAATTTGAAATGTCAATTAAAATCAACTCAACAGAAAAATATTATTTTCATAACACTGGCAACACAATTCTAAAGCATGCAAAGGTACCAATTAAATAAGTTAATTTTAGAAATATATTAATTTTAGAATATGAACATCAACATTTGGGGTATCAATTTTCTTTTTTTTTTGGCAACATTTTGTTATATTGGCGTCTATAAAATTTTTGAATTATTATTTTTGCTTTAGCTATTATTTTATGTCAAAATATTAGATTAATCGTAATAATTGCATGTGAAATGTTATGTTACAATGTTTCTTAAAATTATCCGAGATACTGTGACATCAGTTTATTGCACAAACCATCATTTTAAAATAAAATATCGAGAGCTGTTAGCGCTACGATTCGGCCTTGAGCACTGACGCGGGATGTTTGGTTACTAGGCTAATTTAGCCTAGTTTTACTTGCCTCACTAAGCGTGTATGTTCACGGTTTCTATGTGTTATTATTCTAAGGCCGTCGTATTGTTTTGAGTGTCTCTGTTTTGTCAGTGCATTTTAACGAAATATTACGGTGAAACGTGTTTTTAAAGTGTTATTTGTGTGTGGTTTTTAGTAATCCACAATGAGAGTTTGTGTCTATTGTAAAACCCGTTACCAAACGGGTAGTGGAGTAACATTTCACAAGTGAGTACATTTACATTATCTTTTAGCTATTTATATTAAATTTAGTTATTGTAAAGATCAAATTATCATTTAAAAGTAAATAATAACTCACCTTAAACGTATTTATACGATAATTTGTTTTCAAATAGAACATTTATAAAGTATGTATATCTTGATAGGGTTGTCCAAGTTTCATATCGATAATGCATATCGATAAATTTTTAGATTGGACTTTGGCTCTATTAGCATTTATTCTTTTATACTGTGCCTTTAAACACATAAACTCATTAGTTAGGATTGATAATAAAATAAGGTTAGGAATGTATTATTATGTAAAGAATTTACTCTGTCTACTCCGGGAGAGGAAAGATCAATTTATTTAAAATCATAAAAATGATATTATAAATGTTGTATTGTTACAGGTTTCCAACTGACTCAACTACACAAAAACTATGACTGAGAAACATGAAATTTGGAAATTGGTTTCCGAATATAAATAGGCATCTATGTTTTTAACATTCTACTCGTGCCCACGATATTTTCTGCTGGGTATAATACTGTATATTAATCTATTGAGCATTTTATACATACAGTATATTTTATTTTATTATTTGAGGATTGCCAACAAAGTTTACAATATCACAAACATTATGATAACAATCAGAAAATAAAACTAATTGCAACTTACGACTACAGGCAACCACAACGTGCATAATACAATTTTACTATATAATTACTTAATTATTATTATTACATTGTAACATGTTTTGCAAAGGTGATGTTTTTTTTATTGCAGATTTAGGTATTATGCTTGAGGAAAATAGAGCGAGAGAAGCTGATTTAATGAATTATGAATGCATAGAAAACCAAGTTGATGGCATAAATTAATATTACAGGTGTCAATATACGGAATTATTCGTCGCGTAATATAACTTGGGCATGTCAGTAACGTAATAAAATGTAACTTGGTCAACCGTCAAACTGTCTTTTTTTGTTATCCCTTCCATTAATACAATGTGTTCGTACGTATATTTGTTACCGCTTTCCGTTCTAATTGCTGACCGATTTTGAATTTGGTGTGGTGGTAACTTACAAACTGAAATAAGACACTACTTTTTTCACGATTGCATAATATATGGTACGAAGATAGCTTATAACTTTGAATAAGACATGACTACTTTTTATTCCGTGGTAATGCGGGTTAAACCGCTATTATTTTTACAATAAATAAGTAACGACAGATTTGTCTGAACATTTACTACACTGTACAGTCAGCAGCATAAATATCAGTACAAAATCAAAATTTCATATCGCTATATATGCGTTAAGTTAAACTGAAACATTTTTTTTTCTTCGTTTGAAGTAAAGTAAATCTCTTTTATACTATTTTTGTGAAGAGAAAATAAACATTAGTAAGAACACAAAAGTATGTAGGCAATTTGAAATTTTGAATTTGTTCAGCTGCTTATGCTGCTGACTGTACATCCAATTGCCGTTATAATAATTGTTCCGATGAAATGTTTGAGCTATATTTTCAATTATTAATATAAACGAATTTCTTGTTATTTTTTAAAATTTATAAACCATCGACTGTTTCGTATCATTATCGATATATCAGCCGTTCCATGTCCCAGCTCTATCGTTAGTTCCATGGACGCTCGCTACTGCTATCACCGCCAATATGGTGAAAATCAAATAGGCACACTTTGACGATTCAAATGTCCAGTCCAGCGTACTAGTATAATAGACGTCAGTGTATAATGATGATTTCAAAAGTAAGCTCCGTAACCGGATATCAGCTGAAACAATAAACTTCATTATAATGATATGTCATCAATTGAAAATCCTAAGCAAAGCTGCCACACTTATAACCTATCTGAAAATGTTCAAGACAAAGTTACCAAAACTGTAAAAAAATGGGAATTAGCTAGGGCAGGCTCATCATCGACATCAATGAAGACGTTGTGGAATTTTTTAATTTAGTTGATAGTATTTAATATATGTTAAATAAATGAAAATGTCTGTATTTTATACTTTTAGACTGCCTCGGTGGCGTAGTTGTGTTATGGTACGACTGCAATGCTGAGGTCTTGGGTTCAATGCCCGGGTCGGCCAAAGTGATAAAGGGGTTTTCTGCTCAGTATTAGCCCGAAGTCTATAACTTGTGCCCGATATGTCGATAGGCTCACCCCCTATCACATCATGGAACGATATACGCACGGCGAATAGTGAGTGCACTAGTTGCGCCTCTGTGTACCAAAGGGCGTCAGTGTGTGTGTGTTTATACTTTTTTTCTGATACCTTATTTTTATATTCATAACATTGTTTAGCGGAATCTAGTGCCTTTTAGAAGCCAGATTTCACAAGATATTGCGCATTTATAATAAGGGTATAGTGCATTTAATTTTTGTCAAACGGCAACACTGCTAAATAGTGTTGGGTAGGACACGACATGAAATTGAGTTTGTAAGAGTAGCCTCTTTTTTGCACTAAGCCAGTACAATGTCCTACTTCAAATGAGGCGAGGCATACTGGCTACTATTGCAATATTTAGCATCCGTCTCGCTCCCTCTCTGTCCTCTTCCTATAGTTTTACGGATCCGGAGAGTGGATAACGCGAATCCGCGACTGCCGCGACATAAAATTTGAAGTAGTACAATATAAATTGTTGAGCCGCTTTTACATTTTGACGTCATGTACGGGACAAATGTACCGCCTCTTGTATGTCCTACCCAACACTACTGCTAAAGCCTAATGTCATTTTTAGGCATATTAAAATATTTATTTTATTTTGCCAAGTGCCAACTGATATGAATAAACAAATATAAAGATAATTTATAAAGGGGAAAGAAAATGAATTTCTTTACATGTTCCTACGTGATTTTATACTGATAGTTATTGAAACGATCGTGGTATTTTTTAGTCTTTTGATTTTATTCAAAATGTGTAATAAGTAATAACGAAGTGCTTGGTCTTTATTCTTTGCGAGTGAAAGTGTGTTAAGTATTTTAAATTTAAGCCATGGCTGATGAATCAGAGCCGAATCCAAAACGCGTTAGGCTTATTCGTTGTATGGACTGGTTGAAAAACCAAAATAGTGAAACAAAAAAATCGCAGCAAAACAAAAATGATATACAGTTTATAATTCAAACGAATGCTGATAGAAAGAAGTTTTTGCTGAACGCTGCGGAAGATGAAGCTAGCGTACCGGCCGGGGTGAACGAGCCCTCTGTCGAACCCCAAACAGTGGTAAGAATTTTAAAAATAGAATACATTTATTTTGGTGTAGAGTCTATTTCAAAATTAATAAGACTTGATGCCATAGTGCCACGTCAGCGTTTTTATCGCTTACACCAGTAAATGGTTTTAGAAGCTGTGAACCCACTATACTGAAAAAATTGTGGATGAGCTGTCAGGCCAAAAGCAAGGAATTTGGTTAAACCAATGGTGGAGATAGATTAAACTCTAATACTCTCGAAGCATTGTTTTAAACTTAAAACATATATTTCTGCTCGTGGCTCTGGCTGAATGAGTTTTTCCGGGATAAAAGTCTCGCTTTATATTTCCCTGGGTATAAGTAGCCTGTGTTACTAGCTGATGATTAAGCTTTATATTGTTGAAAGAATTTTTCAAATCGGTCCAGTAGTTTCGGAGCCTATTCAATGCAAACAAACAAACAATCAAATTTTACCTTTTTAAAATATTAGTATAGATATAATAAACATACATTAATGCAATCCTTTATATATTTGTCGGAAGCTGGTCACTCGGTGGCCGTTAATGCGTAGCTAATACTTGGCAATAGTCATAATTGAAACTATCTCTTCAACTCAAGACTGTTTTATTGCTCGTTCATGACATGTTCACATGTTCAGAGGACAATCCCTATGTCAGGATGTATTAGAAACCCACTTGACACTTACTACGTTGAGAGCTAACCCAAAACTAACATAGTAACGACTTTAACAGTTAACTAACACTGAACTAGCATAGTAACGCTTTGATTATAGCTACTAGCTAAGACTGCACTACGACTGTTCTATGACTGTTCTAAGACTGTTCTAAGACTGACGCTTCAAATGCCGAGGCGCCCTATTTATACTCTCAACTGTCACTCCCACCAATAGTTTGACATTTCGACTTGTTTTCTTCAAGATTATTATTTCAAATTACCCGACCATCCGACACGGCCATTCTGACAATATGATCGTCCTCGATCATGCATTTGTTACAAAATAGACAGCACCCCCAAAACGCCCTCCCGCCATCACCTCCTAGTACCATAGCCAGAGAGAAGAAGTGACGGTAACAAACTCTCATGATACAGCTGTCAAATAGTTACTAAGACAGTATACAATGCAAACAATTCTTATCTAAGCGGTGATCAGTGCCATTGACAATCAGCAGCAATTTCCCCTGGGAAGCGGCTCAGTAGCTGCACTGCACACAGTCCTCGAACCGGACCAGACACGTCACACGCGGTACCACCAACAGCGATTTCCAATTCCTGCAAACAGAAAATATACGCAGCAGCATCAAATCGCTCGGCCATTCCTGGCCAAAACCAGATAAATTCAAGTAAACAGAAGGAATTAAAAACCTTGATTCATTACAAGATTTGACAGAAATATTTACTCTCACTTTGAACAAATCAACTTTCATTTACCTACAATGATTAAATCAAAGAAAATCTATTACAAAATGAGTTTCCAAAAATTGCATTTCAATATCAAATGCATCAACCGTGAAACTCAGAGCACTAATTCGTATACTCGATTATCATCAAGCCATCTCATTAATCAAACCAAATAATTAAGGCTTGCATGTGATCCCTGGCTACACAGAGCCTAGTAACCTCCAGTTACTCTCATATGCGAACCCCCACGGGAACGCCGAGCCTCTCCCGGACTCTATGGTTTCTGCAGAAACCCGACCTCCGCCAGAGTTGACTGCTTACCGCGTACTCACGCTCGACCCCACTTAAAAGTAGGCAGCGATTTTTACTGAGCTACGGCTACACGACAACCTCTGGTACGGTCCACTCCAGATCAACATGCACACTTAATTACTGTCACTAGTACTTGTCTCTGCTTCAATTTCATCGATTATGCTCTGATTTTCCGGCGTTTTACGTAAAAGATCATCACGTAAACTTAATAACACTCTTCAAAAACAATATAGTTGAAATATTGTCAAAAATGGATGAAGGTCCATGTACAACGTAAATCTTGATTTATTACTTGTTCAGTTTACTACACGAATTCAAGTGACGCCAAATGATCAGACATCGTACCTCCAAGTACGATCCTCCCGGGACAACTCCATCGTGCGTTCCAGTACTTACTTGTGCCACCATGCACAAGGTTTCCAGGACAGCCTCCATCGTGCGTTCCACACTAGGACACGCATACATCGAGCTTCCCATAATTGTGCCTCGTCTGAGCACAAACCGCACTAGGATACGCATACATCGAGCTTCCCGTACTTGTCTCTCCCTCGAGCACTAAGCAATGTGTTGACTATTACTCTAATCAACAGCCTCATCTACTTTGTTCTACCATAGAACGTTTCAATCACAACTTGACCTTCAGGCATTTTTACAAACCATTACAGGAACAAATAAAACTTCAACACATACGATAGAATGAAAACTTCTCACCCGAGTGCAAGAATCTTCCTTGCGGAGCTGCAAACTTATAAAGGGCGACCCTAAAATTGGCAGCATTCAAACGTCAATTGACGATCAATAGAGGCCTTCCCTTTGTAGGTGCTTACTAGCTACACTGATCGGCGCAGCACTCACAGTACGCGCCGTATAGAACTTCTCAGGACCTCGCGACGGCAACAGGGCTAAAGAGTACAACACCCGCAAGAGTACCTTCGGAGGCGGGTTGACTCGTACCTATAGCATAGTAGGTTACACATGTCCTACACCCAATATGCATTGAAAAATGCACCTGCCAGGCCAACGCTAGACATCCGCGCCACTCCAAATATAGTGGAGTGCGCAGTCCCATGTCCGCGCAACCTGAACCGCGCCGTTCCGCGCCTTTCCGCATCTGCGTGGACTGGAGTGCGCGCATCTGCATGCCCTGGAGCGCATATCCGCACGGCATGGACCGCGCGTCTCCGTACAGCCTGAAGTACACTGCTCTGCACTGGGAACACACTACACAGATCTCTTGTTCCAAATCCTCCTCTATCACCGCAGTTAACATCAGATCCACCAAAGGATCCCACAGAGGCTCTTCAGTAGTCCTAGTTTACGCAGTTTTCTAACCTGCAAGGATCTTCATTTCCTGCAATCAAAAATATCACAACAGCATCAAACCGTTCACCCTATCCTAGACTTTAATCAAGTCTCGCATCAATCTTTGAGCAGGAATTCAGTCATCTTAACACGAGGACAACTTCAAAATTATCGCACGACTCGCTCTTAATCCAAAATTTTAAACAGTACAGTGTTGCGATCCGAAACCTTGACCAAGGAAGGCCAGCAATCCTACAGACCAAACACTATACACCTAGATCACTTTTGTAAGGCCATGTACAGTCATTGTTTACTACAACAGGCACTTTTTCTCCAAGTCCTCAACTTTAGGGACGGCTCTGTACCAACAATAACCACAAAATGGTCGTTAATCCATGTCTGCACATGCCTTGTTAAACAAGATCTCAATATTTGTAAAGGTTACCAAGAAATAAAAGAAACCAGAACCCTCAAACAAGGGTTATGGGTCATACGATACCAAACTTCCTCTACCGCTGCAGTAAGCATCCTATCTGTCGTCACAGATAGCCACACGTGATATGTGATGCAGCAGTTAGCATCAACCGTGCAGTCACGTTGCCTGGGAAACCCACTACGACGTATGGTGCGTCGCACGTCGTACGTCGGCAGCACATCTACCGGAACGTTTGCACACCAACAGGAACGTTTGCACACCAACAGGAACGTTTGCACACCAACAGGAACGTTTGAGCACCAACAAGAACGTTTGAACACTAACAGTTTGATCGCGGTACACACGTAGATCCTTGTTCATTTGAAGCGTGCATACGGCATCACGTCAGAAATGAACATGCGATGGCCATGTTTCACACTTGTCCACTTTTACATTCGGAGTTAGTCTTTATCCCAGTATTCCTCAGTACCATAACATTTTCTTCGGGTAAATTGCGGGTAGTGAAGAATGTTCATACCATTGTCCATCCAGTACCATTTGCATTCCACATGGCATATACAGTAAACGTAATTCGCATTTGTGGGCATCGGCCTATCCCACTTCTGATGTCGGAAGCTGGTCACTCGGTGGCCGTTAATGCGTAGCTAATACTTGGCAATAGTCATAATTGAAACTATCTCTTCAACTCAAGACTGTTTTATTGCTCGTTCATGACATGTTCACATGTTCAGAGGACAATCCCTATGTCAGGATGTATTAGAAACCCACTTGACACTTACTACGTTGAGAGCTAACCCAAAACTAACATAGTAACGACTTTAACAGTTAACTAACACTGAACTAGCATAGTAACGCTTTGATTATAGCTACTAGCTAAGACTGCACTACGACTGTTCTATGACTGTTCTAAGACTGTTCTAAGACTGACGCTTCAAATGCCGAGGCGCCCTATTTATACTCTCAACTGTCACTCCCACCAATAGTTTGACATTTCGACTTGTTTTCTTCAAGATTATTATTTCAAATTACCCGACCATCCGACATATTTATGTTATACAAAATTTTTATTTTTATTACAGCCCTTAAACCGTTTGAGATTGGACAAACTGTGCATGGAGTGTGAATGGTATACATGTAGACAGAAGTACAGTAATTATGAAGAATTTCAAAAGCATGTCCAAACTCACATCTCAGAAGTAAAGCCAGTGGTGGATAAAAGTGAAAGTGGTGAGTGTCTTTTGATGCAAAAAGACAAAGAATATAATAATACTAGTGTATATTATATACTGTCCCTCTGCTGGGCATGGGCTCCTCTACTACTGAGGGTTCAGCCCTTAGTCCACCATGCTGGCCTTGTGCAGGTTGGCAGACTTCATATACTTATGAAATTCTTAGGTATACTTGCAAAAATTTGAGAGAAAATATTTATAGCCTTTTACAGTTCCTTAGAGATGTTTTACATACTTAAAGCTTGACAATACTATGTTTTCCTTAAGACTACATGCATGATAGGTTTTTTCCTGGAAAACAAACCTTATTGTGTAATTTTACAATAAAATTTGTATTAATGTTAACACAGCATTTGGTCTTTTTGCCAAATTCAATCTGGAGTTTATAATACACACTGCTAGCAAACATCCAAAAATCTTCACAAACTTAATATTAGTTTGCAGGAAATAATAACCTCTCCTATAATATAATCTATATATACATAAAAGTTCAAGGTGATGGTGATGTAAGAATTTTACAAAAAAAAATAGATAAAGTCGATAAATGATGTTCTCAAAATAAAATAATAGTTTAAAACAACTAAAAAACACGCTTTATAGAAAATCCGACTGAAAAATAGAAAATAAATTGAATTAAGAATGGTGTAAATAAGAAAAAGTGTATTTTATTGTAAAAAAAAGCGTGGGGTGCTTTTTAAGATATGATCAAAATGATATATAATACTTCTACTCATATTATCTGTCAATAAAATATTTATAACTATTGACACCATGCACCCCACGCTTTTTGGACAATAAAATACACTTTTTCTTATTTACACTATTCTTAATTCAAATTTATTTTCTATTTTTTAGTTGGATTTTCTAAAAAGCATGTTTTTTAGTTGTTTTAAACTATTATTTATTTTTAATTTCTTAGTTCTGTTCTACTATTGTCCAACAGATGTCACTAAAAACAAAAGCGCCATCTTGTGGCAAGTAGGATTTTTTTACGCATAAGATTAGCCAGTTTTGTTGTAATTCTACTATGGTCCAACAGATGTCACTAAAAATAAATCGCGCCCAAAGGAGTTACAAACATACAAACATACATACAAGTGAAGCTAATATAAAGCGTGTAATGATATTAAATGTAGGTTAATCTTAATATATATAAATCTCGTGTCACAATGTTTGTCCTCAATGGACTCCTAAACCACTTAACCGATTATAATAAAATTCGCACACCATGTGCAGTTCGATCCAACTTGAGAGATAGGATAGTTTAAATCTCAAATTATAGTCGCAATTTTAATTTATTGCTAATTATTTGTCTGTTATTATTTGACAGTCACAATTATCTTAACTCCAAATGATTCTAACAGATGTCGATACCTTTCGACTGGGTTGAGTAAGTAATCAATAGATGGCGCTGCTATGGTAAATCTACGAACGTGTCATATAAGCTACATTTTAAGCGGGACTTTTATACCGGGAAAACTCATTCACGCGGGCGGAGCCGCGGGCAAAAGCTAGTACTATCATATAAAGTTTACCAAGAAGAAGAAAATATTATTCGTTCCGTATTTTCTGCAAGGTGTACAGTTAAAAGAAGTGACAAACATTGGGGATTTAGGAGTTGTGCTAGATAGCACTTTAGCTTACAAAATGCACATGAACCACGTAGTAGATAAAGCATCAAAGCTATGCGGTTTTATTTGTAGATAAATAAAATCTTTTAGAGACTCTGTAGTTTTGATACCCATATACAATTGCATAGTTAGAAGTATATTGGAATACAACAGCTGTGTATGGTTCCCGAGCTATGCAGTGCACTCCTGAAGACTAGAAAAAAATCAGAAAAGATTCTTATATCAATTGTATAATGTTAACAATAAATGTAAAACACTGTCTAGCTATACCCACAGATATTTTTTTTTCAAAATGATTTTTTTTTATATAGGGCCGTAAGGCTTGTGATATAATGTACCTAATACTTATTATAAAATTATCAACACTCTCCCCTCTAGGTATAGGTTCTGTTCGTACAGTAATGGAATTAGATTGAAATTAGATATATTCTCTAGCTTCGGTTTAAATGAATGTTTTTAAAATTCTTAAAAATGTTTAGATATTTTTATTTATTTTGCAATTGATCACGGTAAGAATATATATCCTACTTCTGATGTCAGAAGCTGGGCACACGGCGGCCGATAATGCGTAGCTAATACTTCGCAATAGTCATTTAAACGCTATCTCTTCGACTCACGACTGTTTTATTACTCGTTCATTACATGTTCGCATGTTCGGAGGACAATCCCTATGTTGGGATGAATTAGAAACCCACTTGACACTTACTACGTTGAGAGCTAACCCAAAACTAGCATAGTAACGACTTTAACAAGTTAACTAACACTAGCATACCTAGTTGGTTTAAACCCTATTTACAAAATAGAACTCAAATAGTAGAGTTGGAAACATACAATCACGCCACAAAGGAAATACAAAAAATATTTTCACAAAGCAAAGACATTAATGCATCGATTCCTCAAGGAAGTGTCATAGGTTGTCTTTTGTTTCTAATTTACATTAACGATCTTCCAAAAATCTTAGACTGGCCATGTGTCCTATTTGCGGATGATATCTCTCTTCTCACTTCATGTAAATCTCATGTAAACCTAAATGAAAAAATCAGCAATATACTCTCAAAGACTGAACTCTGGATGACACAACACAATTTAGAACTGAACTACCAAAAAACAAAATTAATCACTTTCCACCCACCACAAAAACAACCACTTAACATTAACATCATTTACAAGGGGACTACACTAGAATTAGTAAAAAATGTCACACTTTTAGGCTTGGACTTAGACACTCATATAAATTGGAAGCAACATATTCAAAAAATAAAATCAAAAATTTCTAAATTTACTTATGCTTTGTATGAAATAAAAAAGACAACAGACGTAAAGACTGCTCTATCATCCTACTACGCATATGCATACTCGTGGCTCTCTTATGGCGTAATACTTTGGGGAAACAGTACCGATGCACATATTCTCTTCACCCTCCAAAAAAAACTAATCAGAATAGTAATAAATATTAAAGAAACCGATAGCTGCAAACCTCACTTTCAAAACCACCGCATCCTCACGCTTACATCCATCTATATATTAGAAATTTCTAAATTCGTACACAAACATCCTAACTTTTTCCCAACAAGAAGGGAAATAAACTCCTCAATTAACCTCCGCTATAAAAACAGACTAAACCTACCATCCTCTAGGTTACACATGCATTCGTCTAGTCCCTATGTAATGGCTATAAAGATATTTAATAAGTTGCCTAAAAGTATTAAAGAAGAAACCGAAACTAGTCTATTTATCAATAAATTAAAAAACTTCCTACATTATAAATGTTATTATAAGGTCACGGAATTTCTAAATGATGATAATATATTATAATAATAAGTTATATCACCTATAAAATAAAATTATAATAAATGCTGTATATATATTATTATGTATACATGTGTATTCACACAAAAACGCACGCACGCGCACTCTCACACACACACATTTATAATTAATTATAAGTTAAAAAAAAAAAACAAAACAATATCTACATTTGTATAAATTTTTAATGATAAAATTTCTCCCACTCATGAAATTTTGCCGTGCCCGACAGGGTCCACGATTATATCACGTGTATATTTAATTGTAACATCTTTATGTATAGAATAATTGTGGAGTGCAATAAACTTTGATTTGATTTGATTTGATTAGTAACGCTTTGGTTATAGCTAGTTGAAGACTCGAACTGAATTCAACGACGAATGAACTAAGACTGAACTACGACTGTCGCTTCAAATGGCGAGGCGCCCTATTTATACTCTCAATTGTCACTCCCATCAATAATTTGTCATCACGACTTTTTCAAGATTATTATTTCAAATTACCCGACCGTCCGACATATAGATATATAAATAACTTAAAATATGCATGCTGTTTTCACTAGTTTTAAGAATTACACGAAGTGTGTTTGTGTGTGTCTATAATTCATTTGTTTCTAAGTGTAAGGACGGTATTAATAAATCAATCTCAAGTTTGAGTTACATCTCAAGTAGACATAATGTATTGAACTATCAATACTTGAGATGTAACTCAAACTTGAGATTGATTTATTAATACCGCCCTAAGATGCGATGGAGCCATAACTTAAAAATTGAATTGAATTGAAGTGTAAGATGTGTGTATATTCCAAGATGTGAACCAAATAAATTAAAAAAAAAAGCGAAAGTTCACTCACTCGCTCATCACGAAATCTCAGAAACTACAAGCGCTAGGAGTCTCAAATTTTCCTTTTAGGATGTAGGTGCTCACTAAGACATGCACACATTTTGCGAAATTCAATGCCTAAGGGGAAAAAGGGGTGGCAAAGTTATTATGAAACTTCTATAGATTTAATAGTAGGTTTTATTCTTTCACTAATAGGAAGCTTTCCTCTAGAGTGCTATAGTTTTTATCCCAGGAAAATATTTATCCTGGAAAACTTTTACACGCGGGTGTTGGCACAGGGCAAATGCTAGTTGACTACTAATTAAAATAATATTTTTTTCAGTGGAATATGCTTGTCTCTGGGACGTTTGCGGTCATATAACACTCGATTTCAACGAGATGATCCGTCACATTAACTATCATGCATACCATGCGAAGTTACTAGCGATAGGGTTCAATGGCCGAGCCACTCTGCAGCTTGTGCGATGTAGAAAAGACTCGAGCAAAAGGAATCACTTACCGAAATTGCCGGGTGATCATGTTTGCATGTGGACTGGTTGCCACGAAACATATAATGCTATACAGGTATGTGTAATAATAATAATCCTTTCCTAGCCGATTTTGGCCACGGCGGCCAATCTCAACAGAGATCAACCAGGTACGCAGGAGATATTATAGTGCACAAGTGTGTGCGCAATACACAGGTGCACTCGCTATTCCTTCACTCTCATAGTCTGGTGAGACGGCAATCCGACATGACCGGAGAGAGATCAGGCGCAAGACCAACGTCTTTACGTGCTTTCCAAGGCACGCGGGTATCACACCGCCAACTTCCTGACTCCGAGCTGCGACTGAGTAATGTTTAAGATAGAAAAACCCAGTCACAATATTTTTTTGGCCCGACCAGGGATTCGAACCCAGGACCTCAGCGCGCAAATCGTACTCGTAACGCGTACGCATTACAACTACGCCACTGAGGCAGTCAAGGTATGTGTACTACTAATATGACATGACATTAAAACTTGATATGCTTTTTTATATTATCTACAGGGTGTTCTCAAATGAAGGGCTATTTTGTTTGGATAAGAAAAAAATTATGAATGACAAAATTACTTGACTTAAAATGTATTATTTATATATTGTGAAATCGGCCATAGTGAATTTAAAATTACTGCCAGAGCTAATAAATTCTTCTTCTCTACAGTTGTACGGTTTCACGTACATTTTTATTATATTATACTTATTACTTAAAGTGACTGCGACATAAATTTGGCTGATGCGGTAATTATTTATAGCAAACCAAACCAATTTTAAAACACTGTGTTTCGAACAACTTTACCGAACACACGTCACGAGAAAATCACCTACTTGTCTCTGTAATATTAAAAATATACTACTTATACATCTGAAAGGAGAGTTTTAACTTCAACAGAATCTTAACTTCAACAAACTACAACTTAGTGGATGTACAGGACAACTGAACTGTACAACAGTGTTACAATGCCTATTCCATTAAAAAAAGACCTCTTATCTTTCCAGGCATTCTTTGACCATATCAAACGGCATATTGCACATTCAGAGAAGCTGCAATGTTCTTGGGCGGGTTGCGGTGCTTTATTTAACAGACGGACCTTTCTCACTATACATATGAGAGGACATACACGGGAGCGACTTATAGCGTGCTACCACTGCGGTATGCACTTCACATGCAATAGGAAACTGTGTGACCATCTCAGGAGACAGGTTAGTTTAGTAAATGGAAGATAATAGACTACGAGTTTTTGTAGAGTTTATAATCTTGTATTGTTAACGGTTAATAGTTTCCCAAATTCTTTGTAGAACAATTATTTTATTGAGGTGATGTAGTTATTCAACTTTATTGCATTCTTCAACAATAAAAGTTAAATAAAAACGATGAATGCTATGTTACAAATAGATGAGTTTAGAGGCAAGATGAGTTTTAGCAAAATATGGACCCTTAAAGGCAAGCTGCATCGACTAAGAAAAAAAATGCGTCTTTTCAGCATAGGGAATAGGGTTAAAATCGTTTGAATTTATGTTCGTACCCTGTCGAAATTTAAAAAAAAATGTATGCAGATTTTGGATTAGGTCATTGTTTTATTAAACTTGATCATCCGCGTGGTGACTGGGGACCATGACGTCTCCTGTTAGTCTCCTGTCAATTAAGCGGAACTCGTTTTTACGCAGCTGCGCATAGGGTTTATTGACAGGAGACTGGTAGGAGACGTCATGGTCCCCGGTCACCACGCGAATGATCAAAGGTTTTTTTATAGCTTTGAATGACGAGACGAGCATGCCGTTCACCTTATGGTAAGCGATATGACCACCCATAAACAGTAGCAACACCATCCAGCACCTTGACTTACAAAATTACTGGGTGGCATTCCACTGCGCTCGTCATCCTGAGACATAAGATGTTAAGTCTCATTATGTCCAGTAATTACACTGGTTACAATGTCCTTCAAACCGAAACCCAACAGTGCATGCACACTGCTGCTTGGCGGTAGAAATAGACATTGCGGTGGTACCCACCCAGACGGACTCTTACATATGAGAGACCTACCACCAGTAAAAGAGTTGAGAGTTGGTTAAGAGTGTGATGTGTTTCCAGAACGTGAACCCGAACTCGGCGTTCGCATGCTCCTTGTGCGGCACGCTGTGCGCCACGGAGTACTTGCTGAACGAGCACGCGCGGCAGCACGTGTCCGCGTACGTGTGCGCGCTCTGCGACATGTCGGCGCCCTCGCCCGCCGCGCTCGCGCACCACGTGCGCTACCGGCATCTCCCGCCCGCCGCCGCCAGGGTGCACGCCTGCCCACTCTGCTCCTACAGGTAGCTATGGGTTGTATTAATAATAATAAAGCAAGGGTCCACGCCTGCCCACTCTGCTCCTACAGGTAGCTATGGGTTGTATTAATAATAATAAAGCAAGGGTCCACGCCTGCCCACTCTGCTCCTACAGGTAGCTATGGGTTGTATTAATAATAATAAAGCAAGGGTCCACGCCTGCCAACTCTGCTCCTACAGGTAGCTATGGGCCGTCTTCATAATAATAAAGCAAGGGTCCACGCCTGCCCACTCTGCTCCTACAGGTAGCTATGGGCCGTCTTCATAATAATAAAGCAAGGGTCCACGCCTGCCCACTCTGCTCCTACAGGTAGCTATGGGTTGTATTAATAATAATAAAGCAAGGGTCCACGCCTGCCCACTCTGCTCCTACAGGTAGCTATGGGTTGTATTAATAATAATAAAGCAAGGGTCCACGCCTGCCCACTCTGCTCCTACAGGTAGCTATGGGTTGTATTAATAATAATAAAGCAAGGGTCCACGCCTGCCCACTCTGCTCCTACAGGTAGCTATGGGCCGTGTTCGTAATAATAAAGCAAGGGTCCACGCCTGCCCACTCTGCTCCTACAGGTAGCTATGGGCCGTGTTCGTAATAATAAAGCAAGGGTCCACGCCTGCCCACTCTGCTCCTACAGGTAGCTATGGGTTGTATTAATAATAATAAAGCAAGGGTCCACGCCTGCCCACTCTGCTCCTACAGGTAGCTATGGGTTGTATTAATAATAATAAAGCAAGGGTCCACGCCTGCCCACTCTGCTCCTACAGGTAGCTATGGGTTGTATTAATAATAATAAGCAAGGGTCCACGCCTGCCCACTCTGCTCCTACAGGTAGCTATGGGTTGTATTAATAATAATAAAGCAAGGGTCCACGCCTGCCCACTCTGCTCCTACAGGTAGCTATGGGTTGTATTAATAATAATAAAGCAAGGGTCCACGCCTGCCCACTCTGCTCCTACAGGTAGCTATGGGCCGTGTTCGTAATAATAAAGCAAGGGTCCACGCCTGCCCACTCTGCTCCTACAGGTAGCTATGGGCCGTGTTCGTAATAATAAAGCAAGGGTCCACGCCTGCCCACTCTGCTCCTACAGGTAGCTATGGGCCGTGTTCGTAATAATAAAGCAAGGGTCCACGCCTGCCCACTCTGCTCCTACAGGTAGCTATGGGCCGTGTTCGTAATAATAAAGCAAGGGTCCACGCCTGCCAACTCTGCTCCTACAGGTAGCTATGGGCCGTGTTCGTAATAATAAAGCAAGGGTCCACGCCTGCCAACTCTGCTCCTACAGGTAGCTATGGGCCGTGTTCGTAATAATAAAGCAAGGGTCCACGCCTGCCAACTCTGCTCCTACAGGTAGCTATGGGCCGTGTTCGTAATAATAAAGCAAGGGTCCACGCCTGCCAACTCTGCTCCTACAGGTAGCTATGGGCCGTGTTCGTAATAATAAAGCAAGGGTCCACGCCTGCCCACTCTGCTCCTATAGGTAGCTATGGGCCGTGTTCGTAATAATAAAGCAAGGGTCCACGCCTGCCCACTCTGCTCCTACAGGTAGCTATGGGCCGTGTTCGTAATAATAAAGCAAGGGTCCACGCCTGCCAACTCTGCTCCTACAGGTAGCTATGGGCCGTGTTCGTAATAATAAAGCAAGGGTCCACGCCTGCCAACTCTGCTCCTACAGGTAGCTATGGGCCGTGTTCGTAATAATAAAGCAAGGGTCCACGCCTGCCAACTCTGCTCCTACAGGTAGCTATGGGCCGTGTTCGTAATAATAAAGCAAGGGTCCACGCCTGCCAACTCTGCTCCTACAGGTAGCTATGGGCCGTGTTCGTAATAATAAAGCAAGGGTCCACGCCTGCCCACTCTGCTCCTATAGGTAGCTATGGGCCGTGTTCGTAATAATAAAGCAAGGGTCCACGCCTGCCAACTCTGCTCCTACAGGTAACTATGGGCCGTATTAATAAACCAATCTCGCCTTTGAGTTAAATCTCAAGTAGACTGAGTACACATTTAATATAGTGAAATCCTACTAATATTATAAACGCGAAAGTTTGTTAGTATGGATGTATGGATATTTGTTACTCTCTTTCACGCAAAAACTAATGAACGGATTTCGATGAAATTTGGCGCACGGGTAGATCATGTCCTGGATTAACACATAGGCTACTTTTTATCCCGGGTAAATATAAAGCGGGACTTTTATCCCGGGAAAACTCATTCACGCGGGCGGAGTCGCAGGCAAAAGCTAGTATTTAATAAACCAAGCTTAAGCTGCCATTTAAGAGCTGGTTCTCAGCTGAGTCAGCTCTGTTACCATACCATACCAGCCCTGTATTATATAATGCCCACTGCTGAGCACGGGCCTCCTCTACTATTGAGAGGGGTTAGGCCTTAGTCCACCACGCTGGCCTAGTGCGGTTTGGCAGACTTCGATCTGATAGCAGGAATAAAATAATCAAAATATGTGAGTTGCTTGAATAATGTGTGCCAAATTTCATGCACATCAATTCAGTTAATGTACAAATTATAGTGTTACATTTAAATATGATTTATGAAAATAATATTTTGCTTTTTTGGAACACCTTTGTTACATAAAAAGCGACGAATTTGTATTGAAATAAGGCCAAAACTAAATGCAGTCTACTCAATAATGCAACTGCCCTGTGTTGTTTGTTGCTCGCTTTGCAACCAAAAACTATTGTACACATGTTTTTGGAAAAATCGCTCGCGTGATAATAATTTAAATAGAACGTAATTCAAGATATCAATGAAAAGCAACCTTATTCAAAGCACAGAAGATATCATAGTTGAATACTTATTAGAACGAGTTAATAATAAAATCCAAATAGAACGTAATTCAAGTTATCAATGAAAAAAAACCTTATTCAAAGCACAGAAGATATCATAGTTGAATACTTATTAGAAACATTTAGTAAGTAACGTTTGTTACTAAATACAAACATAAAATGTTTAAAATTGAACCTTATGAGCATTTTATTAAAACAGGGCGGTGACACAGCCTGACCTTCGCAAGCATCTACAGAAGACTCACAAACAAAAGGCCTTAAAGAAAGTTGAGGGGAGTGACCCCGACGATTTTAGTGATGATAACTCTGATACAGAGAGTAAACCGAAGAAAAAGAAGTCTACTAAGAAATATGCGTGCCATTTGTGTCCGGAGAAACAGATGAAAATCTTCTCGAGAGGTTATAGGCTGACTACACATTTGGTGAAGGAGCATGGGGCTCAGTGGCCGCATGGGCATAGCCGGTTTAGGTATGAACTTATACATCGCACCTTTAGGAAAAAAAACGACGCAATTCAAAAAAATAAAAAATTGGATTATCGCCATAAAATGACTCAAAACTGGTCCCTTTTTTATGAAAATATAATAAAAAAGGGACCGATATAATAGTTTTGTCCTTTTCCCGCTTGAATATGGCGGTGTTTGAACTATTGTTGAAATAGAAATAGAAATAAATTTATTTTCCAAAAATTACACATCTTATAGAATTAACAACGATGTCCACACTAGGCTATGCCTGTATCGTGGACATCAAAAACACAGTTTAAAAGGACAAACCATATACCATCTAAATTATAATAGTAGTACATAAATTTGAATAAAATGAAAAAGGAAAACAAAAACAATAAAATTCTAACACAATTGAGTAATCATACAGAAATATTAAACCAAAAAACACAGATGAAAAATTTATAGTGAATGACGTGTGCAAGTGTGAGTGTGTGTGAGTGTAAATATGAGTGTGTGTGAGTGTAAAAATGAGTGTAAATGTGTGTGTGTGCGTATTTATGCAAAAATCGCAATCGTGTTGTATTGAAAATTTCGTTTTAAGTAATTTTATGACGATAACTCAATTTTCGATGTTTTTGAATTGTGTCGTTTTCGTCCTAAACGTGCGATATACTAATATTATAAAGCTGAATAGTTTGTTTGGTTGAACGCGCTAATTTTAAGAACTACTGAATCGATTTTTAAAATTCTCTCAATAATAGGAAGTTACACTACTCCCGAGTGCTGTAGGTAATATTTGAATAAATATTTTAATCCCGGAAAACTTTATCACGCGGGCGGGTCTGCGAGCAAAAGCTAGTTTTAAATATACTTTAAGAAGTGTATCAGATCCCATGCTGGGTGATAGTATCCTGAAAAAAATGTATATTGTTAGTAATTTATTATTTTTGTGAGGGTATTTGCTATAAAAGCACAGAGTGTCTGACAGATCGAGGCAGTCGAGCATTGACGCTCGTACCGTTCGGTCGGTTGGTGATATCTTTATTAAAGTATTTCTGTAAAATCAATGGTAGATCTTTTTTATTTAAATCAAAATCGCTTCTGTTTCTAACAATATAATTATTATATTGTAGGCAGTTTCAACATGTAAAATACACAATATTATTGTTCCTTTGACTTAGACAATTAAATTCCTATAAAGAAAAGTATTACTTTTCCTAAACCAATATTCTAATCATTACCATTTCCAGGTATCAAATAAGCGAAGACGGCATGTACCGACTGACAACAACAAGATACGAAGTTCTAGAAGTTTTCAAAAAGATTGTGGATCGGGACAGCGGGCCAAAGGAATCGCTTTCAAACAAATTTGAGTTCAAACTGCAACAGACCGCGGAACCGACAGAAACTACGCCGAGACAGTTTGAGGTTGCATTTAAAAATGAAAACGAAATGGAAAAGTTTGAAAAGACATTAAAAAATGATGAGGGAATAGATCAGAAGAATAAAGTGGAGATTGTCATGTGTGACGTGGACGAGGACGGGAATATTATCAAATCTGAAGTTATGAATTAATGTTTTGAAGATAGATAGACCTATAGCGCAAGTTCGCCGAAATAAAGGGTGTTTAAAAAATATGAATCAAAATTATAGTCATTGGATTTTTATTATAGAAGTAGAAAAGTTTTTTTTGTTGATTTTTGATTAAAACACTTTTATTGTAGAAGCACAAAAGTTAATGTGTTTTTCGATTAAAACACTTAAAATTTCTTTTAGAAAATATGCGTCTATGAGCATTATATTCTATAGAGTAGGCAAGTTCGCCGAAATAAAGGTGTTTAAAAAAATATGGATCAAAATTATAGTCATTGGATTTTTATTGTAGAAGTAGAAAAGTTTTTTTTGTTGATTTTTGATTAAAACACTTTTATTGTAGAAGCACAAAAGTTAATGTGTTTGCATTGTATTCTATAGAGTAGATAGTACTATCTAGATAAATGTTTAAGAATACTTTTCTAAGCTTTTTCTTTCACTTCGGTTCCTAGACTAATTTATTATTGAATGTCTGTGATTTTGTTACTTATGTATATTTTGATTATAAATAATGATAAAACGATTTAGAGATTATATTATGTTTTCTTTATTTCCTATATTGATCTTCACTAATAAAGAAGTACAGTTTAAGAGTGTATGTTGGTAATCTCAAATTTCTAAACGGATTTTAAAATTTGTTTCATAAATAGCATACGCATACGCATACTCACGCCTTTTATCCCCGAAGGGGTAGGCAGAGGCGCAACTAGTGCACCCACTTTTCGCCAAGCGTATTCCGTCTCATGATGTGATAGGGGGCGAGCCTATCGCCATACCGGGCACAAATTCCAGACTCCGGGCTGATACTGAATAGAAAAATCCAATATCACTTTGCCCGACCCGGGGATCGAACCCGAGACCTCAGCCTTGCAGTCGTACCGTAATACAACTACGCCACCGAGGCAGTTCATAAATAGAACGTTACATTTCTCCTAAACAATATTGCCCAGTGTAGGTATTACATTATTACCAATACCGATCGTAGTATGTATCATGAAATCAAATACACAATTATTTTCAAAAACAATATATTTATTTCAAAAATATATTTCGATTTTTAAAATCCCATCAATTTTAATCACGACGTATACAGAATTATTTTTATAATTTCTTAAAGCTCTCCACGAGTCTCTCAGCCTCTCTAAAGCCCGCGTCGACCGCGCCATGGACGTTCGAATGGTAGTATTGTGACGTAGCTTCCCCTGCGAAACATACCACAGGGAACCCATTGTCATGGAACAGCGGTTCACTCAAGATGGCCGCCCCGCCGCCATTTTCTTCTGTCATAACACTGCGGTATGCGTACGCGCCTCGTATTAGTGGATTTAAGGCCCATTGTGACCTGTAATAAGGTTTGTATTAAAGTATTGCATCTACCACGGGTTGGTTTGATCAATTAGTGGAGCTGTTTGTCAGCCAGTAGTGTGGTTGTAATTTTTTTTATGATAACTAGGTAATAATCGAAGATCACGTTAGAGTGGAATGAGATGAATTGAACAAAAGATAAATTCTGATATTCTGATCCGTAAATCGAAACTAGGATCTTTCATTTCACAGCCTAGGTATTCTGAATAACTAATTGTGTAGGTATGATCGATCGCTATGTCTATTCTAATATTATAAAGAAGAAAGATTTGATTGTTTATTTGTAATGGATAAACTCAAAAACTACTTGACCGATTTTGAAAATTCTTTCACTAATAGGAAGCTACATTACTCCTGAGTGTTAGGTATAGGCTACTTTTTATCCCGGAAAATCTTTTTCTAGTGGGCGGAGCCGCGAGCACAAGTCTAGTATGATATAAAAACGAGCAGAATCAGTACCTTACAACCGATTTAACTGGCGTCACATCAAATCTCTTCTTCAAAACTTTATCCAATAGAACATTGACACCAGCCTTGAATTCTTCATCGCTCAATTTTTCCATAAAAGCTGCGGATTTACCATACATCCATGCCCTAAGTAAGTTCGGCTGGTATTCCACAGTCTCGAGGCAATACATTTCTGTAATCCATCTGTCTTGGTCGGAGAATTGGGCTTTGTCCTCCTCCCGCCATAGAAGTTGATATTTGGAAGCCGTCGTCCACCAGGGCTTGGTAAATTCGATGTAGATTTTATCCAAAATACACATTTGCAGGTTGTTTATGCAGTTTATTTTCTCTTTTGGTAGTGGTGGGTTGAATAGGCTTCTGTGTCTGGAATAGAAGGAAACAATAAAAAAAATTAGGAAGAATAGAGTAACCACCTTCGGAGTCAGATAATTAGGTATTGGTTGACTGTCTTTTTATGGCGATAATGATATCAACGTGCTTAGTTGTCTTTTAAAATGTCGACTAAAGAAAGGAATATTATAGATCATGATAGCATGAGGAATCTTTCTATATTTTACACTAGCTTTTGCGTGCGGCTTTGCCCACAAATATTACATAAAAGTAGCCCATGTCCTCTCTCTGGTTTCAAGCTTAGCTTCTCTGAAATTTCATTGATCGATTCAGTGGTTGAGACGTATAGGTACCTATAACGTATCTATAAAAAATATTTCTGAGGCTATCAGAAAATACTACATTTCACAAGTTACAAGTATATTTTATTGTACAGTTATCGTATTAAACAACTAATGTCATCTACATGTACTCATTTTATTACTATTTATTTGGGACCATAGATTAAAGTGTGACTTTTGTATTTGGGTCGGCTAATACATTTATGTGACGTTTAGCATTTAACACCGAGCAGTGAAATCGGCGGTAAACCTAATTACCTCTCCTTTAATACTCCAACTGACACAGTAACAACCACACTCTTCGCTGTGTACAGACTTCCATCTTTGCACTTGACTTGCACGAGTGGGTTGCTAGTATCACCGGGCTGACTCGTCCTCCATCTTATGTTTGTAACCTCTTTGTTCCTAAGAATTTCCACTGGTATCTCTTTGCTTGGATCTGGGTATCGGTTCTGTAAAAAAATACCAACTGTATATTTATATACTAGTAGTATATGTAATACTTCTAGAAGGAGCTTAAGAATTAAGGCTGTTCGTCCATTACCCTGGTAAGTGCAAGTTGATTAAAAAAAATAGTATATTACAATTATAAAACAATTCTTAAAGGCAACTAGTTGGTCCTATAGACTGTGAACTGGTCCCAAGTTCGATTCTTTTTTCAACCAACACTTATCAAGTTACCTCATACTCAGAAGATTATGTCATTTGCGTATATCCAAAAATATCAAGAAGGTCTTCTTCTTCGTCGTTTCCTTCATGACTGAAGGTCGTGCCCGCTTTGGTAAGCCTTGGTTGTGGCGCTGACAAGCTGCTTCCACTCCACCCTGTCTTGTGCCTGTCGCAGAGCATCCGTGACTGGGATCCCCATGACCTCTCTGATGGTGTCAGACCATCGGGTAAGTGCTCGGCCTCTAGGTCTTCTGCCATCTACACTACCCACCATAACCAGCTTATCCAGGTTGTCTGACTGTCTTCGTGCTACATGGCCAAAGTACGAGAGGATCCGCTGGTAGCAGATTGTGGAGAGTCTGGTTTTAATGTTTAGCTGGCTGAGTACCTGATATATTGGTTATTTTTGCAGTCCACGGTATGCGCAACATTCTCCTCCAGCACCACATTTCGAAAGCGTCGATCGTTCTCCTGTCCATAGCGCGGATCGTCCAGGACTCGGATGCATATAGGAAAATAGAGAAAACTAAAGTTCGTACCAGTCTCATTTTAGTGACATTGGAGATGGCTCGACTCTGCCAAATTCTGGTGAGCTTGCTCATTGCACTCTTAGCCATCTGAGTTCGCCGTCGTATCTCCCTGTCGCATCCGCCCTGATCACTGATCAAGGAGCCGAGATAAACAAACTTACTCACCATCTCCAAGTTGGACAATAATCCTGTCTGCCGGAGCTGGCCCGCAGACAAGATCAAGAAGGTATGAAGACATAATTATGCAATTTGGTCCTTCGAACCAGATTTTATAAGTGACCATTTTTAAATAAATTGAATGAGACGAGCAATTCGCTCTCGTTGTATTCGTGCCTACACATAAACAATTGTAACTCAAGAAAATAAGTACTAGTTATTTGGTGTTAATGTACTCTTTCTTACTGACGTATAAAAGTCACAATTACATCTCTAGTTTTCCGTGCCTCAATAAATTATAGTTGATACTACGTCGACAGTAGCTTGATTGACGAAATTTTCTGTTACGCGTGTTCATATAAAATACTAAATAAAGAGAAGTAAAGTCTGTTTGCAAACTTTTTTGAATGTTGAGGTTAATTTCTGAAATGATCCTATTCTGAATATTCTTTTATTAATAGGAAGCTAAATGATAAACGCTAATTCAGTTCAGAAAAAATAAAAAGTTTATTTAGCATGGAAAATTCAGGTAAATAAAGTTAGTTTTTAGAGCATGTTAATGTTAAAAGAAAACAATTTGTCATATGGAACATAATTATGCCTCGGTGGCGTAGTTGTATTACGGTACGACTGCAAGGCTGAGGTCTCGGGTTCGATCCCCGGGTCGGGCAAAGTGACATTGGATTTTTCTATTCAGTATCAGCCCGGAGTCTGGAATTTGTGCCCGGTATGGCGATAGGCTCGCCCCCTATCACATCATGGGACGGAATACGCTTGGCGAAAAGTGGGTGCACTAGTTGCGCCTCTGCCTACCCCTTCGGGGATAAAAGGCGTGAGTATGCGGAACATAATTATTTTGGGAATAACGAATGTAGGCTCGTCATCGATGACATGGTATCCACGCTCGGCTAGTTACGAAGTGGATAGGTACATCCAAAATGTATCACTTATAGACTTAACGCGGGCAGAGCCGCGGCCAAAAGATCGTAAAATACAAAGTACACAAACCAGATGTCACTTGTTAGAACAAATATGTCGATTTGACAGACAAAGTTCTGAACAAACATTACACAATATATTATTGCGTTTGTTTACCTGTTGTCATTGAAAATAGATTCATATCGGTTTGTGTAGCCAAGATAATATCATTTCATGAGGACGAATGACATGACTGTATATGGCAGCGTTTTTATGCACTCAGCGTTTTTAAACGCCAATGCTCATTTAAAACGATGTATCTAGTTTTAGTTAACTTGTAATTTGCTTGGCTTATCAATAAAACTGAATATGCACGTACTTAAGAAATAAAATTTGTTAGATTTTATTTTATTTGTTCCTCTCGGTTTTGCCTGCGCAAAAGTTTACTGTCCGCTGTGGCGTAACTATATCATCTGAGGCCCGTGGCAAATTTCATTGGATGGGGCCCCAGTAAAAATTGTCACGTTCACGGGCGTAGCTATAGCTTTCACATAGGACCCCCGCAAAATGTCACGTATACCCTCCCCGCCTCCCCGCCCGTCATCAAAATTTTATGTCATATCTGAGCTCGCGGCCTTTCGGGTCGGGGCGGTCGGGGCCCGTGGCATTTTGCCACCTCCGCCACCCTATAGTTACGCCACTGAGTGACTGCGATTGACAAACAAATATCCAAACATCTTCAGCGTTGACTAACTTTCAAATATATACCATACCATACCAGCCCTGTATTATATACTGCCCACTGCTGAGCACGGGCCTCCTCTACTACTGAGAGGAGTTAGGCCTTAGTCCACCACGCTGGCCTAGTGCGGGTTGGCACTAGGCCAGCAAATTCATTCAATCATATCAAAATCATTCAAATATATATTAACTATTAATAGGATTTCGCTTTGTAGATTTTTTTCTACCAGTAACATACAATTACTACTACACATCTATGTACTTAAAATAATTAGCAGTGTCAAGCGTTTTAAATAATATTATTGGCGTCAATGCGAAACCTTTTGTTTATATAGTAAAAGGACAAAAATATTTTATTAATAGAAAGATAAAAGACGTTATAAAACGACGTATTTGAGATACTGAAATGCAGTATTTCATTTGGAAGAAAGATGGTCGGTGAAACTAGCAAGAGTTATAGTCTCTCTGAGATTTTAACGGAAAATGAAGTGGATGTTATACTAAGAAAGGCTCGTGGCAATGGCAAGTGGAAACTAGTGAGGAGTGACTTCAAGCAGATGTCTGATGGTCTCACGGGCTTCTTAGGAGATCATATCAAAGGTGCTCTGCATATCCAAGCTGATGGAAGAACACTCACAGTGTACATCTTTATAAAACGATTGCCAAGGAAAAACAAACCTAAAGCTGATTTTATTTCGGAGCACTGTTATTATAAGAGGGAACGATTGGTGTTCTCTTTATTTGGAGATTTAGAGGAATTAGGTACGCACTTTTGAACATCTTTCTATTTATTCGTATGCGTTGGTCTCAAAAGTTCTTTAAAATCTATCGATAGTTGTCATACAAGTATAATAATTAATAGCGATAGAGAAAATAGTCTCAGGAGCACGCAAAGTCCATAGATATGTATAATTTTAATTAAATTCCATAAGAAAGGATATAAAAAAATCCCAAATAAAATTTTATCCTTCTAGGCATGTAACTGCTTTGATAGTCGCGGTTATAAAATCTTTTATGTAGATTTATACGATCATTTCCAGATTCACATCCGTGGATTCCAAAAGGATACATTTACACCGATGAGTTGTTGGTGTTGCCTGACCTTACCGTCGATGGATACACATCTGGAGATCATCTAGAGACCCTAGATTTACCACATGTCTTGCTAACTACTACATCTCTCGCCCGCTTCCATGCTGCATATGCGAACTATGAGACCAAGAAGTGTGTGAATAATGTTCCATACAACATTTTGAATGATTACGGCGATATCATGGAAGAACCTACATTCAAAGAGTCTCCGTGGTTGCGAGCCGCTGCAAAGCTCACTGCGAATTTCTTAGCGACATTTTCTCCAAAATACGCTAGTCCTGACTTAGAGAGTATTTTAAATCTATTGTACGTAGAGGCTTGTGATAGTCTCAGAGACTACGAAGATACCATAAACGTTCTACTTCATAAAGATTTATGGATGAACAACATAATGTTCAAATATGAAAATGGTGTTCCAGTGAATGCAATATTAGTCGACTTTCAGTGCCTAAGATATGGCCCGCCAACTTTCGACTTGATGGTCTTCTTGTACCTGACAACTTCGAGAAGTTTCCGGGAGAAATACGAAGGAGAAGTCCTGCGTCATTATTATAAAACCTTCTGTGCCTTATTAGACAATGATACGAAAGCAAGAATTAGAAACTTGGGGTATGATAAAGAAGAGTTCTTGAATTGGTGTGATAGAAGCAGAATGTTCGGCATGTTGGAAACTATCGCAATCTTCCCGTTCGTACTGATGGACCCAAAGAATGCTGAGAAGACGTTCGATGATCCAGATACATTCGATAAATATTTGAACAAGGATAGATCGGAACCGGTGATTGCTCATGCCAAGAAGTGTTCAGCTTACAGAGAACGACAGGTGGAAGTCTGCGAAGAGTTTGTCAAGAGATATGTTTTCAAAGATATACATCAAATGCTTTCCGAAGATTAAAATATTATAATAATAATAATAATAATAATAAAACATTTATTGCACACAAAACACCACATATACAATTAAAAAGTAAGAATAGATTAAAAAGAAAAAATAAAAAAAACACATGGGAACAAAAAAAACTAAAAATACAATCTATGGCTAAATCGCCACAGTGCCGAGTGAGTCGGGGCACCGCACAACTATATATATTGTAAACAAATATAAAAATATTAAGTGCATTGTTCCGAATGTCGTGGTGTGTGTGCAAGCGGACCTATTCAGCATGGGGCCGCGGGGCCCGGAGGAGCCGCGGCGCGCTGGTCTTCCATATGGCCCGTTGTATCGAGCGCGCACAATCGCATTAGAAGATCTAGATGTTAAAGTGCGGTGCTACATGATGTAACATATTTATCTTCATCAGAAGATATAATGCATTATCTTAAATGCGTGTGGGAAGGTGTCCAATAGACCAGAATGGTAATAAGTTGGTGGTCAAAGGATAATTGTAGATCGAGGAATAAACCAGCTCATCATGATGATAACATTTTATTATGATACTAGACCATCAGTCCAAGTTCGTTGGGTAAGCCTGGTTATATTTACTCTACTAGGGTGATAAAGGTTGATTTGTAATTATAATTTTACACCTGAGGTATGGACTTTCTTGAAGTCAGAACCAAATCAATAGATCTACATTCTTCGTAAGAAAAGTCTGAGTCCCCAAAGAGGGTAGACGTCAAGCAGGCGGCTGGTCGTAGGGATCACGACGAGAGCTAAGCCAAATTCTTACAGCAACATACTTGCTAGTGTATTGCGCCGACTTGGATTGGGATAAAGGCAAGTTGTAGAAGTTTTCTAAAGCAGGGAAAAAAGAAGATAGAAAATTGGACTTTGAGTGGCAGTATAATGACTTTTGGATGAAGAAAAATACAAGCAGATTTAGAATTTACTTGTGGAGAAGCAAAGTCGGTTTTATTGTAAAATTGCGCGGCATCGTTACTTACGCTCATATACATATTAAAGTTAACTACACGGTCACTTTACAGTGCTTTAAGGATGAACTTATCTATGATTATCCTAAAATACATATTAGTTTTATATCTCACTTATTCATTAAACATTTACATTATAAAGGACATGGTTTGGAGGTAATAAGTATTGTGTAGATTATTAAGAAGTATTTAAGAAACTTTAATATAAAATATGTTCTGCTTTATTGTGTTCTCTTTTGTTTTGTTATATTTTATCAATGTTTAAATATTTTCTTGTGGACGATAGCCTAGTTGGGAATGGAACGGTCTGCCGAGACAATGTCCGCAGGTTCAAAACCCAAGGCTCACACCTCTGACTTTTCGAAGTAACGTGTGTATTGTTTATCAATTATCGCTCGCTTTAACGCCGAAGGAAAACATCGTGAGGAAACCTACATACCTGAAAAATCTCCATAAGAATTTCGAGGGTATGTGAAGTCTGCCAACCCGCACTAGGCCAGTGTGGTGGACTAAGTCCTAACCCCTCTCAGTAGTAGAGGTGGCCCATGCTCAGCAGTGGGCAGTATATAATACAGGGCTAATTGCATTGTATTGCAAATATTTTCTTATTTATATGTGGCTTTTTCGTTCTTAAAATCCCCTAAAATGTGGTTACTGCTTAATAATTTGCATTCGTCACTGTACATTTTGTTGCTAATAAATACAATACCATAGGAATTGGATAGTGCTCACTTGTCATATGACCTACCATGTATCTTATACCACCCTTTTCAAAAGCCAATACTTACCAGCAAGACGTCCAGGAGGCTTTCGTACCCTCTTTCCTTCCAGTTCAGCATAAATTCCCCTTCGCAAATGCGACTTTCGACCCGACCTTTCAACGATTTGCCTGTTTTTGGATCGTCCTCGCCTCCCAAATGGTTGAGTTTCTCGTAAATATCCGTAAGACAGTTTGTTATCTGCGACTCCTTTTGGAGGATCTCGTGGTTGTTGATTCTGAAAATGTTGTAAGATTACCGTTGTGTATTGAAACCTGTGCTTTATATCTTTTTCAACTGCGGTTTTGGTATCTTTAGGACTAGGTACATGAAAAAACTGACTGCCTCGGTGGCGTAGTTGTATTGCGTACGCGTTACGAGTACGATTTGCGCGCTGAGGTCCTGGGTTCGAATCCCGGGTCGAGCCAAAAAACATTGTGACTGGGTTTTTCCAACTTAAAAAAATTACTCAGTCGCAGCTCGGAGTCAGGAAGTTGGCGGTGTGATACCCCCGTGCCTCGGAAAGCACGTAAAGCCGTTGGTCCTGCGCCTGATCTCTCTCCGGTCATGTCGGATTGCCGTCTCACCGGACTATGAGAGTGAAGGAATAGCGAGTGCACCTATGTATTGCGCACACACTTGTGCACTATAATATCTCCTGCGTACCTGGCTGATCTTCGTTGAGATTGGCCGCCGTGGCCGAAACTGGCTAGGAGGATTACATTACATTACACATGAAAAAAATGATAAGAGATGATTAACGAAAAATACTTGGGTACTTCAAAAGAGCTGAATAATTCTTGAACTAGTACTGAATATATTATCGAAGATGTAAAGGTGATTGTAAAAATTTGGACAGTATTCGAGGCGCTACGATCGATGAGCTGTCTGTTAAATTGTAATCGCTAATTTGAATCCCGCTTTGAGACAAATATATTTGTGTGATTTTCATATTTGTATCAAGTCTGAGTGTTTGTGGCACCGAAAATCCTTCGTAGTTTCTACCACAAAACTTCATATGTGGATAGAATTATATGACTGTATTAATTTGGTATTAAGATTTTATTTACTCACGCGCCCCGCACGCATTCCGAAATAGATTTGGTGTTATTCTTGTCAGCCTCGTAGACTTCTTTTTCCAAAACCGCTATCATTTCTTCACACATGTCTCTTGGCGCGAGATCTCCGTTAGATATCATGTAATGTTTCTCGTAAGTATCAGGTTTTCCAAGCAACCCAAGAGGTTCCGCTAATTCGAATACTATATTGTTTTTCTCGCCGTGACACCTAAAATTAAGTAGGTAGGGTCATTCGGCCTAAAAGTACGCACTTTTTTTTCTATCGTCTACACAGTCAAAAATATAGTGTCTTGGAAAACGTTTTAACATTCTATATATAGTAAATTTATTCTACTTTCATTATTTAATGAGTTTTTGTATATTGCTTCATTGTTTTCTTTGCTATAGATGTTTAAGTGCATCGGGAGAAATGCGCACTATTGACCCGTTATGTGGGAAAAACTACGCAGAGTGTGTATGGAGAATATTTTTTTTCTGTATAAGGTCTAAAAATCTTTACGAATATTATTCGACTTAATTGCAGCTTAAAGAAGAAAAAACCGTGCGATCAATGTAATGAAGTTATAACAGGGTGCGTACTTGTAATCTCGTACTCTTACCCAAACAGGGAATATTTTCAACAATCACACGTTAGTTGAGACGCATTTATTTTCTAGGACAGAATTAATAACTAAAATAAATACTAGAATAATCATTTAAACTTAACATAATTAACGGACTTTTGTAAACTGATGCACCATCTAGCCAGACACTTTTTTCCCAGGACAAAATATTGGTAACTAATCAACAAAATCACGTTGATCACCGTTTTTCGCTAAACAAGTGAGGCTTGGTAAATTAGCTTGTGGCTCTGACATCGTCCCTGACGCGCCCCTGATCTAGTCGAAAAAGTGTCTGAGCCCCCTCAATAGGTTCCGAGATATTGACCATGCGAAATTTTACCCACTGCGTGCTGTTGCCCCGAATGACCCTACATAAGGTTGGAGGGCATACGGGATTTTATTTCCACACTTTCTTGCGTGGAATTGAAGGTATAATTTTTTTTATAGTGTTACGAAGAAATGGGAACTCTTTATTTGATGGTTAGAATGGTGTAATCCAAATGTGATGTTGACTAGCGTAAGACAGCCCAGTTCCCGTCGAACAGCAAATATGTTCACACGGCCTGTTCGATAGATTTGAATAAAAAACGAACTCATTTTTGGATTCCTATGGCTTCGTCATAATATAATCTTATGTCATTTATGACCTAGCAATACCTACATACAAAATAAAAGACGTTACCTACCTACGAAAGGTCTCAACAAAATGTTTGCACATATTGTTTGATCAACTGCAAATTATATCAAGTAGGTACCGAAAAATGACATCCAAAATGTTAGGTATATGCATTATATGTCAACAATTAATATTAAGCAATGGGTTGAGCCATCGGCTCACAAACATCACTTTGTAGAAAGGGACCAGAAGACTGTACGGTCAATAGGTACCTATTGGTCACTTTTCTGTACGATTTTTAACATTTTTGTATTTTGAACAATTGTTGATATTACTCCAAACTCATAATATCTTCTACCGTTTATAACTTTGCTTTGGGATCGTTCAAGTATTACATAAGCACCAAAGGGCGGTGGGGGGGATCATGCTTAGCTTATTTTCGATGACATTACGATGAACTTTTATTACTTTTGCTGACAAGGGGGACGTGGTGGTTAACAGATACTAAAATTCTGCTTACGTAATACTTGAACGGCCCCTTTCCACTTATCAAATATCGAAAATGCATACACAATTCCTCTGTTCTTTACTATTAGCCAATTTGTTCTTTACTATTACCAAGCAGCACCCATATCAACATTGCCGTTGCCATATTCGACGGTAAGTATCCTCCCGCCGATCTTGCTGTCCGCCTCCAAGCCCAGGACTCGGAGACCAGCGTCATGCAGCTTCCGTATCGCCGCCAACCCTGACGCACCGCAGCCGACTACAATAATGTCCATAATTCGCCTGGAAGATGTTACAATGAATGACTATAGCTTTTTATCATAACCCAACAAAATATCAGACCTATCGTAAGTGCTCCAGTCTTCGACACTTTAAGGTGGTCAATAATTTGTTTAAAAAATTAAATATCTTTTTTATGTTTAGAATAAAATTGATCAGCTAAAATATAAAACTATATTCTTGTCTTGCGATAATATTGTAAAAACACAAAATTAAGGTTCCAGTACAAAATTCGAATAATCAAAATTACTTAAATTTTTGTATGGGGTCCTATAACCGACACTAGTAAAACCAGTAGTCGACACCTCAGTCATCGACAGTGGGTTGCGATAGCAGGTTATCGGCAATTTATTTATAAAATATACAGCCTATTGTCACGACCATATTTTAACAATCCTACTGCCCCCCTAAACTAATCTAACCCCTTAAGTAAATAAAAAATTAAAGACATGTTTATTTCTAAGGTTCCTGATAAAATAGTCTAATTTAATAGTCATATTTAATATGACAAAATAGCTACCAACCAACTATTTATTGATGCGGTTTAATGAATTGACTAGGCACGTCTAGTGGATAGAACTAATGTTAGAATTATTAGAAAAAGCAATCGCCATTTGGATTTTTTTTGTTTCAAGGCCCATCGACGTCAAAATCGATATCTAGATTTGCCTTTAGTCCTAGTAGGCAGATCTAAGGTTAGAATTAGAATAAGTGGCCTGGTGAATTTACTTTAAAATCTATATCTGTGCATGCTTTTGGTTATAAATGATAGGTCCAATGATAAAATTCAAAAGAAGCCGCCATTTTAAATTTCTGTGTTTTAATGCCAATTGGTTTCAAAATCAATGATGATGATATGATCCTAACTTTAAAGGATTGACAAAAAAATATACTTTGCCTTTTTATTTACAGTTTTTAAACTGGGTAAGAGGAAAAAACCGTTAATGTCAAGAAACAGAAAACAGTCAAAATATTTGTATCGGCATATAAAATAATGCACATAGGCAAATACCCTATTCCACAAAAATCAGTTATGCGCTTGAATCCCAGTTTAATGAAACGGAATCGGGTTAGGAAGAGGATAGTGTTGTTTGGAACAGAACTCGGAACACTCCAGAACAAAGCAAAGGCAACACAAGCTGTCACTGAAAGTTGATTTTATTAGATAGTGGTACAATCACCCAATTTGGTGCTAATGAACATTCTCAAGATAAAACGCCCATTATTATATTTTTCCAAGCAGGTGCAATCGTTTAGGAGATATTCAAAGGAAACAGCAGATAACTATTATTGTCTACTTTAGTTGTAAGTTGCATGTTGCTGACAGACGACGCGCTAGCGACTTATTTACAACCTAGGTGGTCGAGCGTACACTGTCGAGCCGGCTTGATTTCTCTACAACGAGCTCTTATCACGCTCTGATACATTTTTAAGAAGGGTTTTTTACATCTGAAGTCGGTAAATAATGCAACATGTATGGAAAAGCGAAGAAAAAAAATCGTTATGCAGCGTGCCTCTCTGGGGTGTTATGCTAACAATTGGACAATATTTCATATTATGTACTTTTTATGAGGGGCCAGAGGTTCCACGCCTGTCTACGAATCTATTCAATGAAAGATCTCCACATCAATTGCATTTATTGATACTATTTAGGCCAAGAAAATGATTATTCTTTTGAGATCATGTTCATAATCTCTCATTATTCTAATTGCAATATTTATAATTGTAAAGAAAAACTACAAATATAATACTTACGCCAGCTTATAAAGTTCTTGCGCAACAAAACACAGCCGATGCTCAAGAGTATTATACACTGACTATATTTATATTACTATATTTATCTCTATACACACTAGTGATGTAACAAACATGTATGTATGTATGTTATTCGCAAGGCTTCGTATGTTTACTGTCATTCGTATTCTTAAAAAATAAGCTATCGTTTTTATGAACAGTGCTATTTAACCAATGAGCAATCGGCATTTTTAATCGTATTTGTGCAAGATGAACAGTGAATTGCGTGTATGTGTTATGTGACAGTTAGTGAACCATGTAAGTAGTACCTATGTAACAATTAGCGCATCTATGTAGATAATAATTTAAGACGTAGTATGTGATAGTTTATATTTGTAATAGCTGTTAAGTGTAGAATTAAGTGAGTAAATAAAAAACATTTAACACTTTTGCCTGCCCCTTTTCGGGGCAGTGCTTGAACATAGTTTTTATTCCAACAAGTAATGTCTCTACCTGCCCCTTTCGGGGCAGTGATTGACGATAGTTATTTATAAATTGTCATTTTAGCAATTAATGTTTCTGCCTGCCCCCTTCGGGGCAGGGCTTGATGATAATTGTCTAATTGTTTAGTTTGTAACGATTAATGTTTCTGCCTGCCCTTTTCGGGGCAGGGCTTCATGAATAGTTTATTTTTAGAAAATAATGTGTGCAGGACGCATACACCAAACAGCGCATGCGCGCCTGCAACGCCTGCGCAGTAAGTCACACACACCATCTGAGCGAGATGGGTGATGAGCGAGAACGCGAGTCAAACCGTGTCTTATCACCCGTAACGTTATCACGCCCCCGCATGCGCGGTATCAACCTACCGGCATCTAACTAGGTGCGGTGACTTAGAGTAGGGTTTTGCCTACCCCGCTACGGTAGCGGGGTCATTATATGTGTAAAATTGATGATTTTATCCATCGAATTGTCTCCTTTGTGCGTCGATTGAATGTAAATTTAGTATAAGTAATATGAATAACTTTTTCCGTAGCGCACATAGGAGATGTTATGTTTATGTAGCTTAATAGAGTCCCTTGATGCCTATATGCCCAGGCATCAATAGCTTAGGGCAATCATCAAACTACTCCGTAACGAGTAAATATGTGCGCGTTACATAATACGTAACGGCCACCAAACACGGCCTGAAATTCGGGGCTCTCCTTATGGGATAGCCCCGAACCACTTACGCTAGCCCGGTTTTCAAGAAGTTCGAGCCAGTTCGAGCAAGCGACAAAAAGAAAACTAGAAGAAAACTGGAAGAAGTCAGCAAGAAACCTGGAAGAAGTCTGCAAGAAAGAAACACGGGAACATATACGGTGCATATCGTACCCACGCTGGGTGCACGCCTCCATATCACTGTACGCTGTACCTACCAATTGTTTCTTAATTAATAAATTCCCAATTTTACCTGTCACGTGGCGTTCTTATTTCACGCAATCCAGCGCAAATTAATGTTAGGTGCCTCGGTGCCTAACAGTATTGTTTAGTTTTGATTTAAGCAAAGCCGATTTCATACGCACATTTGAAATTGTTTGACATTACTATGATATATTTTAGGCGCCATTTTCCAAAACTGTATTTCGATCGTTTCGTAAGCAAGATCGCATTCGCGAATAATAGAGATACGTATTCGCATTCGCAAATTCGGGAAACTGAACACATCACTACTAACTGATATATTCATTATGATATGAATTGAGATACATACATCAGTCGATCGTATCTGTTTATAATAATCAAATTTCTTATCTTTCTATATGTTTACTGCAAAGTCACTGTAAGCATGCGTGGTAACAATGTCGTCACGTAGGTGCATATAATTGCTCAACAAAATAACCTCCCAGGATAATTTATTGTTATAAAGACAGGTTACCAGAGTTTTTCACGGGATTAGAATACGACACGACAAATCGTATTCGAATTTCGAAAAGCGGACGAATTTCGAAATTTAAATTTGTACTTACATGGATATTAAAAAAAAATCTTGCGTACGTCCGTACCTACGTTGGAACTGTTCTGTGAGGATATAACATCCCAAATGAACTAGCTATCAAAAAATCGGAGCCGAAAGTTAAATCGTATTAATCTCATCTGAAAGATAGGTAAAGATCGCAGGAACTTGATGGATGCTGACGCCTGACCGCTTCTAACTTCTTTAGGGAGGACCGACTGAAAAAATCGGCCGCGTGCGTAGCACGTTAACTTCGATAGTTAATTAAACAGCAATAATGATATTTACTCATGTATGTCTGTGACTGTTGGCTATATATAAAAAAAAAGTTAAACAAGTGTGACTTGATAGTAACCAGCGCCCAAAAACACTATTAAGTCACAGGAAAGGCGTAGTTGTATTACGGTACGACTGCAAGGCCGAGGTCTCGGGTTCGATCCCCGCGTCGGGCAAAGTGATATTGGATTTTTCTATTCAGTATCAGCCCGGAGTCTGGAATTTGTGCCCGATATGGCAATAGGCTCGCCCCCTATCACATCATGGGACGGAATACGCACGGCGAAAAGTTTGTGCACTAGCTGCGCCTCTGCCTACCCCTTCGGGGATCAAAGGCGTGAGTATGCGTATATGTGAAGCCTCGCTGCTTGCTATACCAAAGTGGCTGAATTGGTTTGGATGAAGTTTAGCACAAGGATAGACCTGGATAAATAAAGGCCAGTTCGTGTCCAGAAGAAATGCGTAATTATTATTCCAGGAACGATTTACGCGAACGGTGTCAGGAGAATATAGCATATAGAATAAATTTCATAATAGCCAATCATTATGAAATTTAATTGTGACCCTATTACATTATCGTAATATTAAAAGTGTACCCGAGTGCAGCCACGTGTGAACATTAACAAAAAAGTGATAAGTAAAATCGTGTTACGCAATTTTAGATAAACATAATTATCGCGATTCACGTTGCTGAGTCTGACATAAGTGGAGTTTATAATCGCGTTATATACTGTGCTGTATAATCTCTGGAAAACCAATAGATTTATACAGTGCTGCCATGTTGGTGAGACGTATTTTTAACTTGAAAAATCTGTAGGTATCTATACTATTTTCGTTTCCAAAAGCTGTCTTCTAGTTCGAAACCCAAAAAGATATCTAAATTGGCAAAAATCTATATAAATTATTCACGAAATGTATAAGTGTTTATAAATATCTGCATCCATTTGAAATCTGTTTGTATTATATTATTATATCGGTATAAATACAAATAAATCTGTAGGTATACCTGGCAGCGTTGGGTTTATATCAACTTTGCTCGCGAATCCATTTCAGACAGCTTTGTCTTTAACCTAAATGAAACGCGTCGGATAGGTCGATTATCTGACATGGAACCTTCTTGGAATGGCAGCCTTGCTTTGCGTTAAAGGATTTTCCCCAAATTTTCTGCATGTGTAGATTTATGGCGGTGTTGTTCACTTATCAGTAATTTTGTTTTTATACAGAAACGGCAAAGTACCCCACGAAGTGGCGATAGCCTAGTTGGGAGTGGAACGGACTGCCGAGACGAATGTCCGCAGGTTCAAAACCCAAGGGCACACATCTCTGACTTTTCTAAAAAGTTATGTGTGTATTCTTTGTGAATTATAGCTTGCTTTAACGGTGAAGGAAAACATCGTGAGGAAACCTGCATACCTGAGAAGTACTCTGAACAACTTGTTTACAGACTACAGTGGTTGTTATCGGGGATACAAAATATCCTACCACCAGCAAAATTTATTGTCTCCCTTCACCTATAAAACAACTACACTAAATTATAATCATGAAGGTTCTATGTCCTGTCAAAATTCGGGCATTTTTAAGACTGTCTGTCCCAACTGGCGTTCCGGAAAACAAAATATACTTATGAGTCATAGAGTAAAAAAGGATAAATTGTTGCCAAACCGCATAAGTGTCCAGTGGCGGATAGCGTCTCTAGTGGACCAGCCGCGCAGCATTCTTAGACCCACCCTTGTTGTCACACGCAACGGGCTCCCAGACTCGGGTGACCACGCTTCACTGATTCAGAGATAATTCCAAAAAATTCCAAAATGGTAGAGCCTCACTCTAGATATTTGTGGACAGCATGAATAGGTCAGGGTGACGTAGGTAATAACAGTGTCTCATCCTAACATATTATAAAACAATGTCCCCCAGCCGCGTCTGTCTGTCTGAACGCGATAAACACAAAAACTACTGAACGGATTTCGATGAAATTTGGTATGGAGACAGTTTGGGATCCAGGGAAGGTTTCAGGCTACTTTTTATCCCGGGAAAATATATAGCGGGACTTTTATCCCAGAAAAAGAAGCGCGCTAAAACAGAGAAAAATGAAAGCATATTATGTTCTGCTACCTAGGCGAAGCTGAAACGGGTTGCTAGTAGATAATAAACGAGAAATGACAGCTTGTTGTTGACTAATATTTCAGCAGGCCACGACGATTTCTCTTTCCTTTAATTCATACGTAATTCGTTTCAGATAGCTCGTTTGCCAGCGTAACTATATTTTGTATATTTAGTGAATAGGCTGCTCAGGGCGCTTTGCACGCATTTTTTTTAAATGATAAATTAACGAATTTGCTGGTGGTTCACTTCACGATGGTTTTTAATGAAACAGAGGTACACCGGTCTAGCCAGTTCGATTCTGTAATCAAACATGACTATATGGTTCTGCCATTTTGAACCCGCAATTATCCAAAAATACGAGCAATTGATAGTCACCGCACGATCCTTGCAAGTTTTTACCGCGATCCTCGGACAACGCTCTTCCACTGACGCCCGCTTATGTAAGAGTTTACCAACGCCTTATATGTAAACTGAATGAATGCAAAAACATTTTTATTCCTTAATTGCCTAATAACCACGTTATTATCATATTTCAGGACTGTTATGGTATGCTCTTCTATTTATTGTTGTTTGATGAGTTTTGAACGGGTTTGCCGATGTGAATATTGAATGTTTCTAATACTAGTTAGGCAAACGAATAATTAAGCACATTATGTCATCTATAGCTAGTAGCTTTTGATCGCGGCTCTGCCCGCTTTATATTTTCCGGGGATACAAAGTACCCTATGTCCTTTCTCAGGCTCTAGACTATCTGTGTACCAAATTTCATTTAAATCGGTTCAGTAGTTTTGGCGTGAAAGCGCGACAGACAGACAGAGTTACTTTCGCATTTATAATATTAGTAAGGATAACCGTCTCATGATGTGCTTGTAAGAGAGTTTCGTGTTGGAAATGCGTTTTGGATCTAGGTAAGTGAGTATTCAAGTATTTTGGGACTTTAGTAACTAGACTAGTAGACTTTAGTGGTAGAGTCGTGTTAATTATAAAAATAGTCTAAAACGTGGGTCTACTGTCTGGGATAGGCCGGCATAATTCTGGTGACCGTTTCATAGCTGACGCAATTTTATTTGTTGGTGAACATTTATTTGACCTGCACTGTACTGCCATTAAGTCTAGAGTAGTCATTTTCGCGTGCTAAGATTAAGAAATAAAAAATTAAGTTTTCAAAACAAAGCACCGAGTAAATTCCTTATTTTATGACACTCTATGTCTTGATTATCAAATATTAAAGATCTTTTAGATTCACAACATCTGGATAGCAACAGCTCATATATTTGCATTACACATTGGTCCTGTAGCTCCTGCTACGGGAATCTAACCCGCGACCTTTCGTCTCGTAGCCGAATAATTGTTCGTCGCTGAATGGCAACGAGTCGTGAATACCATCGCATGCCTACGATAATGGCAAATATTATTAAGAGAGATTTCAACTTGACTTATTATTCTTTTTAATTTAAATAAAATTTAAGAAGAACGCACTCATGACGCCTTTATCCCCGAAGGGGTAGGCAGAGGTGCAGACAAGGCATCCTTTTCGCCACGTGTGTTCCGTTCCACGATGTGATAGGGTTCGAGCCTATAGCCACATCGGGTATAAATTCCAGTCTCCGGGCTGATAATGAGCAGAAAAACCAAATATTACTTTACCGACCCGGGATTTGAACCTAGGACCACGGAGCAAAGTTGTGCCGGGCACGCAATACATCTACGACACCGAAGCAGGCTTGGAAAAAAAAAACACTCAATATATTAAATTTTTTGGCGCTTTAAAATATTACAAAGATTAACCAAATATCAGTCAAAGATGTTTTGGGAAGTTTTAACAACATCACACTATATTACGGCTTCCAATACATTGGCGTCAATAAAAAGGTCGCCATTTGTAGGCCGGCACGCGTGCTGCCACCTGGTGGGCAGGTGTTATTATAAAAACCATCTCGTGCTCGTATGCGCTTTGCTCTTCTAATGGCTTCTTTCACCGCTTGTTCCTTTAGCTTCGATAGCTGACCTTTTATTATTGGATTTTCACCTGCACGTTTTTTTTTATTTATTTTTTATGGCACTTGTGTTTACATTTAGCCAATGTCAAGTTTTGGTTGTCTTTTTTATTATCTGTACTCTGTAGTATGTCGAAGTAAAGCAGTGGCTACCTTACCAAGACTTTATCGAGGAGTTTTGGTGGCAACAAAAAAACACTTGATTAGCACGATTATTTCAATTCACTTCATTTGAGCTCTTTAATAGAACTATATTGGATGATATACCACCGTAATTATGCCATATAACACTAAGTATCACCAAAATAATGAATTAAAACAAGAGCACCTCATGACACTTCCAAGTTCCCGCCAAAACTCCACCTGCACGTTTATAGGAGAATGTGGCTATAGTATTTTAGGGAGCCAAGGGTGCTATGGTTTGAATTAAGAACTTAATTATTTCGGGTAATTAATAATGCTAAAAATATTTTTAAATCCTCGTCATAAAACAATCATTAAAACTTATAGTGGAAGATAACCTAGTTGGGAATGGAACGGTCTGCCGACGCAATGTCCGGAGGTCCAAAACCCAAGGCACACACCTCTGACTTTTCGAAGTTACGTGTGTATTGTTTATCAATTAGCGTTCACTTTAAACGGTGAAAGAAAACATCGTGAGGAAACCTACATACCTGAGAATTCTCTATAAGAATTTCGTGGGTGTGTGAAGTCTGCCACCCCGCACTAGGCCAGCATGGTGGACTAATGCCTAACCCCTGGTAGTACTAGAGGAGACCCGTGCTCAGCAGTGGGCAGTATATAATACAGGGCTGATTGCATTGCATTGCATTAAAACTAAGGTGCTACGACATACTCAAAAAAATCACGAATTTCCTAAAAAAATTTTTTAGCTCTTATGACATAATAATTCCAAGCTTTTTACTTCCTATAGAATATAACGGGTCAAATCGATTAATATCCGTCGGCTTTCATGTTATGCGATTTGACACACGTATTTAAAGTAAAATTGATATAAATAACAGTTAAAATTCTGTTTGAATGTAAAAAATGTAATCGAGGTAAATCGTGAATAATCCATTTTAATACTTGTTCTTGGTCGCAGTTGAAGTTTTAAAATTTATTTATAACTTGACACACGAGCAATTATAACCTCTTATCTTTATTCCGTGATTTTAACTGATGGTAAAACGACGCCTGTGAACATTGTCAATTCTAAAAGAATATTCTACAAACCTTTAAGAGGAGAAATGGGCATTCAGTGCCTTATGTACCTATGTCCGAATCTTTATGCTAAGGCAATTTGCAGATGATTTAAACTAGATAATGAAAAACACTATGGAAGTTGCTTCAATAACTTGATATGTAGCGCAGAATTAACATATTTTTTTAAATTTAATTACTTCATCAGTAAAAGCTTTTTGCCATTCGAAAAAGACCTCATGTTTACACCTGCGTTGTATGTAAATAAGGTTATCTTATCGGGACGGACAAGCGGAAGCTATATCATAAACGGTAACACTAAAAAACTTGGGATATTCAGTAGTATGAAACGTGGAGAATAAACAGAAAGATGTTATGATTTAGTTAAACTTTTCTTCATTATCGAGATGTAACACCCAGCAAAGGAAAGAATCGAAATCGTGATCTCTATGGTCTTTTAACTGTTTTTGTTTTTCTGCATGTTTCAACAGCTCCGCTATGACCAGTGGCGTAACTATATCATCTGAGGCCCGTGGCAAATTCATTGGATGGGGCCCTAGTATGGCCGTCTTAGGAAAATGTCAGTGGCGTAGTGTAAAGAGTTAAAAACCTCCTTTCAACAAATAAGTCACGTATACAACGCCTCCCCCCGTCATCAAAAAATTATGTTATATCTAAGCTCGCGGCCTTTCGGGTCGGGGTGGCTGGGGGCCCGTGGCATTTTGCCAACTCTGCCACCCTATAGTTATGCCATTGGACATGACGTAAAACAGATCTTATAGACGTGGTTATTAATATCTGTACCAGATATGTTGGTTCCAGTTTATTCTAGACTAGGTGTTACTCGCGGCTTCGCTCGAGTAAGAAGCCTTGCCCGCTACAAAAGTCCCTAAAACATAGTACGACGCCAGCGCCATCTACTTATAGAATCAGATTAAAAATATCCATTATTTCCTATCGGAGCAAATTACTGGGATAAAAAGTACCCTATTTGTTAATCAAGGAGATGACCTACCCGTGTGCCAAATTTCATCTAAATCCGTTTAGTTGTTTCTGCGTTTACTTCTAACAAACATCCAAACATTTTCACAAACATTTGCATTTATAATATTAGTAAGATATTTCATAAAACCGCGATTTTCGTTCCTGCTCTTCCGATAATATTTTCTTCCTATGATACGATTTGACCTTCCCTAGACTTCAAGGTCAAGTGTTTAAAGAAACAGGATTCAAATCCCAAATTTTCGATATTAATGTGCAGTTTTTAGGTCGATTTCCAGATCGGAAAACTTCCTTATTTTAGACTTTTTTTTTTGTGGGGCTCTATGCCCCACTCTCGTTTCCCTAAAACTAATTAGAGTTATTTGCGATCTACTCTTTTTCTTTCTTACTCGCCTCCTATTTATCCATAATCTAGTCCCATTTTGGGAGTCCTAGCTGTTATTTTTATCAGAAATCTATCACTTTCATTATTTCCTGGGTTTCATTCATTCTTCTCTTTTCCTTCTTTATTTATTATGTACTTGTTAGGGACCAAACGTTTACGAAAGTGGTTAAAAATGCCAATGTTATTAATTTCTAATTTATTTCTTAGTTTCAATAATTTTAGGGCCAAACACTGATTACGTTAAACAATAATAAAGATATTTGTCGGCACCTATCCCTTATGACGAGGGCATCGACCTCTTTTACTTACCAAAGTGTATTTACGTAATTTGATTTATCAAAGCATTCATACATTGATAGCCCCTGACCTCACTCTTTCTTTCGAAACTATAAATATTTCCGTATATTGTAAATGCGAATGTATTTTAGTTTGTTCTGCTTTGTGCTCCCATGAAGTTGTTGATTGATTTGTATGTGGTTCGGCAGGACCTTGGGTCGAATCCCAGGTTAGACAGCACGTTATGAAAAGAAATGTAAATAATTCTAGCACGATTTGGGACTAGGGTCTCTAGAAGTTGACGTCAGGCAGGCGGGTCATAAAAGAGAGGACAAATCCTTCGAAAATCATTTTCGTGGACAAAGTAGCATATAATATAGGCCCTATATGTTAATCCAGGATATGGTCTATCTATGTGCAAAACATGTATGTGTGTGTATTGTTTATCAATTATCCTTCGCTATAACGGTGAAGGAAAACATCGTGAGGAAACCTACATACCTGAGAATTCTCCATAAGAATTTCGAGGGTATGTGAAGTCTGTCAACCCGCACTAGGCCAGTGTGATGGACTGAAGCCTAACCTCTCTCCGTAGTAGAGGAGGCCCGTGCTCAGCCGTGGGCAGTATATACTACATGGCTGATTGCATTGCATGTGCAAAACGTCCAAATCCGTCAAGCGGTATTGCGTTTAGTTCCAACAAATATACAAACATCTTTACAAACTTTCGCATTTATAATATTAGTACGATGTATATTTAAAATAAAATAATTTCAATGTCATCGATTAATTACCTCTGATAGATACTATAATGTACTGGACGTAAAGCACTAGACGGATGTTCTTAGATATCCGCACGTCCAGGCATCTGAGGTGATGATTAAACGGCTTTTTGTCAGTCTTATCTGGGCTTAAATGCATTTAATGACTCCATAAGTTAGTAGATTAAAAGGAAATAATTATGCAAGTATAGAATTTTGTAGTCCCGCAAACACACACACACACTCACGTCTTTTATCCTCGAAGGTGTAGGCAGAAGCGCAATTAATGCACCCACTTTTCGCCGTGCGTATTCCGTCCCATGATATGATAGGGGGCGAGCCTATCGCCATATCAGGCACAAATTCCAGACTCCGAGTTAATACTGAATAGAATAATCCAATATCACTTTGCCCAACGCGGGGATCGAACTCGAGACCTCAGCAAAGCAGTCGTACCGTAATACAACTATGCCACCGAGGCAGTCCCGCAAATTAAACAGTTAATTTGCATAAGAATAGTAAAAGGAAGGTCCCGAATATCGTGTATAAAATACACTCTTGACCGGCTTACGTGTGTTTTTTACACCTAAAACTTAGAAGTAGAGATAAAACTAAATCAAAATAAAATAACTCATAAAAACTTACATATTTTGTATTATAATTGTAATAAGAGTAGATACTTACCTACGCTTTGCTTATGCAGAAATTACCTACGTATTTGATGCCATGATGAGTCTAAGGCCTAGAGTAAGGCGCAGCCGATTCAGCACAGCGCGTCGCAGGGTCGAGTTACATAAATATGTACCTAGAATAAGACTTGCCAGTCATACTGCCAGGATATTAAAAATAATACTCACATTATAAGAAACCTAAAAGGACTAAACCAGTTACGGCTCTATCTCCAAAGTTGTTGAAATGCGGGAAATAACTAAGTGTCTATATTAGGGTAGTGTTGGTTTTCATTGTACTCTAATGGTTGCATTGTGTTACTAATAGCCGTCAAATTCAGACTAACACTGTACTGTGCAAAATTATTTGCAAATCGATCATTTTGTGTTTGTAATAAACAGTGCTTTACGCATCGCTAATTTTCCAAATTCTGTCATTTGAAAATGAATTTATATTATTTATTTCAATTTAAAAAATTAGATCTAGCTATATGAGTAGTTCCATTCTTATGAATAAAATTAAACATGTTTATATAGCTGTGAAATATCAACACGACTCTACAATTTACTTAAATCGTGTCAAATGTTTACACAAACATCTTTGACAAGATGAAAGAAACATACACATTGTGCTCAACAAACGTGTCAACAGGCACTTGTTTAGAGCATTGTCTGCTGTGTGCTATTATTCTATTGTCAAGGTAGGTTATTTGGGTGGAAGTGCGGCGGCCAGGAGCAGAACGCGCGCCGCCCCAGCCCTGCATGCCGTCGTCGGGCCCGCCGGCTGATTGACATTAAGCGCAGAGGCACCGAGGCAGGTAGCGAGTGGGGCCGAGCGGCGAGCTCAGTCGCACTCCGCCCGTCGCCCGAGCGACCGCGTCACCGTCGCGGAGGCACGCAAACCGGCTCGCATGCCGGAAAACCAGTCGGCGGGATGGCGAGTCACGGCGCGCTAGGTACGCCATGTTGAAACATGCCCAGCGGCCGCCGGCGGCGAACGATGCCGACCACCGCTACCAGAACATGCCGCGGCGGCCGCACCATCACCTCCCGCTCAACGTGTCTACGCTCGACTCGTCCAAGCACTCGGTCGGGGGCACGTCGGCCAGCGTGAGCCCCGGAGCGCAACCCCCGCCCGCGAACCCGGTGTCGGTGCCGCCGATCGCTGTATCCTCACCTCCAAAGATTGCGAATGGCACGGCGACAGGGTTGCCGGCGCCGCGACCCTCCACCACGAGGAGTCGGAGTACGAGGGCGGCAACGGAGGAGGCGCTCACGTCCCTCGCCCTGTTATGCCTCGTGAGCTTGCTCCTGGCGTTGCTGGCGCTGCTGTTCCTGCTGAAGATCTCGGCGCCGGCGACCAGCGCGCCCGAGGAGTTTGCAGTGGTGTACGAAGTGACATTAGCGTTGTGCGCGTTGACACTGTCGTTGAACTTATGCTGTCTTCTAGTGTGTGCAATACAGTTCCTGTTCGCTGTAAAGTTGGTCCATTCACCATCCGCGCCGAACGGACGGTAAGTCGTGAATGACGGCCTCATCAATCAAACAAGTCGCTTGCACGAATTTTACAATATTGCATGCTCGCGTAATAAATCTGAACTTGTTTGTCGGTATGTCATACTCTCTCCACCTTAACCTTTATTAAGATTCCAAAAACTTATTAACTCTTATTACCAGATATTTTAATTCTTCATGAAACAAAACCATATCTACTATCAAATAAATTCGGAACCGTCGTAACTGCGTGATCTTAAAATCGATTTACAAATTACAACCCCATATCCGGCCCAAGAGTGTTTAGGGCACGTTACCAGGTTACCCCGGATTGATCAAACACGTCGCGTGACAAACAGACACGATAGCCGATAGGCGCCCGACACCGTACAGATCCAAACAGTCCTACCTCATGTAGGTTATCCCTTACACAACTGATAACTGCATGAAAAATTTAACCGATCCGAGTGTTGAGTATCCAATTTTTTCTTTTGATACTGGTTACATAATATAAAAATATTACATTAATAAGATAAACACAAAACTTTGGCTAGTACCTCTTAAAAGGTTTTATTCAGCTTTTTATTGTTGTAGCTAAAGTTAGGCTCTATATTTCAGAAACTCGATGCTATTTTGCTTATTTGAAAAACCGAATGGGTTACCTGCCGCTGCCTGTACCTATAGTACTGTGTCTATATTTGAAATGAAATGAAATAATTTATTCGAACCCATAAAATGTTATACATTATTTAGACTCCGTCAATATTAACTCTACCACCAGTTTGGAAAGCAGTTCTCACTAGAGAAGAACGGGCAAGAAACTCTAGTGTTGCTCTTTTCAAAATCAGTTCAAGGTATAAAATACAATGTATCATACAGAGAAAAAAAATACAATTCAGTATTTGTTTATTTTGTTTAGAGTTCATTTATATACTCGCAAAATAGGTAATAAATTTTAAATTTCAACATGAGTGCATAACCGTCTCAGGAATCATGTAATAATTTGATCTGAAATTCTTCAAGATGTCGTTATTAATCCAAGTTCAAGATAGCCGCCAAGATTTGCCGCTAGACAGCAGTATGGGATACCCGTTATTTTCAAGTTCAAAGACTTTGCATTCAGTGTCATTACTGGATAGGGTATGCCTTACAATTCGAAGTTTAGGTAGTGTTGTTTATTATTAGGCAATTAGCTCATCTCATCTCTCAACCTTTCCCCAGACGGTTAGATAGAGGCGCATTTAGAGCACCCGCTTTTTCTGAGCTTCCGTTTTGGGGCGAGCTTATCACCATATCGAACATAAAATTCAATTACGGACATTGAATTGTTTAAAAAGAATGTTTTCATATTTATAAATACGAATTGTTTAATGTTAAATTAACACACATCATATAACCGTTCGTGGTAACCATTTAATAAAATAAATATTTTTTTTTCTCACCTATCATTATAGCGCCAATTACTGAGAAATTATGTAGTGAGTATTATTTACGCGGCTTCGTTTGTGCGATGAACTGGTTTTTCTTATTTTTCCTCTTTAAGTATTATGGTTGTAGTTGTAATGATATTTTGTAGCTGTTATGTACTATTGCAGTATACAAGTCTTCCTTTGAAGGACTACATGATCTTACTTTGAAAGAAGTAGTTTTGAAAATATTACTCTGATCCAGTGGGATTTTTGGTAGAGACCATGAAAACTTTAAATCAGGACCAAAAGGCCTTTCGAGAGATGTCGTTTGTACCCTCTGTATCAAAATAATTTGTAAATATGTAAAATATTTACTTGCTGATCGCCGTGTAGGGCAAAATAGATTGTTTCTTTGATGATTACGAAACTCATCGAAAAAGCACAGTATCATGATGAAACCAGATCGATGGCACTGTGGGTTGTTTATCTATTTAATTGCATACAAAATGGACCACCCATGCGACGTATGTTGCCCAACACCCCATTAAGGACGTTGCGAAAGAGTTTACTACATTTTAACGACTTTAAACGAACTTTGTTTTGTTATTTGTTTGACTCGTCAAATCTTTTCGTTTCGACTACTGGTGATGGGTGAATTAATATAAATCCGAAGTAAATTTGAGATTATTAGTTAACAAAAACATGCAGTTCTCATATCTAACAATATCTAATTGTACGTATATTTGCATTGTATATGTATATATTAGTATTTTTTTTATTTTTATTCATTCGTTCTTTTTTATCAGTATGTATACTTTGAAGGCTTTTATTCATTTCTCAATACCCTATTATTTACGCACCTGCCTTGTTGTATCTCTGCACCACTTTAGGTTGACTGGTAGAGAATGCCTAAGGCATTAAGTCCGCCTTTACTCCACGTATAAAGTGTAAATAAATAAACTGTTGTGTTTCGGTTTGAAGGAAATGGTAGCCAGCGTAACTACTGGACATAGTGAGACTTAACATCTTATGTCTCAGGATGACGAGCGCAGTGGAATGCCACACAGTACTTTGTAACTCAGGGTGCTGGAGGATGTTGCTACTGTTTATGGGTGGTCGTATCGCTTACCATCAGGCGAATGGCATACTCGTCTAGTCATTCAATACCATAAAAAAAATACCTACCTTTAATTTAGGAAGGCCAACCTCCACCTTAAACTATTACTTTTTTTATGCTGGCTCGACAAAGTGACCCCACTGCACCTGATGGTAAGTGAATTGGGGTCTAGATAGAGTGCCGACAGACGAGAGGTGACTATCCGTCTCCAGTCGACACAATTATGGCGGCCTGTGAACCAGATATACGCAGGCTGAACCCGAAACGCGACAAACTTATGTGGGCCTCTATGGCGGGTCTTAACTACAATCTCACAGTGTTGCGTAGATACGCTTGTCTAAGTCATGAATGGGTTCGACTTTAGTAGCAAATAGCAATATTTCTTGGAAACACGTTGTGAAATGACAGCTTGTTATTTGCAGAAGTATGCTCCTCTGTCTAATCCCTATTTCCTTAAGGTCGGTCATACCAATATTTTCTAACTCTATAATCAATATCGCTGGTTCTCCTAACTAAAAACAAACTTTTTTCTTCGCAAACATACGTCCAGGATATGTTGTATCTAAGCAGGTGTTAACGGTCTCAAACGTCCGTTGGTTGAATGGAGCGATAAAAAATATTCTCAACCGTTCGAGCACTGTGTTATTGTAACATTTGCACCTTTACAGTTTGAAATTAGTCATTTTTGATAGCGGCTAGATAGAATTTGTTTTAACCGACTTCAAAAAAAGGAGGAAGTTCTATGTTCACACACACTCACGCCTTTTTATTCCCGAAGGGGTAGGCAGAGGCATAACTAAGTGCATCCACTTTTCGCCGTGCGTATTCCGTCCCATGATGTTATGGGGGCGAGCCTATCGCCATATCGGACACAAATTCCAAACTCCGGGTGGATACTGAATTCTAGAAAAATCCAATATCACTATGTCCTACCCGAGGATCGAACCCGAGACCTCAGGATTGCAGTCGTACCATAATACAACTACGCCACCGAGGCAGTCAGTCTATGTTCAACTGTATTTTTTTTATGTATGTCCACCGATTTTGCCATCAACTGAGGACGGATTTTGAAAATTCTTTTTGCGTATTTCGTATTGCTTCAAAAGGGTTCAAATTTAGATTTGAATATAGGTGCTGCCAGTATTTTTTTTAAGTTAAGTCCAGCCATACCAGTCAACCCACGCAATCTCCGTCTCTAGACATAATATATGTATTAACATTTATTTGTGCGATTCGCTAATATTTATAATTACCGTATGAACTAAAAGCTCAGGAATCCCATTCCTGAGAATAAAACCTCGGGGTCTAGCAAGTAATATGTGTTAATAGAAAGAAATACACCTTAGTTACCCGGCGTTGGAAGTTGCCCATTTGACGATAGGCTCACCCTTTATTACATCAAAAGTAGGTACTTTAGAAACGCCTTTGGCTCTGAATATACTTTGAAAAAGTGTGTGTACATGTGCTTGTAGAGTTGTGAATCCATTGGCGTAGCTAGTAATTTTCCAGGGGGGGCCTAGTCCTAGATTTATAAAATCGTAGTAGTAGGCTGACTCAAAATCCTTAAGGTGGGCACAGAGCAACCGCCCCCCCCTCTTTTTACGCCTATGTGTGAAACGAATCGTATTGTAAAAAGTTTACACTTTTTTTCATATAACCAGTGTGGCAGAAAAGCACGACGCGACTCCGTTTCGTTTTATTGAGATTGGTTGAGAGACTGACACGTGACTGACGTCTCTCGATCAATCACAAACATCAAAATTAAACGACATCGTCTTACGAGTTGCGTTTTTGTGCCACGTTCTAAGCCCACTGTTTCGTGTTCTATCTGCGACATATTAATCACCTGTAGTGGACTACTCGCTCTATTATTTAAAATAGCTGCCGTTGTTTAATGATTTTGATCTTTTGTTTAACATAGCTTCTGGTATGCTATTGTATTATTTAATATACATTGGCTTATCATTATTATGTTATTATGGATCTTATTTTTTAATCTAGAGTTATTACTTCATTCAAAGACTACACAGCAGATACACAGCATGTACTTTGACTTCAGTAGTCACATTTTTTTGTGAGAAATATCCATGTAAATGCTATCTGCATGGCGCTCATCTCCTGCAACAGGTAATTACACTTCGATATTGTTAATATCGGAATACACTTTGGTGCTCCGTGTCTGTAGCTAACAGACAAAACAAAGGACATGTCCAAAATGGGCCTAAAATTCTAACTAAAACTGTTTATATATATTTAGATTGAACTCCTCAAACCTATCCTTTTACAACAAATCATTTAATTTTAAAGACCTCCGATTATGAGGTTTATGTAATTTTATTTTGCTTAAAAGCTACACTTGATACGAACGTTTTTAAAAAAAATAGTTAAAGACTGATATTTTACAGAGGCAATTTTCAAAAAATACCTGTCTCAGACCATTGCCAGCCACACGCCTATTTAAACTTTAAAATGTCGATAAACTGTGGCAAACGCCTGTCATATTTGTATTATATTTTTTTACATGTATTAATGTAACAATTGTGGTTGGTTATTTTTAAATAAATGTAGGATTCTTTTCTTGGGAATTGAAACAATCTTCTTCTTAACTTTTTGAAGTTATACTTCTTTTGGCGCGTTAGGGAAAAATGATGAGAGTAAATTTTTACGATGCGCGCGCACTCCCTCACGAAAAACCGACACCCAGAAGTTAGCTATAGTCAACATTTTAGTTTTGAATTTTGAACGTAGAATAAGGCGAAGGATGTTGAAGTTATACTTCTATTGGCGCGTTATTTAAAAAGATTTTTATCTTGTTACGCCAAAGAAGTATAACTTCTAACGCGTGTATATAAGTACACACACACTTTTTTAACTATCGTTCTCTTATAATTACAATTAACAATTTTCGTGTGACTCTTACTACGCCATATTATTTCTTTTTCTAATCCATCTCCCCGCGCACACACTCTCATTCATCCACATAGGTCTCTCTCGCTCACTCGCTTACGTTCCATTACACAAACATTTTACAAAACTTAGCGTAAAACTGGTATTATTAAAATACTAGGAAAATGGCCCACATAAATAAAAATAAATATGGTAACCCTACTTGTCTGGAAGTATTTTGAGAGAAAACGTACACTTTTCCGGGAAATTAGAAGCCATAGGATAATCCAGGACACTGGACATAAGAATAGAATACTGATACATTTATCCGTGTGCCAAATTTCATCCAAATATGTTTAACGGTTTCTGCACTTACTAGAAGAAAACATCCAAATTTCACATTAGTAGAAAAAATACGATAATACACTTGTCACAAAAGCTTTGACTAACGTGAGAACCGTTAAATATGGTTAGTTAGCAGTTTACTTTAATATGTATTTTTTTCAAATTACTCAGGTGTTGGTCTCTGAAATTTTACACGGGTGGAGCTGGTTGTGAACTTAGTTAATAATAAGATTCTGTATACATTTTCCATATTAAAAGAATTAATTATTCATATAACATTTGCAAATATATTTGACTTCACATTTATTTCTATTTGAATAAATTGTATCACTCGATCAACGTAAAATATCATCGATATTCGATTACATTATAAACACACATTAGAATCCTACATAGTAACCGATATAAAAACTTGATATTTAATTAAATTTAAAAATAGGTAACCTTGGTCAAAATTCCTTACCTTTCCATTTGCTTCGTTTTTATGAAATACATAGTATGTATTTTCAGAATTTGGTATAAGAACGGAAAGGCATTCTAAGACCATTGAGTCTAAATTAATTATGTAGTTGATTTGTGACCCGTTGAATACTAATCTATTACAAGTAACTAGCATTGAGCAAGTACAGTAGATTTTTTTTTTAATATATTTTAAACCGAATTCATAAAAGGAAGTTCTGTGTTCGACCCGTATGTATGTATGTAAGTTTGTAGGGCCGCGATTTTCTCAAAAGCGACTAATCCGATTTGGATGGGGTTTTCGTTATTCAAAAGTATATTTGTAATGTATATCAGGGAAGGTTTTAGTATATTTTATCATTTATTAAGATCTTCGGAAATATATATTTAAATTGCCAGCTAAGCTAAGCAAATACACGAACAAATATACGTAAACAATGTTCAATTTAAATTAGGCACCGGCTCCAAATATACATTATAAAGTAAAATTATTTTTTGGTATGTAGTGGTTTCGAAATCGTTTCTTTTTTGTTAAAAAGTTTTATATAGTATAATATTCGAAACTGTCGGTAACTTTCAAGTACATGTTATCTACATTTCTAACTCCAATGTAGTCTCCTTCCTAAGGTCGTATATTGATTCATAATAATATTATACATAACATACATGAACATTGAATCAATTTTATGTTTGTGAATATTTGTGACAAAAAATTTATGACTCGAGATTTAATTTCTAGAAAATAGTTTAATACTTTATAGTGTAAAATAAAGTTTTGATTTCAAATAGGTACTTATTATCGAATGACCTGTCCTCCAAAACCAACTCCATTTCTTGTAAAACGAAAATGCGAGCACAATTCCCCTGGTATTCCACGTTATATAATAATAGGAAATATATAACATTAGACTATTCTAAAAGACATTTTATAATATTAATCAAGCATAACCAAATACCCTGTAGGTCAAAAGTAGTAGTAGTACCCTAAACCGGCGGGAATGCATGAAAAGATTGATGACGGTGGAGGAAGCGAGAGAAGTATGCTAGAATCGAGCAAAGTGGCAATCCATAGTCTCTGCTTACCCCTATGGGATAGAGTCGTGATACAATGTATGTATGTATGACCAAATACGTGATATGAAAGTATTTAAATACATTTCATATTAGTAATCAACCAATATACAACTACATACAAAATGCCGGTCACTTCCTATAACAATAAGTGGCCAGTAAATTAGATATAATAATTGGCTTACAATTGAATGGGACATGGGAATTCATACAAAAGGTAATTCTTTATACACGTTCCCGATCTAGGACAGATGTACAGCGATTGTAGAGCGCGATAGTGATGTGAAAATACATTCGCATTCACATTACCGCGTAGCTGAATGAAAATATTATTTAGTGTCGAATCAGATAGGCGAATCTAATTGGAAAAATTTAGGTCTTTGGGGTTTAAAATATGACACGATTTAAATGTTCAAATAGGTACTCTAGATAGGTTTTTGGATCTCGGCAGATATGTGCTCTATATAAGTTATTCTATAGGCTGCGTTAAATCGTTATTAAAGTATAATATACAGATAGCTGTGACCTTGCACAATAATCTGAAAGCGAATTAAATGACTACCAATATATAAAAAATCGCGAAATTTTGTATCCGAACTGAGAGGTGAATGCGAATAGAGCACATCACTAGAGACAGCGCTGCCTTCCGCGTTGCGATTTGTATTTATGTACGACCGCATAACTGCGAGATCACCGGTTCAAAGACACCGGGCTGTTTGCTCTTTTATGTTATTAGCAATTGTTCCTTCTGATATCACGTTTCGACCTTTAATTGGCAGTTTGGGTGAAGCATTTTATGATGATTAGGAGCTGTGTTATGGGTATTTTCAATGATTTTGTACCATTTCGTCCAGTGTTTACTTTTAACAATAATTTGACCATCTTAAAGTACCCCTGATATTTATTTTTGACAAGATGTGAGACTAGTTTCTTAACACCAAATACATTATAAATACATCATTATTATAAAGTACCTAGTATGGGGACGTGGTCGTATGACATTTCGACCTTACAAGAGAATATTTTTACAATTAAACTAGAAAAAATCCACGTGTCACCTTCAAACTACCTTGCTTAATACAGTCTTGAGACTTGTTGATACTTGAACCAACAATAGCAATGACCTTTGTTCTATTCAATTATTGCATAACAAACATAATAAATCGACATTCTTTACCACATCTGAAGTATGCGTTGCCAAATTATCGATATCCGTAGAACCAGTTGTGAGGTCTTGATACGCTGACCTTTCGACAAATTGCTTCTCTAGATATGATTAGGATTCAATTTTCAAATGCAGTAATTTGAATTAACGGTTATAGAATTTAAGTTATATTTTTTAAGCTAGAAATTGGTTATTGATGATGATTTTCAATATAATTAGTTTTATCATTCAAAAAGGTTGCTTGTTGGTAAGTGATGGCTGCTCAAAAACAGATACAGGGCCAGAAAAATATTGAAAACATTGCCTTCAAGGAATTCGGGAACGTTTTCTCTTAATGAGTATAATAAATGCAACAAAAACCTGTAACTAAATGTTTATTTTTTATGTGCCAGTGTTACACCTGACAAATTCTTGTCAACAAAGCTGTAACACAAATTATGTGAAGTAAAATCGATTATAATAAAGATACCTTTACAGTTTGTAATATGACTCACGGGAGCAAGACACCATGATAAATCTTGTCTCAAACACTATTTGCACTGTACTGGACGTTAATTTGCAGAGTCAGGATGAAATATACTTGTTTGAGGTCAACTATTAATACGCTAAAAATAACTTGTTCTTTCTTTCTGATTCCATCCATAAATGCTTTATTTGATGTAGATTTTTTTTATTACGATGGTTCTTGCAACTTAGTTATTAATTCTGTATGATGATTTAGTTAATTTTAAACCATCCCACGTCCAAATTACAATTGAGCATGTAATCTTAAATTAATCGAGCAATGTTTGTATGATCTACTTATTTGTTTGGTGCGTAGGTGCTGTCAGCTGTGGGATGAAAGCTATTCCTGATGCCAAGACACAAAACTTGTTTTTTTGTTGTTGTATCAGACCAAGATTATGCGTGTTAGACCTTGTTATTGTTCCTAGAAAATATTAATTCCTTCTTCCTTTCTAGATAAACGTTATTTGCTATCGAAGAAAATTACTAAGCTTGACATATTTCATGATTCACTATACGCATTTAGGAAAACTCTTTTAGGTGACATTGATTAAATTGGACCCTAACATTCTGATAAATCTTTTCTTTTTTGTCTTGTTCCTTATAATATTTAATTGAGTAATTATATCGTAAAATTATATTATGCACGTTGTGGTTGCCTGTAGTCTGAGTTACAATTACTTAGTTTTATTTTCTGATTGTTATTATTATGTTTGTGTTATTGTAAACTTTGTTGGCAATCCTCAAATAATAAAATAAAATAAATACTTAACAACGATCAGCAATTCCTTGTCCCGCAGCAATGTTTTCAGGTACAGAATTAAACCCCCGGATTAATGCATGTATTGGTTACTTTCGAATTCCTATTTTACTAGACTAGCCGCAAATATTCAAATAAGATAACGGTATGCAACAACTTTTGAATACAAATGCTTAGCACTAAAATAGTACAAAAACATTCGCAACTAAATTAAATACGAAATGTTAGTTAAGTCTTATTGTTCTAGAGGTAGCATATTGAGCAATGTCGAGGAGGTCCCATCTTCGATTAATGAGTCAGGCAATGGAACTTTTTGTAGGTTTGAAAGTACAAATTAATATTTGTAATTGGAATTGATGCACAATTTAGCGACTAATTTGCTACATGGTGATGCGTAGATTCTATAGTTGCACACACACACATACACTCACGACCTTTATCCCCGAAGGGGTAGGCAGAGGTGCAACTAGTGCACCCACTTTTCGCCGTGCGTATTCCGTCCCATGACGTGATAGGGGGCGAGTCTATCGCCATATCCGGCACAAATTCTGTATTTATATCTTTGCCTACACCAATTTATTGCCACAGATTAACTCTTTAGACTGTTCCTGGATAAATTATGTCGAAATAATAATTATAATACAATACTTATTCAGATTCCTGATTATAAACATGAAGTTAATATTTTGTAACCTATATTCATTTTTTATATGTTTTTTACTTAATACGATAAGAAAGGAATGGAAACATCTCATGGTGTTGCACAAAATAGGTCATAATCTTCCTTATCGGGCCAGCGAAGCGTGGACTGTTATGGTAACCGATTTTGATAACACTTTCGACATAGATGCACGATACCATAGAAAGTGTTTAATAATAAAATCGTTTTGAGGACGAATATCTAGGAGTGACGAAAACAGTTCATGTATAGTCTGACCAAGAAAATAAAAAACCTGCTTTTGGAAGCTCCACTTTTGCTTTTTCGTTTTAAAGTTAACGTTGTCAGTACAAGAAATTAGTTCCACATTTTACCACAACTGGAGAGGGTTTTTATTTTCCAGTTTATAATTCAATCTTTGGCTGGTGTTCCTGAGTAGATGTGTCCATTTACAATTGCCATCAGGCCAACAGCTTTCTTGATTTCTCAATAAGTTGTATTAAAAAGCAGTTTATAAGAATTAAAAATACTACGTTAAGTGCATATTTAAATATATCATAAGCATTGGGCAACCGATCGTAGTTTATAGATCGAGATAGACTATTAATAATTATTTCTTAATATAATTAATGATATTATTAATCTATTCAGTGTAACACGAATGCCAAATTGCAAATCTTGTAAACTAGTCTCTAGCTGTTAATCATTAGGTTCTTTTATTGCTGGAGAGCTGTTATATGTCATTTAAAAAGGACACGAGGTTGAAAAAACTGTAATTTAATTTATCGGTGATCATAGACAAACCTGTTTCCTTAGCGAATATCTTCTTGATTCGTAGAAACACCTGCACATGCATCGCGATGAACAGAGCAAAATCCCCCTGCGAATCATGTTGGAATTTAAGAAACTATTTATATAGATTCTATACACGATTTGCATAAACTTGTGTGGTATTTTAATATAATGTGGTTTCTAACGTACCTCATTTCATTAGGATTAAAGAAATGTTTAAGCAATCAATGTCACAATTCTTTGGAACCAATGTCGCGTAGTCCATTTTGTCTGGTCTCTGACGGCATTTTTTTTAATTCATTATTCAATATTATTTTTATGACATACCGCTACTCACATATGCATAATTTATTATTCATTGCCGTTACTTCTTATGCTATATCTTCGAATACTATCGTTTGGCCAGAATAAGACCAGAAAAATGGTATATAACATGACTTCAGGGAAGGAAAAATCTTAACACATTATTCCTTTTGAAAGGATCCTAGTTCGGACCTCAAGTACACTGAAAGCAATATCAATTTTATCTTCCTTGAAAATAGTATACAACATAATGCAAATTTGCCTATACAACATTGTAAGAACTATCGCATTGAACATTCAATAAGCAAAAATACTTAAGGATGTACAGAATTACTTCAAAGAAGGATTCACAACAGGATTTTGTAATAAGAAAAAACACCAAAAGTTTGTTAAACTCAACTAACGTGATCAGAATTAATTTGAAATAAATACGTGCAGTAGAACTTAATGCAAGTAATTCTTGGTTTAGTTCACACTTGTAATAAAATGGTTACATTACCTAGGGCGGTATTAAAAAATCAATCTCAAGTTTGAGTTACATCTCATGTAGACATAATCCTACTAATATTATAAACGCGAAAGTTTGTAAGTATGGATGTCTGGATGTATGGATGTTTGCTACTCTTTCACGCAAAAACTACTGAACGGAATTGGATGAAATTTGGCACACGAGTAGATTATGTTCTGGATTAACACATAGGCTACTTTTTATCCCGGGAAAACTCATTCACGCGGGCGGAGCCGCGGGCAAAAGCTCGTGTATTAATAATAGTTCAATACATTATGTCTACTTGAGATATAACTCAAACTTGAGATTGATTTATTAATACCGCTCTTAGTGTTTTGATGGCTAGTGAAGGTAGACTTAAGATTGGGATACTTAAAGATTGCGTGTGTACTATGTAATATGTATATTATAATAAGACACTTAATATATTATGGTGAAAACCATTTGAAGGAATTACTTTTCTTGAAGGACCAAAAATTATTAACTTGCCTAATTTGTCAAGACTCTTAACTATACCTACTCGGTATTTTAAAACATTCTTATAACTCTTTGAAATATTGCCAAATTGCAGTTGTAGTAAATCCTATTCAGAAAAGATCAAGAAAGCTTAAAAATTGTCACGATTCATTACAAATCTGTTCCAATAAATAGCAAACAAAATATTTCCGAGAGAAATGTTTCATTGAAGTATTCATTATAATAAACAATGTCTGCGTTACGTTTGTTTATAAAACAACTAAATCTCGTTCTTAGCAATGGAATCCAAAATAACATTAGTAAACACGGTACGTGAGCGAATGCATTTGTGTCATTGTATCTCGTGTTTATAACTCGGCTGATTTTGAAAGCGATGCGAAATGTATGCAGCGTGGCCAATTTGCGTGTACATTGAATTTGATAAGGTTCGATGTGAGTGGATAGTGGATACCGACGGCTCCAACGTTTTCGACGATAGTGCATATATGATTAAGAATGGACAAAAGTGTTTTGTTTTTTATTGATTTCACTTTTTATTTGCAATGTCGGTTGAGTGGGACATAAAGTTCACTTGGTACATTTTATTGGATCTAGAAAGTAATTTAGTTTGTAAGTTTGATTTTTGGATTGTTTATGTGACTGATAAAAGGTTTGACGTTTCGTCGTTGGTGGTATATTTCTAAAGAGATTTCGTTGCTCGGAGGATCTGCCGGCTAAGTTCACATAATTAAAAAAAAAAAAATGTCTTCGTCATTCATCAGAATAAGTAACATTTCTTTAATTTGAACTTATGTTCCCTTGGTATTAATTTGTTAGTTACGTAAGAAAGTACTGGACCATAAAATTAATTCAATCAAACGTTCTCACAGTTAAATTCGAGAATTAAACCCAATGGGAGCGGCCAGGCGTTTAAAACATGACCCTATTATCGTTGTTGATAAACTGGCAATTAAAGTGGTTGCAATAAGGTTTTAAAAAGTTTGCGTTTAGGCGGAAAACGACTGTTCTATCATCCGTTGATTTTGGTTCTTAATTTAAAAGTAGTTCTTTTCATTGTTATTCTCTGCGTATTTATTTTTTCTCTACACACACACGCTCACGCCTTTTATCCCCGAAGCGTTAGGCAGAGGTGCATCTAGTTCACCCACTTTTCACCGCGCGTATTCCGTCTCATGGTGTCTAAGGCGGCGAGTCTATCGCCATGTCGGGCACAAATTTCAGACTCCGGGCTGATACTGCATAGAAAAATCCGGGGGATCGAACCCGAGTCCCCAACATTGCAGTCGTACCGTAATACAACTACGCCACCGAGGCATTTTTTCTCTACGCTATTTATTAGTTCCAAGTAAGCGACCAGTCAGTTTTGATTTTATCAAGAGAAATTTGCATGTCGACAATGAAATTAAAAAGACTAATAAATCAGTTCTTAGTTCATTTTGATTACTACTAGTATTATAAAAAAAAACTTTTATAACAACATTAGGCATATTTAATTATTTATGCTTTGTAAACCCAAGGCATATCGGCGGAATACTACGGAATAAATCGTATTCATTTCAAATCACAACCACTTTGTCAGTAATATTGAACCGAACTTTCTACAAATAATCAAATCGTCATTACAAATAACACCGTTACGAAAAAAAAACACACATGGAAAAGAAATAAAAGGACGCCAAATCAAAAAGAAAGAATCGAGGCAAAAATTCATTCTCATGAGAATGTGAGGCCGACAAAACCTGTACCCCTGTCGGACAATAACGTAAAGAGACGGTGCGCCGTGAGAAATACGAATCGTATTATACTTTATAGGGCTTTTATATTTTTTCAAAAACCTTTATTGAATTATAAAATTGTGGAATTAAATTGGTATGTATTTAAAGATGCGTCTCGATGCATTCTCTATTGTGAGTTTATAGCTGTCTTTGGTGCTGTGGATTTTTTACGTCGAAAGGTATGAGAAATTTAGAGTTCCAAGATAATGATTGATTCATTCGCGTGAGATTTTTAAAGAATCGTAAATCGAAATGAATTGATGAGAAGATCTTAAAATTTTATCATACTTAATTGAAGGTCTTTACGGTCGTGATTAAAGACTTGAACCATTTAGAACTAAAATACGACGTTAGTGATTTATTGAATGGCACTGTCGAACTCAAAAATTACCAAAGCGAGCGCTTCAAACCAAAATAGGTGTTAAATAGCAATAAAAACGCGATGAATTCCAATGACAATGTAAATATATACTTTAGTGTCAGCCTGAATGGTCGTCACTAGCCCACGGTTGACGGTACAAAGACCGGTTCCTTTACACACTACGAGAGCCAAACCAGTCTGACACTGTCGTTTGAAACAGGACTTTTTGCTGTTAATATTAGGTGTAATTTCGATTGTCCCACAAACCAATGATCGGTATGTGATTGATCAGCACTTTTTTGCGTCGTCAATGACGTTGTCAAATTAATCATTAATAGGTTTTGGAGTTTGTTTGTATTTTAAATGGCGATTGTCAGCTATTTTAATTATAGCCTCAAAGGCTTTGTAGGGTTGGCACACGATAGAAATATTTAATATAGGGATACCAGAGCTAGGATATGAAAGGAAAGAAGCTGGTATTAAATATGATAAGTGTAAAAGGGTAGGTATATATGTAATGGGATGATAGATAAGAAGGACTGGATGATAATTTCTATATCGTTTGACAAATCTTAAGTAAATACTATTATACGTTTTATTCTAATTACCTATGCTAGATCCGTAAGGCGATTTTGATTTGAAAGTCAGTCTCAATTGGTTTTCATATCTTCCTACCTCATACCTTTGAATAAGTTACCTTTTGTGTGCATAAAGGAGTTTTACCTGTCAAATGTATACATACCATACCATACCAGCCTTGTATTATATACTGCCCACTGCTGAGCACGGGCCTCCTCTACAATTGAGAGGGTTTTAGGCCTTAGTCCACCACGCTGGCCCAGTGAAATGTATACATCCTTGCATAATATTGTTATGGCAATCCTTTCCTTTTATGAATGTACAGTTACGAAACCGTGATCAAGGGCAAACTTATTTGGACTTCCTAAATATTTTATAACTTTACCTTATAGGGTAATGTAACTGGTTTTGTTTGGGTCAAAATGGAATAAATTTTTGACGTCACATCGGGTAGTGACACTATTGACTTCATATCTAATGGATGGGGCGGCTCGACTGTGGTAATGCCACTTCATCAAAGCTGTTGATGAGACAACTTTATACAATTCATTTGATGAAAGAAATTTCCAAAGACCTAAACACTTCGTCTTTTCTCTAATATCTGTTTCTTTACTGTAATGCAGCAGCTAATCCATGATGTTTCTTGTATTGCAGATGTTTATGAATGACAATGTGTGACAGATGTTAGTTTGTCAATATCAACGACTAAAAGATAAAGATGGCTACCGTATGTCTCTACCGTTTTAACAGTTTAATTTCAATATCTAACATTCGCGTAAACGTAACGAATCATTATTCTACCGTTTCTATTAACCAAGTTCTATTTTTCATTTACTTTTCAATTAAATGAGTGACGCAAATTGATTGCAATATGATATCAAAAACAGGTCATTAAAATTGCGTGCTCAATGACAAAATAAACGGACGGGCGTATTATGTATGGTTTTATTCTGCAAATCCATATTATAAATACAATGTAACTATCTGTTAATTATGCTTTTGCGGCTATACTAATGAACCTATTTTGGTGAAACTTCTTTTTATTAATATTTGGTCGTTAAGTGCTTTCCATTTGGGTGAAGCTGCAAGCAAATAGAAAAGAAAGAAAGACAGACATTAATGAAAAATGAACCCAGTGTAAGTCGATGTGCTTTTTGAATTGCAATGGTTTTGCGTAAACTATATTTTTGATAACACCTGCAAAGTGGACAGACAACTTGATAAAGGTCACAGGAATACGCTAGATGCAAAGCCGCTTTCGACAGATCCACCTCAAAATCTTTAGGAGGGCCTATGTTCAGCAGTGGACTTCATGTGGCTAATGATGATATGGTAACTGCTTGGAATTTTGTTGAATGTTTTGAAGTTGATGAAGTTAGTGAAACTGTCAGTCTCATAGCGTAGAGTTTCTCGTAAGGCTGATAGCGTCTGCCTCTAACAATTTGTTATTTGCAAAATCATCATCATCACCATCAGCTGATGATGTAGCTACATGACGTCCACTGCTGAACATAGGCCTCCCCTAAAGATTTCCAGACGGATCTGTCAAAAGCGGCCTGCATCCAGCGTGTTCCTGCGACCTTTATCAAGTCGTCTGTCCACCTTGCAGGTGGACGGCCGTCGTTGCGCTTGCCAGTACGGGGTCTCCACTACAGAACTTATTTGCCCCATCTACTGTCAGTTCTTCGAACTATGTGTCCTGTCCACTGCCAATTCAGCGTGCTAATTCGAAAAATGCAATCTTCTTATCCCACTCCAACGATTTAACATAATTTAAATTTTGCAAAAGTTAAGCCTATTACATACTTTCCTATGCATAACAGTTATTGGGATACAGTAGCAAAAGATACGGTAACTGAAAAAACGCGTCGCACGGAACTACACCGACTAACGGATTAGATATTACGTTTTAATAACATGCGGGTATTCTCACGATGTTTTTATTGGAAGTAGCAGAACATTATGATCTACGCACTCTTCGTTTTGTAACTTAGCTGTAATTTGCAGGGTTCATTTGATATGAGGGTTTGGTTTAGGTAAATTATTTTATGTTTATTAATAAACTTGGTAGAGCTGTGTTGTTATTTTTGTAAGGCCATAAACGATGCGACAGTTTCATGGATTGTTGATATGGCCAAAGAGGCGGTTCTTGGTAGATTTTTGGACGATTAGTATATTTATCGCATATACTAGGATTGTTCCTTCATCTAAAACAATTTTTTGAGGGTTATTAAACCTTCAATTAATAGAATTTTTCACCATGATGCTAAAATCGGTGCACAATATTACCGCGTACACGAATTAATTACGTTTCTAAAATACTACTACTAATTTCCTATGAATTTCTTTGATCTGTCTGTTCTCCGTATAGCACTCTATATACAGGTAAAATTAATTTCATCTCGAGACCCCAAAAATGACCACAGACTCCGTAACAAAATTTAGGGTGATAGACAAAAAAATAAAAGGCATAGTACCTTGGCAAGGTCGATTCGTTGGAGCATCTCGATTATTTCCGGCCCCATTATCGATTCTCGGAAATTCATGTGGAATTTAGAAAGTACGATCATAAATATATTATATTATTAATTGAATTAGGTTTTATTGGTGGTATTAGAATTTTAAGGTTTTTTATGGTTATCCGTTATAATTTGGCGAACGTTGATATAAATCAACGCATTATAACCATATTTACTTTTTTAAGAACGTGCCGTAACATAATTATTTTATTATTGAATTTATTGTTTACCATAAACAATATTAAATATTGTAATGAGAACTCCTAAAAACACAAAACACTCGCCTACACATAACATAAATACATAACAAACATATTTAACACAAATATACTTAGATGTATTAATTGTATTTGTGTTTACGAGACTTGAAAAAAAATATTATTAACCTTATGTTTTAATAGGTATATTTCCACATAGAAACTTGCTATTTTGAATGCCTGTTTAAAATACCTTCGTAATCTAAAAAGGGTTGTCAATAATCACCTAGTTCATCGACCTCAGCGATGTTTTTTTAACGACATCACACGTTAGAAAACAATTAGCGATAAGTTATAAGTAATCGCAACGTAATCAACGCGCGTAGTGAAAGAATGTATGCGTTGCAATTTTTGTGCTCGGATTTCTTAACTGCTTGGTGGTTACGTGTAATGGTGTTTTAATTTCGCGAACGCATTTTTTTATCGTAGATTACACTTCAAATATGTACCTAAGTACCTTTATTCTTAATAAAAAACAAACTACTTTAAAATAGAACAATTAGTTGATAAATAAGGAGGATTAGAAATTTGGTAAAGTTGTATCCGTCACGGGTTAATTGCCGGATTGGTCATGTAATGGGCGTCTAAAAAGTAAGTCCAAAATACTCCCTTAGACTGAGATGAACAAAATATGGCGTATAAGTTGATACTGTGTAGGACAACCCAATATTACTTTACTCAACCCGGGATTCGCAGCCGAGATGTTAGCGCAATAGCTTTATGTTCAAGTTGTTTGTTGGCTTTTATATAATTTAATTTGATCAATAAATTAACAAATAATATCCTATACAAATGGAAACATTATAATACACGAAACGAGTTCTCTATGGGAGTGGTATGGTGAAGGAACGTCAATCGTCACGTCTGTTAGGCGCGGAGGTCACCGTAGGTAGACCCAGTCTGCCCACGCTGTATGGGAAATCCTCGCATTCTTGTGAAATGAGATCTGTTGCAATTGTTTGATTTCAGATGTAAAAAAAATAATTAGTAAGTGCACACACTCACGCCCGTTATCCCCGAAGGGGTAGGCAGAGGTGCAACTAGTGCACCCACTTTCCGTCGTGCGTGTTCCGTCCCATGATGTGATAGGGGGCGAGCCTATCGCCATATCGGGCACAAAATTAATTAATTAGTAAGTGGTAACACAAAATACAGAAAAATAGTTGTACTTGAGTCGTTAGTTTAATTTTCTAGATTGTCATGAGTATATTCCTAATACCCATGAGATTCGATACTATTAGGAGATGAATTTTCAAAACTTCGTTAGTGCGTAACTACATTTCTATGAAACTCGTGTTCTGATCACTTTACAATCAGTTTGTGTTAAAGAGTTCTATTAAGTAGAAAAAATACTTGAAAGTCATGGGGTAAAGTATATATCGTATATTTATATATGTTTAATTAGTAATCTTGAATACCTGTCAAGTTACCTTGATGCACCTACCTTATTTATCTCTGCACCACCCTAAGGTTGACTGAGAGAGAATGCCTTTGGCATTAAGTCCGCCGATAGGTATACATTTGTATATAAAGTGCAATAAATAAAGTCTTTGAATACATATTTCTCTATTATAATCAACGGGTAGAGCCTTATTTTTACCACTATATATATAGTTATATAAAATAACATAATGCCAGTGAAACTACTGGACATAATGGGACTTAACATCTTATGTCTCAGGATGACGAGCGCAGTGGAATGCCACACAGTACTTGTAACTCAAGGTGCTGGATGGTGTTGCTATTGTTTATGGGCGGTCGTATCGCTTAGCATCAGGCGAACGGCATGCTCGTCTCGTCATATAATGGAAAAAAAATATATAATATGTATAAATGTGTCGATTCTTCTGAGGTATTGCCAAAGGTTTTTAGAATTTTGAGAAGTAAAGGAGATGTCCGCTTTTTGCATGGGTGCTGGGCCTCGAAATCTAACCAGGCTCAAACTTTAGAGATATTAAAAGGCCAAACATGGAACATGGATCCATTAAAAAAAAATTTAAGACCCCTCCATTCGTAACTAACTTTTTTTAAAAGTTCATATTAGGTGTAGGTTTTAAGCAAAATAAAATCTCAAATTAAACGATTTATTTTAAAAGGCTAGTTTTTAGTTCTATCCAAATATATATAAACTGTCGGGGTTAGAATTTTAGGCCCGTTTTCGAACATGTCCTTAACTTTTGCGTTTGTACGGTTACACACGTAGCTGGAGTAACGCAAATATTACTTTTTCCAATTTCCATTCTGCTGGCAACACTTCAACAATTTGACGTCACTGTGGGTGTTCATGGTATTCATATTTATCTACTTACAGCGTTCTCGTCTTAATACAAATATAATGCCGATGAAACGTAGGTATCTATAATCCCATATATTTATTGGGTTTTATTGTAACCCGAGGTTCTAATGCAGGATTAGGACAATGTATGTGACTGTTCGATTGTTAATATAATAAGATGCCTATTTAATCCCTGGAACAATATATTTGATTTCGTCTCTATACTTGTTTCACTTGACTGCCTCGGTGGCGTAGTTGTATTACGGTACGACTGTAATGCTGAGGTATCGGGTTCGTTCTCCGGGTTGGGCAAAGTTCTATTGAGTTTTTCTACTCAGTGTCAGAGTCTGGAATTTGTGCCCGATATGGCGATAGGCTCGTCCCCTATCACATCATGGGACGGAATACGCACGGCGAAAAGTGGGTGCACTAGTTGCGCCTCTGCCTACCCCTCCGGGGATAAAGGGCGTGAGTGTGTGTGTGTCTTGTTTCACATATAGGTATTAGTACGTAGTACTATTCAGTATTGTGTGGTGTTAGTATCAACCATAGTCGCCAGTTTTCCTAGGCATCAAGTCCCGTTAGTCACAAACGTGTTAAGAATACCACGTGTTTCAGTCCTAGCGTGACTACCATGGATCCGCTCCAGAGATCGTTTTGAGCACGTGTTTAAATGGGACACACACAAAGCATGTAACACAAGCAGGCGTGGAGACGCGCTCCGTAGACCACTACTGGGTTACATTGGAATTGGACCGCCCTCTGTGTAATAGATATGTGCAAAACTAAATGTGAAAGTGAATTTTTCCATCTGCTTTTGTTGCTGCAATGTGGGGTCGACTCAATAGACTTCTACAAGCATACTGCACGAGTCGGTACAATTTTTACGATAGACCGTCCCGCTGAAGGTAATCCTTTCTGAATCCAAATGATATATCCTGTTATCTTACTCTTGTCTTATGTTACTTCTAATCATCATCATCAACAGCCACATGACGTCCACTGCTGAACATAGGCCTCCCCTAAAGATTTCCAGACGGACCTGTCAAAAGCGTCCTGCATCCAGCGTGTTCCTGCGACCTTTATGAAGTCGTCTGTCTGTTACTTATAATCTTATCTTACTAATATTATAAATGCGAAAGTTTGGGAAAATGTTTTTATGTTTGTTTGAAGTAAATGCAGAAGCTACTAAACGGATTTAGATGAAATTTGGTACACGGGTAGATCATGTGATGGATTAAATATACGCTACTATTTATCCCGGTAATTTGCTCCCATGGGAAATAATAAATATTTTTATGTGATTCTTTAAGTAGATGGCGCTGGCGTCGTACTGTGTGTTTATGAACTTTTGTTGCGGGAAAGGACTTTCTTAGTTACCTATAAAATGTATTGGCCTACCAAGACCTTCCACAGATATGGGAACGTATTCAAAGAATGAATTATCAATATGTAAACATTCACTCACATATTTGACCCCACTGATCCACTCTTTTCCGAGTTTATATCTCATGATGTGATGGGACCTAATACCAATCAAGTCCTATCTTGGACTTTTTTTTGTAATCGTAAAAATCATAAATAACTGCCTCACCTGGTTCGAACACAGAACCTCATTTATGGCTCAAGTAATGAAAAGGCGGTAAATAAGAATGACAATAAATGTAAATATTACACAAGGCGGCAGTAGGCTTAAAACTTGGCTCGAATGTAGGCCAGTGCGTCGACTACATTCGGCACTTATGATGTCATAACCAAAATGGTCAGTGTTGTGTAAGATTACAATCAAATTTTGTATCGATATGAAAAAAGGAAAATATTTTACATCGGAATTCAATTGTAATATTAAAAAGGGAGTAGGGTAGGAGAATTTAAGTGTGTATTGTTTCTGTGGTAGAGCTAATCTAGTTCAATGTGGTTGGAAAGGATTTTTTCATCATACAATCGCAACAAACGAGCAACTTGGTCACCTGAGGTGAATTGATAACTAGTACCCTAAAACCCTTAAAGAAGAATCAAGAATGCGTTGCCGCTATTAGGGGAAAATTATAGATTCGAAGAAGGGGGTATTGGGGTCTTCGGGTATTTCCCTTTTTCGCAGGATTTTCCGTGAGAAAATCTAGTTCTACCTTCATAAATCATTGACACGATGTCCTGACACCTGGTTTTCCGAGAATTGTTTTAAAAAGATTATAAAGAATAGTGAATACAATATTGGTAGGCTTTAAATTCTTTCTTCATTACCTTTATGAAATACACAAAACAATCTCTTACAGTAAATACATTTGTGATAAACATCGACAATACCTTGGCCTCAATCATAGGTAAATACAAACCATTGACATTACACAATAGAAGTTCAGTGTCGTTGTGCGTGACTCTCCTATTACATCAGATTCTAAAAAGAAGGCTTTAAGAAATTGGGATGAAAATATGTCGATTCGAGTAAAATCCTTTTAAAAAATACACGCTGGATTGATGCCGGTTGGCAGAGTTCGCATAGCTTCAAAATCCTTATCGGGAAATTTTCAGGTACGCATGGTTCACAACGATGTGTTCCTTCCCCGTCAAAGCAAGCGATAATTCAAAAAGAACACACATATAACTTTAGAAAAGTCAGCGTTTCGTGACCTTGGGTTTTGAACCTGCGGACCTTCGTCTCGGCAGACCGTTCCACTCCCAATTAGGCTATCTTCGATTACATAGAGTTAATCTCTCGCGGTGGCGTAGTTGTATAGCCTGCGCGGTACGAATACCGCTTTGAGATCTCGGGTTTAAATCAGAGTCGGGTAGGGATAGTGGGTTTTCTTCTCAGTATCAGCTGGTAGTGTGGAATTTGTGCCAAATTTGACAATAGGCTTGCCTCGATCACATGAAAGGACGGAATATACACGGCGAAAAGTGGGTACATTAGTTGCGCCGCTGCCTACCATTTCGAGGATAAAAGGCGAAAATGTGTAAAATTTCTGCAGACTTCTATTTTACGCAGACAACAGTTTGGCTGATCGCTAACGATTCGATGAGCTTTCAACATTCTTAATGCTACGGTAGTTTAGGAATCAATTAGTTGCAAATCAATTTACATTGTTTCTCAAAATGGTGATTATTCAATAGTTAGATACTTACGTGGAATTTTTAATCATGCGCTCTTGAAGTGAAAAACAGGAAAGAAGGAATCAACTTTACCTAGATGAAATTTATAGCAAACCTGTATTCAATGTAACAAAATTAGATCATATTATTAAAGCGACATACGTGTAAAAGTCGATGTCATTTGATATAAGAAATTCCAAGAAGCCGTGCAAGTTGCGTCTCCAAGTGGCTCGGGGAAGTAAAATGATATTCGGAAACGAGTTCGACACGTGTTATAAAGCTTCATTACTAGGGGGACATGAGGTACGTGGAATCTTCCGTATGGTAATGAAAGTGCTTTTTGGTTCGTCCTTCAATGGACCAATGAAACGTATTTTTTGCTTAAAAAGTCCAAGTAGTAGACAATGAAAAAAAAAAAAATTAAGAAAAACAAAGAACCCGACTGCGTCTATATCTGCCATCTTTATTAAATTCATTAAAGAACTGAAAAGATAGAAACAAGATTTTAATTTGAATATTTTGTTTTGGTTTTGAATAATCTTAGTTGACAGTGTTCACAAACGCTGTCGGAGGCATAACACGCTCACTTCTTATAATTTGGTTGGTGATAGAGGTAGAACAACAAAATCTCGGAGTGAGCAGATGCCTCCGACGAAATATGGATCTTGGATCCATTAAAAAAATATTTTTAGCCCCCTTCATTTATAATTAACTTTTTTAAACACAAAATAAAATTACACGAATCTTAACATCGGAGGACTTTAAAATTATACGATTTATTGCAAAGGTCTAGTTTTTGGGAGTATAATCCAAATACATATAAAGTATGTTGGTTAGAACTTTAGGCCCGTTTTTGGACATGTCCTTTTAAGCCTTATTTCCTACGCGCAATGGCGCGTATTTTTAAGGGTTAAGTGCAAAGAAAAGGACTCCACAGCTAACCAGCCAAGCTAAGAGTTAGTTCCTGTGTAATAGGACACAACGTAAAACTTGCTTTGAAAACCTTGTAGGTTATTTTACTTACTGCTCGATTGGATTGTCGAAAAGGATGGACGCTCGAAAAGGATTCTAGAATCTAGTGGATTCCCAGAAAGCGGAAATAAAGTAAGTAACGAACCAATACCATCTATGGATGTTATGGTAGCATTTTCCTAAAATTTTCCTAAATAAAGATAATATTAGCAAAATCTAAAATTATCCAAAAATTTCAATAGATGGTATTGGTTCTTAATCCGCGATATATCCTTTGGTATATTATTTTTGTCGACTATAACAGAAGGCGTTATACAAAAAACATTTTGTACATATTCTTACGCCCAATTACACTGACAAGCTCCTTACGAAATTAATGGGCACGGAACTAATGACTTAACTAACTAACTTAACCAGTAAGGCTTCCCATTGTCTAAGCAGCGGAGTTATTTGGAATAAGACTGTGGGCACGGGAAACACTACTGCACGGGTTTAGAAGATTACTTTTGAGAAAAGCAGGAATGTAAATTCTGCAAAACAAAATGCTTAAAAGATGAGTGTTTAGAAACGCGATTTGAGAAATTATAGTACCAAGAAAACTTATAGAGTGACCAGAATAGTAACATATTTTATCAAAGATGAGAGATCGTACGTTTAAGTGTCAAACAGCAATCTTTTAACCCCGGACTGAAAAAGAGGAGTGTTATTAACACTAAATTAAGAAGTTTGATTCTTCAGAAATTATAATCATCATCAACCCCTAAAAAACTAGATAATTCCGCCTTCTTCCATGCAAAAGCAATTAATGCCGACCTAACGATGAAGTGGGATAAGGACAAAGGACATTTATAATATTGTACCAGCTAATGGCAAGAACTAGTTCGCGAACTTTCGATATCATCGTCTAACATTACACCACTAACCACAAAAACGAATCAAATGATATAAAAAATCCTCGTATACATTACTTGGCTGTATGTCGTACGTATTTTGCATGATACATTTTTCTTAAAGTGCAGGTCAATGTGGTATTTTATCATATTCAAGATTTTTTTACTGTACACGGATCTTATACCAACACCTGCAGGTTTTTTATTTCAATAATATGTACTCCATTGATTTCAATGATAGAGATATCTTCAAGCTTTCAGGTGATAGGCATAGTCTTAGGGGTAGAAAATGAAATTGCATAGAGTATGTACTATCTAGGTATAGGTAATTTCATCCACGATGACCCGTGCTACCAATTTTTAAGAGAGGATTTCGCGGTTTAACAGAACTTTAATTATTTCATCGCAATCGATCCAGAAAATAGACTAAACACAATACATATATTTTGACATGCTTGATAATGGCTAATTTTGATGGGTGTAATTGCGGGATCGGTTCAAGTATTAAGATTAGAGTCGTTATTGAAATTGGGCGTAAATGACGTTATTTCCATATTCTAAAAGATTACAACCAAACTTAATAGATATCGTGATTCTAACAAGCTCTAACTTCCTTGGCGAGATACGGCCAATTCAACAAGATTGAAAATTGTTATGATAGTTTTAGTAACATATGCAAAGTTATGCAGGAAGTTATATCAAACAAGTTTGGTATGAATACTGGATATGTTGCTTTATGGCATCCGTTTGCTGTCATAGACACGTGATAAGTTTATGACGTTTAAAGTTTAAATAGAAAAATTTCACTGTAAACGGTCTTTAAAATGTAATATGGTCGTAGAGAAAAGTTTAAGGACCTACGAAATACAAATAATCACTATTTTTTTTTATTGTAGTGATTGTTGACTTTTTGTTTTATACAGTAATATTTATATTGAATACTGTCGTTTGCTACACAATTATTTATAAAGAAATAAAAAACAATAAACAAACTACATATACCCTATTTTTATCATCGTCAGCCGGTTTCTAACACCGGCTTTGAGAGTCATAGATTTGTCAAACCATATAGTCAGAAATATCCAAATATATTTATGAAACGGTCGACATAAAACGTATCGCACCTCATTCATTCTTTCATAAGTTTTTTGAAACTTATACCTATGTTTATAAGATATACATTTACTTTAATTTGCTAACTCTACATTCTGCTTCATTTTGAATGCCGTGATTTTTTTGTGATATTTCTCAAAACCCGGATACTCATCGTTCCCTAATCTACCTTCCCTATCCTAAATTATTACCATAATCTTACCGAACTAATGCAACTGATTATTAAATAATCGATTATATTTAACTGGGATTTCCTGAGCAACGTTATACCTATTATTATCTACTTTTACAGAGCAACCCGCAGTAACATTCCAAAACCATTTTTTGCCCTTATTTCAATGCTAATTCGCACGGTGAAATGTGCACATGCAATACTGTCTGCTTTACCAAGAAGGTAAACTAATTATGAGTGAAAAGCATGTATTTTGTGGTCATTTAGTCTCCCTTGAAGAGACTTTAAATTATTTTAAGTAAATGTTTTCGCCACGTCTTTCAACACTAAAGATTTGCTCGTCATCTTGATTGTTGATTTGCAGAAAATGCAGCCAATAATTTTCAGTCGTCTTTGATATAACCTTTTATTTATGCTTTGCGTATGTGCAACAATATTATTTCTTTTTATAAAAATACAACTCTTCAACTCATGCGCAGATATATAATTCTCTATATTTACATCTGCGATAGAGTTCGCTTTCTTTTCACATTTAATAAGTAAAAAGAACATTCATCCTAAACAAGATTACTCAATCGTTTAACGTATCGAATGCACCTTGCGTCCTTGAATGAGTCGCAGGTAAAACCGGAGCGTGTAACAAATGAGATACAATGATTTATAACGGACAAACAAATTTATTTGCTCTTCACTCGTATCGGTTGTGGAATTTCATCAAGCTACTGAATATAAATTAGCAACTGAACTTTAAAGAATTTATGCGTGAATTGGATTCTATTTTTAAATATAAAATCGTAAGTTTTTTTACTTGTTTAGTGTTGCTTGATTATAAATGAAGATAATGTATAACTTTGTAGTTGATTTTTATCTCGATTGTTTCTTTTTAATTTGAAAATCGAATGTGCGATATTAATAAAGTACGACTTCACACAACAACTGATATTACATATTACATGAGGATCCCTAAAAGCCACTGTGACTCAATTTATTCGGTATAGATTATATTTGCCAATAAAATGAACCATAAAGAAACAATCTTACGAAAATTAATTAACGTTAGCAACGCGATAAGATGCTCGGTCATTGATTTGTTGCGGTTACATGGTAAATAAGCACGCTATTGACAAATATAATTGGATTAGTTTCAATACAATACAAATACTCAGTATTATGTAAATTTTTAACAGAAAATAAAATAAGAATGATACAATTTGGCAGAGGCGCAACTAGTGCACCCACTTTTCGCCGTGCGTATTCCGTCCCATTATGTGATAGGGGCGAGCCTATCGCCATATCGGGCACGAAATCCAGACTCCGGGCTGATACTGAATAGAAAAATCCAAAATCACTTTGCCCGTCCCGGGGATCGAACCCGAAACCTCAGCATTGCAGTCGTACCGTAATAAAACTACGCCACTGAGGCAGTCATATTTAATTAAGTACATAATAAAAATCCTTTGCGATCGCAATAAAATATTCCGCCGTCACCTGGCCATATTTTGAAATAAAACAAAGTTAAATTGCTCGAAAGAGGCTTGCTTTCGATTATTTTACCATCTATAAAGCTTGCTATTCCCTTGATATGAATTGTAATAGTACCCACTAGCAATTATATAGCTATTAAGACATTTTGGTAACCTTTAGTTCTTTATTATTTCCTTGTGTCAGTTGCTACATGAATTTGAAAATTGATAGTGTTCGCTGTGTACCCAGGCTAAGATACCGGTACGGCGGGATCTTACATTTTACAAGCAAGAAACAACCATTTTTTTTTCCTATCATTACATATACTAACGTGTAAGTTGTTTGGGATTAGCATATGGCCCTGAAAATATTTTGACAGAATCACATAAAGAGTCTGATAAGCTTACATGTCTGCCTAACCTAAATACATATACAATGTATATACAGATTCTGTGAAATTTTCGAAAACAATAAAATATGCCCTCAAACTCCTTTCCCCTTAATCTTTTAACTACAATAGTGAAAAATGTTAAAGCATAGTTTACGCAACGTATAAGAATTCAGTACCCGCAGAACTAGGTCGAACGAGAGCCATGAATTAGCGGGCCATGGCGTTCACGCAGCACGTTGGCTCTACGGACCTGTTACTTGGAATTCGTATGTAGATGCTCGGAACCGGTTGTCAGCTGACGTTTTGGAAATGGCGGCTGGCGCGCCCCACTGATAACCTAATCGAACGTTTCCTGATCTAAACCTTTTTTGATTGTTTCAATTTTAATGTTTATGAATGTGTTCGGTTATTGTGCGATTTTTTTTAGGTCGTAAATGACTTTGCTAGATACTTGTAGGGTTTGCGACTTTTAACGACTGGCATTTGACAACAGAGCCTAGTATGGAAGGACTTATAAGCATTACCGGAAACCGGAGATACACAGACTTATTCCGGAACGCAAAATAATTAGAAGAAAGAAAAAAAGAGTATATCCCATAGTATTACATACCTACTATGGGATATTCTTAACCGGTAACTTATAATTCAAATAAAATTTTCCGATCACAATACAAATAAAACGCTGTTGAACAGATAAAAGAATTGAATAGATTTTAAACTTAATATTCAAGTTATCACCGATTTACAATTCTATCACATTTTTAAAGTACATATACAACACTTGTAGAACTCGGCGACGTAAACTGTTTTGCATTTTTTTCAGTTTCGATCGCCTCTTCTCAAATAAACTGTGATGTTTATGACAAAGCAAGTCGATTTCGAGGTTAAAAGGTGATAACGAGTCTGTATTCACTTAAATTTGCATTACATAAATCCTTTAATAGACATTTATAAGTCGTGAATAATAAACTAAGTTTTTGGTTGTTTCGATAATTTTAAAATTCATGCGAATATTGCTGGAATTTTTCAATTCAAATTGGATCTTTGGGTAAATCCGACACAGTAATCAACACTAACTAGCTTCTTTAGATGTTTGTGCAAATATCAATTTACTAGGTGATGCTCGCGACTCCGCTCGCGTGAAAAAGTAAAAATATTCTCCCGGGATAAAAAGTAGCCTATAGTACTCAGGAGTAATGTAGCTTCCTATTAGCGAAAGAATTTTCAAAATCGGTTCAGTAGTTCCCGAGATTAGCGCGTTCAACCAAACAAACAAACTCTTCATCTTTATAATATTAGTATAGATATTATATCTTAATATATATAAATCTCGTGTCACAATGTTTGTCCTCAATGGACTCCTAAACCACTTAACCGATTATAATAAAATTCGCACACCATGTGCAGTTCGATCCAACTTGAGAGATAGGATAGTTTAAATCTCAAATTATAGTCGCAATTTTAATTTATTGCTAATTATTTGTCTGTTATTATTTGACAGTCACAATTATCTTAACTCCAAATGATTCTAACAGATGTCGATACCTTTCGACTGGGTTGAGTAAGTAATCAATAGATGGCGCTGCTATGGTAAATCTACGAACGTGTCATATAAGCTACATTTTAAGCGGGACTTTTATACCGGGAAAACTCATTCACGCGGGCGGAGCCGCGGGCAAAAGCTAGTAATGAATATAGATTAATCTGATAAGTACCGAAATTTTTCTTTGTTTGTGTTGTGTATGTTTAAGCGAATACACATCGAAATAAATTTGTTCCCAATCAAATTCGTAAAATTATTTTAATTTAATTAATTTTCCCGTTTCTTTATTATTTATCTTCTGCACGATGTAGCGATGTTTTTGCGCAATCGGGTTTCCTTTTTCACCATTGTCAAATCGATTACTGTGGTCACACACCATCCCACACACAACATAATATGGTAGCCGCTAGTAATGGATCTAATATTTTTTATACCATGGCATTGATGAATTAGGTATGAAGGAATCAATTAAAACATGAACATTAATTGGATGGTTTTTTTGCGTACTTAGCTCCACTTGTGGCTCTATTAGACGTTAGCTCTATTAGACATTATTTAAATTTGACTGCCTCGGTGGCGTAGTTTTATTGCGTACGCGTTAAGAGTACGATTTGCACGCTGAGGTCCTGCGTTTGAATCCCGGGTCGGGCCAAAAATATTGTGACTGGGTTTTTCCACCTTATAAATTACTCAGTCGCAGCTCGGAGTCAGGAAGTTGGCGGTGTGATACCCCCGTGCCTCGGAAAGCATGTTAAGCCGTTGGTCCTGCGCCTGATCTCTCTCCGGTCATGTCGGATTACCGTCTCACTGGATTATGAGAGTGAAGGAATAGCGAGTGCACCTGTGTATTGCGCACACACTTGTGCACTATAATCTCCGTTGAGATTGGCCGCCGTGGCCGAAATCGGCTAGGAAGGGATTTATTTATTTTTATTTAAGGTTAAATTTTGATCGGTTTTTTTTTTTTGATGGCATTAAATGACCAGACGAGCATGCCATTCGCTTGATGGTAAGCGATACGACCACCCATAAATAGTAGCAACATCATCCAGCACCTTCAGTTACAAAGTACTGTGTGGCATTCCACTGTGCTCGTCATCCTGAGACATAAGATGTTAAGTCTCATTACGTCCAGTAGTTACACTGGCTACAATGTCCTTCAAACCGAAACACAACAGTGCATGCACACTGCAGCTTGGCGGTAGAAATAGACATTGCGGTGGTACCCACCCAGACGGACTCTTACATATGAGAGACCTACCACCAGTCAGTTTTATAGAATTGAATAAAAAATGCTAGGACTCATAGTGCAGTCCATAGTTATGGATTCAAATATTAGCTTGATTGAAAAGTTTAGCTGAAATATCCGGCACTATTTGCCATAGGTATGGTCGGATACTATAAATTAGAAGTTAGGCGTGATGTAGCCCTTGCCAAATATGTCTTTTTGCGGTAAACTTAATAATCCATCAGTATTGGCTTCGTTGAAACTCCTTGTCCCAAACACAAAGTTGCGAATCAAAGTGAAACAGAGACTATTTGAGGTCCCATTAACTCGCACCAAAACCGCGCAATTCGCTCCAGTGGTAAGAGCCATAAATATAATGAATGAGGTTGGGCGGAGAGTAGATATCTTTAAACAGTTAAAGTGTACAGACACTGGCGGAATTCAAAAAGGTGACTTTGGAAATGCTATCTAATGTCGATACATTAGAGTCGATTCTCTATGAAAGCTAATGTCAATATTTTATTTGAATTGTATGACAATATACATCGCATTGGGTAATTCTTGTAAAGATAATATTGTAAATTTATAAATAAAATAAACATCGACTTTACCTACTCTTAGAAATAGACTTCAGGCGGCTCCTATCAGGTTGGTCTAAAAATCTTTGGGGGAGGCCTATGTTCAGCAGTGGACTTCCAAAAGCTGATGAAGAAATAGACTTAAGTACATTGTCTTTTTCGCCTCATGTTTACTGGCGGCATACTTTGGCCGTAAACCATAAGTTCTGGGGTACGTATTTTTTTTTATTGTATTTAGCCCTTTTTTATAAACGATAATATATTTTTTTACTAATTCATATTTTAGCTCAGCACTTTTTGTTCACTTTTCTTACGCTATAGTTCTGGTAAAAATGACTTTAACTACTAATTATTAAGGCCCTTGGTCCTTAAACACAAGGAGACAAGGGACCCAATGGTATGTTATTAATCACCCCAAAACAGGCAACGGAGCGTGTCGCGCCGTTCGCGGGAAACCGTTGGACACCTGGCATCTTGACGCAACGGTCGCTTCGACAAACAACGCGTGTAGGTAGATGATATAAATATAAGATTAAAAAATATATATAAAAAGACATAGAAAATAAGTACAATCCACAGGTGCAGTAAGTGCATCTTTACCTACCCCCTTTGGAAATAAAGCTTAAACATAAGTACGAAAAAGGTTCTCGTAATTGAAAAACATTGACATTCAACAAGCGTACCAACTAATGATGTAATTGCGAACATCTATAGAAAAACATAAATACTTTGATAACAGGAAAGATGCTGTAATCATACCAAGTCTAGTGTCACCGACTCGCAACCAGTACCAGGTTATCCGATCGATTTGAAAATACATCATTTTTCCACTCGCACTCAATTGACTGTCCGTTCTTAATTCGCCAGGTTTATAGTCGATGAACAGGTGTTGCGCCCGTTAGGTTCAAAACGAGTTCCGATGCCAATCGAGTGGTTTTAATATTATATCGATAAATACTTCGTACGTGCTGCAGGCAGTTTGGAGATTCAGCAATTTTTGTAAAAAATTAAAAAAGTTTTTGCAGTAATGTCTTCTGTAGGCTGAACCTACTTGAAGGACGACTCACGACAGTAATGATTTTTTTTATTAACTACTCTTTGTTGATAATTATTTAGACGCATTGTAAAAGAAATATGTTTTATATAAATACAAGTAAATGACGACACAAGCGAGTCGTTCGACTAATAGTAAGGGACTCTATTACTCATTAAGAATAAATAGTAACAGACCAAGAACTTTCATTAATAAAATTCTGCACATAGCTGAACAAATGACATCCTTTTTTTCCGGGGAATAACGCGTTGTCGCTAACACCACTCGGGGGTGAGTGGAATGGTTATGTTGGTTTCACCGATCTTACGGTCTAATGTCTACACTCGGGAGTATAACATCATCCGAGCGAGCATTGGACAGATGAAAAATCTGAAAATCTTATAATGACAAGTAATTATGTGTTGTCCAATAAATTGCTCTTTGTCGCTGTCGATTTTTTTACTGCAATTCTGGTCGAATGTTATTAATTTTAATAAAATTATGTTAATATTTTAATGTCTACCTTCTCGTCATTCACAAAATCACTGATAAAGGGTGGAACCATTGATAAAAGAAGACTAGTAATTACGCTGTCTGCAATGTTTTTCATATCGGAACACGACAGCTCTGAACACTATTGCTTAGAAAGTGATAATGCATTTATATATATTATGCGGTAGAAATAGACATTGCAAGTATATGTTTTTTTTATGGCATTGAATGACGAGACGAGCAATTCGTTCGCCTGATGGTAAGCGATACGACCACCCATAAACAGTAGCAACACCATCCAGTGATCCAAAGTACCTTGAGTTACAAAGTACTGTATGGCATTCCACTGCGCTCGTCATCCTGAGACATTAGATTAAGTCTCATTATGTCCAGTAGTTACACTGGCTACAATGTCCTTCAAACCCAAACACAACAGTGCATGCACACTGCTGCTTGGCAGTAGAAATAGAAATTGCGGTGGTACCCACCCAGACGGACTCTTACATATGAGAGACCTACCACCAGTATAGGTATGTGTATGTATGTATTCAGGAGTCTCTTACTCTATCTTGAGAACTCTCATCCACTCGAATAGTTTGTTGGTATCATGGGTTCACTATGCTAGTTATTATCGTAAGTCCATAATTTCTTTCTCACGAGACATTTATGAAAAAACCTGTTTCCAAACACTCCATTGACAGAAATAAAAATCCATTAAAAGTTATAAAAATCCCTGACGGTTTAGCACCATTGCGTCGAGGTTAACGTATCGGTTTGCGTGACTTGGCGCGGGTTCAAACCATCGTGTGGTGGGTTTTTCTATACCTGGATAGTTTATGGACATTTACATATACAGAATTATGGAGGTGTTGAAGCATGAATTGAAATAAATTATCTTAGATTTTAGATTCTATAAGCACAATAAAATTCCGCTAACAGCAGTTTTGACGATAACGACTTACAAGTCAGATGCAGGTTTAGACTGGAAACAAGCAACTTTTTAACAGAGTTTCAAGTTTTTAAAGATGACGACGAGTATTGAGAAAGACGAGTCAGGAGTGACATGAAGGGTACACTGCTTGGAAGAGGAATAAATAACCACGTCACTAGACCAAGTACAAATCTCTTGCACCTTAAATTACGAATCAAACCCACAAAAAATTGGAGAATTGAATCCACGATGGTAAATTAGATGCAGGTTATCGAGTCTATTTATCATGATTAAGTAGTTGTTTCCCTGTTTCCAGATCAAACAAATATCTTCAGAAGTCAGCTATAACGAGGGTGTGCGCCATCGGAGGCTTCTTCATATCTATACCAGTGTTCTTAACAGGTTCGTATATTATATTAATTAAAGGAGTGTCTCGGTGTCGTAGCTGTATTACGTACGCGGTACATCTTCCGCTTTTGATTTTGGGAGTGTACTGGTTGCACACACAGACACTCACGCCTTTTATCCCCGAAGGGGTAGGCAGAGGCGCAATTAATGCACCCACTTTTCGCCGTGCGTATTCCGTCCCATGATGTGATAGGGGGCGAGCCTATCGCCATATCGGGCACAAATTCCAGACTCCGAGCTGATACTGAATAGGAAATTCAATATCACTTTTCCCGACCCGGGATCGAACCTGAGACCTCAGCATTGCAGTCGTACCGTAATGCAACTACGCCACCGAGGCAGTCTGAGACATTAGATGGCAAAACTCAAAACCCTTAAGATTCACATGTTTATTATAATTGCACATTGCAGTTCGATGACAGAAATAGAAAAAGTGGTCATAATAAAGAGACTCATAAAAGAGGCCTATAAAGCAACACCAACGCAGATTCGTTATTTTACCGGCATTTGTCTGTGAATAGTGCACGACTATAACCACAACCTTTCACAGAATTAAGTACCGTTGGCTGACAACAAACGACTACTGTAGACAAGTTCGAAGCCATACCTGCTTTGGGGGTGCCACTTTAGCTTTTTCATTTTAAAGTTAACGTTGTCCGTACAAGTAATTAGTTCTATATTTTATCACATGGTTTTTTGTTTTCCTGGTCTTACTTTCTGGTGGATAGACAGTTTTGCACCATGATATTATTCGTAATGTACTTTTGCTGCATGCCTTTATCACAGTCATGTTGGCGTAACATCAATTTTCACGTATGCTGCGGAATCGTCAATCGATTTAGTTTTGTACGACCGGCCGTCTGCCTGATATCAACCTTTCGCACATCGTATGTTTGAAACTCAACCGCTATAACTTTTCCACGAGCTACGAATCTTGCCTAGAATCTCCGGGCTCACATCGCAAACGCTACCACTAGAAAGGCACAACATTTTTCATGATCTGAAATTCGCATCTAAGACCTCTCGCTCTACAACAATATTCGTAACTACAGAACAAACAGGGGCTTTATGATCTACCATACTGCTTCCCTTCACGTTTTAAGGTAGAGGCGTATTTAGTGTACCCATTTTTCACCATGTGTATTCCGTTCCATGTTATGATAGTAGGCAAGGATATTTACCAAAACTAATTCCTATTTAATATCCATTGCAGGCATAATACTCTACACATTCATCCAGTTCCACTCAACGCCCGCGATAGTCACGTCAGTGTTTATTGGAGTCGGGATCATATTCTGCGGCTGCGCAATGGTCCACAACGTCTTCGTGTGGCAGAAAGAGAAGACGAACTTAGTAAAGGCGATCAGAACGCAGGAACTAAATGCCTCTACCGCGACATCTCCCAATATGAACACGTCAAATGGTGTCATTATGGGAAACGGCCATTTAAATAATACTGGTATGGGAAATGTCAGTTTCCATAGTATGACTGGAGCGCCTTACACACATCCCATGACGCTGCTGCAGCAAGGCGGTCCGTATATTATCAGGTAAGATTTTTCATTAACAAGACAAATAATTTTCCAATGTAGGTACTTATGTACTACGTATTTTAACGTCAGTTACGAGTTAGATAATTCACATATTTTGACTCTTTACCTCTTATGTTGTGTAGTTTCAAAAACATTTACTGCGTTGAGCTAGATCGACAGAACTGCATGTAAAGTTGCGGTCCTTCAATAAAGTTTCTTTGTTTCCATCTGTGAGCGGCTTGGGTATGACATACTCCTTAACTGTCTGTGCCTGCGGCGGCGTCGTGTGCCGGCCGGTGTGTCGGCCACTATGTCTGTAATATGGTTGAGGAGGCCGATGGCTGGCACATGCGTCATACTCGTGAACGAGTGCTGCTTGTGTGGACTGGTCTGCCCTTTTCGCTTACTATATCTAAGTATTTGGGGTATATCTTGAACTTAGATTAATAGCGACATCTTGAACATTTCAGATCAAATTATTACATGATTCCTGAGATAGTTATGCACTAGTGTTGGAATTTAAAAATTTATTACCTATTTTGCGAGTATATAAATGAACTGCTCTAAACAAAACTTAACAAATACTGAATTGTATTTTTTTTTCTCTACATAATGCATTGTATTTTATACCTTGAACTGATTTTGAAAAGAGCAACACTAGAGTTTCTTGCCCGTTCTTCTCTAGTGAGAACTGCTTTCCGAACTGGTGGTAGAGTTAATATTGACGGAATCTAAATAATGTATAACATTTTATGGGTTCGAATAAATTATTTCATTTCATTTCATTTCGAGCCGGAACTGAAATATTGTTAAAGAGATACATGTAGCAAAAATATGCTACAAGATCTATCTATCGAAAAAGCGACCCCCAGGCACTGCCTCGAATTTATATTTTCATAAAAAATGTTTCATTTCCAGACCCCCTACAAGCACACCGCCAGGGGAAGGCGCAGTGACGCCTGGCGTCCCGCCAGCCACCGTGGACCTCAGCCACGACACGCACGAGCTCAGCACCCTCGTCTGATCCGCGACGTGTTACACTCTCCTCATCTTCAAGACACTACAGTGTAAAAATACCGCCTGGTTCTCGCAGGGAACCGTTAAAGATCTTATGCAGTGATTGCTAACTCAGTTTAGAATGTCTGTCTGTCTACTAGAAGCCTGTAGGTGAAAAAGTATGCACTGATTGTTAACCGTTTTTCCAAAATGAAGAGATGAGCACTATTGTTATCTTGGGCATAGATCGAACCTGTATACATAGTCACAAACTGTCTTCCGGCTTGGATATTCATCTTAAGATTTCCCGGATTACAGTGCTACAGCATTCTGAATTTTAAATTGGAGTTCACCAATGAGACGTAACAGCGAGTTGCATGAACAAAAACGAGGCCTTCTGATTGGCTAATGTATGCACTAAAAATGCACCAAACGTTAGTGTTCTATATTCAAATTATCAGTGGTGTCTATGAAAGATGATCTTTGTATAGACTGTAACGTGCCTTGTTCAGATTAGAATATTTATTTAGATGTAGATTGTTTTCTGGTCAAGCGTACTTTTAGTGGTAATTATTGAGTGACAGTGTAATAAAAATACTTGCAACGCAGTAAGTAAAAGTGTAATATGTAAGAAAATTTCGAAGAATGAAGTTAGCTGCAAGTCCATTTTAACAGTCCGTCAAGATAGAAAATAAATTGTGAATATATCGCTGATGATGAATTGTGAATATACAGATTTATTTAAAACTTTCCAGTAAAGTCTTAAATCGAATAATTAATATTTATATACAAAAATATCCACAATTGTGAACCTGAAGTCCAAATGTTTAATTTGTTACTTATAGCCAGAGATAATTAACTACTACACAAATTAAAGTCTAAAGTTGCATAGGTACCTAAAGTACGTATGTTTTTAACTTCACTTGTGACCATTAGTACCTATTCGAGAAAGTGAATACATTAATTTTGATACAATCCCGGTGAATACTCAATACTACACTACAGTTCTATTTGTATTTCTATTCACTGGTTTGCAAGCTATTTGCTTAGTTTGTCTGTATTGTTGAAAACCTATATAAATGGCGCATTTCTTTTCTTTTTTTTTAATTTTTTTTTTATTGCCTTAGAAGGCAACATACGGTTTTGCATGAGCGTATTGTTCTCTGTGAGTTTTTTTCATATTTTATATGTAAAGGTACACAGTGGACTTAGAATGTAACACGAAGACGCAACTCGTAAAACGATGTCGTTTAATTTTGATGTTTGTGATTGATCGAAAGACCAATACGTCAGTCTCTCAACCAATCCCAATAAGACGAAACGGAGACGTGACGTGTTTTTTGTCACATTCTAAGCCCACAGATCCTACTACACCGCGTTTAAAACACGTCGCGTGAATAGGCTCCTTGATTTTTTCAGATTTAAAATTATTTCATTATTTCTATACATTTTGTATAATCTACTTGTGGTGTTTTATAATATTTGAGAAATTACAGCTCTCATCAAACTTCAAATCTGATGTTAACTAACTGTGGTAAATGGGGTAAATACCCCACTCACTCTCTATGCCTATTGAAATGAGTGAGGCAGGCCCATCTTGTACTTTATTGTGGTAATTTTCTTACAAATATTGAGTATCTCTTGTTTTAAAATAAGAGCAATCATTTAAAATCTAGCACAACTATTTCTCTGGCTGCAACGCCTCTCGTTCCTAACTTCAGGCTACAAAGAATAACGATAACTGTAGTCGAATACATAGCCTTGAGGAACTCAGTAAAAATGCAAATGGATGCTAACCATATCGTCGGTTTACTGCAAGAACTCATTAACTGACAAAAACAAAACTATGAATTAAGCCACTTTTAATTTTTGTTATATTATTTTTCCTATATCATTTTATATATACTTAATTTAAAGAAAAATAAAATACCATTATATTGCTTAATATGTTTATTATTAAAATCAAGTGAGTATTTTAAATATTAACAAGTAATATTTAAAAAAAAAATTAATATATAAAGTTAGTGACTTCTTGCCATTGGGCTTTGTTCGAGGTTTGAATTAAGTATTTCTTAAAATTCAGATCTATTTTAAAAAAATACGTACTTATTAATAAAAGTAATGTATGAATCAGTTTCGAAAGTTAACAAAACAATCTTTGTGTTTAAAAAACACATTAAATAAATCCTTAGAACTAAAACAATCTTTATATTAATTTAAAAATCAAACCTTTGTTTAGTAACTCAGTCAAAAATAAATGAATAAGACCGTAAGTTTAGCTAGGGATTGTAAATAAAAAAAATACCTCGTCCTCATCAGTTACAATCTTCGGATTTTAGCAAGAGAAACACATAAATTTAAAGCATTGAATATAAAACGTATGCTTAGTGATGTAAATTACAAAAATTGCAGCTCAAATACGTTCAACTACGTGCCTGGTAGTCGGCAATACGTTCGGACCTACAAAAAATACAGCTGGCTAAAGACTTGTGTTACACCTCTGCCTAATCCTTCAAACACAATTAAACGTGTTATTATATCATTAAAATGTGGCGTAACGTGGATTTTTGCCGCCAGGGGCGAACCCAAAATTTGTCGCTCCGAAGCACCATAAAAATCTCATTTTAAACGAATAATTCTCAACGAATAATAGTCACACATGCACCCAAAGTTGAGTTTTGTAAAAAAAAAATTTTTTTGCCGCCCTAACCACGCTACGCCACTGCCTGTTGCATCCAAAGCCATTTTTTAAACTGGGTAAATAACCTACGTACTTATTAAATAAGTACTTACCCCTTACGTTAAGTCATGTTTCATAATCATAATTGATAATATTCTTACTACTTATCTTACTAATATAATAAATGCGAAAGTTATTAAGTTCGTTAGAAATAAACGCAGAAACAACTAAACGGATTTCGTCGAAATTTGGGACACTGGTAGATCATGTCCTGTATTAATACATGGGCTACTTTTTATCTCGGTAATTTGTGCCCATGGGAAATAATAGATATTTAAAATGTGATTCTTTAAGAAGATGGCGCTGGCGTCGTACTCTGTTTTAAAGACTTTTGTAGCGGAAAAGGCTTTTCACGCGGGCGAAGACGCGAGCAACAGCTATTTATTCATATTTGCTTTATTCTTGAGTTGTTTCAACATCTTATTACCTCGTCCGGGCCTGCCGGTCGGCCGGCTGACTGCCTCGATGGCGTAGTGGTATTGCGTATGCGTTAAGAGTACGATTAGCGCGCTGTGATCCCGGGTTCGTATACTGGGTCAAGACAAAAAAAATTGTGACTGGATTTTTCCATCTTAAAAATCACTCAGTCGCAGTTCGGAGTCAGGAAGTTAGCGGTGTGATACCCCCGTGCCTCGGAAAGCACGTAAAGCTGTTGGTCCTGCGCCTGATCAGTCTATATTCATGTCGGATTCCCGTCTCACCGGACTATGAGAGTGAAGGAATAGCGAGTGCACTTGTGTATTACGCACACACTTGTGCACTATAATATCTCCTGCGTATCTGGCTGATCTCCGTTGCGATTGGCCGCCGTGGCCGAAATTGGCTAGGAGGATTTTATTTTACCTCGTCCCGGCTTAAAACAATTATTTCGTTGCATTTTACCAGAAATCATTAGCTGCATCAAACACCAAAGTAGGCATCGTTTCTCACCGCGAAGTGACTGAGCAAGTCAGCCGGTTGACGCGGCCCGCTCCGCATGCCGCGCCGCTGCACTTACCACACCCCGCGTTTGACTACCAATATTTATCTATTATTTGTCTAAAGTTAGCAAAATTCACTAAATAATAATGGAGGGACAATTAATTCCATCATAAGTTACTAACTGCTTTTACTTCCATTAAAATCGTTTAATAATATGGCTTATTATATATTTTTGTTCTTAAAAAGTAATTAAGCGCAGTTAATGAATTTTAACCAAGCTACGTCCTGAAGTGATGTTCGTAAATCATATTTTAAAAAAAATACTAAATCACATTAACAAGTTTTGTAAAGAAGAAAATATACATTATTTAAATGCTTTGAATTTTTAAAAACATTACAATGTGACTTAACGATTTTAATGAAACCAAGAGTCCCAAAATTGTAATTATCAACTTTAAGATGAAGTAATAACTTCCAAATTTGGACAGCTAAAAATAAGTGAGTTTTTGCATTTTATACAGCTCGTCAAGACGATGTTCAAGACATTATAAACTGTACTTGATGACTTTTTGCCATTAGTGAGTTCTTGCAGTAAACCGACGATATATTGTTATGAATTCTTTTAGTTTATCGGTAATTTTCATTTAACGATTCCAATCTTAATCTTTGTTCTGATTCGAGAATAAACCAATGAAATTGTCATGTCAAAATACACTTTTCTGATTGATCCATTTTCTCAATGGATTGAAAAAAGCATGACCGGTTATAATAAACGACGGTTAGTCAGCTATAAAGGCTTTACTATAAATTATTTTGTTCTTTTGTATATTGTGGTAACTGTACATATTGATTTCTAGGTTACTTTCAACGCCTGAAATAATTGCCATGTTTTTATTATTAAGTTATTATATTTTCAATGTTATGTAGCATTAGAAACTGAGTTTCAAGCTTTATTGAAAGCAAGTTTCAATACTCAAGATAATATACTTTGACATATTGTATGGTCCGCAAACAACACGATTATTTTTTTTGTTGAATGTATTATAGATTTTTTTTTAAAGTGATATTTAACCTAAACTGCAAACTATAGAATTCTTCAATTAAGAAAGCGTTATATCTTCATGGATATAAGTATATTTCAATGTTACAGACGAGTGTTAAGGTAAAAAGAAAAACAAAAATGTTTAACATGTTCGATTAATTTATTGATCCTTATTTTTTTTAATAAATTTTATATCGATAGCACAAATGAAAATTCGGTATAGGTTGAAGACAAACTACATACGACAATGTTCTATATAGCCCTGTATTTGATTATCTCGCTGCTGGCCACCGGCCTCCTCTAATGGCGGTTACATTTAGTCCAATATGCATTAGTACCTAAATCTAGAATATTCCATCTTAGAGGACACAGATTGAACAATAAATATTGATCCAAATGCATTGGAACTTACGACACATTTTACATATTATTAAAATGATAAGGTGCCACACTACCACTGCATTTTATTACAATGTAAAACAAGTATGTGGCTGCAGCTATTTGTTTCCTAAAGTTCCATTTACTACAAAAATGTATCTTGTTAAAAAACCCAGTGATACAATATCATATTTTCATAACTTCGACAAACTAATTTGATGTTGGCTTTATAAATGTTTTAATGTGAGCTTTTTTAAGGAAACTGCAATAATACGAATTGAAGACAGCAAAAAATTAATAGGTATGTAAAAAAATTATAAACGACGACTAATTTAAAAAAAAAATATAGAAGAGATAAGCATAATATTAGCGTTTAAAAAAACCCACCAATCACACGTTTACATATTTTTTTTACGAAATAGCAGTCATTAAAACGATATCAAAATGTAAATTTGTATATAGTTACACATAAACCTGGAGGCATAATTTATTTATTTTCGTTTACATTTTTTTTATTTCTATACATAATTTCTTTTATGGGCACTAAAATAAAATTAATTTAAGAAAAAAAATGGTTTCATTCTGTTCCCTTTACGCGAATTTGTTTACATGTTCCTGCGGTTTTCCCTGGCTCTGAAAAAAATAAGATAGTGATCCTCTATGCCTATTCATGAAAAAGATGCAATGTTAAAAAAAAAAACTATACCATATTAATTATATATTTTTAGTGTAACAGAAAAAAACTGGCATAACATTATTATTGTTTTAATAAAAAAAAAAATACAAACACACGAATTGATAACCTCCTCCTTTTGGAAGTCGGTTAAAAAGCAATAACATTCTATCCTGAAATCAGTCATTGTAAAAGACAAACAAACTCAAATCAGTTTTTTAAGATCTAATACATGCCAAAGCTCTCTCATCTCATAATTAGAGAATGGTTGTAAAACTCCCTACCCTGGACAAACCAAACATGACATTGGCAAAATGTGAACACAAATGCCATTATAAAAAAAAAAAAAAAACATAAATTACCTTTTCATCCCCTGGTAAAGTCCAGTGTAGTAACCGCTCATGTACCAACTGATCAGCATTGAAGATATCGCCTGCTCCTCTGGATCAGTGCGGTCGTGAGCTGAGAACGACATCGGAGGCGGGGGCATCGGCATCTCCATTGAACCTAACTGTGGACAGAAGGACAAATATTAAACGCTTATGTGTATTCGTGGTGTATGGTTGATTTCTAAACTATAAGGTTTTTACCCAGGGCCATGTTAATAGATGCAAGTCAGATTCGCTCTAAAGTACGATATCAGCTGAGATGCTGTCAAGTTAAACTCAGCATCTTAAGATCATAGTTATTTAATAAACATATATTAACATGCTTGCGACTGCTTCGGTGTTGTATGTATTTGTACTGCACTGCTGAGGTCTCGGGTTCGATCCCCGGTCCGGGCGAAGTGATTTTGGGTATTTCTGCTCAGTATCAGCCCGGACTCTGGAATTTGTGCCCGATATGGCGATAGGCTCGCCCCCTATCACATCATGGGACGGAATACGCACGGCGAAAAGTGGGTGCACTAGTTGCGCCTATGCCTACCTCTTAGGGCATAAAAGGCGTGAGAGTGTATCTATCAACATCTCAAAAAACTCAGTCCGTATGTGATTGATTTTAGTGTGCTCTAAGTACAGCTCAAGTATCTAATCCAATCAGCCCTGTATTATATACTGCCCACTCCTGAGCCCGGGCCTCCTCTACTACTGAGAGAGGTTAGGCCTTAGTCTACCACGCTGGCCTAGTGCGGGTTGGCAGACTTCACATACCCTCGAAATTCTTATGAAGAATTCTCAAGTATGTAGGTTTCCTCACGATGTTTTCCTTCACCGTTAAAGCGAACGATAATTGATAAACAATACACACGTAACTTCGAAAAGTCAGAGGTGTGTGCCTTGGGTTTTGAACCTGCGGACATCGTCTCGGCAGACCGTTCCATTCCCAACTAGGCTAACGTCCACTTACAGCTCAAGTATTATTTATTAAATAGTTCAATAACTTAAATGTTTCCTCAAAGGTATTATCCTACTCATATTATAAACGTGAAAATTTGTAAGAATGTATAGATGTATGGATTTTTGATACTCTTTCACGCAAAACCTACTGAACGGATTTTGGTGAAATTTGGCATACGGGTAGATCATGTCCTGGATTAACACATAGGCTACTTTACTTTTTATCCCGGAAAAACTAACCTAAAAAAGCGAGCAGTACTGACTGCCGCGGTGGCTTAGTCGTATTGCGTACGCGTTACGAGTACGATTTGCGCTCCGAGGCCCTGGGTTCGAATCCTGGGTCGGGCCAAAAAGATTGTGACTGGGTTTTTCCATCTTAAAAATTACTCAGTCGCAGCTCGGAGTCGGCAAGTTGGCGGTGTTGATACCCCCGTGCCTCAGAAAGCACGTAAAGCCGTTGGTCCTGCGCCTGATATCTCTCCGGTCATGTCGGATTGCCGTCTCACCGGACTATGAGAGTGAAGGAATAGCGAGTGCACCTGTGTATTGCGCACACACTTGTGCACTATAATATCTCCTGCGTACCTGGCTGATCTCCGTTGAGATTGGCCGCCGTGGCCGAAATCGGCTAGGAAGGAATTATTATTATTACTAATGTAATATACTTACATTCCTTAACATTGATATATTTGGCATTGGTAAAGGCATATTGGGTAGTACAAACCCGCCCGAATTCTTGGAATGTTTCTTCTTTTTCTTAGATGTATTCTTATTTGGGAATGACCGATCTGAAAAAGAAGTTTTTTGTGGCAATTAAATCGGAATTTATGATAAGCATTTGCCTAAAATACACAATACACTTGTGTAACATGGAAATAATAAACAATGCGACGAGAAATTTCTTTTATTCGCTTATTTAGCTTAGATTGAAGTTCGCTGACGCTCACCTTCGCGTAGGCGGTATAAAAAAAAAACTATGAAAAAAAGGACAGTTCAATCTAATGAAAAAAAAATATTAAAATGGCTATCTACTGCGCATAGTTAACAGATTTCGCGTTAAAAAACTACCGTGTATTCAGTTGTTTTAGGTTACTTTGGCTTAAACTGGGTAAATTCAGCACAATATTATTATGAGAGTAAATTGACTACTTTCTACTTCCATCCGGTACCCAGAAAGTCAAAATTATCATGGGGCGGAGTCCGTCCCGTGACCACGAAGTGCTGCAAACCCTTCGAAACGTTGGGAGAAAATAAAATAGAAAACCGCGGCATAATCCGTTATAATAGTTTAATTTCAATGTCTAACATTCGCGTAAACGTAAGGAATTATTATGCAAGTCAAAGTTACCCAAAATAAAGATAAATTAGCTTATCTTTTCTAAAATACTAGGAACCTATCATAAAATATGAAGTACTATGAAGTACGGTGATCTTAGTTCCTCTGATAACAGAGGTATCTGTGAACTCTTTTCCAAATTTTTTAGCTCTGTATTTGAGAGTGATCATGGTGCTGCCAGTAGCTTTAACACTTTACCTCTCACCAGTGCCACCACTTTACACGGCATTGCTATTACTAAGCATAAAATATTAGCTAAGATAAAAAATCTTGATCCGTCGAAGGGTGCTGGACCTGATGGATTACCACCATTCTTTGTCAAACAATGTGCTGTAGAACTTGCCCAACCTTTATACATTATCTTTAATAGCTCTTTACGAACTGGGGTATTCCCAACCAAATGGAAAATAGCACACGTTGTACCAATCTTTAAAAATGGCGATAAGTCGTCTTGTGAAAACTACAGGCCTATTAGTATACTGTCTTGTTTTGCAAAATTATTCGAATCCGTTGTCTATGATGTATTGTATTTTCATGTCAAACCTCTACTATCCACTAGGCAACATGGTTTTGTGAGTAAAAAGTCTACCATTAGTAATCTTCTCGAATATAAAAATTATCTATGTTCCGCCTTTGCACGTAACACTCAAGTTGACTCTATTTACACCGACTTTTCTAAAGCATTTGACAAGGTGAATCATAACATATTATGTTCTAAATTGAAATCTTTTGGCGTTCATGGTTGTTTACTGAGGTGGCTTGAATCATATCTAGCCAGACGAACTCAATTAGTCGCGCTCAATGGTGCTCTATCATCTTCCGTTTTTGTAACCTCAGGCGTCCCGCAAGGATCTCATCTCGGACCTCTATTATTTATTATTTTTATAAATGACCTCATTTACCGCCTGAAGTGTCCATGCTTATTATATGCAGACGACCTGAAAGTTTTCAATGAGGTTACATGTGTTCGGAGTGCTATTGATTTACAGAGTGATCTAGACATTATAAGTGCGTGGTGTAAAGTTAATCACATGTTCCTAAACGTTCAAAAATGCTTTATTATCTCCTTCACCAAAAAAATTAACAAAATTGAGTTTACCTATTCCTTAGACAAGCATTCCCTTGAACGTAAAAATGTAGCAAAAGATCTTGGAATCTTTTTCGACGATAAACTTTCTTTTCGTAATCATTATGATGATATTATCAAAAGAAGTTCACAGGTTCTTGGTTTTGTAGCTCGAGTAACCAGGAAGTTTAAAAATCCTCGTAGTCTTCTTCATTTATTTAATACATTGGTTAGAACAATTTTAGAGTATGGAGCTGTTATTTGGTCTCCATTTTACCGTGTTCATATAGACCGGATCGAAAAAGTTCAAAGGACCTGTTTCAGGATAATTTCTTTTAGATTTAATCTGCACCGGCAATTGAATTCATATAATGCCAAATTGGCATATTTTCACACACACTCACTTGAATCAAGACGTTTCATTAGCGACTTTATTTGTTTATACAAAATTATTCATTCCCTTATGGACTCTCCTTCGTTGTTATCTTGTCTTAATTTAAATATTAATTATAGGTGTCGGAAGCCAAACGTATTTTCTCTTTTAATATTTCGCAACAATACATCTTACTACAATCCTATTGTTCGAATGTGTCGACAGTTTAATGAACTTAGTATTAAGAAACCTTCTCTAGATATATATCATAACACTATCACTACTTATAAAAGAGAGATCCTTAATATCTTCAATTAATCAATTACTCGGGATTTATATATTTTTATTTTTGTATTTTGTCACACGTCTTAGTGATTAGTCTCATCTTACTTACTTATGATTTAGTCCGTAAACTATTTATTACTACTTAAATTCAGTTGCTTCACTTAAAATTACTTTAATATACATAATAATAACGTAACATTTTTATCTACTTTGTGATATTGCAAACTCGTCCGCTATTTTTAACTTTTCTTTTCTTTATACACATGTTTTGGGTTACGATTAGTTATAAGCATATTTTGTAATCAATAACTGAGTATTTATGATTGTAACCTGTTATGTGTTAAATAAATAAATAAATAAATAAATAAATAAAATATAAAGTAAATCGAAAATGGTAAAAAAAATGAAGCCTTTTAAAAGTTGACTTTGTATACCGGTGCTTCCGGGACTTGGGATTCTGTCACTGCCATATTCCATCCTTTCTAAATCTGGAGATTGACTGCCGAACCCATCATCGGCTTTCTCATTAAGTGCCTGTTCGATTTGACGAGCCCTCTCGTCATTACCTAGAGTTGGCTTTAATGTATTTATAGGCACTAGATCAGAATTTTCATAACCTGAAATGAAGAGTAAAATATATTATTATGCTGTTGAAGTTATTAATGTCTTCACTATTTATTATAAAACAAAGTACCCCAACACGTCCGTCTGTCTAAATGTGATAAGCTCAATAATTACTGAACGGATTTGGATGACATTTAGTATGGAGATAGTTTGACACCCTGCAAAGGTCATGGATTACTTTTATCCTGGAAAAACTCTTTTTTTATGTGGGCAAAGCCGTGAGCAAATCTTAGTTGACTAATATGGGCAAGTTCATGAGGAGTACTTTGTAGTGTATAATGTGATTTGAGCCTTATTTACATGGAGCATAATTGTGTACAATTATTGTTAACAACAATATCTGTCAATAGGCTTGTATATGTCAATGCGGTTAAGTGGGGTTCAAAAATTGCGGGTGCTTATTGCAAGTAATAATTAATCCTTTTAATTGAGGTTTTAGAATTTAAAGGCAAAATCTGGAACAATAACTATGTACATTACACTTGTTTTGAACAAAGTATTAAATTGTTTACATGTTATCTTACAATTCTTAAGGCGGTATTAATAAATCAGTCTCCCATTTGAGTAAAATCTCAAGTAGAAAATTAATGTATTGAACTATTTAATAAAGCAAGCTTAAGCTGTCATTTAAGAGCTTGTTCTCAGCTGAGGAAGCGCTGTTACATAAACAAAACTTAGCCTTCAAAATCCGTCACCTATTGTAACTTAAGATGTCATTTGAGCTGATGTTAATATGGGTTTGTTAAATAGCCCCTATCTTAAGATGCTGACCTTAATTTGACAGCATCTCAGCTGATATTATACTTCAGAGCGAAATTGAGTGGAATCTATTAATACGGCCCTTAGATAGGCTATAGAAAATACTATGAATAAGTCGCACCTTCAGGACGAAAACAACACAATTCAAAAATATCGAAAATCGAGTTATCGTCATAAAATTACTTCAAACGAAATGTTCAATACAACAATAGTTCAAACACCACCATATTCAATTATAATTCAAGGGAAAAGGACAAAACTATTATATCGTTTCCTTTTTTATTATATTTTCATAAAAAAGGGACCAGTTTTAAGTCATTTTATGACGATAATCCAATTTTTGACTTTTTTGAATTGAGTCGTTTTCGTCCTAAACCTGTGAAGTGTACTAACCTATGAATCTAACTATGCATTCTTCATCATCAATAATTTTAAGCACAAACGCTTCATACTCAAGCCCATCACCATCATAAATGGCACGGCATGGCGTGCCCACCTTCCATTCTGTGCTTTTCTTCTTTGATGATGACGGTTTACTTGATGATTTACTTTTCTTGCCTTTTTTTTCTGGAACAAAATACAATTGGTTATTGGCCAGGAGATGTTTGTTAGAAATAAAGACATAAACTGTTGCTGATTTGAATGATATTTGGCACATAGAAAATATCTTATACTATAGAAATTTTAGGCATGATTATATGCTAAAAGTTACAAAGTGGGACTTTTAGTTTATACCTAATATTGCAACGGTATCGCTCCATTAACTAACCTGGTTTGTCTTGTGTGTTTGTAGACATAGCAATACGCTTGGCCACCTCCGCGTTGGCCATTTTCAACGCTTTATCGTAAGCATCATTCAGCTTCTTGTCATCCCAAATGTTCTCATCTTCTTCCCCCTCAGACTCCGACTGGAAATATAAAAAAAACATTAAATCTAGCTCTTGGCATTACTGTTAATGTAATTGTTGGACACTTACAGCAACCATTCCTTTCACGTAAAGTATTTCACTTTGAGACATTTTTATACACTTTTTATTTTTTTATGTTACACCAAATTATTTTTATGAACTCTAGAATTTTTATTTGAATTTATTTGAATACACGACGGTGTGGATTTTGTTTTTTCAATGACAAGTGACAAGTGACAGCATCTGACAGTTTACAGTTGAAAATTAGGTCGACGTCAAAGTTGCGTTTAATTATTGCCAAGAGTATTGAACATTATATTATTATTGGATATTACTGCCTTAGTATATGGGCAGTAGAATGAGAGGTTTTAAAATTCAGTACCTATTCAATTCCCAGGTCGAACAATGTATATTTTTTTTAAATAATTGAATTGTAATAAGTAAGAGAATTTTAGCATAATTTGCCACCACATAATATTATGGGCTGTGGACGGGGATCGATACTGGGCAACACTTTATGCGAGATTTTCTATCTTGATATGCCAAGCCCAAGCGGCCGATTCACGGTTGTAAGCAGTTGTAAGTTGTAACATCTAAGCTGAACTGAATTGGTCTTATTCCTATTTACAACATGCTAATTAAAAATCATGCTGTGCTACTTCAAATTGGAGTGGAATGAGGATAGGGAGATATACAATGTTATGAAATAATATGAAGTTATTTTTTGTCTCAGAAAATGTAAATAGCCAATAGGACTTGTATTCCGGATAAAAATCACTTAGGCGGAGCTACTTACTCTATGGGAACTACGAGCAAAACTGCTGAAATAACATAACACTTGGGTTTCGTTATTTCATCCGCGGTTAAGTAAAGCTTTGCCTGTACATGTATGAAACAACTCGACCTTAGTTCCAGAGGTAAGGATCCAAAATCAAAGAACTTGAGATGTTTTTATACTTACTTACATCTCCTTCAATTAAAGTAGGTTTCAGATGTCGCGACGCTTAAAGATTATAAGTAACCATAATATATTACGTATTCACATTTCACACTAGTTATATTTTTGGAACATTCGATCGCATTATTGGCTTGGAATACAACATCTAAATTTCAAGCATGTTACTTGTTACAAGATACTATACGTATATGCAAATCCGTTAAAATTTCTTTGCATACTAATAAGAAAATCTTTCTTATTAAAACAGAACGTTGATACCACGACGTAATGTGAACAACGCATACGTAATATTGTGATTTTTTTTGTTCTGTGTGAGGAAATTAATTTCCGATTTAAAAATGAATGCGGATCGCGAGGAACAACTTTCGACCACCTACAAGACTTGCAGAGGGAAGTAAAACAGGACAACGCTTTTGCCTGTTTAATTATAACAATGCACTTGTCTTTTTATTCCTTTAATTATTGGACTTTTCAATGAGAACAAGTAAGTTTTTAAATAAATAACACACTCTTTGTTTAAATCCTGTGGTTAATGAAAAAAAAATATCTGTTTTAAACCAGATGCGACTCACATGAATGTTTCATTCTGTTATATGAATGCAAAAGATGTAATACTGTAACACATCACAGTTGTTTGGTGGTAGCTAAGCTGCGCCATCAAAATACTGAGCTCCATGACTGACCTCACTCCTCAGGTTAATAAAATACATGTTTTACAAATGGAAATGGATAGATAAGGGGATGAGCTTTCATTGACATGTTCAGGTGTTTTTCGAATATCTCCATATTATACTCTGTTCTAAATTACAATGAGTACCAGTACAATGTAGATGTGAAATTATCATATTAATATACTTAATATCATTGTTTATACCAAGACGACTACGCAGTTTTATCTAATTTTAACCAAAGTATTGTCTCTCAAATTATTAAGACGAGTGCTGTTAGATTCCTAACAGTCGATTTATGACGGCCTGCGTAATTGCTTATTCACGCTTCATTAACTGATCCAATATTGAAGGAAGGAAGCACGTGAGATAGCAGTCGGCTCTATCGCATAATAAAGAGCTTTATGACTGATGTGCGGTAACAAGGAAAGTCGTTAATTAATTTATCTATTACATAGTGTTAATTATTTTACTAATATTATAAATTCGAAAGCTTGTGAAAATGTTTGTATGTTTGTTAGAAGTAAACGCAGAAATAACTAAACGGATTTGGATGAAATTTGGCACAAGGGCAGATTATTTGGATTAACATATAGGCTACATTATATTATAATATATTGTTGAGCAAATACCATATTGAAAATATTTATAAATACCATATTTCAAATACTTAATGAAAATATGTCGAACCACAAAGTTCAAATAGCTTATAAACGTGAATTCCCTGTTGTAGATATATTTGTACAAACATATTCAAATTATTAAAAAGTCGGTAAGCACATTCTCACGATCGAACTACCTACTTATCCTTTGATAAAACCCAGATATCGGTATGACGAGTTGTGTGTAGAATTTAAGGGTGGATCATGACACATTTCAACATAATCCTGCAAAAATGTATGTGAAGAACAAATCAAATCGGCATTAGTAACTGAATTACAGAACAAGTCACCCATGAATCTCGTAGACGAGGAAAACGTCAGACGAGAGAACATTTCAGCAATATTTAGGAACGGGCTTTGCAAATCTGTTCGTAACACGGATTTCATTCAGAACCATTGAGCTGTACAGACAAGATATTAACGTATGACTCTTCGGAGTATGTATTTCGTATTTTCGGGTGACGCTTATAATTATCTACGTTTTGGCGTTAATTAATATTACATTATCTACCTTTGCATACGCTTTCATCCAAGTGGAATTTAACCTGATTATAATATCATTCAAGCCAAGTTTGTTTACAAAATAAATATTAAGTGCAATTCATAACGAATACAAATATTTCTTTATGAAAAATAGGGTATATCCTATTCCAGGGTCTTAAAACAAATAACAACAATCGGATATTCAAAAATTCACAATAAACTGACCAACGTAAAGAGTTAGTAGTACAACTATAAGGAATTTTGGTTCAACTACTTTTATTCCTGATTTGAAGTGAGCAATATGATCAAAGTCTTCCAGCACTGGTAGACCTATTCTAGAATACCTATTTCACCTGCAGAAATACCGTCACGATTCCGAAAAACTTTTATTTAGAAGGGCCTCGAAGTTTTGTAACGCCTCATGATGGAAAATGAACTTTGGGCGTAGATATCACAAATTTCTTCTTCCCACCTTCCTCTTAGCTAAATTTATTAGATGCATTAGTAAAAAGTTCTAACACGGTTTGAAAGTAGCCTGCTTAACATTTATTTTATTACTAGCATTGCGCGCGGCTCCGTCCGCGTGGAAAAGTTTTTCCGCGATAAAAAGTAACCTATAGCACTCAGGAGTAATGTAGCTTCCTATTGTGAAAGAATTTTCAAAATCGGTCCAGTAGTTCCTGAGATTAGCGCGTTCAAACAAACAAACAAACTCTTCAGCTTTATATATTATAGTATAGATTTAGAAAACAAAAAATCAATATATTATACGACAGTCTTTCAGCCTTCAGCAGAGTCCAGCACACAAATATTAATGCTTGCAGAGATCGAAGTCGCAATCTTTCATTTGAAAGCTAGCTTGTCATCCACTGCGCGAAGGCACGGCGCAGTGGAGGCTTTTACGGGCAAGACGAACATAATATGAATTAAATTTATTCTTTTGCAATCTTATAATTATTAGTTTTATCGGATGGATGAACATTGAACAAACTTTGCAGGTTTAAATTTTTGCCACGTTGAAATAAGCACCTCTAAAGTAAGGAGGTAAATACAATGATAGCTGTTTTCAATGATTGTATTCACAAGTTTCCCCAGATTCCCCTCTCGAAATTATGACTTCAGCGAATGACATGTTGCAAGTTGCAACTTGCATTTAGATAAATAAAACGTTTAGCGGCGCTAGGGTGCTACGGCAAGAATCTATGCTACAGGAAATTGGAAAATCTAGGAAAACTGATGGGGCAATTTTCAGTTTCATAGACCATCTGTCAAAATTGAAAACGCAGCATCACTCATCAATCAGGATTAATTTACGATTGTCCAGATTTTATTAGTTAAAAAGTTCTTTATTATCAAGATTACCTGTACTTGTTTAATATAGTTATGATGTTTGTTTTTTAATGTAAAAAAATATGCCAGTTTTAGTTGAACTCTTGAATGTAAAGTCATGTTAAAGCCAGAGCGTCTACGATCCGATCGATAGAACGCATTGGTATCAATTGAATTAGTACATACTACATACCAATCATATTTCGTATTTGTGTGCAGAGAAGTTTCATCATGTCGGAATGCCAATCAAGTGTTAAAAAAAGTCAAGATGGGACAGAGGAAGGTAGATTAATACCCGTCCGCATTGGTAGAAGGAAGAGGATACAATATATTAGTAGAATAATACCTAAAAATGTAAATAACAATTACCAGCATATTATTGCGGACATATTTTCTAAAACTATGACAGTGTATTTATTATCTAAGAATCGGCAGTTATGCAGATATAAAAATTTACATAGAAAAAGAGGTAAGGAATAATTTATATCATCAAATTTTATTCATTAGTTGATTTACTATGATAAGGTCACAGTAAATCAACACTTAAAATCAAAGTATAGCATGGTAAATCCTTGCACTTGTTTCAAGACATGAGATGTTAAGTTCCATAATAATTTTACAAGCTAGCGTTATAGATTAGAACACTGAACTGCTTAGCGAATAAAATATATAATATTTCGCCAGACAGGCTCTCACAAGAATTCTGCCACTTGGTAGCCTGTGCCTTAAATAACAAGCTTATTAACAGCAACAGTGTATTCAAAGTATCACACAATGTCTGGATTGCTACTACCTGCCTATGCCTACCTACTTGCCAATAACATATTCAAATACAGTAGAATCCCGTTTATACAAACACTTATTATCTGGATATCGCATTATCCAGACTTGTATGTACGCATACTCACGCCTTTTATCCCCGAAGGGGTAGGCAGAGGCGCAACTAGTACACCCACTTTTCGCCGTGCGTATACCATCCCATGATGTGATAGGGGGCGAGCCTATCGCCATATCGGGCACAAATTCCAGACTCCAGGCTGATACTGAATAGAAAAGTTCAATATCACTTTGCCCGGCACGGGGATTGAACCCGAGACCTCAGCATTGTAGTCGTACCGTAATACAACTACCCCAACGAGGCAGACTTGTATGTCACAGCTCTAATTGCAAATTTGAAATTGCACCCAGACATATTACGAAGATTTTATTCCCACCTCTGATCATATGACAGTAATTTTTTATTGTATTGTGTTGGTTAAACTCTAAACTATGTATTTAAAATCTATTAAATAATAAAAGTTAATTTTTAAATTGTTATTTGATAATTGGTTTTAATACAAAATATTTGTTTCCATAAACCAACGGCAGAGTAAAAAATTATAAAAGAAGGCAACTACTAATCCCTAATAATATTATAAATGCGAAAGTAACTCTGTCTGTCTGTCACGCTTTCAGGCCAAAACTACTGAACCGATTTAAATGAAATTTGGTACACAGATAGTCTAGAGCCTGAGAAAGGACATAGGCTACTTTTTATCCCAGGAAAATATAAAGCAGGACTTTATCCCGGAAAAACTTTGACACACAAGATAAAGCTAGTGTTTTTATAAATAGTAGTATAATATACCTCATAAATATGTGTATGTATGTAATGTCTGTATGTGGTGCTATATTTTTGATATTTTGTTACTTTATATAGGGTTAAGTTTCTAAGTAAAATAAATAGGGTCCAAGCGAAAGTATAGCTATTTTATGGAAATAGTTATATGATTCTGACCCTACATTAATTACGTGCCTTGTAAGTCCCACAGAAGGCTCTTGCGTACCCTTGAAACTTGCCTATCGACTAGCCACGATGCGGGGAATCGAACCTGATGCCTTTTGATTTACGAACCTCTCGTCACCTGCTGTGCCACATGGGTTGTCAATAGTCAAATTGGTTTGTTATTGTGTTTTGTTCTTTGATTTATTTTGTAAAATATACTAAGTATGTGCACTAAATGACAAGAAAAGATATTTATTTGATAGTATAATTTTAAGTTTCACTAATACAATATGACGAATTATTTTGTTTGACTAAAGTTATTAAGATTTATGAAAGCTAAACAAGTTTATAAGTTTAATTTTTTTTTTTTTGCAGAGATAATAGAAGAAGAAAACGCTGTGGTACCTCAGCCCCCCAGGTATGTGGTTATCATATATTTTTTTTGAAATTTTTATATTTGGCAATATTTTTTGATTATGGTAATTTCGAACCCAATAATTCTATAATCTATTATGTTGTCTATTGTCTAATACGCCCCATAATGTTATAAAACAATTTTCTTATTTGAAGTTAGGTACAATTTTCTTTAAAATACGAACTAACGAGAGGTATTATTTTTCATGCCAAATCTATTTGAAGATACAAATTTAATTAAAAATTCAGAAATGATACGCTAAACGCAATGTTGCGTACAGTGTCATTCAGATATAATAGGGAATAAAGAAAACCGGCATAATTGTGTCGACTGGCGACGAGTCGATCTCTCGTCTATCGACACTATCTAAACCCACTTCACTTACTATCAGATGCAGTGGGCTCACTTTGCCGTACAGTATAAGAAAATACTCTTACGTAACATCTTTACTAGGCCGGATCCAGCGGGGTGGGGGGGGGGGGGGGGGGGGGTGGGGTATGTCTGACTATTTTTTTAATATTCTTATTGATAATGTTCGCTCGATTTGCAGTTTAATTTACCGTTGTTCAATGCCAAAAAATATTGTGACTTGAACATTAAAATACTATTTACTTTGTAATAGACCTGGAGTCTGCCCTGACTAGACGACTATATGACCCCCCTGTCTTGAAAGCTGGATCCGCCCTTGCATCTTTAATAGTCTGAGCTCCCCACCCGGATACCCCCCAAGGCAATTGAGCAGTCTTCAAACTGAAAGCACGCTTATGTACGGGGGACATTTACCGCAATCTAAGGCACACAAAGTCCTCACTACTCACGCTGCTTTGCAAACATGTTAATCAACCACATTAACAGCCCACTGCAAGAGTCCAGAAAATCAGAGTAAGTATATTATTTGTAAATACATTAAGCCTGTTAAGATGAACGACGCGTTGAATCGATCTCAAAAAGTTAGTAAGTAAAAATGTTATATCATTGTTTTGTATCGTCATTAGATATTTGTATTTCCTAGGACAATATGGTTGTGGTTGTCGAAATTTTTACAGTTCTTTAAGTGCCACCGTGGTTTTCTAGTTTTGATAGAAGAAAGGTTTGAGTCTTAGGTTTTTTCTGTTTATGTACTCGTTTTCAGATTTAAATTGAGAGTTAGGTTAGGTTAGGACAGTGGCAACCGTAGCCAGCCAGAGGACCTGGGCGAAAGAAAAAAAGGCTTGCAAATTTTTACATTTAAAGATGCTTTGTTGAACAATATGACCTAGAAAGGTCCTCATTTAAGTCACTGCGCGAGGCGCCTCACGTAGGCGCCAGGCTCCCCGTATGGGGCGAAACCCCAGGCGTTTGCTCGGTTCGCCGCCCTCTTAGGCCGCCACTGGTACTTGAAGTATAATATTATGTTGGTACGTTGCTTTTATAGGATTTTAAATGATGGATTGTGATCGACGAGTGCTACGCGCCGGGATATATTAGAGTGCAATATAGTCAACATAGGAATGCCAGATATTAAGAATAGCACATTCACTTAGGCCTTTTAATCGCGAAGAGGTATGCAGCAGCGTAACTTAGCTGTTATATTCTCGCTAGTTGCTACCTTCACAGGCATCTTTTTAGTTGTAAAGCTCATGTCCTACTAAATAAAATGAACTCGTCTTCGTAAGAAATATCTTATAATGATTATTGTGTTATGGTATAGATTTTTTTACTTCTCTTCTTATGTTGTGACGTGTTCTTCTGGGTAATGGTCGAGGAATTATGTATATGCAACGTCGAATTTAATTCTCGGTACATGGGTCCAGTGCCACGAAATAGGCATTATTTCTTTGCAGACTGACAGAAAGCCTTTGTTTTGACGAAGAAACACTAGATGGCGCTAATTAAAACTGAAGCTACCCCAATTGTTGGTTTATAAATAGGTAAAAATATTCAATCAATCAATTAGTCTTTTGACATCCACTGCTGAATATAGACCTCCCCAAGAGAGCGTCATCCACTCCAGACTTGAGCAGCCCGCATCCATCCGGTATCTGCTGCCTTTTGCAAGTCGTCGGTGCATCGAGCAGCAGGGCGTCCTAAATTAGGTCTACCTAATCGCGGTCTCCACTCTAGTACCTGTCTGCTCCATCGACCATCGGCCCTGCAGACATGGCCGGCCCACTTTCACAAATATATTATCATAATCATAATATTATATATCTCATCTTTTTAAAAGAAATAAAGCAGATTGTAAGTTTTATTGTTTTATTTTAAAAAAATGTGTATGTTCTTTGAGACCAAAAGAGACAGAACAAAGATTTAGAACTGCAAAAATATGCAAATACGATTTTAACCAGTGTCTACTTTAAGCACTATGGCTTATCTAATCTAACTCTTACTTTTACTCACTTATAAATGCGAATGTTTGTATCCGTATTTGGATGTTTGTTAGAAGTTATCGCTGAAACCGCTGAACGGATTTGGATTTAATTTGGCCCACAGATAGACTAGGTCTTGGAGTAACATATCGCACCTTTAGAACGAAAACGACACAATTCAAAATGATCGAAATTTGAGTTATCGTCATAAAATGACTTAAAACGAAGTCCTCAATACAACAATAGTTCAAACACAGCCATATTCGAGCGGGAACAGGACATAATTGTTGTATCGGTCCCTTTTTATTACATTTTAATAAAAAAATGTACCAGTTTTATGTCATTTTATGACGATAACTCAAGTTTCGATTTTTTTGAATTGTGTCGTTTTCGTTCTAAAGGTGCGATATAGGCTACTTTTATCCTGGTATATTGTTCCCGTGGGACAATATTGGAATTAATTTTAATCAGATTATTTGGATAATTGTCACTGATATCCTTAAGACGGCGCTATGAATTGCTACAGTGATTTGAGAACTTTTGTATCGCAAAAATCTTTTCAAGCGGGGAAGCTGTAACACCAAGTTGTTACTGAATATATTCTTAACTATAAAGCTATTGATAGAAATAATAGAAAAAAATACTTAATAACTATTATTTAGCCCATTTAATTTGTTGATAATGTATCGCTGTGTATCTGGATGCTCCAAAACATAAAAATAAACAAATCAAATGGTGTGAAATTATATAATGTTCCCAAGAATAGTACCTAAGTACTTACATTCCCTGGTTAATTGAAAATCGAGAAAAATAATAAAAGCTGTATAAAACATACATAATTATGAGTTCCAAAAGCATTTAGAAATGTTTCGTTACGTAATTTATAAAAATAAATATGTTTTGAAGATAATATTTAATACAAAAAATATGTAATTAAGGGAACATAACCTCCTAATTTTGCTTAAATAACTAGCTCCCATCTAAAAAAAAGCATATTCTGGACACGCTGGGTATCAATAACATTCGGCCGGAACACATATTTTATCATTTTTGTCATATTAAAAGAATATATAAACAAATTATTGTGCTAGTTCTAGTTTCATTTTTTATCCACCTGTGGCTCTTGTGTCGATTTTGTGCTGCCCTCTATAGTGCACGCTCCCTATACGGTGTCTGTACAAAATATTTCTCATTATCCACAATAAGATATAGATGGCGTTATTTGTTAGTATTTTTAGTGTTCTTATTAGAATACTAATTAAACTATTGTATTGTAGTGAAATAAAATGATCATAATATGTATCAAGTATGAGATGACAGAATCTAAATAAATAGTTTATGACAAGAATACAATTTACAAAATATGTTTCACTTAGGGAATAATATGATTAATTCTCTGGACGGTGCAGGAGTGTATACCATAGATTATATATAGAACCAATAATTGATACATAATATAAAAATTATACCTATTTTATGCAAAATTGTGACTACAACCTATGTTTTGGGACCCAAGGTTTTCTAATTCTCGTTAATAATTTTTGGTTATATTTTCATAAGGTTATAGGCCTTAGCCATCCATCGAATATTGTTTACAATATGTACTTATTTGTAGTATACATTGATACAAATATATATCTAGTTGGTATTTTCCTGCGGATAAAAGTAATTGTATTGAATATTCTAGGACAGTGAAATCTGTTTATTTTAATCTATGCCATAAACACTATTTTGAATAAACAAGAACAAATGGGGACACTACCAAAAAAGAGGGGCATATTGTACGGATGTAGGGAATTTAAGAGTAGAAAAAAAACTCGACGACGCGACACGTCGATAAACTATTTATTTTCCATTTATTTTTCTATAATATGAATAATATTATGTAAGTAAATTACACTATAGTTAGATCGTGATTTATCATCTCAGTCTAGCTTTCTTCTTATTTCATCCCCTTTTACCTGAAATCATCGGGAATGTTAAAGCCATGTACCCATAACTTATGCATTGGGAGCGATTTACAGGAAGCCGTATGTTGACGCCTGGGCAGAGGATCCACAAGGATTGTACGGCTTGAGGCCGGAGTTCCTGACTGCCCTCAAAATTACACCACCCATCAGTAAATGGATTCATGTTTTCAACGTAAGTACAAGCCCTATAATCAAATATTTTATCATATTGAATCTGTCGTATAGATATTTCGGATCTGATTATTTTGGTTTTTTAATATTTTTAAAATTTATTTTAGGAGGTTTTAAGGCTCTTCAGTGGAGGATGTAGAGATTATGATTTTATAAAGATAAGTGCAATTTTATGTGATTTTATTATTTTTCCTAATTTTTCTTATTTTGATTTGATTTTTTCTATTTTATTAGACTTTTATGAGCGATTACCATACTCGTCATATTTTTGTAAAGATTGGATTTTTTTTTGTTTAATTGACGACTTAGGGGCCATTCATTAATTACTTATGTAAGGGTAATTTTGCCTTATTATTTTGATACTCAATGAACAAAATAATGCAATGTCTATTCTATCTAAACTTTTTATTCTATCGATTGATAATATTTTAAGTATATGCGAATGTTAAACATTTAAATAAATCTAGTTTGTATATTTTATCGGACCGTCAATGACCTAACTTATATCTATAAATGCGATAGTGTGTGAAAATGTTTGGATACAATACAATAAGAAACGGCTGAATGGATTTGGATGAAAGGACATGTCCAAAAACGGGCCTGAAATTCTAAACAAGACTGGATGGCGCTGACGCCGTGCAGGGATTTACCTACGTCGATTTAGGGACTTTGTAGTGGGAAAGGTTTTTTCGCGGGCGTAGTCGCGAGCAACACCAACTAATTTATAAATGAAGGTAGTTCATTTAACAGTAGCTTAACGGTCGAACTCAGTCCGTCCCATGACCTTAAAGGAGTTTAAATAAAAAGTTCCGATAAAATCAGCATCGTTTTATTTCTCGCCTCGGTGGCGTAGTTGTATTACGGTACGACTGCAAGGCTGAGGTCTCGGGTTCGATCCCCGGGTCGGGCAAAGTGATATTGGATTTTTCTATTCAGTATCAGCCCAGAGTCTGGAATTTGTGCCCGGTATGGCGATAGGCTCGCCCCCTATCACATCATGGGACGGAATACGCTTGGCGAAAAGTGGGTGCACTAGTTGCGCCTCTGCCTACCCCTTCGGGGATAAAAGGCGTGAGCATGCGTGTTTATTTCATTACGAATTGATGCTTGTTTTACTCAGTTTAAATGCGGCAAGTTGGAGCTGAAGGAATCTTTGGAAATGGCGGGGAAGATAACATTCTTCACTGTAAAACATGCCATTTTCAAGTCCGCTAAGGTGGAGTACAGTCATCCGCTAGAAGCAGTGCAGGTACGTATTTTTAGATCTTACCAATCATACCTTTATTACTTCTTACTATCTTAGTTCTTTCTTACAAGTATTACAAATGTGAAAGGTTGTGAAAATGTTTGGAAGTTTGTTAGAAGTAGGTACATAACTCAGAAAAAGCTGAACGGATTTGGATGAAATTTGGCATAGGCATGGGCCATTTAGTATCTTGGTAATGTGTTCCCGTAGGAAATCATTGAATTTTTTATCAGAGGCCCAGCACCCATACAAAAAGGACATCTCCTTTATTATCATATTCATGTTTATGTACTTGCATGCATTATAATAATTCAAAGACTTCGCATTTACGTCAAACATTATTTAATTTCAGGCAATCTCCATGTTCAATGGTCGAACATTTTATGGCCAAGAGTTAGGCGTCACAATGGATAAAGAATCTCATAAAGATATACGTCCCCATGGTTTAATTGACGTAGGTCCCGGGCTAGGAAAGAATGGAAAGCCTGTTAAAAACATAGCTGAACAATACGATAGACTTGTTAACAAACAGACTACTCAGTTAAACTCCCTTTTATTTGCTGAGATAGATTGTGACGTTGACGAGCCACAAGGTTGTGATCCAAATCAAAATGTCCGATCAGAAAACGCTGCAGCCGCAGAGCCTATTACAGGCCCAAATAACCGGCCTATGCCATCCCAAAATCTTGTGCTTAATCCTATAAATCTTGTCCAAGCTGTCGTGAGAGATTTTAAAGATAGGAATCCTAGACCCGAAGGGTATGTCCCGACATTGTCCGCCCAAAATATTTTACCGCCCCATGCCCCAAATCCGATACAAGTTGGGGTCAACTCTGAAAGTTTACCTAATTTTCCCAACGTGAATGTTCCGCCTCCACATATGCTTCAAAATGCAAATATGCATTGGAATCCCCCGCCACAACCCATCGCTATGGCTCAGAATGTGGTACTTCAGCCTCAAGGCTTCTGGCACAATAATGCATATCAGTTTGTGCCTCCTGTACCTTTGGTTCCAAATCAAATGTGGCCTCAAGCTCCTGTTTCAGAAAATGGCATGATTCCAAATATAAACGTAGCTCAAAATCCTCCCGCTGTTAATACCGCACCAAACGTACCACATTACATAAGTGACAATGTTTGTGTAACTGAATATCCTAGAGAAGTGGCTTTCCAAAACGTGCCCAATCCCATCATGAATTTCACACGGCCAGAAACATCCACTAATGTACTAAATAATGTACATCCAAATGTGTTGAATCCTATCTTAAAACCCACACGACCTGAGATACCCACTACAGTCATACTAAACAATGTAAGTATTCGCATAATTATATATTATATATACTTAAGTATCTAAAACGTAATTAAAGTTTAAAATTATATTATTATATATTTTATTAAAAGTATTAAGTCATAATGAACTGAATTATTTTATTCTTATAAGATTAGCATACCTACAGCTCAAGTAACTCAAGTCAGGTAGGTCACTTGCATAATTTCAGCGGGCCGCAGGTTGAGTATCGCTAGGTTAGATCGACCACTAGTGCACTAATTTTAGATGATTTTGGGAGTATAAACATAGGGACTTATTGTGGCCCTATTTATTGTCTCCATGATGCAATGAATAATAAATATTGTAAACTGGGAAAATAATGCCAAGACAATTTGCTTTTGATGCTAGCTGATGCAGGAAACCTGTCAACATTAAATACAAATCATTAACGCCTCATAGCACAAGCATTTTGCACCCACCCAAAGCGTGATGTTGATGAGGTATTTTTTTTAGATACCACCAAGCACACTGGATGTGTTGCTAGAGAGACTGAATCCATGTGGGCATCTGCTGTCAGTCTACTGTCCGCATCCAAGACGTGCTGTCGCGACATTCGCCACACCAGAACAAGCCGAGCGATGTTTTCGTATCCTTTTAATAGTATTTTAGTCCACCTAGGTGTCTGAAGATTTCAAAGCCGGTACACATGTTGGGCCATACGAAAGTAACGATGTAAATTCTGTTTCATGTTTTCTTTGTTTGTGTATACCTTACACTTGAGCTTTTTTTTCTTCTAAATGTACACAAATATATAGCAATAAATTAAAATCATAATATTATTAGCCTAGCTAAGTACCATTGTAATTATAGGTCTGGATGGGTACCATCGCAATCTATTTCTACCGCAAGTAGTGTGCGTGCACTGTTGTGTTTCGGTTTGAAGGACATTGTAGCCAGTGTAACTACTGGACATAATGAGACTTAACATCTTATGTCTGAGTATGACGAGCGCAGTGGAATGCCACACAGTACTTTATAACTCAAGGTGCTGAATGGTGTTGGTACTGTTTATGGGTGGTCGTATCGCTTACCACCAGGCGAACGACATGCTCGTCTCGTCATTCAATGCAATAAAAAAAAGTAAAGAAAGTATTTAATGCAAATTAAACTAAATAGGTACGTTACAACCACTCCTCAGTATAATTAAACTTATTAGTTTCATTTGCAATAGGTGTTAACGAAGCTGGGAAACTTGATAATTGGTAAAAGTTTGTTTATTTAATTCTGGAAGAGAGAAAAACTAAATACGAGCAGTAGAAACTTGCTTCCTTTCTTGTGAAAGATAGTGTAAAAGTGATATAAATAATTAAAATATGGGTCATAGAACTATAAGCATTATTTTAAGAGAAGAAACTAACGACTTCTAATATAACAAAAACAGGCAAACGGGTAAAATAAAGTCACTTAGTGTTTTGAAATCTGCCCATAAACATAATTCCAGGGTACCTAATTAAGGAATGCCCTGTGAACCTTATAAGAAAGGAATGGAGGAAAGAACATGTGGTCGGTCTCCAGAAATCTCACGTACCATGATATACTTCTTGCGAAACGCACCAGCAAACTGTGAACACACTTCTGTGAGACGGACCCATTCATACATAGATCGAGTTGATCCATTCATGCAATATCCAAAGTATCTGCAATTTGGCATTATAGCTTTTAATATATGTAGTTCATTGAAAGTAAAATCTGGTTTTATATACTGGAGTAACAATGAATTCCTTAACCAGTATTTCAGTGATGTACAACGGATACGTTGCTGGAGATTGCGCAATAGATGTGACCTACGCTTTAAAACAGTAATACCTAAAAAGGTAAAACAACATCAGTAGCACATCATTAACACCAACGAGATTTTACAGCAAAAATGACACTTAACTTCATATCATCTTAGAATTTGACAAATTAACCAAAGCCATTAGAAATCATGGCTTGGTATCCTGTAGACAAGGAGCTTATAGTCATTGGTAAGCCAAATTAATAGACAGGCAGTAGCCTCATGACATCAAAGAGCAGCTTAAGCCTGAACTAGAAGACTAGAAACTTATTGCAGAAGGTCTGATGATGGCGATTGGTAGTTGTAACATGGCAAAAATTGCCATGGGAAAAGTAGGTCAATAAAGTTGACATAATCGGAATATAAAAAAGGAAGCCGTCACTTAAATTTGAGGAATTTTGCATCATAAGGCAAGCTGTGTTATTGTTTTCAAATGATATTTCATTTGTAAGTTACATAAATCGTAAATGACTGTAGAAGTTAGTTAAGCAGCTAAAACCATCTAAAATGAGAAGTATTTATGCTCTCGTTTAGATTGGATTAAAAATATTTTGGCAGTCCTGGCTCAATTTTGAATTAAACATTCGCCATCTTTATGCCTAATTCGTGTTTTAGATAATATAGTTAGCTATGCTTGCTTGGTCACTAAAATGCCCCTTGCCTCTTTGCATTTAATATTGTAATAATTTTGTAGTAGTTCTCATTAAAATATTTACATTATTAATAAGACTAACAACGTAATCTGAAGAATTAATACTTATTAATAATGGTTGTTGTTTACATCGGTGTTCTATTTAAATATCTTGACATTAATAGATGTTTGTGCGCACAGCCGATGGCCTGTGCTTGGTGTTCTTATATTTAAGTAATAGGTACTACTAATCTATATTATAAAGTGTCAAATATTTTTTGAAAGTGTCGTGGAGCCTTCCGAGATCTATAGGGTCTAATATTACAATTAGTTAAGATTTGATGTAACTCGATACTAATAAACTTTAAAAAAAACAATAAATAATTATAAAATAAAGAGAAAAAAAAACAAAAAGTCTGAAAAAGGAAAAAATATAAGACATATTGGTAAGTATGAAGAAGATGTCTTAGGTATTTGCGTAATATATTCGTATGCGCATAGTTAAGGAACTTACTTAGGAACTGATTTCAAACTATTTTACGCCACTTTCCTTGCACAATTGAAGATTCCATTGGAGTTGTTGGGAACAACTTGACTGATTCCTTCGATCGAATTTAATTAATTTAAGAAATTTCTTTATACCAGAGCGCAATTTATACATAACATTATATTCTAGTTTTATGTTAATCAAACCCTAAAAAAAGGTCAAATTATAAGACTATTGTTAGTAGATTTATTTATTTACGTATATTTTAAGCAAAATTACGAATGGAATTATGTCATTTATTTATTTAAATACTTATCCCAATTAAAACTTCCGCCTTCAAATATTGAGTATTGACGAATTACTTTGACTTAATAATTTTGATCAAAATATTGTGGAATCGATTTTATGTAATTTAATTTATTAGTCCTTGGCCAAGTAAGTAATCAACACTTATAAGTATACTTCGGTGAGAGCAATATAAATATTTGTGTAAGTTTGAAAGATGGGAATTTTGTGACAGACCATAATATGAATTTGTAGACTATAGTATTTAGTTTTACTCAGAACTATCTTAAACATATCTAACAGTGGCGAAGATTGAAAATTTTCAAAAGGGAAGTCGCTATTAACGTACTCGTAACTATTGGAAGAATTGTACCTAAAGGTAGGAATCATTTTGGACCCTTTGCTACTACCTAATGTCTAGTCCATAACTATGTGTTGTGAAGTAGGTGAAACAATTGAATTGTTCTTAAATAACGTACTAAGTATTGTGTATTTTAATGTGATCTTGTAGTTATTCGCAGATATTTACATAGGCGGGTTGATTCATACTTTTGCTTTGTACAGTTTCATAAATGATAAAAGGATTGTTTGTCAACTGGTTAGTGATTTCTGCGTTCGAAAGTACATAATGGCAGAGGAGAAGCGAGTACTTCGACTCCATAATGAGGGCAGAATTGACGGATAAGATATACTGCTCAAAACAATTAGGGGAACAAAACTTTAAAGTAGAACCAAACTTTTTGCTTAAGGTTTTAATTATAACTGGCCACTAAATAATGTAGAGGCATTGTCGCAGAAATTAAAAAACAAAAGAGTATCGGTGTTTTGTTAGTAGTTCTCAATAAAGTGGCCAAGAATCTATAAACAAGAAAATGGCGTCAATTTGTTTTTAGGTGGTAAAAGACCTCTTTTGAATATTAATAGAGATTGAGGCGAGTCTTTTTAGTATTCTTATTCATTGAAGCGAGTCTTTTTAGTATTGTTATTCATTGAAGCGAGTGAGTTTAGGTCATAATGCCAGATCTGACTGAGTTGCATGTCTCCCGAGCCATTGCTTTGCAGGAAGAGGTTCGAACTTTTCGTTATGTAGGGAATGATCTAGCAGTAGCCCTTTCTGTTATCTACAGACTTTGAAAGCAATACCATGAGACGAGAGAATACTCACGAAGGTGTGGTCAAGGTCGAAAGAGAAAAACTACACGTTTGCAAGATTTTTGGGCGTCCGACATGTAATGTAATATTATAGATGCGTTTTCACATTGGGTTTAGTGGGAAATATTTTTTAATTTTGATGAATCAATGATGAATCGATATCTAGTGTTCGTTAGATGACAGAAGTTGAATCAACCCCTTCTTTAAAAAATTAACTGTCGATATTTAAGAACATAGTTTTTAATCTTCAATATTCGATGTTGTGAATTAAAAGACTTACTCCCTGCATGGATGCCAAATTAATATTCATGGATGAATATTTAATGTGACATTGTCTCATTTAAAAAAATAATTAACATTTTGAAGGCGGCAAGGGGCATGTATTAGCTATCGCTTTTAGAAACCATAAAGCTGATTAACACTTAATGTTTAGAAATGCGTTTGCGAAGGTTTTTTTTAATATAATTTTTGTTTTAAATCTAAATACAGGGAAAAATTTCAATTGTAAATTTTTTGACTATTACTAAAATATTTTTGACTCGTTTATACTTGTAGTCAGGTAAAGATTCCAATAAAATCTTCAGGATATTTTAAATGACTAGTTTGTGAGTTCTGGGATCTTAGTCTATTGCTCGACCACTTATTTTCGAGATTTGTCATTGATAAATTGTTTGAGATAAAAGATTCGAAGAGCAATCATCAGGCGAAAAAAAGAATTTCTTGTTAAAAATTCAATGTTATTTAACACTGATTTTTAGACTCTTATAAAAATAAACATTTGTGTTAATCAATTTTTGTTTTACTTATTTCCCTATTTTTCCTAACTTAAGTAAATGTATGAATTAATACGTAGATTTGGGGGAAATTTGGATCTCAATTTTAGACCAAGAAAGGACTATCGCGCATGTGAAGCAAGCAAAAGTAAGTAAGTACGTAGTAACAAACTCCATTAGGAGAGATTATAGAGTAGGTATAAGTGAATACTATAGAATAGCTTCTGACTCCACTGAGCTGGCAATAAGCTGGGCAGGTATAACATGTCACAATGCACAATCAACCGGTAAATTGAATCCTAGCGTCGGTTTAATCCGCATACCTCGTTGATCCGTTATAATGACGAATATCTAGACTGATTGCATGAGCGCACTTCGCTGTAAGGGCAAGGACTTGTGACGAAAATTGGGAGGCAATGTAATTTTGGTCAGATTGCTTAGTCAAGGTTTTTTCTAAACACATCACGCTTTTATGTCCCAAGGGGTAGGCAGGGGTTTAATCAGGGGAACCATTTTACGACATGATATGTTCTGTCTTATGATGTGATAGGGGCGAGCCTATTGCCATACCGGGCACAAATTCCAGTCTCTGGGCTGATACTGACCCAAAAAAATCAACCACTGCCTGACCCGAGATTCGAACCCGGAACCTCAGTACTGCGAGTTTTTTCTATGTGGTAACTTGGTAAGTATCGTATGTGAGAGATTATTTGGGTTCTGTTAGTAGTTGGAACAAATACTGTTGCGTTTCGTTTGTAAGATATAGATGGCAGTGACGTCATTGTGCATTTGAAGTCACAATGTCGAGCAAAGTGCAGTAGATACTGTGCAATAGTTCGTAAATAAAATTCTAGATGGTGCTGTTATGTATTCAGAGGACAATACAGATTACAGATGTTTTAAAATAAAATAAAATGTTTTCCACTAAACTGTTCGGAAGCCGAGGTCCCACGTCACTCAAAGCCAGCAGTTTTAAATATGTTTTCCGAATCGAGAAACTAGTCACCATTAGTCACCTTATTTTATATGGAACAACATTGTTTAATATAATGATTTGTGAATGCACGCTAAAAAGTTATTTGTGTATTCTTTGTGAATTATCGCTCGCTTTAACGGTGAAGGAAAACATCGTGAGGGAACCTGCAGATCTGAGAAGTTCTCTATAGGAATTTCGAAGGTATGTGAAGTCTGCCAACCCGCACTAGGCCAGCGTGGTGGACTAAGGCCTAAACCCTCTCAGTTGGAGAGGAGGCCCGTGCCCAGCAGTGGGCAGTATATAATACAGGGCTGGTATGGTGGTATGGTGGTGGTGGTGGAATGCTGTACACACCTTCGATAAGCAGGTGTATCAGATTTTTTTGTTTTTTAATAACCTAATCCTAAAATCACGCGAATGCATGTGGTGCTTACTGGTGTGTTTTTTTAAATAAATAAAATAAATAAAACCTAGACTAGGTATATAAACATTGGAGTACGAACGTCTCGATAATTTGTGCTTAAAACCTTACCTTCTTTCGTATAATTTGGTAAGACTAAATTCGTATCTTTTGTTTTACAATTTAGTAGCCGCACTCTATTTCGTACTACTATGTATTTTATTTAGTATAGTTTCTTTATGACTTAAGATTTGCAACATATTAAACTATACAGTTTAATTTGATCGATATTGAATTGATATTTTTCAATTGTAGGTATACACCTATAATGGAAAAATATCAAAACGTCGAAAAGAATCAGTTCCATTGTACCTACTAACACAATAACGGGTCGCGACCCACAAGTCATTGCCGAATTCGCACACCTAATATTACAAGAACGTTACTAATTGATTGCATTGTGCAGGCCCGTTGAAACGGAAAGTCATTGTGTTGATCGACAATCTACTCACATTAGACACAATTGTAGCGTCTAATGTGAAACATCTCGTGTGTTTGTCGTGAAGAGATAGGTAGGTACTATAACAGATGTGAATCGTATATCTTGCCTTTTCATTCTTATATAGTATAAAACAAAGTCGCCCCCGCCTCTGTACGCGATAATCTCAAAAACTACGGAACGGATTTCGATGAAATTTGGTATGGAGATAGTTTGAGATCCTGGACGTAGGCTACTTTTTATCTCGGGAAAATAGCGGGAATTTTATCACGGAAAAACTTTCACGCGGGCAAAGTCGCGAGCAAAAGCCAGTATGGGATAAATTTAATACACATTTTACATGTAGGTATTTAAGAAGCGAAATAGTTTTGTTTCTTGGACCGGCCGGTTGTCTGACGTAAAGCTTACCTCAGACATTTAATTCGTGTATTAAAGCCTGTAGGGAAGTATTTACTGTGTTATTTGCCCCTGGAATCGAAATCTATCATTATTATAAACAATGCCACTAAACCAACGAGACGAAAATTTTAATAGCTATAAGTAGGCACAGTAATTTAATTACGCGACATTAGCGAATTACAGAATAAGGGCCCGAAAAGTTTTGTGATTACGTCGACGAATTAGGGCTAACCTAAGAGTCGAAGACAATGGCAGTTACATAAAATGAAACGTAAAACTGAAACCTTTATTAGACCCGACAAGTTTTAATTACACAGAATCGTGAACTCAGTGGAGTGACAAAGCGAAACTTTCTTTTAACATGTTAATGCGTGGCGTGGAATGCCTATTAGAGACCTCGCAGCGTAAAGTTTTTAAAATATTTCATTTAAAAAGATTCTCCGAGTAAATTGTATTTGTACTGAATTGCTGTAACATAAAATGTTAAAAATGCTTGGCAGAGTAGGGATTTTCATAGTCACTTAAATTATTTAAAAATAGAACTCTATTTTTTTAATTCTATAACGTTGACTATGATACTCTAGCGTCTAGTAGGTACGTTTCGTACAAAGTTGTAGGTTAAATGGATACAATTTGGCAGACGCTGTATGCACTTAAATTATTCCTTTGCCTATTATCTCGGAAGAACTACTAGCAAGAGACAATATCGAAGTTTAGGCGGGAGTTGGAACTGACGCGGTTGGCATGGTTGGCCACTCCTTATAATTGTTTCATAAACTGGTTTAGAACTTTAGTTAGTTCTATTAAAGTGATATGATTTAGTTCATTAGTGTTGTGCATCATACAATAGGTATTGTGATAATTAAAGGACATGTCCAAAAACGGGCTTAAAATTCTAACCAAGATACTTTATATTATATTTGGATAGTATCTAAGTACTCCTAAAGACTAGGTCTTTGCAATAAATCGTATACTTTTAAAGTCCTCCGATTTTGAGATTTATGTAATACTAGCGGACTCGACAGACGTTGTCCTGCCCTAAAAAAGAAATAAAATCCTAGAACCCGAGTACAGCGCCACCTACCGAATCCAAGTGTTAATCTAAACCATTCTCGAATCCACCTGAACACATACAAAAAAATCATTAAAATCGGTCCAGCCGTTTAGGAATTCAGTGACATACACACGCAAAGAAGAATTATATATAGTTAGAAACAGAAGCCATTTTGATTTAAATAAAAACGATTTATTTCTGTTTTTACATTAACACATTTATCACTGGTTTTACATAAACACATTTAACAGAAATACATTTACAAAGATATCAGCAACTAACCGACCAGCATGAAAGTCAATGATCAACTTACTGAACTGTCACTAAGACTACGGCTGAGATCGACTACGAGACTCAGCACGAATGAGCAGAATGAGCCGGAATGAGCCACAATGAGAGTGCACATCGATACGGCAGCCTTTTTATACACCCAACTGCCACTTCCACTTTTAGTTTGACATTTCGACTGATTTTCATAACTTGTCAGTACGCTACAAATACCCTCACAAAACTTTTATCCTAACTCGGCCTCTCCTGACGGGAGTCCGTCCTCGGGCTCCATCTTCTAGCTCTGAAGATCAGTCTCCAGAATTGGCAATGAAGTCGCCGAAATTTCTTCACTCCCCACGACGCTGGATGGTGCAGCAGGCTCTTCACTCTGCGTTCCGGACGTGCTTGGTTGATGCTCGCAGACGCCACCAGGTGTTTAGTTTTCAGAAGACTGCGTCGCTAGGAGCGCCAGCCTCCTCAAGCTCATCATTTGCATCTGCGTACAAAAAGAACCAAAGCACAAAAACATATCCAAAAAGATAACAAAATAAAGTAAGACAGCTCGTATGACATGAGAAAAATTACTCAATAGTTCAACGTAATAAAATCTAAGCACAACGGATATAAAACATCTTGATATCTGTACCAACCACCTGAGGCAGGACCCGTCGGGGGAGTGCCTCTCACGACTCGTTAGAGGTCTACGTGTACTTACGTGAGACATAGCTTTGCGTGTGTGTATCGGTCCCACATAAAAACATGCTTCAACCCAACCTCTCAATATAAGACAAACGATGTTTGCTAAACAAACACGTCACACATCAGCGGCCTGTTCGTGACATGTACTACGGCGTATTACAATCTAAGCACAACGGATATAAAACATCTTGATATCTGTACCAACCACCTGAGGCAGGACCCGTCGGGGGAGTGCCTCTCACGACTAGTTAGAGGTCTACGTGTACTTACGTGAGACATAGCTTTGCGTGTGTGAATCGGTCCCACATAAAAACATGCTTCAACCCAACCTCTCAATATAAGACAAACGATGTTTGCCAAACAAACACGTCACACATCAGCGGCCTGTTCGTGACATGTACTACGGCGTATTACACGGCTCCAGGACCACATGTCCGAGCAATTCTCGACAGTGTCCGAGCACACAAATAAAACACAACCACCCAAAGTACGTCCCATGTACTAGGATCACATGCCCGATCACACTCCAAAGCAGTATCCAATAACATGAAACCATACCTCACTTGAAGTGTATCCGTCGATCAGGATAGCATGTCTGACATAAAACAAAAACTATACTGACCGCAAGACAAAACTTCCCTTAAACGTGTTTACCCCTCAAGAAACTTTAAAAACATTTCCATAAAACTTTAGTCATACAAAATTAGACAGCACCCAAATAAGTTTTTCCGCAATCACCTGATTATCCGTGCCACTCTAAGCATAGTAGAGCGTGTCGTTTCGTATTCGCGCAGCCTGCAGCGCCAAGAGCGCGCAGTTCAGCAGCGCCAGGAGCGCGCAGTTCAGCATCGCCAGGAGCGCGCAGTTCAGCAGCGCCAGGAGCGCGCAGTTCAGCATCGCCAGGAGCGCGCAGTTCAGCATCGCCAGGAGCGCGCAGTTCAGCATCGCCAGGAGCGCGCAGTTCAGCATCGCCAGGAGCGCGCAGTTCAGCATCGCCAGGAGCGCGCAGTTCAGCATCGCCAGGAGCGCGCAGTTCAGCAGCGCCAGGAGCGCGCAGTTCAGCGTCGCCAGGAGCGCGCAGTTCAGCATCGCCAGGAGCGCGCAGTTCAGCATCGCCAGGAGCGCGCAGTTCAGCATCGCCAGGAGCGCGCAGTTCAGCATCGCCAGGAGCGCGCAGTTCAGCAGCGCCAAGAGCGCGCAGTTCAGCAGCGCCAAGAGCGCGCAGTTCAGCAGCGCCAAGAGCGCGCAGTTCAGCAGCGCCAAGAGCGCGCAGTTCAGCAGCGCCAAGAGCGCGCAGTTCAGCAGCGCCAAGAGCGCGCAGTTCAGCAGCGCCAAGAGCGCGCAGTTCAGCAGCGCCAAGAGCGCGCAGTTCAGCAGCGCCAAGAGCGCGCAGTTCAGCAGCGCCAAGAGCGCGCAGTTCAGCAGCGCCAAGAGCGCGCAGTTCAGCAGCGCCAAGAGCGCGCAGTTCAGCAGCGCCAAGAGCGCGCAGTTCAGCAGCGCCAAGAGCGCGCAGTTCAGCAGCGCCAAGAGGGCGCAGTTCTAGGCGAGCTGGAGCGCGCCGTTCCGCACCGCTCCGCAGTGCGAAGACAGTGCACACACACTGCATTGATCTCCAATTCCTGCAAAAATAAAAACCACAACAGCAACATACCGTTCGGCCTATTCTGACCTTAAATAAAATCTGGCGTTAAACTTTCTGAACAGTCATTTCATTGCTACGACAAGCGAATCCACATTTGAAGGGAATTGGACATCATTTCAAGGCACTACCACATGGTAAAACGAGATTTCAACATTTGCGGAGGTTACGGAGAAATAAAAGAAACCATAACCCTCAAGCAAGGATTACGGGTCATACGATACCACACTCCATCTACCGTCACCGATGATTATTCTCTGCGATGGAGCAGTTAGCGTTAACCGCCAGTTGATACCCGCTCACTTTGCCCAGGACACCAACTGCGACACACCATACGCAGCACATCTGCCGGAACGCTTGAGCACCAACAGGAACGTTTGCACACCAACAGGAACGTTTGCACACCAACAGGAACGTTTGCACACCAACAGGAACGTTTGCACACCAACAGGAACGTTTGCATACCAACAGGAACGTTTGCACACCAACAGGAACGTTTGCATACCAACAGGAACGTTTGAACACCAACAGGAACGTTTGAACGCCAACAGGAACGTTTGCACACCAATAGGAACGTTTGCACACCAACAGGAACGTTTGAACGCCAACAGGAACGTTTGCACACCAATAGGAACGTTTGCACACCAACAGGAACGTTTGAACACCAACAGTTTGATCACGGTACACACGCAGATCCTTGTTCATTTGAAGCGGTATGCACAGACTTCAGAAATGAACATGCGATGGCTATGTTTCACACTTGTCCACTTTAATCCACGTTGTAGTCTAGTTCTTATTCCGATATTACTCAGCGCAATTTCTTTTTTCACGTAAATTGCGGGTAGTCAAATATCTCCATCGTACGATGTATTCCACATAGCGTACATATGTAGTGAGCACAATCTATTTCTGTGGGCATTGATTGTTTATCCCACTTCTGAAGTTAGAAACAGAAGCCATTTTGATTTAAATAAAAACGATTTATTTCTGTTTTTACATTAACACATTTATCACTGGTTTTACATAAACACATTTAACAGAAATACATTTACAAAGATATCAGCAACTAACCGACCAGCATGAAAGTCAATGATCAACTTACTGAACTGTCACTAAGACTACGGCTGAGATCGACTACGAGACTCAGCACGAATGAGCAGAATGAGCCGGAATGAGCCACAATGAGAGTGCACATCGATACGGCAGCCTTTTTATACACCCAACTGCCACTTCCACTTTTAGTTTGACATTTCGACTGATTTTCATAACTTGTCAGTACGCTACAAATACCCTCACAAAACTTTTATCCTAACTATATACAACCTCTTTGATGATATTTGCAGTACGCATTATGTCAATGTTATTTCAAACGCCATAAGGTTGAATTAAAAAAGTTTATATTGTCAACTGACGGCAGATGGGGCAAAAAAGTTCTCGAGTGGAGACCATGTACTGGCAAGCGCAGCGTCGGCCGTCCACCTGCAAGGTGGACGGCCCACCGGAACACGCTGGATGCGGGCCGCTTTTGACAGGTCCGTCTGGAAATCTATGGGGACGCCTGTGTTCAGCAGTGGACCTCATGTGGCTGATGATGATGATGATATTGTCAAAAGCACTAAACTTACATTTTTAATATGGTGGTTAAGTATTCTTAAATTTTCTAATTTTCCGCGCAATTTTCTTAATTTTTTCTTTCATAAGAACCGTCTCCTGACAATAACAAACACATAAAAAAAAATAACGAAATCGGTCCAGTCGTTCACGCGTGATGCCGTGACCAAGGAAAATAGGGATTCATTTTTATATATATAGTGTTAGAAACAGAAGCCATTTTGATTTAAATAAAAACGATTTATTTCTGTTTTTACATTAACACATTTATCACTGGTTTTACATAAACACATTTAACAGAAATACTTTTACAAAGATATCAGCAACTAACCGACCAGCATGAAAGTCAATGATCAACTTACTGAACTGCTACTAAGACTCGGCACGAATGAGCAGAATGAGTCTGAATGAGCCGGAATGAGAGTGCACATCGATACGGCAGCCTTTTTATACACCCAACTGACACTTCCACTATTAGTTTGACATTTCGACTGATTTTCATATCTGGTTAGCACGCTACAAATACCGTTACAAAACTTTTATCCTAATACGGCCTCTCCTGACTGGAGGACGTCCTCGTTCTCCCGTGTTTCGATCTCTTCTGCAGATCTGAAAGTGCCAGGTACAGGCTCAGTCATCCTCTCGTCAGAAGGCTCTCCGCTGGGCACGGCGGATCGCTCAGGCGTGGACTCCGAATTATCATCATTGCTATCTGCGCCTGAGAACATAAACAACATCTTAATTAGAAACACTGAAAATAAATCTTCAGCGCTTTATATAATCTTACACAGTGAACCATAAGTACTATAGTTCACACAAACACCGGAGAGGAAGCGCTACGTTAGCTATCTCCGTTAACGAGAAACATAGGCACTACGTTAGCTTATTTCTCACACACACCAGAGAGGAAGCACTACGTTAGCTATCTCCATTAACGAGAAACATAGGCACTACGTTAGCTTATTTCTCACACACATGTCATAGGCACGACGTTAGCGTAACATGAAAAATCTACATATGTATGACATAGGCACGACGTTAGCTTATCATACACATGCATGTTCACCACACACCAGAGAGGAAGCACTACGTTAGCTATCTCCGTTAATCGAGAAACATAGGCACTACGTTAGCTTATTTCTCACACACATGTCATAGGCACGACGTTAGCGTAACATGAAAAATCTACATATGTATGACATAGGCACGACGTTAGCTTATCATACACATGCATGTTCACCACACACCAGAGAGGAAGCACTACGTTAGCTATCTCCGTTAATCGAGAAACATAGGCACTACGTTAGCTTATTTCTCACACACATGTCATAGGCACGACGTTAGCGTAACATGAAAAATCTACATATGTATGACATAGGCACGACGTTAGCTTATCATACACATGCATGTTCACCACACACCAGAGAGGAAGCACTACGTTAGCTATCTCCGTTAATCGAGAAACATAGGCACTACGTTAGCTTATTTCTCACACACATGTCATAGGCACGACGTTAGCGTAACATGAAAAATCTACATATGTATGACATAGGCACGACGTTAGCTTATCATACACATGCATGTTCACCACACACCAGAGAGGAAGCACTACGTTAGCTATCTCCGTTAATCGAGAAACATAGGCACTACGTTAGCTTATTTCTCACACACATGTCATAGGCACGACGTTAGCGTAACATGAAAAATCTACATATGTATGACATAGGCACGACGTTAGCTTATCATACACATGCATGTTCACCACACACCAGAGAGGAAGCACTACGTTAGCTATCTCCGTTAATCGAGAAACATAGGCACTACGTTAGCTTATTTCTCACACACATGTCAGAGGCACGACGTTAGCGTAACATGAAAAATCTACATATGTATGACATAGGCACGACGTTAGCTTATCATACACATGCATGTTCACCCTCGAAGTATACAGCGCACGTCTCAGGAGTCCACTCCCCGTGCCACGGTACCATAAACTCGGCTGCAGCTTGCGTTGATTTGCCATAGGAGCCTGCCAGCAGTTTTAGCTCATATCGGCCATGGGAAAGCGCTTTGACCACACGATAAGGCCCGCGCATGCCGGAGTCGAGCTTGCCAGTCGCCTGTGCCTGATATCCGTGCCACTGTAAACATAGTGGAGCGAGTCATTCCGCACCGCGCCGCAGCGCCAGGAGCGCGCAGTTCAGCAGCGCACCGCATCACGTACAACCTACCGGACCGAAGTCCACACGCACACAGTGCGTCTACCGGACCAAGGTCTGCACGCCTAACCACTTTGCGTCTGCCGGACAGAGTCCGTGTAAGTTTACAAAGCAACGCCATAATCAGACCAAGGTCCGTGAGCACATTAAAAATGTGCCAGCCGGACAGAGTCCGTGAAGGCCTCGGGCCCAAAACCAGACTAAGGTCTGCACACATTAGAAAATGTGTCAGCTGGATCAAGGTCTGCACACATAACCACTTTGTGTCTGCCAGACAGAGTCCGTGTACGTTTTACAAAGAAACGCTCTAATCAGACCAAGATCCGCCACGCACTAAAAAGTGCCAGCCGGACAGAGTCCGTGGAGGCCTCGGGCCTAAAACTAGACTAAAGTTATCACACATTACAAAATGTGTCAGCTGGATCAAGGTCTGCACGCATAACCACTTTGTGTCTGCCGGACAGAGTCCGTGTACGTTTACAAAGAAACTCTCGAATCAGACCAAGATCCGCTACTCTGCAAGGACCAGAGCGCGCTGATCCGCAGCGCATAGAGCGTACCGTTCCGCAGCGCACAGACCGCATCGTCCGCAGTGCACAGAGCGCATCGTCCGCAGCGCACAGAGCGCATCGTCCGCAGCGCACAGAGCGCATCGTCCGCAGCGCATAGAGCGCACCGTTCTGAAGCGCATAGGGCGCACCGTCCTGAAGCGCATAGGGCCAACCGTTCTGAAGCGCATATGGCGCACCGTTCCGCAGCGCATAGAGCGCACCGTACCGTTGCATGCCGCCTGGAGCATGCCTCCGCACGCCTAACATGTACCCTGAAGTAACATTCAGGCAAAATCTTATGACTCACGAAAGCAAGCGTGCACTCGAGCTTTCACGAGCAACCACCTAATCAAAAATAATTTTGAACAAATTCATTTTAACAAAAATTAACAAAAGGTGTATTCCGACTGCTTGAATTCCGGACTTCAATCATCCACAATACACCGATCATGTTTTGTAGTCCGTATAGCAAAAGGTCAAGAGGACTGGTCCAGAGTCACTTACAAAGGTTACACATGGCCTTCGCTACTTACAATAATTTACACATGACTTTCACCACGCGTAGACTTCAAAACAGTTTACATACCACGGCTAGAGTGTCTGCCAGCCCATAGCCTGATATGCATTATAAAACTCATCTGCCAGGACTACGCCTGTTATGCATTAAAAATGCATCTGCCAGGCCAACGCCTGTTAACCGCTACTCCGCAAGGACCAGAGCGCGCCGATCCGCACTCGTACAGCCTGGAGCGAGTCGTTGCGCGCTGCTCCGCATTGCGAAGATAGGGCACATACACTGCATGAATATCCAATTCCTGCAAACATAAGAACCACAACAGCAAAAAAACCGTTCGGCCTTTTCTGACCTTAAATAAAATCTGGCGTTAAACTTTCTGAACAGCCATCTCATTGCTACAACAAGCAAATCCACCTGCGAAGTGGTTTGGGCAGAATCTCCAGTCACCACCACGTGGTAAAACGAGATCCCAACATTTACGAAGATTATGGAGAAATAAAGGAAACCATAACCCTCAAGCAGGGATTACGGGTAATACGATACCAAATATCCTCAATCATTGCAGCAATCGTCAAATCCACCAAAGGATCCCACAGAGGCTCCTCAGTAGTCACACTTTACGGGGTCTTCTAACGCTGAAAACATTAAGTACCCCCCCGCAAGGATCTTCAGTCCCTGCAATCAAAAATACACAGCGGCATCAATCATTCACTCTATCCTGGCCTTCAATCAAATGTCACATCAAACTTTGACCAGGAGTTCAGTAGTCATCTTAATATGAGGACAACCTAAAAATTATCGCATGACACGCTTTTAATCCAAAATTGTAAACAGTGCAGAGCTACGATCCGATACCTTGACCTAGGAAGGCCAGCCATCCTTCAGACCGAACACTATACACTTAGATCACTTTTATCAACCAAGGCAATGTACAATCATAGTTTTCCACAACGGGTATTTTTTCTCCAAGTCCGTAAGTTTAGGGACAGCTCTGTACCATCAATAACCACAAAATGGTCGTTAATCCATGTTTGCACATGCCCTGTTAAACAAGGTCTCAATATTTGTAAAGGTTACCAAGCAATAAAAGAAACCAGAACCCTCAAACAAGGGTTATGGGTCATACGATACCAGACTTCGTCTACCGCTGCAGTAAGCATCATATCTGTCGTCACAGATAGCTACACGTGATATGTGATGCAGCAGTTAGCATCAACCGGTACTACACAACCGTGCAGTCACGTTGCCCGGGACACCAACTACGACGCACCATACGGCAGCACATCTACCGGAACGCTTGAGCACCAACAGGAACGTTTGAACACCAATAGGAGCGTTTGAACACCAACAAGAACGTTTGCACACCAACAGGATCGTTTGCACACCAACAGGATCGTTTGAACACCAACAGGATCGTTTGAACACCAACAGGATCGTTTGAACACCAATAGGTACGTTTGAGCACCGACAGGAACGTTTGAATACCAACAGGAGCGTTTGAGCATCAACTGTTAGTTCACGGTACACACGCAGATCCTTGTTCATTTGAAGCCGTAAGCACATGACGTCAAAATGAACATGCGATGGCTATGATTCACACGTGTCCACTTTTATTCACGTTGTAGTCTAGTTCTTATTCCGACATTACTCAGCGCAATTTCTTTTTTCACGTAAATTGCGGGTAGTCAAATATCTCCATCGTACGATGTATTCCACATAGCGTACATATGTAGTGAGCACAATCTATTTCTGTGGGCATTGATTGTTTATCCCACTTCTGAAGTTAGAAACAGAAGCCATTTTGATTTAAATAAAAACGATTTATTTCTGTTTTTACATTAACACATTTATCACTGGTTTTACATAAACACATTTAACAGAAATACTTTTACAAAGATATCAGCAACTAACCGACCAGCATGAAAGTCAATGATCAACTTACTGAACTGCTACTAAGACTCAGCACGAATGAGCAGAATGAGTCTGAATGAGCCGGAATGAGAGTGCACATCGATACGGCAGCCTTTTTATACACCCAACTGACACTTCCACTATTAGTTTGACATTTCGACTGATTTTCATATCTGGTTAGCACGCTACAAATACCGTTACAAAACTTTTATCCTAATAATAGATTATTTTACTTAAAAACTACGCTTAAAATTAACGTTTTTAAAAAGTTAGTTATTAATGAAGGGGTCTAAAAATTTTTTTTTTATGGATCCAAGACCCATATTTTAGCCCCTTTAATATCCATGAATTTTAGGTTTGAATAGATGAATAGATTTTGAGGCCCTGCATCCATACAAAAAGCGGACATCTCCTTTCACTGAGTTTTAATCATGGTAAACCATTTCTATGTGGGTTGTTATGTGTCCTTGGTGCATTCGTTTTGTTCTATGTGATATTTCAGTCAGGTTTAAGAGTAGATATTGTGATAAAATGAGTGTTTAATGTGGTTTTATATACACACACACACACACTCACGCCTTTTATCCCCGAAAGGGTAGGCAGAGGCGCAACTAGTGCACCCACTTTTCGCCGTGCCATGATGTGATAGGGGGCGAGCCTATCGCCATATCGGGCGCAAATTCCAAACTCCGGGCTGATACTGAATTTAAAACCCAATATCACTTTGCCTGACCTGGGAATCGAACCCAAGACCTCAGCATTGCAGTCATACCGTAATACACACTACATACATACAACTACGCCACCGAGTCAGTCTTATATGGTGGCAGTGGTTTTATATGTATTCGTGATATATTTCTTTACACTGCTTACATGGTGTGAAAGCGGACTTTAATGCCATAAGCCTTCTCTACCAGTCAACCTAAAGTGGTGAAGAAATACAAGAAGGCAGGTGCGTAAATAGTAGGTGCGTAAAAATAATAGAGCTTTACCTTCCAAGACCCGCGTTATCTACGTCCTATATAACATGGAATATTGGTACCTCAATTTACTGAGTGCGCTAATTACTACTTTCTATCTATTCTGCCTACCCCTTTAAATAAGCCATGAGTTTTTGTTACGTATCACACTTCCCTACATTTCGTGATGTACTAATTTCGACTTTATGTCCAAGAAGTTAGAAGCCGTACAATATAATGGCGAGCCAATGTAATTTCCTTATGGACATCATATTATTTTAGTCCAATAGCCAAACTTCGAGACAGTCCCTTCTTGAACATGCTTAGGAACTTTCCGTCCGAGGGTGCATCAATATGGGATGGTTTTGTTTATAATACGATGTTTCTAGGTTATTGAAAGTTACGAAATAGAGTTGGGTCAATGTATAGTATAGCTATACCTTTGTCTCCTGTTATAAATCTTTCTGTTTTTTACACTATATTGTATTAACTATTAATGTGCCTTTGGTAAAATATCACTGAAACTAATAATTGTATGAAATGCGTGTTTAAACGCTGCCCTAATTAAAAGGGTTTCTCTTTTGAACACGCTTTTATTAGGTTCATACGTATGTTAGTACGTAACGGAAACTTTGAACATGATTTTGACCCCCTTCAAAACGTCAGGCTAACTCGAAATTTGGCATACTTGTCAAGGATCGATGACAATTCAATATTTTAAACTAAAAAACACGCTTTTATAGAAAATCCAACTAAAAAATTAATAAATAATAGTTTATTTAAATATAATCTAACCCATTGTGTTATGAATTGCATGCACCAGATGTGACAACAAACCCTTATCTTTTCTTTCTTCTTTCTTTAAAAATAAAATGTTATCTATAAACATATTAATTTCTTTAAAGATATTAATTTTAGGTACCTACTTCATACATAGACATCTTCTGTCTCAGGGTGTCGAACGCAGTGGTACCACGCAGTACTTTGTCATTCTAAGTTATTGATGTTACTACTGGTTACGCGCGGTCGTATCGCTTACCGTCAGGCGAGCGGCATGGTCATCTCGCCATTCAACTGCAATAATAAGTAATATAAAAACATATCATAATAATCAGAGTTTTAACGATTTAATAGTTTTGAGGAACTTTGAAAATACTTTCTATTTATGCCCATTTTTCCTTTAACAACGGATATTTACATTGCTTTTGTCGTCAAGGAAAACGGTGCTAGATATAAAAAGGTCGCTCGGCTTCGACGCTCAGATTAACATCTCATTTTACTTGCTCGTTATTTTTCCGATATTCATTTCCAATAAAGAACCGTTTATAATAGAACAACGTTTAACAAAACGGAATATAGCGTTTTATATTGGTAATAGGTTGTAACGTAATAGCTTCATGTTGTTGAAAGGTCACGGCCTATACCTAATTTTCCCGTAACATCGTAGTTTCAACTGCCATTTCACCGTAAAAAGGTCAGTCTATATTCCACGTTATTGTTGAAATTATATTTATAGTATCAATTGCAGTATTAGATAGGCGGTAGGACTCTTCGGCATGAGGAGCGCTCAAATAATTTTCGCTTGAACCTTGTAAAAAAGGATTTTTGGGTAGTAAGCGGGGCTCCTGCTGTTTTTTGCACGGTAATACGGCCCTAAATAGCGGAAATCATTTTTAGTTTCCTGAAACTTGAAAGGAACCCTTATAAGATCACTTTGTTGTCCGTCTGTCTGTCTGACAAGAGTCAAGGCCCTTGTAACCGACTTCAAAAAAAGGAGGTTCTGTATTAGATCCGTATTTATGTATGTACTCGCGGCCATACATATGGCCGCGAGTTTCTCAAAAACTATTGAAACGATTTGGATGGGGTTTTCGTTATTCAAATGTATATTTTTTATGGTTTTCTCACAAACGCGTAGAGGTATCAAGTTGGAATTTATATCAAATAATCGGGTCACAATCAGGTCTACCGTCTTTCAAACTTGTAAGTCTATGCGATCAAAATATATGACCGGCTATGTCGTATATTTCAGCATATTTTTCGATTTCTCAAGGGAATCAAAACCTGTAGAGTACTTCCTGTTGAACTAGAATCATGAAATTTGGCAAGCAGCGAGGTTATAGAGCATACATATTTAAAGGAAAAATGTGAAAATTGCAAATATGTACTTTAATAACTAAAAAGCGAACTTACTATTACAAACTTATTATTTGCGGTTGGTGCAATAACCGTGTCTAGGGATCAAACGGAAAAGTTAAATTTGTTCTTTACACTAGTTTGTCTTTTAATTAGTGCAATCTTTGATTAATTATATACCTAGATAGAGCGACGCGCTACAATGAAACTAAAACAAACAGGCCAACTTTTCTTAAGCTAGTATGCGTGACAGCTGTGTCATACGCTATCGCTGCATCATTCTGGGTATCCTTGTATGCGGGCATAATGATACCAGTTATTACATGGTTTCTATTAAAACGGGGACATAATTATATCCATGAAAAACAACAAAAAATAATTCACTCGAACTCATTTAGCGGGCAACAGTTGGCCTCTATTTTTTTCGACGCGTTTGAAACGTTCAATGTCTATCTAGGTATATAATTAATCAAAGAGTGCAATAATGTTAGAGTACCTACTTATGAAGTTTGTTGGGAACCCTCGGTGCGCGAGTCCAACTTGCACTTGTCCGATTTTCACAGTATTATTTAATAGATCATTTCAGATCAGCTGGTCCATTTGCTCATGCGTCCACCTATGTTGGTAAAACGGTAGAAACTTATAAAATAGATGTAGCGTCAAATACTTGATTGTACCCGTAAACTAGATTCATACAATGCGATTCAAATAAGAATACCTGAACGTCAATGAGCTTTATGTGTCATTTTTTTTATTTATTTTTTATTACATTTAATGACGAGACGAGCATGCCGTTCGCCTGATGGTAAGCGATACGACCACCCATAAACAGTAGCAATACCATCCAGCACCTTGAGTTACAAAGTACTGTGTGGCATTCCACTGCGCTCGTCATCCTGAGACATAAGATGTTAAGTCTCACTATGTCCAGTAGTTACATTGGCTACAATGTCCTTCAAACCGAAACACAACAGTGCATGCACACTGCTGCTTGGCGGTGGAAATAGACATTGCGGTGGTACCCACCCAGACGGACTCTCACACATGAGAGACCTTCCACCAGTAGTAAATGTCACTTGAAAAGTACAAAATTTGCATAGAAAACTTATTAGCATATCAATAACGGTTTATTTTATTTTGTCTAATTGACTCTTAAATAAAACTTAAATAAAAACGTTATTGCTAAATTAGCAATTATTTAGACGTCACAATATGCCGCAAAGTCGATCCTATTCTTATTTGAATCGCATTGTACTTGCCATAGTTACTGTAAGTAATCCCGTTTTAGAATTCAGCTGTGGCCAGGCGAGCGGGAAACTATTAAATCCGAGTTACCTAATGCCCATGGAATTGTGTTGTTGAATCTCTTCTCCCGCTAAAATGATTTGCTTGAGTAACTTTTGTTTTTTATGGGGTGTGATTTGCATTTTGGTTATAATTTGATCTCGTTAAAAGTCTATAAAAATGGTTAACCTTAAACCAAGACATAATGTAGGTACTTAATGGGACTATTTTGTGAACCTACTTTATTAAACAAAAAAGGAATTACGGAAATCGGCCCACAATTCTCAGATAATCAATGCTATATACATAAAAAAATGTAACACATGAATTGAGAACCTCTTCCTTTTTTAAGACGGTTAAAATGACGAGTTTGTTAATATTACAGAAATATTTTCAAAGATTATATCGACGATAAATAACTTGGTAGGACGAATTGTTTATTCTTAACCTTATGGAAGTGTAACGAGTGAACATAATGAGACTTAACATCTTATGTTTAAGGATGACGAGCGCAATGGAATGCCACAGCCCACACAGTACTTTGTAACTCAAGGTGCTGGATGGTGTTGCTACTGTTTATGGGCGGTCGTGTCGCTTGCCATCAGGCGAACAGCATGCTCGTCTCGTCATTCAATGCCATAAAATAAAAAGTGCAGTGAATTTCAAATATAATTGTCGGTCATTAACAGCCGTTTCGTGCTTCGACATACACACACTCACGCCTTTTATCCCTGAATGAGTAGGCAGAGGCGCTGCTAGTGCACCCACTTTTCGCCGTGCGTGTTCCGTCCCATGATGTGATAAGGAGCGAGCCTGTCGCCATATCGGGCACAGATTCCAGACTCCGGGCGGATACTGAATAGAAAAACCCAACATCTCTTTGCCCGACCCGGGTATCGAACCAGAGACCTCAGCATTGCAGTTGTACCGTAATTCAACTACACCACCCGCCACCGAGGCAGTCGTGTAGTCGTGTGTGCAGTTCGTGCCTTGACAATTTACAAAATTATTAAATAAAATATAATCTCCAGAAAAAATAATTTCTTTCGCAGTTCAATCCTTAAGTAAATATAAATGAACAAAGTCACAATGTAACTAACAATGTTTTTATACTTGTGTTTCAACTTCTCGAATCCCAGATGATTAGCACAAAAATCACGTAATCAAAAAACTTCTTTATTGTACTTTAAAATGAGGCACGAACCCAAAAATCTTTATTCAAGGCTCTCTCAACCGTCTTTGAATAATCATGAGATATCCTTTCGTTGTTTTTTACTAACGCTAGTAACAAGATTTGCACAAACATTTTTTTTCTGAATAATAAAGCGAATAAGTACCACTAGAACTGTCAAAAAAGAAGCAATAAAATCTAAAACTTGAAATATACGGTTCTATTGTGTACATAGAATTGAACTGCGTCCGTCATTCTAAGGCGAGATGTTAAGGTTTTTATCGAACTATCACTAAATTAGCTTTAGCTCGCGTCTCCGCCTACGTGTAAATATTTTTCCAGGATGACAGTCTCGCTATATATTTTCAGTCTCAAAATATCTTCATACCAAATTTTATCGAAATCGCTTCAGTAGCTTAAGTATGAAAAGGTAACTGACAAACGGACAGAACTACTTTACATATTTATAAGTATTAATTACGGATATAAGTATGGCAGTACCGATGTGTTTTTCATTAAGAATTAAACCTCAAAATGAGTAGGCATATTAAAGGTTACGTAAAATAAACGATTTTCGTAGATGCGGGCGTCAGTACAGTTCAGTGGTCCGAAGTATTATAGCACCGCACGGTTGATTGTGCAGTGTCCATTAAAGCTGGAGTACGGGAGCGTTGAACAAACCGAACGTCCCTCCGAATACTGGAATCGATTAGATTTATTTGTACAATTCGAATGAACGCACGACTATCGAATATTCTATTCGAATTTAATTGTATTCCACAAGCGTGGACGGATGTAACTATTTTCGTTTGGTATTCTGTGTAACCGCTAGTTGGTGAATTTATTTGTTTATTGTGCTGCATTGGGGCAGTGTAGACAATTACCAAATAAAGTTTGTTCAACTGGCAATGCAGTTTTCTTGTGGCGGATTCTATAGCGGGAATATTTTAGGATTAAAATAAGATGGAAAATTCTGGTACTTTTAAAGTAAATATTTAAAGTTGCACTACTACACGCACCAACATTTTTTGGCCTTTATCTGAACATCCATAAACTAGTAGGAAGCTGATAAACATAGATATATACCCCAGCCAGACTTTTACATGGGATTTTTACTTTTATGCCATCGGTTGAAATCTAAAGTGAGGCTTTTTCAACAATGGAAATGATTATGAGCTAACGCAGAATTACCATCGCTGAAACCACAGTCTTTCCTTCGCACATCTAATTAATATCTAAATGTCAAATTAAAATGTCTGGAATATTAAAAGAGAATACCTAGGTCGTAATTAACTTTACGTAATTTTATATAGATTTAATAGCCGATGCTATTGCGTTCTAGTTACAGTTTTAGATTTCAGATTAATTAACTTCAATTAATGTTAATTAACACTGACCTTAAAATGGCGGAGTAGTTAATTATTCAAGTTATCTTGTATGATCTATGGTTTCTGTATTCTAGAAATTTTATTCGTTTACATTTTATTACAATTTTGATTTTCAAAATCTAAATTTTTTATCCATATTTAGACATAGTCTGCCTGACAAATTAATTTATATTTTGTCTTGTATGTTGAGTAACATTTAACGTCCGACGAAGGGTGAAAACGTAGGCAATTTTCTTTCAATCGCTGTTAACATTAAATTATGATACAGAATTGTTTCAACGGTTGAAAATGTACCAGAGGACCAAAAAATAATTTCCCTTCTCAATTCCTATAACTAAAGGAAGGCAATTTCCTACCATTAAACGAGGTTTAGATTAGCAAGAAAACTTCTAGAAGTCGGCTTTCGCGAGTAATTTTGGCCGTGTAAACCATGGCAAGCTGACAACTGCACATTTAAAAAATTGCTGGACATGCGGCAATGTGTATAGAACTATTGAAATCTTGCCGCTAGTGGAAACACATATGGAAGTATTTGCGCAATATGTTGTTGCAAGAACTTGCTGCTCCACAATTATCATTAGCGTTTCGTATTCAACAAGCTAATAATATAATTATTTTTATTAGTTATTACTTATTTAAGAAGCTATGCCTAGTTGTCAGTTTCCAGGTGACGCTCATACAATGGCCTACTTACCAGCCTTTTAAAAAATGTTCTTTTGATATTTATTCTATTCAACTATGTTAGCTTTAGTCTTCAAATCTATCAAAGACGGGTCTTAGAATAGGCTCGCTAAGAATTTGACAGTCACTTCAATGAATAATAGTCAAATTTCCAATAGATTTTCTAGGACAAGAACTCTGGACTATGATTGATGTTCAAACACTACACAGGTAAATTTAGTTCAAGAAAAAATGTGTATTAAAGTGAAAAGCCAGTTTTTTGATGGTACCGTAAATGAACAAATCGCACCTTTAGGATGAAAACGAAAAAAAAGAAAATTGAGTTGTCGTCATAAAATTACTTAAAACGAAATTTAAAATACAACAATAGTTCAAACACCGCCATATTCAAGCAGGAAAAGGACAAAACTATTATATCGGTGCCTTTTTAATTATATTATCATAAAAAAGGGACAGTTTTAAGTCATTTTATGACGATAACTCAATTTTCGATTATTTTGAATTGTATCGTTTTCGTTCTAAAGGTGCGAAATGTCACTTGATGGCAAGCCATGACTTAATGCTTATGAACACATACTTACAGTACTAGAGTATTAATCTACATCTTCAAACTTAAGGGAAGTGTTGTGAGTCTTTGGTAATCTTGATATAGAAAAAAAAACACAGTTAGTATAATAATTTATGAAGGCAAAATTAATTACACGGCTAATATAAATGAATTGACTCTTTGAAATAATTTCTAAAAAGAAAATTCCCGTAATATCCCGTATAAAAACCTTGGATATTTAAGTAAAATAAATTAAAGCACTAAAATACCATTTTAAAGTGCAATAAACTTTTATCTAACCTCATTAAGGAAATAGAACGTTTGAAACGAGTCGTTTGAAAAATTCACATTTTCTTTAAGCACATATTTACCGCAAGATTGCATTTACGAAGCTAAATCATCACTTTATCCGATAAAGAACACATTTTGCGAAGTTTCTAAGCTTTCAAGGGAATATCTTAAGTTTGGATCGCCTGGACACTGATGTAACGACCGGAAAATGCTGACTGCAACAATGGGCGATGTCTTCGCATAAACTTTGACATTAAGGCTGGCTGGCACGACGATTATTTCATATATTCAGTGCTGAATGAGGTGACAAAGGCATTTTAAATTCGTGCTATCACATCGCACCTTTAGGACGATAACGATACAATTTAAAAAAATCATTAAATGACTTATCATCATAAAAATACTTAAAACGAAAGTTTCAATACAACAATAGTTCAAACACCGCCATATTCAAGCGGGAAAAGGACAAAACTATTATATCGGACCCTTTTTTAATATTTTCATAAAAAAGGGACCAGCTTTAAGTCATTATATGTCGATAATACAATATTTTTTTTTTGAATTGCGTCGTTTTCGTCGTAAAGGTGCGACATGTTGTCACTGTTAACAACTACAATTAATGGATTGTTACCTACAGCATGGTGTTTTAAAGATGCAAATATGAAGTGCTGAATGCTCTAAATATTAAAGAACAGTTTGGATTTGTAAGACCGTTTTGCTCATAACATGTGTCTAATATAATCAGATAATATTAATTTTAAAATCTATAACAAGGAAACATTTCATGTCAAGTGTAAAATTACCCCAAAAGAACAAAACAGATTAAAATACCTAACTGTCAAGTAAGTTAATGTAAGAAGCGTATAACTCGATCGCGTTTATTCGAAACCTTTCATCGGAGAAGTTTATTAACGAGGAAAGTTGGAGTTTGGACGCCGTCGATTGTTCCTTTCAATGGGGTATTGGTAGATCGTTTGCTATGAAATCATAACCCAATTTTTGGCGGGTTCTGGTTTTCGTCAATGAATGTACTGTCTCGATTTTATCTCCAGAGAAAATTAATTGCCTAATACTTTTTACGAACATACTGGTTGCACACGTCATCAAATAACATTTATTTATTTTTATTTATTTATTATTTGGGAAACATACAATATTTTAATTCTTATAAGCTAGGTAAGATAATACATACAGAAATCAATAAAGTTTCCACTTATAGAAAGCTATTATACAGTACAGTAGATGCTATTGGTAAAGCTAAAAGTGATTAAACATTAAAAAAAAATATATATAAAAAAAAAATATAAAAAAAATATATTTGACAGCAAAACTTTAAAAACTGTAAACCTTTGAGTGTTGGGACAATTTTGAATCGAGTATTGCAAAACAAAGATTAATTAAAACTAAGATTCGGTCATCAAAATCAAGTTATTGCAGTACAATAGTTGATTGTTTTACTGGCGGTTTTTATAATAATTGCTCTTGGAATTGTGTGTAACACGAGTAATTGAATGCCCGTAGCCCAAGGCACTCGATCTCAGATTCATTTTGAAATCGATTTATGGGGAAATGTTGACAAATTCTGTTTTAATTGGTTTGAAATCCTGAATTGTTTTTAGTTTCTCGAAGTTATTATGTGTTATACAAACTTTATCTTATATTAACTTATTTTTATAGATTACGGAGCTGGAAGAAAGACAGGTATAAAATTTGAACACAAAAAATGTGCTTATGTGTGCAATTCATGAACTATTTAATTATATGCGCAAATTTAACTATTTTAGAATACTTGGTACGGAAAATCCTATCGAAATGAATTTCAGTTCAGTCGTTTACAAAGAGATACTTATAAAATATGGCAACGCACTGTAGTCATCCGAAATACAAACTTTTTAACATCAAAAAGGGGCAGATTTTGAATCGCATGTCAAAGCTTTGTTCGACTTATAATTTTAACGAGTTCGCATTCAGAAATTGTGAAATGAGTATTTCGGTAAAATACCTTCAGCTGGTTTGATATTCCTTTTCAACTCATTTAAATAATTTTACACAATTAGCTCGTGTATCTAAAAATAGAAGCTAGACAACGCAATAGAACTGGATACATTTTGTTGAAGAGAAAAATAATTATTATCTGCTTAATTATTTTTAACTAGTAGATAATTTTTTATAAAATTATAGTATATATTTTGTATCTGTTATCTTTATAAGCATTATAAATAAAATTGTACATAAAATAGTCTTTAACAAAAAAAAACATCTTTCCTTTTTCACCGTAGGCTGTAAAAGAGGCATAAGCAAGAAACGTAGCTGTAGGTCGTAACTCAATGAATGTAATGAAGGCGAGCTTCCCGATGGGGTAGACGTTCCCGATGGGCTAACTTCACTAGCAAAATCAATTTTTCCCACCCACCGCAAACTTTCGCCGAGTTAGGGTCACCATACAAAGAATTAATAGTTACATAGAAAATTTTGTGGGCAATTGTCAGCAGTTTCATTGTGACCGTTATGGGGTAAGGAATTGTGATGTGCAAAAATTGGGGTAAATGTAGTAGAATATTATCGTAAATTTTCAGTACAGTGATTTTCCCACTTTTGTGTTATCGTGTATTTTTACTGGTTACCTATAATATGCATATTAGGAAGATTTGTTTAATTTTTATTCATTTAATGTAACATAATATTGTCATTCTATTTGCACACCAATTATTTCATGGCATGATAGTGCGACTTAATTTGAGAAATTACAGACTGGTTTATTTATATAAATAGTTATATGAAATGAAATTAACCTTTTTTAAACAACAATCATATACGGGAGAAACATCTCCGAGTTTTTAATGTAACAAATTTAGCTCGAAAGTGTTTGAGGCAATGCACTCAGACTAAAAGCAGTATGCTTTTACAAGTACGGACCTTTATTAACTTGATGGCTTCATGGCTTGACGTGCGCTAGTTCTTTGTGTTTACTAAATACTATATTCTTAACATAGTATATAGTATAGTATATGAACTGTGAAGGAAAACATCGTGAGGAAACCTGCATACCTGAGAAGTTCTCTGAATTTCGAAGCTATGTGAAGTCTGCCAACCCGCACTAGGCCAGCGTGGTGGACTAAGGCCTTAACCCTCTCAGTTGTAGAGGAGGCCCGTGCTCAGCAGTGGGCAGTATATAATACAGGGCTGGTATGGTATGGTAACATAGTATAAAACAAAGTCGCTTCTCGCTGTCTGTCTCTATTTCCCTATGTATGCTTAGATCTTTAAAACCACGCAACGGATTTTGTTGCCATTTTTTTAATAGATAGAGTGATCCAAGAGGAAGGTTTATATGTATAATATATGCATAATATAGTAGAGAAACACTAATAATGTTAGAGGTTTCTAATGTGATGTCGTAAATAAACACATTTTTTGCGCTTACATTGCAAACTCTGGCTAAACCCTACGAGATAGATCAAAATAATGTACTACAGTAGTGTACACCTTAAAAAGGTCTAAAAAAAGGCCGCAATGGTATATGTCTACCTCTTAGGGATAACCCACAATAACCATTTTTTATCCTTTACTTTTTACGAGAAATAATGGCTTATGTACGAAGCGATTTTAAGCAATACAACATTAATCCTTATCCAATTAAGTACCTTAAATACATTGTGCATTTAATATATTGATAGTATGGGAATGTAGATCTAAGTTCTAACTATGTACAGTCAGCCATATAAGTAGCTGAACAAATTTAAAATTTCAAATAATCTCTACGCGCTAAATTTAATTAAAAAAAAAATTCTTTGTGTGAATAAAGTTAATCCCCTTTATTTTATTTTTGTGAAGAGTAAACGAAAATTGGTAAGAACACAAAAGTGCATAGGCGATTCTAAGTTTTGAATTTGTTCAGCTATTTATGTGACTGACTGTACTATGTAGGTAACGCAAGTAATGTCCAGTACCATTCAGTATTTTGTAATTCAGATATATGGGTCGTGATCGCGAATGTATTATATCCAAGAAGGTATATCGAAATGTCGATATTTTCTTCCACTGCTTTTGAGTGCATAAATTATGAGCATCTGATTATGGAGATGGATTATATATTTATGAATTCCATGGTGGTTAAAACGATATAAATATCCTTGTATTAAGGAGTAAAATAGATTCTGTGTAACATTCATTGACCAATGTCTTAACTTAATGTAAGCCTTTGAACAAGATAAAAACATAATAAAGCGCTTCAACATTTTAAACTCAATCCCACGACAAGAAATAACAAAGAACAACGAGATGTTCCAAACTCGGTCATAAATCAAAACAAAAGGTCGTTATTCGTAAAGTTTAACAATTTAGTTGGTAACCCTGTGCAGAGCTGGAAACTGTATCACGAATCACGATACAATCTTGGCCCATAGTTCACCTCATCCCAGTTTCTTTATTTGAAAGGTTAGCGCACACTATGATCCCTGAGCTTAACTTTTATCATTATCACCGTCTCATTGATTTAGTGAGAATGTACAGTCAGCCACATGAATAGCTGAACAAATTAAAAATTCAAGGCGCCTTCACGCATTAAACTTTAATTTAAATAATTTTTTTCTTCACGTAAAGTTAAACTCTTTTATTTTATTTTTGTGAAGAGGAAAATTATTAGTAAAAACGCAAAATTGTAGAGGCGATTTGAGTTTAAATTTGTTCAGCTACTTATGTGGCTGAGTGTACTTAAGCTGATATCATGAGGTGCTGCGTTTTTCCCAGGTCGAGGGAATAAAATATATTGGTTTTTGATTTGGAAAACATAATTGAATTACTGGGGATTTTAACTGGTATGTGTAAAAATCTGGTTAGACAGTTGCTACTGAAAAACAGAAACAAATAGGAAGATGTTTAGAACGTATTTCTGTTTTTTGCGATAATCGCAGTGTGCGCTCTCCCTCAGACTGCGATCGGCCTCCTTTAGTGCCAAGTCAGAGGGGAATAAGTTGTACTAAACTTCCTCTGTACATTAATTTTAATAAGCATAGCAACGTTTTATATAAATGCAACGTACGTGCGTTAATTATATTGAAGTACGTTGAGTTATTACGTAATTAGTGTTCTGAGTACGCAGTAAGCCTAATCTATTTATAGCAATGTTTATACCTAATTGTATTATTTTAGACTGCCTCGGTGGCGTAGTTGTATTATGGTACGACTGCAAGGCTGAGGTCTCGGGTTCGATCCCCGGGTCGGGCAAAGTGATATTGGATTTTTCTATTCAGTATCAGCCCGGAGTCTGGAATTTGTGCCCGGTATGGCGATAGACTCGCCCCCTATCACATCATGGGACGGAATACGCTTGGCGAAAAGTGGGTGCACTAGTTGCGCCTCTGCCTACCCCTTCGGGGATAAAAGGCGTGAGTATGCGTCTATGCGTATTATTTTATAAATTAGTGTTTTCCTGTTTAATATCGTTCCGGAGTCTGGAATTTATGTGCGATATGACAACCCCGTATAATGTCATGAGACGGAATGTACAGTCAGCAGCATAAGTATCTGTACAAAATCAAAATTGCATATCTTTTTTTTTTTTTTTTTATGGTATAGGGGCAAACGAGCATACGGTTCACCTGATGGTAAGTGATCACCGCCGCCCATGAACATCTGCAATACCAGGGGGCACAGAGATGCGTATATATATATATCGCTATATATGCGTTAAGTTAAACTGAAACATATTTTTTCTTAGTTTGAAGTAAAGTAAATCTCTTTCATACTTGTTTTGTGATGAGAAAAAAAAGATTAGCAAGAAGACAAAAGTATGTAGGCAATTTGAAATTTTGAATTTGTTTAGCTACTTATGCTGCTGACATACATGTTAAAAAGTGAAAAAGTCCCTTCGGGGATAATATGATCTGTGCGTGTTTAAAACAGTGTGTGAGATAAATATTTATGAATTCTTGTGTGATATTATAGAATACTCTTTTTGTATATAACAGTTCTTTAGTTGGGCGTCCGTTTATCTTAAAAAAACATTTATTTTTATAATTCTCTGAAATGTTTATTTTCGATTCTCTTTTTGAAAAAAAAAACATCGTAGCTAACAAACCACGAGGTTCACTGGAATTTTAAAACTGATATGGGATTTATGCGCTCACTCAAAACCTCATCGCAAACTGTTTTCAGATCTCGGTTAAAGGACTGTCGTGAACATACATTAAAAATATCCCGTAAAATCTTTTAACTGTTGTGTTGTATTATAAGATACTGAATTTAATGCTTTTGTTTCAAAACTCAAAATACCTTCAACTTTATCTCAAGAGATACGGTGAATGTTGAAAAGTACTATAATATGTACTAGAGCTATTTCCTTAATATCTAGATTTACTCTATTTAAATTCGGCTAAAATTTTAATATAATTTCGTACTTTACCTAACTACTACCATCATACTTTCAATAAATTTTCAGCATTATAAGCAGCCTACATTCTCTACAAGCCTTAAGCACTATGCAAACAAAACCTTAAAAATTTCAACAGAAAGATCAATTTCATTAGTTTCATGCGATGAAAGTTCGATAATTTTTTGCGTAATCCATCAGCCAAAGCTTCATTGAATGGCTTTGTTCATCGAATCGTAAGCTCTTGATAGAGTTGGAATGAATTAATATTGAAAGTAATTTTACGAACATTTGGTAATTTATTTTATAACTGAATGACGAGAATGTCTGATGCTATGTCTATTCATAAACAGGGACCGTAGCTAAGAGGCCATCCTATAATCAGAAGCGTTTACGTTGTGTATGAGAATCACATATCCTAGCAATAGAGTTAGCGATAAATCTTGGCAGCGGCCCCGAAATTACCTAGGACTCTGTACTACAAGATACCACTGCGTTCCTCACCCTCAGACATTAATATTGGTATTCCCTAAATCCCTTCATTTGGATTTTATCTTATTTCAACGGTGATGTGCGTGCATTAGCTTATATAACTAATCTGACTTTGTACACAGCACAAAAGAATTGAAAAAAAAAAAGAGAAAGAAACAATGAACAATTGATGACAAAAAAAGTAAGCCCGGAGTTTCTTTCTGCCTTTCTTCTTCGGGTCGTCATCGCTTAGGTAGCTAGTGAAAGGCTGGTAGGTTAGCTAGGCTAGGGCCTGTAGTGTCCTCACCGGTGAGGATCGCGACGCGTTCCTCCCATTATTTTAATAAAATGATGTCCTTTTTATATCCCCTTTCCTGCCAGCCCGAGCTGTTTTTTTTTTTGTTTTTGTTTATTTCTTATCATAGATTTACTCCCAATAAAAATGTCGGTAGTTATATAAGTGACCATTGGTATTTATAATAATTATTAATATAATCAATTTAATGTATCTTGACTTATCATAAGTGCAACTATGTTCGCCTACGTGATGAATAAAGTATTTTATTTTATTTTTTATTTTATTTTAATATTACGTCTGTGAATGTGAAATAGAACATAATAGAACTTTCTTGTTACTACTTTGCTTCAGAGATAAACAAACCTCACTTACCATCAGGCGAACGGCATGCTCGTCTCGTCATTTAATGCAATAAAAAAAAATTTACTCGTTTTTTAGGTTTTTGATTTTTGGAAAGAGTAATTTACTGATGGATGCTCCAATTTATAACCTCGCATAAAACTGTCATGTTTGATGGGTAAAAAATTGTTTGTTGAATTTCGGTTTCAGAATTATTTTTCCTAGTATTTTTACCCGACTACGTTGATATAATTTCTCCATAAGAATGTCGAGGGTATGTGAAGACTGCTAACCCGAACTAAGCCAGCATGGCAGTCTAAGACATAACCCCTCTCCGTAGTAGAGGAGGCCCGTTCTCAGCAGTGGGCAATATAATACATGGCTGATTGCTTTGCATGTTGATATAACAAAGAAACAAATGTAAACTACATTATGAGTATTTTCAACTGTGTGTCTGATGGGATCAGAATTCACATCTGCCGTGATCAAGAGGGCAATGCAATAACCGACAAAACAGAGATCTTAGGACGCTGGCGAGAGTATTTCGATAGTCTATTAAATGTGGCCAGAGTACCATCAAGTAGGATCACATACTATGATGTGGAGCAAGAAATACACCCGCCGACCCTTCTAGACGTCGAAATGTGCATAAAGCGTCTTCAAAACAACAAAGCATCGGGCTTGGATACACTTACCGCCGAAATGGTAAAAAATGCTGGTCCGGAACTCATAAGGCGATTGCACGGCCTGGTCACACAAATCTGGCTAGAGGAAACCTTACCGCAAGACTGGTATCTAGGTATAGTAATACCGATACATAAAAAGGGTGACAAGACAGTTTGCAGTAACTATCGTGGAATTTCAGTTCTGTCCACGGCTTACAAGATCTTATCGGGGCTGGTATACTGGGAACTTAGAAGGTATGCCGAAGAAATTCTGGGTGAATACCAGTGTGGTTTTAGGCCTAACCGGTCTACGTCTGATCAAATCCACTTGATGCGCCAGACTCTTGAAAAAGGCTATGAATATGACATAGATCTGCATCACATGTTCATAGATTTTAAGCAAGCTTTCGATAGCGTGGACAGGCTGAAGATCCTCGATGCCATGAAGTTACTTGGAATCCCAAGTAAGCTGGTGCGGTTGGTAGAGGCCACCATGTCTAACTCTAAATCGGTAGTCGCTGTACAGAACGAAATCTCAGACCCATTCGAAGTACACTCAGGAGTAAGGCAGGGGGATGCCCTATCTACGATAGTCTTCAACCTTACACTGGAGGCAGCCATCCGAAACGTAGGAGTAAACGGGCTTATAGACTACAACACCAGTCAAATGGCCGCCTATGCGGATGATATCGTCATTACAAGTAGGTCTCAAAGCAGCATGATAAGACACACTACAACTCTCCAGACAGAAGCGGCCAAGTATGGACTGATGGTGAACGCAAGCAAAACGAAGTACCTCGCCAGCACGCGGAAACCTCGTCCACTGCAGGACGTTACTGTTGGAGATGATACAATAGAAATGGTCAGCAGCTTTAAGTACCTGGGGTCGATTTTGTCCAGCCAGAATAGGGTTGGAGATGAGGTGAATGCCAGAATCATGACCGGCAATAGATGGGCGTTAAGATATACAATCATTTACCAGTATATCTTAAGAGAAGTAAAATTAACGAATTTAAAAATATATTAATGAAAATACTTTTAGATAAACTCTACTACAATGTTAATGACTTTTTAAATGATAAGAATATTGACGATAAGGTAATAAATACATTAATTATAGACTGAAATTTCAAATGTTTAATATTTAGCTAATATTATGTGACATGGCGCTATGGATAATATGTATATTAAATTTAATAAAATAAAATTGACATGTAAGAACTATAGGTATAAGATAATAATAATATATTTTTTGACATAATAATATCATACGGGTATATAACTTTGAAAAAACAATTAATTAAATATTACAATGTAAAAAAAACTATCAATTTATACATTTTATTAAAAATATCTAGTTTTAAATATTTGCACGTCAATGATGACAGAGTGTGTGATTCTGATTTTATTGTACCATCTATTTATTGTAACCACATTCTAGCAAATAAATTTTCATTTCATTTCATTTCATGCTTCTATTCTCTCCGTAAACTCTTTCGCTCGAAGCACCTTAGTGCAAAATCTAAGCTGTCCATCTACAAGACCATAATCCGCCCCGTTACCACCTATGGGTGTGAAACATGGTCACTAACAGCGATGGAAACCGAAAAACTGGCTGTTTTCGAGAGGAAAGTACTACGCAAAGTCTTTGGACCTGTCAAGGACGCAAGCGGTGACTTCCGTATACGGATGAATCACGAGCTGAATGCACTGATGGATCAAGAAACAATTGTCAGATTCATCAAGTCGCAACGTCTTAGATGGGTTGGACACGTGGAGAGAATGGATAGGAACCGGGCACCCAAAATAATGACTGACTGGAAGCCGCAGCAAAAGAGACCTAGGGGAAGGCCGAGGAAGAGATGGTGCGACTGCATCAATGAGGATCTCAAGGTTCTTAGAAGGTTCACCAACTGGAGGAGGATAGCCAAGGATCGTCGCGCATGGCAGTCAATTGTAGATGAGGCCAAGACCCACAAAGGGTTGTAGCGCCGAAGAAAGTAAAAAAGTAAAGTAAGTCTGATGGGATTCATTGCATTGCCCTAGAATTAAATATATCATTTTTATTACTTGTTTACGGTATGTAACGAACTCCTATGCACTATTTCATGCCACTAGACCCAATGGTACACTTGCGTGGTTGCGTCAGTGTCTATATTAGGAAATTTATTTTAGTAGATATCTAATAAACTTATCCACATGATTGCAATGTTAATTAGCAGAACGAGGAAGTAACTCATCTGATTATAGGTAACCATATTACGAACCCGCTTAATACCATACCATACCAGCCCTGTATTATATACTGCCCACTGCTGAGCACGGGCCTCCTCTACTACTGAGAGGGTTTTAGGCCTTAGTCCACCACGCTGGCCTAGCGCGGGTTGGCGGACTTCACATACCTTCGAAATTCAGAGAACTTCTCAGGTATGCAGGTTTCCTCACGATGTTTTCCTTCACCGTTAAAGCGAGCGATAATTCACAAAGAATACACACATAACTTGTTAGAAAAGTCAGAGGTGTGTGCCCTTGGGTTTTGAACCTGCGGACATTCGTCTCGGCAGTCCGTTCCACTCCCAACTAGGCTATCGCCGCTTCGCGTAATACAAGAATTTAATTATTAAGTATAAAAAAGTCCTTTCCTAGCCGATTTCGGCCACGGCGGCCAATCTCAACAGAGATCAGTCAGGTACGCAGGAGATATTATAGTCCACAAGTGTGCGCGCAATAAACATTGTCTATCGCTATTCCTTCACTCTCATAGTCCGGTGAGACGGCAATCCGACATGACCGGAAAGAGACAAGGCGCAGGACCAGGCTTTACGTGCTTTCCGAGGCACGGGGGTATCAAACCGCCACTTTCTGACTCCGAGCTGTGACTGAGTAATTTTAAAAATGAAAATCTCAGTCACAATGATTTTGGCCTGACCCCGGATTCGAGCTCAGGTCTTCAACGCGTCAATCGTACTCGTAACGCGTACGCAATAAAACTACGCCACCGAGGCAGTCAATGTAAAGCCATAAAATAGATATAAAAGCCACGAAACGCTTTTACACAAATTATATCACATTTTAACTTCGTATTGAATATAAATATCTAAATAATTTAGGCTACGAAGCAATAATATTAGTCCTTGAGACAAAAGCTAATACTGTTCGGTACTTTAATTTTTTCTTGTCAATCAGTCAAAGTATTTCATCGGGTCACGAGGGCAGACGCTCGCACCGCCGCGCCGGCATGATTTCTTAATTTAATTCCGTATAAATTCGTCTCCAAAGTTACAATATCTTCGGATTAAAAAATGGATGTAATTTAATTTCCTTTATTGGATACTAAAGATGAAATTGAGAACGGCAGAATGTTTTTTAGTTATAAAATGTTTAATTAAAGGTTTTTGGAATGTAATTTGATGTGGACTGTTATTACCTCTTTCCTTTACTGGTTAGGCAATCAAGTGCTACTCTCGAGACTTTTTATCAAGTCTATATAAAGCTATAATAAAACTTTTTTTTATGGCATTGAATGACGAGACCAGCATGCCGTTCGCCTGATAGTAAGCGATACGACCACCCATAAACAGTTGCAACACCATCCAGCACCTTGAGTTACAAAGTACGGTGTGGCAATCCACTGCGCTCGTCATCCTGAGACATAAGATCAAAGTCTCACTATGTCCTGTAGTTACACTGGCTACAATGTCCTTCAAACAGAAACACAACAGTGCATGCACACTGCTGCTTGGCGGTAGAAATAAACATTGCGGTGGTACCCACCCAGACGGTCTCTTACATATGAGAGACCTACCACCAGAGAACGTAATGTAATAATGTGAAAACCGTTGGTGAACCTAATAAAATAAGTCTTTCTGTAATAATAATATTATATTATATCAGCCGTTTATTAAATACTGCCTACTGTTGAGCACTGGCTTTTTCTACCTCTGAGAGGGGTTTTAGATCTAGTCCACCACGTTAGGCTAGTGCGGGGTTGGCAGATTCACATATCTGCGAAAATCTTATGAAGAATTCTTAGGAGAATTCCTCATGTTGTTTTCCTTAACTGTTAAATCGACTGATTATAAACGATAAACAATACACACATAACTTTGAAAAGTCATACTCTGTAAGTCTTTATTTAATTATTATCTCATAACAGACAAAGCTAATGAGTAAATCTGATGAGTTGATGTCTCGGCTTTGTCCCCAGTTTAGGTAAAATTAAATTATATCCATTCGTTCTGCAGATAAGATCAAAATGGAGATGGACCGGCCATGTAGCTAGACTTAGAGACAAAATATGGACCTACAATACCACCATATGGAGAGGACCTCAAGGAAAACCCTCTACTCGTTGGTACGATGAGATCAAAGAGGTTGCTGGCTCAAACTGGTGGAAGATGGGACAAGATAGAAAGAAGTGCGTATACTTGGAGGAGGCCTTTACCCAACCTGACCCCTATTTATACATATTTACACACATAAAACTAGAAATAAGTCATTTAGTAATATTAATTAGGTAATATATTCCTAGAATTTAGTAAATAAACAAACTAGAAACTAAGATAAAATTGTAGCAGGGTCAAATAAAGGCTTTTTATTTTTTACTATTATTTTATTTTATTACTTGTTCTGCTCCACATCAACCTAGATTCTGGAATTGTGCACGGTAATTTTTTTTTTATTTATTTATATTTATTTATACATATATACATTACTCATATGATTCAGGTCTATTCAGTCTGTTCCATAAAATGATGAACCCTAAACCAAGATATATTGAAATGGGACCACTTCGCGACCCTTATTTTTTTTTTTTTTTTTTTTTTATAGCATAGAATGACGAGACGAGCATGCCGTTCGCCTGATGGTAAGCGTTACGACCACCCATAAACAGTAGCAACACCATCCAGCAACTTGTCTTACAAAGTACTGTGTGGCATTCCACTGCGCTCGTCATCCTGAGACATAAGATGTTAAGTCTCATTATGTCCAGTAGTTATACTGGCTACAATGTCCTTCAAACCGAAACACAACAGTGCATGCACTGTTGCTTGGCGGTAGAAATAGACATTGCGGTGGTACCCACCCAGACGGCCTCTTACATAATGAGAGACCTACCACCAGTATTTACTAAATAAAGAAGGAACGCTTCCAATTTTCAGAGAAATCAGTGTACATACATAAAAAAAAATACAAACACACGAATTGATAACCTCCTCCTTTTGGAAGTCGGTTAAAAACCATTACAGATCTACTAAAGCGGTGTTGTACAAAGTTATTTGCTATTGGCCTCAATACACCTGTAGGCCACCAATAGACTCGTCCATTACATACGACCAAATACCAAACGTACGAAATAGGGGTGTATAACTGCCTACGCCTGAACAGAGTAAAACGCCGAGTTTATATTGCAAATAGTATTTAAATAATTAATGAAGTCCATATCAGAGTATGGACTATTATATGGGCGTACTTAAGTTTATGTGCTAACTTTGACCAGATATGAACAAGTAGATAAGTTTGGGCGGTATCGTACGCGGTAGTAAAGATACTTTGCTTACGATAATACATTTAATGTCCTATGTTGGCCTAAAATATTCCAGAAAGTTCTCAATTAAGTATCTTCTAACATTAGTGGACGATAGCCTAGTTGGAAATGGAACGGTCTGCCGAGATAATGTACGGAGGTTCAAAACCCAAGGCACACACCTCTGATTTGTCCAAGTTACGTGTGTATTGTTTATCAATTATCGTTCGCTTTAACGGTGAAGGAAACCTGAGAGTCCTTGATACGAATTTCGAAGGTATGTGAAGTCTGCCATCCCGCACTAGGCCAGCGTGGCCAGGCTAAGGCCTAACCCCTCTCAGTAGTAGAGGAGGCCCGTGCTCAGCAGTGGGCAGTATATAATACGGGGCTGATTGCAACTTTAGTAACTTATTGGATACTGATTCAAATTAGTCTAACATGACGTTATCGACTATTTATCTATGTAGATAGTAGTTATAATATTATTTTATTTATTTATTTTGCACTTTATATACAAATTTATATCGGCGGACTTAAGGCCAAAGGCATTCTCTCCCAGTCAACCTTAGGGTGGTGCAGAGATACATATGGTAGGTGCATTATGTGGCTGACTGTACATGGGATAATATATCTAAAGATGAATCTCGTGATGTGAAAGCTGTTATTTATAGTGTGGCCGAATACCTTCGTAAAATGCCAAAAATAGGAAAGCAAAAGGATAATTTTGACAGAAACCATTTGGTAAATTGAACGCTCGGCTCATGTGCTGGCGACCGTAAAAGGCACTTTGAGCGACAGTTATATAATTGCTTTCGCACCCGGTTGTCTTGTGTACAATCCTCTGCAAAGTGATTGTATTTGATATGTCTATGATAGTGTTTAAAGTTACGGCAATTGATAAATTGCTTACTTTAAAGTGTTGCCACATGTTTTGATGATATTTGTGAATGATATTTGCACTAAGTAAATTTTTTATATCAAAAGTGTATTAATGTATGTAAAAGATTTTCATGTCGATGATTGATATATAAGTGTCGATAGACAACAACAGCTTAATAAAGTAGATAACTCTAAGTATATTTTTATATTATTATATCTAAATTACCTGGTAACTTCGGGCCGAAACTTCTCTAGACTCTAACTGATCTGTACAAAATATTTAGAGTTTATATTTATTGTTTTGTACCTGCTATAATCTACTTGACATTAGCGAAATCACCGACAAATAATCGGTGGAAGCCATAAATTAAAAGAAGAAGAAGAAGAAAGTAGATAACGTCATCAGACTACTCGTCAATTTATGATAAACCCACACTATATTTCAAATAGAGAATCTTAATTGTCACGTTGCAAATTCGAATCAACAACATGCCTTGCGATTGATTTGAATACATCTACGTTCATCTCTATCCTGCGTATACAGAACTACAATTACAAATGATGTCCAGATATTTACGTGTAACAAGATATTTTTTCAAAAAAATCTGTATTATTCAGCAGCCATCGTTCCATCTAGTCCATGATTACGCACAGACATATTAATATCATGTCTATCTGTCGCAAAGATATGCCACTAATGCCTCAATACTACGGCAATAATCTTTCTCGTCCAACAACCATTAATTTCGAACATTTGTTACCATTATTACAATAGTATTTATTACGTCTGTATTTCATCATCTAGAATTAGATGTTGAAATACAGACCAGGGAAGACGAATTGAGAACATTTGTATGAAGGTAATTTGATAACTGGGTTGGCGTGATTCAGGGCTAATTTATTGCCTAATCTAGATTCTGTCAACTTGAAAATAGATTTTGCTGGTTACTAGTATAATAAAGACGTAAGGTTTGATTTAAGCTTAGGAGTAAAGATCAATCTATACTTAATATTATAGTAGTTTGTTTGTTTGTTTGTTTGAATGCGCTAATCTCAGGAACTACTGAACCGATTTTAAAAATTCTTTCACTAATAGGAAGCTACATTACTCCTGAGTGCTATAGGCTACTTTTTATGCCGGAAAACTTTTCCACGCGGGCGGAGCCGCGCGCAATGCTAGTATAATATACGGAGCCATTTTGACATTGCGTTACAAAATGAAACCACGTACTCGTCTTTTTGAAATATTATTTAATCTAACCGTAGATATAAAATAAAAAGGAATTTTAGATCAAAATAAATAAAAACAATAAGTAATTTTAATTTTACACACCCTACTGCCACTACTCTAAGGCCTCTAAAAGAATTAGTCGGAACGCCAACATCACACTCGGAAATACTTACGCACAACACCATATTCGCTTTAAACTACAAAGTGATCAAGAAATCAGAAAACTAAAACCGTGATTTTTGGCGAAAAATATTCGTTATATTTTGGCACGATGTTAGTCGGGATAATGAAGAGTATGTGGTTTCATTTAGTAACGCAATGTAAAAATGACCCTGAACAACCACTGAACTGATAGCAAACAATCTTCTGATATGAGGCTATGGGCACTTTTATACCAAAAAGGACTTTAACGGAGACAGAGCCGAGAGCAAACCTGGTGCTAAACAGAGCACGTCTACAGTTTTACTAAACGACATAATATTTCTTTATCTAGATCTAGCTTCCCTGGCGTAGGCTTAAGAAAAATGGCACGAACGAGGACCCACTAATCGGATTTCGACATCTTTCGCTTGAAATTTATTTCACATTTTGTAACATTTCAAGCTAAACGTCATGTATAGACCTCTAACGTTGATTTACAATACCTCCATGATTTGCGCGATAAGCGGGTAGAACATGGGGTATCTTGAGGTCTTAATGACTGGTTCGAAGTTTCGGGTTTGTCTAGGAAGGGACCCTTAATTCCGGGTGTGACACGTTAACAGAATTGCAAGATAAATATATCAGTTTAGAGATGGGGTTTTACAGGGTAGTTATGCGGTACTAAACAATTAATGATCATATATTACTATGGAGCAGAATTATCATGGTTTGAAGTACATCTGAATAACAAGTAAGTTCCTCAAGCACGATAGCCTTGTTGGGAACGAAACGGACTGCCGAGACGAAGGCCCGCAGGTTCAATACATACATCTCTGGGCTCTCGAAGTTACGTGTGTGTTGTTTACCAGTTTTCGTTCCCTTGGGCTTTGAAAGAAAAAATCGTTACAAAACATTCATAGCTGAGAATTCTACATAAGAATTTCGAAGGTACTCGAAGTCTGCAAACTCGCACTAGGCCAGCATGGTGGACTAAGGCCTAAACCCTTTCAGTGGAAGATGACGCCTGTGCTTAGCAGAATCCAGGGCTGGTATTATTATCTAAGCTGCTTATCTGATGTTAAGCATCACCAATGTAACATGATACTGGTCATACCATCTAGACTTTCTAGGGTCTAATAATTTTGAGTTAGGGACAAAATACTGATTATCCCACATCCACTTCAATGTAGGGTCGACGGAACATTATTACAAGTATTTGACTTAATTTTTATTGCCACCTGTTTGTTATATGTTAACCTCCTTTTATAAAAAGTAAAGTATTTTTTTTATGAAAAAGGCAATAAAATCACTGAAACTAATATAGTATCGCCTAAATAAGAAAGGTCGAACTGGTGGTAGGTCTCTCATTATGTAAGAGGCCGTCTGGGTGGGTACCACCGCAATGTCTATTTCTACCGCCAAGCAACAGTGTGCATGCACTGTTGTGTTTCGGTTTGAAGGACATTGTAGCCAGTATAACTACTGGACATATTGAGACTTAACATCTTATGTCTCAGGATGACGAGCGCAGTGGAATGCCACACAGTACTTTGTAAGTCAAGGTGCTGGATGGTGTTGCTACTGTTTATGGGTGGTCGTATCGCTTTCCATCAGGCGAACGGCGTGCTCGTCTCGTCATTCAGTGCAATAAAAAAAAATAAAAAAAGTAGGAAAGAGGTTGTAAAACTTAAGGCTAGGGATCGATTGTTTGATTGATTTCCAGGTCGAACAATTAGCACTGTTTTTTTTAGATAAAGATTTCTTGCTGGCTTATACTATAACGTGATGTGACGTGATGCCCTAAAACTTTCCAAGGACAGAATGTAGTCACAAACTTAACAGGTCGGCAAAAATATTAAAATTATATTTCCTTAGCTCAAAAAATTCAATGTTGGTTGAGAAAGGAATTTAAGTTTGCTATAAGTGATATGTTCATCATATTCCATTTATGCTTGATATATAAGTTCATCTCCTATTTCGTCTAGGGGCCGAAATAAAGCTAGCGTAATATTTGTATTACCATTTTGCCTCCGTTATTGACGATACTGATTACTAATAATCAATGTTTAATCTTTAAAATCGAATTTATCCCCCATATTGCACTCAAATATACTTAACTAAATACCATTGAAGCTTATATTTTCATTTGAGACAATAATTATCATTATACGCGCTTTCATCATTGTCAGTTCTTCGCCAATTAGAAACGTAACCTTTAATCGTGGCTATTCGCGTGGATCTACTCACGGTTTGCTGATCTAATCGGCTCCCAGACGTCCATCTGTCCGTTATCGGACCCCTAGGACCTTCCCAGAAAGGTTTATTCGAAATACTATTATATTTGTTCTTTATAACATTAGTTGTTGATTGAATTTAGGTCTTATTACTTACGTAAAGTGATGGAGACCACTATGCACTACTGCGCGTAAAGTCGTTAAGCGTTACTGTAATTTTAGGAAAAGTATTAAAAATTGGGATTGAGATGATGGATGCGTGCAAAATTGTGCAGCATGTCTGTAGACTTATGGTAGCATGATAATAATAATACCAGCTCTGTATTATGTACTGCCTACTGCTGGGCACGGGCTTCCTCTACTACTGAGAGGTTTTAGGTCTTAGTCCACACCGCGCTGGCCTATTGAGAGAAGTGATGAAGATTAGAAAATTATTTTAGAAGTGATGCAGATTAACTCATTAAGTCCGCCTTTACATAAATATATATAAAATGCAAATTAATAAAGTAAATCAGATCTTTTTGGCGTTTATAAATAGTCGAGTAATTTTAATGAATATTTATTTGAGTTAATAAATATTAGATAGGTATTTATGTGAGGTTAAAAAGAAATTAGTTATATTTGAAAACATTTTTTACGGTTTGCTACGTATTTTAGTCCCAAATTAAGATAGCTTTCTAAAGAACTGTCTATACATTTCGAAAAATGGCTCATAAAATAGAAGGCGAAGGCAGTGAATAGAATTTCTAGAAAAATATGTGCGCCTTACCTACAAAAGACCTCGGTTGGAGTATGTTTTCTATACCAGATTATAGTCGCTCCATTTAATTTCATTTATTCTATTCAACATTTTAAAACCGGTTATAACTTGTTAAAATATATTTACTACTGAATACTGATATTATGTTTATTTTCAATGTGTAAAGTTAATATTTTAATAACATCCCTAGTCCTATAGTGCCCCATTCCTTGGTGGAGGTGTTTTCTATTACTGAGAGGGTTTGAGCCTTCGTTAATCATGTTGGCCTATATTCTTCTTCTTCTTCGCTTCGCTCTTGACAGAACGGTCGTGGTCACTATTATTTGTGTTCAAACGATGATGTAGCTCGCCGCACGATATCTCTCCATCTGTCTCTGTTAGACGACAATCGGGTACATTCGTGTACAGGGCCTCCTACTGCTGATTTTATTTGGTCGGTCCACCTCATTGGTGACCTACCACGAGGTCTATTTCCTTCCACTCTGCCCTGAACGACTAGACGCTCTATGGAGTCATTATTCCGCCGCGAGATATGACCGAAAAATGTTAGTATACGGGACTGTACTAACTCGGATAAACGCTGCTTGATGCCGAGTTCTTGGAGAATGGAAAGGTTTGTGCGGAATTCAGTCCATGATATCCCAAGCATTCTTCTCCAGCACCACATCTCTAGAGCATCCACCTTTTTCTTTTCCAGTTCGCGTAACGTCCATGTTTCAGCTGCGTACAGAAATATGGGGAATATAAGTGCCCTAACGAGCCTGATCTTAGTGGCCTTTGTTATGTTACGATTCCTCCATATTTTCTTTAGTTTGTCCATTGCCCCTCTAGCCATCGCCATGCGTCGTTTCACTTCGTCCACGCTACCACCATTGTTTGATATCAAAGCACCCAAGTAAACATACGACTGAACTACGTCGCAATTCGCAATTTGTGTTACTCCTGGTGCATTGACATTAGCGCGGTCCACAATCATAACCTTGGTCTTACTCCGATTAATCTTCAATCCAAATGTAAGACTTACGCGTTCCATCTTGAGCAGTAGTTCTTCCATGTGGCTTTTGCTAGTCGCAAACAAGGTTGTATCATCGGCGTAGCGAAGATTTGCGATTTTGTAACCACCAATCGCAACGCCATCGGTCCAGTCTTCGAGAGTAATGCGCATCGCAAGTTCTGTGTAGATGTTGAATAAGAGCGGCGATATGATACATCCTTGGCGGACGCCCGCGCTGGGATGAAAGCTATGTGAAAGAAGGTCATCCGTTCGTACCGAAGCAGTTCCTTCTTCGTAGAGACCCCTGAGAAGGTGCACAAGATGTTTTGGTGTGCCCATTTCTAGAAGCGTCTTCCACAATATTGGCCATTTCACAGAGTCAAACGCCTTTGAGAAGTCAACAAAGCATATGTAAGTTGGCTTATTGAATTCTCGAGCCTTCTCGATGATTTGACGAACTAGTAGAATCTGTTCCCGGGTTCCCTTTCCCTTCACAAACCCAGCTTGCTCTTGCGCGATTTCTCGCGTCAGGTAAGCTTTCAGCCGTTCATTTAGGATGTGCAGCAGAATTTTGCTGGCATGACTGATTAGAGCAATGAGGCGGTAGTTGCTACACTTCTTGGTTGAACCTTTTTTGTGTAGAGGAATGAAGACCGTATGGGCCCATTCTTTTGGCCATTTTCCTGACACCCATATCTTGTTGCAGATGGTATGAAAGATATGAACGCCGTGTTCTCCCATAGCTCTGATTGTTTCTACAGGAATTGCATCAGAGCCGGTAGCTTTCCCATTCTTCAGATGTTTGATGGCAGTTCTGATCTCTGACTCAAGGATGTCAGGTTCTAAACTATCTTCTCCAGGTTCCGTTGACTCGAAGGCTTGTGACAGTGGATCTTCAAACAGTGACTGGCAGTAGCATCTCCAACCTTCTGCTATTTTCTCCAATTCGCTGATCACTTCACCATTACAGTCTTCAATGGCCCAGGTTTTGGATGGCAACGTTTTTGTAATGAGACGAATTTTGTGATGCAGGTCTCTGGGTTCATGTCTTCCTGCATGAGCTTCAATCTCCTCACAAATATGACGCAAGTAGGCGTTATGATCTTTTCTGCACATTTTCTGGATTTGGGCAGACATTTCGTTGAGAACCCTAACATTTGCACCGGTTGCTTTCATCCTGCGGCGTTCTTGGACAAGTGCAAAAGTGTTTTCAGTCATCCAATGCTTCAGTTTTTGCGCTGCAGTTGGTGGTCTGGATCCTGCGACTGCGAGTTCTATGATGTCCTTGGCTCTGCCCCATAGCGACTCAGGGGTCTCGTTGTTGAAATCTGCATCTGCCCATTTGGTCCAGTTGTGTTCTACAAGAGACTTGAACTTGGAAACATCTTCCACGTCCAGCTTTATTTGCTTTCGGTTGGGTCTGGCTGCTGTCAGTTGGCCTATATAGCGAACGGTTAAAAAGCTATCCCCGCTTTGATGACTGAAAATATCCGGGAAAGAGAATGGGGATGGAAAGTCAGGAAAGGAAGGGTGAGGTAGGAAAGAAGGTTCCCAGGATGAAAGGAAGAGAAAAGGGCGAGAAAATGTTCACAAACCCAATACTAATAGACATACACACTAAACGCAGCTAATCGCTCATGGGCAAAAAAACTGTCACAACACAATATAAAAAAACCGGCTTTATGGTGTACACACTACACATATTTAAATTCAGCTTTTAGCGTTAACTGTTAGCTGTGTAAATCTGATTTATTGTGTTGTCACTCTTTTAATGATGTATGTTATGTCGCCCCGTGCATGGGCGTTCATTTGGTCTGAAGAAAAAGCGCACAAGAATTACATACCTAGTCTCCTCATGCTTTACTATTAGACAAATATTGCCAAAAAAATAACAACTTATATAAGCCAAAGTTAAAGATGTGCGTCCCTTGGGAGCTGGGCTGGCAATGGCGGTCCGTCCCACATCTAACTAGGTTATATCAATACTGCTGACTACCTCGGTGGCGTACTTGTAATGCGTACGCGGTACGAGTACGGGGCCAAAAACATTGTGACTGAGTTTTTTAATTTTAAAAATTACTCAGTCACAGCTCGGTGTCAGGAAGTTGGCGGTTTGATACCCCCGTGCCTCGTAAAGCTACTGGTCCTGTGCCTGATCTCTCTACGGTCATGTCGGATTGCCGTCTCGCAAGATTATGAGAGTGGAGGTATAGAGAGTGCACCTGTGTATTTATGACTCCTGCGTACCTGACTGATCTCCGTTCAAATCGGCCGCTGTGGCCGAAATTCGGCTATGAGGGATTTTTTGTATCAATACTACTATTAATAAATTCCAACATTAATTTAAAACCACCAAATACTTTAACTACTGAAAACTTCAACAAGTCTCATTTAACCATTATTTACCTCCCTAGTTCATGCGTTAATCACATCTAATTTAGACTACTGGTTACCCGCTCCCCCATTAATGTGTCAAACCGTTGCGAGCTACCCCAAAACCACGCTGCGTCGGTTAGGACTAATTGCATGTGTTCTATTCGAGTAATAGTGTTACGTACGTAGTATGATTTAAAATGGGGTTAAATCTGTATATTTGTAGTTATAGCCTAGTTGAGAATGGAACGGACTGTCGAGACGAACGCAGGTTATAAACCTAACGCCACACCTAAGACAATTAGGAGCTATATGTGTATTGTTTATCAATTACGGCGAAGGAAAACAACATGTGGAAACCTACTTTTGACTTTGACTTTGAAGACTATCAACGCGCACTAGGTCAGAGTGTTTCGTCAGAGTTTCAGTAGTTTCAGGGATATCGCGCTACGACCATAACTCGACTGCTTATCTTTTTAGTGGTGTTAGTGTATATTAAAGGGATTGTTTAAATCGACTAAAGTTTATTAATATTTCCAATGATAATAATATTTGCTCTTGTTTTTACTACGTTGTTTTTTTTATTTGAATTAAATAGTTTTATTATTATTGTCATCGCAAGTTATTTGTTATTTTTACTTTATCTATAACAATAACTATACGCACGTAATACAGCGTACAATGTACATGCATTACTTATATTTTTTTAAATTAAGTATTTAGGATGGAATTTTTTAATTCCATCGAGTCAATCTTAATAAGGTCAAATTCGAATAAAATCACACGTGATTCCAATCAAAGTCGCAAAATTATTTTATCATTTAATATTTGTTGGGTTTAGTTAATAGATGTAATATAGCGACACTCAAATCTAAGTAATAAATAATACCAGGCAATCTCGACTTTACAATAAAAAGAGATTTAGCTTGTATGTTTTAATTAACTTCTCATTTAACCGGACGTTCAAGTTCACGTGGGTAAAAACTATTTATAATTTATGTGACCGCGTTACAGACCACGCAGATTTACGGCACTTATTTCAGCTACAATTAATTAAACTGAATAATTATTGTGTAGGATTTTAAGTATGACCTTCATTTATTATGCAAATTTGAGCTATTTTCTGTAAAAAATCCCTGGATAATTTTCTTTTCCTTTATTTTTGGGATTTCCGGTTTTAACAGTAAGCATATAATTTATTATATACTAGCTTTTGCCCGCGGCTCGCCCGCGTTAAAAAGGTTTTTCCGGGATAAAAGTCCCGCTTTATATTTTCCCGGGATAAAAAGTAGCATGTGTCTTAATTCAGGACACGATCTACCCGTGTGCCAAATTTCATCGAAATCCGTTCAGTAGTTTTTGCGTGAAAGAGTAACAAACATACATCCATACATCTATACATTCTTACCAACTTTCGCGTTTATAATATTAGTAGGATTAGACTTTTACTCGCGGTTCCGCCCGTGTGATCGAGTTTTTTCGGGATAAGAGTCTCGCTTTATATTTTCCGAGATAAAAAGTAACCTATGTTATTCGCTGATAATGTAGCTTTATATTGGTGAGAGAAATTTTAAAATCGGTCCAGTAGTTTTTGAGTTTGTTCGTTACAAACATACAAAAATTGACTACGTTTGACGTAAAGTTTAGTTTGGTGCTTTTAATTAATTCGTTTTGTTTTTGTAACTACTGTAGGTTCTTCATAATTATTTTCTTATGAATAATAGACCTTTTGTAGCTTTTTCTTCCTTAACGGACTATTTTAAATTTTACTAGTGGTTCAAGTGTCTCGTAAGGTAAATTGTTGTTACTAAAATTTAAGAAGAAGCGAATGTTCTTTGTGCGTCTGATAACATCCACAAGCTTCGCGACAGAAGGCTAGGCACTGAAATGTCCGAGTAAATAATTCTTTTTTACTAGGACATTCAATTTCATAGGCCTGTATTCCTACACTGCTTTTAATACACTTAAATTTGCCAGGTCGCATTACAGAGCAGCAGTACAAAAATCAAAAGGTAATTTATTGCGTAAAATTGCCGCGCGCTTAGATAAAGAGGGCCCATGGTCTCCTCTATATTATTATCATGAATTTAAAGCAAATAAATCGATTAATTTAGCTTACATCGATAACATTAAAATTAATAACAGCTATACGACTGGTATTGAGGAGACCACGGAAGCTCTATTACATTCCCTAATACCCGATGACACTTTTAACGACAACGAATATCACAACCAAATTAGAATGTGGGCCGCGGAACTGCCAAACTCTCCAGTCTCAAACCTCGCAACGTTTGATGAATTTATTAGCATCGTTAGATCTTTGCCGCTAAACAAAGCCTCCGGAGAGGATAAAGTGTCTAATAAGATGATTAAAGAAGCGTGTAAATCAGCCGGCGAGTCATTACTAACTGTCTTTAACCGATGTATTGCTGAAGGTATATTTCCGCGAATATGGCGCTCTGGTTTTATTCGAATATTACCCAAAAGTGGCGATAAGTCTCCCGATGACCCCAAATCATATAGACCTATAACGCTGTTACCGTCTCTAGGTAAACTTTTAGAACGTCTTATTGTCCCTCGTCTGCTACCGGGTGGACCAGTATTCCACAAAAATCAATTCGGATTTACAATAGGTAGGTCGACTACTGACGCGGCTATATCGGTTAGAAGAACGGTGAGTATATCGGAACATAAATATGTACTCGGTATCTTCCTAGATATCTCCGGTGCCTTCGATAATGCTTGGTGGCCGATGATACTTCTCAAGTTAAAAATACGAGGCTGCTATAGGAATATATATTCGCTTATTTACACATACTTCTCGTACGGAACAACCAAACTGAAACTTGGCCACCACGCCGCGTCGAAGTCACTGACTATGGGATGTCCACAAGGTTCGGTTGTAGGTCCATATTTATGGAATTTGGGTTTCGATGATTTTCTTTCGATTCCCTTACCTGTAGGGTGCACTTTGACCGGATATGCGGATGATGGCCTATTACTTGTAGAGTCTAATAGTAGAACGGGGCTGGAAAGTTTGGCAAATACGTGTTTACAATTAATATCCGAATGGGGTGAAAGAAACCGCCTTACGTTCGCACCTCAGAAAACGTTCCAACTACTATTAAAAGGAATATTAAAATCACCACCGCGAATTAAATTTAATAATATTACTGTCAAAAGAAAAGAATCAGTTTGTTACCTAGGGTTGATTTTAGAAAGAAATTTTTCTTTTCTTGAGCATATAATAAATGTTGGGGAAAAATCAAAAAGGAACTTTTACGCCTTGACAAGGATATCGACCTCTACGTGGGGACTCTCATTCACTACGCTCAAAGTCATCTATGGAGCAACTTATCTAGCGTGTATTGCATACGGATCACCTGTATGGGCCGATAGGGCTACTATCGGTGCTGTGCGCAGGAAACTGCTACAGAGTCAACGTTTGGCGTTGATATTCTTGTGTAAGGCGTATAGAACTGTTAGTACGGAAGCTTTGCCTGTCCTCGCGGGTGTGCTCCCAGTCGATTTGGAGGTACAGCGTCGCGCCGCTATGTATTACTCAACCAGACAGGATATGGATAAAAGGTTTCTTACGTCGCTTGAATTCTTAAGAATCAATAGATTATTTAAACCGCACACTGACGTACATAATGAGTTGTTAAGCGAATGGCAATGTAGGTGGGACGCATCTTCGAAAGGGCGTCATTTATATAAATACTTTCCGTGCGTTCGCGATCGCCTAACTAAAACCTGGTTAGAAATAGATCATTGTGTATCGCAATTCCTTACCGGCCATGGTAATTTTAGGGGTAAACTGTTCTCATTTAGGCTGGTTGATTCTCCTGTGTGTCCATGCTCTACAGCTGCTTTCGAATATGAACAGTCCGCTCATCACGTACTTTGGGAGTGTAGTCTCTGGCATGATGAGCGCAAGATAATGTTAGATAGTATGCAAATAACATCCGGGGCTGTATACTACATGGACCTTGTAGAGACTAGACGAAATTTCCGTGCTTTCCGGCGTTTTTGCCATGCCTTTTATTGGAATCAAAATTGACAGCTCAAATGATAGAACCCTTTAATTTAATTTTTATCCGTGGTGCTTTACAACTGGCTTCTCTAGTTGTAAACGTCCCTATACTTGAGGTTAAAATGCCTCCTTAGTTCATTATTTTGTCTCCCGCTTTGTTATGGAGGGAAGTGGACAATTAATATTTCCAACTCCTCCCTATCTTTCTATTTGATTAATTTCGTTGCGGGATAAAGACAGACTAGTGTTCCCTGAGACTCGCCGAGCTTCACCGCTTGGTGTCATAAAATGCGTGCCATTATTGATCCTGGCTTACAGGAGTTGTAGTGGCGGGTGTGAGGGCGGGATAGTCTCTTATACATACGATAACCCTGTTAACGTAGCGGGGTAGGCAAAACCCTACGCTATCCTACTACACTTGATTGAGCGTCGGTTCGTTCACACTGAGCGTGCGCGGGCGCGATTATTCCTTTAGTAATAAAACACAATTACACTCATGCTCTCGCGCATTGTCTGTCTCTCTCGTGTGAGCGATGTATCACATATGTCACTTACTGCGCAGGCGCCGATGTCTTTTATTTCACTTGTTGATATGCGTTCAGCGCATGCGTCCTGCACAATAAGGAAGGAAGGAATGATAATGATGTAGAGATAAATGGACTGCCTCGGTGTAGTAGTTATATTGCATGCGCGGTATGACTATCGCTCTAAGGTCCCGCGTCGGGCAAAGTGATATGGGATATTTCTACTCAATATTAGACTGTAACTTGTGCCTTATATGGCGATTGGCTCGTCCTCTATCACTTCATGGGACGGAATACCATGGTGAAAAGTGGGTGCACTAGTTGAACCTCCCCCTAGTTGCCTACCCCTTCGGGGATAAAGGATGATGATGCTGATGTTGTGATGCTATGTGTATTTGTTTGTTGTTTTTGTTCCCATAGTAAGATTTTGAATCTTTTGTCGTGGGAACAGAAATTATATTTTTGTTTGGAAATCGAGTCTCAAACAGTGCTGGTTCAAAGACATATGTATTTTAAAGATAATCAATTAAGGTATTTTTTATTTTAATTATATTTACCTCTTTAATATAACGTAGTTACGTAGGACAACTAATCTTTTAATTCATCACCAAAGTTTGTATGTTACTTTTATTTTAAGAATTTTAAGACCACTCAGTAATACTCTCAGATATATAGCATCTCAACGTTTTGGGAAAAAAATAATTTGAAATGATAATTCCTCAGAGACAATCCAATTTACGAATGGCTTCGCACCCTGCGAATGCTTTTGCATAACTTCTCAAGTTTATTTGAATCACCATGGGTTAACTTATGCCATTGTTTTTGTTTATGTGATTTCAGTTCGTAATTTTATTGTCACTTTATAAGAAAGATTTTTTTAATAGCTTGTAAACGATTTAACTTTATGGCTTAATCACATAAGGTGTTAAGTTGTCTTGTCGAGAAAAGCTCTCTATTTATTCCAACTAGGCTATTGGACGATGAATCTATCAGTGTCCTTGAAAAAGGTTTTATTTTTTGTATCTAAATATTTCATATATACTATATTCTTCCATTTATTACTCGAAAAATACGACATCAATCATACCAAGGTCATTGATTGAACTGCCAGACTTATTGTCTAATGACCCCCTAATCACCTTTAGTCAAAGCATGCTTTAAGTCCAAAAGTAGAACATAATATAACATATAACATCATGCCGGCCTGTTATACTGGTTTCACTCAGGCGTTGACCATACTTGCGTCAGGTAAAAAATATGAAAGTTTCGAGGATTTCCCGCTTCAAAAATCCTTATATTACTGTAGCGATCAATAACGCCATGTTATTAAAAAAGCTGATTAAAAATTTAAATATTTTCCACTGAAGAAAAAGAATGGCATAAATAGATTTTATAGAATAGTCGAATAGTCGTGTGCCAAAGTTTACCTAAATCCGTTCAACTTATTGTGTTTAACAAACATCCAAACAGTTTTCACAAACATTCGCAAATTTATTATATTATAGTAACATAATGTATCCGAGGGATGGGAAACGGTAGAAAGGTCGACAGGACAAACGATGGGAAGATGACATCAAAAAAGTGGCGGGACCAGAATGGACCAGAATAGCAAAAGATAGGGAAAAGTGGAAATCTTTAGAGGAGGCCTTTGTCGAAGGACAAGCTGTTCAAGAAGCAACAGAACCGGTTTCCGATCAAGAGTAAATCATTTGTAATTATAAAATTTAGTATAAGTGAAATAGCAATAAAGGCTATTTTTATTTTATTTTATTTTGTAACATAATAATAATTCTGATAAGATATTATTTTACAACTTTAAAATGAAGGTAGTACAGGAATTTCCTAAGTTAATATACTGAGAACTGCTTTCCAATTCGTCGAGTAACACGCACCTCTAGAAGTTCCGTTGAAGCGTTTTTGTAAACCGGAAACGGTTGGTATAAATTGGATCCGAGTCTTGTTCACCCCAAACAACGCCCTCAGGGCATCCGCAAATACGATTGCAACTATTATTTCCGCCGGGGATTTCCCGATGAAATTCTGGTGTCGTATAACTCCTTTTTTAGGGTTCCGTACGTCATTATAGAAAGTACTAAAAATTATTAGGACATTCGCTTCTTAAGATGTTTTTCTCTAAAAACCCCTTAGGGATCAAGTTGATATTAATAAAATACGTAAGCTCTTCGATGTTCTAAAAACGTAAGTTTATATAGTATCGAGTTACAAAAATACTTCAAAACGTAAGTCCGACTAACAGAAAAATAATCACTTATAATTTCACAAGTATTCGATTTTTATAGCATAAGATACGAGCAGATCACGTAATGGTAAGTAATTACCAGCGCGCAACGCCCATCCATATCTATATATTCAAGAAAATTAAGGACATAATCAGTATCAGCCAGTCTGGAATTTGTGCTCGATATGGCGATAGGCTCACCCATTATAATATAATGGGGCGGAAACCACAGAGCGAAAACCAGGGCATGGTTGCAATTCTACCTATCCCTTCCGGCGATAAAGTGATGTGTGTTCGTTTTTTTGTGTAAACCATGACAGCGGTGGAATAGGGATTGGAAAAAGGGATGGGATTTATTTAATGCTACGGAACTCTCAGATCGAAATCTGCTCACCCTTGGCCGGTTTTTCCCCAGTCTCAGCGATAACATTTGGCAATGCGTTTCGTCGGGTTGGCAAAAAAGTGCTTTACGAGAACTTGTGGTACTTTAGTTTGCAATAAATCTGTGTGATGGTCGACTTCGACTTTGACCTATTTTCTAAATAAAACAGTAATTTTTAAATAAATTACTGTAGTCCAGCATTTTTATTATAATTAACCACAAAACTCTTACTACGTAAATTGATTCCACGATAGATTTTTCTTTGATGAATTTAATTCAACTTCACACCTTTATCAACGACGGTGTAGGAGTTAAACCAATGCTATTCCCACTACCTACGCTTACTATCTGTTACATGATGTGTGTGGGAGAGCCCATATCCACAACTGTCGAAGCTTAATGCGAAATCATGTATTAAAAAAAAAAACACATCGCCTCCTTGTCTCCGTGGTTTAATTCCCAAGTCTGATAACATTTGTGTGAGTCTTTCAGAAGCAGAGGTTGAGTTTAGTTAATTTTTCCCTAATATGCATAAAAAGGTGTGATATTTAGACTCCTCATTGAAGCGAGATAGAGGTAAAGATATTACAAAAACAAAGATCTCTGAATTGGGAAAGGAGCTCGAAACAGTTTTTCCATATTTCCTTTTACAATAACAGCCGACAGTCTTCAAAGCCGAGTCCATAATTGAAGCCCATGGAGCTATAGAGCGCGCGGTCGCTGCCCGAAAGCAATTTAACCCGCGGCGATTGGTGTCGCTCCGGGATCTGCTGCGGCTGGATTGGTTTACGTTATTGGAAGTATTTACATAAATTATATAATAATTCTAGCCCAGTATTATATACTGTTCACTGTTGAGCACGCGCTTTCTCTACTGAAAGCGTTTGGGCCTTAGTTTTCTATGCTGACCTAGTACGGCTTGGCAGACTTCACATAGCTTCGAAATTCTTACGAAGAATTTTTAGGTATGTAGGTTTCTTCACGATGTTTTCCTTTTAAAGCGAACGATAATTGATGAACATTATATATACGTACACTCGGTACTTCGAGAAGTCTGAGGTATTGCCTTGGCATTTGAACCTGCGAAAATTCGTCTCGAGTCTCGACAGACCTTTCCATTCAAAACGAGACTATCCTTCACTTATCTAATGAACTAAAATAAATGAATGAAATAAATAATTATCCTATTATAAAACCCGACTGTGGTAAATATACTAACTAAAGCAAAAACCATGCTGCGCAGTATCTCTATTGTATAAGGTATAGCAGACGGGGACTGGCTAATCATTCAATTGGATATTAATATCTACTGGTGGTAGGTCTCTCATATGTAAGAGTCTGTCTGGGTGGGTACCACCGCAATGACGATTTCTACCGCCAAATAGCAGTGTGCATGCACAGTTGTGTTTCGGTTTGAAGGACTTTGTAGCCAGTGTAACTACTGGACATAATGAGACGTAACATCTTATGTCTCAGGATGACGAGTGCAGTGGAATGCCACACAGTACTTTGTAACTCAAGGTGCTGGATGGTGTTGCTACTGTTTATGGGTGGTCGTATCGCTTACCATCAGGCGAACGGCATGCTCGTCTCGTCATACAACGTATTAAAAAAAATATCCTACCAGCAGTTTATAAGGAAGCAAATATTAGAACAGAGTCATAAAAAAAGATTAGTACCATTAGTGATAACAAGGTGAGTATTTTGTCTCTGATTCACATATTAATTTTGCTAAAAAGACTCTCAACAGTGATTAATTAAAACGCTGATAAATAAAATAGTTTGTTTGAATTAACAGTGAAAATAACAAAGTTTGTCTCACTATTCAGTTAACACTGATATTTCAACGACTTATCCAGAACTAACAAATCTTAGACGTGGTATAAAGACGGTACCAGATCTGAGATAATTACGCTCTCGCAAATGAAATAGTAGCTTTACGTGCGATATTGTGAGCTTGCCTTTAAACCCAGTTATGAACCTTTTACGACCAATAAGAAATCTCGCTATACAATATCAGTATTAATGCTCAATTATCACGTGAATGGTATGTTTAGAGATTTTTCTTTTAGGCATTACGACTTGGTTGAGGAAGTGGAATAAAGCGTAATATTTTTTATATTTTCGTCTTAAATGGAAAATAATTACATGGCAATAAATAAATAAATTCTGGTTTTATTTTGCATTCGTCTGGATAGCGACCTCCGTACAGCCGTGTTAAAACCTGGCATAGTGGCTCGCGTAAGTGCGTCGCGTTCCGAGATCAGCCTGTGTATATCCAGTTCACACAGGCCGGCATAATTGTGTCGACTGGAGAGATAATCATCTTTCGTCAGTCGATACTCTATTTCAATCCCACCTTGTATAAATAAAAAACAAGTGTGTGTGTACTTATGTATGTACACGCGTTAGAAGTTATACTTCATTGGCGTAACAAGATAAAAATCTTTTCAAAAATTTTATCTGTCGCCTTATTCTACGTTCAAAATTCAAAAATGTTGACTATAGGTAACATCAGGGTGTCGGTTTTTCGTGACGGTGTGCGCGGGCATCGTAACAATTTACTCTCATCATTTTTCCCTAACGCGCCAAAAGAAGTATAACTTAAAAAAATATAGCGTTGAGTAGAGTGGGTGGGCACGACACGACAATGGTGTCATTGTCATTGTTCTTTCGTGTGAAAGAAATCACAGATATACTGTTATTTCTTTCGTGTTATTGTCATAATTATGACACGGCAGCTACAGTTTAAAAAGCGTGTAAAGTGTCATTTCACCAACGATATCGTGGAGTCGTAAAAAATCTGGTGGCTTACATTGTGGTCGATGCTATACAAGCACGATTAATCTATACATATAATAAAGCAGTAGAACCGGTGTGTTTGTACATTTAAAGAAATGTGATAAAAAATAATGGGGGTGACTATAGAAGAGTAATGTAAAACAAATCGGCGATTTTTATTATTCTTTTCTGTCTGTCTGTTTTTCTGTTTGTTTGTTACTGCACATCTCCAAAATTACTGAACGGATTTCGATGATATTTGTCACACGGGTAGATCATGTCCTGGATTAAAATATTGGCTACTTTTCAACCCGGGATAATATATAGTGGGATTTTAACCTGGAAAAACAATAACACGCGGGCGGAGCCGCGAGCGAAAGCTAGTAATAAATAAATAATAATACCAGCCCTGTATTATACAGGGTCATTTTGACATTGCGTAAATAAATGAAATCACATACTTATCTCGTCGAAAATAACACTTTCCATTAAGTTATTTTAACCATAGACGTAAAATAAAAAAGTGTAAGTTTCGAACAAAATAAATATGAATAAAAAGTAACTTTAAGTTTACACGCCCTCATGCCACTACTACTGCTCTAAGATAATTCGTCGCAGCGGCAACATTATACTTTCATTCAGAAACACACTTTCGCACACACCATATTCACACTTAACAACGAAATGATCAAAAAATTTGAAAACTACAACCGGGATTTTTGGCAATAATATTCGTTATTCATGGATGATTTTTGGCAAGATGTTAGAAGAGGTAAAGACGAATATGTGGTTTCATTTAGTAATGCAATGTAAAAATGACCCTGTATACTTACTGTCCCACTGCTGGACAAGGGCCTCCTCTACTACTGAGAGGATTTAGGCCTTAGCCCACCACGCTGGTCTAGTGCAGGGCGGCACACTTCAAATAACCCAGACTTTGAGAGAACTCTTAGGTAAGTTTTTCTCACGATGTTTTTCTTCACCGAAAAGTTAATTGATAAACAATACACACGTATATGCGAAAAGTTAGAGTTGGGAGTCTTGGGTTTTGAGCCTGCGGACGTTCGTCTCAACAGTCCGTTCCATTCCCGACTAGGCTATTGTACTAGAGGGATTGCTATTTTATAATAGCCCAAAATTATACGATGTATGATAAAAAAGTGTAGAAAGTAGCTTTTTAAATTCAGATGCAGTTAATGTAGTCAAAGTATACAACGCAAATGAAACAACAAGCTTTCAAGCCCTAGGGTGTCATCTTGTTGTTTGTTTTCGTTTTAGTATTAAAATAATATTTTATCATTGACTTAATTACGTCGACGAAATACAATTTAAATAAAATATTTACAAAAGTAAAGTCTTAAAATCACGAAAAAATAATTATTTAGACGCTATGAGAGATACTGAGACTTTTAAAGAATTCACAGCATCACTAATGAGCTACAACTTTTTAACGTTAATGAAGATTGCTGGAAACGACAGGACTACGCACTTCCCTATAAATGACTAGCGCTCACTTAATTAACTATCGATTATAATATAATTCGATTATAAGTTAATTAAATTTGAAGGACTTTCATTCGTTATGCGAACAGATTGTATAAACTTAATATTATTTCACGAAAAGAGGATTACTTTTTCATTATAATTAAATTACGGTTTAATTTTATTTTGTTAAAATATTGTTTTTGTAAAATAATTAATTTTGTGTTCGGACTTTAAGATTTGAACTTATATGCTGCATTTATATTTCACCGAATATTGAAAGGACTTATTACTGATTTTTTGAGCTTAATTATCCACCTCGCCCCTTTTATCGATGATTAACACGATGTGTGTGTGAATTATTAGTAGATTGTAATATATTAATTCACATTATATACCGATAGACTCGCCCCCTCACATCATGGGACGCAATACACACGGCGAAAAGTGGGTGCACTAGTTGCGCTACTGCCTACCCCTTCAGGGATAAAGACCGTGAGTGTATGTGATTATAAAAAATAAAAAGAACGGGTTGCACTCCGGGAGTGCCGGCAGAAGTGAAGACTTGAACATTAACGTTGTGAATTTTTGAATATTTTGGAATGGTTAGGGAATAATTTCGCACGAATTGCTTTATTTATCAGTATAAAAGTACTAGCATTTATGTGGTTAAATACAATATTTATTTGTTGCGCCTTCGTACACAAAAATGACAATTTCACTATTTCTTTATAAATCAAAAATTGAAAAAAGAATGTTACGCTCTTTTGTACTCGTGCCGTGCTAACGCTGGGGAAATAAATAAAATGCACTCGTTTCAAGAATTATAGCTTCTACGCATTGTACTTAAGGTTCATATTAGTAAGGGATGGTAAAACCTCCTACGCATTTTCGATCGGTCACGTGATCCTGACGCGAGTTTAACATTTTATACCCATCCCAAAAGTGCTCAACGCCGCTAAAGAAGTTTTCTCTTCAAAAATGTTATATTACATACAATTTTAATATCCGTTATTTAATATAACTTTCTCCATTCTTTTATTACTGGGAGTTTAAAAATACCCCTTTCCAAGATGCTGAGTGTTCAAACAAAACATACAAAATAGGAGGCAATTTCCGTTTCAGCATCAACGCCGAACAATGAAACTCTTCAAATATAAACAGTATTAACAGGAGAGGAATATAATGTGTTAATAAGGGCGTAATATTAATTTTACTGGTGGTAGGTCTCTCATATGTAAGTGACCGTCTGGGTGGGTACCACCGCAATGTCTATATTATCTACCGCCAAGCAGCAGTGTGCATGCACTGTTGTGTTTCGGTTTGAAGGACATTGTAGCCAGCATTTATGTGGTTAAATACAATATTTATTTATTGCGCCTTCGTACACAAAAATGACGATTTCACTATTTCTTTATAAATCAAAATTTGAAAAAAGAATGTTACGCTCTTTTGTTCTCGTGCCATAGCAACGCTGGAGAAATGAATAAACATGTAGTCGTTTAAGAATTATAGCTTTTACGCATTGTATTTAAGGTTCATATTAGTAAGGGATGGTAAAACTTCCTACGCATTTTCAATCGGGGTCACGTGATCCTGTCGCGAGTTTAATATTTTATACCCATCCCAAAAGTGCTCAACGCCGCTAAAGAAGTTTTCACTTCAAAAAAATAAAAAATAATAATCCCCGACACAATCTCTAAAAATCACTAAAAAATCTCTAAAAAGTAAAATAATAAAAGTGTCTTTGTCGATTAAGTACCTAGTTATGTTTTGACCCAAGCGTCGTCACGTCGGGGGGCCGCTAAAGAAGTATTTTCATCTCCCTGGTCCGGAGTTCGGTCCCCCGATGTGAGGACGCTTGGTTCAAAATATTACTAGGTACTTAAACCAGCTCGATCACATCAACTTTCAAACAAAAAAAACCGCGTCAAAATTAGTCCATTCGTTTGAGAGTTACACTGCCACAGACAGACATACAGATACACAGATACACACCATAAACTTATAACACCCCTCTTTTTCTTTCGGATGTTAAAAAGAAATATCAACAGCTTCTGCTGTCATTTGTGCGTTGAGTGCAACAAATTGCATCTGCATGAAAATTTATAATTTATAATAGGATTACATAAAGTTAAAAGTTATGCCTTAGCTACTTCTGCTACATATATGGGGCGACTCAACCGGCGCGGACGGTTGTCTCGAAGAAAACCTACAATGTAAAATGTCTTCACATTTCTTCCTCTCAAGAATAGAAAAATTCATAAAGTAATAGGACATTTTAACACATTAACAAAACCGACAACTGTCGACAGAAGGGACCGCGAACACTTAACCAATTTAATAACATAATAAAACAGTACAGATCCCATGAAAACACCTCAAAATGTATTAAAGGTCTGCTAATTGTTAAGATGCCCGCTCTATAGGGATTTCAGAATCATCATCCAATTACGCAATATCGGCTTCTATACCAATGACCATAAACGTTAGATTCCTATGATTTCCGCACGATGAACAAGTTCAAAGGGACTTAAGCAATTTTATATAAATGCTATTGTCTTTAACAAACGCCTTTGTAATTTTCATCCCTGTTTTATCGTGTTAAGGGAAAGTGCTTTGTAGTTTCGTAGATTGGCCATTACGGCCCCTTGGAGGTAATCTCCAGACTTCCCGTTTAGCAGTTTTAGGAATCTTGTCTTGAAATTTTTAATAAAAATGTTGTTTAGATGGTTTTATAATGTAAATTTCATTTAAAACTGTTTTCGATTACTTGTTAAAAGTGAAAAAAATGTGTATTATATTGAGATTGTTCTATGCTAGTGATGTTACTAATAGGTAGACCAAAAGATAGCTGAACGGATAGATACCACGACATAACACCAGGGGTTAAGATCGACCAATGAAAAGGTAGGAACATATATTCTTGGAGGTAGTTGAATCAGACTGGTTGACGAAAGCAAAAGATCGGAAGCTGTGGAAGTCTATGGGTAGCTCCATTCCGAGAAAGCTACTGCTACATAGAGGCATACCTAAGAAAAAAAAAATTAATCAAATTTGGATAAATGTAAGAATTTTAGTTGTGTAAGTACTAGAAATAAAGGCCCATTTATATTATAATTTGTTTATTTATGAAACTCAAGCATTAAATACCTCAAACCCTTTTTAAAGCAATTCGCCGGTAATTGAGCAAATATGACACTTGATTGTAAATAGTCACCGATGAACACCTTCAATGTTAAAGGAAATGCGACACGTAGAGGAATACCCATTCGTTGTTACAAGAAGAACTGAGAATTTGGGGTTTGGGTACATTTACTAACAACTCAAAACAGAAGAGAAGAAGAAGCTTTGTACTTGGTAAACTGGTAAAAGCTACCCACTTCTGATTACAAAACTGATTAACCTTACCACATCGAAAATGGTACCCACAATAAAATAGATGTCTTTTCGGCAAATCTATTTATTGATGTATTATAGTTGGTAGATTTTTATACTGAATAGTCTAGAACAGCCTTACCCAACCCTTTTTATACGGGCCACAAAGAGCTTTTAGTTATGGTGCCACGGGTCACAGCGTAAAATTATTGACCTACTTAGATGTTGAAATAACGTAATTTTTTATGTTTATTTTAATATAACGTATTCACAAATTATCCTGGGATTATTGCACGATATGACAATTGGCTCACTACCTATCACATCGTGGAACACATTTGACAAAAAGTGGGTGCCCTGGCTATATATCTACTCCTTCGGTGATATAGGATGTGTATGGTTTTGTATTCACAATTATTAACATAATTTTTTGTGAGATTGTTGAAGTCAAATCGTTTAAGCACTTCAAAACAAATATATATGTAGATGGTCCACTTTCAAAATCTCAGGAATCCGCAGGTTGAGTATGGCTGGTCGAGAAATTGATGCTATAGTTTGTCGGTAGATTTTTACCACAGCTCTGCCTTAAAGCACTCAAGTCTAACCACTTAATGACGGTACCTTAATTGACGTTAGTTTAAGTGCTTTTGTGCAGCTAATGTAGCCTCAACATTTCAAGATAGGGCATTAAAGACTGTTGAATGTGGGCGCTCGTTTCTTTGTTTTTTTCCACAACTAATTGTTTTTTTTTAACGACTGAATGACGAGACGAGCTCGCCAATTGATGGTACGTGGTTGAAACTGCCAATGTTAATCTAGAAAGTGGTCTGGATTTTATATAACTTTATTCAGCAGTTGCTTTTAATAAATTCGGTTACTTCTAATAAACTAATATACTTCTATAAGTAGATTTGGATTTTATAAATATCACGCGACTTTATCAAAGCTTAAGCACAGGCATATGTAAGAATAGAAATACCCATTTCATGTATGCACAATTGACCCGGAAAATTTGAGCGCGGGACCCGAGGGACCTCTGATTTGGCTCTTTGTCACGAACAAAGTTTGCCCAGGGAGAATACGATGAACTCGAAATTATATTGGCAGCGAAGTGTTGGAGTATACTTGGGTTTGTTGAAATTAGAAGTTGTGTCTTAAGGCACTATCGTTTGACTAGTTTAGCTCATCATGACATATCTGTTTTTGGATTGAAATTTGATGGTGATTTTCTGCAGAGTATTTTAGGTGTAGCAAACGTCAGTGAGATTTGATTAGGATTGATTTGATTTGAAAATCAGGGACAAGGGAACTGACTGGCAAAAAACAATTACTCGGAAAAATTGGAAAGTGGAAAGTGACCATTACTGCATTGCGCAGTGTACCCGATGATTATTTGTAGTCCAAATATAAAGTTGAACTAAAGCCAGCATGCTTCACAACAGTCTCAATTTTACAAATTAACATCTAGGTCTAGAGTTTTCTATCTCTAATCTGTCAGTTTCGACTATAGGAATGCCTCCTACCAGAGAGTTTCCTCAAGTTTTTATTCAGGTATTGCCGGTTATATTCCTTAGTTGATTATGGACCCGTCTTTTGTGGTAGGCGACTATCGTTCTAACGCCTAGTGTATCGTAAGATACGATCAATATATTTATAATCTTCCATATTTATCTGAAATCATAGCTTGAAATAAGTACGGTGATCGACGGGTATACCACTGTAGGAACTGTGGGAGTTTCTAGATAAAAGGGTATGCCGCTGCACTATGGAATTTCCTAAACATTAGTAAAGTCTATGACCAATGCCTATTACCTTTCCTTTCTTTGTCGTAGTCATGCAATTTAAAATATTCGCAATTCACTAGCATTGAGATGCTAATAAGTAGAAACTGCCGTATTTGACAGGTATTTTAAAGTTTACCAGACGAGTTGATAAAGGTTGCAGGAACACGCTGGATGCGGGCCACTTTTCACAGGTCCGTCTGGAAATCGTTAGGGGACACCTATGTTCAGCAGTGGACGTCATGTGGCTGATGATCATTAAGGTTTAAGCAGGCTTGCAGCCGGCACTGTTATGAGACAGGAATTTTTGTCCAATGAAAAATATCAGTCTTCACCTTGAATAAAACATTTAATTAATGAATACTTATTATCATTACTATCTAATGACTTTTATTTATTACCTAGTGTTTTATATATTACACAGGCTTTATTTAGAAAATCAGTCATTCTAGGTACCCTAGACAAGTATTCCTCCATTTATAAATGGCAACATTAAACCGGTGTAAAGAAAAGAGGACTTATCTATACTATAAAGCTGAAGAGTTTGTTTGTTTGGTTGAACGCGCTAATCTCAGGAATTACTGAACCGATTTTGAAAATTCTTTTACTAATAGAAAGCTATATTACTCCTGGGTGCTATGGGCTACTTTTTTTTATCCCGGGAAAATATTTTTATCACGGAAAAACTTATTCACGCGGGCGGAGCCGCAGCCCCACATTACTATAATACATATAAACAAATTCAGGCAGCAATAAATTTAAATGTAATAAGTCGTTAATTGGCCTACTCAAACCATGACAAATATAATTTAATTAAGTAAACAACAGATATTTTAATAGCCACCGACCAATATTGTTCATCGAAATGGCTCCGATATTGACACAATTCCGAATTATTTGGGTTCAATTTCACTGATTGACTTTGTGTTGACAAAGCTTGTTGAATTTTATCGAGTAATCAATGTTGAATGAATTAAAAATATGAAATAGAGATGCAGGTTTAAACGCATTTCAATGTGGTCAATTTTAAGCGGTAAAGTCAGTCCTACTACTGAATTAAAAAAATAGATTATTTATGAAGATAGCTGTGTAGTTTTTCCTTAGACGACTAGTCTAGGACTTAATCCCCTAGATGGTATTGATGTCCGATAAGCAGCTATTGTAGTAAACGATAACCTAGTTGTGAAAGGAACGGTCTGCAGGTTCAAAACCCAAGGCACAAACCTCGGACTTTTGGAATTCATTTGTGTATTGTTTACCAATTATCCTTTGCTTAGTGTTAAAGGAAAAATAGTGAAGAAACCTACATAGCTGAGAATTTTTCACAAGAATTACAAGTCGAGTGAAGTCTGCCCGCACTATGCCAGCGTTTTGGAATCAGCCCTAAACCCTCTCAGTAGTAGAGGAGACCCGACCACAGCAGTGGGCAGTATATAATACAGAGCTGATATATTATAAGCAGCTATTCGTAAAACCTCTTGCCGGTCGACATTATTTTGGGCTCCATTTCATTTATGATCAGGAGCAGTGAAGCCACTTGTGACCACCACAAAATCGTTTCTGCTATATGGATAAAGTATATCGTCAACCTCACATTGAAATGTGACATGTGCAGGTAGAAGAAAATCTCTCTTTATTTCACCTTTTACACAAAAAGAAACCAAATGTTCTTGAAGAACTCGCATTACCCCCGATACAATTTTGATTAGACTCAAAAAATATTCAAAAACATGCGCAGTTTGGCTCTAACGAGACTCGTCCGAATTGAATAGCTATTTGAAAGCACACACAATTGATATAGAAAGTATGGCGGAGTGGCGGTGCAAATAATGAAATCTTTTACGGAGATATTTACCGAAGTACCCTCGTCAACCGATAGATGGTTTCCTTGCAGTCAACTGTTAAATTAGACCTTTATTCGGCTTCCCTTTTTCTTAAACGTGGCAGAATTTCTTAAAATTGAGTTTGCGGAATAGGTTATGGATTGAGAGGATGATATTCAAATTTTTGATATGGAGTAGTATTGGAAATTTCTTGTAGTTACATTGTAGGCTGCAAAATGCTGATATTTTAGGTTTGTTTGCCAGCTTGGTAGTCAAAATTTGTGCGATGCTGCTTTGTTGTACTTTTCTATTTTGGGAGACAGTGTAAGATATACGCACAGGCTTTTATCGAAAAGTATGTGTGTATTTTGAAACTAATCAATGTCAGTTACGCTTACGAGAGACATGTTTTTCTATTTGTGTAGGAAATTGCACAGTTGAAAGGCAGAAGGTTTATCAAGCTTTGATAGTGGCGAAATATCCGGCCGGCTGCAATTTGGAAACTAGACAGTTTTGTTCCTATTTTTAGACTGGCATTATTATGGTGCATCATGCACCGTGCATGGTTTCATTGGACATATTTCTGTTTGTTGTAGTTGTTTTAGAAATATCACTGATTCTTATATGAAGTCTTTATCAACGCATGCTCACGCCTTTTATCCCCGAAGGGGTAGGCAGAGGCGCAACTAGTGCACCCACTTTTCGCCAAGCGTATTCCGTCCCATGATGCTATAGGGGGCGATCCTATCGCCATATCGGGCACAAATTCCAGACTCCGGGCTGATACTGAATAGAAAAATCCAATATCACTGCCCGACCCGGGGATCGAACCCGAGACCTCAGCCTTGCAGTCGTACCGTAATACAACTACGCCACCGAGGCAGTCAGAAGTCTTTAGAAAGTATGTTATTAAAGGATTAGACTTTTTATTTTTTATCCTTATTTGTAAAATAAATTTCAAATCGAAATTTTTCGTAGCTCATGTTGAATGTATGCTAAGAAAACAGAAAAAAGAATTATCATCTGTAATCCATTAACATACCACATCTCTCAATGTGTTAAATGGCAATAGCCACGTCACCAATTATACATAGGTAGGGACCTAATATAGCTGGTGAAATGTGGGTTTGATGACAACTCTACTTACCCCTGAAAAGAGAAAAAGGCGTGATACTATGTAAATCCCTCATTATTGACAATGTTGAATCGCATGTCTTTTAGGTATTTATTGATACATCCACAATGTATATTTACCTCAAATTGTTTGCTCGCATTGACAAAGGACCTTTATCTGCCATTACTTTTGATCATGTTGGTATTCGATGCGTGCGTGAGGCGGACATGTCCTTATTATGACTTAGCGATGGGTCTGAGGCACCCTTTGTTTTTATTTAGGATTTGTGAGAAACAATACTCTTGGTGAGACTGAGCGATGGTATTTTGATACGATTTTTTATTTTATTGCATTCCAGTGACGAGACGAGCATGGCGTTCGCCTGTTGGTAAGCTATACGCCCGCCCATAATTAGTAGCAATACCATACAGAACTTACAACTTACTTACTCAAAGTACTTTTTTATTGCAATTAAATGACGAGATGAGCATGCTGCTCGCCTGATGGTAAGCGATATGACCACTCATAAACAGTAGCAACATACAAAACTTTAAATGACAAAGTACTGCGTGGCACTACACCGCACTCTTCACTCTGAGACATACGGTGTTAAGTCTCATAATGCCTAGTAATTTCTGGTTATAATTACCTTCAAGCCGGAACACAACAGTATTCGCACACTGTTGTTTGGCGGTAGAAACTATTAAGATTCTATTAAGGGTGCCTTTCCACCAGAGATCTGGTCATATGAAATAATCCTTTGAACTCCAAAGTATCCATGCAGTTTGTATGAACTACAGCTGATATAGGCAATATTAAAATTAAAAAATAAAAGTGTGTGTGTACTTATGTACACACACACGTAAGAAGTTATACTTCTTTGGCGTAACAAGATAAAAATCTTTTTAAAAATTTTATCTTTCGCCTTTTCTACATTTAAAATTTAAAAAATGTTGACTCTAGCTAACTTCAGGGTGTCGGTTTTTCGAGACGGTGTGCGCGCGCATCGTAAAAATTTACTCTCATCATTTTTCCCTAACGCGCCAAAAGAAGTATAACTTCAAAAATATAGTTTTAATTTCGAATAACACAAAGTAAGGCACAAAAAATCATTGCATTAAAGTGAAGTAGAAATTAAAAAGCCCCGCATACGAATTGTGTGTGGAACGTGCGCCGAGTTGAAATTAACTGTTTCGCGTAGTTTACGCGAACTTTGTAGTATATGCACTATTGGAAAATGTGTTTTTGTTTGTAGTTTCAGCAGTTACTGTATTTTGCTCATTTCATTTTACTAAGTTGTAATAATAATATATAACTTTAGGACTGGATCCCTCAAAGTACTTATTGGAAAGACTAAGTTAAATCGTTCCATAAATATGCTTGAATATATGTAGCAATAATTCTACACCAGAGTCGGATTTATTTAGTATAAATAATAATATTACCAACCTTGTACTTATATTATACTACCACTGCTGAGCACGGCCTCCTCCACTGAAAAGGTTTATCCCTTAGTCTAATGAAATGAAATGAAATGAAATATGAAATGAAATAATTTATTCGAACCCATAAAATGTTATACATTATTTAGATTCCGTCAATATTAACTCTACCACCAGTTCGGAAAGCAGTTCTCACTAGAGAAGAACGGGCAAGAAACTCTAGTGTTGCTCTTTTCAAAATCAGTTGAAGGTATAATATACAATGCATTATGTAGAGAAAAAAAAAATACAATTCAGTATTTGTTAACTTTTGTTTAGAGCAGTTCATTTATATACTCGCAAAATAGGTAATAAATTTTTAAATTCCAACACTAGTGCATAACTATCTCAGGAATCATGTAATAATTTGATCTGAAATGTTCAAGATGTCGCTATTAATCTAAGTTCAAGATACGCTGTTCTACAACGCTAGTTCTACAACGCTGACCTAGTGCGAATTGGCAAACTTCACATACCTTGGAAATATTTTTCTAAACAGTTAAAGATAGCCTAGTTGACAATGGAACGGTCTGCCGAGATAGAGTGGGATAATGGCAGGTAAATAATAACACATTAAAATCCCATATTTATTCGTAGCTCTGCCAGTTATTAGATTTAATAACTTATTCACAATCCAATTCCTAATACTCATTTGTATTTGTAGAGTTGTAGCCGAGTTTTCAAGTAGTTCCCAGTTCCCATTATTACGTTGAAAATTAAAAAGTCCGCCAGCTCTCGTTATAATGATAACTTAACTCTCTCGATCTTAAGTTTTTAATTAATTCGGGAACATTTTTTCCATCGCAGCCGCGAAATTTCCACTGTCAAATTTTTGTAAATAAAATGTTTAACGTCTCTAGGCAATTTATGCGCGATATTATATGTTGTAGAAAAGCATTTGAAATGACGCAAGACTCTTGTTTACAAAATATCTGTCTGAATTATATAATGCGAGATGATCACGTGTCTTATAATATTGAGCTTCATTTTTGTCAGGAAATAGTAAAACGTCAAAGCTTGATGTATCAAACCAACTTAAAAAAAACCTTCTACGATCAAAAATTTACTCAAATATTTAGTACATAATAATGAATTCAATAATGCCATTTATACTAGGGACAAACTAATCTGGCCGGTTTGACATGACACGGTTTTTAATTTTTTGGGTAGACGTTCTCACAGTTATCGCGTCGGGAAAAAAAAATGAATTGTCATACCGGCCAGCTTAGTTTGTCCGAACTATAGTTCCGAAACTATATCAATAACAAATTTCTACCGCACAATCAAAACTCCAGCCCAAACTTCTTTTTTTAGCCAGTTCCAAAGAGGTTGCACTTTTATTTTTATTCAGCCTTCCCAAGAGGTTTTAAAACCTCAAACTATGTCCGTGCCTTACCTGTTAGTGGGCACACATTAATACGACGTAAATCGATAAGGTTCGTCCGCATATAGACTCAATAAATTATGTAACGTTGATGGACTATCGAGTTTCTTCTATTTTAAGGTATATGGTTGCATTATGGAAATATTATATTGTACATAAGAGGCGATAGCCTAGTTGGAAATGGAACGGTCTGCCGAGACAATGTTCGGAGGTTCAAAAACCCAAGGCACACACCTCTGACTTTTCTAAAAAGTTATGTATGTATTCTTTGTGAATTATCGCTCGCTTTAACGGTGTAGGAAAACATCGTGAGGAAACCTGCATACCTGAGAAGTTCTCTGAATTTCGAAGGTATGTGAAGTTTGCCAACCCGCACTAGCCCAGCGTGGTGGACTAAGGCCTTAACCCTCTCAGTTGTAGAGGAGGCCCGTGCTCAGCAGTGGGCAGTATATATATAATACAGGGCTGGTATGCTATGCTATGCATGCTATGCTATATTGTACATTGGGAGATTGGGAACACTTTTGGAATATTCATTAAATATGGTTTCAATTGGAAATTTGTATGGGATTTATCCAGTACTCGAAACAATCGTTTTTTTCGTAGGTCTATTATTGCAATGAAATAACTGGATTATAACTTTTATAGCGTAGTTCCTATTTACATAATTAAAAAAATTTAAACCTAATAGTCTAAATTAAATATTAGGTAGTCATCCATAAACTGAACTCAGGAATTACATCTTACACTGAGTGCTACCACATTGCGCGAATTGAGAAGGAATATTCGCCAATTAACCAATATTTTATCCCGATATGGATATCAAAGCGGATTTTGTTTTCCAGTTAATTGGTGCTGTACGTAGAAATCGGCATGCATATGTATACTATAATATAATAGTGTGAGGACATTTTTATCAACGCGTTTGTTACTGAAACTATTTAGTAAAGTTAATTTACATACTGGTTAGCTAAGTAAACTTAATTAACAATAAAACTTTCATATTTTTGACCCTGCTTTTTGTTACCGTTTAGTATTTATTTAGTGGCGTTTAAATCTGATAAATGTGTAAGGGTTTATAGGAGCCTATCAGTGACGTAACACTTCAATCAATTTATCACATATCTCCATATTTCAAGAAAGACAGATACCCTGTCATTCAACGTAATTGACATTGATACCTATCCAAGTTTATGAATCGATTTCAATATTTTCTCGTTTTTTATGATACTAAGTTCATTATCTATAAACTGAGTACTGACTAGTGACTATACGTATAAGTATAGTGTATACTATACCTTCAATAGTTTACATACATAGTAAGTTATTATGTTATGTATTAAGAGCCTGTTTACAACTTCTCAGTAAATACTACTAGTCACATAAATGTATAAGCCGACCAAATACAAATGTCACACTAATCTATAAGCTCCCAAAAATGGTAATAAAAAAAGCTGTTTAGTACGATTACTGTCAAATTAAAATTAACTTTAAACTCGGAAACAGTTAAATTATAATGAATATTACGTAGGAGCGAAAAAAAACAAATCAACATCGCACAGCTAAGAAAGCGACAAAAGTCAAGTGATAAAGGCAAGCGTTAATAACTTATGCTTTCAGAAACGCAATCATATTTATTTTTAATTTAGTCCCCTGAAAGCTTTTTAGGGCTGCCGCACGTGATGGACTTTTAGTTGCGTGATTTCTGTTGATCGCTTTTTGTCGTCTAGTAAAAATAATGATGAATTAGTATGTTATTTTCATTGATTATAATTATCTATTAAAGGTTTTACTTATATAGTTTTGACAAATTGTTACAGAATACTTATAAAATATACTTAGGTATAATTCATTGAAGTCAGATATATGTAAGCTATTTCTTATAAAACCTACAAACATCGATTAATTCGAATAATTGTACAAGTTTCAACTTGTAATAATTCAAAAACAATAGAACAGAAGACAAAATGTTACCTAGAGTGTACAGGCAGCTTTAGTCGTTGAATGAGACGCCAACGATAGAATTACCTTGGAAAATTCAATAGCACACCTGTGTTACATCAATGGGTAAGCCATTAAGCTTTTACACGCATTTTTTTATTTGCAAACGTTTCTTGCTTTTAGTTTTTTTATTTATTTATTTATTACATTGAATGACGAGACGAGCATGCCGTTCGGCATCTTGAATTACAAAGTACTGTGTGGCATTCCACTGCGCTCGTCATCTTGAGACATAGATGTCAAGTCGCATTATGTCCAGGGGTTACACTGGCTACAATGTCCTTCAAACCGAAACACAACAGTGCATGTACACTGCTGCTTGGCGGTAGAAATAGACATTGCGGTGGTACCCACCCAGACGGCCTCTTACATATGAGAGACATAGGGCGGTATTAATAAATCAATCTCAAGTTTGAGTTACATCTCAAGTAGACATAATGTATGAATAGTTCAATATATTATGTCTATTTGAGATGATCTGCCACCAGTCAAAGTCACCAGTCAGTCAAGTAGACGTGTAGACGTGGGCTTCTAGATTATAGATTATTTAAATTGTTCTTTAATGGTATGTTACAATTTAGTTTAAAGAAAAATATGATAAAGGACGCGGGTTTTATGAGCTTAGTTACCATCAGGAGCTTGTTTCGTTACTCAATTGTATAAAAGAACGATTCAAGTAATCCTACTATAATAATAATAATATTATAAACGCGTAAGTTTGTAAGTATGGATGTCTGGATGTATGGATGTATGGATTATGGATGTATGGATTATGGATGTATGGATGTTTGTTACTCTTTTACGCAAAAACTTCTGAACGGAATTCGATGAAATTTGGCACACAGGTAGATTATGTCCTGGATTAACACATAAGCTACTTTTTATCCCGGGAAAATATGAAGCGAGACTTTTATCCCGGGAAAACTAATTCACGCGGGCGGAGCCGGGGGCAAAAGCTCTCCTTCCATAAAGTTAAAATGACATCAACAGCCAACTGCAACGCAAATGGAGAGCTAATTAATATTGATCTTTTTCAGGTGTTCAAAATATATAGATGAAAAACAATATTTTCGCAAATGTACGACTTATAAACGTTGAGTTTTTCGGTTGCTCAAAGAGATATCGATGAAAAACAGTCGCATCCCTAGAAGAATTTGCGTCAACAAGAGAAAACAGTATTTGATGTCATTTCTTTTTGTATATTTACGTGGAAAAAGTAATGATAATTATTTTTACAAAGGCAGTATCAGGAACTCTATATGAAAGTAATTAATTATACTTTCCTTCAGGGTTCGTGTAATGCGGAGATATGTTTGTTGCTTTGTTTTGCGAAATCATATTTTCTATTATGTTGAAGGAAAACATTTTCCGAGGACATTTGAATTGAATTTGTGTTAGAGGTACGTTATATTTCAGATTTCATCACATTTTTAAGACAATAAGGATCTGTTTATAAATTTCGTTTTTGAGATAGGTGCTTCCTTGTAGCATAAATAGATATAACAATTTATTAAAAATAGACTTCTGCTCGCGGCTTCGCCCGCGTGAAAAAGTTTTTCCGGGATAAAACGTAAGCTATGCGTTAATCCAGGACATGATCTATCCGTGTGCCAAATTTCATCGAAATCCGTTCAGTAGTTTTTGAGTTTATTCGTTACAAACATACTTACATACAAATCTTTCCTCTTTATAATATTAGTATAGATAATTATCGCAGACTACGCAAAATTAAAAGATTTGACACACGAAAATATATCCGAAATCATAACCTGAAATATATATAGAATTTCCTTTATTTTTGGACACTAGTGTCGAGGTAAAAGGTGTTATTTTTTTTTAATTTAGCACGAAAAAGTAATTGCTCTGACCTAATCACAAGTACCTACGCGCAGTCTAAGTAAAATGTCAATAAGACATTCTGAGTTCCTGTACTATTGTTAAAATGATGCCGACCTGCCTAAGTCCGTGTTATTCCACCCGTGGTCAAATAAAATTAAAGGTCTTATTAAACTGGTCGAGCGCGCAGCGCCTTCAACTTGTTTTAAATACGCTTGTAATTCGCCAGTGTGCGAAGGGCCTTAACTTTACCTGATCATGGATGAAACCACCTGGCTTTAGAGTTCATGTCTTGACTCTTGAGCAAATTAGCCACTGTTGACTCTATGTACGCTCTCTTCAAGGTACAAAATGCAACTACTATTTAGAGCATGAGCTAATTTGCTTTATACTATTTTCTGACTGCCTCGGTGGCGTAGTTGTATTACGGTATGACTGCAATGCTGAGGTCTTGGGTTCGATTCCCGGGTCGGGCAAAGTGATATTGGGTTTTAAATTCAGTATAGCCCGGAGTCTGGAATTTGTGCCCGATATCGCGATAGGTCCGCCCCCTATCGCACGGCGAAAAGTAAGTGCACAAGTTGCGACTCTGCCTACCCCTTCGGGGATAAAAGGCGTGATAGTGTGTGTGTGTGTACTATTTTCTACAGGATTGACCAACACAAGCTAAATAATGAGTATCGTTAGTATAAAGCGATGGGTACAAACGACCTCAATTGTAGAGAAGGAAAGTTCTAGAACATTTTGTTTTTTCGGTTAACACGCCGCCGTTTCTCGGTACCGATAGCCACTAAGTTAAGTACATAGATAGTAAGATGGGGTCGGTTTAAAGAACAACTGTAGTGGATGTTCTTTACAGCATACGATAATTATTATTTCAAAATAACGGTAGGTTAACAACGCTAGGAGTAGATCATAGAGTAACATTATCACTTATCCGGGATATCAAAATATTAGTTTCACAATTTTTATTAAGCAAAAAATCTGGTAGCTCTTATTGTATATTTTATTTATAATATGTAGGAACGAGTAAAGATATCAAGTTCAAAGGAGATGTCCGCTTTTTGTATGGGTGCTGGGCCTCAAAATCTAAACAGGCTCAAACTTTAGGGATATTAAAGGGGCATAATATCGAACTTAGATCCATTAAAATAAATATTTTTAGACCCCTCCATTCATGACTAACTTTTTTAAAACGTTCATATTAAGTGTAGTTTTCAAGCCAAACAAAATAACATAAATCTCAAAATCGGAGGTCTTTAAAATTAAATGATTTATTGCAAAAGGCTAGTTTTTAGGAGTTCTATCCAAATATATATAAATTGTCTTGTTTAGAATTTCAGGCCCGTTTTTGGACATGTCCTTTATATCAAATACTCAAGTCTACGCGCTCTTTCAGCTGTGAAAAAATAAACTTGTTAGTCAATGCGATCAAAAGATATGACCGTTTATGTCGCATATTTTGCGATTTTGCAGGGGAATCAAAACCTGTAGGGTACTTCCCGTTGACCTAGAATCATGAAATTTGGCAAGAAGTAAATTTTTACAGCACATGTAAAGGAAAAAATCTGAGAACCGTAAATATGTCTTTTAATTACAAAAAAGCGAATTTACTATTACAAACTTGTTAAATTTTATCACCTTATTGATTAATTTTCGAACTATTGAACTTGTATACCTTACCTACAAGTTTGTACGTTACCCTCGGTACGCGAGTCCAACTCGCACTTCTCCGGTTTTTAATTTACAATAAATTTTACCCAGCATTTGTCTTAAAAAACCATCCGATTTTATTATTAATGTCGTGTCGTATTCGTCAGTGCTAAATGACCCCGCTCGCCGACGAGTATGTATTCCCCAGTACAAGCAGTAAGCCTGTATCGACTAGTTTATCCACTTAAGTGACTTGTTTCATTTTATGCTTAGAGGCTTTGTTAATTCCAGTCCATTTCAGGTGAATATTCTGAAACATATAGAATAATATTTCATATGTTTCTCCGTCATTCACACATCTCCAAAATTACTGAACGGATTTCGATTAAATTTGGCACACGGGTAAGTCATGTTTTGGATTAACACGTAGGCTACTTTTTATCCCGGAAAAATGTAAAGCGGGTCTTTTATCCCGGAAAAACTCTTTCACGCGGGCGGAGCCGCAATCAAAAACTAGTATTATAATAAAGGGATCTGTTAAATTTTGAGCGGTGGGAGGGATTATCGGGAGATGTTAACTATATTGCAAAATGATAAGAAATTTCTTCTTACCTATCAGGTTTTTCGAGAAACAGGTAATTTTAAAGGGTATAAAGTAACCATGTTGAGGGGTGAAATGCTATTTGGTTTATGTGTCATTTTTTGGGATATTAAGTTAGATATATATTTGGAAAGATACGGATTCCAACTACTACTACACGTATGGAGCGACTTGGTCGTAACATTCGACAAAGCTCCTTAAAATAAGATAAAAAAAAAATATGCCAAAAAAATAGCCTAAGCTCGATATAAGTACATTTTACCCATTGACCCCTAGATATATATTTAGCATAATAAAAAGACACTGATTACAAATATACATATAACTCAATGTCCAAAAAAAATATCGCTTAAGACCAATAATAGCCTTTAACCCCTCGATGTGTAATTTGTAAATACTTTTCCGAAAACTATCGAGTAGCCAATTGCTCGTTTACTATTTTTTATAAAAAATAATAGCGTACAAGATAAGATTAAGCGCCTCACTTTACGGTTTAACTTTTACAATCCAATCGTTACTGAGAAAAATTACCAGACTATTGTTTGTAGGGATCACAATGGGTTAAATATAAACCATTTGTTAGTTCGGTATCTTTATATTAATTATTTTTCTATTTAGCGATTACTTAAACTAAGTGAATGATGTATCGAACAAGCCGCTTGCCTAATGGTCAGCAATACCAAGCCCATAATAGCAATGTTATCTAGAACTTTCTATAGCAAAGTACTGCGTGGCATTAGGTACACTGCGCTCATGACTCTTACAATTGTATCTCTAATTATGCTCTTTACACTGGGCTTTATTTGCTTCAAATGGAACACAAAAGTGTTTAAACTATTGCTAGACAGAAATAGATATTTGCTATACAAAATGTACAGAACACTCAACTGTTGTAACATCTTGTTCTTGGCACAGAAACGCCGAGAATCATTTCCCCGCCAACGATATATCAAGTCGCGTTTACAGCTCGCAGTGGGATGCTCAGCCCACAGCACGACCGAGACACACAACGGATAAAGGAATTTGTACTGCACAGAAATATGAGAAAGATAAATAAAATTTGGTATACTTACAAGAGAGATTTTTATTTGTAGATAAATTAAATAGCATATTCGGACTTTTTACACCAAAATTATATGTAGTTTTGCCAGTATGACCTATTTTAAAGATTTGTTATCACCTTGAAGAAACCGCAAATTTCATAGGGTAAAATTTCTCGGAAATATTTCATTTCCCCTATGACACCTAAAGTAGCAGACAAAATGTAGGTGTATTACATCTCTGCCTACCCTTGAAAAGGGAATAAGGCGTGATTCATGTATGTAAAGTTTTTCGGCAATAAGTTGACGTACGACGCAGCACGACTTTAGCACTGCTGTAGCGCTATAATAACAGAGAATTAAACAAATTTTCCTTCTTCGTCATGTCAATCTAATGGCAGTGATTGACATCTTGGTATAATCCATTTCATCCAATCTAGAGAATCCTCGTAAGAATATTGTTTCCAATAAGAGTTTTTAGAAATTCAAGCACTAACGAAACATACAAAGGTAGAAAACCAGCCATGTGTAACCCTCACCCGGTGCAAATTCTTTTCTTTGTTACTGTTCTTTACTGGTGGTAGGTCTCTCATATGTAAGAGTCCGTCTCGGTGGGTACCACCGCAATGTCTATTTCTACCGCCAAGCAGCAGTGTGCATGCACTGTCGTGTTTCGGTTTTGAAGGACATTGTAGCCAGTATAACTAATGGACATAATGAGACTTAACATCTTATGTCTCAGGATGACGAGCGCAATGGAATGCCACACAGTACTTTGTAAGTCTAGGTGCTGGATGGTGTTGCTACTGTATATGGGTGGTCGTATCGCTTACCATCAAGCGAACGGCATGCTCGTCTCGTCCTGCAATGCAATAAAAAAAAAAGATATTCATTCTGCACCCAAGCTTCTATAAATACATAAACCTCGCATAAAACAACATCGAAAATAGTTAAAATTTTACAAAAACAACCTACATCGCCAACAGTTTAACAATTAACGGTAAATATACAAGAATAAGTACAATTATAATTAAAGTGGGGAAACCCAAACAAGTTCAGATATCTCATGTTACAACTAATTGGAATTTTCGTTGGAGAAAATTAAGTGGCATTTCATTATTTATGTTCAGAAATTCGGCTAAGAAAATATGTTCACGTAATTATTTTTGAGTTTGTGCTAGTTGGGAAACATAAGGGACTGTTATATTATCTAAATAGTATTATGATTAGATTTTTCACACCGCTTCGGTCGTGTGAATGTCCTCCCTCGAAATAAGCGTTCCAAGTAATCTTTTGCCAGACTTGTGCCCTGTTTATCAAACTTTACAAGGCTTGTATTTCAAGCATTTCTCCTGTGAATTGGTACATTTTATTAAAATGCGTTTATTTGTGTAAATTACAAGGTACAAGTGATATGACTTGTAATACAAGTTTTTTCCACACTTATATTTATGGTTTTGTTTATTATTTATTAAGCATTAATTATAGCGGCGGCTGGCGGCGATAGCCTAGTTGGGAGTGGAACGGACTGCCGAGACAAATATCCGCAGGTTCAAAAACCCAAGGGCAACACACCTCTGACTTTTCTAAAAAAAGTTATGTGTGCATCTTTATGAATGATAACTCATAAAGATGCGATAGCTCGCTTTAACGGTGAAGGAAAACATCGTGAGGAAACCTGCATACGTGAGAAGTTCTCTGAATTTCGAAGGTACGTGAAGTTTGCCAACTCGCACTAGGCCTTAACCCTCTCAGTTGTAGAGGAGGCCCGTGCTCAGCAGTGGGCAATATATAATACAGGGCTGGTATGGTATGGTATGGTATTAATTATAAGTTAAAAAAATAATCCAGCCTGTTAAAAATAATTTTATTTTCAAAATGTCTCTCAAAGGAGGAAATGATTGAAAGGGCCGAACGTATTAAAAACATAATGCCTCCAGAGCTTTCGATATTAATCGCGGCACGTGATTCATTAGAATCTTCCGCTCAATTTCTTTGTTGAAAATATACACAGGATTTTAGGGATTTGTTATTTGGGTATTTTTTGAGTTTTAATATGAATACGGGTTTATTATATACTAGTTGTTGCTCGTGGCTTCGTCCGCGTGTAAAGCCTTTCCTGGTACAATCGTCCCTAAAACACTGTAGCAATGTATAGCGCCACTTGTACGATGCCAGCGTCATCTGTTTTCACAAATCCCTTTATTCTACTAATATTATAAATGCGAAAGTTTGTAACAATATAATATGTTTGTTAATCTTTCACGCAAAAACTACTGAACGGATTTCGATCAAATTTGACACACGGGTAGATCATATCCTGGATTAAAACATAGGCTACTTTTTATCCCGGAAAAATATAAAGCGGGACTTTTATCCCGGGAAAACTTTATAACGCTGGCGGAGCCGCGGGAAAAAGCTAGTTTTGAGACATGGTCTATCTGCGTATCAAATTTCATCCAAATCCGTTCAGCTGTTTATGCGTTTACTTTTAACAATCTTTTAAACATCCAAACGTCCAAACATACAAACATTTTCATAAAATTTCACATTTATATTAGTAAGAAGTCAGATAAAATTTGCTAATGTGTAATGAACGTCCATAAACATTTGTTTTCGTTTCATAAAAACCTGGCTAAGGTCAATAAAGTTAATAAACAGTAGTAATAGTACTCGAACTTTGAATCGCCAAGCATGACATAGGATTATACTGTCACTTTGACACATTAAGGGCCGATTTCATCACATGCTAAACAAAGTCTCTGATTGAAGTGCCTATTTGGAATACCTATATCCGCCATATAAACTACAACTTTTGGTTTCACAGGTCTCGAATAGAAATATGTGTCTGAAAAAGCAATTAGCAGGCCGGCATAATTGTGTCGACCGTTAAGGGATAATCTTATCCCTTACCGGTTGACATTTTTTTTGGACTTCACTTCGCTTAACTTCAGGCGCGGTGAAGTCCCTTTGCCGAACTAAGTTAAAAAAAAAAAAAAAAAAGTAGCTATTAATGTGTCAGATTCATTAGTTAGATGGTGTTTATATATATTATGTCAGATAGTTATCAGAAAACGGTGAAACTGGCCCTTAATACATAATATAACACAATACCCAGCATATCCCAACATATCATTACTAATTACAGCCTGTTGGTAGAAATAATGTAAATCGTCCAAACAGACGCGCTTCACCGTTAAACGACCTACTTGCCCTCTATACAAATCACAGCCATAAAAATTGTAAGAACACAAGCTCTAAAAGAAGTAGCCAAGAGCCAGATAAGGCTATATAGGCCAAAGTCGCGTATCAAAGGCAATGAAACATGTTCACAACTATTTTGATATTCAGAACATGCGATGCTTCTGGGAGGGCTTCACAGAGAATTATAATTGCGTCGAAATGCTGCCAATGTTTTCATGTATTAGTATAAGTATTATATTATGTGCTGTTTTATAGTAAACAAGCTTGGGTGGCGCACTAGGCCAGCGTGGTGGACTAAGGCCTAACCCCTCTCAGTAGTAGAGGAGGCCTGTGCTCAGCAGTGGGCAGTATATAATACAGGGCTGATTGCATTGATTGCAAGCTTGGGTGTGTCGCTTTTAAATATAGGTTTTAATCCTGGCCATGCTCGCATCTTTCTGACTCAGTGGTGCAGTTTTTAACGCAGTACGGCTGTGCTAACAGGTATATGAAATATTAGCAGCTGTTGTTGATCATCGAGTTATGTGAATTAGGCAAATTGGGCTTTTTGGCATCATATTATATAGGATCGCTATTATTACCTAGAATCCACGATAATCCCTTACATGGCTGTCGAAATGTGAGTATGCCGCTGACTACCTAGTTAGCGAAAGACTAGCGACATGATATTTGCATATATTATGTATTATAAGACAAGCTTTTGGCCGCATCTCCACCTTAACACCCTCAAGGTAATGTGTCATTTTAATAATTTTTGAGTGTATTACAAAATCTCATAATGTATATAAAATAGTTTATCAGCTATTAACGTTCTAAGTACTACAGGGTTTTGGAATTGACTTATATGGTAATGAAATATCAGTTATAAGAATTGTGATTGAAATGTGTACCGTGATGGTACATAGGGACAAAATCAAAACTTCGCGTGACGATGGAAATATGCACAAGTACTCACATCTGCCACTGCCACGCGACTTCAGGAAACCGCCTTGGTGTGCTGCTGCACTCCGTCACTATATTACCAGGGCACTACACACAATTAGTCCACACGGTGTACGGATTTTGGGTGCTCAGACAGCCCAACTTACATAGTTTATTCAATTAATTATGAAGCGCGCCGGGGATCGTGCCGCCATAGATGCACCGACCTTGGTTACTACTCCATCCGTTCGATGGCGCGGGCGCGCGGCCTCCCGTTGGCTACCGGGAATGGCCCGTTTAGTTGGCGGCAAATGTGTGCGAATTTGAATCGCCTTCGCTCTCACACACATACCACCATCACGCGAATTTAAGGAGAGAGTATTGTTATTACATTTAACATTAAACTACGGTTACGAAACAGAAATGTGATGAAGTATTTATTCTCTTTGGCTCTTATTACTCAAATAAGGACTTCAAATTATCGGAAATAGACATGACGTGTAGAGAATTTCTAGACATATCTTCAAATTATCTAAGCCACGTAACGAAAAAGGGATGTCTTTTATGAATTGTGAATTTTGTTGTATGAAAACTGGGTAGTTGTTGCTTCAGGTCACTGTAAAATTTTAGAAATATCTTCATGCGCAAATTCTTGGATTGTAAATGAGTTTCAAAACACTGACCATCCATCAATTTCTTCAAAATTTTAATACTCTTTATTATGGGACGGCTTTATTACTTCATTTATAATTTCAAGTATATTCAATAGGCACACCTTTAACGGTGAAGGAAAACATCATGAGGAAATGACTGAGAGGGCTAAGTCCACCATGCTGGCCTAGAGTGGATTGAGAGATGTCACAATCTTCGAAATTCCAGCGAAGAATTCTACTCCGCAACGTATAACTTTTTCTATACATTGAATTCAACTTTGTCACAATTTAATACATAATAATAATGCGTTGGAAACAAACCTCTCGACAGTTGAGAGATTTACGTGTCCCGGTCATTTTCCCGTTCCGGTCAACATTTTTGATTAATACCGCTCATATATTTGCCAAGATATTGATATATTGGCGTACAAAATAAACGGAATATTTGTAGGCTTAGAAAATAAGAGCCCTTCATGTTCGTGTATAAGAGTGTAGCGTATATATATCGCGATATGGCGATAGGCTCGCCACCTATCACAACGTGGGACGGAATATTAACGCACGGCGAAAAGTGGGTGCACTAGTTGCGCCTCTGCCCACCCCTCAGGTTAAAAGGCGTGAGTGTGTGTGTTTAATATTTTTTTAGCTGAAGAAGAGATTTGTATGTTTGCAAGTCAATACCGTATGAAATGTAGTTGGATCTGTGTGCATTTACAGAACACGTGATAATGTGTGTATTCGTTGTGAATTATCGCTTGCTTTAACGGTGAAGGAAAACATCGTGATAAATCCTGCATACCTGAGAAGTTCTCCATAAGAACTTCGAACGTATGTTAAATCTGCTAACCCACATTAGGTCAGCGTGGGGGACTAAATACCTACTAAAACAATGGCGAAACCTAGAGCAGTGGGCAGTATAATATAATACTGGTTTGATATTATTATTTTTTATTATTATAGAACACGTAGTGTATTTACAATGGTGACTTTTACACCGAAAAATGCTCAGTTCGAGTAGGATTTTTAATTTGATAACTCTACCATTAGTTAGCCCGAAATATCTTTGAGATCCTAGAGAGGTATGGTAGCCATTTCTAATATTTCTGCAATAACTCATCAATAAGACAAACGGAGGGCTGAAATATATAACGAATACAATATTTCAGGCGTCTATTGATTTAGGTTTTATCTAATATTCATGAGTTATTCCTTTTGTCATTCAAATGTAACTTATTTTACTTGTTCTGGTGCTCTTCAGCCATTCGATCACTAACATACGTACTATACTTTGATAACTATATACCTAGATAGAGTGATGCGCTACAATGAAACTAAAACAAATAGGCCAACTTTTATTAAGCTAGTATGCGTGACAGCTGTGTCATACGCTATCGCTGCATCATTCTGCGTATCCTTGTGTGCGCGCATAATGATACCAGTTATAACATGGTTTCTGTTAAAACGGGGAGATAATTATATCCATGAAAAACAACAAAAATAATTCACTGGAACTCATTTAGTGGGGAACAGTTCGCCTCTATTTTATTCGACGCGTTTGAAACGTTCGGTGTCTATCTAGGTATATAATTAATCAAAGGTACTATATATGAAATATATCTTTGTACCGGGTTAAATGTATAAAGGATTATATATATGCCATGGGTAGATACTAAAAGAATCGAAAATAAATAGCGAATATGGAATCCATTTTACCATAACCTAGTAGGAAAAAGGGGGTAACTGCACTTGCGCATATTAAAGTTTAGGTACATTAATATAAATATTATCATGATAATTATATTTAGTTGTCATTTGTTTAATTATAAAAAGACATTCAGCAGTATAATTCGTTGTTTTAACAAATACCTCCTGCTATTTTGTCTTACATTCGCCAATACAGATAAACTTGAAGTTTACCTATTAAATAACCGTTATCAACGTAAATAATAACATAGGTAGAATATATTTATGCGCCACATTACAAGTCTATTTATAATAGACTTTTGCTCACGGCTCCGCCCGCGTGATTAACTTTTTCCGGGATCAAAGTCCCGCGTCATATTTTCCCGAGATAAAAAGTAGCCTATGTTATTGGTGAAAGATTTTTTTGAATCGGTCCAGTAGTTTTTGGCTATTCAATGCAAACAAACAAATAATCAAATCTTTTTTCTTTATAATATTATAGTATAGATACAGAATATCCACAAATGCATAATATGTAGTAAATATTTCAGTATCATAACGAAACAAAGGAGTAAGGGCACGTTTATCCCCCGCGTGTGAGGATTAAGGTAATTTTCTAAAGAGATAACCTTGTAGACATATAAAAGGCAAGTTTAGAGAAGGGAATAAAATGTCACCGATGGGCCGGATACCATTGAAAAAAAAAACCAGCAAATATCGATGTTTACAACACGTTTTTATCATTAGCTTCATACGTATGTTAATGTGTATGTAACGGGAACTTTGAACATTATTTTTACCCCCTTCGAAACGTCGGATTAAATCGAAATTTGGCATACTTATCGAGGACCGATGACAATTCAATATTTCAAAATAAAAAATGAAAAATAAATAATAGTTTAAAAATAACTGAAAAAAAATGATTTTTACTCTATTCTTAATTTAAATTTATTTTCTATTTTTAGTTGGATTTTCTATAAAAGCGTGTTTTTAGATTTTTTAAATTTTAGGAATTGTGCCAGAGAGGCAGCAAATTATTATTGGTACTTATTGTAAAAAAAAAGCATTGAAATTTTAAAGTATAGATAGGTAATACACAGACACTCATGGCCGTATATATCCCCGAAGGGGTAGGCAGAAGTGCAACTAGTGCGTATTCCGTCCCATGATGTGATAGGGGGCGAGCCTATCGCCAAATCGGGCACAAATTCCCGACTCCGGGCTGATACTGTGTAGAAAAACCCAATATCACTTTGCCCGACCCGGGGATCACACCCGAGACCTCAGCATTGCAGTCGTACCGTAATACAACTACGCCACCGAGGCAGTCATAGACACGAGCCACAGAGTGGAGTATCTAATAGATAATAATTAAAATTATATGCAAAAACAACGTTCTCTAAAATAAAATATACAGTACAAGAAAGTAAAGAAAAATAGTAGTTTATTTGTTAAAACAAAATATACAATACCAATAAATACAAAATAGCCTACGTTAGCCGTTAATTACATGAAATATTTAAAGGAAGAATTACAAGACGATCCGAGGTTTTTGCCTTTACGGGTTATTGGAAGCATACATTTTATATAAAAGAGATATCCGCTTTTTGTATGAATGCTGGGCCTCAAAATCTAACCAGGCTCAAACTTTAGGTATATTAAAGGTGTAAAATATGGATCTTGGACCCATTAAAAAAATATTTTTAGACTCCTCCATTTATTACTAACTTTTTTAAAAACATTCATACTAAGTGCCGTTTTTAAGCAAAATAATATTACATAAATCTGAAAATTGGAGGTCTTTAAAATTAAACGGTTTATAGTAAAAGGCTAGTTTTTAGAAATTCTCTCAAAATATATATTTAAACTGTCTTGGTTAGAATTTCAAGCTCGTTTTTGGACATGTTCTTTTATACTATGATAAACTTTATTAATAATAGACTTCTGCTCGCGGCATCGCCCGCGTGAAAAAGTTTTTCCGGTTTAAAAATATTTTCCGGGGATAAAAGTAGCCTATTTGTGTTAATCCAGAACATGATCTACCCGTGTGCCAAATTTCATCGAAATCCGTTCAGTAGTTTTTTAGTTTACTCGTTACAAACATACTTACATACAAATCTTTCCGCTTTATAATATTAGTATAGATACAGTGAATAGTACCCGCGATGATTAATCAACTAATGAATTACTCAGATTAATACACAGTGCTGTATAAATAATGAGAGGTAGCATAATGTGCTGATGGTAAAATTTACTCTAAGTACGTGATTGCCTGAGCACAGTTAACTGAGCTCCAATTATTTTACATCAGATAATCTAGTTTCAAATTAAATTCACAAATGCTACATTTAAAGTGTGACTAATTTATATTCATGATCTAGTATTATAACAATACATAAATTTCAGCGTGAAATAATGCATTATTTAGTTATTGGATCACAAACCACGTATCCGATAAGTGCCGTCACACACAATGTTCCGGTTTGACCGGATATTATGAAATAATCGGTGCACCGGACATTGACCGGATATCGGACGCATCCCTAGCGGCCGACCCTTGTCACGTTGGCAGGTCGACGGTCATCAATATGGCTGCCATATTTGTCTTGTCTTTGGCTCAGCAATTTTGAGTGCGTTGGTCCTTAGATAAAAAATATCTATGACTTAACAGTTTCGTAACATGCCAGGCTTGAACGAGAAATTGTGACCGTCTATTTCGAAATTTCTTTATACGGTGGACACGAACGACGGTACAATTATGGTCCTCCGAACCTCTGTTAAAATATAACTTGTGACATATTTTTTTTACGCTCATAGTCTGATAACTATCTGTCATCCTTTTAACTCACTCTGTGATTTCGTCTACCAGGTCCAATATACACGCTTGCCAGAAATTTTTGCCTTAATTTTTTATTAAAGCTCTAGGTAGGTAAAATTAAAAATCTTGTTAAATTACATCACAAAAATGACCATCCTAGGAATCGATGCTGCTGATCGAAAGCTTTCTGCACATTTGTCACATAAAATACATAATATTGACTGATTCATCGCTTCTTCTCTATCTAGTAGTTAACTTTGTGATGGTATACCTTTTATTCCCTACATAATTAATCTTTGATTTTGCACCTTCATCACTACAGAAGAGACATCAATTGGCTGTTAAATCGCTTCGTTCCTGTAGTTAATTTAGAGACAGTGTATGCATTGCCCATATAACTAATCAATAGTATTTATCATTACATTCCAAGCATTCGATTCACAGCTTGAGCTAATTGAGTGCAAACTAACACACGTGGGTATTAATTTCGATTACATCAGCCATGCATATCGAGCGAGTTCAATTCTGAGCGTCGGCTTACGCTTTGGGGCGAATAGGATACACCTCTAAATTAGCCAGGATTGCATGCTTGATGTTCCTATATCCGAAATTGATCTGATATTAATTTTTAGGTATTTATACGTATAAACCAAGTATTAAAGCTCCTATTGGCAATAACAATTATTATTATATTGTCTTAATTTCCAATGTCAATTTTTGTTAATCTAACTTGTACATCTCACCTAATTTGGATAAGTTGTATCATAGACTTGTATTTAAATTCTGACAAGCCATTAGATCGATTGTATTGTAATTTAGATTATTATTGTAAATTATCTGTTTAGTGTATTTATAAATAAATTAGTAACGCTTGCTCAGAATTAGTAATCCAACCAGAACTTTGAATTACTTACATAACAAAATGTTAGTAATACGAATCTTGAATTCATGCTGACTTGGCTGGATACAGTTTTCTTCTACCACTTAGGAGGTTTCGATTTTAGTCCACTAAGCTAGTCTAGTGCGGATTGGCAGGCCTAATTTACCGAATTTCCGATAGTTAACGAAGAACATGCACAAAAGCCACACACGTGACGAAAACAATTTAATTTGGTACATAATAATATACTGGACCACAGAATCGAAACACTTGAATATTCTAAATTGGCCTTGTCACTGCCATCTGTCAACATGGCCTTTTTACCAGTTACAATCTTCTTTATAAACCGCACTATCACTGGCTAAACACTACTGCAGGATCGGCTGCCGTTTTAAGCACATTCAGCGTTACGTGGCCAAAATTTACGTTTAAAAGGTTTCTACACTTTGTCTTTGTCATGAAATGCATTCCGCGCGAAATTAATTACTATGTGTTCATGTAAAACAGCTCATGCTAGAGGAGTATTTTAAATTAAGCTTCGTGATGTATCATAGTTGTCACACGTTGTACAAAGAGATACGGCTTAATTTAGATATAAACAGCATATCTTTAAATTACTATCACAAATTCTTCCCACTTTGTGTAAATCATGATATGGCACAGTTTATGTAATTCGTACGGTTGAAAACCAGTGTCAGGTACAGCTGGTCTGGCATTTGTGCTGACCTGGAACCATTTTGGCAATATCACGGGATGCACGTTGCCGAAACAATTGTTTTTATCGGCTTCAAATAGGAGATTTTATATTCGACGTGTATGTGTGTAATTTGTTCTTATTGCACAATATTTGTATTCCTTAACTGTACCTTGTTTATAAATGATTATGTGTGCTCCAGTATATTGTAGGATTAAATGTGTTGTTTCTTTCTTTCCAATGAACTGTGACTGGAAGTGTACTAGTTATTAAAAATGACCTTTTTTGAATATTTTTGTCTGCATTAATAAATTAGTTTCTGAAAATATTTTCCAAAGAAATAAACGTTGCGAAATATCTCATAACTGATAGGACGTAGGTAAGGAATCTTTGAGCAGACTTGTCGTAAACAAAGCCGTCAAATCCCGGCAGTGCCTTCAAGATAACAACACAAAGCTGATTACAGGCGTGTCATTTTAAATTTATCTAAATCTAGCGTGCTTATCTGCATTGTGAACCATTGTTGCTTCCGGGTTTTTGTTTTAAACCACGAATAGCGTAAGTTATTTGCATCTCTTTCTAACCGGCTTCAGAAAAGGAGGAGGTTATCGATTTACATACATCTGTCAGGCAATATCTCCGCCTTTTTGTTGTGTTTGGTATAGCTTCTTGGTGGACCCATATTAATTACATTGGCATTGGGCCTTAATCTGCGAGGATGCAGCAGGGAAGTCCTCAAAATTAAAGGATTAGAATGATTATTTTTGTATTGAGTTCAATTAGATTTAATTCAGCTAACAATGTATCCAAAATCAGCAAAAATTTTGTTAAAATGTTTTTATTCTAAGCTCGTTGGTCAACTTATTCAATAAACAAAGAGGTTTGTATCTAATGGGAGATTCCCATGGGAGTGTATCCAAGCATCGCGACTAGGGGTCGCAATACCGGACTACTTTTTCAATACCGGTATTTTCGGTACTGACCTCAGATGAATCCCGGTATACCGGTATTTTCGGTATTTTCGGTATTTGCGGGATTTGAAGAAATTGTAGGTACTATACATTTAAATTAGTAATTAAATAGCGACAAGCTTGTTCAAAACTTATTCGGGAAAGAATGCATAATTACACTGGTTTCCGGTAACCCTTGCCGAGGTTTAAGTATACGCTGGAGTTGTGCGGTCCATGGCTTTATGCGGTTGTCCCGTCTAGGCCGAGTCCCTAACTGCTCGATGCGACGCTCTTCTGCGTAAGACGCAGCTTTTGGTAGCGCAGCGACTCATCTGTGGTTATCACACGGTCTCCAACGAGGCGGTCAGTGTCTTTGCTGGTACCTACTCTGCATGAGAACTGGATGCCAAACATCTCTCTTCAGTATTCTTTTGGGGTGAAGAGGCATCCCGTCTCACGCGGCGACTGGCCCCAAGGGAGGTGACAGCCCAATTGGCGTCCATCGGCAGTGCCGGCGTGGAGGAGTGGCATACCAGGCTGTAGAGCACGAGTGCTGGCTTATGGATCGTCGCGATAGTGCGAACTGCCTTCTTATGTCGGCTTGACTGGCGCCACAATACACCGACATTCCGTCTGACACAGATGCTGACGGACCACGACGGCTCGTTCCTGTGGTGGATCGGAAAGGAAGAGTCCGCCGTATGATATCATTGTGATAATGGTCGCGAAGTCCAACACAATTTCGAGGAGTGCCCATCCTGGGATCTACAACGCAGCGCTCTCAGAACAGCTGCTACTGGCCGTGATGTTTGCCACGGTCGGCCGCTGGAGGTCATGCCGAGCGATGGCATTCTTCTGCGAGTGCGTTATCTTGCGGAAGGAAGCAAACAGCTTGGCGTGTTCAACCCAGCCGCGCGCGTATTGGGGGGTACTATAACACCCAGCTAAGCTTGACAGTTTTTATGTGGCGTCTCTCAAACATTGTCATAGTAATTGGCACGCCAAGACAATGCGACGTGAATGCCACGACCAGCTCTGCTCCCTGTGTGGCGAAGCCTTTAGAGAAGGCTATGATAGAATGATAAGGGGTGAACGGTGGTCTTTTTCTTTTTTTTTTTAGGTAGGCGATCCTGCAGTCAACACCGGGGGAAACCTGCAAATGGGATACTGTATTCCCCCGGCTTGACGACTACAGGGGCCTGGGAAGGAAGTGGGAGAGGAAGATGGAAGGAAAAGTGGGGGAATGGAGAAAAGTTCTCAGGATGGGTGGAAAGGAAAAGGGTGCCAGGAAATGTTCGCGGGCCCTTTTAGGCCTCAATGTGTTATCCAACCAAGAGGTATACACACTAAACTGTGTGCCTCGGCCCGCGACCAATGTCACCCCGCGCATGGGCGTGCATTGGGTGTGAAGACCTAGCGCACAAGAATTGCTTCGGAGGGTATGGTGAACGGTGATCAGCTTCGCTTATTTTTGAGATGACCGGTAATCTGAATCGAAGACTGGATTCCGGATAATTGATTGTTATTTTGGGACTAAGGACAAGAAAATCAACCAAAATTGAGGTGTTTAAAAGGGACGAATGTATAACAGAGTTACAGTGAGTAAAAGATTTTGTATATCTGGTATGTATTTTCCACACAATTGATGGTATATAATATGAAAGTGACATTGATTGCCAAGCGAGTGCAGGTGAATGGGGCATTACACACGTTTATGGACAATCGGAAGGTATCCAAAAATGCACAAGTGACTGACAGTTATTGTCGACTCTTATATGTGGGAGAAGGAGCATAAAAGTTAAAGCACTGAAAATTTGAGCGTTAAGAAGCATGTGTGGGTGACTGTGAATGATAAAGTACGGAATAGGTAAAGTAGTGATGGATCTGTGTGGAGTCAATGGGTATGTAATGACTAAAGAAAAAAACAAGTATGTTGTCGTGGTCTGGCCATTTGGAGTGGATGGATTATGGTAAGCTGACGATAAGATAGTACTTATATAAGGCTAGTATGGATGGTATCCTAAAGTGGCGATAATACATAAGGAGATTAATAAATATAGGTGAAAACAAAGAAGTGTGCCAGAATCGTGGAAAGTAGCAATCCTTAGACTCTGTCTACCGCATTCAGGGGCAATAATATATGTATTCATAATTAAATTTAACAAATTCCGAAAATACCGAAAATCCCGGTTATTGTAAAATCAATACCGGTATTTATAAGTCCTTTATTTGGTCCGGTATTCCGGTATTTTCGGTATCCGGGATCCCGGTTTGCGACCCCTAATCGCGACAGTAAAGCGGTAATAATGCGAACGTGTTACTATAATATAGAAACCCTACTTGTTCGTATAATATTCTAAAGATAATTCTAAGTTCGTATAATGTACTTAGACTTAGTTTCTTTGATTTCTCTGTATATTTTAGTTGATGTTATGGTGTGTGATTGATTGAAGACCTAATAATAAATAAATAAATAAATATGAATAATCCTTAAGACGTTTTTTTTTAAAAACGCAAAACCGCTGAATAGATTCGGATATTTGGCACACATACAAAATAAGTCCTATACATAATACAGAATAAGTTATCATATAGGATTCTTTTTATGCGACCATTTGGTACAAGGTGACATAGCTGGCTGGAATTGAAAGACTTCCATAAATGTATTGTGTTTTTAGGTTCGTTCAACGACCTCTTGTTAAGCCGCGGACGAATAGAAATAAAAAAAATAGTTCGTCCGACGATTACAATGGTAAATAGGTCTGTACAAGGTACAGGAATTATGCTGTGTTTAATATTAAGACTATAGTAGAGAGAAATGTATTTAAATAATTTATCGTACAGTTGTATACTACATTTGACGCTAAAAGTACAAGACAAATATAAGTAATTGCGCGCGGCTCCGCCCGCGTGGAAAAGTATTTCCGGGATAAAAAGTAGCCTATAGCACTCAGGAGTAATGTAGCTTCCTATTAGTGAAAGAATTTTTAAAATCGGTCCAGTAGTTCCTGAGATTAGCGCGTTCAAACAAACAAACAAACTCTTCAGCTTTATATATTAGTATAGATGAGTATATAAAATTAGTCCACATAGTTAAACGGTACGTATACAATTTAAAAATCTTACCCTCCATGCTAGTTATTACTGTGTTACGTAATTGTAATATAAGCAGGATTTGTTTAAACCAGGAGTGTTTATATTGTTCTACTGTCTCCTCTATACTGCGCAATAATCCAACATCTCCCATTAGAAAGCAATTTTGCACCGACCGTACCACAAGCTTCGCATCCAATGCCGCAGAAGAAATAAACTACATTGTATTTAGGTAATTAGACTCCGCAATACGACAGAACTGTAGAATTTATCCCAGGACTCGTAAACAACGTGCCATTTTAGAGTCATTAACGCTTAGTCGTCCACGACTTGACAGACGAGTTGATAAAATTCATAGGAACACGCTGGATGCAGACTGCTCTTGACAGGTACGTCTGGAAATCTTTAGGGGAGGCCTATGTTCAGCAGTGGACGTCGTGTGAGTGATGATGATAACGTTTAACGTTAACAAAAAAGTATATGAGGTGACATATCCTAGCGATAAGCCTATAGTCTTTATATTTCTCCATACATTTTGAACGTTAAGCATTGTAGAAAGGCATCATGACTCTGTATAACTCATTCCTTTGTGTCTTTAATAATATATTGTTAGGATAAAAGTTTTGTAAGGGTATTTGTAGCGTACTTACTAATTATGAAAACTAATCGTGTATAAAAAGGGTGCCGTATCGATGTGTCATTCTCATTCGCACTCAGTCTCTGTTCTTCTCTTCCGTTTCTAACAATATGGATATTATAAGCCTCTTAGTATCATTGTATAAGCGTTGTGTTATTTAAAGATATTGAAATTAGTGTTATTGCTGGAGATTATGGGAGTTAACTTCTGATCCAAGTGAGAGTCTATTACAATATTATCATACGTACCTACCATTTACTTAATAGTATATCTAGGTGGTATTACCATTGTTTATGGATAGGCATGATGCCATTAAGTAAGAGACCAATGAGCCCCTCAATTAATTTCAAATAAACTGAATACAACAAAACACACGACAGCAAAAATAGTAAAAAAAAAGAGATTAGTTGCAGTCTCTTCTTAACCTTTTGTGGATAAAGGTTTGAAGTTCGCGTGTAGGAAAAAATACAAACAAGTAATATAAATGTCATAAAGTGTTGCTGGCGGGAACAAATATAATAACCAAAATAAGTTTTTATCCCGAAGTCATTTTGTTTCATCATCATCATCAGCCTGTGGCAGTCCACTGCTGGACATAGGCCACTCCCAAGATACGCCACAGAACCCGGTCTGCTGCTTTATGCATCCAGTCGCTGCCGGTCCTCTTATGCAAGTCGTCCTGCCATCTGGCCAGAGGGTAGTACCTGATCATTTATAAAAGCAAATCTTTTTTCTTTATTAACAGCGTATCCAAAATACCTTTATTATAAAAAGGATTTTACTAACAATGTTTCCTAATCACAATTACTACCATCTCACAGCACGAGAAATGGAAAACCGTTGAAATTTTTATGGTGACCCCGTTGCAAACCTAAAGAATAGCATCGTTAAAGTGAAGTGGGTATTTCTTCTGACGGATCGGTCTGTGCCAAAGGAACTGCCTTCATGAGACTCAGATTGAAGTCTTTCGTCGTAATTAGCAGATCTGATGTGAAAAACCAGAACTGTATGGTTGTTTTTTGCATTTTTAATGACAAGTTGAGAAAGCGACTATATTTGATCTGATGTTAATAATAGTGTAATTCAAGTTCAATTTCGATGTAGAGCCGTTAGGTTTCTGAAAGGTTGCCAGAATAATGCTGCATTGTTTTATTGGATGCACATTGGTTGTTTCCAGAACAATAATTATGAAGCCTTTGCGGTCAACTTGCAGTCATTATTATTATTTTACCATATAATGGGCGATTTTTTTCACGTATATGATAAAATTACATTTGATACTTCGTATCTTTCTTTCACTTCATCATGATGAAGTGAAAGAAAGATACCATGATATTAACGGGCCATACCGTTTAATTTACTAGAACAAGGAAATAAAGGAAATACTTGCTTAAAATTATCTTAGACGTTTAAAGTTATCGTTGTTTAAATGTTTACAATACAATTTACGACATATTATATCGTTCACTTTTATTATAAACATAATATTTATCTGAAACAGGCTTATAACGTAGATTTGTGCGTCGATATTTACTGTTGTAAATATTTTGGTAACTTGACGTGAACTAAAAGCAGCTGATGTTTCCTTATCTTCGAGAGGGGGATTAAAGCTGTGTATTCAATGGTTATAATTTACTAGCACTATGTTGCTCAACATGATGCCGAGCATGTTTAGCAACGACGATATTTTTTGTAGCAATATTGTTTTTAACAAGACTATACCGCCCATACCCATCACTGCAACTCCGGTTAGCCATAATCGGCATGCATTTTATGATTCTGAGCGGTGAAGCTTGGCGAGTCTCTGGGAGCACTAATTAGTCTTATCCCGCTACGAAATTAATCAAATAGAAGGATAGGGAGGAGCTGGAAATAACGTTTTCCCCTTTACTCCATAGCAAAGCGGAAAACAAAAATTATGAACTAAAAGTACTTAATATTGTCTGTTCGAATACTATGACGCGTTTGGTGAACATGTTGAGCGTCACATGTGATGGGCCTTGTCGTTTATAGTGACTTTATGGTATTAAATTAAAATTTTCGTATTGCAAAGGTAGTTTAATTGTTTGAATATTTTTTTGTGAATGATTCTTGTTTCCGAAATTACATTACTTGTTAAAAATTCTAATGGATAAACTTACAAAAATATCTACTGTTTTTAAAAAATATTTCACGAATAGCTTCGAAACGCTATAGGCTACTTTTTATCCCGGGAATGGGACTTACGCGAGCGGAGCCGCGACCAAAATGTTAATATAAGATTATCTATCAATATACATCAACACTATTTTTTGCTTCTGTATTAGTTTTGACTTAATACAAGTTTTCTAAACTCCAGTCCATCTGGGAGTAATGAAATACATAAATCTACGAGTCTTTCATACGTTATTTTCTTCAACTTAATCTAACGGTAAAAAAATAAACAGAAAAGCTTCTTAAACGATCTCAGCAACACAGAATGTGTTCTACGCTTAAGAACGCATTTATCCATACAACAATGGCCTCCCATTCCTACAAAAGAATAAAATATGTGCATTTACGACATGATTCATTGAGTACATTTTGTATGAGTTTCCACTGTGTGTACAAGGCTTAATCTGCAGTTAAGAAGATTTAGAGTGATATGACATTATCATTTAGGCTTGGGTCGCACCCTTACTTTATTAAATGTGCTTCGGGATGTTCTTTGGCTTTCTTCCATTTTATAGGCACATTTTTTTCCTATTTTAGCTAAAGGTGATTCAAGGATGATCGACTTTTGAAAAATATATTAATGAATGTCGTGCGTAATAATTCCATGTTGGAAGTAGCAATAGGTTGTGGTAGCCTACAATTTATAAGCTAACTGTGACAATTTTGTATAACATGCTTAAAGGTTATACTCACTTGGGCGAAAACAAAATAATACTGAGGTTGGTAATTTTTATTCTACAAGGAAAATATATGTTACATTAATAAGAGAGGAATCTATTTTGTAATATAATGCACCTGATATCTTAGGAGCAAGTGCTTGAAAGGATCACATCAAACCACCGCATCCAGACCTTACCTATGAAACCCATCCAAACACCTTCCATTCATCACGCACATTAGGATGACGCGCCGCCGTCCCTACTCGATTTCCCGTTAAATCCCGTATTTATCGTGCTCCCGTAATGGACGTACAGACATTTGATCCTGAATGAAATTTGCGCGGATTTTGTTTTTGGCAACCATGTTTCTGCCATATATGTTGTACATAATTATACATGTTATTATTTTGCATGTTGGTTTGCAGCTATAATTATTGTTGTACTTTGCCTGTGTTATTTTATAAGTGTTGATTTCATTTGTATTAGTGCTTTCAATGTTGTTGCAACTGAATAAATAAATAATATGCACTTCAGAAATTGTGTAGAGAATTATACTCAACTGCATTCGTTTTTATGATTTTTAATCATCATCATCATCAGCCACATGACATCCACAGCTGAACATAGGCTTCCGCTCAAGATTTCCAGACGGACCTATCAAAAGCGGCCTGCATCCAGCGTGTTCCTGCGACCTTTATCAAGTCATCTGTCCATCTTGCAGGTGTATTTAAGGATTTTTAATACATAATTATAATCTTTCTTTCCTTCAATTTAAAAATACGATTTGCTTTTAATTGACAGAGCCATGCTGCCTTTGTCTACAATATGGGCGAGCTCGCTCCATGATGCATTGTAGTTGTAGCGTTGCCTAACAGAAATATGACGTAAAGTGATACATTGCTTGTTTGTTTCGTTTGGTGAATGGGATTTCCAAAGATCCAAGCACACCTCTCTTGTTTAACGAAGACTTACACAATAACTCTCATATTTTAGAATTAATAAATAAATTATGACTGAAGACTGCCTCAGTGGCGCAGTTGTATTACGGTATAACTGCAATGCTGAGGTTTTGGGTTCGATTCCCGGGTCGGGCAAAGTTATATTGGGTTTTAAATTCAGTATCAGCCCGGAGTCTGGTATTTGTGCCCGATATGGCGATAGGCTCGCCCCCTATCAAATCATGGGATGAAATACGCACGGCGAAAAGTGAGTGCACTAGTTGCACCTCTGCCTACCCCTTCGGGGATAATGGGTGTGAGTGTGTGTGTGTGTGTGTGTGTAAATCAATTAAGATAATATATTTTTAATACACTTGCAAATAATTCGAAAATATTTCAATTTTTGAATAGAAACCCCGAACGTTATAATGCAACCATCAACTATTCTGAAACGAAACATCGTAGAATTCTTGTCGAGTCACTCTTTTCTTCCCTTTTCATTCGACATGTGGCAATCCCTACAGTTGAGATTAAAATCAAAAGTTGACGACAGATGTACTCTCCAAGTTTTCGAAGTCTTGTCCGATAACGTTCAGTTCCCGACAAATAGTTTGTTATTAGTTTCTTTTAGTTCCTTTACATGCGAAGTTTATTTTGTAACATTCGCGGTTTCTGCATTAGTATGTTTTAAAACTTGTCAGATGCTTGTCATTATAGCAATTCGCAGGTGGTTTTTACACAATAATTTCGTTGAAGACGAGCAGGTCATACGCCCTGTTAGTCTCGTGGTATCAGCAGTATTTTGGTAGTTAGATAACAGCGTCTATTGGCTGTGTGTGGCTGTTGATTCGAATCTCAGGTGAGGCATCAAACACTTTGTGGGTTGTTCTGCGACGGTTTGACCAGGATGTCCTTAAGCGGGGATGACGTTAGAAAGCGACCGCTCATAAAAGCAACTCCAATTTCTTTATGAACATGCTTGAAAACTACGTTGCGCTGATCCCATATCAAATAGGTATAGCGCAGGCGTAAGAAGATTACACAAAATAATTATTATGATCAATGAATTTATAGTTTACATAAAAAGCTTCCTTCAAAACTATATCGATTCTAAAACCATATAGTTATCAATAAAATTCAAACAGTTTCAAGTAACAGCTGCTCAACTCGAAACTGTTACAGACGCCAACATGGCGACAGGAGCGCACGTCTTCAACTGAACGAGGGAATCGTTTTAATTGCTGTGTTAATACTGGAACGAAAGGGTAACTGCATGCACGACAATTCGTTAATGAGGTCTTGTACGACTTTTAATCGCATAATTTTTTGCTATCTTTTTTGTTTGTCTATTAAGCAATAGGACTTAAAAAACCAAAACAGAAGATCTAAGGAAGACGTAATCTTCGACAGAGAAGAGAAGGCTGTTCGTTATCAGGAAAAGAAAAAGCAGTTACTGAATTATCACAGAATTATAGGTGGGAGGCACAAATATCCCCTTTTTCTCATACACTATTCACATTTCCTTTAACTAATTCTTCTGGAATTATGTGCCTATACAGGTACTGGAAATCATGTAACATACGGCGAACCACTTCTCAAATGGATGTGTACTTATCTGTTGTTTACATATATCCTAAGTGTGTGTGTGTTCATTGTAGCCTAAATAAACTTTTTATCTATCTATATATTTGATTATCTATCAGCGTATCATACAAAAAAATGCGATTATAAATCGATAGCGTGCGCACTACACATGTATACCTGACGAACTTACTTCGAACTAACCACAATGGCCATTTATTACTCAGATTTAGTGCGCTCGTCCTCAGTATAAGACAAGATACATGCCGCCTTTGAGGCGGTATATCGGTTGGCTTTGAGACGAATTATGGGTTTGCTTTGAGTTTATAGTAGTATGCGTTCAATATGCACATTATTGTGTAAAATAAAATGCATATTGAACCAGCCCCTTATTATATCCGTCTAGTCCGCCACGCTGGCCTTGTGCGGGTTGGCAGACTTCACATACCTACCTTAAAATTTCTAATGTAGAATTATTAGGTATGTAGGTTTCTTCACGTTTTCCTTCACCTTTAAAGCGAACGATAATATAATTGATAAACAATACATAACCAAATACTGGCAAGCGCAGCGTTGGACGTCCTCCTTCAAGGTGGACAGACGAGCTCTTTACATGGTTGCAGGAACCCGCTGGATGCAGGCCTCTTGGTTGGTCTACAAATCTTTTGGGGAGGCCTATGTTCAGTAGTAGACTTCCAAAGGCTGAAGAAGAAGAAGATGTATAACTTCAAGAAATCAGGTTTGTGTTCCTTGGGTTTTGAACCTGCAGATCTTCGGCTTGGCACTCCAAGATGGGGTCGGCCCTACATACATTTTCACACATATTATAGAAACGATTTGACTTTACAACTGTGTATTTAATCGTAACCGTTTACTGGTGGTAGGTCTCTCATAATATGTAAGAGTCCGTCTGGGTGGTTACCACCGCAACGACTTCTTCTAGCGCCAAGCAGCAGTGTGCATGCACTGTTGTGTTTCGGTTTGAAGGACATTGGTGAATGGCATGCTCGTCTCGTCATTCAATGCCATAAAAAGAAAAATATATTTGATATGACATCAACTCAATAACATGCACTTTTGGGGTAAATGCAAAAATACTTAATTATATGTTCTACTAGCTTTTGCCCGTGGCTTCGCTCGCGCGACAAAGTTTTTCCCGGATTAAGGTTCCGCTATACATTTCTTCCAAAAAGTAAAAAGCAAAAAGTAGACAAAAACCTTCCCAGGGTCTCGAACTATCTTCATACGAAATTTCATCGAAATCCGTTCGGTAGTTTTTGAGTTTATGGCATAAAAACTTTGCCATACATGTTTACCCCCTTAGGGGTTGAATTTCGCAAAATTCCGTCTTAGTGAGCACCTACGTCCCAAAAGGAACTCCCATGCAATGCATGCATGCCATTTGAGACTCCTAGCACTTGTAGTTTCTGAGATTTCGTGATGAGTGAGTGAGTGACCTTTCGCTTTTATATATATAGATATGTGGCGTAAAGTTATATTATTAACCTTAACTTTAAATCTACGAAAATTAATAAAAAAATAGTAAAAGCATCGCTACGTTTCAATCGAATAATAGATATCACACTTTTATTAAAAGCATTTTTTTATAAAAGTTATACCTACAGTTTCAAGATCATTGCACGATGTCTACAAGGTTACCTGATCAAAGAAGATTTACTCTTCATAATTTTATTAATGCACTAGACGTCTGCTGTGAATTAGTGTTTCCGGGATAAAAGTCCGCTTTATATTTCCCCAGGATATAAATTATACACATTAACCTTCCTCTTAAATCACTTTATCTATTAAAAAAAACCGCACCAAAATCCGTTGCGTAGTTTTAAAGATCTAAGCATACATAGGGACAGACAGATAGCGGGAAGCGACTTTGCTTTATACTAAGTAATGATGAAACACATTTGCACATACTATTTTCTGAAAGCTATATTTTTAATACATTAAAAATATTCAGAAGAAAATATTTTCTACACTTTATCTTACTCTGTGGCAAATGTAATTAAGATAAGTAATACGATTATTATTTGAAGGTTAGTCTTTGGACGCTACGATGACTTCGATACCGCCAAAAGACGAGGCAATGACGAGTTATGAATCCGCCTTGTACCCTGATCCTAAATTCAAAATTTCCTATAGATCCACAGAAAGACTATTATAGTTATTAATTCCGATGTCCAGTGGAACGACACGTGGGTCTATTCACATGTAGAGCTAAGAGCAGGTAATTTATGGGTCGTCATTTGCATTAATGCTCTAGGGAGCGTAAATTGTGGGACGTCCTCCTACAAGGTGGACAGACGACCTTGTAAAGTCCGTAAGAACCCGCTGGATGCAGGCCGCTTCTGATAGGTTGATCTGGAAATCTTTGGGTGAGGCCTATGTTCAGCAGTGAACTTTTGAAGGCTGAAATGGCACATGTAAAAACATTCAAAATATATTTTTAAAGTACTTAAAATGATCACAAAGGTAAAAGAATTCTTGGAGACAATGTTACAAACACGAATAAAAAAAACGAGTATACCTGATTGAAACAGAAAGTGTAGACTTTGTGGAATCGTTTGATTCTTTCTCTAACCCCTGATTGTTATTGTTGGAACAACCACATGTTTCGTTTCGTGTAAACAGAGACAATTGAGAACCAGTGAACTTTATACATTAGTCGTAATGTTTATTAACCTGCGACGAAAAAAGAGGGATGTTTTAAGTTTAAGGTATGTATCTGTGGATCTATGTCTGTCTGTGGCTCTCTGACCCCCCACAATTTGAGATGGGCTGCACTCGGTGGCACCGCGCGGAGGCAGTTGCAGAGGACAACTAGGCACTCTTTGCCGGAGGATCCCGCAGCCGTCCTAAATGCGCCGAGGAAAGTTACCGCGGAGTTTTAGTTGGTATTGCCGTGCATAGTGATAAATACAGTAGTAGGGTCTCGGCCCGGCGGTCGTCCGATGTTTTCATTATTCCAGGCGGCTCAATACCGGATCGTAAGGCACGGTGAACCCAACATAATCGTCCAGTCGCCCCTCCAGGCTGGGCGGTAGTGGTAAAGACTGCACTTTCTCCGCAAAACAAAAAAAACAATGGTCGCTATCCAGGTGAATTCAAATATTTTACTACTAATGTCTTATGTACTTCTAAGATATATAGCAAGTCTCTACCAAGACGAGTGCTATTTCACACGATTTTTGCATACTAATTTTGGTTAATTGTCTTATATTATATTCCTTATGCCTTTCCGTTGGTTTTAGATAATATTGAGCAAAATACCCTTTTTCAATAATTATAACAAAAAGTAATCATAATAAAACCATATCAAACATGATCTTTATTTTACAGGGTTGAAAGGTTATATATATTTACTAAATATCTAAATAATGCAATACGAATACCATCTTATTATTTGGTACATTTTTAAGGCTGCAACAAAGAACACATATAATAACAGTCTTAAGATAATAACAATATCTTTTACAAACTTTAATTAACTATTATCAAATTGTACTCAAATTACTGTGTAATCGACTTTATCATAAATCTAAGAGCAAGTGGGGTGTAAAATCGAGCTTTGACGCTGAATTTTCTTTGTTAATTTTTTAGTTTATAATAGGGTGAATGGGCCAGTTCTGCACCACAATGATATTTTATATGAATGTTAAATGTTCTAGTAAATATATAATATATATATTATTGTTATTAAATCTTATATATAAAATTCTCGTGTCACAATGTTCGTTCCCGTACTCCTCCGAAACGGCTGAACAGATTTTGGTGAAATTTTATATTCACACTTGGTAGGTCTGAGAATAGGTTGTTATCTATTTTTCATCCCCCTAAGTGATAAGGGTTGTTCACCCTTAACATTTTCTTTTAATTTTTGGACAGCATTTTTTGTTTTTTTTTTTCTATAATAGGGCATTAAAAAATACATACAACCCTAAATTTTCAACCCTCTGCGATCAACCCCTATTTTTTAATAGCCATTTTAGTAATTTAATAACTTTTCGATTTCGATGAAATTTGGCACACGGGTAGATTATGTCCTGGATTAACATAAAGCGGGACTTTTATACCGAGAAAACTCATTCACGCGGGCGGAGCCGCGGGCAAAAGCTAGTTATATATAAATTGCTAAGAAATGATCTAACTAACTTATGTATAGCAGAGGAATTACTTCATAATATTTTTTTACCCGCTACACGCAAGCCGCTTCTAACAGGTCTGGAAATCTTTAGGGGAGGCCTATGTTCAGCAGTGGACTTCCAAAGGCAGAAGAAGAAGAATTATTTTATAACATCGCTGTAAATATTGCACCATGATTATAACATTGGGTATACGCTAAGGTCTGAATTTAGGGCCAATATTAAAATAATGGTTACTTATGGTACATTTACCTTTTAATCTGTCTGTAATGAAATAAAGAAAATAGAAAACTCAAGAAGTGTATAATTTTTAAAGAATAGAAATTTTAATGGACCGTGTAGAGTAAAAGTATTCTGAAATTATAAAATAATTATTACATAATAACATAGCATCACGCCTTTTTCCTTTTTCCCTTTTCAGGGGTAGGCAGAGGTGTATTACACCCACATTTCGTCGGTTGTGTTTTTTATTATTTTTTTTAGGCTTATTGCCATTTACCGGGCATATTTGTTTCCAGACTTCGGGATGATACTGAGTGGAAAAGCCTAATTTCACTTTGACTGAACTGAGAATTGAAACCGAGACCTCAGCACTGCAGGTGTATCGTAATACAACTAGGCCACCGAGGCAGTCCGATATAATAACTGCGCATTAAAAATAAATTTTATATAATAATAAATAATAATGTTATTTGTAAAAGGCATATATTAGACACTAGATAACATAACATAGTTATTACAAACTAAGTTTAAGGGTCAATTAATACAAAAGTCACACTCTAATCTATACCCTTAGATTGCAAACGGTGAAATCGACCTTTATACTCATAAATTAAAAGGTAAGAGTAAGTAGAGCTTCTGCTCTTTAACACTTAAACCTCTGGCTACATAAGCTCATTTTAAAATTCATTTCCTTAGCTTAAACGTTGCACCTTCTTTATATGTAGTATAAGCTATGCCATAAATTAATGTGTGATATTTAAAGAGGACCCAACCTACGGAGCAGCTGGTGGATTTACTAGGTCTCTCTTTTTTGACGTTTTAATGACGTTGATACTTAGAAAATGACATATTGCATTTCAAAGTTTAGGATGTATGTCTATTGGGGACGTATGCAGTCGCACAAACGGGTGATCAGTTCACCTCCTTGGAACTATTTCACCCTTAGTCCCAGAAAGTTTAGGATCCTTGTAGGTTTTTACTGGCGGTAGGTCTCTCATATGTAAGAGTACGTCTGGGTGGGTACCAACGCAATGTCTATTTCTACCGCCAAGCAGCAGTGTGCATTCACTGTTGTGTTGCGGTTTGTAAGACATTGTAGCCAGTGTAATTACTGGGCATAATGAGACTTAATATCTTATATCTCAGGATGATGAGCGCAGTGGAATGCCACACAGTAGGTACTTTGTAAGTCAAGGTGCTGGTAGGTGTTGCTATTGTTTATGGGTGGTCGTATCGCTTACCATCAGACGAACGGCATGCTCGTCTCGTCATTCAATGCAACAAAAGAAAAAAGGATAGCGTTGCTAGTTTTCAGGCAATTGTTTTTTTTTATTATTATTAGGTATTTCATCTTGTTGATCATCCATAGAAAAACACCTTTATTATTACAATAGTTTTTTTAAGATAGATTATAACTCAAGGTTTACAAGCTAAATGGTTTCTTATACTCGAATACCTCTCATCTATTCCAATCCCACACATCATATACCCTACTCAATACACAATAAGCAGTAATAACAATATATCAAAGCAATAGTTACGGACCTTAATTGCTCTAATTTTCAGGTTTTAATGCAGTCGCGTCACTCACTAAATCTGAATCAAACGTTCGAGTGCGCTTGCTGCTTGTTAATTGTATCGCTTTTGTCATTCGGTGACGTAGGATATGTGGGATTCGTGGGTTTGTAGGTGAATTAGTACTTATGTGATATAATTTAAAGCTGATATTTGAGTAGTGGTTATATTTTACCTGGCAAATTTTGTCAGGCTAAGTAAGGATACAAATAATGTGTATTGTTTTTTAAAAAAATGAGTCTGGGTAATGTCCTAGTCATCTCTACATCAACCTTAAGTAGACTGGTAGATAATGCCTAACGCATTGAGCCCGCCCATGTGCAGGTTTGTATATTATATAAAGTTAAATAAATAATAAGAGGAAAGTTTCTCTATAGGAATTTCGAAGGTATGTGAAGTCTGCTAACCCGCACTAGGCCAGCGTGGCGGGCTAAGGCCTGAAAACCTTTCAGTTGTAGAGGAGGCCCATGCTCAGCAATGGGCAGTATATAACAGGGCTGGTATGGTGGTATGGTGTGGTGGAGGAAAGGTCTGGATATATTCAAACGGTTAATAACCAGAAGCTTAATGATTCTTTATGTTTACGTGAATGTTAGACATTGAAATTAAACTATTATAAAAGATTTTATCGTGGCTTTTTATTTAATTTTTCTCCCGATGTTTCGAAGGCTTTGCAGCACTTCGTGGTCACGCTCTAAGAAGTCTGCAGTAGCTGAACACTCAGAAGAAGGCTTCAACTATTACCTTAGATTCGACAAGCCACAAATCCTTGCCAAAGAACACCGATTCCTGCCTAGGATGATTCGCGAGGCTATTGAAATAAAAAAAACATCCTAATTTCAATAGAGAAGATGGTTGGAAACTTGCACAAGCCTGGGACCCGGTCATACATCTAATTAAATCGGGCCCCAAAAGACCTGCTGCCAGACCTCAAGACATTGTGAGCTCTTTCTGCGTAGACTGGACCGCAAACAATGACTAATATCTTAAAATTGTATAATTGTAAATTGAAGGTAGATTTGTAACACTAACTTTTCGGACCACCAACACCTCAGTCCGCCCCGTGACCACGAAGTGCTGCAAAACCTTCGAAACGTCGGGAGAAAAATTAAATAAAAAACCGCGATAAAATCCGTTATAATAGTTTAATTTCAACCAGATACTTCTCAATTTATCTCCAAGCTAAAGCAAGTCAGGACAAATCCGAAGAGTATGTGTTATACTAAGTCATGAAAAATCACGGGTTAAATCATTGCTATCGTTCAGTTTGTTTTCCCAGTGACTCGATGAAAGCCATTTCGAGTGCCGTCGATTCGAAAAAGCACTTAAATGTTTCGTTTATCTTTCTATGCCTATCAATCTCTTCAATTGGGGATCGTTGGAAATTTTTATCTTACTTTTTCTCTTGATTGGGTAAATAACTAAGAGTATGTAGCGTGTTTTCTTGCCAGCTATTATTATTTTTATCCTGGCAAGTGAGTATAGTGAAGGTTAAATATATATTTTCTGTAGGCAATGACTTGGCTGTGCCTCTCGCATTACTTAAGTTCATGATCAGCGGATGCTGCAAACCATTAAGCGCTTGCTTGTTGGCTTACACAATAAAAACGACTAACATGACACGTTGAGGCCTTCAATGGCCACAATTATACTGGCTTGCCTTACTGGAACACATCCAGTAACAAACCGGTTGATGCTTTACTGCGTCTTTTCGTCTCAACGCACCACTGTGTCAGGTTCTCATAATATTTGCGGTTGCTTCTAACCAGCTGGATACATAAAATATCCGATAGTGTACCTATTTATTACTCAAGGATAGAAAATAAACTAATATACACACAAATCACGTCTTTACACCAGAAGGGGTAGGCAGAGGTGCAACCAGAGCATCCACTTTTTGCATTGATGTTATAGGGGCGGAGACTATAGCTACATCGAGCACACATTTTGACTCCGGGCTGAAACTAAGCAGAAAAACTCCATATCAATTTGCCCTTCCAAGGATTCGTACTTGCACCTACTGGCTAGCGTAACGTCGGACGCCCACCTGCAAGGTGGACACTGGACAGACGTCTTCATAAAGATCGCAGGAACACGCTGGATGCATGCCGCTTTTGACAGGTCCGTCTGGAAATCTTTAGGCGAGGCTTATGTTCAGCAGTGGATGTTATGTGGCTGATAATGATGACGATGAGGATTCGTACTCGAGACCTCAGAGCGGTGTCTTGAGCCGTGAATTTGTCTCATGTCTGTCGAGGCAGTCATATTATATAATAAGACTATATACAAAATATATTGTATATTTAGTAAAATTAAGAAGTGGCATCATAAACGAGTGCACAACCTGTAAATCTCGTACGTTGATGTCGCCGGGTGAAGTTCGCTAAATATTGCAAGCGTGTATTTGCCAACACACTACGAGGTGTCGTGCCGAGAAGCGCTGTTTTGCGATTTTGTTTAAGCTGAAATTATTGAAATACCTCTGAAATGGGTCAAGTAAATTATACATTACTTCAATGTGAAAGTTTGTATGTTTGTGAACTTTATTATATTAATTTTAAATACTATAATCTAGATAATATAATAATAATAGGTCATAGTGTCCCCGGTCCCGGTCCTAATCATAGGCACTACTGAGACGATATATGCTTAAAATGTTTTCGTCCACCACGCTGTCTTTTAATAATTATTATTAAACCAGCATCATTATATATATACTGCCCACTGCTAAGTAAGGACCTCCGCTACTATTGAGAGGGGTTTAGTCTTTAGCCCACGATTCTGAACTCGTGCCGGTTGGCAAACTTGACATACCTTCGAAGTTGTTTTGGGAGAATTCTTAGGTATTTCCTTACGATGTTTTCCTTGCGCTTTAAGGTTAAAGCGTATGATAATTGATAACAAATACCCACATTACGTCGTAAAATCAGAAGTGTATGCCTTGGGTTTCGAACTTGCGGACATCGGTCTCAGCAGACCATTCCCAAATAGGCTACTGATTTTGAAACACACACTCACGCCTGTTATCCGCGCAGAGCCGCAACTAGTGCACCCACCTTTCGCCATTATTCCGTCCCACGATGTGATAGGGAGCGAGCCTATAACCAAATCTGGCATAAATTCCAGACTTCGCGCTGATACTGAATAGAAAAACTCAATATCATCAGTCAGTCTCAATATATTGCAGTCAGTACTACTAATGTATTATTTACTAAAACCTGATAACAAAACTACCACATTAACATGTTTCATTGCGTTTGATTAACGTTCTCTAGAGCAGTCTCTAATTCGGAGTCTGCAATACTACTCACTAGAGTACTCTACAATTTGACAACACAGCTCCAATTTGCCTGGCCTAACAAGGCTTGCCATATAATTACTTACTGCCTAGTCATTACCATAGCGAAAGTCTATAATCTCTGCTTCAATGTTAAATCTAAGTATACTTACTAGTACTTTTTGGTCATAAAGCAGACTGTCTTAGTGATGTAGGTGTATTGCATGCGGTTGGACTATCGCCCTGAGGTCGCGGGCTTGAATCCCGGGTTGGGCAAAGTGATATTGGGGTTTTCTACGCAGTATCAGCCCGGAGTCTGGAAAGGTGCCCGGTATATGGCAATAGGCCCGCCCCCTATTACATGGGACCTAGTATAGCTGGCGAAATGTGGGTATGACAAACCTCTGCCTACCCCTCAAAAGTGGAATAGGCGTAATCCTATGGCAGTGGCGACCTTAGGGGAGAGGGTGCCTAACCTGACCATTGCTAACCAGCAAAAAACGCCCCCCGAGGCAATTCTTCTGCGCTGGGTCTTCACACCCAATGCACGCCCATGCGCGGGGGGACATTGGTCGCGGGCCGAGGCACACAGTTCAGTGTGTGTACCTCTTGGTTGGATAACACATTGAGGCCTAAAAGGGCCCGCGAACATTTCCTGGCACCCTTTTCCTTTCCACCCATCCTGAGAACCTTTCTCCATTCCCCTACCTTTCCTTCCATCATCCTTTTCCACTTCCTTCCCAGGCCCCTGCAGTCGTCAAGCCGGGGGACTCCAGTATCCCATTTGCAGGTTTCCCCCGGTGTTGACCTCAGGATCGCCTACATAAAAAAAAAACCAGCAAAAAACACCTAACATACGATTTTTTAAATTGGGGAACTTTTTTGCTACCTTCCGGGCCCTCGCGTGGTTGAGGACCTTAGGAACCGCCACTGATGCACAGACTCGCTGTTATCAGGTATAAGTAAGTAAACTGTATCTAGATAAACTATGTAGATGACTGAATATTGTGTATTTTGACAACTTGTTAAAGTCTGACTATTTTAACCAACAAAGGAAACAAAATACAAAGCCTAATGTTACAGCCGTTTGGACACCCTTTTTTTTTGTCATATTTCAACCCCCAACAAAACGAATAAACTCTGCAAACATGAGTTTTAAAAACAATATATAACTTTATTTCATAATTTAACTTAAGCACATACGCGGCCGAGAAGTTAGTGTTTCCTGAAACATGAAACAGGCCGGAGTCAAAGTCAAATAAAACGTTTGCACGACGGTACGCTCCAGGTATGTAATAACAATGTGAGATACATACAGACGTAATGGTCGGTGAGTACAGTGTCGAATATGTTGGAGAATATTTATGCTTTTTGTAGTATGGGTCAGGTAACGAAGGAAGGAAGGAGAAGGTTTTGGGCTTCTGGTGATTGTTTTTTTTTTATGAATGAAAATACTATAACAATGGCTTCGACGAATTAAGAACAACGATTCACACTTTTTCCCGCGATAATTATAAAGTTATCAGTGTTCCTAAGGTAGTATTATTTAAATTACTCGAGTATATATTTTGCATTATTTAACTTAAAGATATTAAATACAACGCCACATTATTATCAATTACATTATTAGCTATTTAGAAACAAAAACATGATACGTAAATGTTATTTGTGTTTGTTGATTGAGTGCTAGCACTCAATCTCAGCTTGGCTGTAGTCCAAACTGTTCCATACAAGAACACAACTAAACTTGGCGACCTACACTGTGTCAAGTTTTTGTTCATTCGAACTCGAAACAAATTGTTCGGCGTTCTACACAGCGGTATGTTACAGACGTATTTAATCCCTAAACGTTGGCACAGTAAGATTTACCTACGTACTTTTGAGCTAAACCCAGTTTGCGCAACTTAGGCGACTGAATTTAGGCTGTGAGCCTAAAATTACTTATTTGGAAACTATTTTATGGAACGACTTTGGACGTTTACGTTGAGACTAGTTAATATTATGTTGATTTTAGGACGGTAAGGTAATTTTAAATCTTTCCGAGAGAGTACGCTATGAGTTCTTATTTTTGCCAACATTTTGTAGAGATAAGCAAGATCAGAAGCACAACGTAGTATTATCGCTTCTTGTCATTGTCGACTTGCTGCAAACTATTGAACCTCATAGATGATGCCTTCAGTCACTTTCCGCGCTTATTGTGTATTGTTGATTAATAATAATAATAATAAGCCTGCAGGGGCTTTGTGGCGAGCCGACGGTGAGTGGCGACACCGCGTACCCCGATTCCGTGAGGGCTAAATGAGACCCCCTGACCCTTGGCTTGCCTTAACTGGCCGGCTAGGGGTGGAAGTCGCAAGAGCTAAGAACCTGAGCTCCAGGGTGGAAGTGCTCAATCTGCGTAATAGCGTGGAAACCCGCTCCGGGACGCGTCAGCGACCCGCGATGGTGAAATCGGTGCACATCTCTCGACACCCTTTAGCCACCTGCACTGATGTTGCGTCATTGGCATGCGCGGCTTTTGGGATGCCCATCTAGTGGGGGGGGGGGGCAAGTCACCGTCTTCCTTGAATATAAAAGATTGAGACATTTTACTTGGTAGGCGTCCCGTTGTCTCAATCAATAGCCCAGCAACCAGTCTAGCAGCTAGATCCCATCCATAGACCCAATTAATTCCCATCTACTCTGCAATAGTCCTAACACCTTGCAGGCGCTGTCTTTGGTTGTATTTCTCCCATAAATGCAGACAGAGATAGTACCTGCAAGGTGTACATCTCCTAACTATATTAAAGTATCTTTAAGGGGCCTCTACGTGTTGGATCTGTATCCCCACGCAAGCCTTCCAAAGGACCGGCCTACGTGCCGTGATTTTCCACAGGAAAGATACAATAAAAATAATTATAAAATAATTTATTGAAAATAACAAAATTTTGCTTACAATTAAAATATGACATATATAAAATTACAACGAAATTACTAAAAACAAGATAACATATTTACCAGGGGTACCCAAACTAGGCTAGGCCTGTATCTTGGGATACCAGAAAATATTAAATAAAACAGAGTTTGTTTGTAGTTGCTAGGAGAGCACTAACAGCAATTAACAAAATCGAGTAAAACATGTACAAAAGTCCAGTTTAAAAATAATATGGAAAGATAGGAACAACACAATGATAACTTACACGTATGTACTAATCATAATTATGTGGATCAAGTGCTTAAATATTATTATGTTAACAGTGATTCTGTTTCTTCATAATTCAGATTAGAGAGCCAAGTAACAATTGCTTTTGTTAGTTTATTAATGCAGCAGTTCTTTATATTACAATGTTTCGAAACTTTATTATATATATAATTAGAATATTATTTATATATAAATAGATTCAAAATAGATTTACATACATACATACAATCAGTCACCTGCAAGGTGGACAGACGACTTGATAAAGGTCGCAGGAACACGCTGGATGCAGACCGCTCTTGACAGGTCCGTCGGGAAATCTTTAGGGGAGGCCTATGTTCAGCAGTGGACGTCATGTGGCTGATGATGATACAATCAGTCCTGTATTTTATACTGCCCACTGCTGAGCACGGGCTTCCTCTACTACTGAAAAGGATTAGGCCTTAGTTCACCACACTAGCCTTGTGCGGGTTACCAGACTTCACATACCCTCGAAATTCTTATGGAGAATTTTCAGGTATGTAGATTTCCTCACGACTTTTTCCTTCACCGTTCAAACGAACGCTATTGATAAAAATACACACGTAACTTCGAAAATTCAGAGGTGTGTGCCTTAGGTTTCGAACCTCCGGACATTGTCTCGGCAGACCGTTCCATTCCCAAATAGGCTGTGGCCCATAAAATAGATTTACTCGTACTAAAATGTTTATGTTTCTATTTTAAATATTTTCATAGCCCAAAATGAGTCTCTTTATACTTAAAGACGTTAACCATACGACATCATCGTGAACATTTACTGTGTAGGTACCACAAAATTATTTTGTGACAAAAATGCTTTAATGACAAAAATAAATGAGGAGAATTTTAATTTTATCGAAGGTCGAATGCCCACAATTTAAACGAGGAACTTTCCAATGACCTCTAAAACAAAACCTTTTTTCGTTAATGATCAAGTCTGATTTAATGTTCTTTGCTTGTTCTGGAGAAAGTTATTAAGGAACCATTTTCCTCTTAGTAACGGGGGAGTAATCTATAAGCAAAGTCATTTACCTCTTTGAAGAACATAATGATTTTTCAACAGTGATTTTTGATGTCTTGACGGTTAATGATCCGTTAATTTTTAATTTTAGGCTTCAACAGGTAAGGGTTTGGGTGAATTTGGTAATTGTGCCAAGCTGGATAGCCATAATAAATGTTAAGTAGAGATACGAAAGGGGGATTTGAGTTGTGAAAATTGGCTTTTCGGTTGGACGATAGTGTTTTTGTGGCATAACATATGAATAAGTGGCTCAGTTCTCATCGCTCATAAACCGCTGAACGAATTTAAATGAAATTAAGAACACCGATAGACCATGTACTACATGAATGTATTAATAAGATACTTATTTTTGAATCTGGAAAAACATTCATTGAGTATTCTATCCTTAGTGTAGTCGTCAATAAACCTGTTTACAATTACATAGAAATACTTAAGTTCTGCGCACATGCTGTTTTGTTACTAAGAAAGTGACATTATATCATCCAAATTTACAGTATTACGCGAGACTTTACCTAGTATTTGCTATTCTAATTCAAAGTATATGTAGAGTTATTTAACATATAACTTATAAACTCTAGTACATTCCTCAGAGAGCTGTTTACGGTACACATAACTTAATTTAGTATGAGACATTTGATTGACAGACGTAAGACAATGTATTGTGTAACCTTGTTACGAATTTCGTGCCTAATTTGACGTTGCTAAGCTGTAAGTTTCTTTGTGAGAGGTCGTTCACTAGCCGTATTTTTGCGGCCATATTACGCGTCGCCATGTGGCCTGACTCAGTGTGCCTTGGATACATTGAACTCGACGTTAGACCCACCGTTTTGGACTGTCGACGGCTGACTAGTTCAATTATTGTATTGCGGGGCGTTCCGACGCGACTCCTGGGGCCGTTGCCAATGACGTGCCGTGGGAATACCGTATCCTTGGCTTGACTTATCAATAAGATATGTCATTCCCATACATTTATTATTTTCTATTAGCGTTAACACTAGTCTAACACTAGCGGCTACGGCCCCTTGTGCGTTTTAGCGCAATTATGCGATGCGACGTGCTGTGGCCTGTATCGGCTGTAATATGCGTGTCTTTTTAAAAGACGAAAAAAACGGAGGAGGTTCTCAAGTCGACGTGTATTTTTTTTTAATGTATGACCACGCATAAGTTTTTACCGAGTAGGCCGATTTTAATAATTATTTTTTTATTGGATAGGGACCTCGAAATTGGAAAAACATGTAAAGTTGGAAAAAAAATCTACCATTGGGTGGGAAAAAAGGGTGATTGATTAAAAGATTTTAATGCTGATAATATGTGTATTAAAAATTAAGCATGTAGTTTATATCCACAAAAATTATAATATAAAAACTTTCTAACAAAAAAAATTAACCGACGAAAAAACGGAAAGCAAAAAATTATAAACATATTTTATTTAACCTTAATAATTAAGTTCTTAAATTAATGTAAGTATACCTACGTAATTTTGGGTCGGCGCCAAACATACAACGCCAAACATGGGTGTGCCCATTCGGGTTGCTGTCTCGCTAACATTAGCTTCGTGAACGCCCTGCATTATTTCGGCGGTTTAATTTTTTTTGTTAAAAAGTTTTTATTAGAACTATATTATGACAAGACCAGAGGACAAGACAAACAATTCGCTCGAATGACGTATCATACGTAACACGTTAATTTGCTTTCATAGCACGCTTACCGCTATGGAATAATAATAATAATCTTTCCTAGCCAATTTCAACCACGGCGGCAAATCTCAATAGAGATCGGCCAGGTACGCAGGAGATATTATAGTTCACAAATGTGTGCGCAATACACAGGTGCACTCGCTATTCCTTCACTCTCATAGTCCGGTGAGACGGCAATCCGACATGACCGTAGAGAGATCAGGAGTAGGACCAACGGCTTTACGTGTTTTTCGAGGCACGGGGGTATCACACCGCCAACTTCCTGACTCTGAGCTGCGACTAAGTATTTTTTAAGATGGAAAAACCCAGACACCATGTTTTTTTTGGCCCGACCCGGGATTCGAACCCAGGACCTCAGCGCCCAAATCGTACTCGTAACGCGTACGCAATACAACTACGCCACCGAGGCAGTCCGAGGAATACAAAAGTGATAATGTATATCTATCGTATAATATATGTTCTTTCTTGAATCTGTTTATCGCTTCAGATAACTTTGATGCGCCTACCTTGTTTATCTCTGCACCACCCTAAGGATGACTGGTAGAGAATGCCTACGGCATTAAGTCCGCCTGTGTACATTGATTAAAGTTCACGATAGCCTAGTTGGGAATGGAACGGTCTGCCGAGACAATGTCCGCAGGTTCAAAACCCAAGGCACACACCTCTGACTTTTCGTAGTTACGTGTGTATTGTTTATCAATTATCGTTCGCTTTAACGGTGAAGGAAAACATCGTGAGGAAACCTACATACTTGAGAATTCGCCATAAGAATTTCGAGGGTATGTGAAGTCTGCCACCCCGCACTAGGCCAGCGTGGTGGACTAAGGCCTAACCCCTCTCAGTAGTAGAGGAGGCCCGTGCTCAGCAGTTATATAATACAGGGCTGATTGCATTGCATTGCATTGCATGTACATTGATTGTATATGAAGTGCATAAATAAATAAATAATGTTTTATCTAAATTACCAATTTTCAAGGTGTGAATCAAGTGAATAGCGCGACGCGGTATACTGTACAACCGTGTAATATATGCTTAAATTACGGGACGAAGATTTATTATCATCATCATCGACTTTTAGCAGTCCACTGCTAAACATCTAACGTAGATTGCGATACAGTAATTAGGAAGAAAGTGGAATTTCGTTTAGATTTTAACTAGTGGCGGCCGGCGGGTCTGTGTTGTCTTTATTACAGATAGCAGTAGATTTTCGAGGAAATAATGAGGGTTTTAAGATTTTTAACGATACTATCTTCATTTAATAAAATTGTATAATATTATTTATACATTTTACGCCCTATAATTTATTTTGGTTTAAGAATAGTCTCAACAGCATCTCTATTGCATTTTGAAAAAAAAAGAAAAAATTGTTTTAATAAATGCTTTTGGTGGTTTTATGGAGTGGTGCGTAGGGTGGTCGCTTCGAGTCCCAGGTGTAGAACAGGTGTAAATGAGTCTACCACTTTATACACACCACTATATTTTATTATACAGAACGAGTGAAGTACATAAGCATAGAAGAATGAGCGTAGATAGTTCAAGCACAGAAGAGAAGATAAGAGTCTAGTTGCAAGAAGCACAGTCACAATATAGCGTAGAACAGCACAAGCACAATAGTCACAGACAGAAGATAGTAGAATAGCACTTAGAAACAGTTCAGAAGTACAGTCTAGAAGTAGCGAGGAAATAAGCACTAAACGCAAGCGGTTACAAATAGCGAGCGGTGAACGTCACGTTAGCGCACGGCACGGTTCTCAATTTAAAAACTGTTCGGGAGCCGAAGGCCCCGTAGCTTCGATACTGCGCGGGCGCACCGAACGCCCACTCCTACGTCATCTATTGTTTAAGAGACCGAGCCGATTTGTGTTCTCGGTTCCATTGTACGGCGTTTACATTTTATCCGTTATTCATTTGTTTGGAATTACGTGTGGATAATTATATTCATATTATTGAGAATAATGTAAATAGATATGTAATATGTGCGCGCGTGATTGTGAGTGTGTGTGTGTGTGTGTGTGGGCATGTATATGTTTATTTGTTTTATTTAATTAGTTATTAAATAGTTTTGTACATTGGTATGTTATGTTTTATTGTGTACTTTATTGCTAATATTATACGAGTTGCCCACAGTTTCAACTAGCGAAAACAGTTCCAAATAAAACCGGAGTTCACAGCAACCTGTATAAATATAGGGAAACTGTTATTATAAATGTAAGATTAGAGAGATAAAATCGCCCACTGCCGCTAATGTGGAAAAACCCTTAGTCCAACAGAAACACGACAAAATAATTCAAATTATTCATCCAAATGAAAACATATAAATGAATTAAATAAAGCATAATTAATCGTGCTCATCCATACTGTATGTAAATTGAACAAATTGTATTGGGATTATGAACATTTGTGTTTTAATTATTGAAAACATATTTTAAATAATATACGAACATGGTTTATGGGAGCATAACTGGAAGGTAATGAGTCTATTGTGACGTCACGCGCCATTCTGGAAGCACAAATGTACGTGGGTGGCTATTGTAGTGTAATGATTGTCAAGACATGCTACACTGAATTTAGGGATACTGTTGAAATAAAGGATTTCTGGAACATTCGGTAAGCTCTAACGTATTACCCTATTAGACCGAATGAAACCCCTATAATTCCGTTGGTGCATATGGCTCGTAAATACCCATTGAATAAAGGCTTTATCTCCAAAGGGGTGGGCATAGACACAATTGGATTTCAAAGTATCGTAATGCATTTCATAGCGTCACATTTCATATAAGATTTGTTTAAAATGAATAGTAATTATACTAGCAACAAGGTTTTATAACCCGGAACATAAAAGTTCTTGCACTCTTGCTAGGCAGCAGAAATAGACAATGCTGTATTATGTATTAATCTGTATTATGCTGGATACAGGAAGCTTCTTACAGGTTGGTCTGGAAATCTTTGGGGAAGGCCTATGTTCAGCTGTGGACTTCTAAAGACTGAAGAAGAAGTATTATGACCTGTCCTTTTTACGAAGCTTGAAAAGAGTGCTCACCTCGGTAGGCAACGGCCAGCCAAACACAGCCAAGCGGCTGTGTTTCTAGCATTGCTAAAGTCCATGATGCTGGGCAGCTTACCAACATTCGGACTGTTTACTCATTAGCCTGCTGAGGCTGCTGATTACCTGGCTAAGCAAACACTTTTACAAGTGACCTGCCATTTAATGTAATGACTAATACTACATTTTGGACAAATTGTATAAATCTATCAAATCCACAGGGGGCTCTGAGTGAAACTTGCTCTCAAATGCCCGCCTGTAATGGAATTTCCGATAATGTTCCGGTAATGTCGTGTCAAAGGATTTTGAGGGAAAAAAAAAGTGTGTGATCAATCACATGTGTCTTAGTTTTTTATAGTCCGACAAATTGGGTATGTCCGATAGTGATATCTTTCTTTATAGCTATGAAGTAAAATAAAGAAATGAAAAAAGAAAGAGAGGTGTATGAGATGCGGCCCTTAAGCCTAGACAAAATTTTGCAAACTTAGAAATCAAAACTTACATCTCTCGGTTTACAACCCTTACCGATAAACCACGAAAGCTAGAACCTCCCCGCTCTTGAGCATCTGCCGAACTAACGAAACGACAATATAATATTCTGTAATGAGAACCAAAGTAATCAACCAAAATATGTCGCTGAATACATTCCCTTGTTACCTGTATTTTGAACATTGAATGCAGCTTTATTCAGCTTATTATGGCTGTGGCAGCTAGGTGACCTGGATTAAGTGTAGTATCAAAACAATTTATCAGCAATATTGTTATCGAACTAAGCAAATTCGGATGCAAAGTGGGCACAATGCATGATTTGTACAAATAAATTGTGGTTCATAATTTACTAGATAAACAAGTTTTCAGCCTCGGTGGCGTAGTTGTATTGCGTGAGCGGTATATCACCGCTATCAGGTCCCGGGTTCGAATCCCGGGTTCGAATCCCGGGTCGAGCAAAGTAATATTGGGTTTTTTTGCTTAGTATCAGCCTGGAGTCTGCAATTTGTGACCGATACCGATAGGTTCGCCTCCTATTACATCATGGGAATATATTTAGCGAAAATTGGGAGCTCTTGTTTCATCTCTGCCTACTCCTTTGGGGATAAAAGCGTGATGTTTGTGAACATGTGTAATAATGTCTGGTAGAGCCGCGTTAGTATTACACAGTATGCTATGCCCGCTCGACCGTGGTAATACCATTGAAAACCGACGTGATTTTACAAGGGATAGTGGTGGTACATCGGTTGACTGGTTATGTGTCGTTTTGTATATTAAAAACCAGGTGATGCACGCGGCTTTGTCCGCGTGAAAACGTTTTTCCGGGATAAAATTATTTTCCCGGGATATAAAGCAGCCTATAGCACTCAGGTAAGCTAGCTCATCCACGCGGGCCGAGCCGCGAGTCTGTTAGTATATGGTAATTTTGATAACGGCCCGCTCGTCTCATTATTCAGTAATCAGGTATAAAAACACGTTTTAAATTCAAATCACTCCATCATTAACGCAGCTCAGTAACCAAGCAACCAGATCTCTTCTAACGCCAAACTCAATACCAAAAGAAAATAAAGATACGAAATCTAAAATTACAAGAGATATCGCCCGCAGCATCCAATTTTCTAACGAGAATATTGTAGATTCCCGGCGCCATAACATCGCTTCATTGTTATTAGAGGTACATCACGCCGAGGTCCCTCTGGGGTCGGCTGCCAAAGCAATGTCGATTCTCAATTTAGGTTCTTCGTATTTCATGAATGTCTGTTTTAGGCTGGCCGCACACGTTTCCTGATCAGGAATTGAGATTCGGAAACCTGATTGTTCCGCTTACATAGAAAATGTTCAACAAAACGCACAGGTTTTTTTTAAATTTCTGAACGGAAAGAAAACTGACGTTCATTTCGAAAGGAGATGTCCGCTTTTTGTATGGATGCTGGGCCTCAAAATCTAACCACACTCAAACTTTGGGCATATTAAAGTGGAAAAATATGGAACTAGGACCCCTCCATCCATAACTAAGTTTTTTAAAAGGGTTCACATTAAGTGTAGTTTTTAAGCAAAATAAAATTACATAAATCTTAGAATTAGAGGTCTTTAAAATTAAACGAATGATTGTAAAAAGCTAGTTTTTAGGAGTTCTATCCAAATATATATAAACTATCTTGGTTAGAATTTTAGGCCCGTTTTTGGACATGTTCTTATCGCCGTGTATTCGGGTTGTTGTAAGAACGTAGAAAAAATCAAACGTTTGCGCTAGTTACGCGGAATTCTGAATTTGAATTACTGATCAGGAAACCTAATTAGGAAAACGTGTGTGGCTAGCCTAAGTACTCATTAGAACTTAAATTTTGTTACCATGTTAATTATTAACCTACTTTACCAAAATTACAGGCCCTCTAATTTTAATATTGCGTAGATTGTCGAGGAAATTACAGTAAAGAGGCTTCTATTCAGGGTGTTATTAATTTATAAGAAAATGCAAAGTCAGTGTTAGTCCTAATTAATTATAAAGCGAGACACCATAGAGAACAAATCCAGGCGCAATATTAAAACAATAGGTTCTAAGAACTTCGTCAAGTCAATTTATATCAAACGAATTGGATTCGTAGTACCTCTGGATTAATTATGTACGACATTTAATTAAATGTTCTTTGTAGGTGTTATGCTTAAAAATTGTTTTGTATTTTCTGGATAAAAATTGAAATATTATTATGTCGTAAATTAAGAAGCTTTTAAGTAAAATAATCTAAAATATAATAATTTTCCGGATCGAAACAATATTTCCAATGATCATACCAATAGATTATTAACTTTCAGCTCCTTATATTAGTGTAGATTACAGAATAACACATTTTCTGTATAGGTATAACGTGTCATTTTAGCGTAGAATCATGCGAAAGAAGTTCAACATCAAAAACACATTATTCAGCGTCGTGCAAGTGAGGTCGAAAAAAATTACATTCTCTCGGAGAACGCATCAATCAAGAGCAGGCCTTCCATCATCTGCCAAATTATTAGAGTTTATTAATCGCATCGTATTTATAGATATTGGATTTGAAGGTGAAACAGGCACAGACAGAGTAAGTTTGTTAGAGTAATACAGAATATAGAATATGATAGACTTTTTTTCAATTGTCAAGTAATAATTATTATTAAAATAATAATTGCTTTAGTTATTAATCTGATCTAGTTATTAATAGAGCGAATTATATCTCCAGTCGAGTGTACGATAGCCTAGTTGGCAATGGAACGGTCTGCCGAGACAATGTCCGCAGGTTCAAAACCCAAGGCACACACCTCTGACTTTTCAAAGTTACGTGTGTATCAATTATCGTTCGCTTTAACGGTGAAGGAAAACATCGCGAGGAAACCTACATACCTGAGAGTCCTCCATAAGAATTTCGAGAGTATGTGAAGTCTGCCAATCCGTACTAGGCCAGCGTGATGGATTAAGGCCTCTAACCCCTCTCAGTAGTAGAGGAGGCCCGTGCTCAGCAGTGGGCAGTATATAATACAGGGCTCACATTACATATTTCCAGTCTATATCATAAATTCCGTTGTAGACCGAAAACTAAGCTAAGTTGGTTTAGCTCAGTTCGCATGACAAAATTACACGTAGACCACATTTTAGTTAACATAGTTTGTGGTCTGGACACAAGTATGGAAAAATATTTTATCCATGCGAGCCAAACTATATCAAGCTAAGTTTTCGGCCTCTTACCTGCAGAAATGTGCCGTGTCTACTGGGTATTGCTTACTTTTGCTTTATACAACCAATATAAAACGCAAATTTTAGTGTTTAGTCTAATTCCTGTGTTTTTTCTTAAAGTTTGACAGACCCCTCACAGATGTTTTAGCACTGTCTTACGCATATTTTCGGCTGCCGACTTTCCATAGAACCAAAGGAAGAACAATCAAACTAAAGTTTGTTTCTTAATTGTGTACAAATAAAGGAAATTCAACATAAGCGTCTGAGATGCGCAAATTACGTCATCTGAACTCAACAAACATAATTATAAGTTGAAGTGAGGAAATGTCACTCACGCATTTTCCTTTTAACTTGGAGTTTGAAGATACGTTTTGTCAAGTTATTGACGAATATTGTTATTAATAGAGATTTATCGTGAATTTGCTCATAACATCGTTTTTCTGTCAAAAAAAAAAGTTATTGAAGAATATTGTTATTAATAGAGATTTATCGTGAATTTGCTCTTAACAACGTTTTTCTGTCAACCCTAAGTCACCGTGGACTTAAGTTTTAATCCTTTCAACAATAGAATTAAAAAAATACTTTTTATTGATATTTATTTTGTTCCAAACTTAGGTACACATATTTTTTCACATCTACGGCTCGCTTAACTTATTCTAGAGTTACATTTCAAAAAGATAAGTATAAGTAAGTAGTTTCAATTATAAACGCAAAGTCAAAACAATCTTGTATAAATTAGGGCTAGTAGAAACAAAAATAATAAAATATTATATTTCAACGAATTTAATTATAATAATCTCACGCATTCTTAACATGATAAGGAACACTTTATCAATTAGTCGTAATGTATGAGAACATGGACCTTCATAATTTCATAACAGCATACAGCCCGGCAGTGTCATTTGATAGATATCCTGTTTCAGCACCCTACTATTGGAACTCGATGATTTGTCACTGTATACTCGATTGTGGCGTACGATAAATGGGAGTCAAGATTGATAATGTCGTTTGATTTGTGTTATGTGTGACTGTAAATTATAGCTTTAACGGTGAAGGAAAACGTTCTGAAACATACCTGAGAATTATCCGTAAGAATTTAGAAATATATTTAGTCTGTCAATCAGCACTAGGCCAGGTTTCAGGTCGATTACCGAAAGCTGGTGCGTACAACACATTCGCAAACTGCGCGTGTGTAGTGTCTGTGAATAATCGTATATACGTCAATCGCTATGACTATGCAATGCTCACGCATTAACAAAGTAAAAAAATATGACATGGTGTTTTGTTTGCACCTATACATCTTTCCTTTCAATAATAATAATTTGTATCGTTTTTTATCCGATGGTCTGACACCATCAGAGAGGTCATGGGAATCCCGGTCACGGATACTCTGCGTCAGGCATAAGACAGGATGGAGTGGAAGCAGCTCGTCAGCGCCACCACCAAGGCTTACCAAAGAGGGCACGACCTTCAGTTACGAAGAAAACGACAAAAAAGAAGAAGAAGATCGTTTTTTAACATGATGTGTAAAATTGTGTTGGTGCGAGTAAAATGAATATGCCAGTTTAGTAACCGATCTATAGCAGGCTAAAGATTAAGCCTCTAAATAGTATAGGACACCTGAGCTCAACTGTGGGACAGTATATTATAGAACGAAAAAAATACCCTTTATCCCCGAAGGGTTAGGCAGAGGTGCACCTTGAAAAGTGGGTGCCCTAGTTGCAACTTGGGCACCCACTTTTCGCCTAGTGTGTTCCGTCCCATGATGTGATAGGGGCGAGCTAATCTCCGTATTGGGTAAAACATCCAGACTTCGAGCTGATAGTGAGCAGAAAAGCCTTGTATCACTGACCCATGGTCGAACCCTGGACCGCTGAGCAACAGCCATACCGCGCAATACAACTACACTACCAAATCAGTTATAATATACAAAGAAAGAAAGAAAGAAAGAAAGAAAAAACATTTATTGGCCACTAGTTGGGTGGTGAGTGGTGAATACATAATAATATATACATTATTATTGCAAGTACTAGATCAGGCAGCATTGCAGGTACTCACTCTAATGTGGATGGTATATGTCCCACCGCAACAGTGTCAATAGGATCTAGATCAGCATATGCCAACCATCAATGCTTGGCGCTGATTTTCATCTAGACCCTAGAGCAACGTCAGCCAAAAACAAATACACAGAACATCGTGCGTGCGCACCTTTCTTTGCGAGTGTGTGAGTGTGTATGTACGTGTAAGTGTGTGCATGTGTCGACGATAATTTATTATTAAAAAAATAAAATAATAAAAATAATAATAAGAAAAACATATTTTACACATATGGCGAGGCTGTATGGTCTCCAGTTCTTTGCCTGTCCAATGTATTACAGATCGATATAAAACTCTAATGTCAGTGTCAACTGACATCAAGTGTCATTGCAACCATGCCATTGCCACGTCGATTAAAATATTAGCCATAACATAAAAAAAAATATTGAAATGATTAAAATATCTAATTTATTTATCAGTGGAATAATATTAAAAAAAAAAAAACTTGAATGTACAAATGTCGTTTATATACGCTTTAGATTATAAATACCTACCAATAACTATGACACTACGGAAAACTAACATTATAATAATAAGGACAAGTCAGCGTTTACATTGCCCAGTTCTTGTTGGGATTCGAGAAGATATCTGCGAAGACGTGTCCTAAACGTGAAAAGGCTACCAGATTGTCTAATTGGCGGGGGTAAGTTGTTCCAAATTTTGGCAGCGGCGTAACGAAAAGTACCCTTAAAAGCAGCAGTCTTGTGCTGCGGAATACTGATCTGCAGTGAGCATTGCCTACGTGAGCCATCTCTGTCTCCTGATATCCACCGGAGTTTATTGTATAGGTATGAGGGTTCCTTATATTTGACCACCCCAAAAAGAAGACATGCAAGATGTAATTTGCGACGCAACTTCATTTTTAGCAAAGAGTGCTGGTTAATGTACTGCGTAACGTGAGATCTCGGAGGAATTGAGAAACAGAAACGAGCACAGGCATTCTGTACTCTCTGTATTAGCCGATTCGTACGAGCCAGTAATCGTGGTCCATAGACAGTGTCTGCATAGTTAAGTCTAGACAATACCAACGTTTCGACGAGTTGCACGCGTAATTTGACGGATAAATATGGCCTTATTCTGTACAGGGTTTTCAAACGATAAAAACAATTCTGAACCACATTAGCAATATGCCGTTCAAACCTCAATGCGCTGTCCACAAATAGTCCAAGATTCCGGGCTTCATGAACTCTTTCTATTGACTGGTTGAGCGATCTCACATCAAATGATACAGGTAATGCATCCAACTGTGCTCTTGTGCCAAATATCATGTACTTTGTCTTATTTGGATTTAGAACCAAGCAATTATTTTCTGACCAATCGGCAATCCTTTTCAGATCCTCATTTAAATCAGCCACAGCCTTTTGGAACATAGTTGGCTTGAAGGAAATGTAGACTTGGATGTCATCTGCATATATATGGTAGCTGCATACATGTAAGCTGCTTACTATATCTGCACAGTACAGATTAAACAAAATAGGACCCAAGATGGAGCCTTGTGGTACACCTCGCTGTACTGTGGTGAGCTGAGATATTTGGGAGCTGCCATCTGCTAGCCGCAGTTCAACACGCTGTTTTCTGTCACTAAGATAGCTGTGAAACCATTTCAAAGTAACGTCATCAAAACCGTAGTATCTCATCTTAGACAACAGTAGGGCGACAACGATACAGTCAAAGGCTCGTGAAAAATCTAGCAGGACCATAAGTGTGCACATACCTTTATCTTGGGCTGCCAGTATGTTGTCTGTCACGTCTAGAAGAGCCGTTGTTGTACCTCTCTGCCTTCTAAATCCAGACTGCAGTGTTGGTAAAATCAAATTGTTATCTAAGTACTCTGTCAGCTGACGACACACTATTCTTTCGATCACTTTTGACAAACATGGGAGAATGCTAATGGGACGGAGATCAGCCACTGCTGTTGGATTGGGCTTTTTTCCCAAAGGTTTAACAGTAGCAATCTTCCATGTGTCTGGGAAAGTTGAAGATTGAAAAGAGCTATTGACAATGTGGGTGACCATTGGAGTAACATACGGTGTGCACATCATTAACATTCTACGTGATATATTGTCAAAACCTACAGCATCTGACTTCAGTGCTAGTATAATGCGCTCAACACCTTGTACATCTACTGGTGCTAGTTTGAAATTTTCATGACTATACCTATGAAACTCATAGTAAGTCAGTAATGATATTGTAGGTTCCGACTTACCAGGTACTTTTAGAAATTCGTTATTTATCTCCTCAGGGTTGTTAAATTGCGGCGGCAGGTCTTGGCCTCGACCGTGATGAGAGGGGAGTATATCACTCTTAATGTTTCTCCACAGTACTTTAGGGTTATTGAGTTTATTATTAATATTGAATTTAAAATATGCACGTTTTTCACTATCTATAGACCGAACCACAAGAGATTTAAACTCCTTATAATATTGTTTTTTGGTATCTAACTTGGTTACTCTATACATGGTAAGTGCCTCATTACGCAGTCGCATCATAGTTTTTATGGTTTCAGTTATCCATGGATACGACCTATCTTTTATTAACGTTTTTTTAAGTGGTGCATGAAAATCAAACAGAGTTATTACATGATGGTTAAAGAAATTAACCATGTCGTTAGTATTTTGAAGTGTGTAAATAAGCTCCAAATTTAGATTTAGCATATCAATATTAAATCTGTCTAGACATATATCCTTTAAGGGTCTGTAGATAATTTTGTATGGTTTATAACTATCTCGCTTAACATTAAGTATGCCCACAAGGAAGCAATGGCCATGCAGTGATGCAAATGGTTCCACGCTTGTATGACTACTGCTCAGATCTGTACACATTAAATCAATCAGTGTCTCACTACTATCTGTAAAATTTGTCGGAGATGTAATCAGTTGAGTGAGACCCATGCATTGTAGGAAGTCGTTAAGTTTTATAGTTTTATGATCTGTTTTATTTAGAAAATTTACATTGAAATCACCCATTAATAAGTAGTGGTCACATTTTCCCAGCGTGCATACACTGTCAGTGACAGCATCCAAAAAGAGGTCCAGGTCTAGCCATGGTGGGCGGTAAGCTGTACCCACCGCAACCTTCTTACCGTTCAGCGTTACATGCAGCCACATCTGTTCAACCGATTCGTACCTAGGGTCGGTGGGTACAGTCCACACGCGCGCGCTTAAACCGCGCTTCAGATAAAAACCGACTCCACCACCACGGCCCGAGCGTACGGTCGCCGGTCGAGGCGTGTGCCGTAACCGGTACCCGGGTACCACGGGCGCACGTCCCTCTTCGTTAGGTCGAAGCCAGGTTTCGTTGACCGCGACAACATCGAAACAGTGATTAAGCACAACAGAGCTGAACTCATCATGGTTAGTACCTAAGGATCCCGCGTTTAGAAAACCAACTTTAAGATAATTATTAATTTTAGGCATTGTTAATATAAAATATTTTTAAAAAGTGTATAAATGTTGTAAATAATTTAGTTAGTAATTGAATGTAAATTATGTAAATATTAATTTTATTTCTAATGAATGTATAGCATTTCAATGTTATTGAATTAATATTAAACAAGTAATATTGTGTAAAACAGAGTATATGTATGATAAGTATAATTAAGGTTAAATGTGTTGTATCAATATGTGCAGTGTAAAATGAATCATACATAATATGCTTGTGTTTGCGTATAGATATATGGTTGATAGAGAAATTTAGCGTCATGGGACACACACCATCCACAAATAATAATTTGGTGTCATTGCACTTAAAAAAAAAACATACAAAAACTGACAGGACAATATAGTACCTAGTAATAGCTAAGCAAAAAGAAGAATGCACGACCTTAGATCTAGTATTTTGACAGCTTAACTTAAGTAAATATAAACGTAAAAAAAAGAGCAATATGAAGGCTAGCAGCCTGTAGCCTCTATTCGTTCCTGGCTTCTGCTGCAGGACCGAAGACGCGTCGGATATCCGATTCGCACCGTATGACACAAGTGCTGTCGCCTGGTTTATTGCGGGCAAGAATACGACCCCGCCTAGACCAAATGAAACGCCATCCCAAGCGATTGGCGATCTCCCGCGCCATCCGAAACAACTGCCTGTTGCTTTTTGTCAGGCGCTCGTTAACATAGAAGCGGGCGGGAGGGCCAGGTATATCAAGGTCAGCAGAGGTGGTGCCACGACGTACACGTGCGCTTCTCAGCATCTCGTCATGTAGATCACGCCTCGTTAGACGTACAACAAGACTGCGAGGTCGGGCCGTCCGAGCTTCACCCAACGACGTCGGTTCCGCAGCGTTAAAACGTCTTGGCCCTACACGCTCAGCGCTCACAATATCCCGCGATTCCAGAGCAACCCCAAGTTTAGCAGCAATCAGCAGTGCTGTGTGGACAGGGTTCTCTCCGGAGGCTTCTGGCAGGTTTACAACCTCAATATCATTTGCCAGTAATTCTTGGTCTCGATCATTTATGTCACTTTTTAATTGGGCAATTATGTCATTAAATTCTGGGGCAAGGTGAGACTGAACCTGTTTATGCTCTATAGCCAAAACCCGTGCCTCCAAATTGCTCATGCGTTCGTTACAGGCGTTTATTGCAATTTTGAGATCAGCCAAGTCATCTCGAACCAATTGGAATTCCTGGCGCATAGTGTTCACAACTTCCTCCATCATCAGTTTAAATTGGCTGTTCATATTAAATGCCGAATTTTGACAGGCTTCCGGCGATTTCCGGGATGGAGAACTGTGGACGGGAGCGATGACGCTTTTACCCTGGGGCACTTGTGTGGATCCTCTGACCGGCGTTTCAGCCCGATTATCTGTAATTTTGTTTTTTTTACATTCCGGGCAATGCCACGGAGAACTCAAGGCGCCTTTTGCTAGTACGCCCACACACGCGCGATGATACACAGCGCTGCAGTTGTCGCACCTAGCGGCCTCTGTAGGCGACAAGAACTTGCCACATCCACCGCATTTAGCCATGTTGCAATTACTCGCTCCAACACAATTGATCCACCCAATGCGTTCACAGATGTTTCGCTAGATGGCGCTATTATCAACACTTTCTTTGGAATTTAATGGAGCGTTATGGCAATTTTACACCATAGGACGACAGTTGACGAGATTCCACCTTACGCCAAAGACGCGTGCACACCTTGAGGAATCCACTATGTAGATTGCACTGAGTTTTATAAACTGATATTTTTAAGTATGTATGTTTAGGGTAGATAAGATTTATAAAGTTTATTCAAAGTAATTAAATGTACAGAAAAGCAAGTTATCTTCACATACACTTCACTCAAACGCACTATATTGTTTTTAGGACTGATTATGTTGTATTTACAATATAAACTTGATGATTTACTACCGTTTTCTATTTTACTGAGAAAGAATATCACACAGACCGTATAGACCAAATGATCGTCGTGACGTCACCGGATTAACCGGATATACCATACCAGCCCTGTATTATATAGTGCCCACAGCTGAGCACGGGCCTCCTCTACAATTGAGAGGGGTTTAGGCCTTAGTCCACCACGCTGGCCTAGTGCGGGTTGGCAGACTTCACATACCTTCGAAATTCATATAGAGAACTTCTCAGATATGCAGGTTTCCTCACGATGTTTTCCTTCACCGTTAAAGCGAGCGATAGTTCACAAAGAATACACACATAACTTTTTTAGAAAAGGCAGAGGTGTGTGCCTTTGGGTTTTGAACCTGCGGACATTCGTCTCGGCAGTCCGTTCCACTCCAAACTAGGCTGTCGCCGCTTAATATAATATAGGGCTGATATTATTGTAAAATATAATTACATGTGCAAATAAAATGGTAGTGGTAACTTTTTCTACTGGAAAACCACGCAATATTGTTATCAAATTCCGACGAAGTAATCTAAATTATGCCCTTAATTACACATTCTGTTCTTTGTGAATAATCGTGACCCGTGTTATATTTATGTCTCATTTTATATTTAAATGAAACATGGCGAGAGTAACGTTATTTAGGAAGGTATGTAATGACGAAATCTTAGCCGGTCATTACTAAAAAAAATTGGTTTATAAAATTATTTGTATTTTTTATTGCTTTATTATTTCACACCTAGAATCACGGATTTTTCCCTGTTTAGGTGTATACTGGGATACACACATAGTATTTCTCCAGCTATTTGGAGTCCTATGTTATAGGGGATGAAATTAAGGTGTGTCACATGTTTGTCTAAGCGTCAAAATAGAAAAAGTCGTGATTCTATGTTTATGCTTCTTAATGTAGTATAAGAAGGGGCTCCATTTGACCACACTTACAATTTCGTTGATCTAAATAACAACGTATATTATAATGGTTGCTTCTATATAATATTTAGAGCGGTCACGTGATTTTCAGCCACGGAGCTATAGTTATAATGATTTCATGTGTTTACGCCAATGTTATATATCGAAATAATACTAGTTTTCGGATTGTATAGTGTTTTTTTTGTTTTTATTTTACTCCTAACGTTTCAAAGACTGCACCCGTCATGGTCACGAGGCGGTCCGACCATGGACACTGAAAAAAACAACGGGGTGCACTCCGCGAGTGCCGGCAGAAGTGAAAACTTGAACATTAAAGTTGTGCATTTTTGAATTTTTTGGAATGGTAAGGGAATAATTTCGCACGAATTGCTTTATTTATCAGTATAAAAGTACTAGCATTTATGTGGTTAAATACAATATTTATTTATTGCGCTATCGTACACAAAAAGGCCAATTTATATTACATAAATTACTTCCTCTCCTACGCCGCGCCGGCGCTCTACTTTCCTCCGTCTTACGTATTTTCGATCAGGTCACGTGTCCTGACGCGAGTTTAACATTTTATACCCATCCCAAGAAAAGTGCTCAACGCCGCTAAAGAAGTTTTCACTTCAATAAGACCAAAAAAACCGCGATAAAATCCAAAAACTAGTTTTATTTCCACGGAGTTACTTTTTTCCAATGTGTGGTCGGCGCAACACATTTTTACGCCCGTGCCTTTTTACAAATTGTACTAGAAAATGACATATATATATGAATACAGTGTTGTCCAACCTAGAACTTAAGCAACAAACTGCTATCCCATAGCTCAAATACACTAAGCCATAATATAATAATTAATAGGTCAAGAAAAGGCATTGCCTGTATTTTTTTACAAACAGTCCTATTCTACGCATTTCCTTAATCTGCAGCAAGCGCCAAAATAAGGTTTAGGTGTTGCAAAAAAAACTCTTTATTAAAGTAATAACAGTATACAATTACATTAAATTAATGGGCTTGTTTTATAAACTAAAAAATAAGTTGAAAACGCCTGGACTAACAAAAATAGATGTGGCAAGGCATTATTTAATTTTTATCTTGTTTTTTATGAATAATATTTTTGATTCTTTGTAACCACATGGCGTAATAAAAATTTACTATGAGATTTTAAGACGACCACATTATTTTGCCTTTTTAGTATAGAGCAAAAATAAAAACAATTGCATTTAGTTTGACTATATATATTTCGGTAATTAGATTCATTTTTTTTGCTCTAATTAAACATGAACAACATCTAAGCAAAGGAAACCTATAAAATTATCAAGCTATAAAAGTCTTTGAAATCTGATAGAAGATGTGAGAGCCGAAAAATAGAAAAGAAATACTATATTCATCCAACATAAGGCTTGATTACACTTCGCACTCACTTTTGCCTTCGTAATATTTGTTATATTATGTAGTATGTTGTTTATAATTTAATTTTCAATGCGGTTTTACAAAAGGATTTTAAAATAAATTATTTACAAAATCACACCCAAGCAACTAACTTGCGGACCGATTACAGGACCACACGGCCTCAAAAATACAACGTCAAACTTATACATGTAGGTATAGTGGTACTACACATATTCTCCCCATCGCCTAAATGACACACCAAAATAAAATTATGACGACGATAAATTGCATAATACATTAACAGAAAATGTTTTAAAATTACATGCGTTTTTTTCCTTAAAGACCTATTAATTTCAATGTGATCATGTCGTACATTAAAATAAAAATTATCGTATCCAGTTACAGCTTCGCTCAGCATCATTTCTCGGACAAATTAAATTACCGGGCGTCACAACTAAGGCATCTATTGTTCGTGTTTTATACAAAGTACAGTGAAACAGACATAATTTTGTTAATTATATTGTTCTTGACAGACATTTGAGATGCTAAGGGCAAAATTAGACTTACACAAATTTATTTTACCTTATTAATTGTAAAGCTTATAAAGATCTTTGTGTGTGTAGATGTTATAAGTAAAATAGCTGATTGGGATAAAATTTGCGGCACTGTGTTTTGTATTTCAAAGTTCTAAATTGTTATAATTGTATATGATTCTTATAGTTTACCATTAATCAGGCAAGTGGCTTAAATGTTTCGCCATTCCGTATTTTTTTAGTCTGCTGAGGCAGACGAACTGACGTTTCAACTTATGGTAAGTGCTCACAGTCACTCATGGACGTCGGCAATACCAGGATAAGTATTATTCTTCATATGAACGGACCTAAGACCTTTAAAAATGCGAATATTTGAGAAGTAAACGCGGACACCATTGTTTATATGCCACAAAATGTGAAATGCGACTTTTATTTCAAAAAATATTTACTCAGATGGAGCCTCGACTAAAAATAATATTTACCTAAACAAATTGCTATGAAACCAAACTCCAAAAGACATGTACCCCAAACCGGAAATCGAACTGTTGATCTTTGTTTCGCAAGTATCGGTTCCAGAGATTGATTGAACAGAGGTCCTCGCGCAGGTCTCACAAGTTATTCAATTTGTTTCGCTCCTGGGGGAAATTTATATCGCCGAAAACAAAGGTGACTGGTCTTACATTCACACGGACAATTTTTTTTTCATTTTACTTTTGTTCAGAAGAATATATTTAACGTCAGCTGTTGTTGGTTTTTTGGAGCATTGTTGTTGACAGCTTTACAGTTTCAATTACAATTTGGCGGATTTTTATTTCTGATATTTTATTTCATAATGCTTCGCTACGTAGTTCTAATAGGTACCTAGGTACCTTTTTGGTACTTGAACTAGTAATGTGTAAATCATAATGTTGTTTTATCGATTTTTGGAAAATTTAGTTTGAGTTTTATTTTGTACTTGGTGTTGCTCTTGGCTACGCCCGCGTGAAAAGGCTTTCCCGCTATAAAAGTCCCTAAAATAATATATAGATCCCTATAATATTTTTATATTTGTTTATAATATATATAGTTGTGCGGTGCTCCGACTCACTCGGGACTGTGGCGATTTAGCCGGTAGATTGTATTTTTTGTTTTTTTTTTGTTCCCATGTGTTTTTTTTTTAATCTATTCTTACTTTTTAATTGTATATGTGGTGTTTTGTGTGCAATAAATGTTTTATTATTATTATTATTAAAATACAGTACGACGCCAGCGCCATCTACTTAAAGAATCAGATTAAAAACATCAATTTTCCCATGGGAGCAAATTACCGGGATAAAAAGTACCCTATATGTTAATCCAGAACATGACCTACCTGTGTGCCAAATTTCAACCAAATCCGTTCACTTGTTTCTACGGTTAATTCTAACAAACACCCAAACATTTTCACAAACTTCTCCCTTCTAAAGGCTGAAGAAGAAGCAGAAGAAGAAATATGATTACCACGTCTTACGTCCTTTTTCTTACGTTTATTCTTTACTAGCTTTTGCCCGCGGCTCCGCCCGCGTGCATGAGTTTTCCCGGGATACAAGTCCCGCTTTATATTTTCCCGGAATAAAAAGTAGCCTATGTGTCAATCCAGGACATAATCAAATGTGTGCCAAATTTCATCGAAATCCGTTCAGTAATTTTTGCGTGTAAGAGTAACAAACATACATACATCCATACTTACAAACTTTCGCGTTTATAATATTAGTAGGATTCCAAGTGATCTCAGCATTACCGATACAAAAGGTGGGGCAACATTGTACACAATAACCATTAATTCTATATCTTCCTTAATTATCAATCCTTTAAGCCTCCATTTTGCTAACCGATTTTAACAAAGCCAAGTTCGTAAAGGTCAGAAGCTTTTGAAATAACTTGAATCTCGAATACGAATAATGCAAAATAAATTTGAAATTAAATAGAAATTTGATAGAATTATTTTTATTATAAAATCCTTTCGTTTAATCTTTGAAGAGCACACCTGAATGCCAGAGAAATATCTTTTCAAACAAATCGGGATGGATGAAAAAAGATATTAGATTTGAATTATTCATTGTTAGGCTTTAAGGGATGCCAAAGAGCTTCTTAAAATATCTAAGGCAATACAAAGTGGGTCGGTCGAGTAGGCCCGGAATAATTACTTAAACAAATAGGTTTTTTTCCGAAGGCGTAAGTAGAAATCAATGGTCACAATCTTCCGCGAGCAATCAGAGGAGGAAATTTGTAAAATTTTTTGTGCCTTCTCCGTCTAATGATAATTAGGGTTTCGTGTAAATCTACGAGGGAATCATTGTTGAAAAAATATGTTTTACTTGCGCAACGTCCACGTCATTGGACTGCATTAATACTGCGGATGTATTTTTAAAAGTAATTATGGCATTTAATCATGTTATGCACTATAGTTCACGGAAATATCAATAAATATTTTAATTATAGTTCGGACAAACTAAGCTGGCCGGTATGACAATTAAATTTTTTTCCCAAAGCGATAACTCTGTGAGATCGTCTACCCAAAAAATTCAAAACCGTGTCATGTCATACCGGCCATATTAGTTTGTCCCTACTATAGTTATCTAAATCAATGTTTTGTCTTTGACATGTCATATTTGACGTTGATAGGAAGAAAATTACCAACCCGTGAATAGTTAAGACACAAATAATTGGTCTAATACTATTTCGATGCTAATTGGCAGCTTTTATCATTGAGGAACAAATAAATGTTATATTTTTGCCTGAAGAAAAGTAAACTAAACCGTTGCTCACATCCGCAAGCTCTGTCGAAGCCTATGCCTGACAAAAAAAAATCAATGCCTTTTGTAGCAACAAAGATGGACAGTTAGCACGAGATTTATGTTATAAAAAACAAGCAAATCGCTAAGCGAAGGTTCTATAGTTTGCACAGCTCACGCTCGAATCAATCTACTCGTTGTCGCAATCATACATTCAGAGTAGAGTCACCATTATTCTAGGATCTGCATAAATTAATGTCAAAATGTCTGGTGCACTGGATTTAAACAATAGTCAGTCAAAAATTCTTTTGTTTACGCAAATGTTAGTCATTGATATAAACTATTTTACTGATTTTATCGTGGTTTTTTAATTTATATTTTCTCCCGACGTTTCGCAGGCTTTGCAGCCTTTATGGTAACGGGGCGGACAGAGGTGTTAGTTGTACGAAAAATAAAAGTTACAGTATCTACCTACATTAAACAATTGAAATAAAACTATTTTATCGCGGTTTTTTAATTAATATTTTCTCCCGACGTTTCATTTCGTTTATATCGGCCAAACAAAAAGAAATGTAGGGACCCGCGTAAAATAACATATAGCTAACGTGAAACACCGACGCTCTACGAAGTCTGCAGTTGCTGAACATTTAGAACAAGGCTCCAAGCATTACCTTAGATTTGACAAACCACAAATCCTTGCCAAAGAACACCGATTCCTACGTAGGATGATTCGCGAGGCTATTGAAATTAAAAAACATCCAAATTTCAATAGAGAAGATGGTTGGAAGCTTGCACAAGCCTGGGATCCAGTTATACATCTTATTAAATCGGACCCCAAAAGACCAACTGCCAGACCTCAAGACACTGTGAGGTCTTTCTGCGTAGATCGGACCGTCATTAACAACAAATTTTTAAAAATGTATAAATAAAAAATGAAGGTAGATATTGTAACATTAACTTTTCGGACCACCAACACCTCAGTCCGCCCCGTGACCACGAAGTGCTGCAAAGCCTTCGAAACGTCGGGAGAAAATATTAATTAAAAAACCGCGATAAAATCCGCACAATAGTTTTATTTCAATGTCTAACATTCGCGTAAATATAAGAAGTCATTATACATTAAACAATTATAAAAGATTTAAAAAAAAGATTGTTCGTTGACGGTCCTATTTACATCACTAATTATTATCTATTTCTGTTTTTATGGTTTAAGAATAAGATAAGAATGAAGTCATCATATTTTGTCAACGAATTCGCGTTTTTAATAAACTTTGATTAGTTCGCGATACGGGAAATATTATTGAAAGTAAGAGAAATCAAAAAGATTGCCCGAGGACTTTACTAGTGATGTTTATTTTATTTCTACAATGTTTATTTCTATTGTGTTTGGGATTGAAGGACATTCAGTGTAATTACTGGGCATTATAGACATATCAAATATCTCGGGAATGACGAGCGTTGTGCCAATAAAAGCTTTTTAACTCAAAATATTGATCTGATTTATGGATAGATATGGCTTTCACCAAAAATATCAACTTCTTGTTCAATTAAATAAAAAGAAAACCATTTTGTAAACATAAAAAGACTGTATTTAAAACCCAGATTACCTGGTCACCCTACTCAAAAGCCAGGTTCATTCATAAATGTATCAATGTCTGGCACAGGTAAGGAAATTTCAGCCGATTCGTGAAAGCTGTTTATAATTCTTTATGCGCCTGCCGTGGATTTGGATGAATGGAGCCCGATAATAAAGGTGCAGTCGAGGAAAAATTCTTTAAATTAAATTTATGGAGGAAGGCTATTTTTTTTTTTTGTATAGTCAACATATTGAACATTAGATGTTGCCCGCGGCTTCACCCGCGTGTAAAGCCTTTCCCGCTACAATAGTCCCTAAAACACAGCACGACGCCAGCGCCATCTACTTAAAGAATCAGATAAAAAATATCAATTACCAGCTTTTGCCTGCGGCTCCGCCCGCGTGAATGAGTTTTCCCGGGATAAAATTCCCGCTTTATATTTCCTGGGATAAAAAGTAGCCTATGTGTTAATCCAGGACATAATGTACCCGTGTGCCAAATTTCATCGAAATCCGTTGAGTTGTTTTTGCGTGAAAGAATAACAAACATCCATACATCCAGACATCCATACTTACAAACTTTCGCGTTTATAATATTATTATAAGTAGGATTTCCCATGGGAGCAAATTACCGGGATAAAAAGTACTCTATGTGTTAATCCAGGACATGATCTACCCGTGTGCCAAATTTCATCCAAATCCGTTCAGTAGTTTCTGCATTTACTTCTAACAAACATACAAACATTTTCAAAAAGTTTCGCATTCATAATATTAATAAGATAAGAAGTCAGGAGATAAGATAAATTTGGTGAAATTTTTTTTAGAAACAGTATTAGTTTTACCTCAATTATTTTTTCGCAAAGATGTGATGATTTATACCTAGACGAGTGTTTATAGTAAAAATTAAGAAAAGCGGGTGCACTAACTGTGTCTCCCTACCCATTAGGGAATAACGGCGTGAGAATGTGTGTGTGTATCTACAGTAAACAATAAATTCTAATAATTGTTCCAAATTGCAGAGAGCATACCAATACACCAACAAAACAATTTTAATTGACAATAGTTATTATCGAGCTTTAAAATATATATATATCAATGTTCCGATTAAAAATAAAAAAGAAATGTAACGCGCACTATCTCCCGATCAACTGCACACTCAAAACGCTCTGCATTTTTTTCCAACCCGGTTTCAATTCCAAAGGTAGACATCCCGCGGGGGCTTCCATTGAATACTGGCTGACAAGGACATGTCACCTGAGAAAGGAAGATTGATGATGGCCCGATAAACGAGCTAATGTCCCCCTTTTGAATGTAACACCTTTGCCTGTCGGTCGTTAGCGCTTTTGAAATGGTTTCTGTGTTAATTATGCGCTTATGAGGCGTTTGTGAAATTATCTTGGGTTTGAGAATATTTTGAATAGTGACATTTATCTAACAGCCTCTTTCACGACTTTTGAGTAAATGCTACGCGTCATATGAATATAAGCCGACCAAATGGAAGTCACTCTAATCTATGCCTAAAAAATGGCTATCAAATGAGTACTATCTACATTTAATACGATAAATGTTAAATAAAATTTTACTACTTGATTGTGAATCAGGCCCGTTTTTTTAATTATTATTATCGAGTACCTAAGAGTCTTCCTTAGTAACTAACATATTTACTGACTAGGATTCTTAGATACATGTTTAACAGAGTAATTATGGCTTTGTGTTATTCTGAAATTCGAGCATAGGACGGTACGGATCGGACTACCTCGGTGGCGTAGTCGTATTACGGTACGACTGCAATCCTGAGGTCTCGGGTTTGATCCCCGGATCGGACAAATATATATTGGACTTTTCTATTCAGTATCAGCCCGGACTCTGGAATTTGTGCCCGATATGTCGATAGGCTTGCCCCCTATCACATCATGGACGCTATACGCACGGTGAAAAGAATGCGCATTTGATGCGCCTCTGCGTATCTCTCCAGGGATAAAAGGCGTGTATGTGTGAGTATTCCAATAATAAATCTAACTCTCACATATAAAACACATACATGGACTGGTCTGCCCTTTTCGCTTACTATATCTAAGTATTAGGGGTATATCTTGAACTTAGATTAATAGCGACATCTTGAAAATTTCAGATCAAATTATTACATGATTCCTGAGATAGTTATGCATAGTGTTGGAATTTAAAAATTTATTACCTATTTTGCGAGTATATAAATGAACTGCTCTAAACAAAAGTTAACAAATACTGAATTGTATTTTTTTTTCTCTACATAATGCATTATATTTTATACCTTGAACTGATTTTGAAAAGAGCAACACTAGAGTTTCTTGCCCGTTCTTCTCTAGTGAGAACTGCTTTCCGAACTGGTGGTAGAGTTAATATTGACGGAATCTAAATAATGTATAACATTTTATGGGTTCGAATAAATTATTTCATTTCATTTCATTTCATATATAGGTTACCCTTATAGTAATTGGAACAAGCAGACATTACGAGTAATACCTGAAGCTTTGTTACAACCGTGTAGTGCCGTGTAGTGGTATTAATTACATGTCGTGTACGTTGTTACACATTGTCGTGTTATATTTATTTGAATATGATCATAGATATTTTTATCTAATAAAATCACGACTTAATGGAGTGGGACTAATCCGTAAATGAAGTAAAAAGTAATATACGTTTAACCCGTCAACGCCCGCTTATATATAGCTATAAGCTAATTTCCTTATATAAATTGACACCGGTGTCCACCGCGGGCGTCCAAGGATTAAGGATTTGATATATTTCTGTGTGAATATACTTATAAATCAATTTAGCGGTATATGTGTTTATTTATAAAGAGTTTAGAGTAAACCCATACATAAATATATTCTCAAACTTACGCATGTACAATATTAGTAGAACGCAAGACAAAAGAATGTAGGATTCATTTAAAAATCATTGCGGGTCGAAGAATTCTTATATTTTAAATTCTCGACTATTCTTAACGATGGAAATCTAGTGATTTATTGAAGATATTTTCTTGTACAAAACTATGTGTGAATTATCCAAACTGACGATATATCCTAGGCGTACCGTTTTCTGTTTATAAAAAAGCAAAATATGTAGATTTCGTCAAAATCTGCATCCCACCCATGTCCATGCCTGTACACTACACACCATACATAGAACTGGTGGTAAGTCTCGCATATGTAAGAATCCGTCTGGGTGGGTACCACCGCAATGTCTATTTCTACCGCCAAGCAGCAGTGTGCATGCATTGTTGTGTTTCGGTTTGAAGGACATTGTAGCCAGTGTAACTACTGGACATAATGAGACTTAACATCTAATGTCTCAGGAATCAGGATGACGAGCGCAGTGGAATGCCACACAGTGCTTTGTGGCTCAGGGTGCTGAATGGTATTGTTACTGTTTGTGGGTGGTCGTATCGCGTACCATCGGGCGAGCGGCATGCTCGTCTTGTCATTCAAAGCATAAAAAAAAGAACCAAGAATGAAATGTAAACCAATATCAGTTATCACACACGAAACTAATGACACCAACTTTTATATAATCGCTGTTATATTGAATTTTGACTGCCTCGGTGGCGTAGTTGTATTACGGTACGACTGCAAGGCTGAGGTCTCGGGTTCGATTCCCGGCTCGGGCAAAGTGATATTGGATTTTTCTATTCAGTATCAACCCGGAGTCTGGAATTTATGCCCGATATGGCGATAGGCTCGCCCCCTATCACATCATGGGACGGAATACGCTTGGCGAAAAGTGGGTGCACTAGTTGCGCCTCTGCCTACCCCTTCGGGGATAAAAGGCGTGAGCATGCGTTATATTGAATTTAATTGATATATTCTACTTTGGTATCATCATGTTACCTATTTGTTTGCCTATAATCTACAATTAAACAAAACAGTTAAATATATCGTCTGATATATTCAATCCTATCGCAATTGCACCTCAAATTGTCAACTTAAATTACGAGTGTAGCCGAAGGAGAAAGCTAGAAGTTAATTAAAAAGCAGCCTTAGCCTTCTGGAAATATTATCAAACACTTAATTTAAAGTAAATTTCAGGACTGTGTTTAGAGTTGCCAGGAATTCCGTCCCAGTTGGAAGTATTTTAAAACGTGTATATTAAGGTCCTGTCTCACTGCTAACGAACGTGCGACGTTGTCGAAATCGCTCGTAAATTGTGCAACTGAGCGAAACAAAATGAATAATAATCTTACCATCTTACCTCTTATCTTCGAGTGAAACCCAAAGAAAGTGTCGACCGGTAAGAGATAAAAACATCACCGGACATCATCATCGTCTTAACTTTTACTAGACTTCTGCTCGCGGCTTCGCACGCGTGAAAAAGTTTTTCCGGGATAAAAATATTATCCCGGGATAAAAAGTAGCCTATGTGTTAATCCAGGACATAATCTACCCGTGTGTCAAATTTCATCGAAATCCGTTCAGTAGTTTTTGAGTTTATTTGTTACAAACATACTTACTTACAAATCTATCCTCTTTTTAATATTAGTATAGATTTTATCTTTTCTTACTTCTTACTAATATTATAAAGTCGAAAATATTTGGATGTTTGTATGTTTCTTAGAAGTAAACGCAGAAACTGATGAGCGGATTTGAATGAAATATGGCACACGGGTAGATCATATCCTGAAATAACACATAAGCTACTTTTTATCCCGATAATTCGCTTCCATGGAAAATAATGGATATAAATAATCTGATTCTTTAGATGGCATTGGCATCGCACTTTTAGTGATTTTTGTAGCGGGTAAGGTTTTTCACGCGGACGAAGCCGCGAGCATCATCTAGTAAATAATAATAGCAGCCTTTTAATATATTATATCCTACTGCTGGGAACGGACCTCTACTACTAAGAGGGTTTAGGCCTTAGTCGACTACGCTGGTCTAGTGCGGGCTCGACAGACTTTAACTGCAAAATTCTCTGGAGAATTTAATCTAAACATGTTTCCTCACTATATTTTCTTTTAAGTGACAATTGACAACCAATACACATTGTACATAACTTTAAAATAAAATTGAGTGGCGTGTATAATAGGTTTAGACTCTGCGAACATTCGTCTCGGTAGTCCGTTCCATCCTCAACTAGGCTATCATCCACTTAATGAATCAAAATCTTTTATATTCGAGCGACAAAACTATCTTTCCACTTGCTTGTCCTTGCTCGCCATCTTGTTATTAGCTACTACAAGCCACTCGTCGCTTATAGTGAGACAGATCCCTTTAGGATAAAATGTCCGTTTATGTCAGTCGAGTGTTAATGTAACTGAACCGAAAAGTTCTCAAGTCTTTATTATAAATCTGTTTTAGGAGCGAACATAAATTTTCATAAAAGTTACATTATGTTACATCCAACAATCGTTTTCGCTTCTGAAGGCCTTTTGAGATAACTGGTTTTAATATTGTGCGTGTTTGTACCACAGCTGCTATGTTTGTTAAAAGCTCTTATACGTATGACCGATTTATCCATTAATAATATATGTTTCATTATAATGCTTGATGCTTTGTTACTGTGGTAACGATGTTGTTAGAAATATTTGGGTTATTCGACCATGTTTGCCCAATGTCGATGAGTGAAAGAAAGATATGATTCATCGTTTCCTACCTAGAAATTAAAATATCTCAAAACGTTTATCATATTATTTTTTTATTGCAGTTAAATGACGAGACGAGCCTGCCGTTCACCTGATGGTAAGCGATACAAAGTACTGCATGGTACTCCACTACGCTCGTCACCCATACACATTGGATGTTAAGTCTCATAATGCCCATTAATTACGCTCTTTACAATGTTCTTCAAACCTGAACACTGTTGTGTGTGCACTCTGCTGCTTGGTGGTAGAAATAGACATTACAGTGGTACATACCCAGCGGCCTTTCGCGTAAGAGAGACCTACCACCAGTCTAAATATATATTGTTTATATAATAACTTAATATTATTTTTGACGAATGATGTAGCGTATCATTTTTTTCCTTGCACTAAACCACAAAAACGATATATATGAAAATTCAGTTGACACACATAAAGGGTAACCTTCAAAGGTCGTTTTCGCACAAACGGCACAGACGTGACAAATTAGTTCAAACAATTCTTTAAGAGCCCTTTCTTGGAAGAAGTAATGTCAACAGGCGTAATGTCAATATTTTTTCGCGTGAACTAAATGAATAATGGGCTTGCCTTGACGGGATTATTAATGAAAATGGAGTAGTTTGTTGCGACCTATTTTATAACTTTTTTTTCTACAAAATACTTATAAACTGAAATAAGTAATGGTTGTAATAATGATTCTCATCTTTATGATTGCTTTTATTTGTATTGTTTTCGTGTTTTATCGCAACTCATTCTGGCTTCGGAAAAAACAGAATAGGGCATGATTATATAATTTACCCTCGTTTCTAATTGTATTGTTTTTTATGATAATGTACAGTCAACAGCATAAGTAGCTGAACAAAATCAACATTTCAAATCGCTTATATACGCGTTAAGTTAAACTGAAACGTTTTCTTTCTTCGTTTGAAGTAAGGTAAATCTCTCTTATTTTATTTTTGTGAAGAGAAAAAGAAAGATTAGTAAGAACACAAAAGTATGTAGGCAGTTTGGAATTTTCAATTTGTTCAGCTACTTATGCTGCTGACTGTACAATAACAAGCAGATGGCTTATATTATGATACGTACTCCCTGATCCTATCGAAGTTGATAGCACCACATGCACCCACACTCCTCAAGACAGTATATTTAATGATTTGAGAAGGAAGGAAGGAAGGAAGGAAAGGAATTAGTTAAGTACTTTAGATTTGGTTCAAGTTCACTATAACACCTATAGTCTGTATGCGGCATTCAGGAGCCATATTTTCAGCCACTAAAATCCTTCAAGATATAAAGCTGTAGACCCAAACAGCTAACTCTTGTTTCAAAGTCGAATCTCAAATACTTTAAGTACAAAGTTCCCCGAGCAAAGTTTCGAGAAAGATAGCGCTCATGATTCTGTTTACACAAACAAATCAAGCAAATTTTTCACACCTTTAAAATCTTTTGATCTTTGTTTGACACTAAGGCCTCTTTATAATGGTAATCGTATAGGACTTTGAACTCTATTTTAAGATAATATAGCATGTTTCTAGTCGATAAATCTAACGGAGAACGCTGGGTTTAGCCTGTCATGGATTTATATTCGCCTTTACTTTAGTCCTTTAAAATTTATTAGGTTTTACTTCGTAGTGATATGAAATAATTTTTATGAATCATGTTTAATGACAGCAAGTGAACCCACGGCCTCATATAATCCGGACTTAATGCTTAAGACAAAAGTCTTATGATATAATATCAGCCTATCACTTTCTATTATCAAACAGGCTACCGTAAGTGAACGACAACCATTCCGATTTTAAAGCAGTCCGCAGTTTTTGGTTTAATTTCTAGGAGAGTTTTAGGCCATACACCCTCACGAAATTTAAACAAATTGAATGACATTATAAACCATACATTATTTCCGCCACACCACAGGGCTTATGTCTAAGAAATAGGCAGATTACTTAAGTATTAGTAACGAAACCTTAGAGATTTATTCTAGTAACATGTTACTGCAGATACTGAGCTACTCTGACAGCTTAAGTAACACTAAGAAACGGCGAGATTTTCCAGTGTTATACGCTAATCCGCTATTTACTAGACGCGTATTTAGGTTACCTACTATATTTGTTATTTTGAATCTTAAGTTGTGAGTAATAGGGATGTAAATAGCATACGTAATTTAATTGAGTAAATGTAATAAATAATATAAATAAGACTAAAATGAAGCACAAATTTACGTCGAAAACTATTTCATGTTTTATTATTCCCTCGATACTTTTTTAATTGAAACGGTAAAATACACATATAATTTGAAATCAGAGTAGTAAAGGGCTTTACATTGCTACATTGACCCCTATTTATGATTCATACGTCCATTAAAATGGAAACCACAATAAATGTCCATGGTAAACGAAACCTTTCATAATAGGATTACAGAAATGTATTGTACATTTACATATACTATATCATGTAATTTATTAATATATACGAGCTAACCCGCGATTCATGCAGTTAATTAATAAAACAGGTAAATTGATGCGGAACAGGCAGCTACGAAGCTACGGTGCTACGACGTAATGTTGCTACGGCGTAGCATTGTAGCGTTTGACGTAGCGAATTAACTGTGACGAGGATTGGCGTTGCACGGATATTGAATTCGAGTATTCTGATCATTGATTTGGGTTTTTTTTTATAAATCAATGATTCTGATATATTTTATGTACCTGGAGCAAGTGACTTTACTTTGTATACGTGTGACTTATACAAGGCGTTATTAGTATGAAGCATCGCACTGAGTACTGAGTTTCTTTCTGCCTTTCTTCTTCGGGTCGTCATCGCTTAGGTAGCTAGTGAAAGGCTGGTAGGTTAGCTAGGTTAGGGCCTGTAGTGTCCTTCACCGGTGAAGATCGCGACGCGTTCCTCCCATTACTTTTTAATAAAATAATCTCTTTTTTATATCCCCTTTCCTGCCAGCCCGAGCTGGCTTTTTGTTTTTGTTTATTTTACTCCCAATAAAAATGTCGTTAGTTATATAAGTGACATTTAGTAATAACAATAATTATTAATATAATCAATTTAATGTATCTTGACTTAACATAAGTGCAACTATGATCGCCTACGTGAAGAATATTTTTTTTTTTTTAATGGGGCGTATTGATATTTGAGATATTAAAGTTGCAAATCAGTTGTTAAATAATTTTATGGTTATATTGTACATTGTGCAATGTGTTTTACGCTGTTGTGTAAATTTGAATAAAATTTATAAGAAATATGATACAAATATTAATCTAGTAATGCCTAAAAACCCTCTCAGTAGTAGAGGAGGCCCGTGCTCAGCAGTGGGCAGTATAGCATACAGGGCTGGTGTGAATGCTTTATTACTGCAGGCTTTGATTAATTATATACCTAGATAGACACTGGACGTTTCAAACGCGTCGAAAAAAATAGAGGCCAACTGTTCCCCGCTATTCGAGTTCGAGTGAATTTTTTCTTGATGTTTTTCATGGATATAATTATATCCCCGTTTTAATAGAAACCATGTAATAACTGGTATCATCATGCGTGCACACAAGGATACGCAGAATGATGCAGCGATAGCGTATGACGCAGCTGTCACGCATACTAGCTTAAGAAAAGTTGATCTGTGGGCTTAGAATGTGACAAAAAAACACGTCACGTCTCCGTTTCGTCTTATTGGGATTGATTGAGAGACTAACATTTGACTGACGTATTGGTCTCTCGATCAATCACAAACATCAAAATTAAACGACATCGTTTTACGAGTTGCGTCTTCGTGTCACATTCTAAGCCCACTGTTTGTTTTAGTTTCATTGTAGCGCGTCACTCTATCTAGGTATATAATTAATCAAAGACTGCAGGTTATAATAATAGATATTCAAATTAGGTACTAAAATGTTTGCAATATATAAATAGTATAAAATAGAACACACACATACACACACTCACGCCTTTTATCCTCGAAAGGGTATGCAGAGGCGCAACTAATACCCCCATTTTTCGCCGTGCGTATTCTGTCCCATGGTGTGATAGGGGCAGAGCCTATCGCCATATCCGACACAAATTCCAGACTCTAGGCTGATACGGAATAAAAATATCCAATATCACCTTGACCGACCTGGGGATCGAAACTGAGACCTCAGCATTGCAGTCGTACCGTAATACGACTACGCCACCGAGGCAGTCCATATAAAATTGTAAATACAAATATATCTAACGTGTGACCAATTCACGGGTCATATCGCACTTCACTGTCCTAATACGTCGTGTGCGAGTAACTCGTATCAGCCGAGCGTTACTTGGCATTACAAGGAAACGCCTTCAGTCACTGCGTCGGGTTAAGTCTAGTAAATCGTTGCCATTACACATTCCAATTTCGACAAATTACAATCTTGGATTTTGCTAGCTCTACATAGTTTAAGAAATTTGAGCTATTTGCCTCTAATTCGAAACTAAATGGACGGAGATGAATTGTACTTGGTAAACAAGATTAAAGTTTTGATCGTGCACCGTGCAGTGTCTGGGAAGTGTCCGTGCAGGGGCGGCGTGATAGTGCACAAAAAAGAAAACATCAGTGCATTAATTTTAAATGAAAACGATTAACATACGTTACTTAAAAATGAATTCTAAGTCATTGGTAATAGAACTGATGACTTTAAAGACTTTTGCTTTATTCTGCCCAGATTTTCCCCAAGTGTGTGTACAAACCTTTAAATGTATAAGTGTAGCTTACACAACAGAATAACGGAATATAGGTCAGAGTTTACTGTCACATGTCGAATTAATCTTGTTTTTCAAGTCCTATCAAAAAAGACGTATCAAATCAACATTGATTAGAAGAATAATAAATAATGTTTCAGAAACATTGTAAATATAGAAAGTATCTGTTTTTATTGATTGCTGGTTCGTTTTAGTTTTTCCTTAAGCTCAGGACGTTAGTCATGTAAAGAATAATTTTGAAATTAGTTTTTTTGTGATTTGATTTATTAGCGCCTAATATATGCCTATTATTATATGATCGACATAGACATTGATTTTGATTTTTTTGTACTTTTTTATTGATGTTTTAATTTAGGATTTATCTTATTTCTTTACTTATATAGGAATATGTATACTGCGGCTGTCGTTTAGAGAGATATAATAATACTATAAACTGGTAAAAAATTCGAGAAATATGCCACTCTAGCTGCGTTCGTGGATTTTCTAACGACTAGTACTAGAATTTTCCATCCAGCTCAAAGAATCTTGACGTAATTTTGTATATTACGAGAATTTGCCTAAACATCTTACAAACGAAGTAAACCTTTTGATAACTCAAAGTTTATTAACCCTTCAGACGTAGAGTTTGAAAATAAATTATTATTCTTACTACGTGTAGAGCTCGCTGAATTCTAACTAACTATTGCACCCGTCTTTTCTTCTTTTTACTCTCATAACTTATTGTAATTAACCACCCGCAGTAAGTTTCTTGTCTTCATCAGCGCGTTTTGTATGCATTCAAATTTTTAATGACTCTTCTGGGAGGAAGAAATGACTTTTCTTAGATAAATTGTAGGGACGACAAACTCTTTCAGAAGAGTCCTATTAGAGCCGTCTTTTTCTCGGCAAAGGTCGTTAACCTTAGTTTTGATGCGCTCTAAGAATGGCCAAGTTCTTACTTATAATTATCTAAAGCAACTTCAAAGGTGACTCTATTACTTTGAAAGTCATTTCTAAGAAGCATGAAAATAACATAGAATTCTAAATATTATAATTATGGCTTGTACTGGGTTGAAACTAATTAAAATTGTATAAAAATATACCGCGTGAAAGCCTAACATTTTTTGAAGTGAAAACTTCTTTAGAGGCGTTGAGCACTTTTCTTGGGATGGGTATAAAATGTTAAACTCGCATCAGGACACGTGACCTGATCGAAAATGCGTAGGAAGTTTTTTACTTCATTAAAACCATCCCTTACTATTATGAACCTTAAATTCAATGCGTAGAAGCTATAATTCTTAAACTAGTAAATTTTTATTTGTTTCCCCAGCGTTGGTACGGTACGGCACGGCACAAAAGAGCGTAACATTATTTTTTAAAATTTTGATTTATAAGCAATGAATTGTGTATCGGTTAATAAAGTATCGATGTCGTAATAACAGCCGTTCATTCAGTTTTGTTTTTTCAAATGGGCAAAGGATATTGTTTTTTTTTTAAATTGACGAAGAAATAGTGAAATTATCATTTTTGTGTACGATAGCGCAATAAATAAATATTGTATTTAACCAAATAAATGCTAGTACTTTTATACTGATAAATAAAGCAATTCGTGCGAAATTATTCCCTAACGTATGCTCAAGTACTTCTGCCGGCACTCCCGGATTGCAACCCGTTCTTTTTTAAAAAAAAAACATGCTTTTGTTATGTAAACTAAGAAAAAACATATAAACATGGAAAAGAATTATAAGCTTACATTTATTGCATGATAATCCAATTACAAAAAATGGCAAAAGACAGTAATGAGACAACTAATTACTATAACGAAAAACCAGATACGTGCGAATTTGACTTGCATACCGAGGGTTCCGTACAAACTTGTAGGTAAGGTATTTAAGTTTAAGTTCAATAGTTCGCCAAAATAAATTAAACGAATTTAAAAAGCTTGTAATAGTAAATTCGCTTTTACTTGTTATTAAACTACATATTTACAGTTTTCAGATTTTTTGCCAAATTTCATGATTCTAGGTCAACGGTAAGTATCCTACAGGTTTTGGTTCCCTTGCGAAATCGCAAAAATATGTGATATAAATGGTCATATATTTTGATCACGTTGACTAACAAGCTTATTTTTTTAACAGCTAAAAGAGACCGTAGACCCGAGTATTTGATATAAATTTGACATGATATCTCTACGCACTAGGCCAGCGTGGTGGATTAAGGCCTTAACCCTCTCAGTAGTAGAGGAGGCCCGTGCTCAGCAGTGGGCAGTATATACTACGGGGCTGGTATGTATGTATATCTGTACGCATTCCTGAGAAAAATGGTCTCAACAGACCGACAGACAGACCGTCAACAAAGAAGTGATTCTATAAGGATTCCTTTTTTCCTTTTGAGGTATGAAACACAAAAAACCTACCAATCAATAATACTTTAATATTATTGAGTTGTATATATGTATGCTGTTTGTAAATAAATAAATAAAATATGTAAAACAATCCAAATTGTTGATTAACGTCATAACGAATCAACCATAATACAACCAGTGAATTACACGGACAGCAATCGTTTGTTGCTCGTTGGCATAGAAACGAGCAACCAAACTCAGTTTATTGATGTTAATAAGCAAACTATCGGCACGGTTGTTAGCCAATTAGCGAAAAGCTGGATAGAGCGCTTCCACCCATTGTTAGTATATCAGTATTTCAAGGCTGTGCCTGTTCAATTTGTATGTTAATTAACCTATCATTTATTATATTTAGATCTTTTGCTATGATATGCTTCAAATATGTTATCGTATCGTGGCGTAGTTGTATTACGGTACGAATGGTCTCAGGGTCGACCCCGAGTCGGGCAAAATTATATTTTTTTCTAATCAGTATCAGCCAGGAGTATGAAATTTGCCCCGATATGAGGATAGACTCGCCCCCTATCGCATCATGGGACGGAATACGCACGGCGAAAAGTGGGTGCACTAGTTGCGCCTCTGCCTACTCTTTTGGGGAGAAAAGGCGTGGGTGTGTGTGTGTATGCTTCAAACAAAATAAACGTGATATGAACTAGAATCTTGTATATTTACAAAACCGTCTTTTCACAAAATGTCTTTACTGCACCTGATGGTAAGCGAGAGGGGTCGGTCGGCGGAGTGTCGACTGACTAAAGATGATTGTCTCTTGCTAGTTGACAAAATTATGCCGGCCTGAAATTGGATATACACAGACTGATACACTCAGGTATGTCACTATGGCGGGCTTTACACGTTTTTTTTTTTTTTTTTTTTTATTGCTTTTAATGACGAGACGAGCATGCCGTTCGCCTGATGGTAAGCGATACGACCACCCATAAACAGTAGCAACACCATCCAGCACCTTGAGTTATAGAGTACTGTGTGGCATTCCACTGCGCTCGTCATCCTGAGACATAAGATGTTAAGTCTCATTATGTCCAGTAGTTATACTGGCTACAATATCCTTTAAACCGAAACACAACAGTGCATGCACACTGTTGCTTGGCGGTAGAAATAGACATTGCGGTGGTACCCACCCAGACGGCCTCTTACATAATGAGAGACCTACCACCAGTCAACACGTAGTGTACGGTGGTATCCGGGCGGATAAAAATATCTACCACCAGCAATATACATGGCTTAAGTAACTAGCAGTATATAGCATAATTGAGGTCTTTAGTAACATACAATTAAAACGTTATTACAATGGCCAAATTAAAAAATAAAAGCGTGTTAAAAAAGTATTAATTAAAGTAGAAACTCTTTTGTGCAAAACTTGACCGCAACATTAAAAGCACTCCGAGCCAACAGGAACGCACCGAGAGATTGATGAGTGTGGAAATGTAAAACGTAAAAACCTGCTCCGTTGTATAGTTTATGTAGACTCTACATTGTAGAGATCATTGTATCGGCTTATGTAGAATACTTTTGATGGATTGTGTTGGCCATTACGTTGACTTTCCGCTAAGTATATGTTAAAACAGAACAAGATGTACTATTGGAGCAAATCTGATCTATATTTAGAGATGTATTAAAGATAATGTTTTTTTGCATGTGGATAGTTAGTTAAAATTGGTCAAGTAATAAAGTTTGACAAATAAAATGACTTTTAAAAACACATCCATAATATTAAAAATATGCAATCAATGCAATGCAATCAGCCCTGTATTATATACTGCCCACTGCTGAGCACGGGCCTCCTCTACTACTGAGGGGGGTTAAAAATATACCATTCATGAAATGGACAAACAAAAAGCCCCTTCTCAAATAATACCTTCCTCAGAAGCTGTCAATTACACCCAACAATAAATGTAATTGAAAACCGGATACGCATTTCACATTAGGTTTTTCGTTCGTGAATTTGACGTAGGTTATTCTCCTACGTATTAAATAGGATTTAGATTATACTCAGTGAATTGCGAATTTGAATCCACTTCTGCTCGAAATGATTTCGGTGACATAATTCTATGTCCCTATAGTTTACAGATGAAGGTTTAGTCCCAAATTTTACTTAATATTAGGGGCTTTATGTTTCTACTGAAATAATTAGTGTACAGTCAACAAGCACTGTTCTAGGATCTACAAGAACTTTAATCCAATGTTTCAGAGAAGTGAGCAAGCGTAGAACCATGCATTGATAATATACAGTTCCGGGTGGTGATACAATTTTTTATAATCAGTCATGACGCTTACTGACTTATGTTATGACTGCCTTAGATGAACATACAACTACGCCATAGTTTTATTACGGTACAACTGCAATGCTGAGGTCTTGGGTTCGATCCTCGGGTCGGGCAAAGTGATATTGTATTTTTCTATTCTGTATCTGCCCGGAGTCTGGAATTTGTGCCCGATATGGCGATAAAGTCACGCCCTATCACATTATGGGACGGAATACGCGCGGCGAAAAGTGGGTGCACTAGTTGCGCCTCTGCCTGCCCTTCCGGGGATAAAAGGCGTGAGTATGTGTGTGTGTGTGTCATGACGTTTAATACTGTACAAAATACAAACGTTTTGTCGTCTCATTATATACTTATTTGTATAAAACAGCTTTCGTTTCTAAACCATTGAGATCAGACACATTTGTGTCGGATCTCAAGTATTTACTTGCGAAACACATATGTGTAAGCTTGATTGAGGTGGATTGATTCCGCGACCTTTTATTTCACTGCCGGCTCACCATCCGCTGCGCTAGGGAGACTTTCTCACAAAAACATAATTGAAGACTTCGTATCGAAACATTAACAAAATTGAAGCCATTCATCACTGACAATGTTTCTTTAAGATTAAAGTTTTAGTTTCCTTTTCTAACAATCTATTTCTGTACACTTTAACCTGATAATGTATTACAGCCATATAAATAATGCCATTTTACTATTTTGTCGCGTCTTCGCCCGCTTGTGACTTTTACTCAGAAAAATATATTGATATTTTTTGGAAAACAATAGATTCTATGCTTATTCAGGACTTCTGCCTGCGAGTCAAATTGCAAAGATATTCGTGCTGTATTTTTTCGTGAACAGACTGCACAAAAGTAGAGTGTTGAATTTTCCATCTTTTACATGTTAAGTTTACCATAAATAAACACAACAAAAAGGGAATTTGTATTCAGAAATGTAGGCTTAGCGAATTTGGATCCAAAAGACACAAACTACTTGATTTGAATCTGGGGCTCACCCAAACACTTCACATATGAAGTCCCTTTTATGACAGAACGGCAAATGAGCAAACTGATAAGTGATCAACGCCACCCACGCACACCCACTATACTGGACGATCGTGGGCTGCCGACCTTTTACTCAAGAGATAGGAGACTCGTGCCTATATTAAACTAATTTTATTATAGCTATAGAGTATAACGTCCTTTGACAAAAATGTTTTAGTAAAAATAATGCGCGAAGATTTAAATGGTTTGGTATATATAACATTCATTAGCTTTCACTAATTAAGTATTCGAAACTGTACTATAAAAATGTCTAAATGTTTGTTTTCTTAGCCGTTTTATGAATTAAAACCAGTTTACCTTCTGTATGTGGGAAATAATTCGTTAAATTTAGACAATTCGAAACCTTAAGGGCTCTGAGTACACTAGAAAAATCCTTCTCTAACACATCCCAACTAATTCTAGTGACAAAATATTTCATAAAAGCAAATAAAAACCAACACAAATCCACAAAATCGTGTTTAATATTGAAATGGCTATAAAGTGCCAGGAATTTCTCAATTGCATTTTGCTTTCAATAAAAAGGCAGTATTGGTGTAAAATTTCCACGTTGAAATGAGAGGTAAAATATACTGATGGAATCGGTAAAAGATTTTGAACAACCGGACAAGTGCAGTATTGTTTTTATTGTAAAAAAAATGTCGTATTTAAATTTTTAAAGAGTTTTTGTTCCACAATGGTTGTGTTTTTGAAGGTTTTGGTGTTTTATTGTTTTAATTAATCAAGAATAATATAAAAATTAGACTAAAAATAATTATTAAAAATGTTCTACTAAATACTATAAATTATTTTTAAATTGCTCAAATATTTGTATAATAAAAGTGTAAAAACACTCAAGTATCTTTATAAAAACGAAAGTATTTTTGCTGATTTACACGTATTTATCTCTGGAACTATTGATCACATTTGTTTTTTCAGTACTTAATATTAATAATATTATCCTGAAGGCTATATGTTACTTTTATCCCAAAAATATTACCTGAACAGAGCCTAGTAAACTAGTATCAGCAAACAGCAATATAACATCTCTGTTCCAATAACGTAAACACGCTGCTTGATTTGTTTGTTCATCAGATTGTCATGCGATTCAATCCAGCAGCGAGCGATGATTGTATGCGTCGTATTCCAGTAATACGAGTGTTTTTTTTTCATTTTATTTTTTATATAATATGCGTTCATTGGATTGCATTTGAGGGTTGATGGAGTGATGTGATTTTGTATGCGATGTTATTGTAAAGTAGCAAAATAAGCAGTTCTTTCTACCTCTTAGTGTAGTTGTAAATTAAACGACCTTGGAGTATTACGGACCATGAGACTTAACATCTCATGATCATGATGAAAGGGACGGTGCAGTGTCATTTAGTGTTTTGTAATTTAGACTTCTGGTAGTTGCATGGTGCTCGCAACAAGCGCGCGCTTTTCTCATCGGTTTATTTTGTTGCCTGTATTCTTTTATGAACTTAAATAATAAATACATCTACTGGTACATTTGAGTTTCGAAAACAGTCATTTATTTGATTTTTTCCATTTTCTGATTAGTTTTTTCTTTGGCGTCTCTCATATCGCACAATGGAAAGCATGAAATATCGCTATATTTACGAGTATGAGTTCCACCGTGGCACCAGAGCTGCAACAACAGCTCGAAGGATTAACGATGTGTATGGCGATTGTGTCGCAAAAGAATACACGGTACGTTTTTAGTTCCAACGTTTTCGTTCTGGAAATTTCGACTTTCAGAACAAGCCCCGTGTACGGCCGGAGACAGAGGTGGATAATCAGGAATAAAAAGCTATTGTGGAAGCGGATCCATCGCGAACCACTTTAGAGTTGGCTGCAGGTTTCGGTGTGATTGATTAAACTGTTTTAAATCACTTGAAGCAAAATCGGGAAGTAAAAAAGCTTGAAACAACACACACACTGCACAACAGACGGCCGCTAAACTAGAGGAGCTGCAATTAGAATGTCTGCGATATCCACCATACTCCCAGGACCCTGCCAACAGATCACCATTTTTTCCGTAATTTGGATAACTTTTTACAACGAAAATAATTCAACTCCGATGTGGCAGTCCAAACCGCCTTCAGAGAGTTTATTGATTCTCGCTCCCATGGTTTTTTTAGTAAAGGGATCAATGAACTCCCTATGAGATGACAAGAGTGCATAGATAACAATGGTGCATACTTTGATTAATTAATTAGGTATATTTTACAAAAAAAAATACCGACTTTGTATTCCTCCCATACGAAACGCCAATTTCATAATATGTAAGGACCATTGATGGCAAGGATCTAATAAATGGTAATAAAGTAAGTAGGTACTACCTATTTTTTTTTTTTGGTAGGCGATTCTGCAGTCAACACCGGGGAAAACCTGCGAATGGGATACTGGAGTCCCCCGGCTTAGCGACTGCAGGGGCCTGGGAGGGGAGTGGAGGCGGAATATGGAAGGGAAGGTGGGGGGAAGGGAGGAAGGTTCCCAGGATGGGCGGAAAGAGAGGGTGCCAGGAAATGTTCGCGGGCCCTTTTAGGCCTCAATGTGATTTACAACCAAGAGGTATACACACTGACTGTGTGCCTCGGCCCGCGACTAATGTCCTCCCGCGCATGGGCGTGCATTGGGTGTGAAGACCCAGCGCACAAGAATTGCCTCGGGGGGTGGTACTATCTATATTAGATGTACAGTCAGAAGCATAAATATCTGTACAAAATCAACATTTCAAATCGCCTATAAACGCGTTAAGTTAAACTGAAACCTTTTTTTCTTTGTTTGAAGTAAAGTAAATCTCTTTTATTTTATTTTTGTGAAGAGAAAAAAAGATTAGTAAGAACAAAAAAGTATGTAGGCGATTTGAAATTTTGAATTTGTTCAGCTACTTATGCTGGTGACTGTACAACTGTCAAATAAAATTTACTTGAAACCTGTGACACTAGGCCATAATCTCGAAAACTAGTACTCCTTAACAGGCTTAACTTAAAGAGACACTATGAATATGGTTTATTTTGTTTCAAATGATGGCCACCAGGTCGCAACACATGTGGATATTATGTAAAACGTGCGCAAAAATACCGTGTTAGAATAAATTTTAACTTTAAACTACTTTTGAATATATTATCCGTGGTGCCTCAGTGGCGTAGTTGTATTGCGTACGCGTTACGAGTACGATTTGCGCGCTGAGGTCCTGGGTTCGAATCCTGGGTCGGGCCAAAAACATTGTGACTGGGTTTTTCCATCTTAAAAATTACTCAGTCGCAGCTCGGAGACAGGAAGTTGGCGGTGTGATATCCCCGGGCCTCGGAAAGCACGTAAAGCCGTTGGTCCTGCGCCTGATCTCTCTCCGGTCATGTCGGATTGCCGTCTCACCGGACTATGAGAGTGAAGGAATAGTGAGTGCACCTGTGTATTGCGCACACACTTGTGCACTATAATATTATCTCCTGCGCACCTGGCTGATCTCCGTTGGGATTGGCCGCCGTAGCCGAAATCGTTCTAATTACATCGGGGAAATTTTAAAATAAAACAATAAAAGCGACGTGCGTACGAATAATTTACTGAAACTCAACTGGCAACTATTTACAAAAGTTTTTATGCAATTTTAAAACTTTTAAGCTATTATTTGTTCTACAATGTATTAACGAAATGAAATGGTTATTGGATATTGGTATTCGTAGTTTTTACATTTAACTTTCATTTATTACTTTAAAAGTATGAAATATTGAAATGATTTGATTTCATATGGCGATAGTCGACGAGGTGAAATTTTATTGGAATTTATGCTTTAAACTTAAAACATTATTTGTGTAATTAGATAGTTCTAGTATATAATTTAATTAAGTTGGTTTTTCTCTATTTATAATAAAAAATATAGTCCATTAAATTAAAAGAGTGTTAGTTATTTGTTTTAGACACATTAATTGGTTAATAGTAAGTAGGTACCTAGTAGTAATGAATATGTATTGTGGGCGTGCGCCTGTTTGTTTCCATTTGCAGGATATTATGGCCAGTGTTTTATCCAGTAATTATAATGGTTATCGGGGCGTCTCACCGGACTATGAGAGTGAAGGAATAGAGGGTGCACCTGTGTATTGCGCTCACTGCCTCCGTGGCGTAGTTGTATTGCGTACGTTTTACGAGTACGATTTGCGCGCTGAGGTCCAGGATTCGAATCCTGGGTCGAGCCAAAAACATTGTGACTGGGATTTTCGATCTTAAAAATTACTCAGTCGCAGTTCAGAGTCAGGAAGTTGTCGGTGTGATACCCCCGTGCCTCGGAAAACACGAAAAGCCGTTGGTCCTGCGCCTGATCTCTCGCCGATCATGTCGGATTGCCGTCTCACCGGACTATGAGAGTGAAGGAATAGCGAGTGGACTTCTGTATTGCGAACACACTTGTGCACTATAATGTCTCCTGCGTACCTGGCTGATCTGCGTTGAGATTGGCCGCTGTGGCCAAAATTCGGCTGGGAGGGATTATTATTGGGCCAGATACAAATATCTGCCTATATATCATAACGACCATACAAGGCGTAAAACCCGTCATAGAGGCCCAGGTAAGTGTGTCCCGTTCTGGGATCAGTCTCTGCAAATGCAGTGGGAACAGGCCGGCATAATTGTATCGACCGGCAAGGGTAATCATCGTCAGTCACTATAAGGACCCTACTACACCGACCACTGGGGTCACTTTGCCGTGTACGTATGAAAATGAATTAACTAGCACACAATTCAGAACGTAGTTTGTTTTTTTATATAGCATCGAATGACGAGACGAGCATGCCGTTCGCCTGATGGTAAGCGATACGACCACCCATAAACAGTAGCAACACCATTCAGTACCTTGATTTACAAAGTACTGTGTGACACTCCACTGCGCTCGGCATCCTGAGACATAAGATGTTAAGTTTCATTAGGTCCAGTAGTTACACTGGCTACAATGTCCTTTAAACCGAAACACAACAGTGCATGCACATTGCTGCTTGGCGATATAGACATTGCGGTGGTACCTACCCAGACGGACTCTTACATATGAGAGACCTACCACCAGTTAATTCAATGTACTGAGCAGTATCGTTACTATTTATGGACAGGTGAAGTGGCCCTCAGGCGAAGTGAAGTACTCTTGATGTATAAAATACAGTGAAAATTGTTAGTAACTAACGTGTACAGCAAAAATGTTTTAATTGCTCTCACGAGTTGGGTTTCGAAATCAATCAGCGGTTTTACTTTTTAGTTATATTTGTGACGTGAGAGAATATTTTTTTGTATTAATATGAGTCAGTAGAAGCATACGTAACTACGAAATTTGTTTTCGGATTAAAAATAATATTTGGATGAGATAAGTGTACCCATAGAAGAAATAAAATTCTAATAATTGCCATTATTATGAAAAATGTCAGAATGGTTGTCTCTATTTTCTTACATATGGCAGTGCGAACTGTCCTGTTTCCTTGTATTGTATTAGCCTATAAAGTCCCAATGTTGAGCATTGGCTCTCCCAAGATCCTTCCATGAATCGCAATCCTGCGCTAGTGAACCAGTTATTTAAAAACGTCTCCTTAATGAGTTTAAAATCTTACTATCCAGATTTTGGTTCTATAAACTCTATAATATTATTGACTCGTCAACGCCCGCGGCGGACACCGGCGTCCGGGTATATAGGACAACCACGTATATATCTATACTAGCACTGCGCGCGACTCCGCCCGCGTGGAAAAGTTTTTCCGGGATAAAAAGCCTATAGCACTCAGGAGTAATGTAGCTTCCTATTAGTGAAAGAATTTTCAAAATCGGTCCTGTAGTTCCTGAGATTAGCGCGTTCAAACAAACAAACTCTTCAGCTTTATATAATAGTATGTATAAGCTATAAGCGGGTGTTGAAGGGTTAAAATATAATAAAATCAATATCGCCAATTAGTGAAGTCCGAAACATTAAAAACGCCCTTTACTCAATTCATAGTTAAACCATTCCCATTTTATCTCAAGCTATCGATAAAAGTGCTTTACTAAACTCATTTTATAACAGTCACGTGGGCCATCAAACATTTATCCCCCAACTCCTGCATTGACAAATCCGTAGCACAAATCATAGTGTTAGATAACGGGAAAATTTTGCATATCGGTGAAGCGATTCTGAATAATCGCTCGGTACGGAAATCGATTTCGGACTGTTTGATTAAATTGTTTAGTTATGATTTATCTTTGCTATAAAATTGGATTATTTTTTGGAATGCCTTTAGCGTAGTTGTGTTACGGTACGAATACCGCGCTTGGGTCTCGGGTTCGATCCCGGGTAAGGGAAAGGTTTATTAGTTTTGTTTTGTAAAATTATTCAGGATTTGGTGATACCACACGGTGTTAAGGAGACACGGCGAAAAGTGGGTGCACTTAGCACTGGTTGCACCTCTACCTGCCCCTTCGGTTATAACCAGCAGAAATGTATTGTCAGTAGATTTTGATTTATTCGATTGAAGTTAGGTATCGGTACTATCGATAAAAATGTGCATATTTAATATTAATGTGAGTCGATATTACAAGTTTGTACAGTCGGTATGAATAAGAGAAATCGGGCACAAGTTATACATGAGTTATAGTTTATCTCTTTGAGAGTAAGCAGAAATGCTACAGCAATATTCCATATCCTACTAATATTATAAACGCGAAAGTTTGTAAGTATGGATGTCTGGATGTATGGATGTTTGTTACTCTTTCACGCAAAAACTACTGAACGGAATTTGATGAAATTTGGCACACGGGTAGATTATGTCTTGGATTAATGCATAGGCTACTTTTTATCCCGGGAACATATAAAACGGGATTTTTATCCCGGGAAAACTCATTCACGCTTACGGAGCCGCGGGCAAAAGCTCGTGTTGAATAATTTTATAAAATTGGTCGAGTGATATAAAAATCTAGCATCTGAAAACAAACGCACTTTTCGAGAAAGTACACTTACATCAAATCTAGGGATCATTAAGTTTTTAAACAAATTTAAATTATGATACTATTAATACAGCTAATAGAAATGAATTCAATTTCAAAAGAGTAAACTAACTTTCTCGTAGCTTTCTAAGTAATTCTAAGCTTAACTAGCTTTCAACAGATGTAGGGCCAAGTTATTTGTGGAGTTTGGTAACGCCTACACGACTTAGCTGTTTTAACTTTAACGTTCCATTTTAAACAAGAGTGTTTCAACTCACGATTACATATATATCCTACACTACTGTATTGGGTGTAACCTGTAATTAGTAGTAAGTATGTGGAATAAATAAATAAAAAAAAAGATATATATTGTGCTGTTTAAAACTATTTTTAGTAGTTCACAGTGAAGCGGTTTTAAAGTAATATTATGTCACACACACACTCACGCCTTTTATCCCCGAAGGGGTAGGCAGAGGCGCAAATAGCGCCATACCGGGCACAAATTCCAGACTCCGGGCTCATACTGAATAGAAAAACTCAATATTACTTCTCCCGACCCGTGGATCGAACCTGAGACCTCAGCATTGCAGTCGCACCGTAATACAACTACGCCACAGAGGCAGTATTATTATGACATTTTTTAATTGACCTTTTTCGTTGTCATCCATATCTGGTTTTAAACAGGCCGGCATTATTGTGTCGACTGGCGAGGTGGGATTATTTCTAATCAGTCAACACTCGGTCTATTCCCTACTTCACTTACCATCAGAAACAGTGGGATACCTTTGCTGAGTCCGTGTAAAAAGAAAACAAAAGAGATTGACTGATATACTGATCTTATATAGGTTGTATTACGATAGAGTGTTCAGCAGAAGCAGGTCGATGAACTCAATGTGAATTGAATTAACGGGGGTTAATTCTATTCACATTCACAATTCACATGTATGTTGCCTGAAATTTGATAGTTTAAAAGTTGTTTAGAGTTTTGTAATTACTAATATTATAAAGAGGAAAGTTTCTAAGTTTCTTTATAGGTTTGTACGGGATAATCTCTGGAACTATTTAACTGATTTTGAAAATTCCGTCACTAATAGAAAGCTACATTAGTCTTCAACTGTATAGGCTAAGTAATATTTATCCCAGAAAAACTTTTTCACACGAGCGAAGCCTCGGGAAAACACTAGTAACTTATAAAAGCTCCTGGCTATAAACATGTACTCTAGTCCTTTGCTAAATTCAAAAACGAATAAATACATAATACGAACGACTCTACATTTTGAACCAGAGCATTCCAGTTCTGCAAATGACACTCTTACAAAACCATCAAAGCTCAGAGTACATAGTCTTGCCTAGTCAAGAACACTGTTCGGATACAAGTGAAAATCCGCTTTGTCGTATCGAATATGTCGGATACCGGACAAAGAAGGTTTGGAAGACAAAGGACGGCTTTATAAGCACTGCAGCGGTATTTGTATAGAGTTGATACTCGCAATCTACTCTTCTCGTGTTGCTTGGGTGTTGCGTTCAGTCTCCATACCATAACAGCCCTGTATTATATACTGCCCCCTGCTGAGCACGGGCCTCCTCTACTACTGAGAGGGCTTCAGCCTTAAACGCCACCACGCTGGACTAGTGCGGCTTGGTAGACTTCACATACCTTCTATATTCATGTAGAGAACTTCTCAGGTATGCAGGTTTCCTCACGATGTTTTCCTTCACCGTTAAAGCGAGCGATAATTATTCACAAAGTATACACACATTTTTTTTTTCGTAAATTCAGAGTTCCGTGCCCTTGGGTTTTGAACCTGCGGACATTCGTTTCGGTAGTCTGTTCCACTCCCAACTACGCTATCGCCGCTTAGGGTCTGGTCTCAAGATGGAACATTTTTTTGCCGGGGTTTTCCTAATACTAAAGGTCTATGGATGTTAGGAAATTAGCGTCGATGTGTGATTGATATCGTCAAACCCCTGGCGGATGTCTGTAGGTAATTAATATTAAAAACGTAAGTTTTTCAACTTGTTTGTACAACATTTGGGTAAACATATGGAATTGGATGAGGTAAGAAAGCTAATGTGTACTAAAAATGGTTTTGCTCCATTTTATCTAAATAGAAGTAAGAGCTTCTATTCGGTGGTATGGTTTTAGCCATTTAAAAACATACAATACACTTTAAATAAAGATTGATTACGGTTTAGTTCCCTTCATGAATATTGATGGTTGATTCATGATACAAAGTTTAATCGTAACCGCTTCCAATCGGCTGCGGTTACTAACTACTGTAAATAGTTTTAATTTTGTTTACATTAAGTTAATCTGAGTGCGGTCATCTAATTTACTCCCTGACCTGATATAAACGGGCCACGAGGACGAGGTTAACTTGCAAGTTACACACACACTCATACACACACATTTCTAGGTGGCTATTCTCTCGTATGCGACGGTTTGTCTGAGTAAATGTCACCGTGGTGTCAATTACTATAGTTGTGTCAATTTAAGCTTGCCGGTATGACAATTTATTGACACTTCACTTCATACTATGTATAGTGAAGAGAACAAAAAATCGGTTGCCCGAAATAATCGATTCTTAAGTGATATCGATTTCTTGTTCAAAAAGTTTATAATCGATAGTCAAAAGGGTAATTTTTATATAAATCACTGTTTTTATATAATTATTATATTCCATTCATCATCATCAACCCGTTACAGTACACTGCTGGACATAGGCATCTCCCAAGACACGAATTCCCAAGAATTATTGTGACACGTTCGCTGCGTCCAACGGGTAATCGGTGCGACAGTCTTAATGCGTATTCAGTAGCATAAGGTACTCATATTTACTAAAATTACATTAGAAATGCTATATGAATTTTGGTACGCTCAGGTGCATTACAAAAAATGAAAACATTAATTATAATTATTGTCAAAATAAATTATAATTATATCGAATTAGCTTTTGCCCGGGGCTCCGCCCGCGTTAAAGTTTTTCCGGGATAAAATTCACGCTTTATATTTTCCCGGGATAAAAAGTAGCCTATGTGTTAATCCAGGACATAATCTACTTGTGTGCCTAATTTCATAGAAATCCGTTCAGTAGTTTTTGAGTGAAAGAGTAACAAACATACATCCATCCATACATCCATACATTCTTACAAACATTCGCGTTAATAATATTAGTAGGATATATTGTACTTTTATCTAATACATTGTACTAGACTGTTTTAAAAATGCTCTTGAAACATATTTTAATAAATATATGTACCTAAACAAAAACTATTGACCTGCTTCAGTTGAAAACTCTATCGTGATACATCCTGCATATAATTTCCAAATTTCGATTTTTCTCGGTAATCGTTTATATTTCGTTTCCAAACGATTAAAAGTTTTCCCACCGGTACGCCCGTGAACTGAAGGATACAACATTGTAAAGGCGTCGCGTTGATTTAAAAGTCAAGATTAAATTCTTTATTTCGGTATATTTTTACAATATTACTTCAAGGTTAGCACATAAATATTATACTCATTGCTATAATTTATGGAGAACGTGGTTAATATTTGCAATTATATAGTTGAATTTTTAACTAGTCTTTCTTTTTTAACATGTTTGCGTTACGCAATCGACGGAAACAACACGACCTTATGTTTTTATACAGATGTGTTACTGGGTTTTCTCAGTGCAAGCATTCGCTAGAGCGCTTTGGGTTGTCGATACCATACCGGCTGCCTAGACAGCCGCGAACTGAACTCTTCCACCTATCACAAAGCCGAACAAATGTTGGGTATAACTCGCCCATACGTAGAATATCCACTACCTACAATGAAATCTGTGCCAAAGTGCCAAATATTGACATATTTTTTGATTCCCTAAATATTTTCAATAACAAATGTAGACGTTCCTTTAGATCAAAAGTTATAATATTAGACTATTTACCCGTACCTCCTGCGGTTAAGCTCGGTACCGCACCCCAATTTTGTGGCGTGTCCGAGATTGCTAAATATCCCCCGCACAAACACAAATTACTGCAAAAATGCCTTCCTCAAAAGAATCAGCTAACAGTTTAACAATATAATGTATGATATGGACTTAGATCTTTTTTGCACAAGTATTCCAAAACTTAAAAGAATCATGAGCGATGCATTCTTCCTCTGAGTTCGGTTCTATGCGTTGTTTAACTTAGATAAATATATTTTGAACAGTTGAATTTTATATAATATATAACAAATTCTTAATATCTTGCTTCTAGAACACTCTAGAAGCAAGATATTAAGAACTTGTATGCGTAGGTACACACCTAACCTATAAGTGAAAACTTTCAACTGGCCTTTTGTCGCTATTATAATCTTATATACTATCATTTGTATTAGCTGTAAGTTTTCTACAACCAATAAAATAAAATACTATAATAATTTATATATTTTTTAAGTAATGTTGTGTACGTACATCTGTAATTGGACATGTATTAGTTTTAAGCCTAAGTAAAGTGTATTAGAGTATTAAATATACGTGTATCTAATGTACGATGAATGATGATGAATGTACGATGTACCTTTTTAAATAAATAAATAAATACTTTTTGGGTAGACGTTCTCACAAAGTTATCGCGTCGCGAAAAAATTGAATTGTCATACCGGCAAGCTTAAATTGACACAACTATACCACTAAGTAGCGTGATGCAAGCATCTGTCTGTATTCCGACTTCAAGTATCTTACATCTTCTGACAAAGACTACGAACTTACTAGGCGACCAGTTGCTTTTAAAAAAAAATCTTCTTACATTGAACGACAATCACCCAGCGGCCACGATAAGGCGCCGCGACCACATAATAATGCACTCAATATTTATTCCATTTATAATTTTTCTTTTTCTTCTTCAGCCACAAGTCCACTACTGAACATAGGCCTCCCCCAAAGATTTCCAGACTAACCTCTTAAAAGCAGCCTGCATCCAGCGAATTCATGCGACCTTCACGAGGTCGTCTGTCCGTTTTTACTATTTCTGTATAACTAAATACATCTAACTTTTTGAAGTCGATATAAAAGCAAGCCGTGAAACCGACTGACAATTCCTAGACGCCATATTAGCCGCAACAAACCGGCCGCCGCAGCTTGGCCGCCTAGTATTTAGTAGTCTGTGTTTCCAGCTGTTACGCAGTTGTGCCGTGACGTTGGAGTTGAAGTCGCTGCAGGGGTGATGAGGTTATCAGGTTTGCATTGGTAACGTGCATGTGACCTTATAGGCAAGTGGTGGCTGGCTGTGTGAAGTGATGATTGACTAGAAAGGAAGCGGTGGATAGCGAGGCGGTGCGAGGCGACGATAATGCAGGCGCGGCTAGTTGGTCAGCGTCGGGGGTCACCACTGTAGAGAAACAGATGGTATTATGTCGATTTTGAGTTTTTTTTTTTATTATTTATTGCATCGGATGACGGAGACAAGCATGCCGTTCGCCTGATGGTAAGCGATACGACCACCCATAAACAGTAGTAACACCATCCTGCACCTTGAGTTACAAAGTACTGTGTGGCATTCCACTGCTCTCGTCATCGTGAGACATAAGATGTTAAGTCTCATTATGTGCAGTAGTTACACTGGCTACAATGTACTTCAAACTGAAACACAACAGTGCATGCACAATACTGCTTGGCAGTAGAAATAGACATTGCGGTGGTACCCACCCAGATGGACTCTTACATATGAGAGACCTACCACCAGTAAAAGTGAGTGCCAGTGATTCGCTACTTTGTATTTTTTTATTACTTTTTTTTGGGTGGTGTTCAGATGAGCGGCTTGCTTTAGTCATACATTTGTATAAAAATCCTTAGATAATATAGACATGAAGCTTAAATAAACCTGGATTTATCATACAATATCATCTAACATCATTAGGCCAAAATATACTGCCATCTACGGATTTGAATGAAATTGATAAATTGGCACTTTTCCTAATAAAACATACGCTAACATGGTAATATAAAGCAGTCATAAATATTTGAGATAAAGTATGAAACATGTAGTGACAATGGTAGCTATTTATCATTTTATATAGAGTGGTAACATCGCGACTCTAATGTCTTCGCTGTATATTTTATCATTCGGTGATACTAAATGGACGCGAATAAAAGTCACACGCAATAAAGCGAAATAAATGTGACTTTAAGAAAGAATTCTGTTGTTTTGTAAGTTGTTGGGTTTTGAATTATGGATAGAATTTACGTTTAATTTATATTGATTTACCGTACCATACCAACCCTGTATTATATACTGCCCACTGCTGAGCACTGGCCTCCTCTACAGCTGAGAGGGTTAAGGCCTTAGTCCACCACGCTGGCCTAGTGCGGGTTGGCAGACTTCACATACCTTCGAAATTCAGAGAATTTCTCAGGTATGCAGGTTTCCTCACGGTGTTTTCCTTGACCGTTAAAGCGAGCGATAATTCACTAAGAATACACACATAACTTTTTTTTAGAAAAGTCAGAGGTGTATCCTGGGTTTTGAACCTGCGGACATTCGTGTCGGCAGTCCGTTTCACTCCCAACTAGGCTATCGACGCTATTAAATTGATTTATCTGGTCTTAAAATACTGATTTAATTCTGTATTTACCATCGTTTATTGTCCAAAAAAATATTATTTATATGATTTGTCGGATCAACTCTATATAAATCCAACGTTTGGCGTCCAGTCGCTACTTATAAGTCTTTGACTTCACAATTGTATTAAATAGAAGTGGAAAGAATTGTTCATTACAAATTGAAGTCAAATAAAATATTATTGTAGTGTAGAGACGACGAAGATTTTTTTTGTATTGATGAAAAATTTTAAGCATGCTCACGCCTTTTATCCCCGAAGGGGTAGGCAGAGGCGCAACTAGTGCACCCACTTTTCGCCAAGCGTATTCCGTCCCATGATGTGATAGGGGGCGAGCCTATCGCCATATCGGGCACAAATTCCAGACTCCGGGCTGATACTGAATAGAAAAATCCAATATCACTTTGCCCGACCCGCGGATCGAACCCGAGACCTCAGCCTTGCAGTTGTACCGTAATACAACTACGCCATCGAGGCATGAAAAATTTTAAAGTTTTGTAAAGGTGATTGAAAATTATTACAAATCTTAATTGTTGAGAACAATGCTTGTTTGCTCGGTTAAAAATATTATAGGTAGAAATCATGACGTTATTTACGACATACGTAGTTTACTGTTACTTTGCCCGACTCGGATTTGGAACCCGAGACATCTGGGCGGTGTTCGTACCGCGCGCAATACAACTATACCACTGAAGTATGCTTCATGTTAGTAATTAAACACCTTAGCAGATACTTCTATTCCTAAGATCTCACGTAGCAAAGCCCGGAAGTACCTAAATATTCCGACATCGTTACATCGAGTTGTAAATCGATTCTGTTAATATTGAATCAGTTTTGAGACTTTTATAAAAATCCTTTTGAGACGCTGATCCGCTTCTGGGCGTAACGGGCTCAAGTTAATTACGGTGGTTAAAGTTGACTACAAAGATCGTGTTACGAGTTACCTAATGTTGATTAATTTTAATGAAGTTGGCGTACTCGGGGTAATTTAGACAAAAAGTGGTGAATTGGAGATTTTCAACGACTCCAAAATGGAATATTGTAATTACGTCGGGTTATTATTTAAGCGGATTATGTTTTCAACCTTCGTGAAGGTTACAACTTAATTTGCTTTCAAATACAAACATACGTAGCAGATTTGATTTGATTTGCCGTGACATCACAAAGCGGCCCAACGGAAGACCAGCGCTGGTTTTTATCAGCTTATGCTGAGTTGGGGTCGTTTTTGTAACGAGCAATTTTAATTTTAAGTGTGTAATTATTATTTTTTAATCTAGCTTGTTACAAATAAATATATTTCTTTCTTTCTTTCTTTCTTTCTATTTTGGGCTTATACTGCGCCAGCCAATATCACTATCCGATTCGGGTATCGAACCTGACACTTCAGCGCAGCTGTAATACAACACAGCACAGTTTGTTCTGTTTCGTTGATGTGTAAAGTTATTTATATAAGCTCCAGTAGTTAGTGGAAAAAATCTGATGCAGTTTTGCCGCTGATTTTTCTTGAAACAACTCCAAACTATGCCGATCACCATCGTCAGCTACATAAAGACTGCTAGACATAGGCCTCCCCTAAAGATGTCTAGATGCAGGTATGAAAAGCGCCCTGCATCCAGCGTGTTCCTACGACTTTTATCAAGTAGTCTGTCCACCTTACAGGCTGACGTCCAACGGTGCCGATTATGTCGTAGTCAAAATAGCTTGAAGATCATTTACGAAACAGACAATAGTTCTGATGTTCGTCAAACAATAAAGATCGTTTGCTACTCAATATTATATTTTAAATCTGTGCTGACCACCAAATGCAGTACCTATAATCCATAGCATGTATTCAAAATATTATGTTTCTTTCATAAACCGTGATAGAATAATATTAAAAACGATAAATAAAGAAAGATGTCTTAAATGGAACTTATATTAAAATTAAACTCCTTTGAAAAGGTTCCTTCGTTAACAATTTAAAAAAGAAACCTTTTGTACTGGTAAAGTCTTTGTGAGTTTAAACTATTGTCTCTTTGTTGAAGACCATGCCATTTATTTTCCAAGCAATAATGACGCGGTACATGTAGCCAAGTTCAAACACCATTTATTGTTTCGCAACTTTGCTAGTCTTGATATGGGGTATTGACTAGCTATGACATTTTGGAAAAATATAACATTTTGACAGATCGTGTTGCTGAGGGAGTTCCTTGCACCGCATCTTCTTCACAGCGATAACACGCTTCGAAGCGGTGGTAGATTCTCGACGACTCAAAGAGCTTGTGTAAGACTATTTGAATAAAGAACATTTTGAGTTTGAGTTCGACAAAATTAGTTGTGTTTTTTCATATCATATTCATGGAGTGGGGTCCATATATAGTGTAGACTGACGAGCAGGGGCGGCTGTACTTTAAGTGCACTCGTGCGCTGAACTACCAGATTTTAATACGTTTAGAAATAAAAAACAAAAAATGATTAATAATATCTGATTAATGATCTATTCAATATTGACGAAATTATGACGCAACAAATTAAGCTCTTTGCTAAAGCATTAAGACGTATTTTTCGAAAATCACTGTAAGAAATATTCCCCGTGCGGTCTACAAAGCGCACGGCGAGTGCTCATACAACTTCTACGAGCTAAGAGCGAAAACGCCTGGCGCGTGAGACAGAGATAGTTCAATAGAAAATGTACGGCGAAATAAGACCGCTCTCGTGCGCCGCACGGGCGAACCGCAGATTACCGAGAGCGGACGAGGTTTGACGAAATTCGCTATCATAGTGTCAATTTACAATTAGCGGACGCATTTAATTTGTTTTTTTATTTGTTTACATTCTGCAAGGATTGAGTTTGAGTGATTATTGAGTTATTAGACAGTTTGCGTGAGTAAATCGTTGTGAAAATGAGCGTGATTTAATTTATAAAAAAATAAAAATACCTTGTGTAGACAAAATGTTTTTTTATTACAATTTCGGATTCGAATACTTACTTAGTGAGCTGGTAAAGTGAACCACCACTTCTAAGATCCACCAGCCGCCACTGCTGACGGGCAATGTTTATCCCGGCTAGTCGACACAATTATGCCGGCATGTTTGAAGCTGATATACACAGGCTGATCCCGGAACGCGACACACTTATATCGGCAACTATGGTGGGTTTTATACCTTGTAGTGGTGGCTCGCTTTAACGGTGAAGGAAAAACATCGTGAGGAAACCTGCATATCTGAGAAGTTCTCTATAAGAATTTGAATTTCGAAGGTATCTGAAGTCTGCCAACCCGCTCTAATCCTGCGTGGTAGACTAAGGCCCATACCCTCTCAGTTGCAGAGGAGGCCAGTGCTCAACAGTGGGCTGAATATAATATAGGGATGGTATGGTGTGGTACGGCATAGTGGTCGATATCGGGCGAATACAAGTTTTCCACAACCATCAGTTGTGTTTAGTCTTGGAAAACAAACTCGATACGCTTGTCTTGTTCTCATTAACAACTCAACGACATTATTACACAAAATGTTGACGACATTGCGCAATGCCTATAAAAGCATTTACCTAGTAAAGTTGAAACACTTACCCATATATTTTGTAAACTGTCTTCAAGTAAACGTAAACATATTATAGGGATCCTCATTACAACACCAAACAAAAGGCTTCTCAAATATCAACGGGCGACGTCGTTTGGCGTCAAATTCCAGTCTTTATGAGAGACCTAGGGCCCTTAGGTCTCTTTCAGCTTCAATTACTGAGTGAAAGAATTTCTAGACAACGAAACAAATGAATTCTTACGTTGTCGCGCATTCGGCAAGGTTTTCATTTCCATAGACAGTTCATTATTTATGGCTAGGGTTGGCGGCGTGTTTGTTTTGTTTATGACTTCATTTAGTTGAAGATGTTTGCGACGGACAATTTTTTTACGGTAGGCTGCGGCTTAGCTGTGCCCCTAGCATTGCTGACGTCTATGGGCGACGGTAACCACTTACCATCAGGTGGACCGTTAGCTTGTCTGCCTTCGGAGCAAATAAAAAAAGACATTTTAAAAATAAATTGTTGGCGTGTTGAATATATTTATACTTGGTAACTACTGATATTAAGATCTATTTTCGTATGATTGAACGACACGAGCTAGTTCCAATTCCGACGCGAAAGAGGCGATGAGATCATTTTTACAATTCAATTACGAGACGAGCAAGCCTCTCGTCTGACATTTGGTATCACAACAGCCTATAAACAGCGGATAAACCATCCGAGGTTTGAATTATATAACACTGCATCACACTGCACTTCAATCGTCATGAGATATTATATGGTGTGCTTCATCGTGCCCAGTAATTACAATGTCTTTGAAACCGGAACAAAACAGTATTTATACAATACTGTTTGACTAACAGTCATTGTGGTGGTACCTACTCAGAAGTCCTCTTGCATACGAGAGTACCATACCATACCACTATACCAGCCCTGTATATATACTGCCCACTGCTGAGCACGGGCCTCCTCTACTACTGAGAGGGTTTAGGCCTTAGTCCACCACGCTGGCCTAGTGCGGGTTGGCAGACTACACATACCTTCGAAATATACGAGAATTCTACTATAGATTGGCTCGTGGATAGTAAGTATTACTAAAGTTCATGGTCATTATTAAGTACGTGGCTTTCCCTCATTATTTATTCCAAAAACATTACAACTCATCTTAGATTGCATAATAAAACGTCAATATACGTCCAGACCAACCAACAGCGAATATTAATTAACATGTAAATAATCCAGAGAAACTCCTCGCTAGAAGATAACAAAAGTATTCGTCTTTTATTCGTTTTTACGATTCCCATCGCATCTCCGACGTATATATCCGACTGAGCTACATTGTGAAGCGGTTTTGACGCTTTGATGTTGTTATACACGCTTTTACTTCTCTTTCAGTGGAAATCAGCTGACTGCCTCGGTGGCGTAGTTGTATTACGGTACGACTGCAATGCTGAGGTCTGAGGTTCGATCCCCGGGTCGGGCAAAGTGATATTGGATTTTTCTATTCAGTATCAGCCCGGAGTCTGAAATTTGTGCCTGATATGACGATAGGCTCGCCCCCTATCACATCATGGGACGGAATACGTACGGCGAAAAGTGGGTGCACTAGTTGCGCCTCTGCCTACCCCTTCGGGGATAAAAGGCGTGAGTATGCGTTCAGTGGAAATCAGACACAACGATAATATTTACATTCAAATGAAATCAGATTGTACGATAAAGTTGAACGATTAATTTCGATTATGGAAAGGTAGACTTAATGGAAATGGTAGATATCTTATCCATAGGTTCTTAGTTGTGATGTGTTTCATAAATTCCTTGTTAACATTCAGTGCTTTCATTAAAGACCAGCAAAAAAACCGATCTCTATAGAATTGTGATGTGGTTTATGGTTATGCGCTCGCCCTCAATTAAATATATTAAGTTGGATAAAACCACCTAAATAACTTAAATGCGCTTAATTGATTATAATTCATACGTATAAGTAAAATTATTATTATCTTTATAATATATATATTTCTTCTGTGCGTGTGTATGTCACTGAACTCCTCCTAAACGGCTGGACCGATTTTAATGAAATTTTCTGTGTGTCTTCAGGTGGATTCAAGAATGGTTTAGACACAGTATACAGATCTATACAGTATAATATCTTCATACAAAAGGCCAGATCGCGAGTGCCACCTACGTGCCTCGAGTTTGGTACACATTTAGTACACAAACAGTCGTGAATGCGCCGCAGTGACGAACGAACGGTGTGATGGTTTTGTAAGCGGTAAGCGTGCATTTTGTGTATATTTAAATTTAATAAGTACAAATACTTACTTAATATGGCAAACAACAATTATTATAGACTATATTATGATGTTTTTGGTTGCTTGAATTTTTATCCATGTTTCCCAAAAGTATATTTAATTAAACTTTGTATCCGAATGCGGATGTTTTATCCTATTAAATTTAACAATAAAGCTTTTCGTATGTCTCAGTCGAGGCCCAAATATTTTTGAGTCTCATATTTATTAAGGAGTTTTTTTTTTATTAAATCTACTAATCAAAAAACAAAACATGTATTTTAATTGAACACTTCTTATTTCATTCACAAAGAATTTTCTTTTTTAAATAATATCTTTTACAACCTCAAAACTAGAAAGAAACTAAAGTATCTTAGATTAAATTAAAATACTGTAGACGGGCAGCCCTATCGCGTGTTTACGTACCGCGCGGTTGTAGGTAATTATTTCAAGGACATGGCCGAGTTAGAGTACTTGTAGATAGCTATACTTTGGTTTAGATTACAATTGGATCCGGTAGGTGGCACTGTACTCGGGTTCTAGGGTTTTATTTCCTTTTTAGGGCAGGACAACGTCTGTCGGGGCCGCTAATAATTTAATATTTTTTTTATATTCTGCTGATATAAGTGGAAAAAATATATTTCCAACTCCTCCCGATCCTTTTATTTGATTAATTTCGTTGCGGGATAAGACTAATTAGGTCTCCCAGAGACTCGCCGTGCTTCACCGCTTGATGTCATATATTGCGCACCTCTGCCGATCCTGGCTTACAGGAGTTGCAGTGGCGGGTGTGAGGGCAGGATAGTCTCTACGTATACTAGTGATAAAAAGAAAAAAGCAAACAAAAAATATTTCAAGAAAATATAATTCTAAAGGGCTTTGTCTATCAAGCTCTTTTAAGCGTCTGTATTTTAACTTACATAACTGTTTTGTGAAGAAAACTTGGAAATAAAGCCATTTAGATTGGCTTCGAAGATGGCTCAACGAATTAAGAGATTTTAGCATAATGGGAAGTCTTATATTCGTAGTTTGTTTTACGAAGTATGTAGTTTAGGAAAGTTTAAATACAGTGGGATACTTTTAGATTTATAGATTAGTTAGATATAGGCAAATTGGGCGACTTGGGCGGTAAACCTTGTTACTTAGGGCCAATTTTACCGCTAGCTGATAAACGTTATGTGACTCATGTATAAGCATGTCATGTATAAGCCGACCAAATACAAAAATCACACTCTAATCTATGCTTCCAAATAAATGGTATTAAACTGTGTACAATCTACATAAGCTGTTTAATACGAAAACTGTGAAATAAAATTTACTTGAAACTTGTGCAATAGACCTTTGATATCTTACTAATATGTATTACAAATGCGCAAGTGCAAAATGCAGAGTATGTGAAAATTGGATGTTTGCAGTGGCGTGGCGTAGCTGCTTATCGCCCAGGTTGGACTAAAAATTTTCCGCCCCTAGGCACCATAAAAAATAAAGCAATGAGTGGTGTCAAGGGACACCCGGATGGAACGAAGTTCCTTTCGATTAATTAGTGAAGGAATTGTAATAAATTTTTATTTATATAACAGAGTGTGTATATATATAAATATATAAATATTTTCCTATTTCCGTTCCAATACATAAGTTTCTAGAGAAAAAAACAAATAAATACGTGTGGCACTCTGAGAGTGCTGCGGTAAAGCTATTGCATAGCATTTTTATCACAAATTTTGATTGACTAAACACAAATTCGATCTTACGCTTACCACATAAAGTAGATTTTTAAACGCGAGCAAAGAACGTTTAGTCTTGTTATTGATAAATGTCAGTAGTAGTAAAGTAGAATAAATCAACAAAATTTGAAAAAACGAATGTTACGTTCAATTCTTTTGTACTCGTGCCGTGCCAACGCTGGGGAAATAGCTTCTACGCAATGTATTTAAGGTTCATATTAGATTAGTAAGAAATGGTTTTAATGACTTCAATAAATAAAATAAATAAAAATATACTCGTTTCAAGAATTATAGCTTCTACGCATTGTATTTAAGGTTCATATTAGTAAGATAACAGAAAAAGTGTCGTGACAACTTTCCGTCCAGCCCCCTTTCACAACGCGCGATAAGGAACTTCGTTCCAAAAATCATTTCAACAAACAACAAACAAATCACGCGTGCACAACCTAGATATCGTCTGTGCACCTTGTAGGAGGACGTCCCACGTTGCGCTTGCCAGTACGTGGCCTCCACTCGAGAACTTTTCTACCCCATCTGTTGTCAGTTCTACGAGCTATGTGCCCTGCCCACTGCCACTTTAGCTTGCTAATCCGCTGGGCTATGTCGGCGACTTTCGTTCTTCTACGGATCTCTTCATTTATTCTCATCATTCATTATTTGATTATTATTTAAGTTTTATTTTTGTGTAAGGTAAATATTTCTGAAATTGTTTCCGAAGGAAGGGCGACACAGTTTTTAACTACAACAGCTATTATCGTACACTTTTAACTGACTTTTGTTTATGTATATTTTTAAAAATGTGGTTCAAATAAAGATTTTATTCATTTCTGATTTGATCGCGTAGAGAAACGCCGAGCATACTATACTTGACACACTAGACTATACTCGGGATTAACTTTTTATCCCGGTAATTTGCTTTCGTGGGAAATAATGGATTTTTTAATTAATTGGCGCTGGCAGCTTAAAGGTGCTTTGAATTGCTACAGTGTTTTGGCAACTTTTGCAACGGGAATGGATTTTGACGCGGGCGAAGCTGCTATGAACACCTTGTCTAATAAGGATGATCAGCAGAGTGAAGTGTACGCATACGCATGCTCACGCCTTTTATCCCCGAAGGGGTAGGCAGAGGCGCAACTAGTGCACCCACTTTTCGCCAAGCGTATTCCGTCCCATGATGTGATAGGGGGCGAGCCTATCGCCATATCGGGCACAAATTCCAGACTCCGGACTGATACTGAATAGAAAAATCCAATATCACTTTGCCCGACCCGGGGATCGAACCCGAGACCTCAGCCTTGCAGTCGTACCGTAATACAACTACGCCACCGAGGCAGTCAGAGTGAAGTGTAGAACTATGTAATACAATGGGTGTCGCTACGTTTTATGGGCAGCCAGTAGATGCTACCATCAGGTGAGCGAATTGTCAATATACGATAGTATTGTTTGAGAGATCTATGGATTATTTTACACGAGATGATTATGGCCTAGAGTCGGCATTGACTGCAAAAACTGATCTTTTACCGGAAAATATTGGACACTGATTATATTTTCATCAATAGGCTCGCCCTCTATTACATGGGACCTAACATAGCTGGCTCAATCTAGGTCTGCCTACCCCTGAAAAGGGAAAGGGCGTGATGTTATGTATGGATGTATGATTATATCCTTCAGATTGTATATTATTGCACCCCGCATAATATTTTCTTTATATTAACCTTATAGACTGTAATATTAAGTAAATAAACCCAAGAATAGTTAATATGACACAAACAATCCCTGAAACGTGCACAAACAATCGTGATGTTTGTTATAATAGTGCTAAAATTACTAAATAAAGAAACATAGACTAAATATATAGTGGGTAGCTCTCAACAAACACTAATAAGTAAACGCTAGAATAAGTGGTTTTCGTTGGTGATATTTATTAATATTAGTTGTAAGTTAATAAAAAATAATATTATTATTGTACATGTATATAAATTCTTCATAATATAGTTTCTCCCTCTCTTGAAATTTTGCGGTGCCCGACAGGGTCCTCGATTATGTCACGTGTCTATTTAATTGTAACATCTTTATGTATAAAATAATTGTGGAGTGCAATAAACTTTTAATTTGAATTAATTTAATGATTGTCGTACAAAAATATTTTTTTTTAGGTTTTCTAATAATTTGCGATAACTTGATTGCTTTCTAAAAAATCAATTCGACTGTTTCTCTGTTTAGCCCAGATAATAGAACATAGAGAATTTTTTTTTTATGTCACTTGTGTTCACATTTTACCAATGTCAAGTTTGGGTTGTCTTTTTTTATTATTTGTAGTATATCGAAGTAAAGCAGTGGCTACCTTACCAAGACTTTATCGAGGAGTTTTGGCGGCAACAAAAAAAACACTTGATTAGTACGATTATTGCAATTCACTTAATTTGATCTCTTTAATAGAACTATATTGGATAATATACCACCATAATTATGCAATATAACACTAAGTATCACCAAAATAATGAATTAAAACAAGAGCACCTCATGACACTTCCAAGTTCCCGCCAAAACTCCAAAGAAAAAGAAAAAAATATTTAAACGTACCTAGTCTTCGGTTTTCAAATAACCATGAGGTGCAAAAATATTTCATTTCAAAATACAGACACATTTATTAAACGTTTTTCTAAATATAGAATTTATCGAAATAAAACATAGTAGTTAGTAGAGTAAATAGCTTTTTTATTATTTTATCCCTATTACGTTTTTTGTCTTTTAAAATTCCTAACTTCACAGTCATCAACTCTTTGCTCTTTCATCTCGCTCACGCAATGTATGTTCCATTTCACGCATCACGCTAACTTTCCCTTTCCATATAAATAAATATACCCTTAATTATTATACAAAATAAAATATCCGACTTTCCGCAAAACAATATTCAAAATGCGAACACTCACAAAAGTGTAGACACAAAAAAACGAGTTGAGTAAGTGTGGCTCATCCTTCGATTTAACTTGGGAGCTCTCGGGCTAAGCGCTCTCGACACTTGAGACTGACATCCCTCTCTCAGAATAGCGTGAATAAATTCGTGACTCCCCATGAAGACGCAATTTGTGAATGGTGCTGATTAGGATTGACGGTATTTTCTTTTTATTTCTATTTATATTTAAGTTGAATATAGTAGATCTGATGGAAAATATAATTCAAATGTCGTTGTCGTGTGTTTTGATGAAAATGTCGTTAGTGGGACTCTCTCTCTTCTATTTTGGCAATTCCAATCAATTAAAATTATCTTTTATAGTTAAACTTGCACGATATGGTTAGGAATGGAACGGTCTGCCGAGGCGCATGTCCATAAGTTCAAAACTCAAAGCCTCTGTGTTTTCAAAGTGCGCTTTAACGGCGAAGGAAAACAATGTGAGGTAACCTACATAATTGAAAAAAAACAAATGTAATGTAAACAAAAATTATTAAATTATAATTCGTGGAATAAATTGCAGCGCAAGCATGTTTCATATTAAATTAGTTAATTATAAAATACCTACTAATTTAATGGTAACTAATGAAACATAGCTTCGCTAACAGGTTATTAGACGCGCAATATCGCAATATAGCGTTAAAATATTGCCCTTAATTATAGTAATCTCAAACGTCAAATCAAATAGTTATCTGGAATGCAAGAAGCTTCTAGAATGTCAAATGAATAATGTCACTGCGTTCAATCGTGGCTATAGTTCGTTTCACCGGCTGAAATGTACTCTACATCAATGATTAATCAAAGAGTATAGATTGATTGATACGTGGTCCCAGAAAAGTGATATTATAAGACGACCAAATACAAAAGTGACTTTGTTAACAACGCTTCTCAGTAAAAGGTAATATGTGTACAGTCAGCAGCATAAGTAGCTGAACAAATTCAAAATTTCAAATTGCTTACATACTTTTGTGTTCTTACTAATCATTTTTTTCTCTTCACAAAAATAAAAAAAACAGAGATTTACTTTACTTCAGACGAAGAAAAAAATGTTTCAGTTTAACTTAACGCATATATAGGCGATATGAAATTTTGATTTTGTACAGATATTTATGCTGCTGACTGTACATAATGAATACTTTTTAGATTAGCTGTCGTCGGTATTATTACATAATGTGGTACAATGCCTTATTTTGTGGAAAAATACTTATATTACTGATATATCAAAACTGATGAAAAATAGAGATATATTATATCGATTAAGAAAAGGTGACAGAATTATTTATTTAGTTTGCTGACCTAAATAGTGAATTATGAACGTTAGACGGTACTTATGTTTAAATAATTATTGACGTAAACCTTCCCGTAATATACTACAATAAACATCGCCATATCAAACTTGTTTATAGCGACACACTTACCTGACACTACGTAAAAGACGCGTGCTTGGTTCTATATTTGTTGTTTTTGTGTCGCAATGACAAAGAACCTTTGAATTTGACTTATTTCAGGGTAGCACCTCACTCCGCCCCTTGACTATGAAGGCTGTAAAGTCTTCAAAGCGTCGACAAAAATAAAATTAAAAAAAATGGCTACACAGGGCTACACGCAAGTTCTCAGCGGGCTACAGGTTTAGTATAGCTGATTTATCTTATGTATTCATTTCATTCGCCATCTCTGATCACAGAGTGTAACAGTTGGATTTATTACTTAAGTTCCCCATAACCACAGACTTCAACGAAGTCTATATAAATGGATTACAAAAGTTCCATTCAATTCGATTCATTTCTTAGTCTGAATTGATTTTCCACCTTCTTGAATATTCAATCTGCTTAATGTCTCGACAATCGACTTCAAGCGACTTAAGTAAATCAGTTGCTACGTTAAGACTTTCATATTATATATTATTTATATCGCCTTAATCTATATGCATAAATAAACTCACCGTCTTATCCCTTTTCAAGGATAGGTAGAGGTGTAATACGCCTACATTTGGCCAGCTATTTTATGTATGTAATAGAGGCCAAGCATTTTGCCAGCATAAGTGTTCCCTCCTTCCTACAACTTGGGGTCCTTCAAGCGGAGCGTAAAAAAGCAATTATGCAGGCATAACTGTGCCGACCATCCGGGTGACATGTTTTTGGGCTTCTCTTCACTTACCTCAGGTGCTGTGCCATCGATAAGAAAAAAAGAAAAAAGTTACCGGGCACAATTTCGGACTCTAGAAAATCCAGTATCACTTCACCCGACTCGGAGATCGAACCCAAAAACTCAGCTCAGCAGTCGTACCTCATACGTAACACACCACTAAGACACCGCTTAAATAGTTCATGTAACAAATCTGTAATTTCTCGGTCTACTTCTTCGGCAGTGGAGTTGCCACATAATTGTCAGGAGGGGAAAATTTATCGTTGTAATTGCTAAAATAAAATTTTCATTTGTTATTTATTAAGACGTACGTTTATGTGGGACATTACCATTTAGACGAGGCAGATATTTGCGTTTATTGCCGTCAGTTATTCGGCGTATGTGAACCTCTTACGTGGATGATGCTTTTACTCGGGTTGTTTTTGGTATTGGAAAATACTTTCCTTTATTACTAAATTACTATGTAGTATTAGTATATTTTTTTAGATATCACAAGGATAAGCAGTTTAGGGGCTTGGGTTCTTTTAACCCTACCGCCGGCAATCTCTCGTTGCGGGACGTACTACAGCTGTCACTTACTCTTCTCTAGTTGCTGGAGTGGGATCATGCTAAAGCATTAGTACTCTACACAGAATCACCTGCAGTGATTGTTTGCTGCTACTTCTTTTTCTATTGACACTATAGAATCTGCATAATACTCTTTTTTTGCTGCCACTCATCCGACTCTAAGTTATCAAATCGAAATCAAACCAACATTGTTGCCCAAACTTAAAACCAAACCCAGGATCTCGCAGCCACTACGTTGTGCCATGATTTTTTTAGTATTTATACATTAAAATTAAAACAAAAAGCATTGTGTCTCAACGTCGCGTGTCACAAATGCACCCAGTTTTACCTATTCCAGTTAGTAACAGTTTATATAAATTTAACAGTGGCCCAGTCGTAAATTGCAATGGTTTTGTTACAGTGACGGTTATAGCTCTACTGGCACCGATTACGGTATTATATCCATTCCAACTAAGGGTGTAGACAGAATTATAACTAAGCAAATAGTGTATGTAACATTTCTACCAAAGAAGTGTTATGAAAACCTAAAGATGTGTTAACTGTTAAACTCAGTAATTAAGTTGCTATATTATCATAGGCTACCTTCCATATATCCAGCGCGTAATAATATAAAAAAAATACTTCTTTTATATGTGCCAAGAAACGCTATACGAAAATCGCCAGATCTTAAAAAAATTATTACTGTATTTTTATAAAAAATAATGTGTCAATAGTATTTAAATGTAAAATAATTATTAATTAACGAAAACAACAATGAAACAGTGTCCAAAGTAATTAATAACATAAATTATTCATTTAAATTATGAATTTAGAAAACATTAATGTAACGCAAGTTTTCAACATCCGACGTGACGTCAGTCCATTAAGGTGATGACAGCCGACGTCACATTACGTCCTATGTCAAATAATTCCTCACGCCACCTATCTTTCATTACCCGGCCTTTATCAATATCAGGGTAAATGTTAATCACGGCGTTATCGCTGTGCACAGATGGCTGGCAATTTCGTGTTAGCTTAACATCGCTAGTGAAGCGTGTCTGCGAATGCGAAAGCTGGAATGTACTTTATTACGTTTTGATTATAGTCGTTATGGCGTTGGAATAGCGTTGGTAATCTTCTTAAGATATTTTTGAAAGGTTTTTTAATACAACTAAATGGAGATTGAAGAGAGAAGCATATTGTTCGCCTGATAGTTAGAGCGACTGTACATATCACTGATTAGAAGTGAGCAGTATGACATGTGATGGTTACCTACTAGGTATGGTTTTTCAAATTGGAATAAAATAATCCTAGCTTACTCGTTCACTCGATCGTTTGAATTAACTCGACCGGTTTATCCCTCTCACACTTTTTGTCAACAGCCACTTTACTGTTATAAAGCCCAGTCTATACTTTATGTCTACGAAACCAATAGTTAACAATCGGCACAATACCTTAGATCTATTTACGGAGACGCGGGGCGTCGCGCGTTGCGTTGGGCGGAACGACTCGCACTAAATTCAAACATATTGCTTTGTATGAGTGCGTTTTAGTGACACCCGTGGCAGCGCCTGCCGCGTCGATTGTCCCTTCATTGCGCCCAAATGCCACTCTTCACGCCCCGTGTCTTTATAAACAATATCGTATATTGTACGGTCGCCGATCGCCGCTGCACGCCCCGCCTTTCTATAAACGGAAAAATCGCCCGACGCGCCGCGAGACTCCACGCCTCACGCGCCGCGCGACGCCCCGCGTTTCTGAAAAAAAGGCCTCAGAATATTTTCTTTCCGAGGGCCATTGGAACTCTCCACTCTATATAAATCTGTATAATTATTATTTAGCACAAGTATATTACTTTAACAGCTCTCTACGAAGATTATTGCAATGAAATGTTTGATAGCGATAAAATTATATGCAAATCGTATCGTATCCCTACACCACGAACAAGGATAGAGCGTTTATAGCGAGCCATTCTGTAATGTTTATGGAAATCGCCGCAATGTGTTTACATGTACGTGATGACGTCACAGATGCATCAAACGTGGTTTGTTAGGCTAGTTTGGACGTAATTTTAATGGAATAAATAGTAGATACAGATATAAAAATGTTGTTTTATAGTTGGATATCTTTTTTTATTGCTTCTGAGTGATGAGACGAGCATGCCGCTCGTCTTATGGTAAGCGATACGACCGCCTATAAATAGTAACAACACCATACAGTACTTTTAATTACAAAGTACTGCGTGGCACTCCGAGACTTTTTTTTTTTTTTTTTTTTATAATGGCATTTGTGTTCACATTTTGCCAATGTCAAGTTTGGTTTGTATATTTTATTATCTGTAGTATGTCGAAGTAAAGCAGTGGCTACCTTACCAAGACTTTATCGAGGAGTTTTGGCGGCAACAGAAAAAACACTTGATTAGCACAATTATTTCAATTCACTTCATTTGAGCTCTTTAATAGAACTATATTGGATAATATACCATCATAATTATGCAATATAACACTAAATATCACCAAAATAATGAATTAAAACAAGAGCACCTCACGACACTTCCAAGTTCCCGCCAAAACTCCACTCCGAGACTTAACATGTTAGGTCTCATAATGCCAAGTAATGACGCTTGCTACAATATCATTCAAACCGGAACTCAACAGTGCACACACACTACTGATTGGGGGTAGAAATAGACATTGCAGTGGTACCTACCCATACCGTCGTATTACACTGGACGAGCACGCAGCGCTTTCAACTCACTACGAATTAGCTTGCAAATCGCTAGTGTGATAAGAGCCTTAAATTTACCTAACCGCGGATGGAACAACCAGGCCTTAGTCATAAGACCAGTGACAATATTATAACCGCTTAACCGTCTCTGATGCTGGGCGGTAGTGGTATATACAGTTTCTTGTGACACTGAGACTATTCCGTTCTCACACCCATCATATATTGTATGTATTGACACCGAGCGGTGAAGCGAGTCTCTGGGAACACTAATTAGTCTTAACCCGCAACGAAATTAATCAAATGAGGATAGAAGTTGGAAATATATTTATCCACTTTCACGTGACACCAGAAATAAGTCAAGTGCCAAAGTATACTACTAGATTTAAATTTATTTCTCAAATTTCCATTTGGCAGTTCCCATACTAGAGGCAATTTATCCTCTACGAAACTGGCGTGAACATTGCGTCCCTCTGGGAGCGGGAGTAATCTCTGTCGGTAAGACAAGGACGATTTACGACGAGCGAGCTGTCCGAGCCTGTAAACATTGATATCTGGCAAATTGCACGGAAAGGACATGTCCAAAAACGGGCCTCAAGTTCTAACCAAGACAGTTTATATATATTTGGATAGAACTCCTTAAAACTAGCCTTTTACAATAAATCGTTTAATTTTAAATATCTCCGATTTTGAGATTTCTATAATTTTGTTTTGCTTAAAAACGACGCTGTATATAAATGTTTTTAAAAAAAATTGTTACAAATGGAGGGGTCTAAAAATATTTTTTAATGGATCCAAGATGCATATTTAGCCCCTTTAATGCCCCTTTAAAGTTTGAGCCTGGTTAGATTTTGAAACCCTGCACCCATACAAAAAGCGGACATCTCCTTTTACCCTTATTTATCATTCTTGCATTTACGAGGTTTCATTCTGAGTAAAACACTGGCCTTGATGTAAAGGACAGTGTAAATTCTATTTATTAAAATGTAAAAGTTGAAAATACTACACTTCTCTACATTTTTGTACACTTTTCTCCTAACAAATGCTATGCTATATATATAAATATATATGCTCCTAACATACTTGTACTTAGGTGACAAATAAACACATATTATATACCATTCTTCCGTATATGCATGCGCTATTGTTAATCTTCCAATAAAAAAAAAACTACTGTCAAAGAACGTCTTTGCAAAAAAGGTTATTACAGTATAAGAGATTATCTTGCAGATACAAATGCTGGGATTAGGCTGCTCAGATTCACGCATGTTCTAAAATTAGATTGTGTCTATTATGTTATTTATTGGTAGAAAAATTGAAAGACTATGACTTTTTAAAAAAATATATATCATTTGGACAGGCTATGTTGCTGAAGGAGTTTCTTGCGCCGCTTCTTCTTCACAGCGATAAGACGTTCCGAAGCGGTGGTAGATTCATGACAATTCAAAAGATCTTGTAAAAGAAAGAAAGAAAGAAAGAAGTTTATTATTGGTGCAATATTGCACACGGAAAACAAAAACACATCTCATAAAATACACTAAAAAATAAAATAAAAAGCAATTATTGCACCAACAATGGGAAAGAAAATGGAAAAGACTATTTGAATAAAGAAAATTTTGAGTTTGAGTTTATTGATTTGTATTGGGTTTTTGTTTATAAATCAATGTCTGTATGTTTTTTTTTATGTCTTTGAATGACGAGACGAGCGTGCCGTTCGCCTGATGGTAAGCGATGCGATCACCCATAAACAGTAGCAACACCAACCAGCACCTTGACTTACAAAGTACTATGTGGCATTCCACTGCGCTCATCATCCTGAGACATAAGATTTTAAGTCCCATTATGTCCAGTAGTCACTGGCTACAATGTCCTTCAAACCGAAACACAACAATGCATACACACTGCTGCTTGGCGGTAGAAATAGACATTGCGGTGGTACCCATCCAAACGGACTCTCACATATGAGAGACCTACCACCAGTAAAATAGGTAGGTAGGTGTATTGTTCTTAATATACCTACTTAAATAAATAAATGATATATACTGGGTGCTGTTAATTCCGGAAAAGTACGCAGCAGGACTTATTGCAGGAAGGTTTTATCTCACCGGAACCGCAAGCTATATCTAGTTAAATATAGCTTCGTCCAACGAGACGTTGTGTTGTTATCAGTTGCAAGAACCATGCCGGCCTGTATTTCAAATGCGATTCGTCTGAATAAGCTACGTTGGATTTTTTCTTTATTTATGCGTTACTAATCTATACATCTATACATATAAATAAAATTGGAGTGTCTGTTTGTAATATTGAAATAACCGTTTTTTACTACATGTATATGAATATATATACGGTACATACACCAAAATAATTTTTTTTTCAATTTTTGTCTGTCTGTCTGCCTGTCTGTTTGTTCCGGCTAATCTCTGAAATGGCTGGACCGATTTTGACGGCACTTTTATTGGCAGGTAGCTGATGTAATAAGGACTTAGGCTACTTTTTATCCCGGGAAAATATAAAGCGGGACTTTTATCCCGGGAAAACTCATTCACGCGGGCGGAGCCGCGGGCAACAGCTAGTACAAAATATAACTGATACGCTCCCACCAGGACAATTATACATTGTTTAAATACATGGCATCACAAAACCAATTAATCTAATGAAATTTAAATTTAATCTCAAATCAGTAAGGCCTAATTTATAATAGAAATAATATTAAAGGGTTAAAGATAATAGTAATTGCAAATTCACAAATTACAAGCGTTCTAAAGAACCGTATTGATATGCAAATATCCACTAATCTCACAAATGTAAGCGTTTGAGAGATTCTCCCGACTCTGTAATTCCGATTCAATGAATACGTTAAGTCCGGAGCCATTCCGTAATTCGGAGATAATTTCGACATAGCAAGGATTGTTGTTTTGTTCGAAGTGCTGCAACTTTATAGTATACATATCTATGTCTAAAATATTACAGTGTGACTGCCTTGGTGGCGTAGTTGTATTACGGTACGACTGCAAGGCTGAGGTCTCGGGTTCGATCCCCGGGTCGGGCAAAGTGATATTGTATTTTTCTATTCAGTATCAGCCCGGAGTCTGGAATTTGTGCCCGATATGGCGATAGGCTCGCCCCCTATCACATCATGGGACGGAATACGCTTGGCGAAAAGTGGGTGCACAAGTTGCGCCTCTGCCTACCCCTTCGGGGATAAAAGGCGTGAGCGTATGCATGCATGCATACAAAATAGAGCAAACAAATTGTTTTCTTTTTTATCATTTTTAGCTTATTTATTACCAGTGAATATAGAAGTCATATCTATACTAATATATAAAGCTGAAGAGTTTGTTTGTTTGTTTGAACGCCCTAATCTCAGGAACTACTGAACCGATTTTGAAAATTCTTTCACTAATAGGAAGCTATATTACTCCTGAGTGCTATAGGCTACTTTTTATCCCGGAAAAACTTTTCCACGCGGGCGGAGCCGCGCGCAATGCTAGTTAAGTATATTTATTTGCAAATTCAAACAAAATTTTAACTTCTTTTAACTAATTATGTAATTGGTGCTTGCGTTTCCGCTCGTGTGAAGTCCATTCTCTGGTTTAAAAGAACTATGTGGCAATGGGGGAGAATAAATTATATTATGTTGGATAATTTCTTTCATAAATTTCTCCTTACATCCAAACTTACAATTCACTTCTGTATGATATTAATACTTCTATTATTATTTTTTTAATTTATAATTTTAAATTTGGATTATTTTTTTTATTTTTGGCTGCGGCTTCTTATTATATCAGTGAGACTTGTTATTGGCTTTTAGTTAATTACACCATTGTTATAAATAATTACTTATAGCTGTTAGTCTGCCAAATAAATAATTTTTCAAATTCGCAAGCAAAAATTCGTAAGCAAAAATTCGTAAGCAAAAACAAAGCGTTGTTTAAAAACGTCTGTATCATCACTCGGGAGATTTTTAAGCACCTGGCCATCCTTAGATTCCATGCCTCCGCAATCCATCTCAATACAAGCCACACCTGGCGTGGGATTACCGCTGATTTAATAAATGGCCCAGACGCGACACACTTTCCAAAGTCATTTGCCGCTGACCTAAAAAGACGCGGAACGCGGTCCATAGATACTCGTTTTCCAAACCAATCATGCTGAAATTTCTGGGAAGCGTAGCTGGTTTTATTCATTTGAATTTGGAATTATTTAAAATCTTTTATATAATTAATATCTAATACTACAAATCGCATCTTTAGGAAGAAAACGACACAATTCAAAAAAAATGAAAATTGACTTGTCGTCATAAAATTACTTGAAACCAAATTTACAATACAACAATAGTTCAAACACCGCCACATTCAAGCAGGAAAAGGACAAAACTATTATTTCGGTGCCTTTTTAATTATATTATCATAATAAAAAAGGGACCAATTTTAAGTAATTTTATGACGATAACTCAATTTTCGATTATTTTGAATAGTGTCGTTTTCGTTCTAAAGGTGCGTAATATTCTCTGAAAGTTGCTAGTATCAAAATATTTAAATAAATTATGGCTATTTTATTTATTAATAATACTTTTTTGTACACGTACATTAGAAAAATACAATATATCCACTAGAAATAAAGTACAATTGGCAGTCTTATCACTCGAGGCAAGTTCTTACAGACAACCGTAGCATGAAGACAGGGAAAGGAAAAGAAAGTGTTTGTGGCTCGTGTTTTATCATTTGAAACAAACATCATGTTTCGAGTTGACCGAATATCCGTTTAAACAAACGTGCTTTTAATTATGCTATTATTATTAATACTTAAGTATTTTAAAAGTGGACATAATATATAAAAATTAACACAAGTATATTGATGGTCTTATTCGAAAAACAAATATACTTAGGAATAACAAAATTTAATAAAATAAATCGACAATATCGAAACCACAACTCAGACGTCTGGTCTCAATTTTAATCTATATAAAAGGTTGGGCATAACAAAGATTTTTTTGTGTCAAGATAACAAAAACGATCTCAGGCTAGATCTCTATTCTGACGAGAGAGGAACCAATAAAGATAACCGATGTAGGGCCCGGAGGAACTTACAAGATTTCTCTGTATCTAGATGTTTTCGCGCAATTTGGTAAATCATGTCGACGCTTTAGCCGAACGCCTGTGCGTAATGGAAATGTTCTGTTTATATACAATGTTCGAGAGTGTTTCATAATTAAAGAGTGGTTAAATATTCGACTGTAATTTCGGTAATATTTTTAGCTTGCTATATCATTTTAGCCATATTATGTTATTCAGCTGCGATAGCCTAGTTGGGAGTGGAAAGTACTGCCGAGACGAATGTCCGCAGGTTCAAAACCCAAAGGCACACACCTCTGACTTTTCTGAAAAGTTATGTGTGTATTCTTTGTAAATTGTCGCTCGCTTCAACGGTGAAGAAAAACATCGTGAGGAAACCTGCATACCTGAGAAGTTGTCTGAATTTCGAAGGTATGTGAAGTCCGCCAACCCGCACTAGGCCAGCGTGGCGGACTAAGCCCTTGACCCTCTGAGTTGTAGAGGAGGTCCGAGCTCAGCAGTGGGCAGTATATAATACAGGGCTGATATGGTGGATATAATTTTAATGACAATGACGACCACGAACATATTATTAATTAATATTATCATAAAATGTTTGAAGGCAACAAAGGTTTGTTTAAATAATTGACAAATATATTTTTATTCCACAAATAAATTTATTAAGCGCTTTGTGTTTTTTTCTATCCTAAAATAATTATAAATATTAAATAGGTTTAAACATTAACATCGTAAACGTAAATTTTTCACAAACACACGTACAGTCAGCAGCATAAATATCTATACAAAATCAAAATTTCAAATTACTCATATACGCATTTAGTTAAACTGAAACATTGTTTTTCTTCGTTTGAAGTAAAGTAAATCTCTTTTCTTTTATTTTTGTGAAGAGAAAGAAAAGATTAGTAAGAACAAAAAAGTATGTAGGCAATTTGAAATTTTGAATTTGTTCAGCTACTTATGCTGCTGACTGTACACAGTCCCGAAATAAAACAAAAGATCTATTATTGACAAATCGCTAGCCCCAAGGCCCAAGCCTTACAAAAGCTTGTAATCTAAATTTTTCTTTGTCCTAAATAATTATTTTTCGCAGAACCCACGGGTCGTAGAATAAACACAATTTGTACCTGCCGTACGACAGGGCGTTAAGGCGGAAGGCACACGGTCTGATAAAAACAGTAAACAAAACTTAAGAAGACAACTTTGCCGGCAATTAGGTCAGGTGCAGGATATGCGGAAAAGTTTAGGTCTCTTTTAGTTTATTGCAGTCATGAGTACCCCTGTTTTGGTTTGGTAAGGCATTCGTAAGGCGGTTTGTCTGGAAAAAATACCTTCTATTGTTTGTTTACTTCTTTATAAAAATAGTTGAATTTGTTTGTGTTTAAAAACAAAATTCTTGGCTGTTATTTCCTGAGATTCACTCCCTTCAATATAGATTTATAATTTCTTTTATTTACTTATGTAAGAAAAGTAAGTTAAATCTATAATTGATAATTACGTAGGTAAATTAATCCGGTTCAATCTTCCGATTCAAGTCCCTGCAGCTTCCTCAAATTAGAGACAAAGTACTTACATAGTGCAAGCAAACATAATAACATATTTTGCAAACAATTATACATAGATCCTTTTAATACATATATTGTTAAGCTAAGTCGGTTGGTAAGCCATTTTTCTTTATGAAATAGCTTGATATAGCATTTACCTAAGTGACAGAGTGAGGACCTACATTACACTATAATACGCTTTCCTATATATTTGTATATACTCCATATGCTATATATACCACCTGTTACCTTTTTTATTGTTGCTGAATGACGAGACGAGGACGCCGCTCGCCTGATGGTAGGCGATAGCCGATACGATCGCCCAAACAGTAGCAACACCATACAGAACTTTTAATTACAAAGTACTGCGTGGAACTCCACTGAGCTCGTCACGCAGAGACATTAGATGTTAAGTCTCAGTCATTATGCTGGCCACAATATCTTACCTACCTACTCGATAAAACCTATAAATTGCCATTCATTTCGTTATTTGTAACCTAATTGAGCTGTTGGTTACTAAGAAATAAATAAATACTTATGCAGCATCGCTTAAAAATTAAAACCTTTTACACACACACTCACGCCTTTTATCACCGACGGGGTAGGCGCAACTAACGCACCCACTTTTCACCGTGCGCATTCCGTCCCATAATGTGATAGAGGGCGAGCCTATCGACATATCGGGCACAAATTACAGACTCCGGGCTGATACTGAATAGAAAACTTATTGACACTAACAAATATGTTAGTAAAAACTATACATTGACTAAAGATAAATATTATCTGCCAATATATTATAAGAGACAGATAGCAGATGCGCTATCTTATTATTTTATTATAACAGCCAAGAATTTGGCTAATTGTACCACTGCTCCTATTGAGCAGTTAATTAGTAATAATGACTCAGGTTATAGCAATCTGAAAAATTTGACATTCAATCATTTAAATTAAATGTTCAGACAATAGAGTCACCCTCTAGCTATATTAATTTGAATGTAAATTTAAATGTCCATTCCAACAAACATGTTTTTAACCTGGTGCATCAAAATATTCAAGGCCTTGCAAATAAAGAATTAGAATTGGAGTTGTTTATGAACAATAGTAATATTGACATATTATGCTTAAGTGAACATTGGCTTAAAAGTCATCAGATCATGTTCAACTTCAATAATCACCAGGTTGCTAGCTCGTTCAGCAGAGTAAATATGATACATGGTGGCTCCTTAATAATAGTCAAAAAGTCAATTAAATACAAGGAAAGGATTGATATTGTGAGTCTGTCTATTGAACGAGTTACAGAGATTTCATGTATTGAATTTGAGCAATTTATTGTTGTGAGTGTATATAGACCACCATGTGCATCCCACACTGATTGCTTAAGAATAATTGAAGATATATTGCATAGGATCTGTAATACAAATAAAATAGTTATTTTTTGTGGAGATTTTAATATTAATCTATTGGAAGAGTCCCAGTTAAAAGTTAATTTTATTAATCTTTTTAAATCCTATGACTTGTACAATGTATTCCTTGAGCCAACTAGGATTACTGCAACCAGTGCTACATGCATTGATAATATTTTTATTAACTATAAAATACTATATAAGGCAGTAATTAATTTGATAGATTCTGACCACTGTGGTCAATTAATATCATTTATTAGTAATAAAAATAAGGTTCAAGGGAAACATATTCAATTTGTTCCTTGTAATATAAGCCGCATGAACCGTTTTAAAAGTAACATGATAAAATGTCTTCCTGGGTTGCCCTTTAAAAATGATCCAGACAAATTGTATACTTCACTTTTTGACTTGATAAAGTGTGAATTTAGAAAAATTTTTACTAGTAAGAAATTATTGATTAGTGATAGACTTATTTTTAATGAATGGGCAACCGCTGGTATTATTAAAAGTAGAAATAAACTTTATAGATTGTATTCCGAAAGAGCTTATGACCAACGTCCCTCTTTTAGGGAATATGTAAAAAAATATTCCAAAATCTTTAAAAGAGCCTGTTCCACTGCTAAGTCATTATACATAAAAAATAAAATTAAATCAGCTACAAATAAGATTCAGACCACCTGGAACATTATAAATAAAGAATCAGGTAGGCAAAAAGCACGCAGCCTTGATTTTAATATTAATATTAATCAAAAATATGTAACAGCAGACTTGGAAGTAGCAACCGTTTTTGTAAATTTTTTCACTGACATACCGTCAAAGACTACTCAACATGTTCAGTCTTCCTCCACGTCAGCTGAGTTGCTGCTTAAACGTAATGTACCTCAATGCGACATATTTTTTGATTTCAAACCTTTTCAGACCATATAAAGCTCTCCTCAGCTTTAAAACTTTTCCTTCTTGTTGTTCTAAACCTTCTGGATACTTGATGTATATTTCTGATTTCAACTCACCATTTAAAAAGGCGGTTGGTATATCCATTTGCCTGATGTTAAAACCTTGTTGTACAGCTTTATTTAAAAATAGCCTCACAGTTGTCATCCTTGCAACTGGTGCATAAACATTATGTGTTGTTTCTTCTTGAAATCCTCTTGCGACTAATCTCGCTTTCTTGGTATTATCAGATTTCGTTCTAAATATCCATTTTGTATCAATTGCTTTGCATCCCTTTGGTAATTCACTTCTCTCCCAAGTTCCGAGCATCTTATGTGCGTCTAGCTCTTTTTGTATAGCTTCTGACCATTCTTCTTGTTTAATTGCTTCACCATAGCTTTTAGGATCATGTTCTGTCATTAGTGCGAAAGCAATATTCGTCATATCATAATCTTCAAAATGTTTTGGCAATTTAATTTTCCTTTTATTAACTTCATTGTTAATCTGATTTTCTTTTAAGCTTTCGGTTTGATTTATAACCATTTCATGTGTATTATCTTGATCACACTCTGAATATTCTTCTTCTTCATCCAATTCTTTTTCTGTCTCGTCATTATTGATTATAATGTGAGTATTTATATTATTATCATATTTAAAATTTGTTTCATCAAATCTTACATCTCTTGATTCTATTATATCATTTGTACTTGGATCCCATAATCTGTATCCCGATCCACAGTAACCAACCATAATCATTGGTTTAGCTCTGGGTTCCAGTTTGTTTTGACGTGGGAATATGACATTCCAAGCTTTTGATCCAAATACTCTAATTTTATCGAGTTGATTCTTTCCATACCACATTTTTGCTGGTGTATTGCCTTTTAATGCCTTTGTGGGCGATCTATTAATTATGTATGCAGCACATCTAATGGCTTCACTCCATAGATGTTTGGGTAAATTTGTCTCCAGTAACATAGCTCTTACCTTATCAAGAAGAGTTCTATTCATTCTTTCACAAACTGAATTTTGTTGTGGTGTATATGCACATGTTGTCTCTTGTTTTATACCATTCTTCTCATAAAATATTTTTAAGTCTTTATTTAGAAATTCTGTACCTCTATCTGTTCTAATTCTTCTAACGTTTATGTTATTATTTTTCATTCTATTAACATATTTTATTATATGATGTTTTGCTTCATCTTTTGACTTTAATAAGTATACTTCCAAAAAATGTGAGTAGTCATCTATAATTGTAAGATAATAGCGCTCACCTGCCATGCTCACTTGTGTGACTGGACCTCCTATGTCACAATAAACAAGTTCTCCAATACTTTTAGTTCTTGGTAAAGGTAATGATTTAAATGGGCAACGTGTTGCTTTTGCTTCCATACAGATAGTGCAGCGTTCATTCGATATTGGTAAACCAAGTATCTTCATCCCTCCATAGTTTAAATGTCCCATTCTTCTATGCCATAGATTAGTTTCAATTTTCTTAGAAATTAGTGAACTTTCATTAATCAAGTTTAATGTTATTGTACATAATTTTCCATTACTATGTCCTTCTGCTTGTATACTTTTATTACTTATAGTTGTTTTTCTCTTTTCAAATGTTACTTTTAATCCTTTTTCATTTAATCTCAAGACTGAGAGCAAATTATGAGATAGTTTTTCTATAATTAAACAATCCTTTATTGTTATTCTATGTCCTTCTTTAGATATTCCAATTAATTCACCCTTTTTGTTGGCCGTAAGTATATTTCCATTTGCTACTTGTATTTTTATTTCTGGTATCATAGTTATGTTATTCATAATTTCTTCATACTTATGATTTACCATATGATGTGATGCTCCAGAGTCAACAATAAAAGTGACAGTATTCGATGGCATGTTTGTGACCGCTAATGCCTGTTCCGATGCTATGAATGTGAGTGAACTGTCTTCTTCTGCGAGATGAGTGACTCCGCCTCTAGCTTTATGGCCTCTAAAAAATTTTCCTCTGCCTCTATTATTTTTGTGACATTGAAATGACTTGTGACCCCTTTTTCCACACTTGTAACATATTATTTCTGCACCAATAAATGATGTGTTCCTCTGATCAGGTCTTTCATCTGATTTGGCCTTTTTAATTTCTTGATCTAGTAATTTGGACCTTACAAATTCTAGTTTGAGTTCTGCGTTAACTGTCTCTATTGCCGTTATTATATGGTTGTATTCTTCACCCAGACCAGTTAAAAGATAACATATTTTATCACCTTCTTCTATCTTTTCTCCAGACACTTCCAGCTCCCTAACAATATTGTCGAATTTAGCAAAGTATTCTTCTAAGTTGCTACCATCATGTTTCAGTGTCAAGAGTTTTCTTCGTAGCGTTATTTTTGATATGACACTCTTGCGCTGAAAAATAGATTTTAGGAGATCTAACATTTCTTTCGAAGTTTTACATTCTTTGATTATATTTAAATGTCTATCCGTGACGCATTGTACTATCAAACTTTTAGCTTTTGCGTCTTTATCTTTCTTCGAGTCTTCCACTTTATCCAATCCAGTGACATCTCTTAGGCCTCTTTCCTCTAGTAAGCACTGTAGACGGAATAACCAGTTGTCGAATCCCTCCGCTTTCAGTTGCGGTAAATTCAGTATTGATGCATTTGTCGTAGTCGCCATTTTGTACGCTACTACGCTTTCACTTCCACACGACGAAATGTTTACAGATGTAAATTGTTGATTTTACATTTGTACTGCACAATCCCTACAACTAACGGACTTCTGGGCCCATAACCTATTAATAATGAAACTTTAGTATTAGTTTATTTGTTTTATTTCTTGTACTAACAAAAGCCACGTACTACATAGTGGTATGATCGTGCCGGAAGACATTGTGCCCAAGCATAGACAAACATAGATAGAAATATTTCCAATAAAAATATTGCAAATTTTGACCGAATATGCGATATTCATAATAAAAACACTAGGAATAAAGATAAACTTATAGTACATGCTACTCGTCTCCATAAAATAAGCAATTCTTTTGTTGGTCTATGCGTACGCTTCTTCAATAAACTTCCTATGCATATTGTTAATCTTCCAATAAAAAAATTTAAAACTACTGTCAAAGAACGTCTTTGCAAAAAAGATTATTACAGTATAAGAGACTATCTTGAAGATACAAATGCTTGGGATTAGATTGCTCAGATTCACACATGTTCTATAATTAAATTGTGTCTATTATATTGTTACTCGTAATTTGTAAACAATATATATAAAAAATATATGATAAAAGACCTACGCTGAGTTTCTTGGTGCTTCTTCTCAGGTCAGTGGGCTTTTCCGAAGCACTGGTAGAATCTTTAGATGATAAAAACATTGTAAAAATGACGTGTAAAAGTGCCCTTAGGGGCCTAATTACTTAATAAATGATTTGAATTTGAATTTGAATTTGAAAAACCCAATATCACTGCCCAACCCGGGGATCGAACCCAAGACCTCAGCACTGCAGTCGTACCGTAATACAACTACGCTGCCAGTCATTAAAACCGTTTACATTTTGTAATACTTACCTTAATCAACAACACAATATTCACTTTCAATATCTATTCAGTTTATTTCACATCTGGAACGGCCTCAAATCGTTCAGAACCTGCCTTAACAAGACGAGCATCTATCCCTCAGGAGCACAGCTCAAACATTTGATATGTCCTACAACTTTCGAGATCCTTCCAGGACTCGGGGACGAATTTCAATACAACTCTTTGCCACTTTTGTTTAGTTTCCAGATTGTTTGTTTTTGAATTCTGTGATTGTGTCTGTCAAACAAACTATGGTTTAGGTAATGTAAAGTCCGAAATTATTTTGCTTAAAAAACCATAAATTCTCATCATCATCATCATCAGCCCATATTTTAGTCCACTGATGGACCTAGGCCTCCTCCAATACGCGCCATTTTACCCGGTCCTCGGCCTGTCGCATCCAGTTCTTCGTCAGTATAAATTCTCGAGTAGTCCAAAGATTTCAATTTCAATTAGTGTCAATGTTGGGATGTTAGTTTTAAGTAAAATCAGAAACAACTGATCGGATATTGATAACTTCGTGTAAAAAGTGAACCAAAACCGGTCAAGGCTTAATCTATACTTATAATATCTATACTCTATACTAATATATAAAGCTGAAGAGTTTGTTTGTTTGTTTGTTTGTTTGAACGCGCTAATCTCAGGAACTACTGGACCGATTTTGAAAATTCTTTCACTAATAGGAAGCTACATTACTCCTGAGTGCTATAGGCTACTTTTTATCCCGGAAAAACTTTTCGACGTGGGCGGAGCCGCGCGCAATGCTAGTAAATAATAATACCAATATTATATAACCACGGACAAGAATACTGAATATCATATAACAATTCAAAATTGTAATAAAAAGTCCAGTATACATTCCCAGAATGGATATTTAAAAACACTGTCAGGTAATTTGTTTATGTAAGCCAACCACAGCAATATGCCCACCTGACAAAGCTAGGCCATTATTAGGTCAACGCTCGCCTAAACCTTCTGTTTACGTAGTTTTCTACATGAACACGGTGCCAACTGCCAAGATTCATATATCTTTCTTGCAGTCTCAGTCAGATCAACAACTTTCAGCGTATAAAAAGACGATGCTTGGAGTAATATTCGTGTGTATAAAAAAGGATCTTAGTATTTGACAGTTTAGGCGACCGAAGGAGTTCTCGTAACCGACGAGCATGTATAAAGAGACTGATGACTGTAGAAGAAGCAAAAGAGGTATGCTTGGATCGTAGCACTTGGCGCTCCATAGTCTCTGCCTACCCCAATGGGAGAAGGGCGTGAGTTTATGTATGTATGTACGTATGTATTTGACAGTAAATATTACTCACTAAGAGCTTTTCGCGGGTTCGACCGCGTGAAAATAATTTTTCGCTGCAAAATTCTCTATATTATAACTGTATCGATCCATAGCGCCATCTGTACGACGCCAGTGCCATCTATTTAAAAATTGGATTAAAATAATATTAATTATTTCCTACAGTTATTGGGATAAAAGATGGCGTAGGGTCATTCGGCCTAAAAGTACGCACTTTTTTTTCTATCGTCTACACAGTCAAAAATATAGTGTCTTGAAAAACGTTTTAACACTCTATGTAAAGGAAATTTATTCTACTTTCATTATTTAATGAGTTTTTGTACATTGCTTCACTGTTTTTTTTGCAATACATGTTTAAGTGCATCGGGAGAAATTCGTACTATTGACCCGTTAAGTGGGTAAAACTACGCAGAGTGTTTAATGAAAATATTTTTTTTCTGTATAAGGTCTAAAAATCTTTACAAATAATATTCGACTTAATTGCAACTTAAAGAAGAAAAAACCGTGCGATCATTGTAATGAAGTTATAATAGGGTGCGTACTTTTAACGTCGTACGCTTATCCAAACGGGGAATATTTTAAACAATCACACGTTAGTTGAGACGCATTTATTTTCTAGGACAGAATTAATGACTAAAATAAATACTATAATAATCATGTAAACTTAACATAATTAACGGACTTTTATAAACTGATGCACCGTCTAGCCATACACTTTTTTCCCAGCACAAAATGTTGGTAACTAATCAACAAAATCACGTTGATCACCGTTTTTCGCTAAACAAGTGAGGCTTGGTAAAATAGCTTGTGGCTCTGACATCGCCCCTGACGCGCCCCTGATCTAGCCGAAAAAGTGTCTGAGCCCCCTCAATAGGTTCTGAGATATTGACCATGCGAACTTTTACCCACTGCGTGCTGTTGCCCCGAATGACCCTATATGTTATTCCAAGATATGGTCTATGTTGATGCCAAATTTCTACAAATCCTTTCAGCTGTTTCTGAGTCTAATTCTTACACAATTCTTACAATTTTTTGTATTTATCATTTTAGTAAGAGTAAAAGGCAAGACAGTATAAATTAATATAATTTTATAAATTTATAGTACTCATATAAATATGACGCATTTGCTTTAGGAAACATAAAAAATATATGTCGGATTGGGAACCTCCTCCTTTTTTGAAGTCGGTTCAAAAGTTTAAACAGCTTTGGCTTTGTAAAACGTCGCCTCTATCCATTGATTTATAAAAAAAGAACCCTCTATCACTAACACTATGTGACTTTGTCACTGACTGCCGAATCTGTTTTTATACCTCAATATTCACTGGTAATTACTATTTAATTTCTCTTAGAAAACTAATTATTAAGGCTTAAAATAAATTAAAACCTAACAAAACTACATTGTTTCAATATTATCGAACTTTAATTAATATTATAGTCCATATTTTATACTTGAGACAAAAGATAAAAGAAAATTTAAATAACAAGATTGTACTCAAACTCATTTCTGACACATTCATTAAAGTAATAAAACATTCCAAATTCGATTTTGACAGCTGACAGTTTGAAAATAGGCGAGTGATGGACATTTCAATATAAAACATAATCGAAATTAAAGTTGACAATAATCGACTTAATTAAATTTAGAAATAATTTTACTATTTATTCATTTTAAGTAGATCTCACTTTGACTATGAAAGTCGAGCGAAGAAATTGAATTTTGACAGACAAGGGTTGTGTACAATGTGGTATTAAATTATTGGAAAGTAGGTTAACTATTTCTGTTAGCAATTACTACAAGCGGACGCTAATAGATAATGACTTGAGTATTCCCTATTCAGTTGTGAAGTAAATACGGATAGAAAAGTGTTAAAGGAAGATAAAGATATCATGTGGCCAATAGTTGTCTATTCCTTCAATTCTCATTATTCTATGTTGATATAATTCTAATTGTTCTATGTTTAGGAATCATGGTTTCATGATGATTCTGATGATTGTGATAGTTCTTTGATAATGATTTTAAAAAATCTATTATGGTTATGTCGTGAAAAGTTAACACCATTATAAATGAAAGTGGCCATTGATCCAACAAGAATGCAACTTGTAAAAATATACAAAGAAAGCAAATGTAATGTTATTCTATATATCAAATAGAAGATTAAAATGTATTCGTGAGTTCGTGAGATATTGTATTCAATATCTTTTATAATTCGTTAATGTTTTCAGCCATGAAATATCGTAATTAATTCGGAACATAAAAAAAAATTGTTGTAAATTCAAAATTAGTAGGCTGTATAATTTGCTGACCTTTGCGTACATTATCTTAATGCCTTTATAATTATAGCATCTGAAACTACTGAGGCAACTTTGAAAATTCTTCCACTAATAGAAAGAATTTAACGCTGGTGGACCTGCGGCAAAAGTTGTTTTCACGCTAAAGACTTTACACGCTAAAAACTTACACACTAATTTTAGTCGTGTATATTGTAACCCTTAATGCGATAGGGGGCGAACCTATCACCATATGAGGCACAAATTCCTAACTACAGGCTGATACTGAGCTGAAAAAACCTAATATCACTTTCATATTCGAAACGAAACGAAACGCACGCAATACAACTTCACCTACAAAGCAGCCTATTTAATTTATTTTTCAACTAGTCACGTGTTTTCTCCAATATCATAGAGAATTTAGTTTAGCTACGGAAAAATAAACGTGTCAGCTCTTTAAGGATAAGCATTGTGTTGCAAAAGGTTACCGATAACAATGTGAATGCGCAGGTTTGTTGTTTCGTACGATCTGTAAGATATGTTAAGATGATACCAAAATGCCTATTGTATTTTTTATATTACACAAAGCGATTCTACTGCACCTGGTGGTCAGTGGAGTGGGTCCAGATAGAGTATCGACTAAGGAGAGATAATTAACACTTGTCAGTTGACATAATTCGCCAGCCTGTTTGAAATCGAATATACACAGCGTGAGATTTTTTAAGCTATTGCATAGCTTCTATCGCGGGCCTTGAGCGTGGAGACCGAATCCAGAAATTCCGTAACGAAAATAACCTCACATCTTTTTTATCTCACTAATATGAACCTTAAATACAATGCGTAGAAGCTATAATTCTTGAAACGAGTATATTTTTATTTATTTTATTTATTAAAGTCATTAAAACCATTTCTTACTAATCTAATATGAACCTTAAATACATTGCGTAGACGCTATTTCCCCAGCGTTGGCACGACACGAGTACAAAAGAATCGAACGTAACATTCTTTTTTCAAATTTTGATTTATTCTACTTTGGTTGTGATGACTATTGCATTTCTGACATTTATCAATAACAAGACTAAACGTGCATTGCTCGCGTTTAAAAATCTACTTTATGTGGTAAGCGTAAGATCGAATTTGTGTTTAGTCAATCAAAATTTGTGATAAAAAATGCTATGCAATAGCTTTACCGCGGCAGTCTCCGAGTGCCACACGTATTTTTTTTTTCCTGGAACGTGACACACTTGTTGGCCAGTACGAAAGGTTTTACACCTTCTTTACTATGGTTGCTATCCAGGCAGTTACGAATATTCTACAGCGCCACCTTGGTTTCTGTTTGTAGCGAAAAAGAGAGGATTCTTGTATGTAGGTAAGTATGGTTTTGTCTATACACGATGTCCTCAACGACGAAGCAATTGAAGTTAGACTTTATTATGCGTTGAATTAATCTTATAATCAATTATCCCGATATGGCGATAGGCTCGCCCCCTATCACGTCATAGGACGGAAATACGCGCGGCGAAAAGTGAGTGCATTAGTTGCGTCTCTGTCTACCCCTTCGGAAGTAAAAGGCGTGAGTGTGTATGCATGAATTAATCTTATATATTTTGCCCGATATTTTATAGTTTAGGTTATTTGAAGTGAAATGTTGAGAATAGCTTACTTTAGCAATGAACTTAGAATTCAAAGTACAAAGTATGAGGTCTATTCTTCTGTATGATTCAATTTCACTAGTATTAAGTACTAAGCGATTTGATACTGACATATTTAAGAACCTTTTCAACTCAAAATAAATTGTGTAAAAGTTTGACTTTTAAGATAATCCAGATAATCTCAAACAGCTACAAAGTTACGAAGTATTTGATCACAAAACACCTGTGCCATCCTAATTTAGAATTTTAAACTTCAAGGAATTATAATTATACAAGTGAATATTTAAGTTCAACATCGTATGGAAATTATTTTATAAAATTTTATTGGCGACCGACAGTATAAGCTAAAGAACAATTTTTGAAGTATGAGTATAATATTTTTTGGTCAAATATTCAGTTACCTGTTAGCAAAAGATAATAAGTCACCGCAGCTCGTAAACAATCACAATATCAGCCCCACTTCTCCTTCCCTAGCCCTATTCCTGTCCCCAATGTCCGTGTCTTCTATACCTATCAGCCCGTGCTGGTTGTTCATTATTTAATGTAGGTACTTTAAATTATTTAATTGGTATATGTACCTTTGTTATTGTCTCTACCTTTTCATGACTTGTCATAAGTGCTTTTTTATAAGCCTACTTGATCAATAAATGATTTGTTTTTCTTTATTTTACAATACTAGAGAAATCAGAGGACGTCGCCAAACTTAAAAGACGGTACGACTGCAGTGGGTCTCTTGTTCAGTCAACGGGTCGGGCAAAATGATATTGGGTTTTTCCTCTTAGTATCAACCCCGAGTCTGGAATTTGTGCCCGATATGGCATAGGCGATTGGCTCGTATCACATTATGGGACAGAATACTCAAGGCGAAAAGTGGGAGCACTAGTTGCGTCTTCGGCGATAAAAGGCATGTGTGTGTGTGTGTAGAAGATAGATTCTTTAACTATACACATTTCCTTTAAACAGAGACAGTTTTTGATCATACAAGCTTCATTTTCTCTCAACTAATAGCCATAAAACAGTTCTGTTTGTGCATGTTTGGGACCGTGTCTGCATTCATATTCATGAGTCGGCAACCGCACCGTTGTCTAACTAGAATCTGTCAGGATAAAACGACCGAATCCCTTATCTTGTAAAATAGCGTAGTATTTAAGGTTTGAAGTATAAGGGGGTTTAGATTTTATTGATTTCAGATTTAGTAGTATATATCTAATTGGTGATTCAGACTCGATTTCTCAGGTCGGGCAATACAAGTATATTAATTTTGATTCGAAATGTGTAAGTTGCCAGGATTAGAACTTATGCCCGATATGAAAAATATATCGCCATCTAAATGAGAACAAGTTTGGTAAAATATGAGGGTTTTAGTTTTACTTTTTACCACCAAAATGTTTTAGTGTAAGATGTTAGTTGGCAACGACTAAGTGGAGTCACTTAAGATATTAAATCATCCACCCCAACGACATAAGAAAAACTGGTGACCCTGAAAGGCAAGATAAGTAGAAGGAGGATAAACTGCGGATTAGCAAGCTGAAGTGGTAGTGGGCAGGCCACATAGTTCGAAAAACTGACGGCAGGTGGGGCAAAAAGGTTCTCGAGTGGAGGGCACGTACTGGCAAGCGCAGCGTCGGCCATCCACCTTGGATAAATCTTGCAGGTGGCCAGACGACTTGATAAAGGTCGCAGGAACACGCTGGATGCAGGCCACTTTTGACTCGCCCTGTGGATGGGGGCGTTTGAAGAATTCCATCACGGTAACCTCTGCCTGTCGTAAGAGGCGACTAAAAGGGGCCATCAGGGGTTGCGGGCGCGCAGTGGGGGACTGCGACTGCGTCCTTTGTACTTTCGTACATCGCGCAACCTCGAGGTGGGCGCCAGTGCATAGCACTGCCGTAGACGTTTAGGACGTCTTTCGGTGTGTGGGGGTGTCGGAGCCCCTGCTACTGATCGAGATGGGCCGCAAGACGGCATTGCGCAGAGACGGTTGCGGTCGTTATGAGGGCGCCCTTCGCCTAAGGTGCCCGCAGCCGCCCCTTATGCGCTAGAGAGGGCCACCGCGGGGTTTTAGTTGGTATGCCGGTGTAGGGTGTATATAGTGTTAGGGACTCGGTCCAGCGTGATGGTCGATCGGATGTCATATTCCCGGACGATCTAATGCTGGGCCGTAAGACCGGTGAGCCCAACATAACCGTCTGCCTTTCCCCAGGGACTGGACGATATCGATAATATCGATTTCCCCGCGAAAAAAAAAAAAAAAAAAAAAAAAAAAAAAAAAGGCCACTTTTGACAGTTCCGTCTGGAAATCTTTAGGGGAGGCCTATGTTCAGCAGTGGACGTCGTGTGACTGATGATGATGATGAAACTTCGGGCTACTGATCTGACCGTTACTACATATATATCTACTTACTGGTGGTAGGTCTCTCGTATGTGAGGGGCCGACTGGGTGGGTACCACTGCAATGTCTATTTCTACCGCCAAGCAGCAGTGTGCCTGCACTGTTGTGTTCCGGTTTGAAGGATATTGTAGCCAGCATAATTACTTGGCATTATGAGACTTAACATCTAATGTCTCAGCGATGAGCGCAGTGGAGTGCCACGCAGTACTTTCTACTTAAAATTTCAGTATGGTTTTGCTACTGTTTATGGGCGTTCATATCGCTTACCATCAGGCGAGCGTCATGCTCGTCTCGTTATAGGCAATAAAAGAACTAGGTGTACTGATAAATCTAAAAAATAATCAAGCTTAAAATTAATTGAAAGGGCCACTAACCTTATAACTTTGAGTTCAACGTAATTTTTTAAAGAGTTTTCGATCTACCAAAGTTCACGAAGTATATCCCAAATTTGGTCATTGAACTACGAATATAAAAGCAAAGTATAGCCAGCTTTAAATTTCCATGCGATTTGCCAGTGATGGTGGTTACGACTGTTTCATAAGCAGTACTTTGTATTAAGATTGTAATTTGGCAAAGACGCAATGCAAACATGTAAGGCCATCGTCGCTTCGAGGCTATATGTAGATCCAGTTTAATTGTGATAGATATATATTGTAGAAAGGAGATGGCGGGCAAAAAATATCTGTGGGCTTAGAATGTGACAAAAAAACACGTCACGTCTCCGTTTCGTCTTATTGGGATTGGTTGAGAGACTGACGTATTGGTCTCTCGATCAATCACAAACATCAAAATTAAACGACATCGTTTTACGAGTTGCGTCTTCGTGTCACATTCTAAGTCCACTGATCTTTTTTTTTGTATTTATTATCGTCAATCAGTCGCAATACTATAAGCTGATGAGTTCAGTGACGTTGGGTTCCAAGGTGAAGAAGCCACCGCCTCATCTACCTTATCACAATACAGCCTTCTTTTTCAGTCTATTCACTGATCTAAGAGCTAAAATAGACATAGATACTGTATTACAGACAACGTATAGCTAAAATTGGTGTTTGTAGAAGTATAAAAGTCTGCATAAGGTTCGCAGGTAAACACTATGAAATGTTTTTTAGAAATTAAATATTCGAAAGAATTATCACAGAGGCTCAAATTTAGGAATCGCTTTTATTTTAATATGTCCAACATATCCTTTATTTATATATTATCCTTAGATGGATAATATAAAACAATGATGTTGCCAATTAAATTATGAGTTTTACAAAAACAAGGATACAATTATTATTAACATTTTTACTTATAGGTGTGTGTTATTTGGTACCTATACAAAAAAAAACGAACCTAGTAGAACCACATTAGGTAATACTGCATTGCAGGCATTGCAGTGAAGCGGCGCGACATGATATGGCCAAATATTCAAAAGATTTCAATTTCAAGAGACATCGTAATATACGACAAAAGCGGCAAGACTCAATATTACTTAACCTGGACTTCAATCCGAGAACTTAAGAGCGGTGTTGTACCGTACCCAATAAAACTACTATCGAGTTAATCATAACATAAAAACACTTTCTCACCAACCCAAACGAGACAAGAGAAAGGAATAACGACGAGAAAAAACGATCCATTAAGACCCATAATTATAACTATGTAGAATGCCATAATACGTTGTAAATCGCTATACTGAACAAAATGGCCGTATACGTCACCACACTGTAAGTAACGGGCCGTGAATTTAAACCTCGGATCAACCTCGGTCTAGTGGTACGTCTTCGGGTTTAGCCAAGTATATTCCATTTTATGGCGCCCATCAAGTTTCACCCTCCTGTATACTGCATATTGGTAACACATTTTGTTAAACAAATATAGAATGCGACAGCGCGATTCAGTTGCGAAAAATCAATGTGTGCAGAAGGGTTCGTTTGAATGTTTGTGGTCGTGGAAACGAATTTATTGTGATAGTGTTAGTCTAGTTTGGGTATTGGATTACGAGACTTATAAGAAAAAAATCATAGACAACTTTTACATACTTAAAATAATGTTATTTTAATATGACGAAGTTTCAACTTTCAAAGAAGTTAATAGAAAAATCTTTGAAAAATTTGTAATCTCTGTCAAAATAGATGTAATCAAGCAAATTGCTTCCAAAATTGTTTTTTTGGCAGCAAAGTGTAATTATATTACATCAGCATCACCGCCCAGGATTTGTCACTATATTGACGAGATCAGTATTCATTAATAGTCCATCGCCGTCCAATGCTGAGCGTAGGCTTCTTCTCTAAGTGAGCACTAATCATCCCGGTGTTTGCAGCCCGCATACATCTACTACCAACCCTTTCAAAAACCTATATACATCCTTTAATTCTTGGAATTACACTGAGTGTACCTTCTCTAGACATTTTCTTGCGTCGCATAGAGGATATCTTTGTTTGGCGTGTATTATATCGGATATAAATGTTGTTTTATGCAGAAACTCGGTGATTGGATGGCGTGTGGGATCAGCTTTAAATTTATATCGAGTGAAAAATCACAACGTTATGCCTCGAACAGATAAATAATGCGTTGCTTTGTTCTAGTTCGTTAAACAAGCAATCGTGTTGACAAAGGATTTAGTTTTGTTTATTTTTTAAATGGATTTTTTATAGACTCTATTTTGTAGGTAGATTGTGATGAGTCTGTTGTGGACTAACGGGCCACGATTAATTTTCTACAGTAAGACGATTTTTTGTATAATTCACAAATATTTGTTCCAAGTTTAGGTAGGGTTCGTTGCTTCTTGTAACCACATAATTCCTGATACCTTGTTCTCAGTTTAGATGGGGACCTATCAGTAGTTAAATAGCTTCTAATACCCACATAATACCTGTTACCTAGAAGCTGTGTATTTCTTTTGGCACATAAATACTCAAACAGGCTCTTGATTCAACGATTTCTATTTGGGTTTGATTATATTATTTCCTCGTCTTTTATTAAACTTACTTGCCTATCCCTTCAGCGACGCCAGTGTGATATTAACCGCATATTATCCTTCAAATGCTTCAAAATGCAGACAGAATCTTAGTATCCCTATTGAGTACAAAGGAGGCGGGCTCAATTAGGGTTGCGGACGCTACGGGCTGGTCCCAATTAACTTAGTCGAACCCTAGGGAACAATTCCCTGTATTCGCAGGGTCTTCGTTAATTTGTTTTTATGAAACCTATTATTCTTACCGAAAATTTTCTTATTGTTCCAAACTATTGTGCTGGAACAAAGGATGTATTGAACTCGATTGAGAAAAAATGTTGAGGTTTATTTTTGGTTAATTAATTAGGTGAAAATAGCTGTAGTAGGTAGTCTAATTTATGATTTATTTGAATATTGAAAACCTTTTGTTTCTATAATACTTATTTTATGAATTACGCCTGCAAAATAGCCTATTGTTAATATTATCAGTTTTCTTGTAGACTGAAGTTCATGTTCAGCTTGTAAACAATGTACCGCTGGAATTCTTCTAGTAATGGAATTGGCTTCCGCGTATTAATGATTTTTTGCAGACTTAGATTAAAAGAACATGTGTGTGTATGTTTTTATGATTTAGATATGTAGGATCGGATAACAGGGTTTTAATTGAATGCCTTTGACACAATTTTTACTTTTTAATATTATATTAACCGCTGTACATCTTACACCTTACACGTTCTAACCAGAGACTGCCATCTTGCGGTCGTTTTATTTTAAATTACTCATAAGCCAAGGAAACAGAAAATATTCAGCCTACAGGTATAAATATTATTATTGTATCATCGTCAAACTACAATGACCGTGTAGGCATACGAGTTGTAGGTACCAAATCTCCAGCTTTGTAAACTTACATTCCCGAATACAAGTAAGAACTACTACAAAAATACGGGCATCTATAAAATACGACTTTACTAATGGACTCATCTGAGTAGCAGATGCTATTCCTGTTCTATCTAGAATTTATCTCACTATTTAGGAAAGAAATATTGCATCCGCTCTTCAGCTTAAGTAAATACTGATTTATAGTTGTGAAATAGCGGGGCGTTCAGATGTCAAGTCTTGGATACTAATCTTGAAAGAGGTAAACATTTACTAAGCGGAATGTCTGTTGACTATAAAGCTGCAATTCCTAACATTATACGGGTGCTGTAAATGCGTTTCGAGAACGCTATAGAAGGGACAAACTAATCTGGCCGGTATGACATGACACGGTTTTGAATTTTTTGGGTAGACGGTCTCACAGAGTTATCGCGTCGGGAAAAAAATTTAATTGTCATACCGGCCAGCTTAGTTTGTCCGAACTATAACCTTATGTATGGAAATAACATATCCAAGCGATAGACGTATCATTAGATTATGTCATTCCCATACATTTTATTTGTTTTCAATTAGCGTGCACAATTGTTAAAGGGTGTCTTGGCAACGGCCTCGGTTCTGTTTAGGATTTGAGAAATAGAATATTATGATTTGAAAAAGTTAATGATTTACTTAGGGATCAAATTATATTTTCTATTTGGTTGTATATCTAGATTTACAATAAGGTCTAGTCCCATCTTTTCTAGTTGTAATTTAAGCGAAGGCAGAGGTGTATCACACCCACATTTCGCCAGCTATGTTATAGGTCCCATATAATAGGGGGCGGGTCTATATTTCCAGACTCCGGGTTGATACTGACTAGAAAAACCGAATATCACTTTGCCCGACCCGGGAATCGAACCCGAGACCTCAGTACTGCAGTCGTACCGTAATACAACTACGCCACCGAGACAGTCATTCATTTAAACAGCAGGACAATATAATTAAATTCTGGACGGTTCGACGTATTGTGTTCAATGTAGAACGTAATGTAATGTGTTTAGACTAGGAAGTTATTGCAGCAATATATTGCGCAAGAAATTTCAGATGCGTTTACACTACAGCAATATTTCAATTGTTATACAGCGTCATTTTGACATTGCGTTAATAAATGAAACCACACAGGTACTCGTCTTTGCTTTTGCTAACATTGTGCCAAAAATCATTCATGAGAAACATTGATGTATTAAAAAACCCATGAGAAACGAATATTTTCACCAAAAATCTCAATTTTACTTTCCTGATTTTTTTATAATTTTTGTAGTTTAGTGCGAATATGGCGTGTGGGTGAGTGTTTTTCTGACTGAAAGTGTGATGTTGCTCCAGCGACGAATCCTTCTATAGTAGTAGTAGTGGCATTAGGGCGTGTAAACTTAAAGTTACTTTTTATGGATATTTATTTTGTTTGAAACTTAAATTTTTTTTATTTTACAGCTATGGTTAAAATAACTTAATGTAAAGTGTTATTTTCAAGGAGATAACTATGTGGTTTCATTTAGTAACGCAATTTCAAAATTACCCGGTATATAAAAAATAGTGTGCATGCACTGTCGTATTACGCTTTGAAGGTCATTGCAGCTAGCGTAATAAATGGACCTTATGAGACTTAACATACAAGTGCCTTCAGTTCGAACAGTTTTCGCTCGTCGTTTTTTCCTCTGTATAAAACCTTGCTTGCGGAAGACGACTTCTGCAAGTTTTTTTGCTTATGGAAAGGTTTCCATAAGTTCTATTTTTCATAAAGCAAGGTTGCTTTGTGAAAAATAGAACTGAATAATCACTGAGCTAAAGTGGTGTTGATAATTTTGAGTTTTAGACTTATTTAACAACTAGAAACGACCTTCAGTTTAATAAATACAGAATAACTTTAAAAGGTATCAGAAACTCCACACTAGCATCTTCTTCCTCTTATTTCACTTGCAAAGCATAAATATGTATATGTATGTATGTGTATGTATTTATATATATAATATTATTGCATATATATTATAGTATAATTGTATTATATACATATGTTTTATATAATTTACATAATAAATTATTTCATGTATTCAATGTTTAGTCATATTTAATAATACATTTTTTTTGTTACATCTTATAATATAAAATTATATCTACGTATTTTTATATACACCTGCTTCTTCTCATCTCTACATCACCAAAGGTAGACTCAAGACTGGTAGATAATGCCTAAGGCATTAAGTCCGCCTATTTACATGATTGTATATAAAGTTAAATAAATAAATAAATAACTGGTTATTGGTGAAAAATAAAGCAACCAACCCGGATCCATAAAACATATTCAAATATGTGAAAAATATTATAACAGTTCACCGATAAAGAACCTAAAAAGATCACGCGATTGCTGTTGACACCCGCTAAAGCCTTTTTATCACACCCGGATATTAAATCACGGATTATCCGGAATCACGGGACCAATCTGGAACCGACTTGCCTGTAATCCGGGATTTAATGATTGTGAAAAAACCCGGTCGCTTGACCCGGATAAAATCAACGCATCGGAAGTTGGCGTCAGATTTAAAAGTTATTTTTTATGCAAACGAGGGGTTGCGGTTTTTTTTCTAAACTGCACGTTTTAGACGATCGGTCGGTGTTGAAGGTGAATTTTAGATTTATTGCTCTTACCTTTAAAACCAATTTTACAGAGTCAAAACCTACTTAGATCAAACTATTGGGTTTCCTGAGAAACCTCGGATATTTTATATTGACTTACACGAAATTTCGCTCAAAAACACGAATTATTATTATAGATCACAATTGAGCTTCACCAAAATGTTACTTAATAAGATATGTATTTTTCGTAGTAATAGGTGTTATGAGTAGCGAGTACCATCACATAACACCTAAAAATATTAAAATTAATTTCTAATTAAAATTCTTGAAACTTAAGACTGGACTTTTATCCTGTGGACCCTTTGACTTATTTATGGTCGCGATACCCATCGCGGGTTGTTTATTGACCTTATAAAGGTCTGGTGGGAACATTAGAAGGATCTCGACCTCCCGAGATAAAGGATGGTGTAATGGATCAAGCTTGAAACGGGTTGCCTTTTATTTGTTGCCATAGATTTGTTTGAGATTTACAGGAATAGTGAATTGCTTGCAGTGTGGTGAGGATTGATCCTTCGGTGGAAAGTAAATAAGTGAATAGTCTAGAAACTGACTACTGTGAGTGCCTCAGTAACACAGTTGTACTGCGTGCGCGGTACGACTATCATGCTGAGGGCTCGGGCTCTGAAATGAAATAATTTATTCGAACCCATAAAATGTTATACATTATTTAGATTCCGTTAATATTATCTCTACCACCAGTTCGGAAAGCAGTTCTTAGTAGAGAAGAACGGGCAAGAAACTCTAGCGTTGCTCTTTTCAAAATCAGTTCAAGGTATAAAATACAATGTATGATATAGAGAAGAAAAAAATACAATTCAGTATTTGTTTGCTTTTGTTTAGAACAGTTCATTTATATACTCGCAAAATAGGTAATAAATTTTAAATTCCAACACGAGTGCATAACGCTGTCAGGAATCATGTAATAATTTAATCTGAAATTTTTCCTCGAATCCCGTGTCGGCCAATATGATACAAAATTTTTCTACGCAGTATCAGCCCGGAGTCTAGATATGTGCACGGTAAATGGCAATGGCCTGTACTTTACTACATATCGCACCTTTAGGATGAAAACGACACAATTCAAAATAATCGAAAATTGAGTTATCGTCGTAAAATTACTTAAAACTGGTCCCTTTTTTATGATAATATAATTTAAAAGGCACCGATATAATAGTTTTGTCCTTTTCCTGCTTGAATATGGCGGTGTTTGAACTATAGTTGTATTGTAAATTTCGTTTTAAGTAATTTTATCACGACAACTCAATATTCGATTTTTTTGAATTGTGTCGTTTTCATCCTAAATGTGCGAATTATGACGTTACACAGCTGACGAAAAGTGGGTGTGATGCGGGAATGTAACTTTCTATTAGTGAAACAAAATTCTTCATACTTTCAAACAAACTCTATTTTTTTTTATTTTTTTGTTATTGCCTGTATAGGCCGACGAGCTAGCGGCCCGCCTTATATTTATTTCTATTTATTTCCACCGGCTATTTCGCTTTGAACACTGTAAACTCAAAAACTACAGAACGGATTTCGATTAAATTTGATATGAAAATAGTTTACGATCCTGAGAAGGACATAGGGTACTTTTTACCCCGGAAAAGTATGTAGCGAGACTTTTATCCCGGAAAAACTCTTTCACGTGGTCGAAGCCGCGAGTAAAAGTTATTTACCAATAAAACTGAATGATGAGCCGAGGTAACCACTTGCTTGAGAGTAAAAATCACACTTTACCATAAAGAGTAGCAACACCAAGCGAACTTCGTATTAGAAAGCACTATGCAAAGAGACTGACAAAGAGGATATCTAAGGATAGTGTGGATGGAAGGGCCGGCAGGGGTCGACTGCACCGAACCTTCGAATGTCAGATATCTGACGTTCTAGGTAAAGGCCAGGTCAAAAGTACCCTGAACAGGTAGGAGTGCATGAAAAGGTTGATGAAGGTAGAGGAAGCGAAAGTAATGTGCCAGATTCGAGCATAGTGGCAATCCATAGTCTCTGTCTACCCCTATGGGATAGAGGCGTGATATTATGTATGTATGTATGTATGCGTCTCCCTGAAGCTTTAAATGTTACGTCTTATCATGCACAGTAATGATACTGGCTATATTTTTCTTCCATCTTCAAATATTATTATGGTAATAATTTGTTTCGGTTTAGATTGGACCTAGTCTAATACAATCCGGGAGATAGATTTTTAATGTAGTAGACACATTTGGGCGTTGAAGACTTGTAATTGTCGAATTTCGTATTCCCGAAGTGGGCGTGCAATGCACACACGTTTTTTCGCATAAATTATTAACTTAATAATAATATTATGGTGATAATCCACAGTATATTGATCCAATGGCAGCAAAATCAATTATAAAACTAATGATATTAGGAATAAAATCCCTATAACAATCTGAGATATTTTTTATTATTTTTAGTTTCACTTAGTTCGAACTCATTGCCCTTGAATTAAAAGATGTCAGCGACCTTTTTAATCCCGACCGAATTAGTTTAGGCTCCATTATACTTAGCATTCCCTCACATACCGTCACAATAAGAACTTTTTTCCTTCAATGTATTAATCAATAGCCTTCACATAGGATTTTTATCTGCCTCCAGATGGGATTAATTGTAGGTTAATCTTTCATTGCGGGCCCAGTCAGTCGCCTATTGTAATCTGTTGGAAGCAGATCGAATGTAATTACAGATTCGGGGTTTTTGCCCGAGGTTGAGACGTGATTTGGGTGATCTAAAGTCGGTTTTCTATTGTTTGTAGGGTCAGGCATTTGCCTTTAAATATTAATATCGGTTAGTACTATAATAACAAAATGGATAGTACTGCATTGCGCATTTAAACTAACTATACTATTGAATCTCTTTAATTTTAACCTAAGATATCAAAGATTAAACGTTAAATACCTCACGATGTCAATTTTCATGATATTCATAATTGACATCTTGAAATTGACTGCTTAGTGTTAACATTGAACACACATTTTAAAACTACCATTCTCATACCGGCCTGCTTCCTCTTACACCTTAATTTGAAACCAAATTTATCACTCAGTCCATGTTGCAATTCATATTTATTCTTCAGAGCATCGTTAAGCCAAGTAAAGTCACGTGCAAGTACTTCTTTTGAAAGGCAAATTCCGCAGATTAACTTCATGTTCCATTTGTCATACCTTTGTTCCAACGAATCTACAGCAGAACGTCTCCTGACATTTTTCGGGGCACATTTCGTGAGTTGAATTTTGTTACTTTGATCTATGACTTGTCATGGACATTATGCTTTGCTTTTTTTTTTTTTTTTTTTTTTTTTTTCGCGGAGAAAGTGACTTATTACTACCGCCCAGCCTTCAAGGGGGGCGACTGAGCGGTTATGTTGGGTTCACCGTGCCTTACGACCCGGCGTTGAGCCGCCCGGAGAGATGTAACCATCGGGCGACCGCCGGGCCGAGTCCCTAACCTATGTACAACGCACGGCATACCAACCAAAACTCCGCGGTGGCCATCTTCGGCGCATTAGGGACGGCTGCGGGCTTCCTCTGACTAATGTCTAAGTTGTCGTCCGCAACCGCCCCTGCGCGGTGCCGCCTGGTGCGGCCCGTCTCCTGTTGTGGGGGGGGCTCAGGAGCCCCCGGGCACCGAAGGACGCCCTCGGCGTCAACGGCAGCGTGAGGCCTACCAGCCACGCTGCCGTCCATCACGGGGATCGCTACAATGTGCTAATAAAACACAAATATTAAAGACGGACAGCCCCCTGCCGCCCGCCTGCGACCCCCGGTGGCCCCCATTAGTCGCCTTTTACGACAGGCAGGGGATACCGTGGTGGAATTCTCCAAACGCCCCCAATCCACAGGGCGGAAGACGCCGGTCAGTCGTCCACCCGGCGCCTCCTACGTCTTGTCTGGCGGCGGGAGGGATCTCCGCGCCTCCGATCCCTCTCGGCACTCTCCTTCCGTAAGAGGACCACCTCACAGAAGTGTGCCGCCGCACGCCAGGACCTCCGGCTGTCGACCATGGAAGTGACCACGGCCGGCAGCGAGAGGTCTCCTCCGACGACTGCTCTGAGAGCGCTGCGCTCCTCATCCCAGGCTGGGCAAGACTCTAACGTATGCTGGGCCGTATCCAGCGGGCAGTTGTCACAGTGGTGACACACGGCCGACATCTCCTTCCCCACTACCCGCCACAAGAACTCACCGAAGCAGCCATGCCCGGTGAGCACCTGCGTCAGGCGAAACGTTGCCGCACCGTGGCGCCTGTTCAGCCATTCGGCAAAGACAGGACGCACTGCCGCGACGACCCTGAGCCCCGCTGACGGGGCCTCCAGCCTGAGACGCCACTCCTCCACGGCGGCTCGCCGTAGGGAGGCCCTCATGGCCTCCACCTCCTTCAGGGCCGGATGTTGCCCGTGACTGGACGCCTCCTCCCGCCAATGAAAGACATCGGAGAGGGATTTGGCGTCCAGATCCCAGGGCAGAAATCCGGCCAACAAACAAGCCGCCTCGAAAGAGACCGTGCGGTACGCCCTGATCGCCCGCTGCGCCAAAGCTCTCTGCGGAGTGCGCAGGAGGGCGACGCAGGGGCGGTTCAGGGAGTCAGCCCAAACGGGGCTGCCATAGAGGGCCATGGACCGCACGACTCCGTGATATAACCTCCGGCAAGGGATGCCAGGACCTTCCAGGTTGGGCAGCAGGCTGGACAGAGCGCCCGCTGCCCGAGACAGTTTCGTCCCCAATTTCTTGAAATGGGCGCGGAATTTCCATCGGCTATCCAAGACTAAACCTAGATATTTCATCTCTTTGCCGATGGGAATCCGCACCCCCTCAACCACGATGTGGGCACCGGCCGGTGGCCCTCTCCGAGGCCCATGGAAACAAATGGCCTCGGTTTTCTCGAGGGCCACCTTTAAACCCAACCGTCGAATCCGACTTACTACTTGGCCGGTGCCCACCGCCGCCAAGGTAGCGGCGTCCCGGAACGTCCTGGCGGTCGCTGTGACCAATGTGTCGTCGGCGTAGCACGTCACGCCGACGTCCCAGAAATTTGCACCACGTAGCACCCAGTCGTACCCGATGTTCCACAGGAGAGGGCCCAAAACCGAGCCCTGTGGAACACCGCGCGACATTGCTCTTCGGTGCCACCCGCCGTTGGCGCCCGGATACACCACGTCCCTGTCAGACAGGTACGCGTGCACCAGACGCCGAAGATAGGGCGGCACCTCGTGGTACCGCAGTGCCTCGTGAATGCAGGGCCAGGGCAGCGTGTTGAACGCGTTGGAGATGTCCAAGGACACCGCGACAACTACTCCGCCTCCGGCCACTGCATCCTCCGCCTGTGCCTTCACCCGCAGAATCGCGTGGACGGTGGAACGTCCCCTCCTGAAGCCAAATTGGCTGTCGGCCAAGTTCGGTCCGACCCTCTCGAGGTGCTCGACGAGGCGAGCATGGACGATACGCTCGAAGAGTTTGGCGACCTCGTCGAGCAACACGATGGGCCGGTAGGCCGACGGCGACTCTGCGGGTCGTCCTTCCTTCTTTAGCAGGACGAGCTTCCCGGTTTTCCAACGCTCCGGGAAGACGCCCTGCTCTAAACAGGCGGTGAATAAACTGCGGAGCCTCGGGCCCAGGTGCTCGAGGGCTAGCACCCAGGCTCTTCCTGGGATGCCGTCGAGCCCCGGGGCCGTGTTTTTGCTCCGCAGCCGAAGCACTACCGCCCGCATTTCTGCGGGCGAAACCTCTGGGACATTATGCTTTGCTGCGTTCGAGCTCTGCAGATGAAAGACGAATATATTTTTAAGCTAGAGCCGAATTACTATATGAAAGGTTAACTACAATACTTCGTATGTAAGTTCTTGAGACCGTGTTATAGCATGTAGCTAAAAAGGCTCTTGTTTGAGCAATATAAGAATTTTGTACTGTTAATGCTGCTATTTGTATTTTTTTTTGTGTTGACTAGTACTACGTGTGTGACATGCAGTTATCAATTTTTAATAATAATAATAATAATATATTATTATTGTGGTGAAGAAATATGTATTTATTCAACATATTGCGGCATTTTAATGGATGACGACGATTAGAGCCAGAAAGAATATAATATGCGCACGACCAAGATCATCCAGCTCGTCGAGCTCCGCGTCATGGGCGTCGGCTTCGGAAGTGTTCGATGCGATACCAGAAGACGACGCGTTGAGCCAACGTGACGAGCTGCAGTCGTCCCCGCCGCCACCAAGACCTGTGCGACGAAGAGGACGACAACCCCCTCCAGTGGTGGGTTTGGGACCTGTGGGGCCGTGTGCCTCACCTGCGGTCCCCGCTACCGGTGGAATAGTGCGCCGCATGAGATGGACTCAAACAATTAATGAAAATGTCATGCGGGCCTATTTTGGGGCAACAAAGGGAGGAACCAAACTCACAGCGTATCGTGCTCAGATGCTTTCTCTGTTTCAGGCCTTGGAACCTGCGATCAATGTGTCATCTCAGCGATTGTCGGATCAGGTGCGGTACATCCAACGACGAAAAGTGTTGAATGATGAAGCACTTGAGCGGCTGCGTGCAGACTTGTGTGTTGTCCAAGACACTGTCTCGCCTGTCCTTACCCAGCGAACAGCAAATATACAAATTACACCTACCGCTGACGTTGAGCGGGAGGATAACTTGGACAATACTGTAAGTCCCCACGACGAACAGCGTTTGAGAGGGGCTTTGGAGAGTGCGATTTTGGAATTTAAATTGACTTCTACATCCTGTAGACCGAGGGTACCACGATTGCCAACGCATAAAAAAAATTTGGCACTGATGGGAGCGTTGGACTCCGTGTTGGCTACATACATGGAGTCCAGTCGGGACCTTGTTGATACACATTCGTTTCTTTACTGTGCGGCCGTCGCAGCATGTCGAGTGGCTAATGTAAAATTCCCAAATGCAAATAGAATCACTCGAGATGTTGCGACCATGCCTGCATGGCAATATAGGATCGAGAAACGTATCAACTGGGCCCGAACTCTCATCGGCAAGCTCATCTCCTTCAAAGGAGGAAATTTCAGACCGAAGATTATGCGTTTTGTGGCGCAGGCCTTTTCTGGGACCAATATAAGACCCCAGGACTATAGGCTATGGGTCACAGAACGCATAGACTTCTATAAACAAAAAGTTTATGCGTGGGCAAGCCGTATTCGCCGTTATAGGAGGCGATGGGAACGATTCCAGCAGAATCGCACTTTTCAAAGCGATCAAAAGAGAGTTTATAGGTGTTGGGAGGATTCTCCTCATGGTGTGGTGGATGGGCGGCTGCCTGATGCTCACGATATGCGTGATTATTGGAAAAATATCTGGTCGTCGCCTGTCCCCCATACTGAAGACCCCTGGTTTAGTGTTGTAGAACGAGCTTGCGACGCAATACCGGCTATGGAAACCATTTCAATTAGCTCAGAGGATGTTCTGGCAGCCATCCGTCCGACACATAATTGGAAGTCTCCTGGTCCGGATGGTCTGCACAATTTCTGGTTGAAATGGTTTCTTAGTTCGCATGCTCGTTTAGCAGCACAGTTCCAGGATGCGCTAGATAGAGGATCGCTTCCAACATTTATGACGACAGGTGTCACTCACCTGCTCTTTAAATCCGGCTGTACCACGGACCCGAAAAACTATAGACCCATAACATGCCTTCCAACCATTTATAAACTTTTTACATCTATATTAAGATTGAAAATTGCAAATCATTTCACAATCAATAATATCCTTTTTCCCGGACAAACAGGATGCAAGATTGGGTCACGTGGTACAAAGGAGCTCCTTCTCATTGACATGACCATTTGCCAACAGACTCGTCACAACCGAAGGAATTTATCGGCTGCCTGGATTGATTATAAGAAAGCCTATGATTCGGTGCCCCATACTTGGCTCAAGAGGGTGTTGAATTTGTATAAGATTGATACAAATTTATGCACCTTTCTTGGGTCATGTATGGGACAATGGACCACTTTCCTAAAATATCCAGGTGGTACGAGTCCCCCTGATTGTGATGAGCCGATTAGAATCAAGCGGGGTATATTCCAGGGTGACAGTCTGAGTCCATTGTGGTTCTGCATGGCCCTGAATCCTCTCAGTACTCTGTTGTTGGATTCAGGGTTAGGATACCGTCTACGGAGAGGGAGTGAGCCTATATCTCACTTGCTTTACATGGATGATCTCAAGTTGTTTGCATCAAAACAAACAGAATTGATTGAGTTGTTAAAAATAACTGAAAGATTTAGCAACTCAATCAACATGGAGTTTGGTGTAGATAAATGTGCGGTTATCCATGTGAAGCGAGGAGAGGTGGTGATCTCTGATGACATACAAGTCTCAGAGACTATAAGACTTAGATCCCTTTCCGAGACGGAAACCTACAAATATCTGGGTATGCCTGAGGCACTGGGTATTATGGGTGCCGACGTAAAACAATCGGTCAGGGAACGTTTCTTCGGCCGTCTGACAAAAGTACTTAACAGTTTTTTGTCAGGTGGAAACAAGATTCGCGCTTTCAACGGTTGGGTTATGCCTGTACTCATGTACTCTTTTGGCATACTCAGATGGACTCAGACCGAACTGGACGCCCTGGATCGAAAGGTCCGGACCCTACTGACTGCACATCGTATGCATCACCCACGATCGTCAGTGATGAGATTGTACATCCCGCGGAGATGTGGGGGCCGAGGCTTACTTAATGCTAAGGACTTACATAACCGCGAGGTATGCAATCTCAGGGATTATTTCCTCCACAGCGAAGTGGGCATGCATAAGGTTGTAGTCATGGTGGATAAGGGATTTACCCCGCTTTCCTTGGCGAATGAGAACTGGCGAAAACCTAAGGTGATGGGCATTCGGGAACGTGAGGAGATATGGAAGAGCAAGGAACTACATGGTCGGTTTTATCGGGCCCTTCACGGGCCTGATGTAGACCAGCTTGCATCCGTATCTTGGCTACGTTTTGGTAACCTATTTGGGGAAACTGAGGGTTTTGTCTTTGCAATTATGGACGAAGTTATGAAAACGAACAATTATAGGAAATACATCATGAAGGACGGTACGGTCGATATCTGTCGGGCATGCCACCGTCCCGGTGAATCAATCAGGCATGTGATTTCCGGTTGTTCGTATCTTGCTAACGGCGAGTACTTGCATAGACACAACCTAGTAGCCAAGATCATACACCAGCAAGTTGCTCTTCGGTATGGTCTTGTGACTCTTGAAGTGCCATATTACCAGTATGTGCCTCAACCAGTTCTCGAAAATGATCATGCAACGCTGTACTGGGATCGATCTATTATCACGGACAGGACTATTGTTGCCAATAAGCCTGATATTGTAATAGTAGATCGATTGGCGCGCCGGGCAATACTTGTTGACGTCACTATTCCGCATGACGATAACCTTGTTAAGGCCGAAAAGGACAAAATGTCTAAATATTTAGATTTGGCTCACGAGGTTACCGACATGTGGGAGGTAGACTCTACAATTATTGTTCCGATTGTCGTTTCTGCTCATGGGTTGATACCAAAGAGTCTCGACCAACACCTCCAGAGGCTCTCAATTGGTCGTTGGGCCAAGAGCCAGATGCAGAAAGCAGTACTTCTGGACACGGCACGCATTGTGAGGAGATTCCTCACTTTGAATCCCTGACCACCGGTGGCTTGGGTCTTGAGCCTCGCCATCGGAGGGTGATTCACTTTTTTATATTTTTATATTATGTATTAATGTTTTTTTTTAGTATGTATATAAAAATGTAAAAAAAGGAAAATTGAAAATAAAGAGAAATAATAATAATAATATAAACATTTATTGCACACAACTTACACAAAAAAAAAACAATTACAAATGGAAAAAAATAATAAAAAAAGGAACATTAAAACACTATTATTTAACAAACACAAGAGTATTCATGTACGTGTTATGTATGGAAATATAGATGGATATGAAAAATCCTGATGGATTAGGAAGATATTCCACATATTTGTTAAAGTAAACGCGATCGGAGACGCTCAGTCAATTACGAGCGACGCAGTGAAAGGATTACCACAAGACAAATGGAACGCCACCGATCATTTATTTAGCATAATCCCTGTTTACAAATTCAGACTGAAATCATTAAAATCTGTTACATTAAAGCGAGCTGTACAAATGATTACAACGTTTGTAAGTGGTGTGTTCAACCCCAACGATCGTGTCTCAGTAGAATAACAAATATACTGTATAGGAGTGTGGCATTTACTTCCTTAAAAGAAGTTTTGATTCACAAAAAAAATACAGAATATACATTTATGTCCGCCTTGTCTGCATGTTACGTGCATCGCTAAGGAACGATTTCCCCACTTGCTGATAAACGCTATTTATCACATGTTTAAACCGACCAAATCGGCGCGGAGTCGTCCATATTTTTTATTCGAACAGCCCCTCCTCTTTACCTAGTTATTCCTTGAAAGTCCAAATTGTTAATATATTTCTGTTCACATCTTATGACATAAATTTAATATTTACGATTAGGATGATTATTTGAACGCACATTAGGATTTCCTAAAGTTTGCTTGCAGAAGTTTTAAAATCAACTCCCAATTTATTCTGTTCTCTGCTCACATTGCAAAGCTCTTCTTCAATGCTACCCACTATAGCAATCAGCTGTCTATACTTGATACTTACTTCGCCCTCTATCAGAAAAGTAAAAATATCAATTCAATGGCGTGCCCTCACCAGTGGCATGTTCTCATGCATTTATGCATTGTATTATCATAGATTTAGTAGCATCAGAGTATCTGCTCCATGACTGCGAGTCGCAAATAAATGTTTTATGGCTATAGACGGATTTCAAGATTCCCAATGTAAAATATAAATGTCAATGAATACTTGAATTTATGCTTTTGTTTCTTATGGGTTTGTTAGCTCAGATGGTGAATGCTGTATTATTCCATTTGGTATTATTCTGATTTATGTGTTTAGATTTGGTTAAGTAAATGGAAACTTTCAAAAACAAATACAAATACGAAACATACATGCACACAACACCATGTCACAAACAAATTACAAACAATATAAAAAAAAACATACTAACACCAATGCTCATAAAAGAAATAACAATGAAATAAAAACAAGAATTGCAAAAGAATTAGTTTATCGTCCCAATCGTCATTTTGTGAGTGCGAAACGGGTCCCATTCAGCACAAGCAGCGAGCGAGTCACAGCACGGTCTTCCATGGGCCCGATACAAAATATATTGACTTTCTGGTACCTAGCGTACTAGTACTGAACATCGCTCGCCATCTTAAGGCATTACGTGCCAAGCCTCTGAACCAACTTAACTAGGAAAGCGGTTGATCACTCTGTATGTATATTTTATAGTACACGGTTCGATATCCAAGCCAAAACAAAAAAGTGTGTGTGTACTTATGTACAGTCAGCAGCATAAGTATCTGTACAAAATCAAAATTTCAAATCGCCTCTATACGCGTTAAGTTAAACTGAAATATTGTTTTCTTCGTTTGAAGTAAAGTGAATGCCTTTTATATTATTTTTGTGAATAGAAAAAACAGATTAGTAAGAACACAAAAGTGTGTAAGCAATTTGAAATTTTGAATTTGTTCATCTACTTATACTGCTGACTGTATACGCGTTAGAAGTTATACTTTGGCGTAACAAGATAAAAATCTTTTTAAATAACGCGCCAAAAGAAGTATAACTTCAATATCTTTCGCCTTATTCTACGTTCAAAATTCGAAACTAAAATGTTGACTATAGCTAACTTCTGGGTGTCAATAAAAATAAAAATGGTTTTTCGCGAGGGAGTGCACGCGCATCGTAAAAATTTACTCTCATCATTTTTCCCTAACGCACCAAAAGAAGTATAACTTCAAAAATTACATATACCATAGCGAAGTTTGTGTTATGGCAGTTTGAACTGAACTGTGTGTCTCAGCCCGCTAGAAATCCCACCTTGCATGGGAGTGCATTTGGTGTGAAGACCAAAAATTGCCTCGGGGAAAGCTTCCGCGACACTAAGGTCATAATTTTGGCTCGAGTGATAGTTGCTTCTTTAGAGGAGGCCTATGTTCAGCAATGGACGTCATATGGCTGATGATGATGATGATGATAGTTGCTTTGACTGTAACTATCATTAAAGAAATTATGAGTTAGATTAGTGGATGATGATATTAAAAAGACCTTGATATAGAGTTATTTAACAAGATGAAATGCGAAATATATTGATATCCTTCAAAGTTAACTACAAGCGTATCAAAGGGCAAATGGTGATGACATAAAAATTAATGGCCTGGAAGCTATAAAGAATATAAAGACCAAATAAAATATATAACCATTCTCCGATTGAATGAGCCGTATACTTCGAAACTTTGGTGTTGTTTATATGAAACTTGGATAAGTAGATGATTTCCTGTTATGATAAAAATATGGATAATGTATAATGTATGGGATAAAGGAATAATTTAAGATACTTTTGTGTCATTTGTTGTCTTTTTTGCATTAGATACTAAGTGTTGCTCGCGGCTTCGTACATGTGAACGACTTTGCCGGGAATAAGTCTCACTGTTTAGATGCATAATGCAAGTGGGTCGGCTAGACCAAGGAAGATCGGCATCTGGCGAGAGGAAATCAGCACCCCTCGATCGGCACACTATCTGGACTCCACGCCGCTGACCATCAGGTGTACTGTCACACTTTCATGACTGTATAAAAATGGTAGTATTGTCCCACAGAAAAGTAAAGTGAAGTGACAGCTTGCTATTGCATTTGGTATAGAGTGAGATTTTTGGATAAAACATAATCCCTGTTTGTTTCCACGATGCTTCTTCTTCTGGTATTTTGGCAACTAGGTGTGGCTCTCTGCGTCACTCGGGAAAGTCATTCCGGGATAAAGTCCCGCTATGTACTTTTCCTGAAAATTGTATGTCATTTCTTATGATTCAAACTTACTTTGTTCTAAATTTCATCAAAATCGGTTCAGCAGTTGAACCAATTTTGTATGTCTGTTGATAGACAGAGTTACTTTCGTATGTATTCATATTATTCACCACTGTACGTTTTAGCCGACATTTTTTGCCACGTACTACTAAACTATGGAATCAATTGCCGCCAGCAGCATTTCCGGACAGATACGACCTGGCGACCTTCAAAAAAAGAGCGCATTCCCACCTAAAAGGCCGGCAACGCATCTCTGTGCTTCCTGGTATTGCAGATGTTCTTGGGCGGCGGTGATCACTTACGGTGAACCGTATGCTCGTTTGCCCCCTATACCATAAAAAAAATATAATAACATTTATGACATTAGTATGGATGTAGATCACATCAGGTGGCCTACTCGCTCATATCTCAGCCTAAGTTATAAAAACAATTTTCTCGCCCCATCAAAACCGATTTATTCTGTCACTTATCCCCATACTCATAAAACCGAGATTCTGATAAACAGCCGAGTACAACACCTGCGCTTGTAAACAAATACGACAATAATCTTAGTTTTCCGCCAGCGGGTAATATATTGCTTTACCTACAGGTGTTATTGTATCAAACTTGTTTTTTATGAAAACTTTTCCTTTTATTTTGCGTTTTATTTTTTTCTGACGTGATGTGGGTACGGTTTTGTTTATAAACTTTTTGGTTATGTCTGTTCGGATAGGTATATGGGTATATGAAGTAGGTAGGTGTATAAATATTTTTCAAGACCGGCTGTACGACACCGCTTTGAGATCCTGGGTTCGAATACCGAGTCCAGCAAAGTGATATCGGGCAAAGTGATATACCTATCACATCATGGGAGGGAATGCACATGGCGAAAAGTGGGCGCATTATTTGTGTCTCTGCCTAGCTCTTTGGGGTTAAGGTTTGAGAGTGTGTTTGTGTATAAATATGGGCATAGTGGCTCTTGTTTATTTTTTACGGCATTGAATAATGAGACGAGTATGCCGTTCGCCTGATGCTAGGCGATACGACGACATAAACAGTAGCAACACCATCCAGCACCTTGAGTTACAAAGTACTGTGTGGCATTCCACTGCGCTCGTCATCCTGAGACATAGATGTTAAGTCTCATTATGTCCAGTAGTTACACTGGCTACAATGTCCTTCAAACCGAAACACAATAGTGCATGAACACTGCTGCTTGGCGGTAGAAATAGACATTGCGGTGGTACCCACCCAGACGGACTCTTACACAATATGGGAGACCTACCACCAGTAAAACTAAATTAATGTTACAAATGAAAAGCCATCTATCTGTATGGTTAGCAAGGTGTAGTCTCATATAATAAGCCTAGCGTTGAGTACTATTGAGGAATGTGTGGATATTTCCGATTGTTATGCTGATTTTTTAGATTAGAATATCTAATAATAAAATTTTATAATCAGAAAAAATATTAAATCTACAATATTATGAAATAGCATATCTCTACGAAATATTTATGTGTATGTGCGAAAAAAAGATTTTAAAAATATTTCAAACACTTCAGTACCGACATCATGCGTGATCAGGAGCCATCTTGGATTATGGTGGGCTATCGTGGGCGTGGTAGTGCAGGCACCGTCTAACCCCGCTCGAGTCTCCCGTGGTCTCTAACAAAGTATGGACTCCATCCAGGCTCCTCTCGGACACTGCTTCCCTAACACCTCACGAAGTCAGTCATCAACTCCTCATTCTCAACATATAAGTACATAATATTACTGAATCAACCTAAGTTATTTACAGCTAGCCAAAGTAATACTATACTTCCTCATGTTAAAAAGCTATAAATTATTTCGGTAGACGTGTAAAAATCCAAACACATTGATCATAATTTACTAAAAATGCTTACTGTATGGGCGTTAAGATATACAATCATTTACCAGTATATCTTAAGAGAAGTAAAATTAACGAATTTAAAAATATATTAATGAAAATACTTTTAGATAAACTCTACTACAATGTTAATGACTTTTTAAATGATAAGAATATTGACGATAAGGTAATAAATACATTAATTATAGACTGAAATTTCAAATGTTTAATATTTAGCTAATATTATGTGACATGGCGCTATGGATAATATTATGTATATTAAATTTAATAAAATAAAATTGACATGTAAGAACTATAGGTATAAGATAATAATAATATATTTTTGACATAATAACATCATACGGGTATATAACTTTGAAAAAACAATTAATTAAATATTACAATGTAAGAAAACTATCAATTTATACATTTTATTAAAAATATCTAGTTTTAAATATTTGCACGTCAATGATGACAGAGTGTGTGATTCTGATTTTATTGTACCATCTATTTATTGTAACCACATTCTAGCAAATAAATTTTCATTTCATTTCATTTCATATGAATGACGGTAAAACATCGCGTGAAGGAAGCCGCGGTAAAAATATAGTGTGTTATAATTTCACGTCAGTTTTCATATAAAACACAAAGAATTTAAACAGTATAGTTATAGACCGGACATCAGGACCAAATTCGTCCAAAAGTTATTACAAATTGATAATAAGTCGCTGTCTTATCTGACATGTCCGTGTAACAAAACGTCTAAGTATGATTAAATTTTGTAAAGAAAACAATATTTTGGAAGGAAATATGCCAATATATGCATTACGACCATGTCAAAGTATGTTCTAATGAATTTTACATGGGTATTTTGTTATTTCACGGTAGATTGAGTTATTGACGAACAGGCTCAAAATTTTTGTATGACAATTTTCCCAATGTCCACTATATATCTTATATATAAAATTCTCGTGTCACAATGTTTGTTACCTTACTCCTCCGAAACGGCTGAACCGATTTTGATGAAATTTTATATTCATATTTAGTAGGTCTGAGAATCAGCTACTATCTATTTTTCATACCCTTAACATTTTTTTTAAAATTTTGGAACAAAATTTTTGGAACGAAGTTCCTTATTGCGCGTTGTGACAGGGGACCTGGACGGAAAGTTGTCACGACACTTTTTGCTATTATCTTACTAATATGAACCTTAAATACAATGCGTAGAAGCTATAATTCTTGAAACGAGTATATTTTTATTTATTTTATTTATTAAAGTCATTAAAACCATTTCTTACTAATCTAAAATGAACCTTAAATACATTGCGTAGAAGCTATTTCCCCAGCGTTGGCACGGCACGAGTACAAAAGAATCGAACGTAACATTCTTTTTTCAAATTTTGTTGATTTATTCTACTTTGGTTCCTGACATTTATCAATAACAAGACTAAACGTGCTTTGCTCGCGTTTAAAAATCTACTTTATATGGTAAGCGTAAGATTGAATTTGTGTTTAGTCAATCAAAATTTGTGATAAAAATGCTATGCAATAGCTTTACCGCGGTAGTCTCCGAGTGCCACACGTATTTATTTGTTTTTTTCTCTAGAAACTTATGTATTGGAACGGAAATAGGAAAATATTTATATATATACACACTCTGTTATATAAATAAAATTTTATTACAATTCCTTCACTAGTTAATCGAAAGGAACTTCGTTCCATCCGGGTGTCCATTGACACCTCTCATTGCTTTTTTTGTTTTTACTTTTCTATAATGTGGCATTAAAAATACATACAACCCTAAATTTCTACCCTTTCATCACCAACCCCTATTTTTTAATAGCCATTTTAGTAATTTAATAACTTTTCACGCAAAAACTACTGAACGGATTTCGACGAAATTTGGCACACGGGTAGATTATGTCCTGGATTAACACATAGGTTACTTTTTATCCCGGGAAAATATAAAGCGGGACCTTTGTCCCGGGAAAACTCATTCACGCGGGCGGAGCCGCGGGCAAAAGCTAGTAATCTTAGAACTCTTTGATAAAACACGACCACGGTTTACTATGATTCATTCACATATAAAAAACAGAATGTATTCGGAACGCATTACTGTAGGCATTTACTCGAATACTATCGGTATAACAGTACTGAATATGCAGAGGCGTGGTTAAGTATAAAATGAATAGAGATATGGGTTCTGTATAAATTCATTCGGATTGACTCGACTGCCTCGCTAGCGTAGTAATATTACGGTGTAACTGCAATGCTGAGGTTTCGGGTTCGATCCCCAGCTCGGGCAAAGTGATATTGAATTTTAAATTCAGTATCAGCCCGGAGCCTGGATTTTGTGCCCTATATGGCGATAGGCATCATGGGACGGAATACGCAGCGCATGGCGAAAAGTAGAAAGAAAGAAAGAAAGAAATTAAATTTATTTATTAGTAGGTGCACTAGTTGCGCCTCTGCCTAACCCTTCGGGGATAAAAGGCGTGAGTGAGTGTGTATAAATTCATTTCATTATTTTTAACTGCCGGTTGTAGGACATATCTTATATCCGCCTGAATAGCGACTACAGTACATAAGCTGTTAAAATCCGCTATAGTTGCCGACGCAAGTGAGCCGCGTTCCGGGATCAGTCTGTGTATATCTGGTTCAAATAATATTTGTGTCGACTGACGAGTGACAGTCATCGGTCGTCAGTCGACTCTACCTTGACCCCTCTCCGCTTACCATCAGGTGCAGTGGGATCACTTTTCCGAGGCCGCATAAAAATACCGGTATAGTTGTATTGTCTACGCGGTAAAACTGTTTCGAGGTACCTATTTGCGAAGATTGTATTGCTGGGCATTATAATGAGCTAAGTTCAGTTATGCTGGTGATAGGTCTCTCATATGTAAGAGTCCGTCTGGGTGGGTACCACCGCAATGTCTATTTCTACCGCCAAGCAGCAGTGTGCATGCACTGTTGTGTTTCGGTTTGAAGGGCATTGCAGCCAGTGTAGCTACTGGACATAATGAGACTTAACATCTTATGTCTCAGGATGACGAGCGCAGTGGAATGCCACACAGTAATTTGTAACTCAAGGTGCTGGATGATGTTGCTACTGTTTATGGGTGGTCGTATCGCATGCTCGTCTCGTCATTCAATACAATTAAAAAAAATATGTAAAAAAAAACTTTGTATGCAAAAAAATATCCGGCTTCCATCAGGCATAATAATAGTATCGATTGCTTAGGGATAGTCATATCTCGTCCATACTCTGTTTGCCGCTCCACTTATCGTCGGGGACAGTAGTCAATTTTCTGCTACTTAAGCAGAAAATACATTATGTGGTCCCATCAAAACGGTACCCTAGCACCATCGACCCGTACCTCAGGATTTGAACGCCTCAATTTATTGGTTAGTAAAAATTTACGATGGTATTTCCTTTGAGCTGACTGCGATGTGTCAAGCCTTAATGTTCCTCCGATGGCAACGAGGAGCCTCCAATGCGATACTTATGGGGCATTTACATATAAAAGAACAGTACACACTGATTATTTTGTTGTAGTAATTACCAATTTATATTGATATTAAAGCAGAGGAACATTTTTTTTGCTTTCGTATGTTATGACTTCCATCCTGAGATTTCTGCTTCCCGGTTGGGAATTCGAATTTCGGTCCAGTTTTGGATTTCGGTCAGTATCAGACTGAGGTCTGGAATAATTCCTTGTAAAGGACAATAGGCTCAACCACTATTAAATTAACTACGTATGGTATACGTCCGCCTTCCATAAGAAGAAACAGAATGATATTATGTTAAAACATTAAAATGGTGTTTAGTTTGAATGTCAATACCTAGCATCATAAAAAGTGGGAAGACCACGTTTTTTTAACTGTAGTTATCTTCTGTCAGGTTCTTATTAAGCTGGACGCGCTCGCAGCACCTGGAGCACTCGAAGCTCTGCGAGCGCGTCCAGCTTAATAACACTGATGATTATTCTAACTACAGTTGAAAAAACCCGGTCTTAAAAACGTTTTAATCTTAGCAAATTGTTTTCTTATTTAAGTATTACTCAAAATAGAAAAAAAATCTAGAATTTTCTAAACTTTAGTTTCTTAAAAATAAACATGCATTTTTTGTTCAATCTCGTCTTTTAGTGACGTTTCGTATTTTGCGCCCATTGTAATAAAATTTCGTTATTATTCGGACAATGTCTTTGAACCTCATTGACAGTTTTCGGTTATAAATGACCTTCGTTAGAGACAATGTGGGCGTGATAATGTCATTGGACTTTCGAAGGTCTGTGGTAGGTTTTTTTATAAATGACGAGACGAGCAAGCAACTCGTCTGATTGTCAAACTGTTAGAGTAGCAATATCGGAATTTTAAGTTATATAGTACTACGTGGTATTAAATTGCAATTGTCATTCTGAGATAATTATAATAATAAGTTAAGGACCTATTCCACAAGATTCAATAAATTGTATTTGACAGTAATCGGATTAAACAGCTAATGTAGATTTTGTTATCATATCTTTTGACTGCCTCGGTGGCGTAGTTGTATTACGGTACGACTGCAAGGCTGAGGTCTCGGGTTCGATCCCCGGGTCAGGCAAAGTGATATTGGATTTTTCTATTCACTATCAGCCCGGAGTCTGGAATTTGTGCCCGATATGGCGATAGGCGATAGGCTCGCCCCCTATAACATCATGGGACGGAATACGCTTGGCGAAAAGTGGGTGCACTAGTTGCGCCTCTGCCTACCCCTTCGGGGATAAAAGGCGTGAGCATGCGTATGTGTTATCATATCTTTGGGGACATAGATTAAAGTGTGACTTCTGTATTTGGTCGGTTTATACATTTATGTGACAAATAGCGTTTATCAGCAAGCAGTGAAATCGGCCCTAAGTCACATAGAAATAATATTTCCAGTAGTTACACTGGATACAATAAAATTCGCACCAAAATACAATTAGGTATATGGTTTGAACAATGCTACTTAGCAGGAAAAACACAGTGCTGTGGTGAAAATACGCAGACTGATTTGCATATAGAATTTTGTTTATTAATTCTTTATACAAAGAATTCCTACTATTTATTCACTGCGTTACAGTTAGAAAACTACGAAAATAAATATTTTTTAATGGTTCCTACCATACCAGCCCTGTATTATATACTGCCCACTGCTGAGCACCTCCTCTACATCTGAGAGGCTTAAGGCCTTAGTTCCTACACCGGTACTAAAACCTTTATTTCTTAAACCTTACGAATTATATTGACCTGCCTCATAAACTTTACCCGAATAATTCTTTTGTATTCAACTCTTTTCATTTCAGTACAATACACAAATACGGCAGCTGTTTGATATCTGCCTCGGTGTTTGATCCACAATTCTGCACCCAGGAGTCGAAAGAGCGTAACTAAAAATATTACATTTTTGAGTCCTTTTTGGCAATCAATAATGCCATGATTTCGATATTCTTTTACATAAATAAATACGAATAGTAGGTAATATTATATGCATTATATAAGCTTGTTTTGTAACTTCTTGCATGGCCGTGTTCTCAATATCATATTTTCATATAATGATGTAGTGATTATAATTTTAATGTTGAATTGACGTTTGCGGCGATATAAGTTCCAAATCCATACACGATTAAAACTCCATACCGGTAGAAAAAAATCTAGAAAAAAAGACAACCCCATCTATGCATAATATCTTCAAAGCAATCTATTAAGTTTTCATCCAGATGTTATAAAAATAAAAAAAAAACAAAAATGTTCTCACAAATTCCAAATTTCCTCAGTTACAGAACTTCAACCAAGGGTCCAAATAGATTCAATGGAACTGTAGCTTCGCAGGTGATGTGTTTCACGCCAGAAGAGTTGTGTGGGACGTCGTCAATTGTTCGTTACATATTTATTTAGGTCTACTTTAGACGTAGGAAACGACTAAATATTGTCATAGGTGCGATGAAATCTGAGAGTGCTTATTGATAAGTTTATTGTTTTATGATGGAACTATTCTTTTTGATTTGCGTTGATTTAATATTTGGCTGACTGGCTCGGTGGCGCAGTTGTATAACGGTACGACTGCAGTGCTGAGGTCTCGGGTTCGATCCCCGGGTCGGGCAAAATCATAATATTTATTGGGTTTTTCTGCTCAGTATCAGCCCGGAGTCTAGATTTTGGGCCCGATACGGCGGTAGGCTCGCCCCCTATCACATTAGGGGAATACATAGGGCGAAAAGTGGGTGCATTTAGTTGCACCTCAGCTTAAACACTCACACTAACGCCTCGGGTAGTGTAGGTGTGAGTGTGAGTGTGTGTGTGTGTGTGTGTGTGTGTAATATTTAGTAAAATTTAAACTTGTAAGTGCCGCAGTCAAATCAGTCATGCTGAATTATATTAGGACCCCGCTAAATTTGATGTCAATGCCCATTATTGTAATAAGTATTGCGTTAAATCAATATCAAATGTCCAATGCGTATGGCGTTGTTTAATTCTGAGGATAAATCGAAGCTACATTTATGCTTCGTTTCAATGGGGTAATTCATGATATTAAACGTGTATATGAATCCCCTCAGCGTTACATTAGGCAGAGTATGCGCAAAGAAAAACAAATGCTTTTTATATCCAACTAGCTTTTGCCCGCAGCTCCGCCCGCGTGAATGAGTTTTCCCGGGATAAAAGTCCCGCTATATATTTTCCCAGGATAAAAAGTAGCATATGTATTAATCCAGGACATAATCTACCAGTGTGCCAAATTTCATCGAAATCCGTTCAGTAGTTTTTGCGTGAAAGAGTAACAAACATCCATACATCCAGACATTCATACATCGAAACTTACAAACTTTCGGGTTTATAATATTAGTAGGATATTGTTCCTAAGGTATCGGGATAGTACCAAGTTAGTTGAATTTTTCCAAATTGGTTATTCTTCGAAAACATTTCACCGCCTCTTTAGATAATACATTTTCCAGAAATCTATACTTAATATTATAAAGTTGAAGAGTTTGTTTGTTTGTTTGAACGCGCTAATCTCAGGAACTACTGGACCGATTTTGAAAATTCTTTCACTAATAGAAAGCTACATTACTTCTGAGTGCTATAGGCTTTTCCACGCCGGCGGAGCCGCGCGCAAAAGCTAGTATAATATAATAATTGAATACAAAAATTCAAATGATGAACGTGTAAAATAAAAGCATATTATTTGGTTACAATAATTTACATTCCTCTTATTAAAACTAATAATATGAGTATGCATTATATTCTGTCACACTGCTGGGCACGGGCTTCCCCTACTACTGAGAGGGGATTAGGCTTTAGTCTTACACCCTGCCCTAGTGTGGGTTGGCAGACTTAATAGTCTCGAAATTCTTTCGAATAACACAAAAAAGTTACAAAATACTGAAAAGAATTTGCCATAAAATAACGCTTTCGTAAAGTCAGTTTCCAGTATATGAGTGAGATCAAAGACCGTAAAATTCCAATACTTAAATATCACATAAATTATTATAGAAAATATAAGTTATTTTATAAGCAGTGATTTTAGTACGACATCGTACCCCTTCAATAGAGCTGGGAATTCGCGTGTGGCACGCCAAACGTTCCATATCTTGTGGACTTACGGGAAGAAATCATATACCAAAACGCTGCGTTTAATTTACGTTCCTTGGATAAACGTAAGAACAATTTAATTGTTTTGAAATAATCACCTCGTTTCTTTATATTTAATACCATGGTTCTTATATGGGCCAGGCAAGGAATTAGGGCTTACGACATTTTGATTTGTTATTAATGCATAATTTTCAGATTTTAATGTCCGCGAGAAGGCTTTTTATACACATTATGCATAAAATCATTACATATCCTAAATTAGAATGTAACCAGTTTGGAAATCTGTATTTTTACATTTTAGTTCAAAAATAATCACCATTACAACTAAATCATTTTTTGGCTAAATTATACAATATTTTAAAATAATTAGGCCCACACAGGTTTCAAGTAAATTTTAATTGTAAGTTTTCGTATAAAACAACTACAGCTATATAGGTAGTACTCATTTTAGCACCATTTGGGAGCATAAATTAGATTGTGACTTATAATTGTTTAAAATAGCGGCGATAGCCTAGTTGGGAGTGGAACGGACTGCCGAGACGAATGTCCGCAGGTTCAAAACCCAAGGGCACACACCTCTGACTTTTCTAAAAAGTTATGTGTGTATTCTTTGTGAATTATCGCTCGCTTTAACGGTGAAGGAAAACATCGTGAGGAAACCTGCATACCTGAGAAGTTCTCTGAATTTCGAAAGTATGTGAAGTCTGCCAACCCGCACTAGGCCAGCGTGGTGGACTAAGGCCTTAACACTCTCAGTTGTAAAGGAGGCCCGTGCTCAGCAGTGGGCAGTATATAATACAGGGCTGGTATGCCTGCATGGCGCTCGTTAGCGAATCAACGTTTTTACGCGTTATATCAAACCGTATATTTTCAAGAGGTATGTAAAGGAATTTATCCAACTGAAGTTCAGTTCTAAGCGAGCTTTTGTGCGTGTACACGCGTGGATAATGTCACGAGAATATTTCCTTCCAATATACATTATGTGCTGGTAACTGTTACTTGAAGGTCGAATCGTAAGGGACCTTCAGGGCACGAATTCTTGTTTCAATTACCTGTTTAATAGCGAATTACTGAAAAAATATCTAGTTGGATTGATATTTCTTGTATACAAATCCGGGGCTGACATATACTCTTAGTTTTTTCTGTCGCCATGCAGCAGTCTGCAAACACTGATGTGTTCTCGTTTGGAGGTCACTGTTATCAGTAGGTGGGTTTTTATGACGATACCTTTTCAACCCTGCTTTATAATTATTGTTCTTTGATGTTGATGCCATACTGGTAAATCTTCTGCGGTTATTTTTTTATGGCATTGAATGACGTGACGAGCATGCCGTTCGCCTGATGGTAAGCGATACGACCGCCCGTAAACAATAGCAACGCCATACAGCACCTTAAGTTACAAAGTACTGTGTGGCATTCCACTGTGCTCGTCATCCTGAGACATAATATGTTAAGTCTCATTATGTCCAGTAGTTACACTGGATACAATGTCCTTCAAACCGAAATACAACAGTGCATGCACATTGCTGCTTGGCGGTAGAAATAGACATTGCGGTGGTACCCACCCAGACGGACTCTTACATATAAGAGACCTACCACCAGTATAGTTCTCGCAAATAATCTCTTACATCACATTGTCTGCTTTGACCCCTTAGCGGGTAAGAATTAGACAAATAATCCCAAAAATACCTTTAAGTAGTTTTATTTCAACCCCTTTATCATAAAACATATAGCAACTATTCAAGGGATTATAGAGGTACTTAACATCTTATACCCTATAAACCGTGGGGAATGTCCATAAGTATTTGAAAGGATCAACGTCAAGCTGCCAGATGGTCGTAAAGTTATTCTGAAACTTTGTTGCGACATAAAAGCATGTTATGCTTAAGTGTAACATGCTATTATGCAGGAAATAGCATATAAACATTATTAGGTCTCTATCATGTGTATTATAAAAGGTGAAGTGCAGAAAATAGCATATCTTCTTATGAATTTAGACTTGTAGGATATTTGTACCCCATGTTGTTCATGTTGTGGGGCTGCTTTTTCCGCACTTAGCCCGTAGAAAGTCCGTCCCGACGGCCGTTGTGCATGATGTGCCAGCTAGAGGTCTAGCAGCTATTTGTACCCCATTTTAAGCACATTGCTCTCACGGAGGAATGTGAGATTTGGTATAATTTAAGTTCATATCGAAGATTGCAGAAAAATAAAATTTATGTATAATATTGGTTAAGTGACTGCCTCGGTGGCGTATCTACGCCACGGCGTAATACAACTGTATTACGGTACGAATGAAAAGCTAGGGTCTCGGATTGGATCCCCGGGTCGGGCAAAGTAATATTGGATTTGTCTCTTCAGTATCAGCTCGGAGTCTGGAATTTGTGCCCGATATGGCGCTATGCTCGCCCCCTATCACATCATGGGACGGAATACGCACGGCGAAAAGTGGGTGCATTAATTGCGCCTCTGCCAACCCCTTCAGGGATAAAAGGCGTGAGTGTGTGTGTGCTCTCACGGAAGAATGTGTGAGATTTGGAATAATTTAAGTTCATATCGAGGATTGTAGGGAACTAAAATGTATTTATAATAATAATATTATGGGTATATTAAATTCGATGATACAATTTCAACTACTTGTCGTTCACAATAAACATTATTGTCATTATCCAGACAAGACTACGGGTAGTCCAAACTATGCCTGATAGTAAATACCACTTAGCCTGTATTATACTTACTAAATATCATGAAGATTGTTGAGAATTTCCGCTCGACGACGCTCGCTAGAGTCATAATGCATACCAGGAAACCGGAACGAAGCCCCATGGAAGTTTTGTGTATCATCGTTATTCAGTTAGCTATTCAATTATTAGGTAATCAACAAAATGTTGTTAAATTCTCAGATATTATTATACAGTTGAAAAGATTTTCGTTTTGTTTGAACAAATCTTTGTAACATTTGCTCCGATTACACAAACTTTTTTATCGATAAGAAACTTATATCTAATTGCTTTAAAGTACATTTAAGACTAGAAATAAAATATATCGTGAGTAGAGACGGAAGTAAAAATAACCTACTCATACAAAACTCTGAAACTAGATTTTCTTAATTTTACCTATTAATAATTCGACGCTTGAAAGGCAATAATATCTAAGCGACAAAAATATCGAAAATGAGTTATATACATATTTGGAATCGCCAGATTTTTCTGCGTCGATTGATCCGGGTTTCGTAGCTCTAGGACAATTTTTTTGGCGGTTAGATACTAGATGATTCCGGTAAATTTCACTTTTTTTTTCTCACTTACCGCCAAAATTTTTACGACTTTTTGGATTTACAGTAGTTGGTACGCTTAAGGAAATTGATTTTGAACTTAGTGTGTTTTACATGAAATCATGATATTACTGTTTTGCATTAATATATGTTTACTTGAAATAAAAAACTGCTCGCGTTTTAATTAGTTGTTTATTACCTACACAAAAAATTATAACTTTGGCATAGATATAATTTTACCTGGATCCATACTCTCCATATTTATGTGCTTAGATATTTTCAGCTTAATAAAATATGTTGTTAATAGTACATTTATACAATTTTACCTAAAATAAAATAAATAATTATTAGTCGGTTAGATAATTTTACCTGAATAATATAAGTTCTATTTTTTATACTTAGATATTTTTACTTGACAACCTTTAACTTCAGTCATGTCGCATAGATAATTTTACCGGGTATGCTCAGGTAGTTATACTTATTGCTAAGAGATATTTACCTGTTCATAATAAAGTAAATACACCCGCTTGCGAACCACCTAGTGTTTTGAAAGTGTCATTTGTATATGCGCGCGATCGTGTACAGCGCGTATTGGTTGTCGCTAAGAGAGGACAGCCGTCCGACGTTTTTATGATTTTGCCTCAATTTTACGTAGATATGGTGAGTTTTTTTTACAAATAAATAGACTTTTATAATTTTAATAACATTTATTTTTGTAATAAATATATTTATGTTGCATTATTGTGTATTACAATATGTTAATAATAATTTAATTCCAATTTTACCTATTCTCTCCGTATACTTTTTTGCCGGTTGAGGCTAATCCTGACCTACCCTTTTTGGAGATTATTTATTTGATAAATGCACGCTCTCGTTGGGTGCCCTCTTCCAGCCGTACCATCCACATTAGCTCGAAAGCTTACGAAAGGTATTTAACCTTTCATGACCTGTCTTGAATCCATCCTCTCCACGTGCCCAGACCTCTTTCTATCACAACCACTTTTATCTTGCTCACATAAATTTTCATTCCCTTCTCTTTAAAGACATCATTCACATAATTTTTCGTGCCTTGCAGCTCTCCCGTCGATGTTCTCGTACAGTGACTTCAAAGTCCTCACCAGGTGACTCTCAATCCGATATATTAAAGACAATGTTAACAATCTCTGCACCACCCTAAGGTTGACTGGGAGAGAATGCCTAAGGCATTAAGTCCGCCTTTATACATTTGTATATGAAGTGCTTAAATAAATAAATAATAACAATGTTAACAACAGTTCATTCCTCAGCATACGATCATAAGCCTTTTCCAAGTTTACGAAGGTATAAAAGACTTTTTTGGACTTAGCCAAATGTTCTTTCGCTATGCACCTTATGTAAAAGACTTGATGTGTGTAACCCATTCCTCTTCTAAAACCTGCTTGGACATTCCACACTTTTTTTTCAGTCTCATTAATCACTCTCTTAATGAGGACCTTGGCATACAATTTACTGGCAGCACAGGGAAGGCTTATTCTGCGGTAGCTTTTATATTCTTGCTGTGAAAATTTCTTCTTGAAAATGAATAAAAAAATGGTTTTGCACCAGATATTAAAAAGTTGCCATTACAATTTTGCTACTACGCCTTTGCCGTATCTCAGCATTTTAACGGTTACACCTAGCAGCCTTGCTTGCAGCCTCATACTTTTCATCGCATTCACTATTCCATTTTCCGTAATCTCATTATTAGCCTCGTTTTGAGAGTAAGCCAGGTCTATAGCCTCTTAACCACCTGCTACATCCCCATCGCCTCATTAATAAGTTTTTTGAAGTAGGACTTGCAAGCAATACTTCCCTTTTATCTCTAAACACCCTTCCATCTTCATTTCTGATGACTCCTATCTTTGAAGTCCCCGACTCTCCCCTGATCAACCATATTTGTTTCCAGAATAGTGAAAGGTTCGCTTTGGATTCACGAGAAGATTTGTGGTGTAGTTCCTTTTTCTTTCTTTTGCTCAACTATTTCCTGAACTCTCTTTTTCATTTTGGTATACACTATACACACTTACTTGTCTTTGCGAAGTACTATGAAAAACCTTTGTGGAAGACGTATGTCAAGATCGTAGAATGTGGTGCTCAATAGTCTTTCTTTTTCTACCCCTATGGGTTAAGGGCGTGGGTGTGTACATATGTATTTGCTCTCAGCAAAAATAAATTTAGGGAGAAAATTATGAGTTTCTAACACAATGAATAAATTATAATATTATTGCTTTCGAGTTATGCTTACACAGAGATTTTTAAGCAAGCCGTTGTAAATGTTCAGATAAGGCAATTTTGTATGTCCTTCCGCTCATCGTATATTTGAGGCGAGAAACTCCCTCCAAAGAAATAAGTGTTGGCTATTAACAAATTCTATATCATTATGCTATATTTTGGATGTAAGTATGTTTATCTAACAATAAAATTTTGATTACTATTAAAATTGACTGATTATTAAATAGTTCAATGTTTGTAGGAATAACAAGATTTACAATATTATGCACGTATTTATGTTTCTCTACGATCGTGTGACCCAATAATTTAGCTATAGATATTTTTACTCGATTTTATTAATATGTTTAGATATCCTTATATGATTTTTACCAACTGCGCATTTTCAAATATTTGTATTTCATTAAATTTACTTGTTACGGTATTCATAAGATGATCCATTTAGATGATTTTACCTGTTTGTAAATTTAGGTAATTTTTAACTAAGCGACGTTAACTTTTTAATTTATAATCTTCAGGGCTGTTAATTTAACTCAAAAAACGTCAAAAATTAAGAGGTTCCTAAAACAGTTACAATTATTTTTATGCAGCAAATGGTTAATTAGTTATGATTTTTTTTGTCAAAATCAAAACTTTAAAACGCTCTACTGAAAAATTTGCTAAATGTCGCTTAGATATTATTGCCTTTCAAGCGTCGAATTATTGTTTGTCTATCATAATTTCTTGTAGAAATGGCATAAATAGCGTCCAAGTCGTATAATAGTCCCCATAATTACATTTAATAAGACATTGTGGCTAAATTATGCGGAGAGCGCAATAATGTCCTCCTGCGATGCAGTAAGCTTTAAATTTACTGGATATTAAGCAAAGTGAAATAGTGGATTTGGCGTAATTTAGAGGCGTGGGGGATTTTTTTTTTTCTTTCGTAGGCTGGTACTGGGTATGATGAGACTTAACATCATCTCAGGGCGACGAGCGCAGTGGAGTGCCATGCAGTAGTAATTCGGAGTTTTGTTCGGCGTTGCTATTGTTTTTGGGCGGTCGTATCGCTTACCATCAGGCGAGTGGCATGCTCGTCTCATATAATTCAGAAGCAATAAAGAAAAGAGGCTCAATATTTTTCTTTGTATAATATGGCGATGGCAAAGCAGCCGCAATGCACCAGATGTTAAGTAGGTTTAGATAGAGGATTGACTGACGAGAGATATTTATCCCTTGCTAGTACACACAATTATGCCGGCGTGTGTGAAACCGGTTACATACAGTTGATCCCGAAACGCGACACGTACGTGCGCCATTGTTGTGAGTTTTACACCTTGTGTTCAGTGGTTGCTATCCAGGCGGATACAAGTATCCTATCAGCCTAAATATTTAGTAAAACGGCGTGATGTAAGTATGTACAGTCAGGCACATAACTAGCTGAACGAATTCAAAATTTCTAATCGTTTATACGCGTAAAGTTTATTGTATTTTTTCTTTGTATAAAGTGGACGATAGCCTAGTTGGGAATGGAACGGTCTGCCGAGAAAATGTCCGGCGGTTCAAAACCCAAGGCACACACCTCTGATTTTTCGAAGTTATGTGTGTATTGTTACAAATTATCGTTCGCTTTAACGGTGAAGGAAAACATCGTGAGGAAACCTACATACCTGAGAATTCTCGATAAGAATTTCGAGGGTATGTGAAGTCTGCCAATCCGCACTAGGCCAGCGTGGTGGAATAAGGCCTAAACCCTCTCAGTAGTAGAGGAGGCCCGTGCTCAGCAGTGGGCAGTATTTAATACAGGGCTGGTATTATTATTATATTATATAGTAAAGTAAGTTCCTTAAATTTTATTTTTGTAAAGAGAAAACGTAAATTTGTAAGAACACAAAAGTGTAAAGAAATTTTAACGTTTTGAATTTGTTCAGCTACTTATGTGGCTGACTGTACACGTCGCAAACCTAAATCCATTGACAAAGCCGCGAGCAAAAACCAGTGATAATATGTTTTTGGTTATAGAGATATCGTTTATGAATTAGAGCATACGGCAAACCTCACGAAGCCCGTTCCTTTGCTCCATAACTGTTTGCCGAGTTTCACAAAGCAAACTTTGTATTCGAAAATGCATAATATTCTTAAAAATATAAATAGTAAAGCATTAACACCTGGCTTCTCTTCATAGACACCCACGAAAGTAACCGTGGCGTTGATCTTTGTAAAATAGAATTGGTTTCTCAGTTTTCTTAATCAATTTGTATTCAGATGTTTAAATTTTCACTTACCAATATGCTAAAAGTTTATTTATATATTTGCAGGATAAAACTGGGTAATTTCTTACTTCACGCCACCTGCTCTTATGAAGAAGCTACTTCATTAACTATTAATATAAACTAGCTACTGCTCGCAGTTTCGCCCGCGTCTTGAATCCATTTAGCAGTATATGTCATCCAAACGACTTCACAAACTTTTGCATTTATAACATGATGAATATGAGTGGGATGTCGTATGTAACAATATGAAACAGTTTTCAGTAAAAAATGAAATAACTTTATTATATATAGCACAAGTGTTATTTTTATACTTTTGTCCTTCGGTAGCAAAGAAATTAATAGTATTTTTTTTGTTTTCTTACGCGGGGTTTTGATTAACAAGTTTTTGCAGGAATATATCGTGCAAGACTTCCCGAAAAGTTAACACAAGCGGCTTTATTTTAATAAATATACAAATGGGAATTGCCGTAAGCCCTGCAAACTCCAAAATTTACAGAATCATCTTGTCGTGACTGTTTATACGGTGAAAATTGCTTGCGGAGGATATCTTCTAGTTTTCTTGTTAATCTAAACCCCACCTTAGAAATAATCTGTAAGACCGTGAGTGTTTGGAATTATTATCTATGCACGTTTCCATTAGCACATTGATTTTGTCAATTTTACACAGGTAAGGTGGCGGGCAAAACTAGTTAGAGTTAACCTTACAGTTTCTAAGATATTCTGAGTGTATAAAAGGCATCTGAGCCAAAGATGAAGACACCCACGCTCAGTAAACATCTTGCGAGAAACAATTTTGTAAATTGCGTGGCCACTAAGCGTAGGCTGTTTCATTGCTATGATAAAAAATAGAAATTCAAGAGGTGTTCTACTGAAGTGGTTACTGTACCTATACTTCTGAAGTAGATCTACCATACTTCCAGGTAAACAAGGACGTGTCTTGGTTTGTGGAATGTCTTCGTTAATATTTTTTTTTGTTTTTTATTTATTTATTTATACATATATACAAAACCATTACAGATCTACTAAAGCGGTGTTGTACAAAGTTATTTGCTATTGACCTCGATACACCTGTAGGCCACTTGTGTGAATTCCTGCAGGTTGCAGATAAATATATCAACGTTCTCGGAAATAGTATTGAGCTATCGTATGGCCCGCGACAAAGGAGCAAACCTAAGCATATTTGTTCGTGGTGTTCGGAGGTGGAACAGCGGCGGGAGACGCCGAGTGGTGACGCGGCCGCTGGGCACGCACAGCTGCAACACGGACAGCAGCTCCGTTAATTAATTAGTTGTCTTAATTTAAAAAGTATATTTGGTAGCAAAATGTATATAAAATTATACGAATAAGTTCAATGTGTTTAGTACGTCACGAATACACGGAATCTTTATGCATTTCACTTGTAGCTGTTGGATTTTTTACATGAGTAAGAACCACAGGCACCTAGTTTTAAGGTTTAAAATGTCCTGTTTTAACGTCAGGAACTTCTGGTGGTCCTATTCTGAAGTCAATTAGTTTATCTAGAATTTCAGGTACCACTAGTGTTAGGACTTGAGTGGGAATAGTCTTATTTTGCAGATCTAATTTCAAATGATTGCTAATAGAATTTGAGGTAATGTTATTCTGGTGCGCTCAGATACTGTCAATTTGTATCAGACACATCTAGTTAGGCTCGTGTTGGTTCATCCATGGTCAAGTAAAGTTAACGATCTTATTACACTCGAAGAGCGCTTGCAATTTGCCAGTGTAATAAGATCCTTAATTTTAATTGACCACAGACAACACAATCCGGCCTAAACGATCTAGCAAGAGAGGAAGACAGAAATCGTCTTAGCAACTACATCATAGAAAATAGCGGCGTCGAGCTGGCATTATTCCGTTTTGCAAATAATAGTAGTAATTTTATTTAAACTGCTACGCTCGTCGCGTTGAAACAACTATTTACTAATTTTCGTCTGTAAAATGTTCCTACTTTATATTAATGCGAAAGTTTGTGATAATGTTCGGATTTTTTTAAAGTAAACACAGAAACCACTAACAGATTTAGATGAAATCAAAAGTTTTCCGGGATAAAAAGTAGCCTATAGCACTCAGGAGTAATCTAGCTTCATATTAATGAATGAATTTTCAAAATCGGTCCAGTAGTTCCTGAGATTAGCGCGTTCAAGCAAACTCTTCAGCTTTATAATATTAGTATAGATTTGGCACACGGGTAGATCATGTCCTGCATTAACACATAGGCTACTTTTTATCCCCGTAATTTGCTCCCATGGGAAATAATGGATATTTTTAATCTGATTCTTTAAGTAGATGGTGGCTGGCGTCGGACTGTGTTTTAGTGACTTTTGTAGCGGGAAAGGCTTCTCACGCGAGCGAAGCCGCGAGAAACACCTAGTTATAAATAAGTTTAATTATACTAGATTTAACTTCAACAACCGATGTAACCAGTGTCGAGTTAATCTCAGTTTTACGTTTGTTCGTAAGTTCTGGAATATTTGTGTCTAGAGTAGGGAGTATCTTAAACTTTATTCAGAAAGTGTTACTATCCTGGAAATAGTTTTATTGCTTTTTTCTAACTCCCATTAGCTGTAAAGTAATTGGAGAGAGGATTTATATTTCTTTGTTTTACTTCTGGATATAGTGAAAGAGTTTATTGTTGTAAATTAAATTTACAAGCTTCATTTCTATGTCTCTTTGAATGATAAATTAATTTATATAAATTACTTGCTTCGGTGGCGTAGTTGCATTACAGTACGACTGCAATGCTGAAGTCTCGGATTCGATCCCCGAGTCGGGCGAAGTGATATTGGATTTTTCTATTCAGTATCAGCCCGAAGTCTAGAATTTGTGCCCGACATGGCGATAGGCTCGCCCCCTATCACATCATGGGACGGAATACGCACGGCGAAAAATGGGTGCAGTTAGTTGCGCCTCTGCCTACCCCTTCTGGGAAACAAGGCGTAAGTGTGTATATATAAATTACCCCATAGAAAAAGTTTTTTATAAATAAAAAGGAACCTGTGTGTGTCACCCTCCAGCGCATAAACTCTTCTTCTCCTTGCATCTTTCTTTGTCCCACTACAATGTGACATAGGCGCAACAAACTTTTCCAGGTATATCGCCAAACTGATTAGTGATTAGGCTCAGTATTCCTAACCTAACCTAAACATCCACTAAGGGATACAGTTTCGGTCAAATCTAATTGGCAACACCTATAGGTACAAATTGTTTCATGACCTGGTTCGGTGAGGCAGAGATATGATACGTTTGGACTGAGACCATCCACGAACTAGGTCTACCGTGCATTAATGTCTACAGTATGGCTAGACATTTTAGCATTCCTCTATGGAAAAAAAATTGCGTCATCGGCAGCCTTGTATCACGTGGTCTACTTTTACTATTAAAAACAATCTCGCATACTCTTACCTTAGAAGCTCGTAATAATTATGAGCGGAAGCTGGTCGAATAAATTTCGTTTGACCTCCTTAGAATGAGTTTGCATCAATTTGTATCCCTGTTTCTTTTTTTATGGAAATAGTTTGAAATAATGTTTTATTGCAGCTGCTACTTGCGGCTCAGCGTGAGAACTTTTATAACTATACGTTTCAACTATGGACCATTAACCACTTATTGGGTTGGACTTGGATATATCCTTTCATGTTCTTTATGGTAGGTGGTACTTGCAGCTTCGCTCACGAAGAAGATTTTTCCCGGTATAAGTCACAATGTGGACTAACCTGAGATAAACAATAATGAGATACTGTTGAACACATTCTGCAATAGACTGTAGACTATGAAGTTGTATTTTTAATAGCACACATATTCATGCTTTCTAATAACGTTTTCGTTTTTAATAGCATTTTACAAAAATATAACAAATAACTAACAACCGTTGGTTATTTGTTATTTTTTGCAGGGAAACGTTTCTAAACATTATTTATCACGGGATACTGTGTGACCTTTCCCAAGTAGCTCACGTATGAATGCGTGGCGCGAGCCTAGAATACAAATGTGCGAGATAGCGCACGCAATTTAATTCTAACGTTTTGTCACTCGACGATATCTTAATAGCGGTTACATAACATACTTATTTATAAGAGTTTTTATACGTATAATTTGTGGTTTGCTGTAGTATACATGGGAAATCAGAGCAAAGGGCATCATAACAGAAAGTAATCTATCAATTAATGCTTTTATTAGTTTCAACGGCTTCATTGTATTGCTTTGTGCCTTTAAAATCATGGAAAAGACCGGGCCGTCATTCATATTGATTCAACTTATAATATTATTTTGACAGAAACGCTTCCAATAATAACGATGCACAATTTATTAGGTAACAGAGTTGACTGGTATAGATGATGTTAAATATCACATAAGAATCCTACTAATATTATAAACGCGAAAGTTTGTAAGTGTGGATGTATGGATGTTTAGATATATGGATGTTTGTTACTCATTCACGCAAAAACTACTGAACGGATTTCGATGAAATTTGGCATACGGGTAGATCATGTCCTGGATTAATACATAGGCTTACTTTTATCCCGGAAAAATATAAAGCGGGACTTTTATCCCGGTAAAACTCATTTACGCGAGCGGAGCCGCAGGCAAAAGCTAGTATACAAATAAAACACTTAATATATAATGAAATTTTATTTCCCAATAACTATATTTTATCATAATCAAAGTTATTTACACTATTATTTATCACGTCGGTAACAATACGATGAAATGATCGTTTATGAGACCTTGGGTCCAAGCGGCGCGCGCTACGGCCGCTAAGAAAATCACAGTTGAAAATAACGGTGACTGTTCGGTTATCAGTATAACAGTTATTAATAACGTCGTTATCGTTATCGTTGACGGTTGTTGGAGACGATCACCTCCAGCGTGTAGTTCTGCGAGGCTTTCTGGAACAAACGGTGATATGTTAATAAATATTTACGTTTAAGAATAAATTATGGAGATAGAATCTAAATTTCATATGAAAACATAATAAACAAGGCGTTTTTAAAAATACTTTCATCGTCTTAGTACTCTTAGTATTTGATTTCTTAATATATTTATTTTTATTGGACTTTAGAAAGTAAATGGCATTTCTTAGAAAGTAATTCTGTCCGTAGAGACTTTTTTAAATTATATTATATCGTTGACACTTAAATGACTTGAAATATGTTTTCCAACTACTCAACTTCATAAATATTAATCATTCTTATCATAATTTAAAAAGGTTACGTAATAAATTTTTCTCAAAGTCCATAATACCTGACTATATTATCATGAATAGCGCAGTAAATATTTAAACACTTTCGAGGGTCAAGAGAAAATGGACGCTAATACAGTTAGTATAAAATCTTAAATCGCACGTCGAAGAATAATCGTATCCTAAAAACATGATTTACGAACGTTAAGCGATGTATTATAGACTAAGGAAGAAAAACTTTCATCCCATTATCTATTTTTTTTATTAAAATATATGGCTTGCACGTTTTTTGTCGACAAGCTAATGTGGCGCAAAAACTCGAACACTGACCGATGATAAACGATTCAAGTCATTAGTTTAAATTTCAAGTCTAGTTAAAGAAGTTGGAAAAAAACTTTTTTGTGGCAACCTTTGTAATGACGTCATTTGTTATGCTGAATTTTCTGACGCGCCCAGACGTGATAAATGTAGTAACCTGGGCTTATAAAGTCTGTTATAAAATGATACTGGTTGACATCAGTTTGTTCAACTTACACCTTGGTTTCACCTTAGCTGTATAAAATTCAACATTTAAGCATGTCAAAGCCTTCTAACTAGAATATTTGGTTTCGTGGTACTAAGCTCGGGGAGGTAAACATTTTCTACATTAGACACAATAGTGATATTACGTGCTAATCCTGAAAAAGATATTTCCAGTAGTAGATTGCCTATCATCATCAGCCATATGAAGTCTACTGCTGCAACATAGGCCTCCCCTTAATATTTCTAGACGGACATGTTGAAAACGGCCTGCATCCAGCGTGTCCTTGCGACTTTTATCAAGGTGTCCGTCCACTCAAGACTCAAGCTGACTATAACGACAATAATGTTAATGATGATAGCAAGCATGGTAATTGTGATATTGCACTTGTAAAATATTGGTCAATTTGATGTTGCTCATAATTATTATGATGATGCTGAATATAGTGATGGTGACAAAAATGTTAAAGATGATTATAAATAAATAGTCACAGTCTACCGGTAAATACATCCACGAGAACTGTGCCACTTTTGCAGTAACGCCAGTCAATATATCGAATAGTTGCGTCAGATCACGTTGATGATAAATGATTATGCTATACTAGTGATGATGACGATACAGATCCTGGCCCCGCAGTATATTTTGTAAGATACATGACAAAGTTCCGTGTTGTGTCGTATCTTACATGTTGGCATCTCAACCAATTACAATCAAACAATACTGTAATTTTCATATGTCAAATTTTCGATTTTATGTCATAGTCTAAATCTTTAGGGGTGTCCTATATTCAGCAGGATCTAGAAACCTTTAAGGGAGGGTTATATTCAGCAGGATCTGGAATTTTTAGGGGAGGCCTATATTCAGCAAGATCTGGATTTTTTTGGGGGAGGCTTATGTTTAGCAGGATTTGGAAATCTTCAGGGAAAGCCTTTGTTTAGCAGTGGACTTAAACAGCCTGATGATAATGATGATGGTGATGATTACGTACCGTTGAGTACATGTACAGAAACGGTGTGTGCTCTGGCGCCACGCACCGCGCACGTGTAGTTGCCAGCGTCGCTGCTGTTGACGCGGGCTAGTCGCAGGAGACTGTCGGCACCGCCAGGAACTTGCTCCGTCTTCACACTATGAGAAGATAAGGGTTTATGGTTAGGCAAGAGAACCTTGAGACTGAGAGCGATAATGTGTTTTAGGATTGGGAGCTAAGGTCTATGGAGAGTAAATTTTTAAGAGGGATAGTTTGTGTTTCTGAAAACCGTATGTATAAGATACCATGATCAGACTGTAATTTAAGTCGGTTTTCTGCGAAACAGTTATATCACAGCCTATTACAGCGTAGATTTGCCATTAAACAAATTAAAAACACGCAACTAGCAGTAACCAAGATTTTTGAGGAAAATAAGATCCTATTAAATTTATATTTAAATTACATCAGACTTCTATTATATTACCCCAGAAGGTAAGCCACGGGGTTTAAACTTATCCTGATGAAGCGTCTACGTGCATTGGACGATCATGTGAAAACTGCTTTAAAATTTCAACCTTCAAAATGAATGCTTCTTCGTAATTTGAGCAGAAAACTTTTTACTACGTTATTCATAACTGAAACCATAATATCTGCTACAATTACATATATCATTATTATAATCTCAAACTCGCTTGTAGTGTATATTTTTCTTAAACCAAATGCAAATATAAACTCACAAAAAGCACTCAGAAATTTAAATTATTTATTATAAGTTATTCTATGAATTTATAATCTGAAAATTTCTCCCTGAAAAATTGTAGTTAATTCTTAATTAAGCAATTGCTCATGAAGGTACTTAAACTTCATTAGCACGAAACAACCAATTAAGATTACGTTAACACAATTAACAAAAAAATGCCCTTGGACTCAAAATATTTCTAGAAATTTCTGATTACTTTGTAAGGCATAAAAGAACCTTTGCGAGTAGTTATGTAAATAAAGACCCGACTTCCGTGAACACGTACCCTTTTAAAAATTCATAAATTACACGTGTGTTGCTTGTTTTGCATTTCCTGATTTGCTACTAAAACACTGCGACAAAAGGTTACGCAGAAGTTTGCGCTATTGTTGAAGGCGTAGGTAGAGACGCAACTAAGATAACTGTCGAGCTTTTATACCTCCGGTGATAGTGGAGAGTTTATTTGCTGCGAAACTAATTCAAAGACCGAGCAACTAAGCTGATTTTTTCATCGAGACAATTACACTTCAGTTACTTCACTTACCAAATCTAAAACCGTTTAGCTCATAGGCTACGGACCCATTTTTTCGCGGGGAACAAACGCGTCATCGCTTCCGCCACTGGGGGGTGAGTGGACGGTTATGTTGGTTTCACCGATCTTACGGCCCAATGTCGACACTCGGGAGTATAACATCATCCGAGCGAGCATTGGACCGAGTCCCTAACACTGTGTACACCCTACACCGGCATACCATCCAAAACCCGCGGTGGCCTTCTTCGGCGCCTACGGGACGGCCCCGGGGTATCTTGTTGCACTAAGATAGCTGCACGGGACCGCCCCTGTGCGATGCCGCATTGCGACCCATCTCTATATGAGGGGACTAAGATGCCTCCAAGCTCTACAGGACGCCTTTGACGTCTACGACTGCAGGAGACCGACCACCCGCATTGTCGTCCACCTCTGAGTTGCTTACATTGGAGTAGTCGAGCGAGCAGACGCCCACTGCTTGCCCCGCGACTCTCGCTTACCGCATTTAGTCACCTCTTACGACAGGCAGGAAATGCCGTGGCAGAATTCTTTAGATGCCCCCGGGCCACAGGGCACAAGGCGCCGGTCAGTCGTCCACCCGACGCCTCCTTCGTCTCTTCTGGCTGCAGGTGGCATCGTTCTGCTCACGATCCCGCTCGGTCCTCTCCTTCCGCGAGATGAAGCAGTCACAGAAGAAGGCCATCTCTCGCCATGACCTGCAGCCGCCGACTATGGCGGACACCACGGCCGGCAGCGAGAGGTCTCCTACGACGACTGCTCTAAGAGCGCTGCGTTGTAGGTCCCAGGTTGGGCACTCCTCAAGAGTGTATTGGACCATGTCGTCGCGGCTGTTGCCACAATGATGGCACACGGCGGACTCCTCCTTTCCGATCCGACACAGAAACGAGCCGAAACACCCATGACCCGTCAGTACCTGTGTCAGACGGAATGTCGGCGCACCGTGGCGCCTGTCTAGCCAGCTTAAGACAGGTCGCACTGCCGCGACAGTCCTCAGGCCCGCACTGGGGCTCTCCAGCCTGATATGCCACTCCTCCACGGCGGCGCTGCGGATGGAGGCCAATTGGGCCGTTACCTCCCTGGGAGCCAGTCTCCGCCCGAGACGGGATGCCTCCTCGCGCCAGAAGAATACTGACGAGAGGTATTTGGCATCCAAATCCCATGGCCGAATACCGACCAAGACGCAGACCGTCTCGTGGGAGACTGTGCGGTAGCCCCTGAGTCGCTGCGCCACTAAACGCTGCTGTAGGCAGTAGAGCGACGCATCGAACATTTAGCGACCCGGCCCAGACGGGACAACCGTATATTGGCCATGGACCGCACAACTCCAGCGTATAAACTTCGGCAAGGGTTACCAGGACCTTCCAAATTTGGCAGCAGGTGTCCGAGCGCGCCTGCTACCCGCACCAGTTTTGGTGACAGCATCTCAAAGTGGGACGAAACTCCCATCGGCAGGCTAAGGACCCTGCAACTACACCAGAGACGAATAGTTATAAACGTTAAATAATAAGCATTTTATCTTTGAGTGTACTTATTATGCAAAACTTTATCAAGTTCGTTGAATTTGACTTTATAGTTGCTCTATCTATTAAAGTTTTATACAATAACTAGACTTCTGCTCGAGGCTCCGCCCGCGTGAAGAAGTTGTTTTGGGATAAAAATATTTTCCCGAGATAAAAAGTAGCCTATAGCACTCAGGAGTAACATAGCTTTCTATTAGTGAAAGAATTTTCAAAATCGGTCCAGTAGTTTTTGAATTTATCCCTTACAAACAAACAAACAAACGATCAAATCTTTCCTCTTTATAATATTAGTATAGATCAGTCGAACTTCTAGTTGGCTACGTTATCTAGCTTGAGGCATAAAAATGTATTAAAAGTGGAGTAAAAAGACCAACTGTTTAACAAGAAGTAGTTCCTTTCAGTATAATAATTACATAGTAATATCGAGCCCTTTCAGGTAACATCGTGACTTCACACTTTTTACTAGAGAGGATGTCTTTTTATTAATTCTAAAATATCAATTGTATATTTGCAGAATTTAGTTACAAAAATAACCATCTGATAGCTTCCCAGTAGTTTAATAATTTTCAATATTGGAATTACAGTTCTAGAGATCAATCCAACAAAATAATTCAGGTTAGCAAATTACCATAGATACCTAATATTTACAAAATTCTGTATTCTGAGTTATAAAATGCTGAAAGGTTTGCTCAGTACGTCGCATGTGGTACATTGTTTAAAATTTCATAATTCTCTAACGTGCGTTCGCCCCTAGTTGAAATCGGTATATGATTTATTTATAAGCAATCTACTGAGTTTCCTCTACGAATAGTACCTATTGTAATGGTCCGGCTATAGTATCCCCCGTTTTCTGTATGTATTTATACATTATATTGATATTACTTAGAGTATCTGTATGTTTTGGGATACTATTATAATTTTATGTTACTGTGTTGTTCGCGGCTTTGTCTGCTAAAACACCATCCCGGGGTAGAAGTTCAGATGTGTTTTTTTAGGGATTAATAGCCTATAATTTTTAATCAAGGATGTGGGCTATCCACGTGCCAAAAATTAAAATCGATTTACCAGTTTCTATGTTGACTTCCAACAAACATCTAATAGAAACATTTTCACTAACTTCGCATTTATAATGAAAAGATAAATTGAAAATGGCTTGATCGCTTAAATAGTTTTGACAGTTTCGAACATCACTTAGACTTCCAAATTGAATTCGATTAGTTTTTAGAAATTACTTTAGATTACAGTCCGTACTTTATAATTGTTTAAATAAATTTTATAAACTTCGACCAATTTCAAGTCTTCAAAGCGAATGCTTTAAATAGATTAACTGAAAATTTTACTTGTACCCTAAATATAACTGATGTTTTGAAGTCCGTCATTACAGTATTAATACTTTAGTAGACGACAGCCGTAAACTGATGATTATATAGTTAATTTTGTTCTTTCTATTTCTAAACGGGCAATTTACGTATCAATGAAACTGTGAATTTTATCATTTGACTCAATAATATTTGTCGTCAATATTTCTTTAGTGTGATAATTTATATCTTTGAAAAGTTTATCACCCACATGATTTCTGACTATTATACGATTGCTAAATGTTGGCGATAGTTGATCAAAAGGTTTGTGAGCAATAGTTAATTTATGGCATTGGCTCCTTAAATAAGAACTAATTCCTGTCCCCCATTATCCAAAGCACCACTTCTTTAGCTATAAATAAAAGCAGTTACGCCCACGCTTTTATCGGTTAACGTATTTGACAGCTAATGAAAATAGTATTCATTCATCTTTTATTTGGGAGTTGACAGTCACCTATATTCGATCGTCTCTATAGGCCTTTTTAAGCTTGATCAATGATTGATTAAAGCAGCTAAAATTCCAGCGATCAATCATCATATATTATGCTTACCTAATTCCACCTCTAGTAGTATCAGAGTTCAAGGCTCTGCCTTCATGAAGCCATAGGAGTACTGTTGGCGTTTCAACGTGCCGTGCTCTGCAGACCAGCGCGAGGGTTGACTCCGCTTCGTAGTACTTTTCTAGTAGTGGCGCTCCAGCTTCGTCCACCACCCATACTTGTGGAGCTGATGGGATTAAGATGTTTTAGTAAGCAACATTGTGCTGTTGTGTTACGGTTTGAAGGATGTTTCATGTTTTGTCATTAAACTGATTTTCATAAACCTGTACAATATCACTTTAACCCGTAGTACCTACATTTTTTTTAATAGGCCCTAGTTTTCATATTTATGTGAATAATCACTTTAAAATGCTTCGATATCACGTAAATAAGAAAAAAAGTTTTTTTAAAATTACATTTGGTATTTTTTTTTCATTTTTTTTTAATGCCTTAGTAGGCAAAAGCGCAAGCGGTCCCGCCTGATGGTAAGCAGCATCAACCGCCCGTTGACTAAAGCATTGCCAGAGGCACATCCAAGCCGTTGCCTACCACAGACTTAATATTTAATTAAGTGGTGCCACTTCATTAAGAATAATCCACATGTAAGTGTAATTTTATAACGGCTTGGCTGTGCCTCTAGCATTGCTAGTGTCATCAGGTGGACATTATGCTCGTTTGCATACTAAGGCAGTGAAAATAAACCTTAAAACGAAACGAGATGTCATTCCACCCGAGTATTAATATCCGTCTATGGATAATGGACTACAGAAACTAACTAACTGGTCTCTCATATGTAAGAGTCCGTCTGGGTTGTTACTACCACAATGTCTATTTCTACCGCTAAGCAGCAGTGTGCATGCACTGTTGTGTTTCGGTTTGAAGGACATTATAGCCAGTGTAACTACTGGAAATAATGAGGCTTAACACCTTATGTCTCAGGATGATGATGTAACTCAAGGCGCTGGATGGTGTTGTTACTGTTTATGGGTGGTCGTATCGCTTACCATCAGGCGAACGGCATGCTCGTCTCATCATTCAATAAAAATAAAAAAAACTAAACCGTTTTCACCCGCGTATTAAAACCTGGTTAGAAGTAGAACAACAGAACAAATAATTGAATTTTAAATGATTGATGTTGCACTAAAACGAATAGGCTTTATGTAGAGTGGATTTTTACAATTTCTAAGTACAGGCATATTCTACGTAAATTACATTAAATTTTCCCAAAGTTCTTCGAGCGAGATCCAATGTGATTTCGGCGCGAGCACTTAAAATTTACATTTTGAATGATCTCATAAATATGTTGTTTATCTTTCAACATCGTAGGCAAATGGGTTTTTGCCTTGCAATTTATTTTTATATGTATAAATATTATGTTTATATTTTATTTAGTTTGCTTATTTTTCATTATTATTGTTTTATATATTTCGAAATCATATATTTTTTTGTAATCATTAGAGCATCAGTCGCTTAAGTAGTCTACTTAATAGTAAGCACGATTACCCACAAATATAACCAATTTCAAATTACAAATCTATACTATAATATTATAAATCTGAAGTGTTTGTTTGTTTGGTTGAACGCGCTAATCTTAGGAACTACTGAAACGATTTTGATTTTTTTTTCACTAATAGGAAATATTTTAATCCCGGAAAAACTTTTTCCCGCGAGCATCACCTAGTCTCATGATAAAATTACATTGCACTCATCATTCTGAGACAAAAGGTTCACGATCACCCATTGCACAATCAATGTATACAAATACTTCATCAAGTTGTTAAATCAATAGCATCACTTTGCTAAATAATACTTTACTAATTATAGTGATAGCTTTGGAATAGCGAAGTTTCCTAACACAAGAAATAAGTTTTGCTTAAAAGGAAATTTCAAACCATAAAATTTAAACCATATTCTATGTTGATGATATAAATTATTTATTTATATAAAACTACAACTTAATTGAAAGAATTATTAGTATTGTCCGTTTTTAACCTTATTTTTCATTGTTTGTATTGTTTGCATCTGTGTTTGCTTGCAGTTGTTTTTTTATACGACCATGGCTAAGTGACCCCTGGATCTGATGGTAAGTGGACTGGAGTCCAGATAGCGTCGACTGACGAGCGATGATTATCTCTTGCCAGTCGACACAATTTTGCCGGCCTGTGTGAACCGGATACACACAAAACAATGGTTATGCAACGTATACTAAATCATAGTGTATGTGGGCGCAAATTAATATTTAGTGATTATATTATTATGAAAATGTCTAGAATATTTAAATTTGATATTTAAATAGTTATTGCTGTTATTTATCAAATTTCAGTATAAGTTAGAAACTGTATTGACTATTTGAGTGTTTGGAAAACGTTGGATATTTATTTAATTCATTATTTAATGATTTAAACGTCTAAAATAAAATCAATTAGAATTGTTAATAATTCTAATTGATTTCTTTGTCGTTATTTTAATCTATAAGTAAAATATTCACAACTTGTTAATAGCTCCATCTGTTGGCAAGTTATGTAAAATAACGGAGTTTGCTTACTTAAATGTTATTTATGTAAAATATTATCATCTGGAGTTATGAAAAATTCATTATAATATCAATTTTGAATATTCAGCTATAACCCAAGATTTATTGTACAGTAATTTCAAAGGAGGTTGCAGTTATTATAACATTTATATTCACTTTGAATGTCTATTGGATTAAAAAAGAATCCAGTCAGTTCAAGATTCGATTGACTGCTGTCCCAAAAGTCAACTGGGAAGAAAACTAAGCAATATTCAGTTTGTATTTTCATTACGATGGATTCCGAACACGAAAACCCTGGCACCTCGCCGACATGTACGTTTGATATTTTTACAAAACTGTTAGAACTTAAAGCAAAGCTAAAGAAATAAACAACAATACAACGCGGAACACAATAGTTTACTTCTACGTTTTGTTTTATACCTATTTTCTTTCGGTCAAGGTAGCTAGATTACGGGGGTCAACAGAGACTGGTCTAAATTGGATTTAGGTGAGGGTTTACGGGATCTCTGAAAGGAATACAATCTGTATTCCAGTGTTCTATTTGTTCAACGCTATCTTGGCTAAGTAAAATTCTTGGAATAAACTTGATGCTGAAGCCAATTTTGAAACATATCTCTTTGATTTTTTTATTGTCTCCAAAAACAGACGAACTGAAGCCTCATTAAGATGGATAATTATTGCTATCAATAATCCTACGCAATTTTTAAAAACATAACCCAGTCTTAACATGCGCAATGGCGAAAAAATTCTCGCCCGCGTTAACGTATTTACTAGTCTTTTGACAGATATTAAAAAAACTTATATAGCCAGCAAAATCATTGCGTGCGATTATTTCTAGCAAAAATTGATCCATCTAAATGATCCTTTATGCTCCTATATCCTTTATCCTTATAGTGAAAGGTAATTCTCGATCATCGATATCGGCTATACTGAGTGGTCAGCTAAGCTGCTGCATTCCGCGTCTATATATTTGTGGAAACTATTATTGAAATGTTATTTATTCAATCAATACTTTTAAATCTAACCCCAACCTCACTTTAATAATGTCGTTGGCTTCAGGAAAGCGGTGGTTATTATTAGTAGAGCCAAAATATCTATTTAAAGAAACCAATAATTATCTTGGTGCGGCTGGATTAGTTTTTTTGCAAACAAAACAATTAGAACACCATACTTACTATTAACATGTAAGTAAGTCCTGCTGACTCTCGGAGGATGTGTGGATATCTGGCACTCGTAGACCCCCTCATCATCAGGTTTCACCTCCCTGATGAGCAGCTTCCAGTTGCCAGGGTACCGCCTAGCGACCGTCACTCTGTGGTCCGCCGCGTAGGTCACTGCTCCGAAGGTCAGTAGTTCAGGAATCTCGTCTTTGCCTCTGCGACGAACCCAGGAGACCTGGTAGAAATTAAAACAGAAAATGATTACATTTTCCATTATAATGATTATGGATTATCAACTCGCTGAGAAAAGCCAGTGACTGAGACAATAGTGAGTTAATCTTCTACGTAGTTTCTTTATTAACCACGGCATCTCAGCGCGATGAAATACTTTATTTAATTCTAGAATGAAAAATTTTGGGTAATCTACGGTAGTTAATTCATTAGTATAACAGACAATTAGAGTAATTGTCTGTTTCACGATGTCTAAATAAACGCTAATAGTCAAATAAATATAATGTGACCAAACACAAAAGTCAAGAGTCCAAATAAATGGTAAATAATGAGTGCATTCAGTATTAACTGTCTTACGTTATCTGGCGGATAACATTTACTTGTACATTTTGAAACAGGCCTAACTCTAACTGTTTTCAATTGTAATTTATTTTTTTAATTCAATCTAGTTTATTGTATATTGTAAATGATAAAAGAAAAGTGATAAATCTATGATATTGTAGATTTTTACTGCGTAGCAATGTACTCTTTTGATTTTCTTTTATGTCTTAACTTATTTATGTTCTTTATTGTGTTTGTTTTGTATTAAAATTTTGTTATACTAGTAGCAGCGTCTTGTTATTTGTTCAAGTATGTTTGTTTGTAGTTTGTGTTGGTACTCTATGCAAAGTTTGTACATATCATTAATTGCTAACTTTACAGTGTGAAGGCACGGCGAATACGATTTATGTGTTTCATCTGTTTAGAAGTTTTTGGCTCCTATTTAGGGTGCGTAAATAACCATTCGAAGAACTGACGGCAGATTAGGCAAATAAGTCCTCGAGTGGAGACCACGTACTGGCAAGCGCAACGTCGGCCGTCCACCTGCAAGGTGGACAGACGACTTGATAAAGGTCGCGGGAATACGCTGGATGCAGGCCGCTTTTGACAGGTCCGTCTGGAAATCTTTGGGGGAGGCCTATGTTCAGCAGTGGACGTCATGTGGCTGATGATGATGATGATGATGAAATAAACATGGCGTATTAAGTATCACCACTGCATATGAACATACAATGCAGAATAATTTTTCACTGGCTGGTGTCGATATACTGTTTTTTATTGTCTTCTAAGGCAGACGAACTAACGGTCCACCTGATGATATAGTCACCATTGCCAATGGACAGCAATTCTAATTTCCAGCGGTACAACTAGGGCGCTGCCTACCGCGAATTTTATTTTAAATCGCTGGAACAATCCAGTATGTAATTATTATACATTATTTCTTATGTCGGCAGATTTTAGGTATCGAAATTAAACTAGTTTTCGGATTAGTAGACGGGGTGGACTATCCTTCCCATAACCATAAAGGCTGCAAAGCCTCTGAAACGTCACGAGTAAAAGTTTAATAAATGCGATAAAATCCGAAAACGGTGCTGACCGTCTAGGAATGTTTTTATCTCTTGCCGATCAACACTTTCTTTGGACATCACTTCACTTAAGATCCGGTGTAGTGTAGACATTGTGTCAAGCGACGATAAAAAAAACTAGTATTGTTTTAGCCGCTTTTAGCATTTACACAATGGGCCAGCTAGTCGGATACAAAATCAACTACGCTTCTATCACAACTCTTAAAACAGACCTTTGTATTAAACTTCCGATATTTTACTACGTCTTTCGTATGGATTCACGAGACTGCACTGTATTTTGTTTGGCAGCTTTGAAGAAAACCGATCCAACGAGCACGCAGGTTGGATACACAATATTTTTCTTTCATTTTTATTCCCCAGGATTGCTACAATTTTCATAAAACGTGTACATTTCAGCGCTAATATAGTTTAAAATTCATAAGTTTCTATTGGTGCTTCGAGTTTGGAAATATAAATTATATTGTGCTATAATGAGATTTTGAGGTGTATTCCTGGTTCAGCAACTGAAATTTGTACAAGTTTTTGGAATCTTATAAAAGTAGACAACATTAACAATCTTTAAAAACAAGCTTTTATTTAAATGCCCCAAAAAGACTTTAAATTGAATCAAACTTTGTTTAATACTATGTAGATATAAAAGCTTAAAAACGTGTTTAAAAAGATTTTTTTACTTTTTATTTATTATTTACTTTCTAGTTATTTTCGAGTTATTCTCAGCAAGCACTTTCATTTGATACCCATATTATAGGAGTGCGTAAAAAATAACTAGATAATCATCTTGGGCCGTCCGCCATATTGGATTCAGAATGACGTCACTTAGCTAACAATGCATTGTCATCCAAACTAAACGTGTATGCAAAATTTCAAAACAATCGGTAGAAGGTAACTGCTATTAAATTGACTTGACTTCAGAGTTGCAAGATTCCACCCGAACAAAAACAATAGTTACATACATACATACATTGCAAGTTAAATAAAAGCTTGTAAAAACATCCTTATGGAATGTGAACCCATTAGAATTTGACCCTTATGGGTAATACTATTATCTTCTAGGACATAAAGATACGGAAATATTTCGATGAACATGAGTAGTTGCCCAATTGCCTACTCTGTTGAAGAAAAAGGCGTTATCACACATGATAACAGCCGCAAAGTTATATACGAGTTATAGACGTGTATCTTTCCCTAAAATCTATCCACAATAATAAAACGATGTCATTTTTTAATCTAATAAAATGTTCCAGAATTTTCTACGGCGTCCAAATAGATCTTTGAAGGTAGAACGTTATAGTCAGCAGAATTGCGCAAACTTTGAAGTTGCTATTTCCAGAGGATACTGCACACCATGACAGCACAGCTTTCCAGCTCAAATGCAAAGTGAAAGTGAAAAGTTTATTAATTACGCAGCATTTCACCTTTTAGTTCTATTTAGCCCGTATTTTCTAACTGCATTTTGGATAGAGATATAATTACTGTCATTATAATATATGAGATAATGGCAATTGCACCTTTTATAAAAAGAAGGCATAATAGTTCACAATTTGCCAATATAGCCATAATAACACATGAGAGAGACTTATATAAAAAACTTATAATACAAGTTACCCTATCAGAATCGATTTAGCCTCCTACGCGATATTTAGAGGCAATCCTGACGGATTTGTAAATATCTTTAATGTTGACTATTAAATTCTGTATTCTGACATAATACTTAGGTTTAATTTTCCAGGTTCTATTATCATAGTACCTACTATTTATTTTCGTATCATGCCTAATGGGAGCTAAGAGTCTCCAATCTTCACAGATTAAACATGTCTGGACCCGTATCTAGACTAATATCTGAGGACAATAGCATTCGTCTACGCAGCAAACTTTAATTTCATGTAGAGATATTCAGTAAGGACTTGGGACAAACCTATTCGTACACTTTCCTACCTACTATTTATATTAATAAATGTATGTATATTTTACGCACAAACATATTATAAATTAATTTAACTAAAATGTCAAACAGTAACGTCTAAATTACTTTGGCACCAACAGCCAGAGCCGTAAAACACCAAAAAACATAAAACTAAACACCAGCTTTAACTGACGAACATTAATAATAAAATATGTCCTTTGAGACAGATTAATAAAAATGCCCCGGGAGTTGATTTCATAAAATGGCGACATCATTTTGTTAAATGTGAAACCGTCTAACATAACTCATTCGGCTCGAGCAATCCTTCTGAATCGGTCCCAGTGGTGCCACAGAATTAAACAAAGGCTGTAACGGATCCAATAATTACCATAACCAAGGATCTAGGAGTTCGAAGGGTCCAATTTAGGGACCTAATTGAATATAACCCGTATCCCTTTGGAATAAATTACTAATAGCTTGGTAATTTGAGTTTAATGTCGTTATTGAATTGACATCAGTTGGTATTTGAAGCGGTGTAAGAATTGGTTATCCTACAATTTCTTAAAAAATATAGTATCAAATATATAAATCAAATACAATTGGTAATAAAATTAATACTAAGAATATTGTAGTGATTGTACAGATCTTCCTATTCACAGAAGAGGATATTATAAAAGAAAATTGAACACTTATTTTATGCAAACAGAAGTTCGTCATATTTCTCATTATTAATAATAGCAAAGATTGTATAAAACGCAATGGAATTTTATAATTCTGTTTCTGATCATCATTCATATTAATTAGCACTCTGGCTTAATCGCAAGGGATTGTTATCTTCATAAAGAGCCTGATCGTCATCACGAATACATTCTTTTGTGCAATCTCTAGAAATTTTCTTGAGCTTATTTTCTACCTCCCTATTATATTGCTTGTAAGTTAGACAGAGAGCTTTTAAGGCGATTAACAAATTCCAAGCCATTCTTATCTCGATCACTCCATTAATCGTTAAATTAATTGCAAAGTTTCACTATGACAGTGGAGTTTTGTTTTGCAAGCCCAAGTTATGGACGAAAGTTTGCAAAGATTTGCGATTGAAGAGACACATTTTGCACCAAATTGTGTTTAACAAAGTACGGTGAGCAAGCGTTGTCTACAAATAATCCAATTTGTAATTATTGAATCGTGTTTTGGAGTCAGAGACGTTCCGAGCGCGAAGCATAATGTTACTTAGTGAAAAATGTATATTATTATACAATATTTGAAATAGTGAATTTACTACAATTAGAATAATATCAATAAACCTTCAATGCTTAAAGACATTAAAACGTAATTTCTGATAGTTAAAACTGACTTTAAATAAGCACATATTAATTTATCTGAATTTGTTTCAGAAATTAAAACATAAAAATTACACGTTAATGCATTTTACATCGAACTTTATCTTCCTTGAGAATTAAAATGTTTATGAAGATGATGATGATCGTGATATGATTCCTGTGAATAAAAACTCACCGTTTTATCTTGCAGAAGACTGATTCTACAATTTAAATGAGCATCCTCTCCTAGCTGTACCGTAATCCTTGTAATATTACCCTCAGCAGCATCTTCAAAAGTAGGCCCATATTTTCTATCATGGTCAAAGTATGTATTCTTAGCTGGCACAACATGAGGTACCATGTCAATCTTCGGAATCTCAGGAGTTGTCGACCCAGGAGGTTCTTGTGAGGGATTTCTGGTGGGTTCCGCGGGGTTCTGTGTGGGCTGTGGGACTTTGAAGGACTTTGTGCTGTCGATTGTCGAGTTGCCGAGTTTCAGCATGACTGGCGCTGGAGCGATGCCTGTACTGAATGCGTAGAATGATGTTACCGTTTGCCCTTCTTCTGTTGTTGTTGATGAGTTATCTGTAATAGAATAAAAATCGTGAAGCAAAGACAAAACCCAAATTGAACAAGTAATTTAAGCACCGTTTGATTTACAAGCACCTGATACACCTTATGCAACTTAATTTGACTTTATAAGCGTCCAGTTCTCATCTTCATCTATACTTAATATTATAAAGCTGAAGAGTTTGCTTGAACGCGCTAATCTCAGGAACTGCTGGACCGATTTTGAAAATTCTTTCACTAATAGGAAGCTACATTACTCCTGATTGCTGTAGGCTACTTTTTATCCCAGAAAACTTTACCACGCGGGCGGAGCCGCGCGCAAAAGCTAGTTTCTTGTATAATAAATTACAAGAACTTCTGCAATATCCATAGAATACAAGAAAGGGTTTCGAAAACCACATCTTTCCTTCGCATCAGGAACCCATGTTAGTCACACGACCTCAAACAACTGATAAACTTTTACAACATGTCATTTGACAGAAAGTGGCAATATTCGAGTTCGCTCACGTGTCCGATATTTAGAGTTAAAACGAACTCGGACAGTTGCAGTTTTGAAACTAGCCACGATGGCGCCGGTTACAGAAACTTTCCTCGGCCGTTGCCAGAAGAAAACGTTAACTGCGCTAAAGTTGATGAATGTCGCGAGATACCATTACATCATTTGGTTTTGTATTCGTTACTGTGTCATTGTTTTATCAGAGGTTTAGTAAATAATATTTATTAAAAAAAGGTAGTGCCACCCACTAATCGCTTCCATTATAATTTCCCTCATAGCTTACTGCGATGAATATGGCTCGTGACTGACGCTTGGATCAGTCCCCTTATCCAGCGTCACCTTTGCTCATTATACTTTACTGATGGTTGTCAGTTAACTCGAGCCACACGAAAGTAATTGACAACACTCGGTATCGGGATAACTGTGATCTCAAAATACAGCGTTAAATTGAGATTGAATAATAATATTGTGATGCATAAAATGTCAGAAATATTAAATTACAACGATAAGTCGTTGGCACACCTACGCTTTGTAATAAAATCTTACGTCAGTGTAGCCCTAGCATACGATATCGAAACTTAAGCCTTATTTAGATGAAGCAATTTGCTTGCCGCGCACTTGCCATTCTCGCAGAAGATAAAAAAGTACATCCGTCTGAACATTCGCAATGGTGAAGCATTTCTCGCCATTGACAGGCAATACCCGCCTGGCCTATACAATAATCGTAGTCTTGTCAGATATTCATATCAATACGCTTGTGCATGGACATTATGACGCAATAATCTCTTGCAGATGATTGCTAGCAATAATTGCTACATCTAAATGCGGTTTAATAACATTTGGCATTAGTGTAGGCCTAGCATAAGACACCGAAAATAAATTGCCGTTCTTATTCACATGATGAAAAAATAGATGAAATTCCAAAAACAGAATTGTTATAAAATAACCAAAGAGCAATACAAGAACACTACAGCTAATTTACACGTAATAGAGTGGGTGTCAGAAGACGTGAGACGCATGGACAAACCCGAGCTACGTGTGGTTTCTATTAGGCGAACTGATATTGACACTTGGGTATCAATAGAAAGTTAGATCTCGGGTTGGATTGGTAAATTTAATATTTTTTCTCATACTGGGTGTACTGAACTTCGCCGTGTGCTTTGAAATATATACATATAATAAAGCAGAAGAACTGGTGTGCCTGTATATTTAAAGAAATGTCATAAACAAGAAAGGCGGTGACTAAAGAAGAGTAATGGAACACAAATCAGCGATATTTGTAATTATTTTCTGTCTGTCTGTTTTTTTGTTTGTTTATTACTGCACATCTCCAAATTACTGAAAGGATTTCGATGAAACTTGGAAAACGGGTAGATCACATCCTTGATTTACACATAAGCTACTTTTTATCCCCAGAAAATATAAAGCAGGACTTCTATCCTACTGCGAGCAAAAGCTAGTTTATTCATAAGAATGTAATTATTAACAAATACAGTACCTAATGACAAGTATTATGAAAATTTACTTTTAATGTCTCTGGATAAATGCACTTTAATACGGTGCGGAAATTTGATATTCTAGGGCAATATGTATTTTAAAAAAGCATTCTTGGGCGGAGCAAGTAAATCATATTCACATTTACGTATACTGGTGGTAGGATTCTCGTATACGAGGGGTCGTCTGGGTGGGTACCACCGCAATGTCTATTTCTGCCGCCACGCAGTCAGTATGCATGAGCTATTTTTCAGTTTGAAGTTTGAAGGATATTGTAGCCAGCGTAAGAAACTTGACCATCTTTTTTCATTTAAATCCATTTAAATTATGAAGATGTGGAAACCATAATAAAATAGCACTCACACACAAACACACAGCCACACACACACTCACACACACACACACACACACACACACACACACACACACATATAGATTAGATTATCTTTCTATTGTCATTAAATTCAATCTCATAATGGGAAGTACCTGACTCCTGATATACAGCTACGCTAGTTTGGGAGTCAGGGACTATTTTGAATTTGTACCACTATTTTAATGTACAATAAAATAAATAAATCTTATGTTCAGGGTGACGAGCGCCATGGAGTGCCACGCAGTATCTACTTCGTAATTTAAAATGAAATGAAATCATTTACTCGAATCCATAAAATGTTACACATTACTTAAATTCAGTAAATTTTTACTCTACCACCAGTTCGGAAAGCAGTTGCCACCAGAGAAGAACGGGCAAGAAACTCTAGGGTTGCTCTTTTCAAAATCAGTTCTATAAGATGTTGCTACTGTTTATGGGCGGTCGTATCGCCTACCATCAGGTGAGCGGCATGCTTGTCTCATCATGCAGCTGCAATAAAAAGTACATAGATAATATGAAACTTAAACGTACCTGAAGTAAATTGACACACAACTATCTGTGTAAGGAAAAACACGCCCGCACTCCACATAGCGCCTTAACGAGGCTGCGCCCCGCCCAGGGCTTCATAATCTGCAACAAACAACACGTTATTATATTTCAAATGTGTATAAGCTAACGTTATAAAACGTTATAATGGATTGATTGGAAAGAATATAAAATTAAAAACTAAATATAAATCTACACTTTCGCTTTGTAGAGTTCTGAGTTTGTTAAGGTATCTTTGAGATTCAGAATGTTTTTTTAAATACTTTAACTAAATCTACTATGTCCTTAATAATGTCACAGTTGACAGTTATCGCATTAAGCGGATAATGTAGATAGTACTCATTTTATTACCATATATTTGGGAGCGTAGATTCTAATCTTATTTTTGTATTTAGTCGGCTTATAATTAATGTATGTTTCGAGTATCATTTATCAGTATGCGGTGCAATCGGCCGTTAATCTTTGCAAACATATTAATATTCACATGAAGAAATTAAATTACATATGCCCAGAGCAGAACGCGGCACATAAGAAACAATTACAAAATTGCGTCTAGAGGCGAATGAACATAAAGGAAACATTGCATTCCCTAACGAGCTAATTAACTCTGTACATGCTGTAAACGCCTTGCAGCGGAAGCGTTGTGAATTTATACGTTTACGTCACATTCTAAGTCCACTGAGGATTTTTGACGCTATTTGATTTGAGTTTTTAATATAGGATTTGTTTTGCTATAATAAGATCGTTCGTCTCAGCTCGACAAAGGCGTTACGGTATACAAGCTTTTTTTACTCGAACTTCTGGAGTTATAGATATTGCCATCCACAATGACGCGCACCATAATTTTTTTTTAAATTTTCTGGATTCTTTTACTGGATGTAGTCCAAAAGATAACGTTTACCTATCCTGCTACTCATTGGATTCCTCATTTTATCTTCATTTTTAGATTAGGGATTTTCACGATGTTTTCCTTCACCGTTAAAGCGAGCGATAATTCACAAAGAATATACACATAACTTTATTAGAAAAGTCAGAGGTGTGTGCCATTGGGTTTTGAACCTGCGGACATTCGTCTTTGAGGTCCGTTCCACTCCCAACTAGGCTATCGCCGCTTTTATAGTAATAGTATAAAACATTAACCTTACATAGGGCACTGCACGAATGTCAATCAATGTCGTGTATTTTTAAGGTTAAGTTAAGTTTGACTGCTTCGGTGGCGTAGTTGTATTACGGTACGACTGCCAGGCTGAGGTCTCGGGTTCGATCCCCGGTTCGGGCAAAGTGATATTGGATTTTTCTATTCAGTATCAGCCCGAAGTCTGGAATTTGTGCCCGATATGGCGATAGGCTCGCCCCCTATCACATCATGGGACGGAATACGCTTGGCGAAAAGTGGGTGCACTAGTTGCGCCTCTGCCTACCCCTTCGGGGATAAAAGGCGTGAGCATGCGTATTTTTGAGGTTACAAATTTCAATTTGTGTACAAATACCTTTCTTATTTCACTATCTAGAATTTGTGTCATTGGATGATTCTCTATTTTATACAATATCAATACACGAATATATTACCAACTTCTTTAGATTTCTTGCATTTGAAACGTTCAGAGGCGTAAATCTTAGCTCGGACTGCACTAAAGTCAACTACATGGGAACAAATATCAGGTATTGATTGTATCAAAATGTTTCATTTTATTCGTAAAACTAACAGTGACTATCAACATCTATCGCATAAATTCAAATTATGAAATTAAGATCCATTTGAACATTTTCAAATACATGTTGTATAGAACTTGTTCGTTAGCAGAAATAAATTGAAGAAACATTTAATAGGGTTTATTCATTTACAGTAATGGCAGTGAACGTTTTTATTCCTATATAATGCTAATCGTTATCGAGCCAGTGCTTATATTTAGGAGAGATTTAAATATTCTGCCTCGGTGGCGTAGTTGCATTACGTTACGATTGCAGTGCTGAGGTCTCGAGTTCGATTCCCGGGTCGGGCAAAGTGATATTGGGTGTTCTACTCAGAATCAGTCCGGAGTCTGGAATTTGTGCCCGATATGGCGATAGGCTCGCCCTCTATCACATCATGGGACGGAATACGTACAGCGAAAAGTGGGTTTTTTTTTTTTTTTATTATTATTGCATTGAATGACTAGACGAGCATGCCGTTCGCCTGATGGTAAGCGATACGACCACCCATAAACAGTAGCAACACCATCCAGCACCTGGAGCTACAAAGTACTGTGTGGCATTCCACTGCGCTCGTCATCCTGAGACATAAGATGTTAAGTCTCATTATGTCCAGTAGTTATACTGGCTACAATGTCCTTCAAACCGAAACACAACAGTGCATGCACACTGTTGCTTGGCGGTAGAAATAGACATTGCAGTGGTACCCACCCAGACGGCCTCTTACATATGAGAGACCTACCACCAGTAAAAGTGGGTGCACTAGTTGCGCCTCTGCCTACCCCTTCGGGGATAAAAGGCGTGAGTTTGTATGTATTTGAAGATTCCCTGCATAGTTTTGTATTATTGAAAACATTGTGGTTCTTTAAAACCAGCATAAGCTCATTAATTAAACGTTAACAATCCCAATACTACCTCTGTTATTAAATTTATCAACTGCAATAGGATTAACTCAATTTAGTTACTTGTGTGAGGTTATATTAGTCATGTCATTTTAGTTTAATTAGACTGTATTTTCGTGTTTTTATTGTTTTTATTATTAGTTTTGAAGGAAGTAGTAGTTTTTTTTAATGAATCCAAATTTTAAAAGCTTTGTCTCGGAGAAAGAGGTACATAAAGACATTTGGGTAGTGGTTAGTAAGTTTCTAGTACTGAGCAGCACAACATAAGTATAGGACTAGATATCTTATGTCACCTGTTTGCTATGCCTAGAGTTTTTATATCAACTCTAAAGAAGATGATGTGCACCATCAACAGACATAAACCAGGAGTGGCTCCGGCAAAACACAGATACACTGAAGATACTTCCAAACCATATCAAATACTATGAAGTAGGTCAACGTGGAGTTCTTAGTCGGTATTCCAGTATAGGAAACGTGGTTTAGGTCCTGAACCATAGATCATGCGGAACTTGGGACAGAAGGACAGAAACCCGTTCTCTCTTCTTCTCCCCCTAAGCTTGAATAGTATTAATGAGCTAGATGGAATAGTTTACCCACATAAAATCTGTATCGAAGGAAATGCCCCATTAGTAGAAGAAGCCCAGGAGTAATATAGTATGATAAAAAATGTACCCCAATAAGATTATCTCAATACCAACTCAATCCACGAGGAAGCAGTAATATCCGGACACTTCATAGTGTTTGAGTAGTTCATTTATCAAACAGATCGAGTGGTATCGACATATTGCAACTAAACCATTAATTTGCGAATGATCCCTTCCGGTATCGAGGCTACGTCACAGTAATTGATGATGGTAGGAAACCGTATCGGAATGCAAAAACGGTTAAGTTGCGGCAACCGCTTGCTAATTAATATTGAATAATTTAGGAAATGGTATCGGGTTACATTGGAGCATGCTGAATTTAGGTTTGATTAGAATTTTCAGTTTGGTACTCAAATTTGGATCTAGGAAAAGCCTGTTAAGGCGGTGAACCATGAGTTTCAGACTTTAATTAGTTTGATCATATTTTGTGATCTTTCAATTTGAAATTATACATCAGTAGCCTTTTATCCTACTGTTGGCATTCGTTTCATTCCGATATAATATGAGTGGAAATCAGACATTAAAAACGTGACATATTGTCATAAGTTAGTAAATGAAAAATAAAAAACGTATCAATTAATGCCACACGCTAATTAAATCCACATTCCAAGAAATTTTATCATACCAACGACCCAAAGGCAACAAATTTTGCTTGAAGAAAAAATCTCACAGCAAAATTTCAGCAACTTAACAGTCCCCGCGGCGGTCACACCACGAATTATCCCAGCAACACGACACTGGATTACAGTCCTAATTGTTGCTCGTTTTAGCTCCGGAGCCGCTACCTTCCTTTGTTACCCTTTAGGGCCCGTGGGCGTAGATTGTGAGAGGCGGCGATTTGGTTTGGAAACTTGTTGGATTAAGTTTAGGATAGCGAGCTCTTGATTATTTAGTAAACTTATAGTAATATACCGAGAAGAACCGAAATCATCATCGTCTTCATCCACATGATGTCTACTGCTGGTCATAGGCCTCCCTTAAAGAGTTCCAGCATAGCTGTCCGAACCGAAATATTTGCTAGTAAATAATTTTCTTGATAAAGGTCGCAGGAACACGCTGGATGCGGGCCGCATTTGACAGGTCCGTCTGGAAATCTTTAGTCCTATGTTCAGCAGTGGACGTCATGTGGCTGATGGTGATGACGATGATGATGTAATAATTTTCTTTAATAATTCAAAACCTTGTTAGTAAAATGAGACAATTACATAAAATACGTAAACATACCTGAATTATCACTTTAAAAACTATAACAGATACAGCAAAAAATTAGCAAAGCTTATTAAAATCAAATTACAGGTGTGCAACTCTAACGCTTACAAATTGCGCCGTGGAGTTAATTGTGTTAGCCTTTAATTTCTTCTGGAAGCCTTGTATTTTATTCACGAATGTTTCAGAATTCAACCAGCAGAGATCCTGAATTAACAAATTTTCGCAAACATAGCAACGGAAAGCTTTTTCAAGCACTTTTTCAGACAGCGCGTCACGAAGTACAAAATGTTTTGCAACGGCAAACATTGGCTCGATGAATATATTTATTTAACCAATTTTTTGAATAAAGAAGCAAATTGGAATTTATTTGACTGGCATGGATATTATCCAAACCAAGTTAAGTTGCTCATATTTTGTCTGTCACAACAGGACTCTGACATTTCGTCAGATGTAGATTTTCGTTGATAAAACAGTAGCGTGGGTTAGCTGAAATAATGATATAGGTAAAGGTGATTTTAGCAAGGTGGACAGACTATTTGATAAAGGTCGCAGGTACACGCTGCATGCTGGCCGCTTTTGCTAGGTCCGTCTGGAAATCTTTAGAGGAGGCCCATGTTCAGCTCTGGTCTTCATGTGGCTGATGATGATGATTGTAAAGCTGTTGTAATATATTTTTTAATTTTCTTTTGTTCATTAATATCTAACTAGGTTACCGTTAATTATCTTTCCTTCTTCATATTCTCCCTTTTTCGTACATTTTCCCACTTTTATCATATTTATCCTCACTCCTTAGGTATATTCAACACAATAATTGCATCTACAGTCACATAGCAGAGAGGAAATGAAGACAACTGCAATAAAGCACAAAATTATCTCATAAAGGAAACTTATCACATTTTCTACAATCCTCAAACGTCTCTGTTGATACAGCTAACAAAGTAAATAAAGGATCCTCAGCAGTATGTGACAAATGAATTTTAATATAACTGCGTCAAGTCAAAAGATCCGCACCACATGCTAACAAGGCGCTAGAGAGCACTCGGTCTCAAGCATAAATAACTCATATCTGCATAGGAATAAAAGTGAAATATGAATGCCGTAAAAGATTCAGTATCGCTGAGCTTCAAGTTCCAACATTAAAATTGCAGCGTTTGAAATTTTAGATATAAGCCACATTGCTATGAAAGTGGAATACTTTTGATATTTTACATTAATATATCTTCGCGTAGGACCTCCTCTAATATTAAATATCTGAAACAGTAGGCTAACATAAAATGATATTGTGGATATATATTTTTTAATTATACCCCTAGAAAAAACACACTATGATCCTAATAAAATAAATGTGGGATACGATGAGAACTGAATAAAATTAGGAAAAAACAATCAAAATTAGTTTTAAATTTGTAAAAGGCACTAAAATAATATAATTAATGGTTTTAAAAGTATCTGTCTCAAAAAAACGAAAGGAAGTCATGGAGATATATTATTACGTTCAACCTCATTCTGGCACAAACGTAAGTTCAAAATATTCATATATTTGATGTTTAAAATTTAATAACCTAACCTGTTTCGACAGTAAACTTATACTACCTTATAATTAAAGTTTTTAAACAATAAAAGGTCTACAATTTAAGTTTCCGAACAGCACATGCCAGTAAAGACTCGTAAATCTAACTTTGTTCCCCTTTTGAAATCTGCGTTTTGCAAAACTCGTCGGGCATAGTAAACAAAGCGTGGAACGCCTGTTGAACTGTGAAATAAAGTTTTGAAATCTGTGTAAACTAAGGATTTCGCTGTTCTTTTTACCGGGTCAATTGGTTTGATGTGGATTTTTGGTGCGTGTTAACTAACAATGGTTTGTGGATGCTGGGTTCTAATATGCTCTTAGGAGATATACGGTTTTTTCAAGAAACGTCTCAGTATAATTGATACAGGTATCGTAAATCGTTGTGGTCAGTTTGTAGCTAGCTAAGAAAAGTGTCACAGTTTTTGTTATGAGACTAAAAATAAAGCAGTGGAAGGCTAATGAAGTAAAAAAGCCGACCCCGCAAAGATTCTTAATGGCAGTAGTTGAGTACAATTTGCAAAAGCATAAATTGTTTAACCAGGTTTGCGAAATAAAAAAACACAATGTCGACAATGAAGGCCACATTATATGTCATACAGGTTTAGGCAATAAAGAAAATGGAAGCTGTTAACTTAATGAGATATTCGAACGCAGCTGCTAGATCAATTTAGATGTTACATAAATCAAAGGTAAAAGGTAATGATCTGTTGGCAGACAGCCTCAGGGACAAACAAAACTACAGAGTTTAGGAACACAAGGACATGCATTTATTAACATAAACAATTAGCTACTACTGACGGACACGATCGATGCGGCGCGAGCGCATCGTACCTAGTTATACTTATATATAACATTTACTATTACAAACGATGGGACGGCGCGGTACGATAAACGTAGGTATAGCTAGGCACACTCTCACAGCTTCGTATATTATCAACATGATCAATGTTACTTGGATCGGTCTTCAGGGAATAAACAGATCTTTTAATGTAAGTGCTCCAGTAAGAACCTGTTAAAAGATAGACGATATAGTTGTTGCTATACAATATAGTGATTTAAGACTATATTTTGTACTTCAAAACGCTCAAGGAATATATAAATATTTTTAAGTAGCTATTTCTTTAAAGGCCTGTTCAAATACAAGCTTTATTTGCCACTGGTATAGCAAATTGACGACATATCTACTTTGTCTTTGGGACATCTGAAAAACGCCATTTCGCTCGCTGGTTACAATGTTTCTAACCTTCGTGGTAGATCTCTAGAATTCGTGTGTTGATTTGGATAAGTAACAACTATATTTTATCCAAGTAGGCACGTACATGCACTATCCTGTATTGTTGAAGTGGTAATCACTGTATTTACAAGATATTGTGCTATGGACAGTTTTCATTTACTATTAACTTGATTGATTGATCTTGTATATTCTATAATAAAGTTTTACTATCGACCGGATAGTATATAAACCGATCCATGATTAACGACGATTTGGCTGTTAATTCGTTCATTCAAAATTTTTAATAGAATCCATTAGACTAGGATAGATAGATCTCTCATTTGCACGAGAGAATGCGTATTGTCAAGAGTCGTGCTTTGGAATCTATGTCAGACGCTGTATTCAAAGCAGTTAGATGACTTTTTGATTTTGAATGTGCCTTTGTTGTCTATTGACTTTATGAGTCAGAGTTTTGTTTTTGGCAGCTAGTTTTAATTTTGTAGACCTGAAGGTAATTTCGAATTAGGGGAGGAAGTAGTGCAATAATCAAAAGCAGGAGAACGTGATGGTGTTTCGTTATCTGATAGCAGAGACGATCCTCAAGCAAGCGGACCAGCTAACAGTAAGAGTAGTTACAGGATCATTACACAATTTTAAAGAAAGTAGATTTGGTTAATTAGAGCTATAATTGCTCGTACGTTATCAGTAAAAGTAAGTATAATAGTGACCGAAGAGCCAGAAACACATTTTAAACACTAAATCAGATAATTTGAACCCTAATAAAATCAACTTTACGTCTCTTATACAACCGATTTAATAGTAAAACAATAATACAAACCAACAAAACAGTCATAAGTTAAAATCAATTTAACCATTATAGATAAAAGTGTGGATTAAACGTAATAACATTAGTCTAACTTTAATTATTTTGAATGACCACATGTACGTATCCGCGTGGATTAATTGTTTAAACCAATTCACCATGTTTTAATTTGCACACGTATGATCAAATATTCCGCTTGGCGAGTCATTTCATTTTAAAGGAATATTTTATTCTGAACGCGTATTTGGGTAGTTTAAATTAATTTTTAAACTAATCAAACGCGCTTCCATAATTCAATAAGGTGGGTCTCTCGTATACGAGAGTATTTTGTGAGGGTTTTGCTGCCAAGTAGAATCAAAATATTCTTGTCTGGAGCCTTGTCTTGCCTGTTTCATAATATCTGAGTAAACGTTTATCATCGAATATAATATAAGGCGACCAAATACAAAAGTTAAGCTTCCAAATAAATAGTAACCAACGAGTGCATACAGCATTACCTGCAGTGGCGTAGCGTGGGTTCTTGCCGCTCGGGCGGGTATTTCAAGAATACAGAAACTAAGCGTCATGCGACGAGAGACATTTTAGTCACTTTACCGCCCCCTAAAGGTTGGCCGCCCCTGCCCCAACTACGCTACGTCACTGATTCTTATACGCTAATTGGCAGATAAAATTTACTCAAACGCTGTGATACTGGCCCTAAAACTAATAAAAATACTAGCAATGATAATTAATTCTGACTGCCTCGATGGCGTAGTTGTATTAAGCTACGACTGTAGTGCTGAGTTCTCGGGTTCGATCCCCGGGTCGGGCAAAGTGATATTGGACTTTTCTACTCAGTATCAGCCCGGAGTCTCGAATTGTGCCCGATATGGCAATAGGCTCGCCCCCTATCACATGGGGAGGAATACACTAGTTGCAACTAGTCCACCCATTTTTCGCCGTGCGTATTGATGGATAACGGGCGTGAGTGTGTGTGTGTGAGATAAAGTTTTGATTGTAAGCCATGTACTACGTTTTCGTAGCATTTTTTATTCTAGCAGGGCGAAGGAAAATTTCGACCAGCAAATATATATTTATTTATTTTTATTTATTTATTTATTTATTTATTACAAGGAAAGCTTACAGACTAATAGCTTAATAAATATAATATCATAATTAACAATTAATTAGCCAATTACAAGCTTTCACAAACTTTCACATATCCTTTCATAATTATTGGTAAAAATTATGCGGCATGTTCTATTATTTCTACCCAAAAGTATTAAATATTTAAAGGACCCAGTATCATAGAAAGGAGGGAGCACTGCAAAATAAACTGATCCACAGCTATCACACAAACTCATTTCGTGTAACTTGCTTAGTGGCAAATATAATTTAGATGACAAAGAGGCTTAGCATTCTCAAGAAGGGAGAGAGTTCAAGGACAAGCAACAAATAAACAGAAAGCCGGAAGACATATTAATATTATTCATAGAAATGAACGGTGGGGAATGGAAACCGGGACGCTGATTCATTTTTATTGTTTCTAAGGAGCATTTTCTCATAAGAAGCTGCAAATGGACTATTAAAAGCTTATGTGGAGGTAGTTGTAGTTCAGATAAAACGATCTTTGTGTGGGTTATAGATTTATTTTAATTCTGTAGCAATCGGTGATGTATAGTATGTTGACAAAAAAGATGTAAGCCATAGTTAGGTATTAAAATGATCTGAAAAAGAACATTTCTAATTATTATAATCCAGGACTTGATCAATCTATGCCGACCATCCAAATCCAATAGTTTCTACTTTGTTTTTGCATTGAATGACGAGATTAGCGTGCCGTTCACCTGATGGTAAGCGACACGACCACCCATAAACAGCAGCAACACCATCCAGCACTTTGAGTTACAAAGTGCTGTGTGACATTCCACTGCGCTCGTCATCCTGAGACATAAGACGTTAAGTCTCATTATGTCCAATAGTTACACTAGCTACAACGTTCTTTAAACCGAAACACGACATTGCATGCATGCTTGGCGGTAGAAATAGACATTGCGGTGGTACCTACCCAGACGGACTCCTACATATGAAAGACGTACCACCAGTAAAAACGTTAATTTTGACCAACACCTTCACAAAATAATATAGGATCTAGCTAACTGTAAACTCGTGTTCACTTTAATTTGTAACAATCCTCATAAGATTCAACCTTCATGAATAAATTACGTAACAACAAACAAATCAACTTACCCTCTTAAATCTTAACACGGTGAATTAAACATGAAAGGTGAGTACAGTGCGTACCGCGGGTTCCAATTAGTCTAAAATTACTTCTTTAATAAATTAAAATTGCGAGGGCCTTCTGCAACGTACGAATTGTTGGCCCGTTTTATATTATTCAGAAGTGCGAGGTAGTTTTCTGTTTTGATGAGAAAGTATTAGGATATTTGGGTCAAATAAAAGAATGAAATGAAATCATTTATTGAATCCATAAAATGTTTAACATTACTTAGATTCAGTCAATTTTCACTCTATCACCAGTTCGGAAAGCAGTTTCCACCAGAGAAGAACGGGCAAGAAACTCTAGGGTTGCTCTTTAAAATCATTTCAAAGGTATAAATCAGGTACAGGTAGAGTACTTCTAACAGCGCAGATGTTGTTACTTCGTTGTATTAGAGTCTACTTGTGTCTTTTAATGCGAACGAAGTTGCTAGCAACTTATACATAAAATTGACAGTTGCTGCAAATATACTGATAAACTAATGGACAGTTGATTAGTTAACAGTTGCATACATACACACTCAAGCCCTTTATCCCCGAAGGGGTAGGCAGAGGTGCAACTAGTGCACCCACTTTTCGCCGTGCGTATTCCGTCCCATGATATGATAGGGGGCGAGCCTATCAACAAATTTTGAACTCCAGGCTGATTCTGAGTAGAAAAGCCAGTATCTAAGAGTGGGTAATGCCGATTTTTCTCTATATCAAATCGAAAGTATATACTGATATTTGATATCGGAGTCCGAAACTATATATTTTCGGATACTATAATATATTGACGGATACGCTTAATATCAATTACGCCTACATAATTTTATATCGTTCCATATAGCATATTGTTTATAGTAATACGATATATTTATATCATGGTATATTTATTTATTCGTTGGTGAGATAGTTGGGTTTTGGGTGAGTTACAAACGATTTTTTTAGCTTAGCAGAAGTGTCTAAACTCTAAAGAGAAACAAATTTAATTTCGGTTTAATCCGATAGTAGTATCGAGAATTCTACTCGGAATACTCGATATGGAGAAATATAATTTTTCGCTCGATATGTAGTTTCAGATTAGACTGATATCTGATTCAAGATATTGCATCAATATATAGTTTCATTATCTATATGCGATTTGTATCACCCACTCCTACCAATATCACTTTGCTCGACCCGGGTATCGAACCCGAGACCTCAGCATTGCAGTCCTACCGTAATACAGTTCTACGCCATCGAGGCAGTAGTTGACAGTTGATTCTACAAAATTTGAAGTACTTATGCAAATTCCGAGTTACACATAGCTACCTAAAGTAAATCTATCAGGACTCTAATCTATACTAATATTATAAAGAAGAAAGATTTGTATGTAAGTATGTTTGTAACCAATAAACTCAAAAACTACTGAACGGATTTCGATGAAATTTGGCACACGGGTAGATCATGTCCGGGATTAACACATAGGCTACTTTTTATCCCGGAAAAACTTTTTCACGCGGGCGAAGCCGCGAGGAGAAATCTAGTTTAATATATAACGATACTTAGTACCGTATGGGTTACCATAAAACTTTTGTTTGTGTGTGTTTATGGTCATTAGCGACCCTCATAATTTCGTCACTTCTGTCCATTACGCTATTTAATTATATAATATTTAATAACATCGCCCTACGGAACCCTACTTGGAGATAATTTATTAACTTCCTCTCAACTTTAGCAACCCGTATTTCCGAGACATTTTCCTTTGTGCTTCTTTCTAATTTTCTAGGACGAGAGCTAAGAAAACCCTGTTCGTTTCGCAAAGCGCTAATTATGATATTTTAATTGCTATAAAAACTTGTATCTTAGTTGACAAGGTAAAATTTTCACTTATAATACCACAAGAGCTTCAAAATTATCGGGTATTTTCCGATAGGTTCGTTGCAAACAAATGAAGGAGTTTTCAGGTTAAAAAATCACGAGCGCGAAGCGCGAGTGATTTTTCCTGAAAAACTTGACGACTTTATTTGTTTGCAGGGAACCTTGAGGGAAATGCCAGATAATTTTGAAGCTCGTGTGGTATTCGGGGGATTATTTTTCCGTCCCAAATGTCGGCCAATAGAATTGCACCATGAGATGAAATGAACAGTCAACAAATAAGAATTTCATAATATATAGTAACGACCAGAGAAAATATTCAAAAAAAATTGTTTCTTATTATATAGTAACGACCAGAGAAAATATTCAAAAAAAATTGTCAGTATAATACCATGTAGGTTGTACCACGTGACGTCGAATGGTGCAATTCTATTGGTCGATATTTGGGTCGGAAAAATAATCACATATAATACCACAAGAGCTTCAAAATTATCGGGTATTTTCCGATAGGTTCGTTGCAAACAAATGAAGGAGTTTTCAGGTTAAAAAATCACGAGCGCGAAGCGCGAGTGATTTTTCCTGAAAAACTTGACGACTTCATTTGTTTGCAGGGAACCTTGAGGGAAATGCCAGATAATTTTGAAGCTCGTGTGGTATTCGGGGGATTATTTTTCCGTCCCAAATGTCGGCCAATAGAATTGCACCATGAGATGAAATGAACAGTCAACAAATAAGAATTTCATAATATATAGTAACGACCAGAGAAAATATTCAAAAAAAATTGTTTCTTATTATATAGTAACGACCAGAGAAAATATTCAAAAAAAATTGTCAGTATAATACCATGTAGGTTGTACCACGTGACGTCGAATGGTGCAATTCTATTGGTCGATATTTGGGTCGGAAAAATAATCCTTAGTATTTTTTATTCTGCTAGTTGTTATCTATCGTTTTCGAATTTTACTAGAATAAATATAATTCAATGATAAAAAACATTGCTTGCACTGCGTATGTAACTTTTTTTTATCATTAGCTCAACAAAGTGACTTCACTGCATCTGATGTTAAGCGAAGTGAAGCCCAAAAAAAATGTCAACCACCACGTGACAGGATTATCCCTTAACGGTCGGCACAATTATGCCGGCCTGCTAATTGCTTTTTATTAGTAAAACAAATTTCTTCACATTTTCAAATCATCATTAGTACAGTCAGCCACATAAGTAACTGAATAAATTTAAAATTTCAACGTGAGTGAACGTGCAGAAGCGGTTTGAAGTTTTTAATTTGTTCAGCTACTTTTGTGGCTGAATGTACATATCCTACATAGTATAAAACAGTCTCTCCCCGCGTCTGTACGCGATAAACTCAAAAACTACTGAACGGTTTTCGGTTTTTGGTATGGAGATAGTTTGAGATACTGGAAGGACATAGGCTACTTTTTATCCCGGAAAATATATAGTGGGACTTTTATCCCGGAAATACTCTTACACGCTGACGAAGCCGCAAGCAAAAGCTATAGTAATTAAAAAGAATAAAAGAGTTAGAAAATTGCTGAAACAGAAGAAAGGAATATATTTCAAGGGGTCCAGAATAAAGTACTGTAAAACTAGTATTCATGTGGGCATTCTCAACAGTATCTCTTCTTATATTTACGCCAATGTTAGTCGTTGAAATAAAACTATGGAATGGTGAGTCCGCCCCGTAACCATGAAGGCTGTAAAGTCTTCGAAAGGTGGGAAGAAAATATAATTTATAAAACAGCAATAAAATCCGAAAAATAGATTTACAAAAAAAAATCCCTGCAGGTACTTTGTATTATAATTTCAATATAAGCTTCATAGTAGACCACCCCTTATGTTCTATCCACCCCATTTTATTTATCTGTATATTCTATATTATTCCTAACGTTAGAATTATTTAAGAGGGCCATAAAAATATAGCATTTCCTCAAGCTGTGACCATCCCATAAAATGTATCGGCAAAGAGGTCCTAAATTTGATATATTATGCAGTATATGTTTTTATGTCCCTCTTTGCGCTATGAAACTTTCCCATAAGGAAATTAACTTTTATCCCTGAAGTCATCTATACATACATACATATAAATAAAATTGGAGTGTCTGTTTGTGATATTGAAATAACCGTTTTTTATTACATGTATATGAATATATATACGGTACATACACCAAAATAACATTTTTTTTCAATTTTTGTCTGTCTGTCTGTTTGTCCCGGCTAATCTCTGAAATGGCTGGACCGATTTCGACGGGACTTTTATTGGCAGGTAGCTGATGTAATAAGGAGTAACTTAGGCTACTTTTTATCCCGGGAAAATATAAAGCGGGACTTTTATCCCGGGAAAACTCATTCGCGCGGGCGGAGCCGCGAGCAACAGCTGGTCTTTTTTTTTTTTTTTTTTTATTGCTTTGAATGACGAGACGAGCATGCCGTTCGCCTGATGGTAAGCGATACGACCACCCATAAACAGTAGCAACACCATCCAGCACCTTGACTGACAAAATACTGAGTGGCATTCAACTGCGCTCGTCATCCTGAGACATAAGATGTTAAGTCTCATTATGTCCAGTAGTTATACTGGCTACAATATCCTTCAAACCGAAACACAACAGTGCATGCACACTGTTGCTTGACGGTAGAAATAGACATTGCGGTGGTACCCACCCAGACGGCCTCTTACATAATGAGAGACCTACCACCAGTAAATAGCTGTTATTTCAATATTACAAACAGACACTCCAATTTTATTTATATGTATAGAAGATTGCGAGATGTTGTTTCTAATGTTTTTTATTAGCACATACACCTTAGTATTAAAGTGCCTCGGTGACGTAGTTGTATTGCGCGCGGAACGACTCTCGCACTGAGGTCTTGGATTTGAATCCCGGTTGAAAGTGATATTGGGTTTACTACTCAGTATTGAAGCCAGGAGTTTGGAAATGTGCCCGGTAAATGGCACTAGGCCCGCCCTTTATTACATGGGACCTTAACAGCTGGCGAAATGGGTGTGTTACACTTCTGCCTATATATCTTAATATATATAAATCTCGTGTCACAATGTTTGTCCTCAATGGACTCCTAAACCACTTAATCGATTATAATAAAATTCGCACACCATGTGCAGTTCGATCCAACTTGAGAGATAAGATAGTTTAAATCTCAAATTATAGTCGCAATTTTAATTTATTGCTAATTATTTGTCTGTTATTATTTGGCAGTCACAATTATCTTAACTCCAAATGATTCTAACAGATGTCGATACCTTTCGACTGGGTTGAGTAAGTAATCAATAGATGGCGCTGCTATGAATGATTCTAACAGATGTCGATACCTTTCGACTGGGTTGAGTAAGTAATCAATAGATGGCGCTGCTATGGTAAATCTACGAACGTGTCATATAAGCTACATTTTAAGCGGGACTTTTATACCGGGAAAACTCATTCACGCGGGCGGAGCCGCGGGCGAAAGCTAGTACATTATATATGTGTGTGCGTATGTATTTACCTATGTATTAAAGTGAAATTATTCGTTCCCTCATTATGATAGTGTGTACGAGCTGTTAACTAAGTCTTGCGTGCGAAGCAAGGTTCGAGGAATATTGCGTATTTTTTTCGAACATCTGCTTCATTGAAATTAAACTATTATAACGGATTTTATCGCGGTTTTTTTTTTTATTTTCTCTGTACGTTTCACTAACTAACAATGACACTAACTTTTCGGACCACCTACACCTCAGTCCGCCCCGTGACCACGAAGTGCTGCAATGCCTTCGAAACTTCGGGAGAAAATAAAATAAAAAACGGCCGTTATAATAGTTTAATTTCAATGTCTAACATTCGCGTAAACGTAAGGAATCATCTTCTTTTGCAGCCTTTAGAAGTCCACTGCTGAACATAGGCCTCGCCCAAATATTTCTAGACCAATCTGTCAGAAGCGGCCTGCATCCAGCAGGTTCCTACGACCTTTACAAAGTCATCTGTCCACCTCATAGGAGGATATTTCGAATATCATTTGCCGTTGACAAAGACGGTTGACACCAAATTGGTAAAAACATACAGACATACAAAATACACTTTATACACTATGCAGGACTTGTAGCGTCTCTGATATTGCTCCTATATACTCAAGTCTGTCTAGATACCTTTACTCCTTCGATATTAGTTTTTTCCCCTTTTTACATTCAATTTCAGTCCATAATTGCCCTTTCCCAACACTTCGATGTAGTAAAATGAACTTTTAACTTTGAACCATGCAACGTGTTTCCTAAAAATAAAAAATAAAAAACGCTAAGCGAACTTTCTCAGTGAAGTTCAGAAAAATGTTTTTCGGTATAACACGACAAAATTTCAAGGGCCTCGAGTAAAACTCGGGAGCTAAAATGAAATATTGAAGCAGGTTGGAAAACGAATAAGCAACTCTCATTTTCCGTTGTGAATTTTATTAAGTTATTCTCACGTTTGCAAACTGAAGCTTTATGCAATTTGTTTGTTAATTTCCAATGCAAAAGACTGAGTTAAAACGTAAGTTCAATGTATATTTGCAACAAATCAGCAACGACTTGTTCAATATTATTACTATTCAATCATTTGAAATTGAAAAAAAAATATTTTCATTTTATTAACATTTGTTCAATGAGTTGATCTTATATGCTGTATATTATAAGATATAGTAGCGTATTTTCTTGCTCTTCTTCGATATGGTAATTAGGCTCGCCCCCTATCACATCATGAGATGGAATGTATGTGTACATGGCGAAAAACGGGTGCACTAGTAGTGCCGCTGCCTACCCTTTGGCAATAAAGGCGTGAGTGTGTGTGTCTTTGATACCGATGATATTTTATCGATGTTTACAAACCCAATTTAGTTCAAAAATTTCGTCTCAAATACATAATATAATCCGCAAGACGGAAACCAAATCTCCATAACATCTGATGCAATCTTGTCCTTTTTGAATTTGGACACTTATAAATGTTGCCATTGCAGATGATAACATCGCGAGAAACTTATTTAGAAGGCAAATAAAAGCGGTCTTTCAGATTTGAATCCAAATCTGCATTTCGGCCATTTGATTTTTGCATTAGTTTCGTAATATGGGTTTCGTTAAAATGTTTGGAACATTTCTTGAAATTTAAGGTCTTGTTTCATCCGTGGTCAAGTAAGTTAAGGCTCTCACACTGGCGAATTACAAGCAAATTCACAGCAAGGTGAAGGCACTGCGTTCTCGTCCAGTGTTATAAGATCGTTAACTTTACTTGACCATGGATGAGAAAATACTGGCTTAGTTATGGCCATGGATGTTCAGGGCTCTAGAATAGTAACAGAACCGAATGCTGCCAGGCAATTGAGCAGGTTGTTACTGCTGTTTTTCAGAAAACAGCTTCAAATAATAGTGTTTGTTACTGTTGCGCTTCGTACTGGTCCTTTTTCATAGACTCATATTTCCCTGTATCTCTTAATTCTTGTCTGTTGTGCTAAATGGACGCCAAACTCCTCTTCTGGAATCGTTTATGCACAGCGAAAATCACTCACCAGATGACCTTACTGACTTATTGCCAGCTAAAAGAGTAAAAATAGGAGCAGAAATAGAATAATTGCATCATAAAAAAGGAAATTCACAAATCGACGTTATACACTTAGACACAAATACCAATATCCTTTACACTGAACTTAATCTACTGCCAATTGAGGAGGACGAATGACGGTTTAAAACGGGCGCCAATTTCCATTACACACGCGGTCGGACATCCGCCCCGGTCTGCCGGGCTAGCATGCGCACCACGGCTAATCTCGATAACGACAGTAGCTAAGTTGTCGATATCGAGTGTTATATCGTTTACCCTAACATGCGCGCTATGAACGATAAGTCTCTCGTTGAAGACATTACGTTTGATCGTGAAGACAAGCCGATGTTGCCCTTTTAAATATATATTCTATCAATTTTATTTTCTAATGTCGCCACAGTGGCTTTAGTTCATTCAATTTTATAGATCTATGATGCAATTGTTGTCAGCGTTGCCAACTTAACGGATTTCCCGTCATATCTAGCGGATTTGGATAAGTTGAAAACGGGAAAAATTTATTCTGGCTAACGGAATGTTTAAACGGAAATCTACCTTTAGCGATATATGGCCTTTTTATTTGTCAAATGTATATGATGGGGGGGTATACATGAGTTATTTGTTGAAAGGGAGGTTTTTAGGCGGCAAAAACCCACGCTACGCCCCCCCCCCCCTCCCCCCCACCCCATGTGAAAGCTTTATCTACGCCCGTGTACATAGAACTTTACAAATTTAGGGCTATCATTGACGAATAAAAAAATTTGCGGATTTGTGACGGAAATATACAACGAAATTGGAGGATTTTTAAAAATGTTATTGGTAACACTGATTGTTGTTTAATGTGACGTTTTAAGTGTCAGTTTATGTCATTCCGAAGTTTATTTACCTCATTTTTATAAATTATCGTCAATTTAAATGTATAAATATAACATATTTTGTATGGAAAATGAAAGTAAAAAAACGTAAGTAAACAAATAATTCAATGTCAATGTATTGTACACTATAATTAGGAACCAAATATGAAATAACTGCTCCGCACTGTTTTAGAGTCTGAATTCCGAAGTAACAAGGCAAGAATCTGATAAAATCCAACAAAACTCAATTATTTGTGCCACTATATGTTGGCTTATCCAAACTTTGCGTCGAATGACTATCACTCACCCACGAGAGCGATGCAACATAGCTCATGCTCAGCGAAATCGGTGGTGCAACCGGGAAGAAGATGGCTGTGGTTTTAGCCCCAAAAATTTCCAATCGGTGTAAGTATAGTGAAATAATAACCTAATTAGCAAAACACTGATATTATAATTTGAGCTTTGCAGCCAAAAGGCCCAAGCTTTGTTTCTATTTGATGTTATTTATTATTGTTTAACAATAGTGTTTACTAAATTATGAAGTACTTAAGTATATTGAAATTTTATCTTTTTACCCGACTGTGAAAGAAGGAGGGTTATGTTTTTCGAGTGTATGTATGTATATATATATGTTTGTATATTTCTTTGGCACACCCTACAGCCTAAACGGCTTGTCGTATTTTTATGTCAGTGGTATCTGCTCACTCCGAGATTTTGTTGTTCTACTTATATCACCAACTAAATTATGAGAAGTGAGCGTGTTATGCCTCCGACAGCGTTTGTGAACACTGTCAACTAAGATTATTCAAAACCAAAACAAAATATTCAAATTAAAATCTTGTTTCTATCTTTTCAGTTCTTCAATGAATTTAATAAAGATGGCAGATATAGACGCAGTCGGGTTTACGACACCTTAAGATAGAAATTTGTTAAAGTACATTAATAAATTATTATCATTGAATTTTATTAATTAAAAGTATTGTAAGGTATTATTATTATATTACCAGTTGAACATTGAAGGTGCGGGCATCTCTCTTCTAATTTTTATATTGTGCACTTTGTGGCCCAGACGGAGGTAATATTTTTATATGGGTATAATACATGGGCCCTAATATAGCTTGCACATTAATTTTTTTCTCAAATTCACAAGCCACACTCCTCTGGGCTGTTATTCTGTGACTGGAAAACAGACCCATTCAGCTAGAAGCCTAAAATGTACGGTATTATAAGTAAATTAACATTGTAGCTAACTAAGTTGACTTGGTACCTTCCATGATATAGGTATGGAATGCAAAAAGTGGCCAATGAAACTACTAGTCTCCGCCTGGCACAGACTAAGATCTTGCACAAAGTGTCTTTGATAACCTCCATTGGCCAGAAAATGAAAGGCACAACACCTAAAAAAACCATTATTCCTTTATCTATATCATCATAATTATTTAAATTGGTATTAAACTCATTTGTTAATATATCAAATTACCTTTAAAAGGGCGGGCATGCCTTTCGCGGCTCTAAATCGGGTGTACGTAAAATTATTCTAAGTACCTAAACTTTTGTGTAATATAATATTATACAGTGCCATTCGCTTTGAAATACGCCACAGCGATTTGAACTGCCCATCGCTCATATCAAAGGAATCGCATAAATCCCTTATGCTTCTTGTTTGCACTTTACACTTTCCGTAGTATTATAATGCTCTTTACGCCTCTCGCTCGTCAAATATTGATATTATACAATTATAATAAAATCCCGCCATCGTTTATTGATATACGATAATTTTCTCTGCGATCAAAAGCAACGTAGACAAAGATTTGGGTCACATGTGTCAAAAATCGATAAATTCATTTGGTCATGTTAGTGTTCGTAGATAAAAATAGCACAGATAAATAAAAATTACCGATTTCTCTACTTGTGACGTCACAAGTCGAGATGCATGAGCACGCATGTTAGCCTCAGAAGACATCATTCGATAAACGTCAAAAAGCCGTGAAAAAGTGTCGACAAAATTTTGTCGTGGTGCGCATGCTAACCCGGCAGGACTGCTCTTTCGATCCTAGAGGCTAGGAAATAAGCGTAAATGGTATTCTGTTGAAGTAAAATACAGTGAAGTATTCCTATTGTTACATATATAAGTATTAATAAAGTGATTAGGGCGTCTTATATGTTAGTTTAATGCCTTGTATTACCAACCCATTATTGCACTGGTATTCTTTACTATGATTTAGTTTAGCCCATCACGACCACCTACGATACAATTGTAATTGTCGATTAATGTTTTCTTAAACCTTATTAATCATCTAAATATAATATCGATTTCAATGAAAAGTCATATCCTTTAAGGTATTCTAAAATTGTGCCGTTCTGTCTTATTAAATACACATAAAATACAAACACACGAATTGAGAACCTCCTCCTTTTTTGGAAGTCGGTTAAAAAGAGGCCTACTGTCTATGATTGCCTAACATTGATGAAATGTTAGCGTATAATAAACTAGCATTGCGCGCGGCTCCGCCCGCGTGGAAAAGTTTTTCCGGGAGAATAATAGATAGCCTATAGCACTCAGGAGTAATGTAGCTTCCTATTAGTGAAAGAATTGTCAAAGTCGATCCAATAGTTCCTGAGATTAGCGCGTTCAAACAAAAAACAAACTCTTCAGCTTTATAATATTACTATAGATATCATATGAGCATCAAGTGAATATTAACAATTTCCAGGAGAATGTTTTAGATCCTTTCATCGCAATTTATAAAAAAAAACGTTTGAATTAAAAATTGTTTATGCCAGCTACAAAATTCCATTTTCAAAAATGTGGCAAAACACGACCAAATGATACCAAAGTTTTCGAATATTATATTCACTTTGAATATTAGATACTCCTTTATGAGTTAAACAATAAATGTCAGGCCGAAAAAGAAGTTACATGCTCCCTATACGGGGTTATATAATTTCCATATTTTTTTAGTTTTTCTGCGTTGCTTCTAGTATGTTAACAAAATTTCTTTAGATATTAAATTGCTTGTAGGGTTCTTTCTAGGATGTGATATATTTATTCCCATTCCTAAAAGAAAATTGAAGTTGCTAAATTACGAGCTATGTTCAGTCTGAGAGTCTCAGGCCTCATAATGATTTCTTATGTTTACGCGAATATTAGACATTTAAATAAAACTATTTTACGGATTTTATCGCGGTTTTTTATATTTTCTTTTCGAAACGTCGGGAGAAAATATAAATTAAAAAACCGCGACAAAATCCTTGAAATGGTTTTATTTAAATGTCTCAGGCCTCATATTACGCCATAAACTATTTTGTCTGCAACAGCAATATATTGCTTTTTCTATCGTCTCTGGTTGAAATGGAAACCTCACTATATCTCAACGTCATCAAAACTGCTAAACACATAAAAATAACCTCATTCCTTTTCAAAAATCATACAACTCAAAAGCAAGAGTCTAGTAATGAACCTGAAACCTCCATCGCATCAGCTTTTACTGAATTTCTCATAGAATACCGTGTATTTTCATTACCTTCCGACATAAATCCACTTTATTCCTCGTGGATTTGTAAGCCTTAGCTCCGAATTCTCAGTAAAGCTTACCGAGGTAATAGATTGTCAAAATAATTCAACTTCTAACGGTATCACGGTTACTTATCTTTGGTTAACGATATAAGATAAGTCTTAGGATTAAGATTTTACTGGTGGTAGGTCTCTCATATGTAAGAGTCCGTCTGGGTGGGTACCACTGCAATGTCTATTTCTACCTCCAAGCAGCAGTATGCATGCATTGTTGTAACTACTGGACATAATGAGACTTAATATCATATGTCTCAGGATGAAGAGCGCAGTGGAATGCCACACAGTACTTTGTAACTCAAGGCGTTATAGCGTTATATGGTGTTACTACTGTTTATGGGCGGTCGTATCGCATACCATTAGGCGAACGGAATGCTCGTCTCGTCATTCAATGCCATAAAAAAAATCTCATATAATAATTTAAGGGTACACCATATTAAAAAGATATAAGCATTAATATATATTTCTGTCTTGATGACTCGATGATGATTATGTCGCGTACTTGATTGCCGGGCTGTAGTCTCAGGTTTGATGCCCTGGAACCGTCATGTCATTCCCATTTTTTTGTTTTTTTCAATAAGCTTTACATAACGATTTTATAAAGGCATCTTGTTTAAGGCCCCTGATCAAGCAATGATATATAGAGTTTTTTTACTCGGTATTAGCCCTGAGCCCGGAATTGTGACCAGTAAATAGCAATAGCCTCTCCACGTTACATGGGGCATATACTCTTTGTATATATACTCTGCCTACCCTTAAAGGAGGAAAGGTGTAGTACTATGTATATATAATATAATTATCTTACATAAATAAAGAAGCAAACAAGACAAGTTTATCGATCGCCGAAAATTACAAGCTCAAATAATATCTCGAATTTTGCGTAATTAGGTCCCAAAGCGATAATTTTGTTCTTACAAGGTCGATATTACCTAGTTTTTTATTTTACTTTATTTTACTATGTCGCTCCATACATCCACTTAAATATATGTCTACAGACTAAACATTCGCCCTAGTACATTACCTACTTAGGTATTGCTGCGGAAATTAGATAAAGCTCTTGACAACGGCAACATTTGCAAATAAATTAACTCGAGAGTGGTAAACTCTCGAATTGTCTTTATGGAAATTTCTAGAAATTGGCAAAACGAAATTGCTTCTGAATGTAATTGGCTGAATTTCTTAACTTTCTTATATGTATGTATTCAAAGATTTTTTCATGCAGGGTCTTTTTTATACGGATATGGCAAAGTGACCCCGTGAAGTGCAGTGTTTCGTGCAAAATTTGTGGTACATCAGTATACAAAAGTAAGTTGATTGTATTATGTTTGTGTGAAAAAGAAATCTGAAAGAGATCTATTGATTAGGGAATTTAAAATAAATAAATTAGATGTTGGAATAGTACAAACTATTTTAGCAAAACCACATACTGAATTGGCAAACAAATTGTGCCTCCTGGCAACTGATATTGATTAGTTTTTGTATTTTCTTGTGTAACCATAGCACTTAGGTACATTATTGTATATGTTTACATCTATTGTGCTCGTCTTAATATAAGCTCCGATGGGGTTGACATGTCCATATGGATAAAAACCCCGAAATAAATTTAGAATAAAAAAAAAAAATGTTTACATGGATATTGTAGTATTGATTTTATTAATTCATTTTGTCACGTAATATATCGCGTCTCAACTAATGCGTGATTATTTAAAATGTTGTCTGGTAGGGCAAGAGTACGAGGGTAAAAATACGCATGCGTACTTTTTTTCTTTGTCTTTTCTCACGTTGTGACGGTCACACAACGTATTTCTTTTTTAATTTGCGATTATTTCGATTATATTTTGCACTCTACTTAGTTAACGTCGAGTTATATCGAAAAATTGTGATTTTTATCATGTATAAGTTGTTGTTGTTACAGAATATTTAAAAATGCCGCGAAAATATATAAGAAACGAAACACATACTACTTATCACCGAGGAACAAATAAGTAAGGAGAAAACATTTTTGCAAAAAGGCAACAATTAAAGACACGCTGCAGAGCTAGTAGGTATAAGTGAAGGAGCTTTGAGAAAGAGGCTTAATTCTAGTCATGTACCCACATCATTAGGTGGCTTTAAACCCACATTCACTAAAGAACAAGCGGAAGAATTTGCAATACACTGTCAGAAAATTGATGAAATGTATTATGGTATTTCAATTAACGACTTACGCCGATTGGCATATGAGTTCGCATCAGTCAATAATATACCACACCGATTTAATAATCCATCGAGAATGGCTGGTCGAGATTGGGTAGCAGGTTTTATTCAACGACATCCTCGTTTAGGTGTACGAAAGTCAGAAGGCATAAGTTTAGCTAGAGCATTTGGCTTTAATAAAGCTCAAGTTGATCTTTTTTACAAGGATCTTAAACAAGTTATAGAAAAGTATAAGTTTCGGCCCAAAAAAATGTACAACATGGATGAAACGGGAATAAGTACTGTCCCTAAAAAATGCCCAAAGTCGTTTCTGTAAAAGGCAAAAAGGTGGTCGGTAAAATTGTATCCGCTGAGAGAGGTGTCAATGTTATTGCTGTAATGTGAATGAACGTAACGGGTCATTTCGTGCCACCAGCGTTCTTCTATCCTCGCATAAACCGCGTTCAGAGTTGTTGGATGGTGGTCCAACGCAGTCTGTGTGTATGGTATCGGATAGGGATACGTAAACACGACACTATTTATTGAGTGGCTCCATCATTTTAAGGATTTTACCCATCCATCAGAACTCGATCCAGTTCTACTAATTTTGGATAATCATTCTTCTCATATTACCTTGAAGGAGTAAAGTACGCGCGAGAACATCACATAGTAATGCTCACTCTCCCATCCCATGGAACTCCAGCCGCTAGATGTATCCATACATAGTCCATTAAAAGCCAAATATGCGATCGAATACGAAAAATGGATATCACTACTCAAAACACAAATCCTGGCAGAGGTATAACGCAATTTCAAATAACTAGTCTATTCAATGCTGCATTTAAACATGTTGCCACTTTGTCTAATGCGGAGTCAGGATTTAAGGCAACTGGAATATACCCATTTGCAAACGACTTATTTGATGAGATAGACTTTGCACCATCATCAGTAATAGACCAGTCTGTAAATCAACTTGCCATTTCAGATGAGCCTGAAGAGGTACGGGACCGGTCTCTACTGAACGCAATTCTTATCCTAAATTTAGAGATTCGTCAAGAGAACATATATAAAAATGCACCTACAGTAAATAATTCAGCTTCACCGCGTTTGAGTCCTTCTATATTTTTAGAAGAAAACATTTCTCAAATTGAAGAAATTACTCAAATGATCGATTCAGATGTAACCAACATGGAAACCGATAAAGAAACGAATATTCTTAATAGAGCTGATACGGGAAATAACGCTGAGCTCACAAAGGAAAACACTGTGCCAGTGGCGCAAGACATAGTGAATCCTTCTGTTTCTAACTGTAATTCTACTGTGACTGTTGTTCAATTAAGCCCACTTCCCAAAATGACAGAAAAAAAAGAAAAGAAAAAGACAAAGCTTGAAATTTGTGATTGTGAGTTCTAGCCCTTATAGGGCACAGTAAGAAGACAAACAGAAGTTAGAAGAAGATAAGAACCTCAAAAAACTTAAGAAAAAGGATCTTATGCAAATGAATTTTGATCCTAAACCTGGACCATCAGGTATAACAAAAAACGTAAACAGAATAGCAAAAAGAAAGATAAAGAAGGATTATATTTTTGTCCAATTTGTACGGAGAAATTTGAGAAGCCAGCCACGGAGGAATGGATCCAATATATAGCATGTAGATTATGGTTTCATGAAGACTGTACTGCATGAGCAAGGTATTTTTAGATGCGACTTCTGTAATAAATAATGTTGTTTACCTATCAGTCTAATTGTTATTATGTTTTGTAAAACCTGACCAGGACTATAAAAAAGGAAGACTTCGCTATGTTGTGATGAAAAATAGAACTTTTTTCTTGTACTGACAACGATAATTTTAAAACAAAAAACGAAAGTGGCGCCCCTAAAGCAGGTTTTTTATTTTCCTGGTCAGGCTGTAGTTTACTATAGTCACGGTAATATTATCTATGCTATAGTACTTATATAGTTATTTCTTTAATGTTATAGTTAAACTTTTATTTTTAAATCTTTATAAAAGAACTGATTAAGTAATATCTAGTAATATTGATCTCATGATTATGTCATATTATGATAGTATATTTTAGATGCGAATTCAGCTGTGATGAATATGTTCTCTAGGTTATGAGTAAGAATTGTTTTTATTTTATTATATTAGCCTATTTTATACTCAGCTTTTTTATGTTCATGTTTAAGGATTTTGATGAAAATACGAATAGTTTTTTTATAAAAGAACTGAATAATAATGGTGGTCTCATAATAGTATGATAGTTAATTATCTTTGTTCATTATAATATATTTTAGAAATAAGTTCGAAAAGTCCTTAATGCTCCTAATAATTGTTAAAGTATTTTAAGTTTTGTACAAAATATAATCCCTTCCTAGCCGATTTCGGCCACGGCGGCCAATCTCAACGGAGATCAGCCAGGTGCGCAGGAGATATTATAGTGCACAAGTGTGTGCGCAATATATAAGTGCACTCACTATTCCTTCACTCTCATAGTCCGGTGAGACGGCAATCCGACATGACCGGAGAGAGATCAGGCGCAGGACCAACGGCTTTACGTGCTATCCGAGGCACGGGGGTATCACACCGCCAACTTCCTGACTCCGAGCTGCGACTGAGTAATTTTTAAGATGGAAAAACCCAGTCACAATATTTTTGGCCCGACCTAGGATTCGAACCCAGGACCTCAGCGCGCAAATCGTACGAGCGTAACGCGTACGCAATACAACTACGCCACCGAGGCAGTACAAAATATATAATATGTTTATTCTGATTAATACTACTCATAGTACCAAAAATATAAGTTCATTTAATTGTTGTTTTTTTACCTATATTTCTATATAAAATAAAGTAAATGTAAAAATATACTCGCGTATGTAATTTATTAATACCTATCCCTGTAGTTTCGCTGCGTGCTAACGCTTACCCAGTATCAAACTATTAGCCGCACCTCTACGTAGTTACCCACAAGACGGGTCAAGAGTACGAATTTCCCCCGCCGCACTTAAACATGTATTGCAAAAAACCCTATGGAGCAATGTACAAAAACTCATGAAATAATGAAAGTGGAATAAATTTACTTTAAATAGAGTTTGAAATTAAACTATTATAACGGATTTTACCGCGGTTTTTTATTTAATTTTTCTCCCTTTTCTCTCTCCTTTTGGGAGAAAAATTAAATAAAAAACCGCGATAAAATCCGTTATAATAGTTTAATTTCAATGTCTAACATCCGCGTAAACATAAGGAATCATTATTTAAATAGAGTGTTAAAACGTTTTTCACTATACTTTTGAGTGGGTAGACAATTGAAAAATAAGTGCGTACTTTTGAGCCGAATGATCCTACCCCTCGGCAGTCGACATAATTATGCCAGCCTGTTTGAGCCGTACATACACAGGCTGATACCAGAACGTGACGCACTTACGTGGGCACTACTATGGCGAGATTTAACATCTTGTGTATCGGGGTCGTTACTAAGGCGGATACAAAAAATATCTTACCACCAGCAGTATACAAAAAACTCAAAGCGCGCATTTGTTTAAGTTTATTTTACACATCTTAATAAATTAGACTTTATTTCCTTCAATACAAAAAATAACAAAACAAGTTTAGCCAAGTTTCTAAAATTATACTTCAATTACTTTTTTACTTTACGAATTGATAAAAGTTGCAGGAAGACGCTGGATGCAGTCCACTTTTGACAGGTCCATCTGGAAATCTTTAGGGGAGGCCTAAGTTCAGTGCACATCATGTGGCTGATGATGATGACTTCGATACTTTCCTATTTTATTTTTTAACAATAAATATAAACCAACCAATACCAAATGGAATCTAGTAAAAGTTAAAACCTATTCCGCGTATTCCCTAGCCCGATATTATGGAGCATTCCTCATTTGCCGAGTGGACGTCTCTCTCCCGGGTTTATTGTGCCAAATGCACGGCCCTCTGCCCTTTGCACTCCGCGCTCCGTGTCACCGGCTTGCCGGCACTCTGAGCGTGTAGAGCCGGCTTTATTTGCTATTAAATACTGGCTATTGTTTCATTGATGTATTAGGGTTTTTTAATACATCAATGTATTGTTTAGAATAAATAATTACTTTTTTTATAGGTGAGGAAGATGCGCTTTGGAAACGTGGTTATTAGAAATGTTTATTACAAAATGTTTAGGTAAGGTCAGGGTTAACTCTGTCTATTTATTTATTTGGAAGACTAACAGCTACAAGTAATTATTTATAACAATGGTGTAGTTAACTAAAATCCAATTACAAGTTCTCACTTATAGTATCAGGTTGTAAATATTAGATATAATAAGGAGCCGCAGCCAAAATGACTTTCCACAACTTCAAGACAGATAGAAAATAGAAAAACTGCTTGGAAATGCATCCAAACAATTATCAACGTGATCGAGACAAGGGATTAGATATTGTAGAAAGAGAATAGGATAGAAACGTTTGCAAATTAGCTACAGCTTTACGGGGGCATATCCGTCCTTAGGCAATTACGAGCGTTCTAATCGAAAGAAAACCTTAGATCTGTTGTGTTTCGGTTTGAAGGACATTGTAGCCAGTGTAACTACAGGACATAATGAGACTTAACATCTTATGTCTCAGGATGACGAGCGCAGTGGAATGCCACACAATACTTTGTAGTCAAGGTGCTAAATGGTGTTGCTACTGTTTATTGGTGGTCGTATCGCTCACCATCAGGCGAACGGCACGCTCGTCTCGTCATTAAATGCCATAAAAAAAACGTAAAAGAGTAAAAAAAAAGCAATGAGAGGTGTCAAGGCACACCCGGATGGAACGAAGTTCCTTTCGATTAATTAGTGAAGGAATTGTAATAAAATTTTATTTATATAACAGAGTGTGTATATATATAAATATTTTTCTATTTCCGTTCCAATACATAAGTTTCTAGAGAAAAAAACAAATAAATACGTGGGGCACACGGAGACTACCGCGGTAAAGCTATTGCATAGCATTTTTATCACAAATTTTGATTGACTAAACACAAATTCGATCTTACGCTTACCACATAAAGTAGATTTTTAAACTCGAGCAAAGCAAGTTTAGTCTTGTTATTGATAAATGTCAGTAACCAAAGTAGAATAAATCAACAAAATTTAAAAAAAGAATGTTACGTTCGATTCTTTTGTACTCGTGCCGTGCCAACGCTGGGGAAATAGCTTCTACGCAATGTATTTAAGGTTCATTTTAGATTAGTAAGAAATGGTTTTAATGACTTTAATAAATAAAATAAATACAAATATACTCGTTTCAAGAATTATAGCTTCTACGCATTGTATTTAAGGTTCATATTAGTAAGATAATAGCAAAAAGTGTCGTGACAACTTTCCGTCCAGCCCCCTTTCACAACGCGCAATAAGTTACGTCATACGTTACGTCGACGGCATTGGGCCCACTGACCTTACTTAATATTTACTAACAGTTAGCGTCTTCCTTTCTTTTCCACCCTTACTGATGATTATAAAAAGAGTTGGTATTCTCTGGACGACTACTAGTGTACGTTCAGCCACATAAGTAGGTGAACAAATTCAAAATTTCAAATCTCCTCTACGCTTAAGTTTAATTCAAATATTTTTTTCTTTCTATGACATAAAGTAATTAACCTTTGCTTTATTTTTGTGAAGAGAAAACGAAAATTGATAAGAACACAAAAGTGTAGAGGCGATTCGGAGTTTTGCATTTCTTCAGTTAGTACTTATGGAGCTGACTGTACATTAATACACATTATAGCATCTGCAGTCTGCACTGCTGAGTGCTAACTGCCTCGGTGGCGTAGTTGTATTACGGTACGACTGCAATGCTGAGGTCTCGGGGTCGATCCCCGGGTCGGGCAAAGTGATATTGGATTTCTCTATTCAGTATCAGCCCGGAGTCTGGAATTTGTACACAATATGGCAATAGGCTCGCCCCATATCACATCATGGGACGGAATACGCAAGGCGAAAAGTGGGTGCATATGTTGCGCCTCTGCCTACCCCTTCGGCGATAAAAGGCGTAAGTGTATGTATAGCTGCAGTGTGCGAAGGCTTTTAATGATTACTCGATACGTTACACGTCAAAACTGTTTTATTAAACTCGTTATGGATGGCAGCGTTCTGTCGAAGGAAGTCCGATGTATCTCAATTAACACATGTGAGATCGATGGGCACTCGGTAATGGAAAAAGTTTTAATGTTATAATCCTGGAATTGTCGCATATATTGAGTACTATGTTTTGCTCGCGTCTCCGCCCGCGTGAAAAAGTTTTTCCGGGATAAAGTCCCGCTTTATATTTTTCTGGAATAAAAAGCAGCAGGTAGCCAATCTGTTAATCCAGGGCATGATCTACCCGTGCGCCAAATTTCAACGAAATCCGTTTATTAGTTTCGGAGATGTGCAGTAACAAACAAACAAAAAAACAAACAGACAGAAAAGTATTATAAAAATCGCTGATTTGTGTTCCATTATTCTTCTTTAATCATCCCCTTTCTTTTTTTTCCAAATTTCTTTAAATGTTAGTAAGTACAGACACACCGGTTCTACTGATTTATTATGTGTATAGATATTAATAATATTAAAGTATCGTATTGAAGTTAATGATGATGTAATAGCTTTTAAAAACCGAAGAATAAGGTATATTTTACCTTGTTTATCTCTGCACCACCCTAAGGTTGACTGGTAGAGAATGCCTACGGCATTAAGTCCACCTATGTACAGTCAGCCACAAAAGCTGAACAAATTAAAAACTTCAAAACGCTTCTGCACGTTCACTCCAGTCGAAATATTCTTTTTCTTTATCTAAAATAAAGTTAACTCTGTAAAGTTTATTTTAGTGAAGAAAAAACAATTGTTGATACTGAAGCAAAAGTTTAAACGCGATTTGAAATTTTGAATTTGTTCAGTTACTTATGTGGCTGACTGTACATTGTTTGTATATGAAGTGCATAAAATAAATAAATATATTTCTCCATGTTTAAGTATAACCATATTTAAGACATAGTACTGAATGAATCTTGTTTACAATTCATTTTGGAGCTTGAATTTTCGCCTTCGAATGGGCGCCTTATAATATTCGACGATAAGAAAACAAAATAGACAATAGTACTCGGATATTGTGAAACTGGGTCTCATTAAAATAAATTTACAAGAATTTTCGTAATGTAAGTAGGTACCTAAAATTATCTCTTCTACCCATAACACAACAAATTAATCATGGCTGCATTGCGGGCTTTATAAGAAGGGATTAGTTTGCACCTCCAAAAATCTCTCCTAGTGCTGCTAACCAATAACCTAGTTCCATTTACTAGTTACATAACATCCACAATCCCATCCAAAATTCAACTTATGTCATAAAGCGATAGTTAATTTTACACGCAGAAATTCCAAACATTTTCACTTGGTACTCTAGAAACTCCATAGTAAGTCGTAAACAACGTTAAACTCAATAAATAACGTTTTAATTAATTTATTTAACATAATGGATAAAATTTGTAACATTTGAAACGAAAACTTGGATATTGTTAACTTTGTTTCGAGAAGTTTCGATACAAATGTTATTGTTGAACCATTTTGTGCCTTGTGTACTTACGTAAAAGTTATTTTGGTTGCAAATACTTGGTAGTATTAACAACACCTGGTAAATACAATACTAATTAACGAGTTTAAGTATTTTTTAAATTCAAAAGACAAGGGGTTTTTTTACGTCGGCTGAGAAACGACACATTACAATTATGAATTCAAAACATAATATTTAAGATAATGTCTGCGCTATATATATTTTAAAGCCTATTGCCAATCCTTCTACTCGAGTAGCCTATGGGTGAGTTATACGAAACGGGCTTACAGAGCTCTGCGCACTCAATACAACAATACGTTTAGGGTGTTGTTGCGTCTGCCGTGGCGATGCAGTGCGTCTCGTATGTTTGCGGAAGCGCGAACGGATGGCTTTCAAGCCATAATTCGCAAAAAATCGTCTTCCATGCTGCAGCGCCTAAGAAACAGTAGTAACGCCATGCTAAACGTGATTGCTGAGCGGTTTGACTGTCCTTTCCAAAATTATTGGATGAAAGTAGTTCTGGGAAATTTGACATAACAATTAATTAATGTAGTAGCTAATAAGTTGTTGATATCTTGTTAATTTGATTTTTAATATATATGGATTATGTAATCTGAATTAAATATATAAAATAAATAAATAAATAAAATAGCTATGAACTGTGACGGAATAATGGAGATAACAAATATATAAAAAAATATACTTCCTAAACTAACCATATTTTATTACAGTGGTACATATGGGCGCCCCCTCGTACCGCCATCTATTGTCACGAAAGACGACTAAAATATTTTATAAATCCGGAACTGTACAAAATGATTTATTTATGTAATTTCCAGAGTTCCTTAATTTGTTTTGTATTTATTGATTTACCTGAATGCTATTATATTTCTTATTGTCAAACGTGATACTCTTAAGTATTATAACAATGGGTCATTATAAGTTTAATATTATATAAAAATAAATAGTCTGAAATTCGTACTTTATAATTTGAGTTTAAGCTGTGCATTTGTTTGATTTTAATGTATTTAATTCTAGATTGAAACCATTCATAAGTATTTTGTTTTACAACTATTTCCGCTATAATTAAGTCATTTTAATGTCCACTATTTATGGTTTAAAATATTGTAATAATTTGACATTAATTAGTCATTTATTTATAAGAATTATTTATTTTGTAACTATAGTAAGTTTTTGTTAATTTGTTTTATATTCAGACTTTCTATTGAATCGTTAAACTGTGTTAACTGATATTATAAAAACCGAGGCAATTGAGCAGCGGGAGTCATTCGTTTTCTATACTTTGGACTTATAATTATAAATACTTAAAAGTGAGCTTTTACAAAAAGATTACTTCAGCAATAATCCGTCTGCGGTTAGGCCATGTTTGCTCGCCTGTTTTTTTAAATAAGATCCGCGTTCGTGATCACTCCCTGTGTGAATGTGGGCTGGATGAGGGATCGGTTGATCACTTGTTCTTCAACTGTCCCAGAATCTCCTATCCTATTTATGATGTCCTACCTTCAGATTTCCCTCGTCCTGTAAGTGTAAATGTTTTATTGAGCTCGGTTTTTTCTTATCGCATCAAATACCTTTCCAATTTTATCAAAAGTAATAACCTCTATCTATAATTTTTTTTTTTTTTTTCTACTCCATTTTTTTTTTTTTTTTTTTTTTTTTCTCTTCTTAACTTTCCACTCGGTCTATAACGGTTTCTTCTCTTTAATAGTTTCTTGCATTTTTTTATTTATTTATCTGTACTGTTTTTTGTATAATTAAATGTTCATAATATATGTATTTTTATTGTCTAAGTATATTTTTATATTGATTTTTATATTATTATATCTAAATTACTTGGTAACTTCGGGCCGAAACTTCTCTAGACTCTACAAAATTACAAAATATTCAGAGTTTATAATTTCATTGTTTGTACCTGCTATAATTTACTTGACATTGGCGAAATCACCGACAAATAATCGGTGGAAGCCATAAATTAAAAGAAGAAGAAGAAGAAGAAGAAGTGAGCTTTTGTTTCTATTTGCCATGGATCTGGGGGAAACCTCTGACCTGGCGCCGATAGCAGCGGTGGGATCGCGCTCTTGCGATCCGATACAGAAAAATGTGGAGCCTACATTCACTACGAAGCAACTTATCGATTGACTTTTTTAATCAATATGCTGATGATGTCCAGGAATAAAAGCGCTCCTTCAGGTGCAGCAGACAGTTACGCAGAAGCGTTACATTGGCATGGAAATTATTCAAACGTGTGAGACCGGAGGCTTCGGATACGGGGATGGTCGAAGCAGTATTGAGAGGTATTTTTCCTGAGTCTTATCTGGCCAGAATTATTGTGTAATGCGCCGGATTCCCTGACAAAAATATTTTCTGGTTTAAAAACTTTTCTTAACACGTGAAAGTGTAAATGTGTCAGTTTTCGGGTACTTGTGATTTTCTCATCATGTTAAATTCAAGTTTTATTACTTTAGAAACAAGCGACTGAATTTACGTAGTTAGAACTATTTGTGGTCTGTTTTTCCCACCCAAACTCAGTTTAAAAGTACTATCGGATTTGGCGTTGCAAAAAAAAAAAGTATCTAGGTCTCTGTGTAACCCTTCGAAAGGGTAATATTTTTATATAACGCGATTTTTGGTCAATAAAAGCGTGTATATTAGTGATTCAACCTTAAAAAAAAAAAATAATAATATATATACTGATAAAAGATTTATAACAGTAAAAATGTCTTGAGGCATTACTTAAAAGTTGCACAGGTAAAATCAGAATACTGCTGGCTAATGACAGCTGCTAATGACTAATAACAGCTGGTTGACTCTTAGCGGACTGTTCAAGAACTTTACCAAGTGATTATTTTCTTAACCGATAATTTGACATTCGTGTTAATTTTGATGTCCGATTAACTAACGTTCATTAATTAAGACAATTTGTGAAATTGAACTTGAAGAACACAGATAAAATCTTGAGTCAATTCGACAAAATGACTACCGTGGAAAGTTTAAATATAGAAATATTATATTTGAAAAGTAACTGTTTATGCGCGACAGCTTTTTCTCAAAACACAGGGATCACTTCCTTTTACCTCTTATTGCCGATCAGATTGATAAATTGAGAAAATCTCTGTATTTTTCCACCTATTTGTTTTAGAATCTATAGAAAATAAAACCGAATTTTTGACTTAGGTAATGGCCAATAATATGAATATTTGCATGTGCTATATTTTGGTCTCTGCGATGCTCTCTCCGTTTATTGACGCGACATATAGGCCGCTTTAGGTGACTTGCTTTGGTTTGCATAGATGACATTTTATATTTTATCTGATGTCATTGGAGATCTTTATATCTAATAGTTTAACTCTTTTCTTTTTCCGTATTAATCACTATAATGGAAATAATTAGCGCACACCCTCTGAATACAATTGTACGACCCGCGCAATAGTTAGAAAAGTAGTGGCGTGACATCGTTTCTCGCACGCGAGGCGCCAGCGCAACCGAATATTTCCGGAAACGCCCGATTTCATCGGCTAGGATAGCGGCACGGAACATAGTATTATCTAAGTTTACGCAACTGTATTTCTTTGAACGCTTCAAAATTTTTATTTATTGAAACTAAATTTATCATTTAGGATATATCGCACAATTAAGACAAGCCCAAAACCCACTGTTTATTGCATATTTAAGTATGCGGACGACGCATTGCATGAGTATATATCACTCTTATGAACTAGTATTGGCAGTTGTAAAAGCGAAAAGCATTTCAGTCAACTTTTACATGGTGGAAGTATAGCCACTAGCCTTAAGCGAAAAAGTATTTCTGGTGCACGGCAAATAACTTCGCACCCCATAGATGAAGTGTCTATTCCTTTCCATACCGTGCATGGCATCATCGCTGGTGAGCAGTGATGCCAGCTTAGCTATTTTGTAGCTAGATAACTATTCTTTCGAAGTAGGTCTTTTACTTTTCTGCTAAGTTTTCTAGTAATTCTTAATTTTGGTTTATAAGATCAGACAGTTAAATTATGACTTACAGTTAAATTATAATATTTCAAATATCTGCCTATTGGAAATACTTATTAGAGCATTAACATCTTTTAATTATAATTATTACCCACATTTACTCCCTATCAACACTTTTTTTTTAATTTACAATAATTATTACCTAAAACTAGAACAGTTTTGTTTTAACAATTGATTTAAGACAATTCAGGCACGCCTAATGCCAAAAGTAATATTGGCCTGATAAGGCTATTTATTATTTCAGAATTTTGAATATTGGAAACATTTATCACATTTCGCAGAATAATCAGGGTATTTCGTAATTATTTGTATGATGCCATTCGACTAACATAGCGATACTTTTACCGTGGCAGAGGCGCCAGCTAGCAACACTGCTAGTGAATGAACTGAAAATGTAATGAATCTGAACATGCCTTTGTTTTATCGATGCAGTTACTTAAATATGTTCCTATAATGATTTATATAAATGATCTGTAACTGGAATTGCAATAACGTCTTTATTTAATTTAATATTTCGGTATTCCATTTTTGGTACTCCTATGCGTTTTATAACCGACTAAGATGAGATTGGGACGTCCATGGAGTTGAGAAAAATTCAATTTGTTTGAACGATACGGTATAATATGGTAGCCAAAGAAGACAGTAGAGCGAACGGAGAGGTAAAGCGCCTTATGAGAATGTAATCGGATAGCATTTTTAGAGCTTGATAGACCCTGACTTTAGGTGATCCAAGAGTTGCAACTAGCAATAAATAACTTTATACCCAAAAGTACAGGTAAAAGTTGAATGGAGATTCTTCTGGCTAAAAACAAAAGGATTTGTTACGAAGAGATTGTAGATAGGATGGACGAGCGATCACTGCAAGACGAGGTAATTTTTTTTTTTTCAATGATAAAACTGTTTAAGGCAGTCGGCCGTATGGGCAGATAATGATGGCTCAGGAATACCTGTGGATGACTAAAACTAGACTTAAATTAGTTTTAACCCAAATTATGTGTGTAAACCTTTTTTTTTTGTTTTTTTTTTATTTTTTTTTCCCCTTCCATACTCCTTCCTTAAACGCTGGCTGGCCACCATGCGTATCCTTACGACCTGGTCTAATTGGCTAGACCCCGTGATGGGTGATGCCGTGATTTTGGCTAGACCCCGTAATGGGTGATGCCGTGTTTTGGCTTAATCCTGTGATGGGTGATGCCGTGATTTTGGCTAGACCCCGTGATGGGTGACGCCGTGGACTTGGCTAGACCCCGGATGGGTGATGCCACGGTCATTTTGTTTTTTTGGTGTTACAATTTTTTTTTAATGTTTCTATATATTTTTTTAATGTATGTTTTTTTTGTGTGTGGACGACGAATTAATAAAAAGAAAAAGCGCAGAGAGCGCGCTTTAGTCAGTATGGCCGTATGGGCGCCCCCTCGTACCGCCATCTATTGTCACGAAAGACGACTAAAATATTTTATAAATCCGGAACTGTACAAAATGATTTATTTATGTAATTTCCAGAGTTCCTTAATTTGTTTTGTATTTATTGATTTACCTGAATGCTATTATATTTCTTATTGTCAAACGTGATACTCTTAAGTATTATAACAATGGGTCATTATAAGTTTAATATTATATAAAAATAAATAGTCTGAAATTCGTACTTTATAATTTGAGTTTAAGCTGTGCATTTGTTTGATTTTAATGTATTTAATTCTAGATTGAAACCATTCATAAGTATTTTGTTTTACAACTATTTCCGCTATAATTAAGTCATTTTAATGTCCACTATTTATGGTTTAAAATATTGTAATAATTTGACATTAATTAGTCATTTATTTATAAGAATTATTTATTTTGTAACTATAGTAAGTTTTTGTTAATTTGTTTTATATTCAGACTTTCTATTGAATCGTTAAACTGTGTTAACTGATATTATAAAAACCGAGGCAATTGAGCAGCGGGAGTCATTCGTTTTCTATACTTTGGACTTATAATTATAAATACTTAAAAGTGAGCTTTTGTTTCTATTTGCCATGGATCTGGGGGAAACCTCTGACCTGGCGCCGATATACACGTAAGTTGTGGTTTTTTTTTATGTAGGCGATCCTGAAGTCAACACCGGGGGAAACCTGCGAATGGGATACTGGAGTCCCCCGGCTTGACGACTGCAGGGGCCTGGGAAGGAAGTGGAAAAGGATGATGGAAGGAAAGGTGGGGAATGGAGAAAGGTTCTCAGGATGGGTGGAAAGGAAAAGGGTGCCAGGAAATGTTCGCGGGCCCTTATAGGCCTCAATGTGTTATACAACCAAGAGGTATACACACTGAACTGTGTGCCTCGGCCCGCGACCAATTTTCCCCCGCGCATGGGCGTGCATTGGGTGTAAGTTGTGGTTGTAACTTGGGGAGCACGGAAATATAATTTTGTGTGTTTCTTTTTACTTTGTTTTGTAGCTGTGTGTCTTCTATTGGCAATCTTAAAATAAAATAATTAAATATTATTGTGAAAAATCGTAAAGATGTTTACAGATTTGGATGTTTGTTCCAATAGTGGAAACATATAACGGATTTAGATGAAATTTAGCATGAAGATAGTCTTGGGTTTATTGTATAATATAGGCTATATTTATTCGTAGAAAGTATATAGGGGGAATATTATTGGGAAAGTACATTCACTCAGGCGAAGCTGCGAGCACATAGCTCACATAGCGTTTTATTCAAAACTAGAATGAAGAATTTACATAAAAATGTATGTCATTTTCCACGCTACAAAAGAAGGGAAGTCGACTCCCAATATATATGCAATCCCTTTGAACACCGCTCTATCATTCCTGTTCATATGTTTTGGAGCGAAATTGTAGGTATTCTTTACAAGAATATCAGGCTTTGAAGTAAATAAAACAGTAATGGGAAGGAATGCCTTTGACCGCCGAATTATATCAGAAATTGTATATTTTACTTGGAAATATTACGATTGCAAAAGTGGTTGTGTTTTCAATATTGTGATGCAATAAAGGCACAGACACAGGAAATACGCAGAATTTTCAAAATTAACTGTTGGACAAAGCGATAGTGCGGCCTATACTTGTCTCTTTTGTGTAGTTATATAGCGTAAATTTTGTCTGTGTGTATGGTACGCATGATCTGATGATTTCCTTGGTTGTGTAAGAAACGGCGAAATTACCAAGTGCCTATCAACTCTTCTTTAATTACATTAGATAAACCAAAGTCCCCTGCCGCGTCTATCTGTCTATCTGAATTTGATAAACTCAAAAACTACCGAACGGATTTCGATGAAATATGATTTGAAATAGTATGGGATCCTGGGAAGGACTTGGGCTACATTAAATTAAATTACCATACCATACCAGCCCTGTATTATATACTACCCACTGCTGAGCACGGGCCTCCTCTACAACGGAGAGCGTTTAGGCCTTAGTCCACCACGCTGGCCTAGTGCGGGTTGGCGGATTTCACATACCTTCGAAATTCAGAGAACTTCTCAGGTATGCAGGTTTCCTCACGATGTTTTCCTTCACCGTTAAAGCGAGCTATAATTCACAAAGAATACACACACAACTTTTTAGAAAAGTCAGAGGTGCATGCCCTTGGGTTTTGAGCCTGCGGACATTCGTCTCGGCAGTCCGTTCCAATCCCAACTAGGCTATCGCCGTTAAATTAAATTACGAAACGGGAAATTGTTTAACGTGATTTTCATTTCAGAAAACATCTTTCAAGCGGGAGAAACCGCGAGAAAAATCTAGTATTAATTATAATTGAAAACTCAAATGGAAGTGGTTCGTTCACAAAGTCCAGGGTCGAAAAAATGGAGTAAAACAGTTATTAACTGATTTAAAGGTCACAAGAAAAGGAAATGAAGTAGACGATGACTTGACGATACCAAAGCAATTGCAGGTGGTAGATACATGAATGAGGACAGCTGGCAACAGAAATTTTTTAAGATAATTGGAGGAGGCCTTAGCAGTATATATCAAATAAAGACCCTGACACACAAAGTTATAGATTTGTTTATAAGGTATATATTGTAACTATGTAAATTATATGCTCTCTTGGAATGTTAAAAAAAACTCGACACGAGACCGTGTCGTTTCATTGTAATTGGTCGAGAGACTAACACCTGACTAACGTTGGTCTCTCGATCAATCAAAAACATCACAATAAAACGGCACCAACTTTCGTGTCGTGCGTTTTGCACATTCTAAGGGGCCTGAATAGAGGCATATAATATTATTTAGTAGACATACAAAGAGGTAGTATCTATCGAATCGAACTCTCACACAAGACACCTGCCACAAAACATTCTCACCCTACATTCAAGCACTATTTAAGTATACGACATAAACCGTTTCGGCTGATACCTTTCTTAATATCTGGAGTAATCGTATTTGTCCCTTTAATTAATACCACGCTGGATAAACGGCGTGGTGGTCTCTTTTACTCTTAGAAAGATCGAACGGGACAAATTTTAATATCCAGGGCCGGTCGGAACCGGCGAATATCATTTGAAGTGCCGAAGTGTTGATAAAATTAAACGTGTTACCAACTTTGTTAATATTTTTTTGTAAATATACTTCCAACTTATGTAGTTATATTTGTGTTTAACCATTCGTCTATTAAAAACTGCTAAATTTGATAGAGGCCTGACTACTGGAAATCTTTAGGGGAGGTCTATGTTCAGCGGTGGATTTAATGTGGCTGATGATGATGATGATGTGGCTTGGGCCGTAGCTTAGATACATTTCTCGCTCCCGTTATGTATGATAATGACATATCTTAGCGATAGACTCATTGATATGATGTCATTTCCAGAATTTTATGTATTTTCTATAATAATTAATACAGATTTCCTTGAGGTAGTACAACCGGTGAGACTATGTTTCGAACCCCCGGTACAGGAAAGTTATTTCGGCGCCTTTTATATCATTTGACGGAAATCATACCAAAATGTAAGTTGCGTCACTGCCTACCTCAACTTATCAATAAACCGAAACAAAATACAAGGAAAACTGAAACTAAATTGAGCAAATATCGCGAATCTCTTTCGAAAGATTGATTATGATTGACATAAAACGAGGACTGGAAGTGTAAGACGCTTGCCAATAATGTAACGTTTGATGGTTGTTTCCGATTTTTTATTGCTAGTTCGGTAACGGATACCTTGCTGGATTGATGATAATATCAGTCTTACTTTTTTACTATTCTTATCTATATATATAAAAGCGCAAGGTCACTCACTCACTTATCACGAAATCTCAGAAACTACAAGTGTTAGGAGTCTCAAATTTTGTGGGGACTCCTTTCAGGATGTAGGTGCTTACTAGACGGGATTTTGCGAAAAATGAAAATGAATTTGAATCCATGCCATATAGTACAATCTTACTAGCCGAAATATTGGAAAGCTACACAGTAAGATCTTGCTGGACATATTTAATATGTCTGCAGAGTTCATGGTCCGGTTTAACCGGGTTGGATCTACTATATTACAGAGAACTTAAAATGAGAGCAAAGTAAAAGCTTTGTGTTACGTTTAGAGGGGAGATATGGTCTTGAAGAGCCTAACAAATGATTTCTGTTTTTAAACATCAACAATGCCTTCACTATTCCTCAGTCTCATGAAGGTTGGTGACTACTTGTCATTTCTTGGCCAACTAGCTTATTATCATTCTACTAAAAATGGTTTCATAACTTCCAGTGATGCCAAGAATATTTCATAGTGAAATCTAAAATAACGTATGCAAATTTAACGATCTCCATTTCGAACGGTTTTAATTCAGAGTATGAATCTATTTCTGGGCGCCTCAGTCTGTTTTAATTCTGCATTTAATTCATATAAATCGTTTGGAATTATTTAACATTTTGCTTGGTGACAAAATGCTTGGTTTGGCTTCAACAATAGTGCCGAGCCTTTTGTTAAAGTCGGGAAGTGCGGTTATGTTTCTTAGTTTGTTTGAAGGCACACTAATTCTTAATAATATTTCTCGGTTTCAATAAGATGACAGGTACTACTGCTTTATAGAAAGTCGACGAGAAGTTTTAACTTTGTCATAACTGCAACTATGTTCGCTGATGTGATTAATAAAGCGTTTTATTTTATTTTTGCTGTTACCTTGCGGATAATGGCACTTGGAGATTCTTTCTCTTTGAACTTTTATTCTTTGTCTTATACTTGTGTATTCCTCTGTTACTGTGGATATAACATAATAATAATACCAGCCCTGTATTATGAATTGCCCATTGCTGAGTATGGGCCTCTTCTACTATTGAGAGAGTTTAGGCCTTACTCCACCACGCAGGCCTAATGTGAGTTGGCAGACTTTACATACATTCGAAATTCTTTTTGGAGAATACTCAGTGATTGTGGATGCTTATGAATTATCACGTCCAGTTTGGTTCATTTGTTGGCTTTATGCCATAATATAATTTGTATTATGTGGGTCATTTGTTTCGTTATCAACCAAGAAATTCTTATTTTTAAAGATCTCCATATTTTATTATAATCAACATAAAAATACCCTACATTTCCTATTTAAGACGTATAAGAAGTCACCAATAAAAGTGGAAATAGGTATTTATCTGGGAAATGCTTGTTCTCAAAATCAAACCCCGACCATGTCGCATCAGAGACATTTTTACTGCTTTCGAGGCAACCGGATCGTCCATTTTTAAAAGAAAATGTACGAAGTGGAAGCAGTATTGAAACTTCACGGTATTTTATCGGTATAGATGAAAAATCAATATAGTGCTGTGGAGTTCAGAATACAGAAACCACTGCTGGATACATGGAAGTCTGCAGCCTTATTCTTTATGAAGTGGAACGAGGTGTATGACGTGACAAGGGCTTCGAACTTATCCCATGGTGTGATAGAAGGGTATTTTATACGGGCAAGACAATGTGACTCCACTGCACCTGATTATAAGCCGAGACGGATTCATAGTGTCGACTGATAAGCGATGAATATCCCTTGTCAGTCGACACAATTATGCCTGTCTGTTTGAACGGGATATATACAGGCTGATCCTGGCACCGGCACACTTACGTGGGCTACTATGGTGACTTTTAGCACCTTATGTACGGTGGTCTAGTTTAGTAGGTAGAAGCCTTAGTAGACCTACGAACATCGCCTAAAAGACTGACAACGCTAACATCTTTCCATGTATTACCATCGCGACAACCACGACCACTCTGCCAAGAGTGCCCGACTAAGAAGAAGTACGGCGGTCGCTATCCGAGCGTATTCAAAGTATATCCTACCACCAGGAAGTCTGTCGCCATCATCAGCCATAGGAAGTCCAGTGCTGAGCAAAAGGCCTCCCTTAAAGACTATCGTTGCTATTGTTTTATTATGCTTTCTATTTTATTTTTAGAGCTGGAAAAAAATTGGTGATTTCTTAAAGAAAAAAAAATCTATTGGAATTGTATACTGTCTCAGGACTTTAAGGATCTCGAAGACCAGAAACCTGTGTACAAATAAGCTAAAGTAGGACCATTTCAGAAACATACCTTTATTGAATTTATAGGTTATGAAATATCTAGAAGTTGCCACAAACTTGTACATTCCCAAACTAAACCTTACACAAAAGTTATAAGGTCAGAATTGTAATGGCATCTATTGTTTGCCGTCTTCAGAGGTTTTCAAATGTCCTCGTTTCAAATACAAAGGGTCCGTTAAGGGTTTATTGGGGGTTGATTCTTTTATTGTTCCCTGATTAGTGCATGATATGAAGGTTTTACGACGTTGATAAGTTTATGTACAAAGGAATTCTGAGTATTAAGTAACGGTTCATTGCGTATAGCCGTCGTAAAAGTAGGGATTACAAAATGGCTCCCAAAATGTCGGAGAAATGGTTTTCCAAGTACTTACTTTGTTATGATGGTGTATTGAAATTAAAGCTTTTGAATTTGTTATGCCCATGCTAATGGTATTAATATGTATTTTTAGGCCCCGTTTTTTCAACTGTAGTTATCTTTTTCTCCAGGTCTTATTATGCTGGACGCGCTCGCAGAGCTGCGAGTACGCCAGACGCTGCGAGCGCGTCCAGCTTAATAACACCGAAGGTTACCCTAACTAGAGTTGAAAAAACCCGGTCTTAATGTATATTGAAATAACCGTTTTTTACTACATGCATATGAATATATAAACAGTACATACACCAAAATAACATTTTTTACAATTTTTGTCTGTCTGTCTGTTTGGTCCGGCCAATCTCTGAAATGGCTGGACCGATTTTGACGGAACTTTTATTGGCAGGTAGCTGATGTAATAAGGAGTAACTTAGGCTACTTTTTATCCCGGGAAAATATAAAGCGGGACTTTTATCCCGGGAAAACTCATTCACGCGGGCGGAGCCGCGGGCAACAGCTAGTCTATACTAATATTATAAAGCTGAAGAGTTTGTTTGTTTGTTTGAATGCGCTAATCTCAGGAACTACTGGACCGATTTTCTTTCACTAATAGGAAGCTACATTACTCCCGAGTGATATAGGCTACTTTTTATCCCGGAAAACTTTTCCATGCGGGCGGAGCCGCGCGCAATGCTCGTTTTTTATATAAACAGTGTTTTACAACACATTCAAAGCAAAGCATTCTTGTAATGCACATGACGTAAATAGAATATGCGTCGATAAAATCGATGCAACGGTCAACGTCCTTGGTGTATCATCGCTTCCTTGTCTAACCTAAGGAGGTAGTAAGGGACGCTTGTGCCTTCTTTACTTATATTGTCAATGAAAGTGTCCATACAAAAATAATGTTGTGTTGGTTACCTATCTGTCAATGACTTATTTATGCAATATATATTATATCTTATATCAAGTGTTAGTGATGATATTCCATATCCCGTAAGTTGGTTATTGATTCAGGCTAGTTTCACTTGGAGATGGGGTCAGCGCTGGATCAGTGAATGTATATCCAATTACTCTGTCCTTATTAGACCTTCCTCGAACGTCAGATTTCTGTTAACTCTGTCTCATAGGATAGCGCATGAAATTTAAGAAAAGAAATGGAAATTTGACTATTTATTGGACTCCAATGCTAAGTCTAGACTAGCGAGTTCTTATTGTGAACTTCCTGAAACGCTAGTTCATATTTCAATAATTCTATAAGTACACGAATTACCGCAAGTTCAGCAAGCTTCAAAATTTGTAGTAGTCAGTTTGCCTTGATTGTTTACACGGTAAAAAATTCTTGCATACGTTTACTTGCTAATCTAAACCTCGCTTAGCAATTTTAAGGACTACAAAATGCAGCGGTAAAGCTCGCGATCACTTCAGTATTCCGAAATCGTTTTTATCACTCAGTTCAGGCAGCCCATATCTACTTCTTTGTTAAATGTTTTGTATTCTGAGAAGTACTAAATATATTATATTAGATTGTAATTCATTCAATAATGTTGAAATGGAAAGTGATTGAATTGATAAAGTTATTTTTACGGAACAGACAATTTGGAAGGAATAATAAAACCGAAATAACACCATCAATCATACAAAAAGCAATGTATAGGTAATCCCCTACCTTTAACAATTCAAAAGGCAAACGAAGAAAAAACGATTGATCCAATAATCGAAATGAAAATAGCAAAAGAACGAAACGAGAAGTTGAATTCGTTTTATGCGACATTGACACGCGATCTCACTATAGACTGAGCTTGGATTTAAGGCTAGAGCTACACTCAAAGTTAAATACTACCCTCTTTCACTTTGTTTGAAGTCTACTTTAGTACTGTGCTGCTGGATTGTTTGATATGAGAATGTTACGACAATAATCTGTTTTAAAGGGACTTGTAATGCTGATTGATTTTGATGATTTATCTTTGATAATTATAATCTTTTTCTAAGATTTTCACAAGTGAAAACCAGGAATAAAAAGTAGCATATAAGTAAATACAAGACATAATCTTTGTATATCTATATCTTTACATCACCATTTAGCGTTTTCTGCGTTACCTTTTAAAAGCTTCCAAACAGTAATTTTTCTCGATTCGGATAAATTTCTAACCATACAGTTATATGGGTTCCTGTAATTTTGAATAGCAATTCGTCTAGAATAGAATCTCGCGATAAATCGACGTAAAGTGAAAAGTGCTGTAACCTGTTGTATAAAACATTCAAACATATAATGCCTATATAAATAAAATAAAATAAATAAAAATATAAATGCCATTTAATCATTTTACAAATCCGATGATAAAATGTAAAGTTCGAGTCAGCAGTAATTTATTCGGCGCGTCCATATCCGTTCTTCAAACATGTATTTCTCTTTATAACATTTATTTTTTGTGACACAATGTTTAGTATCTATCATAAATGGAATTGTTTGTAGCAAAAAAGTTATGCCTTTATGTTTTCTTCTGGGTTTAAATTAACTATACTTTTGGTACATATACAGACTGAGCTTTATAAAACCACACGTTGAGAAAAACTCACCATACTGCGAGAGAGAGAGAGAGAGAGAAGTGCCCAAAGAGATGTAATAATCGGCAGCGAATATGACACATTGCTATTAGAAAGAGATAACTGGTTAACTTCGATTTTGTAGAGCGTCTTCTCTGTTACAGCTAACGTTTCGTCACCTTACCGATTCCCTTTCAAAACCTCGATGTGTAACATTTGCTGCGAGTACTGTACCTAATTGTAATTTAAATTATTTTTTCCGTTCCATTCAGAATAATAAAAAGCATATTATCATTAATGTTCCCCTGGCGTGTTGTAAAGCATTGCTCATACCGTATCATGCATGCATTATATTTCACTAGAAATGTAGATTTAAATAAGTTTTTGATTTCTTTTAACGACATAAGGTATAGATATTTAAAATTGAACATTAACGACGTAGTTATTAATTTAAAAAAAACAATATATATTAAAAGGCAGATGGGGAAGTCGTAAATAAAACTTCAATAATTAAGCAAGTAGGTACATATATGATCTAAGAATTAAGAATAATATAAATTGCGTGTTATAATGAAAGGCAGTGGGTAGCGAATGGATGCGGGCTGATCAAGACCGGGATGGTAGGCGCTCAGTTGGGGAGGCCTACTTTCAGCAGCAGGCTGATTGATTGAACGAAAACATAATTTGAAATTACTTTACTTGTATAACTATATATAACATAACTTCTTTTCTTACGTAAAATATTAGCAGTAAGCAGCGTAAGTATAATCTGAACCAACGAATAAAAATTACAATCAGACCCCATGAATGAAACTATCTTAGGTTACCGAACTGTCCCATGCCAGTTGGCTTAGTAGAAACCACACGTAGCTCGGGTTTGTCCATGCGGCTCACGTCTTCTCACACCCGCTCTATTACGCGTAAATTAGCTGTAGTGTTCTTGTATTGCTCTTTGGCTATTTCATAACAATTTGCTGTGTGGATTTTCTATTTTTTCTTCGAGAGAAAATGACGACGTTTTAACTCAATGAAATAAGTATATTTTATGAATACAATTAATAAAATGATCAATGCACATTAGTAGTATACAAAAAAAAAACCATTAACCTTTTAGTAATGCAGACCAGTACGTTGGAAAGTAGGATCTCATGTCAAGTGATTTTCCGCCACGCATAAACATCCAAAATATCAGAAGTTATGGGCCCACTGCGGATTTAAAGAAAAGGAAAATAATATTAAAAGGTTTAATGATTTCTGATGTTTGACCTGACAGCACGCCACGATGGTCCAGTAAGAAGTAAAATGATAGAATAGGAGTAGAATAGACTGCTGGCACTAAAATTACATGTTTGAACTTCGTCTTCAAAGAATCTCTTTAGAAGCTATGTGTGTGTAATTGTAATCGCTTGCTTTAACGGTGGGAGATAACAACTAGCATAAACCTACACACCTAAAATCCTTCGAAGAATTTCGATTATAATGTGAAGTCTACCAGCATCATCCATACTGAATTTTTCGTTCGTCGTAATATGCACTCCTACTTTAAATTAAACTCCCATACTGTTTCAAGAGGCTCGTTATATAAACAAGGAGATGAAAATATGAGAAATACACCCAACATTTGTTACCAAACTCATATAACGTTTAAGTAGGAGTTAACAGTGAGGCAGGTGCGTTCAATCACTTCCTCGGGCTTTTAGCGAAACTGCCTTCAGTTCTGCGCCCACGTATAATGGTTTGAGTGTTTGTACATTGTGTTCTATTTTTAAAATGAAAGTTTGTCGTATGAGCAGTTATTGCTTTACTAAAATTTGTTTAGATTAGAATCTTATAATTTTTTTTGTTGGTGATATTTTCGAAAAGTTTTTGGGAAGGGGCAATTTTTTAGTATATTTAACTTCGAGATTGAATTGGACTTAGTAACATCAACAGCTTGACTACCGAATTAAATTTATTTTGTAACGTTCAAAATGTTTTAGGACTGTTTTATCAATCGTTAGTTATTCCTAGGATAAAATATGGCTCAAACAAGTGAAAAATTAGATCCGCATTAATAAAGGTAAGTTTCACCGATTTCTGATAATATTCTAGATAGCTATTGAACAAATAACGCTATCTAACCAATAAATCGGACCATTACTAGTGATTTTTGCCAGATATTCGAGACTTGTGAAACCAAAACCAAAAGTTGTAGTTTATATGGCGGATAAATTCCGACTAAGCTATTATCGACATTATCAGCATGCAGTGATATCAGCCCTAAGGGTACCTATACTGATTTAACTCCGAATAACATTTAAAGCCGAATATACAGACCGCTGGTTATTTTGCATTTATTTTTACAAGCTGTGTTTTCTGCATAACGCAGGATAACAATATTAACTCACAGTATGAAAGCAGATGCCGCGTAGCTTTTTATTTGAATAAAAGCAAGAGATAAAAACATCTCGTCGTCTTGTAATACGCTGGTGGATTGTCAGTTTTTCTAAAATCCTGCATTATCTACATTCATAATTTTCTGTAGGTCGGTCTTTGAGTCCGGTGACTTAGCTAAAGACCAATTTTATAACCGTCGCAAAAGTTATCCGTTGAATAACTTATAAAGTGATTGAATTCAAAATTCAACTATTATAAAAACACTTTTTTATTATATCCTGACGTCAATATCATCAGCCCTAACTAAATTAATGTAAAACAAGGATATTTGTACCGTGGAAGAGATGATCATAATATAATCGTATCTTATGGTCGTATACCCAGTAGCACCCATATTGTAGGAAATATCTGTATGGAACGCATATGTCATTAGTTTGAGTAATCGCGCAGAAGTAATACCAGATTTAAGTTTTTGATTTTTTTTCCGAACAAGTAATGCAACTGCTAATGGAACGTCGCGCAAAAAAATTATCACGATGAGAGAAATATGAAGGATTCTATTCATCGTATACTGGATATCAAGGAAGATCTACCAAGCACCTTTCAAGATAAATTTGAAATTCGCCAAACATGTTTCACCTGTGGCCCTTGGAAAAAGATAAAAACTGTTACGTGCAAAGAACCGATTTGTCTGGAGTGCACTACGAAAATATAGAATTACTGCCACAACATGATTTAGGTGTTGCAAGTTTTTTGATTTTACTGTATTTTTCTGAAGTTCTTTTAATTTATGGACGTACGGGAGAAATCTATGACATTAAAAATCGTGCCACGAAAATAGTCACATTTGCTGTCACTTTCGTCCGTCACGACGCCGTCTTCTACCGTCATTATTTCGAAGAGAATCTTGACATCGCGATGTAGTAATTAGGTGAAACTGTACAGAGCCATCTATTGTCGAGAAGCGTAAATAGTTTAAATATTATGGTTTGCTACACTTATTGAAATTCATTTAAATAAATAGTGAAAGTGAGAGATTATTTTTTTATTGTTTTGAAAAATCATCACGTGATTGTGTTATTGGTATTATTTTTATGTTAACCTCAATTTTGATTATAAGTATTAGTAAATGTATATTTCATTGAAATTAACCACCATTTAATAATGTGACTGTCAATTTAGCAGACGATAATATATTTAAATAATAATAATAATAATTTGACCATATTAATGAAATACAATAATTATTATAAGAACAGTGAAAAAATGAATTGATTGAAAAAGTTTCACTTCATTCGTGTGTACATTAATACACACACACTTTCTTTTATATAATATGTTGCATTACTAATGGCCGAGTTCACTGCTTTCTGATAAACGCTATTTGTCACTTAAATGCATAAGCCGACCAAATCCAAAAGCCACTCTCTAATCTATGCTCCTAGATTACTATGGGTATCTATGTATATACTGTGAATTTTGCTTGGCGTTACGTTCCATATTCCATTCCATTAGGTATTGAAGGCACAAATATACCTAACCTCTCTTCCTTTCCTTTATGTCTGTAGCATATTCATGATCTTGAGATAGAGATCATAAGATCAGGTGCTCACATACACAGATTCCGAAATAAAAATGCTTACATAGCAAAGAGATTTGTTTAGTCTCGTTTCTACACTGCATTCATCTAGCGAACTGAATTTAGGAGCCGCAAGTAATCTGGTGTGTAGCAAACGATCTCATTGCAGCTTAATGTTTGCGGTAATCGGGGGCGGTTTGAGGCTCATACTACAGGGCCCGCGACCGCCCGTAAAGTAATTTATTTTAAAGCATGGGGTTAGAACTTCAATGATAATGAGTTTTTATAAAGTAGCAGTTCTAAGAATCTTGAATGCTAACGTAGGGCGATCGCTTTGATTGTCCCTGAGAATAATGCCATGTGACAGACAATCGACGGCAATACTTTCTGAGTATAACTACTGTTCATAGAAATGGTTATGAGAAGTTGAGGTGTGTTATTACCAGTTTTTGTAGTGAACACTTAAAAGTTATAAAATATTAGAAAATTTGTTAACGATATCAAGCCTTATTATTATTAGCCGTATTATTACATCAGAAAAATCATTTTTTTGTGACAGAAATACTTTTCACATACATGAAATTGAGATAAGATTAAGATCATAGTGTTAACATTTCATCTAAAATTATGAAATGGAACACAATATGAAATAAAGTATAGTGTGCCCCAAACCCCCAAAGAAGGCACCAAATCCGCAGCCATTCCCAATCGTCGGGGAGCGATGTCATCGGCTTTATTAACCGTTTCTCTCGAACGAGACAACAGAGCTATTATGTAGATTCTAATAATTAGAAATGCTTACACCAATATTATTTATTGCGGGAATAAATCTAAGATACCTGAGATGGATTTTGATTTAGGTTTAATTTAGGTTCTTGTTAAAACGGTTATTGCTTTTTACCAACTGAACAAAGCGAATGTTCATTCCAATCAAATTAGATTGAATTCTCAGTCTCTGTAGTATAATATAGTTTTTTTTTTATTAATGTACTGAAAATTGTATTTACTATTTACTAGAGCTGGTGGTATGTACAGTTTAGTCTTAATAATATAGTTATTTATTATTTTTGAACTTTATATACAAAAGTAGGTATATAGGCCGATCTGATTTCGAGGGGGAGTGAATTCCATAGAAGAGTAGATTGGTTAACAAAAGACGAGTGAGTGAAGTTAGAGCTATGAGGGGGGCATTTGAGGAGAAGATTGCTAGAAGAGCGGAGCGGATTGCTATAGCTTACCAATGAGATACATTTTATCCCTCGAAAGTCGTCAGAATGATGCTAGATTTACTGGACATACAATGATCGACTCTAAACCAGTCAATATAACGAATATTTCATGTGTTCCGAGGTAGCTATACAGTCACCGACGAATAAATCAAGTACCCACACATACAAAGCATCACGGCTTCTACCTTTTCAGGGATAGGCAGAGGTGTAACAAACCCACATTTCGCCAGCTGTGTTAGGTCACATGTAATAGGTGGCGGGCCTATTGTCACGTCCAGGGCGTGATACTGAGTAGAAAAACCCAATATCACTTGGCCCGACCCGAGATTCAAACCCGAGACCTAAGTGCAATAGTTGTTGCACGCAATACAACTACGCCACCGAGGCAGTCTTACGAGGCACCCACTCAAAATATACAGGTGAATTTTCGATATGCCGTGTAAGACTAAATCCGAAATTATGAGGAATAGCGAATAATGCTCAAAGGAATCTCGGGCCGATTTTGATGAAAGCTAAAACTGCACCATTGGATTTTTTAAAATCATTATTCCTAGCCAGGAATTCGAAATCGAACAATATTCAGCATTAAAATAATCTTGATTCCGTTTATAATATTCCTTAATAGCGATACTATCGAATGGTGTAACGATAATTAGTATTATTTTCGAAATCAAATCAACAACTGGCTAGTAATAATGATTTTTCAAAAATCCAATGATGAAGTTTTAATTTTTAATCAAAATTGGCCCCGAGGTTCTTTCGAACAGTTTTCGCTATTCCTCATTTTATTTTTATTTTTATTTTATTTTATTCGGAAAAGCAACAGCCTAAGTACATTAAGGTTTACAAATAGAATTAGATAATATATGGAAGGCCAAACAATGCTTCCCACAAACTTACAAAGATACTTAATACATATATTACAAACTTACAAGGTAATACTTAATTTACATTGTTATAATTATAATCCAACCATCCATCCAAATTCCCTGCGAGTTCGCATGTGTATGTGTATGTGTATGTGTGTGTGTGTGTGTGTGTGTGTGTGTGTGTGCGTGCTACATATTAATACTATATATGTTGAGATAAATATGAAATAAATAAACATCAACCCGGTTTTGCTTGGGTAATAAAGGTGGATTTTACCGCAGCTACAAAAGTAAATTTGTTCAGATGAAAAATATCAATGTCAGAGAATCTTGTATTGTATGTTTCAACTAATCTGGTAAGAACAGAGTTTTGCCCATAGTTAGTAGAATGAAAGGGGATTTTAAAAAGAGCTGCTTGTCGAGTACGCCGCTTCGGAACATTAAACATGACACGTTCAAGTAGTTCAGGAGAATCTAATCGGCCAGATATAATGTCATGTAAAAACCCCATATCCAACATTACCCTACGTTCTTCCAAGGTAAGTAAATTGTTTAAGTGGCAGCTATCCTGGTACGTCACCGCGGACGAATTATGGGTTTTGAAATTCAAAAACTTCAGAAATTTTCTTTGAATCTGCTCAATACTTATTTTATACTTGCCATAAAATGGACACCAAATCGGACTTGCATATTCTAGGGTACTACGCACATAGGCATAATACAGTACTTTAATAGTAAGAGAGTTATTGAAAGGTTGACATGTACGCATGACGAAACCAAGATTACGAAAGGATTTATTGGAAATAATATCAATATGATTTGAGAAGAGCATTTTACTATCTAGATAAACTCCTAGATCTCGTACGAGAGAAACTCTTTCAATATAGACATTATTAAAGTGATAATTGTAAACAATCGGTGTAGTTTTTCGGGTAAAACTAATACATTGACATTTACTTATACTCACTGTGATTCTGTTACGTTCATAATAATTATATAGGTTATTAAGATTTTGTTGCAATAGTTCGCAATCAGTATCGGTTCTTACATGCATGAAAATTTTTTTGTCGTCGGCATATAGCAAATGTTTGCAATTCACAAAACAATCATCGATGTCAAAAAGGTATGCATTGTAAAACAAGGGACCTAAATGTGATCCCTGTGGGACGCCGGAATGTATAGATATAACGTCGGATCTATATCCCCCCAATACGACTGCTTGCGAACGGTTTGTGAGGTACGATTTAACCCATCTTAACAAGTCTCCATGAATTCCAAGATTTTGAAGCTTCATAAGTAATATTTCGTGATCTACACGGTCGAATGCTTTTTCGAAATCCGTGTAAACCACGTCAACCTGTCCTCCTTTTTCCATATGTGTAACGACAAAGTCAGTAAATATTGCAAGATTAGATACTGTAGAACGCCCTCTCATGAAACCATGTTGAGACTGCGGGATTCTTTTAGAAATTAATGGAAGTATGTTTATGTATACCAATTTTTCAAACAGCTTGCTTATGCAATTCAAAATGGAAATGGGTCTATAATTATTGATAAGACTTTTGGAACCCTTTTTATGAACCGGTATTATATGCGCCATTTTCCAGGTCGTTGGAAAAACACATTCGGATAAAGATCTTCGAAATAAAATACTTATAGGCAATGCTAAACTTTCAGCACAGGATGCCAAGAATAAAGGTGGAACGCCGTCCGAACCAGAGCCTTTACTTTTATCGAGGGATTGTAAAAGTTTACGTACTAATCCTACAGAAACCGTGATGTCTGACATAATATCATTGCTCTGTTGGCTAATGGCATATGCACTTTGTAAGGGTTGCGTTTGCGATGGATTTATAAAAATAGTTTCAAAAAAATTTATTAAATGCTGTACAAATATCGGGTCCGCTAGAAAATTCATTATTATCTAGTATGAATTTATTAGGGTACCTAACACTCCCCTTCTTGGATTTTACGTACGTCCAGAAGTATTTTGGACAGTGTTTTATCAACTGTTCTGCTTTACATGTAAAATGTTTGAAACATTCAGCTTGTACTACTTTTTCCCTTTTTCTCAGCAAAGAGAACTCATCATTGTCGCGAGGATTGCCAAATTTTTTCCATCTAGCATGCAGCTTATTTTTCTCACGTATAAGTTTTATAAGAGCTGTGCTGTACCAAACAGGGAAATAACCCCTTAATGTGAATCTATACATAGGAACATACTTAGTGATACATTCATTTAATTTACTATAAAAAATATTCACGGCCGCATCTATGGTCTCGGCAGATGAGAGCTCACACCATGTTAAAGTTTTAAGGTGTGTATTAATCTTCTTATAATCACACTTGCGGAAATTAAAACGTGGCTCTTTACATTCTTTTATAGGGGCGATTTGTAAATCTAATAAGTTAATTTTTAGCGAAGTATGAGAAGAGTCTTCAGCCACTAGAGGATGCAAAGATGTTTCCAATTCAATAGAGAAGTTACAAAAACAAAGATCGAGAATATTTCCGTATACATTTGTAGAATAATTGTACTGTTTCAGTCCAGCACATGACAAGTCATTCAGAAATGAAATAACAGTATCGTAAATTATACGCGAGGGTGCAGGTAGTACATTATAATTACCATTGTACCATTTAACAAAAGGCAAGTTAAAATCCCCTATAAATAAATAATTATCGTTGGGTTTATTATTTATAACACCCAACAAATTTTGTTTTACACGATCCAAGCGGGCAGACAAATGCGCATAATCAGGTGGGATGTAAACTATAGCTATGTGTAGGTCAACAGATGACCGGAGCACACTCGCTTCAATAGATACACACAAAGATTCTGTATTAGCGTAAGGCCAGTCGACTTTAATGCGAGCATTTAAATCCCGACGCACGCAAATCATAACCCCGCCGCCTTTCACTTTGTTAGTTAACATTAAATTACGGTCAGATCGAAAGATTTTATACCTGCTATCACATAATTCAGAGTTGTCGATATCACTCTGAAGCCACGTCTCAGTAAGAAGCATAACGTCGTAATTACAAAGTAAAATATTATTAAATAATTCCAAACATTTTGTTCTTAGCCCGCGTACATTCTGGTAAAATACACTTAGTTTATTATTTACTAAAGAAGCGGCCATTATTATGACAAGGGCTATTTATATCTTGCAATATGTTTTTATTTAAATAGTAATGTGCTAATACATTTAAATATAAGAATTGAGAACTATTGACAATAATAATATGTTTACCTAATGGGCTTTGCGAGATTATAGCAAGTGTAAAATACACATAAATTAAGTTGTAGCTCTTTAAATATATATTCCCTTCACGTTTATTTATGTTATATATATAATATCTATATAAAATATAATAATTTGATAATATTATGTATAGTAAAATGTGTCTCAATTTGTATGACGTTTGTGTAAGGTGTGTATATGGGGTGAAGTTAAAGTGTTTTGGATGGAGGAAAGTTTTACACAAAATGGGTGGCAAACATAAGATTAAAGTTATATGAATGTAGCTTACACCAATCACATTACACGATGAAAGTCATTTTAAAAAATTTTGAAGATCTCTGCTGTCGCGAATAATGAAGGCGGGTGAGGTGTTGTCCTTCCTTACGAGTATTTTACAATTACGTATCCATACATATGTGAAGTTCGCGTTGGATGCAGCAGCCTTCACATCCTTAAGCAACATTTTGTAATGACTCGTTAGATGTTCATTCAAGTAAATGCTTGATTTATTGTTATCGATACCAAGGTCCAATGTTGTAATTCCCTTCCTTTTACGAATTGCAGAGATGAGACTGTCCTTCAAAAGTTGTGTTTTTAGTTTAGCGACAATATTCTTCGGTCTGCCAGAAACACGTGTTTGCACCCGGTGGATATGAATAATATCTGTGTCACTCATCGGTATCCCAAGTAGCTTAGCAATGGAAAGTAAATACTGGGTGACGTTCTCATTACGTTTTTCAGGAATTCCAATAATTTCAACGTTATTTATCCGATCTCGCTGCTGTGACAAATTTTGTTCATCCAATAATTTAGCCACTTGGGATTCCAAATCACGAACGTTAGTTTCAAGATCATGCATTTTTATCATTTCTGTAGAGATATTATTAACACGAAGATCCAAATTCTCCTGTTTGTTCGAGAGGAAATCTAACGACTGAGTTAGATTGAGTACTTCAGACTTTATTTCATTTTGATCCAAAACCAAACGGTCGGTTGTCGAGGTAATCGTAGTTAGCTGGTTTTTTATTTCAGAAATATTCGCCTGAACGCTCATCGTTTCATCATGTGCCGTACGTTTAAAATCCTGTAAAAATGACATAATTTCTTTCCGAAATTTTTCTAAGTCGTTTCCATAATCTTGGTGTTCGGGTTGTTTTCTTCTACGTTGATTTTTGAGCGAATCCATTGAGGGTGAGTTGAAAATCGGTCTATTGTCACAATCGCATGTAGTGGTCGAAGCACATTTGTTTTTATTACTTGACCGCGTAAGACTCATTTTGCGGTGTATGTCCAACGCAGGTACTCGCGATATGCCACGCGAAAAAGAGACGGAAATTATAGCTGTGTTTCTTTCACACACCAACAGTACAGAATCAAGACAGCGTATATCACTAAGCTAACGCACTGGGAATATCACTCGCGTCGAACGTATTAAGACGGATATTAGCTTGCAGTTAATTTATAAAATTTATGCAGAGATTAGTAATAATTACGTACACGTCTACTCAACTCGAGTGCCGGACGACGATCCGACGATCATAGATAGAATATCGCCACCCGAGCCCATTTGTTTTTTTTTTATGGCATTGAATGACGAGAAGAGCATGCCGTTCGCCTGATGGTAAGCGATACGACCACCCATAAACAGTAGCAACACCATCCAGCACCTTGAGTTACAAAATACTGTGTGGCATTCCACTGCGCTCGTCATCCTGAGACATAAGATGGTAAGTCTCACTATGTCCTGTAGTTACACTGGCTACAATGTCCTTCAAACCGAAACACAACAGTGCATGCACACTGCTGCTTGGCGGTAGAAATAGACATTGCGGTACCTACCCAGACGTTCTCTTACATATGAGAGACCTACCACCAGTAATAACCATTTGAAAAATGTACCCTGTATAGTAAACCTTTCCACCAGCAAATCACTAAATTCTCCTTCTGCCCGAACCCGGCCGTACATCCACTTTTAACATGCAGTTTTACATCCATTACTTTTAACAAAGCCCATAAATCTTGTGCAACATCCGCTCACAAGGGACCGCGATATGCAAAACGAAACAAAAATTTGACGATTCAGTTGCAAGAGTAACAGGGAAAGTAGGTCGCGAGTTCGATGCTGAGTCGCCTCTGATGTACAAAGTTTATTACACTTACTAGTATTAAAAGTGGAAGATTATGTTGGTTTGTTCAGATTATTCTCGGTCACGAATTTCAAGAACAGATTTTTTTGCATAGTTAGATAGATATAGTTTAAAAGGCACAGAGTTAGGCTATAATTGGTTATCTTAGAAAATTCGAAGTCTCATATAGTCAGATCAATTATTTCCAGCAATAATCGCACACAATATTTATTAATTACTACAATAATTATTGAATAACACTATTCAGACGCAGGCGACAACTAAAACTCGCATGGGATAATGTCATAAAATAATCTAAATGAGGCTTTATATAGAAACCTGATGTAATGACCCAGTAGTAATTTCCTAGAAATTCCAATGCAGTTCTCGGTATGCTAAAAAAATACTGAAGCAGAAGAGAGAGAAGAAAGTCGAAAAAGAATCCTCGGAGTAATCGTTGTACATACATAATAAAATTACTATATTTTGACTGAATTGAGAAACTCTTCCTTTTTGAAGTCTGTTAAAAACGTATCGATAAACGTAACGATGTGTTATAAGAAATATTACTTAACGAAACAGTTTTCACTACTATACCAAGAAACACAATTACAAACAGATTTCTTACAAACTTTAATTGAAAGTAGAAATAAACTTCTGTTCAATTAAATAACATTTTTTGTGATTGTTTCCAACTTATTACAGGAAGATAATTGTTTTGGAGTCTGGTTTCAAGACCGCAGTCACATGGCTGGAGTGTGTAGCGGGGCGTTCTATAGAGCGTCCAATTAATATATTATTACAATATTCTTTATATCCACAATCTGTTTTTGAAGTTATACTTCTTATGGCGCGTTAGGGAAAAATGATGAGAGTAAATTTTTACGATGCGCGCGCACACCGTCACGAAAAACCGACACCCTGAAGTTAGCTATAGTCAAGATTTTTGAAATTTGAACGTAGAATAAGGCGAAAGATAATTTTTTTTAAAGATTTTTATCTTGTTACGCCAAAGAAGTATAACTTCTAATGCGGGTACATAAGTACACACACACTTTTATTTAAATTCTTTACATTGAAATGAGCAGGGTCTTAATTACTACGGACAGATTTGTATTGAGATATTTACGGTAGTGTTAAAAATATTATTTATTATCTATACTTGATTAATCTTGTAAAGCTGAAGAGTTTGTATGTTAGTTTAGTTTAGTTGAACGCGCTCATCTCAGGAACTACTGGACCGATTTTGAAAATTCTTCCACCAATAAGAAGCTACATTAGCCTTGAGTGCTATAGGCTACTTTTTATCCCGGGAAAATATGTTTATCGCGGAAAAACTTATTCATGCGTGCGGAGACGCAAGCAATAATAGTATTAAATACGTGTTGGAAAAGCCACGCTACTCGCTTCGCCGATTCGACCACAGCCCAAGGCTTTATATTTAATTTCACGCTTTAATTTTTCCTTTCCGAGACAGCTCATTTCAAATGTAATTACTTTTTTAATTTCTTAAAATTTAATCATAATATCTTGTATCCAAATTACTGTGATAATAAAAAAGACAAAATGGCGGTGCTTATGCCCAATATGCCTTACAGACAACCTTTGGCATAAAAAAACAACAAGTATTCATTGTTTTAGGGGCACGTCCTACTTTAAATAAGATTTTTAAATACACTTCTAATCTAACTGTTTTATAGTTGAAAGTTATTTAAATCACACCTAAAATTCTATTCGTTAGTATATTCTAACATCTATAAGATCAATGACTTAGGTAAATAAAAGATATCAATAAAATTTAAACATTTCGAAATATTGTGACGTTATTCGCATGTTTGTATGTTTTTTCGACGTTAGCACAGAATGATGAACGAATTTAAAGGAAATTTCGATCAGATAAAATCTTTTTTTGCAATATCGTCAATATACAGTAATTGAAAAAAATTGTTATAAAACTAAAACCAAAATATTAAAAAAAATCTACAAGTAATTGGAACATCCCTTTACTTATACAATTTTAAACAAAAATACTGTAAAAGTCTAAAAAAATTCTGAACCGCTTCTAAAATATTTATAAACGATATAACATTTTTAAATCCTTATTTAAATAAATTCTAAACCTGTAACCCTCGTCCCACGAGGTCGTGTTGAGTTTTATTTTTAAAACGATTTCTCGTGTGCGTTGTTTACTTACATTTGAATGTCTCTTGTGTCCTATATTTGTCCAGCATCTATTTATATTACGGACGTTAGAGCAAACATTATGAATGTATAAATAATATAAGGAATAAAGTAAATAATTTGTTGTTTATTTTTCATGGCATCTCATGAATAAAATGGTTCGGCTTGTTGACTACTGACGCGTATGAAAACATTTCGGATTCATGATTAGAAATTAATTAGCTTCAAGAGCGGTAGTCCTAACATAACTCGCATAAGCAACAAAAAACAGACAACAAGTTGCATAATTATAAGAAGGAATGATGTAATGTACAGGTAGATTTAGTGTGTGGATTCAGTTACGCTCCTTCCCACGTAATTTCACAGTACACTGGCCCTATTTCACAGTTTGTTCTTTTTCTTCTTGCAATTTATTTATAATCCTATTAATATTATAAACGCGAAAGTTTGTAAGTATGGATGTATGGATGTCTGGATGTATGGATGTTTGTTACTCTTTCACACAAAAACTACTGAACGGATTTGGATGAAATTTGGCACACGCGTATATTATGACCTGGATTAACACATAGGCGACTTTTTATCCCGGGAAAACTCAATCACGCGGGCGGAGCTGCGGGCAAAAGCTCGTTATTTAATATTTTTCAACTCAATGATGTAAGCGTCAGAGCACGACCACCGTGCCGGCCATAAAAAATAAAATTTTATTGGAGGCTTGCTAGCCTTCTTACGTCACTTAAGATGAACACTGAAAACCAGCGTTATGCCACGGTTTGCGCCGCGGCACAGCATCATGCCACGGTAATATTATCTATGATCATGCTGAGTCCTACCTACCTGTCACGGCCTTGACATGTAGTCTAATAGATTTAAGCTCGTTTTATTTTTAATTGTACTTGTTTATAATGTTTTTTTTCCTTCTAAATGTTTGTAGGTACCTATGCATGTATGTCCGTGACAAATAAATTACTTTTCTTTCTTCTTTTCTTTTTTCAAGTGGGAGTTGGACTCGCGTACCGATGGTTTCTTACAAACTTGTAACTTGCGATCAACCAAGTCGCTCTGGACTTGATCTGGATTTTGATAGCCGTTCATTTCGGTGCGATCTCATCAGTACCACTGTACGATCGTTAACTTTTGTTGTAACTATCGCCTCAAGAAATATTAAAGTAGGAAATGCAGTAACAAAGCCATCACAACATATCACAGTGAATTTTATTAAGACAGTGGCTCAATCGAGTCAGCCCATTCATATTCTAAACAAAATATAATATCGATAGGTGCTTCGGTGGCGTAGTTTTATTGCCTACGCAGTACGCATTCCGCTTTAATGTCTCCGATATGAATCCCGGATCGAGTAAACTTATATTGTTTTTTTCTTCACATAATCAACCCGGAGTCTAGAATTTGAGTCCTATATGACCATAGGCTTGTATCCCGCTTCCCGTTTACCCTTATCCCGGACGGAATATATTCGGCGAAAAGTGGATACACTAGTTGCACCTCAGCCTATCCCTTCGGAAATAGAAGGCGTGAATTTGTGTACTGAGTGTGTGTTTAATAAACCTCACTATCTTTCCATAATAGAAACACCGAGAAACTTCTAAATAAACATTTCCACTAAGATTCTATAGCTCATACCCAGTGAACCACGGAGCTCGTCACGTTTTATATCTACATTCTCTAATATCTAGGTTAGTGTTATGATATGAGACCTAGGTCATGTAGCACGACCTAGCTTACATGGACTGCGACCCGTCGACATTGCTGTGACATAAACCGTGCTTAAACTAAATGGCTCTGCGCGGATTATCATAAAAAATAACGGTTTAAATGAATGTATTAATTGTGATAATATTTTGTTGTGGGTTTGTGTAACATTTGTTAATAAAAACCAACAGTTACGTATATTTGTGATCGCACACTACGATACTTGTGTCGTGCTTTGGCTAAAAAGGACTTTAAAATATGGACTCTGAGACACCAAACAATGTAACATCTAATACTGCCTGCCTGGCCGCGGTAGCGTAGTTGATGGAATCGCACGGCAAAAGGTGGGTGCACTAGTTGCGCCTCTGCCTACCTCATCGGGGAAAAAATACATTTATTCAAAAATTTCATTCATAGAGTAATTTCGCATTCATAATTGGGCATAACTTAGTTTTCTCATAACTCATGACATATAGACTAAATCTTTAATTTATCCAAACAATTTCAAGAATAAACAAATAAAACTACACAATTTTCTTTCTTTTCCCGGCATAAACAGGAAGCAGTGTCGCTACATCTCTCCGAGGGCCTCGCCTGAGTAATAAGGTCGAAAGCAATGGCACCCTCTAAGCCTTTATTACACCTTGTAATCCAACAGTCACATACAATATTTACACTACGACTTGTGAAGTATTGTAACATTTAAACTGTCCTTTGAGATTCCCCGTGGACCATACCGTATTTTAAAAGTTAGTATCTAAATCATTTTAGCTATTTTGCTTTATTATAATATTTTGTAAAATATAATATACTAGACTTCTGCTCGCGGCTTCGCCCGCGTGAAAAAGTTTTTCCAGAATAAAAATATTTTCCCGGGATAAAAAGTAGCCTATATGTTAATCCAGGACATGATCTACCCGTGTGCCAAATTTCATCGAAATCCGTTCAGTAGTTTTTGAGTTTATTCGTTACAAACATACTTACATACAAATCTTTCCTCTTTATAATATAAGTATAGATGGATAGTAAGGGCCTGATTCAAGTAAATTTTGTTGGACAATTATCGTATTAAACAGCTAATGTAGATGGTACTAATTTTATTACTATTTATTTGGTAGCATAGATTAGAGTGAGACTTTTGTGTTAGGTCGACTTACGCATTTATTTAATGAGCTGAATTTAGTTAGACGATGTGGACGACAGGCTAGTAAGTGGACGATAGCCTAGTTGGGAATGGAACGGTCTGCCAAGACATGTCCGCAGGTTCAAACCCAAGGCACACACCTCTGACATTTCGAAGTTACGTGTGTATTGTTTATAAATTATCGTTAGCTTTAACGGTGAACGAAAAAATCGTGAGGAAGCCTGCATAAGAATTTCGAAGATATGTGAAGTCTGCCAACCCGCACTGCAGCGTGGTGGACTAAGGCCTAACCCCTCTCAGTCGTAGAGGAGGCCCGTGCTCAGCAGTGGGCAGTATAATAATACAGGGCTGATTGCATTGCATTGCATTTAGTTAGCATCTGTGAAAGAGGCCCTAAATCGCGAATTTAAAATATTACCATACTAATTATGCTTCAAATACACTACATAAAAGACAATTTAGCTCTAAAAATATCCAGGTTAATAGACTAAATGGAATGTCAATATCATACACACTAACATTTCTTTTGTAAGAAGAGAGCTAAATGGCGTATTGTGTTTCCTCCGAGGACACCTCTATAATAACGGGCGGAGCAATGTACTTCTCAAAGCCTTTATTATAGACTCGAGACCCCGTGTTCGTTACCTACAAGTTTTTTTTTAATCTCGAGAAAGCCGTTTTTCAACCCTTGCTCGTTTATGTTAAATATGCTTTGAATTTTCTTAAGAAAATTTTGGGGTGGAATATTTGGATTTTGGCACGGTTGAGCTGTCTTGTTGCATTGTGTAGGGTCACTAAGGTACTTTAGTAGGCTTGTATTTGCTGGATGCAGACCGCTTATGACAGGTCCGTCCTGAAATCTTTAGGGGAGTCCTATGTTCAGGAGTGGACTTCATGTGGCTGATGATGATGACGATTTTTTTTTATGGTATAGGGGGCAAACGAGCATACGGTTCACCTGATGGTAAGTAATCACCGCCGCCCATGAACATCTGCAATACCAGGGGGCACAGAGATGCGTTGCCGGCCTTTTAGGTAGGAATACGCAATGTATTATTATTATGTATTTGATGTACTTAGCAATGGAACAGTATATTATAAGGCTGGTCCTATTAATTATTTTTACTTATATTATGTTTCTTTTGACATAATTAACTAAGAAACTTCTTAGATACTGGTTTATTTATCTACACTAATATATAAAGCCGAAGAGTTTGTTTGTTTGTTTGAACGCGCTACTCTCAGGAACTACTGGACCGATTTTGAAAATTCTTTCACTAATAGGAAGCTACATTACTCCTGAGTGCTATAGGCTACTTTTTATCTCGAAAAACTTGTCCACACGGGTGGAGCCGCGCGCAATGCTAGTGAGTTGTAAAATCGCTCCATTAAGATTTGACCTAAGGTGCCTTTTATGATCATATAAAATTTTAACACAAAAAATATTAATAGTGTCAAAATTATATAGTTTATTATTGACTTGCAAATACACAAAAACTAGTCGTCAATTTCTAATAATAAAAGCCAATCGAACAATTTGTTTCGTTTTAACCCGCTTGTTGTCAAAACAAATCAAGTAATAAACATTGTTCATTGATGATAGGAATAAACGAAACGTGAGCAATTGTAGAGACAAAATAAATACTCGAGTCATCAAATAAAGAAGTGTTTATTGAAGTAAAATTTTATTTGAAAGGTCGTTTTGTGAGTGTTAGTCTTTAGTTAACCAACGTAATAACATGATACGATGATGATGTAGCTTTTATTTCAATTATAATTCTATAAACAAACGATAGAATGTAATATTATTCATTAAAATAACAACTTCGTCAAATTAACCCGCAAAACTAATTTACTTGTGCAAATAGATAGAGACCTTATTTATCAAAATTGGATCATTAAGAACAACGCCGAGTGAAACATAAATTGGACTCAAATATATACATCTTCTTCTTAGTCGTGCACTCTTGACAGAGTGTTCGTGGTCATATTTGGGCCGATTGATGAACTGCCGTTTTCACGATGCTTCGCCATATGTCTCGATGTTTGGCATATATTATATACATAGGATGTTAAAATCATTACTACTATACTAAATAGCCGTTGCCTCGGTAGCGTACTTGTATTAGGTGCGCGGTACGATACCACTGAAGTCTCGAGATCGAATCCTGGGTTGGGCAAAGTGATATTGGGTTTTTGATACTTAGTATCATCCTGGAGTCTGGATTTTGTGCCCGATATGGCTAGCCTCTGAATTCTCCCCTCTTATCACATCATGGGACGGAAACACTTGGCGAAAAGTGGTTGCCTTGGCTACATCACCATACAGGATACATCTCTGCCTAACTCTTCGGGGTGCAGCGTGTTGTCTGTTGTAAACCAGAAACAATGTTATAACCAATCTCCAAAATTATTAAAAACAACTGTACTAATAGAAACACTGGCGACACGCGATGACACTTAAAAAGTAACTTGAAAATCCCACTGCATTTTCCGCCTTTCTCTCGACAACTTAGTCGAGAAGCGACATAGCTCGGTCGGAATTTAAAATTGTGGCCCGAGGTCGGAGAAAACTTATTCATAGAGATTGTTACCTAACCAGTTTCTGGGCATTATCTTTTAACTTTGTTATTAGGGTGGATGGATTTCGTGTTTTTTGATTTTGGAATACGAATTTTATATTAGTTAAGAAAGGAGATGTCCGCTTTTTGTATGGGAGCTGGGCCTCAAAATTTAAACAGGCTCAAACTTTAGGGATATTAAAGGGGCAAAATATGGATCTTGAATCCATTAAAAAAATATTTTTAGACCCCTCCATTTATTAGAAATATAATAAAGAAATGTCGTGGCAGAGTAACTTACAATAACTTCATTGATGTCTGTGCACAATTACAAAAAAAAAAAACATTCGCGCCAAAGAGACTATAATACTAAAAATTCGCGCTCTTTGCATTCGCGGTTATTCTGCTTCGATGTTCGATTCATGTCTCGTTGAATTTATCTGTTACCTATTTCTGTTTAAACTGACTTGGCAAACAACAGATCCTTCGATATTACACACGAGCTATGAATTACGATAGCATCGCCTTTTCATCTCGACTTCGACGTGCATTTCCTCGGCGATATTTCGATATTTGACTTGATTAGACTAGTGATTTGATAAGCCACTATTGTAGCTGCATAATTGGCAGGAGGACAGTCGGAAGCTGCGCTCATGTTATGACCATTATTTGGTATCTTGGATGGGCTCAGCATCAAAGCAATATTATTCCACCTGCGCAGGTTTTAGATTGCATAATGATCCCAGAGGACATTGAAATAGAATAGATAATTGTACATAAACTATAAGAATGACTTTTATTTCAATTGAAAAAATTATGCTCTGAAACATATGAACCAAGAAAATATTCCCATCTGGAGTTGTTATGTACAAACTTTTCAGAATTGTATCATCTATTAAATGAATAACTAACGTATTATAATATGTTTTAAATGTATTTAATATATATTCATAATGATAGCCATGGTCATAATATGCCACTGCCCTTAATTGATTTCTTCTTACTGTTAGAATGTATAGTTTTGTTTCTGTAGGTGGCATACAACCACAGATATTACCTAAATATTACTAAATATGAATATTGTGTATTAAATACATTATAACAATATTATTTGTATTTTTTTTATTTAATTGATGATAAACATTAAATAGTTTGTACCTGCATAGCAATTTTAAATGATAATATTTTGCTTGTTTCATAGTTTTTAAAGCATAATTATTAGTAGTCAGGTTTTAATTTTTTAACTCAGTTATTATTGAAATAATTTGGGGGTTATAATTTCATGATAAAGTATTGGTTGAGCCCCATTTCATTTTTTATGTGTAGTTTTATTGTTTTACGTGTACCTAGGTAATATACCAAAAAAATATTCCCAATTATCAGGTGCAAAACAGATGAACATACAATACCTACATACCCATTAAAATCATAACAATGGAATAGCTATGTATTGAATTAAACACTTTTATGATATTTTAAACTCTTTTATTGTTTTATATATATGGGTATAGTGAGCGGCGACGATCGCTTATTGGAAAAGACCAGACTGCAAAGACGAAGTTACAGGTTGTCGCGGCGTGTGTGCGAAGTGTACCTAGTTGTACTTCTGAGTGCCTCGTCGGGGCAGGTAAAAAAAAAGCAAACACGACATTAATTACACTGCTTTACTGCTCGTAAACTAAACAAGATTATTATAACATAAAAGTTAAGCTCAAGCGTACGGGCCGTGCCCGCGCGCACCTCCACCCCGGAAGATAATTAAATTGGCACTGCGGAAGCGCGGGGCGGTGGACGTGGGCGCAACGCGTAGGCTTTCGAGCGGGGCGCGAGGGGTGGCGGCACGGGAGGCCGCCGTGCACTAGGGCAGCGCGCTATATCCTCCCCCTCCAAGTCACAGCTACGTCTCGGGCGGGACTTGGCATTAACAGTCAGGGGCCGACCCCTCTTACGGCGCGAAACCAATTCTCCCTTAGCAAGATAGGGCGTCAGGGAGCTGACATGGTACTTCCCTAGCAACACCCCATTCCTATCCTCAATCTCGTAAGACGTAGGGCTCACGAGTCTGCGTACGCGATAAGGACCCTCGCGTCGAGGACCGAATTTGGCTGTGTACCCCTGCGCACGCGAGCTAAGCCGATGACTCTCTAATAATATGAGATCACCCATCTGATAATAGGGAGCTTCGCGACGACTCTTGTCAGATGTGGCTTTGCGACGTTCCTGCTGCTGCCGTATTCTTGTGACAAGTCGCGGCAAAAGTGTAGCAAACTTCTTTAAATAGGGAGTGATTTGGGGAACAAACTTTTCTTGCTCAATTACTTGGCCCAAATCACAGCTGACTTCAATGGGAGACCGCAGCTCACGCGCAAAGTTAAGAAATGCGGCCGTCTGGCCTGTACCCTGGTTATAGGAGGTATTCAATACGAACCGTACCGCTGGAAGTGCGGTGACCCAGTTGCGGTGTTCGGGTCCTATCGTCATGGCCAATGCTTGCTTGAGGTCTCGGTTCTTCCGTTCAGCTGGGTTGGCCTCGGGGTGATAGGCAGGGATTAAACTCTGCTTTACCCCCAGCACAAATAACGCTTTCTGCATTACAGTCGACACAAATTGGGTACCATTGTCGCTAATAATTCGGCGGGGGAGCCCATATCGAAGGAAAATCTCTTCAACCAAAATTTTCGCACATGTTTCTGATTTAGCATCCTTAAGTGGAAATAGCTCCACCCACCTAGTGGCTGTATCTTCTACTAAGAAAATCCATCGCTCGCCTTGCGGACCTTCAGGTAGAGGACCGAATAGATCCATAGCTACGACTTCGAATCTTTGATGCAAAGCTGGAACTTGCAGTAGCCCAGGAGGTTTTTGGTTATGAGGTTTATACTTCTGGCACACCTCACATCTTCTAACGTACTCCTTGACACAACGTTTCATGTTCGGGAAATAAAAACGGTTACTCACACGACGCAGAGTCCTTTCGACGCCAAGGTGACCTGCAGTAGGCGCGTCGTGAAGCTCGCGGAGGACTTCTGCCTGCATGGCAACGGGGACTACTAGTTTGGGCTCGTCGATCTCGTTCGAGCTATTGGCTCGCCACACAACACCTTGGTCCATATAAAAACCACGATCCGTCCAATGTGCGGATGCGTCCGGATCTCCTTCTTCAAAATCCTTAATCATCCTGCATACCTCTGCGTCGCCTAATTGGGCGGCACGGAGCTCTTCCGCTGTCTTGCGTGGCATATCTACTGCCACCGGACAAAAGGCACAGGCAGGATCAATCCCAGGAGGTCGACTTAAAGTGTCCGCAACTACGTTCACTTTCCCGGGTGTATATTCAATATTCAAATTATAGGGCTGTATCTTCATGGCCCATCGTGCTAAACGACCACTCGGTGTCTTTATTGACAGCAACCATTTCAATGGTTGATGGTCCGTAGCTACTCTAACTTCAGCACCTTCCAAATAACACCGGAACTTGTCCAACGCCCACACAACTGCGAGCGCTTCCCGCTCCGTGGTGTGGTAATTACGTTCCGCAGACGTTAACAACCTGCTCGCGTACTCAACTGGTCGCTCATCCTTATTATCGGACCCTTGCATTAGAGCGGCTCCAATTGCGTAAGCGCTCGCATCCGTACGCAGGATAAAAGGAGAGTTGAAGTCTGGTTGACGAAGGATGGGGCTCGACGAGAGACGCAGCTTTAGCTCTTCAAAAGCATTTTGCTCGCTCGTTCCCCACGTCCAATGTTGGTCCTTCTTCGTCAAATTGGTTAGACAACGCGCTACGTCTGAAAACTGCGGAATAAATTTCCGGAACCAAGCGCAAGTCTGTAAAAATGTCTTGAGCTCCTTAAGATTCGATGGTGGCTTCATGTCCATCACAGCTTTTACCTTACCCGGGTCTGGTTCTATTCCGGCTGGGGAAATCACATGGCCCAGGTATGTTAAGCGCTCCCTGCCAAAGACGCACTTTTCGCGATTTGCCTTGAGGTTGAAAAGCTGCAAGCGGTCAAACACTTGTTGCAAGTGAGTAAGATGTGTCGCCAGATCATCTGATATGATCAAAATGTCATCCAGGTAACATACTACTGTCATATCCTTGAGGCCACAGCGAAAGCGGTCAATTAACCGCTGGAACGTCGACGGGGCATTCCGCAACCCAAAAGGCATCCGTCGGAAACGAAACGTTCCAAAAGGAGAGACAAAGGCCGTTTTATCCCTGTCCTCCGGCGCTACCTCAATCTGCCAGTAGCCAGACTTTAGGTCTATAGTTGACATCACGCTGTTGCATTTCGTCGATTGTAACAGCTCATCGATCAACGGAAGCGGATATTTATCCGCGCGGGTGATCTGGTTGAGTTTCCTGTAGTCGACGCAGAACCTGACGCTCCCGTCCTTCTTAGGCACCAGCACTACCGGCGAGGTCCATTCCGAATCCGCCTCCTCTATGATTCCTTCTTCTAGCATCTTGTCAATCTCTTTCTTGAGAATATTCTTTTTCGTAGGTGTAACGCGATAGGGGGGAACAGATATCGGAGGGTGATCACCTGTGTCTATGCGATGAACCGCGAAAGAAGTAGCGGCTCCCCCTGGCTCGAAAATGTCCCTATTACGTTCTAAGATATTCGAAAGTTGGACGCGTTCCTGAACGGTTAGGCGCGTCCCTTCGTCATCGCGCAAAAAATCTACCATGGAGCAGACAAGGCGTGTCCCCACGTCTTCGTATTCTAACTGAAATGTTCCCGGTTTATCTCGCAATGACCAAATATCCCTACGAAAATCTAGTACCATACCAGCATCCCGGACGAAATTTATTCCTAATAATGATTCCGTCGCGCCTGGGAGTACAACAAACTGCGTTGGTACCACAACCCCTTGCACCGTAACGTTAACCAATGCCGTTTCTACAATATCGCTATTGGTTACACCGTTTGCGAATTTAAAATCATAATGAACTTTATGAAACACGTGACTATTTTTACATAAAAAGTTTCTTAAACTAACACTCGCAATCGACTGTTTAGCACCGGTGTCGACGAGCAGCCGACCGTACTCCCCGTATATTCCGACACGCATTACGGGACGACTACGCGGTGGATGCGTCGTCGACACTGCAGCCACTGCTTGAAAAGGCGCGGCGTTCGACGTAGATGACGATGCTCGGCAAGTCGTGCAGTTCGCACGTATGACGCCTGGCGCGCCACAACCGAAGCACACCAGCGGCGAAACCGACGACGGCGATGGCGTGCTGTCCGTTGCCTTGGTTTGATTTCGCTCCCGCAACCGGGAGCAGTCGGCCTTTTCGTGGCCGTACCTCTTGCAGTATATACATAACGGCCGAGATTTTGTCTTAGCCGTAGTAGCAGACTGAGTCACCGATTTCTTGGAACTGGCTGGGGACGACCCATCCCCGACGTCTGACTTGCGCTGTCTTGGGCGACCCTCTTCAAACAGGTCTTCCAGGCGCCGTGCCTGGCATAATAATTCAGCATAAGATTTGAAACCGCTGCGGGGAATTTTTTCCCTTAATCTGGAGTTCAGCAGTCCATAAACCATATCCAGCTGGACGTCTTCCTTCAAGCTACCAGGTGGTAACTGGGCAATCAGGGCTCTCACCTTGCATATAAAAATATCCGTGATCTCATCTCCTTGTTCCTTGGAGAAGATCTCTCTATAAATTCTATGGGGCGGGAGACGCGGTCCATAAGTTTGTTTTAGCAGGTCAATAGCGTTAGACCAAGTCTCAACCGAAGCTTTCACGCCTTGCCACCAGGTCGCGGCCAACCCGGTGAAAAGCATGGGCAATCCGCGCAGGGCGATGCTGTGGTCCATGCCGACGCACTCCTTGTAAACTTCAATAGCGTCAATAAACGCTACGACGTCGCTATCCTTAGCGCCGTCGAACCGCGCCGTGCACTTGGCGAAGTTGCCCTGAGAAAGCGCAGGCGATGGTGAAGCACAAGAAGCAGCAGGTGATTGCATTTGAAGCATCTGGACGAGGCGCAGCAGTTGCTGCTCCGTCATCACCACAGATGGACTACATGGTGGAGGCACGCTGCCGTCCACCAGCGGCGCGCGGCTTGCCGGCGGCGATTCAGTCGCGGTCGCCATATTATTAGGATCCGATTCCGCAATGTCCGTTTGACTACGCGTTCGCGGCATCGCACACACCAAAAGTATTATTATTTAAATAAAGTTCAAAAGTTCGTATAGGTACCACTGTTTAATAACTGCGTAGTGTCGTATAAAATAATAGTGTACTTATCAGTGGCGAAGGGTGAAATTTTTCAAAAGGGAACCCGAGGCAACCTATTTTTGCCTCAGTTAACATATCGCACGGTATTCACGGTATAGGTCAATTTAACGGAAAAATAAAACTTCGACAGTGGATTAGTCTAAATTGTTACAAGAACAACATAAGTATTAGAAATATAATCATGATATCTAATACCTACATTTGTTTATTAATTTGTTATAACTTTCTTAGTAAATGTAATTTCTACTAACAAAATATATGTTATTCGTCAAACAGACCAGCAGTTAACGTGTTCATAAATACCTCATATTATCGATATAAATAATCAACGTTATTCGTAAAGTTTTACTTGGTATCGACGTGCCCTTTAAATTCAGAAAATATCATAATTATTTACTTCTAACAAACATTTCATGTCTGAAATTAAAAACTAATCAGATTTACAAACAAATAATATACTTACGTGAAAGGAGATGTTACACTAATCACAAACAGTAATTTCCATAACAATGCACTACATTAATTTGTATATACTAATTAAAAAACAACTTCTAAACAAAAAACAACACATAACTGTCAATAAATAAATTGAATTTGACAATTCACAGACATCGTAAATCGGTATCATAATAAATTATGACGTAAAAAGTGACAACAATACATAGTCGGTTAACGTGAAGCCGAGCAGGCTCGGGTTCCCTTTGCCCATATCTTTGGCGCGATTCCGACGCACAGAGAGAGATAGCAAGTCATAGAAAGTCTTAGAAAGTGCTGCCACCTATGTCCAATAACGTACTACGACATGAACCCGGTGGCCAGCGGGTTACCTCGCGCCCGTGGCTCCACAATTTCATATTGGTAACGGAATTTCTAGGAAAAAAAATACTAGGTGCGCCATCTAACGTTACTTAAACATTGTTTATTAATATAACACATCGATATCGATCATGTTAACAAACAACAGGCAGATGGCCGATAGATGTCATTATTAAGTGATCATTAATGTTCGTTATAACGATTATTATTGTTCCTAGCTTAGTATTTTCTAAATTTATAATTTACTTATCAAATATATTGTGAAGTACCCAAAACCTAAAAGGGAAGCCGGTAGGAATCGGGTTATATGGACGCTTCGCCACTGGTACTTATCGTCCCTTAGTAGACGCAACTCGCTACGCGGAGTCTTCGTGGCCGCGGAGTGCCGCGCCGGCGGCACCTTTGATGTCGCGCGCGATCGGTTCGCGGCTCGCGGTCACGTGGGCCTTTCGTAGGCAGTTCATAAGCACTCGAACACTATCACAATAATTGTTCACAGGGGTCTTGTAGCTCACACACCACACTAATAACTGAGTTGTTAACAGAACTAATGTTCGTAGGCCGAACGTTGGGCAGCCAAATTGTCGCGGCGTGTGTGCGAAGTGTACCTAGTTGTACTTCTGAGTGCCTCGTCGGGGCAGGTAAAAAAAAAGCAAACACGACATTAATTACACTGCTTTACTGCTCGTAAACTAAACAAGATTATTATAACATAAAAGTTAAGCTCAAGCGTACGGGCCGTGCCCGCGCGCACCTCCACCCCGGAAGATAATTAAATTGGCACTGCGGAAGCGCGGGGCGGTGGACGTGGGCGCAACGCGTAGGCTTTCGAGCGGGGCGCGAGGGGTGGCGGCACGGGAGGCCGCCGTGCACTAGGGCAGCGCGCTATAAGGTTCCAAATGCAGACCTCGCGCGACACACCTCTCAATTTTCATAATTTATTTGTGTATTGAGAATTTATCGATCGTTTCATGGATCGGAGTCGTCAAAATGCTGAAACATCCGTGATTGCATTTGGAGACGTATCTTAGTATCTAGCATCGATATATATGGTATCTAGAGTTTTGTACACATGAACATCCTTGAAGGCGCAGTCACAAGACGTTAAAGTCCCTGATGCAAAAATAATCCATAATGTTTTCTTTGATTTATTCTGCGAATTCACTTTTAGGTATATCACAGTAATTTACATGATAAAAATATTTTTAATACTATCGAAAAGTCTCTGGAACAAAACAATCCTACGCGGGCTACGGCTACTCATGACATCTTTCTTCTTCTTCTTTTTATTATGGCTTCCACCGATTAACTATCGGTGATTTCGCAAATGTCAAGTAATAATAGCAGATACAAAACAATAATTATAAATTCTTAGAAATAAAAAGTTGTCGCCATGTCAAAAAACCTCATGACATCAGACATGACAGTTGATCCATTGACAAGTGACAACTGTCAACTTTACTTTTTTTGGGTGTGCGTTCCAATATACGAAGTTTTTTATTTTGAAAACTTTAATTACAACTAATTTTAAGTGTGATTATAGGTAAAACAAAATTACATAAATCTTAAAATCGGAGGTGTTTAAAATTAAACTATTTATTGTAAAAGGCTAGTTTTTAGGAGTTCTATCCAAATATATATAAACTTTCTTGTTTAAATTTTCAGGCCCGTTTTTGGACAAGTCCTTTGATTCATTTGTTTAGTTGCAGCGACATTTGATTATGTTCTGAGCTAATTTGGACCTAAGTAAATGGTGAGCACTCAATTCACAAAAAAACATAGTGCGAATTTAAAATTACAATACTTAGTTACATGAAAAAAATAATTCAAGAAAATAAACATCTTTCCAATTGGAATTATACTATTATAACCAGTCCGCCCCGTGACCACGGAGCTGCAAAGCCTTCGAAACGTCGGGAGAAAATAAAATAAAAAACCGCGATACAATCCGTTGTACTGACGGACTGACTGACACGGACGAGGGATAATCATCGCTCGTCAGTCGAAACTCTATCTGGTCGTCTCTTCTCTTACCATCAGGTGCAGTGGAGTCACATTACCGTACCCTTATAAGACAATAAAAAATCGTACGGATTGAAAAATGCTTTCTGAAAAATTAAAAGAATAGTTTAATTTTTATCTCAAAACCTCTCAATACGCGCATCTTTAAAGGGTTGGAAAACACAGTTGTAAAAGTCCACGGGTAAAGTTTAAGGGGCCGTATCATGCAAACTGTTGAATTTGTTTCCAATAAATTAAGAGTCGAGACTATCTCCAATCTTGCAGAACTTTTTGTCTAGTTTAATTCATTGTACATTCTAATAATTATATTCCCGACGGTGACAAAATCTTAACCTCTGCAATTTTATAGCCAATAACGTTGCTACAAAACCAGTGATTTACAAACTAAACAAGAAAAATGAATGACACCATACATATTCAACGCTACAATCTGTTTCAAACAGATTAAATTCGTCCAAAACCGGCAAAAACGCGTTAAAATTCGTTCTGGCGATAAATTCTCAACTATCTTTAACCGTTATTTGGGAACGTTTGAAAAATGGTTGCATTTGTAGAGTTGTATACCAAAAGACCCACTCTCACTAGACCAGTATAGTAGACCATGGCCTTCACCCTTTCAGTAGTATTGGAGGCCTATGCCTACCAATGGAATAGTGTATTATAATAATAATAATATCAGCCCTGTGTTATTTACGGGCCCGCTGTTGGGCATGGGCCTCCTCTACTACTGAGAGGGTTAAGGCCTTAGTCCACCACGCTGCCCTAATGCGGGTTGGTGGACTTCACACAACTTTGAAATTCTCATAGAAAACTTATCACGTATGCGGAATTCCTCACGATGTTTTCCTTTGCCGTTAACAAAGAATACACACATCATTTAATACAGGGTGCTTATTATAATTATCATAATACACCATATGGGGGTCAAAAGGTTTTAGCGCCCCTATCTCAAAACACTGTTTTAAAAATCGAAAATCCTCAGTTTGATTTTCGTTCACCAAAATTTCTTCTAGTTTTAATCTTGATGGGATTTAACTCTTTACGGTACGGAATTTCAAAAATCCTCTTAGTGCTATGCAAAATTTCAAATTTCTAAAACGACTAGCTGAATATATGCGTTGTCTGGCAGTCAACCAATTATTTATTCTAAGAAATTTGATAAGTAAATTAATGTAAAGAAATTTAAATTTTATTTGCTTCATTATAAATAATAGCTTGTTATAATGTATAAACATAATCACTTCAATAATTTATTTATCATTTTAATGACTACAAGACTTCTGATCCTCGAAACAGACAATCCTATTAAGTAAATAAAAGAAAATATTTTACAATATAGACCGAATAAGTGAAAATCTCCACCCGTGGCGAAATGAAAAACATTGTTGGAAAAGCTATTTTCATATTCTGAGACGTTTCGAAACGAAATCTACGTATTGGCAATTGGTAGAGGTGAACAGTGGAGACAACTTGTCAATGCACCGAGTGCTTTCTACATCTATATTCCGGATATAAGGCAATTTACAGATTTTGATAAGGTTTTATTTTGAAAATGACTTACGTCCGCCATGTTGGATTAAAATTGGCGGAATTTAAGTAATCGTGCACTGTCACAAGAACCAAACGTATGTGCCAAACAGCCTGATAGCTATAGAGCAAGTGGATGAAATATTGATTGTATAAATATAATATATATACATGCAAGTGAAGTTGTAATAAAAGCTTTAAAAAATGGTGATATTATGTTTTAGGGCTGTGAGTATTTTAATATTACAATACACACTAAAATTACTTGCGCTTGTAGTCTCCAAGAACGTACAAGCTTGGCCGAACTATATGTTTTACATAACATTAAGTAGAACCCATTTGCTGAGTATTAAAATCTAGCACTAACATTTGAATCTATAAAACTCTTAGATTATGTTCGCTACATCTGATCTTTTAGACTCAACGTTGAAAAGGGAACGGATCACCGAATAACGTATGGTTTTTACGATCCTGAAGGATCATTTACATTTATTACATTGGATGTTCATTTTGAAATCGGGATAGAAGAGTTACGGAAGTATCTTTGTGGATAGTATTATAGTAAAAAACATAACTGCTCGTTCTGACATTATGCGAAGTACAACTAGAGTAGTTTCTACATAAGAAAAAAATCATAACATCCCATCGATGTGTTTTTTTTTTTTTTAAATGGCATTTGTGTTCACATTTTGCCAATGTCAAGTTTGGTGTATTTTATTATCTGTAGCATGTCGAAGTAAAGCAGTGGCTACCTTACCAAGACTTTATCGAGGAGTTTTGGCGGCAACAAAAAAAAACAGTTGATTAGCACATTTATTTCAATTCACTTCATTTGAGCTCTTTAATAGAACTATATTGGATAATATACCACCATAATTATGCAATATAACACTAAATATCACCAAAATAATGAAATAAAACAAGAGCACCTCATGACACTTCCAAGTTCCCGCCAACTCCCCGATGTGAATTAACTTTTCAATTTTCCATGTCAGTTTGACAGCTGTCTTATCAAATTTCTTATTATAGTGCGTTTCACCTTTAAGTTCCGATGGCGTGATGTTGTCAGCAAGGTATATGCAGTGCTGTTACATCACACAAAATTTGTTACCTTGAAATAAAGGTTTTTTTTTTGTAATGTGAACATGTTTTGTCTAGTAACAAAACAGTAATATTTTCAAGTCAAATTTTAAAATATATAGGTAAGCGTAAGCTGTGTACCCACTTTTCAAATAATTTATTATTAAAATCATTGAATTTTGCCGTAAGTACGTAATAATTAACCAGCTTTTTAGTTTTCAATAAGTACTTCTTTTTTTCTAAGATGTATGATGCAAGAATTAATCTGCAACTTACGGAAGTCAATCAAGCACTATAATTATAACTGATGGGTGGGTAAATATTTAGCAGGTAAATCAACTTTAATATGTTTATCTACTAAACCATTATTAACTACATTTATAGATTTAGGATAATACATTAATAAATAAAACAAGACGAATATTTCTTTATCATAATGCAGTGACATTAGTTTTTTAATGAGTCATGGAGGTAAGTTATTATTATAAAGCAATTATGACAAGTCAGCACAAAAAACACAAAACATATTAATGAGCATATAATGCATTGTATAATTTGTTACGCATGGCTAGTATATGGAAAGCGCTACGTATGCATTGCCCTAAAAACACAAGAACCTACACGTGTTGCACCGTCAGCGGAACGTGGCCACCATTGACGTCAATCGGAGGGCACATGAAACCGCCGTAGCAACCGCGCCGCATTCTTGGTCTAGCATCGATCAATTATCGACATATTTTAATTAGTTGTAATTTCTAATATTGTAATTTTTATTTTAAATTAAATTCATTAAATTAATTTTGTTTTTTTTTGCGACCTCCGGCTGTAGACTTCGTAATTAATTACACTGGATATTTATTTATTGTTATTTTAATCGATGTTATACAATTATTGTTTATTATTTTTGATATGGTATTTTATTCAAGGGTTAGTAAGCTGAAGTGGCAGTGGGGTGGTCATATCTGTCGAAGAACCGATAACTGCTGGGGTAAACGAATTCTTGAGTGGAGACCGCGAGTCGGCAAGCGGTATTTAGGACGCCCTCCAGCTAGGTGGAGTGACGATTTGCGAAAGGTCGCTGGCAGAAACTGAATGCGACAGGCCGAAGACCGGTTAAAATGGCGCGTATTGAAGGAGGCCTATGTCCAGCAGTGGACTAAAATATAGGCTGATGATGATGATGATGATTTTATTCAAGGAAATACATTGATCCTCTGGTGACCCTATTTTTTAAAACTGTAATGGCGGGAATTTTCTTCATAATGACCACTATCTCGTCAGACAGGGGTGCCAATTCACGCCATCGGTAAAAAGATTTGAAACGCACTATAGAATCCTATGGCTAGGCGCGTAAAACGATTTCCGCTTAATTGACAAGTGACGTTTTGTTCCCCCGTGAACATAGTAATAGATATGGGCTAACTAATGAATAACTTAACAATTCGATCTGAATTTTAGTATAATCGCATCGATAGGACTTTACAATCGATAACTTATGCCGAAACTATCGACCCAGCAAGACAAGCTCACATCATTAGAACATTGAGGCATATAATATATTTAGGTCAGCATTTATTTATTTATTAATTTATTTATTTATTAAGGCGCATCAACAATGTGAACACAAACATATAAATTAACTATACAATAACATCCTTTTAACTAGTGCTTACATTTTTGACAGATGTGCACAACATTTTTAACAAACTAAAGTAAAAACTAAGTTTTCCTCCTTACCAACCCCTCTCCCTCTCTCCCATTCTAATCTAGAATACGACTCAGAGAGAGGTCTGAATCAGGAGAGAGAAAGAGAAGAATAAAGAAGATATAGCAAACAATACAAACAAAAACAAAGAAAGACAACAAATGCGACATTCATGGGAAGAATACTTCCGACCTAGATCACACATTATACTTACCAAAGACATTAAAGTATTAAATTGCTATTTTTAAAGTAGCTTACATGTTTAGTTATAATACTGTTAGTTTAAGTGAATATTTAATTATAAATAAATAAATTAAACTATAGATACTTACACTTACTTTTGTTCGTACCTTTGCATACAATCACGTTCGCGACAATTTAAAAATGTAGCCTATACTAAGGCTTCAGCCCACCTAGACATTGAATCCAGGCGCCCATTAGTACCATTCGGTATTCCAAAACAAATTCTCCTTACAAACTTATTAACAATTATTTCGAAGTAGGCCTGAGCAATGCCACGTCAGTCTTAATATCTTTGGACCAGCGGTTAAGGAGCAACATTAAATCCCGTCCTAGACATTAAGGTCCAAATTGGACGAGCAATGATCTGCGCAACTGTGACCGCAAAATTCAATCGTGTCGTACATAAAACTCTGGTTCTAAGACTAAGTCTAGCCTGTGGCATATTAATGAACATGAGAAATTCGGCTGTCAAGAACAGGGTTAAATGTTGCAAATAATTCCACAAGGAATCTAGTGATGGTGTATGTTATATGGTTTAAGTAGACTATGTTTAGTTTCTAATTGAGGCAATTAACAATGTATTTTATTTACAGACGGCATTTGTGTTTAGAGAAATAGATAAAAATTATGTAGCACCGACCCCACATTGGTAGATAGATAGATAGATCAGGGCATTCACGAAATCACAAAAGAGAATCGGACACTTAGTGCTATTCTTCTTCAGCCTTTAGAAGTCCACTGCTGAACATAGGCATCCCCTAAAGATTTCCAGACCAACCTTTCAGAAGCGGCCTGCATCCAGCGGGTTCCTGCGACCTTCACAAGGTCGTCTGTCCACCTTGTAGGAGGACATCCGACGCTGCGCTTGCCAGTACGTGTGTAGACGTGTAGTGCTATTCATAATCTCAACATCTATCCTGAGCACAAAGTGGAATAGTATGAATAGTATAGAAGCAGCGGAGGTCACTTTCCAACCTACATGTTTGCTCCCTCAACTACAAAAATCTCAAACTACCCCCGTCGACCCAACTATCTCCGCTTCCATACCAAAAATGTGAAATTGCGGTGTTTGTTGATTACACCGGCGGCATCTGAATGTCGTACCCTGGGGCCACGGGAATTTTGATAGCCATGGAGAAATGGGACATATTTGAGCTATTGGCGTTTATTTCAAAATACCTCCGCCACGTACAAAATAAAAAAGTATGTTCTCTTGGGAAATTTACGGGCGAAATGATTTTGTATTTACGGGTATCAAGTTTGATTCGGGAAAATGAGGAATAGTCGGCGAATAGGAGTCATCAATGCTTTGTGGGGTCGACGGTAAATATTTTTATACATAAAATACAGGCTCAGTGAAATCGTTTCTATCTAAATCGTTTCGATAAATCGTAATCGTAAAAAATGTGTCCCGCTGAGGTCATACTAAGGTTTATTGTATTGCCCATTGTGATATTCAATAAGGATACAATTTTGCGGTAAAACAATATATTTTTATTTATTTATTTTTTACTAGTTTTTGCCCGCGACTCTGCCAGCGTGAATGAGTTTTCCTGGGATAAAAGTCCCGCTTTATATTTTCCCGGGATAAAAAGTAGCCTATGTGTTAATCCAGGACATGATCTACCCGTGTGCCAAATTTTAACGAAATCCGTTCAGTAGTTTTTGCGTGAAAGAGTAACAAACATCCATACATCCATACTTACAAACTTTCGCGTTTATAATATAAGTAGGATTTAACACACACACACACACACAGTCATTACAGGATATACCCAATTCGAACTGGTGGGACTGTATATATGTACAATCAATACTATACATATACAGTTAGTCTCGATTAACGTAGTGTTATATTGTCTAATTATGGTGGTATATTATCCAATATAGTTATATTAAAGAGCTCAAATGAAGTGAATTGAAATAATCGTGCTAATCAAGTATTTTTTTTGTTGCCGCCAAAACTCCTCGATAAAGTCTTGGTAAGGTAGCCACTGCTTTACTTCGACATACTACAGATAATAAAAAAGTCAACCTTGACATTGGCAAAATGTAAACACAAATGCCATTAAAAAAAAATGTTGACTGGTCGCCAGGCTGTCGCCAGTCTTCTTGGCCACATCATTTAATAAACACCTGCCACAAAATATCTCCAATAACCGAGTAATCTTGTCTCATCAGTGCTACCAAGATAATAACGTAACTTGTTAGTTATTACTTACTAAAGGCTGTTTCCAATAAATTATTACTACTACTATTAACTACTCGTTAATAGTAAGAATTAACCAATAAAATAACTTATTTGTAAGTCAAACATTGTAATCGATTGGTGATGAAAGCATGGGTAGTATCTGGTATATTCGACTAATTGTTGTATAAAATGTATAAAAACTAACCATTGACGACTGGACAAAAAGTCTGCTAGGGGTGGACTGATCGTTGAAGTGTGCCTAATTGCTGCATCAATTAGACAATAGAATGTGTAAGGTTTTGTAGCTATTAACGTGACAGAATTAAGACAAAAACTTGAACCCTGATGTTAACGACTGAACTTCAACAGATGCTTAATTGAAATTAAACTGTTATAACGGATTTTATCGCGGTTTTTTATTTAATTTTTAATTTTTCTCCTGGATGCTTAATGCTGGAGATGCTTAATTGGTACAAAAAGCAAACTATCTTGTTGGCAATGTCCATAATCTTTAGCATAATCTTTGCGCCAGGGATGCCTGGAGCGGCCTCTTCGATTAGGTATGAGCAAAAAAATACGAATTTCGAATGATATTCGAAATTTAACAAAATTCCATAGTTTTAAATTGATTAAGTTATGTTTTTTTTTATTAATATTTAGTGATTGATTTTATTGACAAAATTATGTGATTAAATTTTAATTTGCTGATAACACTATCTTGTAATAATTTATGGTACTGGTTTCAAGATAGCTAATAGCTACAAAATGTTCACTGAAAACCTGTCTAAGATTTCCAGGCCGATTTGTTGGAAGCCGCCTGCCTCGCGCCGGTTAAGTTAGGTACTATTGTATTCTGTTTTGAAGGATTACAGCTAATGTAATAGATATAGTTAATCGTAATGTCTCAGTGTAGGTATTCAAAATTTTGGTGGCATTATTGTTTATTATTTATGAATATACTAGCTTTTCTTCCAGCTTCGCCCGAGTGAATGGAATAAAAAGTAGCTTAAAACCTTCCCAGGGTCTCAAACTATCTGCATACCAAATTTCATCGAAATCTGTTCTTTGAGTTTATTGCGTAGAGAGGCGGCGGGTGACGTTATTTTATACTATGTATGGATTTGGTATAAAAACATACCTATTCAGGACTTGGTGTACTGGCTAAATTGCATCCAAATCCGTTCATCAATTTACGCGTCATGCAAAATCCTCAAAAAACCTTCACAAATTCACATTTACATCATAAGTAGGAAGTACGATAGGCAGTCGTAAGCTGTTATGAGGTTAAAGACCTTCTCTCGACCAGTTGTATGAAACTTTTCCTGATATCAGTTTAGTTTGTCAGTCGTTGCGTTGATTTCCCACGCTACGAATGATTAATGCACGAAATCTACAGGGAAATACATAGCCGGTATTGTTGACGCGTATAGATTTTTGGCAGTTGCAACAATAAATCTGTACTAAAAAGTTAATGTCATTTTGATATAAAGGCTTTTTGAAACTAGTATAATTTTATTCGAATGTTTTTCCGTCTAATGCTGTTTTAATTTTTTTATTATTACGTATTAAATAATTTACAAAACCGCAAAATAATCTTTTATGACTGTTACGGCATTTAGAACCGCGCAACCCGAAACATACCTCTCGGACTAATTATATTGTATTTTTCACAATATAGGCAATCTAACATATTATAATGGAAACTGATAAGCGAAAACATTAATGACTATCTTTCTTAGACAATATAAATTATAAAGGACGCGGCTTGCATAATCTTTTTTATGCAAGCCGCACAGTATAAGAGTAAATGCTCATCGTGGACGACAGCCTAGTTAGGAATGAAACGGTCTACGCGACAATGACCGGAGGTTCAAAACCCAAGGCACAAACCTCTGACTTTTCAAAGTTACGTGTGTATTGTTTATCAATTATCGTTCGCTTTAACGGTGAAGGAAAACATCGTGAGGAAACCTACATACCTGAGTATTCTCGATAAGAATTTCGAAGGCATGTGAAGTCTGTCAACCCGCACTAGGCCAGCGTGGTGGACTAAGGCCTAAACCCTCTCAGTTTTAGAGGAGACCCGTGCTCAGCAGTGGACAGTGTATAATATAGGGCTGGTATTATATTATTATTATATAAATGCTCATGCACACATTTATAAAAACGGTTGTAGTGTGCGTAAAAAGGGAAGGGTTAAATATTTTTTATATGTGCATTTATAACCATACAATACGATATAATATGTGTGTTACACTTTTCGTGAAGTAGTTACATTAAAAGTGTCAAAATTTTATGCTCGCAGTAATAGGCACATGGCGCGTCCTTTCAAGATGGTCTAAGGCTTAGACTCGAAGCTATCATTAGTAGAAAAGACTTGTGCCTAGCAAAAGTCAATATATAATATCTACAGGGCTATAATGTTATATAATTAATAATCTCTTTTCGCAGAACTCGTTTCCTTTAGTTTCGTATTAAAGGAAATATAATAGCTATTACAGTATAACATACAAGCGTCTTGTCAAAAGTTCTAGACATTGTCTTGTTAGCAGCGTAAATTTAACTGAGTTAACCCTTGTTATAAGATATTTAGGTGTAGTTAAAGTAAAGGTGAAATTACGAAATCTAGAAAGATTTATCTGACGAAATAGTACTCGTAATGTATAAGGCGACCAAAATATACGGTCAGTTATGCTATTAAAACATGGTAATCAAATGAGCACTATTTAAATTAGTTGTCCAATAGAATATTTTTTGTTTGCATTGAATGACGAGACGAGCATGCCGTTCGCCTGATGGTAAGCGATACGACCATCCATAAACAGTACCGACACCATCCAGCACCTTGAGTTACAAAGTAATGTGTGGCACTGCGCTCGTCATCATGAGACATAAGGTGTTAAGTCTTATTATGTCCAGTAGTTACACTGGCTACAATGTCCTTCAAACCGAAATACAACAGTGCATGCACACTGCTGCTTGGCGGTAGAAATAGACATTGCGGTGGTACCCACCCAGACGGACTCTTACATATGAGAGACCTACCACCAGTAAAAGTGGATAATATTTTCGTTGATATTTATTTTGATGTTAGTATACCGACAATAAGTAAAAGGCTAAAGAAACTTAAGGTAATAATTACAATTAGCGGCGAAAGCCTAGTTGGGAGTAAAACGGACTGCTGAGAAGAATGTCCGCAGGTTCAAAACCCAAGGGCACGCACCTCTGACTTCTCTAAATACAAGTTATGGGTGTATTCTTTGTGAATTATCACTCGCTTTAACGGTGCAGGAAAAACATCGTGAAAAAAACTCGGGAAAGCAATGACTGTAGTCTGTCGAAATTAATTGGAGTCTATGATGGATAACATGAAGTAATAACTTTACCGTGCCCAATAAAAAACAAATTTTACGGCATTACTATCTATTCCCCTGAACTAAAGTATATTTTTCAACGTATCAATTTATCGTAGTCCGATGAAATTGTGAGTGAGATTCGTTCGGAAATCCGATCAAATATTGACAAGGTTGTAACTTAGGAGTTTTATTAGCCTAGCCGACCACTATCTACGTATGGGGCGACCGTACTTACTTTGCTATATAGTTTTTTTCTATAGCTAGTATGTTTATTACTGATCTACGATGTTAAAATTCGATTATGGATATATTTATTTACATGCGACTACAGTTTATGTTTCAATTTGGTTGTAGATACATCTATATATACAACCTTCGAAACGTCGGGAGAAGATTAAAACATAAAACCACGATAAAATCCATAATAGTAGTTTAATTTCAATGTGGATACATCTTTTTGAAAACTGAACTAAATAAGTAGAAGATACAAAATTAACATTACAACTATATAACTTAAAGCTCTTTTTAACTTGTCAGGTAGAATGTACACGTTGCTTTTCCAACGGTCACTAGATGTATGCAGGATATTCTAGAGGTATAATATACATGGTTATCTCGCGGTGACGAGCGTAGTGCAATGACACGTAATGCTTTGTACCTACTTCAAAGTCTGGTTTGTATTGCTAGTGTTATGGGCAGTCATTTCGCTTACCATCAGGAGAGCGATTTGCTCCTCTTGTCAATCTTGTTAGATACCCACATACCACATAAAAATTATTGCCTCGGTGGCGTAGTTGTATTGCGTTCGCAGTACGATGCCGCTCTGAGATCTCGGATGCGAGCTCCGGGTTGGGAAAAGTGATATTGAGTTTTCTGCTCAGTATCAGCGCGGAGTTCGAAGTTTGTGTCCGATATGGCGATAGGCTAGTGAGCCCCATGATGGGGAGTGCCCTATCATGGGATGGAACACATAAGGCTAAAAGTGGGAGCCCCTATTGTAAGTGGAAAGCAGAGGTGTCTGCTTTCCACTTCATATGTGTAGCAATTAATACTTTTATTGGAGCAACTTTTTCAATTAAACATTATTGCAAGTAAGTAGTAACACTAACTAGCGCTACAATTAAGAACAAAACTGATGGAATTATCTTTATTGGCCGTACTTCACGCCAGCAGTCGTCAGGGGATGCCAGGCGTGCGCAGGCGAGAACTGTAACTAACTTCATTTAATTCGCAGTCATCCGTACTCAGCTGCTGAGGGATCTCAGCGTTTAGCTTTAATATCGACGTCTATTCGAAATAACTGTTGAGTTCCATTTTCAAAAATAAATGAAAGGAGAGTAATTTCATTAAAGAATTAAGTCCTGTGGACTAGTTAGTACACCAAAAACTATATTCAGAATGATTTTTTAACCGACTTCCAAAAGGAGGAGGTTATCAATTCGTGTTTGTATTTTTTTAATACATTTTTAGAGGCCTATAATCATTGACCTATAATACACATTTTATGCATGCGACCAACTATGTCCTAAGCACACCGTACTTATTTCATGTTACTTTAGATACCAGCTATCTAGTGCCTCAGTGGCTTAGTTGTATTGGAGGCACGTTATGACCATCGTGCTGAGGTCTCGGGTTCGAATCCCAGGTCAGGCAAAATTATATTGGATTTTGCTAAGCAGTATCAAACCGGAGTCTGGAAGTGTGGCAAATGGCAATAAGCCCGTCCCCTATTACATGGGACCTAACATAGTTGGTGAAATGTGGATGTGTTACCTTAGCCTACCCCTGAAAAGGGAAAAAGGCGTTATGCTATATATGTATACCAACTATTGTACCGACTATTTCTAAACCGTATGTGTGATATTCACTGCCGAAGTCTTTCTTAAGCGGTATAAATTTACTGCCGATTACTACTACTAGTAGCCACGATACTTTCTCCCCCCTATACCTAAGTTCTTTCCGGACAATCCATAAGAGTTACAACCGAGTTTTTTACATTAAAGCATGCCATTGCCCGTTGATTTACGAGATATCGTAAAACCAAGACAGTCTGGTGCCAGTCGCGACGATCGCGGCCTTCTTGCTTGACGATATGTCACGCACGATATTTGGAGATATTTTTAGGTTTGCATGTGATAGTTTATCTAAGACGCTACGTGGGCCCTCAGCTGTTGCAAAACTTATCTATTAGATGCATGACTATTTATTGTTTATACGGGTACCTATAGTAAACCCCCACTGCACCTGATTGTAAGCAAAGTGAGGTCTGGATAGGTCGACTGACAGATGATTACCCTCGCCAGTTGATACAATTATGCCGGCCTGTTATAAAGTATGCAAACTATATAATGACAGCACTTTGCCACTAATCTGTGTTGTTTATTTGTAACTGTGGAAAACATCTGCTTGGAAGGGCCCTAATGTCTAACGCGTATCAAGCAAGTATTTCTTGTATAGTCAGCAGCATAAGTAGCAGAACAAATTGCCTACATACTTTTGTTTACGCATACGCATACTCACGCCTTTTATCCCCGAAGGGGTAGGCAGAGGCGCAACTAATGCACCCACTTTTCGCCATTTTTTTCCGAACCTATCGCCATATCGGGCACAAATTCCAGACTCCGGGCTGATACTGAATAGAAAAACCCAATATCACTTTGCCCGACCCGGGGATCGAACCCGAGACCTCAGCATTGCAGTCGTACCGTAATACAACTACGCCACCGAGGCAGTCTACATACTTTTGTGATCTTACTAATCTTTTTTTTCTCTTCACAAAAATGAAATAAAAGAGATTTAATTTACTTCAAACGAAGAAAAAAAGTTTCAGTTTAACTTAACGCGTGTATAGGCGATTTAAAATTTCGATTTTGTTCAGCTACTTATGCTGCTGACTGTACATCCGGATTAGAACAGGATGGCGTAATTGTGTCGACTGAAACAGACTCATTAGAGTCATTGTACCGAGTAAAAAAAATCAATCGCTTGTTCGTCTCGTCGATCAAAAAATATAATCCGCGTTGCGTCCACGAAGGCTGTAAAGTCTTCGAATCGTCGGGAGCAAAAATTAAAAAAATCCATTTATTGGTTTAATATTAATAAAAGTATTTGTAAGTCCCTGGGATATGATACCTACAGTTTAACATACTTTCATCATATGTCGCGTTGTTGCTAATCAACCTGCAATAGGGCCTCGTGTAACGTTTACAGTCGGTACAGCAAGTTTCATGATGCGTAAAACTGGATGGCTCAGCCAGGTGACATGTGAAATGTATACGAAATGGCGCATACACTCCTAAATAAAAGCTTGATGTAGAGATGAAATGTATTTGTCATTTGTTTATATTGCGACTGTTTTATGTATAATAAATATATTAACATTTTTGACGGTTTCGGTGGCTTAGTTCTATTACGTGGGCGATACGACTGTCATGTTCCGGGTTCGATGCCCCGGTTGGGCAAAGTGATAATAGGTCTTTTTACTCACTATCAGCCTGGAGTCTAAATGTGCCCGGTAAATGGCAAGACTCATCCTCTATTAAATGGGACCTATCATAGCTGGTGAGATATAGGTGTGTCACACTTCAGGCTATCCCCGAAAAAGGGAAAATATTTGAGGCAAATATTTCGGCTCGGCGGTAGAACTAGACATTGCGGTGGTACCCACCCAGACGGACTCTTACATATGAGATACCTACCACCAGTTTTAACGCATTAATCTATTCTCTAGTTTATAAATTAAAGGGCACTGTGTTAGTAAGTTCCTTTGAACTGACAACAGAGGAATAGTGTTCAATTATCCTTTGGTAGTTAATTAACATATAAAATTGACTTGTGACGTCACTTTGATAGTTTTGGCTGGTCTGTGTAATGAGAACTAAATAACCGCTTTGTGCCAAACATATAGTAATATATATGCAAAACTGGTAACACCGGTTTTCTGGTGGTAACACTGCTTGAACTATACATACATGTAGTACCTAAATCAGTTTTGGAATTATTGAAGAATAGTTTTTGCCCGGGGCTCCGCCCGCGTCCCGGGATAAAAGTCCCGCTTTATATTTTCCCGGGATAAAAAGTAGCCTACGTGTTAATCCAGAACATGATCTACCCGTGTGGCCAATTTCATCGACATCCGTTCAGTAGTTTTTGCGTGAAAGAGTAACAAACATACATTCTTACAAACTTTCTCGTTTATAACATTAGTAGGATAAGAATATTTTACCGACCACTGTTCAAATATGTGCAACCTACCATTGAAACATTGTTTGAAAACCTTGTAACTTGTAATTGTAAAGGAATTGTATATTATGAAAGACAGGCTCAATGGACTAGTTTCCAAAGCCGTAATATTAAATTTAAAAAAAGAACTATATATGTACAGTTAGACGCATAAGTAGTTACACAAATTCAAAACTCCAAATGTACCATACACTTTTGTTTATACAAATAAAAAAACTTCACGAAATTAAAAGATAAGTAATTTGCTGTACTTCACACAAAGAAAAAAATGGTTCAATTAAACTCATCGTGTATAGGTGATTTGAATTTGCTCAGCTGCTTATGTGGACGACTGTACGTGTTGTTCTGTAGTTGATCTCTTTACGAGAGTCTAACTTGGGAGATAGAACATCATTATATATTTTAAGTACAAATTATGGACAATAACTCTTGGGTAATAGAGACTTGTTTTCCTTCACCGTTAAAGTGAGCGATAATTCACAAGGAATACACACATAACATTTTTAGAAAAGTCAGAAGTGTATGTCCGTGGGTTTTGAACCTGCGGACATTCGTCTCGGCAGTCCGTTCCACTCCCAACTAGGCTATCGCTCGCTTTAACGGTGAAGGAAAACATCATGAGGAAACCTGCATACCTGAGAAGTTCTCTGAATTTCGAAGGTATGTGAAGTCTGCCAACCCGCACTAGGCCAGCGTGGAGGACTAAGGCCTAACCCCTCTCAGTTGTAGAGGAGGCCCGTGCTCAGCAGTGGGCAGCATATAATACAGGGCTGGTATGGTAATAGAGACTTAATTTAAAAAGTCTCTAACCAAAATCAATCAAAAGCTAATCTAATTGGTTTCGAGCAGTGAGCGTTTTTCATATCAATGGTTTCGAGGCAAAAAGTCAACAGTTCTAATTGATATGTTTAACTATGTTTACATTAGAAATTTATTCATAAACACAAACATTGTAATACAAAATCTCGTCGTGCCAGGATAACACGAGATTTCACAACACCGGAACGGTAATCCCGTTAAGCCATATTCCGGATTACGGTTATGTCTAGCTGTAAAGTCTAACCAGACCGGGCATTATTATAACGACTATCTAAGCAGACTAGCGCATCGGATTATAGAAATATCTTTATTAATATATCCTTTAGTGGTTTAATTTAATATATTGTATCAGTAATTCTAAATTACGTGTCTGTTTGTCGTTAAGAAATAAAGCTTTTTTGCTAAGTTACTACTTAGTTTAAATTAAATATATTTAATATATTAGTTGGTGCATAGTTTATTTTGTCTTCCTTCTATGAAACCTCGTTCAATTCTGCCTTAAATATTTCAATCCCTTCTAATTTTATAAAAAATCGCAGATCTATGACATATCAAATCGCACTTCCATTTTTCAATTTAGGTCCTTGTATTTTTTAGGTTTACTTTAGGTAAAACAAATGAAAATAAAATTGTGTATTTCTCGTACATTCACTCCATACATACCTTTTAGATACACAATAAAAACAAATGAGCCATGTAGTCTGAAGTACTTAGGCGTAATGAGATCTGGATGGTCTAGGCTCCCTGCGTACTGTTTTTAGGTCGTTGTATACAGGCCTTGTTTGTTTTTTCAGCTTGTGCGAAATTGTCAGAATTACTAACAATTTAGTTACCTGTTTATCAACCAGGTAGGTTAGCAAGTAAAATGATAGAACTAAAATATACTTATTGTCTATATTATGAATGGGATTGACCAGGATACAATTATGTCACTGATTATTCTAAATTGCCAGTTTGCTATTGCGTTTCGTAAAAGATGATCATTGAGATTTATGGGGTCCCAAAACCTCCAGCGCAATAATTCATATTAATTTCGTTCAAAACCGACATGATCAATGATGCTTCTGATATTATTAACGTTTATACTCAATGAGTTCACTTAAATCCATAAATCATTTAAACAAAATAGAAAGTACTCCTTTTTAAAATGACCATGTAAATAATAGTTCATATCTCAAAAGACTTTTACTTGAAGTAGTAATATAAACAGTAATGTAAACACTGAAAGAAACAACAGTTCAGTACAGTGAAGCTTTGAGGAACAAAGAGAATCTTGCTTCGTATTTTTCTTCATTTCTAGCGAATGCTGCAGAACGCTGTTAATTCTTTTGTTGTGAAATATGATTTGCAGCTTAATCTTGAATTACAGCGAGAATAATATATACATACATACACACTCGCGCCGTTTATCCCCGAAGAGGTAGGCAGAGACGCAGCTAGTCCACCCACCTTTCACCGTACATTTTCCGTCCCTTGATGTGATAGGGGCCAGCCTATCGCGATATCGAGCACAAATTCCAGGCTCCGGGCTAATACTGAATAGAATCATCCAATATCACTTTGCCCGACCCAGGGATCAAATCCGAGACCTACGTACTGCAGTCGTACCGTATTACAACTATGCCACCGAGGCAGTCAGGAAGAATAATGAAGAAAGAGATATAGGAAAGACGTGTGTATATTAAAATTTATTAAGCCTTTTACAGGAAGGGGTAGGTAGATGATGAAGCGTCCACTGATATTTGAGTTAATTTGCGTCTAATACATCATTATTGGTGAGGATGTATAAGTAAAAAAGAGCGTATTCCCAAGCCGGCAACGCATCTCTGTGCCCCCTGGTATTGCAGATGTTCATGGGCGACGGTGATCACTTACCGTCAGGTGAACCGTACACTCGTTTGCCCCCTATATCATAAAAAAAGTAATCTTTTACTGCAGTAAACTTTCACAATTCGAAAAATTATGTGTTACCGTGCTTCAAAATAGAGATGGGGTTTAAAATTTAGGTCAAATGTCAGGAACTGACCCAAAAAATATTGAAAGCCGGCGTTTGAGTTAGTTGTAGACCGTAATGGCGTCTTGGGTCTGGGCCGGAACTGTGACATACCCTCCCGACCACATCCGACAGGATATCCCCACGATAAAAAAAGGTCGCGCAATAAGAATTTTCTATAAATATACACTACATACACACACTCACGCCTTTTTTACCTGATGGTAGGTAGAGGCGTAACGAATGCACTTATTTTTCGCTATGTTCATTCCGTACCTTTATGTGATAGTCTGCTAGCCCAATATAGATTGGGCACAAATTTCAGAATCTGGGCTGATACGCATACTCACGCCTTTTATCCCTGAAGGGGTAGGCATGGGCGCAACTAGTGCACCCACTTTTCGTCATACGTATGCCGTCCCATGATTTGATAGGGGCCAAGCCTATAGCCATATCTGGCACAAATTTCATACTCCGGGTTGATACTGAATACAAAAATCCAATATCACTTTGCTCGACCAGGGGATCGAACCCGAGACCTCAGCATTGCAGTCGTACCGTAATACAACTACGCCACCGAAGCAGACTCTGGGCTGATACTGGGCACATAAACCCAATATAACTTACCGACACGGGGATTGAACCCGAAGCCTACACGCGGAAATCGTACCGTAGTACAACTATGCCACCGAGGCATTCATGGCACCAGGAACGAAATTATAAAAATCTACCACATTTCAATCTTTATCATGTTTGGCATTTTATTATATTATATTTATTACATATTTTATTTTATCTTTGGCAAAGCAAAAAGGAGGTTTTGATTTGATGATTTTGACCGATACTTCTTACAAACTCTAGGATACAACAGAGTTAATTTTAAAACTATGTAAGTATATTGTATATAATCTATAAAGAAGACATTAAAATAGTTACTATTTTATAAATTCTCAACATTCTTACAGTTTATGACAGGACCTAAATGTAATAAATACCTAACATCCGAAGGGTTAACCTTACACGATGTACAGAAAATCCATTATTTAAAAAAAACATTTACGTTAACTTTAATGTTTTCCAATACTTTTTGATATTCCTTAAGGCTCCGACTTTGAGACGTGTTGTTGGGTACAATGAAATGGCATTTTCTCAACAATAAATTCTGCCAAGTCTCAGGTGTTTTTACAACGGTTTTTATGTGACAGCATTTGAAATATGGAATTATTATTCACTCGTTTCAACACTGGAGTTTGCTCCGATAGGATAAGAACGTAATATCATATAAAATAACTTTTGTGGGAAGTTATTAGGATAACTGAATTGAGGAGTTAGAGAGAAAAGGGATAGTAGAAAAAATAGAGTCATATCAAAGCTCATTTTGTCCTGTGACACTAACCATACCATATCAGCTCTGTATTATATACTGCCCACTGCTGAGCACTGGCCTCCTCTACAACTGAGAGGGTTTAGGCCTTAGTCCACCACGCTGGCCTAGTGCGGGTTGGCACACTTCACATACCTTCGAAATTCCTATAGAGAACTTCTCAGATATGCAGGTTTCCTCACGATGTTTTCTTTCACCGTTAAAGCGAGTGATAATTCACATAGAATACACACATAACTTTCTAGAAATATCAGAGGTGCGTGCCCTTGGGTTTTGAACCTGCAGACATTCGTCTCGGCAGTCCGTTCCACTCCCAACTAGGCTATCGCCGCTTTGCCTGTGACACTAAGAATAACCCAATATCACTCTTCCCAACCCGATATTCGAACCTGAGAACTAAGCGCAACAGTCCATAACAGAACTACGCAACCGAGTCACCTAGTAAATAAAGTTATCGTCAATCATAACTATACCTCAAGCAATTACTATACCGCTATCTCGACGCGAATGCCGGTAAATCACAGCGTGTAACCCGGTACTTTCATAACTGCTATTATCATTATCATATATCACTGTCAGACAATTTGCTTGTACTGGCGCAGTTTAAGTGCTTGCTTATTATATGTGTCTGGTTCTGATAATTTATGAATTACAATAAGAAGAATAAAGACTATAATATTGTCCAAGTTAGCCACAAATCTTTAGGGGTTTCCCTATGTTCGGCAATGGACTTCTTCATTAATATGTTTGATAATCATATGATAAACGCTTTAACTCTATAATAATAAGATGTGAACATGTTATTATGTAGTTATATATATTTCATTCTATGATTTTGTTTAATTTTCATTCTATATCCGCCCGCGTGAAAAAGATTTTCCGATATTAAAATGTTTTCCCGGGATAAAAAGTAGCCTATAGCACTCAGGAGTAATGTCGCTTCCTATTTGTAAAAGAATTTTTAAAATCGGTCAGGTAGTTTTTGAGTTTATCCCATACAAACAAACAAACACTCAAATCTTTCCTCTTTACAATATTAGTATAGACTAGGTGTTGCTCGCGGCTTCTCCGGTGTGAATAGCTTCAAAAAGTACTAAATCACTGTAGAAATCCATTGCGCCATCTGAACGACAACAGCGCCATCTATTTAAATGATCAGATTAAAAAGGTCAATTATTTGCCATGGGAGCTAATGCCCGGGATTAAAGTAGTCAGTGTCAATCCAGGATATAGCCTACCCGTCTGCCAAGTTTCATTCAAATCTGTTCAGCTATTTCTGAGTTTACTTCTAACAGCCAAACATTATCACAAACTTTCACGTTTATAATATTAGTAAGATTTAAATAATATTTATGGTTCTGCTCAATCACGCATAACGCAGAAAAGATTTGGATAGTTAAGTATTATTAAAACAAAGAGGCAAATATAGACAAGATACGTTATTGTAACTGTGCTTAGATACTTATTTTTTACTATAGTCACCAAGTTATTTCATGTCAAAACTTTCGTAAACTGGAAGTAACCTTGTTTGCTACATTATACCTACACACACCGTAATTTTTGGCCAAAATATTGTATATATAATATATCGACGGTAGAAAGCGGAAATGTCGTATCTCGGAAAATGGCCAAAATGACTTATTACTATATTATTGATCAGAAAAAAAAGCCGCATCGAATGGTCTAGGTCTCGTTTTCTTACGACGAAAAAAAATGAAGATACGCCATCGATTTTTTTCTAGTTTTTGTACAGTTTATACAAAAAATTGCTGTAAATAGAGAAAAAAACGTTACTTTTGAAAATAAAAGAGATACAACAATACGCCCAGTGTAAATAATTGTTACAACATTATTTTTCAATTATGGAGATTGATTTTCGGAGATACAGCATTTCTGTCGGCCCAAAATTTTACGTTTCCAGAGATGTGCGTATAATTATTGAAAAGTTACTACATTTCAAACATTGAATCGGATAGCGAAAATCACACTTACGTCATAGGAACAGAGTATTGTTTTTTTGTACAGTGATTAATACTTTGTCAATACGTCACTCTAGCCAGACCCGCTCCCGTCACTGCGCTCCTACCCCAGCGTGTACCTTACCTACGCCAGTCCGAACCAGCTTCTCGACTTCCAAAGCACTTCTTGAGCGACCGCTGCATCGCTCTGTTGCTAAACCCATAGTTTTGGCGTAGCGGGTGATCAGGGTGTACCGCACAGTTTCTTTCGAGGCGGCTTGCTTGTTGATCGGTTTCTTGCTTTGGGATCTGGTCGCCCTCTTCGATGCTTTTCATTGGTGGGAGGAGGCATCCGGACATGGGCAGCATCCGGCCCTGAAGAAGGTGGAGACCATGAAGGCTTCCCTACGTCGAGCTGACGTGGAGGAGTGGCGTATCAGGCGGGAGGCCCTGACAGCGGGGTTCAGGGTTGTCGCGGTAGTGCGCCCGGTTTACTGCGTGGCTGGACAGGCGCCATGGCCCGGCTACGTTTCACTTGATACAGATACTTACCGGGCATAGCTGCTTCGGTGAGTAACTGTGTCGAATAGTAGGCGCAGAGGTTTCGGCTGTTTGTCATCATTGTGACAACTGCCTGCTGGATACGGATCAGCACATATTGGAGTTTTGGTCAGTCTGGGACGAGGAGCGCAGCGCTCTCAGAGCAGCCTTCGGAGGAGACCTCTCACTGCCGGCCGTGGCCGGTTCCATGGTTGGCAGCCAAAGGTCATGGCGTGTGATGGCCCACTTCTGCAAGGTGGTCCTCTAGCAGAAAGAGAGGGATCAGGAGCGCGAAGATACCTCCCGCCACCAGAGGAGACGTAGAAGACGCTAGGTGGAGGACTGACCGGCATCTCCCACCGTATGGATTGGGGGCGTTTGGAGAAGTCCACCACGGTACGGTACGGTGCCTGTCGTAAAAGACGACTAATAGAGGCCACCGGGGGTGGCGGGCGGGCGGCAGGGGGTACTATACCATACCATATCACCCTGTATTATATACTGCCGTCTGCTGAGCATGGGCCTCCTCTATGACTGAGAGGTTTTAGGCCTTAGTCCACCACGCTGGCCTAATGGGGGTTGGCGGACTTCACATACCTTCGAAATTCAGAGAACTTCTCAGGTATGCAGGTTTCCTCACGATGTTTTGCTTCACCGTTAAAGCGAGCGATAATTTACAACGAAAACACACATAACTTTTTTAGAAAAGTCAGAAGTGGGTTTGGTCAGAACCCTTGGGTTTGGAACCTGCGGACATTTGTTTCGACAGTCCGTTCCTCTCCCAACTAGGCTATCGCCGCTTCAAGCAGGGTAGTTCGTCTTTAATGTTGTATTATCTTTTAGTACAATGTTGCGATCTCAGTGATGGAAGATAGCGTGGAAAGTAGGTCTCACGCTACCCTTGACGCCGATTTTTTCCAACTCCCCCCTATGTTTCTATTTGATTGATTTCATTGCGAGTTAAAGACAGATTAGTGTTCCCTGAGATTCGCCGAGCTTCACCACTCGGTATCATAAAATGCGTGCCACTGCTGATCCTGGCTTACAAGAGTTGCAGTGGCGGGCGTGAGGGCGGGATAGTCACTGCCATTGATGCTGAAAGCGTAGTTCGATGCTTGGGGGATTCTGAGCCCCACCCTCCCCCCCAACAACAGGAGACGAATATAGATAGAGTTGAATAGAAAAATTACTGTTTATTTTGTTTATTTATTTGTTTTTTTTGTCCTTACATTCTTAAAAAGAAAATAAAAGCGTTTAGTAAAAGATACAGCATTTTATTTTTATAACTTTTATGATACTGCTTGTATGTAAGACGTGGTTTTTTTCATAAACTAGTTCGATTAAATCATATACAGCAAAATAAACATGATTCGCATGGTTTTTATTTGAGATACAGCAGATCCGTCGCATCGAAATCTTTATGTATCTTAGTTGGTCATACATTTCACCTCACAGATAACACATTTCTGCTGCTCGACATTAAAACATCGACTGCTGTAACTAGTACAAAATCAATGAAGTAGTAACTTTAGGATATTTCGGTTAACCGTGGAAAGTAAGGTTTAGATTTTTGGAAATATGTTCCAAATCTCAACTTTCTATCTTCATAAATTTACGAGTTATGAATTTTTTAAATCGTTTTTTGGCTCTGGTGTAAAGTTGGATATTTCGAGATACGACAAAATCGCTTTTTACCGTCGATATTAATATTCACAGATAATGGCACGCTGTTAGCAAAGGTAAACACGAGTATGTGGTTTCATTTAGTAACGCAATGTCGAGAATTCGAGATGACTCTGTATAAGGAATATTAGAATGAATATTAAAGTGTTCTTTCTTTTACACCATGCTTAATTTTTTTCGTAGCCTCAATTAACAAAACAACCGAGCAAATAGCTCCTTTTTACCACTGTGTATTTGTGCCATAGAATAAAATAATTTGTAATAGTCAATAGGCGGTCATTCCATCACAACGGTCAATAATAGCCGGGTAAAGATTTGATTGAGAACTTGTACCCATGGAGATTGCGGGTCTGACCCTTCGTGCCCTTCATCTATTATGTCTATGGACTGTCATTTGCATCCACAACAAATGTTACAAAGAACCGACATTACAAATCGGGTAAACCTTTATGGTAAATGATGAGGAGTTTTTATTGAGATATTTTTGGGTGATGTATTAGATTGGGTAGTATTAGATATTTGATGTCGTCGACCGTTGAACAACGATCTTAAAGTTCTTCGGTCACATATCAAGAAACGAAGACTCTATGGAAAGACTGGTGGTCCAAGGACAGGTAGAAGGAAAAAGAGCTAGAGGCAGATCCCCCATTGGCTCGACTGACTTGATTAAAACGGCAACACAGTCCTCCATGACAGAGTGTACACGCAGCGCTACTAACCGACAAAATGAAGAAGCCTTAGTAGACCTACGAACATCGCCGAGAAGACTGAAAACGCTGACATCTTTCCATGTATTACCATCGTGACAACCACGACCACTCTGCCAAGAGTGTCAAGCTGAGAAGAAGAATTAGATGTTTCGTATTTTTATAGTGACAATAGTAAATCTGCTATATATAGCGTTTCAAGGCTTTACATCTATAAAGCTAAATCAGCATCTAGCGATCGTCAAGTTTTCATCGTTACAATTGTTTTGCTGAAACCAAACACATGAATTATAAATCTCCTCTTTTATGGAGTTCGGTTAGTAAAAAGAGATATTGCAAACACCTTCATAGTTAAAAAATCTTTTTTATCCCTAACACCTATTGTGTTCCCTTACATAATTTTCCCAGGACTGGATCCTCCAGGGAAAATTTACATCGGATTAGTGCAACAAGTCTGAAAAAAATATGCGGGCGACCCCACATTGCGGTGGAATACTTGCTCTTATCAATGGTATCAGAATATTCACAAAACCTTCAACAAAAGATCCAAAATAAAACTACGTCTAGAATTAAACAGGTGTTCGCTTTGTTACTACTGAAATATATAAGGTGAGTAAAGTTATGAGAAAGGACTTGCCCAGGACAATGATGAAATAATGGATAAAGTTGTCCGTGTGTGAACTTGTTAGTGAGATATTCCAGTTGGACCGACTAGTAATGGAAGGTTTGATAAAGCGTTTATGTTCTATTCATAAAACTGTATGAATAGGTCAATTATTTTATTGTTACACCCACATGATTCATTTAATGTGCAACCCATCTTCGCGATGTATGTTCCGTCCCATGATGTAGAAGAGGGTGAAGTTATCGACATATCGGGATTCGGGCACAAATTCAAGAGTCTGGTTTAACAGCTGAAAAACCCAATATCAATTCGCATATTAAGATCTGTCTAATAAAGTTAAGTCTAGAAAAGAAAGACAAGTTAAGTCCTTATATATGCAACCGTTAGACATTACTGTAAATCCCTTACGATTCCAATAAAATCGATTTCAATTTAGTCGATTATCGTAAATTTCTTGATAAAGATCAAGTTTGATCGATAAAGTTTTCTCGTAGGCAAAGCACTTTACTCGTTAAATAAAGTAATAAACTTCAGGTAAATGTTTCTGCGCCGACGTTTTCTAAATTATATTATTGGTTCAATAGTTATTTCTTGAATTGCTTTAATCAGTGGCTATATTAGAGCTTTTTTTGTTTCGCGGAGAAAGTACATTACTACTACCGTTCAGCCTTCGTGGGGGGCGACTGAGCGGTTAAGTTGGGTTCACCGTGCCTTCCCACGCACGGCATACCAACTAAAACGGCGCGGTGGCCATCTTCGGCGTGTTAGGGACGGCTGCGGGCTTCCTCTGATAGTAGTGTCTAAGTTGTCGTCCACAAGCGCGGTGCTGCCTAGTGCGGCCCATCTCCTGTCGTCGGGCTCAGAAGCCCCCGCGCACCGAAGGACGCCCTCGGCGTTAACAGCAGCGTGAGGCTTACCTGTCACACTGCCGTCCATCACGTAGGTCGCAACAATGTACTAAAAGGTTATACACAACTAAAGGTGGACAGCCTCCTGCTCCCCCCCCCCCCCCCCCCCCCCCCGCAATCCCCGGTGGCCCCTATTAGTCGCCTTTTACGACAGGCAGGGGATACTGTGGTGAAATTTTCCAAACATCTCCAATCCACAGGTCGGGAGACGCCAGTCAGTCGTCCACCCGGCGCCTCCTTCGTCTCCTCTGGCGGCGGGAGGGATCTCCGGCTCTCCGATCCCTCTCGGCACTCTCCTTCTGTAAGAGTACCACCTCGAAGAAGTGCGCCACCGCACACCAGGACCTCCGGCTGTCGACCATGGAAGCGACAACGGCCGGCAGCGAGAGGTCTTCTCCGAGGCTGTATTAGACCTAAAGCTATTTGAGATCTACCAACGACACTCCTTGATTTTCATTATTGGTAGTTTTATTTTAATCAAGTATAGAACTAAAACTATCCTGAGGTTAAGTAAAATAAAGTTCAAGGACGTTGGCAAAAGAAAGAAGGTGCATTTTTCGATGATCGGCGTGCATAATTATTTCTTTATAGAGCGTATTATACCAGACTTGTATTATATACTGGCCACTGCTGAACAGTGAGCACGGGTCTACTATACTGAGAGGGTTTAGGCCTTAGTCCACCACGCTGACCTAGGCAGATTGGCAGACTTCACGTACCCGCAATCCGTTTAGGACCTAATCTTTTAGAATGATAGAAACACGTCTGCCGGCAAAATGGTCCACAGTTGATATCTAGATTTTTGATCACAAAAGCCCTAGCGTCGTCTCTTAAACAGCCAGGTTATGCCAGATAATATAAAGCTAAGACCATACTCGATAATCACTGTAATAAACTGAAATCGATTCCGTAATCGATTCTAATCGAAACTTTCCTTCCAGAACTCGAAACACATAAAACATAGGTGAGCGATTAAACTATCGGAGCGGCTCCAAATAAGTTCGACAACATCCCGGTAAAACCCATTGTGTGCAGTGAGCCTGCTTAAAGTTTTCGAATTTGTGCTGCTACTCAAACTCGAACGGAGTATGAAGTTTATCACTTTTTTTTAAACAGTATGCCTTCAATCAATGAGTTATGTAATAAATTGTGTCCAGTGCTCAATTCTGTACCATCCGCAGTCGTCGTACGTCCACAGAGGATTTTTAGCTGCATTGCTAAATTTTAAAGAAAGGCTGGGTTTTGTGTGCAATTTTTCGCTAGTGGGAAAATCAGCGAATATTTGATATTATTGTAGTCAAATGACATAACAATAATATTGATGTTTGATTCATATTTGATTTTTATTCAGCATGAGTAGCATTTTATTATGTAGTTATGATTTGCATATTTTTAATCAACCGATTTAAAATAGTATTGTCGAATGTTTTTCCGACTTTAATCATAGTGTTTCCCGGTTCAACTGTAAAACACACATTTATCACGACTTGATCCCCCAAGGGGTAGGCAGGGGGAACAAAGTCACCCACTTATCGCCATTAGTGTTCCGTGGCGGTCACTGCCTCGGTGGCGTAGTTGTATTACGGTATGACTGTAATGCTGAGGGTTCAAGTTCGATCCCCGGGTCGGGCAGTGATATTGGGTTTTAAATTCAGTATCAGCCCGAAGTCTGGAATTTCTGCCCGCACGGCGAAAAGTAGGTGCACTAGTTGCGCCACTGACTACCCCTTCGGGGATAAAAGGCGTGTGTGTGTTGTTGTTGTTTGTATTTCGTCTCATGATGCGATATGCGAGCATATCCCATATCGGGCACAAATTTCTAACCCTGGCCTGATACCTTTCCTTACCTGCTCACTATCGTGAGCAGAAAAACTAAGTATCACTTTGTCCCACCCAGGATTCGAACCTGAGACCTGAAAACGGTATTGTACTACGCACGCAATACAACTACGCCACCAAAGTATTTTAAACCAACGTATAATCTCCGTCATTCTGCGACACAATGGAAAAAAACGGTTCAGTCGGCGTCAAAATAAATCCAATCTAAATTAATCAAGAAGCTTCATTGTACTAGACTATTACTAACCTAGGTCTTCTGGTTAACCGCCTAGCTATTAACCAGCCAAATGGACCTTATTGATTGAGTGAAGGACGTTTTCCATTCACAGAAAATGTCTTGAAAGCTCCTTTCATCCGTAATGCAGGCCGTTTATAGATTCCTTCGAATCCAATGGATATTTGGGTCAATTTGAAATGTAACTTAATGTAGTTATTGTTACAGTTGCTATTGTATTGTAAATGTGATGAAGAAGAGACAATTTTTTTTTCTCAAAGCACAATCTATGTACAGAGATATGAAACTTTTATTAAATAAAAAGTAACTTTATTTAAAACGTTTTAGTCTATTATAGAGCATAATTATAAAAAAATTTGCTCATTTCTTATTCAACAGTGATTTAATAGTTCTAGACAACACTTTTCGGACCATATGTATGTGAAACATTCATTTCATCATCATACCAGCCCTGTATTATATACTGCCCACAGCTGAGCACGGGCCTCCTCTACGACTGAGAGGGTTAAGGCCTTAGTCCACCACGCTGGCATAGTGCGGGTTGGGAGACTTCACATACCCTCGAAATTCTTATGGAGAATTCTCAGGTATGTAAGTTTCCTCATGATGTTTTCCTTCACCGTTAAAGCGAACGATAATTGATAAACAATACACACGTAACTTCGAAAACTCAGAGATGTGTGCCTTGGGTTTTGAACCTCCGGACATTGTCTCGGCAGACCGTTCCATTCCCAGCTAGGCTATCGTCAACTTATTGGACTTTATTATTAGTGAAAAATTACTCTGCATTAAACAATGAAATGTCGTTCTATTAGTTCGACCTTGAATACTATGCCCAATTATTGAGCAAATCCTGTCTTCAAGATTCTTTACAATGGAACGTAAGACAGACAAAAAATCTGCCTTTACACAATTATTCCTAAAAAAACTGTGTTACGTCTACAATCTCTCATTTTTTCCCTAACACACTCGGAATATATTTTAATATCATTTTGACATGAAAATAAGGAAAATAAATGTCTAAGTGGCTGTCTCTATTAGATGCCTCAGCACTTTCGCAATGCTTGTCAGAATTCGCTGAGAGATTACCGCGAAAAAATACGAAAATATTTCAGTTGCTGATTATAGTGAACGGTAATGTGTGGGTGATTTTTTGAAGAATATTTCTAGGATATTTAAGGAATCTAGAGTTCCTTACCAATGCTTGACTAGTTATTGGTAACGTCGTGTTTATGCTAAATTACAGAAAATTTAAGTCCCCAGCCCCAAAACACAAAATTACTTTTGTTAAGCGCTTCTCCCAGTTTTTGTCCCCAAATATTTATAATAAAACACAAAAAATGCTGTATAAAAATTATCCGTGCGTGAAGCAAAGAACAAAATTAAAATTATGTTAACGAATCTCAACTATATATATATATTTACTGGTGGTAGGTCTCTCATATGTAAGAGACCGTCTGGGTGGGTACCACCGCAATGTCTATTTCTACCGCCAAGCAGCAGTGTGCATTCATTGTTGTGTTTCGGTTTGAAGGACATTGTAGCCAGTATAACTACAGGACATAGTGAGACTTAACATCTTATGTCTCAGGATGACGAGCGCAGTGGAATGCCACACAGTACTTTGTAACTCAAGGCGCTGGATGGTGTTGCTACTGTTTATGGGTGGTCGTATCGCTTGCCATCTGGCGAACGGCATGCTCGGCTCGTCATTCAATGCCATAAAAAAAAAAAAAATATAGAGAGATTCTTGAAAATACCTTAATAATTTGATAATTACATATAATAATATTACAAACACAACACGCACACACACACCTTTACAATAATAATTATATTTATTTAAGATATATTAATACATTTGTTAAATTAAAAACGATGTCTACGATACAGGCACATCCTTGTGTGACCATCACCATTTAAGATAATTATGTACCTATAATTTGGATAAATAAATAGATTGATAGGCTCGCCTCCTATCACATCATGGGACGGAATACGTACGGCAAAAAGTGGGTGCACTAGGTGCACTAGTAAAAGGCGTGAATGTATTAAATTGCCTGTGGAGTGAACATGTACAGAAACTGAATGTATTATTGGCTTACTAAAGCTGGCTCTTACAAACAGATAGGCGAAGCGGCGAAATCTTATAGTTACGTAGATACCCTACACGGAACTCTAAAAATAAATTCACAAGTCAACGAACTCATAGTTACCTAGTTTACATTGTCGACGAGTTACCTGAAACAAAAAGTTTTTCCAATAAATATTACTAACACTTCGAGTTTGGTCATAAATAATACAAGTTAGGCGTCAGAACACAATGTTTCATTAATGTAGATTTATGGTTGAATATCTTAAAATAAATTTGCAATATTCGAAATTGGTTTTTAATTGCTACGAGGGGAATATATAAATAACTAGACTTCTGCTCGCAGCTTCGCCCGCGTGAAAAAGTTTTTCCGGGATAAAAATATTTTCCCGAGATAAAAAGTAGCCTATGTGTTAATCCAGGAAATGATCTACCCGTGTGCCAAATTTCATCGAAATCCGTTCAGTAGTTTTTGAGTTTATTTGGTACAAACATACTTACATACGAATATTTCCTCTTTATAATATTAGTATAGATAATAATTCCAGACCTGTATTATATATTGTCCCACTCCTGGGCACAGACCTCCTCTACAACTGAGAAGGTTAAGCCTTAGTCCACCACGCTGGCCTAGTGCGGATTGGTAGCCGTCACATACCTACGAAATTTTAATAGATAACTTCTCAGGTCAGCATGTTTCCTCACGATGTTTTCTTTCACCGTTAAAGCAAGCAATAATTCACAAAGAATACACACATAACTTTGGAAATGTCAGAGGTGCGTGCCCTTGGGTTTTGAAACTGCGGACATTTGTCTCAGCAGTCCGTTCCACTCCCAACTAGGCTATTGCTGCTTATATAAATAATATATATTTACTCTTAAAATATAAATTCTTAAGCAAAGGTCATGAACATCCCATTCCTTTGAAATTGTGAATGACCATGTATAATATTAACATCACTGGATTATTTGTCGGTTTAATGGTATCATAATTATTATATGATTTTTTGTTTATTATCTACACTAATATTATAAAGCTGAAGAGTTTGTTTGTTTGAACGCGCTAATGTCAGGAACTACTGGACCGATTTTGAAAATTCTTAGGAAGCTACATTACTCCTGAGTGCTATAGGCTACTTTTTATCCCGGAAAAACTTTTCCACGCGGGCGGAACCGCGCGCACAACCTAGTAATTTACTAAAATCGAAAAACGTTTAAAACAATGATAAAAAATCTGTCAAAAAAAAATGCCATTCTCACATCCTCATAATTATTTCGAATTAGTCTATATCTTATCGAACTTTGTGATTGTGGAGCAGCAAACCAAACCGTTCAGCATATCGTGGAGGAATGTCCCATCAGGAGCTTCGAAAGGGTTTTGCAGGGCCTACACCAGGTGACACTGGAGGCCGAGGAACGGCTGTCAAAAGTTGATATTGAATTTTAACTCTTTTTATTAACTTATACCATAATGAGATGCCATACGATGATGATGATGAAAGCCAAACTAGAAATACTAGGATGTAGTATTAAATGAAAGAACCCATACATACATACGGGTCGAATACAAAACCTTCTTTTTTGAAGTCGTATAATAATAGATATTTTTTAGAACCATCATTTCCTAAACACCCAAACGAGTCCATTTAATCGACTTTTCAAGAATTAACAAGGAGAATAAAAGGTTTATTACAGCCAACAAATCAAAAAACTTTTCATCAAGCAGATTGTTAATCTAGGAAAATAAAACCGGGATAAGTGACGCGGCCATTTCAGTCCATTTTCATTAAGCAAAAACGTTGGGTATCCCTTGGGATTGGCACGCATTTCCTGGAGATAGATGGCCATTTTTTACCTACGCGTAATGACGAATATTAACTTAACAACATAGGCAATGACCTTTAACTTGCTGATTGGATTTCTGTTTCAAAACGTTTGTACTTTGTAAGATTACTGTTAAGTCAAGTCTTCAATTAATTAACACAATGAAATATCCTAGAGATTTTTATTAAAATTTCTGAGGAAATTTATAACGCCTTATTTATGCTCAATTATTGCTACCTTCCTATTATCCTGGGTCCTTCCGCCGTAGCGTGAAGAAGCAGCTTAGTAGGCCGGCATGATTGTGTCGAATGGCATTAGAACCATCTACTGCCATTCGATACTCTTTCTGGACGGCATCGCGCTTACCATCAGGCGAGGTGCATCACTTTGCCGTGCCCGGATAAAAAAAATAATGCAATAATTGTACGCAATTATTGCGAGCTATTATGGTCTGGAGGTAATTGCACCATACTTTCAGACGCAGGATATTATGTTATACAAGAATCTTTCTATATTTTCTCGCCCTCCACGACTGTTTACGCGATAACTTTTTTCTCGAATTTTGGAGTATCAGTATTTTCTTATATCTGTCAAAATACTTTATACGATTATTATTTTGGCCAAGCGATTATTGCCTGTCAATGTGGACGAGAATTGCTTCACCGTTACCATTGAAAGCAATAATTCTGCTCCGTCTAATTGAAGATTAAGACAATAATTAATACAAAACTCATGTTCTCAACTATGTTCGCAAATAATTAATGACAATCAAATGAATACTAACACAGAATACTGAATAGTAATTCGTAATACTGTCTACATTAGCTGTCTAATACGATTACATTTACTTGAGCATTGTGAAATAGACCCTAAATGAAATAGCTAAAGTGTAATATTCCTCCTCTGTTTAATTTCTAGTCCCCGTATCTATTTAAATCAATTCAGTAACTTAGCCAGTGAGATTTATAAACCTAGAGTAGTTACTTAAATAAAATTTATTAAGTATTTCACAGGTGTGAAGTAAATTTTATTTGACAGTTATCGTATTAAACAGCTAATGCAGATTGTACTCATTTTATAACCTTTGATTAGTTATATACCTAGATAGACACTGAACGTTTCAAACGCTTCGAAAAAAATAGAGGCCAACTGTTGTCCACTAAATGAGTTTGAGTGAATAAATTTTTGTTGTTTTTCATGGATATAATTTTCTCCCCGTTTTATTAGAAACCATGTAATAACTGGTATCATTATGCGCGCACACAAGGATACGCAGAATGATGCAGCGATAGCGTATGACACAGCTGTCACGCGTACTAGCTTAAGAAAAGTTGGCCTGTTTGTTTTAGTTTCATTGCAGCGCGTCACTCCATCTAGGTATATAATTAATCAAAGTTTATAACCATTTATTTTTGAGCATAGATTCGAGTGTGACTTTTGTATTTGGTCGACTTATATATTTACGTGACGAGTAGCATTTATCATTAATCTGTACGTGGCATTTTATATTTGGCGTCAAAAATTTACAATCAAATCAAAGTTATATTCTCTGTTTGCTTTACATATCGAGGGGTGAAAGGCTATTTGGCTTAGGCGACATATTTTTGATTCCAAATATATAATATATAACTTTATATCACAAAGCCAAATATCATTTCACTAATGCTTGGTATTATTTATTTGTAAAATAAATGAAAATTGATTTTATTTTTCCTACAATTATTTTTATCGTATCTTATTCACATTATAAATGTGAATGTATTTGAAGACGTTTTGAAGGTTCAGAGCCGATTTCACCAAACACAGAAGTCACTCTAGAAGCATACATTTTAGATAATCTGTATTTAATCAGCGTATACATTTATGTAACAAATAGCGTTTATCAGCAATCGACAAAATCAGCCCTAACATTATTATATTATATATGTTATCCTGATAAAGTACACAGTGAGGCTTTTACAAACTCTCAACATCTTAATCATTTCTTTGAAGGTCAGGAAAGCAATCACGATTCCTCTATTTTTAAATTTCGTATGATCATTATTACGTACCAGATTTTATTAATCTTATATAAAATCTTCAACGATGAATACTAATATTGTTTTGTAATAAAATTTCTCTATATCTTGCCTTCGCAGCGCACTGTCTGCGAGTAAAAAGATTTCCGCTGAAAGACAAATGGTTGAGTCTGCAAACATTTGTTCCGGCTTCGCATGTTAGCACTGATATATTTTGTATAAACAGGTTTGACGGGAGGTTACCGGTTTTCTTTACTTCCTATTGTTGCTTGGATATTTATATTAGCAACGTTAAGTAAATTCACGCACACACTCACGCCTTTCATCCCCTAAGGAGTAGGCCAGGCGCAACTAGTACACCCACATTTCGCCGTGCGTATTCCGACCCATGATGTGATAGGGAGCGAGCCTATCACGATGCAATCAGCCCTGTATACTGCCCACTGATGAGCACGGGCCTTCTCTACTACTGAAAGGGATTAGGCCTTAGTCCACCACGCTGGCCTAGTGCGGGTTCGCAGACTTCACATACCCCTGAAATTCTTATGGAGAATTCTTAGGTATGTGTAGGTTTCCTCACGATGTTTTCCGTCACCGTTAAAGCGAACGATAACTGATTAACTATACACACGTAACTTCGAAAAGTCAGAGGTGTGTGCCTTAGGTTTTGAACCACCGGACATTGTCTCCGCAGACCGTTCCATTCTCAACTAGGCTATGGTCCACTTTTTCTATTACGATATCGGGCTCAAATTCCAGACTCCGATCTGATACTGAATTGAAAAACCCAATATCCCTTTGCCCGACTCGGGGATCGATCACGAAACCTCAGCATTGCAGTCGTACCGTTATACAACTACGCCACCGAGGCAGTAAAGTAAATTCCAATAGTCTATTTTAGGAAGCAAACGCTGTCCTAATCACAGAATCATTAAACAATTAGGAAAACATAGTTTAGTCCAAAATTCGCAAGCTCCCAGTTTTCAGGTGAAAAGTTACAAATAAATTGAAAGCCCGGCGCCTCAATCAAACATGTCCAAAGCTCTTCGCTGATTACAAACGTTTATCCCTAATGCCTTACTAATGGATACCTTTTGAGTCGTTTTTAGATAATGCTGGGTTGAGACAGGTAGAGGTAGTTACGTCATAAATTATAGGAAACGTGCTACTAGTGATGTTTTATTTTTAGATTTATTTATATACCATTTCTTTTGTTTACCATTTCATTAGGATACATCACAATCGTACATTACTGGTGATCTTTGCACTAGGCTCGCAGACCTGTAGCACAAAGATCTATGAGTGGTTACGTTTGCATAATTTAGATTTCTATCCATATGTATAAATGTTATAAGGGTAGGTTGTTAAATAACATCATATAACTTAGGCTAAATACTAAGGATAATTTATATATTGGTTGTATATCATGAGACGCAAAAAAAAATATCGGGTATTTCTGCTCAGTATCCGCCTAATGTGCCTGTTTTAGTGAGTGATAGGCTCGCTTTGAATCACATTTTGAGACGGAATACACTTGGCGAAAAGTGAGAGCCCTAGTTACATCTGTACCTATAACTTCAGGGATAGCGGCGTGATTGTTTTTTTTTTTTTTTTCATTTATTCAGTAATTAGGCCCCTAAGGGCACTTTTACATGTCATTTTTTACACTATTTTTATCATCTAACCAGTGCTTCGGAAAAACCCACTGACCTGAGAAGAAGCACCAAGAAACTCAGCGTAGGTTTATTGTTATATTTTTTAATATATATATATATGTATATATATATTTTACAAATTGCAAGTAACAATATAAATTCAATTATTACTTATGTCAAAAAAAAATTGTATTTTTTATATAGGTAGGTTTGCAGACAGGTAGAGGTGCAAATAGTGTAAGATTAATGGCCAATGTATGGATAATAAGTGTAAGTACTAGGCCCATTCCTAATAATATATAACACAAGGCACTTTCTTCAACCATTATTGTACCTATACTAAGTGAAAATAGCAATTCACACCAAAATATCGACCTATTTCTATAAACCAAAACACTTTCTCGAATCCCTTTTTTATAGCTGGTTGAATTTTACTGTAACTACATTTACGGTCCTGAATGAATACTTTTCCAGCGAAAGGAATCGAAAACCATAAGGGACCTTCAATTTTATGTATGAAGCTTACTTTTGCCTTCCAGTTGGAGCCTTCGGGAGTGCAGTTTTTGAGATGAAATGTACCTTTTCGTGTCAAACTTTTTATTGCAGCACATCAAAGTAAGTGCGACGAATGTAACGACGGTTGTTAGAATTGTGCTGATCTATCTTACCGGATTTTACAGTACCGTATGGCTCATCGAAAATCACTTTGGCTGTTTCTAACCTACGTCGCAAAAAGTGGGGTGTTATAACTTATAAGTGTATCTGTGTCGGTGAATCTGTATATCTACTTGTGAGTCCGTGGCATCATAGCTCCCAAGTTAATGGATCTATTTTAAGGCTTTTTTTGGTTGAAAGCTAATGTGAGATGGTTCTTAGTTCTAATTTATGAAGACCTGTTCAGGTATTTGAAGATCATTAACTAATTTCCTATTTTCACAGGTCCGATTGATTTGAATTCTGTGAACTGTTACATGGTTATATTTTGTTTTAATTAAACATTTTCTAAATTGATAGTGGAACTATAAAAGTTAACTCTTAAGGTAAATAAACTCTAATTTCGCATGCTCAGTCCCGCTAACCTGCCTCAGTCCAATCCCTTAAGCCTCGGCCACATAATTAAGCCAAAAATTTTATGCGTTAACTGACGTTCCCTCGTCACCGTCAGCGGGCGACAATGTCAAATGATGCGAGATTATTTATGAAAGATATTAATGAATCTGGTTAATAAAGATTTAGGGCGGCGTTTGCAAATGTTGCCAGGATTGCGTAATTACCCGCTTATGATGATCTACTTTGTTTTAGGATCTTTTACAAATAGCCTGTCTCCTCTGCTTAGTTTATCTCAGCGTCTAGACTACCTTACAAAGCTGACGAAACATAGATACGTGAAATTAACTTTCACTGTCTGCCTTACACTGTCGTCATTTGTAGATATATCAAATAACACAGAATTCCAAGACGTGTCACAAGCTTTCGAAGTAAAATTAAAAATTCCTTTAATTCTTCTGTGTTGTCTGACAAATCCATTCGTATCAAAATACGAGTTGGTTCACAGCTAGTTTCAAAATTTTGAAACAGCCTATCAATTAATGTACCCATCATGCGGACATACGTATTTGACATAAATTACTAGCCACACAATTGAGAACCATCGACGTTGAGTGCTGTTGATATCAATGATTTGATTACCAAATATCACTCTCTTAATATTTGTATTCAAGAATTTGCGAGCTTATCATATAAATGGACATATTCAGTATCACATAAAAGCTTTATTTGACGTTTAGCTCTAAAGGTAATTTTAAATAACGTGATATTGGGCCACATGTATTTAACCCTTTCCGATTTTTCGGAAAACATATCACAGCCTGCTTCATCTTGCACTAGCCATATAGAAAGCACTGAGTAACAGCCTTTGTCTATCACAAATCAATTTCGCTGGAGAGTTTCTTTTCCATCATTATTTAGATTGTAGATAAAGATAAATTGTGCATGCCAAGAACTTCTCATTATCCAGATTTTGAATAAAGTCAAATATAATGTCATGTTTTTCATAAGCATTAATAATCTCAACGATAACGCATCTAATAGTTGACGTCATCTGAAATTACAAATATTCTAGATTCAAAATGGTTTTTTAATACATTAATGTTCAAAATATATATTTTGTTATTGTCATAGTAAGTAATACGACTACCTATTAACAGTAGCAACACCATACAAATCTTTAAATTACAAAGCACTGCGTGGCACCCCACTGCGCTCATCACCCTGGGACATTAGATATTAAGTCTTATAATGCCCAGTAACTACGCTGGTTACAATGTCCTTCAAACCGGAACACAACAGAGCATGCACACTGCTGCTTATCGGTAGAAATTGAGATTCCGCTGGTACCTACCCAGACGGTTCTTCGCTTAGGAGATACCTACCACTAAATTCGTCACTGGCACTGACAATCATATAGCAACAAATCATGCGCTATCTGCCCTCGTACCAAAACTTGCGCCCACAATGGCACACGCAATTACACCGGCTGCCAGAGCATTTGCATTCAGCATTTTTCTTTTACTTTACATTATCGACGTTGCAAGCTATGGACTTGTAGCGGTGTTTCTATAGTCAGATTCCTTGCATCAAATGATACGAAAAATCTAATTCGTTACATATGACTCAAGCTTTTATTCGTAAAGATCTATGGAATCGGGCAGAAATTCTATTCCTTGCCAACTCAGGTATATTGTTTAAATTTTTTTGCTGCCGTCTCCAGAATATTGCGGTTTTCCTTATCATGAGAACTATTATTAAATTGCTTAATCTTTAAAATCATAACTACTGGTTGTTTCTGATATTTTCGATAACGTAGACGAAAATAAAGATAAATGTGAAATCCGCTTTGGTTAAAAACCCAAAGATAATTACATAGCTCTGATTAAAGACAGACTCAAATAAAGTGCGCTGTAGTTTCGTACCATAAACATTTTGTCACTAAATTCCAACACTTCAGGACTAGACAATATCACAACCGACAGTAAAAACAAACTGTCATTTGCTAGCTGAAACCATCTCCCGGTAGTGTAATTTAAGTTTGGAAACTGGAACATTTCCAAAAGGTTTAAACAAGCCGTGCAGGATATAAGGCGACAGGAGCCAAGGTTCGATGTCGAAAGTTTTGGAAAAAAATTGAAGCTATGTTCTTTGTATCTAGTTTTAAAAGAAAATACTCATTCGTATGCATTTCTTAAGTAGAAGCTAATTTTAAAATCAAAGGCCTGTCATATTGTACCTACTGTAAAAATACAATCTTGTAGAAATTTGTGTATTATTTGAATTCAAATTAATTGATTACCAAAGCTACGTTCTCCTTATAAATTACGAAATCGAACTCAAAACTTAAAAATAGTCGAACCACACTAATATGAATAAAATAAATTTCACGCTGTATCCTGAAATTACATCTGATACAAAATGTTTAGATTCTCTCAAAACTCGGCTACAGAAAATGAATTTTTCAACACACTCGTAACTTTAAAATCTTACGTGACCTCTGAAGAGTTCATAGATGGACTTCTAGAAAGGTATAAAATTCAGTGTCCATTAAGTATAGATGATTGTAAAAGTTGTAAGGTTGAAATCAAAAAGTATCTAGTTTGTAAGTACCAAGATTCCCGTCATTCAGTTTTATGCAACTGAAGAAACGAACACTTGTCTGTAGGTAAGCATAACTGCATATAGATAATGTCCTCGTGAACAACATTGAATTGCCAAGGTATCTACAACCCATCTAGGAACTACAATCGTCATTCTGATGAATTAAACTTTTATTCCTAACTAGGTGTTGCCCGCGACTTGTCTCGCGTTAAGAGCCTTTCCAGGTATAAAAGTACTTAAACACTACGACACCAGCGTCGTCTATTTAAAAAATCTGATTAAATAATTCTATTATTTCCCATGGCAGCAAATTACCGGAGTAATTAGCCCATGTGTTAATCCAGGACAAGATCTACCCGTGTGCCAAATTTTATTTATCCAAATCCGTTTGGTTGTTTCTGCGTTTACTTCTAACAAACATACAAATAACTAAACAGTTTCACAAACTTTCACCCTTTGATTAATTATATACCTAGATAGAGTGACGCGCTACAATGAAACTAAAATGAACAGGCAACTTTTCTTAAGCTATTATGCGTCACAGCTGTGTCATACGCTATCGCTGCATCATTTTCTGTATCCTTGTGTTCGCGCATAATGATACCAGCTATAATATGGTTTATATTAAAACGGGGAGAAAATTATATCCATGAAAAACAACAAAAAATAATTCACTCTAACTCATTTAGTGGGGAACTGTTCGCCTCTATTTTTTTTGACACGTTTCAAACGTTCAGTATCTATCTAGGTATATAATTAATCAAAGCTTTCACCTCTATTTTAGTAAGAAGTAAGACACTCAAACTGTCTAATGTTCATATATCCTTCCAATAGATTTCGTCAATGCAGGCACTATGTAACTTGCCGATACAACTTGACAGCCGAATGACGTGTGTCGTGTCGAAGAACTACAAGCCTTATACACATAGTAAATACCATATTCTTTTCTAATTTAACCTGAATTACATTTATCTATAATTTCATCAGGAAAGGTTTTTTCATTAATGGATGTTGGTTTTTCATTAATTATCAGCGCGTTCGTGACATTAGATCCTGGTGATCTAATTTTCTATCTTTTTCTTATTTTACCCGAACAGCGCTTAAGGGCTTCATGACAAGCATTTTCCTCCTTCGATTTCAATGTTTTGGGGATGATTCATTCTTACAATGTAATGTACGATTTAGATAATGAATACTCGATACTGAACTGTTGGTAGGTCTCTCATATGTAAGAGTACGTCTGGGTGGGTACCACTGCAATGTCTATTTCTACCGCCAAGCAGCTGTGTGCATGCACTGTTGTGTTTCGGTTTGAAGGACATTGTAGCCAGTATAACTACTGGACATAATGAGACTTAACATCTTATGTCTCAGGATGACGAGCGCAGTGGAATGCCACACAGTACTTTGTAACTCAAGGTGCTGGATGGTGTTGCTAGTGTTTATGGGTGGTCGTCTCGCTTACCATCAGGCGAACGGTATGCTCGTCTCATCATTTAATGTCATAAAAAAAATAATAAAAAAAATGCGTTTAATTTCATTTAACAGCGTCATTATATTAGCTATACATAATAATATTATCATTTAAATGTTACACAAATACTCCTTTATTAACTAACGGTAAAAAAATGTGTTATATGCAGGTTTAATAATAATTTAATTAGTGCCTTTTTTAAGATGGTGAATTTTATTTCTTACTTATATTTTATGAAATTGAAATAACCACCTGGGCGATGTTTTACTCAAAAACTCCCTTTAAGGCAGTATTAAACTGAACTAATTCATAAATTCAAGTATAACTCAAATAGAAATCAATAAGGTGTTCCGCTATACCTCAGCCCTTGGGCCGCAACACCGTTCCCGCTTATCTGCTATGAGTCGGCGAATATTCCGAATGGAGTTCGAGCATGCGTCATGGGCGTCATTACCCGCAGTATTATGTAAAACGTAACATTTTACGTTTTTGTCGCCGTCGTGTTTACGATTATTGCTTTTATCTCGTACGATATTCGGGCACGTGTTGATTTTTTTAATGTGGAATGTCAGAATTACCCGCCGTGTTGTTTTAGATTGGATGGATTTAAATGGACTTTATATTTAAGCATTAAAATATGTGATGTTTTATGGTTTCGCAAAATTCTAATCTGCAAAATGTATATTTATGATATGAAAATAGGTATTATAAAGTTTGGGGTGATAAAAGTTTTTTAAGGCTCGACCGAGACGGGTTTTTCATTATCGGCCGAGAACGAGCCGAGAATAAAATAATAGAATAGAGAATAGACAAATCGTGAAAAAATAATGAAAATGCTGTTAACTATTTAATACTTTAGGTACTGTTTCATAAAAACTAACTGTTTTTATGAAACAGGCGCGGCCTTCACATGCAGTCTAATAGATTTAAGTTCGTTTTATTTTTAATTGTAGTTGTTTATAATGTTATTATTTTTTATTTTTTTCTCCATATGTTTGTACCTATGCATGTCTGTCCGTGACAAATAAATTACTTTTCTTTCATCTTTCTTTTCTTTTAATAATCAAAGTCAAATAACATAACATTGAAGCATAAAACACGCAATTTTTCCGCATTTTCACCCTTCAATGCGTGTCGCCTCTCATCGTAGAACTGTCCAGCTTTACTAAAAAGTTCTTCACTTGCTACATCAATAGGCGACGCTGATAAATACTTATTTGCTGCAGGCCTAAACACACCTTATAATATGGCCCGATATGGCGATAGGCTCGCCCCCTATCACATGGGATGGAATAAGCACGGCGTAATGTGGGTGCACTAATTGCGCCTCTGCCTACCCCTTCGGGGATAATAGACGTGAGTGTGTGTTTGTGTGTTCAAAGAAGGATTTCTTTTTCGTATTTTTTCTGTTACATATAAAATAATGTACAAAATCAAACATAGGAACACTACGCTATCGTAAAAAGGGATTTTACGATAGGGTAGTGAATAGAAATAAAATAAAAAAAAATATATATACTGGCACGGTAAAGTGACCAGACAGTAAGCTGAGAGGGGTCCAGATAGTGTGGACTGACGAGAGATGATCACTCTCGCCAGTCAAAATAATTATGCCGGCCTGTTTTTGTATATCCGATACGCAGGCTGATCCTAAAAGGCGTCACACTTACGTAGGTCACTATGGCGGCTTTTAACACCTAGTGTACTGTCAGCAGCATAAATATCTGTACAAAATCAAAATTTCAAATCGCCTATATACGCGTTAAGTTAAAGTGAAATATTTTTTTCTTCGTTTGAAGTAAAGTAAATACCTTTTATTTTATTTTTGCGAAGAGAAAAAAAAGATTAGTAAGAACACAAAAGTATGTAGGCAATTTGAAATTTTGAATTTGGACATCTACTTATGCTGCTGACTGTACAGTGGTCGTCCGGGCGGGGATGCAAGATATACCCTACTACCAGCTAAAAATCTGTGTTTAAAAATATGTGACGTTATTACTCAAAATATTCTATTTCTAACTCAAGTCACATGTTAATCAAAATTATCAATCCCTAACTGCAAGAAACCAGAACGACTTTGGGCCAAATAAATCACCAGATAATATATTGGATCGGTATTACCCGCGTGGCATATTGTACTGGAGATAACTCTCTTGTATCTTTTGACGTTGATTAGTGAGGACCTAAACGGAATACATGAGATAGAATTTGTAATTAATGTGAATGTGACAGCTAGGGACGCGGTAAATCAATGTGAGGGAGTATTTTAGGCTCATGAGACTGAATATTATAATGGAAGGTTTGAGTTAGCGAATGATGTTGAAACAAGAGGATGTAAAATTATTTACGCGGCTTTTGATTTTTAAGAGTAAAAGTCCAAATGAGGCTTCGTCTTATCACGGAATATAGTTACATATAATATAGTTATATTGTTCAAAATACTGTTAGAACTAAAGTTCGCTGCAGCGCTAAAACATTTTTTATGTCGTCTAACCAAACTTAAAACACACAGCGCTAGATCGCTTTAATCAATGTGGAAGCCACACTAAAGTCAGGTGTACAGATTGCAGTACAGTTGAGTTGAACTGAGTGAATGTTTGGATCGCGTAATGTAGTGCAATACATATATATCAATGTAATCAATAATTTAATGTTACTGTGGTGTATAGGTTATTAAATAAATAAGTCCGATATTTGGAGGTAACGACCGTTTACTTGATTCGCTCAATACACACTGCCTCTCATCTTAATTGAATACACATAGATTATAATAAACACAAAGAATATAAACATATAGAGGGGACTGCTACATAGACATATAATATGTGCCTACGGCACAGTACTTCCCCCTTTAATAAAAAGTATAACTTATGAATATAGATTTACATTGACGATATAAAGTGTTAAACAAATACTATAACGCAGTACATTTTATTTTATCTATTCATTAGTACATCAAAAAGGTTAACGTAATTACTAGTTATAATAACACGTAATACACTAGATTTACTTTCTACTTTGGTATTTATTGAAGTAAACTATGTTAAAAGCTACTAGTATATTTAGAATTACATGTTTAATACGATTATGCTACACAATGTATTCCCTTATACAGTCCATAAACAGTCCATTTCGTATTAACGTGGTTATATGATCACAAAAAAACAAAATAATATTAATTTTTTTTTTTTTTTTGATTTACACAAACACTAGACACTTTTTATTGTGAGATATGACGCGCTCAGACGATAATCTGCTGAGTAACTGGGCCGTTAGAGTTCTCGTCGCTCTTCCGATAATTCACCGTTGGTCGTTCCTGCAGTTCTCGTCTCATGTATCTTCCATATTTTCTTTTACAATGTCTCCAAGCGAAATACGCGATCCCTGCGGCCACGACGAGTAAGAGCAGCAGAGTATATAGCTCAACTCTTTCGATCCACGTTGCCGACGCAGTAGCACTGTTACCAGCTCCGTTTTGGGCGATGATAACCGTTTCATCCGTGAGACTACTTTGTGATTTTCCCATTTTAATTTTGTATCAATTTTATAATTTCACGAAAGATGCTTGTCACGTTATTATATAGCGAAGCGTACAACGGGTCTGACTACGCGTCCCGATCTTGTTACTATCGGCACCTTGTTTGTTTTCGCCGATCCCATATAAGGCACCTCTTTGCATTCTCCGGTATCAAGCATAAAGGCTGGTTTAATACGATCTATACTAATACATTTCTCTGAGCCTGTCTGTAAAATTTTATAATATTTTGGTTTTCTATCGAGGACTTTAAAGGGACCTGAGTAAGGTGGCGTTAAAGGCTTTCTTACTTTGTCGTCTCGCACAAATACATGGCTGCATTTCTCCAGATCTGCATGGATAAAAATTTTGTTTTGTCTTGTATCCCGTCGTGGTACTGCTGCTAGATTCGATATCCTTTTCCGTAATGCTTGAACAAACTGATCATTGTCAATAACTTTTTGCGTGGGTGTTTGAAAAAAATCGCTAGGTAGTCTCATAACTTCTCCATACACTAGCTCTGCTGCGCTGATATGAGTGTCATCTCGTAAGCTTGCCCGTAAACCTAGTAAAACGGATGGTAATTCTGAAACCCAATTCATAGTATTTCCTCTACACATTAGGGCTGATTTTAATGTACGATGCCATTTTTCAATCAACCCGTTTGACTGTGGGTGATAAGCACAAGTTCGAATCCTTGAAATACCCATTTTTTTAGTGAGGTGACTAAATAAACTGGATTCAAACTGACGACCTTGATCGGTTGTTAGTCTAACCGGACACCCGAATCTACAAATCCATCCAGTATATATTATGTCCGCTACCGTCTCGGACGTGATATCTTTCACAGGGACTGCCTCTGGCCAACCAGTACTTCTATCCATCATCGTTACGATGTATCGATATCCATCGCAATAATTCAGAGGCCCTACTATGTCCATATGTACATGCTCGAATCTATCGCTATGAATAAAACGTCCATGTGGCGATATCGTATGCCGTTGAACTTTGGACTTCTGACAACTGAGACAGGCTTTAGTCCACTTAGCAACATCCTTATTCATCGACTTCCAGAAAAATCTATCTCGAATCATATTTCTCGTAGTTCGAATGCTCGGATGACTAATTTCATGTATGGCTTTGTAAGCTGATATACGAAATTCTTCTGGCAAATATGGTCTTGCTACGTCCCGCGACGTTTCGCAATATATTGGGATGTTACAATGCGGTAAGTAAATCTGCCTAAATTGCAATGTTTTTGATTGTAATAAGTCTTTTAGATCGGAGTCCTTTTCCTGTGCTCTTGCTATTTTTTCATAGTCAATAGGTGAGTAAGTTTCAATTGATGATATTCTAGACAAAGTGTCGGCCACTATGTTATCTACGCCGCTTATATGCTGGATGGAGGAACAAAATTGCATAATAAAATCTAGATGCCTTATTCGCCTTGGGGTATCGTTCTTGCCTATAGTGTTCTTCTTCAATGTGTGTACAATAGGTTTATGGTCTGTATAAACTGTAAGGGGTCTTCCTTCGATAAGGTATCTAAAATGCTTGATTGCCATGTATATTGCGAGTAGTTCTCGGTCAAAAGTACTGTATTGCTGTTGCGCTTCACTGAGTTTAGTAGAAAAGAATCCCAGAGGTCTCCAGGTCCCAGCTTCTCGCTGTTGTAGGACAGCGCCGGCGCAAGTATTGGAACAGTCTGTCATTAAAGCAATAGGTTTATCGGTTGCCGGAAATGACAAAGTAACTGCATTTTTCAAGCATCGTTTACTTTGTTCAAAAGCTTCCACACTCTCATCTGTCCAATCAATCAAGCTTTTATCTTTTTTCTTGGCGCTAATCAAATATGCGTTCAGTATTGCAAAAATTTTGGCAGCCTTGGGCAAATGTCTCCGGTAAAAGTTTACCATACCGAGATAACGACGTAACTCATCAATCGTTTTTGGTCTTGGAAATTCGGAAATTACTTTAATTTGCTTCTCTAACGGTCGCAATCCTTCCAATGATACATGAAAACCCAGAAAATCAAGTTCTGTTTTACCAAATTCGCATTTTGCTAAATTAATTGTAATCCCAAATTTGTTGAGGCGCTCAAAAACCTTCTTTACGTGTTCTCTGTGAAGAGATGGTTCTGATGATGCAATGATGACGTCGTCAATATATGTGTAAATAAAATCCATATCGCGTAGTACGACATCACTGAGGAATCTCTGGAAAGTCTGCCCGGCGTTTTTTAAGCCAAATGTCATCCTGGTGAATTCATAGAGGCCAAAAGGGGTCGTTATGGCAGTCTTCTCGATGTCTTGATCAGCTATAGAAATATTGTGATATGCCCGTTGCAGGTCAATACGGGAAAATATGGTTTTCCCGTATAACAAGTACGTACAATCCTGTATTCGAGGCATAGGGTATCTATCGGGTGTAGTGATAGCGTTTAAACGCCGGTAATCCCCGCAAGGTCTTATTTCCCCGTTTTTCTTAATCACGACATGTAAAGGGCTTGACCAACAACTTTTCGAAGGACGACATACACCCATTTCAATCATGTGTTTAAATTCCAGCTTTACTTTTTTGTATTTATCTGGAGGAAGCGGCCTGGGTCGAGCGTGCACAGGGGCACCTGTAGTTTCAATATGGTGGACAACGGAATGGCGTGGAGATTCTTTAAAACACATTGGTTTCGTAATATCCGGAAATTTTGATAAAAGGTCACTGTATTCGTTATTACAATCTATTGTCCGAACTGATGGCTGTTGGGATAACGTTAGAGTAGCCAAAGAGCACAAATTGGTCACTGAGTCTATAAGTTTTTTATTATATACGTCGACTAATATTTTATGGTGTGTTAAAAAGTCTGCACCAAGGATCGGTTGTTTCACGTCAGCAATTACAAAAGACCATCGATACGGTCGACGCATATTAAAGTCTAAATCCAACTTTTTTATGCCATACGTTGTAATTTCACTACCATTAGCCGCATATAGTTTGTAGTCAGTACACTTATCACAATAGTATGGTTTTTTGACTACGGGTACCACGGAAATATTAGCACCAGTGTCCACTAGGAAATTGAGTCCACTATTATTGTCTGTAATACATAGGCGGTTAACTGGGACGATGACACATATTCCCGCCTGCGAATGTGCCTTTTTTAGTTTTCCTTATTTTGGTCACCTTTTTTCCACGCACACGGCTCTACACATTTCATTGCTCGATCACGAAATCTAAAATGATAATAACAAAGCCAGTCTGGGGTGTCCGGTGTGCGTCGGTTCACGTTACGTCCACGCGACACCGATCGTGATTGTCTCGCATTCTGAGGTCTATAAAAATTTCTATAATTATTTCTGCTTCTTTCCATTTCACTAATTTTCGCACTCAACTTTGCTATTTCTGCTAAGATTGAAGCCTGGTCATTATTAGAGCTGGATGCAACTGAAACTTCCGATACTTGCAACGGCTTTGAAGTCTCCATCACTTTGTCAGCGAGTATTGCGAGCTTGTCTAAATCTTTAACCTCGGCGACTGCAAGCACGGCTCTCACAGGTGACGGAAGATGCCCTTGCCACATAATGCGAAGTGTCTCATCTGGTAACTTTCTACGTGCGAGATCCCTCATGCGACGCAAAAGCTGTGAAGGCTTTTGATCGCCCAACTCCATCTCACTTAAAAGTTTTTGAAATTGGCTTATTTCGGATTCCTCATATACAGTTAGCAGTTGTTCCTTCAATGTTTGAAATTTGTTTGTTTCCGGTGGTTTTAACAGGATTTCGCTGACTTGCTGCACTACTTCTTTTCCAAGCTTTGTGACAACAAGGTTAAACCGCGCTTCGTCGCTTAATTTTTGCGGGCTTAAAACAGCTTCACACTGCACAAACCATAGGCGAGGCTGGTCGGGCCAGAATTCTGGAAGCCTCGAGGAAACCGTTACAGATGCCAGTTCTACGATATCGGGTTGTGACTTAGGCTGAGTGGTCATTGTATTTCAATTTTAGAAACGAGTACTCGTAGCAAATATTGTCCTTCTTGATCACGTCGGGGTCACCACTTTGTGGTGTATAGGTTATTAAATAAATAAGTCCGATATTTGGAGGTAACGACCGTTTACTTGATTCGCTCAATACACACTGCCTCTCATCTTAATTGAATACACATAGATTATAATAAACACAAAGAATATAAACATATAGAGGGGACTGCTACATAGACATATAATATGTGCCTACGGCACATTACATAATCGCAAAATTTACTACTTATTTTTTTATTGCATTTAAATGACGAGATGAGCATGCTGCTCGCCTGATGGTAAGCGATACGACCGCCCATCAACAATAGCAATGCCGCGCAGAACTTTGAATTCCAAAGTACTGCGTAGGGCTGCACTGCACTCGTCACACTGAGATATAAGATGTTAAGTCTCATAATGCTCAGTAATAAAATAAAACTAAGAAATTAATGACAACCCTAACCTATTAACTCATCAAAGCCTGAACACCAAACGCCAACGTTCATAACGAACTAATTGAGTCTTTAAGTTACCGTCTGATTGAACGGTGAGCCGTGAAACAATTTTACTTGGAAACTATTTCGGCCAGTGTTCCATCAATAAATCATCTTATTAGAGGATAACTTTGAAATTTACTTGGATCTGAACAAGTTGGCCACCTGTAATGGCTAGGGTTGTAACGCTTCTAATAAAAAAAAGATAGCTAAAGAAAGTCTAATATCTGGTAGTTATATGTGAAACTTATTGTATTTTACTACTAATGATCTTTCATCTGGGTTTACCCGGTGCGTTGCATCGCAGAATTAGGTTTGTGCTATATTTTAAAAAAAACATCCAACTCTTTTCTTGAGGACCGCTTACTCCTTCGAAAAAATCATAGAAATTGGTTTAGTCGTGTAAGCCTAACAGAGAGAAGGGGCTAGTTTCGCATTTATAATATTAGTACTTACCAATTTATCATTTTCATTTAGTTACATTCTGAAAGTAATAATAATAATTAATGGCTGCGTGCACAAATTTACGCCGTAGTAAATTAGAATCAAATTACAAAAATAATTAGTAAGTAGCGTGATAAAGGATGCTTATACCCAGCAGTGGGCGGATACGGACTGGTTAGATTGATTGATTCAGTGCAAAATTTAATACATAAAGGTGTCTATCTAACATCGGACACGACGACTCAATATAAGCCTGTGGCGTCACCACTCCACTTGGAAACGAAACAGCGGAGCATTCAACAATTCATATAAATCACAAAAAGTTAACATTCCACACACTGACGCCAGCCGTGGGAAAGTTAAGAGCTCGCAAACAATGCAGCACTCAACCTATGACTCAACGTACAAGTGACCAAAGAGGTTCACTAGCAGTCCCACCACAATCAACAATCAACTTGTGTATTTATATACAGGGTCATTTTGACATTGCGTTAATAAATGAAATCACATACTTATCTCGTCGAAACTAACGCTTTCCATTAAGTTATTTTAACCATAGATGTAAAATAAAAAAGTGTAAGTTTCGAACAAAATAAATATTAATAAAAAGTAACTTTAAGTTTACACGACCTTATGCCACTACTACTGCTCTAGTCTAAGATAATTCGTCGCAGCGGCAACATTATACTTTCATTCAGAAATACACTTTCGTACAAACCATATTCGCACTAAACTACGAAATGTTCAAAAAATTTGAAAACTATTACCGGGATTTTTGGCAATAATATTCGTTATTCATGGATGATTTTTGGCAAGATGTTAGAAGAGGTAAAGACGAATATGTGGTTTCATTTAGTAATGCAATGTAAAAATGACCTTGTATAAGCATCAAGCATTTTATTTCACTCTCTCACAAACTGTCTTCGTATACACTCGCATACTTTGTACTCGGTCCAATACATCACTTTGAATCCGTCACTAACTTTCATTTATAAGTAGGACGCACTACCCTACAAGCCGCATATCGGAATCGGTAGCAAGACTACTGTTTACTTAACATAAGCCGGATTTTGAACTATCGTCTCCAAACTTTAAAGAATATTTTTAGATTACGTTACTTGGAAATAGTTTCCTCGAAGACTTGGCTTTCATTGAGACGTGTAAGCCAAGTATAGGATAATACCCTGCATTGGAACTTAGTTAGATAGTTTGCTAGAAACCGCAGTTTTGCTCTGTTGCTTGCTTTCTTTAGTTAAACTGCTAAGCGGGAAATGCATTGAATTGATTTCTCCACGATGTATCATGAAATTAGATATAGTTTAAGACATTGGAATCGCTGAATTTTATTCCTTTTCAGGTTTTTAATCATAGAACTTACGTAATTAATAATTAATACTGTCTCACGCACGTGATCAAAATAAGTTTTTTTTGTGTTTCTTAAATACACTTAGTAAATAAACCTCAAATCAACGAATTAAAGATCCGACAAGACGATTCATCATTCAAAATAGCATACCTTCGTTGTCAAACCAATATATTCTTCTTCTTCTTCAAGTGCCTCTTCAATGTTGAAGGTTGGCCGTCAGCTTCTTGTATTCGTCCTTGTCACTGGCCAGGCGGAATAGTTGTTCAACGGAGGTAATACCGGTCCACTCCCGGATGTTTCTAAGCCACGATTGTTTCCTTCGTCCAGCGCGTCTCTTCCCCTCTACCGTGCCCATCATTATCAATTGCAGCAGCATATATCTTTCGTGCCTAAGCACGTGGCCGAGATATCCTATGTTGCGCTGTTTGATGGTTGGCATCATTTTTCGGGGCATATTGACACTCTGGAGCATGGTATCGTTTCTTACTTTTTGCGACCAACTGATGCCAATAAAAACCTATATCTGCTATGTGTAAAAAGTTAAACTTTGAGATATGCAGTAAAACATTCTCACATAAAATATTGAGTAAAAATTTGCGCATAGCATATTTTTTCTAGCGCTCTTAGTTCGCCTTGTAACGGTTGGAATCACATAGCGGCTTTTATATATCAAAGTTTGGGTGGCAAACTAGGCGTAAAGTCAAAATGTTGAAATCTCATAAAAGTGCACATAGCAGATATTGGTTTTAGAACGACGATACTATAAAAACGGTAACCTAAAAATTTTTTGCAGGTGACTTTGATTCAAGCCGAGTTGCAGATGATAGGATATATTTGTACTAAGCATGCTGTGCCTACATGTAAAAGGTTATGAAGAAGAGAAGCAGTTTATTTGTGACAATTAACTTAAAGCTATAAAAATTTAAACAAAATAAAAACTTAAAATTAATGTTGTCACAAAACGGCTCCAGCTCAGCATGTGCTGGCGATAAAGCCAGCGCTGATCATCCACTGGGCCGCTTGGTGATGTCACGGCCGCCAAGACTGCCTTTTTAGATTGTGGCGCCATAACTTTTTTTCTGCTACTAATTTATAGAATAATTATCGCAGAATAATAATTGCAAATTTGGCGTTGCCAGTTAACTCTAAAATAATAAAATACCTTTATGTACTCAGTCTTATAACGAATTCTTTTTGCGTACCTCTGGCAACACTTAAACTGTCAAATTTGGCCCACGTCAAAAAAAAACGTATAAACTTAGAACAATCATATTTTTGTAAATAGAACGATAATGAGGAATTAAAGGCTATTGTGGAAGCGGTTCCATCTCAAACCACTTCATAGTTAGCTGCAGGCTTCGGTGTAAAGCATGTTATATTGTTTGTATCCAGTTATGTAGACAAAAAAAAGTTGTATCCGCCCAGTTAGGGACCATCATGCCCAAGCTGTTAAAACGTATCAGAGTGTCGTTCCCGGATCAGCCTGTGTATATCGGGTACAAGCAGGACCTCATAATTGTGTTCACTGGGGAGCAGTAACCATCTCTCGTTAGGCGATACTCTATCTGGACCTCACTTCGCTTAGGGGTTGTCCATTAATCATTGAAAGGGGGGAGGTGGTCTAGCATAAATCACGAAATATCACAAAGGCGGAGCGGGGGTGTAGTGAGATATCAAGTGTATTTATTTTTTCGTAAAATGTGCGATTTAAATTACATTATACTAATACTTTTATTTTAAGTTGATACTATAAAAACTTTAAAGATACTTTGTTCTAAAATCATACACGTTATTTTGGGTAGGGGAGGGACGTTTAGTTTTAAACCTCACTACGCATCACCAGAGCTGGGGGAGGGGGCTGGAGGGTAGGATCTTAAAAAGCATCACGTGATTAACGGACGACCCCTTACCATCAGGTGCAGTAGGGTCACTTTGCCCATATAAAAAAGCCATGAATATCATTGAACTGAAAATAAAATAACGCAATCTTCCTTACTTTAGCAGTTCAGTATGCTTCATTAACCAACTACCTCCTTCAAACTTAATGGTCAAGTTATCACAACTTGTCATATTGAATAAAATTCTTCCATTGTAAGTGACAACCCTACACGAAACGTATTTAAAAACCATTTAGCGTCACAGGCTGGGAAACTAAACGAATAATCGTTTAACCACACCAGAGCGAATAAAGTTTCGTATCCCCAGGGGTCCTAGGTACCTATTATCCCTAGTCGTACCTATTTTTGTTATGTTCGTGCATAATTTGTTTCTTTCTTACCTTTATTTTGTTAGGATTTGTGTCAATTTATCTTTTGTAGTGAGTATATTCTCAAAGGATTACTTAACTTTGTTTTTGTTTTATTGACGTACAAATTCATGCCGTTTATCAACAAAGGGATAAGCAGAAACGCAAGTACCCTTATATTTCACCGATCTAATATCCGTCCAAAGATGTGATGAGATTTATCACATCGATGATGATGGTCATAATCATGATGATGAGGCTTTTCTATCGTCATATCGTAAAACTAATACATCGTTGATAGTTGATATCTACGAGACGTTTATTAATCCTAATACAGCAACAAATGTTTCTTATGCAATGAGAGTGTTACATGCGTCACTTCCCATAGTATATTTAGCTTCATTTAACAAGTAACATTTAACATTTACTGGTGGTAGGTCTCTCATATGTGAGAGTCCGTCTGGGTGGGTACCACCGCAATGTCTCAGGATGACGAGCGCAGTGGAATGCCAAACAGTACTTTGTAACTCAAGGTGCTGGATGGTGTTACAACTGTTTATGGATGGTCGTGTCGCTTACCATCATGCGAACGGCATGCTCGTCTCGTCATTCAATGCAATAAAAAAAAAAGTGACGTAATTTCTTGCGACATATAATACTATAGAATCAACTTCATAGTTTTTCTCTAAATCGATTTTATCGTCAATTTTCTAAGACGCTTACAATAATGGCTTGATACTGGTCCCCAATAGTCGAAAATGGCTCACACAGCTTAACGAGTCCTTTGAATCAACATTTTTTTCCGATTCGTTCCGATTACACCTCGGATCATTAGTCAGGCTGGCTATTTCGGAATCCGTTACAAATTCCAGTCTCTTAATAACTCAAACGAAAATACCACAGTTCATCGGTCTGTTATATTTGATTCGTTAAATCTTGATGTTTATCTGGAATCCGTTCTGACTCAGTGGCATAGGTGTATTGTACCACTCTAAAGTCTTGGGTTCGAATCCAGGTTGGGCAAAGTGATATTGGGGTTTTCTGCTCAATACCAGCCTAAAGTATAAAATTTGTGCCCGATATGGCGATAAGATAGAATCACATCATGGAACGGAGCAAGGTGAAAAGTGGGTGCCCTGGTTACACCACCGCCTACCCAATCAGGTATAAAGGCGTGACCTGTATTTGTTTGTATCTTAAATCAATATGATAACAATTAGGAGTAGATCTTTGTAGGATTATGTTGTACTTTGTGCTGGCTACCTGTTTAATGGGTAGACTTGTGTCGTTAATTTGAAAGCTGAAGCAACATCTGATGAGTAATATCTGGTGATTATAAGATGCAAATTGATTACTAGCTTTTGTACGCGGCTTCGTCTGAGTGGAATTGTGGAATCTAATAGCCTTTAAGATAGAAATAGGCTTTTAAATAAAATACCTGTAATATAAAATCTATACAACCTGTAAATTAAGTCGCATCAAAAGAGCTATTCAGCTCGTCTCACTAATCTTACGTCAATTATCATGCAAACGTAATCCGGGTCATTCTAAGCTCATGAGGTTTTACTGAACTGATTAAGGGTAACAAAAAGTCACCCTTCTGATGAATTACGATGAGGGTTGATATCCCATCCGCTCTTTTTACCTAGATTAAATCAGTGAGTGAGGCATTGTGAGGAAATTATGTAGGCTTACTCGTTTAGGCTAAATAGATTTATTTAGGTATTTGATACAAAATTTTAATTAAAATGACGTGTCTAAAACGGGCTTAAAATTCTAACAAAAATACTTTATATAATATATTTGGATAGTACTCCCAAAAACTAGGCCTTTGCAATAAATCGTACAATTTTAAAGTCCTCCGATTTTGAGATTTATACGCATACTCACGCCTTTTATCCCCGAAGGGGTAGGCAGAGGCGCAACAAGTGCACCCACTTTTCGCCGTTCGTATTCCGTCGCATGATGTGATAGGGGGCGAGCCTATCGCCATATCGGGCACAAATTCCAGACTCCGGACTGATACTGAATAGAAAAATCCAATATCACTTTGCCCGACCCGGGAATCGAACCCGAGACCTCAGCATTGCAGTCGTACCGTAGCACAACTACGCCACCGAGGCAGTCGAGAAGAGATTTTAAGATTTATGTAATTTTATATTGCTTAAAACCTACGCTTAAAAAAAAAAGTTTAAATAACCCCCGAGACAAAATAACCTCTAAAAAGTAAAATAATAATGTCTTTGTCGTTTAATTACCTAGTAATATTTTGACCCAAGTGTCCTCGCGTCGGGGGACCGAACTTCGGACCAGGGAGATGAAAATACTCCTTTAGCGGTACTTAAACTTCAAAGACACTATTATTATTTTACTTTTTAGAGGGTTTAGTGTTTTTTTTTATGGCATTGAATGACGAGACGAGCATGCCGTTCGCCTGATGGTAAGCGATATGACCACCCATAAACAGCAGCAACACCATCCAGCACCTTGAGTTACAAAGTACTGTGTGGCATACCACTGCGCTCGTCATCCTGAGACATAAGATGTTAAGTCTCACTATGTCCTGTAGTTACACTGGCTACAATGTCCTTCAAACCGAAACACAACAGTGCATGCACACTGCTGCTTGGCAGTAGAAATAGACATTGCGGTGGTACCCACCCAGACGGACTCTTACATAATATGATAGACCTACACCCTAAACTTATAACACATCTCTTTTCAAGTCGGAGGTTAATAAACGTTTTTAAAAAAGTTTGTTATAAATGGAGGGGCTAAAATTTTTTTTTATTTTATTCACTGCTGAGGTCTCGGGTTCGATCTCTGGGTCAAGCAAAGTGATATTGGGTTTTCTGCCCAATGTCAGCCCGGAGTCTGGAATTTATGCCCGATATGGCGATAGGCTCGCCCCGTATCACATCATGGGACGGAATACGCACGGAAAAGTGGGTGCATTAATTGCGGCTCTGTCTACCCCTTCAGGAATAAAAGGTGTGAGTGTATGTATGTAATGGTATTTATTAATTTTTATGAATGGAATCACTATTGCAAGGCTCGTGTCAATTAGCACCCGGCGGAATACTCTTTCGTTTCAGTCATTGTATAAAAATAGGTTTGCAGCAATTTATGTATTGCGAGTATCATGCTCGCCTTGCCATTTTCTAGTAAATATTTTCTAGCAACCACGGCAAGTTCATTGTGTTGTATACCAATGCTTTTAAAACGTCTTTCACCAGAGAGCAGTTTATAAGTAAATGTTCGCTGTGTCGACATTAAGATGCACTTTCCTTGCAAACGTCATTTTTATATTGAAGTTCGCTGTCTGCTTACAATAATGTGGAATTTATCTTTACACGCAATGCAATGCAATTCAATCAGCCCTGTATTATATACTGCCCATTAGGCCCTAGTCCACCACGCTGGCCTAGTGCGGGTTGGCAGACTTCACATACCCTCGAAATTCTTATGGATAAATCTCAAGTATGTAGGTTTCCTCACGATGTTTTCCTTCACGGTTAAAGCGAACGATAATTGGTAAACAATACACACGTAACTTCGAAAAGTCAGAGGTGCGTGCCTTGGGATTTGAACCTGCGGACAGTGTCTCGGCAGACCGTTATCTTTACATATCACTGGTGGTAGGTCTCTCATTATGTAAGAGGCCGTCTGGGTGGGTACCACCGCAATGTCTATTTCTACCGCCAAGCAACAGTGTGCATGCACTGTTGTGTTTCGGTTTGAAGGACATTGTAGCCAGTATAACTACTGGACATAATGAGACTTAACATCTTATGTCTCAGGGTGACGAGCGCAGTGGAATGCCACACAGTACTTTGTTAGTCAAGGTGCTGGATGGTGTTGCTACTGTTTATGGGTGGTCGTATCGCTTACCATCAGGCGAACGGCATGCTCGTCTCGTCATTAAATGCAATAAAAAAAAAAAAAAAAAAAAAAAAAAAAGAAATATTAATAGATGCGTAGAAGGTATGGACTATGGACGTAAGAACCAAAATTGTAGGTCATATTTAAGTTTGGTAATATTTTTTTGTTTATTTAAGGTATTGGTTTATTATTATTGGTTTATTATTTATAGCGGCGATAGCCTAGTTGGGAGTGGAACGGACTGCCGAGACGAATGTCCGCAGGTTCAAAACCTAAGGGCACACACCTCTGACTTTTCTAAAAAGTTATGTGTGTATTCTTTGTGAATTATCGCCCGCTTTAACGGTGAAGGAAAACATCGTGAGGAAACCTGCAAACCTGAGAAGTTCTCTGAATTTCGAAGGTATGTGAAGTCTGCCAACCCGCACTGGGCCAGCGTGGTGGACTTAAGCCTTAACCCTCTCACTTGTAGAGGAGGCCCGTGCTCAGCAGTGGGCAGTATATAATACCGGGCTGGTACGATGGTATGATGATGATGATGATTGGTTTATTGATTTTATTGAGAATCAAGAGGTTTTAAGTTTGGTTTTGAGGACAGATAGATGGAAAGCAAATGAGCATTTGTTTGTTTATGTATTTGTCTATCTTTTCATATTATCTATTATTGTTATTTTTTATGTTCCTTTTGTTTTTTAATGGTAACAACCTACGGAAAACTTGTTGTTTTGTTTTTAGTAAACTGTGGATAATGATGTGGGCTGCACATATATGTAAATGTTTATAGATACTTTTGTTTGTAAATTTTGTTGTGCAGCTGTTTGTTATCCCAAATAAATAAACAAATAAAGCAATAATAGGTGACTGGTCACTAAGCGTAATCTATATTTATTTTTTCTTACCCCCTGAATACTCAGGTGTAACGATATTGCTATTTATTCAAACTTAACCCAAACAATTACATTCAACTGGACTGCCTCGGTGGCGTAGTTGTATTACGGTACGGCTGCAATGCTGAGGTCTCGGGTTCGATCCCCGGGTCGGGCAAAGTGATTGTGGATTTTTCTATTCCGTATCAGCCCGGAGTCTGGAATTTGTGGCCGATATGGCGATAGGCTCGCCCCCTATCACATCATGGGACGGAATACACGAGGCGAAAAGTGGGTGCCTTAGTTGCGCCTCTGCCTACCCCTTCGGGGATGAAAGGCGTGAGTATGCGTATGCGTAATTACATTCAAAACCTAACTTTCTCGCTTTCAATAAAGACACAAAGTTGCAAAACTCTCATATATCACGAAAATTCTAATTTAATTTTCCGCAAAGGTTTGCCTTTCTTCATTCACGTAAGTTGGAAACTATAAATTGGCGAGTGTCGATGTTATTTTAAACTTTTCAGACAAAAATTGTATTTGTTAACGGTACATTTGGTACAAAGTATCGACTTGCAGTTTGAATGTTCGTATGCAAATGAAATTGAAAGTTTGTTTGCCCCATTTGGTGATAACTAAAGAATTTAGTCTCAGTTAGTGCGAATTGACTGAGAGCTGAGTGCTGGATTTGATTCTCACGTCTGGCACATTTATGTGTCTTTGATTTACAATTTTTTGAAGTTATTCTTCTTTTGGCGCGTTAGGGAAAAATGATGAGAGTAAATTTTTACGATGCGCGCGCACACCGTCACGAAAAACCGTCACCCTGAAGTTAGCTATAGTCAACATTTTAGTTTTGAATTTTGAATGTAGAATAAGGCGAAAGAAAACCGACACCCTGAAGTTAGCTATAGTCCTTTTTAGTTTTGAATTTTGAACGTAGAATAAGGCATAAAGATAAAAAAATTAAAAAGATTTTTATCTTGTTACGCCAAAGAAGTATAACTTCTAACGCGTGTACATAAGTACACACACACTTTTTTTTTCATTAACATGACGAGACGAGCATGCCATTCGCCTGATGGTAAGCGATACGACTTACCAGCAACAGCAACAACGCCGCACATAATTTTCAATTACAAAGTACTGCGTGGTACTCCACTGCGCTTGTCGCTTTAAGACGTAAGATGTTATGTCTCATAATGCTCAGTAATTACGCTGGCTAAAATGCTCTTCAAACCGAAATACAACAGTGCATGCACAGTGCTGCTTGCCGGTAGAAATAGACACTGCGTTGGTAACTACCCAGGCGGCATCTCGCATAGGAGAGGCCTACCACCAGTAAGTAATATACTTTCGCTCGTCAACTTATTATGGTAAGATTATCCTTAGTAACATCTGTATCTATATATTTAAAAAATTCGTGTCACAGTATTTGTGACCATACTCCTCCGAAACGGCTGAACCGATTATGATGAAATTTTATATTCACACTTGGTAGGTCTGAGAATAGGTTGTTATCTATTTTTCATCCCCCTAAGTGATAAGGGTGGCCCACCCCAAAAAAAGAATTTTTTTTTTCGGATAGATTTTTTTTATTAAAATTTGGCACACGGGTAGATTATGTCCTGGATTAACACATAGGCTACTTTTTATCCCGAGAAAATATAAAGCGGGACTTTTATCCCGGGAAATCTCATTCACGCGGGCGGAGCCACGGGCAAAAGCTAGTAAAGCGAAAGGTCACTCACTCACTCACTCACTCACTCATCGCGAAATCTCAGAAGATGCAAGTGCTAGGAGTCTCAATTTTTGCATGTGGGTTTCTTTTAGGACGTAGGTGATCACTAAGACGGAATTTTGCGAAATTCGACTCCTAAAGAGGTAAAAGGGTTGTACGCGATAAACTCAAAAACTACCGAACGGATTTCGATGAAATTGGGTACGGAGATAGTTCGAGACCCTGAGAAGGTTTTAGGCTACTTTTTATCCCGGGAAAATGTATAGCGGGACTTTTAAACTCTTTCGTGATGGCGAAGCCGAGGGCAAAAGCTAGTAGCTTATATTCCACAAATTGATTAAACAGTGCTGCACCTCTTCAGAGTCTAACGTCTTAATTTTACTGCGAATTATCTCGTTTTCCATTTAAATATTAACTTTTTTTCATATTGTACAATCAGCCACAAAAGTAGCTGAACAAATTAATAACTAAAATTAAACTTTCACAATATATCACTTCAAATTGCCTATACCTACACTTTAATTTTAATGTAAACCCTTTTTGTGTGAAGTAAATCGCTTTTATTCTATTTTTACGAAGAAAAAAAAATGGTAACAAAACAAAAGTATACAGCCGATTTGAAATTTAGAATTTTCAGCTACGTATATAAGTGACTATACACATTATCCAATCACAATTTACATCCTTTAATAAATTTTAGACATTACAAAATAAGTAACATACCTTACCACCCTCTCCTAAAATTGTGTAAGTTGATTTATAAAGTTAACGCAATAAAATAAAACAACGCGTATACAAATTGTGTAATCTCAAAGCCTCCTAATGTAATAAACACGTAATTTTCACGCCTTGGAATTCCTACATAAAGTGATTTTAATTTTGTTCATATAATTAAACCGTCAACGCCCGCTTATATATACTATACACTCGGATACCTGTGTCCAAGGGTTAAGGAAATAGATGTATTAAGCGATGAAAAAATGGTCTGATATCGGTGTATTTTTAGTAGGTACCTTCTTCATTCGACGTAAGAAATTTTCTAAGGCCCCAGAGGGCTGATGTTAAACGGATAAAAAGTATCCAACTCGACGGGCTGGCGTATACGACATAGTAATCAGTAGGCTTAGAATGTGGCAAAAAACGCAACCTGTAAGACGATGTCGTGTAATTTTGATGTTTGTGATTGATCGAGAGACCACGTAATTACAAACAAGTAATTTCAAGTGTGCTTTGGGTTTGAACCTCCGGACATTGTCTCGGCAGACCGTTCCATTCCCAACTAGGCTATCGTCCACTCCACATCTCTGACTTTTCGTAGTTACGTGTATTGTTTATCAATTATCGTTCGCTTTAACGGTGAAGGAAAACATCGTGAGGAAACCTGCATACCTGAGAAGTTCTCTGAATTTCGAAGGTATGTGAAGTCTGCCAACCCGCACTAGGCCAGCGTGGTGGACTAAGGCCTAAAACCCTCTCAGTAGTAGAGGAGGCCCGTGCTCAGCATTGGGCAGTATATAATACAGGGCTGAAAACATTGCATTGCAATTTCAAGTAGGCTTATAGCTCTTGAGATTATTTGATAATAGTGTATTTCGCTTTTAAATTATTTAATTTTATTCTTCAAAACGACACGCTGGCTGGAATTAAAAGCAAACATTGTTCTTTCATAGTAGCGTTGTCTAACAATTTAGTTTCTAGGTCTGTAAGTACTAAAATTAACTTACAAACGTTTGATAAAACCAATTTTGTTTTTCTTATTGCATTGAATGACGAGACGAGCATGCCGTTAGCCTGATGGTAAGCGATACGACCACCCGTAAACAGTAGCAACACCATCCAGCACCTTGAGTTACAAAGTACTGTGTGGCATTCCACTGCGCTCGTCATCCTGAGACATAAGATGTTAAGTCTCATTATGTCCAGTAGTTACACTGGCTATAAAGTCCTTATAATCTAAACACAACAGTGCATGCAAACTGCTGCTTGGCGGTAGAAATTGACGTTGCGGTGGTACCACCCAGACGGACCCTTACATATGAGAGACCTACCACCAGAAATAATTATCACGGATCAAGAGTTTTGCCTGCGAGATATGATAAGTAGGTTCTATCTACATTCTACAGTTTGTTTTAAAATATATTATAACAAGCAATATAATTGGCTATTAAATTTTTGTTTACTTAAATATGACATCACAGATTTTCAGAAGTTTCAAATCAATGAAAAATTTATGATTAGGTAATCTATTTTGGCGTTTCGAGATAAAAGTAAATTGTAAGGGGTTGTAGTGGTGTATAAATGTACATGACTCGGTAGCGGCAATCGCTCGCAAACCGCCTAATCCGTGGTCGCATTTTATTGATTACACAGCAGTACCTATAGGGTATGCAATAAATATTTGTTGTTGTTTTCAAAGTAGTTGGGAGAAGGCCACGTGGACGCAGACCAATACGTTGGTCTGACCAGATCCGCACCGCTCTTGACTCTACAGTTCACAGCGCTCTCCGCACCGCATGTGACAGAAACGAATGGAGAAAGCTCGTTCGAGAGAAAATGATACAGAAGGGGGTCGTGACCCTCAGTACTGAGGAACACGACACAAGAAGAAGAAGAAAAGTTGTTCTTTCCCGAAAACTGACAAGTATCCAATTTGTCAACTGACGAGGTATTAAATCGATAGATTTAATCCGCTAGATATAGCGGCTACTTCATTTAGGCACTGTGGAGTCGCCTTTGATTAATTATATACCTATATAGACACTGAACGTTTCAAACGCGTCGATTAATTTCGAATAAATTTTTGTTGTTTTTCATGGATATAATTTTCTCCCCATTTTACTAGAAACCATGTAATAACTGGTATCATTATGCGCGCACACAAGGATACGCAGAATAATGCAGAGATAGCGTATGACACAGCTGTCACACATACTAGATTAAGAAAAGTTGGCCTGTTTGTTTTAGTTTCATTGCAGCGCGTCACTCTATCTAAGTATATAATTAATCAAAGGGAGTGACTTTACCGTGCCCTTGTAAAAAATCTTTATTTTGCTTATTCTTTTTACGCAATATTTTCCTTCGCCTAATATGGGCCCTGAGTCCTTACAGCCAGCAAAATATTTTTTGAAACTTTTTTGAAACCGAGACTACACCTAAGATACTTAGTTAATATTTTACAAAAAACCTTATCAATCCTTCTTTTTACTTGAACACAGCAACATAATATACATAGCATAATGCAAACTCTAGCATTGTCTCACCTTTGCAGAGGTGCAAAGGTCACGTATTCTGACCTTTGAACGTATGAAATTATTAAACCGTCAGATTTGATCTCCCTTTTTCCGTAGGCCTGCAAATAAATTATTAAAATGAATCCGACTAGTTATCGATCGAGGAAGCGTTGGCAACCACTCTTGTATTTCTGTTTACATCTTCTTTATACCTGTGAATGTTGATAGGCTGTATGAAATTTTATATATAGGTAGTATATAGAAAAAAAAAATAGATATACATGAAGGACTGTTTTATATTTAGTTATGTATCAAGTTAAGACTTTCTTTTCATCACATGAGTTGTGTTTAGCCCAAAATTTACCATCTATACCAGTGCTTCCCAAACTATGGGTCGTGACTCACCAGTGGGTCGCACGGGAATATTGGATGGGCCCTGAGAAATTGAACAATATGTCAACCGACCGACACAACAGCTGGGTGGCCAATGATGGACGAGAAAAGAAACATAGGTGGTAGGTCTCTCATTATGTAAGAGGCCGTCTGGGTGGGTACCCACGCAATGTCTATTTCTACCGCCAAGCAACAGTGTGCATGCACTGTTGTATTTCGGTTTGAAGGACATTTTAGCCAGTATAACTACTGGACATAATGAGACTTAACATCTTATGTCTCAGGATGACGAGCGTAGTGGAATGCCACACAGTACTTTGTAAGTCTAGGTGCTGGATGGTGTTGCTACTGTTTATGGGTGGTCGAATCGCTTACCATCAGGCGAACGGCATGCTCGTTTCGTCATACAATGAAATAAAAAAATAAAAATCTCGAAAGTATTAAAAATTACTTCATGATAGCCAAGAGATGAGTCCAGAATTTGGAAGTTTTTATTAGGTGGGCCGCTCATTCAACTTTAGGAACCACTTATCTATACCATAAATTATTTAGCTTAGAGGGTAATCCTTGCGGAGACAGATATTATGTTGAAATAAAATGACAGTCGCATAAAAATATTGCTTGTATATTTCCAATGTCCTTGCAACTTCAGTCGCACGCAAATATCACATACACCATTTTTTTACTTTTTCTTGCTACTGAATGAGTAAAAGAGCATGCTGCTCGCCTGATGATAAGCGATATGACCGCTTATAACCAGACATCCTGAGACATTAGATGTTAAGTCTCATAATATCCAGTAATTACGCTGGCTACATTGTTACTCAAACGGGAACACAACAGTACATGCTCACTGCTGCTTAGAGGCAGAAATAGACATTGCGGTGGTACCTACCCAGACGGTCCCTCGCATACGAGAGATGTACCACCAGTAATTATTCTATTTATATAAGTATTGAAAATTGGTATTTTCGACGTAAGATTATACACACACACATACACACTCACGCCTTTAATCCCCGAAGGGGTAGGCAGAGGCACAAGTAAATGCACCCACTTTTTGCCGTGCGTATTCCGTCCCAAGATGTGATAGGGGGCGACCCTATCGCCATATCGGGCACAAATTCCAGACTCCGGGCTGATACTGAATAGAAAAATCCAACATCATTTTGCACGACCCGGGATCGAACCCGAGACCTCTGCATTGCAGTCGTACTGTAATACAACTATGCTACCTAGGCAGTCTGTTGATATAAGCATCATTGAAAATCCCCAGGTTTTAGTACAAAAACATCAAAACCTACAAAATCTCCAAGGCACATATTAACCAAAACACAAGGTTCAACTTACAAAAGTTGCCAGACCAAAAATAATCCGAAATACATAGAAATTAAGCAATCATTTCCTTTCAAAGCTTCGCACCGAAATAGGCACATAATTTAAACATGGCGCTGAGGGATTACCCGGCCCGTGTTTACGTCAACATGGCAAAATGTAATTATTTGGAGGTGACGCAGCGATATGTAGAAATGCCTAGTAAGTAAGTTACGCCACCTATTTGTGACGATGCCATCAGACTCGGTAACGAGTATACAGATTTTGGATTAAGGTGGTTTAATTCTTAAGGCGAATAATGGCTCCAAATAAAATTTACAAACAAATTAGTAAGTGAAGCAGTAAAAAGTTAAAACTGACCCTCAAGTAAGACAAAAGAAATCGCATCACGAAGGAAAAAATCTTATTCTTAAAAACTGAAACCAAGATAATTATTATTGTGGGACCATCGTCAAAGGTTTTTCTATTAAACAAAATAAGAATCACGCAAATCAACCTACAAACCCATGAGTATTCGGTGTACATACAAACATAAAAAATACAAACACGCAGAATTGAGAAATTCCTGTTCAAAGTCGGTTAGAAAAGCAATACCCCGTACATTTGAATACTGAATACGTACATGAAAAGTATCTGAACGTCATAAAATAGGAGAAAAATTCTTTGACACAACAGCCGAATGGCTGCGGTATTATTTGCGTTCTATTCATCGTATTTTCTCTTAGCGCTGTCTTGTCAGACTTAATCAAAACTGTATATCTAGGCTACCTCGGGACCAGAATTCATAATAAATGAAATCGACAACGCAATTCCGAGCCAATAATGTAGAATTCTAACATAATACTGGTATTATTTGACATTATAAATATATTTTCAACAATATTAAAAATAATAATATTGCAACCACGTGGCGATGAAATGATAGTTAATTCTGATTTCATAACAGTAAAGCGCTAGTTTTCATACAAAATTATTTTCATTTGATTGCCATTTTTTTAGATCAACTCTGGACCTGATGGCTAGGTATTTTATACAAGCTAATGACAAACCAGGCGATTTATTCGAAAAACACACCTGAAATATTCATATTAAAGTCTCGGCGAGATTAAATTGTGTCTATTCCTTTGGGAGCGAATTGAAAACCAACATTGCTTAAGTACTGCATATGGCTTTTTTTTTTTTTTTTTTTTTTAATTGCACTGAATGACGAGACGAGCATGCCGTTCGCCTGATGGTAAGCGATACGACCACCCATAAACAGTAGCAACACCATCCAGCACCTTGACTTACAAAGTACTGAGTGGCATTCCACTGCACTCGTCATCCTGAGACATAAGATGTTAAGTCTCATTATGTCCGGTAGTTATACTAGCTACAATGTCCTTCAAACCGAAACACAACAGTGCATGCACACTGTTGCTTGGCGGTAGAAATAGACATTGCGGTGGTACCCACCCAGACGGCCTCTTACATAATGAGAGACCTACCACCAGTAAATGGCTGAACAAGAGGCTTGTTGTTGGGACGATAATTACGCTTTCATGGAGTATTTTCTTTTCTGTGGCTTTAACTGTATTATTCGAATAACCTCCGTGTCTCTCTCTTTCAAAAAGCCCCTATATGTGGAACTAAGTATACTTGTTTTTTGGCATATATCGCACATAGAGTAGGTGCTACATATAATAGTAAATGATCTCGACCATTAACACCTTCTGCAGTATCATGGATGTTCTCGACCATCAAGACCAGGAATAAGGAATTCGTACCAGCTAGCCCGTACCTATAATACTTTGCACTTTATCCCAATATTCATTATGATAAAGTCAGTTCGCAAATCAATACGACTGCGCATGGTCGTGCATGCTCATTATTTGTATCATCAACTCTAACCATATAACTATTAAGTAGTTTTTGCAATATTTTACAACTCTGACTATTATTTTTATTATTCACTAGGTGTTGCTCGCGGCTTCGCCCGCGTGAAAAGTCCCTAAAACACAATACGACGCCAGCGCCATCTACTTAAAGATTAGTAAAAATTAAAATAAGATATCAAGCAAGCAGCATATGGATGCTCTGGAAGCGTATAGTTTGGACATCCGGATATCTCACCCACCATACGGAATGCAGCAGCAGCGTATGTTCGTGCTACTTTTCTGTGAGATATAGTTACTATCTGCCCAAGGCAATAGACACATTTTTAGACATGACGCTACATCCATTTATTAGTTGTATACCTAGTTATGTGTACAATTACGTAGGTACTTGAATATTTTGTGACGATTTCCTGACCTCCCAGTAGTTGTAAGCGAATTGTGACCGCAGAGTGCCTCTTGTGCCAGTTGCTTGAGTTTTTATTGTTGCTACCTCATCTCGACCTTTCTTTTATATAATACAAATGTTTTAGCTTTACCCGTGTGATCTCTTTATATATTTATAAATTTTGCTGCTGCAGTTGATGACGTCATTCTATTTTATTAGTATATTTCTCAGGGGTCAGTTATCTTTTGTTAAGAAGCCCTTCATATTCGATTATTCATGTATTTCTTACTTTTTGCGGAAAAACATGAGCTATCTTTATCTTTGAGTGTAGAAATAATCTATTTTATATATAAAAAAAATTAACGTTATTTGACATAAATTAATATCTGATGTAAAATTACGAAATAAAAAAATTGTACTGAAATATTATAGGCATCAGACCAACCCTTATAAATAGGGAAGATTTCACGCGACAAAACACTCCCGTCTAAATATTTTTAGATATAGTTTAATATTTCATACACCTTGATATGTAAAACACCTGAGATCTCGGTATTTATTGTCCATAAATACGCTTCTTAAGTGTATTTATATGTAGGTATATATATATTTTACGTATATACTGACACCCCAAACTCTAAGTGACTCTATAAAATGTAGAAGGGTGTGAATAACTTATAAGGTAACGTTGAAATTCTAGAGTTGAAATACTCTTCACTCCCCAGCCTCGCTCAGAGATGTGTAAACCCACCCGCAATTTTTGTTTGGGTGTTGTAAATTAACTTATTTTCAGATTGTATTGCCCGTCAGAGATCTGACGATTTTACTATCTATAAAGAATATTTTGTTTTTTTATGAGACCATAAAATATATTGTGGTCGAACATCACGATGAAGTAATAAAGTATTAAGTAATGTATGTATTAAGTAATGGTCCGTTTTGGTAAAGAAATAATCTTGTTTTATAACATAACAGGGAACGGATAATAAGTTTTATAATAATCCTTCAAATTATTTCTGTAGTTTACGCGAACGAAGTCGAGGGCAACCGCTAGTGAAAATAGAAGAATAATAAACCTTACATATAAAAAAATACCAAGAATAAAAATACCAAACACAATCGCGTCCATTAACCGACTTATTGGCCATAACCGGAACCTTTTTAAAACCGATCCACAATAAACTAAACACCGGTAAACGGTGAACGACCGAAAAAGTTCAATATCTGAGCACAATGCGTCTATTTACTTACATTAACACTTTGCTATTGGCACGTCGAGCCGGCTTTTATCGGTATTTCCGGAATAACCGGTTACTGTTATGAACACGTGATCCGATAACGATGTTATTTTAACCGGTCCTGACGCGTTGACACTTCTTCGGGTTTTTATTGTGAAACAGACAACGAAATAATTGAACAAATACAAATTTACACGCTAAGTTTAATTGAAATATTTTGCATTGCCTAAAGTAAACCATATTTGTTTTTCTTTTAAAGTAAAAAATATTTTGGTAAAAAATATTTAACGATTTGGAGTTTTGATATTGTTGCTGTACACCTTTTATTCAAGTGTTATTGCGATTCTTAAAATATCGATTAGTAACACAAAAAGCGACCGGATTTGATTATTTAGACAATATAGAACCAACGTTGTTTGACAATAATCAAATCCAGCAAAACCTAATCAAACAGGCAATGGAGTGCCACGCAGTGCTTTGTAAGTTCTGTATGGAATTGCTGATGTGTATGGGCGGTCGTATCGCTTACCCTTAGGTGAGCGGCATGCTCGCCTCGTCGTTTGGAAGCAATAAAAAAAACAACAACGACACTTGAGCAAGTACTAAGGTAGTTCTAGCCTGCCTCGGTAACGTAGTTGTATTACGGTATGACTGCAATGCTGAAGTCTCCGGTTCGATCCGGGGCGCGGGCAAAGTGATATTGGATTTTAAAATCAATATCAGCCCGGAGTCTGGACTTTGTGCCCGATATGGCGATAGGAAATTATAAGCTATTGTTTTATGTAACATTTATATTGTAACACTTTTAAGGAGCCTCGAACAGATAATTTTAATGAATTAGAAAAGAAGTCTAAAGATAATATAGTAGTTAATAAGTCTAAAGATATAGAATTAATTTTAAATAATAATATAGACGATAGTATTAAAAGTAAGAGAATTGTTAGGTCTAATGAAGGATTTTGTTTTTATGCGAGTTCAGAAAAGAAAATATATATAGATTTGAAGTTTTTAGAGATAGGTAAGATTTTTATAAACGATTAAGAAATATTGTGTAGGATTAGAAATATTAAGGAATTAAAAATAAATAAGAATAAGAATAGTGGAAAAGATATTAAGAAGTTTATAAGATTAATAAGAAAATATAATGTAGGATATCCAAGAATAAGAATGAACAATTAATTTATAGAATATGTTGTAAAAGTAAAGGAAGTTAAAAATAAATATAGAGAAAGAAATGAGAATAAAAATGAATATAGTAATATTATGTCGACAAATGGACAAATAGTGAAGAAACAGAATAAGATATTACAGAGTATAGACAAAGGGTCGAATGATAATATGAACTCTGAAGAACTGAGAAATAATACTTTTAAAGAAAATATTGTAATGAAGTGTAAGGTAGAAAACGAAGGAAGATTTAAAATATACATTATAGAGGAAAAGGAGATTAATAGTTTTGTAAGATTATGTGAAAAGTATGATGTGCGTTCTGTAGGTATAACATAGATTAAGATTAAAGTATGTATAGTGATTAGTATAAAAAAAGTTAAATTGCATGATTTAAAGGCTAAATATTTTTTAAATATTTTATTTCAAAGGTTTTTAATTTTATATAAGTTAAAAAAAAAAACAAAAATGTACGTAACATTCTATTTTTTTTTTCCCTAAGGGGGAAGGTGTGGTGTAGTATATAAGTAGATGTAAGGTGTATTGTAAGTCAGTTGTAAGATAGTTCTAAGCAGTCTAATAAAGAAACTTAAACCAACCACACGTGTACAATCAATACATCCATTACAGCCCCCTATCACACCATAGGACGGAATACGCACGGCGAAAAGTGGGTGCACTAGTTGCGCCTCTGCGGGGATAAAGGGCGTGAGTGTGTGTAGTTTTAGCCCAGAGTAGAGTTGATTTTCTATATTTATTAATTACTGGTTTCTTTATTAATAGTTCAAATTGTTGGTGATAGAATCCTTAATCCGGCCGGATAGCGGTCATCTTACACAAGATGTAAAACCCGCCATAGGGGCCCAAGTAAGTGTGCTGCGATCCGGAATCAGCCTGTGTATATCCTACTAGCTTTTGCACGCGGCTCCGCCCGCGTGGGAAAGTTTTTCCGGGATAAAAAGTAGCCTATAGTACTCAGGAGTAATGTAACTTCCTATTAGTGAAAGAATTTTCAAAATCGGTCCAGTAGTTCCTTAGATTAGCGCGTTTAAACAAACAAACTCTTCAGCTTTATAATATTAGTATAGATTTAAACAGGCCGGCATAATTGTGCCTACTGGCGGGCGAAAACATCTCTCTACAGTCGAAACTCTATATGGACAGAGCCATTTTTTGTATTAAAAAAAAATCTACTTATTCTAGTTCTAAATAAAAGTTAATTTGGATTAACCATCAAGAGCCAGATAATAAAGAGTGTACAAAAATTTATATTTATTGTCATAACTCATAAGTTACAATACGTAGTTATTGAACAATAAATTTTAATGCATCTGAAATCACCTATCTATGTAAATAAAAATAAATAAATCCTGGACAAAATGAGACAACATCTTATGTCTCAGGATGACGAGTGCAGTGGAATGCCACACCATACTTTGTAAGTCAAGGTGCTGGATGGTGTTGCTACTGTTTATGGGTGGTCGTATCGCTTACCATGAGGCGAACGACATGCTCGTCTCGTCATTCTATGCAATAAAAAAAAACCTTCTAGCCAATTTCGGCCACGGCGGCCAATCTCAACGGAGATCAGCCAGGTATGCAGGAGATATTATGGTGCACAAGTATGTGCACAATACACAGGTGCACTCACTATTCCTTCACTCTCATAGTCCGGTGAGACGGCAATCCGACATGACCGGAGAGAGATCAGGCGCAGGACCTACGGCTTTACGTGCTTTCCGAGGCACGGGGGTATCACATCGCCAACTTCCTGACTCCGAGCTGCGACTGAGTAATTTTAAGATAGAAAAACCCAGTCACAATGTTTTTGGCCCGACCCGAGATTCAAACCTAGGACCTCAGCGCGCAAATCGTACTCGTAACGCGTACGCAATACAACTACGCCACTGAGGCAAATCTGTAAATACTACCAAGACAAACTAAAGTAAAAAAAACCGTCAAACGCAAACTCAAATAACAAACAAAATTACCTGAAAGTAACTTTCGTTCCAATTAAAGTTGTGAAGTCAGTTTCAGAGGGATTTCACGGTGGTCGAGCCTTTAGTTTCCAACATGGGTTGATATATCTATGATTATCAAGGATAACTTTTTGTCTTGAAAAAGCTCTCGTTTTCGTAAGTTGTCGCTTATGTCCATTATGATGTTATAATGACTGATTATCCTTGTGAATGTGGGGTTTATAGCAAGGACGATAATGAATATAATTCCCTGGCTCACCACTATACACAGTTTCGAGTAGTTGCGTCCCACTTACTGATGGGCTGTGTACGCAGTTTATCGCAGAGGCTGTTCCGGTAGCGATCTTAGGTAAACCTTACGGTACTCCGGAGCCGCCTTTATAATGCGTTGACGAAGGCTACCGCGGGGTTTTAGTCGGTACGCCAGCATGCGTAGCATGCCGGAAACCCCGACATACCCGCTTCGGTTCCTCGGACTGACGCGGGATCTTAAAGGGATTTCCCCGAGAAAAAACAAAAACAAAAGCAGCACATCAGATCCGCACCGTCTTTACGTAGTAACCTTTAATCTGTGTCCGTGTCTCGCAAGCGCAATATGGGACGTCCTACAAGATGGACACACGACCTTTTAAAGGTCGCAGGATCCCGCTGGATGCAGGCCGTTTCTGACAGGTTGGTCTGGAAATCTTTGGGGGAGGCCCCTATGTTCAGCAGTGGACTTCTAAAGGCTGAAGAAGAAGAAGTGTCTGTATTAGCCCCCCAGACCGACAGCTACCGATTGACAGATTGACGGCAACCCCCTACTGCTGTACATGAGGCAATGTATAGTATCTATTTAATAGATACTAGTATAGCCTAGTTGGGAATGGAACGGTCTGCGGAGACAATGTCCAGAGGTACAAAACCCAAAGCACACCTCTGACTTTTCGAAGTTACTTGTGTATTGTTTATCGATTATCGTTCGCTTTTATGTTGAAGGAAAACATCGTGAGGAAAACTGCATACCTGAGAATTCTCCATAAAAAATGTCTAGGGTATGTGAAGTCTGCCACCCCGCACTAGGCCAGCGTGGTAGACTAAGGCCTAACCCCTCTCAGTAGCAGACGAGGCCCGTGCTCAGCAGTGGGCAGTATATAATACAGGGCTGATTGCATTGCAAACAGATACGATCACTACAGATGTGACTATGATCAATTATTTGATGATATACGCAGTGGTTTTTAACAAGATGGCAGGAAGGGAAAAATGCCACGGTCCGCGGACCCGGACTACTCTCCAACTTTCCTGAACACTGCACATCCTGGCTGGTGTCGGGTGTTAATTCATTCATGCGTCGGATCGCCGAGTTAAAATTAGCCAACCTCAAATAAAAAGTTGCGCCAAATTTTGGTGTCCAAATTCAGTAGTAGCGTTGCACAAACGATAGAATAATATCACTGTTTCAAATAGCTAACGTTATTTTTGTCTTAACGACATTTAAAAAACATATTAATCTTGGTTCCAAAGTCGCAGAAAAATACTCTATATCGACGGTTAACGGCCAAAACGTCGTAAGCGACATTTTTTTACGAAATAGAGTTATATATACCGTTAGAATCGGCTTTTTTTTCTCCGTCGTTTGGTCTAAGTTTCATGACGCTACAAGATTTTTTTGTCGCTTAAGCGGACACAAATTTAGGGCCATTATTTGCCATTATTTATACCATTAAATTTGTCGTCGTAAACGACGGACACATTTGTGTTTTTTTTTATTATGGTAGTTGGACGAAAATAGTTCTTCCAATTGACAGTTATGCTATTTAGGCTTTATGTAAAATATTGTTTCTTGCACGTTAACCTGTTTGAGCTGGAATTTTTTTTTACAAATAAATAGATTACTCCAATTTTGCTTACATATTCTTGATCTAAATTTCTGGTTAGGACATTAAGTCTGATTCTTAGAAAAAAATAATTTTCATTTATTACGTTTAGACCGAATTTTCAAGACTTTATTTGGCGTTTAGTCCTTTTTTTTCGAGTCTCTATGTCAATTATCGATGACGCTTAGTATAAATCGCTCAAACAACCCTCACCTAACATATTGTCGCTTATCCTTTTTTTCCCCCCCGATAAATTTTAACAGAATGGTGGTTAGATAAAAAAGTAAAACGAAAATTAATAGTTAACCCAATTCGAAGAAATCTAATCGTGAAGAATTTGGCGATTGGCTTGTCCAACAAAAATTAAACTCTTTCACTCGTTTGAATCAAATGGGGTTATAGTTGAACAGCGAACATCCAATGCTCACACGACTACGGCATAAGCACCACATGTGCGCGCGAGTCATTTTGTCGCGCGGTCTTGTGTCTACGTAAACTGTTAAAAAGGTAAGTTCATAGTTTGTCTTATTGATAATAATTGTATGTAAGTATTGCCATTTATTTATTTAGATAATAATATAAACCACACATACTGTCCCACGCCATTGTCACATTTTGTGAAACTGAAATTCAAGGTCAAATTGAGATGTTGCAAGTAAAAAGCTATTCTTTTGCTACCTTGTTCGGACAATATGAGTGGTTAAATGCGTATACGCTATATTAGTTTTTGAACGCTTTATTTGTTTGGTAGCTTTGCTATGCTTTGATTTGGTTGTGATCATCATTATTTTTGCTAGAAAAACGAAGTGTAAGTGCATGTATACTGTATCTTTAGAACAGGTGGTAACAGATGGCGCAACTTGATGAAGACAAAGATTACTCCATGTTCAGGGGATCACGACCCTTAGCACTGAGGAAAACGATGCAAGGAGGAGGAGGAGATATAATTTTCCTGTGTTACTGTAACGATTTTATTGAGATAAAAAACATTCTGCTAGGAAGCTAATTCACTCATCAACGCTTTAGTGTATTGGTGATGTAATGTAATTATTGTATTGCGGTACAACTCTCATGCTCAGCTCTCGGATTCGATTCCTGGGTCGAGTAAAGTAATATTTTGATTTTATGCTCAGTATCAGCGTGGTAAATGCCAATTGACTCGCCCCCCATTACATGGGACCTAACATAGCTGGGTGAAAAATTGCTGTGAGAACACCTCTGCCTACCTTCGATTGTAAGTAAGTATGTATACTAGTGTATGTGTGCCTATATACCTCGCTATTACATGGTATAAGTGACGTCTTGAAAAACACTTGATTAGTAATTGGTAGATTGGTAGGATACCTTATCTTCTAGTCCTGGAGAGTATCCTTGATGTTTTAGCACTTATTAGATTGTGATATTGTACCGATTATATTATACTATACAATATTATATAGACAAAATAACCCCTGACACAAAAATCTCTAAAAAGTAAAATAATAAAAGTGTCTTTGTCGTTTAAGTACCTAGTAATATTTTGACCCAAGCATCGTCGCGTCGGGGGACCGCTAAAGAAGTATTTTCGTCTCCCTAGTCCTGAATTCAGTCCCCCGACGTGAAGACGCTTGGCTCAAACTATTACTAGGTACTTAAACGATAAAGACACTTATTATTTTACTTTTTAGAGATTTTTGTGTCGGGGGTTATTTTAATTTTTATTTCAATTTTTTTAAATTACTTTATTCACTCCATCATGCGGCCTTGATAATCAACTATCTAACACCTACTCGATGAGACCAATCTTATGAGCCCAAACACGCTATATCTGCTATTAGTTGCTAAGGAGTTGGGTAGGTATCCCGCAGACTACTCGATGCTGCAGCATCAGCTCATGTTTAAAAATATTGCCGAAGTCACAGTACACCAAATTTAAATTTAATCGGGCTTTTCAAATTGGAAATGAGCAGATAATCTTCAAACGCCTGAACAGATCTTCATAAATTATAGCTAAGAACCATTGCGATCATATCAGATTTCAAACAAAAAAACCGCGTCAAGATTGGTCTATTCGTTTGAGAGCTACGATGCTACAGACAGACATACAGATACACATCCTAAACTTATAACAACCCGCTATTTTGTCGGGGGTTAAAAGTTGAAGTACTTAAATCATAATGTATCGCTTTGGATAGTTATCTGTAGTAGTATTAATATAAGTATATACTTAATTAGTTTAGTTACATACACCCATTTAGTACATAAACCCATAGAGTATAGGTGTTGCGCGACTTCATCCGCGTGAAAGACATTTCACGGTGTAAAAATCCTACTGTGTACTTTTCACTGTAGCTATCCATAGCGTTATCGGTACGACGCCATCAACATCAATTAATATACTCAGATAAAAATAATCAAATATTGCCTACGAGTGCAATTAACCATGATAAAAAGTAGCATAACATACGCTAATCTGACATGGTCTATGTGTGTGCCAAATATTATGCAAATCCATCCAGCAGTTTGACTTTATTTCTCACAAACATCAAAATTTATACAAACTTTCGCATTAATATTAATAATTATTATTATATTATAGTAAGACAAGATTTTTCCGTTTCAGGCAGCCCATTTTGTCTCAAAAACATCGGGCATCGGACATCATCGGCAAAGCATTACATAAATCAAACATCCATACTCGAAGAAAATTTTATTTCGATAATCCAGAGAAAATAAAGACTGATTTAAGAAAAACAATATTTTTTTTATATCCCAGGTCTCTGGGTGCAGATCCTATGGAGTTATGGTTATTTTATAAGAAAATCACACAAAGTGCTTTCTTGTTTTTTAAAGAGCTGAATGTAAGTTTTATAAACTGTTCATTTATTACAATTTCCCTGTCTGTTTGTCACTACCCAAGAGTCGGTTATATGATATTTCGTGCTACTTGATAACCAAAAAAACTCACAGTATGCTCTTTTTCCATCATTTAAACAAAATGAAAAAGGCAGTAACATCATTTAGGCTGGAAGAGGATCAGTGAGTTGTCTCATCTACGACGTTCTTCCTGTTAGTAAAATCAGGTACATTTGAGGGTAAGCGACAGTAAATAGTGTTAAAACTGTGATTTATATTAATTAAACAATGCAGTTTTGAAGAAAACCATTTAAAAGCTATATGGTTAAATTTTGAAACTTTTGGAATCAAAGGAAAAATTTATATGATTTTTTTTCGGTTATTTTCAACTTTAAACCACTCTCCTGTAAAATTTGTAAAGTGGCGGTTATCCCCTTTTGGCCGTTAACCGTCGATATCTAAATATGTGTATAACTTAATATCACAAAAATATTGTCGCTTAAGCTAATTAACCTTATAACCGACGATATTATAACACATATAAATTACAAGCCATAATCAAAACAATAAAAAATAATGAAAGCTGACGTATCGAACGAAATAGGCGTGAACATACAACAAAGCTCCTTAAATAAGATTTAAAAAATAATTAGTATTAGTGGTCAATAAAATACCAAAGAACCAATTCAATTCGGAAGTGAAACCGAGACGGAATCTAGTTAAAATTGAGACAAACCGTACTAATGAAGATGAAACAACTTGTTCGACGATACTCTGTTCTGTTGCGAATTACAACGTAACTTTATCTGCAAGAGTTAGGGCGAGTTCATAACACGGTTTTGTACAAGAGTGTTTTAATATTTTCGTTAGTTAAAGTTGTGTTAACATTTATATAATACTCTGTTTCTATTTTGGATTAGTTTTTGTTTGTATTGCATGTAAATTTCTGTTATTATTTTACGTACTGTTACTCCAATAACTACACTGGCATGTGTCTATTAATATTATTATTTTGAAGTATTTTTATTAACTTGCTATATAGTAGTTATCTAACCCATCTCTATTAATATGTTAACGGGGGTACAAAACGTCAGATGCCAACAAAGCGGAAATCGTTTTTGAAATTTGAAATGACAGATGTCTTTTCAACGTGGACTTTCGCCTTTCGACTTTCGCCTACCAAACGTCAACCTTTATGGAATTTAGTCCCGCGCAAATCATGTTAAAAAAACCCACATAAAGTATTATATATCACTAGGTGTTGCCCGCGGCTTCGCCCGCGTGAAAGCCTTTCCTGCTACAAAAGCTCCTAAAAGACAGTACGACGCCAGCGGCATCTACTTTAATCAGATTAAAAATATCCATTATTTACCATGGGAGCAAATTACCGGGATTATAAGTAGCCTATGTGTTAATGCAGGACATGATCTACCCGTATTCCAAATTGCATCGAAATCCGTTTAGTTGGTTTTGCGTTTACGAATAATTTATTAGACATACAAGCATCTAAACATTTACACAAACGTTCTCATTTATAATATGAGTAATATTATAAATATTTAATAGAATTCCAAATTAAAATCATTTATGAATATAAAGCCAAAATACAGAGCTTTTCAAAAAAATCTTTAAAGCGGATCACATCGTGTGCACAGCACTTTAGACCTTAGCGCATGAAGTAATATTTTCCTACCCGCTTTGTTACCCGGAATCGGCTTTAGAACTTTATTACTTATATGCAATATAAGTGTGCTTAGAGAGTGTGCTCAACTAGTCGGTTGAAATTAATTTGTTCATAGTTTAGTTTGCCAGGATTTAACTTTATGGATTTAGTAAGCTGACTAGTTGCCCAATATTAGGGTATACTAGACTAAATACGTTTCGAAGGTTGAAATGCTAATTGATTCAATGGATTTCTCGGTGATATTAAGGTTTATAATATTTAGAATCAGTCAATTTTTCTCTGTTTTTACAACCTCGTTAAAGGACTTGTCCAAAAACGGACATAAAATTCTAACCAAAATACCTTATATATATTTGGATAGTACTCCAAAGAACTAGGCCTTTGGCATTAATCGTATAATTTTAAAGTCCTCCGATTTTGAGATTTATGCATATTTATTTTGCTTAAAACTATACTAAAAATGAACCTTTTTTAATGGATAAAAGAACCATTATTTTGCCCCTTTAATATCCCTAAAGTTTGAGCCTGGTTAGATTTTGAGGCCCAGAACTCATAAAAAAGCGGATATCTCCTTTCTCGAAAAAAAAATTACAACTTGGCGTTCTTAGCATATCATTTGGAATCAGCTAATTTTCTTTCATTTTTAACATTATTAAATTTTAAAATATGTCGCTTAGGTCAATTAGCCGCTCATCGACGATATTATGATTAATATTAAGCTACAATTTTGCCTGGGCGAGAATACCGCCTTGAGGAAATTATAGCCAGTGTAAAACTACTGGGCATTATGATACTTAACTAAGGTCTCAATGTGACGAGCCCAGTACAGTGCCATGCATTGCTTTGTAACATAGTTTGGGTATTGCTACTATTAATAAGCAGTCGTTTGGCTTACCTTCAAGCAAGTGGCTCTGTGGTTCCGTCATTAATTGATAAAAAATACGTGTGGCACTCGGAGACTGCCGCGGTAAAGCTATTGCATTGCATTTTTTATCACAAATTTTGATTGACTAAACACAAATTCGATCTTACACTTACCACATAAAGTAGATTTTTAAACGCGAGCAACGCACGTTTAGTCTTGTTATTGATAAATGTCAGAAATGCAATGGTCATCACAACCAAAGTAGAATAAATCAAAATTTGAAAAAAGAATGTTACGTTCGATTCTTTTGTACTCGTGCCGTGCCAACGCTGGGGAAATAGCTTCTACGCAATGTATTTAAGGTTCATATTAGATTAGTAAGAAATGGTTTTAATGACTTTAATAAATAAAATAAATAAAAATATACTCGTTTCAAGAATTATAGCTTCTACGCATTGTATTTAAGGTTCATATTAGTAAGATAAAAAAGATGTGAGGTTATTTTCGTTACGGAATTTCTGGATTCGGTCTCCACGCTCAAGGCCCGCGATAGAAGCTATGCAATAGCTTAAAAAAATAGATTTGAGAACACAACGGTGCTTAGCAAAAATTGACACTGGAGTTCAATGGAAGTTTAGCTCAAGAGATCTACCACTTAGTGAAACTCTGAGAATTTCGAGTCACAAAGTACCACATTGTTCACAACATTTCTAGTCTGGACAATGTTATACCTCCTTTGTCGTAGTCGGGTTACATCAAGACTTCATTAACGAGTTTCATAAAATAAACAACACCTCTAACAAACACACAAGTCTTCTCATTTGTTTTCAAAGCAAACGAACGAACTTTTAGTTAAACTTGTGTTCTGCGTATACGTCTTGTATAATATTATGTTTTGATATTAATTTAAGTTATGTTTATGTAAAATAGGTTTTGTTTGCCTTTTTGCCCGTGAGAAATATATTCCTAAAGACTTCATGTATATTTTTCTGAGTTTAGAAGTGACCTTCATATTAATTTAGGACATAGTCTGTACCAAATATAGTAATTTCAAACAGGTACACATCTTCAAAATCGCATTTATAATATTAGTACGATCAATAAAGTATGGTTACTATCCGGCAAGTTAAAAAGTTGAAATTTGCACCTCATCACTTCAGCACCATAGCATGACTATAATAAATATTGAGCTATCAAGAGAGAAAAGGAATGATGCTAGTTTATTGTTTTTAAATTTGAGATTTGAATTTTAAACTGAACGATGTTTCGTTAGAGAGAAATTGTATAAAATACAGATATTCGACTTGTTGATTTGATGTTTAATTTACTGCCTACACTAAATCATTAGCGTAAAGCTAAAAGCGTAAAGGTATACAATTCGAGTAAGCTAAACAATACCGTTTTAATATTATCCAATATAATTTGTTTTTTTAAATACAATATTTGTATAACATTCACAGTACATTCTAATTCATTAAAAGTTAATCTCCTTCTTATTTATGACTAGCTTTTTGTCGCGGATCAGCTCGCATAAATACGTTTTTCAAGAAAAGTGTCCCGCTTTATATTTTTCTAGGATCTCATACTATCACCATACCAAAATTCATCGAAATCGGCTCAGTAGTGCTGGAGATTAGCGACTGCAAATAAACTAATAAGCTCCTCTTTATAATATTAGTATAGTATAGATATCTCATAATTTATCGCATGATAATTTTTAATTCATTGTGTGTGTGGTACCTAAATCGTTACGAAAAATTTCGCGTACAATCTAAATTGTCAAGAAACTGAGATTTCATGAATTTAAATTTAATTCGAAGTGTTTTCGAATTTAATTTCAAATTGAAACTGAGTCTCAGTTCTATGTGAAATTCAAATAGTACTTAATACGAGGCGATGGAAGTTACATCAATTACAAACTACGCTAGTCTTGGACTTGGTGTTTACAAGATTTACTACAAAGCACTACCTCAGGTTACTTTTGTTCAGGCAACTTAGGCAACTCATTAATAAAGCCTAGGTATTTAGGAGTTATAAAATATGAATGTAGCTTTGTGGTTAATTTTGAATGTTTAAATGGGTGGTTATGTTTTGAATGCTTTGATATATAGGTACTTGTATGTAAAGCTAAAGATATAGTTCGTTTGTTTGACGTGATTTTTTTTGGAACAACTTCGGTTAAAAAATACTTTAATAGGACTCGTTATTACAGTAAGTTTTATGGTACCCCGCAGCCTCTAATGCGTCGATGAAGGCTACCCCGAGGTTTGAGTCGGTACGCTGGCATGGCAGGCCAGTAACTCTCACAATCCACCTCAGCTCATTAGACTGACGAAGGAACTCTAAAGCGATTTCGAAACGAAAAAGTCTTACGACTTAAATACTAGCGCAAAATACACTGTAATTCAGTGTATTTTAACACCAAGTTTTCAACTAAACATTTGAATTTTGATAACAAAACGCGCAATAAACAAGGCACTGCTCCGAAATACTGGCTTTAAATTTTATCTTACAAAAACATCACATTCCAGGATTCGTGACAAGTAATAAAACAATGTAGAGTTCGTTTCACTCGAGACTTTACATTCTAAGTATAGGACATGCCTTACTGTTTATATCTTTACGAAATACCAAAGTTACGTGACCTTCTGAGTGATAATGAAATGTATGAATTTACAGCTCTATGTAGAGATGTAGAGTTTCGTGTTAATGTTTGTGCATGAATTTAATTAATTTTAAACACTTGTGAACAACTCTACAATACACGTCTCTGTGAGCTTAGAGAGCGAAACGAAATATGACCCTTGGCGCATGTTTCATATAGTAAATCCTTGTTAAATAGAACATATACAAACACACTGTCAACTATGTTCCCAAACAAATGGTAATCAAATAATACATCATCCAATTCGTTAATTAGTGGATATTTTTATGGACACGGTAAAGTAACCCAACTGCACCTGATGGTAACTAGAAGAACAGATTTACTGGTGGTAGGTCTCTCATATGTAAGAGTCCGTCTGGGTGGGTACCACCGCAAGTCTATTTCTATCGCCAAGCAGCAATGTGTATGCACTGTTGTGTTTCGGTTTGAAGAACAATGTAGCCAGTATAACTACTGGACATAATGAGATTTAACATCTTATGTCTCAGGATGACGAGCGCAGTGGAATGCCACACAGTACTTTGTAACTCAAGTCGCTGTATGGTGTTACTACTGTTTATGGGCGGTCGTATCGCTTACCATCAGGCGAACGGCATGCTCGTCTCGTCATTCAATGCCGAAACAGATAGAATGCTGACGAGAGATGTCGCCAGTCGACATAATTATGCCGGCCTGATTGAATCCGGATATACACATGCTGATACCGGAATGAGACACAAAAGTGGACCACTATTGGGAGAGTTTATACTTTGTGTACAGTGGCCTATATCTAGGTGGATACAAGGATCCTGCCACCAGCAAATATACCTTTACATAGTAAAAAAAATAGGCTCTTAATCTCTATACTATGATCATGACTAATATCTTGAAGGTGTCGTTATCCTTCCCTCGAAAGAGAAAACACAAGCTTACAACATTAAAAAGTAAAATTACCTCTCAAGGACTAAGTACTAAGCTTCTACTGAACGCCTAAACCCCACAAAGGTTCGCATATACAATATGAAATAGGATTTCAATATTAACATACAATGGAAACCATTCTACCGCCTACCAAAGTTATTTTGAACGGCATAAATGAATTCCAAAAATACCTTTGCAAAAAACCTGTGAATATATACAGATCCGCCTGAAAACAGCTCTTTCAGCAATTGAATTAGCATATTGAAACTCTCGACGCCCTCGCGAGTGTAAAAATATCTGAAACGCGCCAAGTGTTGCAGACTCAAAAAATAATTTTAAATTAATAATTCCGCTAACTCCTGTCGTCTGTAGATAGGTATTTAAATATTTAACGTTTTGAATGTTTTATGACGGGCTAGGTTATAAGCGGTAGCGTTTGTGTTATAGACTCACGTTACATCCCAACTGTGAGGTAGGGATGCATACATATAGAGATATATACATAACTTATAGCAATTCTAAACTCTTTGGCTACACTTCATGATCTGAGACAAATATTTGCGATCTCACAAATGTTTGTTAAACGCGGAGTAGAATGCATATTCTCTCGTCGGATGCCTAGTTGCACGTTCTTTGCGTTACAAATGCTGTCAATGTGTATGTATACGTTTTGATTTTTTGACGAAACCACGCGTTGTTTCCTCTTAAAATTTTTGGATTTGATTCCCTGGGAATCGCTGGGAATCGATCAAGTTTTCTGCTAGATTTTCGGGAAACGTTTAAAAAAAGTAGGGTTGTTTAGGATTGGGATATGTGCTCGATACAGCGATAGAAAATTGATGTTTTATGGAAAAAGAGCAAGAGAAAAGTATTTTACGTTAGTGCATTCTTGAACGATGTTAGAACTCGTTTAGTGTACACGAACTTCTGAGAAAGCGTAATTATTCAAAACACTACTATAAGTTATAATAAGCTGTTCAGTGTTCATTCGTGCGTATGCAGCTAAGGCACCGCGCAGACAGTCAAAATATCGCACCAGTCACATCATACAAAACTGGCAACTAATTGCTAAACTAATTAATGTCAAATAACTTACTATTTCATTCAAGACATCCACTGCACCAGTCACAAGATACAAAACAGGCAATAAATTTCTAACCAATTCAGTTGCAGCCAATATGAAATATTTAACTGATTAATTCATTATTTAAAACAACTATCAGTTTCATAATTCATCATCATCATCATCATTGGCCTATTACATCTATTGTTGATGATTTAAATAGCGTCAACTATTGGAGGTTGTTCTAAGACACTTTCTTTGATGGCTGTAGAGACCAATACTAGAAGGGCAGATCCGGTTACACGACGCGACGTACAGAGATTATAATCAGAGTTTGCCCTGGATGACAAGGGGTTGCTAGCGCGTTGGTGTCGTTTTGCGTGTTTTTTCGCTAGGTCTTTAAGCCAAGCATTGTCGTGTGTAGCTACGCCATCAAAGATAGTTTTTCTCCAGACGGCGCGATCTTCAGCTAGGCATTCCCAGCTCTTCCAGTCAATATCAAAGCTGATCTTGTCACGTTTGATGCTTTCCTTATAGCGCAGTTTAGTTTCATAATTATTCAACCAAAATAATAATAACTGTTACCGTGTAAACGTCTCCGCGGTGCCTTAGAGAATCAAATACACGTCCTTAATACGCGAAGTTGACTAACTGAAGTGACCAGTTCGAATAGACTTATGGTTTAGGTGTCAAGTTTAGCTATTAGTCAGTTCGGCAAATAGTAAATCGAGAAACAGATGCGGTGTTTTGTAAGTTGTTTCCACCGAGGGATTAATTACAGTTTGAGGTAAAGTGGGATTTGTGTCAAAATTAGCATTGTGAAATACCTCTCTCATACACACATTTTACGAGTAGTAGGTTATTCGGCTATGTAGGTAATACCACAATGTTTTTTTTGTCCTCAAGCAATATTGTACACTAGTTGTCACGTTTACGAGACTATCCCGCCCTCACACCCGCCACTACAACTCCTGCAAGTCAAGATCGGTATTGGTATGCATTTTATGACACCGAGCGGTGAAGCTCGGCCAGTCTCTGGGAACACTAATTAGTCTTAACCCGCAACGAAGTTAATCAAATAGAAGAATCGGGAGGAATTAGAGGTGCAATGCCACACAGTGCCTTGCAATTGAATTGTATGTGGTATAGCTGTTGGCCGCGGCTCCCCCCGCGTGAATGAGTTTTCCCGGGATAAAAGACCAGCTTTATATTTACCCGGGATAAAAAGTAGCCTAAGTTACTCCTTCTTACATCAGCTACCTGCCAATAAAAGTCCCGTCAAAATCAGTCCAGCCATTTCAGAGATTAGCCGGAACAAACAGACAGACAGACAAAAATTGTAAAAAATGTTATTTTGGTGTATGTACCGTATATATATTCATATACATCTAGTAAAAAACGGTTATTTCAATATTACAAACAGACACTCCAATTTTATTTATATGTATGTATAGATGTATAGATTACTACCTACTGTTTAACTGCGCTTACCATATGGATAACGACTTTATAGTTTAATCACTCCGCTTTATAAAAAAAAAGCACGCGTTTAATATTCCAAAACGGTAAAAGCAAACTCCACAAGAATACAAGTTAATGACTTGAATCAAGAGTTAACTTTCAAAGATGAGAAGTTTAACCTTATATGTAAATTGAGTGGATTTTGCAAATCCCACAAGCGGTAGCATCCTGTTTGTCAAATACACGTTTATCGAGTTACCCACTTCGTAACCTTAAAGGTCACATCTCTATCTATGTAGGCAGAGATTAACTAGTTTGCTGATAGGATATTTGTTTTCACCGGCAACCATGTAAGTGTCCCGGACCATCCTGTGTATACGTGTGTGAGAGAAAATCTTTTTTTTATGGCATTGAATGACGAGATGAGCATTCAATGCCATAAAAAAAAGTTCGCCTGATGGTAAGCGATACGACCACCCATAAACAGTAGCAACACCATCCAGCACCTTGAGTTACAAAGTATTGTGTGGCATTCCACTGCACTCGTCATCCTGAGACATCAAATGTTAAGTGTCATTATGTCCAGTAGTTACACTGGCTACAATGTCCTTCAAACCGAAACACAACATGCATGCACACTACTGCTTGGCGGAAGAAATAGACATTGCGGTGGTACCCACCCAGACGGACTCTTACATATGAGACACCTACCACCAGTAAAAAATTGTCTTTCATCAATCAAAACTTGAGCCAGGAGAAAACAAATAGTCCTCTCCTAAGTTACTAGTGTTGATATGAACAATAATATAATGTCGTCAACTTATAGCCATGATATGCTGTCATGAAATTATAGGAGCAATCGTAATTTCTTGTTTTCAAGTTTAGTGGTAACGTATGAGAGGTGCACGTCGGCCGGTTCTCGGTTCGATGTTCAACTTAATTTCTTTGACTTTGGTGTACCATACCATACCATAGAAGACCTGTATTATATACTGCGTACTGCTGAGCACGGCCTCCTCAACTACTGAGAGGGTTTACGCCTTATTCCACCACGCTGGCCTAGTGCGGGTTGGCAGACTTTTATTTATCAGACCTCTAAATTGGCATAAATTTTTTGCCACTACGAGGCGTCTTAAGCATACAAAATACGCTAAAATATTTACCTTACCCCAGCCCCTAAGAGATTGACGCCTTACCCAAAACATTACCTTACACTCAGTATCAAAGACAAGTTCGCAAGTCCGCATTATTTTTGTTCATAACTTTTAATGGATGCCTCGTCTCTTGAAACGGTTATTTAGTCATAATTGAATTCTCGTGTTAAAATCAAAGAGGAAAGCGAAGAAGAAATAATTGTGTATTGGCGTTTTGTTTCATATTGAAAGCCAAACTTTGTGCATGATGTGATTCACATTTTATCAAATACTTACTACTACTGGTGGTAGGTCTCTCATTATGTAAGAGGCCGTCTGGGTGGGTACCACCGCAATGTCTATTTCTACCGCCAAGCAACAGTGTGCATGCACTGTTGTGTTTCGGTTTGAAGGATATTGTAGCCAGTATAACTACTGGACATAATGAGACTTAACATCTTATGTCTCAGGATGACGAGCGCAGTAGAATGCCACTCAGTATTTTGTCAGTCAAGGTGCTGGATGGTGTTGCTACTGTTTATGGGTGGTCGTATCGCTTACCATCAGGCGAACGGCATGCTCGTCTCGTCATTCAATGATATAAAAAAAATCACAAACAACTACATACCTTAATAAGCGTACAACATAAGGCGCCCCGCACGCGTATCAACGCATGTCTCTCGTTAGGAATGCATTACGTAGTAATGTCATTGTAATGACGCCGTTTAAGTACACGTCCATTTATTCGCGACAAGTGTCAGCATAATGCTTCGCGTTCCAGTTTGGTAAACTCCAGGTGTATACTTAGGTAGAACGATATTTTGGCTTACGAATAGACGAGCCAGTAGCTCGTCGTTTTGTAGTAAAACATCTTTGGATCTTTCCCTCAAAGTAACATCTTAAAGGGTTACAAAATGGTATTTCATGTTGGTTATAACAATGTTTTAGGTTGTTTACATTTTGCCTATCTTTTTTACGTTTACAGTATAAAGTATAAACCGCATACGCACACTCACGCCTTTTATCCCCAAAGGGGTAGGCAGAGACGCAACTAGTGCACCCACTTTTCGCCGTGCGTATTTCTTCGCATGGTGTGATAGGGGGCGAGCCTATCGCCATATTGGGCATTCTAGAGTCCGGGGTGATACTGAATAGAAAAATCCAATATCACTTTGCCCGACCCGGAGATCGAACCCGAGACCTCAGCATTACAGTCGTACCGTAATACAACTACGCCACCGAGGCAGTCAAGTAAAGCAGTAGTAGCAGTAGAAGCAGTAAAGTATATAATATAGTGGTAAAACATAACATATGTGTCTATAAAGAAAAATCTACAAGAGAGGGTAAAAATTAAGCGATTAAAAGGTTGTAAAATCTTGAAAAACCGTTCCTGCACCTAATTGCGTTGTGCTATAAAATATAAGGGCAGGCAGATTTTTTTGACTTCATAAAAAACTGGAATAGAAATCCTATGACATAGCGTCTGTCTGTATGTAAAATACTAAAATAAATAAAAACGTACACATTCATACTTCACGCTTTTTACTTCTAAGGGGTAGGCAGACTGCAACTACGGCTAGCGGCACCCACCCCTACCCTGTGTGTTCCGTACCATAATATGATATGAGATGGACCAATCAATACATATACATTTTTATTTATTTTACATTCAATATATATTTTTTTAATTTATTTCTATACAGGGTAATTTGGACATTGCATTAATATAACTATAATAAACTCGTCTTTGCTTTTGCTAACATTGTGCAAAAAATTATCCATGAGAAACGAATATTTTCACCAAAAATATCAATTTTATTTTCCTGTTTTTTTTTTATCATTTTGTAGTTTAGAGCGAATATGGCGTATGCGTGAGTGTTTTTCTGACTGAAAGTGTGATATTGCTCCAGTGACGAATCCTTCTAGAGTAGTAGTAGTGGCATTAGGGCGTGTAAACTTAAAGTTACTTTTTATTGATATTTATTTTGTTCGAAACTTACACTTTTTTATTTTACATCTATAGTTAAAATAACTTAATGGAAAGAGTTATTTACAAGGAGATAAGTATGTGGTTTCATTTAGTAACGCAATGTCAAAATGACCCTGTATATTACCAAATATTGAAAATTAAAATAAAATCGCCAAATTGTACGCACAGTATGTTGGCGAAAGTAGGCGCTCTTATAATTAATTACTTATTTTTGACTCCGTGTTAACACTGAGCATAAAATAACAACATCATTTTGCCCACAGATTTTGCCCGAACCGAGACCTCAGATCGGTAGTTATTCCGCGCATATCCATACTAACATTATACATGCGACAGTAACTCTGTCTGTCTGTTACGCTTTCACGGTTGAATCACTGAACCGATTTCGATGAATTTTGGCATGGATATAGTTTCGGACCCTAGGAATGACATTAGTTACTTTTTATCCCGATATATAGCGGGACTTTTATCCCAAAAATACTCTTTAACCCTGGTGAAGCCGCAAGAATTGCTACTAAAAATCATTACGTTACCTGATCTCGTTATAAATTTCGTAATCGCCAATAAAATGGTGACACTGACATTAATCTCCTTTCACAAGATGACGTAGTTGAAGACGTGCCCAAAACTTTGGATTATCGTCTCGGTTTATACGAAATTTCTGGTCGCATAGTTTCACCAAGGACTCCTTTGGCCTCAAGGTCGAGTAAAGATGACTTTAAGCGCTTCTAATTTTAGAACGAGATTAATCTGTAAAGTCTTCTGTATAGTTAATCCATTAAACTAGAATTAATTTCCGCAGATTCTGTCGGAATGGGACTACGTTGGTCATAATTTGTTGCCATTTAGTAGATTTATACTTATTTAGTTTCTAAAATAAATCTAGTTTGTGTTGTAGTCCCGAGAGACTGCTAATTCCAATTTAAAATCAATTATTTTCCATAACCATTTTTTATTACTTAATTATTTACCATCACGTGAACCGTATGCTCGTTTGCCGCCTATATCATAAAAAATACATATTTTCTTATCATTCGATGGATCGATGACTTTAAAAAGGCGGTGAGTAGCGGATGGATGCGGCCTGCTCAAGGCTGTGGTGGTTGGTGCTCAATTGGGGAGGCCTACGCTCAGCACTGCACGGCGATAGACTGATTGATCGATTTATATTTTAGAAATAAATTAAAATTCGTTGAATGAATGTCGTTTCGGGCTATTGTATATTTAGATTAGGCAATACAGACTAACAAAAAAAGTTTCTCTCGTAATTGAACATAGTTTTACCTTGTTGCCTCTGACATTCAGGCTGCTTGGACTCCCTAAATATTATGATTAGCCACCGAAAAAAAGATCATCTCCGTGATCCGCACTTCGGACCACGGAGATGAAAATATTTATTTAGCGGTCCCCCGACACGAGGACGCTTGAGTCAAAATATTACGAGGTACTTAAACGATAAAGACATTTTTTTTTTTGAGGTTTCTTGTGTCGGGGGTTATTTAAATATTAATCATAGTGCTGTCTTTATCAACTCCTAACGAATGACAGTGACAGCACAAGGTTTTAAATGTGTTTGGAGCTAGACATATTTAGTAAGCCCTTGTACAAGCCAGTCTGCAATATAAGTAATCAACATAGTAATACAAAACGCTTAATAATGCAACATTTATAAGTAACTGCCTTGGTGGCGTAGTTGTATTACGGTACGACTGCAAAACTGAGGTTCGATCCCCGGGTCGGGTAAAGTGATATTGGGTTTTTCTATTCAGTATCAGCCCGGAGTCTGGAATTTGTACCCAATATGTCGATAGGCTCGCCCCCTATCACATCATGGGACGGAATATGCACGGCGAAAAGTGGGTACACTTGTTGCGCGTCTGCCTAACCCTTCGGGGATAAAGGGCGTGAGTGTGTGTTTATCAGTAAATATACACACACAGAACTCAATATACACTCCCTTCTTATAAAATAAACCTATACCTCTAATATACCTTGGACATTTTACGACAATAAAGACAGACTTAAACTTTAAATATGTAGATACAGACATGTTCAACTTAAAGTCTGGCAGGTCCGCGATAATAATGGCACGTTCAAGTTTCACGTACTAACGGAAACTTTAACGTACCGCAGTTAATCTGTCTCCGGATGATAGCGTTTTAGTTTTACTTTTTCAGAAATAGCCAGTTTGATATTTGTGGTAGGAGTCGTTGAGCTAATTGTGAAAATTATGATTGTTCATGTGATCCAATATATGGCTAAGGATTTGAAATCTTTATTAATTAATAACATGACTTTTCAGCTATACCTGAAGAATTTTAATTCCGTTGAGCGTAGATATAAGTGAAGATTTCTATCAAATACACTTAGAACTCATTTTATCTATCAATTATTACTCTAATTTAATTACATTTCCATTTATGCCGCAGATTTTGCTACAAAATACCCCTACTTTCAATTTCCCTAAAAAAATTACGTCAGGTAGAGCCCTATAAAGACAATCCCACGTAGGTACACATTCACTACAACCTTCTTGCAACTAAGCTCTATTAAGCCCTGACATTCCAGGTACAGGCTGACATCAAACCTAAATGGATGTTTTATCACTTGTCCAATAAACCAGAGGTCGGCCACAAGTCGTTTTATTCAGGATTTACTCACGACCTAAATGTCACTAACATTTACAAAATGTTGCCAACATATATAACATTATTCAGATTCAATAAAGATTTTTTGTTGATAAAACTACGCTGTGTTTTATTTATTTAGATTCTACTTGGATCTTATCGATTTTTTTACGGAATTTGAAGATAAATTTGAGTTTGAAGTAATTTTATATACACTACTACAGTAAGTATGAACAACAAATCTTATATATTAATACGTGAAGGAAAAACTTCGTACGCCTTTATAAGCACATTGCCGGCACAAAGAAGTGTGAAATTGGGTATATCTAAAGTTCATATAGAGAAAGAATGCAGAAAATGTAAATGAACCATTTCGAGAACCTATTTTACTAAATAATAAAGGAATCACCGTACACACATAAAAAACATACACACCTGAATTGAGAACCTCCTCCCTATTTGGACGTCGGTTAAAAAAAATATGTAATATATTATGTATACAAATCACTAGTCTATGCAAAAACTTGAATAAAGAATATGACTTTCACGTCACTACACCATGAGACCTTAGCTGTAAATTCCCATAATATGTCCTCAAATACATACATACATATACACTCACGCCTTTAATCCCCGAAGGGGTAGGCAGAGGCGCAACTAGTGCACCCACTTTTCGCCGTTATTCCGTCCCATGATGTGATAGGGGGCGAGCCTATCGCCATATCGGGCACAAATTCCAGACTCCGGGCTGACACTGAATTTTTAAAAAACCCAATATCACTGCCCGACCCGGGAATCGAACCCAAGACCTCAGCATTATCATGTCCTCAAATTATTAATATTATTTACGTTGTTCTCTTCATTTTCACCCGGCCAAAGACATTTGTTTTATTTATATAGCACGTGTGCCTTCTGCTTTTCGAACTTCGAAACATGACATTGGCAGAATTGTCGTAAAAACGATACGGCCAACCACAAAATATTGGCATTCGAAAGTCCAGTGATTACTAGGAACAATGTCACATAAGCTGCAATACTGCGTGGTTGCCACCAAGATCCATTAGGCAATGTAGCATTATGATTGGTTAGTTAGTCTCAGGCTAATTAATTTAACAGTATCTCGTGCGATCAATTTACGAGTATTAATTTTATGCGCGCGCAGCATTCATTCCTCTCCATTTTTATTAAGGTGTCGAATTCTGTGAATTATAATCATTTAGTGAAACTATTATCATTATGGATAATTTTAAATGCGCTCACGTCTCTATCCGTAAAGAAACAGTCATGAAATATTTTCTTCTGATGTGGAAACCCTTTCGGGGGGGGGGGGGGAGGCTATAGCCAGCAAAAGCCACCTTGTGGTCTGTTATCGAATCCAACAAATTTATATTATATCATAAATTTCAATATACGACTTCAAATGAAAAGTGATAATAATCTAGGGACTAATGCAACTTTATTGGATTCACAGCATAAATAAATACATAGCATCACTACTTTTTCCTTTTCAGGGGTAGACAGAGGTGTATTACACCCCCATTTTGCCAGCTATGTTAGGTACTAAGTAATAGGGGGCGGGCCTATTGTCATTTACCGGGCACATTTCTAGACACCGGGCTAATACTGAGTAGAGATCGAACCCGAGACCTCAGTCGCAGTCGTGTCGTAATACAACTACAACACCGATACATTCACAGAATAAATATTGTAATGTAATGATGATGATGTCCTCCACGACGTATCCGTCGACGGCGACACCTGACTTTACTCTGGAGTGCACCCGAATGTGGCTGGCGAAGCCGAACTTAGATTTAAAAATGGGATTGCATTTTAGACAGCACAGTTGGCCTGGTGCATTATACGTATATAATTATAAGTTCGCTTTGGTAGAGCCTTGCTTAATTAGCGTTTAGTGTCCAGATTTTTAAGATGCACTGCTTCAAAATTGCTTATACCAGTAGTGACATATCTGCGCCACCACGAACGGTGTTGCGAAATTTGTTCCCATTTATCAGCTCATAAATTGTAATGTAATACAGAATTGTACCAATAAAACCAAAAAAATCAATTCGTCGATCTCCACAGAAGTACTTTATGCTCAACTTTCATAGCGGTACCTCTCGTTAGAGCGCTTCGCTAAAAAATCAATGTCAGCACCACATCAAAGGTATCTGAAAAAGCTAGTAAAATTCCAATAGAACATACCGAAAAGCTTTTACCACGAAAAATCCGCTAATTAGGTTTAGAAATCAAAACTATTAACACTGGTTTGATAGACCGTAGCTCAGCTAGTGCTAGTTACAAAAGAAACGACTGTCCAGGTGCACATTGATTTTTTTAATGCATAATATAATTAATGAGCAAAAGCCTTATCTTGTCTTTGAATATCACGTCAGGGGATTTTTAATTGTGTTATCGATAAATGTAAGAAGATATAGGACTGGGGAATAGACGTTTGGACCGACAAATGCCTCACTGATATGTAACAAACCCCGTCACCACACGTCTAATAAGATTGATACATCGGTTGAGGTTCCAACTATCTCGCTCTTTGCATGCACCGCATTAAAAAATCATAATTCACAACGATTTTATTTCAGTTAATATTCCACGTACTTTTTCGTCGACCTTAACGAATAGCAAAGTCAAACTAAAAAAATACGTAATTTTTAACATTCTATAATTCTAACCGAAATATAATTTTAAATTCCATCCAACATATAGATTTCTAACGCAATAACAAACAACTGATGCGTGACGCATAAAAGCATTGCAAGCTTTATTATTATCCATCAATATTCGTAGCAATAAAAAAGCTATTTCACATCAATCGTATCAGTACTAGACGCGGATCGTTAGGCAATCACAGGTAAAGGGCCGGGTTATTATTGTTATTGCCCTGATGTAACCGTAACGGGCTGTAATGTATAGCGTAATAATATTTACGGCCTTTTATAAATAATAAATGTGGACTAGACTCGTTCGTAGCTACGTAGCTAGTGCTACGGTAGTCAATGCTACGAACGTGCTACGATTATCTGTGCTACGGTTTTCTGTCTATAGAACTTTGTTTTTCCTGTAATGATTAACTGTACTCCTGAGCTGCCTGGTGAAAGAGATATATGTTCCGGTGGATCAAACTAGACGTACTCTTGCACAAAGAGAACAAGAGACCTATGACAAAGAAATGCGAACAATATTAATAAGGCATAAAGCATAAAATGCGTCACTCATTAGTAGCTCAGGATGCATCCTTGTCATTTCAGGCTTTAATCAGAGGCTTGTCGGGCTTAACTTAGACCCGCATTCAAGGGCCGTAGAGCGCTTGCGGCCTCTTATATTCGCTTTCGGTTTCGTGAAAGGGATTAGCATTCTTTCTCTTTAACCACTGTGTACTATGTGGATATAACGAGCCTGGGATTTCGTAGGATTCGAATATGAAATGGATTAAATCGTTGCATTTAAGACTAGAGGACTTCATTAAGTTAATTCTAGAAATTATAGTATTAGTCGTAAAATCATCGGTTAAGTTTATTTAATGTAATAATCCCAACAACGATTTGCTTTATCCAGTGACCATAAAATTGAGAAATTTTGCGTATAAATTCTTTACGTCATGTATGTAAAGACTAAGAAAGATTTTTATGCAATTTAGTTCCATAAACGACTTGAATCTTATATCCTACCTTCCCGCGTCGATTAAGTATAATTGATGTTCCAAACTGATACTGAAAAGTCATCATTTTACTTACACATGCCCTAATTTCGCTTTAAAGCCGTTTCAGCACAACACACTTTTCCAGACCTGTTTTAGAAATAATTAGACTTAATTTTGTCGACCGTCTACTTGCTTTTAAACTAAAGAAATCCAATCATAATCAGAAAATTAAAAATAAAATTGAAAATCAAACCCAATGCTCTTCGAGCTAATCTATGTAAACCACCACGCGACCAAAGGCGACATTGAATATTCATTACTGGACAGAAATGAGACTTAGCCGCACCGTCAACCGAATAGCCCAAAATATATTTACGGCCCGCTTCGGAAATAGAGCCACTTATTTAGTACACTGAGGCGACCGATTCTGTTTAAGTACATATTATTTGAGCTATTTCCAAAATTTCTGTTTAGTCTAAAGTACTAGGTGATGCCCGCGGCTCTGTTCGCGTAAAAGCTATCGGAATAATAGGTGTATTGTGTATTTTTTTGCGATAAAATGTAGGGTTCAGGATATGGGGTATCTTCGTGCCAAATTTCAAAAATCCATTCAGTGATGTCTGCGTATACAAGTTGCGTATATAATGTTTGCGACATTAGTTTGTGGTAATATTAGTACAGAACTGAGACCATACTTAAGATTATAAAACATTAGATTTTGCCCGCGATAAAAGTCCCGCTATACATTTTCCCGGGATAAAAAGTAGCTTAAAACCTTTCCAGAGTCTCGAACTATCTCTATACCAAATTTATCGAAATCGTTTGGTAGTTTTTGTTCTGATATTGGATTTTTCTATTCAGTATCAGCCCGGAGTCTGGAATTTGTGCCCGATATGGCGATAGGCTCGCCCCCTATCACATCATGGGACGGAATACGCTTGGCGAAAAGTGGGTGCACTAGTTGCGCCTCTGCCTACCCCTTCGGGGATAAAAGGCGTGAGCATGCATGCGTTTGGTAGTTTTTGAGTTTATCGCGTACAAACTTTGCCGCCCCTTAGGAGTTGAATTTAGCAAAAAATCCCGTCTTAGTGAGCACCTACGTCCTAAAAGGAACCCCCATGCAAAATTTGAGACTCCTAGCACTTGTAGTTTCTGAGATTTCGTGATGAGTGAGTGCCCTTCCGCTTTTATAAATATAGATATGATATATATATAAATATATCGATAAATACAAAAAAAATACATAGCGATTACTATGAATTAAAAGTGATCTTTATGACTATTTTATCGTACATAATATTTAGATGCCATGTAATAGTCACACATGATTTATTATCACAAGTGTAACCACGATTCTGGCAAAAATAAATTTGTACGCTTTCCCGACACAATCGTTTCGAATACCGTGGCCTAAACTTCTCAATCGACGCATAGTTACATATCTGCCTACCTTATACTACAAGGTCTTATGAAGTTAAAATAATAAAGCTTCTTTGTCATATTATACGTAGTTGATGAATTTTTACCACAGGCTTCGCCCTAGCGAGATAAAGCCAAGTTACGCTGGTCTAACACAATTTACTTAATTAAGTTAGGAGAGTAGCCTATCTGTTTATAAATGTTTAAATTTAAGATTTCTGCCTTAACGATATTAAGTTAGAACTTGGATTACATAAATTTTGCCAACGAGTTAACATCTTAAGAATATTTAAAAATAAAACAATCTAAGTTATTCTAATGTTTGTTATGATACAGCTAAGCTGGTTTGACATGATGCATTTTATAGTTGCTTCTTGTTAGATTATCTTATTTTATCTTTCTTCTTATCGTAGTAATATTATACTTTTCTATCTAACTAATATTATAAATGCGAAAGTTTTTATGTTTGGATGTTTGTCACAAATAATCACATAAACCGCATTATAGCGGGGAACTCTGACTCTCAAAAGGGAAACAACTATGATCTTATGTAAGAATGTTTACATGATATTTCAGTTATATTATAAACTAGGTGATGCTCGCAGCTTCGCCCGTGTAAAAAGCCTTTCCGGCTACAAAAGTCCCTAAAACATAATACCACGCCAGCGCCATCTAATTAAAAAATCTGATTAAAAAGTTCCTTCATTTCCCGTGGGAGCAGTAAATTATCGGAATACTTACCTTATAATGTATAAGGTTTGAAGTAATATACATACATACACTTACGCCTTTTATCCCGAAGGCGTAGGCAGAGACGCAACTAGTGCACCCACTTTTCGCCGTGCATATTCCGTCCCATGATGTGACAGAGAGCGAGCCTATCGCCATATCGGGCACAAATTCCAGACTCCGGGCTGATACAGTATAGAAAAACCCAATACCATTTTTTCCCGACCCAGAGATCGAACCCGAGACCTTAGCATTGCAGTCGTACCGAAATACCACTACGCTATCGAAGTAGGTTTGAAATAATGGATTCTTTTTTTGGGTAGGTATAGCTAAATATTCTGAGAGCTCAATCATTGTACCTTCATGGAAAAAGAACGAAACTTCCATTTCGAAGTACAGTGTGTAGCGTTAGTTTAGTTAAACCTGTTTAAAGAGGGTATTCACTGTTCGATTCTCGTCCCAAATATATAAAAAAACCTATAACCTTATTTTTTATGGAAATTTTAGCACCTAGATATTTCTGCTCTCGTAAGGATCATAATTAGGTCACATTTATACGGGCTCATTTCGTAAGATTGGTCAAATAAGAAGCTAGCACGTTGTTAGTCCTTGAAAAATAGAGGTTTACTCGGACATTTATCTCTTTTTGCGTATATTTCAAGTAGCCACATGCCGGCAGCGACTGGATGCATAAAGCAGAAGACAGGGCTCTGTGGCGTACTTTGGGAGAGGCCTATTTCCAGCAGTCGACTGCAACGGGCTGATGATGATGATGACATGCAAATAGGAACTGCCGTGTGTTTAAATTAATAAATAGGTCCTACAACTAATAATACATACTGGTTAATTGTGTTTTTATTCAAGATGTGTTGTAACTTATTTTATTAACATATTAAAAAGAACCTTAATTGATTAAAAGATAGGTCATAATTTTTTTCTGTACGTGAATTCTTTTTAAGCTCTGAAACAACGAGCTAAACAGGCTGCCAGGTTAATGATAAGCTCAACGCCTGTCTATAAAGAGAACACAGAGAGCTTTGAAATACAAAGTACTACATGGCACTGTACTGCGCTAATTACCTTACAGGTTAACGTTTAAAATTGCCGGTAATTATACTGTTTTAATTACAAAACATAGCTCGCTACTTGGCAGTGAGAACGAAATTTTAATACATATAAGATTAATGTATATGAAGTAATGAATAAACATGACATACAAATTAAATAGGCATAGGTTTTGACTAAAAGTCAAATATACACTCAATATAAGCTGTCATTTTTATTTCAGAAACTTATATTTAAGCGTCAGAATGAAAATTTAGTTATTACGTAACACGTAATTTTACAGAAAAGGAGCTAGAAAAATTCTCATGGTTTGTATTTATGTAATCCTAGTCATTCTATGTATTTAAAAATAAAATATTTTTTGATAGAAGTGTTTCATTTATTCTTACCGCATACCGCGAGCATGAGCGGAGCGGTCATATTAGGCTTAGAATGGTCTTATGACTCTGAACGTTAACCTATACCGTCTATAACCGTCGGGGTAGTGTTACGCTAGGACAACAGCTCAGGGTTATATTATAATATAAATAAAAGACTCCCATCATTTGCGTAGAGCAGCCTGATGGGCACTGTTGAGCGGTTAATCTGATTTCTAGAAAATCATTACGCAGTTCCCTTAGATTTTGGTTTGGGGTATACATTCCCCGAGCCTCTAGTAGATCCTGAAATCTGATGGAAATTTGAATGAATGCTCCCTTAAGTAGCAATGATTAATGATTTATTAAATCGGGAATTAAACATCCTATCCTAGAAACACAAACTTGCATGGACGTTTTGCGCCACATACATATTACGGTAATGTACGTACCTATTAAAAGCATCCTGCTCGTCATCCTAATATATTCGTTCTCAAGACTAAACAGCTCATATTTATCATACTTTTAGGTGTATTAGAAGCCTATATTTGGAGATTATAGTGAGATACTAACCACATTCTATCGAATTTGTCGAAAAGCGCCTACTCATTTTATGGAAGCAATATGACAAATCTACGTTTCTGCGATTTCTGACTTTTTTATAAATAAATGCTTTCATATACCTATTTATTCCTTACCATCTGGTGGAAGTTCTTGTTAGTCGTATAACGGGTCATGTATTATATTTTATTATGCTTTTATTCAATAAAAAATAGCTCCAATTTATGCATTGCTAATCGACTTTCTTAAGGGCACTTCTAAGTCGTCGAATGAAATTACTCGTATGATTCAGGTCTATTCAGTCTGTTCCATAAAATGATGAACCCTAAGCCAAGATATATTGAAATGGGACCACTTCGAGACCATTATTTACTAAATAAAGAAGGAATCAAGGAAATACGCTCCCAATATTCAGAGAAATCAGTGTACATACATAAAAAAAAAACAAACACAAAAATTAAGAACCTCCTGCTTTTGGAAGTCGGTTGAAAATAAGACGTAGATGTGTAAAAAGAGACTAAATAGAATATTATTTCAAATATTAACTACGTAAGTAATAAGACTAAAAAACTGCATAATAGGCATTGAGAACAAACTACGGAGTTGAAGACATTGGGAAAATAAGAGAAAATTTAAGATCATAGTATGATCCCTTCCATTCTGGGTATAGATTCTTACCTAACAAATCTATTAGCCTTTTCCTGCCTATCTCATATTTGTGTATTATTAATACTAATAATTAGGTATTAATTAAACATATTTTTTTAATGGCATTGAATGACGAGACGAGCGTGCCGTTCGCCTGATGGTAAGCGATACAACCACCCATAAACAGTAGCAACACCATCCAGCACCTTGAGTTGCAAAGTAATGTGTGGCATTCCACTGCGCTCGTCATCCTGAGACATAAGATGTTAAGTCTCATTATGTCCAGTAGTTACACTGACTACAATGTCCTTCAAACCGAAACACAATCGTGCACACACTGCTGCTTGGCGGTAGAAAATAGACATTGCGGTGGTACCCACGCAGACGGACTTTTACATACGAGAGACCTACCACCAGAATTTCTCTTTAGCTGTCATTCATACATTATATCCAGATACAAATAACACGTTGGTTGCAACAATAACAAAAAAATACTATTACATAAAACGATTATGAAAAGTATCACACTTAATTTAATTTACAATAATAATTACACTTTCTTCAAATGATAAATTGTGATATATTTATAATATTTTCTTTTTAATCAATCCTGATGGATATAATAAAGCATGTCTTATTTAACGTCAAACGTTTGAGAACTTTTCGAGAAAAGTATTGAAGATCCAAGGAAATGTCAGTCAAAGCAATAATAATTTTCGCGAAATTGTTTAAAAACTCCAAAGCAATAAAGTCGTAAAGATCCTGACGATAATGAAGGCTGTCAAACTGTCAAGAAGTACTTCCAGCTTTAAGTTTTATAAATTTTGAAGTCAATAAATAACTTAATGAATAATGATGCACAAATTAATAGTTGGCAGTGGGATAAAAGGCGTGAGTATTTGTGTGTGTGTGTAATAGCTTGCACAAATTTTAATCTTGCAAATTCGTTGCTATTTTTATATTGTCTGTCATAAACGATTTATAAAATTACAGATTACAAAATATGTACAAAACTTATTACAATTTAATTAAATGCAAATATCACTTTAAAAAAAACTAAGTGTTAAAACCTTTTAAAATAACTTATTCTGCACTAAAAACGCCGTTTCATCTCGTCTTAATTAAAACACAACTAACCTGTAAAATGAGAAGGTCATCGTTTTTTGTTTCTGCTAACTGTACAGCACGTGCCAACGACCATAATAAATACAACACTTTCACTGTCACCCACTAGACACTTTGCATTGTGTTCAAATGTTCGGCAAAATCACTCACGACTGAACGAAGAAAAAGTTTGAATATCAGTGCCTAGTTCGTAACGGCATGACCGCTACGTCGTAGCGTTCGTAACGGATGGCGTAGCGCGACTGATGCTACAGCTACGCAGACCGCAGTCGCGCAACTCCTTAGGCCGGCCGCACGAAGTTATACAAGAAAAACTAGCATGAAATACAAATTGCGATATCATCATGTAGATTTAACGTTTGATGCGAATATGAATATCGGCATAGTTTTTATTGATGCTATTTGTTAGGGTCCTAAGCTTGCAAAGGGTTTATTTGTTTACATATTTAAATATACGGTTTCTGAGCTGCTTTTCTCTTATTTGTTAAATTTTTATGTGCTTTTAGATTTTTTGGGTGATCCTTCAATAGAAGCCACAAACCAAACATTTTGAGGCCTTTTTACACGCTATTTTACGTATCAAAATGTGCGCACCATCGAGGTACAGAATATTACGCAGGAAATCCTTATTTCTTATTCTTATTTACATGAGATCTTCACCTAAACCACGGTACCGAAACAAAAGACGTGATTAAATAAACCGGCAAAGTATTATTACCGTAACAGGTTTCATGAAGACTATTTTTCAACTTCGTGGTATTTACCACCGAATTGAAATGTTTATAATGCCCATTACATTGACTACAATATCCTTCAAACCAGGACAACCATTTTACTAAATATACCTTGAGATTTATTCATAAAAGTCAAAAGTATTGTGTACTAAAAGCAAATTTTATGGTGAAGCTTCATCTATATGGCCTTGTATAAAGGGTTTTGGCGGTAAAACATGGCCGCGGTGCTTTATTCCATGCAGCAATAAATATTTTATGCATTGCTTTCGATTTCGGCCTTTTTATGATGCTAAGTAAAATTTACGATATTTTATTTTCATTCCTATTTTGGCCTCATTTCTTATGTAATTGGGGATTACGTTAGGATGAAAATCTTTTTTTATTGGCTAAAATTGGGGCAAGTCTATTGAATACTAATAACATTAATGTTAAAATGCAAAACAATACTATAATTCTAGACGAAGGACATGCACGTTTCGCCGTGTGTATTCTGTCGCATGATGTGATATGAGGGAGTCTATACCCATATCGGGCATGAATTCCATCCGGGCTGAGAAGAAATCAAATATCACTTTGCCTGACCCAGGATTCAAACCCAATACCTTAGAACGGAAGTATACACGCACAACTACGCAACCAAGGCACTTTCACATAGTTCTGAATCTTTTTTAAAACAGACTTAATAAGTGTTCCAGGAATTACACAAATCTCGTATGTTTAGTTCACACGCGACTGGACTACAGTCAAGACTTCATTTGTAACTAAGAGCACTTTAAATTTTATAAATATTCCTGTAACTTACTAACAATAACGCTCACCCCCTGTCACATCATGAGATAAAAATGGCGAAAATTTCTTGCATTTTTCACAACTAACGCATCACGTGCCAACTCCTACGGGAATAAAAGGCTTGTGTGCGTGTGACTGCCTCGGTGGCGTAGTTGAATTACGGTACGACTGCAATGCTGAGGGCCCGGGTTCCATCACCGGGTCGGGCAAAGTGATATTGGATTTTTCTATTCAGTATCAGCCCGGAGTCTGGAATTTGTGCCCGATATGGCGATAGGCTCGCCCTCTATCACATCATGGGACGGAATTCGCTTGGCGAAAAGTGGGTGCACTAGTTGCACTTCTGCCTACCCCTTCGGGGATAAAAGGCGTGAGCATGCGTAAATTTTATAAATATTCCTGTAACTTACTAACAATAAAACTCACCCCTATCACAACATAAGATAAAAATGGCGAAAATTTCTTGCATTTTTCACAACTAACGCATCACGTGCCAACTCCTACGGGAATAAAAGGCTTGTGTGCGTGTGACTGCCTCGGTGGCGTAGTTGAATTACGGTACGACTGCAATGTTGAGGGTCCGGGTTCTATCACCGGGTCGGGCAAAGTGATGTTGGATTTTTCTATTCAGCATCAGCCCGGAGTCTGGAATTTGTGCCCGATATGGCGATAGGCTCGTCTGTTATCACATCATGGGACGGAATACGCACGGCGAAAAGCGGGTGCATTAATTGCGCCTCTGCCTACCCCTTCGAGGGTGTGTGTGTGCGTGTGTCAAGGTCACAAAGCTATACTTTAAATTAATTCCAGTAAAGTCAATATTTCGTTTACGCAAATGCGTATAGTTATTAGTTAAGTATACTTTTGTGTGGTTATGATTTCTTCCAAAATCTCTAGTTTTATTTAAGAGTCAATATTTATTGAAGTAAATTATAATATAATATAAATTATAATACATTATCAAAACACAGTAACTTCAAATAAAATATTTATTAAAATATACTAAAGATGAACTTATAAGTGAAAAGTTAACATTTAATTTTTCCTTCGATGAAGTACAGTTTCAGACAGAGGTCAGGCAATAGATTGCCAGCACAGAATAAACAAATCGACGTTATGATAAGCTGCATCGTTCTGATATTTGTTCTTACAAAACTGTTGTTGTTCCCCAGTTCCGAATGTAATGCTTGGATTATTTTAATTTTCCCTTTCGTATTTATCTTGTTTCCAGTTTTCGATCAGGAACTGTTTATTTTAGATTTTGAAATAGTAGATTTTGCATGCAAGATAGATTTTTATTAAAAACAGCAAATAAAACACTGGCAGTAAAAATATGGAAGTGGTCGCAACAAAAATATAATACGTAATAATGTACTATAGTTTAAACATCTTTTTTTTTCACCATTAATTTTTTTTCTACACAAGACACGATAAGCATCAGTATAACTCACATTCACCTAGTTTTTTTGATAATATGGTAAATTAAAGCAAATAAAATATTAAGGAAATAGTCTGAGCACTTAAATGCCTATAAGTACTATGCCGGCGCCAATGCCCATCAAGAAGATACAAAGCTGGCAAAAACTTTTTATACATCAAGCGACAGAGCTTAGAATTAATAATAAAATTAGGCAAACATCCAACTATATTAATAAAATAAATAACAATTTGTTTGGCAAGCGCTAGGACAGTGGGTCGCGCGTTATTTCGCTTCCTGGCCGCGTCGCGTGCACTCCTTGGACTGACGCACACATGCGCGTGTTATCTGACTGTTATGATGTGTGAGTGCGCGGTGCGAGATACACTGATGGCTAGTTTGGCGAGTAAAATGTTTGAAGAAAGGTAAATCTCAGACTAAGACTGGAGATGAAAACATACCGTGCCTGATTGAAATTTGATAAGTATTCTTAAAACAATATGTTTTGAAACTACAATAACGTAGAAAAGAATGTATGGAGACCAGGATTTTTTTACATTACTGTCCATAATATTATAAAAATACCGAACCTCCTTTTTTTGAAGTAGGTTAAAAATTAAAACCTACAAGTAAAATAATTTGTACTAATAAAATTTACTTTGCATAATAATAATTGTGAAATAACATTTACATTTTGGACCAACAAAACAACAATAACAATTTTTTGTCCAAACATCTCTTTTAATATTCGACGTTCCGTTGAGGAAAAAATTCAACGTTGACATCGTAAACATATTTTTCATTACAAATAAAATTTCGGTCAATTATGTTAGTTCTGCGAATCGGATTTACAAAGTTGATGGTTTATAATCTGAAAATATATTTTTTTAATAATAATTTTGTAATTTTAAACCTTTGTTTTATTAATTTCCATTTTTTTTTGTTTAGTTTCTTCCAAAGTATTCCAATACAGACTGCAACGAAAACTATCCGTATGATGAGGTAAAAAAAAATTGTTTATGTGTACTGCATATAATACGCCTAAAACTGGTGGTACCAGTATAACAGCATACAGCCCCATTAGCCCATGGAAAAAAATACACAAATCTTTAAATGATATATATCAAAATCAGTTGTACTTTAAAAAGCCTTTTTTTTTTATTGCATTGAATGACGAGACGAGCATGCCGTTCGCCTGATCGTAAGCATAACGACCACCCATAAACAGTAGCAACACCATCCAGCACCTTGACTTACAAAGTACTGTGTGGCATTCCATTGCGCTCGTCATCCTGAGACATAACATGTTAAGTCTCATTATGTCCAGTAGTTATACTGGCTACAATATCCTTCAAACCGAAACACAACAGTGCATGAACACTGTTGCTTGGCGGTAGAAATAGACATTGCGGTGGTACCCACCCAGACGGCCTCTTACATAATTAGAGACCTACCACCAGTAAGTAAGCATTATCAATATCAATTTTATCTACCACAACATTGCACGTTACTCTAAAAAACAGTATTTGGTTACGACAACTACGAGCATTGTTCAAATAAAATTCACGGTTTACACCAGGAGATTCCGGACTGATTCGATACGTTCCACACTTTCTGACAGTGTGTTACCAGACGGTCGAACATAAAAACCGGGATCCGGCCAACCGTCATTTCGAGTACAATCCTTTCTTTATCTGTCGCGAGATTTATCTGCTCTTCAAACAGCCTTATTATTTATTGAGTATTGAATGACAATGATGAGTGCTTTTCGTCCCTCTTGGAATATTTGTATGGAAAAGACAAATAGCTTCAACAAAGTAATTTTAAGAAAGACGTTTAAAAAATAATGAAGACAAAACTATACAATTAAATTTAATCATCCTAGCCAATTTCGGTCACGGCGGCCAATCTCACCGGAGATCAGCCGGATACGCAGGAAATATTATAGTGCACAAGTGTCGCTATTCCTTCACTCTCATAGTTCGGTGAGACGGCAATCCGACATGACCGGAGAGATCAGGCGCAGCACCAACGGATTTACGTACTTTCCGAGGCACGGGGGTATCACACCGCCAACTTCCTGACTCCGAGCTGCGACTGAGTAATTTTTAAGATGAAAAAACCCGGGATTCGACACCAGGACCTCAGCTCGCAAATCGTACTCGTAACACGTACGCAATACAACTACGCCACCGAGGCAGTCAAATATAGAATTATCCTACTAATATTATAAACGCGAAAGTTTGTAAGTATGGAAGTATGGATGTCTGGATGGATGGATATTTGTTACTCTTTCACGCAAAAACTACTGAACGGAATTCGATGAAATTTGGCACATGTGTATATTATATCCTGGATTAACACATAGGCTACTTTTTATCCCTGGAAAATATAAAGCGGGACTTTTATCCCGGGAAACTCATTCACGAGCCGGGGGCAAAAGCTGGTTATCTATATTTTATGAAACACCAAATGGATTCGGAATGATCCCTATATAAATTATTTTTTGAAAACTGGTTTCAATTAGGTTTATGCCCATTCGTTGGTATTTAAAAATTACCAGAACATAAAGGGTTTTAAATATAGCATGCGGTTATTCAATAATTTCCATTTCATTTTATCATTATATCGTTCCTACGCATTATAATCCGCACCGATTCGGTCGTTTGATTCTACAAAAGCAGTTATATTGGAGGAAAATCTTAATGAGTTTGTTTGTTCAATCAATTCTGATTTAGCTAATGAAATCTTTACATAGTATAAAACAAAGATACCCGCCGCCTCTGCACGCGATAATCTCAAAAATTACCGAACGGATTTCGATGAAATTTGGTATGGAGATAGTTTGAGACCCTAAGAAGTTTTAGGCTACTTTTTTTCCCGAGAAAATTTATATAGGGACTATTAGCCCGGAAAAACTCTTTCACGCAGACGAAGTCGTGAGCAAAAGCTCGTAAGGAATAATAAACGGTAATAGAGATACTGTTTACTAAAAAAGTAAGTTGAAATCTAGGAAAAATATCGAAGATTCAAACTAAACAGAGAATCTTCATATAATTCTGGGGTTATTCTAAGGGTAATGTCACTGCTCATTATCATATTTATATTCAGGCACGGCTTATTGACTCCCCTGTACCCGATGGTAAGTGGAAAACGGTCCAGATAGAGTGTTGACTGAGATCATCTAATCTCTCGATAATGAATCGTGATAATACATACTCGCGAATCGCGTTAGCATTTGATATATTGTAACCAAAGACGATAAAAAGTATAATTATAGACCGGACATCAGGACCAAATTTTTCTTTCAAAAGTTATTACCAATTGGTAATAAGTCGCTGTCTTATCTGACATGTCCGTGTAACAAGACGTCTCGGTAAGCTTACATTTTGTAAAGAAAACAATATTTTTGGATGGAAATATGCCAATTTACGCATTACGACCATGTCAAAGTATGTTCTAATGAAGTTTATATAGGTATTTTGTTATTTCAGGTTGATTGAGTTACTGACGAACAGGCTCAAAATGTGTGTATCACAATTTTCCCAATGTCCGCTCTATATAATCTTACAACTCTTTGATTGTAACTAAATGGTTGTATCAAATGCTTAAATGTAAAATTATCGCGATAAGATATGGCTACCATTAATTTTTTCTACATTTTCTCTTGATTAACACGATAAGTAAATTGATTTTAGTGCAACCCTATTAAAAGGGCGCGAAACAGGGAAATAAGTAATTTCATAAAACACCACATGTGACGAATAAATTCATCATCATAATCATCTACATGAAGTCCACTGCTGAACATAGGCCTCTCCTAAAGATTTCCAGACGGACCCGTCAAAAGCGGCTTGCACCCAGCGTGTTCCTGCACCCTTATCAAGCCCTCGAGTGGCGACCACGTACCAGCAAGCGCAGTGTTGGAGGTCCACCTGCTAATTGAACAGACGACTTGATAAAGGCCGAATAAATTCAATACCCCACAAAGCCCACTTAAGCGTTTATATAAGCCCTATCATTTGAAACCTTTAGACGTTCCAGACAGTGACATAGCTCGTTAAAAGCCAGAAGTTAAGGTCCACCTGCTAATTGAACAGACGACTTGATAAAGGCCGAATAAATTCAATACCCCACAAAGGCCACTTAAGCGTTTATATAAGCCCTATCATTTCAAACCTTAAGCCGTTCCAGACAGTGACATAACTCGTTAAAAGCCAGAAGTTAATAAGATTCCATCCGATCCATCCGTCTGTATCCGGGTCACGTCGCCTCGACCCTGACATTGGATCTAGCCCGTGGGATACTTTTATTTATGCTCTGTCACGTTGTAAAATATATTGTTGCGTTCCAGTGTCATAAGTATGGTAAGTCGATTTTTTTTATTTTATTTTCGGGTTACTTATTCCTTGCTGAGACTTTAACACGTTTTTACCGTTAAGTTTGGCACAAATTAATTAAAAAAAAACTTCATTCGTTATTTTGTGGCTTGATACTTGAAATTGATATTAATAATTTGTTTAAATTAATATAAATAAATAAATAATATCAAGAATCTTCAATTCATCAATAATGACAGTACGCAATGTCCAGTGTTATCAGTAAATTGTATTTTAAAATATAATGTTTAAGTGTCGATGGTGTCTTAACTAAATATTTAATTTCGTAAAATATTCCTTTCGTAATACTGCCTTATAAGTTATCACCATATTACAACATAAATTATAATAATAACCTTCTAATATTTGTGTACACCAAAAATATTAACACCTTGCCGATTAAAATTTCAATTATAATTACAACACCTTTACAACCTGTAGTGATGTTTACATTAATAATATTATACATGTATTACTTAACGAGCCCCTAACAATTTAGCCCGTCATTAGCGTTACATCAACAAGGTGAGGGCTTCACGTTTGACGTGACATGCCTTAGTTTAAACATACATACATACATACATACATACATACATACACACTCACGCCCTTTAAACATAGGGCCTAATGGACATAAAAGCCGGCCACGCGACAACGGCTTGCTTCCTGTCCTTATCTGGTTGGCACAACATGTTTTTGTCCATATGGCAATGTTTTGACTCGTGATTTTATGATCCTTGGAGTATTATGATGTGTCAGGTAGGTTTTCAATCATGGTTAGGGCTATTATAAAGATAAAATGACCCATATAACCCATGATTAGGTTGCATATGCTTCCTATTTTTGTAAGTATTGAGTAGAGTTAAGATAATTCCACCCTATATAGTAATAAGTAATCATATTGAAGGGAATTTGGAGGTTTAGCAATATTAGCAAGATTTTATATAATTTTTTGGTTACTGATTCTCAAAATAGCTCAACCATTGTAATATTATAAAGTTTAATGCATCGCATTAGCCAACAATCTAGGTATACATATTTGATCTAGATATCGGGGCATTGCATGCAAAATATACAATGTATAATGTCAAAAGAAATAACATTATTTCTATATGCGACATTAATCTATAGTATGTTATTATTTCGAGCCCAAAATAAATAAACGAAAATAACATTTTTATTTATTTTCTACTTACCCTATTCTTCCCACGGAGGTAGAAATTGATGTCTTTATTGTGATTTTTATGGGCCGTTAGACGAATTGTATTGAAGCATAAATAATTATGACTCGGTTATATTGTATAAAGTATTACAGAATAAATGTGATGTAAAGTCTACGTGATAATATAATGATAAAATATATTGAATTGGGGTAACTATTTACCATTAAGTGTCGAATAAATTTGATAAGGCTCTTTAAATTTGCTTGAAAAAAAGAGATTTTCGCAGTTCAAATTGATTGAAAATAAATCTTATAATTTACATTATAATATGTTATTTTAGTTAGTTATTGACACTACACAATTATTTGTATAAAGATATTTTTTTTTATTTTTACAATGAGATATATTATGAGTACTTTTTTGTTTATATTTTAAAGCTATAAACATATACATAACACACCTTTATCCTGAGAGGGGTAGGTTGAAGAGCAACCAGGGCATCCTCTTTTCGCCATGTGTGTTCCCTCCCATGATGTGGTAGGGGGGCGTGCGTACCGCCATATTGGGCCCAAATTTTCAGATTCGTAACTGATACTGAGCATAAAAACCTAATACCTATCACTTTGCCCGACCTAGGATTCCAATCCAGAACCTCAATGTGGCGGTCGACAGTATAGGAATTTAAGGGTACAATCATTCCATATTATAATAATTATATTATTATTCGTGAAGTCTGTAAATGAAGCATGTCAAAACTTAGAATATAGACACGGGATATTTTATGAACCAATATAATATTTATCCGGTGGCAAACATTTTTGTGTTAAGATAAAATATTTACACGAGACCATTCAAGATGTCCAAACAACTTATATCTCTTGTAAACATATAAATTCAAGTACAAAAAAGGTCTCAGTATCTTGTTACTGAAAAATTGGCATCATAAAAGTTACACGTCAAGAACATTATAGGTATTAACATAACAATAATTATTCATGTTTTTTCAAGTTTCAGTTTTATTGATTACTAGCATTGCGCGCGGCTCCGCCCGCGTGGAAAAGTTTTTTCGGGATATAAAGTAGCCTATAGCACTCAGGTGTAATGTAGCTTCCTATTAGTGAAAGAATTTTCAAAATCGGTCCAGCAGTTTCTGAGATTAGCGCGTTCAAACAAACAAGCAAACAAACTCTTCAGCTTTATATATTAGTATAGATTCATTATAGACATTATTTACTTAGTAGTTTTTAACATTATAGTCCCATATTTGATCCCCGGCAATGCAAACTTGTCTGGATCTTGATGTTTGGAAATTTGAGATATAGAAAACTTTTCCACTAAAATTCATAATGACTTTAAGACTGCTTGCCCCTCAAGGGTATATAAATATATTATTATTGTATATTTGAACATCGATAAGTATTTTTGCAAGTCGCTGCAACGATTTCTAGCCAAAAGGCAAAGAAGAATAACAAGCCTGCTTTTTTGCTAAAATAAAAACCTACCATCAATTCAGAACGAAACATGCAAACGTACTTAAGATGTGTTTCTGACCTAGCCTCCACTTAGGCTAATAAAGTTTAATATATAAACACAATAATAAATTGGGACAAAGATCCAAATAGTAATCTACGAAACGCGAGACGAAGGAAATGTTTTGCGTTGCTTTGCGACAATAGAAGAACGCCGATATGGTGTGTGGCGCAATATAACGGTTATATACTACTATTGGAATATTGGAACAAGAATATTTCTGTTAGGGTTCTTGTGGCGTGTCACGTGACGTACATATTTCGCTATAAAAGTACTGAGTGTTTGACAGATCGAGGCAGTTGATCATTAACTCTACGGACTCTCGTATGGCTCGGTTAATTGGTGGTGGACTGTGTAGAAATATTTCTGTAAAATAATAAATATTTTCTTTTAAACATACCGCTGCTGTTTGTAATACAACAATATTATAGCTGATTAAGGAAGAAAATTGATCACTAGGTTGTATGTTCATCATCATCATCAGCCTATATTTTAGTCTACTGCTGGACATAGACCTCCTCTAATAAGCGCCATTGTATGTATGTATGTTGTATGTCCATTAGCTGAGAATCTGGAAATTAGAATTGTACCCGTTAAATGGTCCTAATATGCACACTCCTGCCTACCTTTGAAAAAAAAAGTCATAATATGAAGTATATGTGTATTTCTTATACTCGAAAGTCCAGTTCGTCGGTGTTCCAGGAGAAAATAGCGATATCCTTGGAGCCGACCTTTTTATGCTATAAAAAAATATCTACAGCATGACTCTACTATTTAAAATATTGTAATATATAATGAACGTTTAATAAAAAAAAAGTGTGTGTACGCGTTAGAAGTTATACTTCTTTGGCGTAACAAGATGAAAATCTTTTTAAATAACGCGCCAAAAGAAGTATAACTTCAATATCGTTCGCCTTATTCTAAGTTCAAAATTCAAAACTAAAATGTTGACTAAGCTAACTTCAGGGTGTAGGTTTTTCGTGACGGTGTGCGCGCGCATCGTAAAACTTTATTCTCATAATTTTTCCCTAACGCGCCAAAAGAAGTATAACTTCAAAAATTAAACTTTAGAACATAATATGATTTGCCAACACAACCTAGGCCAGCATAGTAGACTAACCTAATCCCTCTCAATAGTAGTCTTTTCCCAGCAGTGCGATAGTATTTACAGTGCTGGTATTATAATTTTTTTACAAAAATTAATCGCCCGTCTCTCTTGACTTGCACTACGCGCCACACGGATGTGTTCCGTGGCTTTATATCCGACACACTGTAAAAAAGGCCCGGCCGCTGCAAAAGCCGGGAATTTGTCTCGCCCGTGTTTATACCAAGCCTGGTAATGTCACGCGAACGAATCAGCGTGACGGCGTGACGTGACGCAGGCATGTTTGTTCTCGACGTGTTTGTTTTAAATAATTGTTTGCTTCAGAATAGTGTGTAATTACTAGGTAATTTAGCTTGTAATGTCTGAGTATAACAGTTCAAAAATGTGCGGGCGATTGTAATTCACAGCTCCCAGTGCTAATTATGTTTAACTCCTGATGATTAATTTGGTTGCGGGTAAAGACATAGTGCTCCCAAAGTCATTTCACTGCTTGGTACCATAAAAAAATGGCAGGCGTGGGGGAGGAATAATCTCTACTGTTCGTCGATAGTAGTGGGCCCCTAGCGCGTATCACTAGGAGAGCAATTTGCTCGTCTCGTCATTCACACAATTAATGAATTCATCGCTATTAAATTAACGCGAGCCAACAATAAATAAAATCTCTGAAATGTTCACTTAATTTTAAAACTCAAAATTGCTTCGCCAAGAATCTAATTTGCAATCAACATCTCTATAAATATAGTAATTATTGAAACTCGATATTTAATAGACACTAATAAAGTCAAATGAATTGATAGCTGAGGGTAAACGTCCTGCGTAAAATGAATTGTTTGCTTTAACCACAAGGTCACGAGTCTAACAATAAAGGTATTGACCTAACAAAAGTAAAACTAATAAAAATTCTCATTCAATTAATCTACTCAATTGGAAATCGTACAAGCATCGGGCATCGCCCGGCTTACTTTCAAGGATACGACTTTTGTTTTCCAGCCCATAGTCTAAAATATATGCTATATATACCTATGCTGCTGGTGATAACCTATACCTGAATCGATAGCGAGCATCTTAGTCTATGAAAACCTTTTGAGTCGTTCTGAGTCGCATGCCGGACTAAATACCCTCCCACTAAAGCAAAAGATCAAGGTAGAATATATAAGATTTCCAACGAATATAAGACTACTACTAGTTAATATGCAAGTATTTCCTCGTGCCTGTTTATTATTCTGATGCGAATGTTCCGTGTAATAAAATATACATCTAACGCTGCTTAATGTATACGAGGTACTTCCTCAGTCGTGATAAGTTTACAGACCTTAACAATAATTTTTCAGCTTATATTTTCGGATTAGAACGCTCTGCCAAGACAAAAGTCCGTAAGTTCAAAACTCAAAGTTCACCTCTGACTGTTTCAATCTCCTAACTATAAAGAAGCATATTAATATTTTAAAGCAAAGTGAGTACCATAATAATTCACATCCCAAAAAGTATCAAAACCAAATAACCAAAACAAATACACAGATATCATCCGAACAAATAAACTGAAATGGAACGTTACTCGAGGGCAATTAAAAGATAAATACCCCATACGAGGTAAATGGTAAAACAAATTTTTAATACCCAATTATATATCCTACACAAACAATGGAGCTTTAGGTAACATTACCGGCACACTGTGATTTATTAAAGGAAAATTGTGGGTACCGTGCAATAATAAGCGGATGTGACGTCATTCGCGTCGGCTGCGCGGCGCTACCCCGATCGGATGCGGCAAATTACCATAACTCGGCCTACAGGTATGTATTATTAATGAACCTGTTGTATTTACGTTAAACACCGCGCCGCCGTGCATACGTGATACATCGGCTCTTGTCGAATTGTTGAATACTTTTTGGCGTCATTTTTGGTCTTACGCGAATTTAAATGTTTGGGGTAATTTGTAACGTTGGGTTTTTATTGGGGTAAATGGTAAGGACGAGTATATCTTATTTTTTTTAAATAATCAACAATTTATTTCTTTTAGAAAGAAAGAAAAATCATTTATTATCGCAGCAGTGTGCAAAGAATTGAAAACACAAAATAATAGTACTTAGTGATAATATATAAGACACGTCAACCCCATGCCCACGCCGCGACAATTAGGTGATCAACTCAGCATAAGCTATGTAATGATTTGAGTCAAAACACAGCACTGTTTTTCAGTGGTCACTTAAGGTAACGTATCTTTTATTGTGAGTCATTGTTTTCAAATCCCTCAAACTAACATAATATAATATGTAACTTAACAAACAATCAATAATTTATAATAACCATAATCTATACTTACATTATAAATGCGAAAGTAACTTCGTCTGTCTATATGATACGCTTTTGCGGCACCATTGAACCGATTTCGAAGAAATTAGTAATAAAGCAAATACCTCATCCACCCCATTTTTGATTAACGTGATGTTTGAGGCAATGTCGGCGGAACAGGTTAAGCTGCGCGTATAAGCCTTGTTTACAGCCAGCAACTGGCTCTTGCCAATTTCAAACGATAAATTCAAAACATCACAGGAAGCCTTTGGACATAATATGTATGAAATATTCCTTCTGGCAGCCCTGAAAACATTGTTGAGTTTTTGTTTCTGGCATAAAGGGTCGAGTATTTTTTTGAGGTCATGAAAAATACATTTGTATTATTACGGATTGATAGCATCTTGACAGTTGATCACTCAGGGTGTCCCACTTGTACTCTGGTCGTCCTATATAATGAAAAATACGTGTGGCACTCGGAGACTGCCGCGGTAAAGCTATTGCATAGCATTTTTTATCACAAATTTTGATTGACTGAACACAAATTCGATCTTACGCTTACCACATAAAGTAGATTTTTAAACGTGAGCAACGCACGTTTAGTCTTGTTATTGATAAATGTCAGAAATGCAATGGTAATCACAACCAAAGTAGAATAAATCCAAATTTGAAAAAAGAATGTTACGTTCGATTCTTTTGTACTCGTGCCGTGCCAACGCTGGGGAAATAGCTTCTACGCAATGTATTTAAGGTTCATATTAGTAAGATAAAAAAGATGTCAGGTTATTTTCGTTACGGAATTTCTGAATTCGGTCTCCACGCTCAAGGCCCGCGATAGAAGCTATGCAATAGCTTAAACATATACTCGTTTCAAGAATTATAGCTTCTACGCATTGTATTTAAGGTTCATATTAGTAAGATAAAAAAAATGTCAGGTTATTTTCGTTACGGAATTTCTGGATTCGGTCTCCACGCTCAAGGCCCGCGATAGAAGCTATGCAATAGCTTAAAAAGAAAAAAAATTATTAAGGTCATATATTTTCTTAGTTGCATTAAACATTTTCAGATGCTGGTAGTAACAAAAGTTCGTCAAAAATCCAATCCAGCCCATCGTTCTGTCTCGCAATCGTATCGATCAATTCATCAATATACTCGCTCAGAATTTCTAAATCTCTCATTAGTAATCATACCGCAAAAATGCTGTTCATCAAGTTTTACTATAGTGCCTGATAATTTTTGTGCCAACCATATTACTGTACCAAGGCCGAAATCGAACGCAATTATGTCTCGAATTTTTGCCTTCCTTATTATATGTACGCGAATTATCTTTTGGGATATTTTACCCTTAATTTCTTTTGGACTTAATTTTCAGTACTTTAATTAGGCTTTATGAGGTTTTATGAGTAGATCTATTCGAGTGAGCTCGTCATAGAGTTCTATCTTCATTAACCTGACCACCGTACTCTAATGTGGGGTCGACGCAACACTTTTTCACGTATGGCAAAACTATTTAGCTTATTTATACGTTTATATTTAAGAAGACCAGAGAGATGTCACCAATGCTAAATGCTCTAAGAAGAAGACATATAATGACAAGAAGTTTGCGTGCCAAAACAATATAACATAGACAAAAAGAACTCGCGTGGGCTCGAGATTAAAAGCTAATTACATTATTAAACTGTGTAAAAATGTGCAAAATATACATTGCAAGCTGCAGAGCATAACCTCCACGGAAGCCAAGTGCCAGTGTGCGGACAAAACATCCTATGAATAAATTGTTTACGGCGGTATAAATTAATAATTCTCGCCTCTTATTACTTTCTCTGCGGTGGTAAAGTTGTTTGTACGTTTTTTTTATTAAAAAGTATGATTATAGTTTGATTAGGCGGCATGTGACTGACTGATGACTATCAGTAATGGTCAATGATAATAGGGTAGTTTCCTATGTTTGATTTTGCATATTATTTTATACGACAAAGAAAATAATACGGAAAAAAAAATACTGGTGGTAGGTCTCTCATATGTGAGAGTCCGTCTGGGTGGGTACCACCGTAATGTCTATTTCTACCGCCAAGCAGCAGTGTGCATGCACTGTTGTGTTTCGGTTTGAAGGACATTGTAGCCTGTGTAACTACAGGACATAGTGCGACTTAACATCTTATGTCTCAGGATGACGAGCGCAGTAGAATGCCACACAGTACTTTGTAACTCAAGGTGCTGGATGGTGTTGCTACTGTTTATGGGTGGTCAAATCGCTTACCATCAGGCAAGCGGCACGCTCGTCTCGTCATTCAGCACCATAAAGAAAAAAAAAATCTGTGAAATCAGCATCAAAATTGATTGACAAATAAAGCAGTTATTCATATTTAAAATATTGTTGTGAGCAAAAGCGGGGCGTAGCGGGGATATCGCGCTATCTCTATCGCACGCACGCAGCATTATGGCCGTTGATACTCGTTGACGTCACAATCTGATAATACTGTTATTTGGCACATACCCCATCCAACAAATTTCAAAGCTTCATAACTTATTTATTATAGCGCCAATTTCAAAAAATCTTTTTTTCGTTGGATTTTGGATGACATACATTTTTGATATATGTATTTTAAAAAAGTAATCAACTACCCTATTCTAGATAGTGGTCAATGATAGTAGAGTTTTTCTGAAGGTAACTTTGTCTGCAGTATAAGGCTTCACCTGAAAGGTACCACTCATAAAAATTAACGTTGCGTTGGTGATGCGTATCGTGGCAGTAATATTGCCTGAAGTGGTAAAACCCGCTCCCTTTTCCCATACGCATTCCACTTTGACGATGAACAGCATACCCATAATTCCTTTCATAATGATAATGAACAAACAAACTTACTAATAGTAAGAGAGACGAGATGAGACATCTATTTACTAAACACACACACTCACGCCTGTTATCCGTAGAAGATCCGAAGATGTTATTATGGTCAAAGCTGTGTACACTTATAATACGCATACATATTTGTAATTGTATAATGTTCCACAATATAACCTATATTATGATAACATGTGATATGTTATGCTAATAGTGTACCTAAATGCATCAATAAATAAGATGTATCCGTGCGTATTTCGTCTCATGATGTGATAGGGGGCGAGCCTATCGCCATATCGGACACAAACTTCAGACTCCGGGCTGATACTGAATAGAAAAATCCAATATCACTATGCCCGACCCGGGGATCGAACCCGAGACCTCATCATTGCAGTCGTACAGTAATACAACTAAGCTACCGAGGCAGTCCACTTTACTTACTATTTACGCCCATTTTTCATAAAAAAGATAGATAAGTAATACTCACCATATTTATATTTATAATAATAAAATCCACAGATAAAGTCGCATGTAAAGCTAGTCAAACAAATGCAAAACACGCTTTGTATTCCGTAACCACGGTAAATTTTAATTCAAATTATAATTGCGAAAATTAATTTAACATTATAGGAAACAATAAATTGCTCAGGAACCCAGAAAATATAATTATGTTGCAAAATACAAAGAGAAAACTGATTATTTATATTTCCGTAGACTTAAAGTCTATTCAAAAAGGAAGTACGTTTTCGACTGTGTTTAAAATAACATTATAATAGAAATATTATGTTAGTTCACACACTAAAAAATCTTAACTGACATCATGTTTTCGTAGCTTATAAAATTACCCGATTTGCATTACAAAAATTAATTGTAATTTATAATGTACGCGGTAAGAGAACGATATTGATGTTTTCAATTTTTTTGAAGTGAAACTTCTTCATCGAAAAAAAATCTACGGGAGAAAGCTATGATAAAAAAAATCGTCACACGAACGAAAATCGTCACATTTTCTGTCACTTTGGACCGTAACAGCGCTAAATACGTAAACATAATACTATAAATGTAATTTACAATACAAAAATTTAAGCACCTTCATAATGTATCTTCATATTGAACCTTTTCAACAGTGTTCTTTATCATTTGCGACAGATTACAACTAATTCGGAATAGGAATGAAAAACTCGAAAGACTGCCAGCAGTATGACGCCGCTCTTAGGTCCTAGGTTCGAAGCCCTGGTCAGGCAAAGTGATATTGGGTTTTTCTGATCTATATCAGAGAGTCTCGCGCCGGAATTTGTGCTCGATATAGCAATAGGCTCGCCCCTTATCACATTGTGAGACGGAAAACACTTGAGAAAATGGATGCCATAGTTGCGTACCTATCTGTCTACCCCTTCGGGGATAAAAGCGTGTGTTTTTATTTCTTTGTTCTGAAATAAAAGAAGTTTAAAATCTTCCATGTTTTGATAGCCATGAAAAATAATCAATATAATTTCCATATTTATTAGCTTATTAGCTTCCATATTTATTCTTTTCTCTTATAATATATAAGAGAAAAGAATATCATTGAAGGTTGTTTACCCCAAGCTATGATAATATGACCTTTTTCTTTTTAAAATATGAAGATACTCGAAGACTAGAAATGCATCATTTGATACCCAAGTACAATAAATTATTCAACTGAATATAAATAATTATTTTAAAGGAATATTTTATTTTAAAAGTGTTAATATAAATTGAATTAAAGAAATAAAAAATTGTATATGACAGTGTTCTGTTCTTTTGGAGAAATAAATAAAACGAACATTAAAAAAAAAAATAAAAAAAAATAAAAAAAAATTTGGACTTTGGCTTCCTTTTAAGTTTTATATACTGCCCAATGCTGAGCACTAAGGTGACTATTGATCAATAATAAATATGTATCCCGGAGTGTCACAAACAAATCGACTGAGAGCTTAAGGTTGAAGCAAGTGATCACTGTCCCCTATGGATATTAGACATTCGCTTTGGCCGAAAAATCGTGGGTTCGAGGTTGCCAACTTTGTATAAATAAATGAGGTTATGCGGGGATCGATTGTGACTTTGAAAGTACTATTAACCGTATAAATGGTAATATTAACATTTATAAACCGCATTGCTATATAGCAATGGTTTTCTTACAACGATTTCAGTTATAGCAGGACCACTCTTCTATAACCAATCCATTTATCTTAAAGATACATTATGGCCGCCTCGGTAACGTAGTTATATTCATAATAATCAATTTATTTACAACAAGAATATTTACAGTAACATAGAGTACCATTATATGTTGCTAACTACAGTAGTTAAAAAGATAAGTGTGTCGCAGCTAGCAACGCCGACCTCCAGACGCACATAAACATAACTAGGTACAAGAGTGACAACTTTAAACAAAATTAAAAAAGTTATACTTCTTTTGGCGCGTTAAGGAAAAATGATGAGAGTAAATTTTTACGATGCGCACGAACACCGTCACGAAAAACCGACACCCTGAAGTTAGGTATAGTCAACATTTTTGAATTTTGAACGTAGAATAAGGCGAAAGATAAAAAAAATATTAAAAGGATTTTTATCTTGTTACGCCAAAGAAGTATAACTTCTAACGCGTGTACATAAGTACACACACACTTTTTTTTTCTACTCAGTATCAGTGCGAAGTCTGAAATTTGTGCCAGATATGGCGAAAGGTCTCTATCACATCATGGGACGAAATATGCACGGTGAAAAGTGGGTGCACTATTTGCGCCCCTGCTTATCGGGGATAAAAGGTGTGTGTGTGTAACTTACATAGATGCAACCTGAATGAAGCTCTCTTGGCCCAACTACAAAAACACTCTACCTTTAACATCAAAGAAATTGTCCATAGTTAATTAGAGAATACGCACAAACGAGACAGGCTCAAATTCAATCCATTTATAACATTCCAGAAAAAACATATTCCAAACCATCTGAAGCCTATAAATACAGACAAACAAAATATCGATACCATTTGCCAAGGCCTTATTATATTAGATCTTAGGATTTATTTATCCACGCTTTATATGTAGAGTATAGGCCAGCCGGAATTTTATTGTTTTCATAGATAAGGCCATTGTCATATGCCACGTGTCATAAAAAAGCAATAAAACTTGTCTATACGACACAATATATAGAATCGGGTATGATATTTGTTTGTGTATGTCGGAATATTTGATATAACAAGTATACGAAACTAATGCATTAATATAAAATCTGTCTAATGTATTGGTTTACGTGTTTACAAGCAAAAATGCTATTACTTAAATTAATAAAATGAATATATGTACCAATAATAATTTTGATACCACAATATAATACAAATTTCGTGTTGTGGATAAAAGGAACAACAATTGTTTGTTATCACAACACTCAGACTTTAAAGGCGTATTTGTGGTTCGTATAAATTATTGCCTTCAATATTCTATATTTTACATCACTATTAATTCTTAATTATTGTGGATGTCTGATATTGGGATATGTTATTGTAACGAGACACTTAGTTATTTGACGAACTTCAGATTAAAATAATACTTTGAAATCGAATATCTCTATTGACTGTATGTATTATACCTACATTCAGTAAAAACACATTTGCATTTATTTGTACTAAAAATATTTACAGCTCTGAAAAACGAATAAAAAAAATATACGCTTAGCACCATCTGGTGACTTGTTATAACGAAGTAACATGAAATATAGCTTTAAAAAATAGAAAAGGCCTTTTTTAATGCGAAACGCTATTTGTGACTAATTTTAATAACTGAACGCGTATATAATACGCCTGGTAATTTTTTTTTTTTTTTTTTTTTTTTATTGCATTGAATGACGAGACGAGCATGCCGTTCGCCTGATGGTAAGCGATACGACCACCCATAAACAGTAGCAACACCATCCAGCACCTTTGAGAAATTGGAAACATTATTCACTCGCATTTCATTTTGATATAATTATTATAACAGCCTTGTATTATACACCGTCCCACGGCTGGGCACGGGTCTCCTCTACTACTGAGAGGGTTTAAGCCTTAGTCCACCACGCTGGCTTAACGCGGTTTGTTGACGTCCCATATCTTTGAAATTCTTATTGAGAACTTACACTGTTAAAGCGATAATTCACAAAGAATAACAACATATCATATAAAAGAGTCAGAAGTGCGTGCCCTTGGGTTTTGAACCAGTGGACTTTCGTCTCGGCAGGCCGTTCCACTCCCAACTAGCCTATTGCTAGCGTTTTACTTTATGATCAACTATTATATAGTATATTTTTCTATATTTTTTATTTAAATTATTTCTCAAACTGCTTCAAAATAAAAAAGTAAGCGAATACGGATAGTCACAAAGCAAGCTTCAGCTTGATACTTAAGTTATGCACACGGGGTTATTTTTTCGAAAACATTATAATTTGCTAATATTGATAAATGTTTTTACTTCTTTTTCCAATAAGAAACACATGTAACACTTAATAGTAAACAAAAATTTACTTCATAGATATCAGCCCTGAAACAAAATATGAAATATAATATACCTCACTTAGTAAAACACTCCAAAAGATGACTGTATTAAAGCAATATCATAAAAGATAAAATGTCTTGCCGGATAAATAGTATAAACATTACAGATGTTTTTATTTACCCAGAATAATCTTCGAGGTTATTATGAATTCATATCACATTTATTCCATACCTTTGATATAAGTCATTTACGAACACTTATCACACCCGAATAAGCTCTACACATTTCACGCAAAAGGCAAAAAGCTCATTTTCGTTTCCTGTTAAGTTTCTATATAAAATATTTATATCGGGGAGTGCCTTACGAAAATCAGAATAAATAAGTACCCACTCACGTTAAAAGATGAAGGGCACTCAAAACTGGAGGGAACGAATGAAAGCTTAATAAGTGTACGTAGAATGGGGAGTGTAAAAAAGAAGTGGCATCCCTTTTCACTTATACCGCTACGTAGAGTCGATAAAAATAGTAACTTCTCACCGATACGCTACGTTTGATATAGACGGGAGAACGCTACGTGTAATATTCAGTGCTACGCCGTAGTGCCACGAATTCTACATGGAATCGTAGCGCTCGTAGCGCAAGTTGCACCATATTGCGAAATAACAGAATGCTGTAAATGGCATAGTGTTACAGTTTAACATATTAATACATCTATACTCGCTTTGTTAACAGTTAACACAGACAACTGAACACATTCGTGTAGTAAATTAATGACATGTAAGGCATTGTAACTGCAATTTATGCAATTTATTGTTACTCTACAAATCAAGAGCAATAACAATAACTCGCCTTCGATTATAAAGATCAAATTAACACAGAAATAGAAAATTTCAACCAGATTTATAGCATTCAGAAACCATTTAGTGAGTTCCACACAAGAATAACAATAAATTGTCTCGTACTTTATGGAGTCTAAAGAATTTGTTTTATTATCTGTTAGGGTGGGGACAGACGGCGTTCGACAAACGGCAATCGACAATTTAGCGCCCGAGAAGTTTTAATGACATTTCACAGTAAAAATATCATGTAGAAAGAACTACATGTGGCATTCATTGTTATTGAAGCTAGTAAAACTTGTAAGTGCTTTTAAAACTCCTTTGTATTTTTAACGATTTTACGATATTTTACGTCGGCACGAAGCGTATTAGTTTTTGGATTTAATGTTTTGTTATTTTAAGACTACATTATATAAATAGTTACACAGTAGAGAGGTCAAGTTAGAGTGGTTGCGTAAAAAAAATTGTACGATCTCCATACGATTAATGTCGTTTTAAAAGTTTATAATATACACAATCTGTATTCTTCTGGTTTAAAACATAGAAATTTTTTTTACTGGTTATATTTTGTAATGATCTTCACTGTCATACCAGGCAGTTTAATCTGGGGGCGCGGCAGTGCCCCCGCCAAGTCGAGTAAAAAAGCGGCACGGCCGTACCATCCTTTTCTCGAAGCAGTTCAGGCCATTTTCCACCCCCTATAACTTCGTTGTGGATAAAACTAAATGCCTGAATTTTCAGTAACCAACCAGGCATTGTATTTAACACAGTACATTTCCAATTTCATTCAATTTGACTCATTTAAGAATTATAACTAGTCAAAGTTTCTTAATTTTTTCACTCACTGACTGACCGATCATCAAACTCGTAGGCACTTCTAGCAGACAAAGCAGCTTCAAATTTATCATACAATGAGTGTTTAGTGTATAAGTCAAGTGAAAACTAAAATATTAAGATTTTAAATTTATTTCTATTCAGTTTTCTAGATACACCAACTGCATAAATAACCTTTTAATCCTTTATAAATATATAGGATTACATTATTTTGACTGGGCAATCGCACTAAACAACCATATTTATTTATTTTTTTATGGCTTTGAATGACAAGACGAGCATGCCGTTCGCCTGATGGTAAGCGATACGACTACCTATAAACAGTAGCATCACCATCCAGCACCTTGAGTTACAGAGTACTGTGAAGCATTTCACTGCGCTCGTCATCCTGAGACATAATTGTTAAGTCTCACTATGTCCTGTAGTTACACTGGCTACAATGTCCTTCAAACCGAAACACAACAGTGCATGCACACTGCTGCTTGGCGGTAGAAATAGACATTGCGGTGTTACCCACCCAGACGGTCTCTTACATATGACACACCTACCACCAGTAAAACTAACTAACGTATTACTTGTGTTTTCATGCGATGAAAAAAATGAATTGGGTTACACAAATATTATATAATGTTTAATCGAATTATACTAACATTTGGGAGGGTTCCAAGCTTATACATCGCCCACTACTTAATAGAATCTTTAGTAACTAATTAGTATTATTTTTAACATAAGTAATGGTTAACATTAAGACACCAGAAAATATTATCTCCGAAAGCACTCGTAATGCGCTAAATCCTACTCAGTAGAATATAAAATGAAAATTCTAATCTAATTATTATTATAACTTAAGTTATCGTGAGGTGACTGGATTTAATACGTCACGTGGAAAATTAAATTCTAAAGCATTCTTTCTCACAAAGAGCATAAAAGAATGAATAGAAATTATTTAAAACAACTGCATAATACCTCATGTCTAAAAGGTGCAAAAAGGATTTAGTTCACTCAAATCTGAACGTATTAAATTTTATTTAGTAATTCAAGTGTGTAAAATTTTGAGGCACACGAAAAATAATAACATTAACTTTAATTATAATAGTTAATTCACTACGCATCATCGCTTGGTTCAGTAACATAAAAAAATACTCTTACAGGATAAAAACAAAAATACATACTATCCATATATTCTAACGTCAATGCAATGCAATGCAATCAGCCCTGTATTATATACTGCCCACTGCTGAGCACGGGCCTCCTCTACTACCGAGAGGGGTTAGGCCTTAGTCCACCACGCTGGCCTAGTGCGAGTTGGCAGACTTCACATACCCTCGCGATTCCTATGGAGAATTCTCAGGTATGTAGGTTTCCTCGCGATGTTTTCCTTCACCGTTCAAGCGAACGATAATTGATAAACAATACACACGTAACTTCGAAAAGTCAGAGGTGTGTGCCTTGGGTTTTGAATCGCCGGACATTGCCACGGCAGACCGTTCCATTCCCAACTAGGCTATCGTCCGCTTGTCTAACGTCAATATTAACCACAAAATATTTTCTCATATGAAAAAAACTCAACGTACTGACATTTCATTTCATTAACATTTTCCCGCAATTAGAAGGCAAGCTCTCAAAGCTACAAAGCGTTATTAAAACAGCTCCCACGAGCAAAGACCTCGCGTCGTATTATCAGTCACATAGACCAATTTTTTTCATTAACTTTGATATATTAATTAAATTAAAAACTAATAATATGACCTTGTATTACTGCTTTATTTATTTCTGATGTTTGATTACTATTTTTTTTAAATCAGAATTTTGGGATACTAACAAGTAGATATTAAACAGTTTGCCAGTATACGTGTCCCCACCTTCCTTAGAGTCCTTCAAGCGGAGCGTGAAGAATCAATTAAGCAGGCTGGCATAGCTGTTCCAACCGGGGATGTTTATCTCTAGCCAGTCGAAATGTTTTTGGGCTTCACATCACTTATCATCAGGTGCAGGGAGAAACAATTAGCTGTGCCGTCGATAAAAAAGAAAAGGTTCTATTTGATCAATAATCGTCGTCCATTAATAACCGAACACCCACTATGACAATCGTTTGTGCATTGCTTACTTTCGATTAAAGGATAGAGAGAAACTTGCGTTAGACGAACAGTAAACACGACCCTGTTCTATGAAACAGTGCCTGTTTCTGTAAAACCGACGTTTCAAGTGCAAAGGTTAAAGATAAATTGTAGTACATATTGCATTTTGTTACGGAAAAAAAAAAACTTTATTCGGGTTATTAACAACGTTGGTCTTTGTTGACAAGGTTAACGAAAGCATCTCCATTAGTATACACTGTGTCGTAAATGCAAGCGCCCCCAAGTCAATGTAAACAGAGGGCTACGCGACTTAACATCTAATGTCATCACGAACTCAGTGCAAGGCTTTTATTTGGTTTCTAATGGTGTTATTATGTTTTACAAGATGGTGCTGGCGACCCTGCCATCGTGGTAAAGCCGTGCTGCAAAAATGTCTTAATAACTGTAGCGATTCATAGCACCGTCTGTATGATGCCAGCGCCGTCTACTTAAAAAACAGATAAAAATTTCAAATATTTCTCTCGGGGGCAAATTATCGAGACAAGCCGAAGACAAATTAGTCTATATGATAATCCAGGACACGTTATTTACGACCTCCGACCTCCCTAAGCAGGCCTGCAGGTGGCGGGCAGGAAAATAATGCCCAAGAGGCTGGCGTGCAGAATTACATGCACGCCTATGATATTACCGAGGTTTTGTTCCTTGGACTACGAGAGGCTCTGGTCAAGAGCCAACTCCTGCGAGGGTTGCGGTTGCATGCTCATGCGTACCCCGCGACCTTCGATATAAGGGAGAGAGAGTAGAATGGCGGGGTTTTAGTCGGTAGGACGGTTTCGACCGGTGAGTCCGGCAGAAATCCGTAAATGGATTTCCCCGTGTTAAAAAAAAAAAAAAAAGGACACGTTATTTCCATGTACCAAAATTCATCCATATCCGTTCAGTGGTTACTGCGTTTACTTCTAACAAACATTCAAAAGTCCACATTCAAATTTTATAACCAAAATTCGCGTAATATTAGTAAGATTGGCGGGAGTGGCGATTACGACCATTCTAGCAATTTGTTTTATCCTCATTTATTTGTATATAATTCTCATATACCCACTGATAAAATTAGCTTACTCACTATAACCAGCTCCATGAGACAAGCCGAACGAAGAGCTGCATGGAAGTAACTCGGCCAAGACTCCATTACGGACAACGACAATCACTTTAGAAGACTAGGAAATGAAATTGCTGTTCAAATAAAAACGGTGTGGAATACAATTTATCATAGAGAATGCCTGAGGTATTAACTGCCTCTACCGCTTGTAAATCTTAGGTTTTTTAACTTTCCATTCATAAAGAAACGGATAACTTTAAAATATTGCGCCAATCTGGCGCTAAACCTGACGACAGAGCTTAAAAACAACGGAATTGTTGAAATTGTTTTTCTTCACAATCAGAAGTTGAGCGGAAGTTTACACTTCGCAATATTTGTTCGCAAGATTCATTCATACTTTTTAAATATGGAAATTAACTCCGTTTAGACAAGGATTTGTTTTAAGTACTAATTAAGACTCATTTTTAAGCGGGTTTTACGTTTGTAAGTTTTACTTGTGTAAGTTGGTTATAAAGAATTATATGTATATGTATAACTAGTTGTAGTGATATACGTAAGTTGTCGCGAAAAATAAGTAGTTATATTTTTGAAACCAGCTTACTAAATTGGTAATATTTTCAAATTACAAAAATATAACTGAAATATTCGTGAGTAACTTACGCAAATAAAACTTACAAATACAACGTACTTTACAATGATAAACCCGCAGCCACGAAACATTATTTATTCGCATAAAAATATAGTGATAAAAAACACGATCAGGGAGAATAGACTTGATGAATAATTGAAAGGGTAAGGGCGTAAGCCTTCTATTGAGGGCTAGCGAGGAAGTGCGGTAGTTACTGCTTTATTGACCGCAATAATTCTGTCAGAAGAAAATATTCTGTATTTACTTGATATAATATAAAGTAATTATTGATATGGAAAAAGCGTATCTTTTATCGACTTTTATCTCCCATACGTTTATTATGACATCGACATTTCGCTTTGAGGTCCCATTTAAATGCAGAAGTTTATTGTATTTACCAGATACATCTAGACTCCAGACTAAACCTGAACAGGGAACCCAATATCGCATTAACTGACCTAGGAATAAAACTCGAGATAGAACTTCGGTCGTACCGCATGCATACAACTATGCAACCGAGGTAGTATAAAATAACTGTCTTACATATTATGAGACTTGAACGCGAACGCCTACTTTATATTATTTCAAAGAATCGATTAAGCATTTTTATATATCTTTTAAATTCAACAAAAAATAGAATAATCAAAATTTTTAATGAGAAAGAAATCATGAAAAATATTTTTGAAAATATTAACAATAGTAGCATTGGAAACAACAATATTTTAATTAAAACTTTGTACAGTACGGAATATAATTAATTTGCATATAATTTCCATGAGAAATGGACCATCGGCGCGCATTTTACTTTCTGACAACTCCAAATTATCAATCGTGGAACGGAAAATACGATAAATATTTGCAATTAATTTCAACCATTTATAATTTTATTTTAGGTACTGTTTTATTTATCACGGAAAAGGTTGCGAAGGTTGAAAAAACAATTTATTGAGAATATAATATTATCGATCATAATAGAATTTAGGCGTCTCCTAAATCTACATAATATAAATTTCGGGTAAACTAATCGTGTTTATGCGTATTCAAAAAACGTACTAGTCCTGGAATACAATTTAAAAATACACAATGCACAGCCCAACTCTGCTGCCACTACAACAATTTGTCTCCAGTCTCAATAATATAGGTATCAACAACCATAACGAAATTTAAACAGGTTTAAACCTAGAATGGACACTGTAGAGCATGTTATATGTGAGTCTGAGCACTAACTTGTTATAATGAAACTCCAAAGATGTCACCGTATTAGTTTGTATTTCATAGCTTCACAATGATTTCTTATATTTACGCGAATGTTAGACATTGATATAAAACTGTTATTCAACAACAATAAGTCAACAACTAATATTTTTAAAATCTTTTATAATTGTTAAATGTAGGTAGATATTGTAACTTTTACTTTTCGGACAACCAACACCTCAGTCCGCCCCGTGACCATGAAGGCTGCAAAGCCTTCGAAACGTCGGGAAATTAAAAAACCGCGATAAAATTCGCAAAATAGATTTATTTCAAAGCTTCACAGTACGTTAATACATAGCAGCGTCCTTAGATAGTAATAGTAACAAATTATTAGACGTGCAGAATTAACAAAGGCGCACATCGCTTTTATATGGGAGGCATGGTGTGACACAGCGGGTTTTTAATACATCAATGGACACAGCGTTCCCACACAGCTACGTACATGCACTTACATAGCTGCGCAAGTGTGTGTATCTCTACAGACACCAACAATCATTCTAAATCTAACATAACACTTCCAATCCTCAAAACTAGTTTACCAATCCAATACAATGTCGGCCAAAAGAATCACTGCATTCAATTTTACAAGGAGTAAAGCTTACGGACCCCTGGCCGTCCTTGTTACGTATTCCGATTGCGCCGTCTAGTCGCTGGATTGGTTATTCGTATTTAGATTATTATGTCTGTTTGTGTCGGCCACGACTGTACCCCAGTTACCGCGATTGTGTTTTATTATGACAGCTTTGTATCCTTGTAGATTGTGGACTTTGTACAGTCGCTGACATTTATATGCAAAGGATAAGTAATTTTATGAGATTAAAGATTCTGCCGGGACGCTTGTTTCATTGATCCAATGCATGTCCAACTTTTGGACGTTGCGTCCCTAGACAGTCGTCATAATTATGCCGGGATGTTTATTGCACATACATCAACTGATTCCGAAAAAAACCTTATAAGAATCAATGGCCACCATTTTGGTATTCTCATTTTGGTATCTAGCACCCTTCCATGGTACCTCAAAATTTCGACACTGTATTTAACAGCATTAGCCCCTAGGATGGCGTACAAAACGCTAAGCCCTTCATACCGAAATCAATTCCAACTGAAGCATAGGCATTTCATTGAAAGTAGATATTTATCCTTAATCATCATCATCATCATCATCATCCACAGCCTGTAGAGTCCCACTGCTGGGTATAGGCCTCTCTCATATGGTGCCACCTTTCTCGATCTCGAGCCAATCGCATCCAGGTTCGACCCGCAATCCTCACAATGTCGTCGACCCATTTTGCCGCCGGACGACCCACGCTGCGTTTGCCTTGCCGTGGCCACCACTCAGTCAGCATCTTACTCCACCTGTCATCACTTCGTCTAGCTACATGGCCTGCCCAACTCCATTTGAGTCCCATAACGAATTGTCCGATATCTCAAACTTTTGTTCGTCTACGGATTTCGCTGTTAGGGATTCTGATATCCTTAGTAAAGTTATTAATTAAAAACAAAATAGAAAATACCGCACTGAAAAGTATATTAAATAAATTTTAAAACACTGTCTGTTAACAAGCTATTAATTTACGCCAACATTTTAACTGAAACATAATACTTCCAAAAATGAATTTTACCTCGACATACCGATTTTAATTCTGATGTTTAAAGCCGGTTAAACGGCCGACTTGGAAATCGAATGCAGGACTTCTTAAAACTACGCGGCTTCAAATGCAGACACATTCGTCTCAAAATGCTATTTCTCAGGGACTTTAGCGGAACTTTTCATATATACGTGGAAGGGACAACACTATTATTATAAATAAATCCTAAAAAAAACCTTATTCACAAACTGGTGGTAGGTCTCTCATATGTAAGAGTCCGTCTGGGTGGGTACCACCGCAATGTCTATTTCTACCGCCAAGCAGCAGTGCGCATGCACTATTGTGTTTCGGTTTGAAGGACATTGTAGCCAGTGTAACTACAGGACATAGTGAGACTTAACATCTTATGTCTCAGGATGACGAGCGCAGTGGAATGCCACACACTACTTTGTAACTCAAGGTGCTGGATGGTGTTGCTACTGTTTATGGGTGGTCGTATCGCTTACCATCAGGCGAACGGCATGCTACTCTAGTCATTCAATGCCATAAAAAAAAATACAAATCTTATCCGGGATCATTACTTAAGGCAAGAGCCTTATGGTGACCTCTGGCCTTAATATGGTGAACACACCATGGCAGATTTTACTCACATAAATAAAAATTAATAACAAGGTATAATAATAAGGTTTATGTAATTACCGTCCTGAAGGTCCAGTAACTGCCATAGCGGTTCTTAAACAAGCGGACTCGAGGGCCAAATAAATATAAGGGATTTATTTTTGGCTAATATTGCCGGCCCTTAAGTGATACAGTCTAAGAGCTAAGTACTTTCAAAACTTATTTTTGAACATTTATATATTATCCCTTTGTGGTATAAATTTAAGATTATTAGAATATTAATTATTGGAAACGGTCATTATTAAACTAGCTTTTGCTCGTGGCTGCACCCGTGTGAAAGAGATTTTTCCGGGATAAAAGTCCCGCTACATATTTTCTCGGAATCAAAAGTAGCCTTAGTAACCTTCCCAGTGTCTCAAACTATCTCCATACTAAATTTCAACAAAATCCGATACGTAGTTATTGAGTTTATCGCGTAAGGAGGCGGCGGGTGCCTTTGTTTTATACTATACCATCTTATGACGAGTTTAAGAACATTAATTAATTAATATATTTATTTTTTACAAAATATCCTGTGCCATAAATATACTGGCTCCTGAACTATGCAAGGAAAATACACGAAACGCTTGGACATAATAACGTTACAAACAAATAAAGAGAACTCATTGGCATCTTCATATATTTATGAGATCGAATTTATAGGACTTCTCATTACCGCTTTAGCCTTTTTATGAGATTGCGATCGGTTAGAGCTCTCGCTGGTCAGTTTCATACTGAAACGGTAAAGTTACTACACTGGTCATGATTTGAGTATTGGCACTGATGATAATAGGTTAGGTGACTTCTTTTATAATACATTTATCAAAATTGGAGGCATATGAACCAAAATATTTATATTATCGTGGAATCAGTTATATTAAATCGCTAAAAGACTAATTCTTGACAAACATGCAATACATTTTCACCAAAATAAAACTTAAAAGCCATACTTCTGAAATACACACACAAAACCCACGCCCTATATCCCCGAAGGGGTAGGTAGAGGCGCAACTAGTGCACCCACGTTTCGCCGTGCGTATTCCGTCCCATGATGTGATAGTGGGCGAGCCTATCGCCATATCAGGCACAAATTCCAGACTCCGGGCTGATACTGAATTTAAAACTCAATATCGCTTTGTCCGACCCGGGAATCGAACCCGAGATCTCAGCATTGCAGTCATACCGTAATACAACTACGGCAACGAGGCAGTCTAACTCTGTCTGTGACGAAATGGCAGTGCAATCGATTTGTGAGTCGATCAATTTATACAGGTTTTTTTTTTTATTGCAATGAATGACGAGACGAGCATGCCGTTCGCCTGATGGTAAGCGATACGACCAACCATAAACAGTAGCAATACCATCCAGCACCTTGAGTTATAAAGTACTGTTTGGGATTCCACTGCGCTCGTCATCCTGAGATATAAGATGTTAAGTCTCATTATGTCCAGTAATTACACTGGCTACAATGTCATTCAAACCGGAACACAACAGTGCATGCACACTCCTGCTTGGCGGCAGAAATAGACATTGCGGTGGTAACCACCCAGACAGACTCTCACATATGAGAGACCTACCACCAGTTCGATCGTGTAGTTGCCGACGATGTCTGAGGGACATCACATTGTTCAAATGTTGCAGGCGTATAGTGTAGGGGTTCCTGTGTGCAAAAGCTAAGCTAAAATGGTGTTGAATTTTCTCGATTCTTTACAAGTGCCTGTTGGATTCCATACAATGTTGGCGAATTCTAGCGTGCTACGAACTAGGGTGTTGTAGAGATATATCTTTGCATAAGTACTATGAAATTCTTTGGTGATACATTTAAGGAAATCCATAATCTTAGTTGCTTTTATGACGATCGTATCTTTGTGAGAAACAAATGTCAACTGACTATCCATCACGACACCTAATCCGTCACTTTAGTTAGTTATTATAATATGAAAAAGGCTTTGGCTTATAACGGTTTTTTATCGAAACCTTGTAAGCGGTTTTATTTTATTATTAATAACCAAATTACAGCCTGAAGGTTAAACGCAACAAGCGAGCAAGGCTTCTCAATAAAGAAATTTAATATTTACTCACCTAACCTCCTTAGAAGTTGGGAGTAACTTTTCTAATTTTGCACAAAACTTTGTCGACATCAGTTCATTAGACATGTTTTTTAAAATAACGACGGAATTCATTGGCCTAGTTTTTCAAATAATATGTTTGTACTATCCCACTGGAAGACTTGATCAATGGATTGTAAGACTGGTAACCCAAAGACGATCGCCTAGTCGTCTTTGAGGTTGGGCGGTAGTGGTAATTGCCCTCTCCAACAAACTAAAGAGTCTTGGTCTGCCTGCACACCAAATTTCATTTATATCTATTCAACAGTTTATTCGGTTACTCATTTCATATACATCTATTCAATGGTTAATTCGTTAATAATGATTAATGGGTTTTTCTACTCAGTATCAGCCTGGAGTCTGGAATTTGTGCCCGATATGGCGATAGGCTCGCCCCCTATCACATCATAGGTCGGTATACGCACGGAGAATAGTGAGTGCACTAGTTGCGCCTCTGCCTACCCCCTCGGGGATTAAAGGCGTGAGTGTGTGTGTGTTGGTTAATTTTATTCTTCTCAACAAAATCTAAAAATTTACTTTCCCTTATAATAGTAAGAACTAGGAAGTAGAATAAATCATCTATCTAAGCTATACAGTTTGCTATTGAAAAAATTATGTCACAGTTATATCCAACCTCTCAGGAGATTTCACAAAGGCCATGAGAACCTCGCCACCTGAACGCCTGAGGGTCTCGAGTGTCCTCTTCACTTAAAGGCTTTAAACGTCTTTTATTTCCTCACTATTTACATTTCCATTGTTTGAGCCTCTGTCATTACGTAGCTTTTATGAATGGGAACATTTTTATGAAAGACATTTTTTATTTAGCCTATAAATTGTTCCATTATTCTTGAGAGATCTAGATCTATTAAATATATAATATAAACCTAAATCTATACTATAATAAAGCGGTAGATCCCGGTATATCTGTATATTGAAAGATATGTGATAATAAATCAAACTTTAAATAACCGCCGACACAAAAATCTCTAAAAACTAAAATAATAAAAGTGTCTTTGTCGTTTCAGTACCTAGTAATATTTTGACCCAAGCGTCCTCACGTCGGGGGACCGAACTCCGGACCAGGGAGACGAAAATACTTCTTTAGCGGTCCCCCGACGCGACGACGCTTGGATCAAAATATTACTAGGTACTTAAACGAAAAAGAAACTTTTATTATTTTACTTTTTAGAGATTTTTGTGTCGGGAGTTATTTAAATTTTTATTAAATTATTATTTAAGATGTTTTATCAGCATCAGCTCACGTTTAAAAAAATTGCCGAAGTCACAGTACACCAAATTTAAAAACAATCAGGCTTTTTAAATCGGAAATGAGCTAATAATCTTCAAACGCCTGAACAGATCTTCATAAATTATAGCTAAGAACCATCGCGACCATATCAGCTTTCTAACAAAAAAAAATTGCGTCAAGATTGGTCCATTCGTTTGAGAGCTACGATGCCACAGACAGACATACAGATACACAGATACACACCCTAAACATATAACACCCCGCTGTTTGTCGGGGGTTAAAAAAAGAAAGGGGGTGACTGAAGAATAGTAATGGAATACAAATCAGCGATTTTTATATTTCTTTCCTGTCTGTCTGTTTTTCTGGTTGTTTGTTACTGTACGTCTCCAAATCTACTGAAGGGATTTCGATGAAATTTGGTATAGAGATAGTTTAAGATGCTAGAAAGGACATAGGCTACCTTTTATCCCGGATACATATAAATCGGGACATTTATCCCGGAAAAACTTTTTCACACGGGCAGAGCCGTGAGCAAAAGCTGGTATTTAATATAGGCATTCGTTTATAGCGTGTTTTAGGATTTATAATATATTATCACATTGATATTTTTTTATTATAACGCCTTTATTATTTTTTTATTGCCATGAATGACGAGACGAGCATGCCGTTCGACTGATGGTAAGCGATACGACCAACCATAAACAGTAGCAACACCATCCAGCACCTTGGGTTACAAAGTACTGTGTGGCATTCCACTGCGCTCGTCATCCTGAGACATAAGATGTTAAGTCTCATTATGTCCAATAGTTACACTGGCTACAATTTCCTACAAAACCGAAACACAACACACAACATTATCTTCCTAAGGGTGCTTAATATTATAAATAAGAGTTTGTGGAGATATTTGGATGTTTGTAAGAAGAAAACATGAAAACACGTTAGATGCAGGCCGCTTTTGGCCGCCCCTTCTAGAAATCTTTGGGGGAAGCCTATGTTCAGCAGTAGACGTCATGTGGCTGATGATGACGATGATGATGAAGTACAAAACGCAGAAACCACTGGACGGATTCAGATGAAATTTGGTACTCAGATAGACTATAATATCCAAATTTACTATATAGACTGCTTTTATATCCTGTACTTTACATAGCGGAACTTGCACCAGAAATAGTTCAATATAAGTGAAAGCACCTAGTACACATCTCAAAATAGCCTATTCGCATATAGCTGTATCAAAATATAAAACAGGCAACTCTAGCCAATGTGAACGCGCCTCTAAAACCCTTTTAGCCCCCAATTTGTAACTGTGGTGTGGACTACACTAGCCGGAAGTTCACTGCACATATTAAGGCGCGTTCACAAGTAATTGTATTTTGCGAAAGTTCTAGTCTCGGACTAAAGACAGAGATGTCGATAAAGTACTGGTGGTAAGTCTCTCATTATGTAATAGGCCGTCTGGGTGGGTACCACCGCAATGTCTATTTCTACCGCCAAGCAGCAGTGTGCATGCACTGTTATGTTTCGGTTTGAAGGACATTGGAGCCAGTATAACTACTGGACATAATGCGACTTAACATCTTATGTCTCGAGATAACGAGGTCAGTGGAATGCCACACAGTTCTTTGTATGTCAAGGTGCTGGATGGTGTTGCTACTGTTTATGGGTGGTCGTATCGCTTACCATCAGGCGAATGGCATGCTCGTCTCGTCATTCTAGGTATGCTATAAAAAAAAAGGTAGTTTCTGCTTATTTTCAGTCCGCTTTACAATAATGTTTATGGGTTGTTATACTGGTGATATACTATAATTTTTTTAATTCCGTGGTAATACAATGTTTATTTTATGTGTTTAGCTTAGAGGTTTTAGTAGTGACCCTACCGGCTTCGAAAGGGTAGCAGATCATAGAAAGAAAGAAAGAAAGAAAGAAAGAAAGAAAGAAAATATTTATTATTAGCACAATAGGTACATGTATCTTTCATAAAAAAAAAGTGAGAAAATACGAAATAAAAACAAATATAAAACAATTACATGCATTGTGCCAACAATGGGAACCCCCATTCAGCTTCTTGCTGCAGCATCAGCCTGGCCGATACTGCAGCGCTGATTTTCAATGGGGGACCCAGGTGACGTACGGACATTAAGTCGGCGCGAACACAACTTTAGCTAAACCTAAGTACAAATAAATACAAAACATAAATAAATTCAACACGCAACACATTCAATACATATATCTATTCATGACGGTTATATATATAAATATATATATATATATATATATATAAATACAATACAAAACATTTCGATAGCACTGAGGGGCGACGGAGACAGAACACTCGCCAGTAGCCACCACTCTCGCGCCATAAGCGGGCGAAATGCGCAGCGCGCCGGGCGGCATGATTAATAATAATTAAGTGGAAAAAAGGTGGAAAAAAGAAAATAACAACTATATTACACTACAGCAAAGGAATACAATGGCGTGAACATAGTGGTCAACCACTGATACAATGCAAATGCAAAAGTGATTATGTGAAAAACACGGCAATGGGATACGCAACAAATAATATATCCACATTCTGTCGTACCGCCACTACGCCGTGAGTGACCTCCATTCCGTCCTGAATCTGATCTAAAACCAAAAGGTAAGTAAGTCGGTATAAATTATAAATTAATTAATATGCTGTTGCTTCTGTATCTTTAATAAATATTGTTTATAATTATATTTAAAACTAAATTTACTTTTTTTAGATCGACACGGCGGTGGAATGTTGTTCCAGCAGCGAGTGGCGGCATATTTAAAAGAACCCCTGAATGCAGTGGTTCTTTTAAATGATAATTCATAATGTGAATATATTGTGATACATGATCCCATGATGTAATAGGGGCGAGCCGATCGCCATATCTGGTACGAATATCACTTATCCCGAACTGGGCATCAAACCTGAGGCCTTAGAGCTGATGTCGCACCAACCATGTCATACAAATACGCCATCGAGGCAATCCAAAAGAAAAAAAAACTTTATTTATTTTACACACTTTATACAATTTTTTGTACTTAATGAGGCATTCTCTATCAGATCTTAGGTTATGGAGAGATGTAAGAAGAATTTAGAATAGACTCGCATTCAAACTATATTACCTTGCGCGACCAATTTTAAAATTAATACAAAAAGTAATTTATCATTAACAATACTCTCACAAGATAAATCGATGATAAAACAGCGATAAGTGCAAATGGATGGCGGCTTAATGAGGGTATTAATCATGTGTTGAAATTTCGTCCACGTACATAATTTATTGTGGGTAATGTGGTATCCATTTTTATTGCTATATTAAAAAGTGTTTTCATAAAAGAGAGGAAAGTTTGCCGACTGCCTTAGCGTAGTTGTAATTACTGAGCACTATGAGACAACATATAATGTCTCAGGCTGACGAGCGCAGTGCAGTGTTACGCAAGACGTTATAATTCAGGGTTTTTTGCGGCGTTCCTAATGTTTATGGGTGGCCGTATCACTTACCATCAAACGGCATGCTCAATCTGTCACTTAATAATAACAATACCAGCTCTGTATTATATACTGCTCACTGCTGAGCACGGGCCTCCTCTACTACTGAAATAGGTTAGGCCTTAATCCACCACACTGGCCTAGTGCGGGTTGGCAGACTTCACATACCCTCGAAATTCTTATAGAGAATTCGTCACTTAAATGCAATAAAAAAAATTGTATTGCGTTCACGACACCGCACTGAGGTCCTGAGTTCGAATCCCTGGCAAATGTTTTTTTTTTTTTATGGTATAGGGGGCAAACGAGCATACGGTTCACCTGATGGTAAGTGATCACCGCCGCCCATGAACATCTGCAATACCAGGGGGCACAGAGATGCGTTGCCGGCCTTTTAGGTGGGAATACGCTCTTTTTTTGCAGGTCGCCAGGTCGTATCTGTCCGGAAATGCTGCTGGCGGCAATTGGTTCCATAGTTTAGTAGTACGTGGCAAAAGATGACAAAATGTTATTGGTTACTCAGTTTAAGTACAGGAATCTGGAATCTGTGCTCGATATGGCGATAGAGTCGCTCCCATCGCATCATGGGATGGAACACATATGGCAAAAATTGGCTGCTCTGGTTGCACGCCAGCCTACTCATTCGGAGGTAAAGAAGTGATGTTTTTATTAAATTTCGTAGGCCAATAAAGTAGCTCAGCTGATGATGCGTTTTTTGGTGAAATACGTATAAAATAACAAAATAATCATAGGGATGTCGCCGACCGAAAAAATAAAAGAGGGATTGGATAGTAGGGTGGGTTTGGACCGTGGGATTCTCACATACTAAAGTGCTATTACTTGACGTTGGTCTGTAAGACCGTGTGATACTTCGGCTGAGCCGGCCCATTGTGTAGGCAGATAATCACGCACTACCAGTTTAAACTTCTCTTGTTCGACTTTATAATATTTAGACACGTCTGTAGACTAATATAATATTGTTAGGATAAAACGTTTTGTGAGGGTATTTGTAATATCAAACTAATAGTGAACTAATAGTGTGAATAGTGACAGTTGGGTGTATAAAAGGGGTGCCGTATTGATGTGCAGCTTTTATTCGCACTGGACTTCGGTCTCAGTCTTGGCTCAGTCGTAGTGTCCTATATCTTTGTGAATGTCTATTTCTATGTATTGCTGCAAAATCAGTGGTAGATATTTTTATCAAAATCACTTCAGTTTCTAACAATATGAAATCTGTATCTATAGAACTAGATTTGCGCGGAGACGTTTTTCCGGGATAAAAAGTAGCCTATAGCACTCAGGAGTAATGTAGCTTCCTATTAGTGAAAGAATTTTCAAAATCGGTCCAGTAGTTCCTGAGATTAGCGCGATCAAACAAACAAACTCTTCAGCTTTATAATATTAGTATTGTAACATAAAAATTTTCAAACCCCATACCCTAATTATTTTAGTAAAACATTAACTGATTGAAGGCTGTATGTTTTTTGTATCGTGGCCTACAAATCGTGTGTTAGACGAGTGCGCGTAGTGTTGCCAGTTTTCTAACCGCTCGTTTTGTTTTTATGCAATAATAAATCCTACACACGTACTAAAATTACGTTTGCGTGTGCAGTATTTGTAATAAAATTGATTCTACTTACTACATAAATAGGAGAATTGTGAGTGGTCGTATTCTAATTTCGGTTATATAATTTTTTGTTCATCTCTGACTCGGATTGCAACCCTACCGGTGAACGACCTCCCCTCGGCCTCTTGCGTGGGAGCACCAAGCGTGTGAGCACGTAATTTCGTCGTCGGCTCGTATGTGCCCATAAATTACGAAGGCTTGGTCAAGGACCCCGCGGAGTGTTCGCCGTGATCAGCTGGAGCCGCTTTGCCGTCCTATACGTGTCGATGACCCGATGATGGCAAGGAGCGTTTTGTTCTAGTGCACGTGAGTAGTGGTTGTCATTTCAATTCGCCGGTTTGTGACGTTAGACCACGTTTTTATCCATTCACGTTCTTCGTTATAGGGTGAACATATCAGGAATCCTCCGCGGAAGTTGACAGGAGAACACTCGCCGGCCTGCCGACCTTGCGGGTTCTCTATTCCTTCCCGGTATGTTTTTTTATTACTAGCTTAGCGCGACCACTATAACTGTTGTTAATATTAAAGTATTGTGTACTAATCTGGAGCACTGTCCTTGTTCCAGGGGGTTTTTCCTCAGGGGTTGTTTCTTTTTAGAACATACATTTTCGTTCATTTCGTCTATCGCGGGTAGACTTAAAACTGCCTGCATCATCAGAGAGGAGGCTAATTTCCCTAGTTGGATGAAGCCTCTGTGATTCCTGACCTGTATTGGAGGACCCAGGACACCCTCTCAATGGTATTTTTATGGAAATTAGACAAAAGTATGTAAATTTCTTATTTTGGGTCTGACACCCTATTTATGTCAGTGGCGCCCTTATCCTAATTTAATTATTGTTTTAAATACAACACTAGTAACAAAGTGATAAAAGAACAGCTCTCCAGTAGGCTCACGTCCCACTCTCCGACCTTAATTTATTAGCCGGAACCCAGTACTTGGTGATTTGTATTAAGTAGCAAGTAAGTAAGTGAACACAATATATGAATTTAAAGTCTGTGTACCGTTTTATTCCACCCACTTCTGCTACCCCATACACACCACTGGGTCATACATGCAACAGTATAGATAATCCTATCACTTTTAAAGTCTCTCGTTAGTTGACGTTATAAAAAGCCACTGCACTGTCAAGTCCAATAAGCCTTTTGCGAGGATTAAAAATAAAGGTAACTAGTCATTTACCAACACAAACTAAGTAATGCAAACCTGACAAAATAAGGTCATCCATCCACGTTACGGGGAAATTCGGTCATTGGCCGTATTCCAGAGATATCCCGACAAAGCCGACACATAAATTACGATTTGTGCGAATGCATCCGCCGGGAACGCCATACGAAATTAAATTATATAGATTTTTGTTATTGTTCAAATATATTAAAGTGGATGGTTATTTATATGACAGTGGGTGGTAAGTATCTCGTATGTGAAAGCCCGGCTGGGTAGATATGTGTCTGTTGCCAAGTTGTATACAAGCACTGTTGTTTATGGTTTTTATATTGTATTTATTGTTTTTGACAGGTCCGCCTGGAAATCTTTAGAGGAGGCCTATGTTCAACAGTGGACATCATATGACTGATGGTAATGATGATAATGATTCATCGTGCACGATGGACTAGTTGGTTGGAACGAACTGCAATACAAAGGTCCACAGGATCAAAAACCTCTGGCTTTTCGAATTTACGTGTGTATTATGTGTATTGTCAATTATCATTCGCTTACGGTTAAGGGAAACATCGTGAGGAAACCTACACACTTGAGAATTCTCCATAAAATATTCCGGGATCCAATTTCAGGTCGGGCAGTGTGATATTGGGTTTCTTCTCAGTATGAGCTCGGATTCTGGAATTCGGGCCTGATATGGCAATGGGTCGCCCCCTATCACATCATGGGATGGAACACACATGAAGAAAATTGGGTTCAAACTCAAAGGTGTGATATGTGATGTTTTGACTTTTGATTTATTTTAATTACTGCGTATTATGAGACAATATTATAGCTCAAGGTGATAAACTCCATTTGCCACGAAGTGTTTTGTAATTCAAAGTTCAAGAAGTACTGCTACTTTTCATGAGTAGCATGTATATTTGCACATTATTGTATCAATTAATTAAGTGTTGTTGTTTTTAGATAATATGATTTAGTTTTATTTTAGTTTTTAAGTGTTGTTGTTTTTAGATAATATGATTTAGTTTTATTTTAGTTTTTAAGTGTTGTTGTTTTTAGATAATATGATTTAGTTTTATTTTAGTTTTTAAGTGTTGTTGTTTTTAGATAATATGATTTAGTTTTATTTTAGTTTTTAAGTGTTGTTGTTTTTAGATAATATGATTTAGTTTTATTTTAGTTTTTAAGTGTTGTTGTTTTTAGATAATATGATTTAGTTTTATTTTAGTTTTTAAGTATTATTTTTTTATGTCATTTTGTTTTATTTTTATTTTATTTTACAAAGAGTTTTTTTTTGTCTTCCGTGACATCTCAAACGGCCCAACGGAAGACCAGCGTTGGCTGTACTGCCAACAAATTGCTGAGTTGGAGCCTGTTTGCAGCAAAGTGTTTTCTGTCTGTTTTTATTTTACACGTGTTTAATTTGTGTTTGTTGCAAATAAATTTAATTTCTTTCTTTCTTCTTTCTATATCAGACGAACGGCTTCCTCGCATCCTCTTCCAGTATAAAAATTAACGACTACATAAATTAATTTGTGGTAAATGCGAGTTGGTCGTTTAGCCTCGTGTAATATGGACGTAAAAAGTTATGACATAATATTGTGGTTTTAGCTAACGAGATTATCGTGAACGGTTAAGCCGAGAGTACACGGCACAGAGATGTATTTTTTTTAATAAATGATGAATTTTTCAAGTGGGCCTGGAGGGCGAAATCTGAAACTATGAAGAACAGAGTAAAATGCTCAAAGGAATCTCGAAGCAGGTTTTGATGAAAATTAAAACTGCATCATCGGATTTTTGAAAATTTAATATTCTTAGCCAAGAATCGATCCTGTTGAGTTTGACAAAAAAATAAACACACTGAATCGTTACACAATTCGATAGTGTCTCTAATAAGTATCAAATTCTGGGAAGTTTCATTCTCTTTTCAAGAGTAGGCAAAGGTGTAACCAACCCACATTCCGTAACATAAAATCATCAAGCACAACTCCAGGCATACTGAGCTGAAAAACCCAATATCACTGCTCAACCCGAGATTCGAACACGCCATTCATATTATATTTCTTTAGAATTGCGTATAGTATTTAATGACTATAGTCTTGCTCACCCTTATCTACTTATGTAAGATTATTTGCTTCAACTTTTATTTAAAAGTACATACATTTTTTTACAATTACTTCTTCTTTACAATGAGTCATGTTGTGTACCAGCCCATATATAAAATTTACACGCCAATAAGTCCCAATGCGGAAAATCTCGGATTGGAAATGCCTCGTTGTTTTTTAGGACACAGATTTTCGTAAAAGGATTGGATCGGCATGTTTTAACGTTACATTATTCGGTGAAAGTCCTTCAATCGATCGTTTGATTATGGAAAAGCTGGGTGAATATAATTTAAAACATAAATTCTTCTTATTAGTCGTGCACTCTTGACAGAGTGGTCGTGGTCATGTTTGGGCCGATTGATGAACTGCCGTTTTCACGATGCGTCGCCATATGTCTCGATGTTTGGCGGAGTAGAAGCATTTGTTTATAGAGGAGTACGTCATAGTTTTAATAAGGTCTGTCCAACGTTTAAAAGCATAAATAGGTAGACATAATTGTATTGACTGCTGACGGTTAATCACCTCTCGTCTCTCGACACTCTATACCCTGCTCCACTTACCATCAGTAGAATGTACCGACCCGTAGAAGGTGCTCTGTATTTATGACCGTAGTCAGGTAGCAGATAATATGAGCTGTGGACCCGAAGGTCCTAGATTTGAGTCCCAGATCGGGTAAGATTCTTTGTAGGATTTTTAACTGCCTGAGGTTTATCTTCCCAATGAGGGTTGACACAAGATCGCATTTATAACATTTTTAGGATCTATTCGAATAAAATATCTACCAAGATATATTTAAACACTAAATAAGAACTAAAAAAGGAATTCCTTTACAAAGATAATGCTGGTAGGAATAATAAAGGAACTGTTTTATGAACCACTAAAGCTGCCATTACTGAGAACAATGAATAATAATGAATTTTAATATTATCTTCGTTTTATTTTAAATTGGGGCTGATTTAGGCGTGGCATGTTTGAATTTATGGGGAAAATTGCGAAAATGCCGAACTGTATAAATGTATCTACAGTGAAACCACCATAGTGAGGTTTCGACCTACTTTTACCCGTTGTGTCAGAGGCCTTGGCACATTATGGGAGGAGCGACGCTAGAGTTGTACATAGAATGGATACATTTGTACATACATACATACATTCATACATACATACATACATTCATACATACATACGTATGATTTTAAAATCATTACCGTTCCTTGCTTTGCCGTGGCCAGGTAAAAATAAAAACTGGCATCCATAATCAAATCCAAATCTTGACTAAAAAGTAATTATAATAAACTGTCCAATGTTACACCAAGTTATCAGGACCCGCAATTTATATTTTAATACAAAAGTGGGATCTCCGAGGGCCAGTACTTCCGAACCCGACAGCTTTACGATAAAAATTAAAAAAGTTCGCAGTCATTATTCAAAAAGAGAACAACTTTTGGATTTCGTAAACAATTTTTGGGGTCCATTTTTGTGACGTCTAAAATTGTCCATATGACAGTCCATAGTTCAGGAGCCAGTGTATTTATGACACGCTAGCTTTTGCTCACCGCTTCGTCCACGTGAAAGATTTTTCCGGGATTAAAAGTATATTTCATTTCCAGGGTGTCAAACTATCTCCATACAAAATTTCATGGAAATCCGTTTGGTAGTTTTTGAGTTCATCTCGTTCAGAAAGACAGACACACAAACGCGGCAGGGGACTTTGTTTACAATATGAAAGAAATATGGAATTTAAAAGTAGGTTAAGTCTTTCCAGTGATCTGGAAACAAATTATTAACTCTAAAACAAAAAGAAATATCAAGAATAATGTACACAACGAATTAGCGATAACTGATAAGTTTTATGAAAAGTGGGCCATCAATGGTTCAGTTACTTTATTATAAACTAGAGTTCTGCTCGTGGCTCCGCCCGCGTGAAAAAGATTTTCCGGGATAAAAAGTACCCTGTAGCACTCAGGAGTAGCGTAGTTTCCTATTAGTGAAAATAATTCAAGATCAGTTTAGTAGTTTTTGAGTTTATCCATTACAAACAAACAATACATACAATACAAACACACATAACTAAAAACAAAGTACAGGCTTGGCTCATGGAACAAACATATGATAACACAGAAAATTTCTTCTCCTATACCTGAAATTTCAAAATATCCCAACACACCACACACACACACACACACACACACACACACACACAATTGCACGCGCACACACATTATCTACAATATAAGAACTGAGACTTCCATAGCAGATTAACATGTAAAATAATACTTACCTACCAATTTTGTTTTTTATATAAATATAAATCCCAAATCATATCACTTCTATATTTAAGTCAATATCATACTTGCGGAGGAACACTGTCGCCCAAAATACAGGTTAAATCTAGTTTGGGTGCCAGGGGACCAAAACCTTATTTTAAAATATTTTTTGGGAAATAAATAAAATAAATAAATCAAATCTTTCATCTTTATAATATTAGTATAGACTTGCCAAGCTTAAATTTTGCACGCCATCTGGCAGAATGTTTCGGAACTTATGAATTATTATATTACCGTCCTACGTTTGTAACTACATTCAATGCAAATAAAATATTCTGATCCTAAAGTTACCTCTTGGTTAGACTTAGATGACAAAATTCATAGGTCTCGAAAACGAAATTATTTAAAATTACGTAGAAGCAAAGACATTCAACATTAAAATTAGTAATAGACCGGACATCAAGACCAAATGTTTCGTCCAAAAGTTATTAACAATTGGTAATAAGTCGCTGTCATATCTGACACATCCATGTGACAAGACGTCTCGGTATGCGCAAATTTTGTTAAGAAAGCAATTTTTTGGAAGGAACTATGCCAATTTGCGCATTACGATCATATCAAAGTATGTTCTAATGCACTTTACATAGGTGTTTTCATAGAGGTGTTTTGCTATTTCACGGTAGATTGAGTTACTGACGATTAGGCTCAAAATTTTGGATACAAAATTTCCCAATGCCCGTTCTATATAATCTTAGAAGTCTTTGCGTAGAAGGCATTCACCTTTAATAAATAAATACCCGATACATTTACCTCGACGCCAAGTTAATAATTTCCATCAATCTTCGACCCACACTACCTTACAACTTCTCTCCGTCTATACCCCATCTAAGATCTCGAATGCCATTCGCATGTTCCTAGATTTATTAGAGATTCAATCGCTTCAAAGCGACTCTAAATCGTGCAGCTAAATCCTTTGTGAAAGTTCTCGAGATTTGAGCTATAGATTTAAAACCATATCGTGGAGTTTCGTATTGAGCTGATCGGATTCTTAGCGAAATAGCAGCTGACAAAGTTTAAAGTGATAGGTTCTGTTCGATTACTAGGTCGGGCCATTATCAACAATTACTCGGAAATGCACAGTACTATTACAAAATAAAATGATACAAGAATTAAATATGAGAAACCTTCGTTAACCTATTTTTATTATTTTATTTATAATAACTACTTGACACATATTCTGGGTCGAATATGGCCGAAAAGTTAATAATTTTGGATCTAAAATGAGTTTTTCTTAATATTATGAACTAGCTTTTGCTCGCAGCTCCGCCCGCGTGAAAAAGTTTTCCCGGGATAAAAATCCCGCTTTATATTTCCCGGGGTAAAAAGTAGCCTATGTGTTAATCCAGGACATCACCTACCCGTGTGCCAAATTTCATCGAATTCCGTTCAGTAATTTTGCAGATGTGCAGTAACAAACAAACAGAAAAACAGACAAACAAAAAAGAATTACAATAATCGCTGATTTGTGTTCCATTACTCTTCTTTAGTCACCCCATTTCTTTTTCATCATATATCTTTAAATATACATACACCGGTTCTGCTGCTTTATTATATGTATAGATTTAAAGTAAAGGTATCTTAAAATATAGCTCTTCTCCTTATTCCATTAAAATATGGGGTCGTCCGTTAGGAGTTTGTTAAAACTCTCTCAAAATAATGATGAGGATAAACTACGAAAAATAAATCTAAAAGAATAATTTTGCAATAAAGTTAAAATTCGTGCCAGAAACGCTTTACAAGGCCATAGATATGAGTAAAACTGGCGACCGATAGCACCATTGGACGATTTCACCCAAATTTTGGAACATGTTCAATGATATTTGGCTGTAACTGAATTTTATAACCTTGCAAATTAAAAACTTAGATAAGTTTCATTGAAACGCTTTTAATATATTTTATGGTAATAAAACAAGGTCTTGGTCGCACACACTCACACACACACACTTTTACGCCTATCATCCACGAAGGGGTAGGCAGAGACGCAACCAGTGCACCCACCTTTCGCCGTGTGAATTCCGTCCCATGATGTGATAGGGGGCGAGCCTATCGCCATATCAGGCACAAATTCCAGACTCCGGGCTGATACTGAATAGATAAACCCAATATATACTGAATAGAAAAATTAGCCGAAATTATTAATTAAAAATTGGTCTTGGTCGCGGCGCCACTAATGTCAGAGATCTTGATAAAATTCCACTTTTCTGGTATTCAATTTAGCCTATGTGTTAATCCAGGGTACAGTTTATCTATATGTCAAATTTCATGCCTATCCACATACGTGTCGGTTTCCATCAGGTAAGAAGATTGTTAGTCTGATACCCCATATTTTTGCTTATTGCTACAGTAAGAAGACGGCTTCAGCCGAACATGGAAAGTACTAATGCTAGGGCACAGCCAAACCGTTGTCAATGCGGAGATGAGCAGATGAGTCAGTATGCCTCGTTTAAAGAATAGGTTATAACATTCGAGGAACACTGATGCACGGAATTCATTCTAAAGTTTGCACTTGCACGGTAAATTAGACCAAATCTACTTGATCTCCGGACCTCAATGAAAATAATTTCCAAAATTTGCCGTATCAGTTTACTTTATCAATTTGTGATACTGTTTTATGCAGTGAGCAACCCGAATACGAATGACCTGATAGTACAATAAAATACAACATCAAAACGCGTTCGGCCCATGTTATGTTCAGTATAAGCATGGTATTAAGGCATGCTCTCATCTTCTTGAAGGGTAGATGAAATCTGGAAAAGCAATATAGAAAGAAAAAATATTGGAATTATTAAAGTCCCTACAGCCTTACGAAAATCAGAAACGTTTTAACATAGCATTACCTCAAGATAAGGCAGAGCGGCAACTATTGCAATCACTTTTCGCATAATTTAGGACTTGAAGCTACGATATAAAACGAGCCCTGTATTATTTAGAGCCCAGTATATTTACTGCCCATTCTGTGTACGGACCTCCTATACTACTGAGAGGGTTTAGACCTTAGTCCACCATGCTGGCCTAAGGTGGGTTGGCAGACTTCACCTACCCTCAAAATTCTTATGGAGAATTCTCTGGTATATTGGTTTCTTCACCGTTCACTATTTCCTTTACTATCACTATATCGAACGTATATTCCAATCCCAGAAACTCAAGTATATTCTTCAAATTACTAAATTCTTTTTAATTCACCCTCACTAGTTTGCAAGTTCTGGAAATTGAAGTCAAACTACCAAGAAGTTAATTTCAGCTATAAAACAAAACTTCCAAAGATTCTTCCTTACCTACTATATAATTTATTACCCTTAGTAAATAAATTGAAAACACTTATCAGATTAAAATCTTAGGAACAAACTTAACTAAGTGATTAATTACTGTTTTTATTGCAGTCTTCGAACTTGAAAATGGCTGCAGCGTGGCTGATAACGCTGTGTAAGTTTAAGTTGTAAACGTTATAGTGTTCCCATTTAAAGTACATTGAAATATTTGTCATTAATGAAAATTTTCGGACTTAACTTCACTCACACATACGCACGCCTTTTATCCCCAAAGGGCTAGGCAGAGACGAGACTAGTGCACCCACTTTTCGCCGTGCGTACTCGGTCCCATGATGTGACAGGGGACAAGTCTATTGCCTTATCGGGGACAAATTTCAGAATCCGAGCTGACACATAACCTTAATATGTATACAATGGATGATGATACGATTAGTTCTGACCCGCTATGTAATAAATGGTTTATTTGAAATAAAATTCCAATTACGAAGAACTTGAGTTTACTTTTTCGTTTTTTTTTTTTTTATTGCATTGAATGATGAGACGAGCATGCCGTTCGCCTGATGGTAAGCGATATGACCACCCATAAACAGTAGCAACACCATCCAGCACCTTGAGTTACAAAGTACTGTGTGGCATTCCACTGCGCTCGTCATCCTGAGACATAGGTAGATGTGAAGTCTCATTATGTCCAGTAGTTACACTGGCTACAATGTCCTTCAATCCGAAAAACAACAGTGCATGCACACTGTTGCTTGGCGGTAGAAATAGACATTGCGGTGGTGCCCACCCAGACGGCCTCTTACATAATGAGAGACCTACCACCAGTATAATGTTATCTAGTTACTAGACTTCTGCTCGCGGCTCTACCCGCGTGAAAAAGTTTTTCCGGGATAAAAAGTATAACCTATAGCACTCAGAAGTAATGTAGCTTCCTATTAGTGAATGAATTTTCAAAATCGCTCCAGTAGTTTTTGAGTTTATCCATTACAAAAAAACAAATTTTTCGTCTTTATAATATTAGTATATAGATAATATATTGCCTGACTTGAGTATCAAACCTACAACCTTATCATAACCGTTAAAGCAAAACCGCAAATTCGGGTTCAGTATCTCCTATACTTCTATAGTACTATTTTACAGAAACAGTTTTCAAGCAGTACAATCTAGAATAACAAGTTGTTAAGTTCCTGGAGTAGATCCAAAATTCCTATTGAACTTTCGAGCAGCAATTTCGAATACGTAAGAATTCAAATCGGAATGTCTCGGTAGATCTAATAATTCCTTTCGCCGAGTTTTGTCTTTCCACATTGTATTATTTAAAGTTGAGCGGTGCTAGAACCTTAAGTGTCTTGGCGGCGTAGTTGAATTGCGTATGCGTTTCGAGTACGATTTGCGCACTGAGGGTCTGGATTCAAATCCCTGGTCGAGCCAAAAAAAACATTTTGACTTGGTTTTCCATCTTAAAAATTACTCAGTCGCATCTCGGAGTCAGGAAGTTGGCGGTGAGATGCCCAGCTGCCCCGGAAAACACGTAAAGCCGTTGATCGTGCGCCTGATCTCTCTCCGGTCATGTCACATTGCCGTCTCACCGGACTATGAGAGTGAAGGAATAGCGAGTGCACCTGTGTATTGCGCACACACTTGTGCACTATAATATCTCCTGCGTACCTGGCTGATCTCTATGGAGAGTATCCGCCGTGGCTGGAATTGAAAAGGGGGATTTTTATTATTAGGAGCTGAGATAAAAAAACTCAAGTTGAAGTCGATCTATTCAGGCGAATTTGTAATATTCCTAATTTCTACGTATCTCAAACGTTCAACTTTAAACCGCTTAGAAGTATCTAATCTCTGGAAAGTGGCGTTAGTCATATCAAGAATAGAATTAGGACCTCCGAGGCCATGGCCCATAATGTTCCCACTAGACTAAGTAAAAACCATAGAAAAACGAAACTTACGTTGCTAACTTAATGTTTGAAAGAACTGTAACAAGAGAAAAGCGGTGACTTGACGTAAAAATCTTAAAGCCATAACTTAGTTTGAACTTAATATTGTTTCCTTTGTCGTCTATTCTTTATAAACAACTTAGAAATTCATTCCTTCATATAAAGGATGATATTTGAAGTTTTCTTTTGCATTTTAAAGCCTTCTTTTGTTAGTGTTCAAAGTTGTGAGTTTGTGAGAAACTGGCATTCAAGGCTTATGGTTCTTATTTCTTTAATGTAACACCTAGCCGTCAAATGGGTACAACGTCGATTCCCGGCCAACTTACGTGTGATATTCAAAATTTTAATCGACCTCTTTCTCTCAGAAGTGGTATATCGTAAGCGGTGGTGGGACGGTGAATGGAGAGAGTAGGATTGACTGCCTTTTAAGAAAAAGATCGCAGGTACAAACCTCGCCACCGGATTCGCGAGTTCTGCTTTTCAATTTTTTTATCGTTCACGCCAACTTATGTAGTTGACGGTAATAATAATAATATTTTCTTTATTTCAAACCAAATGTTCCATAATGTTAGTAATCAAATTAAATAACTATGTTATTATGATAATATATCTATTTCATGGATGTGTGAAGTTGAATCCAGGGACTAATGTATATACCGGCTTGTGAAACTGTTCTAATACTAATTCACGGCCTGGAAACATGACGGTTTGATAAGTATTTCATATTGTGCATGATTAATGAAAGCGGTATATGCAGGTGGTGACATCAAGCACAAACAATATATTTGTTTATTTATTCAGTTTTTTTTTTATACTTATTTTAAAGTGATAATGAGGAAAGATAAAAAACAAAAAATAAATACAAATGGCGGCCTTATCGCTCTAGGCAATATCTTCCAGACAACTATGGGATGGATATAAGAAAAGGAGATACAGAGGGCAGTCTAGTGAATATTGTCGGAATTTTAAGTTTTATTTATTTATTTTACAAGTTGCCATATTTTTTTGTTATACGCTATCACTGTCCGGCGTCAGTCTATGTATATCCAGTTGAAGCAGGCCGGCAAAACGGTGTCGGGTGCGCGAGAGATGATCACCTCTAAAATAAAAATAAAATAATTTATTCATCACGTAGGCGAACATAGTTGTACTTACGATAAGTCAAGATACATTAAATTGATTATATTCATAATTATTGTTAATACTAAAGGCCACTTATATAACTAACGACACTTTTATTGGGAGTAAAATCCATGATGAGAAATAAACAAAAACTAAAAAGCCAGCTTGGACTGGCAGGAAAGGGGACATAAAATGAGATTATTTTATTAAAAAATAATAGGAGGAACGCGTCGCGATCCTCACTGGTGAGGACACTACAGGCCCTAACCTAATTAACCTACCAGCCTTTCACTAGCTACCTACGCTATGACGACTCGAAGAAGAAAGGCAGAAAGAAACTCCTCTCATTAGTCGACACTATCTGGACCCAGTGGGGTCACTTTGCCGTGAACGTCCAAATAACTAGCTTTAGCTCGCGGCTCCGTCCACGTGAAAAGTTTTTCCGGGATAAAAGTCCCGCTTTATGATTACCCGACTTAAAATGAAGCCTATGTTAGTTGCTGATAATGTAGCTTTATATTAGTGAAAGATTTTTTTAAATATGTTCAGTAGTTTTTTATTTTATCCATTACAAACAAACAAAAATCAAATCATTCCTCTTTACAATATTAATAGCAAGCAAACATTTTAAGCTCATAAGCTGTTTATTCATTAATTAGAATTAGTGGAACATAAACTGATGTTATCTCTAATTTCACTCCTGCCAGTTACAGCAATGCTGCCAGTGAAATATCGTTCAAAATAAATGCAATTATTGTTGAAAGGGCACAATCTTACAACACCGCTTGGCATCAGAAACAAACAATTAACGATGGTTATATCCAGACAGACAATTCTATACAACTCGACCTACCTATATATATAATTTGAACAAAAATATATTTTTACGAATAAAAATTCCGAAAAAATAAATTCTTTGTACAAAATTCTAGGTTTAAAATATAAAGCGTTCACCAATTCTACAATTCCGCAGGTTTTGATCTAACTAGAGAACTTTTGAAATACAGCTGAAATCGCCGATGTCGAAACCAACTGACCTCGATGAAACTGATCCAGATTTTAAACTAAAATTGTCTCTTGTTTCATATTTGAATAAAGTTACATTTATAATGATGTGACAGTTAACTTTAATACTATAGAACTAAGGTTTGTTTTTGTAGCGATTAATCTCTACAATTATTAAAATAAATATAGTTGTATCACTAACAGACAGCTACACTATCTCCCGTTTTACGTCAGTATTATTTTGATTGTGTTTTATTTTTACTGGAAAAATCCTTCTAATATTATACACGCGAAAATTTGTAAGTATGGATGTATGGATGTTTGTTACTCTTTCACGCAAAAACAACTAAACGGATTCCGATGAAATTTGGCACACGGGCAGATTATGTCCTGGATTAACACGTAGGCTACTTTTTATTCCGGGAAAATATAAAGCGGGACTTTTATCCCGGGAAAACTCATTCACGCGGGCGGAGCCGCGGGCAAAAGCTCGTATACTATCAGAACCGCGATAAATTTTCTAGAAGATCTGTAATACCTAAGTATTCTACATACAAGCAGATGGAAACCGTTTAAGCGTGTCCTAGATGTACAGACAGCCACATAACTATCTGAAAAAATACAATATTTCAAATCACACCTTTTTGCTTTTTCTGAAGTAGGCAGAGGTGTAACACACACACACACACACATTTCGCAATAATAGGGACAGGCCTATTGCCATTTACCGGGCATATTTCCAGACTACGGGCTGATACTGAATAGAAAAACTTAAAAACATTTTGCCCGACCCGGGGGTCGAACCCCATTGAAGCATTGCATTATTATATTGTAAGTTGACTGCCTCGGTGGCGTAGTTGTATTGCGTACGCGTTACGAATACGATTTGCGCGCTGAGGTCCTGGGTTCGAATCCTGGGTCGGGCCAAAAACATTGTGACTGAGTTTTTCCATCTTAAAAATTACTCAGTCGCAGCTCGGAGTCAGGAAGTTGGCGGTGTGATACCCCCGTGCCTCGGAAAGCACGTAAAGCCGTTGGTCCTGCGCCTGATCTCTCTCCGGTCATGTCGGATTGCCGTCTCACCGGACTATGAGAGTGAAGGAATAGCGAGTGCACCTGTGTATTGCGCACATACATGTGCACTATAATATCTCCTGCGCACCTGGCTGATCTCCGTTAAGATTGGCTGCCGTGGCCGAAATCGGCTAGGAAGGGATTATATTATTATTATTTCTCTTTATTTTCAATTTTCCTTTTTTTACATTTTTATATACATACTAAAAAAAACATTAATACATATTATAAAAATATAAAAAAGTGAATCACCCTCCGATGGCGAGGCTCAAGACCCAAGCCACCGGTGGTCAGGGATTCAAAGTGAGGAATCTCCTCACAATGCGTGCCGTGTCCAGAAGTACTGCTTTCTGCATCTGGCTCTTGGCCCAACGACCAATTGAGAGCCTCTGGAGGTGTTGGTCGAGACTCTTTGGTATCAACCCATGAGCAGAAACGACAATCGGAACAATAATTGTGGAGTCTACCTCCCACATGTCGGTAACCTCGTGAGCCAAATCTAAATATTTAGACATTTTGTCCTTTTCGGCCTTAACAAGGTTATCGTCATGCGGAATAGTGACGTCAACAAGTATTGCCCGGCGCGCCAATCGATCTACTATTACAATATCAGGCTTATTGGCAACAATAGTCCTGTCCGTGATAATAGATCGATCCCAGTACAGCGTTGCATGATCATTTTCGAGAACTGGTTGAGGCACATACTGGTAATATGGCACTTCAAGAGTCACAAGACCATACCGAAGAGCAACTTGCTGGTGTATGATCTTGGCTACTAGGTTGTGTCTATGCAAGTACTCGCCGTTAGCAAGATACGAACAACCGGAAATCACATGCCTGATTGATTCACCGGGACGGTGGCATGCCCGACAGATATCGACCGTACCGTCCTTCATGATGTATTTCCTATAATTGTTCGTTTTCATAACTTCGTCCATAATTGCAAAGACAAAACCCTCAGTTTCCCCAAATAGGTTACCAAAACGTAGCCAAGATACGGATGCAAGCTGGTCTACATCAGGCCCGTGAAGGGCCCGATAAAACCGACCATGTAGTTCCTTGCTCTTCCATATCTCCTCACGTTCCCGAATGCCCATCACCTTAGGTTTTCGCCAGTTCTCATTCGCCAAGGAAAGCGGGGTAAATCCCTTATCCACCATGACTACAACCTTATGCATGCCCACTTCGCTGTGGAGGAAATAATCCCTGAGATTGCATACCTCGCGGTTATGTAAGTCCTTAGCATTAAGTAAGCCTCGGCCCCCACATCTCCGCGGGATGTATAATCTCATCACTGACGATCGTGGGTGATGCATACGATGTGCAGTCAGTAGGGTCCGGACCTTTCGATCCAGGGCGTCCAGTTCGGTCTGAGTCCATCTGAGTATGCCAAAAGAGTACATGAGTACAGGCATAACCCAACCGTTGAAAGCGCGAATCTTGTTTCCACCTGACAAAAAACTGTTAAGTACTTTTGTCAGACGGCCGAAGAAACGTTCCCTGACCGATTGTTTTACGTCGGCACCCATAATACCCAGTGCCTCAGGCATACCCAGATATTTGTAGGTTTCCGTCTCGGAAAGGGATCTAAGTCTTATAGTCTCTGAGACTTGTATGTCATCAGAGATCACCACCTCTCCTCGCTTCACATGGATAACCGCACATTTATCTACACCAAACTCCATGTTGATTGAGTTGCTAAATCTTTCAGTTATTTTTAACAACTCAATCAATTCTGTTTGTTTTGATGCAAACAACTTGAGATCATCCATGTAAAGCAAGTGAGATATAGGCTCACTCCCTCTCCGTAGACGGTATCCTAACCCTGAATCCAACAACAGAGTACTGAGAGGATTCAGGGCCATGCAGAACCACAATGGACTCAGACTGTCACCCTGGAATATACCCCGCTTGATTCTAATCGGCTCATCACAATCAGGGGGACTCGTACCACCTGGATATCTTAGGAAAGTGGTCCATTGTCCCATACATGACCCAAGAAAGGTGCATAAATTTGTATCAATCTTATACAAATTCAACACCCTCTTGAGCCAAGTATGGGGCACCGAATCATAGGCTTTCCTACAATCAATCCAGGCAGCCGATAAATTCCTTCGGTTGTGACGAGTCTGTTGGCAAATGGTCATGTCAATGAGAAGGAGCTCCTTTGTACCACGTGACCCAATCTTGCATCCTGTTTGTCCGGGAAAAAGGATATTATTGATTGTGAAATGATTTGCAATTTTCAATCTTAATATAGATGTAAAAAGTTTATAAATGGTTGGAAGGCATGTTATGGGTCTATAGTTTTTCGGGTCCGTGGTACAGCCGGATTTAAAGAGCAGGTGAGTGACACCTGTCGTCATAAATGTTGGAAGCGATCCTCTATCTAGCGCATCCTGGAACTGTGCTGCTAAACGAGCATGCGAACTGAGAAACCATTTCAACCAGAAATTGTGCAGACCATCCGGACCAGGAGACTTCCAATTATGTGTCGGACGGATGGCTGCCAGAACATCCTCTGAGCTAATTGAAATGGTTTCCATAGCCGGTATTGCGTCGCAAGCTCGTTCTACAACACTAAACCAGGGGTCTTCAGTATGGGGGACAGGCGACGACCAGATATTTTTCCAATAATCACGCATATCGTGAGCATCAGGCAGCCGCCCATCCACCACACCATGAGGAGAATCCTCCCAACACCTATAAACTCTCTTTTGATCGCTTTGAAAAGTGCGATTCTGCTGGAATCGTTCCCATCGCCTCCTATAACGGCGAATACGGCTTGCCCACGCATAAACTTTTTGTTTATAGAAGTCTATGCGTTCTGTGACCCATAGCCTATAGTCCTGGGGTCTTATATTGGTCCCAGAAAAGGCCTGCGCCACAAAACGCATAATCTTCGGTCTGAAATTTCCTCCTTTGAAGGAGATGAGCTTGCCGATGAGAGTTCGGGCCCAGTTGATACGTTTCTCGATCCTATATTGCCATGCAGGCATGGTCGCAACATCTCGAGTGATTCTATTTGCATTTGGGAATTTTACATTAGCCACTCGACATGCTGCGACGGCCGCACAGTAAAGAAACGAATGTGTATCAACAAGGTCCCGACTGGACTCCATGTATGTAGCCAACACGGAGTCCAAAGCTCCCATCAGTGCCAAATTTTTTTTATGCGTTGGCAATCAATTATTATTATTATTATTATCATATTGTCATTAACAGTGTCCTAAAATAATATGATTTCTACCAAACCAAAGCAATATAATATATCGATATTCCTACTAATATTTCAAACGGTCAGTATATCAAGTCCGCCTAAAATAATTCAGAGCTCGGAAACATATTGTCTTTAACTTTGCCTTGTCCAAGTTGGGAACTTATCGGGCTCTAAGCGGACTCAAGTGAACAACCGACGCGGAAATTTGGCCAATCCTCTTGAGAGACCATTTCTGTAAAGGACAATTTTGGCGAATTCGTTTCTGGTAGATATGATGTCTCTAGACATTAAATATCGATTTATTTATTTTTAAACTCTATTGTAATGTATATTTTAATATTACTTGTACAATTTAAATCGCTATAATATGATAATTATGTAGAACATTAGATTTAAGTAATAAATTAATGATAAATGGAGAATATAGAAAAAAATCTCGTATATAAAAGTAAAAGGAAACCTTTTTTTTTAAACCTGATTGACCATACACATCCCTAGTATTCAAAAACGACAAAGTGAACATTCCATGTAAATAGAACTACATGAAAAATACGTTCGACCATGCAAACATTCTTCAGTTCTTCAAAATACAAACGAATTCGAAATTCAAAAACTAAACAAAGAAAATTCGTTCCAATAAAGGCGTACAGTTATAACAAAAACGGAAAAAACCGTGCCTTTGTTTCGACATGTCAGGTGTCAGCTGAATGGACTGGGCGCAATCGATACTGGGTTCCCTTTAAATGTTTTTGAAACACGTGTTTAAAAAAAATGACAATCATACTTTTTGTCGTGGTATTTTTAACAGGAATTCTAAGTTAGGTTTTTTGTAAACTTTTTCGGTAATGCTACTATTTATGGGCTGTACTGTCTTTGAGTAATAATTATGTATGTAATTATTTATTTTTGTCTCTCAAAAACCCAACTTAAATGGTTTTCCTGTTTAATATCAAATTCATCAACTTTTACACAAGTAGATAAGAAGTCGCAGGTATAAAAAGTGTCACACACACACACACTCACGCCCGTTATCCCCGAAGGGGTAGGCAGAAGTGCAACTAGTGCATCCACTTTTCGCCGTGCGTACCTATTCCGTCCCATGATTGTGATAGGGAGCGAGCCTATCGCTATATCGGACACAAATTCCTGACTCCGGACTGATACTGAGTAGAAAAACCCAATATCACTTTGCCCGACCCGGGGATCGAACCCGAGACCTCAGCATTGCAATCGTACCGTAATACAACTACGCCACCGAGGCAGTCCCAGAGATAAAAAGTGTCACATGTAATTAATTAATAATATAATAATTTATTATATTATGGTTAAGGGTGAATAAAAACATCGCAAGGAACGCCACATACCTGAGATATCTACAAAAGAGTTTTGAAAGTACAAGTATGTCAACGCGCACAAGACCAGTGGTGTACTAAGGCCTAAACCCTCTTAGTAGTAGAGGAGACCCGTGCTCAGCAGTGGGCTATATAATACAGGCTGCTATTATTATTATATTATACTATGAGTTTGTCGCGGCTTCGCCCGCGCTAAAACCCTTTCCCATTTCAAAGGTCCCTAAAACACAGTACGACGCCAGCGCCATCTACTTAAAGAATCCGATTAAAATATCAATTATTTCCCACTGGAGCAAAATTACCGTGATAAAAATTTGCCTATGTGTTAATACAGGACATGATCTACCCGTCTACATTTTTATTAACTTTCGGATTTATATTATTAGTAAGATTTAAGTATGGTAAAAATAGCTCAACATCTTTTAAGTGTTTTATATTTCAGAAGTACCTGCTTATAACTAAACAATAGTCTTCGAACGTCTAGAGTCTAGACAGACCCGTTTCAAACACATCCAATTTCATCAAACGAAATTATACAATTCTCAAAAATTCTGTATACTCAAAGCTTGTTTTGCTTAAGTTAGTCAAAATACTTATTTTGCTCAAATTACTCAAAACTTTCTACGTCGGTGATGTAGTTGTTTAGTCTGAGTCTGAGGTGTCGGGTTCGAGGCCTGTATCAGATAAAATGCTATTAGGTTTGGCAGGAATTTTGCCCGATAAATGCCAATAGACTAGCTCCCTATAATAATCCTTACTAATATTATAAATGCAAAAGTAACTCTGTCTGTCGCGCTTTCACGCCAAAACTACTGAACCGATTTAAATGAAATTTGGTACACAGATAGTCTAGAGCCTGAGAAAGGACATAGGCTACTTTTTAACCCCGAAAAACTTTTTCACGCGGGCGGTTCCGCGAGCAAAAGCTAGTAGAAAATAGATGGCGAAATAGGGGCGTAAACCTCTGCCTACCCCTGAACGTGGAAAGAGACTGGTATGATGCTACTTATACCTTTCAAGTTTTAAATCATTTCTCGTCTGAAATCTTCATGGACAGTCGCCTTAGAAGCAGACAGGACTTCTAAGAGTTCCTGATGTGAATTATGTTTGATAGCACGCACACTGTCATGGCAGTCCGACTTCCTGCACCCTAATCAACGTAAGAAGAGACATAGTACTTCAGATCCAATCCTTATTGCTCGGATCTGTTATTGTAAACTAAGAATGTGATGCATGGCAATGACGTAAAATTTTCAGGATTAGCCAATTTACCATGTAACATAGCGTATAGAGCCTAGGATAAGATCCTTTAGGTCAGATCTTTGGAAAATAAGCCGAAAAATAGCCGACTATTTTTGTGTCAGGGAAATCACTAGGCATTGTACAGTCAGCCATGAAAGTAACTAAATTTAATTAAAGTAAAATCTCTTTCGACTTTTAAAAAACTTGTTAAGCAACATTATTTGTCACTGTCCTAAAATTGTATTTCTATTTTCTTTATATTATATTATACCTTTGGTAATATTTATGCTAGTGTTTATTGTATTATGTGTATGTATGATATTATTATGTATGTTATTTTTGTTAATTATTTATGAATTATGTATGTATTTTATTATTATAAACATATATTGTATGCAATAGGAGTTATTATATTATTATATTAGTAAGTACATCGTCATCTTTTACATATCATAGTATATACTTTCATCTTTCTGTATCAGTCGACACCCCTCTATTAAATTTCTTATCATCTCCAATCCATCCAAAGGTTGTCTGTAAGAAATTGCGGAATGCGATAAGACCGCCAATTGTACTTGTGTTTTTATCACCTTAGTTTTATTTTATGTTTATACATTCACCTTAGTTTGATGTACAATAAAGTGTTAAATAAATAAATAAAAACGTTTGTGCCCGTATCAACAATAATTTATATTTCAATTAAATAAACTTTAAAGGGCTTACTTTATTTTAGATGAAGGAATAAGGATATTTCAATTGGAGTTTATAACCGTTTCGAAGTTTTGAAATTGTTCAGCAACTTTTGTGACTGACTGTACATTCTTGGAACTTAACATCTTATGTCTCAGGATGACGAGTGCATTGCAATGCCGCGCGCGGTTTTGAAACTTTAATGTAATTTTGATATTTAGCAAATCAAAAAAAAACATAAAAATCGGGTTTTTTATGGCTGTGTAATCACAGAAAATCCGGTTTTTGAGTTGTGACATTTTGCGATTTGCGATTATTTGGTCGTGTAGTTTACCATCGCGAGACACACGCTCGTCTCGTCATTCAATTGTATAAAAAGGGATTTCTTAATAAACGTCCCTTTTCTGTATATTTTGATATTTTCTCCTGTAGTCCTATGACAAATGGGGTAAACTAAACTGGATGAGTGATGACCATTGTGTTTACCAAGTGGGCGATAAGGTAAAGGATTACTGAAGATATTTTTTGTATATCTTAAAAATATTTTCCTTGACCGCAAAAAACTGACGAAAATCGGTGCTCGTTCTCAGTATTAAAATGCATCTATGAGAATTCTAACAATAAATAAATGTATTTACTTACATGTTACTCTAACCAAGGGAGTAAGAAAGATTTATACTTGAAATAAGCTAGGTGTCAAGTGTCAAATAATAAGTTTCTTTTTTTTATGGCTTTGAATGACGAGACGAGCATGCCGTTGGCCTGATGGTAAGCGATACGACCACCCATAAACAGTAGCAACACCATGCAGCACTGACCTACAAAGTACTGTGTGGCATTCCACTGCGCTCGTCATCATGAGACATAAGATGTTAAGTCTCACTATGTCCTGTAGTTACACTGGCTACAATGTCCTTCAAACCGAAACACAACAGTGCATGCACTCTGCTGCTTGGCGGTAGAAATAGACATAGCGGTGGTACCCACCCAAACGGACTCTTACATATGAGAGACCTACCACCAGTAATACTTAACTGAAATTTTGGAGGTGGCAAGAAATCCATGCATATGTATGGCGCCGCAATCGTCGACAATTTATTAGCATTATGTTGATTATATTGTTTTCCCCAAACCTTTGGCCACTAATAAGTTTTGTAAAAATATGTGAATACTACTATGTAGATTTAAAATAAAATATGGCGTAATAAGATTTGATTTAAAAAAAAATATTCCTTGCATAAAATGGTTGTGTATTTTAAATTTTATGAGTATTTTACGTTATTATTTTACATAGGTATTATATTATATCACAATTTGATTTTATATAAGTTTAAAAAAAAATAAGAACGTGTAACATTAAATTATTTTTTTCCCAAAGAGGCAAGGTGTAGTGTAGTTTGTGTGTCTAGTATATAAGTAGATGTAAGATGTATTGTAAGTTAGTTTTAGTACAGTACAATAAAGTAACTAAAACCAACAACACGTCTACATTCAATTGTTCCACTACTCTAACGACTTTGACTAAATAGCTTTCCTATTTAGGTCACAAACATGTGACCTCATTAACGAATTTCATTTTTGCAATTTCCGTAAACACAATAAGTATCACATTCGTATTCATCATTCGTTCTTTTTGTTGGCCGCTCATCATTCATTCGTTCGGCGTTCGAACCAGCTGAGTGCACCTTTGTGCATTTTCCGATGACACTTTCATCTGAACTTGTCGCTCTGTATCGCCTTTGTCGCGTTCTATTTTTGATTGTGACATAAAATGCACTCGGTTTCGGCGTGACAGCAGTAATGAATGAATGATTGAGAGGCCGAACGTGTGGGTTTAAAATGTTGATGAATGACTAGGAGTGGATAATTTTGGAATACGAGTAAGGTGGATTTAAAATATACTTGACAAAATTGAGACGCTTTCAATTCTTGTTTTGTGTCAGTTTACATGCCCTTCTGTAATGTAATTCTTATTTTTCACACGAACTTTGATTAGTCTACGTGATTACCAGTAGAAACCTTTATTTATTTCTTACCTAAACTACCACTAGAATCAACTAATTTCATCATTCATTCAAACTCATTCATTCATTCGAAACAAAAAAATAAGATATAAGCATATATAAACACTGATAATTCAAAAAAATATCTTCATCTCTCCAAACGTCATAAACGACGTTCAAAAAATTTGTAACGCCTTTACGCCGGGCAGGCTTTGTTATGATAATAAACGCGTGTATTTATAGTAAACTCATTTAATGGATATACTTTAATACAAAATGTTTTTTTATGAACATGTCTTTGACAGACCGGTAGTACCAGACAGAGACGAAGAAAAAAAACATAAACAACAAGTTCTACCTTATACAGCTTACAAAATATGGACCATAGACATAACAAATATTTAGTGATGTTCTCTATATTGCAACACTCCTCTTCAAATTTAATATTTAACAAATTTAAATTTGGTATCAAGTACATCACTAAATAATACAATTTTTTATTTCAAAATAAAACTCTTCACAGAATTTCTGTGAAGATAATTTTTTTTCAATTAACTTAAAATCTACAATAACAATAGTTTACTATCAACAATTTAATGTAATAGTTTTCCCTATATTCTTATCAAATCTAACACATAAATTGGTTTCTGAATTTTATAAACTTTTCTTTGCCTAGACTCTTAGTCATTAAATCTGCTAAGTTATTATTTGAATCTATATACTCAATTCTTATAATGTTCTTTTCAACCATATCTTTAATAAAATGAACTCTAATATCTATGTGTTTAGTTCTTTTTGAATTTTCATAACTTTTAGACATAAAAATGGCTCCTACATTATCAACAAATAAAATAGGATCAATGTTATAATTTAGATGTTGACCAAGCCCTTTAAGATTCACTAATTCTTGTGCTGTGGCTGCAGCAGCAATGTACTCTGATTCAGCTGATGAAAGAGCTACACAAGATTGTTTCTTTGAGAACCAAGCTATGGGATTTACTCCATGTAAAATCAAGCCTCCGCTGACACTCTTTCTGTCGTTTCGGTCTCCAGCCCAATCTGCATCTGAGAATCCATACAAGTTTTTATCCGTAGTCTTTTTAAATATAAGTCCTTTATCTTTTGTTTCCTTAAGATAGCGCAGCACTCTCTTACTAGCCTTCCACAGTTGTTCATTTGGTTTGTCCAAATACCTACTAAGGTAAGATACTACAAATGTCAAATCTGGCCTTGAAGTTACAGTTAAATAGTTTAAACTTCCAATCAGTTCACGGTATGGTACATCTAAAATTTCTTCTTTGTCATTAATTTGTATATTATAGTTTATTTCCATTGGTGTTTTTATGCCTTTGCATTCACACATATTGTATTTGTTTAATATCTTTTCTATCATATTAGTTTGTTTAATAGTTAAAGTATCCTCATTTCTTTCAATTTCCATTCCTAAAAAACTTTTTATTTCTCCTAGATTCTTTGCATTAAATTTCTTTTTCAGACCGTTCACAATATCTTCTCCGTTTCCCAAAATTAAAATATCATCTACATATATTAACATCCAGCAATTATCTTTGTAGTACATACAATAGTCATATTCAGAGCGTTGAAATCCATTATTCTTTGCAAAGTCGTTTATTGTTTCGTTCCAATATTTGGGCGACTCTGTCAAACCATATAGAGCTCTCCTTAACTTTAGTACTGTATTATACTCTTTGATTTTTAAGCCCTGCGGTACTTTAATATAAACATCTGATTTCAATTTTCCATTCAAGAATGCTGTTGGTATATCAAGTTGAATAATATTTAAATTTTCTTGTATTGCTTTGGACAAAAACAGTCTTATTGTCGAATGTCTTGCAACAGGTGCATAATTACTTTGGAAAATATCTTCTTTCTTTTGTTGGAAACCTCTCACCACTAATCTCGCTTTCTTTGTTCCATCTTCTTTTTGTTTAAAAATCCATTTTGTATCTATTGCCTTCTTTCCAGCAGGTAGTTTCTTCTCTTCCCAGGTTTCTAGTTTCTCAAGTGCTTTTAATTCTATATCAATGGCTTCTTTCCACTCTGTATTAGTTATTGCTTCTTCGAAAGAGTTTGGTGTTGCAGCACTCAAACATATAACCATGTTGGACTCATATTCATCAAAATAAGCGGGACGTCTTATTATTCTTCCTGATCTAGACCGCTGTTCTATTTCTTGCCGTCTATCATTTGTTTCTTGATTGCTGCTTCCATCTTCGTCTTCATTTACATCTTTATTTTCTGTATTTCTGGTCTCTGTATTTTTACTTTCTGTATCTTGTATCTCCTGATTTGTTTCTTCTTCTATAATATACTTTCCATTATTATTTTCTTCTTTTTCTTTGTAATTAAAATCATTTTCATCAAATCTCACATCTCTTGATATAATAATTGTGTTATCTTCTGGATTCCACAATCTATAACCCACAGTATTGTAACCAACCATTCTCGTTGGTATTGCTCTCTTACTCAGTTTGTCTTGCCTTGGTACAATAGTAGGCCACGCTTTTGAACCAAAAATTCTTAATCTTGACATGTTATTGTGTCCATATTTCATAAAACAAGGTGTCTTTAAATTTATTGCCTGTGATGGAGATCTGTTCAATTGATAAGCAGCACATTGAATTGCTTCACACCATAAAAATTTAGGTAGATTTGTCTCTGCAAATAAAGTTCTAGTTTTATCACACAAGGTTCTATTTAAACGTTCAGCAACTCCATTTTGCTGAGGTGTGTAGGGTAAACTGTATTCCAAATTTATGCCTTTATTTCTACAAAACATCTTCAGCCTATTAGCAGTATACTCTCCACCGTTGTCGCATCTTATTCTTTGTACTTTATTACCTGTTTCATTTTCTAATTTTATTATATAATTAATTAATTTCTCAATAGCTTCAGATTTATGTATTAATGGATATACCACACAAAAATGGGAATAATCATCGATTATTGTCATAAAATATTTTTCACCATTGAGTCCGCAGTCTTTGATTGGTCCTGCAATGTCTGTATGTAACATCTCCGCTACTTTTTTAGATCTTGGTCTCAGTATTGACTTAAATGGTGCTCTGGTAGCTTTCCCTTCTATACAGGCGCTGCAAATTTTATTAGACACTGGTAATTGCATAATACCTAAACTATATCGATTTAAGTGACCTAAACGTTAATGCCAAAGGTTAGAAAGAACATCATTAGAATCGTTACATTTACCAATATTGCAATTTTCATAACAAAGTTTTGCATTTAATTTGTATAATTTTCCTTCAGAATAACAAACAATATATGTATTTTTATCTTTAATCACAACTTTTGAATTATCAAAATGTAAATTAAATCCTGACTGTGTAATTTTTTTCACTGACAATAAATTATAGGTTATATTTTTAACAATTAATGCTTCAATATTAATTTTTATATTTTTATACATAAATTTTAAGGTTCCCTTTTTATTACTTATTATATATTGGCCATTAGCAACATATATCTTTACACTTTCTTGTAACATGTTAATATTTGTTAAATATTTTTCATACTTATCACTTATTATATGTTGAGTACAACCTGAGTCTACAACAAATGTAATATCTGACTTATTGTCCATTACACTGAGTAATGTCTCACTAGCAATAAATCCAATTTCAGGCTTACCAATGAGTGATGATTCTTGATTTTGCATACCTCGACCACGATAACCCTGTCTATGAAATCTTCCTCTTGATCTTCGTCCTCGACCAGATGTCTGTTGATTCCTTCTATTTTGTTGACCTCTGTCGCTTATTTTGTCCTTTTCTTTGCACTCATAGCTTTTATGCCCGCTCTTGCCGCATGTGTAGCATGTTATAAAAGCACTTTCTGTACTTCTGCTATCTATATTTAATTTTGTTTCTGCATCTAATAACCTCGCCTTTACAAAATCAAAATTTAACTTATTTTCTGTTGCCATTGTTTCCAAGGAAGTAATGACAAGGTCATACTCTTTTGGTAGCGATGATAACAGATAACAAATTTTATCTTCCTCATCAATTTTTACTTCAATCGCAGACAGATCGTTAATAATAGAGCAGAATTTTATCAAGTAAGTCTCGAGAGGCTCGTTACATTTTAAAGTAATCAGCTTTCGTTTTAGATAAAAACGGTTATATACACTTTTCCTCTCAAATGTATCTTCCAGTAACTTTAACATATCTTTAGCCGTTGTGCCATTTTTAATGATTTCTATATATCTGTCGGAAACACATTGAGCAATTATTGATTTGGCTTTGGCGTCATCTTTGTTGTATGTTGGTTTTTGCTCTTCTTTGCTATCGGCAAGTACATGAGCAACTTGCTTCTCTTCCAGAAATAGCTTTAAGCGAAATTTCCAAGTACCGAAATTAGATTTTTCCGTAAGACACGGTAATAATGAGACCGCAGCCCCCGCTGACGCCATTAATTGACTTGACATTTTTTTTGCTATCGAAGTGGATCGCAACCCAGTCTTGCTTCTTTTGCGTTCTTTTTGTATAACCACGCTCTGCTACCATGTTATGATAATAAACGCGTGTATTTATAGTAAACTCATTTAATGGATATACTTTAATACAAAATGTTTTTTTATGAACATGTCTTTGACAGACCGGTAGTACCAGACAGAGACGAAGAAAAAAAACATAAACAACAAGTTCTACCTTATACAGCTTACAAAATATGGACCATAGACATAACAAATATTTAGTGATGTTCTCTATATTGCAACAGGCTTTACCTTGTGAACGATTGTGTAACTCAATGGGAGGGTACGCGGGTCATACAGTACTTTTAGGTTAAAATTAGATACAGTAGGAAATATTACATGAATAACATTTTGTTATTCGGGATACATTGTAACATTTGGATTGTTTGCGTTTTATACTTCATCGAAAACATCAAATACAGGGCCATCAGTAATTCATGAAAATATATAGTATAAATTTAATTTTACAATATAATATAAAATGTAGGTATATTATAAAAATGGAAACTAGTTCAAATGAAAAATAAAAGTCACACACACACACACATACGTGTGTATGTGAGGCCTGAGTGTGTACTCAGGCCTTTTATCCTCGAGGTGTAAATATACTCAATACGTCAAATTCACTGAAACTGATTAATTCAAAGTTATCGGACTGGGGTTGCCCAGTTTGCGAGCTTGATAACTAATTTGCTAGGCGCTCGTAACCACGATACGCGTAGTTAATTGTGCATACAGTCAGATTGCTGTTATAATCCCTAGTTTACCCACATCTTCTATTACCATAGATAGGGTAGGTATTTTGCTTGTAGTAGTACAGTGTTGAAGAATGGCGAACGTAGGAGATGCAATGTGTAAGGTGTTATTAGATTTCATTGTGTACTGATACAGCATGGAAGAAATATCAAACATAATTTCACCGAAAATATTTCCATGTCTGAAATTACCCCAAAGCATTACAAAATCTCAGAAGCCAACCGGAAAATGCTCACACAGGAATACAAAAGTAACGTAACCCATTGGTATTCAACCCGTGCGCTGCGGTCACACGGCAACAGATTGGGCCCATTATACCCTCACAATAACGCGAGGTGCACGGAATCAAACTCGAAGGTGAGAGGGTTGACAAAGAAACCCTCATATTTTTCCCACAATATGGGTTGTCTATGAAGGACGGCACTATTGGATTTCTTAGTGGATTATTTCAAATACTGATACTCCTAGATTTTTTGAAGGATAGATCGGGAATAAGCGGGTAATCTGATTTATTTATTTACTTGTCGGAACGTTTACAGACTAATAACATATCTAGTACTAGCTTTTGCCCGTGGATCACGCGCTAAAACTGACGCCCGCGTTAAAAAGTTTTTCCAGGATAAAAGTCCCGCTTTATATTTTCCCGGGATAAAAAGTAGCCTATGTGTTAATCCAGGACATGACCTACCCGTGTGCCAAATTTCATCGAAATCCGTTCAGTAGTTTTTGCGTGAAAGAGTAGCAAACATACATTCTTACAAACTTTCGCGTTTTTTTTTTATGATAGGTATAGGGGCAAACGAGCATACGGTTCACCTGATGGTAAGTGATCACCGCCGCCCATGAACATCTGCAATACCAGGGGGCACAGAGATGCGTTGCTGGCCTTTTAGGTGGGAATACGCTCTTTTTTTTAAGGTCGCCATGTCGTATCTGTCCGGAAATGCTGCTGGCGGCAATTGGTTCCAAAGTTTAGTAGTACGTGGCAAATAATGACGGCTAAAACGTACAGTGGTGGATTGCCAACCTCCGAGGTGATGTGGATGGAATTTGGAGTTCTGCCGCGATGTACGGTGATGGAACTCAGCAGCAGGGATAAGTCCGAACAATTCTTCAGAGCACTCCCCGTGGTAAATGCGATAGAGAATGCAGAGCGATGCTACATCTCTACGCAAAGCCAAAGGATCAAGCCGATCGTAAAGAATACGGTCGTCGACGATACGAGCTGCCCGACGTTGAATACGGTCAAGAGGGAGAAGCTGGTACTGGGGAGCCCCTGCCCAAAGATGGGAATAATATTCCATGTGGGGCCGAACCTGCGCCTTATAAACTTGCAGGCGATAGCCCGACGTGAAATATCGCCTCGATCTGTTGAGCACACCAAGCTTCTTTGAGGCCAATTTGGCCTTACCCTCAAGGTGACCGCGGAACTGAACGTCACTCGATATGTCGACACCAAGAATTCCGATACTGGCTGTGGCAGTTAGAGGAGTGCCTTGGAATTGAGGCGAAACGACAAATGGCGTCCTTTTTGCGGTAAACGCACAAACTTGTGTCTTTGTGGGGTTGAACTGAACCAAGTTAGAACGACCCCAATCCAAGACTCCGGACAGCAAGGTCTCGACTTCAGACACAAGTTTGTTTCGGCACTCTTCGACATTTTCCCGAGAGATATTGGTTCGGCTGGTATACAAAGCATCACCCGTGCTGTCATTTGCATAGCAATGTATACCATAGCGTTTATAATATTAGTAGGATTATTTTAAAGTTTGTTAATAACTTGTTAATTCCAAGCGTCCACCTATAAATAATCAAGTATAAACATATTACAAACACCAAATAATCTTCGGTCATCACACTACGAGTCCAGCCGGTTCCAGAAAATGCTAGGCAAAAACCTTTTGTACCAACATTCCTCCTTATTTACAGTGGTACAGTACATACAGGTGATGTTAAGTAAAGTTCAATATAAATCCAATAAACATCCACAATATCAGCTGCTGGAATTAAAGGATTGAAATTGAATAAGAGAAGGATGAGTGTTAACGCTTCCAGACATCCCACTTACCCATCGAATATCACAAGCTGTCACTTCCTGACAGTTTTCTGTTAGAATCTGTTACTAACCGGTTGAGCTGGCCCATTTAAACACACACTCACGGCTTCATCGCCGAAGGGGTAGGTAGAGGCACAACTAGTGCACCCACTTATCACCATCTGTATTTCGCCCCCTGATGTCATAGGGGGCGACCCTATCGTCGTATAGCTATATGTGCCATTTTTACAAAACAACTACGTCGCAGCGTGGCCCGAACACATTACACTATTCCGTAAAGGCAGATATTAATATCTTGATAGAATCTTTTTAATAATACTAATTATAATAATTATTAGCACTGTATACTATCCCACTGCTAAAACAGTTGTTGAGAAGTTTATCTAACTACTAGAGGTTGCTCGCGGCGTCGCTCGCGTGAGAAGCCTTTCCCACTACAAAACTTCCTAAAACACAATACGACACCAGCGTCATCTACTTAAAAAATCAGATTAAAAAGTTCCATTATTTCCCATATTACGGGGATAACAAGTCTATGTGTTAGTTCTGGACATAGTCTACCTGTGTGCGAAATTTCCCACAAATCCGTTCAGTAGTTTCTGTGTTAACTTCTAAATATTTTCACAAACTTTGGCATTTATAATATTAGTAGCGGCCCCGACAGACGTTGTCCTGTCCTAAAAAGGAAATAAAATACTAGAACCCGAGTACAGCGCTACCTACCGGATCCAATTGTTAATATAAACCATTCTCGAATCCACCTGAAGACACACAAAAAAAAACATTAAAATCGGTCCAGCCGTTTAAGAGGAGTTCAGTGACACACACGCACAGAAGAATTATATATATAACCTCTTTGACAATATATGCAGCACGCATTCTGTCAATGTTATGTCAAACGCCATAAGGTTGAATTAAAAAAGTGTATATTGTCAAAGGCGCTAAAGTTACATTTTTATTGTGGTGGTTAAGTATTCATAACTTTTCTAATTTTCTGCGAATTTTCTTAATTTTACCTTTCATAAGAATCTTCACCTGACAGTAACAAACACATTAAAAAAATAACGAAATCGGTCCAGCCGTTCACACGTGATGCCGTGACCAAGGAAAATAGGGATTAATGTTTATATATATAGATTAGGATAAGATAGTATGATAGGACAGAACCAAAGACATTAAACATGTAATCTTAGAACTCTTTGGACAGAACAAAACCATCCAGTTAATGTGGAACTGATGAAGATGTTTGTTCTTTCAATTGAGACTTAAATTCAAAGTGGATAAGGCATGCCAAGGATCAATGGTTAAGCATCTAATTTATTACAGCTTAGGAGACGTGAAGACGCGGAGATATCTGTTCGTAAATTGTTCAAGACATTTAGTCGTTTGGTTTTTTAGTAAGATATAGGTATTTTTAACGAACTTTGATTTAGCTTTTGCAGGAGACATTGACTTGTAAACAAAGATAAAGAGGGAATAGATACACCTATCTATTCCCTATAAACTTATTTCCCTCTATGCATTACCATGCATAGAGGGAAATAAGTTTATAAATATAGTATTATTTTATAGTTGTATTGATCTCATGCCAACTTAGGCTCTAATTGTGAGGATGTTATCCCCAAGGCCTACTTTTTATTAAAGTTTCTCGATGATTAAATTTAACGTTATTTAGCCACGAATTTAATTCATTCCCGACACGCTCGCCACCTACTTATCACATCAAAGAATGGTACTTAGATCAACCTCAAGAAAGCGCAAATGGAACTATTTTTTAACTTGGCTACCCTTTTGTGAAAGGTATGACCTTATAATTACCACACATTTTGGTAATAGCCAGTAGATATTTGAGGTCAAACAAAGCCACGACCCTGACCCCCCCCCCCCTTTCCTAACACGCCTGCCTAATACTCCCATATTCTTCCATATACTATAATTGAAGCGATCTAGACCGAAGCAAGACAACGTGACGCTCGACGACGATATCATCTCGTAGAATTGCTTTCACCCTTTCGATGTTATTAATAATACTAGCTTTTACTACGGTTTCTGTTAATATTTGTGTATAATGTACTTTCATAATAATTTATTTGTGAATTTAGTATTTTTTTATAATTGGTTGAGTCTAAAACAGGATTCTTCTTTTTTGTCCTTTTCTTCATGACTGAAGGTCGTGACCGCTTTGGTAAGCCTCGGTGGTGGCGCTGACGAGCTGCTTCCACTCCACCCTGTCTTGTGCCCGTCGCAGAGTAGGTGATCGGCCTCTAGGTCTTCTGCCATCTACACCACCCACCACAAGCAAAAAGCATTGGTTCTAGACAATAAATCCTGTGTAGTTTTTAGTGTTAAAACAAATTTAATATCTTATCCGATTGTCGCTTAAGAAAGGTATGTTACAATTGAATGACCAATTGAACAAATCGCGATGCCCGATTTCGAACGCCCAGCGCTGGTGTTCACCTACCATGGAGAGACAAAATAGATTTTTCGTATCAATATAACAGCATGGCATTTTCATTATTTAGTGACAATAATTATATTATCCCACTACTGGGCACGGCCTCTACTACTAAAAGATTAAACAAACATACAAGATTTCTGTAAAGATATTTTTATATAATACTAAGATGTTTGGGTATCGTCCAAAATATTAATGAAAAAGTTAGATGGTCTTCCTTTAAATGTATGAGTTCATTGTCGACTATTCACCCCTCTTATAGTCAATACAAATGACAGTTGAAAATATTCTGTTGTATATAAATATTTATTTATATACTTTCAAGTTCGTATATTCGTATAGGGTAGGTTGAATTATGTACATGTCGGAAAACACTATTCAATAGCGTCATCATAAGTGATCAAAGTATTCACTGGATGTATAATTTATTGTAGAAAAACAGTCATATAAGAACAGCAGGTTCGGGGCTCCAAATGCTCGAAACAAGTAGTAAAACAGTTATATAAGAACAGCGGGTTTGGGACTCCAAATGCTCCAAACAAAAATTCATCAACATTATTTTATTACATTGACATGTCGAGTGAAAGAGTTGGCGTATGTATCTGATTTAAACAAACAAAAACTGCTATACATTTTTTTTTTGCATTGAATGACGAGAAGAGCGTGCCGTTCGCCTGATGGTAAGCGATACGACTACCCATAAACAGTAGCAACACCATCCAGCACCTTGACTGACAAAGTACTGAGTGGCATTCCACTGCGCTCGTCATCCTGAGACATAAGATGTTAAGTCTCATTATGTCCAGTAGTTATACTGGCTACAATGTCCTTCAAACCGAAACACAACAGTGCATGCACACTGTTGCTTGGCGGTAAAAATAGACGTTGCGGTGGTACCCACCCAGACGGCCTCTTACATAATGAAAGACCTACCACCAGTAGAATTACCATATTTATCATTTACGCATAGTGTATGCAAATGTGACGATTATGAGAATTTCGTCAGTCTTCAGAATTGACATTATGATGGAGTCATAATCTAAGAATTGAATTTAATTATGAAGTCTTCAGAATGCGCGTGTTATTGAGATATGTAACTTAAAATATATTAAATATCACTACTACCCACATTGACCTTAAATATAAATACAATTATCCAGATAAATAAGCTAACGACCTCCAAAAATTTTAACAACCAAGTTACAAGAATAAAGTTAACTGCCGGTTATAAATGGCGTTGTTAATCCATTTAACGTTAAGTCGGTTGAGTAGGGTGCGCGGTGACTGATTAGCCTTCGAGGCAGTACATCATAATTGTGCGGACATCTTGAGCTTGCCATCTTGATATAAATCACTTAAAGGAAATTTGGAACATCTGGATTAGGTTAGAGATGGAGCTATGACCTCTAATGTTAATTTTACTTGAATCTATAATCTTATCATACTTACCACTAATGTGAAAAATGCTTACGTTTGTAAAGGTTCTTTGATAAAGGTCGTGTGCTATATTAGTTCTTATCTCCTTAGATGAACTCTCATAATGCCTTAGGATTAAATTGTATTTTATGAAATCGAAACAATCTAGTACTTACATACATACATACACTCACGCCTTTTATCCCCGAAGGGGTAGGCAGAGGCGCAACTAGGGCAACAAGTTTTCACCGTGAATATTCCGTCCCTTGATGTGATAGGGGGCGAGCTTATCGCCATATCGGGCGCAAATTACAGACTCCGGACTGACAGTGAGTATAAAAACTCAATATCACTTAGCCCGACCCGGGGATCGAACCCGATACGTCAGCAGTGCAGTCGTACCGTAATACAACTACGCCACCGAGGCAGTCAATCTAGTACTTGTCTGCTGCAAAATTCTTAACAGCGGCTAACTGACCGACAGGCAGTGCACACTCAAACTGGAGGCTAAGAGGGTTTTTAAGAATTCATCCCTAAGTGGGCTTAAATCAAGGACACAACAAAAAACCTAATTGATTTCAGAAAATGCCTTGAACTATCAAAACTGATATAAATATTCCGAACTCCATATCACTGCTTCATACATCGATTTAATATAATACTGGGTCCGTTGATTTATCGCTTTGGGGTCGATCCTTTTCCACCTTCTCAGCTTTCCTGAAAGTGTTTGGCCTGCTGTATATTTTTTTGGTTATAAAAATTGATGTATATTTGTGATTGATAATGTCCATCATCCTTGACCGATCACGGAAGTTGGCATATTTTTCATGAATAAGATTATGATACATCAAAGACATTAAACAGTATAGTTATCGACCGGACATCAGGCCCAAATTTTTCGTCCAAAAGTTATTACCAATTGGTAATAAGTCGCTGTCTTATCTGACACATCTGTGTGACAAGACGTCTCGGTATGTGCAAATTTTGTAAAGAAAATAATATTTTGGAAGGAAATATGCTAATTTGCGCATTGCGATCATGTCAAAGTATGTTTTAATGCATTTTACATAGGTGTTTTGCCATTTCACGGTAGATTGAGTTACTGACGAAAAGGTTCCAAATTTTTGTATGACAATTTTCCCAATGTCCGCTCTATGTAATTTTAGAACTCTTGGTGACACATAAACTTATTCACCATAGCTATTAAAAACTGTCTCGTCTTATTAGTTTTCTCTAAGATAACGGTTTGTAAGTTAGCAAAGGGTCAAACTGGCCCATCAATGCTATAGAAAAATACCTATTTCGTCTTCAACGTAATTGTACCATGGGGCTTTGATAATCAACTATCCAACAACTACTCGATGAGACCATCCTTATGAGCCCAAACACGCTATATCTACTATAAGTTGCTAAGGAGTTGGGTATCCCGTAGACTACTTGATGCTGCAGCGTCATTTCATGTCTAAAAATATTGCCGAAGTCACAGTACACCAAATTTAAAATCAATTGGGCTTTTTCAATTGGAAATGAGCTGATAATCTTCAAACGCCTGAACAGATCTTCATAAATTAGCTAAGAACCATCGCGATATCAGCTTTCAAACAAAAAAAACCGCATCACGATTGGTCCATTGTTTGAGAGCTACGATGCCACAGACAGACATACAGATATACACCCTAAACTTATAACACCCCGCTTTTTTGTTGGGAGTTAAAAATTAATACCATCTACACTAGCTGCTTATACCATAACTGTCAAATAAAATTTACTTCAAACTTGTAAATCAGGCCCTAAATTATAATAATAATCAATATTAATCCCTTCCTAGCCGATTTCGGCCACGGCGGCCAATCTCAATCAGCCAGGTACGCAGGAGATATTATAGTGCACAAGTGTGTGCGCAATACACAAGTGCACTCGCTATTCCTTCACTCTCATAGTTCGGTGAGACGGCAATCCGACATGACCGGAGAGAGATCAGGCACAGGACCAACAACTTTACGTGCTTTCCGAGGCACGGGGGTATCACATCGCCAACTTCCTGACTCCGAGCTGTGACTGAGTAATTTTTAAGATAGAAAAACCCAGTCGAAATGTTTTTGGCCCGACCTGAGATTCGAACCCAGGACCTCAGCGCGCAAATCGTACTCGTAACGCATACGCATTACAACTACGCCACCGAGGCAGTCGAAATTATATCACAATAATGACCAATTTAAAATTATAAATGCATAATTCACAATTACTATGCCATCATTACAAACTTTTACAGTTTACATCCCTGCCTTTTACTCGTACTATTTTTTTTTTCATTTAAAGCCAAGATTAAATAAAACTTAATCAGAATGAACAGCATTCCACCGCATTCATTTTACAAGATTATTACATTAATGATCCCCCTGAAATCTCGGAAGCTCGGTACAAATGTCTTATTTCGCTTTGTGAATTTTCACTTATAATACCACAAGAGCTTCAAAATTATCGGGTATTTTCCGATAGGTTCGTTGCAAACAAATGAAGGAGTTTTCAGGTTAAAAAATCACGAGCGCGAAGCGCGAGTGATTTTTCCTGAAAAACTTGACGACTTTATTTGTTTGCAGGGAACCTTGAGGGAAATGCCAGATAATTTTGAAGCTCGTGTGGTATTCGGGGGATTATTTTTCCGTCCCAAATGTCGGCCAATAGAATTGCACCATGAGATGAAATGAACAGTCAACAAATAAGAATTTCATAATGTAGAGTAACGACCAGAGAAAATATTCAAAAAAAATTGTTTCATAATGTATAGTAACGACCAGAGAAAATATTCAAAAAAAATTGTCAGTATAATACCATGTAGGTTGTACCACGTGACGTCGAATGGTGCAATTCTATTGGTCGATATTTGGGTCGGAAAAATAATCTTTAAAATATTTAAGTGTGAATGCGACAGCCGGAAAACAGAAATGTGGTCAACAAATGTTATAATTTCTATGATTTTAAATGACGGCCTTCTGATGAATTTCGAAAAGATAAAGGAACATTTGTGTTCATTTTACGATGTGAAGACGATTGTCTCAAGTAACATACTACTGGACATAATGAGACTTAACATCTTATGTCTCAGGATGACGAGCGCAGTGGAATGCCACACAGTACTTTGTAATTCAATTTACCGGATGGTGTTGCTACTGTTTATGGGTGGTCGTATCGCTTACCATCAGGCGAACGGCATGCTCGTCTCGTCATTCAATGCCATAAAAAAAAAATTATAACGATAAATTGTTGAAATATCGTTATCAAAGTTAATAGAAAGTATTGTAAATCCTTAAATCGCTATATAAGTTTTGTAAATGTTGTTGTCCACTGCTATACCCTGGACATCACTGTTCTTTATCTCTAAAGTATTATTCAAAATATATTCGGTTGGTAATTTTTTCAGTTTAGCTTTTTATTTTAATTTTAATTTCCCGAATCTACATCTTGACGCAACCACCCATTCAATCTAAGCATCTTCCAAATATCCATGATAATATCACGATAAAACAAACGAAAGCTGATTTTCATTTACGAACACAATATGGCATAGGAAAAAAAAAATAAGGACAAATATTCCCTAATACTATCTTTGTATGATAAGGTTCCGAAGTTTTTCCTACCAATGTACAAGTAAGCCCCGAGGGTTTTGGGGCAATTAGGTACAGTTGTCGCTGTATCGATAAGGCTCCTAAACTAGCGAGAAACGAGAGATTTTAATACAAAAGTAGATGTTGCTCGTGGCTCTATGTTCCTTTTATTGCAATAAAATGACGAGACGAGCATGCCGCTCGCTTGATGGTAAGCGATACGACCGCCCATACCACCATACCATACCAGCCCTGTATTATATACTGCCCACTGCTGAGCATGGGCCTCCTCTACAACTTAGAGGGTTTAGGCCTTAGTCCACCACGCTGGCCTAGTGCGGGTTGGCAGACTGCACATACCTTCGAAATTAAGATAACTTCTCAAGTACGCAGGTTTCCTCGCGATGTTTTCCTTCACCGTTAAAGCAAGCGATAATTCACAAAGAATACACACATAACTTTTTTAGAAATTTCACAGGTGTTTGTCCTTAGGTTTTGAACCTGCGGACATTTGTCTCGGCAGTCCGTTCCACTCCCATATAGGCTATTGCCGATTTTTTAACCGCCCGCCCATAAACAGTAGCAATGCTATACAGAACTGTGAATTACAAAGTACTGCGTGGCATTCCACTGCCCTCGTCACCGTGAGACATAAGACGTTAAGTCTCATAATGCGCAATAATTACGCTGGCTACAAAGTTCTTCAAACAGGAACCCAACAAGACATTCACATTGCACACTGCGGCTTCGCGGTAGGTACAAAATACAAATAGACATTGCCACTCGCATACGAGAGACCACCAGTTGAAAAACTTAATCTGATACACGTGTATTTTATTTTTTGGAATAGAAAGTAGTCTAATTAATAATTATGTTCTATATTCATCTAGGCTATAGTCTATTCGTGTGCCAAACATCTAAATCTGATCAGCAGTTTCCGCGTAAACTTACTTTTCGACCATACATCCAAACAGATCTAGATCGCATTTCATGGTATCGCATTTAGCGTTATTAGAAAAACGTAATTTAAAACATTATTAGCCAATTCCAGAAATGAAAACGTACTCCTAGAAAGATCGCCTTTCAAGAAGCGTTATAATCCACAAAAAGTACTTTTCTCAGAATGTAGTTTAGAGCATAATTAAGTTTAGCTTTTGGGAAACAGAGAAGTACTCTGAAACTGAAATTGTAATTGAAAGTCAAACGTTTAGGGAAAAGGTCAGGCACATATTACGAAACGATGTAATGAGGTACCATTGTATTTTTATAGTACAAATACATATTCGAAAAGGTGAAGTACAATTAACCCTCTTTTCAATAAATACTTAATAGCACCAAAAGTTCTCAAATAGAGATCACGTACCGTCAAACGCATTAGACGTTTGCATAAAAGGTGAACAATAGACCTGATGAACGTCGCAATTCTCTGGATGAAGGCCGCTTCTAGTAGGTCAGTTTGGAAATCATTAGGAGAGGCATCTCTACTGGTGGTAGGTCTCTCATATGTAAGAGTCCGTCTGGGTGGGTACCACCGCAATGTCTATTTCTACCGCCAAGCAGCAGTGTGCATGCCCTGTTGAGTTTCTGTTTGAAGGACATTGTAGCCAGTGTAACTACAGGACATAATAAGACTTAACATCTTATGTCTCAGGATGACGAGCGCAGTGGAATGCCACACAGTACTTTGTAACTCAAGGTGCTGGATGGTATTGCTACTGTTTATGGGTGGTCGTATCGCTTAGCATCAGGCGAACGACATGCTAGTCTCGTAAGTCAAAGCAATAAAATAAAAAGAAAAAAAGGCATCATCATCATTAGACATTTGATGTCGACTACTAAACACAAGCCTTATATAAATATTTCCAGACTACAAGATTTGCATCCGGCCATAACCCTTAATAAGGGTCGTAACCCTTATCACATCCACAATGCAGGTGTACTTTCAACGCTGTACTTATCTGCAGAACTCTCTTTCTCTTGTAATGTATTAATTTGTGATAAGAGTTATGTAGCCTACACGACCAGCAAACGCATTTCTTTCTTTTACTACCTTTTTTTCTACCAAGATAAAAATGAATCAATTTATCAACTTGTCGTAATCATCTTTGCTAACAAAAAAGTAAATCTTTTCCCGCCAGTTTCTGGGCCGCATTCTCTCAGTACGCAGCACACGTTCCTGACATATCTCATTACGTGGCGAGATAGGTGCTAGCTAAAGGCTCGTTAATTTGGGTCACTGCCTCCTTAGTACTTTCAAGTGCCTTATGTTAATTGTGGAAAGTTTGTATTAAGTTACCTTGAGTTCTAGATTTATGTGTTCAATTCTAGACTATCCCGCCCTCACACCCGCACTGCAACTCCTGTAAGCCAAGATCAGCAGTGGGACGCATTTTATGACACCGATTAGTGAAGCTTAGCGGGTTTCATGAAACACCTATCCGCCGTTAATCCGCACCGAATTTAATCATTTATAGAACGACGGGAAGGAGCAGGAAATATTAATTGTCTACTACACTCCATAGCAAATTCGAAGGTAAAATAATGAAGTAAGAAGGCATTTTACCTTAGGAATATGTATGTAATTGTATAGATAGCTTTCTAACCCAGTATTTCCTTCTAGCATGTGCTATCGTGAAAGTCAAATGAGATGTTATGGGAGTGCTCTGATGTGGGGTCGACGCTTTTTACGGATGTTGCAGAAACGATATGGTTTAGATTTTACAGCGCCGCCCAACGTCAATCTCTTCTGTGAGGATCAAATCTTAGGAAAATCGTGGCAGAAACCCTACTTCATACTGTTGTTTTAGGTGGGATTCGAACGCAGGACCTCCAGAAAAACGTTTATACGGTGGCATAACCAAGGAGATGTAATAATTATAAAATAAAAAATAAAATACTTTATTCATCACGTAGGCGAACATAGTTGCACTTATGATATGTCAAGATACATTAAATTAATAATAATTATTATTACAAAAAGTCAGTTATATAACTACAGACATTTTTAAAGGGAGTAAAATCAATCAAAAATAAATAAAGAACCCAAGCTCGGGCTGGCAGGAAAGAGGAGATAAAGAAAACGATGAATCATTTTTATTTAAAATAACGGGAGGAACGCGTCGCGATCCTCACCGGTGAGGACAATACGGACCCTAGCCTAGCTAATCTACCCTATCTACCAATTATAATTGGAAACTAATCTCTAGCACTTTTTTACTCTTAAAGGATCCCGTAGGAAACGGTTTCACAAAACCTTGGCGTTTCCCGATAAACATGCACGAAATCCGGAAAAATAACGCGAATGTCAAAAAGGAAAACATTTTTCTTCCCAATTACAAACAAAGGCCAATTAGTTTCGCCAATACTTTGCGAATAATATAATTTTTTAATTTTATTATTTACTATTTCGTATCAAAATTATATTATTTACTATTTCGTAAATAATATAATTTTGTATAGGGCTATACGCGTCTTGTCTTTCTTGAACTTACAATAGCCTACTCGATACATTATTTTGAATCAATTCGGCAGGTTTACGGAATATATTAAAACACACCCATATTAGTTCTTTTCGATGAGTCGTGTCAGACCGCGTCGCGTAAGACCAACATAATTCTCGGAACCAAGGTTATAAAAGTTTTCTGTGATAAAAAAATGTGCACTGCTGCTGTCATATCTCCATATAAAACAGAGCACCAAGCGCAGCATCGGACGTCCACCTGCAAGGTGGACAGACGACTGAAAAAAAGTCCCAGGAACACGCTGGATGCAGGCCGCTTTTGACAGGTCCGTCAGAAAATCTTTAGGGGAGTCCTATTTATGTTCAGCAGTGAAACTCATGTAGCTGATGATGATGATATACAATGTGACCTGAGGGCTCATAATACCAAGGTCATTTAAAGTAATGCTTGATTCATCATCTAATGGCTTACTAATAAAATGGGCATTTTCCAAAAAAAAACGTATCCCAAACTCGAAGGTAAGCCATGCAAAAAATTGGCTCCGTTGTCTTTAATGGATAAAATAACTTCTTCTTACGCCCTAACAATGGCTTTATTAGGAGGAAAAGGACTTTCAACGTGCAAGCGAAATAAGCTCTTACAATTTTTGTTTTTTTCCCTATTTTCCCTTACAGCGGCTTGAGGAAACTAAACTCGATAAAGGTTCGATGCATACCCGAAATCGAGTGAACGCTAGAACCACTATCTATTCTATTTTCTTATTATGTAGTCTGTGAACTACAATAATAAAACAAATGGTAAATGAGACAAGTACGAACGCGCATTGAGACAATATTTGTTTTATATGATCGTATATTTTTTTCGGATCCGGGTATAATAAATAGGAAGTAGCATTGAGGACCCAATAAAATAAATAATGAAACAGGTTTAGGAAATAATATGTTTTATCCGAAGAACTACGATAATAAAAAACAAAAATATTTTCCGGTTATTTTTTATTTATATTGAACGCGTGTGCTTAGTCAATTAGAACAACAATAGCTCAAACGAAACGGTAAAAAATATTTTTCTATGAATTCCGCTCGCATTGATTCCCAAAAACCGTTTAACAATCGAATCACATTATAAAAGAAGCAGGAAAACCGAGTCGCCACAATGGCCGAAATTCTGATGCGAATCGAATGACCTACTTAATTCGATTCTGAATAATACGTAATTTCGCAAAATCGTGTATCGATTATAATTGGGTTTACCGTAAACGTGAGTATTGCGTGGTGTTGCATGGACATTGTTTTTATAAACTGCAATGGTGTAGTTGTATTGCGGTACAAAAGCTTAAAGGGCTCGGCTTCCAATCCCCATCATCTACGCTCGGCTACAGTATATTGGGTTTTTCTGCTCCGTATCAGCCCTGAGTCTGGAATTTGTTCATTATATGTCGATAGTCTACGGTCCCTTAAATCCCTTAAATCTAAACCACATATTGTAATGTGTTGAAATTAAGAAACCATTTGTATACACATTTGGAAAAATAAAACATTAACAAAATGCGGAACTTTGAATTACAAAGTACTGCGTGGCACGCCACTGCGCTCGTCACCCTGAGACATTAGATGTCAAGTTTCCTAATGCCCAGTTATTACGCTGACTATAATGTTCTTCAATTTGGACTGCCTCGGTGGCGTAGTTGTATTGCGTACGCGTTACAAGTACGATTTACGCGCTGAGGTCCTGGGCTGAGCCTTGTCCTGAGCCAAAACATTGTGACTGGGGTTTTCCATCTTAAAAAAAATACTCAGTCGCACCTCGGAGTCAGGAAGTTGGCGGTGTGATACCCCCGTGCCTCGGAAAACACGTAAAGCCGTTGGTCCTGCGCCTGATCTCTCTCCGGTCAAGTCGGATTGCCGTCTCACTGGACTATGAGAGTAAAGGAATAGCGAGTGCACCTGTGTATTGCGCATACACTTGTGCACTATAATATCTCCTGCGCACCTGGCTGATCTCCGTTGAGATTGGCCGCCGTGGTCGAAACTGGCTAGGAGGATGACAATGTTCTTCAAATTGGAACACAACAGTGCACACTGTTGCTTGGTGGTATGGCATCGAGACCGTCCCTCACATAGGAGGCAATTAATAAGTGTGAAAATGGGAGATAATTAAAAGAATCCAAACCCCGCAGTCATATTTAAGAAGCTGCTATTAGATAAAAAATCTGTCAAAGTTTGTTGAATCTCGTTCGAAACACCTAACACAACTTTCAAATTTTAGAACCATATTTTTCCCATTTTTCAATGTCACTATTCAAGCAAGACATTTTCGGTTAACTACAAGTGTTAACGTTTAAGGATCGTTAGTTTAATAGCCACTTAACTGGTTTTAAATGGGTTCTTCCACAAACGATAGTTAAACAGAATTTATTTTATGATCGTTAAACTAAACAGGGTGGTTATGCCGATTTTCGACGCGTACTAAGGAAGTGCGAAAGCATAGACATAAAGAAAAAACATTGTAACATTAGATAAAACGTGTTCCGTACTTTTATTTAATTCAAGTAACGCTAGCACGAGATTACGGCATAATATTATTTATTTTCGAAAACGAATGTTTCTGTATCTGTCACAAAATCCGAACGCACTTTAAGTAAATACAATTCGCACCTTTAGGACGAAACGACACAATTCAAAAAATCGAAAATTGAGTTATCTTCATAAAATGACTTAAAACGAAGTTCTCAATACAACAATAGTTCAAAAACAGCTATATTCAAGTGGTAAAAGGACCAAACCGTTATATCGAGCCTTTTTTATTATATTTTTATAAGAAAAGAACGAGTTTTAAGTCATTTTATGACGATAACTCAATTTTCGATTGTTTTGAATTGTGTCGTTTTCGTTCTAAAGGTGCGAATGCCACGACGAACGTTAATAATAATCAAATTGTATAAAAACCACCGTTTTGGGCCTTGCTCCTACTTAACTATTCAAGGATACAGGCGTGAATTTACATACGTATTATCTATTCCATACCTATTCCTATCTATCTTCGTTACGTCGTTTCGATATTCGGCATAGCGCACAGCTGTTAGTTGCTAGTGAAAAAAAATGTCGTTTACAAGGTTATATTATGGTAATTGGCCATTCTGCCTGTAATACTCTACTTTTACAGGTGCCTTATTTTTTATGCTCATCAGAGCGTTGAGGACCCTAATCTTGACAATGACGTAAGTACGTTACTATAAAAAAAATAAGGGCGAGCGAATTGCTTGTCTGGTCATATTAACATTAAAAAAAAGATTTTATATTATGGGATATAAGCTCAACGAATAAGGGGCGTATTAGCACATCCGTTTAATGTTTAGGCGTAGAGTTGAGACTGGAGTTGCCGAAGTATCTTAAGCAACTGTTACATTTCTTGTAGTACTGCGCGTCGCTTTAAAAGTTGACTTTAATAATTCGTGCATGTTAATCTTGATACTTTAATTTCGGAAAAAGATTTTTAGAAAAGCTAATACAAAATTGAACATTACCCCAGTTGAACTCACAACCAATTTGATACTTTAAATAATATACAGTCTACTGGTCCCCAGATAACAGATTTGATACATTTATTGTACAAAAAGTATAAATGGGTTTATTGTTTGACCAATCTTTTTGCATATCGCGTCAATTTACGCTTTGACTGAATGAATTTTTGATATTTGATTTAACATAATAACTCTTATTGCGGGAGTTTTGGCGGGAACTTGAAGTGTCATGAGGTGCTCTTGTTTTAATTCATTATTTTGGTGATACTTAGTGTTATATTGCATAATTATGGTGGTATATTATCCAATATAGGTCTATTAAAGAGCTCAAATGAAGTGAATTGAAATAATCGTGCTAATCAAGTGTTTTTTTTGTTGCCGCCAAAACTCCTCGATAAAGTCTTGGTAAGTTAGCCACTGCTTTACTTCGACATACTACAGATAATAAAAAAAGACAACCCAAACTTGACATTGGCAAAATGTGAATACAAGTGCCATAACGAAAAAAAAAAAGAAAAAAAAAAACTCTTATCGCTTATATATTTTATGTTCTTTTTTTAAAAGCTTGCGAATGGTTTCAAGTGTAAGCAGATACGTTACTAATTCACCCATGGCTATAGATATAGATCGTGATAAATATTTATCGCTATAGAAACATATTCTAGATCAAAGGCCTTATACAAGTTGCAAACGTTTCTATTTTATTCTCTTTCTACAATATTTTTCTAACTTATTTGTTCGTTTGACCATGTGACTTATGGCTAGGTTATGTAAGTACTATATTTTTTTGTTTCTATTAGAATCATATACAAGGTAATTTTAAGGTTTAAGATCTTTATTTCTCATAAAGAATTACACAAAATCACTTACTGAGAAAACTATTCATATTTTGACATTGCGTTACTAAATGAAACCACATACTTATCTCCTTAATAATAACATTTTCCATTAAGTTATTTCAACCATAGATGTAAAGTAAAAAACAGTAACTTTAAATTTACACGCCCCAATGCCACTACTACTACTCTTAGAGGATTCGTCGCAGCGGCAACATTACACTTTTAGTCAGAAAAACACTCACGCACACGCCATATTCGCGCTAAACTACAAAACGACAAAAATCAGGAAAGTAAATTTGAGATTTTTGATGGAAATATTATTCGTTTTCCATGAATTATAATTATACTATGCAACACCAAAAAAATCACCGGCATCCCGAATCATAATTCGTATACAGCATACTTAGTAAAATACGGAAAACAAATTTATATTTGGATATCACGTCCCAAAAAGTAGATAACGGGAATCTTACTTCATTTACTTTTTTCATCACTTTTTTTAAGGTAGTCATAAAAATATATCTTTTCTGGGTACAAAAATCATCTAAACATTTAGATTACTCATAAATCTACAAAATGCCGCGTGTTTGTGTTAATTCTCCCAACTTATTTTGTTATTCTTGTGGTGAATTCACTTCAAAAAGTGAAAAAAAGCCCATTTCTTCCTTGTTTGAGAAGTGTTATGAAGCTTATTTTAAGATTGCAATTAAATCAAGACAAATCGTGGGTGCCTTAAGTGTGCTGTTTAAAATGCTATAAGTATTTGACGGGTTGGCACAAGGGAACTATAAAACAAATGCCTTTTGATGTACCAATGCAGTGGCGTGAACCTAAAAATCACGTAGACGACTGTTACTTCTGTTTGACAACTTTTAAAGGTTTTTAAAAAAAATCAAAACAATCGATTAAGTATGCTAACGTGTCATAAGTGTCGATGCCGCTACTAGATTCTCCAGATATTCCAGTACCGGAAAGATTTCATAGTTCGTAGAGTTCGAGTATGGAAGACGTCGAAGCAGGCCCATTTTAATAATGGAGAGGTATTTCGAGATCAAATAACTACAGAACCACATTTGATTAGCCAATCAGAACTAAATGACGATGTCAGCGATTTAGATTTGACCAAAGGAAAATCAGAAATATTAGGCTCGTGATTAAAACAATGGAATCTATTGCAAAATGGAATCAAAACTACAACAAACCGATTTCCATGAAAAAATAAAAATAATGCTGGATGCTTATCACAAACTAGGATGCAATATAGCGCTAAAAATCTATTTCCTAAACTCCCATTTAAGTTACTTTCCATATAACATGGGTTTAGTGAGTGATGAACACGGTGAAAGATTTCTTCAATAAATTGCAAAGTATGAGAAGCGTTATCAGGGTAGATGGGAACCAGCCATGCTTGCAGACTACTGTTGGAACCTCTAGAGGGTTACTGCGACTACTGACAACAAGAGGAAAGCCAATCGTTCAAAAAAAAACGTTTTCTTATGTACAATAAAAATTTATGTCGTCGCTCCATACGAATTTGAAGAAAATCAATAAATGCGTTTCACTACTAAATCTGACGTGATGTAAAAAAAATATTTATATATTTCGAATAGTTTTAAGGTGATAAGTCATAATTGCATACTGTAAGTTCAGTGAAAAAAAAAGTATCCAATTTGTTGCATAGTGATATAATTATTTTTCGCATGTTAGCGGAGGCAAAGATGAGTATGTGGTTTCATTTATTTACGCAATGTCAAAATAACCCTGGATGTGTAAGAAAGGCATCTTGTCATAATAATAATAACTTACTTGTTTTTGGAATGAAAACCTCACGTAAATTCCCACATTTTTCATCATTGTAAATTCCGTTTTCTCTTATGTCCATCTCGTGGTTGTTGAAATGAAATGAAATGAAATGAAATAATTTATTCGAACCCATAAAATGGTATACATTATTTAGATTCCGTCAATATTAACTCTACCACCAGTTCGGAAAGCAGTTCTCACTAGAGAAGAACGGGCAAGAAACTCTAGTGTTGCTCTTTTCAAAATCAGTTCAAGGTATAAAATACAATGCATTATGTAGAGAAATGAAATAAAAAAAAATTCAGTATTTGTTAAGTTTTGTTAAGAGCAGTTCATTTATATACTCGCAAAATAGGTAATAAATTTTTAAACTAGTGCATAACTATCTCAGGAATCATGTAATAATTTGATCTGAAATGTTCAAGATGTCGCTATTAATCTAAGTTCAAGATATACCCCTAATACTTAGATATAGTAAGCGAAAAGGGCAGACCAGTGTTTGTAAGAGATTGCCTTGTGCGATAAGACCGCCATTTGTACTTTTTCATTTTTCTTTTTGTTTTATGATTTATATCTCTGGTGTACAATCAATCAATCAGTGGCCTTTTACATCTATTGTAGATGATTTAAACAGCGTCAACTGTTGGAGGTTGTTTTGAGACACTTTATTTGATGGCTGTAGAGACCAATACGAGAAGAGCAAATCCGGCCACACGACGTACAGACATTATAATTAGAGTTCGCCCTGGATAGCAAGGAGTTGCTAGCGCGTTCGTGTCGTTTTGCGCGTTTCACAGCGAGATCTTTAAGCCAAGCATTGTCGTGTGTAGCTACACCATCAAAGATAGTTTTTCTCCAGACGACGCGATCCTCAGCTAGGCATTCCCAGCTCTTCAGTGTAAAATAATGTGTAAATAAAAAAAAACATAGGCATGTACTAGGGAAGGCAGTTCTAAACAGTACACATCTCATTAAAGGGTTGATTTCAATTTTGGCTTCACAAAGGTGTTAAGGGTGTGGTCTC